>BTHU01000023.1:38946630-41511630 GCA_036184795.1 Tokudaia tokunoshimensis
GCCTCAATTTTCCTACCTGAACTTCTGGTCCTGTACATTTAAGCCATCTGGTACTTTGCTTTATTTGGGATAAGGTCCCAGTTCCTTGAAATTGGATGTCTACTGCTTGAAGTGTCCAACCTACAGGCCAAGATTTTGGAGAGATAATGGTGACATCTGCTCCAGTGTCAACCATTCCTTTAATCTCAATATTGTTTACTAATATTCTTAGTTTTGGCCTTTGATCCTCTATAGAAGTTTACAAAATTATTCGTTTTTGGGTCCCTTTGAGGCTTTCTGAATTGTCTATAGAACTTGCCTCAGCCTTATTTGGTCTCAGAACATCTGATTTTGAAGCAGTGGCACTTAATTGTCCTGACGAAGAATACTTTCCCTGCCTGGCATTGGGGTCTGCCAGAGGCCTCCCTGGGAGTTTTTTGGCAGGATGTTGCCCCATTTGTACGTTCTTGCTCTACATTCCCTAGGCAAATGTTGGCCTTTGTCACATCTTTGACATATTCCTAAAGTCATAGGTCCATTTTGGTTATTACTTTGGTTTTTTCTACAGTCATTTCTGAGATGACCCCACTCATCACAATTAAAACATTTGAAATCTTGGGCCATTTCTAGGTGTCTAGTGGTAGCTTCTTCTATTACAGGGACATCAGTTGAGCAAGATACAACATCAGTTGTATATCTAATCTACTCATCTATTGATGCTGACCTTGCCATCATTGGTCTGATTACTTCCCTGCATTCAGTATTTGCATTCTCAAAAGCTAAAGACTCAATTATTGCCTTCCTTGCTGCAGAATCTGGTATACTCCTTTCCACAGCTGAAGTTAGTCTTTGTAAAAAGTCAGAGAAGGTTTCTCGTGGACCTTGTATGACTTGAGTAAATGGTTCAAGTCTTTTCCCTGATTCTGCAGCATTGTTCCAGACACTTAAAGCTAACAATTGACACCAGGCTAGAGTTTCTTCATCATATATAGCCTGCACCTGTACCTCAGCAAAGTGACCCTCACCAAGCAGTTGATCTGTGGAAATCTCTCTACCCCTGGCTCTATTTCATTGTGCTATCTACCTCACCTTGTTTCTCCACCACGTGACCCATTGTAAATTAGCAGCAGGTTCTAGGATATGGCTCTTGCCCTTCCAGTCTTGGGGGGGGGGTATTCTATTTTTAATAGCCCAAGAAGTCAGGACTTGCTTTACAAATGGCGAATGCATTCCAAAATTAGTGACACTTTCCTTAAATTTTCTCAGATCTAACACATCCACAGATTGCCATTCGAATTCCTGATAACCCTGTGGATGATCATCATCTGGAGGTCTTTGTTGTATATTGACCAGATAGACTAAAGTTTGTCTTTTAATAACCTTTGGTTGGCTTTTTCTACTTTTATCTTCTGTCTCTACTTGAGTATTTTCCTTAATTGAAAATTTAAATTCCCCCCTTAAGGTCTGTGTCCATACTTCATATCTCTCCTTTTGTTGCTCTTCCTGTTCCTTGAGTTCCTGTATTTTCTGTTCAAGGTTCTGCCTCCACATTTTGATTATTTCTTTATATTTCAATTCTGATAATCTGCTGTCCATTTTATTTTGATTATTTTACAAGGTTATTCTCCAAGTTTAGCTTCCAATCCTCATTATTTTCTCTCTGTTGCTCAGTCTGATCTGTGAATTGTTGAATTCTTTTTTCTAACATCTCTTCCAGGTCCTGACTCCAACCTTCATTCTCCTCTTTCTGTTGCTTATTTTGACCTATGAAATCCTGAACCTTTCGTTCTAGAGTTACTTGTAAACTCTTTCCTAAGGCAAGGAATTTTTTTTTTTTTTTTGTCTAGGGACCTGTCTTTTGGGATGACATAGTAAATCAAGAGAATAAGTATGCAATACCGGTGACTTTTTCCTCTAAATCCATCCCTGTCAAACCATTCAAAATATCATCACATAAAGCTAAAAAGGCAATTATTGTTTCTCTTATCTTTAAGTATCAAGATGCTATATAATCTCTCTTATATCAATGAATTACCTGGTCCAGAACCCTTTGTACATTTGTCTCCCAATTTATTCATGGGGCGGGGCCTCTCTGCCATTCCCTGTAGGCTTCTCAGAATTAGTCTGCTTCCAATCCACACTGCTGCAGCCTATATCAATACCCAATCCATATTCAGGGCTTAGGGGGCAGTGAACTTTTTTTTCTGTATTCTTTATTTACATTCCAAATGATTTTCCCTTTCCAGGTTCCCCCCTCTCCGAAAGTCCAAGAAGTCCTTTTCACTCCCCCTGTTCCCCAGTCAATCCCCTCCTGCTTCCCTGTCCTGATATTCCTGTACACTGCTGCATCCAGTCTTTCCAGGACCAGGGGCCTCCTCTTCCTTCTTCTTGGGAATCAATTGATATGTGAATTGTGTCCTGGGAGTTCCAAGCTTCTGGGCTAATATCCACTTATCAGTGACTGCATACTATGTGTGTTCTTTTGTGATTGGGTTACCTCACTAAGGATGATATTTTCCTGTTCTGACCATTTGCCTAAGAATTTCATGAATTCATTATTTTTAATTGCTGAGTAGTATTCCATTGTGTAAATACACCACATTTTCTGTATCCATTCCTCCGTTGAGGGACATCTGGGTTCTTTCCAGCTTCTGGCTATTATAAATAAGGCTGCTATGAACATAGTGGAGCATGTGTCCTTATTGCATGCCAGGGAGTCCTCCGGAAGTATCATGCCCAGTTTTCTGAGGAACCAGCATATTGATTTCCAGAGTGGTTATACCAGCTTGCAGCCCCACCAGCAGTGAACTTTTTATCTCAGGATTGTTAGGTTCTAAGTAATAAGTTGGGTGCCATTTTGTTGCTATATTTTTCCAACCCAATTACCAGGTAAAAGAAATCTCAACTCAATCAGTAACAATACGAGCTATAAGCCTAGATTGGGCATATCTCCCACGATACTACTCTATTCCCATCTATATTATCCCATATAACTTGCTGTTTCTTCAGGCCATGAGCTTTTCTCCAGTCCGTCCATTGATCTGCCGTAGCTCCTCCCCCTTCCTGTCAATCCTTTTCTCCTTCCCCAAACCCTCAGCTCCTACTCCTTCCTCCTGCCCAATCATTGGCTCAAGCCTTTATTTGAAAAGTTAAGGTGGGAAGAAGGCTCACAAAGCAACTTCTCATCTGCAGCCACTCCCAGGAGTGGAATTAGTATTAAAATACACGCCCAGGGCCATCCACAACACAGAAAAGAAAATTATCTTAAGCAAATGGTGCTGGATACACTGGTTGTCTACATTTAGAATGCAATCCAACAGTCAGAGGTATAGAGTGAGACATCCCATTCTCTCTCCCACCTCTCTCTCTCTCTCTCTCTCTCTCTCTCTATATATATATATATATATATATATATATATATATATATATATATGTATGTATGTATGTATATAGTGTTATATTTCAGTAAAATTTTTCGTAGTGAATTATATGTGTATTCTGTATTCTCTATAATTTCTGTCAACCACATAGTCTTTTATTGATTCTTCCACCCATTGATATGTAAAATTTAATCTTAATTAGTGGCTTGGGTATGAATAAAACAAAAGATAGGCATGCTACATTTGTCTCAGAGGTCACACACAGTTCCTTACTTTAAATGTATGAAATTTGTTTAATGAAAGGATAACTATACACCATTACGCACAAAATATTGGGTATGGTTTAGCATAAAGGTACTCATTTGTGTCAAAATACTTTCAAGATGGTCTAAGACTTTATTTTATATTATTCCTAGTGACTGGTTTCAATATATTGTTTTGCTTTAATAAATGATTCTTTCTCAGATATCCATCTAAGTAAGTTTTTTTGAGGCTGGAGTGATATCTCAGAGATGATTGAGTACTTGCTACTTTTGCAGAGGATCCAGAGGATTGTGACTCCATCACCCATATAGTGGCTAATAATCATCTGTAACTCCAGTTCCAGGGGAATCTGATGCCTTCTTTTGCCTTCCACAGACTCCTGTACACATGGTGCAAATTGATTCATGCACACACTCACAGAGGCACATAAATAAAATTTTAATGTTTTTTAAAGATGCTTCTTTTACATGTTGACATATACCCACATTTTTCAATAATGCAATACAGAATTATAAAAAGTTTAAAGAATATATATTAATGCATTTGCACCAACTCAAAAATCACCTCCTGTAGCCAGGCAAGATTTCCAGCGGAGGAATGTAGATATCAGTACATTCACAAAACCTTCAACCCCAAATTTGCCCTGCCTACAAGATGTGCAATGATAAAGATGGAGTAGATACTGAGAAAACAGCCAACCAACGACTGCCCCAACTTGAGACCCATCCTGTGTGAGAGAGTCTACACCTGACATTATTAATGACGATTATGCTTGTAGACAGGAACCCAGCATAACTGTCTCCTGAGAGGTTTCATCCAGTAGCAGATGGCAGCAGAAGCAGAGATCCACAACCACGTATCTGTTGGATTTTGGAGAGTCTTTTTGATTAGTGGGGGATAGAACTGAGCAAGCTAAAGGGGTCAAGGACATCACAAGAAGACCTACAGAGTCAACTAATCTGGGGCCATGAGGGCTCCAAAGACTGGGCCATCAACCACAGAGCATGGAGCGGCTGGACCTAGGTCTCCTCCACATTTCTAGCCAATGTGGAGCATGATGTTCATGTGAAATACCTTCCAAGAGGAGCAGGGGCTATAACTCAGTCTCTGTTCCCTGCCACTGGATCCACTTCTCCCTACCTGGACTGCTTGTCTGGGCCTCAGTGGGAGAAGATGTGCTTAGTAGTGCTTGGACTAGATGTCCTATGGTAGAGTTATTCAGAAGCAGAATGGGGGGAGTTCCATTTCTCTGAGAAGAGGTGGGGAAAATGGGGGAAGGATTTCTAAGGTGGGACTATGAGCAGAGGAGGAAGGGTACCAAAGTAACCCCTGGAGTTATAGATGATTTTTAGCCACTATATAGGTGACGGAGTCTCAATCCTCTGGATCCTCTGCAAAAGTAGCAAGTACTCAAATATAAATAATATAATATAAAATTTATAATAAAGTTTGAATAAAAATAAATTATTAGAAAAATTCATTAGATAACATGTTTTTATAAATATCAATCATTAAAAATAGTGAATCCAGGCTTCTGCAGGGTGAGTAGCACCACGGAGAGTGTGCAGATTGCACTCGGCCATCTTTGCTCCAGTGACTGGGAAGCTGGGACAGCCAGGTTCTGAGACAGACAGGCTTAATATCGCTTGGGTCTCGGGCGGCTTGTGTGTGTGCGGCTCCCAAGTGGAGGGACCCCGCACTGGGCGGGAGCCTACCAGCTTTCCTTCCGCGACCTCTGTTCCCGCAGACTGCACTGAAGAGACAGGTACCCCAGGCTCTCTCTCCCCAATATAACATCACTTGGGACACGGCCTGTTGGGGCTTCCGTCTGCGCCCGAGAACGGGTCAGCGCTGTGGTCTTCTGGGTGCCAGATCGGCAGGCCATCGCGTCTGCAGGGTGAGCGGCGCCACGGAGAGTGTGCAGATTGCACTCTGCTATCTTTGCTCCAGTGACTGGGAAGTTGGGACAGCCAGGTTCTGAGACAGACAGGCTTAATATCGCTTGGGTCTCGGGCGGCTTGTGTGTGCACAGCTCCCAAGTGCTGGGCAGATCTGCAGTAACCAGCTTGCTAGCTCTGCTGTGGGACTTCTGCCTGGCAGAGGGATGCCCCCCCCCCAAGAGAGATCACACACCCCTGCACAGGGCAGGAGCCTACCAGCCTCCATTTGGCGACCTCTGCTCCAGGAATCCACTAGGCTGAGCCTTTGGATGTGCAAGGCCTCCCCAATATAAGATCACTTGGGGCAAGGCACATTAGGGCTCCAAAGTCACTCAGGAGCAGGCAGGCCCCAGAAATCGGTGCCAGGGGAATCCTGGCAATCCAGGGGGGGGGCAGAAATAGCTTTGCAGGCTCACAGGAGGTCCAACAAACAGCCAGTGGCAGCAGGACCAACTAACATCAGAGGTATCCAGATGGCAAAAGGCAAACGTAGGAATGTTACTAACAGAAATCAAAGTAATGTGGGACCATCCGAACCCAACTCTCCAACAGCAGCAAATCCTGGATACCCCACCACACCCGAAAGACAAGATCTGGATTTAAAATCACTTCTCATGATGCTATTAGAGGATCACAAGAAGGACACAAATAAATCTCATAAAGAGTTACAGGAGACCATGAATCAACAGTTAGAAGCCCTTACAAAGGAAACACAAAAATCGCTTAGAGACATGCGGGAGAACATGGATCAAAAGATGGAGGCGCACAAGGAGACAACACAAAAATCGCTTAACGGGATGAATCAACGGGTAGATGCACTCACAAAGGAATCACAAAATTGGCATAAAGAAATGCAGAAGAATATGGGTCAACAGACGGATGCCCATAAGGAGGCAACACAAAAATTGCTTAAAGAAATGAATCAACAGTTAGATGCCCTTACAAAGGAAACACGAGAACTGCTTAAAGAAATGCAGGAGACAATGGATCAACAGATGGATTCCCATGAGGAGGAAACACAAAAATCACTCAGAGAAATGCAGGAGAACGTGGGTCATCAGGAAGAAATCCTGAAAGAGGTAAGGCAAAAATACCTTAAAGAAATACAGGAAAATACAAACAAACAAGTGAAGGATCTCAGCAAATCCATCCAGGAACTAAAAAAGGAAGTAGAAACAACTAAGAAATCACAAAGGGAGACAACTTTGGAGATAGAAAACCTTGGGAAGAAATCAGGAGTCATAGATGCAACTATAAACAATAGAATACAAGAGATGGAAGAAAGAATCTCAGGTGCTGAAGATTCCATAGAAAGCATCAACTCAACAGTCAAAGAAAATGCAAAATGCAAAAAACGTGTAACCCAAAACATCCAGGAAATCCAGGACACAATGAGAAGACCAAACCTAAGGATTATAGGTATAGATGAGAGTGAAGATTTGCAACTTAAAGGGCCAGTAAACATCTTCAACAAAATTATGGAGGAAAACTTCCCTAACTTAAAGAGAGAGATGCCGATGAATGTACAAGAAGCCTACAGAACTCCAAACAGACTGGACCAGAACAGAAATACCTCCCGTCACATAATAATCAAAACACCGAATGTTCTAAACAAAGAAAGAATACTAAAAGCAGTAAGAGAAAAGGGGCAAGTAACATACAAAGGAAGCCCTATCCGAATCATATCAGACTTCTCACCAGAGACTATGAAAGCCAGAAGATCCTGGGCAGATCTCATGCAGACACTAAGACAGCACAAATGCCAGCCTAGACTACTATACCCAGCAAAACTCTCAATCACCATAGATGGAGAGACCAAGATATTCCATGATAAAACCAAATTTTCACAATATCTTTCCACAAATCCAGCCCTGCAACAGATAATAGGTGGAAACCTCCAATACAGGGAGAGAAACAACACCCTGGAAAAAATGAGATAATAACCTTCTTGAATCAAACCCAAAAGTAGATAACCACTCAAACATAAAGATAGCGTCAAGAATGGCAGATGGCAATAATCACTATGCCTTAATCTCTCTTAATATCAATGGTCTCAATTCCCCAATTAAAAGACATAGACTAGCAGACTGGATACGTAAACAGGACCCAGCATTTTGCTGCATGCAGGAAACGCACCTCAGTGTCAAAGACAAACACTACCTCAGAGTAAAAGGCTGGAAAACAATTTTACAAGCAAATGGTCCCAAGAAACGAAGTGGAGTAGCCATCCTAATATCGGATAAAATTGATTTTCAACCTAAAGTCATCAAAAAAGACACAGAAGGACACTACATACTGATCAAGGGAAAAATCCACCATCAAGAACTCTCAATTCTGAATATCTATGCTCCAAATGCAAGGGCACCCTCATTCGTAAAAGAAACTTTACTAAAACTCGAAGCACACATCGCACCGCACACAATAATAGTGGGTGACTTCAACACCCCGCTCTCTGAAATGGATCGTTCAGGAAAGCAGAAACTAAACAGGGACACAGTGAATCTAATTGAAGCCTTGGACCAAATGGAACTAACTGATATATATAGAACATTTCATCCTAGAGCTAAAGAATACACCTTCTTCTCAGCTCCTCATGGTACCTTCTCCAAAATTGACCATATAATTGGTCACAAATCAGACCTCAACAGATACAAGAAGATAGAAATAATCCCATGCCTCCTATCAGATCACTATGAAATAAGGGTGGTCTTCAATGGCAACAAAAACAAAAGTAAACCCACGTACACATGGAGGCTGACCAATGCTCTACTTAATGATAACTTGGTCAAGGTGGAAATAAAGAAAGAAATCAAAGACTTTTTGAAAGTTAATGAAAATGAAGGCACAACATACCCTAATTTATGGGACACAATGAAAGCAGTGCTAAGAGGAAAATTCATAGCCCTGAGTGCCACCAAAAAGAAACGGGAGACAGCATACACTAACAGATTAATGGCACCCCTTAAAGCCCTGGAACAAAAAGAAGCAAATACACCAAAGAGGAGTAGAACGCAGGAAATCATCAAACTCAGGGATGAAATCAATCAAGTAGAAACAAATAAAACCATACAAAGAATCAACAAAACGAGGAGTTGGTTCTTTGAGAAAATTAACAAGATAGATAAGCCCTTAGCCAGACTAACCAGAGAGCACAGAGATAGTATCCAAATTAATAAAATCAGAAACGAAAAGGGAGAGATAACAACAGAAACTGAGGAAATTCAAAAAATCATCAGATCCTACTACAAAAGCCTGTATTCAACACAACTAGAAAATCTTGAGGAAATGGACAATTTCCTTGACAGATACCAAGTACCAAAATTAAATCAGGATCAAATAGACCATCTAAACCGTCCTATAACCCCTGAAGAAATAGAAGTTGTCATTGGAAGTCTTCCAACCAAAAAAAGCACAGGTCCAGATGGTTTTAGTGCAGAATTCTATCAGACCTTCAAAGAAGACCTAACACCAATACTCTTCAAACTGTTCCACAAAATAGAAACAGAAGGAACACTACCCAACTCGTTCTATGAAGCCACAATTACACTAATACCAAAAGCACACAAAGATCCGACAAAGAAAGAGAATCTCAGGCCAATCTCTCTTATGAATATCGATGCAAAAATACTCGATAAAATTCTTGCCAACCGAATCCAAGAACACATCAAAACGATCATTCACCACGATCAAGTAGGCTTCATCCCAGGGATGCAGGGATGGTTCAATATAAGGAAATCCATCAATGTAATCCACTACATAAACAATCTCAAAGAAAAAAACCACATGGTCATCTCATTAGATGCTGAGAAAGCATTTGACAAAATTCAGCATCCTTTCATGCTAAAGGTCTTGGAAAGATCAGGAATTCAAGGCCCATATCTAAACATAGTAAAAGCAATTTACAGCAAACCGGTAGCCAGCATCAATCTAAATGGAGAGAAACTTGAAGCAATACCACTAAAATCAGCGACTAGACAAGGCTCTCCTCTCTCTCCATATCTTTTCAATATAGTACTTGAAGTTCTAGCTAGAGCAATTAGACAACAAAAGGAGGTCAAAGGGATACAAATTGGAAAGGAAGAAGTCAAACTATCACTATTTGCAGACGATATGATAGTATACATAAGCGACCCAAAGAACTCCACCAGAGAACTCCTACAGCTGATAAACGACTTCAGCAAAGTGGCCGGATATAAAATCAACTCAAGCAAGTCAGAAGCCTTCCTATACTCAAAGGATAAGCAGGCTGAGAAAGAAGTAAGAGAAATAATACCCTTCACGATAGCCACAAACCATATTAAGTATCTTGGCGTGACTCTAACCAAACAAGTGAAAGATCTGTATGACAAGAACTTCAAGTCTCTGAAGAAAGAAATTGAAGAAGACCTCAGAAGATGGAAAAATCTGCCATGCTCATGGATTGGCAGGATTAATATAGTAAAAATGAGCATCTTACCAAAAGTAATACACAGATTCAATGCAATCCCCATCAAAATCCCAACTCAATTCTTCATAGAGTTAGAAAGAGCAATTCAAAAATTCATCTGGAATAACAGAAAACCCAGAATAGCTAAAACTATTCTCAAGAGTAAAAGAACCTCTGGGGGAATCAGTATCCCGGACCTCAAGCTGTACTACAGAGCAATAGTGTTAAAAACCGCATGGTATTGGTACAGTAACAGACACGTAGACCAATGGAACAGAATTGAAGACCCAGAAATGAATCCACACTCCTATGGTCACTTGATCTTTGACAAAGGAGCTAAAACCATCCAGTGGAAAAAAGATAGCCTTTTCAACAATTGTGCTGGCTCAGCTGGAGGTCAACATGCAGAAGAATGCAAATTGACCCTCCTTATCTCCTTGCACTAAGCTCAATTCTAAGTGGATCAAAGATCTCCACATAAAACCAGACACACTGAAACTAATAGAAGGGAAACTAGGGAAGAACCTTGAACATATGGGCACAGGGGAGAATTTCCTGAACAGAACTCGAATAGCTTATGCTCTAAGATCAAGAATAGA
This sequence comes from Tokudaia tokunoshimensis, assembly GCA_036184795.1. Taxonomy (NCBI): domain Eukaryota; kingdom Metazoa; phylum Chordata; class Mammalia; order Rodentia; family Muridae; genus Tokudaia; species Tokudaia tokunoshimensis. The sequence goes on from BTHU01000023.1 coordinate 38,957,219, forward strand.
CAAATGGGACCTCATTAAATTACAAAGTTTTTGCAAGGCAAAAGACACTGTCAAAAAGACAAAGCGGCAACCAACTAACTGGGAAATGATCTTTACCAACCTTACATCCGACAGAGGGCTAATATCCAAGATATACAAAGAACTCAAGAAGTTAAACTCCAGAGAGGCAAGTAACCCTATTAAAAAATGGGGTACAGAGCTAAACAAAGTGTTCTCACCTGAAGAATATCTAATGGCTGAGAAGCACCTAAAGAGATGTTCATCATCCTTAGTCATTAGGGAAATGCAAATCAAAACAACCCTGAGATTCCATCTCACACCAGTCAGGATGGCTAAGATCAAAAACACAGGAGACAGCAGTTGTTGGCGAGGATGTAGAGAAAGAGGAACACTCCTCCACTGCTGGTGGAATTGCAGGCTGGTACAACCACTCTGGAAAGCAGTCTGGCGGTTCCTCAGAAAACTGGGCATGACACTCCTGGAGGATCCGGCTATACCACTCCTGGGCATATACCCAGATACTTTACCTGCATGCAATAAGGACACATGCTCCACTATGTTCATAGCAGCCTTATTTATAATAGCCAGAAGCTGGAAAGAACCCAGATGTCCCTCAACGGAGGAATGGATTCAGAAGATGTGGTATATCTACACAATGGAATACTACTCTGCAATTAAAAACAATGAATTCACAAAATTCCTAGGCAAATGGTCAGATCTTGAAAATATCATCCTTAGTGAGGTAACCCAATCACAAAAGAACACACATGGTATGCAGTCACTGGTAAGCGGATATTGACCCAGAATCTCGGAATATCCTAGACACAAACCGCATATCAATAGATTTCTAAGAAGATGGAAGGAGAGACCCCGGGTCCTGGAAAGACTGGATGTAGGGGAACGCCAGGACAGAGTAATGAGAGGGGGTTGAATGGAGAAAAGAGGGAGGGAAGGGGGCTTATGGGACTTTCGGGGAGGGAGGAAACGGGAAAGGGGAAGTGATTTGGAATGTAAATTAAAAAAATAAAAAAAAATAAAATAAATAATAAAAAAAAATAGTGAATCCTTCATGTCCAAAAATAGTGGATCCTCTGCAAAAGTAGTAAGTACGCAAATATAAATAATATAATATAAAATTTATAATAAAGTAGTGAATAAAAATAAACTATTAGAAAAAATCATTAGACAACTTGTTTTTATAAATATCAATCATTAAAAACAGTGAATCCTTCATGTCACATGCACAACTTATCACTAATGTTTTTAGAGTAAGAAATTGACATCAACATCAACACTGTCTTTTTAAAAATTTTACCATTAAAATCATGTTTCAGTCTTGTACCTTAAAAGTAAAGTAATTGCAACATTTGTATTTGGTCTATTTAAAACAAAAGTACAAGCCAGAAATTGACTATATCCTATAAAAAGTATATAAAACGCTAGCATTAGAAAGCCCTAACAAAATAATGTATTATGATTTTCCCCCCAAATGGATATAAAAATCAATATATTTAATACAACTTAAGACCAAGAAATGTTTAAAAAATTTATTTATGCTTTTTGAGTAAAGGAGCACCTTTAACAGTAGAAGATACTCCCGTGCTTCGAAGTTTAGCATTTTCACGAATAAAATTGCGCCGAATTGGTGGCATGCAGTCATAAATCTTGTTATTAGCATCAATTTTGGCTGTTACATGTACCAGTGATTTTGGTGATGGAGGTAACCCATTTATTTCATACAAGCAATATATTTCATCTGTCTGAAAATTAAGAGAGGGTAAGATATTTTAAGAAATATTCAGAGACCTAGAAAAATTATGGAAACATTTATCATTATTAATAGTTTGTATTTCTGTATGTGATATGAAAAAGGCTTGTACTATTACCAATCTTCTATGTTTAAGACTTGAAATGATAAGATAAAAATATATTACAGTCACAGTTAGATTTCATATATTTCGATGAGGATTGCAATAATTTTATAATGATTCAGTCAGTACATTTGCATATGATTTAAGTATGGTGTTCAGGACATTTCTCCAAATAAAGCTAATAACAAAAATAGTTATTTTACAAAATAAAGACTAAGCTTTGTAGTTTTATATATGATTAAATATCCCCAAACCAAATATAAATATAAACAATTAGATATTTTCAAATCTAATCTATATCTTCTAACAATCTTTCTTTTAAAATATAATCAAACTCTCATAGAGGTAGGGGGAGGGGGAGGAGAAAGGAGGTTTGTGGAGGGGAAACTGGGAAGGGGGATAACATTTGAAATGTACATAAATAAAATAACCAATAAAAATACATAAGAGGACAATTATTGGCCTACATTAAAATATATAATCAAAACAGGATTCAAAATAGAATAAATTATTACATTTATTCTTGATTTGTTCAGTATGTCTGTGTGTATGCATACACTACACACATGCTTATTTGTACTCATGTATTGTTGTGTGCATGTGGAATTGTGAGTACAACATATGAGAATCAGTTTTCTCCTATTACCATGTGGGTTCTAGGAAAGGACTGAATGCAGGTCTCCTTCAGTCTTAGTAGTAAGCACATTTACTCATTAAATCACATCAATGGACAAGAATAAATAGGTCCATATTATTAATATCTTATGTAATTAGTGTTGATATTTAAAAATCCAATTAACCATAGTACTCTGTATTATTTATTTAAAAAGGAATTTTGAACAAATGATATTCTCATATTTTAATGATGTTACTGTTTTGTATTGAGATCAACCAAAGCTAATGACCTTATGGATGAATGACAGATACTGTTAAGGGCAACTGATAAGATCAAAAACAACTGATAATTATCCATTAACACATATGCTCTATGGTTAACTCATCTTCCCGGTGTTCTCATTTGAGTGAATGATGCAATTTCCAATACCTAGTGTTTGCAACTCTTTGGGATTTCCTCTCTAGAAACGCCAGTAGGTGTTTCAATTGGTGTTGGATATTACTGTGTCTGAGTCCATTCCTCAGTCAATAACTGGAATAATGTCAAGTGGTACATAAAACCCTTACATTCCTGCCCACCTTGGGTATGAAAATGTCAAGGTATGAATTATACTCTATTTCCAAGGGATTTCTTATGTGATTAATTTTCAGTTTCTCACTGTGTTAGATGATTTTATTGATTTCTTTTCCTTCTGTGTTTCACATACTACCTGCATTCCCTGTACTTATTTACTGATATACTGTAACAACTAGACTATTTTTATAATATTTATATATTTAATATCTCTCTATATATATGGTAAAATTTTTATTTAAGGATCTGTCTTCAATGAAATAAATACAAAAGGGAAATTACAATGTCTTTTCTTATTGTTTCATGCTAATGAGATTTCTTTAGAAGTAATATATAAAAGATTCTATATTTTATAAACATATAAAATACATACTTATATTCAGTTGTATCTACAGTTATAAAAGGAACCTATAGCTATAATGACATTTTATTTTGTAAGATATATATATATATATATATATATATATATATATATATAATTATATATATAAATCTATGATTTATATATATAATTATATATATATAAGAGATATATATATATATATATATATAAGATATATATATATATATATATAAGATATATATATATATATATATATCTTACAAAATACACATATATATATTATTTTTATCTAAAGATGACAATAGAGCATCACATTACCATGTTCCATAATTCTGATAGTTATCAAGGTGTTTTGAGTATGTGTTTGTGTGGCTATATACATATATGTGTGCAGGTACCTATGCATGTGTGTGTATATATATGGAAGTCAGAGGTTCGCATCAGGTGTCATCTTTGATTGCTCCTGCTCCACTTTATTTTTTGAGACAGCGCTGCTCACTGAATCTGGAATTCATTGATTAGTCTAGGCGGGATGGCCAAAAAATTCCAGTGGTCTTTTGCCTTTCAAAATGGGGTTGCAAGTATGTGCTACTATGCCTAAATTCCGAGCAAACTGGGGATTGGAACTCAGGTCCTCATGCTTGGACATGTCCTTTACCTACTGAGTCATCTGCCAGCTCCAGTACTCACTGTTTTATAAACCAAGTCTTATTTTTATACTTACTCTGGAAAATTGTTTAGATTTTTTACTCTTCTGGGACAGCACTATTCTTTATAAAATAAATGGAACAAGTAAACCTCCTTCTATCAAAGCCGATGCTTATTGCCTTGTTTACTAATTGGAAAATAACAAGTTTTGATCATTCTAAAGATGAGTTAGTTGAACTAAATTACAATGCACATAAGAACATAGGTTTTGAAGTATGTCTAGGCAAGACTTATTAAAACTATTCTAAATCATTTACTTTTCTTGGTGAAGTAGAATGAAGATCACATTGTTGTTACTGATTTAATGCTTAGCCTAAATATTTTAAAATGATAATAGTATAAATGATAGTTTTGATTTAGATTATGAGTTGTATTTTTAAACTGTCTTAACCTGTAACATAAGTTAAGTAAGTATAGAAGCTTTTGAGATTAATTGGGATTTGGAGTCAGAGTGTATGAACTGTGATCTTTATAAGCTCAGTAATTGGATATATGCAATGGCTCTTATGAATCTCCAGGGTAACTATACCTACCATAATATGTCAATTTCAAACATTTGTGCACTGCATCATTCTATTTATATAGAGAGTTCTATTTCTAGGACCCACTCAATGGTAGAAAAGTACTGACTTTAGTTAAGTTGTCCTCTTAAACTCAACACACACATATACCATGGCATATGCATGTCTCCTCCCACAAATGAATAAACGTAAGAATACATTAGAAATACTAAATGTAGTATAAGGCCTCTAGTATGAATTTTCATGTTTAGATATTTTGCTATACATTTTTAGGAGGTCATCATTGGAGGAAAATAAAGAATTCACAGAACTGTATATACGATATTTACAATTTTTGTTAATTCTACACATATTTCTCAAAATTGAAAATAGAGATTCACTAAAGGGCTTCCCAGGTATTTATATATCTACAAACAGGATAATAAATAACATGAAATTACATATTCTATTTCTGCTGCACATATTTGGAATTATACATAGTACAAATTAAATCAACAAACTAATAAATATTATTTTCTTTTTTTTTTCTTTTGTAAATTTAGTCTCCTACTGCTATTCAGGTTAACTTCTAAATCAGAATCCTCTAGCCTTTGCTTCCTAAATGCTGAGATTGCAGATACATCACAGAACTTCTGGCAAAACCAAAAATTTTAAAACATGTTTCAAATACAGTTTGTCTCCCATATAAGCTTTTATTAATATATCAATAAGGAATATATAACAAGGGAAAAAAGGCTTCATTTCTGATGTCCTCAGCTCTGAAAAATCTTCAAACAATGAAAAATAATAACTAAATCAATATTCATTAATCTAGTGACAATTTTTCTACTAGTGGCAGTTCTTAATTTTTGTTTGGTTTTTCTTTGGCAGCAGGAGCTATATGACTGTAGTATGACAACACAAATTTTGTGTTTATACTACTACTGAAAGTAAACTGTGGTAGTACTATCATTTCAAATAATTTAGAAGTCGTATTTAGCCCAAAATTTCTCACTTTAAAGTATGGACAAAATTCTAGTAAGATAATTAAAGACACTTCTTTTACTATATAAATTTTCAAAACTGTATTTACCTTAACTATTAACAAAACAATAACTTTAACAGTTTTTTTAAAAGAAAGTGTTGTGATTATACAAATCACTTTTTATTTATGCTCTTACACAGTCTTTAAACATAGAATATAAGTAATTCCTTAATTTCTCTTAGTTTTAACAAAGCATTTTGTTATATTCCATACTTGAAAATGAGAAGCGAGAGGGGGTTGAATGGGGAACAGGGGGAGGGAAGAGGGCTTATGGGTCTTTTGGGGAGGGAGGAACCAGGAAAGGGGAAATCATTGGGAATGTAAATAAAAAATATAGAAAATAAAAAAAATAAAAAAAGAAAATTAAAAGCTGTATGTTCTAAAACTTACCTGTATTACAAGTGTTGCTTGATATTTCTTACTGTACATTCGGGGTTTAAATCCTACAACGATGAGAATTCCTTTTGTGTAAAATGGAGGGAGTACTCCACAGTGAGGTTTTACAAAAAACTCTCGATCACTGCCTGGCAGAAAATGGGCCACAAATGGCTCATAATACCTAGAAAAAAATCATGAATGCAATCTATCAAATTGGTCATTATGTCATTGAATTTGTGAGAAAATGATGACTATAACATAAATTCTGCTTCAATGTACATGTAATTCAAAAGTAATACTGAATGTTTACAAAAATATGTGAGGTAGCATTTTGAAAATTATCAAATAGTATATGTCCTAATTTTTTTCCAGTTGCTTTGATGTAACACCATGACCAAAATAACTTAGGAAGGAAAAGTTAATTTGGCATACACATTGCAATCATTGTCCATTGTTGAGACAAGTCAGTGCAGGACCTTAATTAGGAGCAGAGATAGGAGCCAGAGGAACCCTTCTTACTGGCTTGCTCCCCCTCTCCATACTTAGCTTGTTTATAGAATCCAAGAGCACCTACGCAGTGATGGGTCCATCTAGAGTGACCCTGCCATTTCAATTGTCACTCAAGACAATGCTTAAAAGACATGCTCATGGGCCAGTCTAGTGGTAGGAATTTCTCAGCTGACATTCTTTGTTTTTAGGTGTCTCTATACTTTGTGTCAAGTTGACAAAAAAAAAAAAAATAAATAGCATGCTATCATTTTTCTCCCTCAGGTTGCCAAAATAAAATCCTGACTTTTTAATTTACATCCTATGTTCATGTTGTACTATATAAATGATGTCCCTATAAAAATTGGCAGAATTCAGTATCACAGAAGATAACTTGGTCATTTGTAAATAAATTCATACGCAAAACAATTGGTCACTAAAGCTACTATAAATCCTTTGGACTTTACTGCTGATTCATTATACTATTTGCTTACCTTTAGCTTTCTGCTTGCTAAGTACTATAAAATTACTAGCGTCTCAATAAAGATTTGTAGCCATGAAGATAGATTATTAAAGTATGAAATGAAGTCACATTATGTTTCAAGTTACTATTTCATGCCATGGTCAACTACAGTTAAAAAAAGAAATGATGAAAAATTTCTTATGTGAATGAAGCAAGATAGAAGTATACTACAAGAAAGTTGTAAGTTCAGAACTTACAACTAAATGAATAGACATGCATATAAATGATCATATGTGGATTCTAAAGCCAGGTACAATAGTGCAACATTTTAGAAAAAAGACACAGGGAAGATTTGTTATTCTCTGATACATTCAACAAACATGTATTGAGTATCATAGTAGAAAATTGGAGAACAGGTTTTGTAAACACTGGTGGCCTAGATTTGAATTACAGTGCTATCTAAAAGTTCAGGAAGTTTACTTAATCTTTTTGTATCCAAGTTCTGTCATTTCTTATATCAATAAACATTTTAAATATTTTATAAACAGTGCTAGGAAATTATAAGTGATACAACAAATAAGCTGAGTAATGAAGAGTGTCTAGAAGTATTACAACAGGAAGATGATAGACAGATATCTACAGGAATCCATAAATCTCCTTTCTCCTGAGAGACATCAATTCAGAAACATATATGGAAGAATTCTCTTTGTGACGAACCTAGAAGCAAGTTAAGGAGCTGAGCTTACAGGTGTATATTGACACATTAGGCTACCAATTTTTTTTTTAAAAAAATTATCTTTTTTGAGGTAGGGTATCTTGTATCCTGGGCTGATCCAAAACTCACTATATAGCAGGGGACTACATTAAAACTTTTATCCTGCTGTCTTGTCTATTCAGAGTATTGAGATTAAAAGAATGCAATACTATGCCTAGTTTATGCAGTTTTAGGAATCAAAATTAGAGCTTCTTGAGTGTTAGGCAAGCTTTCTGTCTACAAAACTATACTCTCGTCTTATAGACATTTTAGAAAAATTGGCAAACTAAAAATAAGTAAAAAATGAAGTAGATAAACACTATAGCAGATATCTCAGAAATTAACATAAATATAATAGATTATTACATGTTTAAGAAGAGATGAAAATTAAAAAGGAAATCCACAAATTCATAGAAAAATAAAACCAATTAATAGACTGCTTCAATATGTCAGGAGAGATGATTTTCATAGTGATTTAAAACTTTCTTGTGAAGAAAATTCCACTATCAAATATCTCCTTGGATTAATGCCACCCGTCATTCAAAGAAGAGCTAGTATCAACAGTATTAATCCCTTTTTAAACTCACTCTAAGTAATTGTACATTATGTTACACCTCCACAAAATATAGGGGAACAAATATATAAGAACAAATAAATATAAGGACAAACTTCATTCAGAATTATCTGGGAAAAAGAGATGTAAGTTAGGGTAAATATAAAACAAAAGAAAACACATGAAAAACAGTAAAATTATGAGTTTTCTTGTTGAAAAGTTCAACCAAGTCAACAGAAGTGTAGCCACAGTGTAGGGTAGAATATTAGAGAAACTTTAGAAATAAGTATTCACCAGAAAATAGTAAGAATAATTATAAGCTCAGACTAAGAGATAAGAAGATAGAGAGGGGTAAGTATCCAGAAATACGTAATCTCTAAAACCGATAAAGAATTTGAAAATCTAATCAGGGTATTACTACCAATGAGATTATATCCATCAGATTGTTTCATTAATATATGCGATCAGCATTTAAAAACAGATTTTATTTTACCTTATTTTATTTTGTGTGTATCTGTGTGCATGCACGTGTATGAATGTGAGTACATATATGTATATACATGTGTGTGTGTGTATACTTGTTTGCCAAGGAACAAATGTGGATACCAAAGTATATCTTGTGGGAGCCAATTATTTTGTTCTACTATGTGGGTCTCAGAGATTGGACTTGCCAGGCTTGGGGCCAGGATCACTTACATGCTGACCCACCTTGCTAGCCCATCTAACATATTCTTTAAAGTAGAGTTAACATAATAGAATCCTCTCAAATTCTTCAACATTGAAAATAAATGAAATGAAAACTTCCTATCTTTTTTAATGAGGCCAGTATCAGCCTGATTTCATAAGCAGATAATTACTGTATAAAATATAAAACTATGGGTGAGTAGTATCTTTGATATTACAAAATCAAACTACTAATAAACAATAAGTAGCACATTTAAAGGATTATATATGGAAACCAAATGAGTTTTGAATGAAAAAAATCTATACAAGGGCAATAGTAGACATCTATTCATGGACTGCAAGAACCTCCGGGGAATAAACCTGTGCTAGCTGGAGATCAGCTAGACTCATACGTGGGTGATGACAGGAATACACTGGTTTTATTTGTAAAGAAACAAAGCAAAGTGGAAATTGCAAAAGGGCAATTCAGAACCTATTCCAGAGTGCTCAACCACAATTAGATGTTAGGCAGAGGCAAAGTCTTAGAAAATTCAGTGCGTCCATAACAGACAGTTTAGATAATGTTAATAATTTTAATGAGAAGGGGGTAAGAGCGGAATATGTAGAGGGAGAGAGAAAGCACCCTAGCACATAGGATCTATGTTACTTGGCACAAAGCTCGGGGGGGGGGATGCTTTTAGACACTCTAGCCTAGTAATGGCAAGAAGTCTTCTTATAAATCCAAGCTACTTTGAGATTAATCTTACACCTGTCTTATTGGCTAAGAATAACACAAGTGACAACTCAATGCTGGTGAGAATGTGGAGCACTCTCATTGCTGGTGGGAGTACAAATTTGTACAGCCACTGTGGAAATCAATATAGCAGATCCTCAGAAAATTGTGAATCAATCTACCTCAAAATCTAGGTATAACACTTTGGGCATACAACAAAAGAAAGCTTCATCCTATCATAAGGACATTTGCTTAGCTATGTTTATTATTATTAATTTTTTTATTATTTATTTTATTTTATTTTTTTAATTTACATTCCAAATCACTTCCCCTTTCCCGTTTCCTCCCTCCCTGAAAGTCCCATAAGCCCCCTTCCCTCCCTCTTTTCTCCATTCAACCCCCTCTCGTTACTCTGTCCTGGCGATCCCCTACATCCAGACTTTCCAGGACCAGGGGTCTCTCCTACCATCTTTTTAGAAATCTATTGATATGCGGATTGTGTCTAGGGTATTCCGAGATTCTGGGTCAATATCCCCTTATCAGTGATTGCATACCATGTGTGTTCTTTTGTGATTGGGTTACCTCACTAAGGATGATATTTTCAAGATCTGACCATTTGCCTAGGAATTTCGTGAATTCATTGTTTTTAATTGCAGAGTAGTATTCCATTGTGTAGATATACCACATCTTCTGAATCCATTCCTCCGTTGAGGGACATCTGGGTTCTTTCCAGCTTTTATGAGTACACTGTTGCTATCTTCCGACCCACCAGAAGAGGGCATCGGATGCTCATTACAGATGGCTGTGAGCCACCATGTGGTTGCTGGGAATTGAACTCAGGACCTCTGGAAGAGCAGTCAGTGCTCTTAACCACTGAGCCATCTCTCCAGACCGTTTATTATGGTTTTATTCACAAGAACCAGAGACCAGAAACATCTTAGATGTCCCTCAACAGAAGAATGGTTAAAGAAAATGCAGTACATTTACACAATGAAGTATTAATCAGCTGTTAGAAAAAATGACATCATGAAATTTTCAGGCAAATGGATGGAACTAGAAAAACAAAACAAAACACATCACGAGTAAGGTACCCCAATCCCAGAAATAGATATATAGCATTCACTTATAAGTGGATATTAGCTGCTAAGCAAATGATAAAGTAAAATCCACAGACACACAGGTTAGGTAGAGAGGGGTCTGGGGGAGACACATGGATTTACCTGACAGGGGGAAATATGGTTTTACTGACAAAGTTGGGTCATGGGGAAAGGAACAGGGGAATAAATTGTGGGGGGAGATGGAATAGGGAAGACAGTGAGGAGAAAGATGGCTAGAATTAGGGGCTTTTATGGGGTGGCATGGAAACCTAGTGTAGTGGAAGCTTCCCGGAATCTACAAAGGCAAGCCTAATGATGATTCCTAGTGATAGGGGATACGAAGACTTAACTGGCTATCTCTTCTAACCAGATAAGGTTTTCAGTGGCAGGACTAGGTTGCATTCAATTGAGCTGCTAATCAATGGTGCCCCATGAAAATTCCCCCAACAACCTAGTTTGTAAGACAAAGAGTTGGTTTATGAATACTGTCAGTGGGGTCCCATTGCCGAGGACAATATCTATACAACTCATTAAACGGAGAAGTTGAGTTGGGGACTACATGTAATCTTTACCCCATGTAGATAGCTCAGAGACATAGCGTAAAACTGAACATGACAGGGCTAAAAAATTAATAAAATGATTCCTAATGATATTCTGCTATACTCATAGATAGTAACTTGTCCAATCATCATGAGAGAGGCTTTCTTCTGCAGAAGACGTTAACAGATGCAGAGACCCACAACCAGAACTCAAAATGAGGGAGTCTAAATGCGAAGTCTTGATCAAATTCCTCCCCTCAAAGCTTACAGCATCCTGAGGAAGAGGTGGTGAAAAATTGTAAGAGCCAGAGGGGATAGAGGATACCAGGAGAATAAGCCCTTTGACTCAGCTAAGGTGCACATGAGCTCACAGAGACTGAAGCAGCAAGCACAGAGAATACAGGGATCTGTCTAAGGTCCTCTGCATATATATTATAGTTATAAGTTTATTATTTTTATGGGACTCCTGACTGTGAGAATGAATGGGTTTCTGACTCTTTTGCCTGCTCTTGGAACTCTTCCTCCTGTTGAGTTGCTATATCTAACATTGATATGTAAGTTTTTGACTCATTTCCTTATATATTTTTAATGTTTGGTTATTATATGTTAGAAGTCTGTTCTTTTCTAATGAGAGACAACAAGGAAATGGACCTGGAGGAGAGGGGAGGTTTGGAGAAACTGGGAGGAGTAGAGGGAAGGGTTTCTTTGGGTGGGATATATATGTATATGTATATACATATATATATAATATATATATAAAATCATCTCTTCCCTTTAGATTTCTAATAAGGATTTCATATACGCACGAATTTATTTGGCATGGGTTTCAGTGTCTCCCTTTTTACCTCTAATTTTATTAATTAGAATCTGCTCTCTCTTTTCATTAGTTTGGTTAAGAGTTTGTCAACTCTTTTTAACAAACTAACTCTTTGTTTCACTGGTTATTTGCATTCTTTTTATTTCTATTTTAATTCCAATGGTGATACCTATTATTTCTTTTTTCATAGGCATTTTATTAACTTTTAAAGCTAATATAAATGAGATATTTTTCCCTAAATATTTCTCAATACATTTGTTGTTGGTATATAGAAAAGCTATTTTATATCGGTTTTGAATTCTCTTACTCTGCTGAAAGTATTTATTAATTTTTATAGTCTTATATTGCATTATGTCTTCACATGTGTAAGAACTGTCTCTAAACAGGAACAAATTGATTTCATTCCTATTTATAGTTCTTTTTATCTTATTCAAGAAAGACATCAAGGAATATACCCAATAAAAAAAGAGAAGGATAGCATACTTAACTTATGGTATTAGTGCAAATATTTTTGTGTCTTTCCTGTTTTATATAATGTTGACAGGAGGTTTGCCATTTATAGCCTTCTGTGTGCTGATACATAGCCTTCCTAATATGTGTTTTTACTTTTAGGTCTTTTGTCAGGATGACATGCTTTAGACTCTAAGTTATTTCTGTATATATGAAATTTTCATTTTATTTCTGCCTGTGAGTATATTAATTTGATGTTTTGTATTTATAGATTTACATATCTTGAGCAATACTTTCATCCTAGAATAAATCACAGTGTGTCTCAGAGGATGAGCTTTTTGATGAGCACTTGAATTTGCTTTGGAAATATTATATTGATACATTTTTCATCTATGTTCTTTCTTCACACACACAAAAAAAGATGATAGAGTCTTTTCCTTTTTATTTTCAGGAATGGTTTGAAGCACATCCATGTTAGTTCTTTAATGGTGTGACTGAATTCAGCAATGGCTCCTACTAGGGATTTTAACAGTTTCATAAATGATACATTTATTCACTTACTGGGACTCTAAAACATTTTTATTTTTCTTATGTTAGCAACTTCTGTAAGGTATATGATACTCTAGAGTTATGTTGACCAACTTAGAAACATAAGGACTTACAAGGATATCACTTAGCAAATCAAAAGTATAGTCTGTTCCAGAATTTTTTTTTCTGATTCCTTATATTTGTTACTTATTTCTGGATGTGAAGGGGACCATGGGAAGTACAACTAATGGTCTATCTATTCAAAAGTAAGCTATATAGAGAACGTGAAAACAAAAGGATCAGAGTTTTAGAATAAAGTACGTCACTAGTCATTAGATCAGTGTTATGGAACAGATAGGGAGTAGGTATTTAGAGGGAAGGGATATATCAGATGGCCTGGACAGACCAACAATGGGAACACACTTTTAAAGGATAGTTCTGGCTATGCTGTGAAGGACTACAGAGTGAAAACTTGGGTGGTGGTGAGCAGGCAGAGCAACAAGACTCCAGAATAATCAAGGTAAAAAGACTAGTGGTTAGACCAAGGTGGAATTAGTAGTAATGGTGAAAAATAACTGGGTTATGCTTATATTTCATAGACTATGTGGCCATTTTTTCTAATGGATCATAAGTGAGAAGAAGCAGAAAGAGAGCAAAACAAATTTGTTGCAACATTCTCTGAGGAATGTGCAAAACTAGAATTACTTTTCACTTAAAACCAACCTTCATTGCTGGAGAAATAATTAATATTTTGAAATTTCATTCTAACAATTAACATTATATTAAGCTATTTCTGCAACAGAAAATTGGATGTGTGTGTTTGATGTTGGGGAAAAGGTCAGGAATTGAAATATATTTGAATTCTTCAAAGGACAGATGATAAGGATATAGCAGATTTGTAAATTACCTAGGAAAGAAAGATAGACAACGGGGGAAAATCAGGTCCTGGGAAACAGAAATGTTTAAAGGATAGGTAAATGAGAATGATCCCATAAAGAAATGGCCAGTAATATGGAAGCAAGTACAAGAAAATGTGATCCTTTCAGTTGATGTTTGAACAGTGCTTTGAGATGGACATAGGGCAACGGAGATAAGCAAAAATTAATTTCTTGATTTAGAAAACTGTGAGTACAGTTTAACAATGACAGCACTGTGTACTTTAATTGAAGCATCAGGAAACACAAAATCTGCTACATGAAACAATACAGACTAGATACTGATGGAGTGTTCTACAAAGTATTTTATTTCTCTGCTTCTGTTTCATTTTCTCACTCTCATTTGTGTGTGTGTGTGTGTGTGTGTGTGTGTGTGTGTGTGTGTGTGTGTGTATGTACATTAGGCTTGTATCCTATAGTTCAGGCTCATCTTGAACTCAGATACACCTGCCTTTGCCTCCTGAATGCTGGGATTAAAGCCATGTGCCACCCGACCAAATCTACATTATATTTCACAATTATAACAACAAGAAATAGTGAAAAGACACTGTGCTGACATGACCATCAATACTAGAATTTAGAGGAGTAGGAAAATGACATGCAAAACTGACAACAGTGAGGAATCTTTTTGTATGTTACTCAAGCAATATTCTTCAAATACCTCTCAAGGGATATCTTTGCTATTGAATCTCATTTCAAATCTTATTTTCTTGTTCTCTGTTAGCAAGGGTTTAATTATGTGACTTGTTCAAACCTATAAAGTTTTAAATATATCTTCAATAAGATAATCACTACCTAGTTCCAGTTGTCCATTATCAGATCACGTGACTTTTGGGAGGTTTGTAAGTGCTTTATTGACTTATATTCTTCTGCATGAATACCTGCATCTAAGCATTTACAGAGAGGCACAACTGATGAAACAAAATGAACATACAGATCCTCTATTTCAATACTTAGATTTTTAGTGTGTGCTACAGTCCTGTAATCTTAACTACTAGGGAGCCTGATGCAAAAGAATTGCAAGCTCAAAGCTTGACAATATAACTTAGCAAAACTGTCTTAAATGACATTACGAAAAGACTCCAGGGATGTATTTCAAGGGTACAGTACTTGACTAGTATGTCTATGACTCAAGGTTCAATTTCTATCAGTGAGAAAAAATCATGTTCCTGTATATGGCATTTCTTAGTGATACTTATTTTTCCTACACTCAACAAAGCTAATGTTGGCTGTTTTAAAAAGAACAGAAGTATTTACTAGTTTTCTAAGAGATTTAATACCTAAATTATATCTGAAACATTTACCGTGTATATTATGCTACTACAATTTGGAATTGCCCAAATCAGAGGTTTGTAAGACACCAAAGAGAAATAAGGACATGAACAAGTATTTCCCGCTTGGAATGTGGTCAATAACCAGTTGGCAGGAATCAAGGCATACTAATTAAACATGCATCCTACTTACTAAGGACTGCCAAATCTGGTAATATAATTCAATATAAAATATTGAAGATATATAAATATATATTTTTGAGTGTAGGTTCATATATTTATGTAAATTAGATAGTGAAACATATTTTGGAGTGTCATTAGCATTGAATAATCTTATATATTATAAATACGTAACAGGTATGTAATACATATTTAGTATTGCTGTTACTGTGGTTTTAGGGAAAACAGACAAAAAGTACTACAATGATTAGGAATAATCACTTTAGTACATTCATGTTCTCCTACATTTGATATAGTGCTACTATTTATTGGAAATAAGTTCTTTTCCATTCTTTTTCTTCATAATACCATTAAACATACTAGATAACTGTATGTGGGGAAATATTTTCCCCCTATATTTCTTAAAGGAATGCAGAAGTTCATTCTAGGCAAACAATAATTGTATTCAGAAAATTGAAATAGTTTCTCAGAAAAATACTGACACTAAAGCAGAGATATCTATAAGATTTTCAAAGGGGGAAATTGCCAAAAAATTGTAGTGGTCCTTTCAGATTTCAAAAATATGTTCACTCCCCATCTGGAGCATTTGAAAGCAATTTATCTGGGTTAGTAAGAAATCATTGATAAAACTGCTTACAAAACCATTTCATCATATTTTCTTCATGTGTCAGCATTTTCTAAGTGTCTCACTATGTATCCCAGGCTGGCCGTGCATTCTCTATGTACTTTTTCAAGATGACCTCAAAGAGAATAAAGTCTCCACTTTAGAAACTACAATCATAGGATTTTGGATTTCTTTGTGATTCTATATAGTTCATTCAATGAGAGAGTTCAGGAGCTTATTTCCTTTTCACAGTTTGAATGAATTTGTCAAATACTATTTGATGTACTAGAACTTCTAATAAACACATTTATCCTACAAAACTGCTTACTGAAATCCACTGAAGCAAATTTATTTATATTTCTCTTTTTTTCCTGAGAATTCTCTTAAATACATTGCAGTATTTTACAATAGATAGAGTGACAAATACACAATGAATCTGAACAAAATGTTTAAAATAATGTCGGTAATATTAAAATTCTACTCAGAATTACTTGGTTATAATTAAGTAGATTTTTCCTTTTAGTTTCTTTCAATATGGTTTTTGAAGGAAACCATATTGCTACCTCTTTTTCTACCATTAAAATAATTCCAAAAAAATTTGGTAGAGAAGGAATCATATACCCTTTATTACATGGTAGGAGTCAGAAAAGTAGAAGAAAAGAACTTCTAAGACATTTTAAAATTTAAGATACCAACAGAAACTGACTGAATGGCAACTTAAGGAATTTTCCTTTAAAATTTCCTTTGCCTCATTCTAGTCAAAAGGCCTAGGGAAACATTACTGGGTTTTAAGGGAACCAAGAAAGTGAGAATTTAATTTCTTTTTTTGAGAAGACAAGCTATGCATTGAATCTTGACCTTTTTTCATAGAAAATAGTACATTAAAATATACATATCTGTAAATTATTAAAATTGTATAGGCAGTTGACTAAAATTAGGATTATTCTCAAAACCACATGAGAAATAATAAAGCATTTGATGTAAAATGGATATTCAGTAGAGGATAATATGCTCTTGCTCCCTCTTTGTGAGAGTAAATACAATTCTTGGTTTCTATCTCCAATGAATTAAGTGAAAAAAGTTTCTAATTAAATTGAGACAAAGTAAGCTAATGAAAATAAATCAATCATGATGAGATATTCATCCAGAGTTTTCTTTTGTGTCATACAAAATTCTGAGGTTTATTTTGATTGTCTCTTTAACTAATGATAACATTATTTGATTGCATATATCAACAGCAATCACAAGTAAGCTAATGAAGGATCTTGTGTTATTTTCTATTCAAATCATTTAGCTCTTATTTTTTTTTTGTTAGAATGAGTGCAAAGGATATTACAGAGTGGTTAATTATAACTATAATATAGAACTGACAAAGTGTCTTAGTGCCTAAGGGTCCTTGTCACCAAAGCTTGACAGCCTGTGTTTAATCCTTGGAACTCACATAATAGGAAGGAAGAAACAAGCTAGTTGCCTTCTGAACTCCACATAAACTCTGTGACACATAAGCATGCACACACATAAACATACATGTACATAATAAATACATGTAAAAAATTTAAAGGATGGAAAATAATAACCTGATTGTTAGCAACTTTATGAATTATTTCCAAACAACTAAAATAAAGATATTTGAACATTCCTAGAAATAACATAAGTTCTCATTCTCATATTTAGAAAGAACCTATATTTCATCTCTACAGTATTCACACATGGAAATTGTGATATAGATCACTTAAAGCATCTCTACTGCAAAAGATAATGAAGAAAGTCCATTTGCTACATAGGTCATTGAATTACGGAGGAATATGAAAAGATATTGATTTCTAGCCCATGATACAGCTTTCACAGTAAACAAGTATGCTATTAATATAAGCAACCTACCCAAAAAATAAAATCTGACTCTTTTTTTTTTCAGTCCTGATGGCAGAGGAAATATATTAAACTTTATCAAAGTAGGCATGTTATATATGCTAGTAAGTAAGAAATGTTTGAATTACTGGAATAGTAGATTTCTAATCACAGCTATAATTATTTATTTTTAACTGGATAGTTAATTCACTGAATATTTCGTAATGAGTCAGATTCTAAATATATTAATGTAACAGTTCTATGTAATATATAAGCATACACATTGCTACATCATTTAAAAAATCATATTACTCATATTCCAATGTTTTTTAAAGTGCTGGAGAAGGAGAAGTACAAAGTAGAACAAAGCACAGCATCACATATACATGAAATGTCATAATGAATCCTATTACATTGGATGGTAACTTAAATAAGGCTAGCATAATACTTCATATCTGTACTTTCAGCAATCAACATGCTGAGGCAAGCAGACGACTGAAGTTCAAGGATGTCATAGTCTTCATCTGACAAGTTCTAGGCCAGACAGGACTTCATAGCAAGATTTCATCTCAAAAAACCCCAATAACCGAATAAAGTTTAAAAATAACCATGTTGGCATTGTCTCAGGGGGCCAAAAAGGTGAAACTATTACTAAATAATACAATAGTTAAAAATGTTTTATGAAATTCTGAAATAAAAATGGCCAATAATTATATCAGCTAGTATTCTTTAGAAATGTAACAAGTACATCTGGTTTCTTCTTTGCATCCTAGGGTATTTCAAGGTAAAGTCATGTTTAATAACCACCATGGAAATAGTTGATTCACTTTTGACTTTTCAAGGAAACCAAAGTACTTGGAGATATTTCTCCTTACAGAGTATATTTAATAAACATCCTTTACATGCCAGACACTGAATAAGAGATTCTCATCGCTTTTCCTCATGGAATTTGACCTTACAATAACAACATTTATAACAGACATTGCATGGCACACAACACCACAATCAGTTTTCTGAAAGCTAAAGTGGGATAAAACATCTTTAAAGAGACTAGAGAAAAATGAAATGTTGCTCTTAAGGATAGAGCAGATAGCAATTTCCTTCTCAGAAGCCACTAAAACTAAACAGAAATGCTGAAAGAAAAAGACCTCTGAACCATGAATTCTGTATTCAACAAATTTATCCTGTTATTAAAGGAAGAATAAAAAATGTTCTTACATTAAGAAAAGCTATAAGAATATTTCACCAGCAGGGATATTATTAAAGAACTGCTAAGGAATACTCTTTGGACAAAAATAAAGAAGATAAAAGTGGCTAATAATATCAGGAAGAAATACAAGCAAAAAATGGGGAGAAATTAAGGCTAGGCATAATAGACAACCATCCTCATAAGTCCTTTAAAGTTTCTTTGAATTTTATATATTTTCAGTACAAATAAAGAGGAAGAAAAAATACAGGAGAACCATAAGTGAAATAAAAAGATAGCTCTTCAACTTCATCTAGTAAAGCCAAGTCTTCTGTCAGTTTATAACTTAATGGTATAGGACTTGGAAAGAATTGCAAAGCCCTGCAATCAATAAAAGAAGAACCAATGAAAAGCAAGTTATTAAGAGAAGTGAAAGAAATAAGTACTATCATCATCTAATGGGATGGAATGGATACTTGTAGACCTCCAGGTTCTTCTATTTTAGTGAGCTTTATTTTGTACATGAATATTTCAGCTACAAGTTACAAAATCACGAAAAATTAAATTTGTAAGGGAGTTTTTCAGATTTCACAAGAATGAAACAAAAAATTATCTAAGTAGCCTAGAAAATTTTCATGTCTTGTCTACCTTAAATTTCATTTTACGTTTCAGCAGTGATTATATTCATAGGATCAGTTACATAAATCTTGATAGTAAATACCTTGTCTGACTTGTCAGTCGAAATTCTGTTTCAGATGTTTTGAATAAACCTATTCCTTGGATGTTAATTACATCCTCCACTTCAGGCTCAGTAGCAATCAATGTTATAGGAAACTTCCAGATTCCATCTGTTATGCACTCTACTTTCAATACGATATGAGCCCTTGAATAAAAAAAGATAAAAAAATACAACAGGAAGAAAAGGAAAGAGATTAAATATATTAATTGAATATCTAAATTTAAAATGAAAGTATCTTTTTGGCTCAACAAAAGAAGAGGGATATTTCATTTTCAAAAATCTAGATGACTATTATTTGTATTTTAGGAATAATTTTGTATTTAAGAATTTAAAATATCATTTGAGATAATTATTTTATGGGTCTTCTTGTCTACTCAGTAGTTAGTTCTGAAAATATAGAATTGTTGCAAAATTGACTGCACATTATTTTTTATTTTTACTTTCTAAGTTTTTTTAATTTACATTCCAAATCATTAACCCTTTCCCGTTTCCTCCCTCCCCAAAAGTCCCATAAGGCCGCTTCCCTCCCTCTTTTCCGCACTCAACCCCCTCTCGCTTCTCTGTTCTGGCATTCCCCTACATCCAGTCTTTCCAGGACCAGGGTCTCTCCTTCCATCTTCTTGGAAATCTATTGATACGCGATTTGTGTCTAGGGTATTCCGAGATTCTGGGCTAATACCCCCTTATCAGTGACTGCATACCATGTGTGTTCTTTTGTGATTGAATTACCTAAGGATGATATTTTCAAGTTCTGACCATTTGCCTAGGAATTTCGTGAGTTCATTGTTTTTAATTGTAGAGTAGTATTCCATTGTATAAATATACCACATCTTCTGAATCCATTCCTCCACTGAGGGACATCTGGGTTCTTTCCAGCTTCTGGCTATTATAAATAAGGCTGCTATGAACATAGCAGAGCATGTGTCCTTAGTGCATGCAGGTAAAGCCTCTGGGTATATGCCCAGGAGTGGTATAGCCGGATCCTCCGGGAGTGTCATGCCCAGTTCAAACTATTCCACAAAATAGAAACAGAAGGAACACTACCCAACTGATTCTATGAAGCCACAATTACGCTAATACCAAAATCACACAAAGATCCGACTAAGAAAGACAATCTCAGGCCAATCTCTCTTATGAATATCAATGCAAAAATACTCAATAAAATTCTTGCCAACCAAATCCAAGAACACATCAAAACGATCATTCACCACGATCAAGAAGGCTTCATCCCAGGGATGAGGGGATGGTTCAATAAAAGGAAGTCCATCAATGTAATCCACTACATAAACAATCTCAAAGAAAAAAACCACATGGTCATTTCATTAGATGCTGAGAAAGCATTTGACACAATTCAGCATCCTTTCATGTTAAAGGTCTTGAAAAGATCAGGAATTCGAGGCTCATATCTAAACAGAGTAAAAGCAATTTACAACAAACCAGTAGCCAACATCAATCTAAATGGAGAGAAACTTGAAGCAATACCACTAAAATCAGCGACTAGACAAGGCTCTCCTCTCTCTCCATATCTTTTCAATATAGTACTTGAAGTTCTAGCTAGAGCAATTAGACAACAAAAGGAGGTCAAAGGGATACAAATCGGAAAGGAAGAAGTCAAACTATCACTATTTGCAGACGATACGATAGTATACTTAAGCGACCCAAAGAACTCCACCAGAGAACTCCTACAGCTGATAAACAACTTCAGCAAAGTGGCCGGATATAAAATCAATTCAAGCAAGTCAGTAGTCTTCCTATACTCAAAGGATAAGCAGGCTGAGAAAGAAGTAAGAGAAATGATACCCTTCACGATAGCCACAAACCATATAAAGTATCTTGGTGTGACTCTAACCAAACAAGTGAAAGATATGTATGACAAGAACTTCAAGTCTCTGAAGAAAGAAATTGAAGAAGACCTCAGAAGATGGAAAATTCTTCCATGCTCATGGATTGGCAGGATTAATACAGTCAAAATGACCATCTTGCCAAAAGCAATATACAGATTCAATGCAATCCCCATCAAAATCCCAACTCAATTCTTCATAGAGTTAGAAAGAGCAATTCAAAATTCATCTGGAATAACAGAAAACCCAGAATAGCTAAAACTATTCTCAAGAGTAAAAGAACTTTTGGGGGAATCAATATCCCGGACCTCAAGCTGTACTACAGAGCAATAGTGTTAAAAATTGCATAGTATTGGTACAGTGACAGGCATGTAGATCAATGGAACATAATTGAAGACCCAGAAATGAATACATACTCCTATGGTCACTTGATCTTTGACATAGAAGCTAAAACCATCCAGTGGAAAAAAGATAGCCTTTTCAACAAATGGTGCTGGTTCAACTGGAGGTCAACATGCAGAAGAATGCAAATTGACCCATTCTTATCTCCTTGCACTAAGCTCAATTCCAAGTGGATCAAGGACCTCCACATAAAACCAGACACAGTGAAACTAACAGAAAGGAAACTAGGGAAGAACCTTGAACATATGAGCACAGGGGAGAATTTCCTGAATAGAACTCCAATAGCTTATGCTCTAAGATCATTGACAAATGGGACCTCATTAAATTACAAAGTTTCTGCAAGGCAAAAGACAGTGTCAAAAAGTCAAAGCGGCAACCAAGTAACCGGGAAACGATCTTTACCAACCCTACATCTGACAGAGGGCTAATATCTAATATATACAAAGAACTCAAGAAGTTAAACTCCAGAGAGACAAGTAACCGTATTAAAAATGGGGTACAGAGCTAAACAAAGAGTTCTCACCTTAAGAATATCTAATGGCTGAGAAGCACCTAAAGAAATGTTTAACATCCTTAGTCATTAGGGAAATGCAAATCAAAACAAACCTGAGATTCCACCTCACACAAGTCAGAATGGCTAAGATCAAAACCACAGGAGATAGCAGGTGTTGGCAAGGATGTGGAGAAGGAGGAACATTCCTCCACTGCTGGTGGGATTGCAAGCTGGTACAACCACTCTGGACTGAACATTGTTTTTAACTATCAGTGTACTTAGTAAGTTATATGTATATTCTGACAATTGGGTCCAATGAGCTATTGTTTTTTTATTAGAATTCTTTTCATAGCTTAACAGTTAGAGATGATTTGCTTCCAAATGTTTTTGCACAGAATCAAAGAAATAATATAATCTAAATATTGACAGGCAGAAAAGATAACACATTGAATTAAAAAGAGAAACAACACTATATTTAAAAGAGAAGGGAATTATGTTTACCTTAATGGTTTCCTTGGTGTGAATATCACATTGAAAATCAATGAAATTACTTCACTTTCTACATCAAAATGTTTTCTGAATAAATATAAAGTTACAGCAGAGTCCAGAATAGTCTTCATTTCTTCAGATTCAAATTCTATTTCATACTCAAATTCACGTCTTTTAGGAGTTGCTGGGAAAATGATAATGAAAATATGTATCAGTTTAACTCATTGTACATAAACTGAGCACCGATTTATGTGTCAACATCATTTCTGACATATTTTTAGATGAAGAGTAAAATGAAATTTTATCCACCTTTATTTTCATAATGTTTACTAGCATTATATACCAGGTATATAATACTATGAATAACTTTGTTAAAGTGAAATACATGAATATATATTAAAATATAAAACATAGTTTTCAACATCTTTAATTATTTACATGCCAAATGTATAGAATAAGAAAACCAAACAAAAATTGATATTCAACATTAACTATGAAAAAAAGAATACTTTTACATGTGTGATAGTGGATAAATACATTCAAGATTTAAATTTTAATTAAGCGTACACAAACTGAAACAGAATATCAAGTGATTTTGAGGATTTTTAACATTTATTATACTCTGCTGAAAGAAAAAAAATTATGTTTTAATATTGAAATGTGTTAAATGCCTGGTAGTCCTCAACTCTACCTGCAGGCCACAGATCTGTGTTCCCCATCCTACCATACATCCATGCCTGCCACCCAGGAGGTCTTATCTAACCTGGGGCACACCTCTACCTGCTTTTTAGAAAGTCTGCTCTAACTTGGGACACTCAGCTCCACCTGCCTCCCATGAAACTTACTCCAAGCCAGGACATTCAGGCCAGTTAACACCAGAGACAACCACATGTCAAAACCATAAGCAATAGAAGCCAAAGCAATGCAGCACTATCAGAACCCAGCTCTCCTACTGCAGCAAGCTCTCGATGTCCTAATACACCTGAAGAGCAAGAATATGACCTTAAATCCTATTTCACGAAAATGAGGCAGGCCTTGAAAGAGGATATAAAAATTCCCTTAAATAAATACAGGAAAAGACGGTTAAATAGGTAGAGGCCCTTAAAGAGGAAACAATAAATCCCTTAAGGAAATATGAGAAAATGCAATCACACAAGATGCTCAAAGACATAAAAATTGAAATAGAAGCAAGAAAGAAAACAAAAAGGGGGGCAACCCTGGAGATGGAAAAACCTAGGAAAGAAAACAGTAACTACAGACATAAGCATCACCAATAGAATACAACAGATGGAAGAATTTCAGGCGTAGAATAAACCATAGAAGAAATTGATCTATCTGTCAAAAAAAAAAACGTTAAATGTAAAAACATCCAGGAAACTTAGGACACTATGATGTTTCTCAAGAATAATAGGAATAGAAGAAGCTTGAATATTCCCAGTACAAAGATTCAGAAAATATCTTCAAAAAACTATAGAAGAAAACTTATACAAACTAAAGAAAGAGATGGCTAAAAATGTACAAGCTTATAGAACATCAACGAGATTGGACTAGAAAAGGAAATCCTCCTATTACATATAATCAAAACAATAAATCCACAGAGAAAAGAAAGAATATTAAAAGCTGCAAGGGAAAAGGACAAGCATCATATAAAGGCAGACCTATCAGAATTACAGAGAAATCCAGAAGAAACCATAGATGCAAGCCTAGACTTCTATATATAGCAAAACTCTCAATCACCATAAATGGAGAAACCAAGATATTCCATGGCAAAACCAAATGCCAACAATATCTTTCTACTAATCCAGCCCTAAAGAAGATAGTAGAAAGGAAACTAGAAGAGAATCACACACATACATAGTAACATCTCCAACTTCAAAATAACAGGAATGAACAACCATTGGTCATTAATATCTCTCAATATCAATGAACTCAACTCATCAATAAAAATACACAGGTTAACAGACTGATACATAAACAGTATCCATCATTCTGCTGCATATAAGAAACATACTTCAGGAGCAAAGATATACACTAGTTCAGAATACACGGCTGGAAAAAAGTTGTTTAAGCAAATGGACCCAAGAAACAAGCTGGAGTACCTGTAGAGATCCATTTTGGGGTGTTTTGTCACCCGGAAGGAAATTGACATTGACCAAGGTGAAGTTCCTCTCCCAGCTTCTGAGCGAGGACATTTCTGTGCTAGTCACAATCCTGCCCCACCTAGGTGGAGTGAAGGTGAAGTTCTTTATTCCTCCAGGTCTATGAATTCCTGAATTAAACAGCTGCCAGAGCAATAGAGCCAATGCCTAATGAACAGCCAGACCAGTTCTGCAGACCTGGTTCCAGCCTGTTGGGGGAAGGGCTTTTTGGAAAAGTCCATTAAACTTAGAGCCTTGAGCAGGAAATATCCCCTTGGTTCCATATTTTTCTTGTCACCCCGTCATTTTCTAGCCCCAGCTCTCTGTCCAGAGAACCCGATAACCCATTCGTATGAAACTGCAGGTGGTTTCAAGTACCTACCCATTCTAATGTCTAAAAATATACTTTCAGTAAAAATCCACCAAAATGAATTCTTAATTCTGACCAAGTATGCCCCAAATGCAAGGGCACCCACATTCTCAAAAGAAACTTTACTAAAGTTCAAATCACACATTGAACCCCATACAATAATAGTAGAGGATTTTACCAGCACACTGTCACCAATGGACAGGTCATTGACACAGAACCTAAACAGAGAAAAAAATGAAAGTAAAAGATGCTATGAACCAAATGGATTTAAAAGATATGTACGCAATCTTTCACCCCCAAACAAAAGAATATACCTTCAACTCATCAACTCACAGAACCTTCTCCTTGCATTTTATCAGATCACCATGGATTAAGGAGGTACTTCAACAACAGAGAAAATAGAAAGCCCATATTCTCCTGGAAACTGAACAGCTTTCTTCTCAACTGATTAATTACTTGTTTAGGGAAGAAATAAAAAAAAAGAAATTAAAGACTTTCTATAATTCAATGAAAATGAAGGCAAACATACTCAAATTTATGGGACACAATGAAGGCAGTGTTAAGAGGAAAATTCATAGCATTACATACCTCCATAAAGAACTTTGAAAGATCTCATACTATTAACTTAACACCATACCTGAAAGCTCTAGAACAAAAATTGGCAAACACATATAAGAGGAACTGCTAAAGAGTCAAACTTAACAAGATAGACAAACCCTTAGCGAACCTAACTAAAAGGCATGGACACAGCATCCAAATTAATAAAATTAGAAATGAAAAGGGAGACTTAACTACTGACAATGAGGAAATTAAAAAAAAATCATTAGATCTTTTCTAGACAGATACCAATTTCCAAAGTTAAATTAAGATCAGGCAAACTATCTAAACAGTCAAATAACCCCTAAGGAAATAGATGTAGTCAGTAAAAGTCTCCCAACTAAAAAAAGCCTATGGTCAGATGGTTTTAGAGCAGAATTCTACCAGACCTTCAAAGAAGAGCTAATACCAATACTCCTCAAACTATTCCACACAACAGAAACAGAAGGAACACTGCCTAATTCATTCTATGAAGCCAGAGTTACTCTGATTCCTAAACTATATAAGCACACAACAAAGAAAGAATTTCAAATCAATTTTGCTTATAAACATTGACACAAAAATACTCAATAAAATTCTCACAAACAGAATCCAAGAACACATTAAAAACATCATTTATCAGGATCATGTAGGTTACATTTCAGGGATACTGGGATGGTTCAATATATGAAGATCCATCAAGATAATCCATTAAATGAAAAAAAAATTGAAAGAAAAAATTCACATGATCATTAGATGCTGAAAAAGCCTTTGACAAAATCCAACACTCCTTCATGTTATAAGTTGTGGAGAGTCCTGGGATTTAAGGCACATATATAAACATAATTAAAGCAATTTTCAGCAAGCCAATACCTAACATCAAATTAAATGAGAGAATCTTGAAGCAATCCCACCAATATAAGAAACAAGGCAAGGCTGCCCACTTTCTCCGTATCTATTCAATATTACTTGAAGTTTTAGCTAGAGCAATAAGACAACAAAGGAGATTGAGAGGACACAACTTGAAAAAGAAGAAGTCAAGATATCACTAAATCAGTAGTTCTCCTTTATACAAATGAGAAACAGGCAGAGAAAGAAATTATGTAAACAACACCCTTCACAATAGGCAGAAATAATGTAAAATATCTTGGTGTAACTGTAACCAAGTGAGTGAAAGATCTGTATTCAAGAAATTATATCTCTGCAGAAAGAAATTGAAGAAGATATCAGAAGATTTCCCGTGTACATGGATTGGTATGATTGATGTACTGAAAATGGCCATCTTACCAACAGCAATCTGCTAATTCAATGCAATCCCAAGCAAAATTCCAACACAATTTTTTGTAGACTTTGAAAGAGCAATTCCGAACTTCATATGGAAAAACAAAAACCCAGGATAGGCAAAACAATCCTGAATAATAAAAGCATTTCTCTCTGAGTCACCATCTCTGACCTTAAGCTGTACTACTCAGGAGTAGTGATTTAAAATGTTATGGTATTAACAACAGACAAGTTGATCAATGGGATTGAATTCCCAGAAATAAACACACACACTTTAGGACAATTGCTTTTTACAAAGAAGGCAAAACCATACAGTGGCAAGAAGAAAGCATCTTCAATAAATGATCCCAGATTAACTGGGTGTCTGCATGTACAAAGAGGCAAACAGATCCCTATCTATTGCTCTGAACAAAACTCAAGTCCAAGTGGATCACAGACATCAACATAAAACCAGATATAATAAATTTCATAGAAAGTGGGAAATAGGCTAGAACACATTGGTACAGGAGACAATTTTTCTGAGAAGAAAACTAATGACTCGGGATCTAATGTCAACAATTGATAAATGGGATTTCAAGAAACTAAAAATCTTCTGTAAAGAAAAGGACAAATGACAGTCTACAGATTTGGAAACTATCTTCAGTAAGCCTACATCTGTCTGAGGGCTAATATCCAAAATATATAAAGAGCTCGGGAAGAATCTATTCCAGCAACCAAAACCCAATTAAAGGGTTTGCATGCTTCTATTTGCTGACTGTGAGGTGAATCAGCACTATTTTTTGAAAATGTTATCTTTTTTTCCACTGAGTGGTTTCAGCTCCTTTGTCAAAGATCAGGTGACCATAGGTGTGTGGGTTCATTTCAGGGTCTTGAATTCTGTTCCATTGATCTACCTGCCTGTCTCTGTACCAATACCATGCGGTTTTTAACACTATTGCTCAGTAATACAGCTTGAGGTCAGGGATGTTGATTCCCCCAGAAGTTCTTTTATTGGTGAGAATAGTTTTTGCTATCCTGGGTTTTTTGTTATCCCAAACTAATTTGTAAATTGCTCTTTTGTAACTCTATGAAGAACTGATTTGGAATTTTGATGGGGATTGCACTGAATCTGTGGAATGCTTTTGGCAAGATGGTCATTTTGACTATATTAATCCTGCCAATCCATGAGCAATGGATATCTTTCCATCTTCTGAGATCTTCAATTTCTTTTTCAGAGACTTGAAGTTCTTGTCATACAGATCTTTCACTTACTTGGTTAGAGTCACACCAAGGTATTTTAGATGATTTGTGACTATTGTGAAGGAGCTGAAGGGGTTTGCAACCCATAGGAAAACAACAATATCAACCAATCAAAACCCTCAGAGCTCCCAGCAACTAAGCCTCCAACAAAGGAGTACACATGGAGGGTCCCATGGTTCCAGGTGCATATGTAGCTGAGGATGGCCTTGTTGGACATTAATGGAAGGAGAGACCATTGGTCATGTGAAGGATCGATGCCCCAGTATAGGGGAATGCCAGGTCAGGAAAGTGGGAAGGGGTTGGTTAAACAGGGAGGGGGGGATGGGATAGGGTTTTTTTGGGAGGGTTAATGAGGAAAGGGGATAACATTTGAAATGTAAATAAAGAAAATATCTAAATGAACAAAAAATAAAAAGAGTGGAGCCCACTTCCAGATCTGTAAGTAGTCACATGCATGTTACATATCATGTGATAATAGAACAGTTACAGTTCACAGATGTGAACAAGGCCAGAACTCCCAGCATGTTCAGCCATGTCTTCCATTTTGGTCATGGCAGTATAATCAGGCTAGTGACAAGAACAACTGAAGTTCTGTACATGGTAGCATGATGCAATAAAATTGAGTGAACTACAGCCACCCTTGGCAATAAAGTTGAATCACAGAAAATAGGAGCAAAGCAAGTCTCTGGAGTTTACTTAATGGCATGATACTGTTTTCATTGAGCTCAAAAGTAAATGAGATTAAAGAATGTATATAGTATTTACATGTGAGATAAAAACTTAAAACGTCATAGAAATCCCAAAATTAAGTTTAGCCTTGTGGGGCGGGGAATAAAAAGGAGCCAGATTAGAGCACACAAGTGAATTATGAATAGCTGCTTTAGTTTTTTGGTGGGAGGGTTATGACTGTTTACTATATACAACATTTTTGTACATTTTAAATATGCTATATTTAATGTGTATTTAATATGGTTTAACCAAGAAAGATAAAATGAAATGGTATCCTCAAAAATATTAGGACAAAAATTACATTCAGTTAGTGTTTACTGCTATCAGGATTTGCTTTCAGAGAATCAAACAACATGTCATAAGTAGCAGTGGATATATTTTTATATGGTTATTAACTATTTCTGTATCTTTTCTGGAGAAAAGTTTATTCACATTCTTTAGCCTATTTTTCAATTAGGTTATTACATACTTTGAATAGATTCAGAGATTCCTTATATATTTTGGAGCAGAATCCCTCATCAGATACATAGTTTGTAAATATTTCCTCCCTTTTCAAGGCCTTCATTTTCTACCTGTTGACTATGTATTTTTGCTATGATTACAACTTGCCATTTGAGGCTTGGTGTGGAATCATTTTGGTTTCAGATTTTGGATTTTGAAATCTAGAATGCTCTATTCAAAACACGTCAATTATTTTAATTTGTATAATAAATATGAATCACAAATAAAATATGTGCAGTAAAATTTATATTTAAAAATTGATTTAAATATTATATTTAATTCATATATTTTTCTATTTTCTAAAGTAAGAAACAGTCATTCAAATTTATTATTTATAAATGTAATGGCTTCAGTACCAATTCTTGAATCAAGAAGGGACTCAATGTTTATTTTAGTTCAATGGCAGAGTATTTGCATATCATGCATGAAATCCTGGGTTAAATGTTCAAAATTGCACACAAAAAATGAGGGAAATAGGGAAGGGAAATATATTCAAGTTGATAAACTAAACTAAATTTACTGAAGTTTTTCTTTTCTCAATGTTGAGAGATTTACAATTCATTTCATGTAAATCATGTAGTAACTAACTACTATCATAACTGAGAAAACTGCTATGTAAAGACAATTTACAGTATTCTTAAGTACTAATTTGAATGTTACATTGTAAATGAAATGTAAATGGATCTTAATTACTGAACAATCAGCAACTCATAATTTTAAGTATGAACTTTTATTTACTGTAATTAACTCTTAAAGCTATGATTATAATTCTCTTACCATCAACATCTTCATAAACACTGTTAGATGAATTTCGTTTTGGGAAAACTAAAAATTCTGTCATGTCAGGTGATGGACGTTTGCCAGAAAAACTACCAATCATTGACACTTCTACTTTCTCTTCTGCTCGTTTGTTGGCCTGACATCTTATGACAACTGTAGGAGAAAAATCATTTTATTTGATTCAACTGTTAGGTACAATTATTGAGATAAAATGAAATTTTATAAAAATAAAACTTCACTGAACATAAATTGGCAATGCATATGGCACAAATAGCTATACATTATAAACATGAACATTAAATAAAAATAGTATCCTAAAGTCAAAGTCAAATATGTAATACACACACATACACATAAACAACACACACATATAAGACCATATTAGGATGTAGAAATTTGTTTCAAGAACTGTTGTAGTTATGTTACTAGCTCAAGTAGCAACTCTGGAAACACGAACTACATTTTAAAAATCTGCATATTTACTGTGGTACTCTCAGATCTATTTTTATAATAACAGTAAAGTATGTGCCTTCAAATAATTAAAATCAAAGTTCAAAAATACTGAATTTGCAATATTTAAAAACTGCTATTTGGCTTTTTATATATACTTTAAAATCATACTTGCAATGATTTTTAAATTTCAAATCTATAAAATCTATCATGTTAGTGGTTATATATAAGACTACAATGACTTAACATAAACCTTAAATGTGATGTTTGAATATTAATTTAGAGCACTAAAGATCTCTCTATGATAATTATACATGTACTACATGCTAATATTTACCCCTATCAAGTATAAATATTGTCAATATATCAGAATCAAATGTTTGCTTGCATAATTACTAATTACATAAGAGCAACTATTATTTGACAGTCGCTTCATAATATCATTAAACAATGTCAAAGATATTTCTATATTTGTGGATTATGTTTTTTCCAGTTAAAACAAGGAAGTATTTAATTTTGGCCTTTCTTTATAACCAGTGCTATCACATTTAGGAAAGTGCTCCAGTACAAGAAAAATTTGGCACTTCTTCCTATTTAAGTGTGATGATGTAATGTATGTTCATTAGAGATGAATCACATTTCATCTAATTTTTACTTTGTTTTGTTGCTAAAGATGGAAGTCTGGCCTGTTTACACGATAAGGAAGCACTATACTATTGAGCTATAGCCTCAGTCTGGATGGAAGTCTAATTCTTTCGTTTGAAATAATTGATATGGATCATGACAGAACAGAATTTCAAGCTTTTGAAAAACTCCATCAGAATTTTTTATGGTAGGTACTCAAGATTGACATGATTTACCACACCTACTGGTGAGAAAGAAGGGAATGTTGCAGCGCTTTTACCAATAGGGCTGCTTGCATCATATCTGCTTGTATTTGCATAAAGAGGTGGAGTTAGAGGATGGTTGAAGTCTCTTGGTATTCTGTGCTTTTTCTCTTTTGAGTACATTATACTTACCTGGAGAAGTTTTAGGGGGTGGTGCCTGGGGAAGACCAATGATAGGATACATCCAGTGTATTGCTTGAATTTCTCCACAGTCTACTCCTATAAATCTATTAAAAAATATGGAGAGTTAAAACAGAAATACTGCCAATATAGAACAAGGAAATAATAATTATACATCTGTACCTATATCTATAATATAGGTATGTAACATCAATTAATGAAAAAACAAGAGGCCATGAATATTAAGGAGAAAGTTGGGGTATAGTGGAAGGTTTGGAGAGAAAGGAATTGATGAAATTATATATTATTCTCAAAAAACAAAATAACTAATAAAAAGAAGAAGGCTGTGTTCTTTATTACTCTGAAGGTATTTTAGTAAATTTATGCAATTATATTTAGGCAGACAAATGTACAGAAGAGAAAACTTTTTCTTAAGCTGATGATGTTATAAACATGTACAAGGAAGTCTTAGGAAATTATTCCAAAGTAAATCATCATGGGATGTAAGTTGAAATGTAGAAGCTTCAGCATCTCTATTTATTTCTGTAAGCAAATGGTAACTGAAACTCACAAAATACAGTTTGTTACATGGCTTCAGGAAGGGATGTTAACTTTATTTTAAGATGATAGCAGTCAAAATGAAAGCATACATCTCATCTACTATCAAGGAAAAATTTAAAAAGTTTGGGGATTATTTCTGAAGATGGAAATTTCTTGAAAAATAAAATAGTAAACACTACACAGAAGATGAGTAGTGTATGTGACTTGTTTAACTGCTGCCTAGGACATCATTCTCAAAAGGGCTCTGTGGTTTTAACCACAACTTACCTATAATGCTTAGTAGGCTGTTAATAAGATGCCTTTCATTGTAATTTTTCACTGGGATAATGTGTGTGTGTTTGTATGTGTGTGTGTGTGTGTGTGTGTGTGTGTTTGTGCAATTGTGTTTATATACATGCATGCATATAATTAACTGTTACTCTGGGAGTGGTGAAATTCCTGGAAGAATCGATAATAACTGAGCCACAGTAAAAACAAGTGGAGAAGAAATACATAAATATATGGTAAATTACGATTTTAATTTCAATTAAGGTTTTTACAATAATTAAACTAAGGGCAGAGGAAACATTTACATTTTGTACTATAGGAAAGAATGTAAGTTACTTTCATTTTGGAAATGACATAGAAACGATACCTCCTGGTTGCAGCAGTGTTTATACACATGGTGATTTCCAGCCAGACAAGTTCTTAATTTTACTCAGACAAGCTGCAGTCAGTCATTATTTTCTCTTTCTACACATCTGACTGGTTAAAGGTCAACAAACAAATGTATTTTTCTGTACATATGAGTTGCAGTAGTTCAGATCTTACTGAGCTTTTTGTTGAATATGTATCACACATTAAGGAATCCTATCACATCAAGTTCAGTCAATACACAAACTATTTTCTTTCTATGTCATAATTGTTACCTTTTAGACTCTTCATTTAGTTCATCAAAATTGTCAATAAGCCAATTCTTTTTGTTTGCTCTCTTCATCTTAACAATCACCATTGTTTTATACAATGTCATAGCAGAAGGTATAAATAACACTGGGATATCTAAATTTCCTTTAGGAGGCACCACAATTCCTGTAAAATACATAAAACAATTTCAAAACCTTATAACGTGCTTGCTCATCCTGTTCATTATTGCTCTATTCACAATAGCCAGAAATGTAAATAACTGAAATGTCCTTTAACTATTGAATGTATAACAAGAGTAATAAAAAAATGTCATACATATATACAATGGAAATCTATTTACCTGTAAAGAAAAATGAAATCATGAAATTTGCAGGTAAGGTGGTAGAACTGGAAAATATTATACCGAATGAAGTAACTAGGCCCAGAAAGACAAATGTCACATGTTCTTTTTTCATTTTACACATAATTTTAATATCAGAAAGTAATATGCTAATGTTTTTACTTACCATTAGTATTTCAGAATTCCTTCTGACTAAAACCCACATTCTAGTAAGCTGTAAGTGCTTCAATATATTTCCCCTAAATTTCCTGAACTATATTCTAAGATACATTTTATCTGAAGGTAAGAAGCTTCTCCTCAAAAAGCTTTGAACTTGATAATTCTTAAAATTGATGGCTAAGCTTATCTAGAATGATGATAAAAGAACCAGAAAACTCATGCATTTTTGCCAACACTTACTACATATTATGGACAAGTAAGGGCAACAATTTATAGTATAAATGGTACAGCACTGTTTTTTTGTTGTACATTTAAATATATTCACAACTTTTAATGGTACCCTCAAGTTGCTGGTAATAAAATCTTTTCATCCACAAGGAAATCAAATTTAGGAGAGTAGAATGAAGGGAGGTATTGTGTGACCCTATTCCTGAGGAGGAAAGAATAATAAATGGTCGGGAAAGAGAGATATATAGAAGGGAGGAGTTTTTCCTAACTAACTCCAGGATACAGATTTTGATTTTGTAGGAGACAAAGCAGTTCATTTAAAAGGTTGCATTAAGAAAAAGTGATCTTTGAAGGAAGGTTCAGAGAAGGCTTAGAAAGGCCAACTCAAGATACAGAGGGTGTAGTACTGATGAGAGATCCAAATTTTAGAGGATGAGTGGTGAAGTTTTAGGATTACACAAGGAATGAGGACTGGTCAAAAGTTGACATATACTACTTGCAGGCAAGAAAAAAATCACAAGGATGAAGGATATCACAAAACAAGTGGCAATGAAATGTTAAAAGATTCTAAGTATTTGTATACTTTGCTGTATAATATTTGGAAAATTTACCATTCATGAGGATATATGCTGAGAGTTTGCTAATACACCTAGGAACTGGGTGCCTAAAAAGTAAAGATCTCACTATTTTATTTTGGCTACTAGTATTTTTAATAGCATAAATTGTGATAAATACAGTAGCACCAACTATATGTGACAATATGATAACATGAGATGACATGAGTGAATATCAGTTATAGTGTTGTATTTTGTCAAAGGCTTTTTCAACATCTAATGAGATGATCATATGTTTTTTTTTTCTTTCAGTTTGTTTATATGATAGATTACATTGATTTTTTTTTTTACTGAACCATCTATGTATTTCTGGAATGAAGTCTATATGATCATGTTAGACGACTTGTTCTTTGATTTGGTTTGCAAGTATTTTATTTAGTACTTTTGTATCACTATTCATAAGAGAAATCAATCTGAAATTCTCTTTGTTGAGTCTTTGTGTGGTTTAGGTATCAGGGTGAATGTGGACTCATAGAATGAGTTTGGCAATGTTCCTTTGGTAGGCCTCCATAAGACAGAAGCTGATGGAGCTCAGGGGAGAAGAAAACAGCATGCGCTTACCTCTGCAGGTTGACCTCAACTAAATTCTTATGTTTTTGTTTGTTTGTATTTTGTTTATTCATTTGTTTTTTCTGGCAGTCTATGTACTTTTACATGTAAAAGATCAAATGGACATAAGTTGTCATGGTTCCCTTGATAGAATATTTAAATTTAGCCCTCAGATTGAATACAATTTTTCCCATGCAACAGAAGCATGAAGTCACTTTTTTTAAAATAAAAAGCAAACCTAATGTTTAAATAGAATAAAAGAGGAAATTTATTGTCAAGAAGGTACTAGAAATTGTAACAGATAGCTTAAAACAGTGATTTGAAAACTACGGGTTAAGACCTTGTTGGCATCGCATATCACATATTTTCATTACAATTCACAATAGTAGCAAAACTACAGCTAGGAATTAACAATGGAAAAAAGTTTATGGTTGGGGGTCACCACAGCATGAACAATTTATTAACGAATCACAGTATTAGGAAAGTTGAGACCAACATATTTTACCTTGTAAGATTCTCAAAGTTAAAATTAAAATGATACTACAAAATTACATTACATTTCTACAAAATGCTGCCACTGTTATTTTATATTTTATCTCTAAATGTCCTTTCTTTCTTTCTTTCTTTCTTTCTTTCTTTCTTTCTTTCTGTCTGTCTGTCTGTCTGTCTGTCTGTCTGTCTGTCTGTCTGTCTTTCTTTCTTTCTTTCTTTCTTTCTTTCTTTCTTTCTTTCTTTCTTCCTCTCTCTCTCTCTCTCTCTCTCTCTCTCTCTCTCTCTCTCTCTCTCTCTCTCTCTCTCCCCCCCCTCCCTCCCTCCCTCCCTTCCTTCTTTTCTTTGTTTCTTTCCTTATTTATATCTCAGGAAACTACACTGTAGGGATGTTTACTATTTTTGTCCTGATTTCTTCCTGGTCATCTTAATGTAGACAAGTGCTCAATCTTAAGTCCTTTAAAATTAATATGTGCATGTATGTATACATGTTATGTGTACTGGCTGGTTTTGTGTCAACTTGACACAGGCTGGAGTTATCACAGAGAAAGGAGCTTCAGGTGAGGAAGTGCCTCCATGGAATTCAGCTGTGGGGCATTTTCTTCATTAGTGATCAAGTGGGGAGGGCCCATTGTGGGTGGTGCCATCCCTGGGCCGGTAGTCTTGGGTTCTATAAGAAAGCAAGTTGAGCAAGCCAAGGAAACAAGCCAGTAAGTAACATTCCTCTATGGCCTTTGCATCAGCTCCTGCTTCCTGATCTGCTTGAGTTCCAGTCCTGACTTCCTTCAGTGATAAACAGCAGTGTGGAAGTATAAGCTGAATAAACCCTTTCCTCCCCAACTTGCTTCTTGGTCATGAAGTTTGTGCAGGAATAGAAACCCTGACAAAGACATTATGTATACATGTTTTTGTGTATATATACACTGTTGTCTGGAGGATGAAAGGCAGGGACTTGAGCATGATAAAGCAAGTATTCTAACACTAAACTGTACCTACATGATTGTGATTTTTTTGCTATGTCAATGGGAACAATGCTCTTTCCAGTGGTAATAAACATTTCAAAATTGCTGAACAGAAGTGGGAAGTGCAAAATGGCATATTTAAAAAATTACAAAAATTAAAGTGTCTTACAAT
The DNA here is from genome assembly GCA_036184795.1 of Tokudaia tokunoshimensis. NCBI lineage: Eukaryota > Metazoa > Chordata > Mammalia > Rodentia > Muridae > Tokudaia > Tokudaia tokunoshimensis. The sequence goes on from BTHU01000023.1 coordinate 38,994,372, forward strand.
ATAAACCTCTTGTCTATAGTTATAATTGATGACAGAATATATATGCTACACCATTACTAGCAAAACAATTTGTCCATGAACCATTCATTAGTTTCTGAAATCTTATATAAAAAATAAACTTTGTCTGACACATGTTATTTTAAATGGTGATTATGCTCCTAGTATTTCATTTGTCTCTGGTACCCACAATTTTTTTAAAAAAACTTTAATATTATAACTCATTGAGTCACTCAAAGGGCAGGGGAGTGAACATGAAAGTAAAAGGAAGATTAACTAGTTAAGAGTAAGACATTAATGTTTGTGGAAGGGGGATAAGAGATAGTAGTATGTATATGGATGAAAATGTTATAGTGAAGCCTGGTATTGTGTCAAATGGATGCTAATAAAACACATTAAACCAACAAAATTGTATTTTATTACCCACCCTAAGAATAAAACAGGCTCAAGTGGTAAGAAATGGTAAATGTGTTAAGAGGAAATGTGTTAAGTAAGGCAGTCTCTCTGTGTAGCCTTGGCTTGGTTCAAATTCACAGAGCTTCACCTACCTCTAACACATGAGTGCTGGGCTTAAAGCCATGTGCTACCATGCTGTCTCCTACAGTGTCTTAATTAGTGAAAATGCCAATAATAGCATGAGACACAGAGCTCACATGTGTGCTGTCATCCTTTTCCTCATGGTCCTTAAATAATCAGGAAACTCTGATATTAATATCAAAGCATATTAAATATCAGAACAAACAAAGTTTTAGAAGATGGACTGCTTTGGAGATTTTAAAGCATAGGGTAGGAAGGAACACATTTTGAAATGTCAAAGCCATTGCCCAGGCAAGTATTCATTTTTTATCTTAAAAGTCAACTCACAACAGAAAAGAAAAAAATCAATAAGGGATTCAGCTGAAAAGCTGGTGAAACTTCAAAAACACATTGTAAGACAATGAAAACAATTCAAGCCATAATGTTTTTCTTGTTTTTAAAATTACAATACTTAAAATTAAGACACAAAATTCATTTACTGCATTATACAGAAATTACTATATGAAATAGCTGTCTATTATTTAAAAGTGCTGCTACTGTAAGCCTTATAATTTTGTCCAGTAAACATGAGCTTTATCCACATTTATAATCACTATCATAAATGTCTTTCAAACAAATGGTCCTTAACATGAAGATAAATACTGTCAAATTTAGTTGGGTCAGCAGGGAAGGCTGTGTAGATCTGGAAGGAGTTGGAGGATGGGGGATTATTATGATCAAAACTTGTATGAAACTCTCAAAGGACTGATAATAATTTTATGGTACTTGAAAACCTGCAACATGTATCAGTGGAATAAAATGTAAGATTCAAATGTATGATCAGTCACATTGGAAAAAATAGCAATAAAATGACTAGTATTATTCATTGAAAAAAAAAGAAACGGGCTAACTGAATGTGTAATGAAATACAATTTTCATTGCATAGGAAATCAATATATGGGTGAAAATAAAAGACTAAATGAAACAGTTGCCTATATACTTGTAATACTTTCTTATTAAATACAGAACAGATTCAAATGCAGATGAATTTTCAATTGATTTCACAATGTAAAAACACTATGCAAAATCAAATGAAGAAACTTTTCAAGAAAATGGATAATAAATATAATAATTGAATATAATAAATATAAATTAATACAATTAAATAAATAATAAAGATAGTTACAGAAATTTTAAATGCTGCTATAAATATAGTATTGCTATTTGAGAATACATCCATCTTTTCTATTATAAATGATATTAAATATCTGTGCATGTATCAATCATACCCTGGTAATTGTATATATATAATTTTTCATAACTTTATGCAATGATTTTTATTCTATAAACACTGTCCAAATTTCACCATAGTAAGCTTGATCTTATAAATTTTATTAAAGTATAAAATAAAGGAAAAACTGGAAAAGTTCTTCTGACCACTTTTTAAATAAATATCTTCTTGGATATAAGTTTTACTGCAAGTATTTAAACCTTTAAATTGTTTATTTACCTTTCTGATTTTTCCATATTTTTGTGTGTTTGTGTGCATGTGTGTGTGCCCTACAGCAAATGTTGTAGGTAAAGGTTATAGAGAAAAAAATTGCAAAACTCTTAGTTTTCCATCTAATATGTGTGTCATAGGGCTTGAACTCAGGTTAACAGGCTTGGTGGCAAGTACATTTGTTCACTGAGCCATCTCGCTGGTCTATATTTTAATTTTTATGGCAATTTCTCTTCCCTATTTCATAGGCTATTGTTTATACTCCTTGAAATATTATAAAGAAATAGAAAGGGAAGACCACAGGGCAGAGACAAGAAGTTCACTGAATTCTGTTTAGTTTTTTCTAAATTTCAGTATTCTTAATTCATCATCATCGTCGTCATCGTCTTCTTCATCATCATCTTCGTCTTCATCATACATGAAATTGTGTCAAATTCATGAGATTTGAATTTCTGAACTGGCTATATCAGTTCTCTCTTTAAAAACCCTAACTTCAGGCAATAACATACATTTTTAACTTACGTATGTATTTCTCATCCTCCTCTCCCCTAACCTGTGTACATCTCTCTGTCTCTGTCTCTCTCTCTCTCTGTGTATGTGTATACTGTATGTGCAGATATGTATGCAAGCAAATGTGTAAATGTATGCACCTCTATGTATTTTTCCATATTGTACATGTTTTTCTCAATCACTCTTCTTATTTCACGAAACAAGGTCTTTAATTAAAGTGGGAACTCATTTAGGCTGGCTGGGTCAGCAAGTTTCTGGATTTTGCCCATCTTTACCTCCTCAGTGTTCTTAGGTGTGTGTTGCCATAGCAGACTTTTACATAGGTCCTGGATATTGAACTCAGTTTCTACTGCTTGGAAAGAAACACAACTGGCTGAGTCACTTTCACATCCCATCTTTTTTCTATTTTTAACTTTTGTAGTCTTTTCATCTCTTAGTTTAATGGCTGTGATTACATCTGCATTAAAATATTTTTTAAATAAACTACATCTTTGTTTAAAGAAAAGACACCGGGCGGTGGTGGCGCACGCCTTTAATCCCAGCACTTGGGAGGCAGAGGTAGGAGGATTTCTGAGTTCGAGGCCAGCCTGGTCTACGGAGTGAGTTCCAGGACAGCCAGAGCTACACAGAGAAACCCTGTCTCAAAAAACCAAAAAAAAAAAAAAAAAAAAAGAAAGAAAAGACACATATGAATATTTAAAAGAAATACAAGAGGATGTGCTTAGTGGGTGTTCCCCAAGAGGTTCCTTCCCCTTCTCAAAGGAGAAGGATAGTGCTTAATGGGGAGAGGGATTTATAAGGGTGGGACTGGGAGAAGGGGACTGAGAGAAGATGTTAAGTGAATAATTAAATTAATGAAAAATAAATAAATACAAGAAGATAATCACCCCATTGTGGGGAGAAGTTAATAGTCATTATTGACTTCAACTAAGAGTTTTGTTAAAATAATATTTATCATATTACCATAAAATTGATGGTAATCATTTTAAAACTTCCTTATTTTAGACAAATTCATAATTCTTGATGTATAGTGGTTTTTTTTAGTTGTTTGTGGAACAAGGAATTTGAACCTCAGACCTCACATACTATGAGTTACATCTCTACCCTAATCTTTAGAATTTTAAGATTTATTATTTTTAAAATTTCTTCCTATTTGATTGTATATTGGTGAGAATGATATTTGGAAGTGCTATATTTATACATTAAAACAAGTTTGCAAGTAAACATTTGAAATAATTTTCATGATATAGTCAGTACTTTTAATACTTTACAATCTCCTAAAACTCCCTGAACTAATACATTCCTCTTTTAATTGGTATGATATTGAAACACTGCAATTATCATAAAATAGGATAAATCTATGTACGGAACAACTTAAAAACTTTTCCCTAATTTATTTACTTATTCATTTCATATCCTGATTGCAGCCTTCCTCCTCTCCTCTCTGTCGCATCCTAATACCCACTCCTCCCATTTTCCCTGCTCCTCCTCTGAGAAGGAAAGAGCAGGACTAGCTGTATCCTGTCCTATTGGCCTGACAAGGAAGCCCAGTGGAAAGAGATACAAAAGGAGGCAAGAAGTGTCAGAGACAGCCCTTGCTCCATTTGTTAGGAAACCCACATAGAGACCATGCTGCACATATGGTACATATGAGTAGGGGGGCTAGGTCCAGCCCATGCATGCTCTTTGATTGGTGGCTTAGTGTTTGTGAGCCCCCATGGGCCAAGGTTGACTTCATAGATCTTCTTGTGGTATCCTTATGTTACGAAGCTTTATTCGTAATAGCCAGAAATTGAAAACAATCTAGGTATTACTCAACTGAAGAATTGATAAATAAAATGTGGTTCATTTACACAATGGAATACTACTTATCTATGAAGAACAGAAGATCTTTTAAATGTTGTAGTACACAGAATGTAAGAAATCCTGTACCGTGTGTACGCCTCAGAGAGCTAAACTGGAAGGCAGCATTCTCATGGAGGAAGCTCTTCCAGTACTGGTCAATTACAAAACTCTTGGGTAGTTCTTTATCTAATTAAGAAAAAGGAGAAATTACAATTCAGTATCACACTCGAGAAGATAAAATTCTACAGAAATGGAAAATTAAATTAAGTCCCTTTGAAACTTAGATGAGTATGTTTCAAAGTAAGTTTTGACATGAAATTGAGGAACATACTCAAAATTAGAATTGGTTTTCTATGTAACAATAAAATACTTCAAAATACATTTACAACTTAGTGGATTTGTAATTTTAAGTACTCAAATAACAGATATGGAGAATCTATTCATCTAAAACGGATTATGGTACTTAATGTACAATGTATATATATAAAATTTATGCAACATTAATTATAAAACTAAATTCAGAGCAAACAAGCTTATACTAATATCTATAAATGAGATAAATGCATAGGGTGGTAAAAATTCAATATATACATAATTGGAAGGGGATTATGGAAAATATTTAATTATAGAAGTACATGACTCAAAAATGCTTTGAGTTCATTATGTAACTATCATTGTTTTAAAAGGGCAGGCTTTAGATATTCTTCAGGTGAGAACTCTTTGTTTAGCTCTGTACCCCATTTTTTAATAGGGTTACTTGACTCTCTGGAGTTTAACTTCTTGAGTTCTTTGTATATATTGGATATTAGCCCTCTGTTGGATGTAAGGTTGGTAAAGATCATTTCCCAGTTAGTTGGTTGCCGTTTTGTCTTTTTCACAGTGTCTTTTGCCTTGCAAAAACTTTGTAATTTAATGAGGTCCCATTTGTCAATTCTTTTTTTTTTTTAATTTTTATTGTTATTTTATATATTTATATTTTTTTTATTTTATTTTTTTAATTTACATTCCAAATCACTTCTCCTTTCCCGTTTCCTCCCTCCCCGAAAGTCCCATAAGCCCCCTTCCCTCTCTCTTTTCTCCATTCAACCCCCTCTCATTACTCTGTCCTGGCGTTCCCCTACATCCAGTCTTTCCAGGACCAGGGGTCTCTCCTTCCATCTTTTTAGAAATCTATTGATATGCTGATTGTGTCTAGGGTATTCTGAGATTCTGGGTCAATATCCCCTTATCAGTCTTGATCTTACAGCATAAGCTATTGGAGTTCTATTCAGGAAATTCTCCCCTGTGCCCATATGTTCAAGGTTCTTCCCTAGTTTCCTTTCTATTAGTTTCAGTGTGTCTGGTTTTATGTGAAGGTCCTTGATCCACTTGGAATTGAGCTTAGTGCAAGGAGACAGGAATGGGTCAATTTGCATTCTTCTGCATGTTGACCTCCAGTTGAGCCAGCACCATTTGTTGAAAAGGCTATCTTTTTTCCACTGGATGGTTTTAGCTCCTTTGTCAAAGATCAAGTGACCATAGGAGTGTGTAGAATATAATAGAATATCTAATGGCTGAGAAGCACCTAAAGAGATGTTCATCATCCTTAGTCATTAGGGAAATGCAAATCAAAACAACCCTGAGATTCCATCTCACACCAGTCAGAATGGCTAAGATCAAAAACACAGGAGACAGCAGTTGTTGGCGAGGATGTGGAGAAAGAGGAACACTCCTCCACTGCTGGTGGAAGTGCAAGCTGGTACAACCACTCTGGAAAGCAGTCTGGCAGTTCCTCAGAAAACTGGGCATGACACTCCCGGAGGATCCGGCTATACCACTCCCTGTCATATACTCAGAGGCTTTACCTGCATGAAATAAGGACACATGCTCCACTATGTTCATAGCAGCCTTATTTATAATAGCCAGAAGCTGGAAAGAACCTAGATGTCTCTCAACGGAGGAATGGATTCAGAAAATGTGGTATATTTACCCAATTGAATACTACTCTGCAATTAAAAACAATGAATTCACAAAATTCCTAGGCAAATGGTCAGAACTTGAAAATATCATCCTTAGTGAGGTAATAAAAGAACACACATGGTATGCAGTCACTGATAAGGGGATATTAACCCAGAATCTCGGAATACCCTAGACACAATTCGCATATCAATATATTTCCAAGAAGAAGGAAGGAGAGACTCCTTGTCCTGGAAAGACTGGATGTAAGGGAATACCAGGACAGAGAAGCGAGAGGGGGTTGAATGGGGAAAAGAGGGAGGGAAGGGGGCTTATGGGACTTTTGGGGAGGGAGGAAACTGGAAAGGGGAAATGATTTTGAATGCAAATAAAAAAAACTTAGAAAATAAAATAAAATTAAAAAAAAAAGAAAATAACACTCAAATAGAAAAAAAAAGTGCAGTCTTATGGCAAACTGCATTGTAATAGCTTATGATGACAAGGCATTAACTAGAACTAATAAGTCAGAATTAAAAAGTTATAAATATAAAGGTATGTAAACATTAACTAAAAACAATTAAAGTGATTATAAGCAAGTAGAGTCTTAAATTATTCAACTGAAAGTGGATAAAACAATTCTTCTATTTTTACTTTATAGTATTTACAGGTGTTAGCTTTTTTATTATAAAGAAAGCAAAGCCAGAAAATGCAATTAAACTGATATATCTAAGGTCTTTTATTTGATGCTATAATTTTCTAATCATAAATCTCGAAATACTATTATTATTCAAATATATAAAATTTGAATGTCTGAATTTGGAAGTGATGTTGAAGGTGTGTAGATTCTTCTTATATCTACCTATACAACGTTTATTCTTCTTATATCTACCTATATTGTGTATTATGTGTAAGGTCATACTTTTTCTGATTAGAAATTTATGGTGATCATTATTATATTTAACAAATATTTATTAAACATTATGTCTTGGGTGTGATTCTGAGGGGTCCAGAAACAACACTTGCATCAATGTATATTAGTTACACTTATCAATTTTGAAAATGGAAGTTGATATTATACTATGTTAATTAGTATGCAGTTTACTTTTAGTATTGTTTCTAGTACACTATTGATGTCTGAAGCACAGTCTAATCTTATTTAAAGATTTTAATTAAATCACTATTCTTGTATTTAAATTTAGACAAAGAAGACTGCGTTATATTCAGAGAACAGCCACTTCCATGGGAAAATAATAAAAATACTAGTTTGTATATATAATTTATTCCTTCATTCATTTGTACAACTTTTTAGATACACTATTATGTAAAATTCCACAGACAGAATACAATAACAAATGACAAATATATGTATTTGTTATCCATATGTGAGATAATTTCAAAGTGTTCATTTAATAATTTTTAAGCCACAATAGATTATCAGTATTAAATAATTATATTTAACTGCTGTATTATCAAGATCCATGTCAAGTAGAAACACCTACTGTGGAAGGAAAAATTATACCAATTAAAGGAAGTTCTGATATTAAAAAGTTCAGAAATGAGCAGGTCTGGAATTGGTGATAGGAGCAAGGGAATGAACATCTATTGACATCTGACCCTAAGGAAGTGGTGAAAATTATATTTTAGCAAACATATCTTAACTCTTATTTATATGCCTTTATTTTATAAAATGTTTTTATTTTATGATGAAGAAAGACACATATCTTTTAAATGTAAGAAAAATAACCTACTTGTTAATATGAGATCAACAGAAACATCTTCACTGGTAGGATTTTTAAAACGTATCATGACAGATGCCTGAAGCCCAAGAATAGTGGTTGTTCTTTCAATTTCTATAGGACTGGGGTATAGTCCTACTCCAAACATGTAGAACTTCCATTCTTTAAACTGTTTAAAAAAAGAAACAACCATAAGTGATCATATATTTGATTTTCAAGATTTACAAAGCCTTGTCTAATGCTTTTCATTGTATATAGAAATGAATGAATCACATACTGACATTTTCATATAAGTAAGCATATTCCCCGTCATACACTGCTATCATTGAGTTTCTTATTCTCCATTCCCTTACACTGTTCCTCTTTATCTCTCTAGATTTGATTCTACTTCTATATATCATATGTACATGTATGATTTAATTTATATAGAATCTATGAACTACAAATGAGAGAAAATATGCAGTATTTGTTCACTCATTAGTATTATTATAGTGTCTGGTAAATAATGTAACTTTAGTATTTGTGACTGATGAAAATCCTGTTTCCCTCTCCCTACTTCTCATTTCCTCTGTTGCTCTTTCTCCCCCTTACCTATGTGTCATATATTTTATCTATCCATTTCTGTTCTGGCTAGTTTTATGTCAACTTGATACAAGCTAGAGTCATGGGAAAGGAAGGAGCATCAGTAGGGAAAATGCTCCCATAAGATCAGGCTATATTTAAGCCTGTAGGACTTTCTCTTAATTAGTGCTTAGTAGATCGTTGATTATGGTGCCACTCTTGGGCTCGTGGTCCTGGGTTTTCTAAAAAAGGTGAGTAAGCCATGAGGAACAAGTCAGTAAGCAGTACTCCTCCGGCCTCCACCTCCTGCCTCCAATGATTCCATAACTTAGGTATTATAAATAGTGCAACAACAAGCATTGATGTACAACTATCTTTGTGATGTGTTGACCTGCAGTCTTTACATAAACACCCAGGTTAAGTGCAAGTGGGTTACATGAAGAACTATTTTTAGTTTTGTTAGGATACAGCATACTAATTTCCATCATGGCTGGACTAGTTTTTCATCTCACAAGCAGCACATAAGAATCTTTGTTGGCATCTTGGCCACTTTTTGTCATTTCTTTAATGGTTGATATTTTAACTGGGATATGTCAATAAAATTTAAATCTTGATCTACTATATTATAAATATACATACACACAGATACAAACACAAAAATACAACATTTGGAAGGTAAAGCAATGATTAGATATTATGGGAAGAGTACTCTATATACATCACTAATTGAAAAATCTCTTTGTGGCATAGAAAAAAGAGGTAAGATATTGAGTGTTTGGTTCTGAACCGTGATTTGCAATTTGATGGAGCAAGCAAGGAATTGCTTACATCTGAGAAACACTGAAAAGCATGTGTCAGAGGTAAAGTCCAGGTCAAAAGCAGGACAGCTAAACTGAGCACCTAAGAATATGACCTGTACTCATGATGTTCTCAGCAGCAGCAAGTCCCTGTGGTGATTTCTAGACAGAAGGGAGACATACATTTTTATCTGAGATATCAAGAAGTGATTAAAGCAGTTTTGAAAAATCAAAGTGGTGGAAGTTAAGGAAATCAGGACCTATCTACTGTTACCAATTTTTATTAAGATTATATTGTTTCTAAGAGAACATGCCCCATACCTTTATTTATAGTCCTTCCCCAGGTATTAAAGTTCTCAAAATCTTACTGTTGATTACAGCTATTTTGGACCAGCAATCAAGAATATAAGTAAGAGTAGCAAGATGCTGCAGCATATTGACTATACAATGAGAGGTATAAGGCAAGATAGCAGAGGCTATACTGATAACTCTATCCAAATTAACAAAATCAGAAATGAAAAGGAAGACATAACAACAGAAACTGAGGAAATTACAAAAAAAATCATATCCTACTACAAAATCCTATACTCAACAAAACTGGAAAATCTGGATGAAATGGACAATTTTCTAGACACATACCAGGTACCAAAGTTAAATCAGAATCGGATAAACCATCTAAACTGTCTGATAACTCCTAAAGAAATAGAAGCAATCATTAAAAGTCTCCCACCCAAATAAAGCCCAGAACCAGATGGGTTTAGTGCAGAGTGATATCAGACCTTCAAAGAAGACCTAATACCAATATTCTTCAAAATGTTCTACAAAATAGAAACAGAAGGAACACTACCTAATTCATTCTATGAAGCCACAATTACTCTTATTCCTAAACAACACAAAGACCCAACATATAAAGGGTACTTCAGATCAATTTTCTTTGTGAATATCAATGCAAAAATACTTAATAAAATTCTCCCAAACCAAACCCAAGAACACATTAAAATGATCATCCATTATGATCAAGAAGGCTTCATTCCAGGGATGCAGGGATGGTTCAATATACGGAAATCCATCAATGAAATTCACTTTATAAACAAACACAAAGGAAAAAAAAAACGTAATCATTTCATTAGATGCTGAGAAAGCATTTGACAAAATTCAACACTCCTTCTTGGTAAAAGTCTTAGAAAAATCAGGAATTCAAGGCTCTTACCTAAACATAGTAAAAGCAATATACAGAAAACCAGTAGCCAACATCGAACTAAATGGAGAGAAACTTGAAGCAATCCCACTAAAATCAGGGAACAGACAATGCTGTCCACTCTCTCCTTACCTATTCAATATAGTACTTGAAGTCCTAGTCTGAGCAATTAGACAACAAAAGGAGATCAAAAGGATACAAATTGGAAAGAAAGAAGTCAAAATATCACTATTTGCAGATGTTATAATACAATACTTAAGAGACCCCAAAAATTCCACCAGAGAACTCTTAAATCTCATAATCAACTTCAGTAAAGTGGCTGCATACAAAAATAACACAAACAAATCAGTAGCCTCCCTATACTCAAAAGATAAACAGGCTGAAAAAGAAACTAGGGAAACAACACCCTTTACAATAGTCACAAATCATATAAAATACATTGGTGTGACTCTAACCAAGCATGTAAAAGATCTATATGTCAAAAACCTCAAGTCTCTGAAGAAAGAAATTGCAGAAGATCTCAGAAGATGGAAAGATCTCCTGTGTTCAAGGATTGGCTATACTATATTATATTATACTTAAAATGGCCACCTTGTCAAAAGTAATCTACAGGTTCAATGCAAACCCCATCAAAATTCCAACTCAATTTTTCATAAAATTAGAAAGAGCAATTTTCAAATTCATTTCGAATAACAAAAAAAAAAAAAAAAAAAAACCAAAACAGGATAGCAAAAACTATTCTCAACAAGAAAAGAACTTCTGGGGGTATCACCATCCCTAACCTCAAGCTGTATTACCCAGCAATAGTGATAGAAACTGTATGGTACTTGTACATAGACAGGCCGATAGATGAATGGAATAGAATTGAAGACCCAGAAATAAACCTACACATCTATGGTCACTTGATCTTTGACAAAGGAGTTAAAACGTTCCAATGGAAAAAAGACAGCATTTTCAACAAATAGTGCTGGTTCAATTGGTGATCGGCATGTAGATGAATGCAAATCAATCCATTCTTATCTCCTTTTATAAAGCTCATGTCCAAGTGGATCAAGGACCTCCACATAAAACTAGATAAACTGAATCTAATAGAAGAGAAAGTGAGGAAGAGCCTGGAACACTTGGGCACAGGGGAAAATTTCCTATACAGAACATCAATGGCTTATGCTCTCAGATTAACAATAGACAAAGGGACCTCATAAAATTGCAAAGCTTCTGTAAGGCAAATAACCCTATTAAACTGGGGAACAGAGCTAAACAACGAATTCTCATCTGAGGAATATCAAAACCCTGAGAAGCACCTGAGGAAATGTTCAACATCCTTAGTCAGCAGGGAAATGCAAATTAAAACAACCCTGAGTTTCCATCATACAGCAGTTAGAATGGATAAGATCAAAAACTCATGTGACAGCAAATGCTAATGAGGATGTGGACAAAGAGGAACTCTCCTCCATTGTTGGTGGAATTGAAAGCTGGTACAACCATACTGGAAATCTGTCTGTCGGTTCCTCAGAGAACTGGACATAATATTACCTGAGGACCCAGATATACTACTCCTGGGCATATACCCAGAAGATACTCCAACATGTAATAAGGACACATGCTCCACTATGTTCATAGTAGCCTTATTTATAATAGCCATAAGCTGGAAAGAACCTAGATGTCCTTCAATAGAGGAATGGAAACAGAAAATATGGTTCATTAAAAAACATGGAGTACTATGCAGCTATTAAAAACAATGGCTTCATTAAATTCTTAGGCAAATGGATGGAACTAGAAAATATCATCCTGAGAAGTAACCCAATCACAAAAGAGCACACATGGTATACACTCTCTAATAAGTGGATATTAGCTTAAAAGCTTGGAATACCCAAGATAAAATTCACAAACCACATGAAGCTCATGAAGAAGGAAGGCCAAAGTGTGGATGCTGCAGTCCTTCTCATAAGGGAACAAAATACTCATGGGAGCAAATACAGAGATAAAATTTAGAACAGAAACTGAAGGAAAGGCCATTCAGAGACTGCCTCACCTACAGAACCATCCCACATGAAGACACCAAAGCCATACTCTATAGTTGATGCCATGAAGCACTTGTTGACAGGAGCCTGAAATAGCTGTCTCCTGAGAGGCTCTGCTAGGACCTGACAAATACAGAGGTAGATGCTCACAGCCAACCATTGGACTGAGCATGGGGTCCACAATGGTGGAGTTAAGGAAAGACTGAAGGAGCTGAAGGGGTTTGCAACCTCATAAGAAGAACAATATCAACCAACTAGTACCACAGAGCTCCCAGGGACTAATCCACCAACCAAAGATTACACATGGAAGGATTCATGGTTCTAGCTGCATATGTAGTAGAGTATGGCCTTGTCTGGCACCAATGGGAGGAGAGACCCTTTGTTCTGGTAAGGCTAGATGCCCTAGGGTAAGGGAATGAGATGGCAGGGAGGTAGGTTGGGGACGGTGGGTGGTGGAGGACCCTCATAGAAGCAAGGGTAGGGGAATTGGATAGAAGCATCTATGCATTCCCTGAACACAAGGGCATCCACGTTTCTAAAAGAAATACTTCTACAATTTAAATCATATATTGAACCTCACACACTGATAATGGATGTCTTCAGTATCCTACTCTCGCAGACAGTTCAAATACTTGAATGATAAAATTTTAAGACACTGCAGAAAGAAATTTAAGATGATGTCTAAAGATTGAAAGATGTGCCATGCAAATGGATTAGTGGTATTAATATTACCATTTGTCTCAGTTCTGACTCCTTTTTGGAAATAGTTAAATGTTATCCAGCTACTATTGCCCTTATCTTATTTTCAGTTAATTATCTACTCAGTTGTACATGTCAGTTCAGGTAAATACTATCAAGCAAATTCAGAAAGGAAGAGGAATTTATATGAAAATTTCCACAAAAGTTATGAGATATTTCAAACATTTATGCTTCAAAAATAAATTATAAAGCTTAAAATTTTGTTCTTTTGATACATGGGCACATATAATATGTATTGTTCATACAAAAGTTCATTCAATTAAAATTTTATGAACTGCTTTTACTTGCAAAATATGTTAATGTGATGAATCAAATAAAAAAGATGTGAATCGTTTGGGGATAACAAAGGGCAAAAAAGGCATAAAGGTTAGAGATTGGAAAAGTTTTTAAAAAAGGTCTGGACTTAGTAGGTGAAGAGATGAATTATTGTTTCAAATTTAACCATTGAGAACTGAAGATTTTCATCAGGTAGACAGTGAGCACTCAGACTGCTTGAAAACATGACTAGTGTTCACCTGGTTTAGGAAATGTTAAAATGAGCACTTTTTGTTTTATTTTAACTCACACTTGAGAAAGAATTTATTGCTCTATTTCTAGGTTTAAAGACGACAACATATCTAATTTAGCTGTTAAAAGATCAGTAATATACAACTGCATTTTAAAATATGATTTGCAATGAAAGTGGTTTATTTGCAAAAGATTCTAGTTGCATGAACTGAACTTATGTATGTACTTATTGTGAAATCCATTAAGTCAGCTTCTGCTGAGAACATACGAATCATACCTGAGTACAATAGAAGTTAATGCACGTTTCATGACCATGTCTCCCAAGCCCAGATGGATGAAAGTAAACAGATATCTCTGTGGTAGAGTGGGGTAGGAGGACCAACTGGGAGAATTCAGAAAACAAGATAATCAAAAATCAATACATTTTTGAGGTGGAATGTTTGTGTGCCAAGTCTACAAATGGCTTGTGTTTACATGATAAATGTTAGGAGTAACAAACATTATTTGTTTTATATACTCATTCTACAAATATTGATTATACAGGATGTGATGAACACTCTTTGTTATGGTAGTTCTTAGACCATATTCTTTCTCTAGAAAATGACCATGCAAGACTTACTATGTATTAGGATGTCAGGATAAATCTCAGGAGTATTTAAAATTACCATGTAAATAAGTACTTTATTTAGGAACCTATAGCTTTTGAACATCCTATGGCACAGGCCAAGTTCCTATAGGAACCTAACTTAAAGCCTTGTCAGTGTCAAAACAAATGAACTCTTGATAAACATCATTGTAAGTTTTATAAATTTTTCACTTTATCCTGTTATATTCACGGTACTAGTTGGTGGTGTGTAAAATAATGTTTCCATTCTTTCTTTAGGGATAATAAAAGGAAACAATGATTAAATCAAAATATGCAGAAAACTTGAGTATCATATATAATTAAAGTATTACATTGGGAATACTACAATTTTTAATACCAGTGGATATGGAATAGCAGCATCACAGTGCCTGAAAAAGTCATTTTACACTAAGGTATTGTGAAAAATGAACTTCAAGCACAATAAAGCAAAATTACAATCTAATAGCAGCAATCTATTCTTATAAAATATAGCATTTGGTATTTAATAATCTCTAATAGCAGTCATGAAACACAAAAACAAATTTAATATTTTTATAAGTTATAAACAATATAATTCAGGATTTTGAAATATAAACCATTTTTATGATTTTCATGTGTTATATCTATTTGCTATCAAATGATACATTATGCTCATAAATAAGAGTATTACATCTTATATAACATTTGGGTTATTGCTAATATTAGCCTTTTTAAGTTTAATGCCTAATAATGCTTGATAAATTAGTAAGAAATGGAATTTAAAGCAATGGATAAAGGAATAAAATGCCCATTTTTAATTATACAATATAAGTTGACATTCAATATATTGTCTTCATTGAAGACAAGAAATTGGTGTCTTCTATAAAAGTAGACACACACACACACATAATGTAAAAACTCTACTTTCAATGAGGAATTTAAAGTACAGGCAAACTATAAAATGAACTCTATATGCTTTATAATTATTTATGCCATTAAGTGACACATTCAAACATGTTAATTTTAAATTTTTTTAAATATTAATGTTTATATATAAACATTAATTATAAGCAGTGATTTTTAAATTTATCAACTGTTTAAGTGT
Organism: Tokudaia tokunoshimensis; assembly: GCA_036184795.1. Taxonomy (NCBI): domain Eukaryota; kingdom Metazoa; phylum Chordata; class Mammalia; order Rodentia; family Muridae; genus Tokudaia; species Tokudaia tokunoshimensis. The sequence continues at coordinate 39,009,964 of BTHU01000023.1, forward strand.
TAACTGAAGTACTAATTATTTTACATGTTAGTATAATTATACATAAATATATAAATCTTAACATTTCATGCAGAATATTTAAATTCATTTATACTTTCATACATATATAATAAGTACTTTGAAAATATGCTCCATATACTACCCATTCACTTTAAGTTCTCTTGTTTAAAAGCTCATGAAGCCCAAAGTGTAGTTTGTGTTATGTTCTTATTGTCTTTCTAAGCCTCATAAAACACATCTCAGTTGGCAACCAGTCATCACCAAGAGACAAATATTAAGGTATAAAAACACAAAAGTGTATACTTGTTCAAGTTTTTAAACTATAAAGAATAAAATTTTTATTTAGAAATATCTGCTAGCAGAGGTCCAGAAGAGATTCTCTGACAAAAAGAAACCACTCTAATTATTTATTTGTTGGAAATAGTTCCAATTTTTCCTAGACTGTATTATCATTCCTCAGCTCAATCTGTCTAGCCTCTTTTGTCAGCCTCACAAGTAGCCAGAGTAGCTATGACTAGAGATGTAAGCACACAACCATGCCTGTCTTAAAATTATCATGTTAATATTTACTGGAAATGGATATGGGATAAAATTTATTGCATAAAATTGATGTCCAGTGGATTGGAAATACGTGAATTTATTAAAACTTCTTATCTTCTTTTGTAACTTAGGGAAAACCAAAAATAATTTAGGCTCTTTAGCTTGATAATACTCTTCTTCATGATCCAAAAATGAGACAATGGGACACAGACATAAGCAGAGGGTGAGCAAGAGCTTTCTGAGAATCTGAAAATGTAGATAGGAGCAGGGCTAGAAACTCACCATGGGTTTAAAACATTTGTCCTACAATAACTATTCAGATAAATTATATTACTCAGAGACTAATATAAAATCTGATTAAAAAAATGGTTGAAAAATACAAACTACAGCCAGCGTATTAAGTATAATTTACATATATAATTCTAATACTATATTAAACTGAGATTGTTAAATAATAGATTACAATTCATAAGCAAGTATAAAAGAGAACAGAATATCACTTTTTATACATCAAAATTTAAATTATTATTAATGATTTTAATGATAATATTGTATTAGAATCATTAAAGTTGAATTAGAAAATGCTATTGTAGTGATCAGTTTAATGGATTTCTGAATATACTTACTGGTAATTTTCTGTTAAGCTCCATGACAAAATTTTCAGGATTACTGTTCCTTATTTTCAATTCTAAAATTTCATTCGTAGGATTATATAAAGGAAGGGTTTGAATAATCTTCCTGGTAGGAAAATCAAGAGTAATTAATTTGCTGATGTTTATAAATTTATCAATGATATCACAAGTTCTTACATTTTTAACTAAATTATATCCCCCTTAAAATCTTATGCTACTGTATAATATTTGCATATCTTTGTGAGAAACAATGTCTGATTTGATTATATACTAAATACATGTCAATACAAATTAAAAAGAATGTTCCTCAATGAGGGAATTATAAAATGCTATTCATCTGCCATCTACAGAAATTAACCAAATGATCTTAACAATGTTATGAAACACAGATATCTAGTGATATATATATCTCCAAACACTAGAAACTCAGAATTTGCTATTAAATACAATTTGGAAAATATGTAGCTTTGATAAACTAAAGTCAGTTAGGAAAATGTGGTCTGTAATCCAACATGACTTCTGTCCTATAAAATTTACTTCAAATATGATCAGCATTTACAGCTTAGGCTGCATGAGGTTATTCAGTTCATATGGTGTGGTACCAACTAGGGTTGAGTATAGAGAGAAACCGTTCAGATGTTTCTGATTTTCACATTGGGTTTTAATGAATGTGCTTCTTTGCCATACTTTCTATGATGAATAAGCCACAAGAGTCCACTACCAGGAGCAATTTACTTTGATAGCAAATTAGAATATTTTTGTAGGTATTTAAATGTTAATGTTTGATGAACATTTGGATATTCAAATATTAAGGAATTAGAACCAGGACTTTCAATGCAACCTGACTAATCTGACTAATACATATTTTAAAAATACTCTTGCTATTTAGATTTCTCTCTCTCTCTCTCTCTCTCTCTCTCTCTCCTTTCTCTCCCCCCTCTCTTTCTCTCTCTTATAGAATTTCTGGACACACAATCTTCAAGGAAACTGAATGTATATGTGTGTGTGTATGAATCTATAAAATGAACATATATATGTATATGTATATATAGCAATTAGGAGAAGGAACAATGTATATATGCTTATTTTCAAACATAAATTACAGAAAATTACTATTTTTTCAAAGTGGATTCACATATATTTATAATGAAAGAATCATAGTTTTTGAAATAGAAAATCAATGATCATTGGTGTGTATTCATCAGTCTTAGTAAATAACACGTGAAGAAACCCGTGTTTTCACATCAGTACTAACTGAAGCTCATTGTATAAAAAGTCTATTCAGGCCAGAACAAGGTATGTGATACGATTCTGCTAGTTGTGAATGCAATAACACTGAACAACAGGTCACAAAACTGAATAGAAATGGCCACTCATAGCACGCTAAGGCACCTGATTATCCTTTGAAAGAATCATGTAGGTGTGAATGTTTGCTTTTGTCTGAGTAAATATGATGTTTTCATCATGGAAACTGGGTGGAAAATAATGTGCAGTGATTAGGAAGTGGAAGCACAGTAAGTATTTGTGATTATTATGTTATAATACTCCAGCTGTGATACAAGGAAGGCTCAAGTAGTAGCAATAGGGGAAAATGAAGTGTTTGGATGAGTAATAATAGGGAGAAAAAATGCAAATCACTGTGAGCTTTGTTTGGCAGGGAAAGGAATAAGGAGAAAGTCTATTTATGAACCTATTACTCATGTGGATGGTTCCTTAGAGAATTGTCTGATTGATGTAGAAAGTAGCAGTTAATATTATATTTGTATATGGAAGTCAGATACAAAAGCTAAAATTTGTCTAGTTTCACCTTATGCAGTTTCTAAAATAGAGAAAGAAATCAAACTTTTGTGTGCCAAGTCAAGGGGGAGAGATCAAATTACAGTGATAGGTTAGTGGAATTGTTTTCTTTAGGATAGCAAAAATCGTGTGGAAAGTGGTGGGTCTCTATTTGTATAGCATTATGAAATGATACTGTTCTATATACTTTAAAATGGTTAATTTTATGTTACATGGACTTTTTCTTCAAAAAATAGAAATAATCAGAAAACTAAAATAGGATATGAAACTGAAAGGTTAGGATAGAGAAATGAGTAAGAAATAAAATATATTATTGCACACAGCATGAGTAGATATGTTCATGATTCTCCTCCAAATGTTTACATGTGTGTGTATATGTGTGTGTGTGTGTGTGTGTGTGTGTGTGTGTGTGTTTGTGCATATGGATACACATATACTCTCCACACTAAGGTAGATAGAATCAACTGTTCAAAGTTTTCTTCTGATCTGCATTCATGGATCATAGAATGAATGCTATGTTTTCATATATAAAAGTTGTACATAATCATGCTCATACAATAATAATAAAGTTTTAAAAGTAAAAATGTCTAGTACAGTGTAAAAAACAATGGCTATAATGCAGTGGCAAATATTTCATATAAATCATATTTATAATAAATTTTATAAATAATTTTCATATATTAACATTTCTGTTTTTATTATATTAAACTTTTTGATTACATGTATGCACACAGAATGTATGTTGAGGTTCAGGGACAACTATAAGGAATTTGTGCTCTTTACCATCATGTGGGTCTTAGGGAATAAAGTCAGATTGTCAGTCATTATAGCATGAGTCTTTATAACATGAGCCATTTTTCTAGCCATTATACAGGAACATTTTAAAATATGAGATATGTTTAGAAGTTGCTAATGACATTATAAATAGTATGTTGAAGTATAAAGTATTAGCATGTCATTCTTAAAAGAAATTTTTTAACCATCTTTTTCTCAGACCTTATATTTCCACTTCTTCATGATTACTGTTCATCCCTTGTTGGAGATGTTCAACTGATGTTTTGATCTGATAGCCCCATCAAGTCTACAGAAGGTACAGGAAACTGGGAAGTTTACACCTCAAACTAAAAATGCTAATAGAGACTACAGTGATTGCTCAAAAGTCCAGGCATGATTAGCAATTCTTCACTGTATATTCCAAAACATCAACAAGAAATGTTTGTAAGTGTTTTCACAAATAGGGTCTTAGGAGATGACTCAGTAAAGTGCTGGTCTTACAAGCATGAGCACCCAAGTTTGGTTCTTTACTACCAAATAACAAAGCTGATACAGCATTGTGTATTGTTTCTTTTATACCATTCCTTCGGAAGAAGATGCTCACTTGATGGATTACCCAGCTGAATCAGGGAGTTCCATGCTTAGGTAGAAATATTATTTCAAAAGAGAATGTTGAGAGTGACAGAGAAAGGTGCTGAAGGTTGATCACTGGTCTCTATATACAAACATGTGTACCCAAATAAATGTATATGCATACATACACCAAATACAAGTACATACATAGATGTATACATACATACATTCACAAAGAAAGAATAAATTTCAGAAGGTGATTATTGCAATTAGTCACAGCATATGAAAATATGACACTCTACCCTAATTATACAATACTTTTTAATTATAAATATAATGGGATAGAGGTGGACTACAAAAAGTAAGAGCAAATGAGCAAGAACTCACTTCCCTAGCTTTATAAGGCATAGAAAGCTGTGGGAATTAAGCTCTAGATTTATTTTTGCAAGAATAGGAAGTGTAGCCCTTTATATGCTGTCACCTTTGGACTTAGAATGTCTAATTTCCATATCTTGGTTCCACCAGTGATTACTCTAATCACTTTTTTAGTGAATTATTTGTTGCTGTGCTTTGGGTAAATACATTGGAAGGATTTAACATAACTTTTGTGTGCTGAGGAATGGATATTAAGTAAAAGGTACTTATTAGAATATATATTCTTGAAGTTAATTATATACTGTTTATTCTTGTTTACCAGAAACAAAGTTGGTGTCAGATACAGCATAGAATCTTGAGTGAGTGGGAATATGGTACCTCAAAGGAATATAGTGTTAGCCAAGTGGACTAATTTTCACAGTTGCTTATGGAATACCCTCTGCTTTGAGCAAACAAAACTTCAACCAGACCTCTCTTTTACCCTGAACCCAACATGTTCCCCAGCTTAAGTCATATGTGCACAGGAACATGTTTCACTGCCTCCAGTCTCTATTGGGAATGGGCTGAGTATGGTCAGATTTACTCCCTGTTAGATTCCATTGACTATAGTTTCTCTTGTTCAGCTTTCTTCTACATTACTTTCTTTTCCATTTTATTTTGTGGGCGTTAATATGGGAGCTTGCTCTGTACTCATTTGTAAGCATGTTTTGTATGGAAATTTTTTTTATTTTTAATTGGTTATTTTATTTATTTATTTACATTTTAAATGTTATCCCCTTTCCCTGGTTTCTCCTTTGGAAACTCCCTACCCATGCCCCCCCTGCTTCCATGAGGGTGATCCCCCACCCATCCACCCACTCCTAACTCACCACCCTATCATTATCTTTTGCTGGGGCATCAAGCCTTCACTGGACCAAGGGCCTCCCCTTCCAATGATGCCAGATAAAGCCATTGTAGGGAACTCTTAAGAACATCCCAATCTGTTTCTTTTGATAGACTGCGCATTAGAAATGTATTTATTTTGTATTTTAAAAGGTTAAATGCTTTACAACGGTTTTTTTTTTCTTTTTGTACAACAAAATTACTAAACAGAACTTACTTTCCAAGATCACACTTCATTTCTGGTATTTTCTTGGGTTTAGGAAGGTCAGTTGTTAATTTCAGTAAATACCAGAACTCTTCACCCATTTCTGGCTGAAAAATAATGCTGTTGTAGAGAAATTTTAAAAATCTTGTTAGTTATTTTAGTTTGTATAATAAATGTGGAAGATCATAATACAAAATGGTAGAAATATCTGATTTCAAATAGAGTACTTAATCACTACTGAATTATATATTCTAGTCTTACTATGAATGTATTTATAATTTTTTAATTTTTAGCAAGAAGATTACTTCATTAACAAAAGGAAATATTATTATTAATATAGATTTAATAAACTTTTCTAAATGGAAACGTTACAGGAGTATTTTAAATGTCAGTGTTTAAAAATTCCTTGCTTATAGTTGTAGTTAAATCAAATATACTTTTTGAACTAAATGTATTCACACACTTTTGTGAAGGTCAATATAAATATATAATTTAAAAGAACACTTTTATAATAAACATGTACTCCTCTCTCAGAAGATGGTGTTTGTGAAATTATAAGTGTGTCATTGGGTTGATATCTTAGCTTTATTGCATGGTATTTATATAACTTTGATCAAATCACTTAACTTTTTGAGTTTGAATTTCACATTTATACAATCAATGTCAATCAGGCTTGGAATAAAATATATTCCAAGTTAATACTAGAGTAAGAAAGTAATGATAAGAAGCCTAGAGTATGCCTTAAAATACATGCAAATAAAGAAAAGTGAAATTTAAATTGGTACTTGTAAAGGCTAGGGTCACATTAGAGAAATGAAAGAAGCCCACATTTCTAATGGTAATGTACTACAAGATTTTTAAATAACATCCCCTTTCCTCTTCTTCTTTTAAACACTCTTTCTCTGGTTCTTATTTTTAATATTTTTGAGATAGGGCCTCATTTTAGTTCAAGTTGGCTTAGAACTCACTATGTAGTGTATTCTTGCCTCTTACTCATAGATCCCTTTGTCTCCTGAGGCTTAAAGATGCAACCTACCATGCTAGTGGAATAAGCTATTCTTTTCCTGGTTTATAATGTCATGGATTTTATTTGTTGAGGTTTAAAATATGTATATTTTAGTATCCCTTCATTAAAATTATAAGTAGTTCTTTCTCTATTTCATGAGAGTCAATATAAATGATTTCCATAAGAGACAACATACTCACAGAACTACACTAACAGACTTCTAATATTTACAAGTGTGTATTTGTGTGTGTATGTGTGTGTTTTCAGTAGAAGACAATATTTAAAATATAACTTTGTCTATGCCTTGCAAGAAAATGATTTACAGCTAATTACATAAAAGGAGAATTGAATTTTTATCAAGAAAAATGAAATTTAAAACCCTAGTTCTCTTCAACTATCTTCAGCTCAGTGGTTGGGCTAAGGAATATTTGAATAGTAAAAAGCAAAATAAGAAATGCTGTTGGAATATTTTAATTTGGTAATTCAGTTAATAGTAATTTTGCATTGAAGCAATTAAAAATAATTGTTAGTTAATTCTTATCAGAGAATAGTAACAAGGTATGTAAAGCAATAATTTTAAAGCTCTATCTTTAAAAGGTTAGCAACAAATTACAATACAAGGCCAAAACACACCTTTCTTCTTTATAGCCTGTGGTTGCTGGAGAATACCATATAATATAGTTCACATTTTCCAATGGACCCAGTTTCATTTCTGCTGGTCCATTAAAAGCAGAAGATGTTAATTTTACATCCAAACAAACAGGTTTATTTTTTGAATTTGAAATAGGTATTTCAATGCATGTTGTTTCCTAGGATTATGAAAGGAAAAAAAAGATACACTCAGTTTTGTGGTCATGATAATCATTTCTCTGAGGAAGCAAATAGAAAATAAAACAATATTATTTAAGGCCATTTGTGTTTTTTTTTCAGATACAATATAAAATATGCCCAGCTATATCACTCCTGGGCATATACCCAAAAGATGCTCCAACATGTAACAATGACACATTCTCCACTATGTTCATAGCAGCCTTATTTATAATATTGACAGTTTATGAACATTTACTGAGCTCTTACCAGAGCAATACAATGAAGTTCAATTGTATCTAGAGGCGGTCCAGGAGAGCTACGGATTTCAAGCTGATACCAGATTTTTAGAGCTTTAACCTTTTCATCTGAAATAAAACAAAACAAAATAAAACTAAAGAAACAACAAACAAGCACTTCTTAATATGGGGCTCAGAATTTTTGATATTCATGAACATATTTTCAAATTCTCTTTCCTTTTCTATTTTCTTTGTTTTTCCTTGTACTTATATAGCCCAGGTTACCACTGACGTCTCCATAATTCTCATGCCTTAGAGTATCAACTGCAGGAATTATGGTCATGCATACCATGGTTGGTATTTAAGTTACTTTTATTGAACTTACAAGGACATTTGAGAACACCAGGAGCTGCTTTCCTTACAGTGGTGAGCAATAAGAGACCCCCTGACCTGTACGATAAGGCAAATGTGCAAGGCTCCTGGTTTTATGCCTGTTTCAGTTATGTATTCATTTCCATAGCATAATAAACGTAAGACATTTTAAATCTGAAGGAAAAATACTTTACCCCTGCTTCTAAAACATTCACATATTTATACAAAGAAATATCTAAACAATGCATTCCAATGAAGAATTGTTCATTCCTGGTCACATAAGAATTTAGATTAAGGAAAGGGTCAGAAGTATGAGGCTCAGGCTCCATGGGAGTACTTAAAAACCTCTCACAATTTAACTTCAAGAAAGATAAAGAGAGGTTTAGGCAAAGTAGTGAAATGATGTTTAAGTCAGGATTCCCAGTTTTTCTTAGACCAGAAATCTCTGCCACGGTTGATGTTCAAACTCTGGCACCAGAAACTGAAATCCTGATCAGCCACAAAGTCTCTTTACAGGGAAGCAATGTAGTCAGTTTCATCATATTCATTTTCTTCTGTCCATTTGTTTTTACCTGCATAGTTTCTCATTTCTGAATTCTTTGGTTTTCCAGTGTTGAGTTGCCACAGGTTGAAAAAGATTGTCCATGTCAGTGTATTGTATGCATAGATATATTATATTGTTGAGTTTGAAAGTTTTCAAGAACTGTAATTCTAGATTAAATTACTTAGGTAAAGATACTAACATCCTTGGCCTCAGCTTACCCATAAACTAGGAGCTCACAATAGTGGCATTATCAGTATCTGTCTCTTCTGAAAATCTTCTTTATGTGCATATAATTTTAGATGGGAATATAATCAATATACTACATAAAAGGGCACTTTGTTACCTCATGTGACACTATGATACACTATGCTGTATTACAGAGTATTATACTTTATTGAGATACCCCATTCTATACTATCATGTACTTTAGTATGTTGTTTTATACTCTGGTATATTTTAATGCCTAGCTATCACAAAATATATAAAAATGAATGGCTCTAAGACGCATTTAGAGGTATAATTAGTGAGTAGAGGAAATAGAGGAAGTCCAGAAAGGTTATTTATTTATTTGTTTGTTTATTTCTTTTGGCTGGCCTAGAACTTTCTAGGTAGATCAGGTTGGCTTCAACAAGATCTCCCTACTTCTGTTCCCCAAGTACTGGGGTTAAATGCATGTGTCACCACACTTAAATAGACTCTTACTTTTCACACACACACACACAAACACACACACACGCACGCACGCACACACACACACAGAGTGAGAGAGACAGAGAGATACAAAGAGACAAAGAGGGAGAGAGAGAAGAGTAGAATGAACCATCTTTCTTCAAAGTTGTATCTTATCTTTGCTTTTAACAAAAAGTGTAATTGTACCATTGACATGTAGGCTGTGGGTTGGTGGTTGTGATGTGTGTGTGTGTGTGTGTGTGTGCACATACATGCATATGGGAAAAGAGAGGGAGAGAGATGAGAGACAGAGAATAAAAGAGGACATCTATTATTTATTTTTTATTTGAAAAACTGCAATAGAAATTGATTTAATAATGTAGTCAAGATATATTGTATGAGAGAAGAATAAAGAAAAAGAAACAAACAAAAAAATCTTTGTATGCCTCTATGTGTGTTTCCTAGAGAATTTTGTATCTTTCGATCATTGTCTCTCTAATACCCTCTTATGACTCTGATTTCACACAACTCATTTTCCAGGATGCACACTCTGACTATTCCAATTCTCTACTATCATATTTTTCCTTTACAATACCTAAAAATATATGTCTTACAATATTTAAGCTTTACAGGAAAAATACAATATAATTAACTTTGTTTGATATGAGAAAGACTATCATATTCTATTTTAAATAAGAGAAACTTTATAAAATTGACAATATATTCATTAATATCTTATAAGAAACATAGTATATATTCCTCACTTAATAGCAGAAAAATCATAAAGTTTAGAACTAATACAAAGATAGACTGCCTTCATTGTTAAATATGACAATCTTGTTATTTTATGGCAGCAGAAATTCAGGAAATAATCTATATAAAATTAAATTTGAAATAATCCTGACAGGTATAGGCAATACAGATTGAGATAGGTATTAAGCATTTAAAGTATATATTTAATTTAAAAGTAAATGAGGGTCAGAATGATGATCCACAGTGCAATAACTAAATACACTGGCATAAGTTTACCTGAGTATGCCTCAAAAATAATGGTAGATGTATCCGATGGTGTTTCCTGAGAAGAGAATTCTTTCTCTGTATCTCTGCCTTCCTCAGAATCTTCCTTATCTCTACTCTTAACGGAAAACATAATTGCACCTGTAAAATGTGGGTACAGGATGTGAGCTAACCAGTGAAGAGTTTCTTAAATGGTTAGTCTCAAGCATCAGAGTTACTATGACTAACATACCAAACATAAATTCTAAATGGTAGTATTAGAATTAAATATTATGTGACTATAGAAAAAAATAATGGAAATTATAGGAAACAGTATCAAATTCTTCATACTTTTCAAAAGATTTCCTGTAATAAGGAAAATTGGCTAGTAATCAGCCTGCATTAGCTTTCAGTAACTTAGTGATTCTGAATGATTGTGCTGACCTATTTTTTTCCCACTTACAACATTCCTAATTATTATCTCATTTGAAAACTATCTCCCCTTCCACTGTTAGTTCATGCTTTATTTTAATAAATATATGTGTTATTATTAAAACAAATGCCACCAATTTACTGCACTTATTCAAGTTTTTAAATGATTTTTTCATGCCTAATAATATCAAGAAGACATGGAAATATTATTATTTGCCCTTGCATATCTAGAACTCTTTTTATGGTTATGTCCATGAAAATTTCAGGCTTTTAAAATAAGAAACTACACTTCATTTTCCACCATAATCTGTGAGATCACCACAATAAATGAATTGAGTTTAATAATTGTTTCAGAAAGGTTGTTTCTTCCACAGCAATTTAAATTATTAATCTAGATTTTTAGTATCCACATAAACGTTCTCAGAACCTATTATTATAATGGCTATATATGAATTTATATGTTTCATTCTCATACATATGCACTAGAACACATTTATACATATTTGTCTATGTGCTACAATGTAGATAGAAGGCATGGTACAAACTATCAAAAGTGATTCACGGCTTGCCCAACACTGACCTACACAAAACTATAGAATGAAAAAATGTTATAATGCTTAATTCTTAAAAAAAAAAACTGTCATAGATACAGGAAACAGGGTTAGAATAAAAATTACATGTAGATTAATACATATCTAAATCCAATTATGTTGTTACAAAATAATAAAGATTTAGGAACTGTGCAACCCTCTATAAAGAAAACTTAAATAAAAAAATAAAATTACACTTTATAACTTGCGATTCTTACTACCTGTGAAAACGATTTTTGCTAAGAATCATTACGGAGTAAGAGCTCCTATCTCATACACTTTCCAAAGAGTACAAACTGACACTCCAGTTCTGTGGTATAATTTTTAGCAGCACAAGTTGTTTCTATTTGTTATTTTGCAAACAGTTTCCATCTTATATCTTAACCCTATAGGCAATGGAGCACAATGGGCAAAACAATTATTACAAAAATTATAATTTTTTAACAGATATAAAGAAAGAGAACTAGATTTCTTTTTATTGCTTCTGGCACATATGAAAATAAACACAAATTTTGGATGCTCTCACTGAGTCAAAAATCACTAAAATCTATTAGAATTCCATTGAGACCATGTACATGATACTTTAAAGCAAAAGCAGTCTATTAAAATTTTATGTCTCTTATGATCTTGTGTGTGTTATTTAAGGGAAATGCATAATTACACATTAATCTCTAGAAGAATGTATGATATGCAGCTTCCAGCAACTAAATAATGGCAGGTAAAATATTCTAAGTCTGTTTTATATTTTCAAACTAGGTAAAATAGATATGAACTGTGATTTTTAAATTGCATTTGAAAACATGTTAGGTTTTTTTTCTAAGATATATTTTCTAACATATCAAAGTGAAACTACATTTTATATAAACCTATCTTCAACTGCTATGGTAGTATTGCTTAAAGACCAAAAAGAGTTCAACTTTATTTAAATGGCAAATATCAAAGTATTGTTTAATAAGGTTTTTAAGAAGTAGTTTGCTTCAAATTCTACAAGAATGACATGTCTCAAAAAATTCTTATTAAGAAAGTTATTTGACATTTTAGAAAATACTTTAAATGATTTCATAAAATAAAAATTAAATAAGCCTCTTATGAATATATTTAATTCAAAAAATACCATCTCAAGCTACATATATTCTTTGTAGGGACTGTTCTTAAGATTAAAAGATAAAACTAAAGTAACACACACACACACACACACACACACACACACACACACACACTATCCTGAAATGTTTACTCTCAAATACATTTCTGAATGAACTTTACTGCATCCACAGTTAAAAAAAATTCAAGAAGTAAAGGATGTACAATTTTACCATGGAAGTGTGGGTACTATTCCATTGCGCAAAATGTAAATGAAACTTATGAATTTAAATGGTAAGGAGTTTTATATAGCTGTCTCCTGAGAGGCAAATACAGAGGCTAATGCTCACAGCCAACCATTGGACTGAGCAAAGGCTCCCCAATGGAGGAGTTGAAAGGAGTTGAAGGGGTTTGTAGCCCCATAGGAAGAACAATAATATCAACCAACTAGACTCTCCCCTGAGCTCCAAGGGATTAAACCACCAAAGAGTAAACAAGGAGGGACCCATGGCTCCAGCCATATATGCAGCAGAAGACAGACTTGTTGGGAATCAATGAGAGGAAAGGCCCTTGGACCTGTGAAGGCTCAATACCCCAGTGTAGGGGAATGCAAGGGCAGGGAGCTGGGAAGGGATGGGGGGGACACCCTCATAAAAGCAGGGGAATGGGGAATGGGATAAGAGGTTTCAGGGAGGGGACAAGGAAAAGGGATAACATTTAAATTGTAAATAAAGAAAATATACACAAAACGTACTACTTTAACTCAGTATTATATTCTACAAACATATATGAAAAGCAATGCCTCTCATCATATCAAATATTAGAAATATTTTTGTCCTAAGTTTGTCACTAAAGATCTCCATTAGCAAATCAAATATTTCAAGAAAATGTATGTTTCATAGAGTATCAGAATGCCACTTAAAAAACTATTCCTATGTTGTTGAAATATAGTCTCAATACAATATCTTTATAATCTTAAATATTTTATTTTGATATTAAGCACAAGTTTATTGAAAAAAACAAATCTTTATGAAAGCTGACTAAAAACTTGCTTGCAGTTCTTTTCTTGGCTATCTTCATAAAGTACCTCATTCTTAGGTACTTACTTATGAATTGCCAAGTTTTATAACTGACTGTCAGCTAAAATTTGCATATATATTAAATTAAATATATATATTCATTCAAATTTTGGCAAATTCAAGAAAAGCTTGGGTCTTAGAGACACCCTGAAACCTCATAGGCTATTACCATTTTGTTCTGCCCACCAGAACGTGAGAATGAGACTTTATTGCTGAATAAACATCATACTTTGGTAACAGGGTCTATAGAAGTAAAGTCAGTACAGACTAGGAAGTTTCTTCTCTTATGGTTACCTTTCATAAAGTGGAGGTGATTATTTAAGATGTGACAGGATGTAAGTCAAAATAGTCTTACCTAGATATGAGTCCTATGGACTTCCATAAGGACTGATATTACTGGCCCATGGGTACTATAGTGTCATGGATGCTATGGGTTAACAACTACATTCTAATTGGATTTATGGCCCACTCCATTAAGAAGAAACACATGCCTAGTATTCAAACTCTGTCTAAGCATTTGTAGATGGGAGCTCACAAGTAGAACCTACTACTATTTCTGTGCTTTGTGGACCGACTACCTTCTTTTTTTAATTTTCTATATATTTGTTTATTTACATTCCCAATGATTTCCCCTTTCCCGTTTCCGCCCTCCCCGAAAGTCCCATAAGCCCTCTTCTCTCCCCCTGTTCCCCATTCAACCCCCTCTTGCTTCTCTGTCCTGGCATTCTCCTACATCCAGTCTTTCCAGGACCAGGGGTCTCTCTTTCCATCTTCTTGGAAATCAATTGATATGTGAATTGTGTCTTGGGTATTCTGAGTTTCTGGGTTAATATCCCCTTATCAGTGACTGCATACCATGTGTGTTCATTTGCGATTGGGTTACCTTACTAAGGATGATATTTTTCAGTTCTGACCATTTCCCTAGGAATTTCGTGAGTTCATTGTTTTTAATTGCAGAGTAGTATTTTGCTGCTCATAGATTAGTGATGGTCTAAGACATGACCAAATACATTTATTTTTAGAGAAAACAGTGGTTAGTTAAAAAATCTACAACTGGTCAAAATGCAGAGATTCATTAGAGTTCTCAGACAGAAATGGGATGTATATATTATACCTATCTCCAAGGCTCAGGGACCACTGTCCAAGAGGGGTGGAACAACTGTAAAAACCTAGAGTTAAGGGAGGATCAGAGAAAAACAGTGCTAGTACAGGACAACTGAACTCAGGAATTGAAACCCGCTGTAGCTGCTAGCAAAGCCATGCATAAGATCAAGCCAACATTCAGAAAGTGTTCTTGGACATTCCTCATCCATCACTAATGATGATGTTGATGGCATCAGGAGAGAAGTGAACTAGTTTTCTTTAAGAGTGTGCTTATTCAAGCTCCATTGTCAAAACTGAACCAAAACTAGTTGCCTTCTTCAACCATTGGATTACTTGAAGGATCTTGGATAAAAAGTATGAATTTCATCTTACTATATGAAGAATGCTTGTGTTACAAACTAAATCAAGTATTACGACAAGAAACTATCATAAAATTAGTCCTGTAAATTTAGTTTTCTAAACTATAGAGCATCAGTACATAAAGTAGCATTTACACATACTATTTCTATGATATCTCTCTGCTTGTATCCACTTGTATCTACCTGCCATTATATGGACACACTGTCAGTACATGGAGTTTAAAATATATAAATGCATCATTGTACATTATTTTAGATACAGTTTCAGGCCACTAGGCCAAAAAGGACACATTGATTTCTTAAAGCACATTTTTCTTTTTCTTTCTTTCTTTTTTTTTGTGGTGCTATGGACTTACCTAGAGTGAGTCATACATGCAAGTCATGTGTATATATATACATGTGTATATATATATACACACACATCTATACACACACACACACACATATATATATATATATATATATATATACATTACTTTAATGAATAATAGTCATTCAGTACTAAATATTAACTATCCTGTAAAAGGAAAAGATTTTTCAACATAACTGAATCTGGCCAGGAATTCAAGATTTTCTTAAGTGCAATGATTGCTGGGATAAATCATCAAGCCTGAGAATTTAGTTACTATATTTTGTCACTTTTTGCCCTGTCCCCTCTCATTCCCCATCAAATGATTCTACTCAAGTATAACTGGGAACTTTGATATAAATAATTAGAGATAAAGAGAGAATATTTCATACATACTAAATATTGCCTCTATTTCCATATGTTAATTGTGGAGGTGTAAGTTTTTAATGTCCTTTCCTATATTTATTTAAAAGTATCTACTAAATTTCAAACATAGACATCTTTATGTATCCCACTTCTAGAAATTTCTTCTGTAGACATATTGAAGTCTCAAAGATAAAGTAATATTTACCATAAAATACATACCATAAAGCTCTATTTATTGGAATAGTTAAAGAGTATGTCAAAGTAACCTTTTCTCTATATCGTTTATTCAAAATGGGAACAATGAATTATAGTTCTATTTATTATTACCATATTTCCCACTCAGCAATGAAATTAATAATTAAATTTTATTAAGGATTTAATACCTTTGAATACTCCACGTTTCCAAGGACATACATGGAGAGTATATGGAACTGAGTTGTCAGGCTCTATGGTGATAAAGGAATTTCCCCACACTATTGAGAGATCTGAAGTTACCTAGAATATTGGATTGAAAAATAAGAATTATGTAATATCAATATGAAAAAATGTTTTCTATTATGTTATACCACTATATCATATATGAGTTATAGTCATAAGCTACCGATTAAAAATATATTATAATTTACTTAATTTTATTAAATCTGTATAGTTTTCACTGAAAAGGAAGTCAGAAAATTGTTTTAGTTTAGTGAAGGAAAAATCTGAGAAAAGAGTTATTTAGTTTATTAATCTTGCATAAGTCCCTTCTAAGAATAGCTTCCTTTTATCTTTTGTCTTTCTATCATAATTTTTAGTATAATAAGTATATATTACATATGGGTTATCAGAGTACTACATGTATTTTGTTGTTCATATCTTTGTTTCTTCTGTTTTTGCTGGTTTAGTGACTTATATGGATTAAGCTATAATGCCTGAATTAAATAAAATTATTGTGATCAGTGTAAATCGTAATCAGATACTGGATAAGACTTCAGCAGTGATTTGGCTAATGTTTTTTTTTTAATACCTTGAACCAAAAGCAAATCAGTCTTCTGCCAAGAATCATTACATAAGCATATTTCTAGTATTTAGGTAGCTTAAAATTCTGCCTTATTCAGACAGAAGTTCACTGTAAACCTTAGGTGCAAAATTCAACCTTATCACATCTTTATTTGGCATGCCAAAACCTCTACACATAAAAGTGATTTGCTTGATCACAAAAGATAGATAATATATTTTAATATCCCATAAAATCATTTTACACTCCAGACTTTCTTATAAAGGTTACAACTAAATTTTTGTTGCTTACTACTTATAGTGCATGCTCCAGTAAAGGCAAAGTTAAACAATTATTGAGTGCTTTTGAGATATATCCATAGAACAAGATCTTTCTTTCAAAACAAAAATTTTAGACAAGTTAAATTAACAAGAAAAGCATGCTTGTAGATACTGTCAGGATAAGTCTGGAAAGGTCAAATAGAGCTCAAAACTAAATATTCATATCCCTTAGTTTGAAAGGTTTCCATTATTTAAAATTACTACTGATACAAATTGCAGAATTTTGCATAGCAAAATAGAAAAAGGCCAGGTTTTCAAAATGGTATCAGTCTTTACTTCAAATAGCTGTTACAGTTTTCCTCAAAAATGTACTCATTTGTTCCAGATATACTTATAGTTCATTATAGATTTTAGGGAATGATGGATTTAGAAAATTATATTCAATAGAGGATAAAACATTTTAATAAAAATGGTCTTGTCTTTGATTGTAGAGATTTTAAAAGAAGGTATATAGGCTAAAGAAAATGAATCAACAAACATGAAGAAGGGTAGGGAAAAGTAAAGAAAGGGTGGTAGAAAGAAAGGAAAGAGCAGAACAGAAGAAACAGGGAAAGGGAGGGAGAAAAAAGAGGGAGGAAGAATGGAGGGAAGGAGAGAGAAAGAGGGAGAGGGATCACATTGATCACTTTGAATTTAATTACATATTATAGAACAACAAAAAATTAATGCCTGAATTTAGAGAATAGAATTATGACAGAAGACACAATGCAAATGCATGACATAACAAAAGGAGTACTATTGCTTCCCTGAATGTCAGAACAATTTTCAGTTTCAGGCAGGTGTGAGTCAGATGGATAGTTTTGTTCTTGTTCACTTGTCTTCCTATTTTTGTGTTATGATTGATAATTAAGACTGCAAATATAATATGGTGATGACTGTTATGAATATTGTCATGATGGCTATAATTTAGTTCTTCACTATAATGATTTGGATGTTGCCATTAACAACAGAAAATAGGATTAGTCAAGCTGAGTCCCTGTGCATTATTCTAAGTAAATATCTAAAACTATAAAACTTAAAATTAGAATGACAAAATAATCTACCATTTTAATTTCTGGATATGTTTCTAGTGTTCTTTCAGAATTGTCTCTGTATTAAATGTCAACAATGGAGTTATCCATTATGCTTACACGTGAGAATAATTTACATTTAATAAAAGAAGCATAGTTACAATAGAAAAATCATTGATTTTTAAATGTTTTCTATTTTAAAGAGCATTCCTTCTGAAAGGTAAAATTTTAAAAATCAACATAGATATCATTTCAGCTATGGCAACAAAATGAAGTGAATAAGCAATGTAGGAAAATGGGAGCTTTTAAGAAATATATGTTTTTACAAAGTCTTGAGAGGTTTTCCTTCTTGGTATTAAATTCTGAAAGTAGAGGAGTATTAAAATACTTATTGGTTTCCATGTCTGACTGACCTTCATTTTCTGTGTCCCTGTTTCAATGCCACCCTTTATGTTTCCATTTGTTTCTAAAATAAAAATATTTTAATTACTATTATGCTTTCAATGGCTCAATGTTATACTGCATAGTATGAACAAAAACCTGGGTACAAGGTACCCAGGTAACAGGGTACATCTGGCATGAATCCTTGGATAGGAGAAACTGAGAATAAGGGAGGGTAGGAAAGGTGGGTAGGAGAGGGGTAGAGAGAGAAGGGGAGGAGAAAAATGAATCTATTACATTTATATGGTGAAAAATAATAAACAGGACAATGACATGTGGTAAGCAAATACCACATCTGGAACTATGAAATTCATGCTGAATTTGAGAGATGATATTGAAGAGTTTTAGGAATGGTAAGAAATTTTAACTCATAATATATCATACAAAGAATATTCTTTAAAATCCAGAAAGAAGTAAATCAATATATACCTTCCTGAGATTTAAAAGAAGCAGAGGGTATAAGTCCAGTGAGTTTCTATATTTCTGTCATATGCTCTGACGATGAACATATGTATGTAGGGTTGATGGATGATTCTTCTTTTGAGGAACACACTGATCAAATAACAATTCCAGGAAGGGGGTAGGGAGGGATGGACTGAGAGTACTGGGAAAGACAGATGGAATTAAAGGGCATTTTGAAGGTAATGCTGTAACATGGTGCATTGGATACTCCCTGGAATCTATGAGGGTGAACCTAGGGAAGACTCCTAGTAATGGGGAATTACAGAACCTGAACTGGCCATCTTCTGTAACCAGTAAGGCTTCCAGTGGTGGGACTGGGACACCAACCCAGCCACAAAACCTTCAATTTACAATTTGTCCTGCCTGCAATATTTACTGGGGTAATGGTGGCACAGAACTTGTGGGATGGGCCAACCAGTGACTGGTCTAACCTGAGGCCTATGCCACAAGAGGAATCCCATGCCTGACACAGCCTGGATGACCAGGAACCATGTCTAGATAGCTCAGAGACCAGGGTTGAACCAAGCATGACTGGTAAAAAAAATTCAATGAAATTAATCCTAATCATATTCTTCTATACTCATTAATCAAGCCAAGCCCAATCATCTTGGTTTCATACAGTAATTGATGGCAATAGATGTAGAGCCCCACAGCCAAACATTAGGTAGAGCTCAGGGAACTCATAGAAAAAAGTACAAGAAGGATTGTAGAAGCTAGAAGGGTAGAGGACACCAGGAGAACCCAGCCCACAGGATCAAGTAAGCAGAGCTCATAGAAGCTTACAGAGACTGAAACTTGCATGGGTCTGCACTAGGTCTTCTGCAAATACGTTATGTTCGTGAAGCTTGATGTTGAGAAGAACTTCTTCTTGAGAAAAACTATGTTGTGAATGTGGAAGATTTAGGGATAGCCTAATCCAATTTATTATGCTTGTGAGAAAAACTTAAAAGAAGAAAACCATGGGTAGATAAAAAAATAAGAGTAATATTTAGATTTTTATTTCTATTTTTGGTGCTGAGGATTAAACTTAAGAGTCTCAAGCATACTAAGCACAGATTCTCACCAATGATTTATGCCTCTCTCACCAGTAAATGGCATATTACTGTAACTCCTGAATTTAGGAGATTAAACCAGGAAGATCTCTAGCTTGAGGTTAGGATGGGCTATAAATCAATACTATTGTGTTACAAACTATTAAACAATAATTTTGCTCCTATATTTTATTGAATCTATCTCATAATATCATTTATGCTTTCTTCAAGGAAAATTAAAAATAAAATAAACATGGTACTAATGAGTAAACTTGAAAGTGTTTTATAATTATGCACTAATATTTAAGTATAAAACTTGTTTGGAGTTATGTATGGTAGCAGCTGCCTACATTCCAAGTATGTGCCAGGCTAGCTAAGGAGAAGTGAAATTTAAAGCAAGCACCTATATCATGCAAAGTAAAAGAAAACAAAAACAGAGTTAACAAAGTATGAACAACAACAACAACAAAAAAAACTTGCTTGATGATAACCACAATTAGAAATTAAAATAAATTTTGTAGCTATTGGAAGAAGAAAAAGTAGAACTATAATTATCTCTGTGCTTTACCTGGTTAAGAGAATATTTTTTTTATTTCACATGATTAGTATATTTCATATAATTCAAAGTATATGTAGAAGGTAGTATTTTCTTCCTAAAAAAGTTGTACCTTAAATGTCAGGAGACTTTTTGTATAATTAGGCACTATTATGGACTTATCTGTCACATTTCCCACTTTGCAGTCTATAACAATGTGGTCCAAGGCCGTGGGTTTTGTTCCAATCCCATCTATTTCAATGACGTGTGCCATGCCATCTACTTCATTTTGTAAGGTAAGTTTACCCTATGATAAACAAGACAAGTTTAAGCTGTACAGCATTCAACAGTCATAACGCAATGCTAAACAATCCCTCTGATCTTATTAATCTTGAATAACAAAAAAAGATTGTAAGAAAATGTTAGCCACTGAAGTTTCAAGTTCATATAAAAATGATTTCATCAAAGAAATAATCTACTAATGAAATAATCATTATTTTTATCTTCTCTCCGGAAATTATACATTATATATAAGTATTCTTACACCTAACAATTATGTGTACTTAGCACCTTGTCAAAGAAATATTGCTAAGGAAAAAATTTTCATATGTAGCAGTTGACTTAGTGACTTGATACAATGATTTCATATCATTATGCATGCTTTCCCGAAAATACCTTGGATATAAATGTTCATTAGCAGCATTGTGAAAGTCATGACAAATATGGGGAGTTAAACATGTTAAGCAAAACTATCAAATTCATAGAACATACAAATGTTAGTAAATATTTTTTAATTAACTACATTGACTGCTATCTAAATATTTATTCATTTACATATTAATAATGTAAGGAAAAATCCTTGGCTATACCATAATTTCACATTCCAAAATTGGCTTGAATGTCAAAGGATATTGGATAGTTTCACCAGGGTCAACATATAAGATTGGAGGTCCATGAAAACCATGTCCTTCTATTTTAACTTGAAATTTCGAATGTTTCTTGGATTCATTTTTCTAAAACGTGGGAAGTTAAACACATGTTAGAAGGATGATGAAGGTAAAATTGACTTGCATACTAATTCTTGTTGTCATTAAAAAGTACAATTAATCTGGGCATGGTTATATAAGCCTGTAATTGTAATACCTGGAAGCCCTAAGTGTATGTATCCTGGCATTCCACAGTAGCCTGAGATCTATTGATAAATTCAAGGCCAACCTCCGCTACATACTGAGACCTATTTGCAAAATTTCAAGAACTTAGAATATAGTTCAGTAATACATCAGTTGCTTAGCATTGACAAGAATTACAAAAGCTTCAGTAGGGAACAGGGCAACAAAGAAATAAAATAGAATTGGGAGAAGTTTAGAATTAACCAAATTAATCATAATGAAAATGATAATATGGAAAAAAATAAAAATCACCCATGTCTGTGTAGGCTAATTTAATTAATTTTACATAAGAATCATAATGCTGTGCTTAGAATAAGTATTTGATAAAATACTTAAATTATTATGCATTATTCCATGTATTATAAAATAAAAAATTGGGAATGTGACACTTAAAGGAAAAAAATTGTGAAGAACAATGTTTAAAAGTGTGAAGAGTAACAAGACTATCAAGATTTTTATAAGTAATAACAGAAACACTGCCTGATAGGTCTATCCAGGCATTATTTAATATCTAGAGAAAATAATTTGTTTGGCTTACTGAAGATCAATTCATGATAATCTATGACAAATGTCCACAATTTAATAACAGTTATATAATGCTGAATGATGTGATTCATTACTGATCAAGAAAAATAAAAGGTATTGTAACTAGTATATTTCTCAGATAACAGATGTTTTATATATATAAAATCAGAACAGATTTATTTGCATTAGCCTGAATAATTAAAGGAACAAAACTTAATTTATTGTTCCAAATACAGAAATTCTCCTAAAATTACAATATCCAATTCTAGGCTGTATTGTCACTCTGTCTCATAGGGGAAAGTGGAGTTTCTTAGTACCTAGAACCCATCTTAATCATATGTTAAAATCAACAGGTTTTAGAGTGGTAATCTGAGCCTCTGTATCTCAGCATGACGACTCTAGGATAAATAATTTTATTATATACTTGGTAATAGGTTAAGGATATCACAGTCACATTTTTAAGCAAATTGATCCAACAGAAATGATGCTTGTATTGTAACTGAGTTTATAATCAGGAAGAATCTCTGATATAATAAGAAAAGTAATTTCTACTCTAAAATACAATTATAAATTTGTAACTCTCCAGATGAGATACTATACACACACATACACTATAGGCCAGAAAATTCAGTAAATTGTTAAAATCAGAACAAAAGAATTTCCACTTACTAATGGGATATGCTGTGTGAGTGGTTCAAATGCTGGTGTTTTAAACAACAATTCAATCTCTGGTTCTTCTTCATTTACTATACCTTCAATTACATACACACGTACATCATGTCTTGATAACAACAACATTTTACAGGGGTATCTTCCAGACCCAAGGGGAGCAAATCGTAGAGGAATTGAAACTGTTCCTTCTACAGCTAGAAAAATAATTTTAAATGCAAAAGTCATTTTAAATATCATAAGACCTAAACTTAATTTTGCTAGTCAATGTTTATTATTATTCTGTGCAAATGCATCTACTTAGAATAGACTAGGTATGTTAATCATATTATATCTATGTTTTATAACACAACTATTTTTGAATGAGAGTTGATGTCTTTCACAGTTTTGTATAAGAGATTTTCCATTCTAAAAAGACAATAGGCTCTCTGTGTGTTAAAAGACATCCCAATATGGTTTTTAATTTACATCTTGGATGACAAGTCAGGGGAAGAGAAATGGGTATTATAAGGATTTTTAGTGTTTAATATTCAATTAATATAAAATATTCAATTGGTCAGAAGCAGTGAAATGTCTCCATTTCTCTTAGAGTAAGTGAATAATGTAAGGGTTATATGGATGATCCAATACTATATGCCATGTTTTCGAACACAAATAGCCCAAATATTTTTCAAATTGAACATCTGATTTAAACACCTAATGACTAGTGATTAGCATTAAAGTGAAAGCCAAGGACATTTTAGGTCGATATTATAATCCAAATCATTAACTATATGACCCTTAAGAATGAAGGGTTAGACTCTTTCTCTTCCAATTAAAAATAAAATTTATCGCATCAGTAGAATTAATGAAAATATTGGTTTTAATTTTAAAGACTAATTGAAGAAAACACTATCTGTTTCTTTGCCTTTGACAGCCAGGCTGATTCTTATGTATGTGTTTGTGTGTGTGTGTGTGTGTTTTGAGAGTGGGTGTGTGTATTCTCTTAGAAGACATTTTTTTTCCCAAAACAAATATATTTACAAGATTGCGCTGCAATACAATCTGTTTATTTTAGACATATCTAAATTTCTAAAATGTGATTTAAATATCACATTTCTAAAATGTGATAAAATATCACATTTCTAAAATGTGATATTTTAGAAATATCACAAGTAATATTTCCATTTCTCTTCATTGTCTCCCACATACCTACATATTTTTCCAGAGTTCAACTCTCAAACTATTGGTTTTCAGGATGTAGTTTGTGTTTCCTTTGAGATACATAGTCTTAAATTCAATAAATAGAAATTTCTTTCTTATGGCATATGATTTTTAGTCTTTAAGGCAACACACACACACACAAACACACACAAACACACTCACTGACTACAGAGAGAGAGAGAAAGAGAGAGAGAGAGAGAGAGAGAGAGAGAGAGAGAGAGAGAGAGAGAGAGAGAGAGAGGAGAGAGAGGGGGAAAGAGAAGAGAAAGAAAGAAGAAGAGAGAGAAAGGGGGGAGAGGGGGAGAGAGAAGGAGAGAGTCAAATGATACATGGAGCCCAACTGTATTGATGCTCCATGTTCATGAGCTGTTATTACTTACAGCTGAAAGAAACTTAATTCTTTCTAAAATAATTTCATAAGACGTTGTCTTAGTTCTATTTTCATACCAGTTGACTTTAAGAATTGTAGAGTAAATAAGGTGTGTCTACTATAAGGAATACAGGTAAAAGATTAAGTTTTTGAGTCCACATATCCATATGTTTACATGAGAACCATTTTTCTTCATGTTAGGGTTGAAAAGGGGAGCAGAATTGGTTACAACCCAAAATATCCTGTGCTATTACTTTCGAATATACATTTTTTTTTTTTTTTGGTTTTTCGAGACAGGGTTTCTCTGTGTAGCCCTGGCTGTCCTGGAACTCTGTAGACCAGGCTGGCCTCGAACTCAGAAATCCACCTGCCCCTGCCTCCCAAGTGCTGGGATTAAAGGCGTGCGCCACCACTGCCCGGCGAATATACATTTTTGATTACAAATATTTTTAAATAAGCTTCACTTTCCATGTGACAATGAGTTCTAATTGTCAACATAAAATGACAGAGTGTATTCTATATAAAAGTGTGTTTATCTTTTTTACAAATTTTAAATTTTAGAAAAAGTAATGTGAGAATCCATTTTGAATTTTGAACTGACCAAAGTCGCAGTACAGACCAACCATGACTTATTTTTGAATCTCATTGTATCTGGAGAATTATATGTCACATTGATTCTTCTAGTATACAAAGTTAGAAGAATGTAAGTGCTATTATCTAAAATAAAATTCAGTATAAATTTTATGAGGCTTGGGTTGATCTACTTAAAATTTGATGTTCCTATTCACATGAATAGTCTTTCTATGGACAAATAAAATGAGAAAATTTCAGGATTTCTAAAATAGCAAAATTATTACAAAGCACAATTTGATAAACTAATATACTTAATTTTCCACGATATAATAGTGCATCAAACATGGGAGTCATGAAGCAATATACGAAGTAACTTACTATCTTAGTTAATTTCATATATCTATATGAACACTAAACAAAAACTCTTCATTTGAAAGTGAGGTGCTGAATGTAAAAAACTATACTTCTTCTTTTTTTCAAATTTTATTTTATTTTCTAAGTATTTTTTATTTACATTCAAAATCGTTTCCCCTTTCCCGTTTCCTCCTTCCCCAAAAGTCCAATATGCCCCCTTCCCTCCCTCTTTTCCCCATTCAACCACCTCTCGCTTCTCTGTCCTGGCATTCCCCTACATCCAGTCTTTCCAGGACCAGGGGTCTCTCCTTCCATCTTCTTGGAAATCTATTGATATGCGAATTGTGTCTAGGGTATTCCAAGATTCTGGGTTTATATCCCCTTATCAGTGACTGCATACCATGTGTGTTCTTTTGTGATTGGGTTACCTCACTAAGGATGATATTTTCAAGATCTCACCATTTGCCTAGGAATTTCGTGAATTCATTGTTTATAACTGCAGAGTAGTATTCCATTGTGTAAATATACCACATCTTCTGAATCCATTCCTTTGTTGAGGGACATCTGGGTTCTTTCCAGCTTCTGGCTATTATAAATAAGGCTGCTATGAACATAGTGGAGCATGTGTCCTTATTGCATGCAGATAAAGCCTCTGGGAATATGCCCAGGAGTGGTATAGCCGGATCCTCCGGGAGTGTCATGCCCAGTTTTCTGAGGAACCGCCAGACTGCTTTCCAGAGTGGTTGTACCAGCTTGAAATCCCACCAGCAGTGGAGGAGTGTTCCTCTTTCTCCACATCCTTGCCAACAACTGCTGTCTCCTGTGTTTTTGATCTTAGCCATTCTGACTGGTGTGAGATGGAATCTCAGGGTTGTTTTGATTTGCATTTCCCTAATGACTAAGGATGATGAACATCTCTTTAGGTGCTTCTCAGCCATTAGATATTCTTCAGGTGAGAACTCTTTGTTTAGCTCTGTACCCCATTTTTAATAGGGTTGCATGCCTCTCTGGAGTTTAACTTCTTGAGTTCTTTGTATATATTGGATATTACCCCTCTGTTGGATGTAGGGTTGGTAAAGATCATTTCCCAGTTAGTTGGTTGCCGTTTTGTCTTTTTGACAGTGTCTTTTGCCTTGCAAAAACTTTGTAATTTAATGAGGTCCCATTTGTCAATTCTTGATCTTAGAGCATAAGCTATTGGAGTTCTATTCAGGAAATTCTCCCCTGTGCCCATATGTTCAAGGTTCTTCCCTAGTTTCCTTTCCATTAGTTTCAGTGTGTCTGGTTTTATGTGGAGGTCCTTGATCCACATGGAATTGAGCTTAGTGCAAGGAGACAGGAATGGGTCAATTTGCATTCTTCTGCATGTTGACTTCCAGTTGAGCCAGCACCATTTGTTGAAAAAGCTATCTTTTTTCCACTGGATGGTTTTAGCTCCTTTGTCAAAGATCAAGTGACCAAAGGAGTGTGGATTCATTTCTGGGTCTTCAATTCTGTTCCATTGATCTACATGCCTGTCACTGTACCAATACTATGCGGTTTTTAACACTATTGCTCTGTAGTACAGCTTGAGGTCCAGGATACTGATTCCCCCAGAGGTTCTTTTACTCTTAAGAATAGTTTTAGCTATCCTGGATTTTCTGTTATTCCAGATGAATTTTTGAATTGCTCTTTCTAACTCTATGAAGAATTGAGTTGGGATTTTGATGGGGATTGCATTGAATCTGTATATTACTTTTGGCAAGATGGTCATTTTTACTATATTAATCCTGCCAATCCATGAGCATGGCAGATTTTTCCATCTTCTGAGGTCTTCTTCAATTTCTTTCTTCAGAGACTTGAAGTCCTTGTCATACAGATCTTTCACTTGTTTGGTTAGAGTCACACCAAGATACTTTATATGGTTTGTGGCTATCGTATCATTTCTCTTACTTCTTTCTCAGCCTGCTTATACTTTGAGTATAGGAAGGCTACTGACTTGCTTGAGCTGATTTTATATCCAGCCACTTTGCTGAAGTTTTTTATCAGCTGTAGGAGTTCTCCGGTGGAGTTCTTTGGGTCACTTAACTATACTATCATATCGTCTGCAAATAGTGATAGTTTGACTTGTTCCTTTCCATTTTGTATCCCTTTGACCTCTTTTTGTTGTCTAATTGCTCTAGCTAGAACTTCAAGTACTATATTGAAAAGATATGAAGAGAGAGGGCAGCCTTGTCTAGTCCCTGATTTTAGTGGGATTGCTTCAAGTTTCTCTCCATTTAGATTAATGCTGGCTACCAGTTTGCTCTAAACTGCTTTTACTATGCTTAGATATGGGCCTCAAATTCCTGATCGTTCCAAGACCTTTAACATGAAAACGAGGAGTTGGTTCTTTGAGAAAATCAACAAGATAGATAAGCCGTTAGCCAGAGTAACCAGAGGGCACAGAGACAGTATCCAAATTAATAAAATCAGAAACGAAAAGGGAGAGATAACCACAGAAACTGAGGAAATTCAAAAAATCATCAGATCCTACTACAAAAGCCTGTATTCAACACAACTAGAAAATCTCGAGGAAATGGACAATTTCCTTGACAGATAACAAATACCAAAATTAAATCAGGATCAAATAGACCATCTAAACCGTCCTATAACCCCTGAAGAAATAGAAGTCGTCATTGGAAGTCTTCCAACCAAAAAGAGCACAGGTCCCGATGGTTTTAGTGCAGAATTCTATCAGACCTTCAAAGAAGACCTAACCCCAATACTCTTCAAACTGTTCCACAAAAGAGAAACAGAAGGAACACTACCCAACTCGTTCTATGAAGCCACAATTACACTAATACCAAAAGCACACAAATATCCGACAAAGAAAGAGACTCTCAGGCCAATCTCTCTTATGAATATTGATGCAAAAGTACTCAATAAAATTCTTGCCAACCGAATCCAAGAATACATCAAAACGATCATTCACTATGATCAAGTAGGCTTCATCCCAGAGATGCAGGGATGGTTCAATATAAGGAAATCCATCAATGTAATCCACTATATAAACAATCTCAAAGAAAAAAACCACATGATCATCTCATTAGATGCTGAGAAAGCATTTGACAAAATTCAGCATCCTTTCATGCTAAAGGTCTTGGAAAGATCAGGAATTCGAGGCCCATATCTAAACATAGTAAAAGCAATTTACAGCAAACCGGTAGCCAACATCAATCTAAATGTAGAGAAACTTGAAGCAATCCCACTAAAATCAGGGACTAGACAAGGCTGCCCTCTCTCTCCATATCTTTTCAATATAGTACTTGAAGTTCTAGCTAGAGCAATTAGACAACAAAAAGAGGTCAAAGGGATACAAATTGGAAAGGAAGAAGTCAAACTATCACTATTTGCAGACGAAAAAACTATACTTCTATACTAATTCATATCCATGTATCTGTCAAAATATTTCATTGAAAAATATATCTATGAAAAATATATTAACAGAGAACAGCTGACCAGTTTATTAACCATAATTCAAATGGTTCCCATAAAAAGAAGCAAAAGATGAATTGCATTTGAATATATGAACATACATATAAATAATACCAAGACATAGAAGATCATGTACCAAATTAGCCCGGCTGCACACAGAGAACCTGAATCTCAAAATGTAGAAAAAATAAAAGAAACACAGTACATGCAGTATTGTATAAAATTGTATTAGATTACATAGTTTTTTACTAGGTAACTTTGTCAGTTTAGTCCAGTACTTGTGTATGTAAGGGAAAATTACGTTTCACCTGTATCCATACATGGGAGGGTAGTTTGAGAAAGACCTATGACTTCCTGTTGTTTTCCAAGTAGGAAGTATATTTACCATCAGGTAGATGCAGTGAGCAAAACAATGGGAAATGAAAATAGATCAAGCTGATTCAAAGAAGTCATTTCAAAAGTTACAAAGAATCCAGAATTTCAAATTGAAAGGGAACTGGACTAAAAGACCAAGGATAGAGAGCATGATGAGCATACTATTATGTATGTGGAAGGAAGAGAAATTGTGGCAAGAAAAGCAAGATTTTAAGACAGGGAGTAGAAATTCATTCCTGCTATCAGGAAACAATAGAACAGAGAAAGATGAATTCATTCACAAGAAGTAATCATGCTCCAATAGGGCTGAGGTCCACATATTCTGCATGAGCTTGTCTGCACTTATGGCAAAAGCCTGGCAGAAAGCAAAACTTCAGTTCTTGGAACAAGAATCAACTTAGGGCATAAGAATGACTAAGGATGATGAACATCTCTTTAGGTGCTTCACAGCCATTAGATATTCTTCAGTCAAAACAACCCTGAGATTCCATCTCACACCAGTCAGGATGGCTAAGATCAAAAACACAGGAGACAGCAGTTGTTGGCGAGGATGTGGAGAAAGAGGAACACTCCTCCACTGCTGGTGGAATTGCAAGCTGGTACAACCACTCTGGAAAGCAGTCTGGCGGTTCCTCAGAAAACTGGGCATGACACTCCCGGAGGATCCGGCTATACCACTCCTGGGCATATACCCAGAGGCTTTACCTGCATGCAATAAGGACACATGCTCCACTATGTTCATAGCAGCCTTATTTATAATAGCCAGAAGCTGGAAAGAACCCAGATGTCCCTCAACGGAGGAATGGATTCAGAAGATGTGGTCTATCTACACAATGGAATACTACTCTGCAATTAAAAACAATGAATTCACGAAATTCCTAGGCAAATGGTCAGATCTTGAAAATATCATCCTTAGTGAGGTAACCCAATCACAAAAGAACACACATGGTATGCAGTCACTGATAAGGGGATATTGACCCAGAATCTCAGAATACCCTAGACACAATCCGCATATCAATAGATTTCTTAGAAGATGGAAGGAGAGACCCCTGGTCCTGGAAAGACTGGATGTAGGGGAACGCCAGGACAGAGTAAGGAGAGGGGGTTGAATGGAGAAAAGAGGGAGGGAAGGGGGCTTATGGGACTTTCGGGGAGGGAGGAAACGGGAAAGGGGAAATGATTTGGAATGTAAATTAAAAAAAAATAAAATAAATAATTAAAAAAAAAAAAGAATGAGCATATCCACAAGGGTGGATTGGGGGAGAGAAAAAAGATTGGGCATTTTCTTTATTCATTCCACTAACAGTGAAAGAAGTGAACTTTGTAAATGCTTTGTAAAAGCATTAATAAAGATAATATAAGTAAGGGTTTTGGAAAATAGTTTTCTGAAGTAGCTGTGCCTGTTGCAAAGTCTGCAGACTGCTTGACCTTGCTTAATTAGACTATTGTCTTTGGTAAGGTACAATGTTAAAGGTTATGAATGAAAATCATCCTGAAATGTTAGCCGCTTTAATAGTCATAGACTTTTAGTGTCTGCATTTGACCTAATATCCTTATGGCTATTAGGTAAAACTCTTACAATGCATTGCAATATTTAGCATACATTAACCTACAACCACAAAGTGACAAATCCTATAACATTTACATATACAATAAAAGATTTTCACACTTTTCTCAAGCTTGCTTGCCCAAATCACCCAACCAATATATGTATGGAGTGCATTAATTTTGTAATTTTCATTTTAGGTAGGATTAAGTGTTTTTGTAGACCTTGTTATTGCAGAATACTCTTTCTTGTCTATCTTAGAATTGAATGATTGATTGATTGATTGATTCATTCATTCATTGATTCATTCATCTATTCATTCATACATTTTTACCAGAATGTTTAGTCAGGAAAATTCCCTTTAAGTTTTCCATATGATCTGTTATTATTTAATGCCTTATTTGAGTTGTAATTCTTAAATTCTTGTTACCTGCTTGGGTGCTTGGCAGTTGTCTCTTGTAAGGCTGTTTTCCTAAGAACATAAATTGAACAGAAAATTCATGGATTTATAATTAGTAACAACATTTTCAGGATTAGAAATATTTTACAGTTAACACAAAACCAGAAGAGACCCACAAGTGAAATTTTACTAAAATGACATTTAACAAAATTGTAACACATCATATATAAAACTAAAGTTATGGTACATTTGAAGATAACACTAGTTAAAGAATTAGAGTCCTAGTATTGCCCATCAACCTGACAGGAACTAAAATAAAAAATGAAAATAAATTTTAGTAGAAAACATTTAGTCACATGTTTACTATCTTATTAATAAAATAATGATAAGATGTAATACATATAATACATTGAATCAATATTCATTTAACCCAATTTATATATTTGTGACCACAATTAAAAAATAAGCATGCTTTAGGAAACCAATAGCAAATACATTATATAAATAAATGATAAAGAACATTGTTACATCAAAAATATATTACCCATGAATAAAAATTCTTCACTTCTAATATGTTCCTGCATTTAAATATCTGCAATACTACTAGATATTCCAATCGAAATATCCTTGATTACCTGATACAAATTGAGGTTTAATTTCAAGAGATTGCTTATGGAAATCTGGAGGTTCTGGAATCTGAGGGATGAAAACTTTCCTGGGTATATTGAAATATGCAGGAAGGCTCAATTCTGTTGTATATACAATGGATTTAGGCTTCTTCAACTTTGACATATTAAAGAGCAAAAGGCACTGTAAGTAAACATTGAAATTATATTGTAATTTTCTAAACTTTTACCTCAGAAACATAAGGTAACATTATATGTTCAGTTAAACATTTTGGGGAAAATACACAGAAGCATGAACAAACTTCTTTCTTTGGAGGTGTTATGAAACTTGACTTCTGACTAGCAGGCTGAAAGTTAGAGCCCAGCAGTTCCTGAAGAGACAATACAAAGGCAATTTACATAATCTTTAGCAGTTTGAGGAAGAAGTGCTAAATGCCAGAAACTATAGTTTCTGGTCTCAGAGGATAATAGAAGACAGGTCAGCTACAGTAGCATAGTAACTTAGACTTAGATAAACTTTTTATTATACAGCAACCCTAATTTTTCCATAGGACAAAGTCTTACCCGCAGAATTTTATAAGACAAAGTTTTAACCCCGCCAACTCTTTTCCCCCATCCGCTGCCTCAAGAAGAAGCAAGAAGGCAGAAACACCTCTGCCAGGGCTGGCTCTCAGCAACCAGTAACTTGTGTTGAAAGAAAATATTCCATTAATGAGCAACTCTGAAATAAAGCTTTACATCTTGAGTAGAAACCTATGTGCTTTCACATCTTTATATCAGATACTAACATCATTTGCAGAACCTACGAAGTCACTTGTCTTTATTAATGTCAATTTCTTCTTTTCTTTTCTTTTCTTTTCATTTCTTACCTTTCCTTTCCTTTCCTTCCTTCTCTTTCCCTCCCTCCCTCCCTTCCTTCCTTCCTTCCTTCCTTCTTTTCTTCCTTCCTTCCTTCCATTCTTTATTTTTTTAGTATATAAAAACAACTAGGTTTCAGACTTTTTGAATGCCCAAATCAAATCATCTTCACATCTAGATTTTTTTATTTTTTAAATTCAAATGACCATTACTCATAAAATGTGGGTTATAACACATTTTTATTGACATCCTCCTCTAGACACAATACTGACTTTATGAAAACTGGACAGTAGAGATCAACCTAGCTTTCACAGTATAAGTGAAGCAGAACACAAGAGACAATATTCACTTCAGAATACATACCATGTGTTCGATATAAAGATAGACAAAAGTAAAAACTTTTAGATGTTTAAGAACTTACAATTTGAAAGAAAAAATAAGTAGACAAATGTCATTCTCACATGAAACATGACTTTAAATGCAAACATAGGTACAAAATAAATTTGCACATAAAGCAAGAAAACCTGTCATAGACAAATTCCCTTAATCAATTATAATGAATTATTTTGACAATTACTAATAAAAATATAAAGAAAATAAGCAAAAGGAGTACCCTTGTGATAGGCTGATAGTTTGAAATCATCAGTCCTTTAGAATTTATTATGATAGTTGCATATAAAGCTCCTCAAATTCACTGTGCAGTAAAAGTATGTTTTAGTTAGAGAATCATAATTTTTTTTTTTTAGAAATAGTTGGGTTAATTTAATGAGGAGGCTGTCAAAAGATTATAATTTGCTATTTTAAAGCTTAATAGAACTTAAAAATAAAGTTGTCTTTAAATTTTTATTTATTTCTTAGAAATTTATAATAGCCTTTATTTATTCTAGAGCCTGAAAGTAAACCATTTATAGAATGTCAATGTCAACTATTTAGTCTCTCTCTCTCTCTCTCTCTCTCTCTCTCTCTCTCTCTCTCTCTCTCTCTCTCTCTCTCTTTCTCTCTCTCTCTCTCTCTTCCTCCCTCCCTCCCTCCCTCCCCCCCTCTATCATACACACATGGGTGCACTCTACGTGTGTCTGTGTTTGTGTGTTTGTTCGTGTGTGTGTGTGTGTGTGTACGTGTGTATCTTCAACAAGGGTGAAGAAAGCAACCAATTAGAGGTACAGAAATTGAAAATGAGAGATTCACTAGCATTTAACTGAGAACTCTTGAAAAAATTAAGGAATGGATTCTATGACATCAAGAAAAAGGCAATGGAGGAAATTCAAAGGCCACGGGGACATACGTATGTCTAAGCTACTGGAAAAGCAAAAACAAAAGAAGATGGTTCTAAGGGGTTGTGTGAGTAAATAGACTCTAATGGAGGAGCTGAGATTATGGGATATGACAGTACTGGTTCGGAAGTCCATTCTTCAAACATTCTCAGGAAATTGGCTTTTTTTCTGTCAGAAGCTAGAATGTTCACAGTAGAGCTTATGAGTGTATTTATCTTTAAAAAAAACATTTTGTCTGCTTACTGAGAACAGATTATACATTATTTCAAACCATAATAAAAGTCTATGCTAATGTATTACTATTGATAATAGTAATCATAACAGCAATCATAAGTATGCATGAACAGGACACTCATTATTTAACAGGTAGTTTACAAATTTATCTCAATTTTCATAAATTGCCATTATAACTATATTAAAAATATAAAAATATCAGCTTGTGGATGTTTAAGTAACCATCCTGTAATTACACAGATTGGAATGGCTATTTTTTCTGAAAGTAAATGAATGGGATCATTTCTCTATTCCTACCTCAATCTTGGTTAGTCCTAGGAGGGCAACAGCTGCACGAATGGTAGTACTCTCCAGAGTACCGGCGATAGCCCTTCGTTCATATTCAAGAGTTGACATCTGTTGCTGTGCTGCAAAAGCCAAAGCCTTTTCCTTTGCTTCATTAGTCAGTGGTACTTTAAGTTCCACATCAAGGATTTGATGGGGTTTGCAGCTCAAATAAAGAACTGTATCATCCTTATAATCTAGGGAAAATAAAAATATTCATGAATATAATGAACATTTATTTCCTTGGCATTGCTATAAAGCATGAAATGTGAGATTAGAAACATAAAAATGCAGTTCATTATGATGCTCATTAAGAAGAGGAAAAAATGGATAATACATTTCTATTAATTCTAAATAATGGATTCAAGAAGAAGACATCAAAAATAAAAGATCCTCTATTTGTATTCTCTAAGAGAAGCTTTACTCCTACAGTGTTTAATTAAAAATATCAATTTGCTGAAAACCTTAGTATATTGTGATCACTAAAACCTTTTATCGAATGAGGTCACTTTCTTCTATTGTTAATGTTATGTGGAATGTGCCTATTCTTTTCACAAGAGAAAAAGACGCACCAGTTATAGGATCATGCTAGTATTATTTACAGGGATAAATTCTATCTTAATATAAAACAATCAAACAAACAGAAACAAAAACAACAATAAAAAACCAACCAAACAAACCCTAGATCTCCATCTTATATAAGAAAATCTTCTTTTCCATGAGGAAGAGATTTCTTTTTAAAGTGTTATTATCATGAACTAACAAACATAATTTCTCTGCCAACCTGATAAAAACAAAACACTCAATCTTATATCTGATGGCAAGTTCCTTGATTTTTTTCAAAATCAGTGCCCATTCATTTCTCTCATTTCCTTTTTCTTTCTAATCAAAACTTATGGCTGAAAGTTCATATTTAGTCTTAGTTTTTATTTCCACAGTTACTAGAATGAGTTAACATACACATAAGGATAAGGTAGAGGAAATGGAATTACCATAAAAATTATGTTTTTTAAGTATAGGCAAAAGAGAAATTTTTGTTTATTAACAACCATACTCTTTCAAAGCTAATGCTAGGAATCAAGAATTAGACATAAAGATAGAAGTCTAAATTATGAAGAAGTTTTGAAAATGTAGTGATTGTCCAACAGAAGTGGACAAGTTTATTGAACAATATTTGGTATAGTAAATTCCAATATTATCTGAAGACTAAAAACAGATTTTTAAAGAAGTAACTAATGGGGTTTTCAATTGCTAAAATGATGCTATTTTATGGGTAAAAACATAATAAGGCTAGAAGAAGGCTTTCGTAAATATGATTGCATGTTGGAGAAAAGTGCTATAAGGATGTTTGCATGACCATACAAGTAATAATCCCATTTGTCAATAAAACAAATAGAGCAAAATATGTGCAATATACCTTCTAGAGAAATATTGTAGTCAATTGGACTTGGAGGCTTCATTGGAAGGAAATTGGAAGGCAAGGGTATCAAACCTTTTCCTTCTATAACGTATATCAAATCTCCAATCTAAAATATAAGCATATAATAATACTGAAATTTAAGTCCTTATAAAAATATAAACCATATTCATGTTACAGTGAAAATCTATATGCTTTCTAGGAACTTTCTTGTATACTTTTCTGAGCAAAGAGTACTAATCATACAGTCAAAATTAAACATAAATATAATATTACACTACACTAGCCTGCTAAAAAGATATGAAGGTTGAATGAATAAGATTCTAGAAATTCTTTAAAATATTCTTAAGAGGTACTCTTAAAATGACGATGCAAACATGTAAGAATCTTTGTCCCTATCCTGTAACAACATAGCAACAATTAACTTTATTTGTTCTTCCTCTCCATCTTCCTCCTCATCTTCATCTTATCACTATTATTATTATTATTTATTATTATTAAACTATTCAAGAACATGTGAATCTATGAGTCTCTTTTTAAAGTACATTTTTAAAATGAATACCTAAAATATTTTGGGACACATTATTAGATAAGAAGTACAAACTGCTATACAGATAAAAGTGGGAAACCTGTAAGGGCACCAACATGATACTCTGAGAAACTAGTAGTGGTGAGCATGCATGCATTTGTTGTTTACTTAGCACCTATAAAGCCTTAGGGAAATGAGGTCTCTGGGTTCCATTTTCCTTCTCTTTAATTCTGGTGTCTTTAGAAGCCCACATTATAACATAAAACCAAGCTGTATAAAAAAAAGAGTGTCTTCCAAAGACATACCAGAAAATTACAATAGAGAAATATTACTAGATCCTGATTCAAACAAAGAATCTGGAGGAGTCTTTTAGGACCATAAGAAAGTCCTGCTTCCACATGGAAACCTTCAGTGGCCCCTAAACTCTGTCAGAAACTAAAAAGGGAAATAATGAAATTAAAAGATTCTATGAACTAATCAGATTTAACAGATATCTAAAGAACTTTTTACCCAAAACCAAAAGAATGTAACTTCTCAACAACTCACAAAAATTTCTCCAAAATTGACCATAAGACTGGGCACAAAGCAAGATTCAACAGATAGAAGAAGATTGAAATAACTCCATGCATCTTATTTGATCACTGTGAACTTTAACACAGAAGCAACAGAATGCCTATATATTCACTGAAATTGAACTCTTGACTCAATAATCACTGGATCATGGAAGAAATGAGAAATTAAGGACTTTCTAGAATACAATACAAATGAGGACACAACATTCACAAACTTATGGCACACTATGAAAGCAGTAATAAGAGGAAAGGTTAGGGCACTGAATGTGCTTATAAAGAAATTGGAGAATTCTCATACAAGCGAATGTAAAGTACATCTGAAGGCTTTAGAAAAAAAAAAAAGCGAATATACCCAAGGGGAATAGATGGCAAGAAATAAACCAATTCTTGGATGATATCAATCAATTAGAAACAAAGAGAACAATAAAAAATATCAAAGAAACTAAGAGCTGGTTCTTTGAGAAAAATTAAAAACATGGACCAAACACAAAGTTGTACCAAAGAAGTACTACAGGTGATAGGAACACGTTCAGCAAAGTGCCTAGATACAAAATTATTCAAATAGATCAATAGCCTTCTTCTTCTGAAGGAATAAATCAGTTGAGAAAGAAGTTAGGGACACAGCACCCTTCAAAATAACCACAAATAATACAAAATAACTTGGTCTAATTCTAAACAAGCAAGTGAAAGACTTAAATGGCAAGTCTCGAAAGAAAGAAACTGAAGAGGATATCAGAAGATGGAAAGATCTCCCATGCTCATGAATCTGTAGGATTAACAGTGAAAATGGCCATCTTAAAAAAAGCAATCTACAGATTCAATGTAATCCCAATTAAAAATTCCAATACAATTCTTTACAGATATTGAAAGAACAATTCTCAACATCATATGGAAAAACAAACAAACAAACAAAAAAAACCCAGGATAGCTAAAATGTAGCTGAACAACAAAAGAACTTCCAGAGGTATCACTAACCATAACTAAATTTGTACTAAAGAGCAATATTATTAAAAACTACACGGTATTGGTATGCCAAACAGGTGGGTCAATGGAATCAAATTGAAGAACAAGAAATAAAAACCCACACATCTATAGACACTTGAATTTTGACAAAGAAGCCAAAACCAAAACTGGAAAAAAATAAAACATCTTCAGCAAATGGTGCTTGTTTAACTGGATGTCTGTATGTAGAAGAATGTAAATAGATCCATATTTATCACCCTGTGCAAAACTCAAGTCCAAATGCACCAAAGGTTTCAATATAAAACCAGATACACTAAATCTAATAAAACAGAAAGATTTATTAACCTTTCCTGAACAGAACACCAATAGCTTATGCTCTAAGATCAAGAATTGACAAATGGGACCTCATAAAATTACAAAGTTTCTGTAAGGCAAAGGACACTGTCAAAAAGACAAAGCGGCAACCAACTAACTGGGAAATGATCTTTACCAACCCTACATCCGACAGAGGGCTAATATCCAAGATATACAAAGAACTCAAGAAGTTAAACTCCAGAGAGGCAAGTAACCCTATTAAAAAATGGGGTAGAGAGCTAAACAAAGATTTTCACCTGAGGAATATCAAATGGCTGAGAAGCACCTAAAGAAATGTTCAACATCCTTAGTCATTAGGGAAATGCAAATCAAAACAACCCTGAGATTTCACTTCATACCAGTCAGAATGGCTAAGATCAAAAACTCAGGAGACAGCAGGTACTGGTGAGGATGTGGAGAAAGAGGAACAGTCTTCCACTGCTGGTGGAATTGCAAGCTGGTACAACCACTCTGGAAATCAGTCTGGCAGTTCCTCAGAAAACTGGGCATGATACTACTGGAGGACCCTGTTACACAACTACTGGGCATATACCCAGAAGACTCCCCAGCACGTAATAAGGACACATGTTCCACTATGTTTATAGCAGCCCTATTTATAATAGCCAGAAGTTGCAAAGAACCCAGATGTCCCACAACGGAGGAATGGATATAGAAAATTTGGTATATATACACAATGGAATACTACTCAGCTATCAAAAACAATGAGTTCATGAAATTCTTAGGTAAATTGGTGTAACTCAAAAATATCATCCTAAGTGAGGTAACACAATCACAAAAGAACACACATGGAATGCACTCACTCATAAGTGGATATTAGTCCAGAACCTCAGAATACCCAAGACACAATTCACAAATCAAATGATGACCAAGAAGAAGGAAGGAGAGGCCCCTGGTCCTGGAAAGGCTAGATGCAGCAGTGTATGGGAATACCAGAATAGGTTTGTGGGAGGGGGTTGCTTGGGGAACAGGGGGAGGAGAGAGGGCTTATGGGACTTTCAGGGAGGGGAGGAACCAGGAAAGGGGAAATCATTTGAAATGTAAATAAAGAATATATTTAAGAAACAATACAAAAATAAAAAATAAATATTTTTAGTTAATTTCAAAAAAAGGTGAGAATTAGCCTTGAATTTATTGGTACAGGAGACATATTCCTGAATAAATGAGAGACCTCCATAAGCCGGAAAACTCTCTGTAAATCAAAGGAGACCATAATTAGGACAAAATGACAGCCTACAAATTGGGAAAGATATTCACTATCTCTACATCTGACAGAGGTCTAGTATCCAAAGTATATAAAGAACTTAAGAAATTAGACACCAACAATCCAAATAACTTAATTTTTAAAATATAGTACAGAACTAAATAGAGAATTCTCAAAAGGAATCTTGAATGGCAAAGAAGCCCCTAAGGAAATCCCATTCCCCTCCCCCACCCCCTGGATTTCCTGACTTGAATTCCCCTATTCTGGGGAATTGAGCCTTCACAGGACCAATAGCTTCCCCTCTCACTGATGTTTGAAAAGGCCATCCTCTGCTACATATGTAGCTGGAGCATGGGTCCCTCCATGTGTACTCTTTGGTTGGTGGTTTACCCACTGGGAGCTCTGAGGGTACTGGTTGGTATATATTATTGTTTTTTTAATAGTGTATTACATTGATATATTTTCATATACTGAATCACCCCTGCATCCCTGAAATGAAGCCTACTTAGTAGAGAGTAAAGTAATGGCAAACCAAAACTGGCCCAACTTGAAACCCACACTATTGGCAAACACCAAATCCTGAAATTATTAATTATACTCGGTTATGCTTGCAGAAAAGAGCCTAGCATAAGTGTCCTCTAAGAAGCTCTACCCAGCAGCTCACTGAAAAAGACACAGATGGGGGAGGGTTTCTGTGTAGTGGGGACTCGGAGGGGGAAATATTTGATGTAAATAAAAGCCAATCAATCAATCAATCAATCAATCAATCAATAAGATTAGCATATATCTCATAATTAATAGAATATCATATTATACATATGCAATTAATTATATAGATACTAGGTAAGTACTATCTCCTAATTTCATCGATTAGTTAAATTTAGTGAACACACATATGTATGAATGTGTGTCTATATATTCTGAGTATTCTAAATCCCCCATCCCTGAGATCATTATCTTATAACCAGTCTCTCCCTGAATTAGTCTCCCCTCTATTGTCCTTTTTCTTTCCTCCCCTGAATTGTTCTCTCCTTTGTTGGTTTCAAGAACCAAGCTGCATGAATGCCACAGGGACAAAGAAATTAGCTCCATAAACAACTTGTGAAGTTGGAAGCAGACCCTTCCTCAGATAAATCTATGAGTAGATGCCAGTCTTGGTCAGTTCCTTCACTGAGTATTTAATAGACTATAAGTAGATGATTCAGCATGACAGGCCAGATCTCTGACTCACAAAGACTGAACCAATGCCAGTTATGGCAGTTCTACTTGCATGTAACTACCATAATCAGCTCCCATAAAATTTATCTACAAGTAGTGGGACTCTTACTATTATTCAGAAAAAGGTTCTTCCCTTGGAATTTGAGGACTAGAAACACAAACTTTACCGGAGTCCCAGTTATTTCAATATTGCCTTTAATGTTTACTTCATAACAGAAGCAACCCAAAACAGAAGAAGCACAGCATAAAATTCTGTACTTACCTCTTTGTTGCTCAGGAGGATGGCACAATAGCGAACATGCATGTCAAAGGGAAGATAGTAGACCTCCAGGCTTGAAGATGCTTTTGGTCCCAGGTAAAGAGTTTGCGTTGAACAGAAGAATTCTCTGATGAAGTTAGATGTAATTGCTATGAAAATATGACACAGAGAGAGTTATAAATAAATTATTCAAAGTATTGCTTCATAAATAATTAACATTTTAGGATGTATAAAATATTGAAAACATTGTAACACAATGCATGCTGTTTAATAAGAAACTACCGGTGATCTGATCTCAAGTTTAACATAACAAAATATATAATTATGCTTATCTATTAATGATTCCTTAGTAAATGACCTGATGAAAGGAAATCTTAGTACTACTTAAATGTAATTCATATGTATATGTAATATGGCCCTTCTTGAATTTCTAACTTTGATGACTTGTAAAGCAATTCACATAATAAAACATATTGGACAATTTGAGTTGGAAATGACTACTATAACCACAAATTTTCATTCATATTTCTTTTTCAGTAGTTTTAAAACATGCTGACAGATTCCTGAAAAGCTACTAGAATTCAGTGATATGATAGGCCAACGCTAGTCACTTCATTTGAACAAATGCTCTGTGATAGACTTTAGCAGAATTCAAGTGCCATGATTTCAGATATAATGTAATCTAATATCTGCTTAATACTTTCTACTCAAATTTTTAAAACCCATTTATTAATTTTGAGAAGTGTCAGACTTATAGAGATTCTACTTGTAAGATTATAAGTCATCAGCCTCATATAAGACACTAGGGGTAGGGAAGCATTAAACAAAAGACACATGAATAAAATGACTCAGAAATATTCCATGTTTCAGCTTCTATTTGATGGTAAGTGTTATACCTGATCATTGATGTGATTGTAATGGTTAGTTCTGCAGCTATAGTTAACAAGAACATTTCTACATTCAGTTTCCTGCCAATCATTCTACCATCATTTACAATATTTTTTCATGGCATATTCAAAATTTTAATAGTGTATGGTTAAACACAATGTTCAAACACTAAGCTTTTCAGCTATTTAAGAATCATTTACTTAAAAAAAAGAATCATTTACTTAAAGTCAAATTGGAGTTCTTTGCAGCCCCTTTTGTGTAACTTTGCCCATTTCTTTGAGACCTGTATTTACTTAATAATACTAAGTGAAAAGCTGTATTTTTATAATTCTAACTTTAAAAATACCTGGTATTTAAGGAGGTTTAAATGCCAGAGCCTGACAAATATAGAAGCAGGTGCTTGCAGC
The DNA here is from genome assembly GCA_036184795.1 of Tokudaia tokunoshimensis. NCBI lineage: Eukaryota > Metazoa > Chordata > Mammalia > Rodentia > Muridae > Tokudaia > Tokudaia tokunoshimensis. The sequence goes on from BTHU01000023.1 coordinate 39,052,318, forward strand.
CAAACATTGGACTGAGCACAGGATCCCCAATGGAGGAGTTAGAGGAAGGAGTTGAAGGGGTTTGCAGCCCCATAGGAAGAAAAACAATATTAACCAACCAGAGCTTCCATGGACTAAACCACCAACCAAAGTGTACACATGGAGGGATCCATGGCTACAGGTACATATGTAGCAGAGGATGGACTTATCTGGTATCAGTGGTATGGGAGGCCCTTGGTCCAGTGAAGGCTAGATGCCCCAATATAGGGGAATACCAGGATGGGGAGGCAGGAGTGGATGGGTGGTTTGGGGAATACCCTCACACAAGCAGGTGCAGGGGGAGTGGGATAGGGGATTTCTGGGGAAGGGGTCTGGGAAGGGTATAATATAATATCCAATTAAAAGAAAACAAGTTCAATAAAATTCAAAAGCAACATAAAGACCATATATTTAAACATGTATCCTATATGCTAGTAGAAACAGACTCAGTAGTAAAAGAAAAGGTCAGGGGGCAGAATCCTCAAAAGGATACTTAAGAAAAAAGGCAGACACAAGTCAATCTGCAGTTGTACAGAAATCTTTAGGAGTCTTCATTCTATTATCGTAAGCACCCATGATGAATATCTCAGTTCAGTTTTTTTCACATAAAAATCAGATAGAAGAAAAAATAACAAACAAAAAAACAAAAAGCCCACATTTTTCAATGAGCTACTCACATGTTCTTAAGCCATTTTCAGCATTAGAAGAACTCCGATCAGCAGCATAGTCACTACTCATAATATGACTGTCAGAGGGGGAAAGAGTATTTTATTAAAGATTTTAGATATTTAATAATTTTAAATATTATAATATTTAACAATTATAGATGTTTAATAATATTACCATCTACAATTTTAAATAAACTAAAAAATGAGACAAGCACAAACTAGAACTGTTTTCTATTTTCACTAATTTTTGTAAATGCTTGTCTCATTGTATATCACTTGCTAGCCTGCAGCTCATTATATAATAAAAATGACTGGGAACTCAGAGATTTGCCTTTCTCTGACTCCGCAGTGCTGGAATTAGAAGGCATTTACCCAAAAGCTTAATATTATTTATAAATTTTAGTGAAATGTTCCTTTTACTTTTAGACAGTGAGTCAAAAACAGGGTGTATCTTAGGGCTAAACAGAAATTCTCTTCCAAAGTGATTGTAGAAAGAACTTGCCTTTCAGGAATAGAAAATCTCTATGATCATTTCCACATTTTATCTGTTTCTTTAAAGATATGATATCTAACAGTTTTAAATTTTTACTTGGAGGTCTGGAAATAATGGAGCATATCACAATCTGAGACAACTGTCTCACCACATATTTCAGGTACCCCAGACCCTTAATTTTCACCCATTTTATTTCTTTGTTACTATTCATGATTATTTTCATAAATAATCTCTTAATCACTATTTAATATATATATATACATATATATATATATTTGACCCTGAAAAATACTATATCTAAGTAAAATCCTAAATACCTCTATTTCCATTAATTTGATTTGAATTAGGAATAACATTTTCTTAGCAACACGTTCTTTTTGATGTTATTTCCCACATTTATAATTATTCTGTGCGTTAATTGTACTAATACATATTTTGGTAGGAAAGTTAAGTGTTGTAATGCCTTTTGTTAAATATTAAGAAACATTTAGTATTTTGTGTATTTGATAGACACTGTAATTTCAGACTGTCATAGGTACAATAGCTTGATACATTCATATGGAGAGACCATACAGAGTGGAAAGAATAATAAACATTTCATCATTATTTCCCATATATGGCTCTTTTGTTATCTTTTTGATAGTTGAGAGCTGAGCAGAATGACTGATTAAAACACATAGATAATCTACAAGTCCATTTTGTGCAATATTTGCAATCTCTAGTCTTTCATTTATTTTTATCATAGTACAATGAAGAGTATATGTATCTGGACTTTATATCCCTTTTCTTTTGGGTATTTTGTCAGAAGCAGACAATATAAATGCCTATGGAGAAACCTGAAAGCTGTCTCTTTCCCAAGGGATATTCTTAAATTCAAATAAGTTAAGATCTGTATATTATTCATAATGACAGAACACATCATGAATTTTGGAAACTGTCTCACATTCTTATGAAACTAAGCATTATCAAGATTATTAGTAAAATCTGTAAATAATTTAGCTAAAATTGTATGGTAAGATTCTACTATATTTAATGTTCAGGAATTGAGAAATTCAGTGACAAATACTACCTTTATAGTGCAAGGACAAAAAAAATGGTATGTTGCATGTCTTTTTGTAACAATTGACACACTATCCTGTTTAATTTTTTATAAATATTCACAGATGTTTGCTAGAGATGTTTCATGAGGATATATTGAAACCTTTCTAGTTTTAAGGAAGATAGCATCAAAAGAGAATAAATTATGAATCAAACAATGCTTGATGTTAATTCATTAGTGAATGAGTGAGGGAACAGTAGTTATGTTTGAAATAGAGCGGAATGACATACTTTATTTTTTGGTACTGGCATAGATCTTTTCTCAATCTGGAACAATCAAAATGTCATTTATTTGGTTATCTTCTGAGCTTGAAAATATAGCTCTAATGCTTATATCCTACTTTTTAAGTGTTTGGAACAAGAGTTACCAAGATCTTAATCAGAGTCAATATGATATTATTCTAAAGCCGATATCCAAGGTAGTATTTAAGCCAAGGGACCAACAATTTAATTCATATCTAGTTTTTAAATGCATCATGAGATGGTATATGAGAGAATCAAGTTTTGGGTACAATTTATTCTCCATATCTTTATGTTTCTTTTTAAAAACTATGTGTGTGGTGTGTGTGTGTGTATGTGTGTGTGTGTGTGTGAGTGAGTGAGTGTGTGTGCATGCACGCACGTGCACGTGCATCTGTGGCAATATGAAAAGTCTATGAGGTCATATAAGCCAGGCAATCATCTGTAAACCTTGAAGTAAATGATTACTAGACATCAAATTTTCTAGTGCCTTAATCATGGATGCTGCAGTTTCCAGAAAAGATATAAATGTTTGTTGTCTAAGTCACAAAATCTAATGTATATTTGGTATAAGTGCCCTAATGCACTAAAACACTCATCCAACTCTAAATGTTCCTAAGTAGTCAGTGTAACAGAAATATTTTTAAGTCATGTCTTCCTAGAATTTAGCTTTTTTAAAGAAAGAATTAGGATCTAAAAACATGTCTAACAAAGTCTTCATTTACGTGGCTACTCTGAGCCCAACTATTTTGTGATATAGTGATAACTGATGAGGATTATACACAAAAGAAGCTTCCAGTCTCCAATGAAATATATTCTATGAGTAATAATTATAAAGCAGAATAATAAACACTTAGAATCCTTTTAAGCCTTAATACATATGAATCTTTGCTACGCTTACAGACCATGGGCAAAAACAACTTTCTTTCATGGATATAACTATTACTCCTGTAATCTTCTCTTCTTTTAATCTTTATACATATTGGAAACATTTCTCCTTCTTTTTGACTCTGGCCAAAAATATACTGCCCATCATTTCAATTATTATTTATTTCAGACTCTAACATGTATGTGGTATGCAAAAACACTCTAGTATATACCAGAAGTTTTCCAAGACACTTTATAAAAACACTTCTTAAACAAGAAGATCACATGGACTATTTTAAAATAAGATACAAGAGTAAATGCATTTTGTTCTATCAAAATGCTTCACTGATAGAGTTTTATGTTCTCTACTTGATGGCTGGTTCCTTTAGAGTCACAAATATATCTGATTTATCCTTCATTCCCTAATTACTGACAGCACTTCTTAAAGTGCCACTCCAGGAAAATCTGTTGAACATGTAAATAACTCAATATCTCTGCAAGAAGCTAACAAATCATAACACTTCAAGAAATAATTGAAAATGTGCTTATTTCTGAGCACAGCCATTAAAATGATAACTTTCAAATTTTACCTAAAGTGTCACAATCCTATACTAATCCCTATCCAGTAATTCCTTTGTATTTAATTAGAGTAAGAACTTCTTAGGGCTGGAGAGATGTACTTGTTGCTATTCAAGAAGACCAGAGTTCAATTTCCCAGCTCTCAACTGCTTACTATTCCAGCTCCAGGGTAACTCAATGCCTTTTCTTTGCCTTTCTGGGAACCTAAAAAGTTGTAAACTGACACACACAAATGAAGAACAGATGAACAAGATGTTCTACATTTACACAATGGAGTTTTAGTCATTAAAAAATGGCATCATGAAATTTTCAGGCAAATGGATAGATCTAAAAAGATAATCCTGAGTGAGCTAACCTAAATGTGGAAAAAACAAACATGGTATATACTCACTTATAAGTGGTTATTAGTCATAAAGAAAAGGATTACAATGCTAAAATCCACAGACCCAAAGGAGCTAAATAACAGGGAGGGCCCATTCAGGGAAAGCTTGAACTTCACTGAAAATAAATGGATTAGACATTGGAGATGGATGGAAGGAGGAGAATGGGTGGGAGTGGCACTTAATGGAGAGAGTGTGGAGGAAAGTAGTTTGGGGTAGACAGAAGGAGAGAGCACTGGGAGGAACAACTGGATTGGGTGGGGGCAACATTCAGATGAGGAAGAAACCTATGACAATGGAAACTCTCAGGAATCTATGAGAGTGAACCTACCTAATGCTCCTAGCAAAGGGGGACATGGGACCTGAACTGGCCATCTCTAGTAACCAGGTAAGACTTCCAATGGAGGCATTGGGACACTAACCCAGTTATCATACCCTATACCTACAATTTGTCCTGTCTACAAGATATCCAGGGATAAAAAAATAATAGAGCAGAATTTGAGGGAAGGGCCAATGTAACTGACGCAGCTTCAGACCCATGCCATGAAAGAGAGCCCACCCCTGACATTGTTAATGATGTTCTGCTATACTTGCAGACAGGAGCCTAGCATAACTGTCATCATAGAGGCTTCATTCACCAACTAGTGGAAACAGATGTAGAGACCCACAGCCAAATACTAAGCAGAGCTTGGGGAATCTTATGGAAGAGTGGGATGAAGGACTAAAGGAGCCAGAAGTGTTAAAGCCACCACAAGAGAACTACAGTCAACTAAGTTGGGCACAAAGAGACTCAGAGAGACTGAACTACTAACCAAAGAACATGCATGGGAAGGACCTAGGCACTGTACAACTGGGTTTTCATGTCTGACTTCTAAAGTGGAAACAGGGACTGTCTCTGACTGTGTTGCCTGCCTTTGGACCACTTTCTCCTAACTGGTCTGCCTAGTCTAGCCTTACTCAATGGACAAAAATGTGCCTAGCCTTATTGCAACTTGATATGTCAAGGCTGGTTGATATACATGGGAAGGTCTAGACTTTTCTGAGGAGAAGGAGAGGAAGCATGGATTCAGCGGGCAGGGGTAAGATAGGGGGACTGGGAGGAGAGGAGGAGAGGGAAGCTGAGATCAATACTTAAACTAAATGATTTAGTTAATAAAATAAATGTCTCCCTGCCCCTTCCCCCCGAAAAAGCTCAGGGCCAGAATTCTACCAAACTTTCAAAGAAGAGCTTAATGTTAACACTCCTCAAATCATTACAAAAATTAGAAAGAAAGAACACTACCAAATTCATTTTATGAAGCCATAATCACCCTGATATTCAAGTCACAAAAGATTCAATAAAGGATAAACATAATTTAAATGAAAAGAATGTATAAAATGTAATATAACAAATTAACTTAATATGAAAATACTCAATAGAATACTTGCAAATGGAATCTAAAAATACATCCAAAAGATTATCTACAATGACTAATAGTTACATGTCAAAGATGCAGGGATGGTTAAAGGTATGAAAATCAGTCAATATAAACCACTATATAAACAAAATGAAAGAAAAAGGAAACAGATGGTTCTTCCATAAATCCAGAAAAGGTCTTTGACAAAATCTAACAACTCCTTATACAACTCCTTTAAAAAAAAAGTCTTGCAAAGATCAGGGATTAAAAAACAACATACCTAACCATTATAAAGGCAATTTACAGCAGGCCCATACCATCTGTAGCTTTTTTGGTATAACAAAATCATGATGAACAATAAATACTTACTGTAGTAAATCAAGTGCATATTTTCTAGGATATGAACATAGAAATACTGAAAATACAATTGAAAAAGAGTATACATATTGTAAATGACACATACTTTATGAATAAAAGCTACTCTCCAGGCTACTATGTACTAAGTTTCCTTGCACACTAATTTCTTATAAATTTCCTTTCACTATGTATGAGTATAAAATCAAAACTACTTACTCGGGTATCACAGTGGCCTTTGAAGGTTCAGTTACTTGTGCTGGCAAATGCAAATATGTTGTGGATTCCACAAGAAAGACACTGAAATAAATACAAAAAGAGTTATTTCCAATTGTAATCAACAAAATACCAATTGCAACAGAACATTATTCCTTCCCATTTTTATCAACAACCTATACTCAGACTCATTTTGAAAAACAAAGGATACTTAAGAGAAATATGCAGTCACTGATAAGGGGATATTGACCCAGAATCTCGGAATACCCTAGACACAATCCGCATATCAATAGATTTCTAAGAAGATGGAAGGAGAGACCCCTGGTCCTGGAAAGACTGGATGTAGGGGAACGCCAGGACAGAGAAACGAGAGGGGGTTGAATGGAGAAAAGAGGGAGGGAAGGGGGCTTATGGGACTTTCGGGGAGGGAGGAAACTGGAAAGGGGAAATGATTTAGAATGTAAATTAAAAAAAATAAAATAAAGTAAATAAATAAAAAAGAAATATGTAAAATACATAGAAATCTCTCTCTCTCTCTCTCTCTCTCTCTCTCTCTCTCTCTCTCACACACACACACACACACACACACACACACACACACACACACAAACACACATGCGCCGTTGTACTTTGAACCTGAAATGTCCCTCATAATGCTGTGCTTTGACCTTTATTAACCAGCTGATGTTGCTACTTTGATAGACTACTGAATCTTTAGAAGTAAGTACATAGAAGGCAGAAACAGACCACCAGAGACAGGCTTTAGAATGGTATATCTCAGTTGAAGGTTCTTTTATAGCTCTCTGCTTTTAGGTACACCCCTATGTGAACTTCTTATCTCTACCATAAGAACTCACCATTGAGAAGAGAATTGCTGTGTTATACCTCCTGCACTTACATGGACTAATGCTGAGAAACTATAACCTCAAAATATCTATTCCTCTTTTCAGGGTTGTTCAGGTATTTTGGTCATAGCAAAGAGCATAAAAATGTATATGAATTCAAATTATATTCTAGACTAAATGGAAATCACACAATAGAATTAATGCAAGCAAGTGCTATATACATTATCTGAAATGAAGAGAAATGAGATAAGAGATGTGTATAGTTAATAGCCATTTTCAAAGTTGGCAAGATCTGAAGCCTGGGTTCCTTTAGCTGATTCAGTTACTGAGTAAACAGACTCCATAAAGATTTATGTGGCCAAATGTACCTTGAGGCAATGAAAAATGGGTGGACTGGGCATTTAGATCATGGTCTTTGTTGGACAGTGAAATAATCCTTTGGGACTTGTATTTTCCATCAACATCCATGAATGTGTAGTGATTAAATTACAGGTAGCATAAAACTTAAAGGTGTTTTTTTTATTTCTTGTTTTGTTCTTCATTGTTGCTGTTTTGACAACCTCCCTTTGGCTTATTGGTTTAAATTGAGTTCATTCCCTTGGATTATGTCAGAGATTTCAAACTAGTAAGCATTTATTCCATTATTGTGATATTCTATTTCGTTTGACGATCATTGCTATCTGTATTTCCTGTCAGAACTCCAAAAGAAGAAAGGGTTATTGGATGGAATTTTATATAGCAACATCTGTATTAGCAATATAGTTGGGGTTGGACAGGTAGACATATAATTAATTTTAGCAAGTTTAAAGTGGAACAGGAAATTAATACAGCATAAATAAAATGATGCATATTTGAAACATAGTCTTTCCACTGAAACAAAAAGCAGAAGTTAACTAGAAAGTTTGGGAGAAATTTGGTAGTATATCTGTACACAACTCCAGTCCCTAGCACTAAGGGCACAGACTTGGTGGAATCTTAAGTTCAAGGCTATCAGCTTCTACATAGCAAGACTCTATCTCAAACAAACAAGCAGACAGGAAAAAAATAAATCACAAGAAGACAAAAATCTATGGCAATGGCCACTACAATGGTAAGCCTATAAAATGAATATAAGTTATTTTTGACAACCTTTTACTGTTTTTTCTCACTTAAAAATCAGGACTCAATAATTAATATGAAATGAGTATAAAATTTTATAGGTTGTATATATATATTCAAATTAAGTTTATATTAATCATAATTGATCTGTTTTATATCAGGATACAATCTACACATTTTGGGTATCTCTTAATTAAACTAGAAAAATACATCTCCAAAACCAAATTAAATCAGACTACTGCAAATATTTAAAATAAAGTCACAAAAGCAAATAATAATAGAGAGATGGATAAAGGCGTAAGACAGGTTACATTCCTGGTATCTAGAATCACATTAATGAAAGGTAGGACAGGAAGACTCTGAGTTCATGGGTAATTTGAAATATTTAATGAATATAAAGGCCAGCCTGATCTACATAGCAAAAAAATAACAAATAATATAGAAATAAAGAAGTATTGCATGTATGTATCCCTGTGTGTGCAGGCATCTTAAGTGTGTAGGACTACGTGTCTTTATGTGTATATGTGTTCATTTGTATGGAAGCCAGAGTTCAACCTTGGTTTTTCTTCCACATATTTTTTGAGACAGGGACTGACATCAGGGGATCACAGACTGGGGAAGTCTGGCTGGACGATGAGACCCATAGATTTCTCTGCCTCCAGAGAACGTGGAGTCCAAGTGTGAACCACCCTGCCTAGTTTTTTACAAGAGTATGAGGAATGCTATCACTGCAAGCCTTTACAAAATGAGGCATTGCCCCTGCTTCAAATTCTGCCATATGTCAGATGACAAAGATATAAATAAATCAAGTACAAAACAAAATGCAGAAATCACCAAAGGTAAAAGGGAAAATGGCAAGCACTGGATACAAAAACAAATGGAGAGGAAAGAGGAATAAAAGAAATGTCAAGAAGTGATAACAGAAACAGATGTATACAGGCCACAATAATGACACATGAAGCAGAATTTGAAGCAAACAGTACTGCAACATGATGTTGCTCAGCTCCACTGAACAATACCCTAAATAAATATGAGGAAACTATAAAATACAACTGTTTATTTTCTTTAGGAATAGTTTTAATAATGTTATAATCTGTAGTATAAGAACAATAAAAATCCAAATAAGCAAGAAAAAAATCTCACTTTTCCTCCCTGTCTTATTTAGGGTTTCTATTGCTGTGAAAAGACAGCATGGACACTGCTAACTCTTATAAAGAAAAAAACTTAATTAGGGCTTAATACAGGTTTAGTACATAGTGCTGGAGAGGTAGCTAAGAGTTCTACCTGTGTATCAGCAGTCAGCAGGAAGACATTGTGATACTAGGCTTGGCTTTGAGCATCTGAGACCTCAAAGTCCACCTCTAGTGATACAATTCCAACTATCACAACACTCCCACAAGGCTACACATCCAATAACACTGCTCTCTGAGTCCATGGGGGCCATTCCTATCAAACAGGCATACTTCCTAATTTAGCAAAAAAAAAAAAAAAAAAAATAGAGAGTGGAGATTACTTAGCAGTGATGAAGATAAATGAATGAGAAGGTTCAACTGACTGTACATTTGGAAAAATACAAATTTATTAAATCAAAGCAAAGTGATATAAAGCAAAATTAGAAGTATGGATATCGGGGGCTGGAGAGATGGCTCAGTGGATAAGAGCATCGACAGCTCTTCCAAAGGTCACGAGTTCAAATCCCAGGACCCACATGGTGACTCACAACCATCCGAAAAGAGATCTGACGCCCTCTTCTGGTGTCTGAAGACAGCTACAGTGGATTTACATATAAGAAATAAATAAATCTTTAAAAAAAAAAGAAGTATGGATATCTTGACAGTTTATCCCTCTCACCACTAAAGACTGCAACAACAATGTGTATTTCCTCAAAGGGGGAAAAAATGTACATTCATAACCCTACGAGTAGCTCGTGAGTTAGGGATAAGGTATTTTAATTATGGATAGAAATAGACCTTAAGAAAAGATAGCTCCAAACATTTTTTAAAATGATATAATTTCATTTTTAATAAGGGTAGGCAACTTGCTAGCCTGGGTGTAATAGAATTTAAATTCTGACAGTGTAGGGGGCTGGAAGTTGGAAAATGGCTTAGTAGTTGGGACCACTGAGTGCTCTTTCCGAGATTCACTCCCCAGTATCCACGTGATAGCTTACAACCTTCTGTAACTATAGTTCCTAGGGATCTGATGCCTTTTATTGTTGTTGTTTTGCTTCTACAGACAGAAAAAATAATCACATACATATTTTTAAATTAAAATATAAATATGCAGTCCTTGAGGAGATAAGTTCAATACTCAGAATGAGTACAATGCATAGTCAAATTAGTCCAGACTTCTTCATACAAACTATGCAACATATACATCATGTGGAGTCATTCTCTAAGTGTCATAGATCCCTCTGACGAACATTACAGACTTTTTCCAATGTTACTGGTTACTCTTCACAAGGCTGTATTGCTAAAGATACCCATTACTTATGATATCAAAGGAATCAAGCTTCACCTCTATGGACTAGTGTTCATGTTCCTGAAAGGTACTATGCATGCTACTCAAGGAGAAAATTAAACATCAGGATCACTCTGCTGTAAACCCTGCAACCACACAAATGTAAAACTTTACATTTTAGTGTCTGCCTGCAAGACACTAATAGAATAGTAACACAATTATTATGGGCATAATCAACCATCTTTTGTTTGGACTTAAAGTTCATTGAATAAGATGGAAGCCATACCAGGGACTGCGAAAGTAGCCAAAAACCTGAGACTAGATAAGACATGGGTCTAGGAAAACAAACGAACAAACAAACAAAATCTACTATTACTATTATTTGGCAATAATAGTAGCAATAAAATGAGCATAGCAATAAGATTATTCCTAATGACAAACTATTATACCCATACATCAGGACATTGGTAAACCTTTATCAGAGAAACTACTTGTTGCTGTTCATGGGAATTAAAACAAAGGCCCACAACCAGATTATGTGCAGAGTGAGAGACTCTGAAGCACTCAACCCTTGGCAGGATGTATTTTATCAAGTCTCAGGGATCTGTGAGGAAGGGGAGGCAGAAAAACTGGAAGAGCCAGAGGCGCTGTATGACTCATAAGAAACAGTGTCTTCCAGATCCAACAGGATGATACACATATAAACTCACAGAGACTATAACAGCAATGCTTATAGAAGTCCAAGCAACATAAAACCCTGCCACAGCAATGAAATAGAATTGGACATAAAGTTCAATCTCTAACCAATATGACATTTGTAACTGAAAATCAGTTTCCTCCAATGGGGTGACACTTGGTATGTACACCATATTTCAGTAGAGGTCTCATGCTCACAGGGAGTTGGCCAACAAAGCTCTATGTCATATTATTTATATTGTTTGTTTGCTGGGATTGGTACATTTGTTGATATTGTTTATTTTGATCTGGATTTTTGGATTTTGAGGGTGAGGAGAACATAAATCTGGGTGGGGAGGGAGGATTTAGGAGGAGTATACAATAAAAATATATCATATGAACAAATTGTACAGCCAGTAAATAAAAAGAAAAAATATGAAATTTGTAAAGAGACAGAAAAGGAAACAAGTGACAAAAACTGTCCATGATCCAGAAATCAGATTTAAGAGGAAACAAATTCAAATTAGTTGTTACACAGATCTTCAAAGAACTATATAAGCATATCAAAAAAATAAAGAGGCAAATGAAGCATCAAATAGAGAACACCGAATAATATTAAAAAAGAAAAAAAAGAACCAGCAAAAAATTCTGGAGTTGGAAACTGAAACATATGAAAAAAATCGCTGAAGGACTCAATAGTAAATTTGAATTTACATAGATAGAGAAATCATAAATTCACCACTAACTATTTCAACAAAACAAGTTTTATATAACCATTTAGGAATGTTATTATTCATAATAAAATTTTAAAAGCTTGAACATACAGTAATCCAAAATATTTCAAATTGCCAAATATTATGTAAAAAATTATATATAATGTTAAGTTCAAAGCATTTTATATTTCTGTGCCAATGCACATATTGCATGAGTTTGATTTCTAAATTTAAGGTATATTATTTGCTGATTCTTCTAATTCATAGGAATCTAAGCACATGTAATTTCTCCTCAGAAGAATCATGCTGAATAGGAAAAGATATTTACTTATTTATCTTTGTTTAAAATTTATTTTATTTATACAGGTGCTCTATCAGCATGTACACCTGTGTGCCAGAAGAGGGCATCAGATGCCATTATAGATGGTTGTGAGACAACATGTGGTTTTTGGGAATTGAACACAGGACCTTAGGAAGATTAGACAGTGCTTGTAACTGCTGAAGCATCTCTCCAGCTCCTACTTATTTTTCTTGAATAAAGATAGTGAACTGCAATAAATTAACATTAAAACAATAGCTTACCGAAAATCTCCACCACTTGGAAAGGGGTTTTTCACATTCACCGTGACCTCTTTCCATTGATAACATGGAGCTTTACATTTTAGGACATCCTAAAGTTAAAACAAAAAGTCACAATATAAAATATATTTAGTTATAAAGTAAAACCTTAAAAAAACTATTGTTCATTTGATTATTATAACAATTAATAACATTATTTCTTTTAAAAATATTTTACTATTAAAATTCAAACAGAGTGCAATGTATCGAATCTATAGTAATGTGTTAATAATTAAAATATATGTTCTGAATGTCTCTTAAGTTAATCTTCTAATTAAATTAATGAATAAACAGTTAATGATTTCATGAATAATCATATATAATCTCTATCACTAAATAATAAACTTTATATAAAGCATAGATTTTTATCTATCACTGACAGATGTGTGTGTGTGTGTGTGTGTGTGTGTGTGTGTATGTGTATTTGTAAACTGTGCATGTTCATAATGTGGTGGTTATAATGATAAGCTTACAATAAAAACATACATATAAAATAAAAATTCTGTATTCAAACATTCCTGAAATTTTCCAGTTATAAGCTTTCTTTTTGTCTCAAGTATTAACTCCATTATTATTTAATTTAAGTCCCATTGGCCTGAGTGGGAGTAAGATGTATTCAGAGCTACATAGCATTCAAGCATTTAGTTTTCAGGATTTCTCGCAGGTATTGAGGTTAATGATGGAACAAAATCAACTATGTCACTGAACTTCATGTAATACAATGTTTCACAGAATGACCAAAATGTATCAGGGTAAAAAAATAACCACTTCCTGCTTAGGACATCATTGCCTAATAAACCAGTCTGTCCTTGTAAAAATTTTGGTGCTCTCTTCTCATATTTACCTACCACTTAATACTTCTAGAGTCATACTTTGTACTTTACAATCTAGTCTTACACATCCCAACATTTTGTTTTGGTTTTTATAATACACACTGAATACTGGCAAATTTGCTTAACTTTACCATGCATACATCCATAGTAGTAAATAGTATTTTTAAACATAACATATTTATTAAAATTCTTTGGGAATTTTACATCCTGCACACTAATCACACACATTTCCCAGCCCTTCAATGTCCACCTACCTTTGTGACGTGACCTTCCCCCCAAAAATAAAAATAATTTCATTTAAAAGTCCAATTTGCATTTATCTATGTACTCACTGGAACATGGTCAAACTCTCAGTAGTGTGCTCATTAAATAAAACTTAAAAATTAAAAAAAATTTCACCTCCTCCATGTTAGTGAAAAGCCATCAAATATATTTATAAAAGTCTACCAATGTATTATTGCCTTATCTTTTGAGAAATAAGCATGTAGAATTTAGTCAAGAACGCCATCATTCTTCAACAAATGTAGAATTAGTATGGACTTTATAATAGATTGGCTCTATAGAATGCTCCAGTTATACTGATGAACAACCAAGTTGACAGATGACTGAGCACGTAAAGGTATTTGCTGCCAAACCTTTTAACATGTGTTTAATCTTCAAGATCAACATAAGAGAAAATTTTCTCTTGTAAGTTTTCTTTGACCTTCATCATGCTGTGGAGCAGGTGCGCTACAACTTTAATTTTTTTCAAACCTTATTTTTAATGATTGCTTATAAATGCTTTAACCTCCCTTGTAGTCCACCACTCACCAGAGGTGGTGGAAAAGAAAGGATACAGAGGCAGGGAAAGTGGACCTGTTCAGAAAAATTCTTTGGAGCAACTCCATCTCTGTTGTCTGGAAACCAGCAGTTCAGTTTACACGTTAGCAGGTAGTAGCACCTCAGTTCACTAGCAATTACCTCATGAATATACCAACATTCAAGCTTGGTAGAGTCAGATTAGCAACAGGGATGACATGACCTAGCAAAAACAGTCAGGCCTCAGCCTCAGCTGGATCCAGCAGGATGGACCAACAGCAACACCAGGAGAAGGTCTTGGATATGCTTCTCTCAGGGAGGCAAAGATAAGCAAAGATGAAAGAAGCACAACTCTTGTATAGCTAGCTGTACCAGCAACCCAAGCTCCATCTCCATCACTCCTTGGAGACCTATTTAAACCCTCCAAACATCATATGCCCTCTATATGCCTTGGCTCAGCACTGGCCTTGTCTCAGCATGGTTTTGCCTCAGCATGCACATCCAATCAGCCAGAGTCCACGGAAGAAACAAGAAACTGCAGTACACCACCAGAATATTTTTTTGGTGCATTTGTCTTTATGGAGTCCTGACAAATGCAGCTCAACTATGCAATATAATCTGGAGCAATACATGTGCATTGTTAGCAAAGAGTCCTTCATCACTTGTCCTTTCTTGTGCTTGCTTTAGCTGAACATCCTCTCTCTTATGTCTGCTTCAATGAAACATTTCTTCACAAGTCTGCCTTAGCCTCTCACACCTGTGCCCACTTTAATGAAACGTTTCTTCAAATGTTTGCCCCACAAAAATAGCATCCAACTGACTTTCCAAAGAACCCTTAAGTTTATGCTTCAGAGCACCAACACTGATATGTATGTATTCACATATTTGTGTGCATTCACACATTACCACACACAAATATTATAATACATATTAAAAGTTGATAAGTATCCACAGCAGAAAAAAACATTTTGTTGAATCAACTGTCAACTTTGAGTGCCCTTACCACAAAATCTTAAATTACAAGGTATTATGACAGAAATAACCTAAATGACTAAGATCGGAACATAAACAGGCAAAAATAATCATGGTGTGACACTACACATGTATTGCTCCACCTTATACTGCATTCAGGTTGGGGAACATGAGTGAAAGTATACAAAACAAGTACAGCTTACTTACAATTGCTTTAAAATTTAGTATTTGTCCCTTAAGAGCAAAAGCCAAAGTACTGCCTCCTACTCCACAATTAGGTTTTGAAATTAATAACAGTGTAGCTTCAGCAGGATGGAGAAAGCGACTTAAAAATTTCACAGCAAGGACAATGTGATTTCTGTTTAATAAAATATAAAAGAAAAAATATTTTATTGAAATAAAGGACAATTAAACACATATTAGGTACAGATCAGGTTTAGTATCTATGTACTGAACTCTATTCATTTTTACCACAAATTAAACATTGAAGCACAAAGTCATTTGTATAATCTAAATTCAACCATGAAGTATATGTATAATGTATTTCACATTGGATTGTTTTATTTAAGAACAATATGAAACCATACCCATTTTGTATGAATTTTTGGGTACATTTTTGTTTGTAAACTCTTTATCATGTTCTTGGCTATATGTAGTAAACAAAAAATATTAAACAAAAAATTCTGAATTAAAATAGTACCTCAAGTTAACGATTGAAAGTGGAATCTAATCATGGTCGATAAAAAGCAGTAGTATGTTAGTTATTTGAGAAAAAAATCAATTAAAGAAAATATGTCTACTTCTTTTCATTTTGAACCTTGTAGTGTAAAGACAGAGTCTTAGGGATGTGGACAGATTATACTTACCTATTTACAGAAAAATTATGACACTAAGCCATATTTTGACAGACTAAGTGCTCTGTAACAAATCTTGAAAGGAAACAAAAGATGTAGAGGCTCATGAAGCACAAAAACATTTCTTAGAAGTTATTCCAGTGCCTTGGTTTGTGATGAGATTTGAGGTTTAGCTACCTCAAGATCTTTAGAATTGCTACAGACTATGAAACAGCATCATGGTGGTATGAATTTTCTTTTTTCCATATATAGGGAAGACAACTTCCTTCTCTTCTCAGTTTCCATTGTGCAAGGAAGAAATTTTTTTTTGTGTTTATGTATTTACCTTTGACTTGAAAATAAGCTGTCTTTTTCACAATTAAATCTTTAAGCCTTGACTGACCTTAGCATGGCTCCAAGTGGTAAATAGCAGAAATATTCTATTAAGAATTTTTTACTTTGGCTTTTAACATGATTTAACATTATCTACATAATGATCGGCTATTTTTCTATAAAATATTACTTATTATAACCTCTCTTAAAATATGGAAAATGAATATAGGAATTGTGGTACTTTTTGTTAAACGTTCGAATTTTCATCGTCTTTGGAATAGTTGCTAAGTGGTTGAGAAGAGGAAGCAGCTAAAAGCAAGGAAATTATCAGAAAAATGGAAAACCTATTTTGTAGGGAAAATTACAAATATGATCTTCCTAATCTAAATTTTGTTCAAATGACCCATTCTATAAAACTCATGGACTGAAATTTCATTGAAATTAAAGAAATTTTCATGTTGGAATAATTTCCTGGGTATAGAACTCAAATTTTGTGCAAGAATCCCACACTGAATTAATAATTTTCTTCATAATGGTTATAGTCAATTAAATCAGTAATTTACTCATTCAATTTACATTCATATATATATATATATATATATATATATATATATATATATATATATATATATATAATTTAGCTTCAGGAACTGTTTTATGCTCATGGGATTACAGTAATTAGATAAAGTATACAATTTTTAAATCTCCCATATTATCCATTTTATAGTACATGAATGAGTATTCAACATCATTGAGTACTTTGGAAGAAATACGAATCATGCATTACTTTATAAATTATAATTAGGAACATATGGACATTCATATATATCCACCTAGATATTTATCTACTGTCTATATAGGCACAATAAAATAGCTAAGAAAAGATAAATATGGCAACATCAGTGCTTTTTAGAAGTAGAATTAAAAATTTTTTACACATTTTGTTCTTTATTCTTCCATAGCTTCTAAATTTCAATCATGACCCTATCTTAGTATAATAATCAGAATCTATACATATTATATATTATAAAATTATATATACTTTCAGTATATACTAGTTATATTTCCTTCATGAAGCATACTTGTGCTATACAGAGATTCTATAATGTAAAAAGTAAATTCAAATTAATTAAATACATGCATAAAATTAGGTATTTTCTTTAAAATATTATTTATTTAACATATATGAGTACACTGTAGCTGTCTTCAGATACACCAGAAGAAGGCATGGGATATCATGACACATGGTTTTGAGTCATCATGTGGTCACTGGGCTTCTGAAAGAGCATTCTTACACACTGAGCTATCTCTCCAGCCGCAAAATAAGCTTATTTATATTGCTAATTAAAGAGGAACTATAGAACCATAAATATTCAATTTCTCAGTGAAAGTTTTTCATTATGAATCAATCAGTTTTGAAAAAAATCAAATTTACATATTTAATAATTATTGTAGATATTAAGTGTGTAGGTTTGGCAAGTTCAATAACATAATATTTTTGAATACTTACTTTGGGGAAATTGTTATAACATTCCCTGTCTGGGCAAGAGAGAAGTCATTAGCATCTCTTCCAACAATTGTAGCAGTATACACTAAATTCTTCAAGCTTGGATTTTTCAATAATATCTATGTAGATGGAAAAGATGGCATACAGAAGATTAAATCCTACACAAACACACCACTTCTTAGTTTTAACCCAGAAAGTTAGACAGTCTACACATGAAAATCCTCAACTTAATGTATAATAACTAAAATTCATAAGACAGTATTTGAATTTACAAATGTGTAGAACAGGGCCTTGCTATATAGACCAGGATGACCTGGAACTCAATCTCTTCCACTTTCAGCCTCCCAAGATTTAAGATAATAGGCATGAGTTACATGTCAACTAAGACCTGGCATTTAATACTAATTCCTCTATCTATCTTTATGATTTATTAAATTAAAGAAAGTCTTCCAATAATTATCATGATAACTCAAAGTCACTTGGTAGATAAAGACAAAAACTAGCAATGTTGATTTAATTTTTAAGTAGGAGAAAATTTTTTGGAAGATTTAAATAGCATAAATAGTATAAATAGTATAATTTAGTTTACATAAAAAGATAATCTTTCAGATCAGTAGAGAAAGTTTCCCAAGTAATGTATGTTTGAAGACATATCCAGAATAGAAATGATTATGTCCTGGTCTGAAAGGAGTTTCATTGTGTACTTCCTGAACTAGAAACATGAAGAATATGAAGAAAAAAATGGAGGAGGATGAGGAAGAAAAGGAAGAGGAAAAAGAAGAAAGAACAAGATAAAGAAGAAGGAAGAAGAGGAGAGAGAAGAGGCAGAAGTATCAGAAGAAAATAAAGAAGGAAAAAGGAGGAAAAGGAGGAGAAGAGAGAGAGAACAGCTATTTCATTATTACAGGGAATATTTTTTGAAAATGTTAAAAGTATATGCAAACATTATTGAAATTCAGGAAAATAATGCTAAAACAGATTAAGGTGTTTGAGGACTGAAAGAGATGACATCAAGATATTTTCAAATGCTAACCTGTAGGCAGTCCTAAAATCACTTGTCACAGTATAATTAAAAGGGAACCAGAAAAATAGCTTTTTGACTTATAAGTTTTATGTAAAAGATGAAACCTAAAAAGGAAATTGGTGTCAATGAATGCAATTAGTCATTCATGTTTGGCCTAGAACTAAGAAATCTAAAGAGAGGGCTTGGGAGAATTTGATGAAATTTCAGTTAGCAAAATCATATTCCAAACATCCAACCTGAGATTTGGCCAGTTCAGTACCATCTTCATCTGACTACAAAGATAGACCACAAATAATAAAATAGAGTTAATTACTTTTTCTTTGATTGGTCTGAAGAAGAGAACAACTGCAAGAGGACAGTTTTTTTCATCAGTGCTCATGTCTTCTGGGGAAAAACATAATTTTTGTTCATACTTCATTAAAAGGAATAAGCTTTTACAGTCAGAGTTGCTATGAAGGTGCAGAGGACATCAACAGCCTTACAAACTTGTGCATCCTATGATGTGAAATACACACTTTCCAGGAAAGATCGAATGCAGAAATGCTTGGATGCACAAAGTGCTAAGAAAAAGGGATGAATGACAATACAGCCCTAACAAGACAGCAATATCACGCTAAGTCTCAGAGAAGTTTGAGGATGAAGGAACAGTAAAAAATTGTAAAAGATTGGAGACATGGGGAAGACCTGTGAAAGGCCATATCCTGGGCAACACATTCACTGTGATCATAAAGTGGTAGCAGCTGCCCTGTATTGAGTCTGTAACAAGAACAGAGGGAAGACTCAAGTAGTCTTACTTCTTAGTGCTGAATTGTTTGCCACTGATAAATTCAGAGAACAGGGAATCACTGTTTTCAGTTGTGTATGTACTGGTGACTCCATGAGGTTCCAGTGGATAGGTCCAATCACATTGTCACAAAGATGCTCCCAGTTAAACTAAATTGGTCACAAAACTAAAGCATAAGCCATCAATCGATGGAGGACTGATGAGGATGAGGGAACGTTCAGAGGGTTGGAGATGGATAAAAGAGGGAGTAGGGAAAAGATTAATCAGGAGGATATCAGGATATATTATATGCATATATAAATTGTCAAAATAGTTAATAATGTATATTAAAGAAAACAGGTACTAGCGGTACAATACTCTGGGAAATCAGAGTTATTGTTCATGTGCTGGTCTGTTGGCCTTGATTTATCACTATTTATTTCATTACTTTGATTTCATTGCAAGCCTACAGAACATATCCTCTGGTGTCAAATTTTTCCTCTGCAAAGTTTTTATAGGAGAAGCATCTCTAGTCTTTGGCAATCTTACCCAAGTAACAGTATGATTTTCAAGTTCTACAACAACTAAACAAGTATATTAGGAAGAAAGAAGGGGACATTTTCCTTGATTGAATACTAGCACAGCCACTTTGAGCTTAGATTTAACTCAGTCTTGTCTTTTCATACATGTACTCAAAAACAAAATTTTAGGAAGATTCTGGCTAACTCATTTTATCCAGAACATTCCACATTATAAATCTAATCATTCATTCATAATTGAACAAACTCCTTATCTTCTACTTTTCCCAGGAGATGTCTTATTTTCTTCCCTGAAAGAATGCAATGAAGATGAGTTAGCCAGAATCTTTCGTTAATCCCAGTGACTCTTCTTAGTAATTCTTCATTCATTGGCAATCCTCTATCTCCTTGGTAACAAATTCTTACTTTTTTCTTTTTGTATTCAGAGTTATTCTCAATAACTTACAATGACAATTCTATAAAAATCTAGATCATCACCTTAAGCAAATCCCGTATAAGTCTGCCTCATTAAAGCAAGTACAATGAATACTATTCTTTAATAATATGCAAGGAATTTATGGAAAGTACAGATGTCGAAAGGGGAGAAGATTTAGTATAAGGTATTATTGGACAATAGTTACTCCCAAAGACAAGTCCAGGTATCTGAAGAGTGAAATAACAGCAGCATGTATAGTTCCAATATATCACAAAGAATTTGGTAAAGAACTGGAAACAAAGAAAATTAACTATTATCTTTGTCCAATAAAAAATGGTAACTAAGAGAATAAATGTACTAATGCAAATGAATTAATTTCTTTTGTTTTCACCAAGGACTTAGGAACCAATATTACTTAACAACATACAGATAAAATTTATAACTTAACAAATTTTGGTGTAGTGTTTTATAATGTATCTATGTATGTATGTATGTATATATTAATATATAAAATGCTTTTAAATCTCAGAAAATTAAGTAACATTTTCTTTTTAGAAGAAAATATGGAATGTCAAAGAAAATTCATTGAGAACTATTATTGTTTTATAGTTCTGGAACTTCCACACCTCTCCCTGACATCTTAATGGTGACAAGCATATTTGGTATTTCACAATAGATAGATGACACAAAGGTGTTCAACTAATTTGTCACCACAGTGTTCTTTACAAATTTATAATCAGGCTCCTTAAAAACAAAGTTCAATTATGTGTGAATAATCATAGGAATTGACTTCAATTTGTTTTTATCAGTTTCTACTGCTTTCAATATTCTATGATTTTCTGACACATAAATATAAACTTGTTTCAATTTCTAAAAGCAATTTTAAGAGCTCAAGTTCAAAAAGATCAAAGACCTCCACATAAAACCAGATACTCTGAGACTAATAGAAAAGAAAGTGGGGAAGAGCCTCAAGCACAGCCACACAGGGGAAAACTTCCTGAACAGAACAAAAGTCCCCTAAGATCAAGAATTGACAAATGAGACCTCATAAAATTAAAAAAAAAATGTTTCAAAAAAGTATTTGATATTTGTAAAAACAAAACCTTGTATCTTGATATCTTATGTATGATTTATACATAGCTAATATTTCATTGGTAGTTCAGTCGACTGGATGACCACGTACCTCAAATATTTAAATACCTGACTTCTATCCCTTGCTCCACAAATATGATAGAAATGGAAATCATTTAAATTATTATATTATTAACCTTTTCCTTAGTCCTCAAAGTCCTATACTTGACAAATACATGCTCAATCACTTAGCATCTTCTCAATACATATTCATTACTTTTGAGAAGAAGAAACAAGGGCTGGTTAGATGATCAAAAACTAAAGATATCTGCAGCTAAACCTGCAAACGAGTTTCATTTCTGGGAACCATACAATAAAAATAGAGGCTTTACCTGCATGCAATAAGGACACATGCTCCACTATGTTCATAGCAGCCTTATTTATAATAGCCAGAAGCTGGAAAGAACCCAGATGTCCCTCAACGGAGGAATGGATTCAGAAGATGTGGTATATCTACACAATGGAATACTACTCTGCAATTAAAAACAATGAATTCACGAAATTCCTAGGCAAATGGTCAGATCTTGAAAATATCATCCTTAGTGAGGTAACCCAATCACAAAAGAACACACATGGTATGAAGTCACTGATAAGGGGATATTAACCCAGAATCTCAGAATACCCTAGACACAATCCGCATATCAATAGATTTCTAAGAAGATGGAAGGAGAGACCCCTGGTCCTGGAAAGACTGGATGTAGGGGAACGCCAGGACAGAGTAACGAGAGGGGGTTGAATGGAGAAAAGAGGGAGGGAAGGGGGCTTATGGGACTTTCGGGGAGGGAGGAAACGAGAAAGGGGAAATGATTTGGAACGTAAATTAAAAAAAAATAAAATAAAATAAATAATTCAAAAAAAATAGATGACCTAATCTCACAGTTGTTTTCTGACTTCCAAACACACATCAGGACACACACATGTGTACATACATATGAATATGTACATACACACATAAGCATAACCATAGAGAAAGTGAGAATAATAAGAGGAAAGAAGAATTATAAAGACACATAAATATGACACACAAAAAATTGAAGCAAAGAAAATTGTTGAGACTGTTTAGTTCCTGAAAATTTGAACAAAGTACCTCTAAACTATGACATTTTTTTTTCTAGGAAAAAATCTCAAGTGTAATGATAGTTTCTAGCCAACATCCTTGACCAACACACATTTAGAGAATTACTAAAATCAACATTTCTAAGAAAACTCTTTTCATATTTATTTGGCTCTGACAAAGAATTAAACACGTGCAATTAAACAGGAGAAAATATGGGAAAGACTGGATGTAGGGGAACGCCAGGACAGAGAAACGAGAGGGGGTTGAATGGAGAAAAGAGGGAGGGAAGGGGGCTTATGGGACTTTCGGGGAGGGAGGAAATGGGAAAGGGGAAATGATTTGGAATGTAAATAAAAAAAAACTTAGAAAATAAAAAAAAAGAAAATTGAAAAGAGGCAGTGTTTTTCTTTCTTCTAAACTGAACAATCTATATTTTGAGAAAAAACTTGAAATTTTCTAGTAACTAACTAAATACTTAACAAATCACCATTCAAACCAAGGGTCTATACTCTTGTATAGTAATGGCTAAAGATACTAAGATTAAATATCACAAGGTCAAATCTTTGAAGATAAATTCTAGGGGACTGGGAATCATAATATTCAATTATACCCCACCACAAATGAATATAAAGAGAAACATGTAAAATTAGCCGAGAAAAAGAAAATATTAATCCTTTCAAAGTGGTAAACTAACTTATACATGGAAGACTGTCTCTCTCTGTAAACAACAAAAGTGAAAGGACCATTTTTATAGGAAGTGATGATTATTAAGGAAAAAATTACCCATTTCTTACTCTTTTCTTAGAATAAACTATTTGACAAACTTTACTCAACATTAGTAAAACAATATCACAAAGGCATTTGCTGTTATTTTTTTTAAAAAGAAACAAACATCTAAAACACTCTGAAATATTTCATAACATGTGAGATTTTGTTCCAAAGTTCCTCTTACCTTTCCCAGCATAACGTCATATAGAGTACAATGAAATGGTACCACTTTCTTAGGGAGGTAAGTAGGGAGCCTCTCATACAAGTAGACACAGAGCATTAGCATCAGCACTGGGTTTGGATCACAGATGTCGATGGCCTAGGTTTATAAGAGAAAGATATAAGTTGTAGGATGTATAGATAAAACAGAGGAAGCAAATGAAGTATAATAGTTGCTCAATTATTTCAAAACACTCATAAGTGTTTCTAATGAACAATGGAATGGAAATATAGGTATAAATACAGAATAATATTCTTAATGGGAGGCTCCTGACATATTAAAGGATGAGTTAGACAGAATCAGAATGCTGACGTCATAGCTTTAAAGACTACATAAAAAAAAGATCCAGAGGTCAGAAGAACATACTTAAATATGGTAATTCATATGGATGAAGTAACATCTTCGATTTAAAGTAATGAATAATATAGTAAAAGAAATATGGGCAGATCTAAGTGGCATGCACAGTCCTCTCAGCACCATTGTATAGATCTGGCCTTGCGCCTTAATATGGAGGATGCTGAGAGCATCCTGCCTCCCTTGTGGAAACCATGACAGGCCCCAAAACTGGGAAGCCTGCCCACACTCATCTTAGTTGGATCTGCTGGAGAACCCAGATGGATATGAAAGGGGCACAACCTGCATAGTAGGTTCTATAGGCAGCACAGATTGCAGAGTGTTTCTGCTTGAGGCATAGCAGAGTAGGGCACCCTGACATACAATGTCTGGTCCACCCTCCCCAGAAGTCCTTCTGCCATCAGAATCATCTAGCCAATACCAGGGAAACTGGATGCCTAAAGGACAGTGTAAGAACACAGTCAAGAAGACCCAGGCCAATATAATACCACCAGTGTGCAGTGTCCTGCCACAAAACAACCCTGCATAGCCCAAAGAAACTGAAGCCGAAGAAGATGATCTTAAATCCAATCTTATAAAGATAGCAGAGGCCTTTAAGAGAACATGAATAAATTCCTTAAGAAAATATAGGAAAAAACATGCAAACAGGAAAAGGAAATGAATAAAATTGTGCAGGATCTAAAAAGGGAAAGAGTAGCAATAAAGAAAACAGAAACTAAGGCAATCGTAGGGATGGAAAACCTAGGAAAGAGAATGGGAAATACAGACATAAACATTACTAATAGAATACAGGAGATGGAAGAATCTCAGGTATAAAAGATATGACAGAATAAATCACTATATCAGTCAAAGAAAATACAAACTGTAAAAACTTTGTGACACAAAACATCCAGTAAGTTTGGGACACTATGAAAAGATCAAACCTAAGAATAATAGCAATAGAAGAAGAAGGAGGAGGAGGAGGAGGAGAAGTATTATTATTATAATTATTATTAATTATTATTATTTTATTCCTAGCTCAAAGACCCAGAAATTATGTTCAAACAAATTATAGAAGAAAAATTTGTTAAAAGAGATTCCTATAATAGTACAAGAAACTAACAGAACACCAAAGAGATTGAAATAGAACAGAAAATTCACCATTGCTATAATAATCAACACAATAAATATACAGAGCAAAGAAAGAATTTAAAATGAGAAAGGGAAAAGGGCCAAGTAACTTATAAGGCAGACCTATCAGAATTATACCCGATTTCTCATTTGAGACTCTAAAAGCAAGAAGTGCCTGGGCAGAGCTCTTGCAGACCCTAAAAGAACACAGATGTCAGTCTAGACTACTATACCCAACAAATGTTGGATGTACAAGGAAGCAAAAATCAATCAAACAAATAAACAATTTAGTTCAAGAGTTACATTGTGAAATTGTGGAGGTTCTGGATGACAGATTAGGTAATTAACAGTTGGCAAATTACTTTATCTACAGGATCAAAAGCAATTGTACCGATAGATTAATTCATGGTGGTTTATACTTATTAAAAATAAATTTCCAAAATTACAGAGATAATAAACAGAGATAAAACATAAGTGAAAGCAAAAACAGGGTAATCTGGAACAGAATAAGGAAAGATTCCAGCAAATTTTCTGAAAAATAAGGTAGAGTTGTATGAAAGGCTATTCATAAAAAAGTTATATTAGGATTGGCAAGAAATATAGACTCATATTTAATAACATAGTCATTTTCAGTATACTTGACCCTCTCTGTACATGGACTGAAATTGAGATGTAGATCTTCTGGGATTCAGTCCAAACTCATGTCAGAAAATGAAAATTATGTGGACAGAATGAAGAATGGTCAACTAATTCCAGGGCTGAATTTCATAGAATAAAAATGTGGCATAGTTTAAACACCAATATTAATTTATTACAGGCTTCACTGGATTGACTTGACAGCACCATTTTAAAATCTGCTTATTACCTTGGTATGTCAGTGTTTATACAAAATTATACACTAAAATTAGATAAAAAATAAGCATAGTTGCTGTGAATTCCCTTGTTCACCATATTGTTGACAATTACTCCACATTTTTATCTAGCAGACATTTAATTTCTTAAAACTATTGTGACTATGCAAGGAAATTAACATCTTGAGTAAACATACCTGAAAAAATCATAAAAAGGAGCAAATTAAGATGGATAATCAACTAAATTCTTTAAGAGCCAACATTTTTTGTGAAACCCAATCACACTCTCAAGAACTAGCTTAAGTACCATGTATTCCATATAACTTTTCCTGAGTTCTTTATCAGATTATCTTTTTGTCTCCTTGAGTCAAATTCTACAGTTTTTTATGTCTGCTATGGTGGTCAACAGCATATCTTGGGTAAGCATCTTGATATAAACTTGGTACCATCTTTGAAAATATAAGTATGATTTGTCCATCTCTGTACAATTGGAAGGGTCTGACTGAAGTTATTTGTGTAGAATGTTGAATAATTTGCTGAAAATTTAGAAACTATAAAAATTGTATAGTTAACATTTTCACATATTATGGTTTATACTGAAAATGTCACCATCATAAAATACTTCTCTGACCTAAATATTTACAGTTTCTACCTATATCTCTACCAAGAAAAACAAATGTTTTTTATCAAAACTGGTATAAATATATATTTCTATTGACATTTAACTACATATGACAATTATTTTTTAATACACATATTTTAATGATTCAAGTCATCTACCTATTAAGTAACAAATTGTGTATTCTATCTTCTATTACCTCTAAGTAACAGAGGGTACATAACATACTAAGAACATAATATACATTTTTTATTATTTTTAATGAAAACTTGGTATGAAATGCCACATAGAAACTTAACTTATTGGTCAGTATATGTGTGTGTGTGTGTGTATAAAACTTTATTCCAAATTATTGTTTCATTTCCTGATTCTGAAACTGATTCCAAAACAGTACAATTATATACAATAACAATTACATAATTTTTAAATAGCCAGAGCATTATTTAGTAATCATATTCAAATTTCCATAGTTCAACTCAGAAAACATGTTTCAATTTAGATTTAAAATGTGTAAGCACAGGGATATTATAAATAAGCAAGTAAAATACATAAACTTTGAAAGCACTGAGATATGAAGGTACTGACCTGTATGTTTAAATCAAATCCAATTTCACGAAGACTATTTATAATAATCAAGCAATTGTGCAAATACTGTTCTGGGCGTTTTGGTCGTGTGTACATATTTATCAAATGAGACTCAATCTGGAAGTTAAAGAAAGTAGAACTTAAATTAATGGAATAAAATCAGATGAATGCAGGATTCCTTGTAGTACAACAAAGGATAATTTGATTTTAGCATCTGAAACAGAATATTGTAGCCAAGACTTAAGTATAAACCAAAAGTCAATGCTAAGTAGTAGCATTCATGATTTTGATTCACTGTACTTAAAAGGGCAGTTTACAGGAAATAAATTTCAAATCTCACTAACTATTCTCATTCAGAAAACTACCATTGGACAATGAAGTAACTCTTACCAAAAATGGGCAGTATGCTGCCAGCTGTGTAGCAAACACAAGGCCATCAAGAAGGTCTGAGTCAAAATTCACTATCCATCTTTCAGGGGGCACATCTAAAGAAAATAAATATAACAATATATTTTAAATTTCTTGAAATATAACACAGTAATTTGAAGAAAAAATCAAAACTATGTTTTTATCTTAAAAATATGATTTTCATGAATATTAGGTATGATGGTTACCTTTGGCAATGTGACACATTCACGGTCACCAGGGAAGAATACACAGAATTGGCTATGGGAATATTTCTGCATACATAACTATTTTAGTTACATTAACGGATGTGATCAACTATGGCAGACACCCTTCTCTTTTTAAGTTGTGTCTTATTTCTACATGAGCCAGTATGAAAAATACCGTTTTATGTGCTAATAATAAAGAAATCTTGTATTCTGGCATTACTTCACTTTTCCTTCCATTCTCCTCTCCTCCTTCCTCCATCCCTCCTCCCCCCCTCCCTCCTTCCTGTTTTTTAGAAAGAGACTCATGTATGTGTCCCAGGGTAGCCTTGGACTATATATATAGAAAATAACTCTGAAGTCTGAGTCTACAGTTTCTACTGTTGAAGTACTGGGCTTTCAGACATATGCCACCATATCATTCTATATGCTTTGTTCAAATGTTTGATCAATACTGAAAAACATGTAAGAGTACTAAGGCTCAAAAGCCAGGCTATTCCTTGTTATTCTATGATATTAACAAAATAACAAAAAGAACTCTCAAATTACAAACGGTTTACTATACTAAAACTGGAATAAATTAAAGTATCCGAGTATCAGACATATATCTGAAAAGATATCCAAAATTTGGTGGTGAAGAGATTAGACTCCTAGCTATTGTTCATAGATTTTTTTCCTCATTTTCAAACATTCCAAAAAACCAAATTCCCCATAGTATGTTTTTTGATATACTATTACTGGAATCAAGCAGAAAAAAGGTAAGCATCAGAGATACCTTGCCTATCTCTTGTCAACATGACAGCTAATCATAATCATTTATAAGCTGTTATCTTCTACTTTTTTCAGTTATAGTTACTTTTAATGCAAAATGCATTTAGTCCACCATCAAAACAACCAGATTCTTTAACATCTAATACATTTCAAGAGTGTAAGGGTCAAGATCTTCTAAGACTCAGGTGATCTCTTAAATATGAGCTCAGTTGTAATCAAGGATTCATCTTCAGCTTCATACAGTGATTTCTCAAGTCTTCCTTGCCAACATTCTAACCCTTCCACATTTTTCCCAGTCTTAGTAGCTCTTGAGAGCATGGTGCAAGACTCAATGACTCATCAAAATTACCTTGTTGATGCCTATCAAGGCAGTACAACAAGAACAAGAATAACAACGACAAAAACAACAACAACTAGTGAAGATTTCTGTGCCAACTGGAGATCTAGCCTGTTCCTTCATAGGAACCCGAAAGCCATAGATAGGCCTTTGTATGTCTTTCATGGAGATCCTGAGGAAACATTTCCCTAGGAGATTACATTTGAAAAAGGAATTCTTTCCTGAGGATTCTCAGTTTATGCTCTCTCCCTTTACACACATGAATTTGGATTCTGGCAAGATAGATCCATTCATGGACAGAATTTTGCCCTCTGGGCATCTTTCCTATTATATACATTTAAACTTAGCTCTGACTTTTTCCTCACTGGTCATTCAATTGTGGTCTCTGGGAGCTTCATGCTTTCTTGCTGACATATACTTGACTTTTACTAGATACCTAATAACCCTACTTCTTACCAGTTTCAAGTTGCATCTAAAAAGATTGCATATAGATTATTATATCTTTTCTTCCTGTTCCACCCTTAATTTATCCAGCAATTAGAGCATTCAGGGGAGTTTAAAGAAAACCAAACTGTTTGTCTAGCTTTTGCTATTTTAAGTGTAGGAGCTTTTGCCAAACCCCTGGCTATTTTCTTGGACCTGCAGAAAACACTGTTTTGTTTGTTTGTCTAATCCATCACAGCATTAGAATTGTGTTAGTATAAAAATAACTTGTCAAGCATCAGTAAGCATGAACCTTTGCTGCTCAAGTATGGCTTGTGGTAAGAGGAAGAGGAAGTGCTTTCTAGGACAATGTTGAGAAGATGTGAAACAAACTTTAATAAAACTTTCTCTACTCTGATTCCATGCCTGTGCATTGTCTTTTATGTCAAAGGCTGCTGAGAAAATGTCACTAAGGTTTACAACAGGCTTTGTTATATCAAAGTTTTTTTTCTGCTTTATGATGGTTCCTTTGATATAGGTTATTCCTTCTTCTATATTCTAAGGTTTTATACAAAAAGGCAGCTAAGTTGAATGAGCAACACTGGCATCAGAAGAAAGATTACTGGAAATAGAAATATTAGACATCATCCAGTATTTACTATAATAGAAAAGTAGCTTAACAAAACCTTCAGAAAATCAACGGTTTTATATAATCTTCAGTTCTCAGAAATAAAGAGTTTCAAATGCTACTAGACAGGTTTTAAATTAAAATTGACTTTGTGTTTCTATTTTCAACCAGTTTGACAGTATATTCCTTCAAATAGTATCTTAAAATTGAAATAAATCAAGGTGGTTGTGGTGGTGCATGTCTTTAATCCTAACATTCAGGAGGCAGAGGCAGGTGCGTCTCAGACTTTGAGGCCAGCCTGTTCTACAGATGGAGTTACAGGACAGCCAGGGCTCCAGGACTATACAGAGAAACCCAGTATAGAACCTGCAGCACCCTCGTACACAAATAAAGAAAAAAAACACTGGTATAAAATAATATCATAAAAAATGTTGTTTTTCAAAACATTAAATTATTTAATGCAACAAAAAATAAATGCATTTTTAACGAAAATTAGATCATTATAAGAGTCTTATGAGAAAAACATCATGTTACAAAATTTCAACCATTTTATTATTTACCTAATTATAAAGTATATTTGTATTATAAAATTATCACTATTATAAAATTCATATTATTTTAAATATCAGAATAAATGAACAAGTATATGAGTTATGGTATAATTTTTTTAAAACATGAAAATAATATGTGATAAATCAAGGTAACTAACATATTCAACACTTTAAATATTTTTTTTAATTTTCTATATTCTATATTTACATTCCCAATGATTTCCCCTTTCCCGGTTCCCCCGTTCTCGAAAGTCCCATAAGCCCTCTTCCCTCCCCCTGTTCCCCAGTCAACCCCCTCGAGCTTCACTGTCCTGGTATTTCCCTACACTTCGACATCCAGTCTTTTCAGGACCAGGGGCCTCTCCTTCCTTCTTCTTGGAAATCAATTGATATGTGAATTGTGTCTTGGGTATTCCGAGCTTTTGGGTTAATATCCACTTATCAGTGACTGCATACTATGTGTGATTTTTTTTTGTGATTTGGTTACCTCACTTAGGATGCTATTTTCCAATTCTGACCGTTTGCCTAAGAATTTCATGAATTCATTGTTTATAATTGCTGAGTAGTATTCCATTGTGTAAATGTATCACATTTTCTGTATCCATTCCTCCGTTGAGGGACATCTGGGTTCTTTCCAGCTTCTGGCTATTATAAATAAGGCTGCTATGAACGTATTAGAGCATGTGTCCTTATTGCATGTCAGGGAGTCTTCTGGGTATATGCTCAGGAGTGGTATAACAGGGTCCTCTGTGAGTGTCATGCCCAGTTTTCTGAGGAACCACCAGACTGATTTCCAGAATGGTTGTACCAGCTTGCAATCCCACCAGCAGTGGAGTAGTGTTCCTCTTTCTCTACATCCTCTCCAATACCTGTTGTCGTCTGAGTTTTTGATCTTAGCCATTCTGACTGGTGTGAGGTAAAATCTCAGGATTGTTTTGATTTGCATTTCCCTAATGACCTACTTCAAACATTTATCATTGCTTTCTATTGAGAATATTCAACATATCTGTTCTAGTTATTTTTATTTTTTTTCTAGTTACTTTTAAAAACATTTTATTGTGAAACTGAATTCACAACAAAACCATCTAATTTATTTTTTAATCATGGTTGAGGAATTCTGATATCTATGAGTTTCACTATTATATTTCTCCCATCTTGCCAAACTTGAAATAAACAAATTTGACAATTTTTGCTATGAATTTACATATTCAAAGCATGTGATTAATACAAAATCAAAACCTATGTGCTCTTGAAGTTGGGGAAATAGCTTAGTTGTTAAGAAGATTTGTTGTTCTTCTACAGGACATGAGTTCAATTAGCAGCACCCACAGTGTGATACACAACTGATTTAAACTATAGTTCCAAGAGAGCCAGTGAAACCTTCTGATCTTCATGGGCACTAGGTATGCACATGACCCACACAGATGCACACAGGTGAACATTCATAAATAAAATAACTCTCAAAATAAATTTAAAATATATGCTCTTTTTTCCATTACTGTGTGCTTTTAAATAGTTTTTCTAAGTCAAGTTCATCCAATTTATAGAATTAGTACTCCGTTTTCATACCTAAATATCATGGTGCTTTATGAAGATGTACACTGCACAAATAAATATATAATATGCAATATTATATATCATATATATGAATTATATGTTATATAATATATCATATATGATATATCAAATATTATATATCATGTATCATATATTATATATTATATTTTTTATATTTTTATTGGTATATATTTATATATTGATATATATTACATGGATTATATATAATACACAAATATTATATAGTATATCACATATATTATATAGATATACATTATATTTATTATACATATACATACAATAAAAGTTATATATTATATATAATGCACATATTATATATATATCATACATATACAATATATAACTATGTATGATATAAAATAGAGTATTATACCTATTATAGAAAAATAATATAGTATATAATATATAATATGTATTATTTATATGTATATGTATTATGTATAATATATAATATATATTATATAAAAATAATATACCATATAGTATATATACAAATATGTATTATATAAGTATATAATGTAAAATACACATAGTATACTTTATGTAATATACATGAATACATAGAACTATATTTATAATATGTAATTAGATATTCATAATATATTGTATAATATTATATAATAATAAAATAATATGTATGTGTCAAATGTTTACTCTTTCTTCAACTTTTGGAGTTCTATGTCATCTCTAATCCTAAATAATACTGCTCTGAACTCTAACAAAGTATATTTTTTGCTCATGTTTTCAAATATCTTGACAGTAAAATTGTAAGATTAATTTCTAAAGGATATCACTAATGTACATTTTATAATTTTAAATTTAGAATATTTTTAGAGTTATCAAATATTACATAGATATTCCCTAAACACTATTTCCTTGCATATACACCTGCTCTAATTAGATAAGAATTTTAAAAATCTGCCCAATTACTTTTCAAAATTATGCACCACTATACCACCACTCTTGTAATGTGCGGATGACCCACTTTAGAAAAAAAAATTGCTTGTAGTCGTAACAATCTTTTTTAGCTGTTAGTCAAGAAAGTTGTCAGGAAATAATATTTCACTAGTGTTTCTCTTATAAACTTCTGCTAGGGAAAACGAATATATTAACTGCCATGAAATTATAAGGTTTCCAGTTTATTTGGCATTTAGAGATCATCTTTAATTTTATGAATCCAGTTGCATACATATACAATATTCATTTTATTGTTGGTCTTAAAAAGCAATAACAGATGTTCAGATTATAATAAAAATAGTATGCCAAATAGCCCTATATTAAATACTGTTAATAATTATAATTGAAATGCACTTTTATGGCTTGGGTTATATGAAACAGACTCAATAAGTTAATCTGCTATTAATAATAGGTACCACAAGAAGACATTAAAAATGGATTTGTGGTGATGTTTACATGAATCTATCAATATAATGAAGTTGAGTTAATTATATATCTAGCAACTTGGCTGAAGTTGTTTATCAGGTTTAGGAGTTCTCTGGTGGAATTTTTGGGGTCACTTAAGTATACAAACGTATTATCTGCAAATAGTGATATTTTGACTTTTTCCTTTCCAATTTGTATCCCTTTGACCGCATTTTAGTATTTTCTTTATTTACATTTCAAATATTATCTCCTTTCTTAACTCCCCCCTCAAAACCCTGTCTCTCATTCCCCCTCCCCCTGCCTCTATGACACTGTTCCTTGTACCCACCCACCCACTCCCACCTCCCTGCCCTTGCATTCCTCTACTCTGGGACATTGAGCTTTCATAGGATCAAGGACCTCTCCTCCCATTGATGCCCTACAAGGTCATCCTCTGCTGCATATGGGCTGAGCTGTTAAGGACCAAAAATATCTTGGAAAATCAAAATAGCTTTGCAAATTCATCATATACCAATCAGAATGGCAAAGATCAACAAAACAGCTTATAAGAAAATGCTGAAACGGGAATGGGCATTCCTTATTGATTGAAAACTGCTTAGGCAACTATGGAAATCGGTGTGGAGAACTCTCAAAAATCTAGAAGAAAATCTGCCATATCATCTAGCTATGTCACTATGTGGAATATGCCCAAAGGACTTGATATCCTACTCAACAGATATTTGTTCATAGCTCCTCTGTTTACAATAGCTATAAAATGGAAACAACTTCATATTCTTCAACCAATGAATGGTAAATGAAAATGTGGTACATATATACAATGTCTTTGTGTATGTATATGTATATTATTCTCCTATAAAGAAAAATGAAATCAAGAAACTTGAAGGTAAATGTATGGAACTAGAAAAAGATCATGTTGTGTGTGGTAATTCAGGTACAGAAAAAGAACACTGCATGTTCTCTCATCGTAGGCTCCTAACTGCAAATTTTCAGAAGCAAATACAAATTCTGGAATAAATGCAGAAACCAAGAAAGATGAAAGCAATCATTGCTAGTGTAGGGGTTTGTGGGAGCAATACAGAGGGGAATACCAGCGTACGAGAGATCTGACTAAAGAAATGGCAAAAGAGAAGATACAAATTAGGAAGAGGAAAGTGGTGTATAGAGAAGACAAAGGGAAGAATGTAAAATAAGAATAAGGGTGTCTGAAAATGTCTAAAAGATTTTTATTAATTATGTATCAAAAACTATAATATACATGTCTCTGCATGAATAAACATATAGAGTTTAAATATGATTTTGTCATCTAGGCTGACAAATGGAGTCATGAAATAAACTTTTGATTGGAACAGACTGATGCCATTACCAAACAAACAAAAACATATCAAAATGCAGAGTTGGAAGGCTCAGTTTCAATGGACACATAAAATAAAACAATTCCTGAACACAAGGTTCAGGCAATACTGTATTAGAGGGGTAGAAAGACTATAAAGTACAGATGAACAGGGAGTTTGCAGTGAGACTGTCTCCTAGAAATGGCAGAAGTTAAACTCATAAAATCTCACTAACATGACTGCCCAAATTTAAGCTACATAAGAACAAAAGACATCCCAAAGTAGATTGCAGAAAGCCCAGGAGACCTCAATTCTACACATTGAACAAAGGAATGCTGATACTGGAAGAAAATGTCTTCCTCAGGAAACAGCACACCTAATGATTAGTACCAAATGGTCACTACTGAAATTATATACACAAGTAACATTATAAAGACTGAGCAGGTTGTACTTATGTATATATGAACACACAAACACGTACTCACTCCCTTATACATGTGTGTCTGTAAACAATGTAATTAAAAGAAGTGAAGAGTTTTAAAGAAAGCATGGAGGTGTATATGGGAAGGTTGGGAAAGAAGGCAAAGACAAGTGGTATAATTATAGTATAATCTCAAACAATAAAGGAATTAATTTTAAAGAAGAGATTGTATTTTTGACAAGGTCCACATTCTACATGGGGGGAGCCAGGTAAACAGATACATGTTAGGTTGGGGAAATTATATTCTGACACAAAGACTAGGTGAGATCCAGACTTAACTTTGTGCTGTTTTAGAAAGAATATTAGGCAATGACTTGAAGGTAGGAGGAAAAACAATTCAAAATCATAATAAAAACCAAACTCCACAGTCTTTTTTGCTTAGTTCTAGGCCTTAGCTTGAACTTCCAAAGTTGAGCATTAGCAAAAGTCTTCTCTAAACACAAAGGATGTTCTCAGAAGAAAGGAGGTAACTTAAAACTAAAAACAGTTCCATGAAAACTGTGGTCAATAATGTCAATGTTTAGGATGGAGGAAAAAAAATGTACAGTTATATTACCAATTAGAATTTTGTAAAAGGAATTTTAGGTTCTTGATATATAATTTAGTGTAGCTGTGTATTGGGAAAAAGTTATGACCTACTCACTAACTAATTCATGAAACATTGTCACATTGCAATGCCCAACATGATTCTCATAATACTTAAAGAACTGAAAATACTAGCAAAACATTAGGGGGTGTCATTAATATTCAAATTTCCAAACATCTGTATATGCAGATAATTATTACTCCTACAACATACAGTAAATAGAAGTTTTTTTTTTTTTTTTTACTATCTCACCTTGAAGATTGTGAACTGCTCTCTCTCTTACACAACACAGAATAAATCATGTGGTCTAGAAACCGCAGATTCTGTTGTGGTTTCATGGCTCTTATTATATCAATTTAAGCATTACAACTTAGAACGGTTTAATGAAAACAATCATACCACTTTTATTATTTTTCCATATACTAGTTCGTTGATTTTCATAGTTTGTATTCAACCAACTAAGTAGAATCCTTTCAGAATTTGAATATATGTTGCTGGATGCAA
The DNA here is from genome assembly GCA_036184795.1 of Tokudaia tokunoshimensis. NCBI lineage: Eukaryota > Metazoa > Chordata > Mammalia > Rodentia > Muridae > Tokudaia > Tokudaia tokunoshimensis. The sequence goes on from BTHU01000023.1 coordinate 39,088,933, forward strand.
AACAAGGGTTGATTTTTGATTTATTCTCTCCATGAAGGGTTGGCATAGAACTAGAAAAATGTGGTGTCACACGAGATAGAACCGTAACCTGGAATTTCAAAAGAAATAGTTAATAGAATCAGATGGAAAAATAAAATCACGTTTGAAAAGTTAATTATCCCACATAAATTAGTAAGGGAAGACATTAGTATTTCTGGTTTAATATACCTGCTCAGGAATAAGAGAAAAGATGAGAGATACCTCATTAATGGTAATGATTAATCTTCAGCTTTTTGCTTGCATACCATTTATATGGGGTTCCTTACTATGCAAAACATGACAAGATGTTTCTTAATTTAAAAAAAAGCTATACTTGACAACAAATTTGTGAGAATATCAATTCATCAAAACGTGAATTTGGCATGACTTTCCTATAAGAGTTCACAAAACTTAAATTTTTAAATATCAAGAATTTTACACATCTGCATTAGTTACATTTTATTGCTATAACAAAATATATAAAAAGAGCAGTTTAATGAAAAGGGCTTCATATTGGCTCAGTTTTACAGTTCAGAATTCATTATACCTGAAACATGAGGTGACTGCTCACTTTGCAATCAGTCAGGAACCAGACAAAGATGAATGCTGGTACTCAAATTGCTTTCTTCTTATTCCCTTTTGTATCCTAACCCATGGAGTGGTATTGCTTGCCTTTATTTAGAGGGAACTTCTCAGCTTAATTTGTCTAATCTAAATACTCTCTCAAAGATATGTCCGGAGGTTTTCTTCCAGATTCTGTTGTAAATGTAACTTTATTGGAAGGAAGAAACTGTTGTCTTGGAATCTTACTGCTGAATAAACTCGCTGCTTCTGCTGACCTATACCGAACAGCATGTACTTAGAAAAGTACACCTCCACTGCATACAATTCACTGTACTGAGTCCTAACTGATACCACACTAACTGGATTCAACTCAACTGAATTCAAGAGGACTGACTCACTGCATTCTCTGCTCTGTTCTTAATCAGCTGTTCTCTTAAGAGCTGGATGTATCTATCCATCCAATCATTCTCTGGTTCATCACAATATCTGTCCCTCAATTAGATGACATTGTTTAGGATTAAAGGTGTGTACTAAGGGCATGTCTGTATTCTAGCCAGCGGGATTAAAGGTGTATGGCATGTCTGCACTCTAACTGGACCACACAAACCTGTGCAGCCATGTTGCTAGAATAAAAGTCTTCTACATCAATTTGATAGTCAACATTACCCATTATATCTTATATTTTGATATTTTGTTAGGATCTCATGTATCTCAGGTTGACCCATAACTGGCTATGTGCACAAGGCTGGTCTTGCAGTCCTGATTTTCATGCCTCTCCCTCCTAAATTGAGAACATAGGTGTGTGCCACAATGCCTGGCATATGTGTATTTAAGGAAATAAACAGTACAAAAGTGTATTTCTAATTCAATTCACTTTTATCTCATGCTGTTTAGTGTGGTATAAAATGTCAAAGCCTAATTCACTACATGTTCACTATCTCTGATAAGTAGAGAAATATAGCAGAGAGGAATTCAAAGTTTCACTTTACTGTGGAATTGAAATAGATTCTAGATGCAACAATCTGCGATTTATTATTTTATTATGCATCTAGAGAGATAAACATATATTCAGTTATAGAACAAATGAATGAATCAGTTTAACTGTTACATTATATAGACAGTACTACTTAAGTTCACTGATATATTCTGGTAACATTCATGGGTAGTTCTCTAATGTCTTAGATATGGAGAACAAAATCTGAGTGACATATGTTCTAGAAACATGGTTGCCCTTTTTACCTCCCCATTCTGAAAGATTTTTTCTCTAGACACCTGAAAACCGGCACTAAAGGGAATGGTTTCCTGACAAAGAAGCACAAAGAGAAACCACTTCTGAAACAAACACTTGAATACTTTTCTCAGAGCCCGCTTTGGCAATAATCCAATTTAAGATACTTTTATATTCAGGAATATTAACCACAGCAAAAGGATTCTTAAGTATTTATGTCTCATACAGGTTCAATTAAAAATATGAGTTGCAACAAACTATTCTTTCCTTTAAAAATTGGAAACTAAATCTTTTTCACCAAATAAATTTGGTACAGAATATTTAAATTTTATCTGACCTATGTGGTGAGAATAACAATCTACAAATATGAAATGCATTATTTTAGCATGATTTTAAATTTCTGTGATAGATTTATTTTGTAGATAATTTAATATTTTAAGATAATTTAAATAGATCTCTGCCTATATTAACTGCACAGAGAGAATTACCATCCAGTTTATAACAGTGATACAAAAGTAATAGAAATATAGCACATATTTGATCTTCAAATGCCATATACTCATTTGAGATGCCTTCATCTCAAATGCCATATACTTTAAGATGCAAATGAAAATATTGCAAATGGATTCCTAGCACTTTCTGGGTAATACCAAATGATGAGTTACTTGATGACAGATAATGTGATAAATGTTTGGGATCCATGATCTGAGCTACTTTAGAATTTACTTATCAATTGTCACCTCTACGTTAGAAAGGGAATAAGCTTTGCAAATGAAGCTTGACTAGGTACATAGATTTAATGATGGGCTCACAAGGATCATAGTGGTATACACTAATACAAAATGAGTCAAAACGTACAGTCTATTTCTACAGAAGTGTTTAAAAGCAATCACTGCTGAAATATCTTGCAATGTTCATTGTACAAAAGATTGATAGTTCTTTAAGTATTCTAACTTACATAGATCTATATAAATGAAAGGAGTTTAGATAGCACAAGACCTCAATTCATGCAAATCAAACACATTTTGCTAAAATAGTTATATTATTTAACAATAAATCACAAAAGTATGAATTAATGAAATGCAAAGTACAGAGGACAGCATGTCTTGTTAAATATGTCAGCTAATTCTTCAATGTAGGAAAAGTAATTTCAGAAATCTATACTCACAACTTTCCTACACTCATTTACATCACCATTTTTGTTAAAGGTCTGATTCATGAATAAGCATCAATAAATTGGCCTTTAATAGAGCAGAGTTCTAGGGTATATATAAAATAATAGCATATGAAGACTTACAAATAATAATACTGAGAAAATTATGAAATATGTGTATGTGTATACTTATATACACATATATACTTAATACACATATACTTAATATACACATACATATACTTATCACACCAGTACCAAGTATACTTCTAGTTCTATATGAATGCTGATGTCATATTTGCCTGATTGCTTCTCATTAGTAGTATTGTTTGTATTAAATTTCATTTACATATAAATCAGAAGACAATTTTTATAATTAAATTTTCAAAAGATACCTAGATATTTTAAGATAATTTAAATAGATCTCTGCCTATATTAACTGCACAGAGAGAATTAACATCCAGTTTATAAACTTTTAGATATAAGGATGTCTAAAGGTATAACAGTGATACAAAAGTAAATTAATAATTACACCAGGTGCAAAAATAAATCTATAAAAGATGAAAATTATCTGAGAGTCCTGATGAATACTTTATATTAAACCAGAAGCTGATACATCAGTGTCAAATTTCAACACTGAGTGAACCTTCATATCTTGAGAGTGCTCCATGGCTAGAAAATCAACAGGAATTTAGAAATGAAGGTGTTCCTGCACTGAATTGGTCCATGGCTACTAGATGCTAATTTTGTAGCCACTTCTGACTTGAATGTCGACTGAGTGAATCTCTGGAAGATTTGACATGTGCCAAAATTATAATATGACATATAGTGAAGATTTACTTAGAGTCTTATTTATAACTTTACCTGGTGAAACAAAGTGGGCACTATGCAACTGATATCATGAAGATAATATACATTATTATGTTTGTTTACAGGACAAAGTAAAGCAGTAATTACCAATATCACAGCAATAAGATTAATTTTCAAGTATTTTTATCTAATAGAGAAATTTTTTTCTTGAAGGACTTAAAGTATAGTGGCATCTACAAGGGATGGATAGACTGGCAATAAGACTCCCATATAGAATATGGTGACTACTTTATTAAAATAAAGATTAAACACAGAACACTTGTAGTAACAACTAATATATTAATATCTCAACTATGTAGACAAACCTCATAAAAAGCAAAATAGAAAAAACATAATTGAGAGTATAATGTACAACTCAAATACATAAATCTTGGTTACATAAATACTACAATGTATAATCCTTAGCATCTAAAAGTTCATAAACTACCTTACTTCCTCTGAATTTATAAAAATCTGACTGTGTACTTTAACTCAATGAATATGTCTGATTTTATCTTACAGAAAACAATTCAGTAAATATGGATTAAACCCCAAAAGTACAATATGAAAATAAACTGCTATAGGAAGCAACATTGATAATAGCTATGTAATAAGATAATAAAGAAAAAGAATTGAAAACTAAAAAATGAATCTCATTGGAGTAGAAACAGGACTCAAAAAAGGAGTATGTCCTGCAACTATGATTCTGGATAGTGCCTGTGTTTGTGTTCCTTCACTTAAATGTAGTAACAAATTTTCTGACTGTATTACTTCATTATATAAGAATACTATATTGTTAACTTAAAACATAATTAATAATATTATATGAAAAGTTTATTTTAACTGAATTTAGAAAAATGTTTAATCAGGAAGGTTGATGAAAGCATAGTGCTAAGGACAGCAGACAACAACCACAGCTGTGGGTGACTCAATTCCCTACATTTTCATACAGAAGGAAAACATAAGTTATTTGAATCATTGTGCTTTAAAATCCCTTATAACATCATTTCCTAAACTATTGCACAACTCGTGTGAATGGAGAACAACAACAAAATAACAGCAAAATAGAGTGGAAATATTACCTTGTATATCTGAAGAAATACATCTGTCCATGCCCGTTTACTCCAGGCTTCAAAATTATCCATATCTATATTAACAGAATAGTTTCCCTTAAGTGTGGTGAGAGCTATGTTTTTAGTGGACGTCTTTAAAGAATGAAATACAACAGCATACATAAAAATGTGAAGCAAATACTAGTGTCAACTTTTAATGATGATATAAGATTTTCCATTTTCATAAAACATTCGGGTGTTTAATTTTATACATTCATCAAGATGTTTAAATCTGTGAAAGCATTGAAACTGCACATAGAGAATTTCCAAAAATAAAATTTACCCAGTTACATCACAGATTTATTCTCTTCCTACATTTATTTTGTCATCACTAGTAGAAAGGATGGAAAAGGAAACAAAGTTCACCTGAACTGAGTTCAGAAAATCCACAAACATTTAAATAACACACAAGAACTCAACATAAGACCATAGTACAGGTATCTGACACTTTTTAGCGTGTCAAATGGTAAGTAACGGACTTCCACAACTAAAAATAACTTACATAAAAAAAAATTCTGTCAGCAAGAGGTTTTCATAAAATACACTCCATACTTTAAGAAAACTATGCATTTCTTGTTTAATGTCTCTGCTCTCTTAATACTACAAAAAGGGTAGTATCAATTCTTTGAAAAATTAAATAATGTTTTCTAGACAAAATAACTTCTTAGAATTTATATTTAAAGATAAAATTATATAGGTCTATGCATTTTTCCTTTGTACATCCTCAGTGGATACAATGTATGCATTCGGAATAGAGTTTGAATTCCCAGCACCCACTTAAAGTAGGGTAGGAGTAGTGGCCTGCCTTTAGTATTACTGCCCTGAAGGCAGACAAGTGAGATTTGCTAAAGCAGTATGGAAGGCTAGAAAAGATGAATCAACTCTGTCTAGATTCAAATGCCACAACCTGATAGCCTGTCTTAAACTATATGACAGAATGCAAAGTAGACAATTCATATCACTCCCTGGCTTCCATATACTTGAGCACACATGAGATTTCATACACATGCACAGACTTGCACCCATACACATGCAAACTGGCATACATGAATACATGCCTATCATACACATAAACCTGAAAGAAAAAGAAAGCCATTAATTCATTTTTGCACAGGAATCTCATAAAAATTTTAATCAATGCCCTAACCCTTACACACACACACACACACACACACACACACACACACTCACACACACACACACACACACACACACACACTCCTACACACACACACACACACACACACACAAACTAGCTGTTAAGATGGGCTTCAGCTTTAGGATATTTCAGATATAAAGCTTAAACTGGTCTCATTTTTAAAAGTTCACAAATTAGTAGATTTAATGACTGTATAGGTTATCCCTAGAAACTGTCTTACTGTAATTTCCAGCCACTTCGTATAGTCTTTTGGTTCAAGCAAAAATTCTGGGAGCACATGAGAAATACATCCACCTTGAGCACTGAAAAAGAAGCCCAAATTAGAGAATTATTATAAACATTTGATGTTACTTTCAGTTAAATTATTTCAATAGTGTTGTATTTGCTACGTTAATTGAAAAATTAATTAAAAATCTCTTAATGAAATTATGCAAGTTATTACTTTTATAAAATTTGATTAATAAGAAAGAATTTAATGTTTATAATCATATTTATCTATGTTCATATGTTGTATGAATATGTAGTAGCTTATGATTTATGTATTTTTAGTCAAAGCAACATCTATAAAATGCTTAAATAGAAGAAAATTAACCTATGAGATCATTAGTCAACTAATCCAAATGAATGACTATCATCTGATATGCATAAAACTGTAATATATGCTATCAATCAACTATTATTTTTCTGAATGGCATATTAAAAACTGTGGAATATTTTACTGTATAAACTTATGATAGTACACACTGTGATGAATTTTAAATTATACACATATATAACTAACCACATTCAATATATGAATATATACACATACTCTTCCAACACTGTCAAATTTCAAAAGTAATTTAATCTGCCCTCTTTAATATGGATTCCTATCCATATAAAACCAATGGTTCCATCCATATGGAACCACCAAGCCAAATTCAAATACATTATGTTGAAAAGTGCTTTCTATTAGAGATTTATGTGTTTTAACTCACAGAGAAGCATTATGAAGAACAGCAGTAATGAGCAACTCTACAACTAAGTTATCATTACAGGATATATCTTCAGCAGTTTATTCTTGTGGTTACAGAGAAATGAGGGAAAAAAAAAACAGGAAGAAAAGAGGTTTAAGATGGCACTGAAAAGTAAAACTCTGACACTCTTACAAATGAATCATAATAGAAATATGAGGAAGGGCACTCATGAATTGAAGTAGTCAGCAGAGTTCTAGAGTGCTTCAATCCTGTATGGATCTGGACTAGTCTACACTAATATAAGAAGCAAAAATCCAACATCTATTCTTTGAGTTTTTTCAGTCAATTCTTACCCTGTGTATACTATGTCTAAAAACTGCCTACAAATTTCAATTACTACAGTGATATATAATGTCTTTTGTTTCCTTTATAGTACTATCATTAGCAGAAATGACCAACAAGAGGCCAAAATAAGAATTGAAGTATATATATATATTAAATTAAAATCATATGATATAGTTTCAGATTAAAATGAAAGACAACTCAGACACATATGCAGAAACTAGAACAGTTCCATGTGACTAAGGAATGCAGTATTTCAGAAGGAAGTTATCATTTATAACAAAGGCTATTTGCATGTTAATAAAACAGGACCAATTAAATGTGAGCTTCTCAAGATGGAAGATAACCTTTTATGAGCACCCTATTGTCCATCAGAATTTAGCTGTGTAAAAGTTGAGCATGATTAATGTACTTGTTGATACTAATATTCACATTTGTCTTTCATTTTGAATATTTCTCAAGGCCCAATTTTGACTCCACAGTTATGTTTATGTCTCACCAATAAATGATAGGTCTACTTTTTCCCCCTATAGAAAATTACATGTAATGACGTATTTAGTTATACTTTTATATCGATATACTGCTTGAGAATTCTAAGCTCACAATGACTATTTCAAAATAATAATAAATATAATGATGTAATCAATTCTAAGCAAAGTCTTCAATGAGTGAGGTCTTTACAATTGCACTTTAATCTCTAAACATGACTCATGTAACCACTAAATAGGTTCTTACCTATGCAATAGTCTTTGCCCTCTGAGTTACCAATTTAAGAAGGCAAATAGCATTTACAATTATAATAACATTCTGAATTTTAATACATTTGTTTCCTTGATAAGACATATGTACATAGCTTGGATTAATGACCCAATTTTATTAACCATGTTGCCACTTTCTAAATGTTAAGTAATTTTTATCACAGTCAACATAGGCTGACAGTAATGTATTTGCTGATAAAGAGTAAATAAATCTGAATGGTTTAGCTTTAATGCCAAAATCATTCTCCCATATCTGCAATGCTCGTATCATAAAATGTCAAAAAAAGATTGACCAATGTTAATGTCAACGCTTCTGGGAAATAATGCAATCATCACAAGTGCCACAGAGCTAAGCATTTAAACTTTCTTTTGCACCAGGTGAATAGCCATTAAGTTATATAAATGTCATTTTAAGCACATGTATCTAAAATTTGTCTTATTTAAATAGTGAGTTTACTTTAATAAATTAGTCCATTGAAGATTTAAAGTAGAAAATGGTAAATTAAAAGAAAAAATATTTTATTTTAAAATGTCAACATTTTAATAAAGTTCCCAATATCTGAAAAGGTCCCAATCTCTTTTAAGGACAAAAGTCCTACCTGTGTCTCTGACCTCATTTAACTTGGAGATCTTTTGTCTATAAACTGTGATCACAGGACTTAGTACTCTAGAACAGGAATTTTAAGTAGGATACAATTCAGTGCATAAAAGTACAGTACAGTTAAAAATTATTTATATACTTGTAATTTTTTATTTTCTATAACTGATCTAATTTATCCATTTTCACCTTGGCTTCATTTAGAGCAGCAGTTTTCAACCTATAGATCATTACCCCTTTGGGGATTGCATATCAGATATTTACATTAATATTCATAACAGTAGCAAAATTACAGTTATGAAATAGCAACAAAATAATTGTATGGTTCTGTGTCACTACAGCATATGGAACTGCACTGAAGGGTTACAGAATTAGGAGTGTTTAGAATGACAGATTTAGAGATTTAGAGAAAAAAATGAAAACATTAAAATTCATATAAGCTGTGTTTAGTTAATATCATCTAGGTTCATGAATATCTCTCTGTTTTAGTGGAAAAAATCTCAGATTTTTCAGATCTATCCATTATTAGCACCATTAATGAATCCACATTGCTTCAGGTATGGGTCAGTAAAGACTCAATTTCAACTACTGGTTTCCTTAAACTCGAAATACCGTGTAAAGTCACACATGCACACTTTCCTGTTACCAAAGATTTTTTTTTCTAAAGGAGGTGTAGTGGTGCAAATAGGCATACACAACCAAGAGTGTAAAGGCTTGGACCATAGGGAGTAGCATTATTAGGAGGTGTGACCTTTTTCAAGTAGGTGTGCCATTGAAGGTGCAAGCTTTGAGCTCTCTTAGGCTCCATCTCTACCCTGTGTGGAACACAGTCTCCTTCTGCTGCCTTTTGATCAAGATGTAGAACTCTCAGTTCCTTTTCCAGCACCATCTGTGTCTGGATGCTGCCATGCTTCCTGCTATGATGATAATGGAGTAAACCTCTGAACCTGTAAGCCATTCATAATTAAATGTTTTCCTTTATAAGAGTTGCCTTAGTCATGGTGTCTCTTGTAAGCAATAAAACCCAAATAAGATAGAAGGTTTATTAAATTATCTCAGGTCTCTCAGAATCTGGAGCTGCCATGCATTTGCACTGGAATGAGACAGGAGTAGGGCACTCATATGTATCTATATGTATATGTAAGTCCATGGTAGCTTTTAATCTTTTAATTTTCCTTTTACATTTCATAAATGTGTACAAAGTATCTTTATCACACACACTTCACATTCTACCATCCCTTTCTCCTAGATCCTCCTCCAAATACATTCTATTTATATTTTCATGTGCTCATTCCTTCTTTAATAACACACTAAGTTCAATCAATGGTGCAAGTAATAAACCTGGGTATTGAGTCAATCCACTGGAGCATGAGCAATTTATCAGAGCACACTTTTCTTAAGAAAATTGACAGTTCTTTCCCCAGAAGTTATATGAGGACTTTTGATACTTCCCCCTCGCATATGCCAGGATGTTGCCTGGCTTCATCTTGTACCTCTTATGCATGTATCCCCATCTGCTGTGCCATGATCATGTTATGAGTTAACATTCATCAGATGCTTAGACATTATGACATTTTCAAAAAAGCACATGCTGCTTCTTTCAGAGAAGGGTATCTTGCATTCCTTCTCTCTGCCATACCAAGAATCAAGAGATCCCCTATCTCTGACTCAACTATTCACCACTCTTCCCATAACCTGTTATTCATAGGGCAGGTACAAGGCTAGGCACCTATCAGACCTCTGTATACTTAATAGTAAACAGTATAAAAGGCTGCCTAAAACTTTCTTGAACTTAGTCACTTTTTGAACCTTAAAAATGAATAGCTCTATTTCTAAGCCATGAAGAAAATAAGACAATTAAGATTACTGTGATAGGGAAAAAACATAATAAATGTATTGTTCAACACTATAACCAGCATTAAGTGCAAGAGGCTCAAATCTCCCAATATACATATTTAAAAAAGAATAGTATTACATTTGTATTCTTTCTCTAAGAGTCATTCTTCTTTGCTCTTTATTTTCACTCATAATAAAGTGAACAATATCTAAATATTTGTATATGTACATATTTGCATAAACCTTATAAAAACGAAATTTAGTGAGGGGCTAGCATGAAGGCGGGGTATGTTCAGTATCTATGTGTGGGTATTTTTTGTAAACGAGAATGCTGAAAATGAAGGTAAAACAATCAATATAAATTCACCAACCTTGTCCTCAGATTTCTAAATAATATTACCTTTTCATTTTATGGCAAATTCTCAATTAACAACTGTAGAGTAATATAGACCTCACAATAACATGTATGCTGTACTTTATTAGCATTTATAAAATTTCTCCCAGCTTTGTGCTTTAATATTCACATCTTAACTATGAATACCAGCAGTTTGTAATATCTGTATACTAAGATGATACTACCAGTAATCTAAGGGTATTTTTAAATTTCATTTTTTTAACCACTGAATTTATGACATATATGCCTGCAAAATAGGCCATGGAATAGGATCATTAACATCATCTTGCAACTTATAGTTAACCTAAATTAGCATCATAACTCTTGTGTAACTGAGCAAATTGCTTTAACAAGCCAACATAATGATCTGGGTACATGATAAAGTTTGAGTGGTAGTATATTAGATTATGCATCCAAAAAAATCATGGAATACTCAAGTTAACTATTGTATACTTCACCACTACAATATATATTACAATGTATATAGCAAGAGATATTTGAGCTAAAGACCAATTATTATCTTTAGTCTATCCATGTACTCATATGTCTATCCATTTATCAATTCAAGGAAGTCACGATTACATGTTTAATCTAGTGTATCTTAGCTCTTACGTGATAAAGTCTAGAAGTGAGGCATGCTGTGAATGGAGTTGTATCACCCTTTCAACGTTATCCACGGGTAACGACTGGTTTGATTTAATTCCAGGTGGCAGTTTTCCACTCAAGTGAAGTATCACATCATAAATTGTCTTATTATATTTGGAAAAATCATTCTGTCTGGAAAATTTCTTGGGTTGTGAGGATGTTGAATAAAATTGTAATTTTTGCACATCCCTATGAGTAAAAAGGAATAAAAGAACAAGTCTCAACATGTTACTTTATGCAAAAATATGATCAATAAATAAAACAAATAATATTAAAGTGGACAGCAATAAATTATAAAATGCAATTCATGTGGCTATTCTTTATGAGTACAAATTAAATTTTTAAATATCCCCAAAAATATTACACTATCTCTTATATACATATATCACTAATGCTACAATTGCAATGCTGAAGGAATGGATTAGAAACCGACTGGGTTTGAGAAAAGACATTAAGAGTTGATTCCTGATCTTACTGCATATTAATATAGTAAGTAACTTAAATTCAGTGGGTAAAATCCTGCATTGTATAATCTAAATATGCTTTCTATATTTTCCCATGAAATATAAATTTTTAAATACATGTCATATATCATCTAATGTATGCCCCTCAATGGGATGTCACTTTCAAACATGGCTGCTTCCTTCTATAAACTAACACTACCTTCAAACACCAATGGACTCAATTCCCCAACAAAAAAACATAGTCTAACAAATATTTTTCACGTTAATCTTCAATTTTATCAGAAAATGTTTGTGATTCCTCTTTCAATTTAGTAATGTTTATTATGCCTACCATTTTAACTGTATCATTTTCCATGATAATCTTTAATTTTAACATTTTTTCTTATATTTCTTTAATTTTATAAGTAATATTTTCCATGTAAATCTTCAATTTCATCAGAAAATGTTTATAATTCCACTTTCAATCAATTTAGGAATATTTTTATGCCTATCATTTTATCAGTATAATTGTCCATGATAATCTTCAATTTTAATGTTTTTCTATATTTTTCTTCAATTTTATCAGAAATATTTTCCATGTAAATCTTCAATTTTATCAGACAATGTCTATAATTTTACTTTCAATCAACTTAGTAACATTTTTATACCTTCCATGTCATCTGTATAATTTTCCATGAAATAGTCAGCTTTAACATGTTTTTCTATATATTTCTTGAATTTTTTCAGAAATATTTTTCTTGTAGATCTTCAATTTTATCAGAAAACGTTTATAATTGCACTTTCAAAAATCTTAGGAATATTTTTATGCCTACCATTTTATCTGTATAATTTTTCCATGAAATAGTCAATCTTAACGTGTTTTCATATATTTTTTCAATTTTATCAGAGATATTTTCCATGTAAATCTTCAATTTTATCAGAAAATGTTTATAATTTCACTTTCAATCAACTTAAAAATATTTTTGCCTACCATTTTATCTGTATAATTTTCCATGATAATCTTCAATTTTAATGTTTTTCCATATATTTTTTCAATTTTATCAGAAATATTTACCATGTAAATCTTCAATTTTATCAGATAATGTTTATAATTCCACTTTCAATCAACTTAGGAATATTTTTATTCCTACCAATTTATCTGTATAAATTTCTTCAATTTTATCAGGGATATTTTCCATGTAAATCTTCAATTTTATCAGAAAATGTTTTTATGTCTACTTTCGATCAATTTAGGAATATTTTTATGCCTATCATCTTATGCGTATAAGTTTTCATGAAATAGTTTTCATGTGTTTTTCTATATATTTCTTGAGTTTTATCAGAAATTTTTCCTTGTAGATCTTCAATTTTAGCAGAAAATGTTTATAATTCTACTTTCAATCAACTTAGGAATATTTTTATGCCTACCATTTTTTCTGAATAATTTTTCCATGAAATTGTCAATCTTAACATGTTTTTCTCTGTATTTCTTCAATTTTATCAGAGATATTTTCCATGTATATTTACACAATGGAACACTACTCAGCAATTAAAAACAATAAATTCATGAAATTCTTATGCAAATTGGGAACAGGGGGAGGGAAGAGGGCTTATGGGACTTTCGGGGAGGAGGGAACTGGGAAAGGGGAAATCATTTGGAATGTAAAAAAAGAATACAGAAAATAAAAATAATAAAAAAAAGAAAAAAGTTTACAGGTGTATTTTAAGGATGTGTTTGTATATCAGCCAGCAGGATTAAAGGTGTGTCATTCCAGTTGGATCAACCAGACCTAGAAGGCCTTTGGATGTGATCCCTTTCCAGAACAGCCATGTTGCTAGATTAAAACTCCTCTACAAAGGTTGCACAGGAAAAGGAGAAAAAAATCAGTCAAGGTTAAATTAAAGAAGAAAAAGGAAAGGCTGTGTTATTGAATAGAAGAGAAAACATCAAAAGATGAAGGAGGGCAGTGTGATCAGTACAAAGGCATCATAGGTAAGCAAATAAGACCAAAGAACACTAAATCTATGTAAATGTCACAATCAATTATTATTTTATAAAATTAATGGCTCACTAATAAGTCAATTTAAAGCAAAACTATTCTGTTGAAGAAGTATATATGAATCACAGAATTTATAATTGCATCATTTTGTCTTCAATATCTCCCTAATAATTTATGCTTACATAAATTAATTAAGTCTCTTTCATTGAAAATGATTCAAGGAAGCACACTATACTTTAGAAAAATTCAAAATAAAAAATTGTAAAACATATAAAGGTCACCTTCGTATTGTCTCAGGAATAGAAAGATAATGGGGCCCTTCTGGCCAGCCAAAGAGACTGAACCATGTCTGAGCTGCATTCACAACCTTCTGAAAATAGTCAAAAGCCTTGGATCCTTCTTCAGGTGCAAAGAACTGTTGATTCTTCTCTTCATTTTCGAGATATTTGGCAAATAATCTTTCTGCAATACTTTCATCTGAGTCCAAATAATCACGTGAAATTTCCATCCCTAGAGTCCACATTTGTAATACAATCTTATTATATGAACAGAGTATTCCACTAGTTGACCCTACTTATAATCAGTAAAATAAAACCTCATCAAGAAATTTTTCTATTATCTATAAAATATCTTATATCTACTGTATTTTCAAAATAATAATTAAATTATAATTTCCAAATGCGTAAAATAGTTTAAAGTACATTTATTAAATATAGAAAAGAGTGATGTTTTATACTTTTCAGGAAGTATTCACGAATATTCCTCAAAATATGAGTCTTTACTTTTGTTTACATAATAAAGTCTTGTTTATATTTCTTTACGATTGCTTATTATACAATTAGACTTTAGTTAAAAGAATTACAGAAACAAAATATATACTACATATTCAAAATGTCTTACTGAGTAATACACAAATATAACAAAATATTTTTGTGTTATATAAACTTTAAAGTGTATAAATTATTATATTGTATCTTATTAAAAGTATTTTTTTATATAATTACAAAAAAACAGATTCACACTATTGAAGTTGTATTTGCCCAATCAATAATTTTAAACATACGAAACAGATCTGTAAAAAGGAATATTTGATGTCAATCAAAAACAAATACCAAACTACCATACTTACCTATGCTTACTACTTTGTAAGATAGGCAAATTGGAATCCAAATAAAATATGTATTGAAACCCATAAATCTTCAGTTCACAATTTGAAAACAGGAGGTATTTATAATGTTACAAAAGAATTATAAGGAATCAATAGGATATTTATCATTTTGGTTAAAAGCAAAAGAAACAATTATTCTTAGGTATTTGCATTCAGCTAATTAATTAATGGAAGTAGTAGATACAAATTTTGGCATATATAATAATACTAAGGCACTAAGTATAAATGTAGAGAATGTCTACTGATATTCATTAAAAACTTACCCAGAGCAGATGACCCACTATGACTTTGATAAACCCATTTAATTTCTAATGAATTTGTTGATTAAAATGCCTATGCTTTGATATTAAGAAGATTATGTCATTGACTAGATTTGATAATCACATTATACATTTTCACATACCAACAAATAGGTTCCCACATGTAATTTCAGCATCAATAACCTTGGGAACAAGAGATCCTCTTTTCATTAACTGTGGAGAAAATGATTTGGAATCCCTACGTGGAGCCATAGGAATGAGAAAACTGCCTCTATGCTTTGTAATATCTGCTTGTTTATCTACAAATGACAAATTAGAGCATAGTTAGTCAAAGAAATATTTGAAAATTTAATATGGTATTTAACTTGTATTTCATAATTCACATAAAATAGTAAAAGAAAGTCTAAATATAAATTTTATTATCACATGAGCTGACAAATTAGAATGGCAGAAATGGTGCAATGGTTCCCTAAACCTAAAGGAATTTATTTGATAAGACTATTTTCATATCATTAGAAAAATGAACAATATTTACCTTAGCACAAAATATGTAAAACATTTTAAATATTGTTACATCAAATAATGGAATTGTCATATAAAAGACATAAAGGGGTTACTAACACAAATACCTATCCCTAGTTGATAGTCAAAAATGAAATCACTTTTTGTTCATGAATTAATACCATTTTGGTGATTTAAAACTTATTCCTATCATGGACTAACATATAGTTTATAGTTTTAAATCACAGTATATATTTAACAAACATAATTAAAAGAACAATAATATCAACCAACCAGATCCTGCAGAGCCCCTAGGGACTAAACCACTACCAAAGAGTACACATAGAGGGACCCATGACTCCAGCTGCATACATAGAAGGCAATTGTCATATCTGGCATCAATGAGAGGGGAGGCCCTTGGTCCTGTAGAAGCTTGATACACCAGTATACAGAGATGCTAGGGAGATGAGGCAGGAGTAGATGGGTGAGTGGGTGGTAGAGCACCTTCATAGAAGCAGGGGGGAGAGGAGATTGAATAGGAGGTTTGCTAAGGGGAAACCTGGAAGAGGGGTAGCATTTGATATTTAAATAAAGAAAATATCCAATAAAAATAAAAATGCATATATTGCAAATGGTTGCAATATATCATACATACAAATACATATTTATGCATATGTATATATACATATATATTCATATTCTATCAGAAAAGTAAACCTGTACAATTGAAAAAATTGAAATTGGGCTGGAGAGATAGTTAAGACCTGCTCTTTCCATCTTTGCTCCAGTGGCCAGGTAGTGGGGACTGCCAGGCTCGGAGACAGACAGGCATAATATTGCTAGGGTCTTGGGCGGCTTGTATGTACCCTGCTCCCAAGAGCTGGGAAGATCAGCAGTAACCAGCGCGCCAGCTCTGCTGTGGGACTTCTGCCTTGCAGAGGAACGCCCACTCCCCCCACTCTGGGAGAGATCACACACCCCTGCACAGCGCAGGAGCCTACCAGCCTCCCTTTGGCGACCTGTGCTCCAGGAATCCACTACGCTGAGCCTTTGGATGTGCAGGGACTCCCCAATATAACATCACTTGGGGCAAGGCACATCAGGGCTCCAAAGTCGCTCAGGAGCAGGGCAGGCCCCAGAAATCGGTGCCAGGGGAATCCTAGTAATCCAAGGGGGCCAGAAATAGCGTTGCAGGCTCACAGGAGGTCCAACCAACAGCCAGTGACAGCAGGACCAACTAACACCAGAGGTAACCAGATGGCAAAAGGCAAACGTAGGAATGTTATTAACAGAAATCAAAGTAATATGGCACCATCCGAACCCAACTCTCCAACAGCAGCAAGTCCTGGATACCCTACCACACCCAAAAGACAAGATCTGGATTTAAAATCACTTCTCATGATGCTATTAGAGGATCACAAGAAGGACACAAATAAATCTAATAAAGAATTACAGGAGACCATGAATCAACGGTAAGAAACCCTTACAAAGGAAACACAAAAATTGCTTAGAGAAATGCAGGAGAACATGGATCAAAAGATGGAGGCCCACAAGGAGACAACACAAAAATCGCTTAAAGAAATGAATCAACGGGTAGATGCACTTTCAAAGGAATCACAAAAATTGCATAAAGAAATGCAGAAGAACATGGGTCAACAGACGGATGCCCATAGGGAGGCAACACAAAGATTGCTTAAAGAAATGCATCAATGGATAGATGCCCTTACAAAGGAAACACGAGAACTGCTTAAAGAAATGCAGGAGACGATGGATCAACAGATGGAATCCCATGAGGAGGAAAGACAAAAATCTCTCAGAGAAATGCAGGAGAACTTGGGCTAACAGGCAGAAATCCTGAAAGAGGTAATGCAAAAATACCTTAAAGAAATACAGGAAAATACAAACAAACAAGTGAAGGTTCTCAGCAAATCTATCCAGGATATAAAAAAGGAAGTAGAAACAACTAAGAAATCACAAAGGGAGACAACTTTGGAGATAGAAAACCTTGGGAAGAAATCAGGAGTCATAGATGCAAACATCAACAATATTATACAAGAGATGGAAGAAAGAATCTCAGGTGCTGAAGATACCATAGAAAGCATCGACTCAACAGTCAAAGAAAATGCAAAATGCAAAAAACCTGTAACCCAAAACATCCAGGAAATCCAGGACACAATGAGAAGACCAAACCTAAGGATTATAGGAATAGATGAGAGTGAAGATTTGCAACTTAAAGGGCCAGTAAACATCTTCAACAAAATTATGGAGGAAATCTTCCCTAACCTAAAGAGAGAGTTGCCGATGAACGTACAAGAAGCCTACAGAACTCCAAACAGACTGGACCAGAACAGAAATACCTCCCGTCACATAATAATCAAAACACCAAATGTACTAAACAAAGAAAGAATATTAAAAGCAGTAAGAGAAAAGGGCCAAGTAACATACAAAGGAAGACCTAGCTGAATCACATCAGACTTCTCACCAGACACTATGAAAGCCAGAAGATCCTGGGCAGATCTCATGCAGACACTAAGAGAGCACAAATGCCAGCCTAGACTACTATACCCAGCAAAACTCTCAATCACCATAGATGGAGAGACCAAGATATTCCATGATAAAACCAAATTTTCACAATATCTTTCCACAAATCCAGCCCTGCAAAGGATAATAGGTGGAAACAGTCAATACAAGGAGAGAAACAACACCCTGGAAAAAATGAGATAGTAACCTTCTTGTTTCAAACCCAAAAGTAGATAACCACTCAAACATAAAGATAGCATCAAGAATGGCAGGTGGCAATACTCACTATGCCTTAATCTCTCTTAATATCAATGGTCTCAATTCACCAATAAAAAGACATAGACTAGCAGACTGGATACTTAAACAGGACCCAGCATTTTGCTGCATACAGGAAACGCACCTCAGTGTCAAAGACAAACACAACCTCAGAGTAAAAGGCTGGAAAACAATTTTACAAGCAAATGGTCCCAAGAAAAGAGCCAGAGTAGCCATCCTAATAGCAGATAAAATTGATTTTCAACCTAAAGTCATCAAAAAAGACACAGAAGGACACTACATATTGATCAAGGGAAAAATCCACCAAGAAGAACTCTCAATTCTGAATATCTATGCTCCAAATGCAAAGGCACCCTCATTCGTAAAAGAAACTTTACTAAAGCTCAAATCACACATCACACCTCACACAATAATAGTGGGTGACTTCAACACCCTGCCCTCTGAAATGGATCGTTCAGGAAAGCAGAAACTAAACAGGGACACAGTGAATCTTATTGAAGCCTTGGACCAAATGGAACTAACTGATATATATATAGAACATTTCAACCTAGAGCTAAAGAATACACCTTCTTCTCAGCACCTCATGGTACCTTCTCCAAAACTGACCATATAACTGGCCACAAATCAGACCTCAACAGATATAAAAAGATAGAACTAATCCCATGCCTCCTAACAGATCACTATGGAATAAGGGTGGTCTTCAATGGCAACAAAAACAACAGAAAACCCACATCCACATGGAGGCTGAACAATGCTCTACTCAATGATAACTTGGTCAAGGTGGAAATAAAGAAAGAAATCAAAGACTTTTTGAAAGTTAATGAAAATGAAGGCACAACATACCCTAATTTATGGGACACAATGAAAGCAGTGCTAAGAGGAAAATTCATAGCCCTGAGTGCCACCAAAAAGAAACTGGAGACAGCATACACTAACAGCTTAATGGCACACCTGAAAGCCCTGGAACAAAAAGAAGCAAATACAACAAAGAGGAGTAGAAAGCAGGAAATCATCAAACGCAGGGCTGGAATCAATCAAGTAGAAACGAATAAAACCATACAAAGAATCAACAAAACGAGGAGTTGGTTCTTTGAGAAAATCAACAAGATAGATAAGCCCTTAGCCAGACTAACCAGAGGGCACAGAGACAGTATCCAAATTAATAAAATCAGAAACGAAAAGGGAGAGATAACAACAGAAACTGAGGGAATTCAAAAAATCATCAGATCCTACCACAAAGCCTGTATACAACACAACTAGAAAATCTTGAGGAAATGGACAATTTCCTTGACAGATACCAAATACTAAAATTAAATCAGGATCAAATAGAACATCTAAACCGTCCTATAAGCCCTGAAGAAATAGAAGTTGTCATTGGAAGTCTTCCTACCAAAAAAAGCACAGGTCCAGATGGTTTTAGTGCAGAATTCTATCAGACCTTCAAAGAAGACCTAACATCAATACTCTTCAAACTGTTCCACAAAATAGAAACAGAAGGAACACTACCCAACTCGTTCTATGAAGCCACAATTACACTAATACCAAAAGCACACAAAGATCCGACAACGAAAGAGAATCTCAGGCCAATCTCCCTTATGAATATCAATGCAAAAATACTCAATAAAATTCTTGCCAACCAAATCCAAGAACACATCAAAATGATCATTCACTACGCTCAAGTAGGCTTCATCCCAGGGATGCAGGGATGGTTCAATATAAGGAAATCCATCAATGTAATCCACTATATAAACAATCTCAAAGAAAAAAACCACATGGTCATCTCATCAGATGCTGAGAAAGCATTTGACAAAATTCAGCATCCTTTCATGCTAAAGGTCTTGGAAAGATCAGGAATTCGAGGCCCATATATAAACATAGTAAAAGCAATTTACAGCAAACCGGTAGCCAGCATCAATCTAAATGGAGAGAAACTTGAAGCAATCCCACTAAAATCAGGGACTAGACAAGGCTGCCCCCTCTCTCCATATCTTTTCAATATAGTACTTGAAGTTCTAGCTAGAGCAATTAGACAACAAAAAGAGGTCAAAGGGATACAAATTGGAAAGGAAGAAGTCAAACTATCACTATTTGCAGATGATATCATAGTATATTTAAGCGACCCAAAGAACTCCACCAGAGAACTCCTACAGCTGATAAACGACTTCAGCAAAGTGGCCGGATATAAAATCAACTCAAGCAAGTCAGAAGCCTTCCTATACTCAAAGGATAAGCAGGCTGAGAAAGAAGTAAGAGAAATGATACCCTTCACGATAGCCACAAACCATATAAAGTATCTTGGTGTGACTCTAACCAAACAAGTGAAAGATCTATATGACAAGAACTTCAAGTCTCTGAAGAAAGAAATTGAAGAAGACCTCAGAAGATGGAAAAATCTGCCATGCTCATGGATTGGCAGGATTAATATAGTAAAAATGATCAACTTACCAAAAGCAATCTACAGATTCAATGCAATCCCCATCAAAATCCCAACTCAATTCTTCATAGAGTTAGAAAGAGCAATTCAAAAATTCATCTGGAATAACAGAAAACCCAGGATAGCTAAAACTATTCTCAAGAGCAAAAGAACCTCTGGGGGAATCAGTATCCCGGACCTCAAGCTCTACTACAGAGCAATAGTGTTAAAAACCGCATGGTATTGGTACAGTGACAGACATGTAGATCAATGGAACAGAATTGAAGACCCAGAAATGAATCCCCACTCCTATGGTCACTTGATCTTTGACAAAGGAGCTAAAACCATCCAGTGGAAAAAAGATAGCCTTTTCAACAAATGGTGCTGGCTCAACTGGAGGTCAACATGCAGAAGAATGCAAATTGACCCATTCTTATCTCCTTGCACTAAGCTCAATTCCAAGTGGATCAAGGACCTCCACATAAAACCAAATACACTGAAACTAATAGAAAGGAAACTAGGGAAGAACCTTGAACATATGGGCACAGGGGAGAATTTCCCGAATAGAACTCCAATAGCTTATGCTCTAAGATCAAGAATTGACAAATGGGACCTCATCAAATTACAAAGTTTTTGCAAGGCAAAAGACACTGTCAAAAAGACAAAGCATCAACCAACTAACTGGGAAATGATCTTTACCAGCCCTACATCCGACAGAGGGCTAATATCCAATATATACAAAGAACTCAAGAAGTTAATCTCCAGAGAGGCAAGTAATCCTATTAAAAAACGGGGTACAGAGCTAAACAAAGAGTTCTCACCTGAAGAATATCTAATGGCTGAGAAGCACCTAAAGAGATGTTCATCAAACTTAGTCATTAGGGAAATGCAAATCAAAACAACCCTGAGATTCCATCTCACACCAGTCAGGATGGCTAAGATCAAAAACACAAGAGACTGCAGTTGTTGGCGAGGATGTGGAGAAAGAGGAACACTCCTCCACTGCTGGTGGAATTGCAAGCTGGTACAACCACTCTGGAAAGCAGTCTGGCGGTTCCTCAGAAAACTGGGCATGACACTCCCAGAGGATCTGGCTATACCACTCCTGGGCATATACCCAAAGGCTTTACCTGCATGCAATAAGAACACATGCTCCACTATGTTCATAGCAGCCTTATTTATAATAGCCAGAAGCTGGAAAGAACCCAGATGTCCCTCAACGGAGGAATGAATTCAGAAAATGTGGTATATTTACACAATGGAATACTACTCTGCAATTAAAAACAATGAATTCACGAAATTCCTAGGCAAATGGTCAGAACTTGAAAATATCATCCTTATTGAGGTAACCCAATCACAAAAGAACACACATGGTGTACAGTCACTAATAAGGGGATATTAACCCAGAATCTCGGAATACCCTAGACACAATTTGCATATCAACAGATTTCTAAGAAGATGGAAGGAGAGACCCCTGGTCCTGGAAAGACTGGATGTAGGGGAACGCCAGGACAGAGAAGCGAGAGTGGGTTGAATGGGGAATAGAGGGAGGGAAGGGAGCTTATGGGACTTTCGGGGAGGGAGGAAACGGGAAAGGGGAAATGATTTTGAATGTAAATAAAAAAAAAAGCTTAGAAAATAAAATTAAAAAAAAAATAAAAAAATAAAAAAAAGAGCTGCTCTTTCTTAAGTTCAATTCCCAGCAACTACATTGTGGTTCATGGCCATCTATAATGAGATCTGGTACTCTCCTCTGGCATGCAGGCATATATCCTTCAGACCACTGCACATATAATAAATAAATCTTTAATAAAAATGAAGTAATAATTTCCCCAGATCTAATATTAAGCCTCTAAACTCTGGGTAACTTTCATACAAAGTATCTGAAATGAATTTTATCTAAACATAAGCAACTGGAAACCCTTACATCACTGTGAGGATTTCTTTAAAAGCAGCTTCAAATGTCAATAGGCTGTGATACATCAAATTTTCTCCTAAAATTTTTAGAGCAAAACCATTCATAATTTGTCATACAAATTTACCTCTTGTGTCTCATGGACACTTGGTCTCTCTCTCTCTCTCTGTCTCTCTCTCTCTGTCTCTCTCTCCTCTCTCTCTCTCTCTCTCTCTCTCTCTCTCTCTCTCTCTCTCTCTCTCTTACTTGCTCTCTGTATCACTCTCTCTGCAACTCTATAATACCAACTGTATCATCCAATTTTGTAATAGCATATCCTACTGGACATATAACCCATGATTGGTAATATGCAGATAAAAATATTTTCTTGGAGTTTTAAAATTTAAATCACCCATCATATAATATAGATAATATAAGAAAAATATCTTTTTCATCTATCATATACTATGTGGGACATTCTGGACAAAGAACTGAAAAGAGAAATTAGTTCCATTTTCAAAGACTTTATAAATTTCAGAGGTGAATGTAGATATGAAGTTTGAGAAGTCAAAATTAAGCATGGAGTGTGGCAGGAGAATGGCTGTTAAGAGGGTATTTAAGATGAATGAAAATCCCATACAGAGGGGGAAGAGGGGAACCTGATCTGACATTAGGGAAGGGAAAAGGACTGAAGCCTTGAGGGTCAGCAGAAAGAATGAAAACAGACAACCTTGGGAGATAGGAGGTTGGGGGGACCCTCCAGAATGCACTAGAGACCTGGGAGGTGAGAGACTCACAGGACTAAATGGGAGGGACCTTAGATGACAGTATGGAGAGGGAACTTACAGAGCCCACCTCCAGCAGGAAGACAGGGCGTCAAATGAGGGAGAGGGGGGGACCATCCCACAGTCACAACTCTGACCCATAATTGTTCCTGTCTGAAAGAAATACAGACATGGAAATGGAGAGGATTCTGAGGAAAAGAAGGTCCAGCAACAGGCTCAAATTGGGATCCAGTGCAAAGGGAGGTCCCAAGGCCTGACCCTACTACTGAGGCTATGGAGCACTCACAAAAAGCCACCTAGTATGACAGCACTCCAGAAGATTCAACAAGCAGCTGAAAGAATCAGATGCAGATATTTGCACCGAACCAATGGACTGAAGCAGCTGACCCCAGCTGTTGAATTAGGGAAGGCTGAATGAAGCTGAGAGCAACCCTGAAAGAGGACCAGCAGTCTCAATTAATCTGGACCCCCGGGGATCTCTCAGATACTGGACCACCAACCAGGCAGCATACACCAGCTGATATGAGGCCCCTAGCACACATACAGCAGAGGACTGTCAGGTCTGAGTTCATTCAGAGATGATGCACCTAACTCTCAAGAGACTGGAAGTCCCAAGGAGTTTAGAGGTCAGGTGGGGTGGAGGGTAGGGACATCCATGTGAAGACAGGGGGAGGGGAGCAGAGTAGGTACAGGATTTCTAACAGTCAGAGGTTGGACAGGGGTTGGCGTGATGGGAATAAAATAAAATATAGAGTATATAAAAATAATTAATAAAAAAAGAATAAAGCAATCTTTAAAAGAAGGCAGGGATCTTCCTTGGTATATCACTATATAGCGTCTAATGGAGAGAGCTGTTGAATCATCAAAAAGATATCAAAAAAAAAAAAAAGAACCATCCAGAGAGAGAGTAGAATAACTCATGGGAGCTTATTATGACTTAAACAGAAGACGAAATGTCCAAAAATGAGAGTGAAGTCACTATCCAAGATAAGGGGTCTCGTTGGTTTCATCCTATCAGTAATGGTAGTTAATGTAAAGATTTTATATTTTAAGTATATTTATAGATCATAGATTTCATTTAAGGTACTTTTACACATGCAGCAAATTTATTTTTTATCCTATTTGCCGACATTATCTTCTCTTCCCCCCCCCCTTTTTTTTTGATCCCATTGTTTATCTCAGTTAGCTTTTGATTTTTGTTTGGGTCACCCCCCTCCAGGATTTGATTGGAGTTATTTAAAATACCTCATGTTCATCCTCCAACAATCAATAACTGCCTAAACAGGGAAGATTTTGGCCTCATTAGCAATCATTGGAAACTTCTGCAACCATTGAGATAGCCTTGAATTTGTAACCATATTGGCTCACCCTCATAGTGCTAGTATTATGGTTAAATACTACTAGGCTCAAAGCATAGAAAGAGCCATTTTTTGTATTTGTGAGGGAATGTGTCTGGGCTTCTGCATATTGATGCTTGAAGAGGGCTAAAGACAACATTGAAAGTGTAAGAGCTATATTTATAAAAATCATGAGGTGTTAATAGAACTTAGGACCTCTAAAGAACAGCACATGCTCGTAACAGCTAAACTATGTCTCCACTATAATTTTGGTAAGTTTCTCTGTATAGATATTAAAAAAAAATTTCAAGCCGAGCAGTGGTGGTACACACCTTTAATCCCAGCACTTGGGAGGCAGAGGCAGGTGGATTTCTGAGTCCGAGGCCAGCCTGGTCTACAGAGGGAGTTTCAGGACAGCTGGAGCTACACAGAGAAACCCTGTCTCAAAAAACTAAAAAAAGAAATTTCAATTTATAAATGTTACTGTCACCAGGGTATGAAGCATGGTTTCTGAATGGAAGGGGCAATGAGAGAAACCGAGTATACATTAAAATCTTGCTTTGACTTCATGAAAACATGATCTTATCATGAATTAAGCAGCAACAGTCAGGAAAGAATTAAAAAATGTTGAAAGCTATTTAGAGGTTAAATAATATAAACACACTGAACTTGTAGTGTAAGAGAGAAAATGCCATTAAGGATGGTTGTCAGATTTCTAGATTGTACATGAGATGGAATTTAGATACATCTGCAGATATGGAGAATCCAGAAAAATGTGAATCTTTGAGAAAGGTGAGTTTTAATGTTGTCTTGTAATTTTTGTGGTACCTTAAGAAATCCAATGAGAAGTACAGTCTAGGTATTTGAATTCTGAATTCCTGAATCTTTGATTAAAGATTGAAGATATAGTGTATGAATTAAAAGAAAATGGACTTTTGATTTACACATGAAATTAAAAAGTACAAACAGAGGAAACCAGAAGCTGGAAAGAACCCAGATGTCCCTCAACGGAGGAATGGATTCAGAAGATGTGGTATATTTACACAATGGAATACTACTCTGCAATTAAAAACAATGAATTCACGAAATTCCTAGGCAAATGGTCAGAACTTGAAAATATCATCCTTAGTGAGGTAACCCAATCACAAAAGAACACACATGGTATGCAGTCACTGATAAGGGGATATTGACCCAGAATCTCGGAATACCCTAGACACAATCCGCATATCAATAGATTTCTAAAAAGATGGAAGGAGAGACCCCTGGTCCTGGAAAGACTGGATGTAGGGGAACGCCAGGACAGAGTAACGAGAGGGGGTTGAATGGAGAAAAGAGGGAGGGAAGGGGGCTTATGGGACTTTCGGGGAGGGAGGAAACGGGAAAGGGGAAGTGATTTGGAATGTAAATTAAAAAAATAAAATAAAAAAAATATGTTAGAGGGAACATTTAGAGTGATTAAAGCAGACCCAGAAAAACATACCACTAAGAAAGTTTGAAAACGGAAAGAGACACGGTGGATAATCTACAGTCTTAGCTGTGTTCAACAGTGAAGCACTGCTTCCTGCTGACTTCAAACATTTCTTTCTTAGCTAGAGGAAAAATATCTTAATCACTCATTGTTTTTTGAAAATTTTCCTCCTACCTCTGCAAAACTAAGTATTCTGTTTGACTAGTAAATTTAGAAAGAATATTTTGAAATGGGTGACCTGAAATAGTCATTTTCCTTTGGAATTTTCCTGAGAAAAAAATAATTTATATTCTCCTTCTTGAGATCTTCAACTATCGCAGGTAAGTTGGAGGAAAAAATTGCCTGAAAAGTGTACCAAAGTTTATGTAGTACAGTATGGACCATGGGTAGTAGGAAGTAAAGGAACAACTTAAGCCAGAAGAGAATACTGGCTTCTGGTCATGTGATTGGAATAAAAAGAGAAATTATTGATTCTGATATATGCATAATATTTGGAACTTAGGTACAGTGTTATTGAGTGATGATGGTCTGTTTGTTTTTCTGAGAAGTCATAAAGTACCAAATAGTACCAAGTATCTTTCATAATACTATTTAACAGTTGAAGAGTCAAATGGATAATACAACTGATTATAATAGAAAAGGCTCACTTTGAACTAAAATATATGGACTTGACAGTGCACAATGAGACTTCTGCCCCTCCTCTTATACTACTAAGCATTTGCAACATTACTTTATACTCAAACAATGCTGTTTATCATTTGACATGGTTGACACAAATATTTCCACAATTTCTGTAAGTGAATGCAAAGATCAATGTGCAATATTTCAACTATCTTACACATAAAACTCAATCCTCTATTTGTGCACCTTCATATATGAGGTCAAATTTCTAAAATAAATGACATTGTCAGATTCTATTATTAAAGAAAAACATAGCTCTGGGCAACAATAAGTGTTTAATAAGCATATATTAAAGTAATTGTTTCCAGGTGCTGACTGCCAAA
Organism: Tokudaia tokunoshimensis; assembly: GCA_036184795.1. Classification (NCBI taxonomy): domain Eukaryota; kingdom Metazoa; phylum Chordata; class Mammalia; order Rodentia; family Muridae; genus Tokudaia; species Tokudaia tokunoshimensis. Next base: position 39,116,614 of record BTHU01000023.1, read on the forward strand.
CCTACCACACTGTACAGGTTATACAATTGTTCTACCATTATGCAACATACCTTTCTGTTAATTTTAAATACACTATCTTTTCATTATAAATACCATTTTTTGTTTTTATAATAAAGGTAAAATAAAAGGGAACATAAAACTAGTGTTGCTTCGTACTTGAGACAATAATACATCAATATCTATCTCATGAAAGCTATAAACTAGTTCTCAGTGAGTACTCAAGGTGCCCATCAGACATTTAGATTCTAATTTCACTTGTAGTTAATTTCATTCTTTTTTATTATTATTTACATCCCAAATGCTGCCGTCCCAACAACTGGAGCAGAGAGTCTTCATAAATACAGTATTGTTTAGATATTAAATTAGTAAGAACCTGCACAGGGAGAGAATGCAATCAGCCATAAACAGCTCACCATGCTTTAAAACAACTCTCTGCTTGTCCAAATGAACTGCCAAATATAGATAAATAGTAAGAATACAATTTTCTGCTGTTGCAGTAACTGGAAGTGAGAACCTAAAAACAAAAATATTTTTATCAATAATCATTCACATGTAGCTAAGACAATAAAATATTTCTAATTATTTTAAATGCTTATAATGATTAAAACTCAAATTATTAATCATTTGTTTTTTCTTTTTCTCTTGTTTTTAGTAATCACCAAGAATATCTTGAAAGTTTGTAAATTTAAATTTTCAATAGATTACAAGCTTCACTTATAAAATACACTCCAGAAAAGTAATGATTAACTTTGCAGGTACGAAACACAGATTCAAATTACTATGTCAACCAATGTGGACATTCTAAAATGTAGAATTACCATAGTACACTACTATCCAACCTCAATATACTCTACACAGCATCCTACACCAAGGAGACACTGCCACATCCATGTTTACTGCTTTACTGTTTATAACAGGAAAGATACTGAAGAGAAAGAAAGCATTTTATCTGTCATCACTTGCGAATATGTGTATATGTATATAATATATATGTATATGTTTATTGTTTGTATATATGGTTGAGAAAGACAAATAGACAAACAGACAGACAGAGAGAGAGATTTTGGAAATAGAAAACTGGGAAATGAAAGGAGACCAGTTGAAAAAAGGAAAGAGATGGGTTAGAATAATAATGGTAATGTATAAATAATAAATATGACCAAAATATATAATACAACTAAAAGATAATTATCTTCCTAAAACTCAAAACTATTGATAATGAATGTGTGCCAATCAAGACAAATGAACAAAAGTCCACGTCTTTTGGAATTAAATTTGAAAGTAACACATTTTATTTACTCACAGTAACAATCTTCTAAATTAAATAGCATGAAGACATCAACATCAGTACCATCATTACCATCATCACAATGCTATGATGGAAATAACATTAGTAAGTTTTGTTTAAAAATTATTAAAATTATAGAAGGGAAACAGTACTGTAGCACCTGTGGATGTTCTTCACTTGTTTTCTAATGCACTGAGATACCATCAACTAGTATTTTGTTACTATCTTCTGGGTAGACATTCTATTACAGGCACTCAAAATCAGAACATAGGAGTTATTCTTAGGGTCAGGTTTATAATCACCACCTATACTGTATGAGATCTTTAAGGCCCTGGTACTTGCTTCTAGAAAATCATAGTCGTAGTAAGAATAGAACAAATTGTATAGTACACTATTTTCCACAGTATATCAGAGAATCAGATTGAGGCTCAGACTTTTACTTTAAACTTTATATATATATATATATATATATAAAGTTTATATATATATACATAGTTTATATATATATATACATAGTCACTGTATTTGAATTCTTCTAGCACCTTATGTTTTTTAATGGCAGCATTTCAACAGTATACAAAAAATTCCTATTTGTGGATACTGTTACCAAAGTACAACATGAACAAACAAAATGAGAACTATCCCTTAAAACATTATAATTTAAGAAAAATAGTTAAAAACAAGTTTTGTTCCAAGAACAAAGTCAAAATATGTATACTGCTTTCTTTTTCCTATTTTAAAAGAAACTTGTTGAAGACTATAAAGAAAAGTCAGTGTCTGCAAGGACAAAAACAAGTAATAAAAAAAATATGAAGTTATTAGCACTCATCCCAGGGGCATATAGTATAGAAAAGAGATAAGGTATCTAGTGTGCAAAGACAAGCAGTTTATTCATTTGTACTATTATGCATAGATTAAAATATAAAGAAAACTTGCTTATGATATTAGTAGTACTATAAATTTTATTACATGTACTTCTGAAATAATGGAACTAATGGTGCCATGTAAGTGAATTACGGTAATATTTATTGCCAATGTCAAATCAGCTACAAGTACTACATGTTATAAAAAAAAATTCTGAAATGCTCAGTTACACAAACAGTAAAATTAGAAGTCACTGTGCCATAATGGGTTTCAATTCACATCCAGAAATCAAATGGCAACTTTGGCATTCCAGTAATTTAAAATGGTTCTACTGGGCAATAATCAACATAGACATTCGAGGAGACAAGATTGATGATGTGGTTTTGTATGATCATATAAATAATGAAATGGATAAAGACTATTGTGATATGATAAAATATTTTCCAGTATTAATAACGCTGAAATTGTTTCATTTATTATGCTGGTATTCATCAGATAACTTCATTCCTTTTTACAGTAGTATGTAAGTATATAATTTATATCCCATAGAATCTACTTGAGATATATAATTAAATGTGTTTTAATAAGTTCACAGAATCCACAACCTCTATCATTACTTAGTTTTAGAATACTGTCAGGATCCTTAAATCATAAAAGAGAAGTAACAACCACATTAAGTGTAACGTTTAATTTAACAATCTCACTAGCTAATATCTGATTTTTATCTCTATTAATTTGTCTATTGTAGACATTTCTACTAGGAAGTTAATAAGATAGATATGGATAAAATTTTAAGACTATGTGGATATCCCTTGCCTTATGAGACATTCATACTATTCTATTGAATTTTACGACCACATAATATTCATCAGATAAGACAGGAAACGTCTCATAATTTATAATTCAACACTCCAGTCACATTTTATCTCTACTTATTTATCCATTATTAGTGAAGGTTAAAAACTCTTATGCTTATCACCCCACAATATCTTTTTTTTTATTATTTTATTTTATTTTTTTAATTTACATTCCAAATCACTTCCCCTTTACCGTTTCCTCCCTCCCCGAAAGTCCCATAAGCCCCCTTCCCTCCCTCTTTTCTCCATTCAACCCACTCTCGTTACTCTGTCCTGGCGTTCCCCTACATCCAGTCTTTCCAGGACCAGGGGTCTCTCCTTCCATCTTTTTAGAAATCTATTGATATGCGGATTGTGTCTAGGGTATTCCGAGATTCTGGGTCAATATCCCCTTATTAGTGACTGCATACCATGTGTGTTCTTTTGTGATTGGGTTACCTCACTAAGGATGATATTTTGAAGTTCTGACCATTTGCCTAGGAATTTCGTGAAATCATTGTTTTTAATTGCAGAGTAGTATTCCATTGTGTAGATATACCACATCTTCTGAATCCATTCCTCCGTTGAGGGACATCTGGGTTCTTTCCAGCTTCTGGCTATTATAAATAAGGCTGCTATGAATATAGTGGAGCATGTGTCCTTATTGCGTGCAGGTAAAGTCTCTGGGTATATGCCCAGGAGTGGTATAGCCGGATCCTCTGGGAGTGTCATGCCCAGTTTTCTGAGGAACCGCCAGACTGCTTTCCAGAGTGGTTGTACCAGCCTGCAATTCCACCAGCAGTGGAGGAGTGTTCCTCTTTCTCCACATCCTTGACAACAACTGCTGTCTCCTGTGTTTTTGATCTTAGCCATCCTGACTGGTGTGAGATGGAATCTCAGGGTTGTTTTGATTTGCATTTCCCTAATGACTAAGGATGATGAACATCTCTTTAGGTGCTTCTCAGCCATTAGATATTCTTCAGGTGAGAACACTTTGTTTAGCTCAGTACCCCATTTTTTAATAGGGTTACTTGCCTCTCTGGAGTTTAACTTCTTGAGTTCTTTGTATATATTGGATATTAGCCCGCTGTCGGATGTAAGGTTGGTAAAGATCATTTCCCAGTTACTTGGTTGCCGCTTTGTCTTTTTGACAGTGTCTTTTGCCTTGCAAAAACTTTGTAATTTAATGAGGTCCCATTTGTCTATTCTTGATCTTAGAGCATAAGCTATTGGAGTTCTGTTCAGGAAATTCTCCCCTGTGCCCATATGTTCAAGGTTCTTCCCTAGTTTCCCTTCTATTAGTTTCAGTGTGTCTGGTTTTATGTGGAGATCTTTGATCCACTTAGAATTGAGCTTAGTGCAAGGAGATAAGGATGGGTCAATTTGCATTCTTCTGCATGTTGACCTCCAGCTGAGCCAGCACCATTTGTTGAAAAGGCTATCTTTTTTCCACTGGATGGTTTTAGCTCCTTTGTCAAAGATCAAGTGACCATAGGAGTGTGGATTCATTTCTGGGTCTTCAATTCTGTTCCATTGGTCTACATGTCTGTTACTGTACCAATACCATGCGGTTTTTAACACTATTGCTCTGTAGTAGAGCTTGAGGTCCGGGACACTGATTCGCCCAGAGGTTCTTTTACTCTTGAGAATACTTTTAGCTATTCTGGGTTTTCTGTTATTCCAGATGAATTTTTGAATTGCTCTTTCTAACTCTATGAAGAATTGAGTTGGGATTTTGATGGGGATTGCATTGAATCTGTGTATTACTTTTGGTAAGATGCTCATTTTTACTATATTAATCCTGCCAATCCATGAGCATGGCAGATTTTTCCATCTTCTGAGGTCTTCTTCAATTTCTTTCTTCAGAGACTTGAAGTTCTTGTCATACAGATCTTTCACTTGTTTGGTTAGAGTCACGCCAAGATACTTAATATGGTTTGTGGCTATCGTGAAGGGTATTATTTCCCTTACTTCTTTCTCAGCCTGCTTATCCTTTGAGTACAGGAAGGCTTCTGACTTGCTTGAGTTGATTTTATATCCGGCCACTTTGCTGAAGTAGTTTATCAGCTGTAGGAGTTCTCTGGTGGAGTTCTTTGGGTCGCTTATGTATACTATCATATCGTCTGCAAATAGTGATAGTTTGACTTCTTCCTTTCCAATTTGTATCCCTTTGACCTCTTTTTGTTGTCTAATTGCTCTAGCTAGAACTTCAAGTACTATATTGAAAAGATATGGAGAGAGAGGGCAGCCTTGTCTAGTCCCTGATTTTAGTGGGATTGCTTCAAGTTTCTCTCCATTTAGATTGATGCTGGCTACTGGTTTGCTGTAAATTGCTTTTACTATGTTTACATATGGGCCTTGAATTCCTGATCTTTCCAAGACCTTTAGCATGGAAGGATGCTGAATTTTGTCAAATGCTTTCTCAGCATCTGATGAGATGACCATGTGGTTTTTTTCTTTGAGATTGTTTATGTAGTGGATTACATTGATGGATTTCGTTATATTGAACCATCCCTGCATCCCTGGGATGAAGCCTACTTGATCGTGGTGAATGATCATTTTGATGTGTTCTTGGATTCGGTTGGCAAGAATTTTATTGAGTATTTTTGCATCGATATTCATAAGAGAGATTGGCCTGAGATTCTCTTTCTTTGTCGGATCTTTGTGTGCTTTTGGTATTAGTGTAATTGTGGCTTCATAGAACGAGTTGGGTAGTGTTCCTTCTGTTTCTATTTTGTGGAACAGTTTGAAGAGTATTGGTGTTAGGTCTTCTTTGAAGGTCTGATAGAATTCTGCACTAAAACCATCTGGACCTGTGCTTTTTTTTGTTGGAAGACTTCCAATGACAACTTCTATTTCTTCAGGGGTTATAGGATGGTTTAGATGGTCTATTTGATCCTGATTTAATTTTGGTACTTGGTATCTGTCAAGGAAATTGTCCATTTCCTCAAGATTTTCTAGTTGTGTTGAATACAGGTTTTTGTAGTAGGATCTGATGATTTTTTGAATTTCCTCAGTTTCTGTTGTTATCTCTCCCTTTTCGTTTCTGATTTAATTTGGATACTATCTCTGTGCTCTCTGGTTAGTCTGGCTAAGGGCTTATCTATCTTGTTAATTTTCTCAAAGAACCAACTCCTCGTTCTGTTGATTCTTTGTATGGTTTTCTTTGTTTCTACTTGATTGATTTCAGCCCTGAGTTTGATGATTTCCTGCCTTCTACTCCTCTTTGGTGTATTTGCTTCTTTTTGTTCCAGGGCTTTCAGGTGTGCCATTAAGCTGTTAGTGTATGCTGTCTCCCGTTTCTTTTTGGCGGCACTCAGGGCTATGAATTTTCCTCTTAGCACTGCTTTCATTGTGTTCCATAAATTAGGGTATGTTGTGCCTTCATTTTCATTAACTTTCAAAAAGTCTTTGATTTCTTTCTTTATTTCCATCTTGACCAAGTTATCATTGAGTAGAGCATTGTTCAGCCTCCATGTGTACGTGGGTTTTCTTTTGTTTTTGTTGCCATTGAAGACCACCCTTATTCCATAGTGATCTGATAGGAGGCATGGGATTATTTCTATCTTCTTGTATCTTTTGAGGTCTGATTTGTGACCAATTATATGGTCAATTTTGGAGAAGGTACCATGAGAAGCTGAGAAGAAGGTGTATTCTTTAGCTCTAGGATGAAATGTTCTATATATATCAGTTAGTTCCATTTGGTCCAAGGCTTCAATTAGATTCACTGTGTCCTTGTTTAGTTTCTGCTTTCCTGAACGATCCATTTCAGAGAGCGGGGTGTTGAAGTCACCCACTATTATTGTGTGCGGTGCGATGTGTGCTTTGAGTTTTAGTAAAGTTTCTTTTACGAATGAGGGTGCCCTTGCATTTGGAGCATAGATATTCAGAATTGAGAGTTTTTTTTTTAATTTAATTTAATTTTATTTTTTTAATTTACATTCCAAATCACTTCCCCTTTCCCGTTTCCTCCCTCCCCGAAAGTCCCATAAGCCCCCTTCCCTCCCTCTTTTCTCCGTTCAACCCCCTCTCATTACTCTGTCCTGGCGTTCCCCTACATCCAGTCTTTCCAGGACCAGGGGTCTCTCCTTCCATCTTTTTAGAAATCTATTGATATGCTGATTGTGTCTAGGGTATTCTGAGATTCTGGGTCAATATCCCCTTATCAGTGACTTCATACCATGTGTGATCTTTTGTGATTGGGTTACCTCACTAAGGATGATATTTTCAAGTTCTGACCATTTGCCTAGGAATTTCGTGAATTCATTGTTTTTAATTGCAGAGTAGTATTCCATTGTGTAAATATACCACATCTTCTGAATCCATTCCTCCGTTGAGGGACATCTGGGTTCTTTCCAGCTTCTGGCTATTATAAATAAGGCTGCTATGAATATAGTGGAGCATGTGTCCTTATTGCATGCAGGTAAAGTCTCTGGGTATATGCCCAGGAGTGGTATAGCCGGATCCTCCGGAAGTGTCATGCCCAGTTTTCTGAGGAGCCGCCAGACTGCTTTCCAGAGTTGTTGTACCAGCCTGCAATTCCACCAGCAGTGGAGGAGTGTTCCTCTTTCTCCACATCCTCGCCAACAACTGCTGTCTCCTGTGTTTTTGATCTTAGCCATCCTGACTGGTGTGAGATGGAATCTCAGGGTTGTTTTGATTTGCATTTCCCTAATGACTAAGGATGATGAACATCTCTTTAGGTGCTTCTCAGCCATTAGATATTCTTCAGGTGAGAACTCTTTGTGTAGCTCTGTACCCCATTTTTTAATAGGGTTACTTGCCTCTCTGGAGTTTAACTTCTTGAGTTCTTTGTATATCTTGGATATTAGCCCTCTGTCGGATGTAAGGTTGGTAAAGATCATTTCCCAGTTAGTTGGTTGCCGCTTTGTCTTTTTGACGGTGTCTTTTGCCTTGCAAAAACTTTGTAATTTAATGAGGTCCCATTTGTCTATTCTTGATCTTAGAGTATAAGCTATTGGAGTTCTGTTCAGGAAATTCTCCCCTGTGCCCATATGTTCAAGGTTCTTCCCTAGTTTCCCTTCTATTAGTTTCAGTGTGTCTGGTTTTATGTGGAGATCTTTGATCCACTTAGAATTGAGCTTAGTGCAAGGAGATAAGGATGGGTCAATTTGCATTCTTCTGCATGTTGACCTCCAGCTGAGCCAGCACCATTTGTTGAAAAGGCTATCTTTTTTCCACTGGATGGTTTTAGCTCCTTTGTCAAAGATCAAGTGACCATAGGAGTGTGGATTCATTTCTGGGTCTTCAATTCTGTTCCATTGATCTACATGTCTGTTACTGTACCAATACCATGCAGTTTTTAACACTATTGCTCTGTAGTACAGCTTGAGGTCCGGGATACTGATTCCCCCAGAGGTTCTTTTACTCTTGAGAATAGTTTTAGCTATTCTGGGTTTTCTGTTATTCCAGATGAATTTTTGAATTGCTCTTTCTAACTCTATGAAGAATTGAGTTGGGATTTTGATGGGGATTGCATTGAATCTGTGTATTACTTTTGGTAAGATGCTCATTTTTACTATATTAATCCTGCCAATCCATGAGCATGGCAGATTTTTCCATCTTCTGAGGTCTTCTTCAATTTCTTTCTTCAGAGACTTGAAGTTCTTGTCATACAGATCTTTCACTTGTTTGGTTAGCGTCACGCCAAGATACTTAATATGGTTTGTGGCTATCGTAAAGGGTATTATTTCTCTTACTTCTTTCTCAGCCTGCTTATCCTTTGAGTATAGGAAGGCTTCTGACTTGCTTGAGTTGATTTTATATCCGGCCACTTTGCTGAAGTCGTTTATCAGCTGTAGGAGTTCTCTGGTGGAGTTCTTTGGGTCGCTTATGTATACTATCATATCGTCTGCAAATAGTGATAGTTTGACTTCTTCCTTTCCAATTTGTATCCCTTTGACCTCTTTTTCTTGTCTAATTGCTCTAGCTAGAACTTCAAGTACTATATTGAAAAGATATGGAGAGAGAGGGCAGCCTTGTCTAGTCCCTGATTTTAGTGGGATTGCTTCAAGTTTCTCTCCGTTTAGATTGATGCTGGCTACTGGTTTGCTGTAAATTGCTTTTACTATGTTTAGATATGGGCCTTGAATTCCTGATCTTTCCAAGACCTTTAGCATGAAAGGATGCTGAATTTTGTCAAATGCTTTCTCAGCATCTAATGAGATGACCATGTGGTTTTTTTCTTTGAGATTGTTTATGTAGTGGATTACATTGATGGATTTCCTTATATTGAACCATCCCTGCATCCCTGGGATGAAGCCTACTTGATCGTGGTGAATGATCGTTTTGATGTGTTCTTGGATTCGGTTGGCAAGAATTTTATTGAGTATTTTTGCATTGATATTCATAAGAGAGATTGGCCTGAGATTCTCTTTCTTTGTCGGATCTTTGTGTGCTTTTGGTATTAGTGTAATTGTGGCTTCATAGAACGAGTTGGGTAGTGTTCCTTCTGTTTCTATTTTGTGGAACAGTTTGAAGAGTATTGGTGTTAGGTCTTCTTTGAAGGTCTGATAGAATTCTGCACTAAAACCATCTGGACCTGTGCTTTTTTTGGTTGGAAGACTTCCAATGACAACTTCTATTTCTTCAGGGGTTATAGGATGGTTTAGATGGTCTATTTGATCCTGATTTAATTTTGGTACTTGGTATCTGTCAAGGAAATTGTCCATTTCCTCAAGATTTTCTAGTTGTGTTGAATACAGGTTTTTGTAGTAGGATCTGATGATTTTTTGAATTTCCTCAGTTTCTGTTGTTATCTCTCCCTTTTCGTTTCTGATTTTATTAATTTGGATACTATCTCTGTGCCCTCTGGTTAGTCTGGCTAAGGGCTTATCTATCTTGTTGATTTTCTCAAAGAACCAACTCCTCGTTTTGTTGATTCTTTGTATGGTTTTCTTTGTTTCTACTTGATTGATTTCAGCCCTGAGTTTGATGATTTCCTGCCTTCTACTCCTCTTTGGTGTATTTGCTTCTTTTTGTTCCAGGGCTTTCAGGTGTGCCATTAAGCTGTTAGTGTATGCTGTCTCCCGTTTCTTTTTGGCGGCACTCAGGGCTATGAATTTTCCTCTTAGCACTGCTTTCATTGTGTCCCATAAGTTAGGGTATGTTGTGCCTTCATTTTCATTAACTTTCAAAAAGTCTTTGATTTCTTTCTTTATTTCCACCTTGACCAAGTTATCATTGAGTAGAGCATTGTTCAGCCTCCATGTGTACGTGGGTTTTCTTTTGTTTTTGTTGCCATTGAAGACCACCCTTATTCCATAGTGATCTGATAGGATGCATGGGATTATTTCTATCTTCTTGTATCTGTTGAGGTCTGATTTGTGACCAATTATATGGTCAATTTTGGAGAAGGTACCATGAGGAGCTGAGAAGAAGGTGTATTCTTTAGCTCTAGGATGAAATGTTCTATATATATCAGTTAGTTCCATTTGGTCCAAGGCTTCAATTAGATTCACTGTGTCCCTGTTTAGTTTCTGCTTTCCTGAACGATCCATTTCAGAGAGCGGGGTGTTGAAGTCACCCACTATTATTGTGTGCGGTGCGATGTGTGCTTTGAGTTTTAGTAAAGTTTCTTTTACGAATGAGGGTGCCCTTGCATTTGGAGCATAGATATTCAGGATTGAGAGTTCTTGATGGTGGATTTTTCCCTTGATCAGTATGTAGTGTCCTTCTGTGTCTTTTTTGATGACTTTGGGTTGAAAATCAATTTTATCCGATATTAGGATGGCTACTCCACCTCGTTTCTTGGGGCCATTTGCTTGTAAAATTGTTTTCCAGCCTTTTACTCTGAGGTAGTGTTTGTCTTTGACACTGAGGTGCGTTTCCTGCATGCAGCAAAATGCTGGGTCCTGTTTACGTATCCAGTCTGCTAGTCTATGTCTTTTAATTGGGGAATTGAGACCATTGATATTAAGAGAGATTAAGGCATAGTGATTATTGCCATCTGCCATTCTTGACGCTATCTTTATGTTTGAGTGGTTATCTACTTTTGGGTTAGATTCAAGGTTATTATCTCATTTTTTCCAGGGTGTTGTTTCTCTCCCTGTATTGGAGGTTTCCACCTATTATCCGTTGCAGGGCTGGATTTGTGGAAAGATATTGTGAAAATTTGGTTTTATCATGGAATATCTTGGTCTCTCCATCTATGGTGATTGAGAGTTTTGCTGGGTATAGTAGTCTAGGCTGGCATTTGTGCTGTCTTAGTGTCTGCATGAGATCTGCCCAGGATCTTCTGGCTTTCATAGTCTCTGGTGAGAAGTCTGATGTGATTCGGATAGGTCTTCCTTTGTATGTTACTTGGCCCTTTTCTCTTACTGCATTTAGTATTCTTTCTTTGTTTAGAACATTCGGTGTTTTGATTATTATGTGACGGGAGGTATTTCTGTTCTGGTCCAGTCTGTTTGGAGTTCTGTAGGCTTCTTGTACGTTCATCGGCATCTCTCTCTTTAAGTTAGGGAAGTTTTCCTCCATAATTTTGTTGAAGATGTTTACTGGCCCTTTAAGTTGCAAATCTTCACTCTCATCTATACCTATAATCCTTAGGTTTGGTCTTCTCATTGTGTCCTGGATTTCCTGGATGTTTTGGGTTATGCGTTTTTTGCATTTTGCATTTTCTTTGACTGTTGAGTCGATGCTTTCTATGGAATCTTCAGCACCTGAGATTCTTTCTTCCATCTCTTGTATTCTATTGTTGATGTTTGCATCTATGACTCCTGATTTCTTCCCAAGGTTTTCTATCTCCAAAGTTGTCTCCCTTTGTGATTTCTTAGTTGTTTCTACTTCCTTTTTTAGTTCCTGGATGGATTTGCTGAGATCCTTCACTTGTTTGTTTGTATTTTCCTGTATTTCTTTAAGGTATTTTTGCATTACCTCTTTCAGGATTTCTTCCTGATGACCCACGTTCTCCTGCATTTCTCTGAGCGATTTTTGTGTTTCCTCCCCATGGGATTCCATCTGTTGATCCATCATCTCCTGCATTTCTTTAAGCAGTTCTCGTGTTTCCTTTGTAAGGGCATCTAACCGTTGATTCATTTCTTTAAGCAATTTTTGTGTTGCCTCCTTATGGGCATCCGTCTGTTGACCCATATTCTTCTGCATTTCTTTATGCAAATTTCGTGATTCCTTTGTGAGTGCATCTACCCGTTGATTCATCTCGTTAAGCGATTTTTGTGTTGTCTCCTTGTGCGCCTCCATCTTTTGATCCATGTTCTCCCGCATTTCTCTAAGCGATTTTTGTGTTTCCTTTGTAAGGGCTTCTAACCGTTGATTCATGGTCTCCTGTAACTCTTTATGAGATTTATTTGTGTCCTTCTTGTGATCCTCTAATAGCATCATGAGAAGTGATTTTAAATCCAGATCTTGTCTTTCGGGTGTGGTGGGGTATCCAGGACTTGCTGCTGTTGGAGAGTTGGGTTCGGATGGTCCCACATTACTTTGATTACTGTTAGTAACATTCCTACGTTTGCCTTTTGCCATCTGGATACCTCTGGTGTTAGTTGGTCCTGCTGCCACTGGCTGTTGGTTGGACCTCCTGTGAGCCTGCAAAGCTATTTCTGCCCCCCCTGGATTACCAGGATTCCCCTGGCACCGATTTCTGGGGCCTGCCTGCTCCTGAGTGACTTTGGAGCCCTAATGTGCTTTGCCCCAAGTGATCTTATATTGGGGAGGCCTTGCACATCTAAAGGCTCAGCCTAGTGGATTCCTGGAGCAGAGGTCGCCAAAGGGAGGGTGGCAGGCTCCTGCCCTGTGCAGGGGTGTGTGATCTCTCCTGGGGGGGGAGGGGGCGTCCCTCTGCCAGGCAGAAGTCCCACAGCAGATCTGGCGCGCTGGTCACTGCAGATCAGCCCAGCACCTGGGAGCAGGTTACACACAAGCTGCCTGAACCCGAAGCGATATTATGCCTGTCTGTCTCTGAGCCTGGCGGTCCCAACTACATGGTCACTGGAGCAAAGATGGCGGAGGGCACTCTCCGTGGCGCCGCTCACCCTGTGGTCAAGATGGCCCGCCGATCTGGCACCCAGACGACCACAGCGCCAACCTGCCCTCGGGCACAGACGGAAGCCCCAACAGGCCGTGTCCCAAGTGATGTTATATTGGGGGGAGAGCCTGGGTACCGGTCTCTCCAGCGCAGTCCGCGGGAACAGAGGTCGCGGAAGGGAAGCTGGCAGGCTCCCTCCCTGCGCGGGGTCCCTCCACCAGGCAGAAGGTCCCACCGCGGAACTGGCGCGCTGGTCACTGCAGATCAGCCCAGCACCTGGGAGCAGGTTACACACAAGCTGCCTGAAACCGAAGCGATATTATGCCTGTCTGTCTCTGAGCCTGGCGGTCCCAACTACCTGGTCACTGGAGCCGAATTGAGAGTTTTTGATGGTGGATTTTTCCCTTGATCAGTATGTAGTGTCCTTCTGTGTCTTTTTTGATGACTTTAGGTTGAAAATCAATTTTATCCGATATTAGGATGGATACTCCACCTCGTTTCTTGGGGCCATTTGCTTGTAAAATTGTTTTCCAGCCTTTTACTCTGAGGTAGTGTTTGTCTTTGACACTGAGGTGCGTTTCCTGCATGCAGCAAAATGCTGGGTCCTGTTTACGTATCCAGTCTGCTAGTCTATGTCTTTTAATTGGGGAATTGAGACCATTGATATTAAGAGAGATTAAGGCATAGTGATTATTGCCATCTGCCATTCTTGACGCTATCTTTATGTTTGAGTGGTTATCTACTTTTGGGTTTTATTCAAGAAGGTTATTATCTCATTTTTTCCAGGGTGTTGTTTCTCTCCCTGTATTGGAGGTTTCCACCTATTATCCGTTGCAGGGCTGGATTTGTGGAAAGATATTGTGAAAATTTGGTTTTATCACGGAATATCTTGGTCTATCCATCTATGGTGATTGAGAGTTTTGCTGGGTATAGTAGTCAAGGCTGGCATTTGTGCTATCTTAGTGTCTGCATGAGATCTGCCCAGGATCTTCTGGCTTTCATAGTCTCTGGTGAGAAGTCTGATGTGATTCGGATAGGTCTTCCTTTGTATGTTACTTGGCCCTTTTCTCTTACTGCTTTTAGTATTCTTTGTTTAGAACATTCCGTGTTTTGATTATTATGTGACGGGAGGTATTTCTGTTCTGGTCCAGTCTGTTTGGAGTTCTGTAGGCTTCTTGTACATTCATCGGCATCTCTCTCTTTAAGTTAGGGAAGTTTTCCTCCATAATTTTGTTGAAGATGTTTACTGGCCCTTTAAGTTGCAAATCTTCACTCTCATCTATACCTATAATCCTTAGGGTTGGTCTTCTCATTGTGTCCTGGATTTCCTGGATGTTTTGGGTTACACGGTTTTTGCATTTTGCATTTTCTTTGACTGTTGAGTCGATGCTTTCTATGGAATCTTCAGCACCTGAGATTCTTTCTTCCATCTCTTGTATTCTATTGTTTATGTTTGCATCTATGACTCCTGATTTCTTCCCAAGGTTTTCTATCTCCAAAGTTGTCTCCCTTTGTGATTTCTTAGTTGTTTCTACTTCCTTTTTTAGTTCCTGGATGGATTTGCTAAGATTCTTCACTTGTTTGTTTGTATTTTCCTGTATTTCTTTAAGGTATTTTTGCATTACCTCTTTCAGGATTTCTTCCTGATGACCCACGTTCTCCTGCATTTCTCTGAGCGATTTTTGTGTTTCTTCCTCATGGGATTCCATCTGTTGATCCATCGTCTCCTGCATTTCTTTAAGCAGTTCTCGTGTTTCCTTTGTAAGGGCATCTAACCATTGATTCATTTCTTTAAGCAATTTTTGTGTTGCCTCCTTATGGGCATCCATCTGTTGACCCATATTCTTCTGCATTTCTTTATGCAAATTTTGTGATTCCTTTGTGAGTGCATCTACCCGTTGATTCATCTCGTTAAGCGATTTTTGTGTTGTCTCCTTGTGCGCCTCCATCTTTTGATCCATGTTCTCCTGCATTTCTCTAAGCGATTTTTGTGTTTCCTTTGTAAGGGCTTCTAACCGTTGATTCATGGTCTCCTGTAACTCTTTATGAGATTTATTTGTGTCCTTCTTGTGATCCTCTGATAGGATCATGAGAAGTGATTTTAAATCCAGATCTTGTCTTTCGGGTGTGCTGGGGTATCCAGGACTTGCTGCTGTTGGAGAGTTGGGTTCGGATGGTCCCACATTACTTTGATTTCTGTTAGTAACATTCCTACGTTTGCCTTTTGCCATCTGGATACCTCTGGTGTTAGTTGGTCCTGCTGCCACTGGCTGTTGCTTGGACCTCCTGTGAGCCTGCAAAGCTATTTCTGCCCCCCTTGGATTACCAGGATTCCCCTGGCACCGATTTCTGGGGCCTGCCTGCTCCTGAGTGACTTTGGAGCCCTAATGTGCCTTGCCCCAAGTGATCTTATATTGGGGAGGCCTTGCACATCTAAAGGCTCAGCCTAGTTGATTCCTGGAGCAGAGGTCGCCAAAGGGAGGCTGGTAGGCTCCTGTCCTGTGCAGGGGTGTGTGATCTCTCCTGGGGGGGAGGGGGCGTCCCTCTGCCAGGCAGAAGTCCCACAGCAGAGCTGGCGAGCTGGTTACTGCAGATCAGCCCAGCACCTGGGAGCAGGTTACACACAAGCTGCCTGAGACCGAAGCGATATTATGTCAGTCTGTCTCCGAGCCTGGCAGTCCCCACTACCTGGCCACTGGAGCAAAGATGGCGGAGGGCACTCTCCGTGGAGCCGCTCACCCTGTAGACGTGATGGCCCGCCGATCTGGCACCCAGACGACCACAGCGCTGACCCGTTCTCGGGCACAGACGGAAGCCCCAACAGGCCATGTCCCAAGTGATGTTATATTGGGGATAGGGAGCTTGGGGTATCTGTCTCTTCAGCGCAGTCTGCGGGAACAGAGGTCGCGGAAGGAAAGCTGGTAGGCTCCCGCCCAGTGCGGGGTCCCTCTGCCAGGCAGAAGTCCCACAGCAGAGCTGGCACGCTGGTCACTACAGATCAGCCCCGCACCTGGGAGCCACACACACACAAGCCGCCCGAGACCCAAGCGACATTATGCCTGTCTGTCTCAGAACCTGGCTGTCCCAACCTCCCAGTCACTGGAGCAAAGATGGCGGAAGGCACTCTCTGTGGAGCCGCTCACCCTGTAGACGAGATGGCCCGCCGATCTGGCACCCAGACGACCACAGCGCTGACCCGTTCTCGGGCACAGACGGAAGCCCCAACAGGCTGTGTCCCAAGTGATGTTATATTGGGGGTAGGGAGCTTGGGGTACCTGTCTCTTCAGCGCAGTCTGCGGGAATAGAGGTCGCGGAAGGAAAGCTGGTAGGCTCCCGCCCAGTGCGGGGTCCATCTGCCAGGTAGAAGTCCCACAGCAGAGCTGGCGCGCTGGTCACTGCAGATCAGCCCCGCACCTGGCAGCTGCATACACACAAGCCGCCTGAGACCCAAGCGATATTATGCCTGTCTGTCTCAGAACCTGGCTGTCCCAACCTCCCAGTCACTGGAGCAAAGATGGTGGAGGGCCCACAATATCTTTAAGAAGGTAATGTTGAAGCTTTCTGTTAAATCTCTGAGACAAATGTCCAGTAATTACAATTTTTTTAACTTTACAATAGCAAAGGAACTATTATGATCTGACAAAAATAGCAAACATAATGTTAAATAGTATGATATCATTTTATATTTATCAGACTTATTATTTTCCATTCACATCAGAACTAGTTCAAATGAGGTAAAGAAGAGCAGGTGGAAAGGGAGGGGAAAGAGAGATGGGAGGGAGAGGGAAGAGGTGGGAGAGAGAGGGAGCAAGGGAGTGAGAGAGAGAGAGAGAGAGAGAGAGAGAGAGAGAGAGAGAGAGAGAGAGAGAATGCTGAGCCAGTCCTTTTTTATTGTGAAAGCTACTACATTAAACATTACCATTAGAACTGGGTGGGTGATTCAGTACCAACATTCAATGAATGGAAAAAAAATTGATGATTTGATGACTATATTTTGTCTAGAAGAAGTTATTTCAGAAAAAAATATCCTTGATTAAAGTCTCTAAAATGACATACCCAAATCTACTTATAACTCTTTTAAATTCAATCACTGCTAGCAAAATATCACATGTAATCTTATTTACATACACATTTATTAATCGTGCCTACTATCGATAATATTTTATATTATTTTGGCCAAGCACTGAGTCAAGGAAATTTTACTATGGGAGTTCTAATGTACATAAATGTACAGTAGAGATCATCCACAAGGTTCTGAAATGGAAGGCTCTGTATTGCAAGTAATAATACACACACAATGTTTGAATTTATTCAGTAAAAGTGACAGAAGCTGTACAAAAATCCCACAATGCCTTTCTACTCTAATTTTTTGCACAAAGTTTGTGGAAAAATCATCATAGACATGTTACATTATCCTAATAAATAATTCATACTTATATATAAACTTATGTTTGTATATAAATATGACTGTATTTACATAATTGAAAGTAATATATGAAAGCATACTACACTTCTAATACATGATACCTATGGGTTTACAAGGCAAAGAAATTAACAATTAATAGCATTTTTAAAACTCAGTACTGATTGAATTTTTGTAAAGATTAATACCTTCCTTTTATTATTTAAAATCTTAATATTCTTTATATGAAGCAATAATAAAATCAAATTCTGAAATTCTACTGATATAATTTTTCCTTAATCAATCATTACAAATGGTTCAGAAGCTAGACATCCAGGCAGTGAAGCAGAAAGTTGAAAGAGAGATGGATAACTGTCCTACTAGTTTGCAGGACCTATGCAACCACCCTGTACTCAGAACCTTAAAAAGACTAGCAATCTCTCAGGTGATTGATCTCTCTTACAAAGAAAAAATGAATGGGACACTGAAGCTTCTTTTAAATGAAAACATGCTGAGCATGATATAGGTAGGTCAGCCATCTCCCACTTGCTCCAAATGAGCATATGTGTTTAGAAAAGGAGAATGGAGAAATCGCATCTATAAGTATGTTTATGGTGTTTACTCTAGTTTAAAAGTGTTTTATCATCATTTTGATAATCTGTAAAGGCATGGTAAACATTACCTTGAAAGCTTTTGGGTTTGTGCCAATCCATATTTAAGCATTAATTGAATTAAAATTATTTAACATTGCATATTTATAGTTTATTATAATACAGTGGTGTACTGTGTTTGTTAAACATAAAAAAAATGCTAGCATAGACTTTGTAAAATCCCATAATTTACTTTAACAGATCTATCAAGAAAATAGAATAAATGTACAGTTATAGAATTTCACAGACAGGCAAGGAATAAGGAACAAATGATTATACCAGAATAAAGAGTCATTCCTTAGGCATTCTAGTCCTCAGGAATGGTGAGTATATACAAGCATTATGTCTAATATAACGTCTGAAATCATAATAGGTAATAGAACTAGGCACTAACTATGATTTTTCAGTTATGATCAATTACATGCTTCTTTGAAATCCTCTTATTCACCCTGCATTTTAGCCATCATAATGCTAAAAAGTCTACAATATATTATAGTAAATAAGGAAAAATATAAACTTCTATTACTTTTGAATTGATGGCCAATTAAAACACTCTTCAGAAGTTTGTGTGCAAAACAATTTATAAAGGAGACATTTCAATACCAATGTGGTTGCTATTGACACTGATGTTTCTCACCGCCTGTCAATTGCAAATGTACAGGGATATTACTACTGAAACCATTAGGACTATACTATTCTTTGAATAAAAAATAACAATTCATATGGTTAAATCTGATATCAAAACGTTGATATACATGGTATGGGCTGCCCTTGGAGATGATCTAGAATTGATTTTCAGTATCTACATGTTGGCTCATAACCAATAGTAGTAACTCCAATTCCAATGTATGTGATGCCATCCTTTGGACTTCACAGATAATTTTTGCATGTGGTGTACAGACATAAAAGTAGGCAAAACCATACACATTAAATAATATATATGTATATATTTAATAAACATGCACTAAATATAAACTATTTATATCCAAGTAGCTGTGAATTATCCAAGTGAGAAAGTAAAAAGGATAGCACGAAGAACTTTGGCTATAAAAGACCTCAACACTTTGGCTACAAAGTCTTGAATACATCCAAAGTAAAGAGGAAACAGGTGTGGTATTCCAGGTACTAGGTAGGATTGTGATGGCTGTGGAGTGTTATAAAGTGTTATTAATTTTTGTCTGCCCCATCTACTAAATATTCTTGTACTGGTTTTTACTGAAGCTTTCAAATTAATGTGTCAATCATAACATAGTTTTACTTTAATGAACCATTTAAATATCCCTATTCAAGTGAAGTGTTATATATCAGTCCACATCAGAATGTGAAATTTTATTCAATATCAATACACTACATGTGCTATTATAATGAAATCATATGACTTGAATTGTCCTATTGTGATAAAATTTTACAATACACATAATAGGACTTAACCACAAATCCAGATTCAAATGAACAATAGTATTCCAACTTCACCTGTTGTAAGTGTGGAATTATATTTTACAATGAATTTTTAAAACAAATTAAATTATATAAATATAATGATATAATTAACAAGCTAATTCAAACTTTCCTTAATTGACGTTTGGTCTTTTTTTCTAAAAAACTTCCACAGTACCATTTTTTGGTGCTGATTCACATTTGTTAATATATCACTGTTTAATTTCTCTTGACATTTTCCCATATTCAATCTTTTTAGATCCCTTCTTCATAGAGTTTATGATGCATATAAATCACTGGGAGAAAAATTTTAACACAGAGATGCTGGCTCTTTTATCTGGACTTGGAGATGAAATTACACCTTTCAAACTAGCTCAAAGGATGCTGCCAGACTAGTACGCTCAGCATCAAATGGAAACTCTATAGAAATGCACTGTTACAGAATTCTTTCTAGACTCACCATCTACTCTAGGCAAAGCGCTCAAGACTTTTTATTGAGTCCTCAAAGGTAGTCACCTTTAGGGTAACATTTCAAGCGTGCCTTAGAGCCATGGCTCCTTTTAAAGTTAAGTGGCACTTGGGAGGCAGAGGCAGGAGGATTTCTGAGTTCGAGGCCAGCCTGGTCTACAAAGTGAGTTCCAGGACAGCCAGGACTACACAGAGAAACCCTGTCTCGAAAAACCAAAAAAAAAAAAAAAAAAGTTAAGTGGCAAGAATTTAATCTTTCATTATTAAGTTTATTGCTCAAATGAATTCTATCATATGTTTCTCAGTGGTAAGGAAACATTGTCTAAGACCTCACACACACTTCTAATGTCAGTTCTCTTACAATACGAAAAATTTTCCTCCCTTTCTCAAATTTAGACTTTCTTAGCACTGATATTAAAAGGATAATTTGATGTTTTTATTCATATTTGTATCTCTGATTCATTCCTAATTTCTTTTTTTTTAAATTTATTTATATTGATGTTCTACCTCAACATATGCATGTGTGAGAGTGTCAGATCTCCTGGTACTGGAATTACAGACAGTTGTGAACTGCCATGTGGGTGTTGAGATTCAGATCTCGGTCCCTTGGAAGAAAAGCTAGTGCTCTTAACCACTGACCCAATTCTTCAGCCCTTCATTGCTAATTCCAATGTAATTGTTTTGTTCTTTTCTTCATTCAGGATGTTGATGGAAGTGAACTTGTCATATATAGTCTGTATCTTGAAGGCATGTTAGTTTTTTCTTAAAGGCCTTTCCAGAATGTTTTGAGATGATCATGTAATTTGTACCCCTAAGTCCATTTATAAGATTTAATGTATTTACTTATGTAGAACTATAACTATATCTCTTTGATAAAGCTAACTTGCTATTGATGTAATTTTCATAATGGTATTTGCATGAAAACAAAAACAAAATCCTAAAATTCATACAAAACTATAAAAGATCATATATAGCTGAAGCAATCTTGAGCAAAAATAACAATGAATAATAATAATCAATCTATAGGTTTTGATTAAATTTGTGACACAGACTGTTTCAACATAACATAACATTGAATTTATTTACCCATATTGTGGAAATAATTTGTGATTGGACATATTAATAATACATCAATAAAAACAAGGGAATAATATTCCTGTCAATGTGTGTGTGCATGCATGCACATGCAGTGTGATATATATGAAAGGTAGAAGCCTACATATTTATATTTTCCTCAATCAGTCTCCACTAATTTTCTAAGGCAGGATGTCTCTGAACCTGGAGATCACTTTCTCAGCCCCAGATTTACTGTTTCAGAAACACCTGATTTATCAAAGGAGCCATTTCCCAAGCTCCTATTCATCTTCGTGGAAAGACTCTGATGAGTATATTACTCATTAGACTTTTGTACTACTAATCATACTTTTTAATGTGTGTGTGTGTGTGTGTGTGTGTGTGTGTGTGTAAGAGAGACAGAGAGAGAGAGAGAGAGAGAGAGAGAGAGTTCTCTCTGGCTGTATACATTTGAGAAAGAAGATGCTGAAAATGGATAGGATAATAAAATGAGATAAAATAGATTTGAAAATACAGCAGAAAGAAATAGATTATCTTTTCTTATACTTTGTGAAAATATATATTTATCATATAGCTGCTCTTAAAAAAGACTGTGTATAAAAAAAAACCTGTATCAGGACATTGTTATGCTTCAGGTTTTCCTCTTAGGCCCTGGTGTACTACAATATACCAAGCAAAGAGCAACAAATTATCATCAATAAAGAAATCTAGTTGTACCTCCATATGTCATGTTCAAAAACTTTTGTTCAAATCAGCTTTTTATTTACATATGAAGAGAATGGATCTCAGAAATCAAGTTAACAAGTTATAATACTATAAATGCATACACTTCACTATTTTGCAATTCATCATTAAAGAAAATTTATATTTGGAATTTTAAAAATTGTATATACAAAATCATTTTATTAGATGCAATTCCTTTTACCACTTTATAAAAGTATAGAATATAAACCTAGTATACTTAAATGTAAAGTAAAAAAGCACCCACATTTAAATATCTTACCAGTTATTTCTGTCATCACAAAACATAAGATTGGCAAAAAATGAAACAGGTTTAGATGAACTGAAACTAAGATGACATAGTATCTCATCATTCAGTCCAGTATTAGAGCCTTGAATGATTCTGCCATTTGGAAATGTCACAGTAAGTGGATGAATCTCATCATCATCAAGAAGCTTTGCAGTGGGAATCTTGAACTGAAGAGTTGAATTACTGTTCAAAATATAAAATTATATATATATATAATTTATATATATATTATTATTATTTTGCTTAAAATACCAGCAATTAATATGACTTGAATGTGTATTTTCTCAGAAACAAACTATGTACAATAGAATTTTAATATTTAAATGTATGTTTATATCTTCTCTGTTACCTTTGTTCTATAAATGTTAAGAGAGATAATATATCAGAATAAATCCAAAAATTTTTAAAATAACCATCATATAAACTTAATTTCCTCCAACATATCCTAATAAGGATTTGTCCAAAATGACCAGCTAACATTTATAAATTTCATGCATATATATTAAATAATATTGATAAATCATATACATGAAGAACTTTAAATTTTTGGATACTAATAGGCACCTCCAGACAAATACCACAAATAAATTTTAATCATTATATTTTTTAACATTTAGTGTGGTAAATATTTATTAGCTACATAAAATGTATTTAATGAAGCAAAATAGATATAGATTATTTTAAAGTTTAAAATTTGCTAATCATAATTCTATTGACAATAAATTTTAAAACACTAGCTTCATTTTATTATACATGTGTAAATATATAGCAAATAAGTGTAAGAAAATGAGAATCTTATTCATATATCATTTTAATCACTGTGAACATCACTCAGCTAATGAATGAAAACGGTAATGATTATTGTTACCTGGATTAATTATATTTATATGGTATACAAGATAAAATATGGGAAATTAATTTAAAAGTCAATTAGAAAGCAATTTAGTTCTAATTGACTGTCACTGAATGTGTCATTTACAGTAATTTCACTACACGTGAACAAAGAAATTGCATGTCATCTCTTCAAAACCTTTCAGAGTCATCATCTCATACTTTGAGTTCAAGTAGGCTATACTATTGAGACAGTCAAGACCCACACTGAGGACAAAACAAAAATGTGCTACTAGAACACTAGCCTCAATAATGTTCCGCATTAATAACCATGATCCATATTTTCCTGTATCTTCAATTTTCTTACTCTCTCAAGCAACACTGTAGGCTTCAAACAACAGGTATAGAAGGGGACTGTAGAGATAGATCAGCAGTTAAATGACTTGCTGTTCTTGTAGAGGAGCAGAGCTCATTTCTCAGAAATTATAAGTGGCTCACAACCATCTGTAATGCCTGAAGGCTGAGACACACCCCTTGCAGAACCACAGACCATGGTTACTAGAAGACCAGATTGGTGCCTAGCACAATTGCCACCAGAAAGGTTTCTTCTGGCAACTGATGGGAGCAGATGCAAAGACCCACAGCCAAACATTAGGCAGAGCCTGGGAAACCCACAGAAGGGCAGGAAAGACTATAGGAGTCAGAGGGGTCAAGAACACCAGGAAAACACAGTCCACAGAATCAACTAAGCAGGGCATATAGAGCTTCGCAGAAACCAAAAGAGCAACCATGGGGCCTGAGTGAGTAGAGTTTAAGTCTTCTGTATATGTGCTGTGTTTGTCTAGATTGGTATTTTGTTGAACTCTGTTGTGGTTGGCCCATAGAAAGTGGTGTGGTCTTGTTGAAGTAGGTGTGGCCTTGTTGGAATTTTCACTGCCAGGTTGGGCTTTGAGATCTCAGTGCTCATGTTCCACATAATATGGAAGAGACCCTCCTTCTGGATGTCTCCAGAAAACAGTTTCCTCCTGCCTGAGGATCAGGATATAGAACTCTTGGCTCCTCCAGCACCATGGATGCCTGTACACTGTCATGTTTCCCACCAAGATGATAGTGGGCAGAACCTCTGAAATGTGAGCCAGGCCCAATTAAATGTTTTCCTTTGTAAGAGTGGCCTTGGTTATAGAGTCTCCTCACAGCAACAGAAACTTGAATTAAGATAGAAGTTAGTACCAGGGACTGGGATATTGCTGTGATAGGCCTGACCATGCTTTTGTTTTGAGGAATGTGGATTTGGGAAAGTTGGTTTTGGAAAGCAGTGTAATGATTTAAGTGGAGCTTAATGAGTCATCCAACTAGTACTATGAAAAGCACTAGTGCTGAGTATGATGTGAATTCTGGGGGCCTACATCAAAAGCTTTCAGAAAAGAGGGATCTTAATATGCTTCATGGAGTACATTCTTATGTTTTGGTGAAGAATGTGACTGATTTTTGCCTTTGTCTGGGGAGTCTGGCTGAGGCTAAGGTGAGGAGAGTCAGGTTAGTTACACTGATAGAGGAAGTCTCACAAAAACCCAGCATAGACTTTGTCCTCTGGTTTACTCTCTAGAAGAGCATTTTGATCATGTACAGCAAGCTTAGAAAAGAAATACACAAAATGTATGGTTCAAGTATTGAAGGGCACCAGGAAGTAGAACGGTGCTGAATCCTGCATTTAAGAATAATAAATGTAATTATGGGAGTGGTAGCCTTGGGGCTATGCATTTTGTTTTTGCCTTTACAGTTGAACAAAGGATAGACCTATCATGTTGGATATTATTATGACCTAGTTATTGTTTACATTTAATCTGAAATGAACTGCAATATAGAAATGGAAGGCATACTAGTGGTCTAGATCTTGAGGATTTTGATCCAGATCTTGCAAGCATAGGAGCTATGAAAAGCTTAGGTCTACACATGGTGGTACATACATTAAATCATAGGAGACAGAAACAAGCAGATCTCTGAGTTCAAGGCCATCTTGGTACAGAGCAACTACTAGGTAAAGAAAAGTTTAGGCAGTGAAGGATGTAAAACAGGAAGGGGGGTAGATTCCAGGTCCAGCACAAAGCAGAACCATGCAGCTTTTCCCATTTGGCTCTAGCTTTAGAGTCAAGAACAGAGTGGGTTTCTGCGACAGCATCAGAGGAGGATGCTGGATACCTGGAGCTAAGAAATTAGCAGTACTTAAGAAGCGACCAGAGAAATGTTTTCTGAGAGGACAAAGAAGCTGAGTTCCAGAGATAGGCAATAGGCTGGCAGCTGGACTTGGCACTATGTAAAAATCACCCAGGTGGTACCAGTTTTGAATGCATGAAGGGGTCATGGAGAGCAGCTGATGGGTGGCACTATGAGAGGCCAGGAAAGGCCATTGTTGAAAGTACAGCCTCAGTTACAGTTGACAATCCAGGACTGAAAGGGTCATGCAAAGAAGTTGAGGCTTGGTTGACCTCATGAAGAGAGCACATGAAAGTCTATTGGTGAAGTCCAGTTGCAGAAGAAGACCACAGTGTATTAGAGATACCAGTACCATGGGATGACCACCAAGAACAGTAGTAGCACTGGACTGGAATCAGCCAGAGCCTTAGAGTGCTACAGAGGGTAGAGCTGGAGAAGTGACCTTCAGAGCCGACACAATATCGTCTGGCTCCCAGATATTGGAGCAAGAAGCTATGAAGTTTAAGTTGCCTTGGATACCCCAAGATGTTAGAGATGCCAGAGCCTTGGGATACCAACCAAGGAAAGTTGTTAAAGAGGAGTGAAACCAAAAGTCATTATAGTCAACAAAGCTTAAAGAAGTAAGTGATCTGAAGAGTGTTTTTATATCAAACATAGAGGTACAAAGTTTGGAGTTTTTCACAGTTGATTTTCTTTCTTGCTTTTGTCCAGTATTTTCTCACTATGACATTTTGGAATGGTAATGTATATCCTGTGGTGTTGCAAGTATGTGATGTGCTTTACGATTTTGACTTTATAAGTGATTACATTTAAAAGATTGCATGAATCTTAGAAGAGACTTAGAAAAGACCTTTGGGCTTATAAACATTGTTGGGACTGTGATAGATTATGGGGACTTTTTAAAGTGGAACTATATTTATTTTGCATTATGTTATGGCTAGGTATGGCTCCTATAAAGACATGTGTTTGAACAAACCTATGGAGTCAGGGTATGGATTTTGTTGGTTTGAATAGGCTTGGCAAATGAGAAATGGCACTACTAAGAGAGGTGTGGTCCTGTTGGAGTAGGTATGACCTTCCTGGAGGAAGTACATTGCTGTGGGGGCAGGCTTTGATGTCCTATGCTCAGACTAGGTCATTCCACAGGCAGCCAGGAGGAGCCTCTTTTCTGCACTCTGGACCTAGTTGCCTTTGGATCAAGATATAGAACTCTTAGCGGCTCAAGCACCACTACTAACTGTATCCTGCCATGCTTCCCTCCATAATGATAATGGACTGCACCTCTGAAACTATAAGTCAGACCCAACTAAATGTTTGTGTTTATAGAGTTGCCTTGGTCATAGTTTCTCTTCATAGCAAAATGAAATCCTAAGACTCCTAACACTGGTTTGTGGAGTTGCAGGGTGGAAGGAGGAGATTTTTTCTGACTCTTTTGCCTGGTCTTGGGACACCTTTCCTACTGGGTTGCCTCATGCATTCTTGATGTCTACTGATGTCACTGCGATGCATGCACTTTTCTGAAGGAAGACAGAGGTGCAGTGGATCAGTAAGAGAGGGGAAAACAGAGGGAACTGGGAAGAGTAGAAGGAGGGAAGGCTTGGGGAAACTGGCAAGGGTAGAGGAAGGGAGGCTGTAGTCAGGATGTACTCTATGAGGTAAGAAGAAAAATTTGATAGCTGATATCTTTTGGAGAACACGGTACATATATGACCACACCTCTAGGATCTGAAGATGAATGTTCAAAGCTAACTGTGACTCTAATCAATAACTATTGACTTAGTTTTATAATTCGATGGAAATTAATTCTGACTAAACATATGGGAAGAGAAATAAGATGCAGAAGAATTTGAAGAGATAGCTAATAAATATTTTCCTGACTCGATATTGAACAAAAGATGTAGCTAAACCAACCTAGACTAATTATCCATTTAAACTCCAAGACAAGAAATTAATGTTGTTTGGAATATCAAATAAATATTTTAAGGAACAAAATTTGTGTTGTTTCTTTTACAGTGAAATTTTAAGTTTATTTCTAACTCCACATGGACAGATATATTTTGTAAAAAAGCACAGGAAAAAAAAAAAAGACTAGAAAGGCTATTTTGTATCTTTAAAATGTCAGTGTATACTAAAGTACTCTAATAGTGCTTCCCAACTATAGCAAGAAGTCTGGCATGACATATAATTTTCACATGACAGAGATACAAAAATTTGCACATTAAGATGTAGAAAAATCATATTGGAGATTTACCTGAAATAGTTTTGTGGCAAAATTCTGATATCCACCCCAGTTGTGACATCCAAAGGAACAGGAGTAAAACATATGAATGATGGATCAAAAGATATTTTTGGTAATTGTATTTCTCCAATCAGATGTAATATTCTATAGTCAAATAAATTATCATTTAAATGTATAGCAACATCAGCTAGATATGTTATGGGCTCTTCTACGGAAAAAAAGTGGTATAGATTAGTTTACATACAAACATGTACATATTCTAAGCATTAATACTAAAAGTTACTATGATATTACAGCACAGTGGAGTAGACTAGCTTACCCAGGAACAATGCAGCCTGAGGACAAAGTAAAAGTAAATGAAACATTATTTTAAAAAGAACATTTCTTCAAGTATACTTTGTCTAGAGCTGGAGCCAATCTTTTAATATCTACTTCATGGGGGGAATATTACAGTGGGGAAGAGATGTTTACTACATTAGGGAAAATAAAGAATATATGGAAGTAGTACGAAATGACTTTTTTTTCTTTCAGTTATTTCCAATGCTTTAACAAAGCTGCTAATATCTTTTTATATGTAGGATATGAAGATGACATCACAAGCTGCCTGAAGAATCTTAAGGGACTACTGTAAAAGGGGTGTCTTGAGTGAAATTCTCTCAGCTTTGAAGATTAAGAAAGGATGTCAAGGCCAATGAAAAGATGGCTCAGTAGGTAGGACCCAAGCAACTGTATGGTAGCTCACAACCAGTTCCAGTAGATCTACCTCCTAAGTATGGCCTCAGCAGGCTCCAGGGAGACACACAAGGTATATACACAAATACGTAGACAAAACACTATGATACATAAATTGTTTTAAAAATATGTTTCAAAAATATAAAAATACTTACTTGGACAGAAATGTATGGAAATAGTAAACGTTTCATTTGGTTTCAGACTTCCAATCAGTGCAGTAAATTTGAATATGCCACTTTTGAAATATTTGTCTATTTTGCCAATATCCAATGACCAAAGAACCGTTTTTTTTGTAATATTACGGAAGACAAGATCCTGTTCATATACATGTGTACAAAAGAAGAAAATTTAAAATTTAGTTGTTAGAAACAAGATCTGAGTATTTGATTATGATGCTATTAACATTCCTAATGGCCAACCTAATGGGCTTTCTTTTGTTTTCATATGTCAATAAGAATATAAACTTCCTTATTCTTTTGTTATAAATTATTAATACACTTAAGAGAACTTTCTTACAGAAAACCTAGACTATTTATGTAAATGTGATTTTTACATCCCCTAATTCATTGAAGATTATCACATCAATGCCAAAGTACTAAGAAACTGGAGAACAGTAAAGAAACCCAGCAATTGCAATGAGTCATTATGTCATATATGCTTTTCAATGACACTGCTATATTTCCCCTCTAGACCCATAGAAAAAACTGTGGCTTTCCATTATCCATGTGCACCAAGAGCTGAGCCTGAGTCGCAGCACTTCATACCCAAATACTGTCAGACGAAAGCTGATCTCCCAAGAGTTTGAACAAACCTGAGAACACAGGTAAGACAATTACTTCTGCTTAAATTCCTGGCCCAAGAGGGACCTGACCAGAGCCATCAGGACACAGGAACCAAGGAAATACCTGGGACAGGATCCTTACAGTTTCCATCTGCATCCCGGAGCTGACCCTGTGCCACAGCTCACCATACCCAAATTCCTCCCAGAGAGAACTGGTTTCCCAGGAGTACTGACACAAAGACTTGCAGGAGGGATAAGCCACAGTTAGAGATAGCAAGACCAGCTAACACCGGAGATAAACAGATGGCAAGAGTCAAGAACAAGAACATAAGCAACAGAAACCAAGGCTACTTGGCATCATCAGAAACCAGGTCTCCCAACACAGCAAGTCCTGGATACCCCAAAACACCAGAAAGGCAAGACTCTGATTTAAAATTGTATCTCATGTTGATGATAGAGGACTTTAAGAAGGACATAAATAACTCTCTTAAAGAAATACAGGAGAACACAGGTATGGAAAACACAATCAAACAGGTGAAGGAATAGAACAAAACCTTCCAGGATGTGAAAACGGAAATAGAAACAATAAAGAAAACACAAAGGGAGACAACCCTGGAGAAAGAAAACCTAGGAAAGAGATCAGGAGCCATGGATGTAAGCATCACCAACAAAATACAAGAGATAGAAGAGAGAATCTCAGGTGCAGAAGATATCATAGAAAACATTGACACAACAAAGAAAATGAAAAACCCAAAACATCCAGGAAATCCAGGACTCAACAAGAAGACCAAACCTAAGGATAATAGGTATGGAAGAGAGGGAAGATTCCCAACTTAAACTTATCTTCAACAAAATTATAGAAGAAAACCTCCTTAACATGATGAAAAAGATGCCCATAAACATAAAAGAGGCCTACAGATCTCCAAATAGACTGGACCAGAAAAGAAATTCCTCCTGTCACATAATGGTCAAAACACCAAATGCACAAAACAAAGAATATTAAAATCAGTAACGGAAAAAGTCAAGTAACATATAAAGGCAGATGTATCAGAATTAGAGCAGACTTCTCACCAGAGTCTATGACATCCAGAAGATCCTGGGCAGATGTCATACAGACCCTAAGAAAACACAAATGCAAGCCCTGGCTACTATACCCAGCAAAACTCTCAATTACCATAGATGGATAAAACAAAATATTCCATGACAAAAACAAATTTACGCAAAATCTTTCCACAAATCCTGTACTAAAAGGGATTATAGATGGAAAATGCCAACACAAGGAGGGAAACTACACCCTAGAAAAAGCAAAAAAAAATAATCTTCTTTCAACAAAACCCAAGAAGTTAGCCACATAAAAATAAAAATAGCATAAAAAATAACAGGAAGCAACAATCACTATTCCTTAATATCTATTAACATCAATGGTCTCAATTATCCAATAAAAAAACATAGACTAACAGACTGAATATATAAATAGGACCCAGCATTTTGCTGCATACAGGAAATGCACCTCAGTGTCAAAGAAAGACACTACCTCAGAATAAAGGGCTGGAAAACATTTTTCTAGACAGATACCAAATACGTAAGTTAAATCAGTATCACATAAACCATCTAAAATAGTCCCATAACCCCTAAAGAAATAGAAGCAGTCATTAAATCTCCCAACCAAAAAAACCCCAGGACCAGATGTTTTTATTGCAGAATTCAATCAGACCTTCAAAGAATACCTAATACCAATAACATTCAAACTATCCCACAAAGTAGAAACAGAAGTAATACTACCCAATTCATTCTATGAAGCCAGAGTTATGCTTAATATTCTCCCTTAGAAATGGAATGCTTTCTGTCTAATAAGGAACTTGTCACAATTTCCTTTCATAGAGAACTTCATAAGAGATTTTTTAGTAATAAAAGATAAATCTTATTTTTAGAGGACCTTAGGAGATATTTCAACAGGTAAAGTACTTGGCTAGCAAGCACAATAATATAACATCAAATCCCCAGAGCCTAAGAAAATGCTAGATACAATCATTTTCATCTTTAATCCTGTGTTTCTACAGTATGATGGAAGGTAATCATAGGAAAATCTCCAAAAGCCCAGAGGTCAACTTGCTAACCTTAAGAAGCTACAAATATGTACACACACACATCATACACACAGAAAAACTATTTCTGAAAAGTATGTATTATGAAATATATATATACGTAGACATATAACATGTACACTATTCTCTATAAAATCTCGTGTTATAGCTCCAAATATTCTGAATGTGGTAAATTAGTAATAGGAAATAGTTCAAAAATTAATCAAATAAGTGAAAACCCAAAATTACCAAAAAATTGTTTTTTCTATATTCTTTATTTACATTCCAAATTATTTCCCCTTTCCCGGTTCCCCCCTCCCCAAAAGTCCCATAAGCTCTCTTCCCTCCTCCTGTTCCCCAGTCAACTCCCTCCCACGGAGATGTGAATTGTGTCTTGGGTATTCACAGCTTCTGGGCTAATATCCACTTATCAGTGACTGCATACCATGTGTGTTCTTTTGTGATTGGGTTACCTCACTAAGGATGATATTTTCCAGTTCTGACCATTTGCCTAAGAATTTCAGGAATTCATTGTTTTTAATTGTTGAGTATTATTCCATTGTGTAAATATACCACATTTTCTGTATCCATTCCACCTTTGAAGGGTATCTGGGTTCTTTCCAGCTTCTGGCTATTATAAATAAGGCTGCTATGAACATAGTGGTGCATGTGTCCTTATTGCATGCCGGGGAGGCCTCTGAGTATATGACCAGGAGTAGTATAACAGGCTTCCCCGGGAGTGTCATGCCTAGTTTTCTGAGGAACCGCCATATAATTATGAGATACAAAGTCTATTATTTATCAATATACCTGAATTCTTGTGATTTCCTTATTATTCTGAAACTCATATAATGGGACTTTAAAGAGAAACACAGTGCTGGATAATTCCAATGGTGCCCGCAATGCTTTATAAGAAAAGTGAACATAGATAAAATATTAACAAACAGAATGTGGATATTATTAATATATTTTCTAAAATAAAATAATGACATTAGGAGTGTTTCTGTTTCTTACTGCTAGTCAAAACACAAAATTCAATTTAAAACCTTTCTAAGACAGCTTACATATTTACATATCTTATAAATTTTTAGTGGCAATGAATTACATGTAAAACAAGACAATCAGAACTGACATGGTGAAAATCAAAAATGTATATAATATGGGAATAAGAAGGGACAAATGGTGACATTGTGATTTCAATACTGAAGTATAAATCATGCATAAATGGAGAAGGAAAACATCACTGGAATGCAAGGAAAATAAGTACGTCACAAATTTATTGAGTAACCCGGTACTCTACAGTTATGCAGGAATACAGATTTCTGTAAAACAAAAAGAATACATAATGGGTCATTTTTACCTATTTTCCTTTCTGTTTGAAACATATTTCTGAAGCACTTCAATCCTTAGTAAAAAACTATATGGTCTCACAAGTGTGTAGTATATAAGCATACGCCAGTTTCTGATCCTATAAATAAATTCAGCATATACATCTTTCATTATATCAATTAAATTAATGTCTTCTTTAGCAAGACTTTGGGATATATATGACAAGAAAATCCTATTAATGTGCTGCACCAACATACCATACCCAATGGCAGTAATGAGAAACACTACAAGTCATAGTAGTTTCAAAGCAAGAACTGCATAGAGAATGGCTTTTCCATTTGTAAATTAACCATAATTTATGATATAACCAGAAGAAAATGTTATCTAGAATACATACATGAACTCACAACTTGCTTTGAGATATTCCAGTATCATCTGGAAAGCCTAATTTCATTTAAAATTGAACATAGTGTCCCTGAGACAGATTTTTCAACCAACACTTTCTATGGAAACTGAACAACCAAATACTAAAGGCCTTGTATGTCTGATCAACTGTTACAAAATCTAAAATAGGCATTACTATCCAGAATGCCAAAGATGCAATATACAGTATGGAATCAGCATTTTGAGAGTCACCAAAAAATGTACAAAAGCATGCTATGAGCAAAAGAAGTTGAGGGAAAACAAACATGAAATTTTAAAGGAAATCATTTATGATGGATCAGTAGGAATAACATAGTAAAACGGCATATTACCAAAAGCAATCTAGAGATTACATGAAATGCTATCAAAATTCCAACACAAGTCTTCACAGACATGGAAAGATCAACCCTCAACTTCATATGTGAAAACAAACAAACAGACAGACAAAAACAGAATTGCCAAAACAATTCTCAAAAATGAAAGAACTACTGGGGGAAATCATTATCCCAGAACTTAAGCTCTACTATAGGGCAATAGTGATAAAAACCACAGAGTACTGGTACAGAGACAGACAGGTAGATCAATAGAACAGAATTGAAGAGCCAGAAATAAACCCATACATTTATGGTCATTGATCTTTGACAAAGCAGCCAAAACCATACAGTGGAAAAAAGGAAGAATCTTCAACAAATGGTGCTAGTCTGACAATCCGCATGTAGAAAATGAAAATAAATCCATATTTAACACCTTGCACAAAGCTCAAGTCCAAGTGGATCAAGGACCTCAACATAAAACCAGATACACTGAAGCTAATAGAAAAGAAAATAGGAAAAATGAGTTCCAGGACAGCCAGGGCTACACAGAGAAACCCTGTCTCGAAAAACCAAAAAAAAAAAAAAATAAAATAAAATAAAAAAAGAAAATAGGAATTGGTACAAGGGCTCAGGCTCAAAGATCAACAATCGACAAATGGTACCCCATGAAAATGAAAAGCTTCTGTAAGGTATAGGACAAATCGGCCACCTACATAATGGGAAAAGATCTTCACTATCACTACATCTGATAGATGGCTACTATCCAAAATATACAATGAACTCAAGAAGTTAACTTTCAAAACCCAATTAATCCAATTTAAAAATGAGATATAAAGAGAATTCACAACAAAATAATAAAGGAATGTAGAGGGAGGGAGTGACCTAGGTGGGAGAGTAGATAGGTAGGGGAAAGGAGGGCAAGATCAGGTATAGAAAGTGACAGGAAAGACATCCAGAGGGCCAGGAACATGGACAGTAAATACACAGCCACAGGGAGTGGGAAGGGAAAGCTCTAGAAAGTCCCAGAGACCTGGGATGTGAGAGGCTCCCAGGACTGAATGGGGATGACCTTAGCCGAAATCCCCAACAGTGAAGAGAAGGAACCTGACGAGACCACCTCCAGTAGATGGACAGGACGCCCAGTGAAGGTATGGGTTCAAAAACCTATTTTAAATTTTTTTGGCCTAGAATCCCTCCTGTCTAAAAGAAATGTATGGACCAAACCGAAGCAAATACTGAAGAAAAGGTCATCCAATTACTATCCCAACTTGGGATCAATCCCATGCATAGGCACCAAACCCTGATACTATTACCAATGCCATGCTGTACTTGCAGATAAGAGCCTCACATGGGTGTCCTCTGAGAGGCTCTACCAGCAGTTGGCTGAGACAAATGCAGATACTTATAGCCAAATATTGGACTAAGGTTGGGACCCCTATGGAAGAGTTACAGGAAGGATTAAAGAAGCTGATGGGGAGGGCAATCCCATAGGAAGAACAATAATATCAACTAACCTGGACCCCTGGAAGCTCCCAGAGACTAAGCCACCAACCAAAGAAAATACATAGGCTGGTCCATGGCCCTCAGCACATATGCAGCAGAGGACTGCCTTGTCTTACCCCAGTGAGAGAGGATTCACCTAATCCTGTAAAGACTTGATGCCTCAAGGAAGAGGGATGCTGGTCGGGGAGCAGATGGGAGTGGGTGGGAACATCCTCTTAGAGGCAAAAGGGAGGTAGGTGGGGTGAAGAACTCTGGGAGGAGGGAACCAGGACAGGGAGCGACATTTTGAATGTAAATAAATAAAATAATTTTAAAGATTGAGTATTTTAGAAAAAATGTAAAACTTAAATTTTAAAAGGACTTCAGAAAATAGAACTTCTGCTACTTCAAAATTGACAAAAGCATTAAAAGTAGAAAAGAAATAAGGAAAATTTTATATTATTATGAACTATGGAACAGGGATTCATTTGAATTTTTAAAAATAATATTAAACATAATGGAAATAATTCAGATTTATCATGAAGTTAATGAATATATTTACTGAAGACTTTATAAGAACAAAAATAATAAACATCTTAAAATGCTCATGCTAAATATGAAACATGTTATAAACAAATACAAAATTTATCATGAAATATATCAATTTAGAAGAACAAATTTTAAAATCTCTTTGTCAAAGCTACCTTAAACATAGCCTGTGCTGGCCTCAAACTCATGATTCTCCTGTCTCTGTCTCCTTCAGCAAGTGTTACCATGGAAATAGCCAACCAATGACTGCCCCAAATTAAACACCCATCCCATAGGCAAGAACCAATCCCTGGCACTATGATATTCTTTTAACCTTGCAGATAGGAAGCATAACTGTCCTCTGAGAGGCTCCACCCAGCAGCCATTGGAAAGAGAAGCAGAGAGTCACACCCAAACTTTAGATGGAGCTAGAGGAGTCTTATGGAAGAGTTGGGGAAAAGATTGAGAGACCCAAAGGACAGACCGACAGAGTCAACTAACCTGGACCAGTAGGGGCTCCCAGACACTGAGCCACCAACCAAAGAGTGAGTGGGGTGTAGACCTAGGGGCCCCTCCACATATGTAACAGATGAGCAACTTTATCTTCATGCAGGTCCCCCAAAAACTAGAACAGGGTCTGTCCCTGACCCTGTTGTCTGACTGCCTGTGAATCCTCTACCCCTAAATGGACTGTCTTGTCTGACATTGGTGCAAGAGGATGCTTGTACTCTCCTAGTGACTTGATAGGGGGAGAGTGTTAGTGGGGGGTTGACATCCAAATTGGGGCTTCTTTTGAGAAGGGGAAGGTGGAATGAGTCAGGATTTGCATGAGGGGATAATGTGAGGAGAAGAAGGGCTGATATTGGATTTAAAGTGAAGAAAGAACAAAAGAAAGAAAGAAAAAAAGGAAGGAAGGAAGGAGAGAGAAGAAGAGGGAGAGAAAGAAGGAAAGAAAGGAAGAAAGAAAGAAAGAAAGAAAGAAAGAAAGAAAGAAAGAAAGAAAGAAAGAAAGAAAGAAAGAAAGAAAGAAAAAGAAAGAAAGAGAAAGGAAGGAAGGAAGGAAGGAAGGAAGGAAGGAAGGAAAGCTATCTTAAGGTCAAAAACTTCCAATTCATAAAGGTTTCATGTTATCCAAAGAAATTATTGTTTGGAATTTTTAATGAGTAACAAATTTAATTTGGCATAGTAATTTAATGAGACCTCTCTTTCTATCTGCCATATACTAATAAAGAGATCTTACATCCATCAATATCTTTTATTGACAATTTAACTCAGTATTAGATCTTTGCAGTATTTGACTTTTAGGAAAAGTAAATATACATTTATGATAAACAGTAAAACTAAAGCTGTTGAGAGTATAATTTGAAGTATATATAAATTTTTGCGTTTAAATATTCTTAGAATATGGGCAGAGAAATATTCAACAATTAAATAAAACATTCAATATAAATAAATATAAATATTTATTTATAACAGTGATTCATTTAGTACTTGCATCTCTTTTCAAGAAAAATCTTTTTAAAATCTGACACTATTTCATTTTACTTTCACATCATTATGTTTTAATTTAATTTACATTTTTTAAAATTTTTTCATAATTTCAAAATAGCAAATTGGTTTGTTTTGATATTTCTAATTTTTTGAAAGAGTCAAATGTGGATATATTTGTAATGGTAATCAAGATACCAATTCATGCATTCATGATATCATTCACATATAAAGAAATTGAGTCGAGATTTAATTTTCTAATATTTCAAATTTTAAAATATGAAAATGATTTTTTAACTTTTAGATGTTAAGTGTAAATCTTTGATTAAGTATAACCAATTCAGTTGACTGTTCTCTATTACATACCAGTAGCTTGAACAAAGCATGGTGGAATAAGTGGTGAAAGTCTTGGCATCAAAACCTTTTGTTGTGACACATATTCACAGTAGAGATCTGAAGCCTTAAAGGAATTAATACGGACAGGAAAGCTAAAGTTATATGTTGTCACCTGTCAAGAGAAAAAAGGACAAAAAAATATAACTTTGAGGGCTCTGAATATGTTGTTTCACTAAAATGAACTTCTTGGTGAAAATATAATTATGTTGCACCAAGAAAAATACATTTGTTTAATGAAAGTAAAGGTATACTATTCCTCATGTCAAAAATAAGTCTCCAAAACTATGAGGTAAATTGTTTTAAAAGTGTCTGTTTATCAAAAATGAATCAAATATCCAACTCCAGGACCCAATGGGGATGACATTAGCTGAACTAACCTACAAAGGGGAGGGTGAACCTGTTGAGACCATATCCAGAAATTAGGCAAGGCCCCAGGTTAGGAGATAGGGCCACCCATTCATCTCCAAAATTTTAACCCAAAATTGCTCCTGTCTAAAGGAAATACAGGGACAAAGATTGGAGCAGAGACTGAAGGAGAGGTCATTCAAAGATTGCCTCTCTTGGGGATCCATCCCATATATAGTCACCAAACAAAGACACTATTGTGGATGCCAACAAGTGTTTGCTGACAGGAGCCTGATAGACCTGTCTCCTGAGAGCCTCTGCTAGAACCTGACCCATACAGATGCAGATGTTTGCAGCCAATCATTGGCCTGAGCTCAGGGACCCCAATGGAGAAGTTAGAGTAAGGACCGAAGGAGCTTAAGAGGTTTGCAACCCCATAGGAAGAACAACAATATGAACCAACCAGATCCCCCAGAGCTCCCAGGGACTAAACCACCAACCAAGGAGTACACATGGAGGGACCCATGGCTCCAGCCACATATGTGGCAGAGAATGGCCTTGTTGGACATCAATTAGAGGAGAAGCCCTTGGTCCTGAGAAGGCTTGATGCCCCAGTATAGAGGAATGCCAGGACAAGGAAGTGGGAGTGGGTGAGTTGGTGAGCAGGGGGAGGGGGGATGGGATGGGGGTTTTTGGAGGGAAAACCAGGAAAGGGGATAACATTTGAAATGTAACTAAAGAAAATATCTAATTAAAAAAAAATTAGGACCAGAAGCTGGAAAGAACTCAGATGTCCTTAAACAGAGGAATGGATACAGAAAATGTGGTACATTTACACAATGGAGTACTACTCAGCTATTAAAAATGATGAATTCATGAAATCCTTAGGCAAATGGATGGAACTGAGTATCATCCTGAGTGAGGCAACCCCATCACAAAAGACCACACATGGTAATTACTCACTAATAAGTGGATATTAGCCCAAAAGCTTCAAATACCCAAGATACAATTCACAAATCACTTGAAGCTCAAGAAGAAGGAAGACCAAAGTGTGGGTGCTTTGCTCCTCCTGAGAAGGGGAACAAAATACTCACAGGAGTCAATATGGAGATAAAATGTAGAGCAGATATTGAAGGAAAGGCCATCCAGAGTCTGTCTCAGCTGGGGATTCATCTCATATACAGTCGCCAAACCCCGACACTATTGTAGATACTAAGAAATACTTGCTGAAAGGAGCCTGATATGGCTGTCTCCAGAGAGGCCCTGCCAGAGCCTTACAAATACAGAGACAGATGCTCCCAGCCAACCACTGGAATGAGCATGGAGTCCCTAATAGAGGAGTTAGAGAAAGGACTGAAGGAACTGAAGGGGTTTGCAACCCCATAGGACGAAAAATATCAACAAAGCAGATCCCCCAGAGCTCCCAGGGACTAAGCCATCAACCAAAGAGTACACATGGCTCCAGCTGCATACGTAGCAGAGGATTGTCTTGTCAGGCATCAATGGGAGGAGAGGTCCTTGGTCCTAGGATGGCTTGATAGATGCCCCACTGTAGGGGAATCAAGAACAGGGAGGTGTGAGTGGATGGGTGGGTGGAGGAACACCCTCATAGAAGCAGAGAGAGGGAGTATGTGATAGAAAGTTTCCTCAAGGCAGGAAACCAGGAAAGGGGATAACATTTGAAATGTAAATAAAGAAAATATCCAATAAAAAAGGAAAATCATTAAAGAATACATATGAGTGTGTGTATATGTATATATACACACATAAATGTATATGTGTATACAAATGAAAATATACACATCACACATGTGCAAAGAGAACATGAGAAAGTAAGAGCAGGGGGGATTGATGGAGAAAATTTAAGTGGAATCATGCACCTCCTAAGAGCCATATACTAACCGAAACCTTAATACCAGGTTAGGGAAACTCTTGTCAATCTCTTGTTCAGAGAATGCCCAAGATAGTCACGAAAATAACAAATTATTGCTGTTGCTCTTGTTTTACTACAAGAACGTGAAGGTAAAGACTCTAATGCTGAAGACACCACACATTTCAGACAGAGAATCTGGAGGAATAGAGCTGGAACTGATCTGAAAGTATCCTTCCTGAGGACAAGCTCTCATAGCAATGAATGGTACTATGAACGCTACTAAGGGAGAAAAGCAATCCTGAGGTAAAGCCTACTAACTACAATAAGGACTAGTCCAGTATGATACCAATG
The DNA here is from genome assembly GCA_036184795.1 of Tokudaia tokunoshimensis. Taxonomy (NCBI): domain Eukaryota; kingdom Metazoa; phylum Chordata; class Mammalia; order Rodentia; family Muridae; genus Tokudaia; species Tokudaia tokunoshimensis. The sequence goes on from BTHU01000023.1 coordinate 39,156,076, forward strand.
ATGGAATAGAGGCACTATGTTCACAGGGCTAACCAACAGCTGTCTAATTGGACTTAAGCTAGGATTAATGGGAAGGAATTTCTGCCTGGTATTATAAACATAGACAAGAACCTATGGCTGGAGAGGTAATAGAACCTAGAAGTGAACCTACAAGGTCCATTTTCTTAAACCAAATACCATCTAACTATATTTTAAATACTTATCCTTATACCTACAGATGAATGTAACTCTCAGCCCTCATCAAAGCTTTTCTCAGCAGGTATAGGCAACTACAGTAAGCCATACTCAGTCAAAATCCAGAGAATAAGTGGCTATGGGGTGACCACCCTCCCAGGTGCTACATCTACATGGCCATCACAATACCTAAGGCTCAAGGAAATTGTGAATGAGAAGGTGGAAAGACTGTAAATAACACACAACCACTATGGCTGCTGAATAGTGACCTCTAGACATGATAGGCAAATTGCATCTATAATATCTAAACAATATGGTGTCCTAAACAAGACCCACATAATGACAATGAAAGCTGACATATTACTGTAAAGAGTGGACAATTATTATACATTTTACTTAGTAAATCATTTTCTGTACTCACAGGGTACAAAAAATTAATTGAGCTATACTGTTTGTTTTGTTTTTAATTTTGATCTATCAAACTTATGCTCTGGTTGTGAAAAAGAAGCTCTCTACATAACACTTACATTTCAGAAAACTGAAAGAAAAGCATACTTCAGCTTAAGTCCTAGTAATATCCATTCGATATAAAGGGTTTTTCTCTTATATTGAATGTTTCTTCCAGTCTTAAATTATCCCTGAACATCACCATAAAATATAAATTATCATAGAAACAGCATCTTTTAATTATTCATAACATTTTTAGGGGATTTCAGATAATGATTCCAAGAGGCACATTCTAATATAATTACAAAGCACAAGGTAGCTTAAAAGTAAGTACTTTTCTTGTTAGCTTCAATCTATCATCATTCTTTGACAACATACCATACTTCAAATTTGATAGTACATATAGGAAAGACAACAAATCAGACTTCCCTATGAATTAGACATATTTAGCAATTGTAATACTTAATTAAAAGTTATAGCTAGGTATAGTCACTCATCAGAATCAGAAGTACTCAAAACAGAACTTAGGTGATATCTGTTAGATTCTTAAATATTTAATCTGTAATTCCACTATTCTTCTATAACATGAGTAACAGAGAACAGAACTTACTTCTACTGGAGAAAATGTTATGCCACATTCTACAGATGTGTCTTCTTCTACCTCTATTGCATACATATAAGGCTTTTCCACATTTTTGCACTCCCCTATAAAAGAAGAAAATCCATATATAAAACCTATCCATATATATAGCAGTATTATTTCATATGATTTTTAAGGTATCATTACAATACTCATAGCAATCAAAATGCAGCTATTGAAATACCTAGAGGTAAAGCTGCATACTTTTTAATTTTAATACCAAATCTTATATTCAGATATGCAACATAGAAAAAGAATGTAAATGAGAAAAAAATCATTGTGAAATTCTTCCAAAGTTCAATAAATATAGTGATATTCTGAAGAAGATGGAAAGGGTTCAAGAGCAAGATCAAGCAACTGACTTAGTCATAGGTCAGTGAATAGCTAAGAAATGGCCTTATAATAAATGGGAAGCAGTGAAGACTCAAGTTTTATTTGATAACCCCAAAATTCACAAGTTCACAAAGAGTACACCAATTACTTCAACTATTCATCATTTATTTTTGAGGAGACACTTGAAATTTCTTTTCAGAAATACATGCATGTATATATGTACATGTGGTACATTAGTATTAACTATGGCCACCCTACAATAAAATATGTCTCAAGGAATATTTGTCATTGAGATATCATAATAAGAAAGAACCAGAAAAAATAATCTTGCTAAGCTGGAATTATTTCAAGAATAAATATATTAGGTAAAAATACAATTGTCACACAAAACTCAATTGCTAAAAGATCAAATGGAAGTTGCAATGTATTTACTTTTCTTAGACTAAAAAATTGTAAAATCTAGTTTGCTCAATACAGTTACCTTACTAATCCCAGGAATAAGGATTTTAATTGTCCCTATCTGGAAATCTTGAAATCAAATTAGGTATGATTCATCCCATCCATCTTCTCACTCAAATTCACTTGTCCTTGGTATGATAGGAAAATCTCCCCCAAAATAATCACTCTATACTAATACTAAACTTTTTCTATCCTGTGAAAATATACAAAATATACCAATAGAAAACAGCAAAGAATAGTTAACTAGGATAGACACAAATCAAGAAAATAAGATAGTTGAGTTAAACCAATATTTAGAAGCAAATAGGACATGTATACATAATACTAGAGCATGTGAAATAAATATTTCCAGGTGTGTTTTTATTTCCATGATTTATACTAATAATGTTCACAGTACCAGAGTAGTCAACTTTACTAAACAAAAAATATAAATATAGTATTGAACCATATGTGATATTTACTCTATTAATGTTAAAAAACAAAACACATATACACAGATTCTACTACTACTTGGAAGAATCTGATTGTTGGTATAGCAAAGTAAAAAAGCAAATTTATTTTCATATAATTAACAGGAGCTCAAGTCAGACTATCACTGATCCACAGGAAACAGACACATAGAACCAGATTATAAAAGACAGCGAGATGTCAAGAAACGTAGAAAAGAAGGATGTATCATTCCAGCAGAATGGAAAGTCAGTACTGATGAGATACATGATATAGTATGGCTCCAGAAAACAATCTGTGGTGCCTGCAATGACCAGTAACTAGAATGACATGGTGAAGTCATGCATCAATGTATCTTAATATTACTTCTCCCACAAGTTACACTATAAAAATTATACAAAGGATCATATTGGATCAATAAAATATCAAGTACATTTATCTCATAAAATATTTACAGTAAGACAATTTTCAGAGGAGTTTAATAAAATATTTTCTTACCAGCTATTAAAATCAAATTATATGCTTTGTTTACTTTGTGCAGCCAGCTACAGAGAAATGCTGGTATTGGTAAAAGGAGACAAAGGAAGCTTTTAAAGTACAGAAATGTAAGAGTCCAGACTAAGGAGAAAGGTTTAAAAGCATGCATTCATTTGAATAGATCAAGTAGGCTTCACCCCAGGGATGCAGGGATGGTTTGATATACAGAAATCCATCCAAGTAATCTACTATATAAACAAACTCAAAGAAAAAACACACAATCATCTCATTAGATGCTGAGGAAGCATTTGACAAAATTCAGCATCCCTTGGAGACTTTGAGAGATCAGAAATTAAAGGTCCATACCTAAACATAGTGAAAGCAATATATAGCAAACCAGTAGCCAACATCAAACTAAATGGAGAGAAACTTGAAGCAATCCCATTAAGGATGCCTTCTCTCTCTCTACCTATTCAATACAGAACTTGAAGTTCTAGCTAGAGCAATTACACAACAAAAGGAGGTCAAAGGGATACAAATTGTAAAGGAAGAAGTCAAAATATCAAGTATTTACAGATGATATGATCATATACTTAAATGACCCCAAAAATTCCACCAGAGAACTCCTACAGCTGATAAACAACTTCACCAAAGTGGCCGGATATAAAATTAACTCAAACAAATCAGTAGTCTTCCTATACTCAGGCTGAGGAAGAAATTAGGGAAATGACACCATTCACAATAGCCACAAACAATAGAAAGTATCTTGGTGTGACTCTAACCAAACAAGTGAAAGATCTGTATGACAAGAACTTCAAGTGTCTGAAGAAAGAAATCAAAGAAGACCTCAAAAGATGGAAAAATCTTCCATGCTCGTGGATTAGCAGGATAAATATAGTACAAATGGCCATTATGCCAAAAGCAATCTACAGATTCAATGCAATCCCCAACAAAATCCCAACTCAATTCTTCATAGAGTTAGAATGAGCAATTCTCAAATTCATCTGGAAAAACAAAAAACCCAGGCTAGCTAAAACTATTCTCAACAGTAAAAGAACTTCTGGGAGAATCAGTATCCTGGGGTGGGGGGGGGGGGTTGAGTGAGTGAAAAAAATTCCACAAAGATATTTTTGTAACCTTGGTCTCAGACTCCAACTACTAATCACACTAACACCCTTACTAGGACCTTTCTCTCATTCCTTCACATATATCCTTGTATATATTCTCTGAATTCCTTAAGTTGTGTAGTAGCTATCATTTTCTACATTTTCTGACAACTGAGTCTAGACTAGGTTTTCTCCAAAGTATACTCTTTTAACATGTGAGCAACTATCTTGCATAATCAATTATGTTATGTGGTAATACCCTAATTTTTAATTTACCTCAACTACTGCTGTAAGTAGTCATCATTTGTCACCTAGATCTAATATGAATCTTTCTTGGGTTACTCTATCTTGACTCCTCTAAAACAAATAAGTCAAGCTTACTTGCTATTTTTCCTGATAAAGTTCCACCCTAGAAAGTACCAGCAAAACAGGTACCAAACTAGGAGGTGAGAGAAAATCAAACATGTATCCTTCTCCCTTGAAACCTCAGTGGGAGTTCTGAGGACAGCTCCATTGCTTTGCCACTCTAGTACTTATCATTTGCCTCATTGTCCATGATTTTATCACCTGCTAGATCACCAATGTACTATTTTCTCTTGCTGTCTCAGGATGAGAGATAACAGCAGCTTCCAACAACTTTTTCTTTCCTTTAATATTGCCTTAGACTCCATACATAATCCATTTTCTAAAGTATATTTAGTAAAATCCTGTGAATTATTCATGGTTGTCACTGAGATTCTGACATATAGCCCTACTGTTCACTTCTTAAGAACATTGAAAATGGATTAGTTACCTTATAGACTTAGACTACTGTTTAGGCTATAAATGAGATTTATCAAATATTTACTGAATAAGAAATATCTAAGCCACTTAGAAGGACACATTTCTGTAAGGGTTTCAATAACAGACATTCTATACTTTGTGAGACATGATTTTTTTTTAAATTTTATTTTCTAAGTTTTTTTTTTATTTACATTCCAAATCATTTCCCCTTTCCCGTTTCCTCCCTCCCCGAAAGTCCCATAAGCCCCCTTCCCTCCCTCTTTTCTCCATTCAACCCCCTCTCGTTACTCTGTCCTGGCGTTCCCCTACATCCAGTCTTTCCAGGACCAGGGGTCTATCCTTCCATCTTCTTAACCAACTCTTCAATTCTGCCATTATAGCATGAAAGCAACCATAAACAATATGCAAATGAATCTATATTCTAATAAAACTTTGTTTATAAGATAAAGTTCAAATAAAATTTGGCCCATGAGACTTAGTTTGCCAACTCCTGAAATAAAAAGATATGATGAGTTCATAAAGTAACCCAAAAAAACATGACTCCTGACACATAAGTAAACACAGAGAGAAGACTGCAACTCTCAGAATATAAAATTAACAATGATATTTCACTTACAGCATAAACATTTATATAACTTATTTATTATTATGATGCTAATTAATATATATGATATACCATATCATCAAAGTATTCTAATATTATAATGCATATATTTAAAGAAATAGAACCATGGAAAATTTTAGACAATAAATTCCACTGTCATATGTTTTTGATTACTATACCTTACACAATTTAAAACTACTTTGCTTTATAACACTATTACAACATAAAACATATACCTGTATTTCCCTTAAAATCCATTGCAAATAGTGGAAATTCTTTTAGATTGAACTCCACTTTGGCACGTGTCACACCTCTGTTTTTTATTATAAATGGAATAATTTCTGTCATGCCAACATAGGTACCGCTGAAATTAAATGTGTTCTAAAAATAAGAAGAGTAATAATTAGAAAGTAGAATTATACTTCACAACTATGTATAGTCAGATTTATATTTTTGTATTTGTCAAGGAGAATAACTGCCAAAAAAAAATCTCTCTAAAATTTTATCTTTTCTTCCTCCATATCCTACATATAAAATACCAAAAACACATGAATACTGCTCCCCTTCTTCAACCTCTTTACTAGATTATAGCTGCAAGATAATAATAGTGAACTGTTATGTAGTTTCTAGACTTTAAATTTCTCAAATCATTCCCATCAATAACTAAGTCACAAACTTCCTCTTATGCTTGACCTTCCCTCACTATCAGCAGGACAAGGTTCAATCTCATCAACAGTACCCATAAAGTAGTTCAAGTCTTTTAGTGCCTCATAGTCTAGCCTCATTGAAGCTCCTTTCTCATCCTAACACTTAATATTTCAGCAAGCTATGACTTTGCTTTTCAAACAAACACCAGATATTTTCCCCTTGTATCACTTAATCATGGTGTCTGAACTTCCAGGAAGGTACTTCTCTACAATGTAATTGCCTGGTAAAGTGATGCATCCATTAAAGGTTCAGATAAATTACACCATGGTAAGGATAACTTATTCCTTATACTAATTTGCATTTTGATGTCACAATATCTGTTCATATATCTGATTCTCCTAATGAAACACAGCATTGATTTCATATACATTCATACATGCATGTGTTCTTGTGTGTGTGTCTATGTTTAAATGAGCATCGGGTGATTACTAAGTGTATGTAAACTCTAGCTCATAAACCAAGTACATGACTTTATTACAAACCTCTGTAAGGTACTTCATTAAAGAGTTATAAAATCAATTCCTTAACAAAATAGAGTAATATAAAGCTTCAGTGTTCAATATTTTTCCATAGTGTGTATCATACTAAAGGGAAACACACTTTAGCTTTTATAGGATTTAATTTTCTTTTTTTGTTATTGAAATAGATTTTCTGTGCATAATACATCCTGATTATGGCTTCCCCCATGCCTACTCCCCCGAGTTCCTCCCTATCTCCCATCCCATCTGGATGCATCCTTTTTCTGTCTCTCATTAGAAAATAAAGTATTTGTGGAATAATAATATAATATAATAAATTATAGTAAAATAAAAATAAAACTAACAAATAAGAATTGGATAAAAGAAACAAGCAGACTGAAAAGAGCACAAAATAGTCACAAGAAACAGAGACCCAATTATTCACACACTCAAAAACCCATAAAAACACTAAACTGGAAGCCATGATATATATACAAAGGATGTGGTGCAGACCACCAAGGCCTCCCAATAAATGATGCCTCAGTATCTGTGCATTTATGTGTATATTGATCATGTTAATTTCAAGTCCTTTATAGTGACAATTCTGGAATTTTTTTAAGAACATAGAAATATTAGAAGACTGAGATCTCTGAATCTAATTTCTTGTTGTTGCTGAATCTAATTTCTTTATTATTTCTCCTTTTAACACTATTAAAAAAACAGCAAACACCCAACCAAACACACACACACACACACACACACACACACAAAATGACCAACAACATAAACTATCAGGGTTCTACTATTTATATAGTGTCTAAAAAAATTCCCAGAATTCTAAATGGCACACAATCTCAGAAACTATCTGCAGCTGGCCAAACCACACATCTGCTAGAATAAAAAGCAAATCATAATCAGCTGCTGTGAAGCAGATCCACATCCTCACACCTGTGGTTAAAACAAAACATTTCTATTTGTTTTATTATTTTAAGCAACCATTTTTCCAGAATTCTCACTACAGTCCTTGAATTCTTTGTGTCCTCCAACCCCTCTTACACTCTTCATTTTTAATAATCCCAGTCTTAAATAGGCTAGCTGAATGTCTGCTAGTTTGTAGATATCATATTTTATCACTGAACAACTGGAATCAGAAATTAAAACAATTGTTGTGCAACTAAAGTACAGACTGGCACTGAGGTGCTGAGACAGCTGGTTAAACTCTGTAATCATTATATTTTATAACTTAGCACCATAATGGTATCAGATTGTGAAATGTTTGGAAGAAATAAACAAAGTTGAAAGCAATTCCAAAATGATAAGATAATTGTTATGGTAGAGAAGTTCCCACTGTATATAGGTTGATAACATCTTATAAATGTAATAATGGAGGAACATAACAGTCTGATTTATTAGTGCAAGTTTTTTTCATATAAATGGACTAGAACTCATCCTTTGAAATGTTGTAAAGGAAAACGGAGGGGAAAAGAGAAGAAAAAAAGAAAAAGATGGTGAAGAAACAAAGGTGTGTGTACATGTGTGTATGTGTGTGTCTATAGGTCTGTGTGTCTGTGTGACTGTCTCTGCATGTATTTGTATGTGCACAGTTGTATCAATGTATACAAGCATTACCAATTGTGGAACAAATGCTATTTGTAACATATATAGGTATAGGTAACAGTTTGAAAACCTGATGTGAGTGTAGTTCAGAAAAGTAAAATCAAGACTACAATGGGATATCTATTTTCAACTCATTAGATGAACATTTTGCATCTCATAACACAACTTGCAGAGCACTGAAATATGGAGCAATAAAATAAGCAACATAATTTTGAAATTATCTTGTGAAAATAAACATAAGCAAACACTACATCTCAAGAAGAGAAGCAATTGTACCGAGAATACATACATCTGACATGCCATGATGACTGTGTTTGCAATAACAAAAGCCAGAAAAAACTAAAGGGAAGAACAATTGAATGAGGATCCTAATTATATGTGTTTAAATATATAGTATGTTTAAATATAAAGCATTTTACAGCAGTGACAAAAATACAGTATAGTTTCATACAACCTAAATCAATAGTAGATACACATTATTCAATTAAAATAACTCATCAATTAAAAACACTTCATAAAGATTGTAAAACTCAAAACTATTTATACCAATATACTAATTATACCAATATACCAAGATACAATAGACCAATTTTACCAATAGCTAAGGCAGATATATATATATATATATATATATACATATATATACACACAGTGAAAAATGAGAACATAATCAAATCATTTTAACAATTATGATAGCTTCTTTATGCCTAAGTTCTGTGTTTTAGTCATAAAAATTCAATATTCTGCTTTATCACTTACATTTATATCACATATTAACTATTTATTATATGTAAAATTACTACATAGAAATATTTTGGAGACATTCATTAACTGACTAGGGATAAAATGTAATTATAACAGTCATAAATTAAGCAAATAAGCAAATGACATACTCACAGGTAAGATTTCAACCTCAGGAATTTCAACAGATCCACCAATCCTCAGATCTATGACATTTGCATGATGAATAGCAACCTGATTTAAGAGAAATAGGGAATTTTGAATTTATAGAAATTACATTAAAATATAATCATATATAAATGAAAAATTACAGGTCACTAAATGCTACTTTGAAATTTAAATATAATTTAAATAAAATTACATGTGTGTGTATGTATGCATATATGAATTGATACATGAAAATTTATTCTGGCAGTTATTTCTATTTTTCCTCTTTGGAAATATTGATGCTGCTTGGAAAACTGAGTGTTCAACCATTAGATATTAGATGGCATAAATATTTAACTGCAAATATTATGTATTTGATTAGACCTGACTATAATTCTACATAGCACATTTTTCCTCATCTAATTACATCAGATTATTCAAAAGTAACTAAAGTATGGCTGAATGATATATATTTTGTTCCACAGAAACTTACGAACATACAAATAACTACGAAGACAGGACAAATTATTCTTTGGGTTTAATATAGCAATGAATACATTATTTTCTTGTTCAATACCTGACATACTGAGGCATTAACTCTCTCAAGAACCCTAATTTTAAAATGAAGATAACTAAAGCTTAGAAAGACCAATGTCTGTTTTTTTTGGGGGGGGGGTCAAAAAAATTAAATTTCAACATAAGCCTAAACCATAGCCTACCCAAATACTGAACCTTCACCAAGAAAATTAATATAGTAAACAAGAATCAACAACATTACAAATATCCTAGATCCATCCATGGTAAAGCTGCATTTGAATAGCTGTTGAAAGGAGTTTAAGTGACTCCCAAAACAACATAGGCTACTGCCTATAAAGATTTATAAAACGTTAACATATACACATTGGACACACATATAAATACATATACAAACATACATACACATAGAATTACCAAATACATGAATAGACATACCTTTGCTCTTGTGTCAAACTTTTCTGCTACAGAGGGTGTACAGGAGATATTAAGAACAGTTATTCCCCCAAATGGGATTATTCCTTCTGATGGAACAATTTTAATGGTAGACAAAAGGCTTTGATCACAAACCTGTAATCAAAAATTGGTAGTATGCTACAGTGCTTTACAAAATGATAATATCAAAGGTTTGACAGGAAAGCATCTATAGTACATCCTATACACAGGCTCACTGGGCATAACATATGAGGTGATTTTTAATAGAACCTGACTATATTAAATAGACAAATCATACAAATTACAACAACTGATTACTTCAACCTAGTTCATGTTGCTATCATAATAGTCCTGATTATAAAGAGAAAAAAATGAATAAAAAAGAAAACCATGTAATGAACTGTGCAGTGTATTATTATTTAGTACTCATATTTAAAACACTTTTCACTGTTTTCTTTTAATGAAATCAAATGACACAAAGGGAAAATTGGGGGAATAGCAAAAATTATAATTTTGGAAAGTAGAAGAACAAATTTGATAAAATGTACTCAGGAAATCTATGTATAATAACTTGAACCCTACCTTGTACCTTGTGTCCATCTACAAATAGTAAAGTACTAACACTCACAGTATATTTGGAACCATCAAATTTATTCAAATTATAACGATCTGGAACAATTAAGAAGTGACAAAATTCTGCATTACCTTGAAATAAGCATGGTTTTGCCCTATATTGTGAAGAATGGCTTTCTTCCAAGTAGTTAAACCTTGAGAACAATTATTGAACAGTATTCGTGGCTCTAAAAAGGTGACTTTAGTGTGACCAACCTAGTTATGAAAGGAAAGAACAATTTATCAAAAATAATAGCAAATCAAATATTTTCATTTATTTCCTCAGAAAATTACAAATATTTACCTCTTCTACCATATGCATACATGCATTCAAATACACACACACATACATACACACACACACACACACACACACACACATATATAACTTATTAATTTATCTAGTGTGGTTTGTTCATAGTTTGAAAAGGTCTTAAGACAGACCAAGAAATAAAGCCCATTTTCTCACTGGGAAAGAGAAGAAAGTAATGAAAGAAGTGACAAAAATATATCCCTACCATATAACTGGAAATTTAGTAGCATGCAGAATTTTAAAATATAATATCTTTAAGACAAAGAAAATTAATCACATTCCTCAAAGTGATGTTGGACAATAATTTACTGGTGGGATACTTCCCTAGCATATGTAAAGCCCTGGGTATTATCCCCAGCCACAATACACACACACACACACACACACACACACACACACACACACACACACACACACACAAATTACTGAAAGGCCCTAAGAGCTATTGTTTACTCAGATACATATTTTGGCATTTTAAAGAATTCAAATGTCATCTAAAGAGAACTAGTTGTTAAAAATGAAAGTGCCCAGACATACTTCTACTAGAAGCCATCTTCATTGAACTTTAAATGTAGTTGGACAAATTATTATCCCTAATGAGAATGGGGGCATACTTAACTTTGAGTGATAAAATTACACAAGCCCAGGGATTTGTCACTTCTGTCAAAGAAAAGTCCTCCATAGAACTAATAAATAATGGAATACTATTTTCAAATGTGGCCAAAATACATGTCTATAGTATTAATGTGAAGGATTCAGGCATTATTATGTGTTTTTATCCAAGTACTATTGATTTAAATGCATTTTATACTATACTTAATGATATCATTATAAAATATTTTATTATATTATGCTTTAATACATTCTTACGATTATTTAAAAAACATTTTTGTAAGTGGAAGAATAAGCTTTGAAAGTAAACTAAAAGAAAAGAAAAAATTAAATAAGTTTAAATTATGTGATAAACTTTAATTAACATTTTATCTAGACTGTTTCTGTTTTTTCTATTCTTTCTTCAGAGTTAACTAAAGTTTTCAGAGCTTTACCTGAAATGATCCATTTTACAGTTTAGCTGTCTCAGTTATTTCCTTGTCTAATTCACTAATTATCTCACAGGGCTTTTTTATTTTTTATTTTTTTAATTTACATTCCAAATCACTTCCCCTTTCCCGTTTCCTCCCTCCCCGAAAGTCCCATAAGCCCCCTTCCCTCCCTCTTTTCTCCATTCAACCCCCTCTCATTACTCTGTCCTGGCGTTCCCCTACATCTAGTCTTTCCAGGACCAGGGGTCTCTCCTTCCATCTTCTTAGAAATCTATTGATATGCTGATTGTGTCTAGGGTATTCTGAGATTCTGGGTCAATATCCCCTTATCAGTGACTGCATACCATGTGTGATCTTTTGTGATTGGGTTACCTCACTAAGGATGATATTTTCAAGTTCTGACCATTTGCCTAGGAATTTCGTGAATTCATTGTTTTTAATTGCAGAGTAGTATTCCATTGTGTAAATATACCACATCTTCTGAATCCATTCCTCCGTTGAGGGACATCTGGGTTCTTTCCAGCTTCTGGCTATTATAAATAAGGCTGCTATGAATATAGTGGAGCATGTGTCCTTATTGCATGCAGGTAAAGTCTCTGGGTATATGCCCAGGAGTGGTATAGCCGGATCCTCCGGAAGTGTCATGCCCAGTTTTCTGAGGAACCGCCAGACTGCTTTCCAGAGTGGTTGTACCAGCTTGCAATCCCACCAGCAGTGGAGGAGTGTTCCTCTTTCTCCACATCCTCGCCAACAACTGCTGTCTCCTGTGTTTTTGATCTTAGCCATCCTGACTGGTGTGAGATGGAATCTCAGGGTTGTTTTGATTTGCATTTCCCTAATGACTAAGGATGATGAACATCACTTTAGGTGCTTCTCAGCCATTAGATATTCTTCAGGTGAGAACTCTTTGTGTAGCTCTGTACCCCATTTTTTAATAGGGTTACTTGCCTCTCTGGAGTTTAACTTCTTGAGTTCTTTGTATATCTTGGATATTAGCCCTCTGTCGGATGTAAGGTTGGTAAAGATCATTTCCCAGTTAGTTGGTTGCCGCTTTGTCTTTTTGACGGTGTCTTTTGCCTTGCAAAAACTTTGTAATTTAATGAGGTCCCATTTGTCTATTCTTGATCTTAGAGCATAAGCTATTGGAGTTCTGTTCAGGAAATTCTCCCCTGTGCCCATATGTTCAAGGTTCTTCCCTAGTTTCCCTTCTATTAGTTTCAGTGTGTCTGGTTTTATGTGGAGATCTTTGATCCACTTAGAATTGAGCTTAGTGCAAGGAGATAAGGATGGGTCAATTTGCATTCTTCTGCATGTGGACCTCCAGCTGAGCCAGCACCATTTGTTGAAAAGGCTATCTTTTTTCCACTGGATGGTTTTAGCTCCTTTGTCAAAGATCAAGTGACCATAGGAGTGTGGATTCATTTCTGGGTCTTCAATTCTGTTCCATTGATCTACATGTCTGTTACTGTACCAATACCATGCAGTTTTTAACACTATTGCTCTGTAGTACAGCTTGAGGTCCGGGATACTGATTCCCCCAGAGGTTATTTTACTCTTGAGAATAGTTTTAGCTATTCTGGGTTTTCTGTTATTCCAGATGAATTTTTGAATTGCTCTTTCTAACTCTATGAAGAATTGAGTTGGGATTTTGATGGGGATTGCATTGAATCTGTGTATTACTTTTGGTAAGATGCTCATTTTTACTATATTAATCCTGCCAATCCATGAGCATGGCAGATTTTTCCATCTTCTGAGGTCTTCTTCAATTTCTTTCTTCAGAGACTTGAAGTCCTTGTCATACAGATCTTTCACTTGTTTGGTTAGCGTCACGCCAAGATACTTAATATGGTTTGTGGCTATCGTGAAGGGTATTATTTCTCTTACTTCTTTCTCAGCCTGCTTATCCTTTGAGTATAGGAAGGCTTCTGACTTGCTTGAGTTGATTTTATATCCGGCCACTTTGCTGAAGTCGTTTATCAGCTGTACGAGTTCTCTGGTGGAGTTCTTTGGGTCGCTTATGTATACTATCATATTGTCTGCAAATAGTGATAGTTTGACTTCTTCCTTTCCAATTTGTATCCCTTTGACCTCTTTTTGTTGTCTAATTGCTCTAGCTAGAACTTCAAGTACTATATTGAAAAGATATGGAGAGAGAGGGCAGCCTTGTCTAGTCCCTGATTTTAGTGGGATTGCTTCAAGTTTCTCTCCATTTAGATTGATGCTGGCTACTGGTTTGCTGTAAATTGCTTTTACTATGTTTAGATATGGGCCTTGAATTCCTGATCTTTCCAAGACCTTTAGCATGAAAGGATGCTGAATTTTGTCAAATGCTTTCTCAGCATCTAATGAGATGACCATGTGGTTTTTTTCTTTGAGATTGTTTATGTAGTGGATTACATTGATGGATTTCCTTATATTGAACCATCCCTGCATCCCTGGGATGAAGCCTACTTGATCGTGGTGACTGATCGTTTTGATGTGTTCTTGGATTCGGTTGGCAAGAATTTTATTGAGTATTTTTGCATCGATATTCATAAGAGAGATTGGCCTGAGATTCTCTTTCTTTGTCGGATCTTTGTGTGCTTTTGGTATTAGTGTAATTGTGGTTTCATAGAACTTTTTTTTTAATTTCATAGTTTATTTCATTCTTATTGAATAATGTAGTAGGGAAACAAAAAAAACAAATTTTACTAGAGAGGTTATCATTAAAGGCTGTGAAAGCAATTTGGATCTGGAAATAAATTACAACTAAGCCATTTCTGGCATTTGTGAACTTGTAATAGTTACTTAAGTACCCTAGTCTTCTAATTCTTCATTTGTTATTACTACAATTATATTACATATACTATAGATGAATATATACATTAAATACCTGAGGATTTTATAGGGATGAGCTAATAAGTTAATACCACTTAGCATAGTACTTGATATACAGTAATTACTCTATGAAAATATCTATTATTACTGCTAAATCTATATTATTAAATTACTTATTTTTATGTCAGTTAAAAATGTATATAGGTTGAGTATGTGAGCAAAAAAGTACATTATTAAAATTTGTAGACAATCACATCAGCATCAGATAAATACTATGCATATATACTCATTGATAGCTAAAATAATGAAAAAGAAGCATGTTAGCTAAACTTTTAAAATACATATCCATATCATCCATGAAAGTTTAAGAAAGAATAATATGTGATTTATATACAAAGCTAGTAAGAGTCAGCTTCTTTCAAGCTTGTAACTGAGGAAAGACCCTAATGTGTTCTGATAGTGATTTCTAATCTCTAAAATTAGAGAGTTGCTTATGAATAAACTACAAGCATCTTCATAAATGAAACACAATAGAAAATATAGGTAGAGTTCAGTGAAAGTATACTAGTTCAAGTGGCATTGGCTAAGATACACAAGCAAAATACATGCTTAATGACCAAAACTCATATTACCAGGGAATCCTGGCTTAAGAACTACCATGTAAATAAAGAAAGTTAGTTATAGGTCGCATTTTTCTTTTTTTTTATATGACATGTTTATTTACATTTATTTTTTGAAATTTTTTATTAGATATTTTCTTTATTTACACTTCAAACATTATCCCCTTTCCCAGTTTCCCCTCTGACAACCCTCTATCCCATCATACCACCCTTTGCTTCTATGAGGGTGCTCCTCCACCCCCACACCCACTCCCCCTTTCCTGGCCTGACATTCTTTCATTTTTATTGCAAGAAATATTTTATAGTAATAAAAATCCTCACTTCCTCTTATATAAATCGCATGGTCTTTCCCGTACTAAATTATTAACTAGAATATTATATTAACAGTACAATATAGTTGGAATATAATTTTCTCTACTATATTTTATGTTGTTTGTTAATGAAACAAGTTACTCTCAGGTGGTTCCCATAATAGTATTGCATATTTATTGAGCCTCTGTAAATCTAGTGTTGTTTACATAATGTTCTTGGATACAGGGGTTAGGTTTTTATTCTGAGTGGGCAAGCGGCTCTATGAAATAACTAAAATAATGATTACATGAATTCAATTTTTACATGTATATATAAGCCAAGATAACTGTATATCCAGTCAATCCAGATACTCTAGGTGAAAATCACATTAAAGAGTAATAATTACATGTGCAATACACTTCAGTGTCAAAGTATTTCCTCCAGAGACTTCTAGCAAAAATTCTCCTCTCTCCGGAGAACTAAAACCTGGCTGCCAGGTAACTTCACATTCCAATGAGCAATATGTATCAACAATGCCTGCAGACAACAAGACAAGATAAGACACTTAACATATTTTCATTATTGATTTTTTTTAAATGTTTAGGATAAGAGTTGGTGTAAAATCATAAAATTAAATCTAAATTTAAATAAAGAAAATTTATAAGTACGGCATTATTAAATAAGCACAATCCTAAAGTATTTCATAAAACCAAAATATAAGCTGGTTTTCCTTGTAGATAAAAGAAATGTGTACCAAAAAAGAGCAAAGTTTAAAAAACATCAGAAAATTTATCATGGCATTAAACATTAGGACTAGAGAAACACAGACAATAGAAAATCATTTGTGAATCCTGACAGAATTACCTCCTCTAACTTCTGAATATTCCACTTTCAGACGGAAGAATTAATATCATAACTTTTAATCTGGATATTAACTTGTTGGGGCTAAAAGTAATAAATGCATCTCTGTATTTCAAATGTATGGAGAGTCCATGTAATATCAGAAAAATTAGTTGTAAAATGATGGATGTCTTTAATATCACTATTTTAAAAGGAAATGATGCATAAAAGAGTAGAAGAAATGAGGGACCTCTGAAGTATCCCAAGAAAATAGAGGAAACTTCAATGCATGCATTTGAGTTTTGACATGAAGGATGAATGAGCAAGAATACTGCAAGATGGTAAAATGTGTGAGCAACATAAAAGTGACCAAGGAAAATGATTAATTTAATTTTAAAAAATACCAGCAAACAATACCTGATGGGAAGTTATTCCTTGAGGACAAAAGCTTCTGAAATTTGGGGACACAAGACGCTAAGTGGAAGACATGAGTGACCATTACAAACAAATTTTGCTTATGGTTAGTTTGACTTGCATGTTGTGCAAGGTTTTCTATCTTTAAAAAAAAATGAAGCAATAGAATGCTGACCTCAGATTTTTCAATGGCCATGCAGGGAGATCAACACTTAATATAAGGATGGACATAGTATAAGATGATCAGAAAGTACCAAGTGACATGGTTTCAATATTCTTGAATGCCAATTCTGTACTATGAACAGTATTGATGAATGAAAGAAAACTGGCTATAGAATTTTGTTGTCTACAGGTTTGTCAAGATCATACTGGCTGAAAGCAATGAAATTAAAGAGAGAGAAGTTTGTTCTTGAAGAAGACAGCCCATTATAATTAAGCAAGTAATGGATGGGAATGGCTGTGATGAAAAGTAAAAAAGATTCATTGATACAAAACAGTGACAGGAAGTGATTGATAAAAAAAAGACTAGCAATTCATGTTGATTTTTCCCTGCAATCAGAAAAATTAAGTTTCTAAGAATATTCTGCATGTTAGGTAATAAAGAAAGAAGTCTTATGCATGGCTTAAGTAAATCTGGATTTGGTAGAACAGGTACTGCATAAAATCAAGTGTTAAGAACCCTCATGAAGAGTTGGAGAATTTCCTGAACAGAACTCCAATAGCTTATACTCTAAGATCAAGAATAGACAAATGGGACCTCATTAAATTACAAAGTTTTTGCAAGGCAAAAGACACTGTCAAAAAGACAAAGCGGCAACCAACTAACTGGGAAATGATCTTTACCAACCTTACATCCGACAGAGGGCTAATATCCAAGATATACAAAGAACTCAAGAAGTTAAACTCCAGAGAGGCAAGTAACCCTATTAAAAAATGGGGTACAGAGCTAAACAAAGAGTTCTCACCTGAAGAATATCTAATGGCTGAGAAGCACCTAAAGAGATGTTCATCATCCTTAGTCATTAGGGAAATGCAAATCAAAACAACCCTGAGATTCCATCTCACACCAGTCAGGATGGCTAAGATCAAAAACACAGGAGACAGCAGTTGTTGGCGAGGATGTGGAGAAAGAGGAACACTCCTCCACTGCTGGTGGAATTGCAGGCTGGTACAACCACTCTGGAAAGCAGTCTGGCGGCTCCTCAGAAAACTGGGCATGACACTTCCGGAGGATCCGGCTATACCACTCCTGGGCATATACCCAGAGACTTTACCTGCATGCAATAAGGACACATGCTCCACTATATTCATAGCAGCCTTATTTATAATAGCCAGAAGCTGGAAAGAACCCAGATGTCCCTCAACGGAGGAATGGATTCAGAAGATGTGGTATATTTACACAATGGAATACTACTCTGCAATTAAAAACAATGAATTCACGAAATTCCTAGGCAAATGGTCAGAACTTGAAAATATCATCCTTAGTGAGGTAACCCAATCACAAAAGATCACACATGGTATGAAGTCACTGATAAGGGGATATTGACCCAGAATCTCAGAATACCCTAGACACAATCAGCATATCAATAGATTTCTAAAAAGATGGAAGGAGAGACCCCTGGTCCTGGAAAGACTGGATGTAGGGGAACGCCAGGACAGAGTAATGAGAGGGGGTTGAACGGAGAAAAGAGGGAGGGAAGGGGGCTTATGGGACTTTCGGGGAGGGAGGAAACGGGAAAGGGGAAGTGATTTGGAATGTAAATTAAAAAAATAAAATAAAATAAAATTAAAAAAAAAAAAAAAAAAAAAAAAAGAGTTGGGACCTCCAGGCTCTGGGACAGACAGGCATAATATATCTTGGGTCTCAGGCAGCTTGTGTGTACCCTGCTCCCAAGAGCTGGGCAGGTCTGCAGTAACCAACAAGCCAGCTCTGATGTGGGACTTCTGCCTTGGAGAGGGTCGCCCGCTGTGGGAGAGATCACACAACCCAACACAGGGCTGGATCCTACCAGCTTCCCTTTGGCGACCTCTACTCCCGGAATCCACTACACTGAGCGTTTGGATGTGCAGGGATTCCCCAATATAACATCACTTGGGGCAAGGCACATCAGGGCTCCAAAGTCACTCACGAGCAGGGCAGGCAGCAAGAAATCGGTGCCAGGGAAATCCCAGTAATCCAAGGGGGTCAGAAATAGCTTTGCAGGCTCGTAGGAGGTCCACCAACAGCCAGTGACAGCAGGACCAACTAACACCAGAGGTAACCAGATGGCAAAAGGCAAATGTAGGAACGTTACTAACAGAAATCAAAGTAATATGGCATCATCTGAACCCAACTCTCCAACAGCAGCAAGTCCTGGATACCCCACCACACCCGAAAGACAAGATCTGGATTTAAAATCACTTCTCATGATGCTATTAGAGGATTTCAAGAAGGACACAAATAAATCTAATAAAGAATTACAGGAGACCATGAATCAAGGGTTAGAAGCCCTTACAAAGAAAACACAAAAACCGCTTAGAGAAATGCAGGAGAACATGGGTCAACAAATGGAGGCCCACAAGGAGGCAACATATAAATCTCTTAAAGAAATGAATCAACGGGTAGATGCACTTTCAAAGGAATCACAAAAATTGCATAAAGAAATGCAGAAGAATATGGGTCAAAAGATGGATGCCCATAGGGAGGCAACACAAAAATTGCTTAAAGAAATGAATCAACGGATAGATGCCCTTACAAAGGAAACATGAGAATTGCTTAAAGAAATGCAGGAGACAATGGATCAACAAATGGAAGCTCATGAGGAGGAAACACGAAAATCGCTTAGAGAAATACAGGAGAACTTGGATCAACAGGCAGAAATCCTGAAAGAGGAAACGCAAAAATACCTTAAAGAAATACAGAAAAATACAAACAAACAAGTGAAGGATATCAGCAAATCCATCCATGATTTAAAAAAGGAAGTAGAAACAACTAAGAAATCACAAAGGGAGACAACTTTGGAGATAGAAAACCCTGGGAAGCAATCAGGAGTCATAGATGCAAACATCAACAACAGAATACAAGAGATGGAAGAAAGAATCTCGGATTCTAAAGATACCATAGAAAGCATCAACTCAACAGTCAAAGAAAATGCAAAATGCAAAAAACCTGTAACCCAAAACATCCAGGAAATCCAGGACACAATGAGAAGACCAAACCTAATGATTATAGGTATAGATGAGAATGAAGATTTGCAACTCAAAGGGCCAGTAAATATCTTCAACAAAATTATGGAGGAAAATGTCTCTAACCTAAAGAGAGAGATGCCGAGGAATGTACAAGAAGCCTACAGAACTCCAAACAGACTGGACCAGAACAGAAATACCTCCCGTCACATAATAATCAAAACATCAAATGTACTAAACAAAGAAAGAATATTAAAAGCAGTAAGAGAAAAAGGCCAAGTAACATACAAAGGAAGACCTGTCCGAATCACATCAGACTTCTCACCAGAGACTATGAAAGCCAGAAGATCCTGGGCAGATCTCATGCAGACACTAAGAGAACACAAATGCCAGCCTAGAATACTATGCCCAGAAAAACTCTCGATCACCATAGATGGAGAGTACAAGATATTCCATGATAAAACCAAATTTTCACAATATCTTTCCATAAATCCAGCCCTGCAAAGGATAATAGGTGGAAACCGCCAATACAAGGAGAGAAACAACACCCTGGAAGAAAGGAGATAGTAACCTTCTTGCATCAAACCCAAAAGTAGATAACGACTCAAACACAAAGACAGCTACAAGAATAGCAGGTGGCAATAATCACTATTACTTAATCACTCGTACTATCAATGGTCTCAATTCCCCAATAAAAAAAAAAGACATAGACTAACAGATTGGATATGTAAACAGGACCCAGCATTTTGCTGCATGCAGGAAATGCACCTCAGTGTCAAAGACAAACACTATCTCAGAGTAAAAGGCTGGAAAACAATTTTACAAGCAAATGGTCCCAGGAAACGAGCTGGAGCAGCCATCCTAATATCAGATAAAATTGACTTTCAACCTAAAGTCATCAAAAAAGACACAGAAGGAAACTACATACTGATCAAAGGAAAAATCCTCCAAAAAGAACTCTCAGTTCTGAATATCTATGCTCCAAATGCAAGGGCACCCTCATTCATAAAAGAAACTTTACTAAAGATCAAAGCACACATCGCACCTCACGCAATAATAGTGGGTGACTTCAACACCCCCCTCTCTGAAATGGATCGTTCAGGAAAGCAGAAACTGAACAGGACACAGTGATTCTAATTGAAGCCTTGGACCAAATGGAACTAACAGATATATTATATATATATATATATATATAGAACATTTCATCCTAGAGCAAAAGAATTTACCTTCTTCACAGCACCTCATGGTAACTTCTCCAAAATCGACCACATAATTGGTCACAAATCAGACCTCAACAGATATAAGAAGATCGAACTAATCCCATGCCTCCTATCAGATCACTATGGAATAAGGGTGGTCTTCAATAGCAATAAAAACAACAGAAAACCTACATACACATGGAGGCTGAACAATGCTCTACTCAATGATAACTTGGTCAAGGAGGAAATAAAGAAAGAAATCAAAGACTTTTTAAAATTTAATGAAAATGAAGGCACAACATACCCTAATTTATGGGACACAATGAAAGCAGTGCTAAGAGGAAAATAAATAGTCCTCAGTGCCACCAAAAAGAAACGGGAGACAGCATACACTAGCAGCTTAATATCATACCTGAAAGCCCTGGAACAAAAAGAAGCAAATACACCCAAGAGGATTAGAAGGCAGGAAATCATCAAACTCAGGGCTGAAATCAAGTAGAAACAAATAAAACCATACAAAGAATCAACAAAACGAGGAGTTGGTTCCTTGAGAAAATCAACAAGATAGATAAGGCCTTAGACAGACTAGCCAGAGGGCAAAGAGAAAGTATCCATATTAACAAAATCAGAAACAAAAAGGGAGAGATAACAACAGAAACTGAGGAAATTCAAAAAATCATCAGATTCTACTACAATAGCCTATATTCAACACAACTGGAAAATCTGGAAGAAAAAGACTATTTCCTAGACAGATACCAAGTATCAAAATTAAATCAGGATCAAATAGACCATCTAAACAGTCCTATAACCCCTGAAGAAATAGATGCGGTCATTGGAAGTCTTCAAACCAAAAATAACACATGTCCAGACAGCTTTAGTGCAGAATTCGATCAGACCTTCAAAGAAAACCTAACACCAATACTCTTCAAACTATTCCACAGAAAAGAAACAGAAGGAACACTACCCAACTCGTTCTATGAAGCCACAATTATGCTAATATCAAAAGCACACAAAGATCCGACAAAGAAAGAGAATCTCAGGCCAATCTCTCTTATGAATATCGATGCAAAAATACTCAATAAAATTCTTGCCAACCAAATCCAAGAACACATCAAAACGATCATTCACCACGATCAAATAGGCTTCATTCCAGGGATGCAGGGAAGTTTCAATATAAGGAAGTCCACCAATGTAATCCACTATATAAACAATCTCAAAGAAAAAAACCACATGGTCATCTCATTAGATGCTGAGAAAGCATTTGACAAAATTCAGCATCCTTTCATGTTAAAGGTCTTGGAAAGATCAGGAATTCGAGGCCCATATCTAAACATAGTAAAAGCAATTTACAGCATACCTGTAGCCAACTTCAATCTAAATGGAGAGAAACTTGAAGCAATCCCACTAAAATCAGGGACTAGACAAGGCTGCCCTCTCTCTCCATATCTTTTCAATATAGTACTTGAAGTTCTAGCTAGAGCAATTAGACAACAAAAGGAGGTCAAAGGGATACAAATTGGAAAGGAAGAAGTCAAACTATCACTATTTGCAGATGATATGATAGTATACTTAAGCGACCCAAAGAACTCCACCAGAGAACTCCTACAGCTGATAAACAACTTCAGCAAAGTGGCCGGATATAAAATCAACTCAAGCAAGTCAGTAGCCTCCCTATACTCAAAGGATAAGCAGGCTGAGAAAGAAGTAAGAAAAATGATACCCTTCACGATAGCCACAAGCCATATAAAGTATCTTGGTGTGACTCTAACCAAACAAGTGAAAGATCTGTATGACAAGAACTTCAAGTCTCTGAAGAAAGAAATTGAAGAAGACCTCAGAAGATGGAAAAATCTTCCATGCTCATGGATTGGCAGGATTAATATAGTAAAAATGACCATCTTGCCAAAAGCAATATACAGATTCAATGCAATCCCCATCAAAATCTCAACTCAGTTCTTCATGGAGTTAGAAAGAGCAATTCAAAAATTCATCTGGAAAAACAGAAAACCCAGGATAGCTAAAACTATTTTCAAGAGTAAAAGAAGTTCTGGGGGAATTAATATCCCGGACCTCAAGCTGTACTACAGAGCAATAGTGTTAAAAACCGCATGGTATTGGTACAGTGACAGGCATGTAGATCAATGGAACAGAATTGAAGACCCAGAAATGAATCTACACTCCTATGGTCACTTGATCCTTGACAAAGGAACTAAAACCATCCAGTGGAAAAAAGATAGCCTTTTCAACAAATGGTGCTGGCTCAGCTGGAGGTCAACATGCAGAAGAATGCAAATTGTCCCATTCTTATCTTCTTGCACTAAGCTCAATTCCAAGTGGATGAAGGACCTCCACATAAAACCATACACACTGAAACTAATAGAAAGGAAACTAGGGAAGAACCTTGAACATATGGGCACAGGGGAGAATTTCCTGAATAGAACTCCAATAGCTTATGCTCTAAGATCAAGAATTGACAAATGGGACCTCATTAAATTACAAAGTTTTTGCAAGGCAAAAGACACTGTCAAAAAGACAAAGCAGCAACCAAGTAACTGGGAAATGATCTTTACCAGCCCTACATCCGACAGAGGGCTAATATCCAATATATACAAAGAACTCAAGAAGTTAATCTCCAGAGAGGCAAGTAATCCTATTAAAAAACGGGGTACAGAGATAAACAAAGAGTTCTCACCTGAAGAATATCTAATGGCTGAGAAGCACCTAAGGAGATGTTCATCTTCCTTAGTCATTAGATAAATGCAAATCAAAACAACCCTGAGATTCCATCTCACACCAGTCAGAATGGCTAAGATCAAAAACACAGGAGACAGCAGTTGTTGGCGAGGATGTGGAGAAAGAGGAACACTCCTCCACTGCTGGTGGGATTTCAAGCTGGTACAACCACTCTGGAAAGCAGTCTGGCGGTTCCTCAGAAAACTGGGCATGACACTCCCGGAGGATCCAGCTATACCACTCCTGGGCATATACCCAGAGGCTTTACCTTCATGCAATAAGGACACATGCTCCACTATGTTCATAGCAGCCTTATTTATGATAGCCAGAAGCTGGAAAGTACCCAGATGTCCCTCAACGGAGGAATGGATTCAGAAGATGTGGTATATTTACACAATGGAATACTACTCTGCAATTAAAAACAATGAATTCACGAAATTCCTAGGCAAATGGTCAAAACTTGAAAATATCTTCCTTAGTGAGGTAACGCAATCACAAAAGAGCATACATGGTATGCAGTCACTGATAAGAGGATATTAACCCAGAATCTCGGAATACCCTAGACACAATTTGCATATCAATAGATTTCCAAGAAAATGGAAGGAGAGACCCCTGGTCCTGGAAAGACTGGATGTAGGGGAATGTCAGGACAGAGAAGCGAGAGGGGGTTGAATGGGGAAAAGAGGAAGGGAAGGGGGCTTATGGGACTTTCGGGGAGGTAGGAAACAGGAAAGGGGCTTATGGGACTTTCAGGGAGGGAGGAAACGGGAAAGGGAAAATGATTTTGAATGTAAATAAAAAAAACTTAGAAAATAAAATTTAAAAAAAAATAAAAAACAGAAAAAAAATAAAAAAAAGAACCCTCATGAAGATCAAGTTGCACATCTGCTCTATATGTCTCTGGTGGATGGGGCGGTGGTGGAGAGGAGGCTAGAATGCAGCCAATGCTCTCTGTCTGGTTATTCAATGTCTGGGAGACCCCAAGGGTCCAGGTTAATTGGCTCTGTTGTCTTCCTGTGAAGTCCCTATCTCCTCAGGGTTCCTCAATCCGTCTGCAAACTCCTGTACAAGACTCCCTATGCTCCATCTAATGTTTGGCTGTGGGTCTCAGTATCTGTTTCCATCTGCTGCTATGTGGAGTCTCTCAGAGGACAGTCATGCTAGACTCCTTTTCTACAAATATAACAGAGTATCATTAATAATGTCAGGAATTGGTTCTTGCTCATGAGATGGAACTGAGTTTGGACCTGTCATTGGTTGGCCATTACCTCTCTCTCTACTCCATCTTTGTCCCTGCACATCTTGCAGGCAGGACACATATTGGGTCAGAGGTTTTGTGGGTTAGTTGCTGTCCTTACCCCTCCATTGGGAGTTCTGCCTGGAGACAGGAAGTGGCCACTTCAGGCTCCATATCCCTCACTGCATGGGATCTCTGCCAGAGTTACCCTGGCTCGGTTCCAGGTCTCCTGCTTATCCCATAGAAGCATGCCCTTCCCAGGCCAATTTCCATTATCTCTCTCAATTGCTCTTCCTACACTTGATTCCCTGACTTGCTAAACTACTAATCTCCTCTCCCAACAAGATCCCTTCCTCCTTCTACCTCCCATATCTATTTTATTTCCACTTCTGAGAAAGATTCAAGCTTCCTCAATTGGGCCCTTTGCTATTTGCCTTCTTTGGGTTTGCATGGATATCCTGGCTAATATCCACTTATAAGTGAGTGCATACTATGGACGTCCTTTTGCGTCTGGGTTACTCCACTCAGGATGTAATTTTTAAATTCCATTTGTTTGCCTGAAAAATTCATGATATCTTTATTTTTAATAGCTGAGTAGTATTTCATTGTGTAAATGAAATACCTTTTCTTTATTTGTTCTTCAGTTGAGGGACACTTAATTTGTCCCTGAATATGTTGCCTGCCTGTGGATCCAGTTTCCCTAACTGGGCTGCCTTGTAGGCCTCAGTGAGAGAGAATAAACCTAGTCCTGCAGTGTTTTGATATATTTGGGTGGGGTGATACACACGGGGGCCTCCCCTTCTCAAGGGAGAAGGGCAGGGTAACTGAGAGGAAAGGGGGAATGATATTAGGATGTTAAGAGTATAACTAAATTAATTAATTAAAAATCATCCTACACTTGCCTAAAAATTACAATGTCGTTGTGTTATATAACTGCAGGCTACAAAGATGAAACAGCAATTGTATCAGTTTTAACCTTATTAAAGACAAAGCTATTTCTACATTTAAAATTTATCAACACTAATGAATTAAGTTTAATCTCTATAAATTATAATATTATACTATGAGTAGTTGTAAAACTATATTAAAATTATAATTTGGAAATGAATGGTAATCACAAGAAAAATAATTTTTATTATATGATTTCAGGCATAACAATTTACATTCTAATTAACAATGGCTCATAAACTATATCTAAAGAAATTGAGGAGAAAGTATGGAAGGAAGGAAGCAGAGGAAAAAGACAGGAAGTAAAGAGTAGAAAACAGAAAGAAAAAGCAAGTTATATGATAAACTGCTCATTTTCTCAGGATGCTTTCAAATGAAAAAATAGTACAAGAGCAAGGTATTTTCACTGCACTTACTAGTAAGTGCATATTAACCAAAAAGTACAGAATACCCAAGATAGATCCCATAGACCCTAAGATGTTAAGCAAGAAGGAAGGCATAATAAGCAAGCATGTTTCAATCCCACTTAGAAGAGAGAACAAAATAATCTTGGGAGACAGAGGAAGGGAGGGCTTGGGTGGGAGTGGGGAAAGGGAGAGGAAAAGGAGGCCAGAATCAGGTTCTGAGGGAGAGAGAAGTCCAAAGGGTCAGAAGAATGAATGGAAATATGCAGCTGCCTGGGAGATGGATGTGGAGAACCTCTAGAAAGTCTCAGAGACCTGGAATGGGGGAGGTTTCCAGGATTCAATGGGTGCGACCTTAGGTAAAATACTCAACAATATGGGGAGGTGGAACCAGATGATACTACCTCTAATAGCCAGACAGGATCCCCAGAGAAGAATGGTGACACCAACCTACCTACAAAATTTTTGACCCAATATTGTTTCTGTCTAAAAGAAATGCAGTGACAAAAATGGAGCAGAGAGTGAAGAGCTGACCAGTAGCTAAACCAACTTGGGATCTCTCCCATGGGCAACCTAACCTGACACTATTACTGATGCTATGTTGTGCTTGCACACAGTAGCTTACCATGGCTGTCCTCTGAGAGGCTCTACCAGCAGCTGGCTGAGGTAGATGCAGATACTTAAAGCCAATCATTGGACTGAGGTAGGGGGGACTCTGATAGAAGAGTTAGGGGAAGGATTGAAGGACCTGAAGAGAAGGGCGACCCCATAGGAAGATCAACAATGTCAACTAACCCGGAACCCTGGGAGCTCCCAGAGACTAAGCCACCAAGCAAAGAGCATACAAAGACTGGTCCTAGGCTCCTGTCACATAAGTAGCAGAAAGCTGCCTTGTATCTATTCAGTGGAAGAGTATGTGCCAAATCCTGTAGAGACTTGATGTGCCAGATTGGGGGTTGCCTGCTGGGGGGCACTCTCTCAGAGGTGAAGGAGAAAGGGGGGGTGTGTGGAGAGGCATTCAGTAAGGACTGGGAAGGGCACAACATTTCGGACGTATATAAATAAAATAACTAATTAATAAAATAAAATACATTTTTTTCACAATTATACACCTATATATTTATTGTTGTACCATCTTTTGTGAATCATTACAGTTTTCTATACATTTAATGTTAAATAATTACTTTATATGTATAAGTGAGTACCTAAGTATACATATGTGTGCCACATGCATGAGATAGTCTTCAGAGATCAGAAGAGGGCATCAGATCCTCTTGAACCAGAAATATAGACAGGTGATCAGCCATATTGGTACTAGGAACCAAATCTAGAGAGTCTGTAAGATCAGCAAGCACTCTTAACTACTGAGCCCTCTCACTGGCCTCTGGTATACACGTTCACGTTATAGGTGTGGAAAGTAGTACGCATAAAGAAATTTGCTCATGATAAAATAACTGATGAGTCAAGAAGCTAAGATCAGCTTTAATCTTTTTTGTACTTGGCAATTTTGCCGTACTGTGCTTTAGCTTGTTATAAAAAACCACAGTAAGTCAACAAGATGTAAAGATTCAGATCTTTCCATCTCACTGTAAAAGTATAACAACTATATAAAATGGAAAGACAGTATTGATCAACTGGTAACTCGCAATTTTAATTCTTTAAATTATATCTTATGTTCTTAAAAGATCCTCACAGCAAAATACAATCTTTGTCAATTACAATGCATTACTAGATAAAGCACACTTTAGAAGTTACTGAGATTTTATAATAACAAAGGCATTACATGAAATTATGAGATTACACAAGCAAGGTTAAATGTATGGTTAACTAATTCAGGGGCTCATCAGAAATAGTAATTCAGATTTGTTTATACTAGTGTTATTAAATTACAGTTTTAAGCTTTTGATTTGATATGTGTGTGTTTATGTGTGTGTGTGTGTGTGTGTGTGTGTGTCTGTGTGTGTATTATTAATTGAATTCATCACTGGCTAAAATAAAATTAATTTAAAATGTAAGAAAATGAAAGTCACTCAGTCATCTTATAATTATACTCAAATTATAAAAGAAATGACTTTTTTTAGGAGTATTTGCAATGGTCAGTGTTACACATTGTTTAGATTGAGGGGCTCAGTTGCGTGATTAAACAACAAGCAAGATAATAGCTTTGATGATATTTATATGTGATGTGAATAAATTAGTAGATTTAAAATACTTAACTGAAAAATACTGCATAAATTAAGTCATAGAATGTGCTAATTTGATATATGTTTGTATTGTATGGATGTTTTCATAAGCAAATATATATTCAGCTTAGATTTAATAATATCAGTGAGTCTTTCTCAGTAATTTGACAGCCTTAAATGATTTAGAGCCCGTAAAGTGAATCTTGCCATTGATCTGAACATGGTACTATCACCTTTTCTCTGGGTATGTATCCTCCCACTTTGTTTTGTAAACATCTGACTTGTTAAGCCATATAGTTAACCAAGAACTTATATCTCCATCTCTATCTTTTATTGTGAATTTCTTTCAGAATCTCAAAAGAGAATATTTAAAGTCATATTTGCACATATAAATATAAATGCCCCTAATGATAGTATCTATTTACTTCTATGCTCTTACCATAAGTAGACAATACATATTCAATAAATAGTTAATTCCTGAATACATAAATGAATAAATGAATTTCTAAATAAAACAAATCAAATAAACTATTACCTTCGGCTGGACGAATAGTAAATGCAATTCCTCTTGGTGTAGTTACCGGTTTCCATTCAAATTGTGCAGGGCAATTGAGATGATTATACAGCCTAACTGTACCACGAAAACATGTTTTCAACAAGAAGGATTGTGGTCTCAATACAATTTCGTTAGAAGACAGCTCAAGTTTTACAGGCAGGATGACAGCCATCACTAAGATATGTCCACCAGGAATGTTATTAATTTTAAAGGTGAATGATCTGTAATAAAGTAGAAACTTCCAAATTTAACTAATAGCACAGTATCTACCTATGACTAAAGACTTCATAGGTATGCTATAGATTACCGTATAATATTAATTCTGAAATTAATGAAGGGGATAAATTAGATTGTCACTGAACCATAAGAACATACAAGTGTACAAAGTGATGTATACTTTCTATACTTTGGGAGAAAATATCATCTATGTTACAATCATTGAAGTAAATTGATACATATTATAAATGATTCTAATGAGCAGAAACTAAGAAAGAAACCTTACTTCCAAAATTTTCCATTGTTGGAAGATTCAAATACCATCGAAGCATATGTACTAGATGTAGGTGGGATCACGAATGATAATTGATTGGTTTTCTTAAGTTCTTCCAGATCAATATCTAACTGGATCAATATATATATAGGCAGCATATTAACAATATGAAGTAGCTGAGTATTTGTAGAATTCACACAAACACTACCAAAATTAAGGACAGATGGTCCTGAAATAAAGTAAAATTAACACAAAATTATTTAGTATAATATCACAAAACTAGTATTCTATCAGACAAGATTAGCTTTACTTTTATCTAGCTGATAATAGTTTCATGCTTAGAGATTATTACTTCATGTTCAATATGCATATATTTTAGTATGGAAATTTTTATGGTAAAATAAGCACAATGAAATTCCAACTATCACTTTGATTTGGAGAATTTCACCTATGTCTACTTAAATAGACTTATTTTATTCACCAACGTACAAATATAAACAATAGTAATTTTTAACACACGATTAATTCCTTTCCTAAGGGTTCCCCTTTAAATGACAAAGTCTTTAACTGTAATAATCTTTAGAATTACACATAACCTCATTTTTATTTTGAGACAAGATTGAACAATATAACCAAGGCCAGCTTTGAATTCAAGATACTAATGTTTGTGGATCTATTCTTCATATGCATCATTACCTCACATTGTTTTCAATCTGCTAATTGTAATAGTTTAGCATAACTAATATATTGAATATATTTAAATATATAATTTCTTTAGTGCTGACATACATGCGCAAAGGTTGAATACTGACCATGCCAAAACATTTTCTTGTACATCATTACCATTATTCCCTCTCACTAGTCCCAAAATATTTATCAAATTAATTCACATGCATTACTATACATCAGTTTTCTTTCTCGAGTTTCTTTAAAATACACTTATTTATTTATTTATCTGTCTATCTATCTACGTATCTATCTATTTATTTATTTACTTATTTGTGTGTTTGTGTGTGTGTCTGTGTGTGTGTGTGTGTGTATGTATAAAAGGATATGGGTGTGCCACAGCATATGCGTGGAAGACAGAAGACAAATCCAAAGCTATTTTTCTTAACCATAAGAATTCTGAAAATCAACTTCAGGTCTTCAGGCTTAAGAGCAAACATATTTACTCACTAAGCCATCTCACTGATGCCCACTTTCCATAGTTTTACATGAATACAGTCATCTGGTACATAACAAATCTACATGGATTCTTTCTCATAGTGAATTTTTGAGACATCAAAAATTTTTAAAATAAGTATTTCATTCTTTTATATTACTAAGTAGTGTTGTGTGATGTTTAGTTTCAACTGTTAACTTGACAGTCTACAATTAAACTAAAAAATGAGTCTTAATGAATGACAGTTTGTGTAGACAAGATCATTTTGTGGGCATGTCTATGGGAAATGACCTTAATCACCTTAGATGTATGGAATGACACAACCCACTATGGGTGGAACCATGCATGAATTTGAAGCTGTGGAATGGATAGGAGTGGGAAAGTAAGCTGAGAACTAAAGCATTATTCAATTATTTCTCTCTGCTCTTCACTGTGGATAAGATATGGCTAGCTGTCCTGAGCTCCTGCCATGCTGACCTCTCCACAATAATGTACTGTATCCTATAAATTTGAGTTAAATAGATATTTCTCCCCTAGGTTGTTTTTGTCAGGTATTCTAATCACAACAACTAACATAAAACAAGAACAAATGCCCTTTGTATATGCATCTTAATTGTGTTGGTTTAGTCACCTCTAAATTGATATTTAGTTCTAGTTATTAGCTATTTTTAAAAAGTTACCATGCACATTTGATGGTAAGTATTGATTTGAGTATACAACGTCATTTCTTTTGGATAAATATCTAGGAATAGAATAAGAGGAATGATATGGCTGGGTTGTGTATGGATATATATGGAGACAAAAAACTATTTAAAACAATTATATTCTCACTAGTAGTATACAATGTAAGAGTCCCATATTCTTGTGTCATTGGAAAAAATTAAATAATAAGGTTGTCTGTCTTAGGGTCTCCATTGCTGTGAAGAAATACTCTTATAAAGTGTTGCAAGGCAACTCGTATAAGGGACAACATTTAATTGAACTAGCTTATAGGTTCAGAGGTTCAGTCCATTATCATCATAGCAGGAAGAATGGCAGCATCCAGGCAGACATGTCACTGGAGAAGGATCTTGTTCTGATGCAGTCAGAAAACTATCTTCCAGGCAGCTAGGAGGAGGGTCTCAAAGCCTTACCTCACAGTGATATACTTCCCTTAACAAGGCCACACCTAATCCAAAAGGCAACACCCACGAATAGTGCCATTTCCTGAGCCAAGCATAATCAAACCACCACACTTTTCCTTCATGACTTACTTTTAGCCATCTATTAAATTTATAGTAGTATTTCATTTTGGTTTAATTTTTGTATGCCCTTAAAAACTAACAATGTCTATTTTAATATCTGATCACAATTATTTATTTTCTTTAATTATCTGTCTATCAAATTTTCAGCCTATTTGTTAAAATTTCATTGTTGTTTTAAGTTTTATTATGTATCTTAGTTAAAACTAAACTTTCAGATGTACAATTTATAACAATTTATTTTAGTCAATGCATGTTTTTACTCCCCTACCAGTATCTTAACAGAAAAAAAATACTTAGCTTTAGTTATTATCTGAATTATAGCTGAGATGTTTTGTCAATTATTCTTTTATTTTCAAAACTAAACAATGTATTTTCTAAAGTTAATGATATTTCTGTATAGACACATGTCCCTCTGCAAATATATGGTTTGTGACACATTTCCACCAGTCTTTTAAAGATAAAACTGAAAATATTTGTATATGTTTACAACATGCAGCATGTTTTCAACATCTGTACATGTTTACAACAAGCAGCATGTTTTCAAATACATGTGCATTATGAAAGGAATAAATTAATCTAATTGAAATATCTGTCATCTCACACAGTCAATTTTATGGTGCAAACATTTATAGTTTATCACCACTGATTTTCAATTATATAAAATTTTGTCATTAACTGTGGTCACAATGCTAAACAATAGCTCTCCAGATCTTACACTAAATGAAGATTTGCATCCTTTGACCAACAATCCCTATTCTGTCCTCCACCTCACACAAACCCTGGTAACAACTAGATTATTTTTTGCTTTTATAGGCCCAAATGCTTCTTTCAATTCCATAAAACAGAAGATAATGTGGCATTTGTATTAGTATGCCTGAGTTATTTCAGTTTCTTTCATATTGGATTCCTTTAGCAAAAATTTCAAAATTTCTGTTTTTGCATAATTATATTCTATTTTTACCAACATATCACAGTTTCTTATTTTTAACTATATTTTTTTATCCTATGGGACTTGTTTTATATAAGTCTACATTGTGGAATAGTAAATGGTAATTAACATATGTATCACCTTGAACTTGACAGCTGTCTAATAAAAGCCTCAAAACTCTACTCTCAGCAATGTTCATGTATGCATTATCTTTTTAATTATAACTATCAAGTTGTACAATAGATCTTGATGGCAAGAATACCTATTAGCTTGGGTTGGGCATTGCTGCTGTGGTCTTGGTCTAAATCTAGGACTGTTATCAGCTAGCCCACCACCTGAGCACAGGGCTATAATCTATCCACCTATGGATCCTGTTGTGTCTTTAGTTCTAGTAGAGGTTCACAACTTAGGAAGTGAAGGATAAAGCTTTCACAATGACACATCTGTCCAAGAACATTTGCATAATGACTGTTGTGTGGTAAAAGGAGCCATCTTCTTTATATTCTAACATCTTAATGCAATCTACTTTTGAGAAGCAGGGAGAATACAATTTAAAATTGTGTGGGTAGGGATACGAGTAGGATCTAGTAGGAGACTGTGGGGGTTATCAAATATATTGTACAAAAATAAAAAACCAATACACACAAATAAAACAAACAAACAAAAACAAAGACCATAGCAGATTTATGCATAATCTTACCAACAATTACTTGATGAATTTGCTTAGGTGTCAAAACTTTGCTGCAGTCATTTTTTTCCTGGTGAGTGGTTGGCTTTGATTTAAGTCCTCTGGTGATCTGTTTTTCCAAAATTAATCATTCAATATTAGTAAGAGACATTTGTAGAATTGTCATGATTTGAAAACAAAATGGAAAACATTGCACTTGCCTTTCTCTGCAGAGATTCTGACTCTCTGGATGCTATTTTCTTGGTGCTTAACAATCTTTTAGCTTTGAGAGAAGCAGCTTTTAAAGATGGAGGTATTTCCTCTTCTATTTCTGATTGAAATAGTGATGGTGACCTTAGACCAGATGATGGGTCCATGCCAATATCTACATCATTAACTGGAAACTTGCGATTCCTATTAAAAAATAATAATGAAGATGATATGAGATTATTTATTATTAATTACATATTATATATAGTAATTACCATTATTAACAATAATATGAATAACAATAATGAAAATGAGTAATTGAGGAAGTTCTTCAGAAAATAAAGTAAGAAGTCTAAATATCCTCCATGGAGAACACTGTCATAGCTTTATCTATATCTATTTACCTGAGTTGGTATGCTAATCTCCAGGTTTTCCTCCACTATGGCCTCAACTCTTCTTAAATAGCTGACAGAGGAAGTTATAGCCAATCCTATATTTTTGTTATACTCAAAAAGCAGACCACAGTCACTGAGTGGTCCAGAACAAAGTAAAAATTATCTTTGGTTCAAGATGGAAACAATGATTGATGTCATTTATGTTCAAAAGAATCTTGTCATCAGAGTAAGTATACACTTGATATGAAATAAATCAATTCATTCCTTGATGTATGTACTCTGATTCCAACATCCTACACAGAGATGTCTTAGAAATATACTTTTTGTATTAGATATTTGCTTTATTTACATTTCAAATGGTATCCCCTTTCCTCATTTCCCCTCCAAAAATTCCCTATACCATCCCCCCCCTCCTCCTGCTCAACCCCCACTCACCCAATGCATTCCCCTATTCTGGGGAATCGAGCCTTCACAGCACCCATGATCTTTCCTCGCATGGATGTCTGAAATGGTCATCTTCTGCTACTTATGTAGCTGGAGCCATGGGTCCCTCTATGTGTACTCATTGGTTGGTAGATTAGTCCCTGGGAGCTCTAGGCTTACTGGTTGGTACATATTATTGTTCCTCCTGCAGGGCTGCAAATCCCTTTAGCTGCTTGGGTCCTTTCTCTACCTGCTCCATTGGGGACCCTATGCTCATTCTATTGGTTGGCTGTGAGCCATGGGTTTTTTGATTCACTTTCCAATAAGGATCAAAGTATCCACACTTTGGTCATACTTCTTGAGTTTCATGAGACCTGTGAGTTGTATCTTGGGTATTCCAAGATTTTGGGCTAATATCCACTTATCAGTGAGTGCATACCGTGGGTTTTTTTTTTTTTTTTGATATTGGGTTACCTCACACAGGATGATATTTTCTAGCTCCATCCATTTGCCTAAGAATTTCATGAATTCATTGTTTAATAGTTGAGTAGTACTCCATTGTGTAAATGTACCACATATTCTGTATCCATTGCTCTGTTGAGGGACATCTTGGTTCTTTCCAGTTTTTGGCTATTATAAATAAGGCTGCGATGAACATAGTGGAACATGTGTACTGATTATATGTTGGAGCATCTTCTGGGTATATGCCCAGGAGTGGTATAGCTGGGTCCTCAGGTAGTGCTATATCCAATTTTCTGAGGAACTGCCAAACTGATTTCCAGAGTGGTTTTACCAGCTTGCAATCCCACCAGCAATGGAGGAGTATTCCTCTTTCTCCACATCCTCTCCAGCATTTGCTGTCCCCTGAGTTTTTGATCCTGCCTATTCTGACTGGTATGAGGTAGAATCTCAAGGTTGTTTTGATTTGCATTTCCCTGATGATTAAGGATGTTGAACATTTCTATAGGTGTTTCTCAGCCACCCAGTATTCATCAGTTGAGAATACTTTGTTTAGCTCTGTACCCCATTTTTAATAGGGTTATTTGGTTCTCTGGAGTACAACTCAGGATAGCGAAAAATACTCTCAACAATAAAAGAATCACCATCCCTGACGTCAAGCTCTACTACAGAGCAATAGTGATAAAAACTGTATGGTATTGGTACAGAGACAGGCAGGAAGATCAATGGAACAGAATTGAAGATTCAGAAATGAACCCACACACCTATGGTCACTTGATCTTTGACAAAGGAACTAAAACCATCCAGTGGAAAAAAGACAGCATTTTCCACAAATGGTGCTGGGTAAACTAGCAGTTAACATGCACAAGAATGCAAATTGATCCATTCTTATCTCCCTGTACAAAGCTAAAGTTCAAGTGGATAAAGGACCTCCACATAAAACCAGATACACTAAATTTAATAGAAGAGAAAGTGGGGAAGAACATGGAGCATATGGGCACAGGGGAAAATTTCCTGAATAGAATACCAACAGCTTATGCTCTAAGATCAAGAATTGACAAATGGAACCTCATAAAATTGCAAAGCTACTGTAAGGCAAAGGACACTGTCAACAGGAAAAAATGGCAACCAACAGATTGGGAAAAGATCTTTACCAATCCTACATCTGATAGAGGGCTAATATCCAATATATACAAAGAAATATACTTTTAATGAACCACATTCAAAAGAATCCCTGCCTCACTTTCTGCCTCTAGAAAAAAAAAACTACCTAAGACAATTACAAATAAAAAGTTAGCAAAAGTTACTGCAACTAAAGTAGTTAAATGTTTTGCTTTTAAAATATATTAAAATTGTACTTAAACAACTCAAAATTAAAACAACTCTAAGACATAGAGAAATAAGCCTGATAGTAACATGACAATTTATATTTGAATAATAAAAATCTATACAAACATCATAAAATGGATGTCAGATTTAAAATAAAGTTAAGACAAAAACATATAAAATGTCACTGATTATAAGCAATAGATTTTTTAGATTTGTTTCTTCATAAAACACTAAAAGCACAGACAAATTACACTGTATCAAGCAAAGAAGCTTCTACAAAGCAAAGAAAACGATAAAAGGTAGAAACAACCTTTGCAATGAAAAAGACATGCAAATTATTCATTTATAAAGAGATTTATCGAGAATACACAGAAAACAATAAAACCTCAATAACAGCTCTTCAATAATCAAATTAAACTGTGTACAAATTCGATAAAATGCATACTTCTTAACAAAAACCAGATGGCCTACAAAAATTACTTCATAATGCTCAGTGTCTTCAGTCTCCAGAAAAACAAGAATCAAAATGTCACTGAGATTATTACCTGACATTATTAAAATGGGTCTTATTAAAATGGCAAAGTAAAACAAATGCTAAAAGGATGTGGATAAATGCAAATCCAAAAACATTATTTGTGGTTGCACGCAGTCACCATGGAAACTGATATGAAAAAACTCAAAGCTCCAAAAGTAAAGTAATGACAAGGAAATTAAGAATCCATTACCTTACCAGGCA
This sequence comes from Tokudaia tokunoshimensis, assembly GCA_036184795.1. NCBI lineage: Eukaryota > Metazoa > Chordata > Mammalia > Rodentia > Muridae > Tokudaia > Tokudaia tokunoshimensis. The sequence goes on from BTHU01000023.1 coordinate 39,193,604, forward strand.
GTGGTGGCACAGGCCTTTAATCCCAGCACTTGGGAGGCAGAGGCAGGCAGATTTCTGAGTTCGAGGTCAGCCTGGTCTACAGAGTGAGTTCCAGGACAGCTAGGGCTACACAGAGAAACACTGTCTTAAAAAAAACCAACAACAAAAAAAATACATTACCTTGATTTGACCTAAATACCTTGCATATGTGTCCTGAAACGTCCAAATATACTTCATAAATATCTTCAAATATTACATTGATCAAAAGTTATAACACTGTTTATGATGACAATAACAAATACCCTGATTTGATAATTATATTTATTTATTATACTATACTCCCCAAATTTATGAGACTTGAGGCTCCAGGGAGTAGTGAGTCTGGTGGGTTGGTGTGGTGGGGACAACCTCTTGGGTACAGGGGAGGAAGAATGGGATAAGGAACTGTCAGAGGGTGGACCAGGAGGGGATAACTACTGGACTGTTAAAAATATTAAATAATAATATAATAAAATTTTTAAAATGAAGAAAACCAAATCTGGACTTTAGGCCCAGTGTCTCAAGAATGATCTTTACCTCTGTGCTTCTTTCTGTAGGTGTATACTTCTTAAATTGTTAATATAGTTTGTGTAGTAATCCCGATGTGCTTTTCTTTCCAGTTTTTCCAAATCAGTGTATTGATAATCAGGATCTGTATAATCATACCTTGGCATCTTTGTGAAAATTGTTCTACAAGATAAACAACATGTCATGTTAAAATGCACACATAAACCTGTTCAATCAAGATTTAGCAAATACGTATTAGTCATTTTAAATGTCAAGACAGAGACATGAAATAGTGAATTAGGATAAACTGCATGTCCTGTGAAAAAGGAAGACATCACTGCAAGTAGATCTAGAGTGAGGGTATACAATATTATGACAGGTTTCTTGATTGAAGGGACAGAGCAAAAAGGGTTTCTGACTCTTAGAGGTTTTCAGGGAGTGGATTAGAATTAGAAAAAAAAAACACTGAATTTTTTCACCAGATAAACTATTATTAGATTACATACCTTCTAGGTGCCTACCCTCTCCCAAAAATAAGGATCATGGAAAAAGCCCTGTGGCTCTATAAGACAGAAAACTACTAAGAAATCTTGCTGTAGTATGGCCTAACATCCTTTTACATTTCATTGCAAAATAGGTTTATGATAATACTGAACTGAATTCCCCAAAGCCAAGGCTGAGGCTAGGCCAGCATAAATCATATGATACGAAGGTGTCTACTCCCTGAAAACCTATAAAAGTCTGAAATCCTTTCTGTTCTCTGGAACCTAAGGGTCTGTCTCTACAGTCAAGAAACCTGTCATAGCATACAGAGTCGCTATCTTCTCTACCAGTTTCCCATTTCAAGTCCAGATCCTGGCTGCAAATGGTCAGCAGTCTGTCTTCTACTAAAGGTAATTCTGAAGGGTAATTTCCCATCAGCTCCTTTTTAAAACCCACTGGATTTTAAAACTTTTGTTTTTCAAACAACTATTTTCTTAAACTTTAGACTTCATGAATTATCCATCAATAATAAGTTGATACAAAGAAAAAAATCATGAGACATTTATAGTACTTTATATGGCAATTGACTTCTTATTCTTCCTTTTTAACACTGATAAACTTCCAATGAACTAGAGCTAAATTATTCATAGCTTCTGACCTTCTTCATTTACCTCATTCACTCACAAAGTTTGTCAAACATTAAAGGCTTCCTCTATAATTAACTATATATATATACATATACATATGTGTGTGAAATTAATCAAATATTTATTTAAAAAATCTCCATATTGCTCATGATTCTTCAATATTACATAACAGCTTTAAATGTGGTAAAAGTTTGACAGTGATTAAAGAAAGAAGGGAAATGTTTAGTTGTTCAAAAATGGTTCTTTCTTCTTTTATTTTTATTTGATATTTTATTTATTTATATTTCAAATGCTATCCCCTTTCCCGCTTTCCCCTCCACAAACCCCCATCCAATCCTCCCTCCCCCTGCTTCTATGAGGGTGCCAACCCACCCACCTATTCACTCCCTCCCACCACCTAGCCCTGGCATTCCCCTACATTGGGGCATCAAGTTTCACAGGACCAAGGGTCTTCCCTCCCATTGATGCCTGACAAAGTCATTCTCTGCTACATATGTGCCTGGAGCCATGGGTTCCTGATGTGTACTCTTTGGTTGGTGGTTTAGTCCCTTGGAGCTCTGGGGGATCTTGTTGGTTGATATTGTTGTTCTTCCTATGGGGCTGCAAACCCCTTCAGCTCCTTCAGTCCTTTCTCTAGCTCCTCCATTTGGGACCCCATGCTCAGTCCAATGGTTGGCTGCGAGCATCCACCTCTGTATTTAAAGTTCCCTCCTGGCTATTGGACTGCTAACTATTTTTAGAACCTAAAAATAATTCCTATATTTAAAGCCCTGAAGATGGTAATAAGGCAAAATGAAGTCGATAGAACTTAATGCCCAAGGAACCTCCCCCAAGGTAAAGAGACAGGTAGAAAAAAAAGTACAGAACTTTAAGTTTAGATAGTCTACTATTGACATACAAGTTGGCAGAAAATAACTCTCTTTTAATCTTGAATATAATAAAATCTTTCTGGGATAAAGGCCAGAAAGTCATGTATTAGCCACTTTTATCTTATTAATGGCAACTTAGCAATTTCTTTGATGTTATAATAGACTTAAATTGAAGTTTAAACACTACTTACAAATACAACTATGAAAGTTTTATGTCAAGGAGAAATATATGTATGAGGTGACAAAACAGGATGATAATTGTTAATTGGTTTCATACAATTTAAATTGTTTTATTCAGATGAATTCAAATTCACAATCATATTGAATAAATATAACTATTCTAGGCTATAATTTCAGTAGTGATTTCTATCATTTATCTATTGGTGTTCATAATATAGTTTTAAAAGTATTTTCCTACATTTGCAGCTGGAGCCATGGGTCCCTCCATTTGTATTCTTTGTCTGGTGGTTTAATCCCTGGGAGTTCTGGGGAGGGGCAGAAGGGGGTTGTGGTGAGGCAGGAGGGGTAGTTAGGGAACACCCTCATAGAAGCACGGGAAAGGGTGGGATAGGGGGTTTGAGCTGGGGAAACAGAGAAGGGGGATAATATTTGAAATGGGGGGTTGAATGGAGAAAAGAGGGAGGGAAGGGGGCTTATGGGACTTTCGGGGAGGGAGGAAACGGGAAAGGGGAAGTGATTTGGAATGTAAATTAAAAAAATAAAATAAAATAAATAAAAAAAATTTAAAAAGAGAAATCCAATATATTTAAAAAAAACAGGAAAAAGTATTTTCTTTGCCATTCATTTTGTCACAGTTATACAGTAGAGAGTATAAAAGGTTAGATAAGTCAAATCCTGTTGCATTCAACAACCACTGTACTCCTCATACAAATAGAAGAACAAAAATTCAATCCAATTACTGATGACCACAGCAGTTTCTTTCCTTTTTAACACCAAGTTCTTGCAGATCTCTATATATTATCCTGGATATTATATCATTTGAATTGTAATTTATTAAAATTACATGGTACCTGAAATGTTCATGGTGGTTTCCAGACCTGATACTTGCAGTTCTATCATTAGGAAAAGCAATCATTGCATTCTTCGTTAACTCATCATTCAAGCAATGATTATGAAGTTTCGTCATTTTTGACTGGAGCATTGCAGCTACAGGTGGAAGATCTTCCTTTTTTTCTGAATTTTTTATCACAAAGTGCCTTGTGGGATTACTGACCAAGGGGGATATACCTTTAATAAAATTGAAAATTGAGCCAGCATTTAGTACGTTGTATTGTACAATTTCAAAAATTAGTCACAAATATTTGATACACTAGATAACTGGTGTGGTAATTCGAACAACCTTCATAGGCTCATAGATACAAACGTGTGGTCATTAGGCAGTGGCTCTACTTGACAAAGATTAGGAGTATGGCCTTGTTAGAGCAGGTGTAGCCTGTTGGACAAAGTGTGTCACTGCAGGGTGGACTTTGCGTTTTTCAAATGAATAAGTGAGGCCCAGTGGCTTTCTTCCTGATGCATGCCAATCCACATGTAGAACTCTCAGATCCTTCTCCAGCAAGTCTGCCTATATGCAGCCATGCTCTCCACAATGAACATAATGGGCTAAACCTCTGAAACTGTAAACAAGCCCCCAATTAAATGCCTTCTTTTATATAAGTTGCTGTGGTCATGGTATCTCTTAACAGCAACTGAACACTGAATAAGACAATTGATTTTAACAAATGCTAAATTCTCAAGCATGCTGTGAAAATACAAATCACGTAATACAATATATGGGACTAAATAAACCAATTTAGAAAAATAAAATTTGTATATATTGGATATTAGCCCTCTGTCGGATGTAGGGTTGGTAAAGATCATTTCCCAGTTAGTTGGTTGCCGCTTTGTCTTTTTGACAGTGTCTTTTGCCTTGCAAAAACTTTGTAATTTAATGAGGTCCCAATTGTCAATTCTTGATCTTAGAGCATAAGCTATTGGAGTTCTATTCAGGAAATTCTCCCCTGTGCCCATATGCTCAAGGTTCTTCCCTAGTTTCCTTTCTATTAGTTTCATCTCCAGAGAGGCAAGTAACCCTATTAAAAAATGGGGTACAGAGCTAAACAAAGAGTTCTCATCTGAAGAATATCTAATGGCTGAGAAGCACCTAAAGAGATGTTCATCATCCTCAGTCATTAGGGAAATGCAAATCAAAACAGCCCTGAGATTCCACCTCATACCAGTCAGAATGGCTAAGATCAAAAACACAGGAGACAGCAGTTGTTGGCGAGGATGTGGAGAAAGAGGAACACTCCTCCACTGCTGGTGGAATTGCAAGCTGGTACAACCACTCTGGAAAGCAGTCTGAAGGTTCCTCAGAAAACTGGGCATGACACTCCTAGAGGATCTGGCTATACCACTCCTGGGCATATACCCAGAGGCTTTACCTGCATGCAATAAGAACACATGCTCCACTATGTTCATAGCAGCCTTATTTATAATAGGCAGAAGCTGGAAAGAACCCAGATGTCTCTCAACGGAGGAATGGATTCAGAAGATGTGGTATATTTACACAATGGAATACTACTCTGCAATTAAAAACAATGAATTCACGAAATTCCTAGGCAAATGGTCAGAACTTGAAAATATCATCCTTAGTGAGGTAACCCAATCACAAAAGAACACACATGGTATGCAGTCAATGATAAGGGGATATTAACCTAGAATCTCGGAATACCCTAGAGACAATTCACATATCAGTAGATTTCCAAGAAGATGGAAGGAGAGACCCCTGGTCCTGGAAAGACTGGATGTAGGGGAATGCCAGGACAGAGAAGCGAGAGGGGGTTGAATGGGGAAAAGAGAGAGGGAAGGGGGCTTATGGGACTTTCGGGGAGGGAGCAAACGGGAAAGGGGAAATGATTTTGAATGTAAATAAAAAAAAACTTAGAAAATAAAAAAAAAAGAAAAAGAAAATTTAAATAATAATAACATATTTGTATAATAAAAAGCATACTAATTTGAAGATTTAAATTAACCTATATGAAAGCAGGTTTTCTTGTTTTTTTCCTTTTTGTTAAAGACAATTGTATATCATCAAGTTCAAATGGTTCAATTAATAAAATATTTTATATATTATATACATATATATATATAAACTAGAGGAAATTGTACCACCCAGAAAATCTGGATATAATTAAAACTACTTTACATTAAGTTCCAGGAAAAAATAGAACAAATACAGCATAGCAACATTTAAAATATTTGAGAATCTGCATAAAACACCTCAAAATAGCAACATAACATCTACTAGAAATATGTCAGAAATAAAAATCATTGGTAAAGCCAGAAATCTACTTACATGTAGGTTCATGATATGTATTTGAACAGGCCTTCTACATAACTTTGATAGATTCTTTAAAAGGGGGTAAAGCCCAGTTTTGATCATGTTTGATACACATAATCTTATATTGAAAATGAAAATCACATCCCAACTTTGTAAGACTAATGCACTAACATACCAGGATTAATTTTCACCCCAACTTTCTTAGTGTAAGCTTTGCAAGTGCTGAAGAAATCTAAACTTATATAATGAAACGGTTTCATTGACAAAGACTGTAGATTATCATCTGCCACTGGTCCAATAATCTCGATCACTTGCTTTGCTTTAAATACTCCAATTTGATGTGGAACAAATGAGCATATTACATTCTAAAGAAAAAGAAAATTTAATCAATACTCTATTGTTAGAAAAAATAAAAACAAGTCTTAAAATACAGTTTGTTTGAATGTCAAGCAACATATTTTCACCATGGGGATTTATAAGCAAGTTTAGGAAACATCAACAACAAGACATATTATACTCATTATTGGAAATTTAAGAAAACTGAGAAAATAGTACTACCACACTTCAGTAATAGATGAAAAAAAAATTCTCCAAATTCAATTTTACAGAAAAGTGAATGACAAAATTTGCAAAAATCAACTTGTCTAGTTATATAGAAATTATCTTAAGGCTTACAAAAATCCAGTATATCAGGAATCTTGCTGAAAGTCTGTACATCCTCATGGTATATTTCATGCTAGAGTCTCATTTTCCTAAACTCAGTTTTGTGGTCAGCAACTATGGTAGCTGTGGCAACAATTAGTACAACAGCCAAAAAGAGAAAGGTATAAGTTGAAAAAATCTAGAACTTATTTCCACAGATTATCCTACAGGTTCTGCCTCTGAGGAAAAGTGAGGTGGGGAAGAGAGAAAAGAAACAGGAAAGAGAAGAGAGGAGAGGGGGGAAGAGACACAGAAAGAGGATTGAATAACAGAAGAATTTGAGGTCCTTTTTCATTTAATGTTTAAAGAGGCTGTTAGAAAATAAACAGTCAAATTAGTAAGATATCCATACCGTGTTTTCAAAGGTCTGACATTGAAAGAGGAAGTAAATTTAAACAGGTAAAAAAAAAGAAACAAAACCAGAGACACTTTTGAGAAAGAGTTACTAGATGTTACCTGAGAAGCAGCTGCCAACAATTCTGTTAAAGCACAGTGTTATAACCTCAAGTCTAGGTATCTGCTTCTGTAAACATGACTAACTGTAGACATGGATTTCCCATAATAAAGACAGTCACATCAACCCTCTATTGATTAAACCCATCGACAATGTAATGGTTTAAAAATATTGCCAGAAACCTACAAAAGCTATAGAAAATTATGTATGATTGCTTATACCTACTGAAACTTCTCTTTGAGATAGCATGTAATAAATTCTGCTGACCCTCACCTCAGTTGATGGTATTTATATGAAAGGGATGGCAGCCCTGCCCCCAACCCCTTGGTATTTTTGTCATAACATGTTTCTGGGAACTGAGAGAAACTTAGTTGGCTACATACAACAAAGAAAACTATCTATACAGAATTTGTCTGGAAAGTCACAAATAATGTAACAATAACTAAAACCACAGTAAACCTCACAGTGATTTGGTTTTCAGTATTTCAAAGAAGTATGCTATTGACAATGTCAAGTTTTCATCAGAAAATTATTTTACAACAAAAGTAACAATAAAATTTGTCCAATACACCAGAAAGGGATCATAATAGCAAGTGTCTGTGAGGAAAATCAAATGTTGGACTTAACAAAAGATTAAGGTATGTTTCTTGGCTACTGCTAAAGACTCCCTATCAGAGTGCACAACACACACGACCTCAGCATTTTTGTATGAACTACTTGATGGAAGATTAAATGCCTTCCTTTTAGAGCAAGAACAAATCAAAGTAATCTCTTTCACTACTTGTATTTAACACTATGCTAGATGTTCTAGGTAGGAATATAAAATAAGAAAAAAGTTATGAATCTAAGTTATAAAAGAAAGCATAAAATAAATTGATTCAAAGGACATGATCTTGTATACCAAGGAATCTATTTAAAAATGTGATCACTCATAAATGAATACAGGGCATTTGATATAGTAGCAGAAAACAATCCATAATGAATTATAAATCTAAACGAAATTTGCTTATTGAAACAACTAGGATCGTTAAGAATATTTTTAATGGGATTACAAGGGCCAGGGTACAGTTCTATGGGAAAATACTTGCCACCCATGCAAAACACCTCATATTTGATTACCAGTACTATAAGAAAATAAAAGTCTTGTCTAAAAGAAATCAAAAAATGATATATTAGACACTAGTAACACCACTGAAAGCATTTAAAATACACATGAATAAGCAGCAAGATAGCTGTCCTCGATAGACTGCAAGGCTTAATATTGTAGAATGGCAAAAGTCAACAAAAGGATTATAAAAGCAACACAGATGTTACTGCATTGTGTATGCCTCATGTAACATAACAATAATAGATGGTGTGTGAAAAACATGGCCTCAGATTTTAAACCATTGTATGTTTTAAGCTACACACTTTTAACTATACATACAAAGCTTTCTATTGTTATAGAAATATATCCATTTAATTATAGAAAATTAGGAGTTTCAATATTCTTCTGCCAGCATTCCTCAGCAAATAAGTATTAAATATGTATGCATAATTTATATAAATATATATAAATATATACCTATGGTCACATAAAACCTGCCCAGAACAAAAAAAAAATAGAGTTGAGTAGAGAATGCTGAAGAGTTTCTGTTTTAGAGTGCCTAGAAAAACAACGTTGTCAGAGTGGCCAGTCATACTTAAACCAGCCCCAGAAACATAGGAATTGGCCTGGTGCCAATAGGAATGTCTTATTGTCCACATTTTCTTTTTGTCCTTCCTCAACACAACAAGCTGAAACTAGGTAATTATTACACATTTCAAATTTCAAATTTTGATTAAATCTGCAAGATATCATTCATGTGATTGTTGCACAAAATCCTTCCTGAATGGAAATAAAACACATGTTCTTTGAGTTTTGATGATACTACATTAGAGAACCTATTTAGCACACTAGTTTTCTTAAGCCATACCTGTTTCTGTGTGTGTATTATAATTTCTTAATACAATAAAAATGTTTTAGAAGCAATAACTGTATTTCATACTGGACTTGACCATCATATGCTTTTACTAGCACATTGTAGACACTTAACAAAGAATTATGGATTCTCTATGACTGCATTTATAACAAATTCTAGGCCACATAAGAGACATACATCATAAACACTAGTAGATTAGACATGGTACTTAATTCTTTGTATAGTATTTTAGCCAGAAAAACTAGCTGAAGTGTTATAAAAGAAGACAAAGAATGAGTTAGCTTACTTGAATACATCCTTCATGAATTCTGCCCCTTTCAGGATCCATTTTAAAGTGTGCAGTTTTTTGAAAACGGTACATCACAGGAAGTAATATGGACTGATTTTTTACAATGCAAAGAATATCTGAATGTTCACCCATGTGACAAGGTGCAAATGTAAGTGATTTTCCTGGATCAAACTGTAATATGACAGGAAGTCCAGAGCCTGTCAATGCTAATTCCACTTTTTGAAGTCGATTACCTGAAAAGAATAAATATTGAACATAGTGAGGAGTGTTCGGAAAATCAAAAATTTATTTGTCCAGCACACATGATATCACTCTAAAAGTATGATGATAAATGAGAACCCCACTCAATGTGAGCAAATGTAGTGACCACCTTCTCTGAGCTACACATAATTTTGGGTCTTGACACAAGAATAAAAAAGAATCTACTCTGATGGATTTACATTCTGCAGAGTAAGACAGACAGAGAGTAACCACATTTACAACACTCATGAAGGACTATATGTAAGGCAAAATAGAGTAAGACAGAATACAAAGCATTAGAGACATTGTTTTAGATATTCAAACAGACCACTTTTATACACACAGTAACATGTGGCAAACGTTCAATAGAAAAGAATAACCATAAAAACTATATTTCAAGAAGAAAGAACAAAGTCAAGAACTCGAAGCACAAACTAGCTTCTCATGTTCAAAAAGAATATTACCTCAGGGTAAAAGATTAGACAAAGCAATATCTAGCAAATGGACATAAGAAACACACTGTTATAGCCATTTTAATATGTAACAAAATTAACCTCAAACCAGAACCAACCAAAAGAGATAGGGAAAGACACAACTTACTCATCAAAGAAAAAAAATCCAACAAAAGGCATTTCAGTTCTTAACATTTCTGCCCCAAACATAAGGGTACCCAAGTTTGTAAAAGAAACACTACTAAAGTTTAAATCACATAGTGAACTTAACAGGCAACTAGGACCTCTTCCAGAGAATCATAAGTACATAAGTACTGTGTTGCATTCAATTAAATTGCTAGCCAAGGAATCTCATGGAACTGCCCAAACAACACAAGCTATTTCTCTGCAAAATGTCAGCATTTAATAATTTTATTAACTTTATACTTACTTTTCATGGTGTTGGAGTTATCATCTCTCAAAAATCCATCTTTACTTCCCACAAAATCAAATCTCACAAAGAGAGCATAGTCTTGCCTATGTGCGGGCCCAACATCCTTTTTCATATCAACTACTAACCTGTAAATATCATAATCCATTATTCTTCAGGCAGAGGTGACATATTTTTGTCATTTGTCAGTATAAATCATTAACCTAATCCTTAAATCTATGCAAGCAGATGAATACGAATAAAAATACAGCTGTTACCCATTTCCCAAATTTACTAACAAAGGAAGATCTCAGAGCATAAATCTCAGGGAAAAAAATTAATTAATACAAATATTTCTAAGACAAGATTATTTTAAATGTACCAACTTTTCAAACCCTACATCACATGCCACATTATATATTTTCCTGGAGGCATTCTTTGTAACTAAGGACTCTATAATGACACATATCACCACAGTGGTAACCTCTGTTATGTATTTGTTTTCTCTAGTGAACTAAATTTATATTACTAATCATGTTCATGGTATGGACAAGTAATTAGAGAACATGATTTGATGTAGATTCAGGTATAGATAGATTATACCATAAGTTTGGCCATTGACTATATTTATCTAGCTTACCTACATGTTATCTCTTCTGCCAGTAAATACTCAAATATACAAAAAGTTGATGTGTAATATTAAATTGGAATACATGTGGTGTTCACAACATATTTAACAAAGACTTCAAATATTCACACCTAAATTTCCATACTAGACTCCCAAATAAAGTTAACTACTGTTATAGAAAATAAAATTTGGATTTGTTTCATAGTATATAAGGTTGGAGGAAGCTGAAGAGGTGGCTCAATAGTTAGGATAACATAGGCTTAGTTCCCAGCAGTCACACTAGGTGACTCATAACAATGTATACACTCAGATAAGAAACACAGACATACACATAAAATAACATAGTAATCTTCTGTGTATTGAACATAATCTTATAGATTTCCTAAAGAAGCTTCCTATACAAAATATCATTAAGACAATTTTGATTATATGAGTTGGGCAATTATTGATTAGCTTTTTGCCTTAGTTTTCTTTTTTGGGTTGAATTTTGGTTGTTTGTTTGTTTGTTTGCTTGTTTTGCTTTCTTTTGTTTTGTTTTATTCCTGTTGATGTAAAGAAGCAACAGAAAAGATAAAGGTTTATTTCAGTTCACAATTCCAGGTCAAATTCCATTAAAGCATAGAAGTCAAGGCAAAAATGTAGTTAGTCACATAATAGTTACAGTGCAGAGCAGAGAGAAATAAATACATATGCTTATAGTACTCAGTAAGCTTTTTCTATTCTTATATAGCATAAGATTCAAAAGCAGAGAATAGTGCCACCCACTTTCATAATGGGTCCTTCTACCACTTAAGGCAATCTTCCATATACATGAGCATAGGCCAATCTGATGTACGTGGTTACATCATATTCTCCTAAATTAAACACAATTAGGCCTTCAAAAATACGGTATCACTAAGTGACAATGTAATAATGGAAGTACACTGAACATGACCCTCTCACAGGGAAAATTATTACAATTAGGTGGGTTATTTACACACACACATATACTAAGGTATGTTATTTGAATATTGATAGGATTCGGTCAGAAAGGATTTTGTCCGAGTAAGAGCATATTTTTGCCTTCTAATATGTTTCACTATGATATCAAACAAGTCTGGTTAGTTTATATCTACTATACATTAATAATTCACTAAAAACTGACATTACAATTTAATTCACTTTTGCTTACTTTGGGCTAAAACAAAATGTAATGACAATCTTTTGATATGGGAGCAAAGTCCCTTCATTGGGAACGCAGGACATAAAATCAGTCATATCTATTTTCTTTATTTTGTTTAAGTAGGAGAGATTATTTAAGGCAATATCTGTCCTTTGATGAATATTTGCTCCCTGTAACATAAAAAAGACAAAAAAATATCATATGAGGGCAAAGTAAATAACACATTTTAAAAAGTTTTTAAAATTTTCAGAATGTAGAAAATGAAGAATACTTGGCTATAAAATAGCATAGACCTAAATTTGACTAAGGCACATGATCCGATTCAAAACTTGAAAAGAATCGAGTTAGTCAGTGATTTGCAAGAAGCACTCATCTGGTTTAATTCTGACATGATATGCCACTTTGCTCAGATCACTTACCAGCTCTTCCCCAACACAATCATCTTGCATTATTGCCACCCAGTTTACAGTTTCAGGGCTATTGTTATACAGAAGAGCATGCTCAATTTTTGATGTTCCAAAGAACACAAAACCAAACTGTATACATTCCAATTTCCTTTCACTATTCATGTGAAACAATTCGATGATCTGTTCAACCACGCGCACTTTGATGTCCAAGAATGTATCAGGATGACCTTGCAAACTCACTCTATAAGAAAATAAGATATGTATATGTGTAATTATTTTCATTATTAATTCATATATTTATTTTCCTCTAAGTATTTGAATCAAGATTTTTAAAATGACATCATAACTAACTCAGAAGATGAAGGACGGTTCCTTTCATATGTTGCCAGAGTTTATCAGATCCTATATAAGTTAAATATATATGTAACCTAACTTAGTCTGTACTTGAAACAATAAAGTTGGAAAATCAACTAATGATGTGACACCAGAGAGTCAATGGAACGTTCATATCATTATTTATTTCATAAATACAGGAGCTATATGATTTATAAGATTAACTCAATTCTAAGTCTCTATTCTAACTCATTCCAACCTAGGCCCAGCCCATGTTCATCTACATACAAATACCACAATTCCCTAAATTAAAAAAAAAATCTCAGAAAAAAAATTACTAAAGAAAAAGTTTCCAATAAAATTGATTTCTCAAACTAATTTCAGTTCTCATTTGGCATTCTTGACACATGATTATTCCTTTTTTATCAACTTAACCCCAACAGATACCACAAATAACTGGCTACTCCTAAACTATCATCAAAATACCCATTTATATTTTTCTGTAACTTGAGCATTACGCATACCATATCATTCTAACTCACATATGCATGATCTAACTTCTGTTCTAAAGCATGGATCCTATGTAAACTATTTGTTTCTTACTCTTTCATATTCTGCTCTTCTTGTCAGTGTACTTCTCAGTATTCTGTTTTCACCACCACATATACCCTGAATACCCTGTACCCAACTCCTCTGGACAAAGCTGCTTTCTAGAGCTTAGGACAAGTAAATCTAATAAAGCCATAACCATAAAATTCATGATGATTTTGAAAATGAAATTCACTCCACTGTCTTACATCTGGACTTCCTCCTGCACATCCTTTTTCCCTTGTTCAGTAACTCATCAAGTGAGTTATACAGGTTTATAGAAAATACCTCAAATCTCCACAGTTCTCTCAGTTTTTCTAATTTTAACCTTAGTTCTGCCCTTTCCTATTGCTTTTTTGCTTTGGTTTTATAATATTTAGTCAGACTGTCAAGTCATCATTGTACTGTCTGATCTGATTCATGCACTGGTGTTACTGTGACTTTCTGAAATGTAAACTGATCCTCAGATGAATTTTCATCCTTCTAAATAGAACCTAACCTCCTATCAGGCCTACAACTGTATCTCAAAAACCACAACTGTGGCCTTCAGTAAGAAATACATCTTCTATGCAAGGTAGCAGCACACACACACACACACACACACACACACAAAGACAACAAGACATAAAAACTCAAAGAAGTTTTATAAAAATCCCCATTACTATGTGAACTGCACTGATATTTTATACTTTATATTTACTTAAATTTACTTAATCTTTTATATTTTACTTTACGTACAAATGGTCACTCAGTGCATTAATTGTACATTCTGTGTGTAAATGAACGGAGGCACATCTCATGAAAATGCTGCTCCATAGACTCTTTACTTGATCCTGTGCCATTTGTTTGTTTTAGTCTCACCTTACATCACTCCCTTGTACTTCTTCAACTTTGCCTCTGATCACTCAATAGAGTACAGTTATCTCTAAAATTTCAAATCTGTTACTTTCTCTGTCTGAAATAACTTATGTAATCTAAGTTATCATCAACATTCACTTACACACACACATACGCACACACATACACACACATGCACGCACATGGACACCAAACATATGTGCTACCTAGATCCTAATTAGTAATGAGTTTATTATTCAACTACCAATTTGTTAGTGGAATCCTTGGACCATTCACTCATATCCACAAAACTGATACTAGGAACTGCTGTTATGTGTATCCATATGCTATTCTCAAGTACTTTCCATTGTTGAGCACGAGCTATACTTGTAAATCTTGATACATAGGAATAACTAAATGAACTACTAGCAAATGAAAAAAAGGGAGGGTTGGTAAACAAACAATCAAGCAATCTTAAAGAAGAAAACAGGAAAGATTTGAATTCCATATAAGCATTTTTTTCAAAAAACATACTACATATTTACCTTGCCACTTCATTTACAATTTGGGCGTGGTCTGCACAGAAATCCACTTTGATGACCACTGATGTTTTAGCCTTTACAGTACCACTACGTGGAGAAATGACAATAGGTAACTGACCCTGGTATTCTGTTTTAAACGTACCTAAGGAGAGCAAGAGATACAGTTTATAGTTAGATACTTAAAATAGATACCTATTATACAGATAGCCCACTGTGGAACAAAAAATAATAGCTTTTATTGTAATTACAGATACTGACCTCACAGAACAAATCTGAGCCCAGCATTAGAATTCAACTTTCATCAGGAGCTATAAATACTGTATATTCATTTGGGGAAAGTACTTTAGATTAAGAGCTCTGAATATCCACATGCATGCTCTTCTATCCTAGTTCTAACCCATGTGTTCAACTACTTATATCCATTGTACAAATCTCTAAAGTATGCAGTGGATGCTTGGGAAAAATCAACTTTGTGCCCATGTTTTTCCAGTTAATGAATGAAGCAATTAAGTGTGAAACATGGTCAAAATCACACCCAGAAAACCAGTTTTCTCTTAGTGCTTTAGTTTTTGTTTGTATTTTACAAAAAACATTCACCCTGGTCTATAGTTTTCATTTGTGTCATTGAAAAAATACACTAATATTTCATTCAAATTAAATCTGAATTTTAATTCAGAGAAATTGCATATGTAATACAACTATAACTTTGGGAGATTTTAGACTAAAGTGAATATATCCCTAAATGATTATAAATGAACAAGTTAAGGAAGAACTTGAAAAGCAATTTTTTTCAATCAAATATTACTCTAATATACTACAAGTCTTCAGAATTAAAGAACCTTAACCACTTATCTCAAGAGACTCTATTCTTCATACTGGACTCAAACTGAAAATGAAACTAATATTCTCTTAGTGTTCCCACACAATGAATATTCACCTATCAAAGAACAAATTCACTGAAAGCTAAATGAATATGATTCAAATAGAAATAGCTATCAGTTTTATACTTGTGTATCTTTTGAAGAAATATGTAATGGGATAAATTGGCTTTGTGTTAATAATTCCCAACATTCATGTGGGCAGCTAAGAAAAAAACAATATAGAGGTAAAGAAGATTGGAATTAAGATCTCCTTATGTATTCATCATGCAGTCTCTGGGAGACAGTGACTATCTACTATTAGTCTTCATATTAGATTGGAAGACAAGGCAATCTTGCACTTAATGTTGCTGACCATCTAATCAAAAGAATGACAGATTATATCACATGGTTGCCATCAATAAAAACTGTACCTGACAACACATTCTTTTATAAAAAACATCTGGGTGATAATAAAAAATTCTAAAAAAATGATCTAATCAGGAGGATAGTGTTCTTTCAGTGACAAATGAATAGATTATTAACAACCTTCAAGGGATCATGATGGGAATGCCACGTTGAGTATGACAAAGAGAAGAAATATTTTATGTCTATGATGAAACAGGTATTATACCATAAATTTAGTTATATACCTAATAACTAGTGTATATTTACTATTCTCTCCTCATGAATAAGAAAATCTCAAATTCAATTTCTTTAAAAACACTTTTCCCATATGATATAACTAAAGATTAAGGCATTGAGGTCTAGTTCAGTCTCTGGATGAGCCTAACAATAATGTTACTTCTATGACATATTTCTGCCTCTCATCCTCAGGAAAATCACCAGTCATGCAATAAAGAGGCTGTGTTAATACAGATTTTAAGAGGCAGGTTCAATTTTCCTGAATGATTGGGTATCTATCCTTTGTAGTAACAATACTTAAGGGACTTTGGTTTTCAGCTATTTCAAATGATAGACATTTCTTTCCTTGATGACTCAGAAAATCTATTATACAATATTCACATTTAAAATAATAATAGTAACTCTTTTAAATGTGTGAGCTTATATGACACAAAATATTTACCTGGAGCTTTGCCATGGTTAATAATATTAATCTCTTTACAATGCACTTTACTATTGGCAACCAATGTGCCAAAATCAACTACTGGTTCAATTTCCAGTTGACAGACTGGAATCAGCCTAAGAGAGAAGAAAAGAAGCACACAAATATGTTTAACCAATTAGTAACATTTTCATAGTTAGGTCCATGGAGACCACACACACACACACACACATACACACACACACACACACACACACACACACACACGCACCTACACATTTTATATACACTTTTAACTCGCAAAAACCATTTCAGCTTATCTATGGGTCCATTGATAAGACTGTTGTCAATATGAGAAGTCATACAATAACGTATGTAAGTTATAATACACCCTATTTTTAACAAGGAAAAATCAGACTTTAAATACAAACATTATTTGACAGACTACTCATTTATCTCAGTTTAGTGTTACTCTAACATACTTGACATTCCTTTTGGGAATCTCCACATAAATGCATTAAATGTTTTAAAACTTGTTAAGAAGGAGGAACTGACTTCAATATTTTGAATGATATAAAATATGTTAAATTAAAGAAAGAACTGATACTATAACAGAATATTTGGGGAATATTATAGGTACATTCTGTTGCTGTAATAAAGCAAATACTGACCAAAACCAGCTTAGGGAGGAAAGGATTTATTTGGTGTACATATCCAGATCCCACTCTATCATTGAGAGCTGACAGAGTAGGAACTCACGCAAAAGCAGAGGCAGGAAGCACACAGGAACACTACTTACTGGCTTGCTCCCTATGGCTTGCTGAGCTTGCTTCCTTAAACACCCGTGATCATCTGGCCAGGGGAAGCACTGCCCACAGAGGACTGGACCCACCCACACCAATCATTAATCAAGAAAACACACCCACAGACTTGACTACAAGATAATAAAGAACTTCAATTGAGGGTCTCCCTTCACAGGGGACTCTGTATCAAGATGATCAAAACATGTATGGGGTATAAAACAAGATCTCTATACAAAGAAATTTGACTTATTATATGTGTCTTTAATTAATGTACTCACACATGGCATATATAGTGTGTGTATTTTCAGATATCTTTTAAAAATTCATTGTCACATAGGAATAAATCTCATGGCATGCTGAGTTTATATTTAGAGTATAAGCTCTACTTTTCAGGATGCTCTCAAATTATTAGTACAATTTAGTAACAACAAAATTCTTATATGACAGAGATGTGCCAATTACATACCCAATTAGAGGAATATCTAGGACTTTATTTCCTACAGAAATAAAGATGTGATCAAACGTGTCTTCATTTTTATTAGGATGATATTCCACCATTGCTGTCATCTGAAGGCCAGAAGCAAGCTCCTTATCCAGACTGGCCAACAACAATTTGAACTTTTGTGGAAAAAAGATGAAATCAACACTATTAGTTCCTTATCGGGAATTATTACAAGCAACTATAGTTAGGGAGTGTGCATTATTATGGAGCATAGATCTTTTCCTCACATAGCTTTAAAAAAAAACACTTTTTAAAACTTTAAACTAATAAATGATAATTGTATATATTTATGGGAAATGATGATTGGGACTGTATTAAAATATCCTTTTAAGTTCCTAGTACTATAGAGTATATCTGTCTATAGTAGACACCCAACAAATAGAGTATGACACAAAACTTTCCATTAATACATCAATTAATAATTCCTGGAGGAATCAAGAACTTTATGTGTCAGATGGTAATTAACAATAACACCTCAATTTTTTTTCTCCTAGGGTATTATGACAATTTCAGAAACATGAAGACATGGCACACAGAATTGGAATTCTTACGAGTAGGTAGTAACCATCATTGTATGCATAATGCTTCATAATTCTGTAACATTTTGTCAATTAAAACTAAAAACAAGAATGAGGCCTTTCCAAACACAATATGAAGAATCATATTTTCTATCAGCTTTGCCCTACCTAGTCTCTCTGCCATACCTTGAACTTGAAGCAAAGGGGTGTTTCTCCAATCTCTCCCTTTCTCCCTCCTTCCTTTCCTCTGTGTCTCCCAATTTTCATCATTATTTCTCCTCCCCCTCCATCTCCCTGCCCTTTCCTCTTCCTTCCTCCCTCCCTCTTTTCCGTCCTTTCTCCCTCCCTTTCTCTCCCTTTGTCCCATTCCTTCTTCCGTCTCCTCTTCCTCCCTCTTACCCTCCTTTCTCCCTTCCTCTCAGTCTTCCTCCCTCTCCCTCCCTTACAGTCCCTCTTTGAGTTTCTCTCCTCTATCCCTGCCCCCTCCTGTCTGCCCCCACTCTTTACTACCTCATACATTTCTTGCTCCTCCCTCCCTCCCTTCCTTCCCCCCCCACCCCACCCTAACCCCACCCCCCCGCTTCCTCTCAGCAAATACAATCCTTCCTCCAATTCCTCAGGAGCATAAATTTTGATATTTAGCCAAAGGGATAATCAAGTGTTTAATTTTAAGTGAGGAGGCTACCCGGAAGCTTTCAGTACCCTTAATGTGTCACCTGTAGCTTCGACGGCTCTTGAAACCTGATCTTCTGGTTCCAATGGCTCAAATTGTGTACAGTAAGAGAGAGGCGGTACACTTTCCCACATACTGCATCCTGGAACTTCAGCTCGGTCGGGTTTACCCGCAGCTGAACTTCCTTCTTGAGGTTATCTATATCCCGAAGGGCTATTGAGCCCCGCTCCATATCCATTACAGCCCTCTAGGTAGCCAGCAACCAGGTGCGGACTTAACCATCACCGGACTGGAGAGGAACAACAGATGTAGCTAGGTAACAAGCACAAGGAAACGAATATTAGAATCCCGCGTGCGCTTGGGCCGAACCATTCGCGCGGGTCCCAGATTCCTGACCCAAAAGTCTCCTGTTCTTGTCCCGCCCCGACCACGCCCCCACGTGGATCTGCGGCTTGCTCCACCTACAAGGGAAACTATGCTAAACGCCAGACCTTAAATACCCCCTCTCTCTATCCCTGCACAAGCAAATGAAGCTTGCGCATGCGTAGTAGCAGTAACACCCCCATCTTCAATGGTATGACCCTAGGCCTTGAGGTGGAAGTTGGCATGCGCAGTAGCAGTAACCCTATCTTCAATGGTATGACCCTAGGCCTTGAGGTGGAAGTTGGCATGCGCAGTAGCAGTAACCCTATCTTCAATGGTATGACCCTAGGCCTTGAGGTGGCAGTTGGAACTGAACTAAGAACTGGGTGTAAAGTGGCAACAAAATAGTTTGAAAACACTTTACCCCAGGCTCAAATCCATACATGGCCTGGCAGGATTTCAAAGTGGCATTTGGTATAATGGGAACTTTCC
The DNA here is from genome assembly GCA_036184795.1 of Tokudaia tokunoshimensis. Taxonomy (NCBI): domain Eukaryota; kingdom Metazoa; phylum Chordata; class Mammalia; order Rodentia; family Muridae; genus Tokudaia; species Tokudaia tokunoshimensis. Next base: position 39,213,749 of record BTHU01000023.1, read on the forward strand.
AGGATTTTCTTTTAGGGCAAGCTTTCGTGAAAATGATGTGCCTATTAAGGAAGCCAGATTTGACTGAAATGAAGGGTTTTAATAAAGAGGCCAGCATTTCTGTGTTTTTTTAATAAGGTTAAACTATTGGATTAATATAAAATTTATCAATAGAGATGAGTAAATAAACTACTCTACCCATGCATTGCAATAAGTTCTTTGTGACTTTAATGAAAATATGTTTTTGCTTTCTTTTTCCTCACAATTTTAGGGAATAGATCTACTATTCCCTAAATCATGCAAGGAATCTACTACTGTGTGACATGCTCAACCTCTATATCGTTAAAATTTAAAGAAATGAAATAAACACATCTAATATAAAAGGAATCCTGTGATTTATTATTGCATGATCTGCAATATCTGGTGCAGTTTCCAAGAATCTGCACGTGAGAGTTCCCAGAGGATTTCAATCATGTTGGTCAATGGACTATACCCTGATTATAGAAGCTTTAGAAATGGTATTAGCTATTTGAAGTGTAACTTTTGAAGTTATTGCTTAAGGTACACTAATAAAACATCTGCATTTTTAGATGAAGATTTTTACACAAGCACTGATTTACATTGTTCTATCTTTCTCTTGTTATTTTAATTTGCTGTAGGCTACTGGACTCTCAACCTACCAACTAAAAAGTTATTTTTAACAACTGCATACTTATTTAAAAGTCTGTCCCCTAAAAGTTTTGCAAGACTCTTACAGCACCAAGATCATAAACAAGTCAATTTCTAAAAAGATGGAGAAAGTAATAAGAAGTCCTAAATATACAGTTAGCTTGTTAATTTATTGGAATTGTTGTTGACAGTTGCAACAGGAAGGTTGTTGGTTATTATGTGCAATTTTTAGGAAATGATAAAATGTCTGCATTAGCTTCTGATTTTGTTTTTTGAGCACAAAACAAAGCTTGGCTGGAACCTGGTGCCCAAGTCAAGGTATCTTTGTACTCCTGAAAGACTCAAAGCTTGTATAAATGAAAACATCAATTCCTGTAAATGCCCTAAACAAACTCTAAAACAATTGGAAATGGTAAATAAGGGTCAAAATTTTGTTGGCATACATTCAGAGAAAATACTGGCTAAAGTCTGAACTGGGTAGCATCACTTTTGGCATTCATTTCAAATAAGGAAGTGTCGAACTCAGAAATGTATATAGTCAGATGTAACATCAGTCAAAAACCAAAGCATATAACATCTAGTCTTACATATGCATTGTATAGATATCTGTAAGATGTGATTCAAACACACACACACACACACACACACACACACACACACACATGTCCTCAGGGAGATTTCATTCTAAGAATCCTTATGAGTTTGTATTATGAAGCAATTTTGAGAAATTTAGACAATTAGGATTTCTTAGAATAGAAAGAAGAGATACTAAAATAAAAGAATTTTAAGTATATAAAAACAAAAACATTAATTATTTAGAAAATAGAATGCTGTTCAATGAGTATCATTTTCTGAATAATACTCAAATAAAAACAGAACGCTGATTCAAGTAAAAGTATAGCACACATATGTTGTTAAGTAGCAACATCGAATAATGTATTTGATGGTGATCTGGTTGGTGACAAAACACCTGATTAGTATATTTTCAAATAAAAGAAAACATCAAATTCTGATGAGACTATAAAGCAACATGATCATTTTTACATATTTTCTTTGTCTGTAGTACTGGTGATTGAACATACCTTGCATGCCAGATAACACATACCACTACGATTTATCCCAGTTCTATTTTCACTTTTAAAATATATTAGGAAAATATCATACTGATTATACCACTTTGTAGTTCAGGAAGCCCTTGAATTTGTGGTCCTCATCCCTTAGCCTCCAAAATAGTATGGTTCAATAGGCCTGAGCTACCAGACTCTGCTCATATTTAGTGAGAATTTAAAGTTTTGTAAACACTCAATAAATAGTTTTAAAAATATTTATTAAACAACTCACATAACTACCATGCAATTTACAAGTTGTATTCATGGTCATTCATTCTAGAGAAAAACAACTTTTTGCATATAAAACTTGAGTATTGCAAATATGAGTTTTATTCTTATTAATCAAATCCTGAAATAATTCACTGCAAGTCACTCAGTGATGAATAAACAATCTATAATATATACATTCTAAAATACTGCTCCAAAATGAGAATGAATGATAGGTGTAAAACCTTGTGACACTCTGAGTATTAGAAAGTGTCAAACTATAACAGGGCCACAGAATTAGTAGGCCTAGAAAGTTTAGCACAACTGTCTCCAGGATGAAATCAGGCTGTAAACCTCAGTACATAGAGGGCAGCACCTGCCAAAACTAAAATAAAGACCTAAAAATCCATCAAAATCCATAGTTATGGGAAAGTCTCTAAATGTCCTAATCTTGCTTTTTGGCTTCTGTTGTTCTGCTTCCAGCTAAATGAATTTATTGACTGAAATATGACAACCCCAGATATGGTTTCTGTGCTTAAAAGCTTATGCTGAGAAAGGCTTGTGGCTACATTAGATCCTGACCAACTAGTCCCTGGTTAGCTAATAAAGACTTTCTATTAGCTTAAAGTCATATCCAAGCAGTCTTCTCTGATAATTATCCTACAACATTTCTGGAGGTGTCCCACCAAGATCATATATGTATATGTTTGTGTGTGTGTGTGTGTATGTAATATATATGAGAATGAATGATAGATGTAAAACCTTGTGACATTCTGAGTATGAGAAAGTACTAATAGTCCTCCCATCCTCCCTTCCTTCTCTTCTGAAAGTGTGTCCCCCAGGATATCTCCCCAACCCTGGAGTATCAAGTCAGAAACCAGAACTTGAGACGGGGTAGGGGTCAAGGAAGATGGAAGAAAGACAAGGTACCCTTGATCAAAGGCACTAGAGGGTGCCCTTGGATCAATCTCTGCCTAGCACTTCAGAGGAGTCTGACACCTCAACCCCTAAAGGAAACAGATTAGAAAGGGACCAGGTCTATCACCTCTTGAGGTAAGTCTGATTGAGATACCTTCTATTTGGACACAGAAGAGGTCAGAAGCAGCTAGTGATCATGTGAGATGTCACTGGAGTCTCTCTGTTTAAATGTATGAAAGTATGTTGGCCACCCCTGCTTGTATTTACTGTGTGTGTGTGTGTGTGTGTGTGTGTGTGTGTGTGTGTGTATGTGTGTGTGTATTTGTCTGTGTCTACATCTATGTTTGTGTCTGTCTGTCTTTTCTACATATTTCTGCCAGTTTTGTTTCCCTGTATTGCTTTCTCTGTGTGAGACCTTCCCCTTACCCAGATTAAGACTTCTGCCCCCTCCTGTTTATGAACTAAATCCTTTTCATTATTTTTATTTTTATTTTTTTATGTAATTGTAATTATATAATAATACATAATTATATACTGAATATTGTATATTATATAGTATACATTATATATTATATAATTTATATTTTATGTTATATAATTGTAATTATATATTATAAATAAAAATATATTTATTATTAAATGCCAGGTCACCCGGAGAAACCAAAAACAAATAAAAACCTGTTCCACTCCAAGAGCATTTGAGTTGCTTGATTACTGTGCTGACAGTCACACAGTTGGTCCCTAAATGGAGGTAGGAAAAGGCTGACCTTTCATCCAGGGCCCCCTGCCATCTAAGTGGAATGCATTCAGGGAGGGGGAAATAGTTCCTCTTGGTGAGCGTTCCCTCTGCTCCAAGCCTGCGTTAAACTTCCCTGTTGAAGGGGAAAAGTTTCCCTGGACTGAGCCCAAAATTAAAAAGAAAGTGCCATTTCTTTCTCTTTCATATTTAATGGCTCCTTTTCAACCAATGTTCTGTAAAACTCACCATTCTCTGAAGAAATATATGTATATTCTATAGAATATATATATAGAATATATATATGTGTATACACACACACACACACATATATATTCTACCTCTGTACATGGCAGAAAGATCCACGTCCAACAGCAAAGCTTGGACAAAATAGATTTTCCCTTCTGTCAAACCGTGACCAAGGAGACATTAGACAATTTTCAGTAGCTACATTTTTAGGAAGATTAAAAACAGTTGTTAAAAGATTTCCTTTACCACCTGGTTGGCCCCAGATATTTAAAAAAAGAAAGTTTTTCATACAATAAGTATTAATATGTGATGTGTCACTGTTGGCTGTGATTGGTTCTCAGCACTTCTGTCCAGGGACATTGTATTAGACATTTCCTCCCATCTGTGTGCTAATCGCTTTCTCTTTTGCATTGACAAGTACCCAAGAAAAATACACTTAAATAAGGAAATGTTTAAACACAGTTATAAAAATTAGAAAAATTCAAACGTGATAAATATGTCCCAGTTGCTGAAGATAGCTCAAAGGGTGTTTAACAAGAGAAGACTGATTGAGACAGGAACTTTTGCATAAACTGAAAGTCACTGTCCCCCTGACGATGAGATGCAGTTAGCTTTAAAATTACCCAGCAATGTCTTGCTGTCAGAAAAGTATCTCCTAGCTGAAAGTTCTGATCCAAGCAAATACATAGTTGGAATATCTCTCAGATGGACAGCAAATATTCCTGGGGGTATGGGCAGAAACCAATCCCCCAGGACTGGTCCAACACCTAGCTCCTATAATTGTTCAACTAAATAATTCAGCTACCCCTGTCCAGATTAAACAATACCCAATGAAATTGAAAACAAAAGGGGACATTGCAGTCCCTAATACCTAGCTTGAAGAGGTAGGCATTCTTGTGCTCTGCTAGTCACCTTTGAATACACTTCTCCTGCCAATGAAGAAACCTAGTTCGTGGATGGGCCTGGTGCTGTTCTTGTGAACCAATCCCAAAAAGAATAAAGGAGTCAAACACTGGGCAAGTAGGCGGGACTTCTGGATTAGGTGGAGGACTAGAGGAAGTAGGAGAGAGTGAGTTCCTTTTGGAACCAGGACAGCAGAGGAATAAGATGTAACTGCTAGAGTGTTCCGGTATCATGGCAGATCTGCAAGAATTTGATACCTACTGGAGGAATCAGATTTTAATAAGATGTATGTATTAGTTTGGGTTTTATTGCTGTGAACAATGACCAATGCAAGTTTTATAAAAGACATTTACTTGGGACTGGCTTACAGGTTCAGAGGTTTAGTCCATTATCATCAAGGCAGAAGCATGGCAACATCCAGGAAGGCATGGTGCAGGAGGAGCTGAGGGTTCTACACCTTTATCCAAAGGAAACCAGGAACAGACTGGGAATCCTCAGGCATTTAAGAGGAAGATCTCTAAGCCCAACCCTACAGTGACACACTTCCTCCAACAAGGCCGCACCTTCTAATAGTGCCACTCCCTGGGACAAGCATATACAAACAATCACAACCACAACGTACAAGATTAGGTTTTAGTTGTTGCACCCAGCGATTGAGTTACCATTGTTTCTGAACTAAGTTTGTGTTGTGTTTTCCTTCAAGCATCGGCTCATCTGGGTTCAAGAGAGAAAGGTAAGGCAGCAAAGTGGGGGCTTGCTAGATGTGCACCACAAAGGCCAGGACAGAATTGAAGAACAGATTTGGCATGGGATCCCTAACACCCAGTGTAGTTGCAGGTCAGCTAATCAATACTTTCTATTGGCTTAAACTCATGTGCAAGCAGTTCTCTCTGGTGTATAACTCCACAACAAACCATGATATTGTAAATGGTAATACATATATGGTATCCTCATAAAAAAAGTTTAAAGGCAAAGCATTTTGCAGTTAGAAGATCTGTTTACCAGATAGTAATGTGACAATAGTTTGTGTGAAATATGTTGTAGTCCCATCCATTAACTTTGAATTTGAATTTTTCTTCCAAGTTTCAAAATCTTTATTTTTTTTTCATTTTTTTTATTTTCTATATTTTTTTTAATTTACATTCAAAATCATTTCCCCTTTCCCGTTTCCTCCCTCCCCGAAAGTCCCATAAGCCCCCTTCCGTCCCTCTGTTCCCCATTCACCCCCCTTTCGCTTCTCTGTCCTGGCATTCCCCTACATCCAGTCTTTCCAGGACCAGGGGTCTCTCCTTCCATCTTCTTGGAAATCTATTGATATGCGAATTGTGTCTAGGGTATTCTGAGATTCTGGGTTAATATCCCCTTATCAGAGACTACATACCATATGTGTTCTTTTGTGATTGGGTTACCTCACTAAGGATGATATTTTCCAGTTCTGACCATTTGCCTAAGAATTAACATAAAGGACAGGAGAGTTGAGTATAGTTTAGAAATATAAAATGAAATTCTTGTGTTTGGCCCTTATCTGACTGTGGTTGTGCATACTTAAATGTACAAAACTGATAAATATTGTATGGGCCTCTACCCATGCCCAGCAATACAAATAAATGATAATATGAATGATATATATTTTAAATATCATTATAAAGATACCCCAAAATATAATATACTATATATCACCACTAAGGAAATTGAAATTTTCTTTCCTGGTACCAGTGTTTTATAATTGAAAATTTTTACAAAATATGTCTTCATATTATATGTTACAATCACATATGGATCTATAATCTTAATATAAAATAGAAATATAAAATATAATTAAATTCAACTATATAAAATTTATTTGCTGTTATTAATTTCTTATAATACTTTAAGTATTTGCCCATCTGGTTAAAATTTATATGAGGTTCAAAATAAAATGAAAGAAAAAAAACTCATGGTGTTTATTCACAAAACAGTGGGTGGCAAACCCTTGGCTGAAAATTCTAAATCATTCTACTCTTGTTGTTTATTTAAAGGGAGATTTATTTCATGTATAATTGTGTATTTCAGCCAGATACTAGAACATATAAAATCCTGCACAGACAGTTCACTCTGTAAGAATATGCACAATAAATTTGTGCTAGGCAGGCTGATTGATTTTCCAGTTTCCGGTCATTGTAAGCATCCTCTATTATATTTATAGGTAGCTGTAAGTTGTCTGCAGTTCACTTGTGGTAATATATAGTCAGTGAATGCTCTCTTAGTTGACCTATATAATAGCAAATTGTGAAATCAGCAGTAAAGTCCTTGATTTATTTTTAGCTGTAACCTGTTCTTTGCTATAGCTGTATCAGGTTTTGGTATAATCAAAAATGTTAACAGGTAATTTCAATTGTATTTGGTATTTTTCTCCAGACTAGTTTGAGTCACTCAAGTCTTTTCTGTGAGTCACTCGACCATGTTCTAGGCTAGGGTATCAGGTTACATTTCCCTTCCTTAGCTGCTATTCATGTGTAACTATTTGAATTAAAACATAAATACATTAAGATCAAACACTTTATTACAAGAGTCAAATTTCCATTGCTCTATAACCAGTAATAAGTGCTCTGATATATTATAGTTCTGTAACTCTGTTATGACCACAACTACTTTTCAAACTTTATCACAGAAAAAGAATTGGCAGTTGTATTGACAATAGTTTTTCTTCCTTTCTTTTTTTCTTATAGTTCTAGACACTGAACCTAAGATCTCATGGATGTGGGACAAATACTCTACTATTGACTTAACTCTCTAACCCTCTTTTTACTTATTAGTTGAAGATATAATCTTTGTTTTTTTTCATTTTCTGTCACTTGATCATATACCATGACCAAGAAAGGAAGAATTTATTTGGCTTATGGTTCCAAAGGGTAAGAGTCAATCATGGTGGGAAGTCAAGACAGCAGGAAAGCAGGGCATCAGGATCAAGAACCTGAAAGGTCACATTATTAATGAATATTGAACTCACTCTATAGCAAAGGCAGGTGTCAAATGACTTAAGATCTCAGAACTCAGTCTCTAAATTTTCTGGGATTATACATCTGCACCACCACCATGCCCGCTGAATGTTTGTTAAGTAATTCAAGTGTTTTGCCAAGGAGGACAATACATATGACTAGAAATGAAAAGATGCCCTTTATATCATTCTATGTTTTGTTTCATTTAAAAAATGTATTTATTCATATAGCACAGTTTTAGGTACACATATCTTTGAAATCAATACTTGTCACATCCTTTATAGTCTAAATAGGTGAGCAAATGACTTTTCTCTTATAAGTTTATGTTTGAAATATTTGCCATGCTTTAAAAATAATTATCATTCATCTGCTTTTATTTTTTTTACTTTTTTTCTTAGATATATTCTTCATTTACATTTCAAATCTTGTCCTCTTTCCTGGTTCCCCCCTGCAAAATCTCATAACCCAACTCCCCTACCTCTGTTCCCCAATCAACCCTCTCCTGATTCCCTGTCCCAGCATTCCGCCACACTGCAGCATCGAACCATTCCAGGACCAAGGGCCTCTCCTCCCTTTGATGTCCAACAAGGCCATCCTCTGCTGCCTGTGCATCTGGAGCCATGGGTAACTCCATGTGCACTCTCTGGTTGATGCTCTTGTCCCTGGGAGCTCTGGGAGTACAGGGTGGCTCATATTGTTGTTCCATAACCCCCTTCAGCTCCTTGGATACTTTCTCTAGCTCCCCCATTGTGAACCCTGTGCTCAGTTCAATGGCTGCCTGAAAGTGTCCCCTCTGTATTTGTCATGCACTAGCAGAGCTCCCAGGTGAGAGTTATATCCGGCTCTATTCAGCAAGTACTTGTGAACATCAATAATAGTATCTGGTTTTTGTAACACTATATTGGATGGATCACTAGGTTGTGTAGTCTCTGGATGTTCCTTCCCTTTGACTCTGCTCCACACTTTGTCTTTGTATCTCCTTCTGTAGGAATTTTGTTCCCCCTTCTAAGAAGGACCAGAGCATCCACACATTGATCTTCCTTCTTCTTGAGCATCATTTCATATGTGAATTGTGTCTTGGGTATTCCAAGTTTCCGAGGTAATATCCACTTATCAATCAGTGCATACCATTAGTGTTCTTTTGTGATTGGGTTACCTCACTCAGGATGATATTTTCTACTTCCATTTGTCTAAGAATTTCATAAATTCACTGTTTTAAATAGCTGAGTGGTATTCCATTGTGTAAATATACCACATTTTCTGTATCCATTCCTCTGTTGAGGAACATCTGGGTTCTTTCCATCTTCTGACTATTATAAATAAGGTTGCAATGAACACAGTGGAGCATGTGTCCTTATTACATACTGGGGAATCCTCTAGGTATATGCTCAGGAGTGGTATAACAGGGTCCTCTGGTAGTACTATGCCCAGTTTTTTGTGGAACGGCCAAACTGATTTCTAGAGTGATTGTATCAGCTTGCAATGCCACCAGCAGTGGAGGAGTGTTCCTCTTTCTCCACATCCTCACCAGCACATGCTGTCTCCTGAGTTTTTGATCTTAGCCATTCCGACTGGTGTGAGATGGAATCTCAGGGTTGTTTTGATTTGACTAAGGATGTTGAGCATTTCTTTAGGTGCTTCTCAGTCATTCGATATTCCTTGGGTGAAAATTCTTTGTTTAGCTCTGTACCCCATTTTTAATAGAGTTATTTGGTTGTCTGGAGATGAACTTCTTAAACTTTTTGTATATATTGGATATTAGCCCTCTGTCGGATGTAGGGTTGGTAAAGATTTTTTCCCAATTCGTTGGTTGCTGTTTTGTCTTATTGACAGTGTCTTTTGCCTTACAGAAACTTTGTAACTTTATGAGGTCCCATTTATCAATTCTTGATCTTAGAGCATAAGCTATTGGGGTTCTGTTCCGGAAATTTTTCCCTTTGCCCATGTGCTCAAATTCTTCCGCAGTTTCTTTTCTATTAGTTTCACCGTGTCAGGTTTATGTAGAGATCCTTGATCCACTTGGACTTGATCTTTGTACAAGGGGATAAAAATGGATCAATTTGCCTTTTTCTGCATGCTAGCCACCAGTTGAACCAGCACCATTTGTTGAAAGAAGAATCAAAATTCTTTTGATTTAGGATGAAATGTTTTATAGTTATCTGTTAAATCCTTTTGGTCCAAAATTTCTGTTAGTTTCACTGTGTCTCTGTTTAGTTTGTGCATCCCTGGTCTGTTAGTTGATGAAAGTGAGGTGTTGAAGTCACCCACAGTTACTGTATGAGGTGTGCTTTGAGCTTTAGTAAAATTTCTTCTACAAATGAGTGTACCCTTGTATTTGGAGCATAAATGTTCAGAATTGAGAGTTCTTCTTTGTATATTTTTCCTTTGATGAGTATGAAGTGTCCTTCTGTGTCTTTTTTGATGACTTTTGGTTGAAAGTCAATTTTATCTGATATTAGAATGGCTACTGCAGCTCGTTTCCTGGAACCATTTGCATTGAATTTCTTTTTCAGACTTTTACTCTGAGGTAGTGCTTGTCTTTGAGACTGAGATGCATTTCCTATATGCAGCAAAATGCTGAGTCCAGTTTACGTATCCAGTCTGTTAGTCTATGTCTTTTTATTGGGGAATTGAGTCCATTGATGTTAAGAGATATTAAGGAATAGGGATAGTTGCTTCCTGTTATTTTTGATGTTATTTTTATGTTTATCTTGTTTTGGATTTGTTGAAAGAAGATTACTATCTTGCTTTTTCTAGAGTGTAGTTGTCCTCCTTATATTTGCATTTTCCATCTATTATCCTTTGTATGGCTGGATTTGTGGAAAGATATTGTATAAATTTGGTTTTATCATAGAATGTATTGGCTTCTCCATCTATGGTGATAGAGAGTTTGCTGGATACAGTAGTTTGCTTTGGCTTTTATGTTCTCTTAGGGTCTGTATGAGATCTGCCCAGGATCTTATTGCTTTCATGGTCTCTGATGAGAAGTCTGGTGTAATTCTGATGGGTCTTACTCTATATGTTACTTGACCTTTTTCCCTTACTGCTTTTAACATTCTTTCATTGTTTAGCACATTTAGTGTTTTGATTATTATATTACGGAAGGAATTTCTGTTCTTGTCCAGTCTGTTTGAAGTTCTGTATGCTTCTTGTATGTTCATGGACATCTCTCCCGTTAGGTTAGGGAAGTTTTCTTCTATAATTTTGTTGAAGATATTACTGACTCTTTAAGTTGGAAATCTTCACTCTCTGCTATACCTATAATCCTTAGATTTGGTCTTCTCATTGTGTCCTGGATTTCCTGAACGTTTTGGGTTACGTGCTTTTTGCATTTTGCACTTTCTTTGACTGTTGAGTCAATGCTTTCTATGGTATCTTCAGCATCTGAGATTCTTTCTTCTATCTCTTGTATTCTGTTGTTGATGCTTGCATCTATGACTCCTGAATTCTTTCCAAGGTTTTCTATCTCCAAAGATGTCTCATTTTGTGATTTCTTTATTGCTTCTATGTCCACTTTTAGATCCTGGATGGTTTTATTCAGTTCCTTCACTTGTTTGTTTGTGTTTTCCTGTAATTCTTTAAGGGATTTTTTGTTTCCTCTTTAAGTGCTTCTACCTGTTGACCAATGTTCTTCTGTATTTCTTAAAGAGATTTTTTGTGTTACCTTTTTAAGAGCTTCTACCTGTTGATTCATATTTTCCTGTATTTCTTTAAGGGAGTTATTTATGTCCTTCTTGAAATCCTCTATCAGAATCATGAGATGTGATTTTTAATCTAGGTCTTGCTTTTCTGGTGTGTTGGGGTATCCAGGACTTCATGTCTGGTTTTCTCTGGTGTTAGCTGTTGTTGCTGTCTCTGATGGTGTCTCGTCTGTCATGCAAGCCTCTGTATCTGTGCTCCTGGGAGACCAGTTCTCTCTGTGAACACAGGTATGTAGGTACTCCTGTGAGACCCGCTCTCTTGTGGTTTTTTTGGGTATGTAGCTCTGTGGCTCTGATCAGTTCTGGGTGCTGGCAGAAAACAGAAGACTCCTGTCTCAGGCTGCTCTTAGGTTCTTGTGTCCTCAGGGTTTCCAGCTGCTTCCTCTGAGCAGCAGGGCAGGTCTCACCTTTGCTGACTGTCCTCTCTGCACAGCTGGGTGGTTACCTACCTTCCTGCACCACTTGGATGTGGTGTGCTATGGCAGAAAATGGTCCCAAGCCAGAGACAGAAAACAGAAGGCTTCTGCAGGAGGGTTCCAGTCGGGATCCTCTGAACTGCAGGGCAGGTTTCACCTGTGTTAACTGTCTGTGCTGATGAGTGGTTAGCTACCTTCCTGTGCCATTTGGATATGGCTCCCTGTGGCAGAGGATGGTTCCAAGCCCATTCATCTGCTTTGCTTTTAAATTTTGACTAATCAATCACAATGGAAAGATTTTTGTGATTGTTGTTTGATTGCTTTTTATCTTATTTTAGATCAAGGACAATTTTATTAGATTTTGAGAGAAAACCAACAGGTTAAGCAAGTTGAAAAATCTCTGCTAGGAGGAGGAAGGTGGAAAGGGAAAAAAAATCATGTTTTTGCAGCAAAGGATGGTAGGCAGCTATAGTAACTTGGAAGAAGAGAAAAGGAGGAGGAGGAAGAGGAGGGATTCACGAAAAGAAAGAAAGAAAGAAAGAAAGAAAGAAAGAAAGAAAGAAAGAAAGAAAGAAAGAAAGAAAGAAAAGAAAGAAAGAAAGAAAGAAAGAAAGGGAAAGGGAAAGGGAAGGGAAGGGAAGGGAAGGAAGGAAAGGAAAAGAAAACCCAGAGCATCAGATAAAGCATTCCCAGGCTCTGGCCAGTGTCCAAATGAAAAAGATGGTTAAAAAAAAAAAAAGGAAAAAAGGAAAAGTTAGCTTTTCTGTGTTAAAACACAGAACAATGAACATGTTTAGCAGATCTACGTGGCAGAGACTTAGTAAGAAACATCATGGCCAATTTTTAACACTTGCTTTGAAAATAATCTGACACTGATACCCTTAAATTGTCAAAATTAGCACGTTCATAAGAAAACTAAGTCAGTCATGAGAAATACAAGTCAATAAATTGACCATTTATTTTCAAAGTTAAGAAATTTCCCTTCTAGCCGGGCAGTGGTGGCGCACGCCTTTAATCCCAGCACTTGGGAGGCAGAGGCAGGAGGATTTCTGAGTTCGAGGCCAGCCTGTTCTACAGAGTGAGTTCCAGGACAGCCAGTGCTACACAGAGAAACCCTGTCTCAAAAAACCAAAAAAAGAAAAAAAGAAAAAAAAAAGAAATTTCCCTTCTACTATTGTGGTGCCTTCATATATGACTTTTGAAAGGAAAACAAATGTTCATTTTGCCCCTAATGTTATGCAAAATAATACTCTTTTTACTTACCCTACCCTATTGGTCAGTTTAAGTTTTCTTTAAAGATTTTGAAACTTGGAAGGAAAATTCAAAGTTATAGGATGGGTCTACTACATATTTCGCACAAACTATTTGTCGAAGTAATGTTTCAGAAAGATGAAAGAATGTTAAAAATAATAGTTAAGTATAATCTCAATGTACAGTATATTCCCTTGAAACATGACATTTTCTCTTACTTCATAATAAGAACAGTGGAGACTCAGAGTAGTGAGATGAGCTTGTTTTGTTTGTTTTGTTTGTTTTTGACATTGCAAAGTCAAAACTCAGCTCATAGGGACATTGGTACTGAAGAAGGGCAGACAGCAGTTTATGTACCCTAAATTCGTGACTCTTCTTTTCCTCATACTGAATAGTCTGGAAGACACAACCATACAAATCATTAGGGCCTCTCTTTCCCTCCAACATTCCTGTTTGTTTTTCTCAACAAACAAACAAACAAACAAAAAACATGTGGTGGGCCATCTCTGCATTTTATATTATTTACTGTAAAGTTTATCAAATGCATAAGTTTGCAGAAAAGTTTGGCTTTTAATTTTCTACTTTAATTTTCTAGTTTGTATAGTGGTCACATGTGGGACATAAAACCATATCAGGAACTTTGGTAAGGCAGAGCAGATCGAGACCCAGAGACTCGGTGGGCACACACCTGAGACTTAGGCAATTCTCATTTCCTTGCCCGACTCCTGACATGGAACATATGCCATGCCTCTCACATAAAAGAAACAAGTCCTATGGTCACATAGGCCCAAAAGAGAGTTTTCCATGCTAATGAAGTACCTAGAGGCCCAGAGGGCTTAGCCAATAAGCTTCCCTTCTCAGACATTCCTCCCTGGAAAAAGTATTTACTCTCAGGCCTACCATGAGAAGTGGGGTATGGTTTTATATGTCCATTTTCTTCCATGACAATAAACTGTTTGGAACCTTGGACTATCTCTCTTTCATCAAGATCTGCCTGTGGAAAGCCTTTGTCTACAGAGCCACAGTTTGTTTCCCCAGTAGAAGGTCTCTCTGTGCTCCCAACCACAACTGCCACCAAGCCTGCAATATGCCAAGCTAAGGACAATCACCCCCCATGAGCTCCCTTCACCCCCACCCGGCCCCAGGCTGGATGCTGTTCCCAGCCTTTGAGCCCCTGGATGTCCAAGAGTCTGAGAACCCCACTGCCTGGCCTCCTTGCAGGCCATGGGACCCCCAACCAACTCCAGCTTTCCCACATTTCAGACTGAGCTTTCCCACCCCAGGAGCAGTGTCTCAAGGCTTCACTATAGTCCAGCAGCATGGAGTAAGCACAGTCAGACACCTTGCATTTTGCCTCCCCAAGCTGCAGTGCCCTGTGGCAGAGCAGATGTGGGCCTACAGTCTGGGGTATCTTAGTAAAGCTTGTGGAAGTAGAGGTAGAGGGATAGATAGTTTAGTAGGCATTTTCAGCTATCCAGTGCTTTCTGTTTTTTTTTTTTTTTTTTTTTTGTAGCTAGACCCAAACTTGCTCATGGATCTTTAAAAACAAATCACCAGAATTTTTTTCTTTCATTTATTTACCTATTATCTAATTCAGAGATTCTCAATCATAACTTTGTTACAAGATTTTTCTTTCTATAATACATTGACATAATCAAATCACTGGCACTAGCAATTGCCTAGTAGCTCATGACATTTTTTTCTTTCCCTTTGATGTGGCCCTGACAGAAGCAAGGTAGAACCAAACTTTGTTTTCCACCTAGGTAACATAAGCTTTCAAAATTTACTGTCTTAAAACTGCATGTTTAAGGTCTACAGCTAAGGATTTGTTTTATTTTTGTTTGTAATGTGGGCCTTCACTGTAAATAAATGGAGGTCACTCCTGGGATATATAGTTTTAGGATTTGACAAGTGCATATGTTCATGTGAAAATTGCCATAAAAGCAAGACTTAGACCTGTTGAATGAACTTTTCCTGAAGAGGCAAATGTCTCTTTAGTGTTCACCATAGATAAGGCATCAACACACCAAATAAATGCCTCCACTCAAATTGTTGTATGACAAAATGTTTCTTTGAGAGATATAGCACACACATATACTCATCCCAGACAAGGAGCCCAAGATAGACTGAATGCAGATATTATCAAAGTCCAACTAGTTGAACCATGTATTTTATTGGTGTTACATGCAGGAATATGGATAAAAGGTTAATTTCACCAAAAAATGACTCTCACACACACACCACATGTGAATGCATACATACACACTAAATGAATGTAAGAAAAAAAGAATACTTTATAAGTAAAAACAAAGCTCACAGCATGATAAGCCTTTTTATTAAACTTGTCTCATTACTATGACAAAATAGGAGAGCAATTTAAAGGACAGTTCCAGGGGATACAGTTCATCATGGTAATAGGAACAGGAAGTCGTTGGTCACATTGTGTCAACAGTCAGGAAGCAGAGAGTCATGAATTTGCCTGCTCAGCCCCATTTCTCCTTTCTGTTCAATCTAGTAATTATGGAATGATACTAACTACACTTAAGGTGGATTTTCCACTTCAGTAAACATAATGTAGATAATGTCTCACAGACCTATCCAGAGGTGAGTTTACATGTCTGAAAATCAAGGTTAACTGTCACATTTTTTTATCACATGTACTTGCAAGCTTTGTAGCTGTTGCATACAGCTTTTTTGTAAAAAAAAAAAAAACAAAAAAAAAAACTTAGAATTTCCAGACTAGGTCTCAATATTATAAGTTTCTTGTATCTCTAGATCATTCTATGTTTCAGGGTCTTACTTTTACTCTTGCTGTCAATTAAGATAAGACAAGCCTGTAAATTCAGATTTTCATTGTATTCCAGCAAATCACATACTTAAATGTTATGCTCAAATTTTAGGAGCATTAGCTCTGTTTTCATAAGAAATAAGCTTATTTTAGGACTGGTATGGAAACTCCTTGATTTATGGACTATCACTTGAGCTGGGATTTAACAATCCTTGAACTTGATTTTCTCTCTTTGTAAATACTTAAGTGATTCAATAGAATTTATCCCATAAGCCAGTCTTTTTACAACATCATTACTCTCATAGTAATCAAGTGAAGCAATCACTAAGGTTCAAGTTTCAGTTGAAACTTCATCACACTCAACCACACATGATCACTTATTTAATTCAGAGGCCACTGAGTACAATGTTTTACAAGAAGCATTGATTCTCACCTGCCCCTCATTGGCAAGGGCTCAGCTCGGTGCTCAGCCACAAAAGCACAAAAAACTAATATTCTGTTTACTAGTTTATCTCCTGGAACCACCAGTTTCACCAAACTTGTAGCAGTCTGGACTAAACTGGAAGAAAGACAAAAAAAACAAAACAACAACAACAAAAAAAACAACTCTGGCATGCTACAGATTTAAACTTATTCAAGATGCAAAATAATCTACATAATGTTTAATAGCAAGATACTGTAGTACAGCATATTTGCATTTGTGATTCCCCACACTGTAACTAGAATTGGAAAACTTAATAAAAAGTATTAGCTGTAATATAGCCACACTGTAAGCATCATGACTGATTGGCTAATAAAGCTGACTCCAAAGAATATAGAAAGAGCAGATATAAATATTTATTCTACTTCTAACATAAAGCATCATAGATTTCCTACCTTAGCCCCCACCATCCAGCACTGATATTTTATAGCACCCCTGTGTTTTAATGGAATAACAGAGATGTGGATCTGGAAACACAGCAGCAGATCCTTTTAAAAGCATCCCTATAGGATAAAGCAAAAGATTCAACATGGAGAAATGTCAGATACACTGTTTGGAAACATCTTGAGTAAAGAAACTAGCATAAGCTATTTACTGTGTGCAACTGCTGACCACTACATACTACGAGAAGCAGACACTCGTGAAATGGAAGAGTCTAATGTCAAAGAAACATGATCTTGGAGTTTGTCTAGTCAGTACACTGGAACCTCAAATCAAAATTTCCTTCCCTTTGTAGAGTATCTCCATTATATTTGAGAAATATTTCTGGTAAAGAAAAAGAAAATAAAATGGCCACAGTCTTTTTAAAATTAAAGTCTAAAATCAGTGTTAGTAAGCTAATAACTATGAAAAGGGTATGGAAACAATTACTAATGTAAATATTTTATTCTCATTGGGCTTGCATTTGAACATTGCTTATGTTATTTTTTATTTCAGTTTGTTTTGTTTTTAGTGAGCTATAGAAATTTATTTTACAGCATGTCAGGTTTGGCTCTTTATAATTTATGGGTAGTTGGAATGTTTAAAAAGACTTTTACTTACCTGAAGATTATAAAATTGTTCTATAAATTTCATCTATATTAATAATTATTCTGATGCATATATGTTTGATTTCATCTCTAAAGACTATGTAAGTACTTAGGTTTTCAATTTTCCCATTTCCATAATAATATTTACCTAGGACAATTGATATAATGACTAGATAGATTTTACTTGAAATGGTTATACAAGTGATGCATTGTAAGGGCTTATTGTATATTACTGAATGCATGCTTTTTTTAGCAATAAACTTTATAGATATTAGCATTTAAATCATGACATAGGTATATAAACTCACATTTTATATTGCCACTTAAAATATGTAATTATAATCTGTTAATGATTATAATTAAGTGTGGTCACTTGTTTATAATTGGCCTTCAAATGTTTAATTTTATGGATTAGATAATGTGTTTATATTTTTAATTTAATAAAATGCTAAAGCAATGCTATAAATATAGTATTCACAAAGAAAATTGTGAATGTGATTTTTCATAGAATAATTTTCTTTTAACAATTCTTTTGTAAAAATTTTAATTATTCTTCTCTCATACAATACATCCAAACTGAAGCTTTTGCTCCTTCATTCAGTTTCCCCTCCTCCCAGAGATCCACAACCCCTACACTTCTCCTACTCCCACACCTACCATTAAAAGAAAAGAAAAGAGAAGGCCTCCCAGGAACATCAACTGAACACAGCACAACAAGATAAAATTATTCCAGGCACAAAACTCATATATAGGCTGGGGAATGCAATCCAATAAAATGAGAAGTGTTCCAAGATTAGGAAAAAAGAGTCAGAGACACAATCTCACTGTGAGGAGTCCCTCCAAAACACCAAGCCAACAACCATAGCTTATATGCAGAAGACAAGACCTAGTGCAGACCCAAGTAGACTCCATGATTGACACTTCAGTCTCTGTGAGCCCCTCTGAGCACTATTTAGTTGATAACACAAGCTGTGCACATCGAGAGCCCTCAATTCCTCTTGTTCCTACAAATTCCTCTACTCCTCTTCTGGGGGTGGTCTTTGAACTCTGAAAGGAGGGACCTGATGAGGACCCACAATCTGGTCTCTCTCTCTCTCTCTCTCTCTCTCTCTCTCTCTCTCTCTCTCTCTCTCTCTCTTTCTCTGTGTAATGGTTGGCTGTGAGTACCTACCTCAGTTTTCATCAGCTGCTAGAGGTAGCCTCTCTGATGAAAATTGGAGTAGGCATCTATGAGTATAGCATAACATCATTAGGAATCATTTTATTAAACTTTCTTGGGGGATAGTGCAGTCGTGTTTGGTTATACCTAGGTCTTGGGACTATCCAGCTTCTGTTTCCTGATCATCCAGGCTGAATGAGACATGGGATCCCTCTTGTGGTATGGGATTTAAATTAGACTGGTCATTGGGTGGCCATTCCCTTAAGTTGTTTTGTGCCATTGTCCCAGCACACCTTACATTTGGAACAGATTTTAGGTTGAATGTTTATGCCTGGGTTGGTGTCATGAATCCACAACAGGAAGCCTTTCCTGGTTAAAGGTGGACTACAATTCAGACTCTTTGTCCTCCATTACTAGGAGTCTTCAATAAGATCATCCACTTAGATTCCAGGGAGTTTCTACTTCACTAGGTTTCTACATCAACTCCTAAATGCCATCTAATTCCAGTTATCTCTCCTGGTACTCTCTTCCTCCATCCACCCCACATGATCTCTCCTATTACCATTCCATTCCATACCAGTTCCCAGTCTACCAGAAAAATCTATTCTATTTCCTCTTCCCAAGGAGATCCATGCATCACCCCCAGAATCCTCCACTTTATCTAACCTCCCTGGGTCTACAGACTTGTTTTTCAGTTATCATTTGCTTAAGACTAATACCCACTTATAAGGGAATACATACCATAATTGTCTGACTTGGTCAGGGTTACATCATTCACCATGGTTTTGATTATTTGTTTCTTTGTTGCTGTTGTTGTTGTTCCATCCATCTGCCAGCAATAATCTATTGAGTAAATGCACCACATTTTCTTTATCAATTCTTCAGATAAGAGACATATAGGTTGTTTCTATTTCTAGTTATTATGAACAAACCCTCAATGAACAAGGTTGATCAGGTGTTTCTTTGATAGGATGAGCAACCTTTAGGTATATGCCCAAGCTGGATCATGAGGTAAATCAACTCCCAACTTTCTGAAAAAACAGCATATCAACTTTCATAATGGATGTAAAAGTTTTTATGCCCAACAACACATACGTTCAACAACCCGAACTGTCATTTGTGATGTTGAATATTTCTTTGTTTCTCAGTCATTTGAGACTCCTTTATTGAAACTTCTCTGTTTAGAGCTGTACCCCATTGTTTAAATGGATTGTTTGGTTTGGTGATATCTAGTTTTTTGAGTGCTTTGTATATTTTAGATGTTAGCCTTCTATCAGATATGGAGTTTGTGAAAATCTTTTCACATCCAATAAACTTCCTTTTTTCTCTTAATGATGGTGTCCTTTTATAAAAGCTTTCAGTTTCATAAGGTCACATATATTATTTGTTGATATTAGTGCCTGCATTATTGGTGTTCTGTTCAAAAAGTTTTCTCATGTGCCAAGGCCTTCAAGGCTCCTCCCCACTTTCTCTTCTATCAGGTTCAGTGTGTCTGGTTTTATGTTGAGGTCTTTAATCCAACTGGAATTAAGTTTTGTGCAGAGTGATAAATATGGAACTATTTGCACTCTTCTATGCGAAAAAAATCTATTTAGATAAGTACCATTTGTGGAAGATGTATTCTTTTTTTTCCAATGTGTATTTATGGATGCTTTATCAAAAACCAGGTGTCAATATATGTTTGGATTTATTTCAGAATCTTCAATTCAATTCTATTGTTCAGTGTATCTATTCTTATGCCATGTCATGTGTTTTTTATTACTATAATCTGTAGTAGAGCTTGAAATCAGAGATGGTGGTACTGCCAGAAGTGCTGCTATTAGCCAGGATTATTTCAGCTATTATGGGGTTTTATTTGTTTTGTCTTATTTTTCCACACGAAGCTGAGCATTATTCTTTCAAGGACTATAAAAAATTGTGATGGAATTTTGAAGAGTATTGGATGGGTTCATTCTGTAGATTGCATTTGATAGGATGGCTATTTTTAATATATTAACCCTATTTAGTAATGAGCATGAGAGACATTTCCATCTTCTTTTATGTTCAGTTTCTTCTTTTTTTATTTTATTAGATATTTGCTTTACTTACATTTCAAATGTTATCCCCTTTCCTCCTTATCCCTCCAAAAACCCCCTATCCCATCCCACCTCCCCCTGATTACCAACCCCCCTCCCACTTTCCTGACCTGACATTCCACTACACTGGGGTATCAACACTTCACAGGACCAATGCCCTCTCCTCTAATTGATGTCTGAAAAGGCCATCCTCTGCTACATATGTGCTAGAGCCATGGGTCCCTCCATGTGTATTCTTTGGTTGGTGGTTTAGTCCCTTAGAGCTCTCAGGGTTCTGGGTAGTACATACTATTGTTCCTCCTATGGGACTGCAAACCTCTTCAGATCCTTGGGTCCATTGTCTAGTTCCTCCATTGGGGACCCTATGCTCAGTCTATTGGTTGGCTGTGAGCCATGTGTATTTTGAGCCACCTCCTAAGAAGGATCAAAGTATCCACAATTTGGTCTTCCTTCTTCTCGAGCTTCATGTGGTCTGTGAGTTGTATCTTGGGTATTCTGAACTTTAGGGCTAATATCCACTTATTGGCAAGTGCATACCATGTGTGTTCTCATACCAGTCAGAATGGCTAAGATCAAAAACTCAGGGTACAGCAGATGCTGGCAAGGATGTGGAGAAAGAGGAACACTCCTCCATTGCTGGTGGGATTGCAAGCTGGTAAAACCACTCTGGAAATCAGTTTGGCCGTTCCTCAGAAAATTGGACATAGTACTACTCCTGGGCATTTAACCAGAAGATGATCCAACATGTAATAAGGACACATGCTTCACTATGTTCATAGCAGCCTATTTATAGCTTCCTAGCCAGAAGCTAGAAAGAACCCAGATGTCCCTCAACAGAGGAATGGATGCAGAAAATGTGTAACATTTACACAATGGTGTACTACTCAGCTATTAAAAACAATGAATTCATGAAATTCTTAGGCAAATGGATAGAACTAGAAAATATCATCCTGAATCAGGTAACCCGATCACAAAAGAATACACAGGGTATGTTCAATTTCTTCAAATCCTTGACATTTTTATCATACAAGTCGTTCACTATCTTGGCTAGAGTAATGCAAAAATATTTTATTATTGGTTGCCATTATGAAAGGTATGCCTCCCTGATTTCTTTCTCAGTTTGTTTCTCATTTGTATATAGAAGGGCTATTGATTGTTTTGGGTTAATCTTGTATCCAGCCACTTTTTCAAAAGTTTTTTTCAACCTTAGAAGTGTCATAGTACAATGATCAGTGTCATCAGTGTCATATATATGTATATATGGCATATATATATATACATATACATATTATATACATACACACATATATATACAAATACACACACATACATATATACTAATATGGATGCCTTTGTTTTGTGGAATAGATGTTAAAATTGAAACATCATCTTGATAGAATGTTTCTTTGAAGATATGAAATGTTCTTCCCCATCTTTTTTAAAATTAATTTTGGTTTTCAGTCTATTTTCTTACATATTAGAATAACTACACCAGCTTGCTTCTTGGATTCATTTGTATAGAAAACCTTTTTCCAATCTTTTACTCTGAGGTAATATCTATCTTTGATATTGAGATACATTTTTTTGTATGCCCCATAAAGAGGACTCTTGTTTTCATATTCATTATGCTTTCATGTATCTTTTTATTGAGGAATTAAGTCCATGGATAGTGAGAACTATTAATGATCAGTGATTGTTAGTTCCTGGTTTTGGTGACAGTGGTGGCGGTGGTAGTCTGTGTTTGTGTGTGTGTGTGTGTGTGTGTGTTTGTGTGTGCGCACACCTGCCTCTTTTGGTTTTGGTGGTATGGAATTACTTATTTCCTATGTTTTCTTGGGTGTAGTTGACCTCCTTGAGTTGTAGTTTTCCTTCTTGTATCTTCTGTGGGGTTGGATTTGTGGGTAAATACTGTTTAAATTTGGTTTTGTAACAGATTATTTTGTTTTCTCCATCTATGTACATTGAATATTTTGCTGGGGATAGTGGACTAGGTGGTTATTTGTAGTATTTTACATTCTTCGCACCTCTAACCAGGCCTTTCGAACTTTTATAGTCTCCTGAGGAGTTAGGTGAATGCTAAATGTTCTGCCTTTACAAGTTAGTTGGCGTTTTGCCCTTGCAGCTTTTAACAATCTTTCTGCGTTCTGTATGTTCAGTGTTTTTATTATTATGTGATGGAATTCTGTTTCTCGACTAATCTATTTGGTGTTCCATAAGTTTCTTGTGTCATTATAGGCATCTCATTTTTTAAGTTACTCAAATTTTCTTCTATGGTTTTGTTGAATATATTTTCTTGGCCTTTGAGTTGGGAATCTTCCTCTATTTCTATTATTTTTATGTTTGGTCTTTCTTTAGTGTCTCAGATTTTCTGGATGTTATGTGTGAGATTTTTTTTATTTAACATTTTGTTTGACTGATTTGTCTATTCAATCAGATCATATCTTCAATGCCTGAAATTCTCTTTTCCATGTGTTATATTTTATTGATGTAGCTTGCCTTTGTTATACCTGCTCACTTCCCTAGATTTTCTCATTTTGTGTTTTCTTCATTGCTTCTATTTCCATTTTCTGGTCTTGAGCGTTTTTGTTCATTTTCTTAAACCCTTTCTTTCTTTCTTTCTTTCTTTCTTTCTTTCTTTCTTTCTATCTTTTTTGTTTGTTTTTCCCCTTGGCTTTCTTTAAGGAACTTTTCATTTCTATCAATTCTTTGTTTGACTTTTTCTAGGTTTCTTTAAGTGATTTATTAATTTCCTACCTAAGGACCTCTATCATCTTCATAAAATTGGGCTAACAGAGATTTTGTTGTGTTTCATTTGTATTGGACATTCAAGGCTTGCTGTAGTGATAACAATATTGCCTTGGTTGATGTTGATTGTGTTCTTTTGCTGGCATACAGCCATCTGGGTTTAGGGTGATTACAGATCTAGGTGATGAATTCTGAGTTTATTTTTGTTGAATTTTCTTCCCTTGGTCTTGTTTCATTTCTAGTCTTCTGGCCTCTGGTTGAGCAAGAGGTCTCTTCGCCTGAGATAAGGGCAGGGACACAGCAATGATGAGTTGTGGAGGGATTGTGGATAGCTGGGTGGCGCCAATAATGTGGCGGTAGTCTTCAAGCAGGTGGTTTACCTGTACTTCTGATGGCTGGTGTGGCCTCTGGTCAACCAGGAAGTCTTCAATAGAATTCCATTTATAATAATTTTATCTAATCTCAGCTCTATCACACATAATCACAATGCTTAAATAACATCACTTGTAATAAAACTTCAAGCATTTTTGTGTTCCGATACAATTTTTAAATTTGCTTTTGAGATTTTTCATTGACAACAATGAAAAGTATTGTATTAAATTACTCATGATATTGGGATTTGGTATATCAACTATTTTATGATAAAATCTCTAGTTATTCAACACTAATCAAAATGTTGCTCCACTGGTAATTTTTAGATATGATTTAAACTTGTGCTCAGTTATTGTTTTAGAAATGTGGATTATTTTATCCAAGGAAATTGAAGTAGAGCTGGATGTAGTCAGTTGATAGCCATTTGAGGCAGAGGTAGAAATTGCCTAGAGAATAATCTATTCTATGTGTGCATAGAAGCAGTATATATCTGAAAATGCCAGCCTATTCTTCCTGATAGCCACTTGTATAAGGTTTAGGCTCAACTAATTTCCAATAATCATGTAAGGCAGTTTTTCATAATAGATTTCTTATGCATATCCCATATTGAAGTGGAAACTTAAGGGTTCTTTGGAAAGTCAGTTATATTAGATGGTGTTTTGCTGGGGCATTCATGTGACAGAACATTTTGCTGAAGCATACACAAGTAAAAGGCTAAGGCCAACTCCTGAAAAAAACATTTTGCTGAAGCAGACACAAGTGAAAGGATGTTTTACTAAAGCAAGCATATGAAAGGACATGTGATGAAGGATTCTTCACTAAAGAATAATGCATATATTGGTCCTTTCATTGCATGGTTGAGCTCTATTGTCAGAACTCCATAGAGAGAAATGCTCCAAAAAACTTCTTGTGGTATGCTTCTGTTTCTTGCTGCTTGTGCAGACTTGGGCTGATTGGCAAAGTAACGTCAGCTGAGACAGATTCAGGAGCTGAAGCAAGACACATGCTGAGGCAAGACAAGTGGAGGACAAGTGATATTTGGAGGAATTATAAAAAGGACTCAATTTAAAGTGATGGAGGCTGATCATGGCTTGCTTATAGAGCTAGGTGCGCAATGTTTGTGGTCTTGCTTCTTCGCTGATCGTCCCTTCTCTGAGGGAGGCACAGCTGAGACCTTTCCCTGGCATTCTTGTTGGCCCTGGTTCCCCCTTTTTATTGCTTATTTTATTTATTTACATTCCAAATGTTGTCCCTCCTTTCTTGTTCTCCCCTTCTTCAAAATCCCCATCCCATCTTCCCTCCCCTTTGTCTCTAAGAGCATGCTTCTCCACCCACCCGCCCATTGCCAACTCACCACTCTAGTATCCCCCTACTCTGAGGCATCAAGCCTCTGCAGGGCCAAGGGCCTCTCCTCCCATTGATGCCAGATAAGGCAGTCCTCTGCTACATATGTAGCTGGAGCCACAGACCCATCCATGTATACTCTTGGTTGGTGGTTTAGTCCCTGAGAGCTCTGGGGGAGTGGGGGCAATGGGTCTGGTTAGTTGATATTGTTGTTCTTCCTTTGGAGTTGCAATCCCCTTCGGACTTGTGCAGAGGCTGAGGCCTGACTGTCTTTTCTGGGTAGTGCCAACACTTCTGATTCTTGTTTATTGTCCTGATTCTACCAAATTGCACTCCTGATATATCCTTGAAGTATTTTTGAGTGGATCAAGCTGCAGATGCTGACTCCTGTGACCTTTACTGCTGATTTCCTGACAATGCAGATAAGAGTCGCTCCAAATAAGCAGGTCCACTTCCCCTGTAACCTTTCTTTACTAGTACCTCTGGAGGGTGGTGGGATAGAAGGGAGGTTAAAATGTTTAAGAAGCATCATTAAAAGTAGGCTTTGAAAAAATTAAAGTTACACTCTATTGTTATTTTGGTACTATCCTTGAGGTTGTACTGATACCAAGAAGAGAAATTGGTTTACAACTAAGTATATTAAGTATTGCTAAATGCCTTTGGGCTTATTTTTGTGTTGAGTTTTAATTAAACCTTTATTTTAAATACTTCTTGATGCTTTCATGAATGAATAAAAGTGTTTAGACATGAAAGTTCAAACTTACTCAAAGAAATACAGGCACCTTAAGAATGCTGAAAGAGAAATAATTTTTGTAGTTCTTGAATTTTTGTGGGAAGAGCTATTCAACACCAAGTAGTCATCCCTGAAAACTTACATACAAGTAACATTATACAAACTGAGTATATCAACAATAATTGAAAGAGAAACGATGACTTTGAAAGAAAGCAAGGAGGATTATATAGGTGGGTTTGGAAGGAGGAAATGAAGCAGAATATGATATATAATTATCTCAAAAACAATGAAAAGAAATACTTTTTAAAAATGTTTTAAGCAAATCCTTTGACAGACCTTCATATATGGTAGCCTTGAGTTGGAGAAAATCAAAGAGCATCTTTACTAGAAAACAGCAGGTCTGCCTTTCTGGTAATACACTTATTTAGGACACTTTTCAGTCTCTGAGGACACTCCAGGATGGCTAAAGACACTTTCCAATCATGACCACTCTCAGCCAACTTGCCCAGGCCTTGAAAAGCAGCACTCAAAGGGAAATAATTTTCAGTGAAGTGTAAATGGGTCTGTAGCTCTTTTCATTTAAACAAAAGGGGACAATTCCCTTTGTGGCACATAGAACATCTTAGGTACAAAACATACCCTTTATTAACATGAATAACTTGGCCATGATTATTGCAAACACCCTTGGCATACCTTTAACCTGATGATACTAGTGTAATCAGGCTGTTCTAGTCACTTTTTATATCAACCAAGAGATAACATCTTCTTTTGCGGCCCCTTGGCATTGCAACATTACATCCACTAGAAAATTCTTCTTTTAAATGGCTCTTCATTGGCTGTGATTGCTTTTATGAGTAGAACAGACTGGGTTTGTTGCAAAAAAATGATAGTGTTAGCAGTAGCAAGCTGGATCAGTAGTAGTGAAAAGGCAGCAGAAGAGTGACCAAGAGACAGAGACAAGGTAGAGCACAGAATGTGGAGATGACACTAAAGAACAGTGAGTGATTAGAGAAAATGGTGAAAAATAAAGACGAAGGAATGCAGCCCAAGTCACTGGAAAAATTATAGAGAACTGATATTCCCCAAGGGTTGAGGCATCCAAAACC
This sequence comes from Tokudaia tokunoshimensis, assembly GCA_036184795.1. NCBI lineage: Eukaryota > Metazoa > Chordata > Mammalia > Rodentia > Muridae > Tokudaia > Tokudaia tokunoshimensis. Next base: position 39,240,696 of record BTHU01000023.1, read on the forward strand.
CAAGGTCTATAAAATTAGCTGCTTCAAATCTATGGCATTCATTGGTACTGACTGCTGCTATTGCTAGTTTTGTCTAAGGGTTGAATATACAAGCTGCTGACTAAAATTTCACTAGCATACTCTAAACTGACCCCTTGTAGTCATATATCACTGGCCTCTATAACCTGCTTCCATAACTCTCTAAGTCTTAGGACTTGATACTGTAAGACCCTGAGGCTATTAGCCCAGCCTTTAAGCCATTGAAACTCAAGGGCCAAGTTGAACACACTGCAATAGCTACTTTGTTGTTGCTATTGTTGTTTCTCTGTGTAGTCCTGACTTTATTGGAATTCACTCTGTAGACCAGTCTGGCCTCGAATTCGGAGATCTGCCTTTCTCTGCCTCCTGAGTTCTGGGATTAAAGGTGTACACTACCACCACCTAGCCCAGCAGCCACTTCGTATCTATTCTTCTTATACTGGATGAAAACAAACATGAGTATATTAAAGAACATTTAGATAATTAGATGAAACACAGTAAACTTATGAAGCACATTTGGCAATTTATAAATTGAGTCTTCTTATTAGGAACTATTTTTATTTTTTTTTCAATTTTTTTCAATTTTTAATATATTTTTATTGAATATAATCTTCATTTACATTTCAAGTGGTAAAACCTTTCCCAGTTTCCCTCTTCCCCAAAACCTCCCAACTCCTCCTCCCACTCCCTGTCTCCAAGTATATGCCCCTCCACCCGACCCACTCTCACCTCTCCCCCCCCCAATTTCCCCTTGTTGGGGCATCCATTTAGCCTTCACCTGACCAAGGACCACTCCTCCCACTGATGCCCAACAAGGCCACATTTTTGACTGGAACCACGTATACCCCTTGGTTGCTGGTTTAGTCCCTGGGAGTCATGGAGTATCTAGGTTTTCAACATCGTTGTTCTTCCTGTGGGTCTGTAAACCCATTCAGCTCCTCTGAACCACCCTCCAACTCCTCCATTGGGGACCCCACTCCCAGACCAATGGTTGGCTGCTAGCATCTGCCTCTGTATGTATAAGGCTCTGGCAGGACCCCTTCGAAGACAACCATGGCATGCTCCTTTTGATATGCGCTTCTTGTCGTCCATAGTAGTGTTGAGGCTTGGTGATTGTTTATAGGGTGAATCCCTAGCTAGAACAGTCTCTGGGTGGCCTTTACTTCAGTCCCTGCTCCACACTTTGCCTCCATTATTGCTCCTGTAAGTGTAATGTTCCCTTTCTCAGAGGAATCCAAGGACCCCCACTTCAGTCCTCAACCTTCTTGAGCTTCCTGGGGTCTGTGAATTTTAACTTGTTTATTTTGAGCTTTTGGGCTAACATCCACTTATCAGTGAGTGCAAACCATGTGCGTTCTTTTGTGATTGGGTTACCTTGCTCAGGATGACACTTTCTAGTTCCATCTATTTGCCTAAGGATTTCATGAATTCAGTGTTTTTAATAGCTGAATAGTACTCCATTGTGTATATATATATCACAGTTTCTGTATCCATTCTTCAGTTGAAGGACATCTGGGTTCTTTTCAGCTTCCGGCTATTATGAATAAGGCAGCTATGAATATAGTGGAGCATAGTGAAACATGGAGGAGCATCTTCTGGGTATACACCCAGGAGTGGTATAGCTGGGTCCTCAGGTAGTACTATGTCTAATTTTCTGAGGAATCGCCAAACTGATTTCCAGAGTGGTTTTACCAGCTTGCAATCCCACCAAAAATAGAGAAGTGTTCCTTTTTCCCCACATCCTCTCCAGCATCTGCTGTCCCCTAAGTTTTTCATCTTAGCCATTCTGACAGGTGTGAGGTGGAATCTCAGTGTTGTTTTGATTTGCATTTCCCTGATAACTAAAGATGCTGAACATTTCTTTAGGTGATTTAGAGCCATGCGAGTTTCCTCACTTAAGAATTCCCTGTTTAGTTCTGTACCCCATTTTTTTATTATTTATTTTATTTTATTTTTTTTAATTTACATTCCAAATCATTTCCCCTTTCCCATTTCCTCCCTCCCCGAACGTCCCATAAGCCCCCTTCCCTCCCTCTTTTCTCCATTCAACCCCCTCTCGTTACTCTGTCCTGGCGTTCCCCTACATCCAGTCTTTCCAGGACCAGGGGTCTCTCCTTCCATCTTCTTAGAAATCTATTAAAAACAAATGACAAAACATTTTGTCATTTAAACCTTTGCCTGTTCATGTATGTGTGAAACATCATCATAAGTTAAATAAAAATTTGTTTTTTAAATCCTATGTAAGATTTAGTTTTGGAACATGTATACACATTTTTTCATTGTTACTCCCTGTAAGTAGAACTAAAACCTCTGTATATAACACATTGAATAAACATAAAAAGACGTTCAAAGAGTAGAAAGGAATGATGCAGTTCGCTAGAGACCAACCTAGTGTTTTCAAAAACAATATGAATAGGAGTTCCCAGCATGTTAGGTTTTGGGTTGTCTTCCTTGAATCTAACATTCATACTAAAAGGAAGATACTGAATAGAAGAACTCACAACACAGAAAAGTCAAAGTCAACAGATATAAACAAATGATACTCAAAGAAAGGGTATTTCTTATAGCTTAAGGATCAAAACACAAAATAAAAAAGCCAGTATGAATTTTTATAATAACCATATTTCTGCTGAATTCTAGTAGGAAAAACACAGTCTTCTCTTATCCTTCTTTCTGTCTGTCAAGTCCATAGCTAATTCTACTTCTGGCAGTTAAGGAAGCTTCAGCATTCTTCAGGACCTTGTGTTAGCATTTTATCTATGCTCCCCACAGTTACCTAGCAACAACCAGGTGTGCCTGACCCACTATAAAAGGGTCTACTTGCTCCTTCTTCTCTTGCTCTCTTGCCTTCTTGCTCTAGCTCTGTCCTCTCTGCCCTTCCCCCTTCTCTTTCCATTCCTCTCCCCCTTACTTTCCATGTGCACATGGCTGGCCTCTACATTCTCTCTGCCTTTCTCTGTCTCTGCTACCCTCTCAACTCCCCTTCCCATGCCCTGAATAAACTCTATTCTATACTATATTGTGTGGCTGGTCCCTCAAGGATAAGGAATGCCTCAGCATGGGCCTACAGAGGCACCCCCTTCCCCCATACCTATCTGCCCCTTCACCAAACATATTCCTTATCTCTTTATTTTTATACAACACAAAACCTTGTGAAGTTAGTTTCCCTCTACCAAAAGAAGCCATTTCTTTTATCCCTGGCAGAAAGGACAAATGTCTATCTGTGGTAGCTATTACATCAAGATGCATACTGGTTATAGGCTCTCTAATTATAACAGCTACTTATTAAAAATTTCAGAGTTCACACTAGCATCCTGCATCATCTCAGCTTTACTTGCCCTGCCTACCAAACTTCTCCAGTTTATGGGTTTCTTTCCCCACAGCTATTCATTTTACTGATAACCCTGGCATTTTGTCTATGCACTCTCTTGGTTCTCTCTTTGTCTTCATCTCTTGCTCCCAATCTCTCTCCTCTGCTCATGCTTCTTTATTGACCAGGTCCAGTCTGCTGGCCATGTTCAATCTTTTACTTTCTCTCTTTCTTCATTAGATACTAACAGATGCCTCTAGCATTTTTTTTCCTCATATGTATAATAACAACCTTCCCCTTAAGCATACCATAGAGCAGTTATGTCATCAGTTTTTACCCTATCCATGTACTATCATTGCAATGGAAGAGAGTATATATTTTTATCCTTCACATTGCTCATTTTATTAATGGTATAGTGTTAGCAGAAGCTGAGTCAGTCATAAAAGTAGACTCTGATCATTTCCCAGAGGTACCTCTGCCTTTCCTCACTAGGAGAGGTATAAGAGAATTATAGAAAGGGAAAAGGAAAAAAAGGGTTATATGTAAATATGAAGAACCACAAAAATCTATGAGTAAGCCTCAGGTGAGACTTATCTGAATTACAAAGTCAGGAACTAAATAGCACCATGAATGTCTCCCAGAATGAGATAGCCTATCTGGTTAGCATACAAATAAGCAGACAAGAATAACACTGAGATTATTATGAAACCTTAAGTTGTCAATCAAACCATAGCACAATAGCACTCTCCAACACACACATACACACACACACACACACACACACACACACACACACACAAATAGGTTTCTGTGGCAATGAACTGTTATGAAAATACCTTTTACACTCAAATAGACTGGAACATTTGCTGAATCTCATAGTCGAAGTTAATATACATCTGCGGTCAGATAAGACTTATGGCTGCTATTCTATTGTGTACTCAGCCTGTTTGTTTGACCTACATTTAACAGAACAATTTAAAAGCTAATATTACTTGCCTTTGTTCCCCCATGTAATTAACTTTTACAACCTAAGTTGTAATCCTACCATATGTACACTTCCATACCCCTGACTCACATAACAGTGTGTGTGTGTGTGTGTGTGTGTGTGTGTGTGTGTGTGTGTGAAACAAATATCCATCACAAATGCTGGAAGCAGCTCACATATATTGCTTGATAAATGTTTGTTTATTATCTGTGACAGTATCAATTTCAGTACCTTGAAAAACAGGGTTAAAGATTTCTGTAAAATATGCCTTATTTATTCCCCAGATGTTGTATTCTGTGATATTCAATAAATACAAAGCAAAAACTTTGTTAAGGACACAAAGACACAGACACAGGCATGGAGAAATCAGATATCAGGGAGGCACAGAACCTTGATTATATAACAGATTACAGACAAGAGGTGACAGAAGACACAGGTATCTCTCCTGTGTAAAGAATTCAAATTTGGGTTCACTCTTGGTAAAAATACTCCAAAGGAAGTGCTTGATTTTCTTTATCTTATACTGATAAATTTGGGTACTCTGCATATTACTATTGTGTTTAAAGTTATGCAAGTTAGAATCTATGAGCTAATTCTAAACCAAACTTTATGCTTGTCTACTAAAATAAAATATTTACATGAGACAGAGAATCTTCAAGCACAACACATAAAATATACACATAGACTAGCATATAACAGCATAATAAAACCCAGAGAAACTTCAACTTTAATAATAATAAAAAATAACATAATACTGATAAAGATGTTGAAGTTCTTTGTCAGGACTTTAGAGCTTCTCCTATACATAAAGGAACTAGTAAAAATTTTCCTTTATTCATTAGGCAAATTGGAGGAATCCTTTTTTTCATTCTACTATGTAAAGACTGGGGAATGAAACTCAGGGCATCAGGTTTGGCAGTAAGCACCTTTGTTAACTAAATCATCTCACCAACCCTAAAGATATTTTCTAAACAGAAGAAATTATATATTGTCATCTCAAAGTCATTTAACAGGAAATTATAAGGAACAAAATGGAAAATAAAAACAAAAATATATAACAACCAAACTGAAAAAAAGAAACAGAGTTAAGATGATAAATGAAGGAATTTGTAAACTTGATGATAAAAAGAAAATTATCTGATTAATAGAAAAATATGGGCTAAAATCAAATGAACTAGTAGAGTCTAAAAGACCTGTACATAAACATCCATAAATCTAAATAACAGCACATAAAATAGACAATTCTTCTGAAAACAAACAAATACAACAAAACAAAAAACAAAACAAATACTTTAAACTCACTTACGAAAAACAGTATATTATTATAGAATACTAATACATTGAGTGATTATTTTCTATTCATAACCCCAAGAATTAAAATAGAAATTGCAAATTTTCAAGTACAGAAAAACAGAATTTTAAATGTTATAACATATATTTAGAAATGAAAATAGAATAATGAAACACTCTCAGGTAAATAAAAAGAGAGGATACATCACTAGCAGATTTTCACCTACACACACATTCAAAAGAATGCTTTCAGATAATAAATAGCATAACAAATTACTGAATATTATAGATCAATAAAAATGCAAATGGTAAAATAGAAACACTTATAACAAATCATACTCCTGTAGCTGGTCTCTGGCTACTTTGCCTAATCTTTCTGCAAACCTGCTCTACCATTTCTTCATCCTTTCCACTCCCTAACAATAGATAGGAAATAAAAAGGAATAGAGAGGAAAGGGGATAATGTTGCTGTCTTTAGGCTACTTCATGATGATTAGGGGCTTCTAGGTCCTTGTGGCAAGTTTGATCTTCACTATCAGGATATTTAATTTCTTCTAGTCTCTTCTTTGTTCATGACTACTTTACAAACCATGACCAACAGCAACCAACCAACAACACACCCCAATTTCAGGTCCTTAGCATTTATATATCCTCTAAAATGTCCACAGAACTCTAAGTGTCACAAAATTGCTGAAAATATCTGCCACTGGCAAAGTCATAGCCATCCTAGAGCACAAGGCATATTCAACAGATGATGATAATCTGAAGCAGCCCCATATCCCACCTGGGATTAAAACAAAAACAAATTCATATAATATTTCTGTGCTTTACTTTTTTTATTGGTTATTTTATTTACATTTCAAATGTCACCTTTCTGGGTTTCCCCTCTGCAAAGCCCCCTTCCCATCCTCCCTCCCCCTGGCTCTATGAGGGTGCACCCCCACCCACCCACCAACTCCTGCCTTGATGCCCTAGCATCCCACTTCTCTGGGGCATTGAGCTTCCACAGGACCAAGGGCCTCCCCTCCCATTGATGCCAGATAAGGCAGTCCTCTGCTACATATGCAGCTGGAGCCATGGATCCCTCTGCGTGTACTCTTTGGTTGATGGTTTAGTCCCTGGGAGCTTCCAGGGCGGGGGGGGGGGTGTCCGGTTATTTGATATTGTTATTCTTCCTATGTGGTTGCTAAACCAAACTCCAAAATTTTCTCCAATTAGTAGTATTAAAACATATATTTGATGATTGAATGCATATATACATATATATTTATACATATATGAAGAGAAAGTTGACTCAGAGTTTAAGAGCATTTGCTGCTCTTGTAGAAGACCTATGTTCTGTTTTCAGAACCCACGTGATGGCTCATAATCATTTTTTACTTTCTGATCCAATGCCCTCTTCTGATTTTCAGACACCAGAGACACACATGGTACACATATTCATATACATAATATAATAAAGTAAATTTTGAAAACTGAAAATTCGTCAATTTGTAGAATTATGGGGAAGTATCTACTTCTACCAGCAGATATTTTACCATATATATATATATATATATATATGACATATATATATCAATACATATTGATATATGATATATATATATCAATATGTATTGATATATATATACTCTTTGAGGTATATATATATGGTAAAATATCGATAGATAGATAGATAGATGGATAGATAGATATTATAAGGGGAGGAAGGGGAGGAGGAATAGGAAGGATCTCTGTAAAGGGGTACAGGGAGGAGAGGGTCTAATATTGAGAAGTTAAGTGAATAAATAAATCAATTAATTAAAAAGAAGAGATCCAGGCTAGCATCAGCAACATAATGAGAAATTCAGTGAGACCCTGTCAATAAGAAAGAAAAGGAGAGTTTGGAGGAGGAAAGGATTATGGTTAGATTTAGGTTTCTTTCCATGTCATGGGAAGATATTGGATGGGAACTCTCTGACATTCTCCTAACTGCACAGTGCTGCCTCTGAAAGACAGAGAGGCAAGAGAAAGGTAAATGTTTCAGTTTTGTCCAGTTGAACACAGTTTTTTTCTTTGCTGTGTATTAAAATAGTTGTAATGTTAAAACCTTAGCACTTCTGCAGTGTTTATGTTCAATTGCAATCTGCCATTTGATCATAATTTACAGTGTTAACTATTATTTCTCAAGTTCTATATTTTGATCATTGACAATATGGTAATATTGATATTGTGAAATATGGCAAACTTAATTTGAATAACACAATTCACCATAGCTAGCATTGCAATGTTTTGGGCTAAACCAAATATAGCAAAACATGTATTCAGAGTGACTCAAAATAATATCCTACCTCTGATATTTATGAGATGTTCGACATTCGGGAAATTACTGAAGTTCTTTCCACCCATTTCTTGTTTTGTATTAGGGAATAATCGCAGTGACTGCGTCACCAAGTTGTTTCAAGGATTCAAAGAGACATCGAATGATAGCTCAGCAATGCTATTTTCTTTTATAGCTATTATGCAAATGCTACAAAAGCTGTCCTTTATTTTTAGAATACATTCTCATTCATGAACACTAACATATTCGGGGAGATTTTTGAATTTTTTTAATCAAAAAAATATTTCATTTGGCTTTATACTACTCTTTGAGGTATATTAATGTAATATTTCTGGACTATCAATTTCTGTCCTTTATTTCTTCATTAACATTCATTACCCCATTCCATAAATCTATTCTGAATAGTATCTTCTACCTTAAGCCCAATTTCATAATAGCTTCATTGAAAATATGGAAACTATATTTTTTCTTGTTTCTAACTGTATTGATCTTATTAAAGTGTGTTTTAGTCAGGGTTTCGATTCCTACACAAAACATCATGACCAAAAAGCAAGTTGGGGAGGAAAGGGTTTATTCAACTTATACTTCCACATTACTGTTCATCACCAAAGGAAGCCAAAACTGGAACTTAAGCAGATCAGGAAACAGTGACTGATGCAGAAATCACAGAGGGATGTTTCTTACTGTCTTGCCCCCCTGGCTTGCTCAGCTTGCTTTCTTATAGAACCCAAGACTACTAGCCTGGAGATGGTACCACCTACAAGGGGACCTCCCCCACATGATCACTGATTCAGAAAATACCTTCCAGCTGGATCTCATGGAGGCATTTCCTCACTTGAAGCTCCTTTTTCTGTGATAACTCCAGCATATGTCAAGTTGACACAAAACCAGCCAGTACAATTGACCCTTTGTCAACTTGACACACAAACACACTATTAAGCCTCAATCCTTACTTTCTTATTCATCCCCAAGATCTAAATAACTTTAAAAGTCACACAGTCTTTGCAAATTCTTAAAATTTCAATCCCTTCAAAATATCCAATCTCTTTTAAAATTCAAAGTCTTTTTTATAATTAAAAGTCTCTTAACTGTGGGCTCCACTAAAATCCTTTTTCCTTTAAGAGGGAAAAATATCAGGGCACAGTCACAATCAAAAAAATCAAACTCGAACTGTCCAGTGTCTGGTATCCAACTCACAATCTTCTGGGCTCCTCCAAGGGCTTGCGGTCACTTCTCCAGCTCTATAATTTGTAGCACACAACTTGTTTCTAAGCTCCAGATGCCTGTACTCTACTACTGCTGCTCTTCTTGTTGGTCATTCATGGTATTGACATCTACTAAACACTGCTATCTTCCTCTGTAACTAGGCTTCACTAATAGCCTCTCATAGGCGCTCTTCATGGTGCCAAGCCTCAAATCCTTTGCAAGACCCCTTCAGTCCTGGGCCTTCAATTGCAACTGAGGCTGCATCTTGATGAATGGCCTTCTGTGGCTTCTCACAGTGCTGAGCCTCAGCTGCTCTTCATGATCCCCTCATGCCTACCAAACCAGCACCACCTGGGTGACTCTTACACATTACCAAGTCCAGCCACAGCACAAAGTACAACTGTGGCTATCTCTGGAACACAGCCTCTGTGCTCTCAGAAATTACTTCCCAGATTTCACCTCAGTGCTGTTTGTCTCTTCTTAATCACCTCTAATGACTTAGCTCCAGCTAATCAGCATCAATAGCCCCAGTAACAACAAAGGTTTGCTTTAGTGGTTCTGGTATCTTGTTAATCACAGCTGATTCTTCAGCCCCAGGTAACCAAAACTACAGAATCTTCACAATCAAAACATGGTCCTGATAAGAGTCTTTAATCTTTGCTCTGAAATTTCACAAGCCAGGCCTCCATCATCTGCACTGTTCTTAATATTATCTTCCAAGCTCCTACAGAACTTTCCACAGAGCTCTTAACATCCTAATGGCTCTTCTAGCTCAAAGTCCCAAAGTCCTTCCCCAGTCCTCCCCAAAACATGGACAGGTTGTTACAGGAATATCCCACTACGCTGGTACCAATTAGTCTTAGTCAGTGTTTCTATTCCTGCACAAACATCATGACCAAGAGGCAAGTTGGGGAGGAAAGGGTTTATTGAGCCATTCATGCTGCTAAAGGAAGTCAAGACTAGAACTCAAGCAGGTCAGGAAGCAGGAGCTGATGCAGAGACAATGGAGGGATGTTTCTTACTGGCTTGCTTCTCCTGGCTTGCTCAGCCTGCTCTCTTATAGAACCAAAGACTACCAGCCCAGGGATGGCACCACCCACAAGGGGCCCTCCCCACTTGAACCCTAATTGAGTAAATGTCCCACAGCTGGATCTCATGGAGGCATTTCCCCAACTGAATCTCCTTTCTCTGTGATAACTCTAGCCTGTGTCAAGTTGACACACAAAACCAGCCAGTACAGATGGTAATACCCACAAGTCAAGGCCCTACTCCCATGATCAATAATTGAGAAAATGCCTTACAAATGAATCTTATGGAAGCATTTCCTCACCTGAAGCAACTTTCTCTGTGATAGCTCCAGCTTGTGTCAAGTTGACACAAAACCAGCCAGTGTGACATGGGTGGTAGGCCATAGTTATGAAATCAGAATTTTTAAATGGGTAAAGTTGACTAATATCAGGTTGTAAACATAACAGCTTGATTCATTCTTAGCCCCCTCAGATTCTGTTCACAAAATATCCTTGAGTAGCACAGCATGGGTATATAGGAATCTCTTAAGAATGTGGTAAGCAGGTTATTATGGTTGGTTTTAATGCCAAATTGATATGTGAATATTGCTGATTGTCTCAGTTGATGTGGCAAGCCCTAGTTCAATTATGGGTGGCACCTTTAGGTAGCAGTCCAGATAAAAAGGATATTTCAGGAGGCAGACCATCTCACTGTTCAATTGGCTTTTTCTCTTGCCTTCAGGTTAGTTTGCCCTGCTACTGATCCTGATTCCTATGCTCATGTCAGAACCATCATTTGTTTCTGAGCTTTCATCATGGACTAGGGACCAACACCAGCAAACCTCACTGCACCCTCCCTACCATGCTTTTCCCAGAAACCTTCAGGGTCAACAGAGCCATGTTGGGACTGGTCATGCACTCAGTTTTGTGGACTGAGTGACTACCAGTTGTCAGGCTACCCACAAGTGAGAATAAGGAGCAATAACAGAGCAAATTAACTTGGAGGCAAAAGAAAAGGCCAAGAGAGTAAAAGGTGATATGGTCTGCCTTCTAAATTATCCTTTTTATCTGGACTGCTACATGACGGTTCCATTCACAACTGAATTGGATCTTCCCACATGAATTCAGGCAATCAGGATTATTGTGGAACTACTCTCACTACTCAGGCACCCAATCCCAAGGACTAAGTAACTATAGGATTCTTATTTCTCAGGTGTGATTCTCATTATGTTATTACTTTTGAAGCTCACATGACATATTCCTATCATTGGTTTTGGTTCTCTAGAGAACCCTGTCTGTTTTTTCTTCCTCGTGAATTTTCTTTTCTTTTGTTTAAATTAGATATTTTCTTTATTTACATTTCAAATGTTATCCCCTTTCCTCCTTTCACCTCAAAAAACCCTCTATCCCATTCCCCCTACCCCTGCTCACTAACCCACCCACTCCAGATTCCCTGCCCTGGCATTCCCCTATACTGGGGCATCGAGCCCTCACAGGACCAAGGGCCTCTTCTCTCATTGATGTCCAAATTTGCTAGATATGGGTCTGGAGCCATGGGTCCTTCCAAATGTACACTTTGGTTGGTAGTTTAGTCCCTAGGAACTCTGGGGGCTACTGGGTTGTTCAAAATGTTGTTCCTCCTATGGGGCTGAAAAACCCTTCAGCTCTTTGGGTCCTTTCTCTGGCTCCTCCTTTGGGGACACTGTGCTGAGTCCAAAGGTTGGCTTAGAGCATCCCCCTCTGTATTTGTCAGGCACTAGCAGAGCCTCTCAGGAGACTGTTATGTCAGGCTCCTGCCAGCAAGCACTTGTTGGCATCCACAATAGTGTCTGAGTTTGGTAACTGTATATGGGATGGATCCCCTGGTGGGGCAGTCTCTGGATGGCCTTTCCTTCAGTCTCTGCTCCAGACTTTGTTTCTGCATCTCCTCCCATGGGTATTTTGTTCCCCCTTCTAAGAAGGACCAAAGTATCCACACTTTGGTCTTCCTTGTTCTTGAGCTTCATGTGGTCTGTGAATTATACCTTGGGTATTCTTAGTGTCTGGGCTAATATCCACTTATCAGTGAGTGCATATCATGTGTGTTCTTTTGTGATTGAGTTACCTCACTCAGGATATTTTCTAGTTCCATCCATTTGCCTAAGAATTTCATGAAGTCATTGCTTTTAATAACTGACTAGTACTCCATTGTATAAATATACCACATTTTCTGAATCCATTCTTCTGTTGAGGGGCATCTGGGTTCTTTCCAGCTTCTGATTATTATAAATAAGGCTGATTACTATGAACATAGTGGAGCATGTGTCTTTATTACATGTTGGAGCATCATCTGGGTATATGTCCAGGAGTGGTATATTTGGGTCCTCAGGTAGTACTGTGTTTAGTTTTCTGAGGACTGACAAACTGATTTCCAGAGCAGTTGTACTAGTTTGAAATCCTACCAGCAATGGAGGAGTGTTCCTCTGTCTCCACATCCTTTCCAGCATCTGATGTCACTTGAGTTTTTGATCTTAGCCATTCTGACTGGGGTAAAGAGGAATCTCAGGTATGTTTTGATTTGTATTTCCTTGATGACTAAGTATGTTGAACATTTCTTTAGGTGCTTCTTAGGCATTCAGTATACCTCAGTTGAGAATTATTTGTTTAGCTCTGCACCCCATTTTTAATAGGGTTATTTGATTCTCTTGAGTCTAACTTCTTGAGTTCTTTGTATATATTGGATATTAGTCCTCTATTGGCTGTAGGATAGGTAAATATCTTCCCAATCTGTTGGTTGCCATTTTGTCCTATTGAGTGTGTCCTTTGCCGTACAGAAGCTTTGCAATTTTATGAGGTCCCATTTTTCAATTCTTGATCTTAAAGCATAGGCCAGTGGTGTTCAGTTCAGGAAATGTGCCCATGTGTTGGAGGCTCTTTTCCTCTTTTTCCTCTATGAGTTTCAGTGTATCTGGTTTTATGTGGAATCCCTTAATCCACTTGTACTTGAATTTGTACAAGGAGATAAGAATGGGTCAATTTGCATTTTTCTACAGCTGACCACCAGTTGAGACAGGACTATTTGTTACAAATGTCTATTTTCCACTGGCTGGTTTTAGTATCTTTGTCAAAGATCAAGTGACCATAGGTGTGTGGGGTCATATTTGGATCTTCAATTCTATTCCATTGATCTACCTGCCTGTCACTGACCAATACTACACAGTTTTTATTACCATTGTTCTATAGTATAGCTTGAGGTAAGGGATGCTGACTCCTCCCAGAAGTTCTTTACTGTTGAGAAGAGGTTTTGCTATCCTGGGTTTTTTGTTATTCTAGATGAATTTGCAAATTGGTCTTTATAACTCTATGAGGAATTAAGTTGGAATTTTATGGGGATTGCAGGAAAACTGAAGATTGCTTTCTGCAATGTGGCCATTTTTGCTATGTTAACCCTGCCAATCCATGAGCATGGGAGATCTTTCCATCTTTTGAGATCTTTGATTTCTTTCTTCAAAGAATTGGTGTTCTTGTCATACAGATATTTCACTTACTTAGAGTCACACCAAGGTATTTTTTTATTATTTGTGTCTATTGTGAAGGTTGTTGTTTCCCTAATTTCTTTCTCAGACTGTTTATACTCTGCATAGAAGAAGGCCACTGCTTTGTTTGAGTTAATTTTATATCCAACCACTTTGCTGAAGTTGTTTATCAGGCTTAAGAGTTCTGTGGTGGAATTTTTGGGGTCACTTAAGTATATGATCATATCATCTGCAAATAGTGATATTTTGACTTCTTCATTTCCAATTTGTATACCATTGACCTCCTTTTGTTGTCTAATTGCTCTGGCTAGGAATTCCAATACTATATTGAATAGTATGGAGAGAGTGGGCAGCCTTGTCTAGTCCCTTATTTCAGTGGGATTGCTTCAAGTTTCTCTCTGTTTAGTTTGATGTTGGCTACTGGTTTGCTGTATATTGCTTTTACTATGTTTAGGTATGGGCCTTGAATTCCTGATCTTTCCAAGACTTTTAACATGAAGGGTTGCTAAATTTTGTCAAATACTTTCTCAGCACCTAATGAAATGATCATGTGGTATGGTTCTTTGAGTTTGTTTATATATAGTGGATTACATTGATTGATTTCCGTATATTGAACCATCCCTGCATCCTTTGGATGAAGCCTACTTGTTTATGATGGATGAACATATTGATGTGTTCTTGGATTTGGTTTGAGAGAATTTTATTGAGTATTTTTTCATGGATATTCATAAAGGAAATTGGTTTGAAATTCTCCTTCTTGTTGGGTCTTTGTGTTGTTTAGGTATCAGAGTAATTGTGGCTTCTTAGATCGATTTGTGTAGAGATCCTTATGTTTTTATTTTGGGGAATTTTTTGAAGATTATTGGTATTAGGTCTTCTTTGAAGGTCTGGTCGGACTCTGCGCTAAACCCAACTGGTCCTGGGCATTTTTTTTTTTTTTTGGTTCGGAGACAATCAATGATTGTTTATATTTCATTGGGGTTTACGGGAATGTTTAGGTCATTTATCTGATCCTGATTTAACTTTGGTACCTGGTATGTGTCTAAAAATTTGTCACTTTCGTCCAGATTTTCCAGTTTTGTTGAGTATAGGCTTTTATAGTAGAATTTCATGATTCTATGGATTTCCTCAGTTTCTGTTGTTATATCTCCCTTTTCATTTCTGATTTTGTTAATTTGGATACTATCTCTGTGCCCTCTGGCTAGTCTGGCTAAGGGCTCATCTATCTTGTTGATTTTCTCAAAGAACCCACTCCTAGTTTTGTTAATTCTTTGTATGGTTTTATTTGTTTCTACTTGATTGATTTCAGTCCTGAGTTTGATGGTTTCCTGCCTTCTACTCCTCTTGGCTATATTTGCTTCTTTTTGTTCCAGGACTTTCAGGTGTGCCGTTAAGCTGCTTGTTTATGCTGTCTCCCGTTACTTTTTGGTGGCACTCAGGTCTATGAATTTTCCTCTTAGTACTGCTTTCATTGTGTCCCATAAATTAGGGTATGTTGTGCCTTAATTTTCATTAAATTTTAAAAAGTCTTTGATTTCTTTCTTTATTTCCTTCTGACCAAGTTATCATTGAGTAGATCATTGTTCAGCTTACATGTGTATGTGGGCTTTCTGTTGTTTTCATTGCTATTTTAGACCACCCTTATTCCATAGTGATCTGATAGGAGGCACGGGATTAGTTTGATCTTTTTATATCTGTTGAGGTCTGTTTTGTGACCAATTATATGGTCGATTTTGAAGAAGGTACCATGAGGTGCTGAGAAGAAGTTATATTCTTTTGCTTTAGGATGAAATGTTCTATATATATCTGTTAGTTCCATTTGGTCCAAGGCTTCAATTAGATTCACTGTGTCCCTGTTTAGTTTCTGCTTTCTTGAACGATCCATTTCAGAGAGCAGGTTGTTGAAGTCACCCACTATTATTGTGTGAGGTGCAATGTGTGCTTTGAGCTTTAGTAAAGTTTTTTTATGAATGAGGGTGCCCTTGCGTTTGGAGCTTAATATTCAGAATTGAGTGTTCTTCTTGGTGGATTTTTCCTTTGATCAGTATGTAGTGTCCTTCTGTGTCTTTTTTGATGACTTTAGGTTGAAAGTCAATTTTATCTAATATTAGGATGGCTACTCCAGCTCGTTTCCTGGGACCATTTGCTTGTAAAAATTTTTTCCAGCCTTTAACTCTGAGGTAATGTTTGTCTTTGTCACTGAGGTGCATTTCCTGCATGCAGCAAAATGCTGGGTCCTGTTTACGTATCCAGTCTGTTAGTCTATGTGTTTTTATTGGGGAATTGAGACCATTGATATTAAAAGAGAGTAAGGCATAGTGATTATTGCCACCTGCTATTCTTGACGCTATCTTTATGTTTGAGTGCTTATCTACTTTTGGGTTTGATGCAAGAAGGTTATTATCTCGTTTTTTCCAGGGTGTAGTTTCTCTCCTTGTATTGGTGGTTTCCACCTATTATCCTCTGCAGGACTGGGCTTGTGGAAATATATTGTGTAAATTTGGTTTTATCATGGAATATCTTGGTCTCTCCATCTATGGTGATTGAGAGTTTTGCTGGGTATAGTAGTCTAGGCTGGCATTTGTGTTCTCTTAGAATCTGCTTGAGATCTGCCCAGGATCTTCTGGCTTTCATAATCTCTGGTGAGAAGTCTTATGTGATTCGGATATGTCTTCCTTTATATGTTACATGACCTTTTTCTCTTACTGCTTTTAATATTCTTTCTTTGTTTAGTACATTTGGTGTTTTGATTATTATGTTACAGGAGGTATTTCTGTTCTGGTCCAGTCTCTTTGGATTTCTGCAGGCTTCTTGTACGTTCATCAGCATCTCTCTCTTTAGGTTAGGGAAGTTTTCCTCCATAATTTTGTTGAAGATGTTTACTGGCCCTTTAAGTTGCAAATCTTCACTCTTATCTATTCCTATAATCCTTAGGTTTGGTCTTCTCATTGTGTCCTGGATTTCCTGGATGTTTTGGGTTACACGTTTTTTGCATTTTGCATTTTCTTTGACTGTTGAGTCGATGCTTTCTATGGTATCTTCAGCACCTGAGATTCTTTCTTCCATCTCTTGTATTCTATTGTTGATGTTTGCATCTATGATTCCTGATTTCTTCCCAAGGTTGTCTGTCTCCAAAGTTGTCTCCCTTTGTGATTTCTTAGTTGTTTCTACTTCCTTTTTTATATCCTGGATAGATTTGCTGAGATCCTTCACTTGTTTGTTTGTATTTTCCTGTATTTCTTTAAGATATTTTTGCATTTCCTCTTTCAGGATTTCTGCTTGTTGACCCAAGTTCTCCTGTATTTCTCTAAGCGATTTTTGTGTTTCTGCCTCATGGGCTTCTGTTGATCCATATTCTCCTGCATTTCTTTAAGCAATTCTTGTTTTTCCTTTGTAAGGGCATCTACCCGTTGATTCATTTCTTTGAGCGATTTTTGTATTGCCTCCTCATGGGCCTCCATCAGTTGACCCATATTCTCCCGCATTTCTCTAAGCTATTTTTGTGTTTCCTTTGTAAGGGCTTCTACTCGTTAATTCATGTTCTCCTGTATTTCTTTATGAGATTTATTTGTGTCCTTCTTGAAATCCTCTAATAGCATCATGAGAAGTGATTTTAAATCCAGATCTTGCCTTTCCAGTGTGATGGGGTATCCAGGACTTGCTGCTGTTGGAGAGTTGGGTTCGGATGGTGCCATATTGCTTTGATTTCTGTTAGTAATGTTCCTACGTTTGCCTTTTGCCATCTGGTTATCTCTGGTGTTAGTTGGTCCTGCTGTCACTGGCTGTTGGTTGGACCTCCTGTGAGCCTGCAAGGCTATTTCTGCCCCCCCCCCCCCGGATTACCGGTATTCCCCTGGCACTGATTGCTGGGGCCTGTCCTGCTCCTGAGTGACTTTGTAGCCCTGATGTGCCTTGCCCCAAGTGATGCTATATTGGGGAATCCCTGCACATCCAAAGGCTCAGAGTAATAGATCCCCAGAGCAGAGGTCGCCAAGGGGAGGCTGGTGAGCTCCTGCCCTGTGCAAGTTTGCTCTCTCCCAGTGCGGGTCCCTAGGCAGGGCAGATGTCCTACAGCAGAGCTGACATGTAGGTGACCAGAGAACTGCCCAGCTCTTGGGAGCAGGGAGCACACAAGGTGGCTGAGACTCAAGCAATATTATGCTTGATTGTCCCTGCATCTGGAGGTCCCAGTTGCCCTGTTGTTGGAGCAAAGATGGCGGAGTGCACTCTGCACCCTCTTGGCACAAATCACTCTGCAGGGCAGATGGCCCACAGCAGAGCTGGTGCCCAGACAACCATAGAGCTGCCCTGTTCTTGGGCGCAGATGGAAGCCCAACAGGCTGTGTCCCAAGCGATGTTATATTGGGGAGTCCCTGGGTACCTGGATGCTCAGTGTAGTCGATCCCTGGAACAGAGGTCGCCAAGGGGAGGCTGGTGCGCTCCCGCCCTGTGCAGGTGCGCTCTCTCCCAGTGCAGGTGTCCCTCTGCCCCTCTGTGATTTCTTTATTGTTTCTATTTCCATTTTTAGATCCTGGATGGTTTTGTTCAATTCCTTTACCTGTTTGTGTTTTCCTGTAATTCTTTAAGGAATTTTGTCTTTCCTCTTTAAGGGCTTTTACCTGTTTACCTGTTTTCTCATGTCTTTCTTTAAGGGAGTTATTTATGTCCTTCTTAAAGTCCTCTGTCAGCATCATGAGATGTGATTTTGAATCCAAATCTTGCTTTTCTGGTGTGTTGGGGTATCCAGGTCTTGCTTTGATTGGAGCACTGGGTTCTGATGATGCCAAGTAGTTTCTTTTGGCAGGGTTCTTTTGCTTGCCTTTCACTATCTGTATCTCTGTTGTTAGTTGGTCTTGCTGTCTCTGGCTGGAGCTTGTCCTTCCTGTGGGCTTGTAAGCCTGTGTCAGCACTCCTGCGAGATCAGCTCTCTTCTGGCAGGACCAGTTTACAGAGGGTTGTAGAACAGCCCCAGTTCCTGGGTACAGATTGAGAAGCCTGTCTTTTACACAGATCTTTTCTCTTTTTTCCTGGACAAGGATTTCAAATGAAATGCTTTCAAATATGTCAATAGGTTAATTTAATGATTTTTTTCTACTCACTATTCACAATACTGAATGTGAAGCATGTGATATTTTTAGAATCCTCAAATGAGAATAGTTTGCTATGTTTGTTTTAATTTTGATGAAACTGATTTGGAGGTAATAGCAAATGATTTGAAGGAAACTGGGATTCAGTGTCTACTCTATTAATTGGCACTTCAAGCTCTGAAAAGTGACTGTTTCTTCCATGTGTTTGATAGAACTTTTATTTTTTTGGCTTTGTTACATAGATTACAAAAATATATCAAATATAATCTTTGTCTTCTAGTTGTTTAATTAGCTAAGATCAAAAGAAAAAGATCATTACTATATGTGATATTTAATTATAAAACCTGCAGTAATACTGACAGTTTAGAAGAGATGACCTGCTGAAAAATGAGTTCAGACAGGACAGGATGTAGAAGAAGGGAGGCAGGTTAAAAAAAGCTGTGATTTGGCAGCCTGACAATGGTCTTGACAGTACTGAAAACTAGGACTTGAGAAATTTGAAATAAGTAAAATTAGGAATTTCTGAGTCACTGATTTTGTTGACACTGGGAAATCTCTTTAAGTTCCTGAAATTAAAAGACCTATAGTATATTTTTGTAAAATTAGCTGGTAGTGAGGTATTACAGAAATAAATCACTGAAGAACAAGGTTACACAGTAGTTATAATAAACTGTTAGTTACTATGGTGATTACAAGGTAAGAACAAATTTTAAAATCAGGAAATCTGTGCCCTCCTGTCTTGCTAATCTCAGTGTAACTCTCATTTTGTCCTTAATTTGACAATCATTTCTATTTCCTGTTGGGATTTTCAGTGGAAGATTGTAATGTTTTGGGTTACAAAAACCACAATGATCATTTTCCCCAAGATAGGATTTCAGATTTAATTATTTTTATTTTGTAGATATTAGGGTTTTGTCTGCGTGTATATAAGTGCATCACTTTTGTGAAAAGTGTTGTAGAGGCCAAGAAAAATAAGTTAATGGGGTAATGAACTTCCATGTAGGTTCTAAAAACAAGTTCTCTCCAAGGACTGTAAACACTGCTAACCACAGAGATAACTCTCTAAACCCTCCTCTAAGGTACTTTTAAAGCATGGAAACCAGAGATATTTCTGTCCATCCTAGTGGCAAAAATAGGGTTATACATAGTTTTAAAAATGACTTGTGGACTACCACCAGTCTTCTTGCAATTGAGGAAGTTAAGACTCTAACTTACAATCCCTTCTAATTACATCTGGTGGATCTCACAATTGTTATTTGGCCTGACACAGCATTTCCCAAAATCTATCCCCACATTTATTATTAACCAACTATACCTCTCCTTCCATTTTGATCTCTTCTCATCTGGCTGTAGCTTGAGATTTTTATCTCACACTATGGTCCAAATCTTGGTTCTGATTTCCATTCCATGTGCCCAGCACAGTCAAACCTTATTATCAGTATTACAGAATGTGGAGGCTCAAAAGCTTTTTCTTCACTTTACTTGGCCTCAGTTTTTTGCTTTACAGAGTAAGGGTTCCTACTGCTGGTTTATTGTGTGTGTATGTGTGTGTTTGTGTGTGTGTGTTATTTTTGTTCCTTTGTTTCTTTCTTTCTTTGTTTTTGGCAGGGGGTATGGGGTGGGTTGCTTTTTCCAGGTTGACTTAGTAGGAATTTTGTTTTGATTTTATGTCTACTACCAATTTGGCATGCTTTTAGTGAACTGCCACAGGGACCAGCAGCGTGGGGCTAGATAATCTATGCTCTCACATTGAGCTCAGTCCACATTCCTAGCCCCTTCTAAATCTGAGCCATTCTTGACTTTAATTTGTGTGGCTAGACTCTCATTTCTTTCAGATATATTTGCTTTCAGAAGCTTCATTTAGATTTCCTTTATATAGTTTCAATGTTAAGTAAGCTTGAAACTACCCACTGTGCATATACCTCTGAAAATTCTCAAGCTGTGATCCCCCATGCTACATAAAGCTACAGATTTTTTCTTTTAATACATTTTTGAGAGTGAGGGCATTGCAAGCTAGCTTCTTAGAGTAAAGGCTGGAGAAAAGAAACAGTGGCAAAAAGCTAAAATAAAACACCTGGAAATGAGTTTTTCTTATCTTTGAGAATGTGTCTCCTGGCATTTGCCTTTAAAGCTGTCCCAAGCCTTTTAATAGTTCATCACTCTTAAGCACAACAGATTTCATTTTGATTAATTTACTATTTAAAGGAGCATTATAATTGTTATTCCTGACAAGTTGCCTTATTTATAAGTCAAATTAATTTCATCAGCTTTCACATGTAACATTTAGAGGCATCTACATCACTATTGTTGCCTTTCAGCATAGTGTGCAAATTTTAGTTGTGTCTGTGGCTTCATGAATATATGAAAATATAAATAATCTTTCCATAATTGAAAATGAAACTTAAGACTACAGTCATATACTTTGTCTAACCTACACATATAAAAATTAATCCCCCAAGTGCAAAATATTGACAATTATTTTCAATAATTTCTATATAAAATATGTAAAGTATAATATTTGTATATTCTATGCAACACTGCCAAGACTATCTGTTTATAAAACGATGAAGCTAAGGTAAACCAAAACTAAGAATGTAAACTGAAGACAGATTGAAATCTACTATCTATAAGGTAATTAAAGTCTCGGCGTATAGTACTAATTCCAGAAGGCATGCTGATTAAACAAAAATCCCAGTGCCAGATGTGGGATACTTCTTTATGTGTTGTTGATGTATCCTTATGCCTATGGCTGGAAGCTTCTAGCTTCCATACAATCTATTCTTCCAAGCTGATTGATTCAACCCAACTTCTCTCAGCTTCCAACTGAAGTTCTCTACCTGGTCTCGTACTAACTTTGGCATTATGTTCTAGTCTTCTGCTTCTTCTCAATTTCTTGCTTGTCTTTTCTTCACATTTTACTTAAATTTGAAATAAGAGACTTTTATCTTTGAGGATATTTTTCCCGGTGTAGAAACATTGCTTTAGAATAGCATGAGGATAGTATTGGTTAGATGCTTCAGCATATAATAAGACACAGGACTCAAGTTCAGTTGGTTTCTAACATCCTTGTGCCAGATCACAACCATCTGCACTTTTCAGTTCTATAGAATCTGGAGTTCTCTTCAGTCTTCCTTGGCCACAAGTAATGTACCCAGTACAAACATACATACATACATATGCATACATACATGCACACATACAAATATCTCATAGACATAAAATTAAAATAAAATATTAAAATAAATTTTAGAACAATATGAGATGCTGTCATGGCTGAATAGGAAATGTCAAAAGAAACTTTTATGGAGGAAAATACTAATTTATTTAAAAAAATTTTCTGTTCAGCAATATATGGTATGGGTGACTGCATGAGGAGTAGAAACCAATTCAAGTTCACACATCCAATATTTTAGTGTAATCTTTTTTCAGTGTGTTCCCTTTTCCAGATGAGAACTGTATAATATCTCCAGGAACAAGACCTTGGGAGTTATCTTGGAGGAATCTTATTATTGATCCACATAAGAGAATTTTTTAATCTAAGCTTCAAAGCAGGCAATTTACTCCTGGCTACCAGATTTTTACACCCATTCATGTAGTTGTATTTTAAAGTTATAATTTACCCACAACACAAACACTTTATTCACAACAGTAACTTCTTGTTTTCTTCTAGGCATTTAGTTTTTCAGTCTTCATATGTATTTACAACATACAGATATATTTTTGTCATGTCTTCTTCACTTATGACATGAGAGGAATTTTGTCCAAGAAAATACATTTCTTTCCATTAATTCAAACTATGTGCTCAGTTTCAGATTTCTGTCTGATACTCTAATGCATGGTGATGCTACTGTCCTCTTAATTTCATCATAAAGACTTCAAGTCCATTTCTATATCTTCAGCGCTCTGTTTACACTGACAAAGTCTGTATTTCTTTGAAGTCTCGATCTAAGTGCCCAACTCCTTCATGAAAATATGAAAATGTTTGATCTGCTGAAGTGAATTTCTTGCATAGTTATTTTCAACCATTGCTCTTTGACATGTAGCTTTTGCAAAAACTGCTTCTTGGAGCAGGATTCTACCATGCATTTGCTGAAATGCTCAAAATTCTGAAGTAACACCTTCCTACATCTTTGAATTACTTACCTGTCATTTCAGGCTCTGAGCTTTAAAAGATATACAACTTAAAGATATGTAATAGCAAAAAATTAGTTATTCACGAGTCTTTGCTCAACAATTACATGGCCTTAGAATGTGAAGTGTGATATACACATTTATCTTCTCTTGGTTTGAGTATCTTGTGAAACATGGTGAACAATGAAGGGACTGTAGAATATATATATATATATTCTTTTCTTTTTTTTTCATTTGATTTTTATTTATTCACATTACAGCCCAGTCACTGCTCATTCTCCTTGTTACTCCTCCAAAAGTCCTTCCTCCCTCCCCTCCTTTTGTCCTCTGATAGGGGGCAGGCCCCCCCTGGGTATCTGCCCAATGTATATATTCTTGAAATTTCTTACTTACAGTTTTTCTTTGTAATTTTGTTAGTATTGTACAACCTTCAATTTTCAAGCTGTTCTCCAAATACAGCTGAATAAACTCATCTTTGATTAACATATTTATTGGAATATATTGTTATCTAGAACTGCTCAGTTGGTTGTATAGAATCATTGACTGTTACATATAATCAAGAAAATACTACGTTGGTGTTTTGATATCTATCTGAATATATTCCTTCACATATATAATACACATGAACACATATAACATATTATACAACGTATACATGTATTTGTATACGTATATACATATTATATTACTTATAATGTATTATATATAACATATATACATATTATATATACATATGTATACATACACACACACATATATATAACATATATATCATATATAACACACATATATAGCATATATGTATAAAGTCTCTGGATTTTGTATATTTTTCCAATTTGTCTTAAAACAAATGTTTTTCAAATTTTGATTTCCCTTTTTCTCTAGTAACACTCTCTGAATCTAAGCCTGTTAATGTTGGCTTCTAGAGCTATATACATGATACAAGAAATATATTTGAAATAATTCTTTGTAATCAATCATCCTGTCTTAAGTTTTCATTAATGAATCGCCATAAATGTGTTCTTCCGTGTAATACTTATACATGCAGAGACCTAGAAACACAATTTATCTTCTACTGTTTATAGAATCATAAATGAGGTGTTGGCATATGGGACAGATTTTTCATAATTTTATTTTTTACCATGTCATAAAATCATTCAGAGGAATGTAACTTTTCACATTCAGAAACATATAGAGAAGTTTAATTTATATTTTTTCTTGTCAAATTATTTGAAATTCTGTCATAAAATTTATTCAAAGTGTCAGTCAATTTTCACTTCCATAGTAGTACATTACTAACACATCTTAAGTGCATGAATATCCCAAACACACTCAGAACTTCTTCACAACATGAAAGACAAACAAAGGAAAAGTGAATGGATCATACAATGATTCACTAACACAGAATGTTATCCCTGGAAATGAACAACCCCCATTTTTAAATCCTTTTATTTTTCTTTAAAAAAAAGAGTGTATTCACTACAAAGATTAGTTACTTGTTATTACAGTGTTCTATAGAGCAGGAGAGATTTAATTATTCTATCATGTTTATTTTTATTTATTATTTGTATCATAAATTCTGATGTTCATCTTATTCATGAGTTATAACCATATGATACATTTATCTATTTTCTTTTGTGTTTATTTTGATTCCACTTTAATTTCTATCAGTGCATGTTCATATCATTATTCCCTGGTTTAGTTAGAATCACTAATTTCCATAAGGAAGCCTGATATTTTCTTATCAGGAAAATAGCAATATTTCTTGGAGAATAGATGCAAAATGAGCCTATTTTTAATAGTTTATTGATTCTTTCAGGCATTCTCATCTGGCAGCCATGAAATATATATATATATTTCTGTATAGTCACATGCCTTTTATTTCTGTATATTTATAAAAATCAAATTACTGATAAAAGTGAGTTATGTGTTGTGTTTCTAACTTTAAACAAAATTACATGAAATAATCTCTTCTATATGAAAAATCTTCATTTTTTTAACAGTCGTCCATTTATTTAAGTATTATGTTCAGTTTACATGTATAGTGCTTTTAGTATTTTTTAAGTTTTATTTTGGAGAACTGCACACATGAGTATTGTATCTATAGTACTCACAGCCCTTCCTCAACCTGCAACTCTTTCCATGACTCCCCTTCCATACCAAATACACATACACACAAACAGACACACACATAGCCACATGTGCACACACACACACACACACACACACACACTACAGATTTTGATTTAGTTGCTCAGGTGTGCATGTGTACAGAACTGACTACTTGAGACTAGATAAACTATGTGGGGGAAGTTCCTTGGAGAAAACATTCTTCCCCCTCAGCAGCCATTGACCATATTCATCTGGAGGTCTTCTTGTATTTTTAGATTGCTAATATGATTTCACAAAAGCTTCTCTGTCATTGGCAGGAACAATAACACTGAAATTTTCCTCTATGAATTTCTTAGCTCTAAAGCTCATGGTGAGTAATGAATTATTTACAAACCCAAAACAGGTACCAATAAGTAGGGTTTTTTTCCCCTAATCAATGGCAAAATACAATTTAGCAAAAATTGGGCACCTTTTTTTTTCCAAATTAAGCACAACTTATTTATTTTTGGAAAGTGCTGATGGTATGATATTGGATATTGTGTTGTGAATGCCCTCAGCCAATAGAGAAGATTAAAGTGACCTTGATATTTTAAGTCACGGTTTAATTGATTTTGACTGCATATATGTTTGTGCTGTTAGGCTTGTACATAAGCTGTGATTCTCATGGGGAACTGAAAAGATAGCTAGTAAGAGTTGGTTATTTTGTTTCTATTATGTAGGTCCTGGAGACACAGAATGGTACTTTGCCTAATAAGTGACCTTTTTAACCTGAAAATGACCTTACAGATCAAAAAAATATTATATGGGCCAAGATACAGTTCAATTTATAAATTATAGTTTAAAAATTAACCATTGTTAGGCATTTCTTAATCATTCCAAATAAACACTTCATTGTTATCATAAGTAAACTGAACAGTTTTGGATATCAAAACATATTTGATGTGTGGAGATCTGATGTTAAAAGTAAAAACATGAATATTGGAAATGGACTTGTAGGAAGCAGAAATACTGAGAGCACTGAATGAGTGTGTGGGTAAAAGAGTCAGATTGGAAGAGAGGAAGGATGAGAGGGAGGGAGGAAGGGAGGGAGAGAGACATTGAGAGAGAGAGAGAGAGAGAGAGAGAGAAAGAGAGAGAGAGGAGATGGTGTGAGAAAGAATAATTAGAATGTATTTATTGTGCTATATTATGTATGTATATAAATATATATAAATATAAACACTATACACTAATAGAGATTTGTCAACACAAATATTATATAATATTATATAATATGTATATAGATACTATATATGTCTTATATATGTCAAAAATAAATTTAATCTATAAATCATCCAGATGACCATGGAATGAAACCAGAAATAAACAAAATGAGCATGTGAAGTACACATTCCTATTACCCTATGGGAACATTTTTCTTCATTTTTTATGGAATAAAATCTTGTCATGTGTAGTAAACTTCTTTGCACTCAGCTTATTAATAGACTCAGACATTGATTATTAAATAATATTTAAACTGTTAAAAACAGTAGTAAGGTAAATTACATGAACCTTCTCTAAAAGTTTATCCTAGTTTCACTCAATAAATTAATGCTTGTAAGGGGTGAATATCCTCATATTGGACCAGATTCTTGTATTTTAAAAATTATTTTTGTGCATGCATGTTCTGTGTTTTTGAATGAAGTAAAATTTGGCATAATGTCAAAGATTCCAACAGAGAGTGAAGGAGACTGATAAGCAGACCATTTGCATAATCTTTGATGATCCTACATCCACAGCATGACTACTGTGTCTGTCCTACTTTAACCAGTACTGTGTAAATTGTATACAAATCAACATGTCTGTTTATGCTTTGTTCCAAAACACTGGATGGGTTTTGGTTTAGCAAATTCTTAGACCTTATTTTACTAAATGTTCATTTTCCTGTCACATTTATCTGATTTAAAAAATAAAGATTAATGTGAGTTTAAATTATTGTTGAAGAGATGAAGCTCTACTTCCTTGTACTGGTTTCAAAGTACACATGCTGTCTATGTGAAGTATGGTCAGGTGACTGCCTACATTAACAGCTCCTAGCATAGCTGCTTCAGCCACTTGGCTTTAGATGTCACAGCAGGCTCCTATTGTCCTGGCCTGAGTATACCCTACCAGAAAAGCTTACCTTTACTGAGCAATTGAGGAATGACAGAGAACCATGTGTTAGAACATCTGACAGTCAATATGGAGTTCCAGTCACGTTGACCAAGACCTCCAAGGGCTTTGATTGCTGCTTTGCTTATGATTCTCCTCAAATCTGATTATTTCTCATTCCTCACCAAGAAGATGAATTCTAAAATAACTTATACTAAAATGCCTTACTTTTTTCAGTCATTCCTAGTTTTTACAAAGCATTCTTTTCTGTTACTTCCAATGTACCTTAGATCGTAGACTCTTCATCTACTTATCTACCCATCTATGTCTGCATCTAGCCAGTCAGCCATTCATCAAATCAAAAACTTCCAAGTTTGCTTCTGTGCTGTGTGCTAGTTGTTAGCCTAAAAGAACTTCCAGCAATGTGGAAATCATGATATATTTTTATGGCAAGTTATTTTTAAAACGAAGGAATAAATAAACAGATTGTGCTACAAATTAGCACTAAATATGGTGTAAAAGGTGTCAGAACTGTAATCATGTCAGTAATACTGGAAGGAGAAGCATTAATTAGAGATGGAAATTTATGATAAAATAATCAATAGAACATGGTGATCAATATCAATACTATAAATCTAAAATACGTATCCAAGGGAAAGTGATACTATCATTTTATATGTATTTGAATAGGACTCTGTGCTCATTTTTTTTTTTTGTACTTGACTATGAACACCTTAAAAATTTGATCTTCAAGCAAAGATAATGAAAGTTAGCCTGTAATTCTAGATAGTAGGGGTTTTTAAGAACACCAAGATTTCCTTCTTGATAAATCTTGATTAATTTTTATTAGCTAATATAATGTAATATCTTAAACTAACCTAAAATTTACAGCTCTGTTAGTGATTGTTAAAACCCAAACCTTATCAGTTAACTTTCCGAATTAGCTATGCAAATGGATTATATTTTATGTAATCATTGATGGTTTTCTTCCCTTCCTGTTTTACTCAATCTGTTAGGTTCGTATTTTATTACATTTTAAAGTTTGTGTTTTCAAATTTTCCTGTGCGATAGCAGCAGCTAATATTAGCTTCATAGCCTCAAAAATGTATCCTCAGTAGCTGTGACATTGAGTCTCCTCCTGCATTCTTAGAAAGCACACATGTGCTTGTAGATATGGGAATCATATCTTGTCTAACTCCTTGCAAGTCATACTAATTTCTTGCTGCTACTAGAAAGGTCTGTAGAAAGAAGTATCAATGGGAGGGAGTTGAATTCATTTTTCATTGCTAAATTTACAGATGGGTAAGAATTTTATTGGCAATGACGTTATAAATGATTCCATTATAAATGATTTTTTATCTTCTGCAAGGACTTGTAGGATCCTGCTGTATTTTATGTCATACTATATTCAATATGAAAGCATGGTTTTCATGTTTTATAAGCTCTGCAAAACTTTCAACCTCAAAACATTTACTGAACTATCTACCTGACCAGATCTTTCATTTGATTTTCTTTTTTTTTTAAATCACATAAGTTATTCTAAACTCAGCAACAGTTTATATCTTCATTTTAGTATTGATGAGAGAATGCAATAGCATGAATTATAACTCACCAAAAGGATCTCCTTTATATTATTGTAATATTGTTCATGAGGACATGTGAAAAATTACAGGTATCTTCTTGGTAGTAAGTCATCTGCTACTTCTTTTAGTTTAGAACTCAGCATTTTCTAAAGTTATGGAAAGTGGCTACTAAATTTATTATCAAGTATCTTGCTAATACTGAGAAGAAATGTTTTGGATAGATTTTCTTGATCTTTTGGCAGGAAACAATATAGGACTCCTACAGTTTGTCAATTTTCCTGTTATTGGAATTATATGCAATGGAAATATCCTGAAAGAGGTCACACAACTTTGAAATATTAAAAAGCTAAGATTTAAAAATTAAGTTTGTTATTTCTGACAATTTCATATATGTATGTAATGCATTTTGATTATTCTCTCTTTTATTTTTCTCACACCTCCACCAGTCCCATCTTTATGATAAATCCTTATCCCCACAATCCACATCTTTTTGTTTTGTTTTGTAACCTCCTGTATTTAACCAGGGCCTATAAGTTGGAGATTTCTCATTGAACTGGTAGATTCAGTTGTGGGTAAACAACAGAAAGTGACTTCTTATCTCTCCAGAAGCTGTCAGGAGCCTTATTTAAGAGGGTCCCAGTCATATCCATGATTCCTTCTTAAAGACTTTATGCAGACACGGTGCAGGTAGCCACAGTTATTATGAGTTCATGATTATGATATCAATGTTAGTCATGCCTAGAAGATGATACTTTGCAGCCCTTTCCCCTCTCTTCCAGTTATAAGATAGGAATATGTAGCATTTTAAAAGTATCATATAATAAATAAAATAAGGGTATGAACAGATTTGAGGAAATATATTTTAAACAAAATTTCTATTAGAGGGATTTTATCATGACACAATATTGATAGCTTATTTTAATACCTTGTAAAGTCACCTCTTATTTTATTATGTGTTGCTTGTTTATAAAAATCTCTTAATCAGAAAGAATCAATTAAAGACATTTCAAGGCTTAAATATCCCCTCCTTTTCTTGTTTATAAATGATCATTTAAAAACTTAGTGAGACCATCTCACTAAATCAAATGAAAATGAAATCAAATGAAAATGACCTCTATAAATTATTCTATTACGTACTTCATGGCTGTTTTTGGTATCTTTCCAAGAAACAGTTTAATGGAAATAAGCTTTCTGGATTTATATGGTTTCATGCCACCACAGTGAGAGTTAAGATTTTACCTATGACTAGGTTGCATATCTTTATACACATAATGTATTTAATAACTATTTCCTCTGCTGAGAATTCTTCTAGGATCATCATTAATGATTAAAACTATTCTCAAGAGTAAAAGAAAGTCTGGGGGAATCAGTATCCCGGACCTCAAGCAATACTACAGAGCAATAATGTTAAAAACTGTGTGGTATTGGTACAGTGACAGGCATGTAGATCAATGGAATAGAATGGAAGACCCAGAACTGAACCCACACACCTATGGTCACTTGATCTTTGACAAAGGAGCTAAAACCATCCAGTGGAAAAAAGATAGCCTTTTCAAAAAATTGTGCTCGTTCAACTGGAGGTCAGCATGCAGAAGAATTCAAATCAATCCATTCTTATCTCCTTGTACTAAGCTCAAGTCCAAGTGGATCAAGAACCTCCATATAAAACCAGACACACTGAAACTAATAGAAAAGAAACTGGGGGAAGAGCCTTGAGCACATGGGCACAGGGGAAATTTTCCTGAACAGAACACCAAATAGCTTATGCTCTAAGATCAAGAATTGACAAATGGGACCTCATAAAATTACAAAGCTTCTGTAAGGAAAAGGACACTGTCATTAGGACAAAATGGCAACCAACAAATTGGGAAAAGATCTTTACCAACATCCTTCAGAGGGCTAATATCCAATATATACAAAGAACTCAAGAAGTTAGACTCCAGAAAGCCAAATAACCCTATTAAAAGTCGGGTACAGAGCTAAACAAAGAATTTTTCACCTGAAGAATATTGAATGGCTGAGAAGCACCCAAAGAAATGTTCAACATCCTTAGTCATTAGGGAAATGCAAATCAAAACAGCCCTGAGATTTCACCTCACAATAGTTAGAATGGCTAAGATAAAAAACTCAGGAGACAGCAGGTGTTGGCAAGGATGTGGAGAAAGAGGAACACTCCTCCACTGCTGGAGGGATTGCAAGCTGGTACAACCACTCTGAAAATCAGTCTGGAGGTTCCTCAAAACTGGGCATGACACTTCTGGAGGACCCTGTTATACTACTCCTGGGCATATACCCAGAGGACTCCCCAGCATGTAATAAGGACACATGCTCCACTATGTTCATAGCAGCCCTATTTATAATAGCCAGAAGCTGAAAAGAACCCAGATGTCCCTCAACAGATACAGAAAATGTGGTATATTTAAACAATAGAATACTACTTAGCTATTAAAAATCAATGAATTCATGAAATTTTTAGGCAAATATTTGGAACTGTAAAATATCATCCTAAGTGAGGTAACTCAGTCACAAAAGAACACACATGGTATGCAGTCACTGATAAGTGGATATTAACCCAGAAGCTCGGAATACCCAAGACACAATTCTTTTTTTTATTTTCTATATTTTTTTATTTACATTCCAAATGATTTCCCCTTTCCTGTTTCCTCCCTCTCCGAAAGTACCATAAGCCCCCTTCCCTCCCTCTGTTCCCCATTCAACCCCTTCTTGCTTCTCTGTCCTGGTATTTCCCTACGTCCAGTCTTTCCAGTACCAGGGATCTCTCCTTCCATCTTCTTGGAAATCTATTGATACGTGGATTGTTTCTTGGGTATTCCAAGATTCTGGGTTAATATCCCCTTATCAGTGACTGCATAGACACAATTCACATAACAATGGATTCCCAAGAAGAAGGAAGGAGAGGCTCCTGGTTCTGGAAAGACTGGATGTAGCAGTGTAGGGGAATACCAGGACAGAGAAGCATGAGGGGGTTGACTGGGGAACAGGGGGAACGAAGAGGACTTATGGGACTTTCATGGAGGGGAAAACCGGGAAAGAGGAAATCATTTGGAATTTAAATAAAGAATATAGAAAAAAATAAAATAAAGACATAAATAACATCTTTAAGAACTATGACTTACAAATAATTTTCAGCTTATGTACATTAGTCATTGTAAGGCTGGTTGCATTGCCAAAGTTATATATCATGTAGAGAAATTAAAATTTGTGGTTTTTAACACAATATTATTTAATCTTTTGAAGTAACCCACATATTCTTTAGATTATCTAAAATATTTGTCATCTGTATATTTTTATAAGTTCTGTTTTTATCCCTACCTCTTCCTCTGTCTAGTTCATAAGTAATAACCCATAAAGAATGGACATATTAAGAATGGTAAATTTTAACCACACACACATATATACATGAGATTTTACTAAAACTTAATGTTCTTTAGGTGATCAAAATTTTCAGTGATTCCATGCTTCATCACTAGAAATGACAATGTAAACTCTATTAATAACAAAATATAGAATTAAGCATTTCTATGCACTCATTAAAATAAAATTTTTGAAAGTTATTAATCAATTATAATCATTTAAAATAGCAATATGATAGACTAACAGATTTTCAGATTACTGAAATGTTTTATTTAAATTGTAAAATTTGATGGTTGTGCTAGGTTATTGAGTCATATAAAATAAAACATTATTCACATGAAAAAACAAATATACATTCAAGAATTATAAATAAACATACAATTCTAACACAGTGAATACTCATAGCCTTCAGCCTAAAGGAGAGTTTTCAGATCTCATTCTGTTATGCTGAAATCACTGGGAAATATACACATGAATATACTTAAACAAATTGAGATCCGGTCACTTAAGACACATATTAGTTCAATAACAGTTCAAAAATGTTCATTTTATAAATAACAGTAGATTTTGGAAATGAGATAATCTTACATACTGTTATATCCAGGGAAATAGCTCTCATTTTACTTCATTTCCTCTTCATTCAAGTATAAAACACAAGTGATTGAATAAAAGTTACATTATTGTAGTGACTCATGTGAGTCTCCAGTTAAGGAAACTTGTCATAACTAACAAAACAGTTTTTTGATGCTTGTGCATATTATAGAGAACTTTTTGTGTATTGTAGTGCAATAGATGGGTTATACTGTCATCAACATAAAAATCACACTACCATAATTAAAATTTGCTTCTCCTTTAAATTGGCTCATTGTTTTCTGAAAATTGTAATCTTTGCTGATTGTATATACAATCTACTTTTCTTGCTATTGTAGACGTTAGTATTTATATTAATATAATAATTATTTTATTGTTATCTACAAATAAATTTGTTACTAGCTATTTAATGCAGGTAGACTTGAGTAGATGTACGTAGTTAAGTTGCTTTAGAAACCTCGATGAAAAAATGTTTCCTGTAATAACTTTCTTTTAAGCAAGTTTAGACTTTTTTTTATTTATTTTATTTTATTTTTTTTAAATTTACATTCCAAATCATTTCCCCTTTCCCGTTTCCTCCCTCCCCGAAAGTCCCATAAGCCCCCTTCCCTCCCTCTTTTCTCCATTCAACCCCCTCTCGTTACTCTGTCCTGAGAGGCAAGTAACCCTATTAAAAAATGGGGTACAGAGCTAAACAAAGTGTTCTCACCTGAAGAATATCTAATGGCTGAGAAGCACCTAAAGAGATGTTCATCATCCTTAGTCATTAGGGAAATGCAAATCAAAACAACCCTGAGATTCCATCTCACACCAGTCAGGATGGCTAAGATCAAAAACACAGGAGACAGCAGTTGTTGGCGAGGATGTGGAGAAAGAGGAACACTCCTCCACTGCTGGTGGAATTGCAAGCTGGTACAACCACTCTGGAAAGCAGTCTGGCGGTTCCTCAGAAAACTGGGCATGACACTCCTGGAGGATCCGGCTATACCACTCCTGGGCATATACCCAGAGGCTTTACCTGCATGCAATAAGGACACATGCTCCACTATGTTCATAGCAGCCTTATTTATAATAGCCAGAAGCTGGAAAGAACCCAGATGTCCCTCAACGGAGGAATGGATTCAGAAGATGTGGTATATCTACACAATGGAATACTACTCTGCAATTAAAAACAATGAATTCACGAAATTCCTAGGCAAATGGTCAGATCTTGAAAATATCATCCTTAGTGAGGTAACCCAATCACAAAAGAACACACATGGTATGCAGTCACTGATAAGGGGATATTGACCCAGAATCTCGGAATACCCTAGGCACAATCCGCATATCAATAGATTTCTAAGAAGATGGAAGGAGAGACCCCTGGTCCTGGAAAGTTTAGACTTTTAAATTAATTTCATTGATTATAAATCTTTATTTAAAACCAGGTCTAAAATAAGTGTCCATGTTGTGAAATTAACACCAATTTAAAAAGATTGATTTGGCATTTTTTCTTCTGTATTTTAAGTTATCAGCCTTATTATTAGAGTCAAATACACCAATGTAAATTAGTGTTAGTAGGGAAATACTCAAATTTCTCTAGCAATGATCAGTTTTTCCTATAAATTAATTTTAGTCCAACACACTTGAGTAGAGTGTTTGATTAAAAAAGTGTACTAAAATTGTAGAAAACAATTTAATGTAGTTTTAAAAAAATTTTCTTTGTGAATTGCATACAATGTATTCATACAATTTTCATCTCTATTTCTCCTCTTATTTCCACCTCCATTCTATGCACCTCTTCTCAACTTACTGAGCTCTTCTTTTTTTTTTTTTAATTTAATTTAATTTTATTTTTTTTAATTTACATTCCAAATCACTTCCCCTTTCCCGTTTCCTCCCTCCCCGAAAGTCCCATAAGCCCCCTTCCCTCCCTCTTTTCTCTGTTCAACCCCCTCTCATTGCTCTGTCCTGGCGTTCCCCTACATCCAGTCTTTCCAGGACCAGGGGTCTCTCCTTCCATCTTTTTAGAAATCTATTGATATGCTGATTGTGTCTAGGGTATTCTGAGATTCTGGGTCAATATCCCCTTATCAGTGACTTCATACCATGTGTGATCTTTTGTGATTGGGTTACCTCACTAAGGATGATATTTTCAAGTTCTGACCATTTGCCTAGGAATTTTGTGAATTCATTGTTTTTAATTGCAGAGTAGTATTCCATTGTGTAAATATACCACATCTTCTGAATCCATTCCTCCGTTGAGGGACATCTGGGTTCTTTCCAGCTTCTGGCTATTATAAATAAGGCTGCTATGAATATAGTGGAGCATGTGTCCTTATTGCATGCAGGTAAAGTCTCTGGGTATATGCCCAGGAGTGGTATAGCCGGATCCTCCGGAAGTCGTGAGCTCTTCTTTTTTAAATAATCTACTGACTACAATTAGTGCTGCCCTCATACTCATGAGTGCAAGGTCATGCACTGGAGCATAGAAAACAGAAATGTTTATAAATTTCACAGCACAAATCCTTCCCTTTTAACAATTAGCTCTTATTGCTGTGAATGAAATTCACGTTCAATTGAATGGCTTTTTGAGAACAAGATCTGTGTTCCAGTAGTACATATTGAAGCAGAATTGTTAAGGTCAGAAATATATGCCATAATACCACAATATTTTGGCATATTGTATGTTTTTATAAGTTTCAAACATATACTTCATAAATCTCATATACAATATGAAATGAACAAAATACTCTAATAGTGAAGCTATTTATCTCAGGCATTTTTCCCTAGATTATTTTCTCACACAATATATCCTGATTATTATTTCTCGTCTGTCTACTCTTCTCAGTTCCTCCACATTTTCCCACTCACTTGGATACCTGCCCTTTCAGTCTTTCATTAGAAAATATCAGTTGTGTAAGAAGTAATGATAAAATATAAGATATAGTAAAAACTATCACATTGAAGTTGCACAAGACAAATTAAAGAAGGAAAATTCCAAGATAAAACAAAAGAATCAGAGATCCACTCATTTACACACTTATGAATTCCCCCAAAATATTAAACTGGAAACCATAATATATACACAGAGGACGCAGTGCAGACCTGAGCAGTTCCTGTTGTTTGCTGCTTCTTTCTCTGAGTTCATGTGAGCTTTGTTCATGATGATTTAGAGGGTTTTCTTTTCTTCGTGTTCACCATCCTCTCTGTACTACCTCCTCTTTCTCATAG
This sequence comes from Tokudaia tokunoshimensis, assembly GCA_036184795.1. Classification (NCBI taxonomy): domain Eukaryota; kingdom Metazoa; phylum Chordata; class Mammalia; order Rodentia; family Muridae; genus Tokudaia; species Tokudaia tokunoshimensis. Next base: position 39,276,569 of record BTHU01000023.1, read on the forward strand.
TTTTCTAAGCACTGAGGGGGAGGAATTTTATGGAGACAATACACTTAGGGTTGAGTATTCCAATAGTTCTCCCTCTTTCTTCTTCTGCCTCCCCATTCCTCTCCCTCTCCCCTCCCACTCCCTCTCCCTTTTACCTCCCTCCCACTTCCCTCCATCCCTCCTCCTCCATCTCACTCAGTAATGCTTCTATTGGTCTCTTTTCCCATCTGCTCAAAATGGAACTTCTCAGACACTAACTACTATCATAGTGAAGCTATTTATCATAAACATTTCCTTAATATAAACTTGAAAATTATATACATACAATGATTTTCGAAAATAAGTGTACAATCTCTAATCTATTTCTAATAAGTTCATCCCCCTGCCACCACCGCCTGCCCTTCTGCTCGGGCAGAACCTTGCCAGCTGTGCTGCTGTGAAGATTATATCTCCTGATAATTCCTAGAGAACCAGCCACTCAGGCCAGTTGAAACTTGCCAGCTCTGCTGCAGTGAAGATTCCATCTCCTGATACTACCCAGTGAACCAGCCACTCAGGGCATTTGCCCTTTCTGCTGTGGCAGAATCTTGCCAGGTCTGCAGCAGTCAAGACACCTCTCCTGATACTTCCTAGAGAAACAGCTGCACACAGGGCATTTGCTATTTCTGCTGTGGCAGAATCTTGTAAGGTCTGCCACAGGAAAGACCCCATCTCCTCATACTTCCTAGAGAACTAGCCACACTTGGTCATTTGGAGTGGAGAGAGGCCTGGGAGCACAGGAGAGTTGGTCTCCCAGGAGAGCCAACGTACCTGTTTGCACAGAGAGAATGAGAATCCCATGAGTACATATATACAGGCTTACAAGACAGATAAGCCAAAATCAGAGACAGCAAGACAAGCTAACACCAGAGAAAACTAGATGGCAAAAGGCAAATGCAAGATAAATACCAACAGAAACCAAAGCAACACGGCATCATCAGAACCCAGTTCTCCCACAAGAGCAAATGCTGGATACTCTAACACACAGGAAAAGCAAGAGCTGGATTTAAAATCACATCTCATGATATTTATAGAAGACTTCAAGAAGGACATAAATAACTCCCTTAAAGAAATAGAAGAGAACCTGTATCAAAAGGTAGAAGCCCTTAATGAGGAATCACAAAAATCCCTTAAAGAAATTCAGGACAACATGGGTCAACAGGTAGAAGCCCTTAAAGATTAAACAAAAATACCTTAAAGAAACACAGGAGAACATGGGTCAAAGAATAGAAGCCCTTAAAGGGGAAACACAAAAATCCCTTAAAGAATTTCAGGAAAACACAAACAAACAAGGAACTGAACAAAACTATCCTGGATCTAAAAATGGAAGTAGAAACACTAAGGTAATCACAAAGTGAGACATCTCTGGAGATAGAAAACCTTGGAAAGAATTCAGGAGTCATAGATGAAACCATCAACAACAGAATACAAGATATAGAAGAAAGAATCTCAGGTGCTGAAGATACCATAGAAAACATTGACTCAACAAGCAAAGAAAATGTGAAATGCAAAAAAATTGTAACCCAAAACATCCAGTAAATCCAGGACACGATGAGAAGACCAAACCTAAGGATCATAGGATTTACAACTTAAAGGGCCAATGAATATCTTCAACAAAATTATAGAAGAAAATTTCCCCTAACCAAAAGAAAGAGATGCCCATGAACATACAAGAAGCATACAGAAATCCAAACAGACTGAACCAGAACAGAAAGTCCTTCCGACACATAATAATCAAAACATCAAATGCATGAAACAAAGAAAGAATATTAAAAGCAGTAAGGGAAAAAAGTCAAATAACATATAAAAGTAGACCTATCAGAATTATACTGGACTTCTCACCAAATACTATGAAGGCTATAAGATCCTGGGCAGATGTCATACAGACCCTAAGAGAAAATGAATGTCAGCCCAGGCTACTATACCCAGCAAAACTCTCAAATTACCATAGATGGAGAAAACAAGATATTCCATGACAGACTAAAATTTACAAAATATCTTTCCACAAACCCAGCTCTTCAAAGGATAATGGGTGGAAAATATCAACACAAGGCAGGAAACTACACCCTAGAAAAAGCAATGAAGTAATCTCCTTTCAACAAACTGAAAAGATAGGAACACAAACATAATTCCACCTTTAACAATGAAAATAACAGGAAGCACCAATCACTATTCCTCAATATCTCTTGACATCAATGGACTTAATTCCCCAATAAAAAGATATAGACTAACAGACTGTATATATAAACAGGACCCAACATTTTGTTGCATACAAGAAACCCACCTCAGTGACAAAGACACTCATTACCTCAGAGTAAAAAGTTGGAAAACAATTTTCCAAGCAAATGTTCCCAAGAAACAAGCCAGAGTGGCCATACTTAAATCGGATAAAATCGACTTTCAAACAAAAGTTGTCAAAAAAGATAAGGAGAGACCCTTCACACTTATAAAAGGAAAAGAAAATCTACCAAGATGAACTCTCAATTCTGAACATCTATGCTCCAAAAGCAAGGGCACACCCATTCATAAAAGAACCTTACTAAAACTCAAATAACATATTGCACCCCACACAATAATAGTGGGAGACTTCAACACCCCACTCTCAATAATGGACAAATCATGGAAACAGAAACTAAGCAGAAACACATAGAAACTAACTAAATTTATGGACCAAATGGATCTAACAGATATTTATTGAACATTCCATCCTCAAGCAAAAGAATACACCTTCTTCTCAGCACCTCATGGTACCTTCTCCAAAACTGACCATATAACTGGTCGTAAAACAGGCCTCAACAGATACAGGAATATTGAAATAATTCCATGCACCCTATCAGATCACCATGGCCTAAGGCTGGTCTTGAGTTCAAACAAAAACAATGGAAAACACACATACATGTGGACTTTGAACAATGCTCTTCTCAAAAATAGCTTGGTCAAGGAAGAAATAAAGAATTAAAGACTTTTTAGAATTTATTGAAAATGAGGACACAACATACCAAAACTTATGGGACACATTGAGAGCAGTGCTAAGAGGAAAACTCATAGCTCTAAGTGTCTCCAAAAAGTAATTGGAGAGGGCTTTCAGTAGCAATTTGACAACACACCTGAAAGCTCTAGAACAAAAACAAGCGAATGCACCGAAGAGGAGTAGACAGCAAGAAATAATTAAACTCAGGGCCGAAATCAACCAAATAGAAACCAAAAGAACCATACAAAGAATCAAAAAAAAAAAAAAAAAAAAAAAAAAAAAAAAAAAGAGCTGGTTCTTTGAGGAAATCAACAAGATAGATTAAACCCTTATCAAGACTAACCAGAGGGCACAGAGGCACTATCCAAATTAATAAAATCAGAAATGAAAAGGGAGACATAACAACAGAAACTGTGGAAATTCAAAAAATAATCAGATCATACTACAAGAGCTTATACACAAAAAAAATGGAAAATCTGGACAAAACGGACAATTTTCTAGATACATACCAGGTGCCAATGTTAAAACAGGATGAGATAAACCATCAAAATAGTCCCATATATCCCGAGGAAATAGAAGCAGTTGTTAATAGTCTTCCAACAACAACAACAACAAAAACAAATAAAGCCCAGGACCAGATGCGTTTACTGGGGAATTCTATCAGATCTTCAAAGAAGAGCTAAAACCAACACTCTTCAAACTATTCCACAAAATAGACACTCAAGGAACACTACCCAATTCATTCTATGAAGTCACAATAATGCTTATACCTAAAACAAACAAAGACCAAACAAAGAAAGAGAACTTCAAAACAATTTCCCTTATGAACATTGATGCAAAAATTCTCAACAAAATTCTGGCCAACTGAATCCAAGAATGGATCAAAACAATAATTCACCATGATCAAGTGGGTTTCATCCCAGTGATTCAGGGATGGTTCAATATATGGAAATCCATCAATGCAATCCACTACTTTAACAAACTCAAAGAAAAAAACCACATGGACATCTCATTAGATGCTGAAAAAGCTTTTGACAAAATTCAGCATCCTTTCATGATAAAAGTCTTGGAGAGATCAGGAATTCAGGGCCCATATCTAAACACAGTGAAAGCAATATACTGTAAACCAGTAGCTACCATCAAATTAAATAGAGAGAAACTGGAAGCAATGCCACTAAAATCGGGGACCAGACAAGGCTGCCCACTCTCTCCCTATCTATTCAATATAATACTCAAAGTCCTAGCCAGAGCAATTAGACAACAAAAGGAGGTCAAATATATAAAAATTGGAAGGGAAGAAGTCAAAGTATCACTATTTACAGATATGATCCTATACTTAAGCAACCCCAAAAAATCCACCAGAAAACTCCAAAACCTGATCAACAACTTCAGCAAAGTGGCTGAATATAAAATTAACTCAAACAAATCAGTAGCCTTCCTCTATTCAAAGGATAAACAAGCTGAGAAAGAAATTAAGGAAATGACACCCTTTACAATAGTCTCAAATAATGCTACATACCTCGGTATGACTCTAACCAAGGAAGTGAAAGGTCTGTATGACAAGAACTTCAAGCCTCTGAAGAAAGAAATCATAGAAAATTTCCGAAGATGGAAGGATCTCCCATGCTCATGGATTGGAAGGATTAATATAGTAAAAATATCCATCTTAATGAAAGCAATCTACAGAGTCAATGCAATCCCCATCAAAATTCCGAATCAATTCTTCATAGAGCTAGAAAGAGCAATCTGCAAATTCATTTGAAATAACAAAAAAACCCAGGATAGTGAAAACTATTCTCCAAAACAAAAAATCTACTGAGGGAATCACCATCCCTGACCTCAAGCTCTGCTACAGAGCAATAGTGATAAAAGCTGTATGGTATTGATACGGAGACAGGCAGGATGATCAATGGAATAGAATTGAAGACCCAGATATGAACCCACACACCTACGGTCACTTGATATTTGACATATGAGCTAAAAACATCCAGTGGAAAAAAGACAACATTTTTAACAAATGGTGATGGATAATCTGGAGGTCAGCATGCAGAAAAATGCAAATCAACCCATACTTATCTCCTTGTACAAAGCTCAAGTCCAAGTGGATCAAGGACCTCCATATAAAACCAGATACACTGAAGCTTAAAGAGGAGGAAATTGAGAAGAACCTTGAACACATAGGCACAGTGGAAAATTTCCTGAATAGAACACCCATGGCTTATGCTCTAAGAAAAATAATCAACAAATGGGACCTCATAAAACTGCAAAGCTTCTGTAAGGGAAAAGATACTGTCAATAAGACAAAACGCCAACCAACAGATTGGGAAAAGATCTTTACTAGTCCTACATCAGATAGAGGGTTAATATCCAATGTATACAAAGAACTCAAGAACTTAGACTCCAGAGTGTTAAATAACCCTTATTATAAAATGGGGTACAGAGCTAAACAGGCAATTTTCAGCAGAGGAAAGTTGAATGGCTCTGAATCACCTAAAGTAATGTTCAGCATCCTTAGTTATCAGGGAAATGCAAATCAAAACAACACTGAGATTCCACCACACACATATCAGAATAGCTAAGATGAAAAGCTCAGGGGACAGCAGATGCTGGAGAGGATGTGGAGAAAGAGGAACACTTCTCCATTGCTGGTGGGATTGCAAGCTAGTAAAAACACTCTGGAAATCAGTATGGCGGTTCCTCAGAAAATTAGATATAGTACTACCTGAAGATCCAGCTATACCACTCCTGGGCATATACTCAGAACATGCTCCAACATGCAATAAGGACATATGCTCCACTATGTTTGTAGCAGCCTTATTTATAATAGCCAGAAGCTGGAAAGAACCCAGGTGTCCTTCAACAGAGGAATGGAGAAAGAAATTGTGGTATATATACACAATGAAGTACCATTCAGCTATTAAAAATAATGAATTCATGAAACTCTTAGGCAAATGGATGGAACTAGAAAGTATCATCTTGAGTGAAGTTACCCAATAACAAAAGAACACACATGGTATGCCCTCACTGATAAGTGGCTATTAGCCCAAAAGCTCAAAATAGACATATTACAATTCCTAGATCACAGGAAGCTCACGTAGAAGGTAGACCAAAATGGAGGTTATTTGGTTCCTCTGAGAAAGGTAAAAAAATAATCACAGGAACAACTATGGAGACAAGGAGTGGAGCAGAGACTGAAGGAAAGGCCACCCAGAGACTGTCCTACCTGGGGATTCATCCTATAAACAGTCACCAAACCCAGAAACTACTATGGATGACAAGAAGTGTGTACCGAAAGGAACCATTTATGGTTGTCTTTTGGAGGGGCCCTGCCAGAGCCTTACAGATACAGAGGTGAATACTAGCAGCCAACCATTGGTCTGAACATGGGGTTCATTATGGAGGAGTTGGAGGGCAAGCTGGAGGAGTTGCGGGGGGGGGGTTGCAGCCCCTTGGGAAGAATGACAATGTCAGTTAACCAGACGCCCAGGGCTCCCAGGAACTAAGCCATCAACCAAGAGGGTACATGTGGTTCCAGCCAAAAGATTGGCAGAGGAATACCTTGTCAGGCATTAGTGTGAGGAGAGGTCTTTGTTCTTGTGAAGGCTCAATAGAGGCCCCAGTGTGGGGAAAACTAGTGCGGGTCATGGGTTTTGGTTGAGTGGAGGAGCATATTCTTGAAGGCAGGAGGTGGGAGTATGGGTTGGGGTTTTTCAAGGAGGGGGGAACTGGGAAGTGGTATAACATTTGAAACGTAAATGAAGAATATATTCAATAAAAAAAGAAAAAAGAACGCTAAAAAAACTGTCATATATTAGAATGATACAATTAATTTTTTTTAATTTTTCAATATGATTGTTTTAAAAGATCTTCCTTAGTTTTACAATTGATATCATTTACATTCCCCACTTTATCCATTTCTTATTTATCTTATTTAATGGAAAGCAAAAGTAGCTCATGAACATATCCTCTTTTTAAGACTTCAGACACATTCATATTTTCTTCTTGTATTTCATTGAATATTTATATGCATTTCTTTCCTCACATTTGTCTTATCGCTCAAAAAGTCTTTGTATGTGTGATAAATTTTTATCCTTTTCATTTAACTACTTTCTAATTTGATTGTTTTTCTATTTGTTCTACGTTTTTCTCTTAACAATTAGTTTTAAATAAATACATCATGAAATTTTATTAAAAGAAATAGAGAAATGTTTAGAGATTTCATTTCAGAGTATTATACATCTGCTTGCAGATAAAATGATGAACAGGAAGATTGATATTTAATACTGTTTTAAACATGGTCAGCATGTCATTTAATGTACAGCTTGGATTTCTTAAAATTATATTTGTATTTTATTGATTACACTCTATTTTTATTTGAATTATTGTCTGATTTATATTATTTTATTTATTGATTTATTGATTGATTAAGTTATTTTACATCCTAGCTTCCCCTCACTCCTTTCCTTCTAGTCCCTAGTCTTTCCCTATCTCCTTTCCTCTACCCCATTCACCCCTCCTCCTGTTGTTCTTAGAAAAGGGAACACCTCTCATGGATATCAAGCAGCCTTAGCATAGTTAGTCAGTTTAGACACATCTTTTTCTATTGAAGACAGACTAGGCCACCCAGTTAAGGAAAAAGTAGACAAAGGCAGGCAATTAAGTCACAGAGAGCCCTTGCTCTCAATTTAGGCATCCCAGATGAAGACCCAGCTGCACATTTTTGTATTTGCTGATGGCCTAGGTCTGGCCATTCATGCCCTCTGGTTGGCAATTCAGTGTCTATGAGACCCTTTGGGTCTAGGTTAGTTGATTCTATAAGTTTTCTTGTGGTATCCTTGAACCCTCTGTGTCCTATAATACTTCTCCCTCTTCTCTAGGATTTCCCAAGTACTATTTAATGTTTGGCTGTGGATTTCTGCATCAGTCTCCATCAGCTGCTGAGTAAAGCCTCTCAGATGACTGTTGTGCTAGTCACCTCTCTGCACGTATAACAGCTTATCATTAATAGTGTCAGGGTTTGGCATAGGTCTCAATGTGGGCCAGTTATGCCCCAATTTCTGCTCTTTTATTCCTGCACATTTTGTAAGCAATACAAATTGTAGGTCTAAGCTTTTGTGGCTCAGTTATTGTCCCAATTCTGCCACTGGAAGTCTTGCCTGGTTATAGGAGATAACCTGCTCAGACTCCATATCCATTACCAATAGTAGTCTTACCTGGGAGTATCCATTGTCATAGGTTTCTATCTAATCCCAGAGATACCCCAATTCAATTGTCTCTCCCAGTGCTGCTTCCCCTGTCACCTTTCCACAGCCTCCTTTCTATTTCCAACCCCACCGCCTTTTCCCACCCAGTACCATTCCCTAATCCACCCAAAATGTCTAATCTATTTTTCCTTCTCAGTGAGATTCAATCATCCATCCCCTGCACTCCACACAATTGGCCCTCATTGTTACTTATCATCTTTGGGTCTTTGGTATGTAGCAAGGCTATCCTGTATTTTATGAATAATGTCCATTTATAAGTGAGTCGGTTGAAGTACATCTAGATTGTTTCTATGTTCTGGCTATTATGAACAATGCTGCTATTAACAATTGAGCAAGTGTCCTTATGGTAGGATGGAGGATCATTTGGGAACATGCCTGGGAGTGGTATAGCTGAGTCTTGAGATATATTGAATCCCAATTGTCTGAGAAACTGCCAAATGATTTCCAAAATGGTTATACAGGTTTGCACTCCCAAAAGCAATGGAGGGGTGGTCCCCTTCCTCCATAACCTTGCCAACATGTGTTGTTCTTTGAGTTTTTGATCTTAGCCATTCTAATAGGTATAAGATGGAAATTTCAGAGTCATTTTGATTTGCATCTTCCTGATGACAAAGGATGTTGAACAGTTCTTTAAGAGCTTCTTGACCATAAGAGTTTCCCTGTCAAGAATTCTATTAAGACCTCTATCCCATTATTAAATTGGGTTATTTGGTTTGTTGATGTCTAGTTTCTTGAGTTCTTTATAGATTTTGGATATTAGCTCTCTGACAGATGTGGAGTTTGGGAAAATCTTTCCCCAGAAGGATTTTCATGTTGTTCTTTGCCTAAACAGAAGCTTTTAAGTTTCATGAGGTACCATTTATTGATTGTTGATCTTAGTGCCTGAGCTGTTTGGTGTTCTGTTCAGGAAGTTACCTCCTGTACCAATGTGTTCAAGGTTATGTCACCCTTTCTCTTCTATCAGATTTAGTGTATTGAGTTTAATGTTGAGATGTTGATCCATTTTGACATGAGTTTTGTGCAGGGTTATAGACATGGAGCCATTTGCATTCTTCTACACAGACATCCAGTTAGGCTAGCACCATTTATTGAATATGCTTTCCTTTTTCATTTTATAGTTTTGAATTCCTTGTCAAAAATCATGTATCCACATGGATTTACTTCTGGTTTTTTTTTTAATTTGGTTCTATTGATCAATCTGTCTGTTGTTATACCAGTAACATGCAGGTTTATTTTTATTACTATTACCCTGTAGTACAGCTGAAATCAAGGATGGTGATAGCTCTAGAACTCCCTTTTTTAAAATAGAATTGTTTTTAGCTATCCTGCTTTCTTTGATTTTCCATATAAAATGAAGATGTGTATTTTTCTTTCAATATCTATAAAGAACTGTGTTGGAATTTTGAAGGAAACTGCATTGAATCTGTAGATTGTTTTTGTAAGGTGGCCATTTTTACTATGTTAATCCTACCAATCCATGAGTATGAGAGATCTTTCACTTTAAACTTCATAATATAAAAACTTAAGTTGAGTTAGATTAATCGGAAATACATTTGTTCTTTCAAATATCTGGTAGCTAATTCCAGACAGTAAAATGAGATGTGATGTTCAAAAAAGATGAGATACTCTTAAATACGAAGAAAACAACAAGAAAAAAAACAAAAAAAAATATAGTCATGGGGGAGGCAAAAGATTGATGGGTAAGGGGTGTTCATGTGATCACCTTAGTTCAAGTATAAACCACTTATTTTCTAATGCATTCATCTGTAAGAAAATATTTATACTTGTGTAAACATTTGGCTAAAATTCACATAAATATTAGAATTGACTAAAATTGATATCTTCTAAAGGAATAAACAAAACAAGTAAATCAGAGGTTTTAATAATTACCAGGTGATTCACATAGTTTTTAAAATTCCATTCAGAAGCCATATATTAGCTATCTGATTTGAAATACTTTTGTATTATCATACTTTGATTTATGTTACATCATATATGAAAATAGCAACGTCAACAACAACAACAACAATATAGCTTAAGCTTTGGAGGTTCTTAAAGCATTATATTAGCAAGAAATTGTGAATTTTGGGTATGTAAAATGTAGAAAGTATGAAACAACTGTTCTTAAAATTATGAAAGTTGACAATACAAGATGTGAACCTATGACATTTATTGCATATTCATTTATATCAGAAGAGAATATTCTTATCACTCAATGCTTAGCAGAAGTTAGTCTATTGATTTGGTTGAGTGAATTTATAATTAAGATCCTATGAAATTTTAATCAGTAGCAGAATAATGTAATATATTTGGAAGTGAACATTTTATACAATATACCTGTATGAGGAGAGTTATCATAATAAAAACATTAGTTAGCATCAATATAATTAGCTTGGATAGAAGTAAATAAATTACAAACTAAATATAATCTTTTTTAACTATAAAGGACTGATAGGTATTCCTAGGCAAGGACTTGAAATAACAAAGAAGGGTTCATATCAGCTAATATCATACTATGTGAAAGGAGTGAAATTTCTATTTGACTTAAATTATACTGTACTAATTCTGGCTTGTAAATTTATACCTTCACACCATCATAGTGATTCAAAACATTTGGTATCTTTTACATTTCTTGATGTTGCTGTCCTATACTGTGATTTTCACTTTGGGGACATCTTTAGCAGTTCTTATCTCTAAGACTAAATTACCTAGATGTTTTGAGGAGCACTTCCAAAGGCTTTCAAATAACCTCCACACAGAGAATGTGCATTTTATTTGCAAGAACATATGGTTTAGATGATAAGCTAAATGAGACTCACAGTGAGTGAATGCTGTTTTGAAGTACTTATTATCATCAAGGAAAAGTAGCTTAAACATGAAAACATATGGTGACTATCACATAACAAAATGATCAAACTCTTAACACCATAATGGCGCAGTACTTTGTTTCCTGTAAAGATACAATGAAAACTACACCATGAGATGTATGAAGTTCTATTGCAAAAAAAGTGTAAACCTTATCTAGTCATCGTAGAGCAATCAGTTAAATCAGTTCAAAACTATGCAATCAGTTCAAAACTATGATTATCATGAAGTACCAAAGAAGGTTTGAGAAATAATCGGGTTTATATGGGACTAATATCAACGGAATAAGATTTGAAAATAACATTGAGAATTTTGGATACAGATTATAAATTAGATGCTGTATAATTATCAAAATCTTGGCTATTATCTTAGAGTTTGACTGTTTTGAACATGTCCAAGGCAGCTCTTATAAGGAGAACATTTGACTGGGGCTGGCTTACAGGTTCAGAGGTTTGGTCCATTACTATTAAGGCAGGAGCATGGAAGGTGGGAGCTGAGCATTTTGTGTCTTTACATAAAAGTCTCTATAAGAAGATTGTCTTCCAGGCAGCTACAATGAGGGTCTTAAAACTCATACCTACAGTGAAGTCACACCTTCTCCAACAAGGCCACACCTTCTAATAGTGTCACTTCCTGGGCCAAATATATATAAACCATCATAGCTATGGTGAATGAATTTTTACAAGGTAGAAAATTTATTGTTTTTTATTAATTATTTGCTTATACTCAAAATGGTGCTCTTCTTCCTCCCCCTCCTCCATGAATTCTCCACCCCCTCAACTTTGCTTCTGAGAGAGTGCTTCCCCAAACACCTACCTACTTCCTTCTCTATCTTCTTTATCTATTTTTGTTCATTTTCTCAAAGAACCAGCTCCTGGTTTGGTTGATTTTTGTATAGTTCTTTTTGTTCCTACTTGGTTGATTTTAGCCCTGAGTATGATTATTTCCTGCTGTCTACTCCTCTTGGGTGTATTTGCTTCTTTTTGTTCTCGAGCTTTCAGATGTGCTGTCAAGCTGCTAGTGTATGCTTTCTCCAGTTTCTTCCAAGTGGATCAAGGAAGTCCACATAAAACCAGCCACACTCAAACTATGGGCACATGGGAAATTTTCCTGAGCAGAACACCAATAGCTTATGCTTTAATATCAAGAATTGACAAATGGGTCCTCATAAAATTACAAAGCTTCTGTAAAGCAAAGGACATTGTCAATGGGACAAAATGGCAACCAACAGATTGGGAAAAGATCTTTACCCATCCTACATCCAATAGAGGACTAATATCTAATATATAGAAAGAACTCAAAAAGTTAGACTCCAGAGAGCCAAATAACCCTATTAAAAAATTGGATACAGAGAGTGCACTCCGCCATCTTTGCTCCAGCACCAGGGCAGCTGGGACTGCCAGGCTCAGAGACAGACAGGCATAATATCGCTTGGGTCTCAGGCAGCTTGTGTGTACCCTGCTCCCAAGAGCTGGGCAGGTCTGCAGTAATCGATGAGCCAGCCCTGCTGTGGGACTTCTGCCCTGCAGAGAGACGCCACCTATCCCCCCTCTGGGAGAGATCAAACACCCCTGCACAGGGAGGGAGCCTACCAGCCTCCCTTTGGCAACTTCTGCTCCAGGAATCCACTACGCTGAGCCTTTGGATGTGCAGGGACTCCCCAATATAACATCACTTGGGGCAAGGCACATCAGGGCTCCAAAGTCACTCAGGAGCAGGGCAGGCCCCAGAAATCGGTGCCAGGGGAATACCCGTAATCCAGGGGGCCCAGAAATAGCTTTGCAGGCTCACAGGAGGTCCAACCAACAGCCAGTGACAGCAGGACCAACTAACACCAGAGGTAACCAGATGGCAAAAGGCAAACGTAGGAACGTTACTAACAGAAATCAAAGTAATATGGCACCATCCGAACCCAACTCTCCAACAGCAGCAAGTCCTGGATACCCCACCACACCCGAAAGACAAGACCTGGATTTAAAATCACTTCACATGATGCTATTAGAGGATCACAAGAAGGACACAAATAAAATCTAACAAAGAATTACAGGAGACCATGAATCAACGGTTAGAAGCCCTTACAAAGGAAACAAAAAATCGCTTAGAGAAATGCAGGAGAACATGGATCAACAGATGGAGGCCCACAAGTAGGCAACACAAAAATCGCTTAAAGAAATGAATCAATGGGTAGATGCACTTTCAAAGGAATCACAAAAATTGCATAAAGAAATGCAGAAGAATATGGGTCAATGGATGGATGCCCATAAGGAAGCAACACAAAAATTTCTTAAAGAAATGAATCAACGGTTAGATACCCTTACAAAGGAAACACGAGAATTGCTTAAAGAAATGCAGGAGATGATGGATCAACAGATGGAAGCCCATGAAGAGGAAACACAAAAATCGCTTAGAGAAATACAGGAAAACTTGGGTAAACCAGCAGAAATCCTGAAAGAGGAAACACAAAAATACCTTAAAGAAATACAGGAAAATACAAACAAACAAGTGAAGGATCTCAGCAAATCCATCCAAGATCTAAAAAAGGAAGTAGAAACAACTAAGAAATCACAAAGGGAGACAACTTTGGAGATAGAATACCTTGAGAAGAAATCAGGAGTCATAGATGCAAACATTAACAATAGAATACAAGAGAAGGAAGAAAGAATCTCAGGTGCTGAAGATACCATAGAAAGCATCGACTCAACAGTCAAAGAAAATGTAAAATGCAAAAAACCTGTAACCCAAAACATCCAGGAAATCCAGGACACAATGAGAATACCAAACATAAGGATTATAGGTATAGATGAGAGTGAAGATTTGCAACTTAAAGGGCCAGTAAACATCTTCAACAAAATTATGGAGGAAAACTTCCCTAACCTAAAGAGAGAGATGCCGATGAATGTACAAGAAGCCTACAGAACTCCAAACAGACTGGACCAGAACAGAAATACCTCCCGTCACATAATAATCAAAACACCAAATGTATTAAACAAAGAAAGAATATTAAAAGCAGTAAGAGAAAAGGGCCAAGTAACATACAAGGGAAGACCTAGCTGAATCACATCAGACTTCTCACCAGAGACTATGAAACCCAGAAGATCCTGGGCAGATCTCATGCAGACTCTAAGAGAGCACAAATGCCAGCCTAGACTACTATACCCAGCAAAACTCTCAATCACCATAGATGGAGAGACCAAGATATTCCATGATAAAACCAAATTTTCACAATATTTTTCCACAAATCCAGCCCTGCAAAGGATAATAGGTGGAAACCGCCAATACAAGGAGAGAAACAACACCCTGGAAAAAATGAGATAGTAAACTTCTTGCTTCAAACACAAAAGTAGATAACCACTCAAACATAAAGATAGCGTCAAAATGGCAGGTGGCTTCTTTGTATGGTTTTATTTGTTTCTACTTGATTGATTTCAGCCCTGAGTTTGATGATTTCCTGCCTTCTACTCCTCTTTGGTGTATTTGCTTCTTTTTGTTCCAGGGCTTTCAGGTGTGCCATTAAGCTGTTAGTGTATGCTGTCTCTCATTTCTTTTTGGTGGCACTCAGGGCTATGAATTTTCCTCTTAGCACTGCTTTCATTGTGTCCCATAAATTAGGGTATGTTGTGCCTTCATTTTCATTAAATTTTAAAAAGTCTTTGATTTCGTTCTTTATTTCCTCCTTGATCATGATTTCATTGATAGTTTGTATTTTCCTCTATTTCTTTAAGGTATTTTTGCGTTTCCTCTTTCAGGATTTCTGCCTGTTGACCCAAGTTCTACATACTCATCAAGGGAAAAATCCACCAAGAAGAACTCTCAATTCTGAATATCTATGCTCCAAATGCAAGGGCACCCTCATTCGTAAAAGAAACTTTACTAAAGCTCAAATCACACATTGCACCTCACACAATAATAGTGGGTGACTTTAACACCGTGCCCTCTGAAATGGATCGTTCAGGAAAGCAGAAACTAAACAAGGAAATAGTGAATCTAATTGAAGCCTTGGGCCAAATGGAACTAACAAATATATATAGAACATTTCATCCTAGTGCTAACAAATACACCTTCTTCTCAGCACCTCATGGTACCTTCTCCAAAATCGACCATATAATTGGTCACAAATCAGACCTCAACAGATATAAGAAGATATAACGAATCCCATGCCTCCTATCAGATCACTATGGAATAAGGGTGGTCTTCGATGGCATCAAAAACAACAGAAAACCCACATACACATGGAGGCTGAACAATGCTCTACTCAATGATAACTTGGGCAAGATGGAAATAAAGAAAGAAATAAAAGACTTTTTGAAATTTAATGAAAATTAAGGCACAACATACCCTAATTTATGGGACACAATGAACGCAGTGCTAAGAGGAAAATTCATAGCCCTGAGTGCCGCCAAAAAGAAACAGGAGACAGCATACACTAACAGCTTAATGGCACACCTGAAAGCCCTGGAACAAAAAGAAGCAAATTCACCAAAGAGGAGTAGAAGGCAGGAAATCATCCAACTCAGGGCTGAAATCAATCAAGTAGAAACAAAACCATACAAAGAATCAACAAAACGAGGAGTTGGTTCTTTGAGAAAATCAACAAGATAGATAAGCCCTTAGCCAGACTAACCAGAGGGCACAGAGACAGTATCCAAATTAATAAAATCAGAAACGAAAAGGGAGAGATAACAACAGAAACTGAGGAAATTCAAAAAAGTATCAGATCCTACTACAAAATCCTGTATTCAACACAACTAGAAAATCTCGAGGAAATGGACAATTTCCTTGACAGATACCAAATACCAAAATTAAATCAGGATCAAATAGACCATCTAAACCATCCTATAACCCCTGAAGAAATAGAAGTTGTCATTGGAAGTCTTCCAACCAAAAAAAGCAGAGGTCCAGATGGTTTTAGTGCAGAATTCTAGCAGACCTTCAAAGAAGATCTAATATCAATACTCTTCAGACCATTCCAGAAAATAGAAACAGAAGGAACACTACCCAACTCGTTCTATGAAGCCACAATTACGCTAATACCAAAAGCACACAAAGATCCAACAAAGAAAGAGTATCTCAGGCCAATCTCTCTTATGAATATCGATGCAAAATACTCAATAAAATTCTTGCCAACCAAATCCAAGAACACATCAAAACGATCATTCACCACGGTCAAGTAGGCTTCATCCCAGGGATGCAGGGATGGTTCAATATAAGGAAATCCATCAATGTAATCCACTATATAAACAATCTCAAAGAAAAAAACCACATGGTCATCTCATTAGATGCTGAGAAACATTTGACAAAATTCAGCATCCTTTCATGCTAAAGGTCTTGGAAAGATCAGGAATTGGAGGCCTATATCTAAACACAGTAAAAGCAATTACAGCAAACTGGTAGCCAACATCAATCTAAATGGAGAGAAACTTGAAGCAATCCCACTAAAATCAGGGACTAGATAAGGCTGCCCTCTCTCTCCATATCTTTTCAATATAATACTTGAATTTCTAGCTAGAGCAATTAGACAACAAAAGGAGGTCAAAGGGATACAAATTAGAAAGGAAGAAGTCAAACTATCATTATTTGCAGACGATATGATAGTATACTTAAGCGACCCAAAGAACTCCACCAGAGAACTCCTACAGCTGATAAACAACTTCTGCAAAGTGTCCAGATATAAAATCAACTCAAGCAAGTCAGTAGCCTTCCTATACTCAAAGGATAAGTAGGCTGAGAAAGAAGTAAGAGAAATGATACCCTTCACGATAGCCACAAACCATATAAAGTATCTTGGTGTGACTCTAACCAAACAAGTGTAAGATCTGTATGACAAGAACTTCAAGTCTCTGAAGAAAGAATTGAAGAAGACCTCAGAAGATGGAAAAATCTGCCATGCTCATGATTGGCAGGATTAATATAGTAAAAATGACCATCTTGCCAAAAGCAATATACAGATTCAATGCAATCCCCATCAAAATCCCAACTCAGTTCTTCATAGAGTTAGAAAGAGCAATTCAAAAATTCATCTGGAATAACAGAAAACCCAGGATAGCTAAAACTATTCTCAAGAGTAAAAGAACCTCGTGGCGAATCAGTATCCCGGACCTCAAGCTGTACTACAGAGCAATAGTGTTAAAAACTGCACAGTATTGGTACAGTGACAGGCATGTAGATCAATGGAACAGAATTGAAGACCCAGAAATGAATCCACACTCCTATGGTCACTTGATCTTTGACAAAGGAGCTAAAACTCTCCAGTGGAAAAAAAAGATATCCTTTTCAACAAATGGTGCTGGTTCAACTGGAGGTCAACATGCAAAAGAATGCAAATTGACCCATTCTTATCTCCTTGCACTAAGCTCAATTCCAAGTGGATCAAGGACCTCCACATAAAACCAGACACACTGAAACTAATAGAAAGAAAACTAGGGAAGAACCTTGAACATATGGGCACAGGGGAGAATTTCCTGAATAGAACTCCAATAGCTTATGCTCTAAAATCAAGAATTGACAAATGGGACCTCATTAAATTACAAAGATTTGCAAGGCAAAAGACACTGTCAAAAAGACAAAGCGGCAACCAACTAACTGGGAAATGATCTTTACCAACCCTACATCAGACAGAGGTCTAATATCCAACATATTCAAAGAACTCAAGAAGTTAAACTCCAGAGAGGCAAGTAACCCTATTAAAAATGGGGTACAGAGCTAAACAAAGAGTTCTCACCTGAAGAATATCTAATGGCTGAGAAGCACCTAAAGAGATGTTCATCATCCTTAGTCATTAGGGAAATGCAAATCAAAACAACCCTGAGATTCTATCTCACACCAGTCAGAATGGCTAAGATCAAAAACACAGGAGACAGCAGTTGTTGGCGAGGATGTGGAGAAAGAAGAACACTCCTCCACTGCTGGTGGAATTGCAAGCTTGTACAACCACTATGGAAAGCAGTCTGGTGGTTCCTCAGAAAACTGGGCATGACACTCCCGGAGGATTCTGCTATACCACTCCTGGGCATATACCCAGAGGCTTTACCTGCATCCAATAAGGACACATACTCCACTATGTTCATAGCAGCCTTATTTATGATAGCCAGAAGCTGGAAAGAACCCAGATGTCCCTCAACGGAGGAATGGATTCAGAAGATGCGGTTTATTTACACAATGGAATACTACTCTGCCATTAAAAACAATGAATTCACGAAATTCCTAGGCAAATGAACAATAAGATATTAGTTGGGGCTGTAGAAACAAATCTGCATATCTGTTTATAGTATCACAATCATGGATTAACGAAAATACTTGTTGAGAAAATTGACATTAATAAGGAAGAGAATGAAGCTGGATTATTATTGCAATCCAAATAAAAGATTAACACAAATTATAACAAAGAATTGCATGTACTAAATCATATTTTAGAGTTTTTTATTGAAAACATTTTTCTCTCATACTATGTATGTCTGAAATTGTTTCCCCTCATTCTACCCCTCCCAATTTACTCCCACACCATCCCTCTCTCACAGATCCATTCCTCAGTTTCATCTTCAGAAAAGAGCATGTCTCCTGGACAAAATAAATTACAATAAGAAAAGGTAAAAACCTTCTTATCAAGGATGTGCAAGGCAACTGTGGAGATCCTTAAACAACCCAGGCTGATTCTAAGATAAAAGTTCTCTCTCTCTCTCTCTCTCTCTCTCTCTCTCTCTCTCTCTCTCTCTTGCTCAATATTCGTAGGGGTCTCCCATTGCTGTGGACAACATCCACAAAAGAGTTGCCAGGATGGAGCCTTCCCACGAACATTTTCATCCTTTTACATGAGAATATACTCTATAAGCTTTGGAAGGAGAAAGCTGGACACCAATCCATCCACAAAACCATCCACCTACAATTTGTACACCCTGCTAGATACCCTGGGGCTATGGTGTCATAGAACTTGTGGGAGTTATCAACCAGTGTTTGGAAAAATTAGAAATAACACTAAGTATACAAGGATCTAAAGAAAATGTTTATATAATTTGTCAATACCAAAATACTTCTGTGCAAGAAAGTAGAGTGGCAACCCAGAGAATAGAGAAAAGATTTGCAAATCATGAATCAAATAATATTCTAATAGTGAGAAAATAGAGATCATTTAAACTTAACAATATAAATAAATATAGCCGCCAAAAGTATGAATTCCAAAAGGATGCAAAGCTTCAACAGATGATACTTCTTCAAAAGGATGGAAAAATTGCCAACCTACAAACAAAAAAAACCCACATTTATTATTGGTAAAAGAATAATCAAACTGCAAAGAGATATCACGCCATGCATGTTATAGTGACATTAACAATTTTTCACAAATATTGAGTCATTTATAGAGAAATTATAGTTCTGTATTACAAATGGAAATATAAAAGTATCCAACTACATTTTCTTAACATACTGCCTTTTCTCTGGAGCTTATCTGGTCTTTGGAGTAATTATTTATGGTTCACATTTCCATAAAGCAAGAGTTTTGTTTTTCTTTTAAAGAATGGAGAATAATGTTATTGCTTCCTAAATCTTATATATAATAAAGAAATCTTTTCTTTGCTTAATATAATGCTGTCTACATTTATAAATAGGATATTTTATCTGGCTTTTATCACATCATTCTAAGAATAAAACTAATATATAACAATAATGTGCTTACAATGTGCATTTTAACTGAATGATATTCTTTATCAGATCTAGAACACACAATCTGAGTATTCAATTTGGGATGAATTGATATTTGACACAAAAATATACAATATAAAAATATTTGACACAAAAAAAGAGCAAACACATACATGTGAGTACATATCTCTATATATCCTATATATATATATATATATATATATATATATATATATATATATATATACCCTCTGTATATAAATAGAGGGGGGAACTCAGTTCCTACACTTTTAATAATCTTCTTTAAAATTATTTCAAATTCACCCAAATTTGAATTTGAATACTCAATTGGGATATATATATATATATATATATATAGTGCCTTTATAATACATCTTTTAAAAATATTGTACTTTATTAACTTACCCCTTTTCATAGTTCCTTTGTTGATAAATTTTAATGATTGACATAAATGGAAAATCTTTGGAGAACACTTTTATATCATGCAGACAAAAATGTCTGTATACAAATCTGCCTTTAAGAAGGTTTGGAGCTGGGCAGTGGTGGCACACACCTTTAATCCCAGCACTTGGGAGGCAGAGACAGGTAGATTTCTGAGATTGACGCCAACTTGCCCTGAGCAGCCTGTTATCCCAGGGAAACTTCCACTCTCCTGCTGCCTCTCTTTCACCTCCATCAGACTCCTGAACCATATAGGTAAGCTTATCTTCCCCTACCCATCTTCCTTGGGAGATGAGTCCTCTGAACCAAACCAAGCTCCCCTGAGCAGCTTGCCATACCAGGGGGATATCCATTCTCCTGCCAGCTCACTGCTCACCTTCATTGGACCTAAGGCTCCTGAACCATACAGAAGTGCAGGTCTAGAAACTTACAGTCCAAGGGCACCCATCAGAGGCTGGCCACATAAGGAACATCAAGGTTCACCCCCTCCCAATACCTAGGACTATTTAGATACTTTATTTAACATTGCCAATTAGTAATTGGATAGCACATGCTGGTGAGGATATGGCACAAGGGGAACACTCCTCCATTCTGGGTAGGAGTGAAAACTTGTACATCCACTTTGGAAATGAATTTGTCAGGTTCTCTGAAAACTGGGAATAGTTCTACCTCAAGACTCCTGGGCATATACCCAAAAGATTATACCACAAAGACACTTGCTCAAATGTGTTGACAGCAGCTTTATTCATAAGTGCAAGGAACTGAAAATAATCTAGCTGTTCCTTGACTGACTAATGAATAAAGAAAATGTGGTACATCTGCACAATGGAATACTATTCAGCTATTAAAAACTGCTCTTTGGAATGTACCCAAAAGATGCCCCACCATGCCACAGGAGCACATGTTCCTCTATGTTCATAGCAGCCTTGTTTGTGATAGCCAGAAGCTGGAAACAACCCAGATGTCCCAAAACAGAAGAATGGATACAGAAAATGTGGTTCATTTACAGAATGGAATACTATTAATCAGCCATTAAGAGTAAGGACATCTTGAGTTTTTCAGGCAAATGGATGGAACTAGAAAATATCCTGAGTGAGGTGACTCAGACCTAAAAAGACATGCATGGTATGTACTCACTAATAAGTGGATATTAGCCAAAAAAGTACAGAATACAAGAGATACAGTCCACAGGACTCAAAAAGGTCAACAAGCTGAAGGGCCCAATTGAGGATACTTCAGTCTAACTTGGGAGGGAGAAGAAAGCAATCACAAGACAGGAGGGAGGGACCTGGGAGGGAAAGTGGACAGGGTGGGGAGAAGATGGGAACATGATCCGGTATTGGGTGAGGGAAAATGACTGAAGCCTTGAAGGCCCACAGAAAGAATGTAAACAGATAACATCAGGAGATAGGAGGTTAGGAGGACCTTCAAGAGTGCACCAGAGACCTGGGAGGTAAGAAACTTTCAGGACTCAAAGGTAGGGATCTTAGATGAAATGTCTGACAGTAGGGAGAGGGAACTTATAGAAGCCACCTCCAGCAGAAAGACAGGGCATCAAGTGAGGGATGGGTTTGCCATCCCACTGTCAAAACTCTGACCCATAATTGGTCCTGTCTGAAAGAACTGCAAGGATGGAAATAGAGAGAAACCTGAGGAAAAGGAGGTCCAGTAACAACCCCAAAGTGGGATCCATCTCAAGGGGAGGTCACAAGGCCTGACACTATTACTGAAGCTCTGGAGTGCTCACAAGAAGGGACCTATCATGACTGCCTTTCAAAAGATCCAAGCAGCTGAAAGAATCAGATGCAGATATTTTTACCCAATCAATGGACAGAAGCTGTTGACCCCTGTGGTTGAATTAGGGAAAAGCTGGAAGAAGGTTAGGAGGAGGACCAGCAGTCTCAATTAATCTGGACTGCTAAGATCCCTCAAACACTGGACCACCACCCAGGCAGCATACACTAGCTGATATGAGGCTTCCAACACATTATACAGCAGAGGATGCTGGATATAAGTTCCATCAGAGAAGATGCACCTAACTCTCAAAGGACTGGAGGTTCCAGGGTATTTAGAGGCCTGGTGGGGTCGGGGTGGGTGGTGGGGACATCCTCGTGGAGACAGAGGGCGGGGAGGAGGTATGAGGTGTGGACCACTCAAATGGTGGACTGGGAGAGGATTAAAATGTGATGTGTAAAATATAAATAAGTAAAAGATGAAATAAAAAAATTCTAGAATAATATATATATATATATATATGTATATACACACATATGTATATACCCAAGACATCATGAATTTTGCAGGCAAATGGATGGAACTTGAGAATATCATACTGAGTGAGGTAACCCTGTCCCAAAAGGAGATGTGTAGTATATACTTACGTATAAGTAGATATTAGCCATAAAATACAGATATCATATTACATTCCACAGACTCAAAGATGCTAAATAAGAAGGAAGGCCCAGGAAAAGATGCATGAACCTCAGTTATGAGGGGAAATAAAATAGTCATAAGGAACCAGTAAGAGAGAAATCATTTGAAATGTAAATAAAGAATATACCTAATTAAAAAATTAAAAAAAAAGAGGCAGATGGAAGAGAGTGGGATTGGGGAGGGAAATGGAGGGTTCAGGATCAGGTGTGTGGAAGGACAGGAGAGATGGCTAGATGACCATGAAAACGAATGGAAATTTGCAACTAATGGGGATGGGGGGCATCTCCAGGAAATGGGATAAGGAAGTGACCTTAGCTGTGACTCACTACTTTGGAGATATGGAACCTGAAGAGGCCACCTCCTGTATCCAGAGAGTAACCCCTATGGAGCAATAGAGACACCAATCCATCCACTAAACTTTCAACACAAAATGTATCCTGTCTACAAGAAATGCAGGCATGGAGATGAAGCAGAGACTGAGGGAATCGCTGACCAACAAGCAGCTCAACTTGAGACCTATCCTATGGGCAAGCACCAATCCCTAATACTAATAATGACACTTTGTTAAGCTTGCAGACAGGAGCATGTTGTCCTCTGAGAGGATCCACCCAGCAGCTGACTCATACTGATACAGACACCCACAGCCAAACAGAGGATGGAGCTTGGGAACTCTTATGGAAGAATAGGAGGAAAGACTGCAGGCTTGGAAGTGGGTAGGGACTGCACAGGAAGACCAACAGTGTCAACTAACCTGAAACCTTGGTGCTCTGAGTGTGAACCACCAATCAAAGAATACACACAGGCTAGATCTAGGCCTCCTGACACATATGTAGTTGATGTACAGTTTGGTCTTCATGTGGGTTCTGAAAAACTAGAAAGGGGGCTGTCCCAAAGGTGTGTTCTTCTAGCTGGACTGCCTGGTCTGGCCTCACTGGGAGATGTGCCTAGCCTCACAGAGACTTGAAGTGCCAGGGTTGGGTGGATATCCAGGGGTGGCCCCACTAGCTCAGAGGAGAAGGGGATGGGGGATAGGGTAAGAATTATGCCAGGGGGTGACCTCGAGGGGGGCAGTGAGTAGGATATAAAATGGATATGTAAAATATAAAATTAAGTTATACAAAAAAGAAAAGAGAAAAAGAGAGTACTATATAGGGTGCATCTGGGGATGCTTGTTCTATTGGGAACATTGTAAGTCTTCCAAGTAGGATGAAGAAAACTCTTGACTAGTGTGTTGACCTCAAGGTTTTATGAGAGCACACAAAAAAGAAACAAGACAGTACAAACTTAAGCAAACAAAAAAGAAGATAAGGTTATTATAACGCACTAAATAGCTAAATCTACAGAAAACTGACATTTAGCTCCTTCAAATTCAGCTCTCAGAAATAGTGATATGAAGGACAGAATTGTGTAATAAAGAAGTTCATATGGAATATATTGATAGTGTTCAATAATCCTTTTTATCTTTCCATCTAAGTTTAGTACTTCAGATTCAGGGTCCAATTTATGTGAGGAACTCCACTGAAAAATGAATCAGCACTTCATATATGAGGTAGATACTGGGATGGATCAACCCAGTCTTGGATCTAGGCCTGAGAAGTATCCTAGTTTGTCAGCCTGCCAGCTTTCCTGCACCCACACAATCAAGGCTAGCTCCCCAGCACTGCCCCAGCTAGCTCACTCACATGTTTCAGCTGGCAGGGGTACACAGAGGGGGCAGCTTTCCTTCTCTCAGGCCTTTGGAGCCAGCTCACCTGTGCCATCACCACCTGGCCTGGCTCTACTGTGCTGCCCAGGCAAAGTGCAAGGCCTGCTCTGTAGAGTCAAAGCTTCAGGATTACCACGACTTACAGCAACAAAAGGAATCCAAGTGAGAAACCAGTATTGATGGGTGTAACAGAAGTCAGAGGCCTCCAACCAAATCAATGACTCATTGCAATGAACATTTGCAAGTAAAGATGTTTAGACAAAAGCATATACTGTGTGGCACATCTTGACACATTGCAGCTTTCTTGGAAGATGTTTATTTTTGTTGTTACTTATTGTTTTGTAGCATTTTGTTTATCATTTGTTTTTTTTTAATTTTATATTTTCTTTTGAATGGGGGAGGTTGCAAGGGTGGGGGACTGGCAGTCAAATGGGTTTGGAGTATGTGATGTGAAATTTTGAAAGAATAAAAAGTTTAAAAATGAATCAGGAATTAGAAGACTGGATAAGTAGCATAGACATGAGTCTAGAAGAAATATCAATGGTTCAGTCTCAACTATTTCCCATGCCAAGCTCTATGAGTATTAGGCTCTTCATTGGAGAGGGAATCTGATAAATTCTGACTTGGTTCGGATTTAAAATATCACCTATTGTCTTGTGTTTTGAGTATTTGCTCCTTGTCTAGTGACACTATTTTGAAAAGCTGTGCAACCATTCAGAGGTGAGATATGGCTGGCTAAAACAGAGCCCTTCTTAGGTTATAGTCTGGCATGGAACTGTAATGTCTCTCAGCTTCCTTGTCAGTTATAATGTGAACAGAAGGTGCCTCATGTTCCTGCAATCATGGACAAAGTGACCCAACCATGCCTTCCTCACTTCAGTGGACTGAAATCCCTTGTTTCTATTTTATATATTGATGAAAAAGTAGCTAACACAAATATTATCATACAAGACTACATGGAAAAGAGCATTATGAAAGCCTCAGTCACAGTGGTTGTTAACTAGTGGTATTTAATAAATTGCAGGCATTATTATAATTATTTTGACCAGTGACCCTACTGCAAGTTTATGACATGTAATTTTTAAAATACTCAACATATCACATAGAACATGCAATTTTATAAGAAATGGGACTTTACATAAACCAAAACACTACTAAATAAGCAATCCCCAGTAATTTTCTCCTGTGTGATATTACCCTTTTAAAATAGAGAAATGGGTTTATTCTTAATGATGTAAAAATTCCTACAATTCTGACATGGAACAACTCTTCACTTTTATCTAAATCAGATATACTTTCATTAGTTCTATCTTTATTAAAATATTAAGCAATAATTAGTATATGTAATTCAAATCATACTAAAGATATTCTATTTAAAAATCTCTCTTAGACAGCATACTTTTTGACTTCAGCCCTCCTGGGTAATGAGTGCTTCTGAATAATCCAGTGGGTAATATCCTGGGTAATCTAGTGCCAAGTCTCTGACTGTTACCTATAAAAATATCCTCAATATTATTTGCAAAAAATCCTTAATTTATTAACAACATTAAACTGCACAGAGGTGGGCATCAAGAGATGGATGCTTTCAACTCTTCTCTGCATGAAAATTAGGTCTAAGTAAACAAAATCACAAAGTAACAGGTAGAGTGTTTTACATTCAATTTTGGACATCAGGTATGCAGTGTAGTGTGTGCACAACTCTTACTAGGTCATAATTTTCTTCACCTCAAAACATAACTTAAAATTAACACACTGAGGACATTCACATTACCACAGCTACATTATCTTCTTTCAGGACATTTACACTTAACAGGATAAGGATTGACTTACTTGTAAATAGTATGTTTAATTTATCTTTAACCTATTAGAGGATATACTACCATAACCAATATATGTATAAGAGAACAGACTACAGGTTGTTTAATCTAGAATCCTGAGCAAAGTAAGATAATTATTGAAAAATAATATATGCTCAAATAAGGTTTTAGGTAATAAAAGAGAGCACAAATTGAGGTAAAGGTGTTTAAATTTTATTACCCTTGGCAACTATAAAGTAAACTACTCATATAGGGCATATACTTTTACTGAGAAATGGAAAGGTACAAAGAAAATAATTAGAAAATTGGCAGGATTAATATAGTAAAAATGAGCATCTTACCAAAAGTAATACACAGATTCAATGCAATCCCCATCAAAATCCCAACTCAATTCTTCATAGAGTTAGAAAGAGCAATTCAAAAATTCATCTGGAATAACAGAAAACCCAGAATAGCTAAAACTATTCTCAAGAGTAAAAGAACCTCTGGGGGAATCAGTATCCCGGACCTCAAGCTGTACTACAGAGCAATAGTGTTAAAAACTGCATGGTATTGGTACAGTAACAGACATGTAGATCAATGGAACAGAATTGAAGACCCAGAAATGAATCCACACTCCTATGGTCACTTGATCTTTGACAAAGGAGCTAAAACCATCCAGTGGAAAAAAGATAGCCTTTTCAACAAATGGTGCTGGCTCAGCTGGAGGTCAACATGCAGAAGAATGCAAATTGACCCATCCTTATCTCCTTGCACTAAGCTCAATTCTAAGTGGATCAAAGATCTCCACATAAAACCAGACACACTGAAACTAATAGAAGGGAAACTAGGGAAGAACCTTGAACATATGGGCACAGGGGAGAATTTCCTGAACAGAACTCCAATAGCTTATACTCTAAGATCAAGAATAGACAAATGGGACCTCATTAAATTACAAAGTTTTTGCAAGGCAAAAGACACCGTCAAAAAGACAAAGCGGCAACCAACTAACTGGGAAATGATCTTTACCAACCTTACATCCGACAGAGGGCTAATATCCAAGATATACAAAGAACTCAAGAAGTTAAACTCCAGAGAGGCAAGTAACCCTATTAAAAAATGGGGTACAGAGCTACACAAAGAGTTCTCACCTGAAGAATATCTAATGGCTGAGAAGCACCTAAAGAGATGTTCATCATCCTTAGTCATTAGGGAAATGCAAATCAAAACAACCCTGAGATTCCATCTCACACCAGTCAGGATGGCTAAGATCAAAAACACAGGAGACAGCAGTTGTTGGCGAGGATGTGGAGAAAGAGGAACACTCCTCCACTGCTGGTGGAATTGCAGGCTGGTACAACCACTCTGGAAAGCAGTCTGGCGGCTCCTCAGAAAACTGGGCATGACACTTCCGGAGGATCCGGCTATACCACTCCTGGGCATATACCCAGAGACTTTACCTGCATGCAATAAGGACACATGCTCCACTATATTCATAGCAGCCTTATTTATAATAGCCAGAAGCTGGAAAGAACCCAGATGTCCCTCAACGGAGGAATGGATTCAGAAGATGTGGTATATTTACACAATGGAATACTACTCTGCAATTAAAAACAATGAATTCACGAAATTCCTAGGCAAATGGTCAGAACTTGAAAATATCATCCTTAGTGAGGTAACCCAATCACAAAAGATCACACATGGTATGAAGTCACTGATAAGGGGATATTGACCCAGAATCTCAGAATACCCTAGACACAATCAGCATATCAATAGATTTCTAAAAAGATGGAAGGAGAGACCCCTGGTCCTGGAAAGACTGGATGTAGGGGAACGCCAGGACAGAGTAATGAGAGGGGGTTGAACGGAGAAAAGAGGGAGGGAAGGGGGCTTATGGGACTTTCGGGGAGGGAGGAAACGGGAAAGGGGAAGTGATTTGGAATGTAAATTAAAAAAATAAAATTAAATTAAATTAAAAAAAAAAAAAGGTAGAAGCTTAGAAAACACATGATTTATTACTGCAGATAATTGTACAGATAGATAGGATTATTTCCCAATTAGTTTTATATTATTACAAAGCTCTTATTATTAAATTTATGAATGGTATTAAGCAGAGATTTTGAAACTAAACAAAAATGCTTTTAAGTGCAAGTACATTCAAATATAAAGGGCAAACAATGAAAGAAAAATAGCATGGTACTTATACAAATTATAACTATGCAGCTAAGACTCTCCCTTCTCCCTATATCAACGTAGGTCCCTACATTTTCCCCCTCAATTCTAAAAACTCTCTGCAAATTATACAGAAGTTATCTATCTTTGACTGTACTAGATGTGAGAGAAGTTGCTGCTTGTGTCACTACAACTTTCACCAGAAGCAGAACTCGGGCCACCGTGCTCTAATATCATGGCAAGGGTTCTCTCTTCTTCTTCTATCAGTGCCTCTTCATATTGAGAAGGGAACGCTGTAGGGTGTGACCCATGAACCTTGGCCACAAACTCTAACACTTTCATCTTACTAGTTTCAGCTTTAGCCCGTAGCCCCCACACATATTCATACTGCACGGGATCACTATTGGCTATTGGCTGGTGTGCCAGGTATTGCTCCCTTACAAATTCATCAGTTATCAGCTCTCTAGGGTCACCATAAAAGAAATGATTCACCCCAGCATAGATTCCCATTGGATTCAATACCTCCCAAATCTCCTCTTCAGTGGCACGGTTGCCCTTCATGAAGACTACGCCCAGGATCAGTATCAGGAGCCCAGTCTTAGGAAAGCTATACTCATCATTGCGCATCCCATCATAGGTGAGACCTAATTTGATAAAGAGAGCATAGCAGTGGTTGACAGGATCTACTTCCATCACATCCAGCCCAAAGACCATCTCCATGCGATGAGAAGCTCTCGTGAGGATTTCATAAAAATGATCTTCATCTTCCCTGACAATGAGTCTCATTATATCATCCATACTCATCAACTCTTTCATCTGATACTTGTACAGCATGTAATTCACCAAGAAATCAACTTTCCCATCTATGGTCATTACAGGTAAATTTGAGCTACTTGACTGATATGGTGGAATGACTGGGTTACCCTGTACTTCTTGGTTACCAATACCCTCGGCAGACTCGCTTGAAGAGGCATAGGGATGCTGAAGACCCCTAGAAGTACTGGGTGTCTCATCAGCAGGATATTCCTGGTTGCTAGCCATAAGTTGAGAGGAGGAACATGGTTCCTCCACATCCTTGTAGACCTGTGTCTCCTCACTGGTCTGGCCCTTCAGACTATTAGCCATAAGATGAGATGAAAAACATGGCTCCTCAACATCGACAGAGGCTTCTGCAACCTGTAGTTTCTGGGTCTCTTCACAGGTCTGGCATTGGTCAGCTGCACATTTTTCTGAAGATTGAGACATGGCGACTGCATAGACAAGAAGGTAACAATGAGAAAGTGAGAATATAAGGGTAATCAGCTAGTAAAATCAGTTATAGTCAAGATGATAAAAGACCCTTTCAACAAACTTGTGAAAATTATGTTTAAAAGGTTCACAGGGAAGACCTGATATTGGAAATTAAAAGACCTGCTGAGTGCTAGCCAACCCATCATGAAATTATCAGAGTGCAGAGTAGACACATATTTGGCTCTGTAATACCCACTCCTTTTGTAAATGAAAAAAAAATATTCCACAATCTCTACTAGTTGGATCAACATGGATTCTGATAGGCTTAAGCCACATTCTGTGGCATAACAAAATATTTTCCCCTTAAAGGTGGGTATGAACTTCTATTTGTAGCTGAGGAACTATAGACAGCTGTTAGCTGCTGGTATGGAGAAATAAAATTTTTTTAAGGTTATAATACTCGGTAGGTTGACCATGCTCTGGTGGATGGCCACACACACTCAAAACTACATGGAAAGTACAAATAATACTTAATAGGTTAAACAAAACAAAAAAGTTGAATAGGGATGAAAAGGGAAGGGGGTTGGATCTAGGAGAATTTGGGGAAAGGGGTTGAATATGATCAAAATTCGATGAAAATTTCAAAGAATAAAAAATTCCTGCTCCCAAGACTAAAACTGTAAGGCCCCTGCTTATTTGAAAATTCTCTAGGCTAAGGGCAGGAACTAAACACCAGAGAGTTGTG
Organism: Tokudaia tokunoshimensis; assembly: GCA_036184795.1. Classification (NCBI taxonomy): domain Eukaryota; kingdom Metazoa; phylum Chordata; class Mammalia; order Rodentia; family Muridae; genus Tokudaia; species Tokudaia tokunoshimensis. The sequence goes on from BTHU01000023.1 coordinate 39,306,861, forward strand.
TGGGGGGGGAGGGGGGTATGGTGATCTCAATGCTCAGGAGCCTTACTCAGAACCAAAATAGCAGGTTTGTTTTCTTCATTGGAAGTTTGTCCATGTCAGAAGTTGACTACTGACTTTCTCATATCCTAGTATATGAAGTTAGCTGTTTTACTTTGACTATCTGTATTTGAATTACCTACAGGAATGAACAGAGTATCAGGGTACTTAATTTGTGATCACTCCTATACTTAACTGTATGGATTATTCATTGTTCTTTCAAGCTATATACCACAACTCTTGATAATATTTGAGACCCCTTCCTTTTGTTAAACTAATGTTCTATCATACCAAATACTGTTGTCCTTGCAAACACAAAGAAGTAACTTAAAGGCATTCAATTCATCCAATTTTTTTTCTTACTACAATTTGTAACCATGGTGAGGCATAGCTCTGTTGAGATCGGTCTGTTTTGGGGTTTATATCTGCCTCAATAATTGTCCTTTTTTTAACCAATGGAAGTGTCTGGGATATGCTATAATTTTCTTAGAACAAAATATTTGTTACCATATCTTCAATCAACAGGAACAAGGAATCACTATATATCACAGTATGGCTGTCTTACCAAATGACTCCTCGGGCATGTAGGAAAACTCAGTAGTACTGTTAATCCAGATATTCTGATTCCTTTGGGCCCTTAGACAAAGGTTTTATTTGGAGTACTGATTGAGCTATACTTTCTACATTTTGATAGATACCAGTTCAATTCCCTGTCAGAATCAGTTCTCATGTCCTCAGACAACTGTGGGTTGGAGTATAAGAAATCTATTTGCCAAATCGCAGCTCATCTCTATGACAACAGAGGATACCATCTTTTGGAGACCTATGCACTTGGAAGAGTAGATCCCTCAGATTTCTTTCAGGATCCTGCCTTTGATTTTGGCAGTTTAGGACATTTTATTCTACTTGATGTAACATGACTCTATGACAGCAAAACTTTCCCCTTAAAACTCTAGATAGGAAGAGGATGAATGCTTATCCAAATGTAACATACACTGTACTGACAATATCATAGAATTTTCTTTGAACCCTTCTGGCATACTATCAGTAATAGCCTTAGTCTTATCTTTGTTTCAGTCTAGATTCCTAGTTGTGCTTGTTTATACATCTCTATCTTAACCTGAGACTGCCGTTTGAACAAATACATTAATTTTTGAGTCAGGAAAATGAAAAGAGAGTAATGAAATTCGAAGAATTCTTTCTTCAAGAATTCAAAATTTGAAGGCCATTCAACTTTTATTCAATGTCTACACATCACTTACTAATACTGAATAAGACTCTTTGCTGTTGCAAAGGGAACAAATGTAAGTTAAAAAGGCATCCTTTATATATACATTCCAGTACCCAAGTTCTAATATTATAGGTGGACAATGCAAGGTCACCTGTGTTCTCAAGTGGATAAGTCTCTAAATGTTGACTTAGAATACTTACCTTAAACCCTAAAATCACCTTTGAATCTTCCCTCTAATTGTCCAGCTTCAGTGCTTCCAGTCAAAGGCCACACCTCACTGAAAAAAAAAGTAAGAAATGAAGCCATAGTATAAAGCATGTTCCTTGTAGATACTCCTTCCAGATTAATCTGGGGTTGAGAAAAAATCAGAGAAGAGCACCATGATAAGCATTTCCTTGTGGATTTCTATCCATGGAGATGTTCCTTGAATACTCACATGCCCTACAGTTCTTAGTCTATAATTTATAATCTCATTATAATGTATACTTCCAAATAAATACCATGAAATAGTTGTCCTAGTTTGCTTCTTGGGTGCTGTGATAAAATACTGACAAGAGGCATTTTAGAAGGAAAGGGTTTATTTCACCTTGTAGGTTAAAGGTCATCACTGAATGAAACCAAGCCATGAACTCATGATAGCAATCTGGAGGGAGGGGCTGAAGCATGGAGGAATGCTGCTTATTGACTTCCTTCATCTGACCTTTTGGTAGTTTTAATCAGAATGCCCCACACAGGTTCATATATTTCAATGTTTAGTCACCAGGGAGTGGTACTATTTGAAATGATTAGAAAGATTAGAAGGTGTATACTTGTTGGTGGAAACTTGCCACAGGGGATGGATGGACTTCAAAATTTCAACAGCCCATGCTAAACTCATAGTCTCTCTCTGTCTATGGATCAGGATGTCACTCTCAGCTACTGATCCAGCATCTGCCTTCATGAAGCCATGCTTCACACCATGATGATAATGGATTAAACCTCAGAAACTTTTAGCAAGTCCAAAATTAAATACTTTCTCTTATAAGACTGCCTTGGTCATGGTCATAGTGTTTCTTCAAAATATAACAGTAACTAAGACAAAATTTAGTAGCAGGGAATGAATTATTGCTATGACAGGCCTGACCATGCTGCTTGTTGGCTGAATGTGGAATTTGAGACTTAGGATTATGAAAGAAGTTGAATGTTTTAAAGGGGGCTTAGGGGACCATACTAGTAGAAACATGGAAGACACAGATGCTTAGAACAAGGTAGATTATGATAGCCTGGTTCAAGAGGTTGCAAAAGGGAAGAATAAGTAAGTGCCTTGAAACCATTCTTGTGATATTTTGACAAAGAATGTGGATACATTTTGCAACTTGTTTAAAAAATCTGCCTGTGGATAAGTTTAAGAGTTGTAGCTTAATGATTTTTGACAGGTTATAGTAAGACAACTTAAAATTGACTCTTTCCAGTGGATATCATCAATCACTCTTATACAGATCTATGATCAAAAGAAGCAAGACAGACAAAGAGAAATATAAAATGTACAGCTTGAGAAGAAAAGGAGCACCAGGAAGTATAATGGAGTTAATTTCAGTCCTCAAGCTTAAAGCAAAGTCTGATGCTAAATGGAATAAAGGGAATGGTGGCCTCAGGGCAACACCCAACTCAGGTAAGTTTCCCACTTGTGAAAGGAATTAAAAGAAAAGTTTAAGTAGTAAAGACATCATCAACAACAGAAAGCTGATGCAAAAGTAACTGAAATAGGGAACCAAGTTCCGTCCCCAGCAAGCAACAGAACTTGACGTCAGTCAGCCAGGTGGTGCTGGCTTTAGAGTTAAGGATAGAAGGGGCTGTAGAATCTCTCTTCGTAGCTAAGAAAAACCACTGAATCAAGCCATGGTTCAGGGGTGTTCCTATATCTATGAGAAGGCACTGTGTGAAGCTGTGAAGATAAAAGCAGTACTGTGTTGGAGACCCCAAGATGTTGGGCTTGTCAGTCAAGGGATACCTGTTAAAGAGAGCTGATAATGGAATGTGGAACCAGCCCAAGTGGGAGAATTATATTGCAGCTGGCAAAGCTAAAAGGAGCTGGATATCTGAAGAATGCTTTGACATCAGACATGAAGATGCAGAGTTTGGAGTTTGCCCATCTGGTTTTCATTCTTGCTTAGTCCAGTATTTCCTCACTATGCTCCCTTTTAAAATGGTAATGTATATTATGTGCCATTTATGTTAAAGTGTGTGATCTGATTTTTTATTTTTATTTTATAGGGTATTACAGTTAAGAGATTGACATGATACTTAGAAGGGACTTTGGACTTCTGACTTTAAACTGTATTGCGACTGTAAAAAATTACTGGGACTTTTGAAGTCAGTCTAAATGCATTTTGCATTATGATATGGCTACAAGACAATGGGGCAGTGGAATGTGGATGTTTAAATAAAAATGGCACCCATAGGTTCATATATTTGAATATATAGTTCCATATTGATAGAATTGTGTCTCTTGGAGTGGGCTGTGAGGTTTCAAAAGCCCATGCCAAGCCCAGAGTCTCTCTTTCTGCCTATGGTTCAGGCTGTAGCTCTCAATTACTACTCTTGAGAAGCAATAGTGGCTTCCTGCCATGATGATAATGGACTAAACATCTGAAACTGTGAGCCAGCCCCAATTAAATGGTTTCTCTTATAAAAGTTACCTTGGTTATGGTATCTCTTCACAGTAATAGAATAGGAACTGAATCAGGTCTGCTCAGTTACTTTTTTATATAGCCCAGTTTTAATAACCCACGAATGACATTACTTAAAATGGGATGGGACAGCTTACATCAATTGGCCATTAATAAAATGTTCTGCAGAGATATTATAAAGGAGTAATGGGAAAATAGGGCAGTAATTTTATCAGGTAAGGGAAGGCAATACAGAAGGAAAGGGAACAAGAATGGAGAAAGAACATTAAGGAAGAAAAAAGAAAAATACATAGAGAAACATTTCATGGTGACATAAAACATATACATTATATAATTTGAAAAAATTATGCTGGTAGTGTGATAATGATCACCTCTAGAGCCACAGATTATCTTATATTCTATGCTTTGTATTGTGATATATAATTAAGATAACAATCAACCCAAGAGCCACATACTATCTAAACCCAAGTAATGTACATGGAAAATCTCTCTGCAAATTGTAGGTCAAGTGAGTCCGTGAGATTCTCAAAACAATATTGTTCATGTCCATTGCCCTTTTTGGTATGCTAGTACTTGAGAATAACACCCTATTGCTAAAGACACTACATAATTCAGACATAGGCTATGGAGGAATTGATCAGCTACTGACCTATAAGCCTCCTACCTACCATGAGGACTAGTTCTCATGTTATTTAAATGCAGTGCTAGCTGCCAAAGGAAAAAAGCAATTGAATAGCTCTATGCAGCTGTAAATTCTATAAACTGCAACAATGACCAGCATCCCAAGCTATATCTAAGGGTGCAATGGTGATATTTTGGGAGCAACCAATAGCAGTTTAATAGGATAAAAGACTGCTCAAAAGGATGAACTCCATGATTAGTATCATAAAGCTAGACAACTACGTATAGCTGGTGAGGTCATGAACCCTAAAGGATTAATTGCTTTTCTCCCTTTGTATTCTTACTAGTGTCACTTCGTTAAACCACTGTAGTCTGTCTATCCTTATCTCCACAGGTAATTGTATCACTTTACGCTTACCAAAGGGGATTTCATTTTACAACAGAGACCATCTGTTGTAAAATGAACTATTGGTAAGAAACGTCAACTAGAGATGAGAAAGTCAGTTTTCTTCAGGGAAGTGGGCCCTGAGAGAATATATCCATGTTTTAGTAGATGGCCCAATAGTCATGCACACATGGGGAGCATGAAATGGACTTTGACTATTAAAAAGAGGGATGTGGAACAGTATCAGTGTAGACAGGGGTGGGGAATAAAATCTGGAGTTAAATAAATAAATAAACAAACAAACAAACAGGGAGGGATGCTATATAACAAGAAATTAGGAAGGTAGAGGTAGAAGATAAATCCCTATTGTTGAAGATACCATGCACTTCACAAACAGGACCCAGCAATGCCATAGCTGGAATAGAACTAGCTGAGGGCTAGTTTTCATATTATCAGAAGGCACCATGCAATTTTCTGAAGAAGAGGGTAAACAACAGTCCTACTCTGGTATGACACCTATGAATCACAATCAGCACAAAATGATACCCCTAAATATTTAGTATTGGCACACATACTTGACACTAGCCAACAGCTCTCTAATTGAACTTCAGACCCACCTAACAAGAGTAAAGTTGGGCCTGAAAACCTAGATAACTCCCCAGTGTTAGTGCAGTCATCAATATTGGAAGAGAACATACAACTACTTATTTACTAAGCTAGCATAATTCCTAAGAACAATTTAAACATTTGTCCTTATAACCATAGATTTAGTGTCATCTTCACCCCTTTACAAGGAAGCTTATGTTTGCAATAGATGGGGAACAATACAGAAAACCCCAACTAATGAAAATGCAGAGGTGTAGTGCTCAGTTGCAATATAAACATCTACAAAGTACTCCTGGACCTAAAACTTAGGGAGCATTGTGGATGAGGGGAAAGAAAGATTATAACAGCTAGAAGATCATGGAGTTTTCTGCACGATTTTATCTCCTAATAATGTCAGAAACCCATAAATTCTCACCAACATGACTGCTCAACATGAGCTGAACAAGGATAACACCAAGAGACATGGCAAAAGTGAATGGGGAAAAGCCTATAAAGCCTCACGAGTACACAAAGAACTACAGGTGATGAAGGAATGCTGAGCAAGAGAAATCATCTTTCCCAGGGGACGGTATATAAATTAGTTTTCCAATTCCAAATGGTCACTGCTGAAAACATACATACCAAGTAACATTATAGAGACTAAGTAGATTATATTTTAGAATCTACCATATATATACATATATAAATATATATATAACAGTAATTAACAAAAAAGAGGCCATGAATTTGAAAACAAGTAGAGGTAAAATGGGAAAGTTTAAAGGATGGAAAAGGAAGGAAGAAATGTTGTATTATATTATTATCTCAGAAATTAAATAAAAAAAATTAAAAGAACAACTACAAAAAGAAGTTGGGAGGGAAAAGTGATGGTAGGGATATGGGAGGAATTAAGGAGGGGGGTAATGGGAGGTAAATTTGATCCAAACATTATGTCCAGCAATGAATGCTAAACAAACATTTATAAAACAACATCCAACCCCCTCCCCTGCCAAAGACATATTTCTCTAATAAACCCTGGAAAGCCATGTTGGAGTAGTGATTCAATGGTTAATAAGAGTGGTTTGTTCCCAGCACCCATATTAGGTACCTCAAAAATTGCCTATCTACCTCTTGTTCTAAGAGATCTTCCACGTGTCTTCTGGTACTTGCTGGTAACTACACTCACATATTCATATATATATAATATATACCTGTGACATACATACATATAAAAGTATACATAATTAAAATCTTTCTTTTGCCTTGCTTTTTGTTTTCTTTTATTTGTTTGTTGTTTTGTTTTTGTGATAGTATTTCTCTTTGGAACACCCGGGCTGTCCTGGCACTCACCCTGTACAAGAAGCTGGCCTTGAACTCACAGACGTATGCTTGTTTCTGCTTCCAATGTGCTGTGATTAAAGGCATGTGCCACTACTGCCTGGCTAAATAAATCTGTTTATTCAGGGAAGTGGGAGTGGGTGGGTTGGTGAGTAGGAGGAGGTGATAGGAGATAGGGGGTTGGGGGGGTGTTGGAGGGGAAACAAGGAAAGGAGATAGCATTTGAAATGTAAATAAAGAAAATATCTAATAAAAAGAAAAAAGAAAAATAATAAAGAAATAAACAGTAGAATGTTGTTTGGAGACAGTGCATTGAACAAACCAAACCAGAACATATTGTGGCTACTTCCAGCAAACATAACCCAAAATATTCCCTTGGGGCCTGTATCTTGACATCTGTAAGTATTAAACCTGCTATTTTCCCTTATTTGCATGAATTTCTAATTCCATCAGACTAAGGCCTCCATTTTCTCACAGTGCATCCTGCCCTAACAAAGACTCTGCCTTGTCTACACCATTACCATACAAAAGCAGATTCCTTAATACTTCCTCAGAAGATGTTTTCTAAGGATAACATTATTTGAAGAAAGGCCTCCAAGTCAAATCATACCTCTAAATTTGTATTTTATTGCAGCCCCGCAAAGACCTGATGAGGCCTAATGGCAAAAGCAAGATTCTGATCTGGGCTGTGACAGTCTCTGCTCAATGTGGTATAATCCCCTACACGCTTATTTAGAATCATATATTTAACAATTAGCAGTACCTGAGACAATCATCTCTTTCAACTTTTTTTTCTTTTTTTATTAGATATATTCTTTATTTACATTTCAAATGTTGTCCCCTTTCCTGGTTCCACCCTCCCCTGAAAATCCCATAAGCCATCTCCCCTTCCCCAATTAACCCTCCCCTGCTTCCCTGTCCTGGTATTCCTCTACACTATGGCATCAAGTCTTTCCAGGACCAAGGACCTCTCCTCCCTTTGGTGTCTAACAAGACCATCCTCTGATGCCTATGTGTCTGGAGCCATGGGTAACTCCATGTGCACTCTTTGGTTGATGGTTTTCTCCCTGGGAGCACCGGGAGAACTGGGTGACTCATATTATTGTTCCTCCTGTAGTGCTGCAAACCCTTTCAGCTACCTGGGTCCTTTCTCTCTTTCAACATTTCTGTACACCAGTTTTGGCGGTGTTTCAATAAAGTCTTCCTTCACAGCTTTCTCACCTCAAAACATCACATCTGGTTCACAGCAACATCAGTACAACAGTGCGCATGTTCCTGGATTCCCTAACAGAGGTTCCTTTTCTTTCTTCTGACTTATCACATGAGTTTCTTTAAAGCCCTAGGATTTTTATTTCTGTTAGGCTGCGATCTGACCCCTCGTGCCAATGTATCTGAAAGTCTGTTTGGACTCATTCTGTAGTAACTTACAAAGTAGACACATCCATCGTCTCCTGCATTTCTTTAAGCAGTTCTCATGTTTCCTTTGTAAGGGCATCTAACCGTTGATTCATTTTTTTTAATTATTTATTTTATTTTATTTTTTTAATTTACATTCCAAATCACTTCCCCTTTCCCGTTTCCTCCCTCTCCGAAAGTCCCAAAAGCCCCCTTCCCTCCCTCTTTTCTCCATTCAACCCCCTCTCGTTACTCTGTCCTGGCGTTCCCCTACATCCAGTCTTTCCAGGACCAGGGGTCTCTCCTTCCATCTTCTTAGAAATCTATTGATATGCAGATTGTGTCTAGGGTATTCCGAGATTCTGGGTCAATATCCCCTTATCAGTGACTGCATACCATGTGTGTTCTTTTGTGATTGGGTTACCTCACTAAGGATGATATTTTCAAGATCTGACCATTTGCCTAGGAATTTCGTGAATTCATTGTTTTTAATTGCAGAGTAGTATTCCATTGTGTAGATATACCACATCTTCTGAATCCATTCCTCCGTTGAGGGACATCTGGGTTCTTTCCAGCTTCTGGCTATTATAAATAAGGCTGCTATGAACATAGTGGAGCATGTGTCCTTATTGCATGCAAGTAAAGCCTCTGGGTATATGCCCAGGAGTGGTATAGCCGGATCCTCCGGGAGTGTCATGCCCAGTTTTCTGAGGAACCGCCAGACTGCTTTCCAGAGTGGTTGTACCAGCCTGCAATTCCACCAGCAGTGGAGGAGTGTTCCTCTTTCTCCACATCCTCGCCAACAACTGCTGTCTCCTGTGTTTTTGATCTTAGCCATCCTGACTGGTGTGAGATGGAATCTCAGGGTTGTTTTGATTTGCATTTCCCTAATGACTAAGGATGATGAACATCTCTTTAGGTGCTTCTCAGCCATTAGATATTCTTCAGGTGAGAACTCTTTGTTTAGCTCTGAACCCCATTTTTTAATAGGGTTACTTGCCTCTCTGGAGTTTAACTTCTTGAGTTCTTTGTATATATTGGATATTAGCCCTCTATTGGATGTAGGGTTGGTAAAGATCATTTCCCAGTTAGTTGGTTGCTGCTTTGTCTTTTTGACAGTGTCTTTTGCCTTGCAAAAACTTTGTAATTTAATGAGGTCCCATTTGTCAATTCTTGATCTTACAGCATAAGCTATTGGAGTTCTATTCAGGAAATTCTCCCCTGTGCCCATATGTTCAAGGTTCTTCCCTAGTTTCCTTTCTATTAGTTTCAGTGTGTCTGGTTTTATGTGGAGGTCCTCGATCCACTTGGAATTGAGCTTAGTGCAAGGAGATAAGAATGGGTCAATTTGCATTCTTCTGCATGTTGACCTCCAGTTGAACCAGCACCATTTGTTGAAAAGGCTATCTTTTTTCCACTGGATGGTTTTAGCTCCTTTGTCAAAGATCAAGTGACCATAGGAGTGTGGATTCAGCTTCCATGTGTATGTGGGCTTTCTGTTGTTTTTGTTGTTATTGAAGACCACCCTTATTCCATAGTGATCTGATAGGAGGCATGGTATTATTTCGATCTTCTTATATCTGTTGTGGTCTGTTTTGTGACCAATTATATCGTCGATTTTGAAGAAGGTACCTTGAGGTGCTGAGAAGAAGTTATATATTCTTTTGCTTTAGGATGAAATGTTCTGTGTGTGTGTGTGTGTGTGTGTGTGTGTATATATATATATATATATATATATATATATATATATATATATATATATATCTGTTAGTTCCATTTGGTCCAAGGCTTCAATTATTTTCATTGTGTCCCTGTTTATGTAGTTTCAGTCCCTGTTCATGTAATTTCAGTCATCAATATTATTTATGTATTTATTTATTTATATATTAATCTGTTAATTAATTGTTTTACTGTTTTATTTTCTTTTTCAAGATGGGGTTTCTCTGTGTAACTTTTGCTGTCCTGAAACTTGATCTGTGTACCAGAATAGCCTTGAACTCACAAAGCCCTGCCTGCCTCTGCCTGCCAAGTGCTGAAATTAAAGTAGTGCTTCACCACTGCCTGGCTAGTCACCAAATGTTTGTTAATTTTTTTATGCAGCAGAGGGAACTAACTCATAGGCAACAAGACATTGTGAGGTTAAAATCTACAGATCTCCAACCTTGCCCTAATGTCATAACAGCTGGCTTGATAAACTTTTCTCTGTAGTCTGTAGTAGATTGGCTTGTGAGTTATCATCTTGTGAAATAGTCCCCTGACCCATGCATTTAAAGGGACTCAAGGTGCCTTTCCTTGCCTTCAGGAACTTCATGTTCCTCTACACTGTACAGTTGAGTTTCCTATCTCACAGTCTCATAGTGGCAAGAGGACCCAGTCCCCACTGTCTGTTTCCTCTCACCTCAGGCTTCTAGTACAATCTGCAGACATTCCAAGATCCTCTGTCCCTACAGCCACCACACCAGTACATAAGATTCTTCTGTGTGTATTTCATTTTATTTTTATGTTTTTTTGAACAATTTAAACTCCCAGTTTATTTTCACAAAAGAAAATAAAATTACAGTTGAAGAAACAACAAAACCAAGCCAAAACAAAAACATTTAGGGTCATCATGTTGACTCTTAGTAGTTTTTAATACCTCTAACCACAGTGCTCTGAGGTTGACACCTCTAACCAAAGTTTCAACTTCTTGAACTTTGAAAGAGAAAATAAGGGGTGGTGGTGGTGGTAGTTTAAGCACCATTCCTGTCATATGATATGTAATAGCAACACCTCTGTGGAAGCTTTAAAACTATCTCCTGTCATATGATATGGGCCTAATTTTGGATCTTCAGTCTGTACTAAATGTCTTCACCTTAGACCCATGTAATTTTTACTGCCTTTCTTGACCAGTGACTTCATCATTGACGGTCATCATTTTTTATTTGTTTTATTGAATTTAGGTTCATTTTTTTCATACTATATTTGATGATTACAGTTTCCCCTCTTTCTACTCCTTCCAGTTTTTTCCCACCTCTCCTCCCCTTCCCTCTAGATCCACTCTCTTTCTGTCCTCATTAAAAAGGGCAGGTCTCTAAGAAACCTCAACCAAACATATCAAAATAAAATATAATAAGATGAAACAAAAACTATCATATCAAAGGTTTACATGGCATCCCCACAGGAGAATAAGTGTCCCCAGAGAAGGCACAAGAGTCAGAGACCCACTTGTTCTCATACTCAGGAGTCCCAAAAAAGTCACTAAGCTAACAGCTATACTATATACGCAGAGGACCTTGTACAGACCCATGTAGGCCATGTGTTGGCTGTTTTAGTCTCTGAGTTCATATGCACCTTGCTTAATTCTTTTAGAGGGTGCTTATTCTCCTTAGTGTCTTCCATCCCTTTTGTTCCTTACACACTTCTATTCTTCTTTACTGGTATTCCATAAGCACTGAGGGGAGGAATTTAATGGATACCTCCAATTTAGATTCTCTCTGCATAATGTATGGTTGGGAGATGAGTTTCTGAACTGCAGGCACTAAGATCAACAATTAAAAAATGATACCCATGAAACTGAAAAGCTTCCATAAGACAAAGGACATCATCATTCAGGCAAAGTAGCAGTCTACAGATTGGAAAAAAAAACTTTTTACCAACTCCACACCTAATAGAGATCTATTATCCAAAGTATATTAAAAAAACCTCAAGAAATTACATATCAACAAACCAAATAATTCAATTAAAAATGGGGTATAGAGGTATACAGAGAATTCACAATAGAGGAATCTCAAATGGCTGAGAAGCATTTAAAGAAATGTTCAAGATAGTTAGCCATTAGGAAAATGCCAATCAAAACTACTTTGCGATTACATCTTATACATTTCAGAGGCAAAGATCAATAACAAGAGACAACTTATGGTGGTGAGAATGTGGAACAAAGGGAACATTCCTCCATTGCTGATGGAAGCACAGACTTGTGAAACTATTATGGAAATGAAAGTAGGGGTTCCTCCGAATGTTGGGAATTGATCTACCTCAAGTCACAGCTATACCAGTCTTAGGCATAAACCAAACCCTTCTTACCACAAGGACTCTTGCTCAACCATGTTCACTGTGGGTTCATTTATAATATTCAGAAACTGGAATGGATAAAGAAAATTGTGTAATACTTTGTTGTTTAAATTAACTCCATAGGAAGAGATGCAGAGTCCCACAGCCAAATACTAGATGGAGCTCAGGGAGTGCTAAAGAGAAGGGAGAGGATGAATTGGAGGAGCCAGAGGGCTCAAGCACACCACAGAAACATGACACACATAATCAACTGACTGAGACTCAAGCAGGCTCACAGAGATCAGGGAACTTGTATGGGTCTGATCAAAGCCATCTGCATATATTGTTATTGTTATGTAGCTTGGTGTTCTTGGGAGATTTTCAACAGTGTGAGCCAGGGGCTGTCTCTAACTCTTCAGGATACCTTTCCTCCTACTTGGTTGACTTGTCTAGCCTTGATCTTTGATTATGTGCCTGGACTTATTGTAGCTTGTTATGCTGTACATAGTTGATGTCCTTGGTAGTTCTGCTTTGTTTTTGAGGGGAGTTGGAGAGGGCATGGATCTGGGGGAAAGGGAAGATAGGAGGGAAAGACTGAGGAGAGGGGAGGGAGGGGAAACTGTACTCTGGATATAATATATGAGAGAAGAATAAAAAAGGGAAAAAGAAAGAAAAATAAAGCAAAAAAAAAACAACAATAAAAATGTAGTAAATTTATACAATGGAGTATTTATTACTTAGTGGTTTAAAAAGTGACATCATGAAATTTGCAGGTAATCAAGTGAGTGATGTAAACAAGACCCAGAAAGATAAATATGGTATGTATTCACACATAAGTGCATATTAGCAGTTAAGCAAATAATAATCAAGCTACAATCTGTAGAATCAGAATGGTTAGGTAAGGATAAAGGGTTTGGGGAAGACACATGGATCTCCCTGGGAGGGGGTAGTAGAATAAATGTTATTTGCAAACTGGGGGAAGATGGGGATAGGAATGGGAAAATTAGATGGGGAGGATTTGGGAAGATAGGATAGTAGGGGAGTACTTAGGGAAAGAACTGGAATTAAGGGGAATTTGAAAGATGATATGAGAATGTAATACAGTGAAAAACTTTCCAAAATGTATGAAGGTGATCCTAAAGTGGTCTCTTAATGATGGAGGATATGAAGTCATAACTGCCCATCTTTTGTCACCAAATGAGGCTTTCACTATAAGGACTGTGTTAAAATCAATTTATTTCTTAATCGAAGGGTCACATGGAAATCTCCAAACAACCAGGCTGTTGCTAACACAAAGAGTTGCTCTCTGAAACCTGACAATGGGGCCCCATTCTGGAGGACAATTCCCATACACCTCATTGACCATGGAGAAGTTGAGCTGGTATGTACATGGAACCTTCATTCCTACATTCTAGTCTCTTTAGTGCAGGAAGGTACTTTACAGGCTACCAAAAGAGAAACATAAACACCAACCCAGCACAAAGCCTTTGACCTAAAATCTGTACTACCTGCAAAATATGCTAGGCTAGAACTTGTGGGAGTATCCAACACATGTCAAATTTGACATAAGGTTCATTCTTCAAGAAGAAAAACATTCAGAGCCAAGAACCAGAGACTAGATAGCCAAGAGACCTAGGGCAAAAGCAAACAAACACTACCGATCTAAAAATGTAATACTAGAATGACTCCTAATGATATCCTACTATACTCATAGGTCAGTCCCAGTTATCATTAGAGTAGCTTCCCTTGGCAACAGATGGGAACAGATGTTGGTCAATCACCATCCCTGACCTCAAGCTCTACTGCAGAGCAATAGTGATAAAAAACTGTTTGGTATTGGTACAGAGACAGCCAGGAAGATCAATGGAATAGAACTGAAGACCCAGAAAAGAACCCACACAGCTACGGACATTTGATATTTGACAAAGGAGCTAAAAACATCCAGTGGAAAAAGACAGCATTTTTAACAAGTGGTGCTGGATCAACTGGAGGTCAGCATGCAGAAAAATGGAAATCTACCCATTCTTATCTCCTTGTACAGAGCTCAAATCCAAGTGGAACAAGGACCTCCACATAAAACCAGATACACTGAAGCTTATAGAGGAGAAAGTGGGGAAGAACCATGAACACATGGGCACAGGGGAAGATTTCCTGAATAGAGCACCAATGGCCTATGATCTAAGAACAGGAATCAACAAATGGGACCTCATAAAATGGCAAAGCTTCTGTAAGGCAAAGGACACAATCAATAGGATAAAATGGCAACCAACAAATTGGGAAAAGATCATTACCAATCCTACATCTGATAGAGGGCTAATAGCCAATGTATGCAAAGAATTCAAAAAGTTAGACTCCAGAGAGTCAAATAACCCTATTTAAAAAATGGGGGGATTTGGGAATGCCAGGCTCAGAGACAGACAGGCATAATACTGCTTGGGTCTCAGTCAGCTTGTGTGTACCCTGCTCCAAGAGCTGGGCAGATCTGCAGTAACCAGCATGCCAGCTCTGCTATGGGACTTCTGCTTTGCAGAGGGACCCCCTGCCCCGCTCACTTGATCTTCGACAAAGGAGCTAAAACCATCCAGTGGAAAAAAGATAGCCTTTTCAACAAATGGTGCTGGCTCAACTGGAGGTCAACATGCAGAAGAATGCAAATTGACCCATTCTTATCTCCTTGCACTAAGCTCAATTCCAAGTGGATCAAGGACCTCCACATCAAACCAGACACACTGAAACTAATAGAAGGGAAACTAGGGAAGAACCTTGAACATATGGGCACAGGGGAGAATTTCCTGAACAGAACTCCAATAGCTTATGCTCTAAGATCAAGAATTGACAAATGGGACCTCATTAAATTACAAAGTTTTTGCAAGGCAAAAGACACTGTCAAAAAGACAAAGCGGCAACCAACTAACTGCGAAATGATCTTTACCAACCCTACATCCGACAGAGGGCTAATATCCAATATATACAAAGAACTCAAGAAGTTAATCTCCAGAGAGGCAAGTAACCCTATTAAAAATGGGGTACAGAGCTAAACAAAGAGTTCTCACCTGAAGAATATCTAATGACTGAGAAGCACCTAAAGAGATGTTCATCATCCTTAGTCATTAGGGAAATGCAAATCAAAACAACCCTGAGATTCCATCTCACACCAGTCAGAATGGCTAAGATCAAAAACACAGGAGACAGCAGTTGTTGGCAAGGATGTGGAGAAAGAGGAACACTCCTCCACTACTGGTGGAATTGCAGGCTGGTACAACCACTCTGGAAAGCAGTCTGGCGGTTCCTCAGAAAACTGGGCATGACACTTCCGGAGAATCCAGCTATACCACTCCTGGGCATATACCCAGAGGCTTTACCTGCATGCAATAAGGACACATGCTCCACTATGTTCATAGCAGCCTTATTTATAATAGCCAGAAGCTGGAAAGAACCCAACCTCAACGGAGGAATGGATTCAGAAAATGTGGTATATTTACACAATGGAATACTACTCTGCAATTAAAAACAATGAATTCACGAAATTCCTAGGCAAATGGTCAGAACTTGAAAATATCATCCTTAGTGAGGTAACCCAATCACAAAAGAACACACATGGTATGCAGTCACTGATAAGGGGATATTAACCCAGAATCTCGGAATACCCTAGACAGAATTCACATGTCAATAGATTTCCGAGAAGATGGAAGGAGAGATCCCTGGTCCTGGAAAGACTGGATGTAGGGGAATGCCAAGACAGAGAAGCGAGAGGGGGTTGAATGGGGAAAAGAGGGAGGGAAGGGGGCTTATGGGACTTTCGGGGAGGGAGGAAACGGGAAAGGGGAAATGATTTTGAATGTAAATAAAAATATAAAAAATGAAAAAAAAATAATAAAAAAGTGGGGAATTGAGCTTAACAGAGAATTCTCAATTGAGGAAATTCAAATGGCTCTAAAGCACCTAAAGAAATGTTCAGCATCCTTTATGGAAATGCAAATCAAAACAATCCTGTGATTCCACCTCACAGCAGTCTGAATGGCTAAGATGAAAAATTCAGGGGACATCAGATGTTGGAGAGGATGTGGGTAAAGAGGTGGGACTACAAGCTTGTAAAACCACTCTGGAAATCAGTTTGCCAATTCCTCAGAAAATTAGACATAGTATTACCTGAGAACCCTGCTATACCACTCCTGGGCATATACCCAGAAGATGCTCCTACATGTAATAAGGACACATGCTCCACTATGTTCATAGCAGCCTTATTTATAATGGCCAGAAACTGGAAAGAACCCAGATGTCCTTCAGCAGAGGAATGGATGGAGAAACTGTGGTATATATACACAATGGAATACTATTCAGCTATTAAAAACATTGAACTCATGAAATTCTTAGGCAAATGGATGGAACGAGAAAGTGTCATCCTGAGCGATGTAACCCATTCACAAACGAACACACATGGTATGCACTTCCTGATAAGTGGATATTAGCCCAAAAGCTTAAAATAAATTAGTTACTATTCACAGACCACAGGAAGTTCAAGAAGAAGGAGAGCTGAAGTGGGGGTGCTTTGGTTTCTCTGAGAAAGGGAACAAAATACAGGAGCAATAAAGGAGACAAAGTGTGGAGCAGAGAGTGAAGTAAAGGCCACCCAGAGACTGCCCTGCCTGGCATTTCATCCTATATAGTCACTAACCACCGACACTATTATGTACGGCAAGAAGTGCATACCAAAAGGAGCATGTCATGGTTGTCTGGGGGGGGCGGTGCTGCCAGAGCCTTACACATATAGAAGAAGATGCTAACAGCCAACCATTGGACTGGACGTGGGGTCCCAAATAGAGAAATTGGAGGGCAGTCCGGAGGTGCTGAAGGGGTTTATAGCCCCATGGGAAGAACAATAATGTAGGTTACCCAGATGCCCAAGGGCTCCCAGGGACTAAACCATCAACCAAGGGCTACACATGGTTCCAGCCAAAAATGTGACATGGTTCCAGCCAAAAAATATGGCAGACAAATGTCTTGTTGGGCATCAGTAGGAGGAGTGGTCCTTGGTCTAGTGAAGGCTCAATAGATGCCCCAACAAAGGGAATTCGGGGGTGGGAGAAGGGGAATGTGGATCCAGTGAAAGGTCATACACTTGGAATCAGGGGGTGGGAGAAGGGCTTGGGGATTTTCGGGGAAGGGGGATACCAGGAAAGGTTTTAGCATTTGAAATGTAAATAGGAAAAAAATAAAATTAAAATTTTTTTTAAAAAAGATATGATACAAAGAAAGAAAAAGGATTCTCAGACTTAGTTCTAGAGTCACATTTTGTCATTGTCTCTACACAAAACTGAACCATCCATTAACTTTCACTCAAAGTTTCTGCTTGACTACTGTTTTATTTTCCTTCTCTTGGTCTAACCCTTCATATTAAGTAAGGCCTATACCTCTCTGACAAAGCACTCTATCTTTTGGGACAAAGTGATGTGCTGTCTCATCTGGTTCTGTTTCTACCTAGTTTCTAATACTCATAAGGGTAGATCTGTCAAATTACCATGTTTTTTTCTGTTCTAAGACAGAAAAAAAGTAAGGAGATTAAGGTCTTACCTTTTTGATGACTGGAAAGGAAATTATCTTACTCCGTCAACCTCAAGGAATTTAGTTCACTAACAATCTAGAAGAGTTAGAAAGGAGATTCTTATTCATATGATTCACTATGATATGCAGCTGTACTGCTACCACCATTTCAATATGAAGAAATTCCTGTATGACATCTGACTTCTATAAATTGCAAAATAATAATATATTGTTTTAAGTTTCTAATATTTATGATTTTTATAGCACCAACAGAAAATGGAAATTCGTTCTTTTAAAGAAAACTTGCTTAGTTATATCAACACCAAACAATCTCCATTGTCAGATGCATGTCAATAAATATTCATGAATATATATATGATGATGAAATAATCACTTCATTAAGAATATATAAAAACAATCTTGTGGCAGTGCATGTTGGTACACATACCTGGGACTGTAACACATAAAGACAAAAGAATGATGATCCTAAATTGGATTATAGCCTGCACTGCACAGTGAATTTCAAGCCTGGTTTCATTGACCCTCTTCTCCTTATCTAATTCTTTATCCTCCTTGCCCCATTTGTTCACTCCCAACCTCAGAGTAGTCTCCCTCTAGTTCTCATGTACCTGTGTTCATCTTTTCTCTCTCTGCTCCTTTGCAATTTCTTCTCATCACCACACTCACATTCATCCCTTTAAAATTCCCACAGATATATACAAAGATAGACAGACAGGTGGCTTTGATACATACTGAGATTTAGGGTCTGCCAGAGAGAGATGGAGGATGGGGGAAGAAGGGATTGAGGGGAAGAAAGGGAGAGCATGCAGCGTAATAATGGCAACTATACAGACACAAACATGAATATTAAAAAATAGGACACTATAGATATTCCTCTATAAAATATGGATAGGTAATATTTGACAAATGTATTGTAGGGCAGGAGCAAAGCTGTAAAATGTTATCTTGACATGCCATGTCTTTTGCACACACCTTCTCCCAGAAGCTGTGATTACTTGCACAAGACTTATACAATATTAACCAATAAAGATTCCCACATGGACACATGGATAGTGGAAGGCCTCCTGACACTTCACTTTAGCTGGGGAGCTTGCCAATTGATGAATTCAAGGGAAGGAATGTCTCTTTTTTTCAGACATGGCCACTGATAGATTCCCCAAACTCCAGTAGATAACCTCACACACATATGAACAGCACTATTTGGAGTCAGTGGGCTGAAAAATAGATATTTTTGAAAGGAGGGAATGCAGTTGGAATGGAGATATTATGAGTGCTTAGCATGAGCTATTGTATATGTTCTAGGTCAAATTTCACTACCCCCACCTCCTAGCAAAAAAGTCAAAAGCCAACAGTGACATTTCACTAAAGAAGATATATAGCCAGAAAAAAGACACATGGAAAGAAATTCAATTTCATTAAGTACAAGGCAATTGATAATTAAAAACAATTACAAAATGCTACCACATAAATATTAAACATAAAATAAACAATAAAGTTATAATGTCAAATAGTCAATAATATTACAAAGAAATTAGATTATCGTTAAATGTTGTCAGAAATATAATATTGTTCAAACTACAAAACATTTGGAAATTGTGAAATGACAAAGCACACTTCAAACTTCAACTCACCAAGCAGCATAGCAGTTGCAGTTTTGTCTACTTAGCCCAGAAAATGAGACCTTATATCTAAAAAAAAAAATCCCCTACGTAATTGTTCATGGCAACTTTGTTTGTAGAAGTCCCAAAGCAAGATATTTCAACAATGGGCAAATGTTTTAGCAAACTGTAGGACATTCATGCCATGAGATATGAGACAAAATGTTGGTACATGCAGACAAATGTTTCAGTAAAATCTGGGGCATTCATACCATGGGATAAGAAGAAACAAACTCTTGATATGCAACACACTTGTATGGGGCTCAAGGTCATTCTTTTGAATTAAACCAAATTCGTTTTGAAAAGTTCCTACACTTTTATGATTCCATGTTTTACAACAGTCTCAAGAGGATAGGATGATAGATATATAGAGCATAATTGATCTTTGCTACATAGTAAGCATTGGTGTGAAGAAGAGAGTAGGTGTTTCTGTTAGAGGGGTAGTATTTGGGACTTGTTCAATAATTTTTATGTAATGGTGCTCATACAGATAAACACATGATAAAAATCCCTTGGTCTCAGCAAACACATTTTAGTAATGCTATTTCTTTTGTTATTTTAGCTTTTTGAAACAGGGTCCTTGACATCAAACTAGTGGTAGTTTCCTTCAGCTACGCTGTCCTCACATGCATGAGCCACTATGGCCACCAGTTTTTTGGGTTTGAATTTATATTCTAGCTAGGAATTATGCTCTAGTCAGGCTTAGTTGGCAACCTAACGTATTGTGGGACCTGGAAAAGACTCAGCACTCTCATGCTGTAATTTAGGCTTACAGTTCTGTGAAATAATGCATGAGCTTTGTCTTAAGTCATTAAGTTTATGTTATTTTGTTATTGAAACAATTGAAAATCATACACATACATAATTACTTCATGTTCTGATATCATTGTACATGAAACATAAAATTTATTTAAATGAAAGATTACTTCTGCTTAATGTACATTCATCCTAGGGAATTTGATGAGCTAAAAATTATATTAACTGGGGAAATATGGCCCTGATATTTTATATGTTTGTATAAAATATTTTACAAACCCAGTACAGTGAAAAGTGAAAAAATACCAAGAATAATCCTATTAAGTGACCATTTGTTTATTAACTAATAACTACTAGATAAAATTATTCAATTTGTAACATTATCATACCTTCATTATAGAATAAAAAGTACTATTTTAGCAATGATTGCAGAAGGTAAAAAGGAAAGACAAAGATAATGCAAGAAAATATCCTATGGTCCAGCATACCCCAGCTACTATTCTTCATCTTCTTCATGTTTGTGGGTACCTCTACCCTTACTCAGAAAATGTTAGAATGCTAGAGCTGCTTAAAGTGTAAAGTGACTGATAATTTATGTTTTTGTACACAGGCCGGTAGTTAGTGCCCATATAGTATAAGATTATGCGATCATTGCTCTCTTGCCTAGAAAAACAAAACAAAACAAACAAACAAACAAACTTACGATTATGGTATAATTTAAGTTCACATGAATCCTATAAAATCAGGTTTAGACCAAGACATTGACTGAAATGTCACCTTTAATTCTTGAAACTGGTTGATGCCTTACTTATTCCAATATATATATATATATATATATATATATATATATATATATAAATTTATGAGCATTTTAAAAGATAAAACTTTATAAATCAAAATTCTCATTTTTACATTATGGTAGGGACAATGCTTAATTGTTACTTATGACAGCTAGCAAATGATTGAGCCAATATCAAGTGGTTATTAAAAGAACAAAGAAAACTAAAAATTCAAGCAATATTTTACTTTCTACATTGAAATATAATTAAAATATTCAAATATTTTAACAAAATGCAACTCGGTTACTGAAGATAGCATTTGATTTCATATGTTCTTCAGAATAAAAAAATAAACAACGAACACAAACTTTATTTGATCACATCCTTCTATGGAGCACAAAGCCAAGTGTGGCAAATTTGTGAGTTAAGGTGACTTGTTTTAGTTCTCAAATTTTGGAGGACCCAAAAGGGTCAAAGCCATAACCCAAAAACTGTTAAAAAGAAGATGGGGTCCTTTTGCATATACAACAAATGGTAAAGTCCCCTGGTATATAATTGTCTTAAAGATTGAGAAGAACCTGAAGCTCTAAGCTTGTTGTTGTTGCTGCTGCTTTTTGTTTGTTTGTTTTTTTTTTCACAAAGAAGCATTGCGACCATCATGAAACATAGCTATCAAGATACAACTGTAATATCCTTGGTTACATCACATCTTATTCTCTGAATCTATGATATCCAAAATATTGAGGACAGTGTGATAGGGACTCTAAAAAAATGGTAATGGCTCTGGATTAACCATTCAGTCTAGATACTGAGTACCTAACATGTACTATCTCATTTCCATAATCCAAGTTCAATCTTCCTGAAACAAAGCTATGGCTTTAGTTATTGTGTAAGAATTATTCACTTACAGTTTTGTTGTAATACTCAGAAATTTTGGAGCACAGTATCAACCTATATAGTCAATAGCTAATATTAGATTTCTCATATACTATAACATTTCGGGTTTATCTTTACTATATAAATAATAAGGAGCTAATTAAGGAATGATAGTTCAGAACTATTGAACATAACTTATCATGGGTTATGAATCAAAATTAAGGCAAATAATTAACAGATCAAATGTGAAAATGGAAATTTATTCATTTATTTTGTTTATTAAAAATTTGTTATTTATTTAAAAAATTTCCCATATCAGTTTAAATTTTACCCAAATCTGTTGTTTGGACTTTTCTCTGGGAAATATAAAGAAAGTTTACTCACCCCAGGTTCAACACTCACAGAAGACCAAAGAAAGTACTGATTTTAGAGCAAAATTGGGTATGGTGAATGAATTAGGTTAGGTGTTACTGGAGAATATGAGACCCCAAAGCAGGCACCGCAAAAATGTTTCACCCTAGCATGGGCAGCAACTTTCTCACACTGCAGAGAGTCCTGGTTCAGTAACCCTTCCACACCTTATGTACTCGGCTATCATCTCCTGAAATATCATGCAGCTGAGGCAGAATTACATACAGCTGGCATGGTGATGCAGCACTCAGGTAGCAGAAATCTCAGGTGAAGAGGTAATGATACGCTCAGGAAATTTTCCCTTGTGCCAGTGTGTTCAAGGCTATTTCCCACTTTCTCTATTAGATTTAGTGTATCTGGTTTTATGGTGAGGTCCTTGATCCACTTGGACTTGAGCTTTGTACAAGGAAATAAAAGCACACAGCAGATGAAAGGTATTTGGAAGTTGTATATATGGAATCAGAGGTGGGAAGACCAATGGAGACAATTTATAGTTCTTATTCAAGAAGTATCTAAATAATGAGAAAACATTGCTTTATACCCATCCATACGGTATGTCAAAAGAGAAGCTGTTCAATCCTGAGTGATTATTATGGTTGGTTTTAATATCAGTTTACCACAAACTAGAATCACCCAAGTAGGGAGCCACACCTGAAGAAGTGTCCTGATTGCCTTGATTGCCCTGTGATAGACAACCCCAATTGTGGACTGCACCTCAGCAGCCCAGTTAAAAGGAGGATTTCAGAAGAACATCTTTTCTCACCATTTGTTTGCTTGTGTGTGGCTGGGTTGATTTACCCTATTGTTATTGCTGCTGCAGTTTCCATCTCTGGCAGCAGAACTAACATTTCCAAGCTGTCATTAAGGACTAGGGAGCAGTGGTTCTCCAGGAAATTTCCCAACTTGTGGCATCATATTGGGACTATGGAAGCACTTTGTCTTGTTCACAATAAAAGATATCTCTTCTGGGACTATAACTGTTGAGGCACCAACAGGTTGTCAGAATTAAGGGGTGATTTGTTTGTCATAGTATTTAAACACTTGGGTCAGACATGATATAGGTCAGACATGATATAGCACACCTTTGATTCCCTGCACTCAGAATGCAGGGGCAGGCAAATCTCTGTGGGTTAGTACAAGGACAGTTTGATCTACAAATGAGGTCTAGGACAGCCAGTGCTATGTAGAGAGATCCTGTCTAAAATCAAACAAACAAAATAAAAACCTCAGTTAATAAATATTTATATATATCAGATTATAATATTTTATTAATATATATTTAATAAAACACATAAATATATAGTATTGATATATAATATTAATAAAATATATAATATAAATTATATTTGATTATATATTAATATATTTTATATATATTTTTCACCCCCTTGTTTGTATTCCTATAGAGAACCCAAATAAAACAATAGTTAAAGATTGTTTTTGTAGGAAACACATCATGCTCTATGTAAGAAAGTAGGGGAAGAGTATTTTAACAAACGATGTTTAACACATGCACAAATCCTATGAGGCCTTCACTAACACACACAGGAACTCTTTCAGATAATCTGAAATCAGGCTGAAGTGTCTCCTTTAATATCCACTGCTTTCAGGAAGGGATGAAGGTTGTATAGTAAAATGTAACCACAAGCCAGAAATGTATTCCAGTGGAGACAGAATCTGTGGGATCTGACAAAAGGCAGTTGTCAGTGGACCACAGTCCATATCTCTTGTTAACAACTACTACCATGAAGGAACATCAAGCATGTATGTTGTATATTTTTAACACAAATTAAACCACTTTTATTATTAAAGCACATTATAAAATATGATCATAATAACTTTGAAGTTGATGTGTACCTCTATAAAAATGACATAATATTAATAACAATTACCATGTTGATCCTATTTAGAATATGTTCATCCTACACGACTAAAGTTTCCTTGCTTTTCAGATATGATTAGATTAAAAAATATTTTCTGCACATAAGTGATTAAAACAACTGTTATGAGGGTTTGTATATATTTCAATACTCTCCAAATGCAGGAGGTTTAGGACTGAAAACTAGACCAATAAATGAGAATGAGATACAAAATAATACATGGGGTATCCCAATTTATTTATTTGTATCTAAGCTTATAACAATAGAAAAACATATCTCACCTTTAGTAACATTGGGCTTTTGTGTAGCTGTTTTAACACAAACACTCTTGCTGGCTAGAGCAAGAGCCCAAAGGTTACTGATTTGAAAGTACCCAATTGTACCTCATTTCAAGTTGGGTTATTTCAACAAGGATATGACCTTTCAGTGTGCACATTAGTATTATATACAGCCTTAAAAAAAGTGCTTCCAGGTTGTGTCTAATACTGCACAGTTCCAGCGGCCTACTAGGGTGGACACACAGATAGGCATGAAAATACTCTACATAATTTAAGTAAAAGTAATATTATAAAAAGGTTTGTGCAGCGTTGTAGGCCTGTATGTAATATTTGTGTGATTTTTCTAATGGAAAACCAACCTAGTTGTGTTATGGGCCAAATTTACATACTATGAGAACTTTTTTGTGATGGTATAGCCTCACTCTGTATAGCATACATTCTCTAAACTGATGCATCCTCTGTGTGTTCAGGTTGACTTTCTGTCATGTATGCCTTAGAAACCATAAAATGACAATGTAAATTGGTTAAAGTTATAGAAAGATTTAAATTTACCCTACCAAACTATACATAAAAAATCAATTTGTGCATATTCACCTGAAGCCTATGACAGGCTGTTACCTGTGGTTAAGCATAAATTACATGATTTATGAAAAATCACATAAGAATACAATTGATTGAAAAGAAAGGCTGTATGTAAAATATATTAAACATACTGTGATAATTCAAGCTACTGTTTGTAAAATACCTTACCACATTGAACTTGCCTCCAAGGAGAAAATTATGATTCATCTCTGTCTTCAGACATGTTGATGAGTGTGTATTCTTTTGTTGTATATGATTTCTTTTAACAGATTGGGAGAGAGTTTTTACATCAAATTCCCAGTAACAAAAGGCACATAACATTTAATTATGTGTAATGTTTTCATCACTTAGGAATTACTCAACATAATGTTAAAAATAGCAGTGACAAGTATATCATTTAGTATAATATCAGTATATGTAAGCTTTTTAATGAAAAGTTCAGTGAAACTATGGTTAAGTACAGGCCGTGGGAGTATTCAAGGAATCACTGTATTGTTCAGTACTTTTTTCTATTGAGTATCCATGAAGATAATCAGTTTTAAAGCCTAAAAAATGAACAACTTTTCTTATGTGGCAGGTATTTGAGGCAGTTATTATAGCCCAAGTTGAACTCAATAATTTAAAATGATTTGTTTGCTTCAGACTTCTGGCATTTCACACAGTGACAGTGTCAGAAATCATGGAGGTGAATGTTTATGTGGCTTACAAAACACAGCACAAGACTCAGAGATAGAAATGACTCTGAGAAGAGTGTGATACTGATTAGAATTTCAAAATGTCCATTTCATATTCAAAGAGAAAGTCCCATCTCAGCAGTTCCCAAGAACTTTCTTGTGAACTTATCTCTTGCATATTCAAATGCTATCTTCTACACTGGCTTGGAACATTTGCTGTGAACTCCTTGTTCTCTGATGTTTCCCACATCAGTTTCAAGGTTGGTGCTAAATCACTGTTGTTGTTCAAGGTAAAGTTGAATCAATTTTTAGATATGGAAAATGAGAAAATGTTCTCTTAGTAATCAGTTTTAGGACTTTTTGTTACACAGAGATAGGAGAGGGCTTTTCTGCATCTCAGTGAGACAATGCTTAAATATGTTCTTTTAAAAATACAGGACACATCTTTAAAACTAACATATATTTTTTAGATGGATAGATTTTCTTATTTTCATCTATTCAGTCAGCTTGTGTATTTTGAAATTGAAGTCATTAAGTTTTAAAATTATTAATGAAATGTGTGTTAATTGTAGACAGCATATTGTTGTTGATGTCATTTGTGTTCTTAGTGGTCCTTTTGTGGTTTAGTGATTATGACTTTTTTTTCTTCCCACAGTCTCTTGGATATGATCATTTCTTTTTTAGCATGAAATATTGCTTCTTATATTTTCTTTAGTTTTTGGATATATATTTTTATGCTATTTATGGTGCAGAAAGTTGTTCTTCCTCCTTCAACTATGGCAAATTGTTGTATTAGTCTAGGCTGGCTTTCAGAGTCTTTTAAGAATTGGAATGCATTAAGCCAATACCTTATGTCTTTCAAGGTTTCAGTTGAGTAATCAACTGTTATTCTTATAGGTTGTCCTTTACATTTGACTTGTGGTTTTTTTCTCTTGCAGCTTTTTGTTTTGTTTTGTTTTTAGTATACATTGTGTTTTAATTATGATGTGTTATGGGGATTTTCTTTCCTGATCTAGCCTTTTTGTGTTCTGGGTGCTTTTGTGTACTTATTTTGGAGAAGTATTTTTTTTTCTATGATCTTTTTGAAGAATCTGGCCTGTGCTATTAACTTGAGATTTTTGTCCCCCCATCTATGCCTATAATGCAAAGATTTCATCTGTTCATGGTGTTTTACATTGCCTGTATATTCCTTCTTTTGTGTTTCTTTACACACTCTCATATTGCTAGCTTATTTAGTATAAATCTTCTACTATATCTTTGAGTCCTGATAGTCCCTTTTCTACTCTATTTATTCTATTTTTAAGGCTTTTATAGCTGTCTAATTTTGTTATTGGTCTTTCAATTACATCTTTATCTCTGCTTGAGTTTTCTTCAGTGTTTATCTTTATCGCATTCCATATACAAGTTCTGGATTGTCTTGATCATTTCTATCACCCTCATGCTTATGTTTTCTTGAGCACCACTCAAGCATTTATTTTCCTTTACTTCTTTTTCCTTAATTGAAATGTTACTTTGTATCTTCTTTAACCTCCTTTAGTTCTGTGAAAAAGTTTATGATTTTACTTTTAAATACTGCTTTCTGAGTTCATTTAAGCAATTCTCACTGGCAAACCTTTATAAATGAGATATGGTATATTTTACATGAAGCTACTGGCTTGATCTTTCATATTGTTTGTATTTTCACAATAGATCTGGGCATGTGGACTCTGTTATTTATATGTCTGATACAGTCAGAGAAGGTTGAAGCATAAAAGAGGGTATGCAGGTGGGTTGGGTTTAGGGGATTGAAATATCTTAGGAAGAATGAAGTTAGGTAGAAAGAGTGTATTGGGCTTCTGTGCAGGATGTTCATCCTGGTCCAAGCCTGGATTGTAGAGGTATTCTATTTGGGTGGAGAGGTTGCAAATACCTTGAGAGTATTCTGTGGGTTAAGAGGCTGGCAGTGTTGGTCATGGCAGAAACCTATAGGTTGTTTGCAGTGTAGTCAAGTCTGGTCAGACTAAGCTAGAGCACTGGATATATGGGACCTAGACAAGATTGAGCAAATTGGAGAGGGTTATAGAGGTGAGTGTTAGGAAGACTCTGAACTAAAACCTATATCTGAGAACACTATGTACTTCACATAGAGACCTCCAAGGATACTGAGCTCAGGACCAGCTTTCATTGTATCAAAAAGCACTATGGATGCTTTCAAAGAACAGAAGTAACCAACAGTCCTTCCCAGGTATGATGCCTATGAATCACAATAATGTCCAGCATGGCATGATAACCATAATTGTGCATTAGTGACATATATATCATGGCAGTAACCAACAGCTCTCTTATTGGATTCAATAACCACTCAATGAGACAGAAGGTTTTCCTAGTACTGAAAATGTAGAAATTATGTAGGGATAGTGAGAAAATACAACCTTCATTTTTCTAAGCCAGCATAATCATTAATTGCTTTCTTTTTTATTATGCAAAAGCAAAGAGCATTTTATTTTGCAGAAGTCCAACATGTAGGAGTCTACCATTTACTAAGATGGAGATGCCCAGGTGAGCTCAGAAGTCCAATTTAAACCACATTAGGGGAATTCTGGGGAGGGGTTAGGTGACCTTTATTTTAATTGGTTGGCTTAATTCTTAGGGATTTGGGATAGGCTAGGGCTCTTGGGACATTCCAGAATCATTTCTGGGGATTGGGATTCTGGAACCTGTTGCTGGGGAAGCCTGAAAACTGTTGCTAACTCATTGCCCTTGCCTCAGGTCAAGTGGCAGGGCAGCTTCTGAGAACTGGGAAGTTTCTGATTGGGGTTCTTCCAGTAACTGACTTGCCTAGACTTGTATAGTTCTGGGAAAAAGAGATCTCAGCCTATTCTTCTGAGTTGCCAGTCTGAAACCTGTCTCAGTCCTCTCACTGGGGCCAAACAAGGATCCAGGGCTTTGACAGAGGGGAGATTTCCAGAACTAACAACATGAAACAGAGTTAAAAATAGAAAGAACAGCACTCAAGCAAAGAGTAAAAGCAGAATGGAGCATGGGTATGGGCTTCACAAATATGCAAGAAGACCAAGGGAAAAGGCATTTAGAAAGAATTAGACATACCAATGTGTGGGGATGGCCTCCTCAAAGGAGAGCAAAGATGTTGGGTTGAGCACTGACCTGTCATACTCAAGGTTCTGGGTTTTAGCCACAGAGTCATTTAATTAATTACTTTCAAAATGTTTGTCTTTACAGCCCTTATAATATAGTCTTAATCCCGTATCATGAAAATTTCTCTGTGCAATATACAGAGACCATTATTGAAAACCGCAGTCAATCAAAATGCATAGATGGAAAGCCCAGTTCCAATGTATAGCTCTATATACAAATATCACTCCTAAGGTACTTGGATAATTGCAGAATAGGGGGAGAAATATTACAATAGCCAAAGGAACAGGAGATTTGCTGTGAGATTGCATTTCTCATTATTTTCACTATTCATATCCATAAAGTCTCATCAACATGACTGCCTTAACAGGAGCTTAACAAGGACAACAACAATAGGTATGCCAAAGTGGATGAGGAAAAGCCCATGAGGCCTCAACCATAGCCAAAGAGTACTACAGGTAACTACAGAGAGCTGAAAGCAGACGTAGTCTTGTCCAGGGAAGAACACACCAAATAGTTATTTAAAACCCAATGGTTAGGTTTGAAATCATAATATAGTAATATCATACAGATTGAACAGATTGTATTTACATATTTAGTAAAGAAATAATATGATATGAATATAAACTATATAAATATGTATGGAACAATAATTAATAAAAAAGGAGACCATGAGAAAAAGAGCAAGGTGTGTTATATGGGTATATGGGGGATAGATTGAATGGATGGATGAAGCGGTGTAATTCTTTTATAATCTCAATAAACAATTTAAAAATACACCATATAATATCTCTTCTATTCAGAACAAACAAGTGCTATATAAGGCTCAGCTGTTTTTATGAATGATCAAAAGCCTCATTTGCAGAAAATTCTTTCACATAAAATGTGATGCAAATAAGTGTCCTTGTTTTCTGAAATTATGACTTAAAGCCGTAGAATAATGAGAAATTGTTCATAACTCCCCAAAGTAGAATTTTGAAAATAGCACAGTAAAGATTTATTTTACTGTTTATATATTCATTTATCAAATGCATATATGGATGTACAAGTTTTTCTAACAACTTCTACTAACTGATAGAGGACTGTCACACTCAGAAACATCTCCTCAGACATAATATAATTTCTTTCTCTCAACATTATGTTTGCGCATGTTGTGTCATAATGAAGGATTTGGGCCAGTGTGCTTTATTGTGAACTCTGTCCTCTCAGTTTCTAATCCACTTAATCTACTTTAATTCAGGAAAATTCCCATTCATATCCAGTAAGTATCTGGGAAACCCTAGAGGATACAGTATGTAAAGGGGACAGTTCATATTGGTGCCATGAATTAAATTCTGTGACATTCTAAGTGAAATGTCACCAGAATTTATGTGGTGTTATATGCACCATAACATCCCTGATCCCTGCCCATACACCAATGTGTCAGTACTATGTAGACTCCTAATGCATAGATCTTCATTTTTCTCCACTGTTCTTAGGCAGAAGTAACATTTTCCATATCTAATGATGTCATCATTTCAACTCCTGTAAGTATAACAATTAGATGTTTTCACTGTCTTTCATAGCTGAGGAGGATTTGGCAATTTATGGCTACTTTGGGAGGCAGAGTCAGTTTTCCTCAGGAATGAAGCCTCTGTGAGTAGAACCATGCACTAGTGGATATTCTTACACCTACACATATAGGTAGCAATAAGTGGTCTCAGTGGGTTTAAAATACCAGAAAGAAGATATGCATGTATGATTGCATCAATAAAACAAACAGAAATTGGCACTCTCCTACTTCTAGGATTTTTTTTTTTTTTTTTTTTTTTTTGGTTTTTCGAGACAGGGTTTCTCTGTGTAGCTCTGGCTGTTCTGGAACTCACTCTGTAGACCAGGCCGGCCTTGAACTCAGAAATCTGCCTGCCTCTCCCTCCCAAGTGCCGGGATTAAAGGTGTGCGCCATCACCGCCCAGCTGCTTCTAGGATTATTTAAAGAAACTAAAATAAAAAAGAATGATAATTTTGAATGAGCAATTATTTTCTGTACATTATTTAAATCATATAAATTTTATTTAATTATGCCAGTGCATCAATATACATATTAAATCTGGCTTACAATTTCTTCTTAATAATGATAATGACAAAATGAAACAGCAGGAGCTCTAGAATAAGTACCACACCAATAAGCATACAAGTGGAGATCAAGGAGGAACTTCTCCAAAGCCATGCTAATCTCTGATAACATCTTCCTGAGTGCTAATAGCCAAAGTGATGTCTAAAGAGAACAGTGTTTATTAAGACTTCATATTTAAAGGAGAAATTCACCAAGAGATTGGATGTGTTCGTTTTCTCAGCAAGATGTTTTATTTAGCTAGCAGAAGTGAACACTTAGATGCTTCAGAGCACCCATGAGGTCAAAATTTATTGAGAGCAGAACAAGATACCATGATCTATTGCTTCATTGTTGAAGTATTTTCCTTATGGGAAATGTATTATTGATGAATAATGTTGATGTCCTTTTTCATTTGTTTCTTCACATCTAACTATCATATACAATGATACTGGCTGGTTTTTTGTCAACTTGACACAAGCTGGAGTTATCACAGAGAAAGGACCTTCAGGTGAGGAAATGCCTCCATGAGATCCAGCTGTAAGGCATTTTCTCAATTAGTGATCAAGGGGGGAGGGGCCCTTGTGGGTGGTGCCATCCCTGGGCTGGTAGTCTTGGGTTCTATAAGAAAGCAAGCTGAGCAAGCCAGAGGAAGCAAGCCAGTAAGCATCAGCTCCTGCTTCCTGACCTGCTTGAGTCCCAGTCCTGACTTTCTTTGGTGATCAACAGCAATGTAGCAAGTATAAGCTGAATAAACCCTTTCCTCCCCAACTTGTTTCTTGGTCATGATGTTTTTTGCAGGAATAGAAACCCTGACTAAGACAATGATTGTGTGCATGTGTGTGTAGAGAGGAGGGGTGAGAGAGGAAGAAAAATAGAGAGAAGAGAGAGAAGAAGGAATTGTGAGTTAATGAAAATTATCTATAGAGAATGAACTTCCTTCTGATTATAATGATTTCCTAAAATTATACATTATAGATAACTGGGCCAAGCATGTGAATTAACATTTCTTGTTCAAATATATGTTAAATCTAATGAAATGGTGAAAGAGCAAATATTCACAAAATACCAATAGATAAACAATACTACACAAAATTCTTTAGCTTTCTTGGAACTCATACTGTGATACAGATGTCAGCAAACAAAATCTAATATACAACATAGTTTACCAAATAAAACTAATGCAATAATTAACACGTTAGTTTTCTTGGAACACAGATATTGAAATGAGAGTAAACAAAATAGTGTTTAAGCGCATTCATCATAGAGAATAGATATTTTACAAGATATACTTTCTTCACTCATTTTTAGATTTTAATATGTTTTGAGAAAGTAATGAAAATTACTTTTAAAAGAGGAAGGAGGGGGGAAGAAGTGTACAAAGAACAAGTTAAAAAGCAAATAGATGTGATACCTCATATAAGAAAGAATAACCCTGCCAAGAAAGAGAGTCTATTTTAGATACTTAAATAGACTTAAATATCATAAATAATTTAGAATTCTTAAATATTTCAGAGTAAAATCATGCTGACTGTAATTGATCTAGAGATTATCATGCAACCTGTTGCATCATGTACTAGGGAAACTAGGATAAAAGGTAAGGGTTAGGTTTACTGTAGTTTTGCTCCCATAATTATACATTTTGTACTTCTCATAAAAACACTTTAAACATTCCTATATGTAAAGAATTAAAATGATAGTAAGAATGTTACAAAGACTGCATGAGATAATATAAATTAGGTACTAAGCCCTTTGTTACTTACCAAACACTTAAGAGATCCATTTTAATAGTACATGTCCATTCTTTCAAAGCAGATCTGCCCAAATTTTCATGTATATGTCAATTACCCACTGTTCTTGTGAAAAGATAGATTCTGACACAGAAGACAAGTTTAACACTTGTTAAGACCAATGATACATAACTGGGATGTATCCATCATGCCTACCAAGAAAAATTATGTATCTGAAGGCCCTTGTAAAAAGTGTGAAAATAACTACCAATAAACAATTAATATCAAAGTCAGCTGTTAAGAGGAGTAAAAGTTCAAAATTTTCAAACTATATATATTCCATACCCTAGAGATTATTTGCATAGATATATTTGGACAGACATATTTAAATAATTGTACAGATATATTTAAATGAGTAATTTATTTTTAAATGAATCATGTGGAAAGGGTTATATATCATAGATAAAACGTAAAGGGATATAAATTTAAAATGAAAGGAAAAACACTAAGAATAAATAACTTAGATTTTTCTAGCTTCATTATTATCCTCTCATATTTGTTTATAATATAGTTCATAGGCAGTCTGATTGTACAGATTGGAGTTTTCTAGAATCTCATTAATTTAGATTCACAACTGTATTCAGTTCAGTTGCTTCTGAAATAAAATTTTAATAACATTTGCTTATAGAATACTGCCCATTTGGCTATGAATTTCCAGGGAGTAGAGAGCATATTTTTCTATTAAGAGTAACATATTAAGCAATGATCATATCAGACTATGTTGAACAAAAATTAGAAATGTGGCCAAAAGCATATACCCAGAGGACACCCCAGCATGCAATAAAAACACATGCTCCACTATGTTCATAGCAGCCCTATTTATAATAGCCAGAAGCTGGAAAGAACCCAGATGTCCCTCAATGGAGGAATGGATTCAGAAGATGTGGTATATTTACACAATGGAATACTACTCTGCAATTAAAAACAATGAATTCATGAAATTCTTAGGCAAATGGTCAGAACTGGAAAATATCATCCTAAATGAGGTAACCCAATCACAAAAGAACACACATGGTATGCAGTCACTGATAAGTGGATATTAGCCCAGAAGCTTGGAATACCCAAGACACAATTCACATATCAAATGATGCCCAAGAAGAAAGAAGGAGAGGCCCCTGGTCCTGGAAAGACTGGATGTAAGGGAATGCCAGGACAGAGAAGCGGGAGGGGGTTGACTGGGGAACAGGGGGAGGGAAGAGGGCTTATGGAACTTTCAGGAAGGGAGGAAATGGTAAAGGGGGAATCATTTGGAATATAAATAAAGAATATAGAAAATAAAATAAAGAAAACCATAAAAAAAAAAAAAAAAAGAAATGAGGCCAAAAGGATCAACACACCAAAGCACAGGTTTGAAAAAGCAAGAAAATATTTCCTTAGGTGTTCTTAATTTTTTTTGACATTCCTATTTTCACTCTGTAGTTGATTTTTATTCTCTTTCATATAGTATTCATGAGCAATTATATTCCACGATTACAGAATCATAACTTCCAGTATCTTGAGAGTAGTGGAGTGAATCCTGAGCTTGAGCCTATACACTTGACACAAAATGACAAAACTTTTTTTTTTTGTAGTAAAATATTGAATATATCTTAGACATTGGGTAGCATTTAAAAATATATCATTCTAAAATCAATTTTATTGTATTATATTTTATTTCATAACTTGACATTGTATATACATACCATTTTCCTTAACAGTGAATCTAGAGCTTTTATTTCAAATATATTTGCTTACTTATTTCATAATATTGGGAATTACAAAATAATGCTCTGAAATGAAGGTATCAACAACACACTCTAAACCAGTTTCACCCTGGGGTTTTCTATTTCCCAGCCCCTGATTATCTATTAAGGAAAACTATTAAACCGTGATACTATCCCCATGGTAGGAACCAGAATACTATACTCCTGATAATACCTATGAGATAAAGCCAATTTTTCCCACAATGGCATCCATCAAAACCTAAAATAATATCCCCATTTTTTTATATTTCAATGTAAGACCATACCTTAAAAAACTCTTCACACATAGCTCATTTAATTGTGTACCATAAAACCTCTAATAAAGAAAGTTAAGCCATATATTGGAAGATAAGAATAAGGCACAGAGAGGTCATGAAAAGTCTGAACTCAAATGCCTTGAGGAATCCAGGCCTCAGTTTTCTACTATGAGATCAAGTATTTTTGTATAAGTTTCTCAAAACATGATGAACAATATTTGAAGAGCTTAATCAAATAATAGGCAGTTTACCCTTTATGTTTTCATTCTGAATGTTGCAATATCATGTAAAATTATGCTCATATAAAATGTTTCTTTCCTTATTAACCTTCTTTTCAATATTTATTTATTTATTTCTGTGTATCTATATCCATGTGTGTGCATTCCATAATGCATGAATGGATATCAGAGGACAACTTGCTGTAATGTATTCTACCATTTCTTCTACCATGTGTGGATTCCAGAGATTAAATTGAGGTAGTTAGGCCTGACAGAATGCACCATTACTCACTAAAACATTTCATCAGTGTTTATCTTGTATCTATTTTATAAGTATTGTAGTGTATGTTGCTTTGGGGTAGACAGGAGAGAAAACACTCCTTGTCCATAGATACAATAGAACATAAACGGAAATGAATTTTATTTTAATAAGATCAAAGAAATAATTTAGATGTGATGCAATTCTTCTACTATCCTATTCTTTTCTTGGAATGAAATCATGACAGGAAAATTATTTAAATTCAGTAAAATTCTGTTGCCAAGTACAGGAAAAGACTGTTAGATTACATGCCTATCCTTGAAACCAGAGAAGTGAAATTCTTTGACATATAGCACAAATGTACCATTGTGATCTATCTTTATAGTTCCCCAAACAAGATCCATTTTGGCATTTGTTTCATGCTCAGGGGCACATGCTGAATTCTGAATATTAATATAATTTTCAGAAACATCATGCAAAATACCAAAGTTGTTTTGTTTATTGTATGTACTTAGTTAACTTCAGTTTAACAAAGCAAGGATTCATGTAACTTTGCCAGAAAATAAACTATTAAAGGTTTAGAAGGGATGAATACAAATACTTAATTGGCAAGAAAATTCTAATACTTATTTTTACTAATTACCTGTGTAACCTTGAGTTATGGTATTCTCTACATATAAATGACTTTGATCTTAATATAAGAATGTACATAACGAACTTGCATGTGGTATTGTTTATGTCAAGTTTTATTCTCTATTCTTTAATTTCAGCATTTGGGCAGCATTTGGAAAGCAGAGGCAAGCAGGTCACTTTAAGTATGAGGTCAGCTTGGCATATATATAGAGTTCCAGGATGGCCAGGACTACATAGATAGATCATGTTTAAAAATAGATAAATAAAACTATGACTATTGATCGCACATTAACACATTTTCCTCAAATCTTGGGCAAAGTATAATTAAGAATATTTGAGAACATCTTCATTGAACTGCATGTTAGCCCTAATTTTCCAAAAAGGAAAATATTCACAATATGTATAAAGAGTGGTATTATTTGAAATATTAATTGAAAATCTAGTGATAACTATGAGTGGCTTATTTCCAGTATGTTTTAAGATTTAAATATCTTTATGTGTTTTTATGTGCATAAGTGTATGCTCCTGCATGAAGGTGCCCAGAGAATCCTAAAGAGGATGCTGGAATCTGTTGGCATTGAGTAAGTATGCAGATGTGAATTCTGGGAACTAAACTCTGGTACTTGTGAGAGCAAGTAACCACAATTGTTAAGCTGTATCTATAGTACCCTGAAATAATATACTTTAAAAGTTTCCAAGGACATGGGACCTCACATGGGAAGTTAACAGCCACAGTTTCTGAATAAGTCTGCTATAAAAGAACAACAAATCTTGTGATTCCATAAAATTACATTCTTCTCATTAATTAACAACTTTCCTTTCACATTTCATGATATTTGTGGAATTTAACTGTCTTTATGAAAACCATTCTATTTGTTTTATATTCAGTTTCAGAAAAGAGACCTTTCCATTTAGTTTGTAACTTAGGACAGTTTAATAATTATGAAATGCCTAAATACAAGTTAGTAATATTTTTTTTCATTTGAAATATTTCTATGGTCACTCATATAAGATCAACTGATAGTATTACCCATGGCATTTAAGTATTGGTTATAATCTATGGAAAAATGTTTTCGTAATTAATAATTACTGTTGTGAATTTAAGTGTGGCTTATAAAGATAAAGAAGAATTTTTCTTCCTTAACCCATACAATTACTTTATTGATTCCAAGGAAATACCTTACACAGGACATGGGAGTTCTTTGTAAAACAAAAAATAGAAAATTCAAAACTTATAAAACTCCTATCCCAAAGCATCCAAGAAATCCAGGACACAATGAAAAGACCGAATCGAAGAATAATCAGAATAGAGGAAAATGAGGATTCCCAGCTCAAAGGACATGAAAATGTTTCAACAAAATCATAGAAGAAAACTTCCCAAGCCTAAAGAAAGAGATGGTCATAAAGGTGCAAGAAGCCTGTAGAACACCAAATAAATGGGACCAGAAGAGAAAATCCTCACATAATAATCAAAACACTAGATGTACAGAAACCAAAATGTTCTAAGACAAAACCAAACTGAAGCAGTGTCTATCTACCAATCCTGCCCTACAGAGGATACTAGAAGGAAAACTCCAACATGAGGAAGGTACCTGCATGGACGAAAGGACAAGATCTTAAAGCATCTCACAACAAAGCAAAAGGAGAGAACCACAAGCACATAAAGACACCTACAAGAACAAACATATCAGGAACCAACAGCCAACTCTCTTAAATATCTCTTAATATTAATGGACTCAACTCACCTATAAATGATATAACCTAACAGATTGGATATGCAAACATGATCCAGCATTTTGCTGCATACAAGAAACTCACCTCAATAACAAAACAAACACTATCTCAGAGTAAAATGATGGAAAAAGGTCTTCCAAGCAAATGGTCCCAAGAAACAAGCAGGAGTTGCCATCCTAATATCCAATAAAATAGACTTTCAACCAAAAGTTATCAAGTATGATCAAGAAGGACACTTCATGTTCATCAAGGGGAAAATCCACCAAGAGAAAGTCACAATTCTGAACATCTATGCCCCAAATGCAAGAGCACCCACATTCATAAAAATAACTTTACTAAAGCTCAAAACATACACTGAACCCCACACAGTAATAGTGGGAGACTTCAACATCCCACTCTCATCAATGGACAGGTCATTGAAATAGGAACTAAACAGAGACACAGCAAAACTAAGAAAAGTTATGAACCAAATGTATTTAACAGAGATCTACAGAACATTCCACCCTAAAACAAAAGAATACACCTTCTTCTCAGGACCTCATGGTACCTTCTCCAAAACTGACCATATAATTGGTCACAAAACAAAAACAACCCTCAACCGATTCAAGAAGATTGAAATAATACCATGCATCCTATCAGATCACCATGGCCTAAGTC
The DNA here is from genome assembly GCA_036184795.1 of Tokudaia tokunoshimensis. Lineage (NCBI taxonomy): Eukaryota > Metazoa > Chordata > Mammalia > Rodentia > Muridae > Tokudaia > Tokudaia tokunoshimensis. Next base: position 39,345,120 of record BTHU01000023.1, read on the forward strand.
TGGTCTTCAATAAAAGCAGAAACGACAGAAAGCCCACATACGCATGGAAACTGAACAACTCTTTACTCAATGATAACTTGCTCAGGGACAAAATAAGAAAGAAATTAAAGATTTCCTGGAATTTAATGAAAATATTGACACATCATACCCAAACTTATGGGACACAATGAAAGCAGTGCTAAGAGGAAAATTCATAAAACTTAGTGCCCAGGTAAATAAACTGGAGAGATCTTACACTAACAACTCAACAGCACACCTGCATGCTCTAGAACAAATAGAATCAAACTCACCCAAGAGGAGTAGTCAAACTCAGGGCAGAAATCAACCAAATAGAAACAAAGAAAACAATACAAAGAATCAACAAAATCAGAAGCTGATTCTTTGAGAGAATCAACAAGCTAGATAAACCCCTAGCCAAACTAACTAAAGGGCAGAGAAGCAGCATCCAAATTAACGAAACCAGAAATAGAAAGAGAGATATGACAAGAGAAACAGGAAATTCAAAAAATCTTCAGATCTTACTATAAAAGCCTATACTCAACCAAACTGGAAAATCTAGATGAAATGTACGGTTTTCTAGACAGATACCAGGTACCAAAGTGAAATCAAGAGCAGGTAAACTATCTAAACAGGCCCATATCACACAAGGAAATAGAAGTCATTAAAAAATCTCCCAACCAAAAAATGCCCAGTGCCAGATGGATTTAGTGCAGAATTCTACCAGATATTCAAAGAAGATCTGATACCAATTTTTCTCAAAGTGTTCCATAAAATAGAAAGAGAAGCAACACTACCTAATTCTATGAAGCCACAATGACTCTGATATATAAACCACACAAGGACCCAAACAAATAAAGAGAACTTCAGGCCAATCTCGCTTATAAATATCGATTTAAAAATACTCAATAAAATTCTTACAAATTGAATCCAAGAATACATCAAATATCACCATGATAAAGTAGGCTTCATCCAAGGGATGCAATGTTGGGTTAATATATGAAAATTCATTAACATAATCTACTATATAAAGAAACTCAAAGAAAAAAATCTCATGATCATCTCCTTAGATGCAGGAAAAGTATTTGACAAAATACAATGTCCCTTCATGTTAAAAGTATTGGAGAGATCAGGAATTCAAGACCCATACCTAAACATAATAAAAGCCATATACAGCAAACCCACAACCAATATCAAATTAAATGGAGCCCCAATATAACATCACTTGGGACACGGCCTGTTGGGGCTTCCGTCTGTGCCCGAGAACGGGTCAGCACTGTGGTCGTCTGGGTGCCAGATCGGCGGGCCATCGCGACTACAGGGTGAGCGGTGCCACGGAGAGTGCCCTCCGCCATCTTTGCTCCAGTGACTGGGAGGTTGGGACAGCCAGGTTCTGAGACAGACAGGCATAATATCGCTTGGGTCTCGGGCGGCTTGTGTGTGTGCGCTGCTCCCAGGTGCGGGGCTGATCTGCAGTGACCAGCACGCCAGCTCTATTGTGGGACTTCTGCCTGGCAGAGGGACGCCCCCTCCCCCCCCTTAGGAGAGATCACACACCCCTGCACAGGGCAGGAGCCTACCAGCCTCCCTTTGGCGACCTCTGCACCAGGAATCCACTAGGCTGAGCCTTTAGATGTGCAAGGCCTCCCCAATATAAGATCACTTGGGGCAAGGCACATTAGGGCTCCAAAGTCACTCAGGAGCAGGCAGGCCCGAGAAATTGGTGCCAGGGGAATCCTGGTAATCCAGGGGGGGCAGAAATAGCTTTGCAGGCTCACAGGAGGTCCAACAAACAGCCAGTGGCAGCAGGACCAACTAACACCAGAGGTAACCAGATGGCAAAAGGCAAACGTAGGAATGTTACTAACAGAAATCAAAGTAATGTGGGACCATCCGAACCCAACTCTCCAACAGCAGCAAGTCCTGGATACCCCACCACACCCGAAAGACAAGATCTGGATTTAAAATCACTTCTCATGATCCTATTAGAGGATCACAAGGACACAAATAAATCTCATAAAGAGTTACAGGAGACCATGAATCAACGGTTAGAAGCCCTTACAAAGGAAACACAAAAATCGCTTAGAGAAATGCAGGAGAACATGGATCAAAAGTTGGAGGCGCACAAGGAGACAACACAAAAATCGCTTAACGAGATGAATCAACGGGTAGATGCACTCACAAAGGAATCACAAAATTTGCATAAAGAAATGCAGAAGAATATGGGTCAACAGATGGATGCCCATAAGGAGGCAACACAAAAATTGCTTAAAGAAATGAATCAACGGTTAGATGCCCTTACAAAGGAAACACGAGAACTGCTTAAAGAAATGCAGGAGACGATGGATCAACAGATGGAATCCCATGAGGAGGAAACACAAAAATCGCTCAGAGAAATGCAGGAGAACGTGGGTCATCAGGAAGAAATCCTGAAAGAGGTAATGCAAAAATACCTTAAAGAAATACAGGAAAATACAAACAAACAAGTGAAGGATCTCAGCAAATCCATCCAGGAACTAAAAAAGGAAGTAGAAACAACTAAGAAATCACAAAGGGAGACAACTTTGGAGATAGAAAACCTTGGGAAGAAATCAGGAGTCATAGATGCAAACATCAACAATAGAATACAAGAGATGGAAGAAAGAATCTCAGGTGCTGAAGATTCCATAGAAAGCATCGACTCAACAGTCAAAGAAAATGCAAAATGCAAAAAACGTGTAACCCAAAACATCCAGGAAATCCAGGACACAATGAGAAGACCAAACCTAAGGATTATAGGTATAGATGAGAGTGAAGATTGGCAACTTAAAGGGCCAGGAAACATCTTCAACAAAATTATGGAGGAAAACTTCCCTAACTTAAAGAGAGAGATGCCGATGAACTTACAAGAAGCCTACAGAACTCCAAACAGACTGGACCAGAACAGAAATACCTCCCGTCACATAATAATCAAAACACCGAATGTTCTAAACAAAGAAAGAATACTAAAAGCAGTAAGAGAAAAGGGCCAAGTAACATACAAAGGAAGACCTATCCGAATCACATCAGACTTCTCACCAGAGACTATGAGAGCCAGAAGATCCTGGGCAGATCTCATGCAGACACTAAGACAGCACAAATGCCAGCCTAGACTACTATACCCAGCAAAACTCTCAATCACCATAGATGGAGAGACCAAGATATTCCATGATAAAACCAAATTTTCACAATATCTTTCCACAAATCCAGCCCTGCAACGGATAATAGGTGGAAACCTCCAATACAGGGAGAGAAACAACACCCTGGAAAAAATGAGATAATAACCTTCTTGAATCAAACCCAAAAGTAGATAACCACTCAAACATAAAGATAGCGTCAAGAATGGCAGATGGCAATAATCACTATGCCTTAATCTCTCTTAATATCAATGGTCTCAATTCCCCAATTAAAAGACATAGACTAGCAGACTGGATACGTAAACAGGACCCAGCATTTTGCTGCATGCAGGAAACGCACCTCAGTGTCAAAGACAAACACTACCTCAGAGTAAAAGGCTGGAAAACAATTTTACAAGCAAATGGCCCCAAGAAACGAGGTGGAGTAGCCATCCTAATATCGGATAAAATTGATTTTCAACCTAAAGTCATCAAAAAAGACACAGAAAGACACTACATACTGATCAAGGGAAAAATCCACCATCAAGAACTCTCAATTCTGAATATCTATGCTCCAAATGCAAGGGCACCCTCATTCGTAAAAGAAACTTTACTAAAACTCAAAGCACACATCGCACCGCACACAGTAATAGTGGGTGACTTCAACACCCCGCTCTCTGAAATGGATCGTTCAGGAAAGCAGAAACTAAACAGGGACACAGTGAATCTAATTGAAGCCTTGGACCAAATGGAACTAACTGATATATATAGAACATTTCATCCTAGAGCTAAAGAATACACCTTCTTCTCAGCTCCTCATGGTACCTTCTCCAAAATTGACCATATAATTGGTCACAAATCAGACCTCAACAGATACAAGAAGATAGAAATAATCCCATGCCTCCTATCAGATCACTATGGAATAAGGGTGGTCTTCAATGGCAACAAAAACAAAAGAAAACCCACGTACACATGGAGGCTGAACAATGCTCTACTAAATGATAACTTGGTCAAGGTGGAAATAAAGAAAGAAATCAAAGACTTTTTGAAAGTTAATGAAAATGAAGGCACAACATACCCTAATTTATGGGACACAATGAAAGCAGTGCTAAGAGGAAAATGCATAGCCCTGAGTGCCGCCAAAAAGAAACGGGAGACAGCATACACTAACAGCTTAATGGCACACCTTAAAGCCCTGGAACAAAAAGAAGCAAATACACCAAAGAGGAGTAGAAGGCAGGAAATCATCAAACTCAGGGCTGAAATCAATCAAGTAGAAACAAATAAAACCATACAAAGAATCAACAGAACGAGGAGTTGGTTCTTTGAGAAAATTAACAAGATAGATAAGCCCTTAGCCAGACTAACCAGAGAGCACAGAGATAGTATCCAAATTAATAAAATCAGAAACGAAAAGGGAGAGATAAGAACAGAAACTGAGGAAATTCAAAAAATAATCAGATCCTACTACAAAAACCTGTATTCAACACAACTAGAAAATCTTGAGGAAATGGACAATTTCCTTGACAGATACCAAGTACCAAAATTAAATCAGGATCAAATAGACCATCTAAACCGTCCTATAACCCCTGAAGAAATAGAAGTTGTCATTGGAAGTCTTCCAACCAAAAAAAGCACAGGTCCAGATGGTTTTAGTGCAGAATTCTATCAGACCTTCAAAGAAGACCTAACACCAATACTCTTCAAACTGTTCCACAAAATAGAAACAGAAGGAACACTACCCAACTCGTTCTATGAAGCCACAATTACACTAATAACAAAAGCACACAAAGATCCGACAAAGAAAGAGAATCTCAGGCCAATCTCTCTTATGAATATCGATGCAAAAATACTCAATAAAATTCTTGACAACCGAATCCAAGAACACATCAAAAGGATCATTCACCACGATCAAGTAGGCTTCATCCCAGGGATGCAGGGATGGTTCAATATAAGGAAATCCATCAATGTAATCCACTACATAAACAATCTCAAAGAAAAAAACCACATGGTCATCTCATTAGATGCTGAGAAAGCATTTGACAAAATTCAGCATCCTTTCATGCTAAAGGTCTCGGAAAGATCAGGAATTCAAGGCCCATATCTAAACATAGTAAAAGCAATTTACAGCAAACCAGTAGCCAGCATCAATCTAAATGGAGAGAAACTTGAAGCAATCCCACTAAAATCAGGGACTAGACAAGGCTGCCCTCTCTCTCCATATCTTTTCAATATAGTACTTGAAGTTCTAGCTAGAGCAATTAGACAACAAAAAGAGGTCAAAGGGATACAAATTGGAAAGGAAGAAGTCAAACTATCACTATTTGCAGACGATATGATAGTATACATAAGCGACCCAAAGAACTCCACCAGAGAAATCCTACAGCTGATAAACAACTTCAGCAAAGTGGCCGGATATAAAATCAACTCAAGCAAGTCAGAAGCCTTCCTATACTCAAAGGATAAGCAGGCTGAGAAAGAAGTAAGAGAAATAATACCCTTCACGATAGCCACAAACCATATTAAGTATCTTGGCGTGACTCTAACCAAACAAGTGAAAGATCTGTATGACAAGAACTTCAAGTCTCTGAAGAAAGAAATTGAAGAAGACCTCAGAAGATGGAAAAATCTGCCATGCTCATGGATTGGCAGGATTAATATAGTAAAAATGAGCATCTTACCAAAAGTAATACACAGATTTAATGCAATCCCCATCAAAATCTCCACTCAATTCTTCATAGAGTTAGAAAGAGCAATTCAAAAATTCATCTGGAATAACAGAAAACCCAGAATAGCTAAAAGTATTCTCAAGAGTAAAAGAACCTCTGGGGGAATCAGTATCCTGGACCTCAAGCTGTACTACAGAGCAATAGTGTTAAAAACTGCATGGTATTGGTACAGTAACAGACATGTAGATCAATGGAACAGAATTGAAGACCCAGAAATGAATCCACACTCCTATGGTCACTTGATCTTTGACAAAGGAGCTAAAACCATCCAGTGGAAAAAAGATAGCCTTTTCAACAAATGGTGCTGGCTCAGCTGGAGGTCAACATGCAGAAGAATGCAAATTGACCCATCCTTATCTCCTTGCACTAAGCTCAATTCTAAGTGGATCAAAGATCTCCACATAAAACCAGACACACTGAAACTAATAGAAGGGAAACTAGGGAAGAACCTTGAACATATGGGCACAGGGGAGAATTTCCTGAACAGAACACCAATAGCTTATGCTCTAAGATCAAGAATAGACAAATGGGACCTCATTAAATTACAAAGTTTTGCAAGGCAAAAGACACTGTCAAAAAGACAAAGCGGCAACCTACTAACTGGGAAATGATCTTTACCAACCTTACATCCGACAGAGGGCTAATATCCAAGACATACAAAGAACTCAAGAAGTTAAACTCCAGAGAGGCAAGTAACCCTATTAAAAAATGGGGTACAGAGCTACACAAAGAGTTCTCACCTGAAGAATATCTAATGGCTGAGAAGCACCTAAAGAGATGTTCATCATCCTTAGTCATTAGGGAAATGCAAATCAAAACAACCCTGAGATTCCATCTCACACCAGTCAGGATGGCTAAGATCAAAAACACAGGAGACAGCAGTTGTTGGCGAGGATGTGGAGAAAGAGGAACACTCCTCCACTGCTGGTGGAATTGCAGGCTGGTACAACCACTCTGGAAAGCAGTCTGGTGGTTCCTCAGAAAACTGGGCATGACACTCCCGGAGGATCCGGCTATACCACTCCTGGGCATATACCCAGAGACTTTACCTGCATGCAATAAGGACACATGCTCCACTATGTTCATAGCAGCTTTATTTATAATAGCCAGAAGCTGGAAAGAACCCAGATGTCCCTCAACGGAGGAATGGATTCAGAAGATGTGGTATATCTACACAATGGAATACTACTCTGCAATTAAAAACAATGAATTCACGAAATTCCTAGGCAAATGGTCAAAACTTGAAAATATCATCCTTAGTGAGGTAACCCAATCACAAAAGAACACACATGGTATGCAGTCACTGATAAGGGGATATTGACCCAGAATCTCGGAATACCCTAGACACAATCCGCATATCAATAGATTTCTATAAAGATGGAAGGAGAGACCCCTGGTCCTGGAAAGACTGGATGTAGGGGAACGCCAGGACAGAGTAACGAGAGGGGGTTGAATGGAGAAAAGAGGGAGGGAAGGGGGCTTATGGGACTTTCGGGGAGGGAGGAAACGGGAAAGGGGAAGTTATTTGGAATGTAAATTAAAAAAATAAAAAAAAAAACAAATCACGTTGTCATGGTAACATACACTTGTAATTCCAGCATTTGGATGGCTGAGGAAAGGAAACAGAAAGCTTCAAGCTATTCTGGGCTATCTAGCCAGTTCTTGTGTTTGAAACCAGTAACGCTAATAGCAATAAGAAGAAAGAAATCTGCCCATTTGTGACAACATGGAGGAATCTGGAAGATATTCTGCCAAATGAAAGAAGCTAGGCACAGAAAATCAAGTATTGCATTGCCTCACTTCTACATGGAAAGGAAAAATTAGAATTACTGAAATAGAAAGTAGAATGGTGTTTACCAGAGGTTGTAGACTCTATACAGATTGGTTAATGCATAAAAACTTTAATGTTTTAACACAATTAAGTTCTACAGATAAAATGTGCAATATGTTGTTTACAGTTAATGCATATATATATATATACATATATATATATGTATATATATAGTATGTGGGTGTGTGCTAATAAAAGTAATTCTTAAAAAAAAATTAAATGGAGACATACTTGAGGCAATCCCACTGAAATCAGGAACAAGATAAGGATTCTTACTCTCCCCATATCTATTCAATATAGTACTTGAAGTGCTAGCTAGAATAATAAGACAAGAAAAATGTTATCAAGAGGATACAAATTGGCAAAGAAGAAATAAAGGTATCACTATTTGCAGATGTTATGATAGCATACATAAGTGACTCCAAAAATTCTACCAGAGAACTTCTTCAGCTGATTAACAACTTCAGCAAAGTAGTCGAATATAAAATTAACTCAAATAAATCAGTAGCCTTCCTTTATACAAATTATAAATAGGTTGAGAAAGCAGTTAGGGAAACAATTCCATTCACAATAGACACAAATAACATAAAATATCTTGGGGTAACTCTAACCAAACAAGTGAAAGACCTGCATGACAATAACTTCAAGTCACTCAAGAAAGAAATCAAGGAAGATCTCAGAAAATGGAGAGGTCTCCCATGCTCATGGATTGGCAGAATTAACACAGTAAAAAGGCTATTGTACCAAAGGCAATCTATAGATTCAATGCAATCCCTACCAAAATTCAAATACAATTCTTCAGAAATATGGAAAAAGCAATTCTCAAATTCATCTGGAAAGGCAAAAAACCCAGAATAGTGAAGAGAATTTTTAACAATAAAAGAACTTCAGGGGGAATCATCATCCCTGAACTCAAGCTTTGCTACAGAGCAACAGTGATAAAAAGTGCATGGTATTGGTACAGGAACAGGCAGGTAGATCAGTGGAATAGAATTGAAGACCCAGAGATGAACCCATATACCTATGGTCACTTGATCTTTGACAACAGAGCTAAAAATATAGAATGGAAACATAAAGCATCTTCAATAAATGGTACTGGTCTAACTGGCTGTCAGTATGTAGAAAAATGAAAATAGACACAAGTAGATCAAGGACCTCAACATAAAACCAGAAACATCGAATCTATTAGAAGAGAAAGTGGCAACGAGCCTTGAATTCATTGGCATAGGGGGAAATTTTTTAAACAGAACTCCAATGGCTCGTGCTCTACCATCAGGAATTGATAAGACCTCATGAAACTGGAAAATTTCTGTAAGGGGAAGTACATATTCAATAACACAGATCTGCAACCTACGGATTGGGAAAAAAAATCTTCACTAACCTCACATCCGATAGAGTGCTAATACCCAAAATATATAAAGAACTCAAAAAACTAATCACCAAAAAATCAAACAACCCAATCAAAAAATGGGGCATAGAAATAAACCAAGATTTCACAACTGAGGAATCTGGAATGGCAGAGAAGCACCTAAGAAATGTTCAAAGTCCTTTGTGATCAGAGAAATGCAAATCAAAACGACCCTGAGATTCCACATTACACAAATCAGAATGGCTAAGATCAAAACCTCAGGTGAAATTACATATTGAAGACGATGTGGAGAATGAGGAACATTTCTCCATTGCTGGTGGGATTGCAAACTGGTACAACCACTCTGGAAATCAGTCTGGAGGTTCCTTAGAAAACTTGAAAATATCATCCTTAGTGAGGTAACCCAATCACAAAAGAACACACATAGTATGCACTCACTGATAAGGGGATATTAACCCAGAATCTCGGAATACCCTAGACAAAATCCGCATATCAATAGATTTCCAAGAAGATGGAAGGAGAGACCCCTGGTCCTGGAAAGACTGGATGTAGGGGAATGCCAGGACAGAGTAACGAGAGGGGGTTGAATGGGGAACAGAGGGAGGGAAGGGGGCTTATGGGACTTTCGGGGAGGGAGGAAACGGGAAAGGGGAAATGATTTGGAATGTAAATAAAAATATAAAAATTTAAAAAAAAATATAAAAAAAATATATCTACCTGAAGACCCAGCAATACCACTCTTGGGAATATACCCAAAAGATGCCTAAACATGCCACAGGGGCACATGTTCCACTATATTCATAGTGGCCTTATTTGTGATAGCAAGAAGCTGGAAACAACCCAGATGTTCCAAAACAGAAGAATGGATCCAGAAAATGTGGTTCATTTAGACAATGGAACACTGCTCAGCTATTAAGAATGAAGACATGCTGGGTTTTGCAAGAAAATGGATGGAACTAGAAAAGGTCATCCTGAGTGAGGTAACTCAGACCCAAAATGATGTGCATGGTATGTATTCACTATTAAGTGGATATTAGCTATAGAACTCAAAAAGGTCAACAAGCTGAAGTGCCCAAGTGAGGAAGCCTCAGTCTCAGGGAGAGAGGGACCTGGGCAGGAACGTGGACTGGGAGGGAGGGGAGAGGAGAACCTAGTCTGGTATTGGGTGAGGGAAAAGGACTGAAGCCCTGAGGGTCAGAAGAAAGAATGGAAACAGGCAACCTTGGGAGATAGGAAGTTGGGGGGACCCTCCAGATTGCACTAGAGGCCTGGGAGGTGAGAACCTCTCAGGACTCAAAGGGAGGAGCTATAGATGAAATGCCTGACAGTAGGGAGAGGGAATTAATAGAGCCCACCTCCAACAGGAAGACAGGGCATCAAATGAGGGAGAGGGGGATCATCCCACAGTCACAAATCTGACCCATCGTTTTCCTGTCTGAAAGAATTACAGGGATGGAAATGGAGAAGAGCCTGAGGAAAAGAAGGTCCTGCAACAGGCCCAAAGTGGGATCCAGTGCAAGGGGAATTCCCAAGACCTGACACTATTACTGAGGCTATGGAACACTTGCAAAAAGGGACCTAGCGTGACCACACTCAGCAAGACCCAATAAGGAGCTGGAAGAGTCAGATGCAGATATTTGCACCCAACCAATGGACAGAAGTGGCTGCCTCCTGCTATTGAATTAGGGAAGGCTGAAAGAAGCTGAGGAGAAGGGCAATCCTGTAAGAGGACCAGCAGTTTCAATTAAAGTGGATTCCCAAGATCCCTCAAACACTTGATCACCAAAGTGCATATATCAGCTGACATGAGGCCCCCAACACACATACAGCAGAGGACTTCCAGTTCTGTGCTCTTTTAGAATAGATGCACATAACCCTCAAGAGACTAGAGGTCCTGGGAAGTTTAGAGGTCAGGTGGGGTGGGGGGTATGGACATCCACGTGGAGACTGGGTGGGGAGGTGGTATGGGATGTGGAACATTTGGATGGTGGACAAGGGGTGAATAAAATATGGAGTGTATAAAAATAAATTAATTTAAAAAGACCACAAGGGGAGAAACCAGTTCTTCATAACTATAATGAAAATATGAGATTTAGAATTCTTAATTTAAATGTAACAATAATTGTCACTGATAATAATAAACAAGCATTTAAACAACAAAAAATAGAAATAAGCATTGAAACTTTAGTACTCAATGAAATAAATAATTTTGAAGTATTGAATTCCTATTTATTGTCACATGGTATTAGTTCAAATATGTTATAATTATTTACTTATATTTAACATGATAAGGCACTCTAGGTGTTAACCTTTTCATAATACTTTTGTTAAACTGCAGATAGGTACTGAGTCATAAATCATCTTTAGATAATGGAATTAGATATTGTATTTTTCATAAAGACTCTCATTTGGTAGACATGTACACAGTTTGAAGGGTCTATAATACTAGTTGATTGTTCCTTTTAAAATTTACTCACACTGAGGAGGTCAGGTGTATTCATTAATGTCTCATAGCCTAAAATATTTCATCAAGATCCTCTATTATATTGTTCTTTTTACAACAATAGTTTGCTTACAAACTTTACAAGTAAACATTATTCATAAGACATTACACAATGAATGTTGAAATATAGGGCCATTGAACATTTTCCTACGCGTATATGTGTGTGTAGTTAACACTGCTGTAAATAATAAAGCCAATTCACTGAGAAATCTTTATCCCATAAGACACTAATCATCAATGAAGATTGATTATCCTGTTATTATCAGGATTCATAGAATTAATTTAATAAACTATAATGTATTTTAGGTAAATGTATAGATATCTCCATAGTAATGGTATATTTAATTTTACATATATATATATATACACATATATATATAATATTTTGGGGGGATTTCGAGACAGTATTTCTCTGTATAGGCCTGGCTGTCCTGGAACTCACTTTATAGACCAGGCTGGCATTGAACTCAGAAATTAGCCTGACTCTACCTCCCAAGTGCTGGGATTAAAGGTATGGGCCACCACTGCCTGGCCTAAACTGTAATTCTTTATGGTACTTAATATCCACTTGAGAAAAGCAATCTATAATGTTGTTTTTTCTAAGGTAATAATTAAAACAATATCTAATGGCTGAGAAGCACCTAAAGAGATGTTCAACATCCTTAGTCATTAGGGAAATGCAAATCAAAACAACCCTGAGATTCCATCTCACACCAGTCAGAATGGCTAAGATCAAAAACACAGGAGACAGCAGTTGTTGGCGAGGATGTGGAGAAAGAGGAACACTCCTCCACTGCTGGTGGGATTGCAAGCTGGTACAACCACTCTGGAAAGCAGTCTGGCGGTTCCTCAGAAAACTGGGCATGACACTCCCGGAGGATCCGGCTATACCACTCCTGGGCATATACCCAGAGACTTTACCTGCATGCAATAAGGACACATGCTCCACTATGTTCATAGCAGCCTTATTTATAATAGCCAGAAGCTGGAAAGAACCCAGATGTCCCTCAACGGAGGAATGGATTCAGAAGATGTGGTATATCTACACAATGGAATACTACTCTGCAATTAAAAACAATGAATTCACGAAATTCCTAGGCAAATGTTCAGAACTGGATACTATCATCTTTAGTGAGGTAACCCAATCACAAAAGAACACACATGGTATGCAGTCACTGATAAGGGGATATTAACCCAGAATCTCGGAATACCCAAGACACAATTCACATATCAATAGATTTCCAAGAAGATGGAAGGAGAGACCCCTGGTCCTGGAAAGACTGGATGTAGGGGAATGCCAGGACAGAGAAGCGAGAGGGGGGTTGAATGTGGAACAGGGGGAGGGAAGGGGGCTTATGGGACTTTCGGGGAGGGAGGAAACGGGAAAGGGGAAATCATTTGGAATGTAAATAAAAAAATTTAGAAAATAAATTAAAAAAAAAACAATATTTTTTTAGACCAGGGTTTTACTGTGAATCACTGGCTTTTCTAGAAATTACTTCATAGGCCAGACTGCTGGCCTATGACTGCTCTCAAACTCAAGAGATTCACCTGTTTCTGCCTCCTACATACTAGGATAAAAGATGTACACTACCACATATTCCTCTTTCTGTCTCTATGGAGAATTGATTTGAAATTTTGATAAGAGATTGAATTAAATCTGTAGATTTCTTTTGGCAAGATAGCCATTTTTAGTATATTAATCCTGCCAATCCGTGAGCATGGGAGATCCTTATCTTCTGAGATCTTCTTCAATTTCTTTCTTCAGAGGCTTGAAGTTCTTGTCATACAGATCATTCACTTGCTTGGTTAGGATCACACAAAGGTATGTAATATTATTTGTGAGTATTGTGAAGGGTGTCATTTTCCTAATTTCTATCTCAGCTTGTTTATCCTTTGAGTAGAGGAAGGCTACTGATTTGTTTGAGTTAATTTTATATCCGGCCACTTTGCTGAAGTTGTTTATCAGCTTTAGGAGTTCTCTTGTGGAATTTTTGGGGTCACTTAAGTATGCAATCATATCAAGTGCAAATAGTGATATTTTGATTTCTTCCTTTCCAATTTGTATCCCTTTGACCTCTTTTTGTCATTTAATTGCTCTAGCTAGAACTTCATGTACTATATTGAATAGATAAGGAGAGAGTGGGCAGCATTCCTGGTCCCAATTTTAGTGGGATTGCTTCAAGTTTGTCTCCATTTAGTTTGATTTTGGTTACTGGTTTGCTGTATATTGCTTTTAATATGTTTAGGTATAGGCCTTGATTTCCTGATCTCTCCAAGACTTTTTTTTTTAATTATTTATTTTATTTTTTTTTAATTTACATTCCAAATCATTTCCCCTTTCCCGTTTCCTCCCTCCCCGAAAGTCCCATAAGCCCCCTTCCCTCCCTCTTTTCTCCATTCAACCCCCTCTCGTTACTCTGTCCTGGCGTTCCCCTACATCCAGTCTTTCCAGGACCAGGGGTCTCTCCTTCCATCTTCTTAGAAATCTATTGATATGCGGATTGTGTCTAGGGTATTCCGAGATTCTGGGTCAATATCCCCTTATCAGTGACTGCATACCATGTGTGTTCTTTTGTGATTGGGTTACCTCACTAAGGATGATATTTTCAAGATCTGACCATTTGCCTAGGAATTTCGTGAATTCATTGTTTTTAATTGCAGAGTAGTATTCCATTGTGTAGATATACCACATCTTCTGAATCCATTCCTCCGTTGAGGGACATCTGGGTTCTTTCCAGCTTCTGGCTATTATAAATAAGGCTGCTATGAACATAGTGAAGCATGTGTCCTTATTGCATGCAGGTAAAGCCTCTGGGTATATGCCCAGGAGTGGTATAGCCGGATCCTCCGGGAGTGTCATGCCCAGTTTTCTGAGGAACCGCCAGACTGCTTTCCAGATTGGTTGTACCAGCTTGCAATTCCACCAGCAGTGGAGGAGTGTTCCTCTTTCTCCACATCCTCGCCAACAACTGCTGTCTCCTGTGTTTTTGATCTTAGCCATCCTGACTGGTGTGAGATGGAATCTCAGGGTTGTTTTGATTTGCATTTCCCTAATGACTAAGGATGATGAACATCTCTTTAGGTGCTTCTCAGCCATTAGATATTCTTCAGGTGAGAACACTTTGTTTAGCTCTGTACCCCATTTTTAATAGGGTTACTTGCCTCTCTGGAGTTTAACTTCTTGAGTTCTTTGTATATCTTGGATATTAGCCCTCTGTCGGATGTAAGGTTGGTAAAGATCATTTCCCAGTTAGTTGATTGCCGCTTTGTCTTTTTGACAGGCAGGCCATCGCGTATGCAGGGTGAGCGGCGCCACCTCTCCAAGACTTTTAACATGAAGGGATGCTGAATTTTGTCAAATGCTTTTTCAGCATCTAATGAAATGTTCATATTTTTTTTCTTTGAGTTTGTTTATGTAGTGGATTACATTGATGGATTTCTGTATACTGAACCATCTCTGCATCCCTGGGATGAAGCCTAATTGATAGTGGTGAATATCATTTTGTGTATTCTTGGATTCAGTTGGCAAGAATTTTATTGAGGAATTTTGCATCAGTGTTCATAAGGGAAATTGGTCTGAAATTCTCTTTAATTGTTTGGTCTTTGATTGGTTTAGGTATAAGCATTATTGTGGCTTCATAGATTGAATTGTGTAGTGTTACTTGTGCTTCTATTTTGTGGAATAGTTTGGAGAGTATAGGTTTTAAGTATTCTTGAAGAGCTGATAGAATTCTCCACTAAACCTATCTGGTTCTGGGCTTTATTTGGTTGAGAGAGTGTTGATGACTGCTTCTATTTCCTCAGGGCTTATAGGACTATTTAGATGGTTTATCTGATACTGTTCTTACATCAGCACCTGGTATGTGTCTAGAAAATCATCCATTTCATCCAGATTTTTCAATTTTGTTGAGTATAAGCCTTTGTAGTAGGATCTGATGATTTTTTGAATTTTCACAGTTTCTGATGTTATGACTACCTTTTCATTTCTGATTTTATTAATTTGGGTAGAGTCTCTGTGCCCTCTGTCTAACCTGTGTAAGGCTTTATATATCTTGTTGATTTTCTCAAATAAGCAGTTCCTAGATTAGTTGATTCTTTGTATAGTTCTTTTTGTTTCTATTTGGTTGATTTTGGCCCCGAGTTTAACTATTTCCTTCCATCTATTTCTCTTGGGTGTATTTGCTTCTTTTTGTTCTAGAGCTTTCAGATGTGTTATCAAGCTGCTAGTGTAAGCTCTCTCCATTTTCTTTTTGGAGGCACTTAGCTCTATAAATTTTCCTCTTAGCACTGCTTTCATTGTATCCCATAAGTTTGGGTATAGTGTATCTTTGTTTTCATTAAATTCTAAAAGTGTTTAATTTCTTTATTTCTTCCTTGACTGAGTTATCATTGAGTACGGCATTGGTCAACGTCCATGTGCATGTGTGTTTTCAGTTGTTTTTCTTGGAACTTAAGATCAGCCTTAGACAGTGGTGATCTGATAGGGTGCATGGAATTACTTCAATATTCCTGTGTTTGTTGAGGCCTGTTTTGTGACCAATTTTATGGTCAATTTTGGAGAAGGTACTATGAGGTGCTAAGAATAAGTTATATCCCTTTGTTCTAGGATAAAATGTTCTATAAATATCTGTTAAATCCATTTGATTCATAACTTCTGTTAATTTCACTGTCTCTGTTTAGTTTGTGTAGCCATGGTCTGTCCATTGCTGAGAGTGGGGTGTTGAAGTCTCCCACTATTATTGTGTAGGGTGCAATGTGTGCTTTGAGCTTTAGTAAAGTTTCTTTTATGAATGTGTGTACCCTTGCATTTGGGGCATAGATGTTCAGAATTGAGAGTTCATCTTGGAAGATTTTTCCTTTGACCTATATGAAGTGTCTCTCCTTATGTTTTTGGACAACTTTTGGTTGAAAGACAATTTTATCTAATATAAGAATGGACACTCCAGCTTGTTTTTTGGGATTGTTTGCTCAGAAAATTGTTTTCCAAACTTTAACTCTGAGGTAGTGACTGTCTTTGTCACTGAGGTGGGTTTCTTGTATGCAGGAAAATGTTGGGTGCTGTTTAAATATTCAGTCTTTTAGTCTATGTCTTTTTATTGGGAAATTGAATGCATTGATGTTAAGAGATATTAAGGAAAAGTAATTGTTACTTCCTGTTATTTTTTGTTGCTACAGGTGGAATTATGTTTGTGTGGCTATCTTCTTTTGGGTTTATTGAAGGAAGATTACTTTATTGCGTTTTCTAGGGAGTATTTGCCCTCCTTGTGTTGGTATTTTCCATCCATTATCCTTTGTAGTGCTGGTTTTGTGGATAGTTTGTAAATTTGGTTTTGTCATGGAATATCTTGTTTTCTCCGTCTACGGTAATTGAAAGTTTTGCTGAGTATAGTAGTCTGGGCTGACATTTATGTTCTCTTAGGGTCTTCTAGGTTTCATCATCTCAGGTGAGAAGTCTGGTGTAATTCTGATAGTCCTGTCTTTATAGGTTACTTGACCTTTTTCCCTTACTGCTTTTAATATACTTTCTTTGTTTAGTGCATTTGGTGTTTTGATTATTATGTGTTGGGAGGACTTTCTGGTCTGGTTCAGTCTGTTTGGAGTTCTGTAGGCTTCTTGTATGTTCACGGACATCTCTTTCTTTAGGATAGGGAAGTTTTCTTCTACAATTTTGTTGAAGATATTTACTGGCCCTTTAAGTTGTAAATCTTTGCTCTCTTCTACATCTATAATCATTAAGTTTGGTCTTCTCATTGTATCCTAGATTTCCTGGATGTTTTGGGTTACAAGCTTTTTGCATTTTGCATTTTCTTTGATTGTAGACTCATTGTTTTCTATGCTATCTTCAGCACCTGAGACTCTTTCTTCTATCTCTTTTATTCTGTTGTTGATGTATTGAGATAATTGGTACCATCTATGACTCCTGATTTCTTTCCAAGGTTTTCTATCTCCACAGTTGTCTTCCTTTGTGATTTCTTTATTGTTTCTACTTTTGTTTTTAGATCCTGTATGGTTTTGTTTGTTTTTTTTTTCTCTAATTCTTTAAGAGATTTTTGTGCTTCATCTTTATGGGCTTCTACCTATTGACTCATGTTCTTCTGTATTTCTTTAAGGGCTTTTTATATTTCCTCTTTAAGGAATTCATTTCTTAATTCATCCAAAATCGTACACTGCATCAAATAAGTTGAAGATCAAATATGAGCTCTGCGGCTACTGTTTATAAATAAATCAAAGTAAGTATTTATTTAGCTATATGGTTAAGTTTGACAAAAAGAAAAGAGTTACAGTTGATCTCTAATTTAATAAAGACTAATAAATAATGGGCGAAGATATTCAGAGCTGAAGATAAGCTCTATTTTCTTAAATTTAGATTTCTTTTAGAGGATATTCCCACACTCATTCTTTTGTCTGTCAATGTATTGAAATAATTAGTACCAGCTATACACCAAGCAGAAAAAACAACACATACTTACAATTTAACATTGATTTAGAACACTCAGAGTCCTCCTAACTTGTCTGAACTGTTATTCCTTACCAATATATAGTATTCACACTATCTCAACCTCCTGAGAGAAAGGTTCCCATTCTTAAGGAAAGAAATATGGATCTGTGATACTGAGCCAGCTGCCAGCTTTAGAACCTTTGCTATGGTGTAGAGGCATCCTAGATTATTTAGGTCCCATAATTCGTCTTTAATGTCACTGGGTAACATAATACAAGTGCTTATACACTGTCTGAGGGTTTGAAGTCATTGAACCCTAGTATGTTAATTCTGTTTCATCAAACAAACTTGCCTCTTGAGATGGTCAACCTATTTGGTCGTTAATGATTATTTATTAAATCTATTCATGCAATTTGCCAAGAAACATCCCCGGTATTCCTTATATTTACCTTCATGGGACAGATTTCATATTACACTGAATTCTGACTTCAGAATTATGAAATTGTGTCCTTGGATTTAAGTTTTCACATAATTATTTCCATAGGCTCTTGGCAAAGTTACTTACACTTGCTAAAGTTATCTTCTTTGGCCTTATTCCAAGCACTATGCTTCTCAAATGAAGGAGTAATATTGTTCTGACCTCAGAATATTAAATTCTATCCAGAAATGCTCTTTTATTATTGAAGACATCACTGTAGCTTTATTCGAATAAGCTTGTAATATGATTTGCTGTTGATACTATTTATAAAACAAGACAACACAATTAGTTAATTGTGACAGAATATTTTCTCATCCTTTGTTGAAGTACAATTTTAAATATTTTATAAAACTATCAATAATTTTGTAGGATAGTAGCAAATATTCCTTTGTGGGAGTAACATGAAAATGTGTGAAGGTAAACATTGAAAATATTTGTAGTAATAGAAAGCTTTCCAATTTGCTTTAACTCAATTTTGAACTTAATGATTTTTTCCTTTCAGAGATAATATGTATATACCCTATACTTTATTTCTAAAGTGTTGATTTCAGTTTCATTAGTCATCTTAATGAATTGAAAGCAATTTACTTGTCAATTAATGGAAGAGTGGTTAAATTAATTTTGGCAAATACAATAAAATGTATGAAAATTACTATCCATAAATTTAGATACTGAGACTATTTAAATGTCTTATTAATATTAACATCATTTTGAGTAATCCCTCCAAATGATAAATATTCAAGTAATTTTTATAGAATAGATAATATAGTGGGAGTTGTTTGTTTGTTTCCATTTCTGGGTTTATTTTGAGACAGGATCTTACTTCTGTGTCCTGTTACTCATTAATGTATTTATTAATGTATTTCATTCTAGACTAGAACTTGGAGATCCACTTGCTTCTATCTCTGTCTCCAAAATTCTGAGATTAAAGGCTTGCAACACCAAGCCCAGCTATATACTGATTAATTCCTTAAGTCTCTAAATTCATTAAGTCTCTATCCTAATCCTCCATTCAGAAGATTTTAATGGCTCCTTGAGAAAGAGAAAGAAGAATCTATTTACATATTCAACAAAAATGGGAGATCCTATAGAATATGGCATTGAATCTTGTCTGTGGCAATATTGGTGGCTTACCTGTGGTTCAGGCTTACTTCTCATTGGAATTGTCCTTATATTAAGATGAAAATTAAAAAGGAATGAATTTGCTAATCTTAGTCAAAATCTCTGTCATTGAAATTCTTCTTTCATCTTTCTGGTTTATCCTAGGAACCTTGATGCCATGGGAGTCCAGGTGGTACAGAATCACTGATGGGTGTGTGCTAACACTCCAGGTCCTTTACCTTCACTAAGTGTTTGGTGATGAACCTTCTTAGACTCTGACCAACAAGTGATTTCTCTAAAATACATGTATAAAAATTCAGTATATTCACAGCATCTTTCTCAGTAACACATTGGACCTTCATGAAAATCACTTACAAATTAAAAACCAGGAGTCTGGTCTTAGGCATTTCATCACTCTTTATCATCTCCTTGTCATAGGTAAAACAGATTATTGACATCAGCATAAAAGGGTTTAGTAGATTATACTTTCTTCAAAGTTAAATCCAGTTCTATATGGTAACAGACTCCCTTGAGAAGACCAGGAGATCAGAGATGTCATCTTTAATGATATTTAGCTTATTTGCTTTTCTGAGAGTTCATTCATATGAAACATGAACAGAGCACATTAAAAGTCTAACCTTTCAGTTAACCCAGAAGAACTGTGAGCAAACTCTCAGTATCTGGTAGAGAATGTAAAAATGATTAGATACTTTGGCCTCTTCCTAGCTTTTTGAGACCTTATCTTATTTTTTCAAGGACATAGCTCTACTGGTTGTGGATTTGAATCATGAATACTGAGACTCAGGAAGACTAAAATCACACAGTTATGTAACTTCTAGAAACTGTAATTGAGGCTTCTCGTACACCTCTTCTTACATCACGGAAGAATATTCTATTTTAGAGATGTCTAGTATTTTCCATGGTGTTCAGAATATGTACTCCTAGGATTTGATGAGAAAGACATTGTTCAAGCTACATCCAATCCTCGAAGTTATTGTGATTCGTTAGGCATTTACATCATTCTAAGATATGCATACAGTTCTCCCTTTATGCCTTTGTGTAGATCTTCAATTATGCTTTATTCCAAGTAAAGTTTTTTTTTTCAAAAATTTATTATAATTTTCATAATTATCTCAAATATTGTATTAATTCTTGAGAGTTTTACATGGTATATGTTTTATCATATTCACCTCCCCTATTCCAATTCCCTTTAGACATATCTCCTTTTTCTTACCAACCAAATATTCTGTCTTTATACTTTTGAAAATCTTGAGTCCAATTCTTGCTACACTTTTCCTTGAACAAATAAAATCCACACTAAGTTATGGAGCTATCCACTTAACAGGGTACACATCCTTATGAAAAATAGTTTCTCTTTTTCCTAGCAACTATCAAACTATGCTATCTCTTAAGCTATGATAAGAATTTGTGTCTATTTCCTACCTCCAAGTTAGGATTTTCTCTAGGTTAAGTTTGCACAGGGCTTGGGCATTTTGTCACAACACTGTGAGTTCAGATGTCCAACAGCCCTGTTGTGTCCAGAAAACATTGTTG
The DNA here is from genome assembly GCA_036184795.1 of Tokudaia tokunoshimensis. Classification (NCBI taxonomy): domain Eukaryota; kingdom Metazoa; phylum Chordata; class Mammalia; order Rodentia; family Muridae; genus Tokudaia; species Tokudaia tokunoshimensis. Next base: position 39,366,258 of record BTHU01000023.1, read on the forward strand.
CCTTTTGGTCAACTGCACCTCTGGCTCTTACATTTTTTCTTTCTCCTCTTGTACTAGTATCACTGAGCCTCAAGAAGGTATGATATAGATGTCCTTTTTTATTTTTTCTTTTCTTTTTATTTTCTAAGTTTTTTTATTTACATTCCAAATCATTTCCCCTTTCCTGTTTCCTCCCTCCCCGAAAGTCCCATGAGCCCGCTTCCCTCCCTCTTTTCCCCACTCAACCCCCTTTCCCTTCTCTGTCCTGGCCTTCCTCTACATCCAGTCTTTCCAGGACCAGGGGCTCCTTCCATCTTATTGGAAATCTATTGATATGCGAATTGTGTCTTTAATTGCAGAGTAGTATTCCATTGTGAAAATATACCACATCTTCTGAATCCATTCCTCCGTTGAGGGACATCTGGGTTCTTTCCAGCTTCTGGCTATTATAAATAAGGCTGCTATGAAGATAGTGGAGCATGTGTCCTTCTTCAAAGGGATACAAATTGGAAAGGAAGAAGTCAAACTATCACTATTTGCAGACGATATGATAGTATACTTAAGGGACCCAAAGAACTCCACCAGAGAACTCCTACATCTGATAAACAATTTCAGCAAAGTGACCGGATATAAAATTAACTCAAGAAAGTTAGTAGCCTTAATATACTCAAAGGTTAAGCAGGCTGAGAAAGAAGTAAGAGAAATGATACCCTTCACGATAGCCACAAACAATATAAAGTATCTTGGTGTGACTCTAATCAAACAAGTGAAAGATCTGTATGACAAGAACTTCAAGTCTCTGAAGAAAGAAATTGAAGAAGACATCAGAAGATGGAAAAATCTGCCATGCTCATGGATTGGCAGGATTAATACAGTAACAATGACCATCTTTCCAAAAGCAATCTACAGATTCAATGCAATCCCCATCAAAATCCCAACTCAATTCTTCATAGAGTTAGAAAGAGCGATTCAAAAATTCATCTGGAATAACAGAAAACCCAGGATAGCTAAAACTATTCTAAACAGTAAAAGAACTTCTGGGGGAATCAGTATACCAGTCTTCAAGCAGTACTACAGAGCAATAGTCTTAAAAACTGCATGGTATTGGTACAGTGACAAGCATGTAGATCAATAGAACAGAATTGAAGACCCAGAAATGAATCCACACTCCTATGGTCACTTGATCTTTGACAAAGGAGCTAAAACAATCCAGTGGATAAAAGATAGCCTTTTCAACAAATGGTGCTGGTTCAAATGGAGTTCAACATGCAGAAGAATGCAAATTGACCCATTCTTATCTCCTTGCACTAAGCTCAATTCCAAGTGGATCAAGGACCTCCACATAAAACCAGACACACTGAAACTAATAGAAAGCAAACTAGGGAAGAACCTTGAACACATGGGCACAGGGGAGAATTTCCTGAACAGAACTCCAATAGTTTATGCTCTAAAGTCAAGAATTGACAAATGGGACCTCATAAAATTGCAAAGTTTCTGTAAGGTAAAGGACACTGTCAAAAGGACAAAGCGGCAATCAACTAACTGGGAAATGATCTTTACCAACCCTACATCCGACAGAGGGCTAATATCCAATATATACAAAGAACTCAAGAAGTTAGACGCCAGAGAGCCAAGTAACCCTATTAAAAAAATGGGGTACAGAGCTAAACAAAGAGTTCTCACCTGAAGAATATCGAATGACTGAGAAGCACCTAAAGAGATGTTCATCATCCTTAGTCATTAGGGAAATGCAAATCAAAACAACCCTGAGATTCCATCTCACACCAGTCAGAATGGCTAAGATCAAAAACACAGGAGACAGCAGTTGTTGGTGAGGATGGGGAGAAAGAGGAACGCTCCTCCACTGCTGGTGGGATTGCAAGCTGATTGCAACTACTCTGCAAAGCAGTCTGGGGGTTCCTCAGAAAACTGTGCATGTCACTCCCAGAGAATCCAGCTATACCACTCCTGGGCATATACTCAGAGGCTTTTCCTGCATGCAGTAAGGACACATGCTCCACTATGTTCATAGCAGCCTTATTTATAATAGCCAGAAGCTGAAAAGAATCCAGATGTCCCTCAATGGAGGAATGGATTCAGAAGATGTGGTATATTTTCACAATGGAATACTACTCTGCAATTAAAAACAATGAGCTCAGGAAATTCCTAGGCAAATGGTCAGAACTTGAAAATATCATCCTTAGTGAGGTAACCCAATCACAAAAGAACACACATGGTATGCAGTCACTGATAAAGGGATATTAACCCAGAATCTCAGAATACCCAAGACACAATTCGCATATCAATTGATTTCCAAGAAGATGGAAGGAGAGACCCCTGGTCCTGGAAAGACTGGATGTAGGGGAAGGCCAGGACAGAGAAGGGAGAGGAGGTTGAATTTGGAAAGGAGGGAGGGAAGGGTGCTTATGGTAGAAACGGGAAAGAGGAAATGATTTGGAATGTAAATAAAAAAACTTAGAAAAAAAAAAGTAAAGTTTTCCAAAATGAAAAAAAAAAAAAAAGTCGATGTATGGTTCGGGAAATTCAATCAGATATCAATACAAGCTCATCTTACCAAAAAAAAAAAAAAAAAAAAAAAAAAAAAATCCCTGAAAAAAATGTTAAATTCATACATTGACAAAGTGGGGCATTATATGCACCAGAGATATAAGACATTCTTTTTTTTTATTTTTTATATTTTTATTTGCATTCAAAATCATTTTCCCTTTACTGTTTCCTCCCTCCCCGAAAGTCCCATAAGCCCCCTTACCTCCCTCTTTTCCCCATTCAACCCCCTCTTGCTTCTCTGTCCTGGCATTCCCCTACATCCAGTCTTTCCAGGACCAGGGGTCTCTCCTTCCATCTTCTTGGAAATCTATTGATATGCATATTGTATCTAGGGTATTCTGAGTTTCTGTGTTAATATCCCCTTATCAGTGACTGCATACCATGTGTGTTCTTTTGTGATTGGGTTACCTCACTAAGGATGATATTTTCAAGTTCTGACCATTTGCCTAGGAATTTCCTGAGTTCATTGTTTTTAATTGCAGAGTAGTATTCCATTGTGTAAATATACCACATCTTCTGAATCCATTCCTCAGTTGAGGGACATCTGGGTTCTTTCCAGCTTCTGGCTATTATAAATAAGGCTGCTATGAACATAGTGGAGCATGTGTCCTTATTGCATGCAGGTGAAGCCTCTGGGTATATGCCTAGGAGTGGTATAGCCAGATCCTCTGGGAGTGTCATGCCTGGTGGGATTGCAAGCTCGTACAACCACTCTGGAAAGCACTCTGGCGGTTCCTGAGAAAACTGGGCATGATATAAGAGATTCTTGATAGCTTCGTTACCTCTTTGAAGCTATCAAATGGTTTGACCTCAACAAACTGTTTGGTAAAGTGATCTAGATATCTAACTCTTCAATTCGTTACTTTTTCTTGATAAACTTTTGTCTTGCAACATTTTAATTTTCATTTTTTTATAATAATTTAAAGTACTAAATATTAAGCATGTCAATCTTAAAAGCAATGAGAAAGATATTTGTGAGCAATAATATTGAAAATTTTGGTTCACATTATTAAACTTCAAGACTAAATTTCATGCTTTGATATACACTTGGGAATTATGTCTTACAAATTTTTGATTGTTTTCCTACATATTTTTTAGGAAGTGCTGGACTATATCCAAAGTTCCAAAATTATTGACATCATAAACTTTGCATATAAAAATGAAATCCATAAATATAAAAGCAGTTATAATTTACTTTTTGCTAGGAAACGAAACGACTAAAGTACTCATCTAAAATACCTACAAACTCAGTATAATGTGCAACTGAAGAAGTATGTCTATTTAAGAAGTATTGGATAGACTTTCGTATAAAGTCTCTTCCAGTTGCATGTGTAGTACTAAACGTTCTCAGTTCTCTCCTGCTTTCCACAGATAAACGCAAAATAAAAATGCAGAGACACTGAGTACAGGAAAAGTGAGAACATGCTCAAATGTAAGGCAATCAGGCTTCTTCTGCAGATTAACTATCAAAGAATAACCCAGAGTCATTCATTTAAAGCATTGAAGAGTTTCTGTTATGTACTTCCCTGAAGACAATCTCCCAGATCAAAAGCAAGGATGATACTTTAAATAGCAAAATCCGGAAATGTTCTCAAGGAAAAAAAGGCTGGTAATTTCTATTGGCATATATCAAACTGTTACTGCTGAGCTGCAAATCTGTGTGTTGAATGGAGATAAGATAGTTACTGACTAACAGAAAATGCTTTGCATTTAAGCATATTTCCGCTTTCTCCTGACGTCTTGATTGTTTGCTTTATGAAACTTCTGCCTTTTGGGTCATGTAGCAGAAAAATACCTATGTCTTTGTTCAAAGCTCAGTAGAGATTTAAAGAAGTCAATCCATTATTGTCAATTTTCAGAGAAAAGGGCATGTCCAGGACTGTCTTTGTTCTTTTGAGAAATCTTCCCAGAAACACCAAACTTCTGCATACAGCCCAATTGGCACTTTCTAAGTAGATCACTAACCCTGGATAGAAATTAAGCTGAAATATTACTTAATTCATTTAAAAAGAATAAACACAATCAAGGTTTTATGAATGAAGAAGGAGGATTAAATCATTGGGCAAAGTGTGAAAATGGAGGTCTCTTCCATTAGTTTACATAAAATCAATTTTACCTCCAATCAAAGTTAATCTAACATGTCATGCATGTAGCACCATAGACATGAGGCTTTTTGATCTTTAAGTGTGTCTCATAAGATAACATTTAGTAATGGTACATAATGAGATTTAATACAAAACTGTTTAATATCTGTTTTTGAAGAACATTCTAGAAACACACAAAAGAAAGGCAAATTTTAAATCATGACTAGAATGGAAACAGTGCTTATATCAATATATCATTGTATCAATGGAAACCCTGCTTTTCCATCAGCCAAATAATGCCACTAATTAAGAAAATGTTTAAAAGTCAGTACTGGAATTCAGGGTGTGTGTTATGCCTATTCTCTATGTATTTGAGAGGCTAAAGCAGGAAGAATGGATATTTGCTAATTGAAGGCCAGACTGAGCTATAGGACTTCCAAACTATCCTAAGACCAGTATAAGGCACTGTATCAACAAAACAAAACAATAAAAACAAAAATTACAAACAAAAGTCTATATGTGATTGTGTTGTTTTGTTACTATTCATGTTCCTTTATCATGCACATGGTGATGTTGTAGCAGGTTTGTGTAAATACACAACTTATTCAGCAAAAATCGTGGGAGAGGCAGTGTTGCTGAGCAATAGTATCAGGATTCTGTCTCTTCTCACAGTTACAAGGAAAACAGATGAGAAGCTAAGACTATTTCAGTGTAAATCTTTGAATGCATATTCTCTATGGTGAACATACAATGTGATCAGTAAGTAAAATTATACTATGATACTCTGTTGCTATCTTTGAATTTTGGTTGTGATTACATTACCAAGCCTTTATTTTATTTTTTAGAGTAAACTGGATTAATGTATCCAAAATTGTTCTATTTTTTCTTCACAAGGGAATCTTATGATACATAAATTTGCTTAGAAATGTTATTAAAATATGATAGGACTTATCATTCTAAATGCTCCTATGTATAAATTATAAAATAGGTGATCAGACTTGTATTCATCATACATTTTAATAGGTGGAAATATAATGTAGTTGCATAAGCAAGAACAGTTTTTTATTCTACTCAGTCCCATAGGAATTAGCTAGCAGAGATCAGCATAGAGCTAGGCTTTAACCAAAATTAAAGATTAATTAATCAGTCATGCTGAAAAGGGAGCTTCCTGAAAATTTTTCATGCATAATTTGCTGATTTTATCAGTAGTATTTAGTTATGTGATCATGCAATGTATACACATATAGTGCCATATAAGCCACAATTATTACAGGAAAATGGAATGTAACTGTGAATAGGCTTAGTCAAAGAATTGGCCTTGCATGCCCCATAACCAAGTAGAAGAAAAACTAAGCTGTCTCAGTGTTTGCCACTGTACAAACTGGCATGGACTTGATATATTACTCTCTATGGCAAAGTAGTTTCTGAGTAAATTGGAGATCTACTATTAAGTAAACAGAATTTAATAAAGAAGGTGACAGTTGTTGAGTAAGACGGTCATGTGCTATGTACATTTTGCCCACCTAGTACTGTGTTGATTTATTTATTACATTAAAATTAGGATTTTGAAATTTTATGTGAAGTTGACTATCAGAATGTTAAGGGAGAGGAAGAAAGTTTCCTATGAGAGGGATCATGGAAAAGGGGAACAGCAGAAGCAATAGAGGTATAGGAAGCATAAAGCAAGCATGCTGGACTAGACTTTTGTTGTTGTTGTTGCTGTAACTGCTAAAATTTTCTAATCAAAAGCAGCTTGAGAGGGAAAGGAATTATTTAAACTTCAGATAATGGTTCTTCAGAGTGAAAACTCAAGCAGGAAAGTGAAGCAGGAATCATAGAGGACCACGGTTTACTTGATAGCCCTCTTTCTCTCTGATGTATTTTCTGCTTTTATATATGCCAGAGTCCACCTGTATAGGGATGGTGATACACAGTGTTCTGGTCACTCCCACATCAATGAAATCAATCAAAATAACTTGTTAGAGATGAGGTCATGGACTGTTGTGATCATGAACATTCTTCAGTTGAGGTTCCTTTTTCCTAGTCAGCTGTGGCTTGTGTCAAGTTAACAATGGAAACTAAACAAAGAACATGCAGAATATAGGTTAATAGGACCAAATAAGAGTGTAAATGAAGGCTGAAACACAGTTGAAGTGTTTCTCTTTCTTCTTCTTAATTATTTCTTACAGTTCTCCACTTTACATTAGAAAGGATGTTTGGAGGTTTCAGAATTCATTATTGTTTCTGAGTGAATTGATAAAGAGCCCAATGGAAATACTTCCATGAGTACTAATTCTTACTAAAATATTACTGATATGATTTGATTGTTGTTTGAGTGTCCTTGCCAAAATTCATACATTGGAATATTAATTCTTATGGTGGCAATTCTGGGGGACAATAAATCATGCTGAGGATGTATTTGGTGTTACTGCCCTCTGATTTGATATCCTTTTGTTAATTTTTCTTTTAAGAGTGATTTGCTACAAAAGAGAAAGACTGATCCCTTAATTTTGTTCTCACACCTTTGTTCTCACACCTCACTACTTGTAATTGTCTTTATTACAAGTACACCCACCATTAATCATAAGGTCTTATGTAGAAACTAAGCAAATGGGACTGCATGGTCTCAAATTTTAATGCTCTAGAACTGTTAGTAAAGCAAATAGCTTCTTTTAGTTTATTTATTACCTAGGCTCAAATATTTTAGAAGACCAAAACCAAAATTTAATACCTGCAAAAACCTGGAGTCTAGCAAAACCTTTACTATATAGAATAGTTAATGTCCATTGGAATTAAGTGAACTGTAGGAAATCGCAAGTGAGGCTTGTATGCTACTTGTATGCTTTACCTTGTTGTTATATGTTAGGGTCTGTTAACATTATAGCAGTATCACCAAATTCATTTTCAGTTTCAGAAATTTCTATCTTCTGAATACATAAAAGAATACATAAGGAATAAAAGGAAACTAATAATAAAATAAGTTATAACTTATACTTCATTAGGAAAATTAACAAGGTGATCTAATGTGAAGCCTACAGATTAATAACGTTTTACACCTATAATGCCTATGAATGTCATTGCAAGGAATCTTCAACAAATAAATGTTTATATATATTTGATATAAATGTAAAACTTCATATAAATATTCCATATTAGTCAGGGTCCTCTAGAGTCACAGAATTTATGGATAGTCTCTATATAGTAAGGGAATTTGTTGATGACTTACAGTCTGTAATCCAACTCCCAACAATGGTCAACAGTGGCTGTGAATGGAAGTCCAAGGATCTAGCTGTTGCTCAGTTCCACAAGGCAAATAGGTGAAGAAGAGAGAGTCTTCCTTCTTCCAATACCCTTATGTAGATCTCCAGCAGAAGATGTGGCCAAGATTAAATGTGTGTGCCACCATGCCTGGATCTGGGACTCATTTTGTCCCAGATGAACTTGAACTCAGAGATCTCCCCGTTTTAATCTCCTGGGATTCATAGCCACTATGCCTCAAGATCTCCATGCCAAGATCAAGGTTAGAAACATGTATCTCCCAGCCTCCAGATTAGGACCACAGGTGAGCCTTTCAATTCTGGATTGTAGTTCATTCTAGGTGTAGTCAGATTGACAAACAGGAATAGCCACTACATATTCTTTAGTAACAAAGTTAACCATACTGTTTAGGAAATACTATGTTGGCATCAAAGATCAATGAAAATAAGTTAGCTCCATTCAAACTCACAGGTTCCTTCTGTTCTTATGCTCCAGATTAAACGTAAAGGTCTTGTATTATTCAACTTTTCAGACAATCATAATGTGAAATTCAGCACAAATATTATTATTTGGGCTGTGGTTATAGTTTATTAATTCCTGAATTCCTAGAAAATTGTATGATTTATAATTTTTGTCTTGTCATACTACTTCTCATACTTCCCTTGAAATTTGTTATCGTTGTTGTATATCAACAAAACATTTGTGATAGTTCATTTTATTAACAACATGATTTCATTGCTTAATTTATAGACTTAATAAATCAGGAAAATAACTTTTTGAAGACAAATTATTTTCCAAATAATTTTTGTGACTTTTAAATGATACATATAGTAACAACAATGATTGGCTTTACAAACATCAATACACAATCCTAATTTCTCAGGGCTTTCCTTACTTTGTTATTATAAAAATGCAGTCAGTATAAATTCAGATTCTTAGTTTCCAAAGTTGTCTGGGGTGGGGAAAGTTGGCTTTTAAAATAGAACTTTTAGAGTACTATTGGGTTAACAGAAAAACTGAGAAGAAAGTACAGATTTCCCATGGAATCTGTGTGCTCACAAAACACAACCTTTACTGGTATCAGCAACCTGTACCTCCCTTAGTGATACAGTTATCACTACTGGTAAAACTACAAAGATACACCTTTATCATCTGAAGACAATAGTTTACTTTAAGAGTTACTCTTGTAAATTTATTCCTTTTGGGTATAGGTGGATGTATAATGATAGGTTTCAACTGTTAAAAAGTGGCTGTGCTCTTTTTATTCTCTTTGTATTTTGCATTTCCAAATTGTCACACAGAGAAGGAATCAAGTTCTGGGTAGTATTTTCAGTTTGATTTCTTTCAATTAGTTCTGTGTATTTAAGATTCTAATAGGTATGTCTGTCTTAGTTAGGGTTTTACTGATGTGAAGACACCATGACCAAGGTCAGATTCAGAGGTTTAGTCCATCATCACCAAGGCAAGAGAATGACATCATGCAGGTAGTCATGGTGCAGACAGAGCTAAGAGTTCTACATCTTCATTTGAAGGCTGCTTGTGGGAGACTGACTTCCAAGCAGCTAGGGTGAGGGTCTTTAGCCCATGACCACAGTGACACACCTACTCCAACAAGGCCACAACTCCTAATAGTGCCACTCCCTAGGCCAAGCATATACAAACTATCACATTCCTTCCCTGGCACCTATAAGCTTGTTCAAGCATATGAGTCTATAGGGGACATACCTAAACTTAGTATAATGCAAAATACATTTAGTCCCCATATTCTATAGTAGTATCAACAATGTTAAATATACAAAGTGCAAGGTCTCTTCTGAGATTCATCCAATCACTTAACTGTAAATCCTAAGGCGAGACAGGAAACCAGTTAGGCAAATTCCAAACTCTCCATCTTCATGTCTGATATCAAAGTAGTCTTCAGATCTCCAATTCCTTTTTCATCTTTGTTGATTGCAACAAACTTCTTTCCCCTGGGCTGGTTCCACTCCCTGTTAGCAACTTTCCTCAGCAGATAATCTACAGCTCTGGCCTCTCAAACATCTTGGGGTCTCCGAGGCAACTTCAATGTTACAGCTTCTTGTTTCAATGTCTAAGCTACACACATGATCTTCTGGACTCATCCAAAGGTCTGGCTTCACTTCTCCATCTCTGCTCTCTATAGCACTCTAAGCTCAGGTTGATCCACTCCATTGTTGCTGCTGTTCTTGGTGATCAACCCATGGTACTGGCATCTCCAATAAATACACTAGGGTCTTCCACTATAACTAAGCTTCACCAATAGCCTCTCATAAGTTCTTTTCATGGTGCTAAGCCTTAACTTCTTTGCATGACCACTTCAGTCCTGGCCTGTCAACTACAACTGAGGTTGCACTTTTACCAATGGTTTTCCATGGCCTGTCACAGTGGCAAGCCTCAGCATGTTTCAAAACCCAGTACCACCTGGGTGACTCTTACACATTACCAAGTACAGCTGCAGCATGAAGTATAGCCATGGCTATCTCTGGAACACAGCTTCTCTGTGCACTCAGAAACCACTTCCCAGAAGATTACACCTCAGTGATGCTGATCTCTTCTTAATCGCCACTAATTTCTTAGCTCAAGCTAACCTGTGTCACTTGTTCCAGTAGTCCCTTTTTCTTTTGACTCTAAAGCCATAGCCACATGGCTGAAGCTGCCGAGTTCTGCTGTTTGCAGGAACTAGAACATGACCTACTTGTTCTATGACATTATCACTAGCTTTCTGTTTTCTAACTCCTTCACTGCCTAAGCTTGACTGTACTGGATCTTGCTCTGTAGATTGATGGACATTGAACTCAGTGATCTACTTGGCTTTTTCTTCTAGAATTAAAGGTACCACCATACCTGGATCTAAACTTAGCTGGGTAGGATCTTGCCCCAAAGTCCCTCTCCATTCATCTGTTATCCCCTAGATCACAGGATTCTGGTCCATTTCACTTCCTGGTACCCCTTTTATACTCCAACCATATATTTTATATTTTTCCTTTCTAAGCTTGCTACACTTGTTTAAAATGCTCTTCATGAGATTTAACTAGAGAACCAAGTCTCTGTTGGACTTTTTTAAGATTTCCTTTGTCAATGCAATTAATAATTCTATTTATCTTAGTCTCAGTTAGACTCTTCAGACAAGGACAAAAATACCACAAAAAGGTCTCTCCACCACACTTTAAAATTCTTCTCCTCTAAAACCTCTAGAGCTAGGGTTCCACAGTTTAAATCACCCTCAGCAACAAAGTTTTCCGTATTCCTACTAGGATATCCCATTAAGCCCCCATTTAAAGCATTCCACCACTTTCCAAATCCAAAGTCCCCAAGTCTACATTCTTCCAAACAACAGCATGGCCAGGCCTATCATAGCAATACCCCAGTCTCTGGTACCAACTTCTGTCTTAGTGTTTTACTGCTGTGAACAGACACCACGACCAAGGCAAGTCTTTTAAAGAGCAACATTTAATTGGGGATGGTTTACAGGTTCAGAGGTTCAGTCCACTATCATCAAGGTGGGAGTGTGATATGATATCATGGGCTCATGATATGCATATCATATAGCCTCAGCATATCAAGTTTCAGTAAGAATAGGTGCATCTTCTCCTATTGAGGCTAGAAGAGGCAGCCCAGTAAGAGGAAAGTGTCCCAAATGCAGACAACAGAGTCAGAGCATCTATTTTCTGTCTGAAAGTATACTACTATATCATTAACAGTGTCAAGGGTGATCTCCCTCTCACAGTATACATCTCAAGCTGGGCAAGTCATTGTCTGCCTATTCTCTCAATTTCTGTTCCAGATTTTCCCCTGCACATTTTGTAGGCAGTACAAACTGTAGGTCAAAGGTCTTGTAGCTAGGTTCTTCAATGGCTGAGAAGCAGCTAAAGGAATGTTAAACATCCTTAGTCATCAGGGAAATGCAAATCAAAATAACCCTGAGATTTCACCTCACACCAGTCAGAATGGCTAAGATCAAAAAATCTGGTGACAGCAGATGCTGGCAAGGATGTGGAGAAAGAAGAACAGTCATTCATTGCTGGTGGGATTGCAAGCTGGTAATACCACTCTGGAGATCAGTCTGGAGGTTCCTCAGAAAATTGGACATAGTACTACCCAAAGACCCAGCTATACCACTCCTGGGCATATAACCAAAAGATGCTACATCATATGACAAGGACACATGCTCCACTATGTTCATAGCAGCCTTATTTATAATAGCCAGAAGCTGGAAACAACCTAGATGTCCTTCAACAGAGGAATGGATACAGAAAATGTGGTATATTTACACAATGGAGTACTACTCAGCGATTAAAAACAATGATTTCATGAAATTCTTAGGCAAATGGATGACTAAAAAAATGCTAAATGAGGTAAGCCACTCACAAAAGAACCCACTTGATATGTATTCATTGATAAATGAATTTTAGGCAAAAAGCTCAGAATACCCACGATACAACTCACAGACCCTACAAAACTCAAGAAGAAGGAAGATGAAAGTGTGGATGCTTCAGTCCTTCTTAGAAGGGAGAACAAAATACAGGAGGTAGAGGGAGGGAGGGACTTGGGAGGAAGATAGGAGGGAAAGGGGATAAAGCGGGGGCAGTATGAGCAAGATACCAGTGTCCACTTTTGAGCCCTCTTTGTAACTTATTTTCCTTTAGTATTCGGATGGTATCACAATCCTTACTTTATGGTTAATATCCATTTATAAATGAGAACATACCGTGTTTGTCTTTCTGGGTCTGTGCTGGCTCCTTCGTTGCTCAAACCAGAGGCCCTGTTGTCTCCGCCATCTCTGCCTTCTCTGCCGTGAGAGAGCTAGTCGCCGCAGCCTGGTCTGCTTTTTCCCCTCAGGGTACTCAGGAACCTTTGCACACAGGACTGGACTGGAAGGAATGAAGCTTAGCCGGGCCGGTGGGTTAGACAGGATCTTGGTCGGTGTGACTTCAGGATAAACAGCCTTCTATGGATATCGGATATCGTACAGCTCTCTTATTTCGGGATCTACAAGGGCAATATAAATCTTGGGAATTGAGTAGGGCTTGGGGATGAGTGTATATCATTGGTTGAAGCTGAGGTAATGGGAATGCTTCATTTGCATGAAGAGGAATTCCCTGAGCTTGCTGGGCGTGTCCTGATAGGAAAAGAGGAAGTTTAAACTGAAACCTGGCCACCAGTCTGTGAGACGCCTAAGGGTGGTGGAGGTGGGGGTTGTAAGACTCATTCTGCTGAGACAGGCAGGCTCCGAGCAAAGAGGAAACAATCCTAACTCTTGCTGGTTTCGGGACAAGATTTTCAGTGTTTGGACATGTCTCACTCTTGCTCCTGACTGTCTCCCGAGTTGCATGGCTTTCTGGCCCCAGAGATCTGGGTTACCTCACTTAGGATAATCTTTTTCTAGTTCCATCTATTTGCCTGCAAATTTCATTATGTCATTATTTTTAATAGCTGAGTAATACTTCATTGTGTAAATAAATGTACCATATTTACTTTATCCATTCTTTAGTTGAAGTGTATCCACCTTGTTTCCAGTTTCAAGCTATTATTAATAAACCTGCTATGGACATAGTTAAGCAAGTGTCTTTGTGGTGTGGTAGAGCATCGTTTGGGTATATGCCCATAAGTGGTATAGCTCAGGACACACATTTATATTAACTCCTTATTCACCAAGGCTTAGGGAATAACAGGAAAGTGGATGTGGAAAGAATTAGACAAAAAATGGGAAGAAGTGCTATGAAATACTATCTTATGGATATCATCATCATGATTTGATAGCATTTATAGTTTTCTGCACAAGAACTTACATAAGCTCAAGCCAGCCAAATCCATAGCATGGGTGGAGGTAGATGATCTCCAGGCCTGATCCTTTTCTGATGAGATTTTGGTAGTGTACAGCTGCTAGGGGAGGAAAAATAATTCTTTATTGAGGATATGCCACCTGAGAAGTTTCCCATGGTACAGTAGAGACCTCACATCTATCTATGCACATATGGGCAGTACTAATTAGACTTGCTGAGTAATTAAAAGAAAAAAGAAATGAAGTTGAGAAGGTAATGACAGGGACATATGGGAGGGAAGAGAAGGGGGCAATTGAGGGTACATATTGCATTTCATTATATAGATGTACAAAATCCTCAAAAATAAGAGTTAACAGCTACATAGGCTTGTTTTCAATTAGATAGTAAAGCATAGGCATCAAGAGAAAATTAAGTATTATTAATTTATTAGGTAAGTGTACATGATTGTGTCATGGAATTCAGGTGGAGATCAGAAGAAAATTTTCAAGAGTGAGTTTTCTTTCCACCATGTGGTTCTCAGGCATTCAACTCAATATATCAGGCTTAATAGCAAGTGCCTTTATCCACTAAACCTCTTGACAGTCCTAATTGCTGGTTAATTAGAATAGCATGCTACTCCAGAGCATCATAATCAAAAGATGGCAATGGAGAGATATAAATAAATTTTATATTAAACATGTTTCTCATTGCAATGACAAAATACACAACAGAAATCATTTATGAAAGAAAAGTTTGTATGGTTACAGAAGATCCATACAATTTCAGATGATTTTAGTTCATTATGTAGAGGATGTGGTGGAGCCATTCTATCTATTTTGAAGAAGCAGGTGACGCTGATCAGAAAAAATAGGGAACCACGGTTTGTAACAGACCAAAGAAAAGCCTTCAAAGGTCTGTCCCTTCTACTCTGTTTCTCCCAGCCGGGCCTTACACCTGAAGAGTCCACATCCTTAGTCCCACAAGCCAGACCAGGAGCATTTAAAACAGGAACATGAATGAATAGAACAGTTTAAAGTATAACAACTCTAATTTTTTCCATCTCCTGTAAGTTTGCCTCCTCTACAAATACTAAAATGTCATATTATCTTCTCTATGACATTACATTAAGATGTGCATCAAATCCAAAAATAAATGTCAAAGTGTGTTTTATATTATAGAAAATGTCATCCATACTGACAACCAGAAAGCCTATGGATAGAAGTACAAAATAATCAACAATGGTAGCATACATTATCTTCCAAATAAGATATGCTATTGATAAAAATCAAAAAGAAAATGCAATTTTTGTGAGAAAATTTCCTTTACTTGGGAGTAAACAACACTGCAGTAAGGAAAAACTAATATATCTGTAATAAAATAATATTTGGTTTTGTTTTTCAGAGATTATATCAACAAACAGTACCTCAAAGACCAACTACCAATTGAAAGCTTGTTCTGAAAACTGATGAGCAATCCTAAGGGAAGAGTAATTTGTCTAACTGATTAGTTCTGAATAGTATATCATCTTTGAAAGTAGGTAGATGTTCTAAATTTTGACAATTGTAACCAATATATCTACAAATGTCTCCTTTTAGTTTTCAAGAAAAAAAATATATATATACATACATATATATACATACATATATATATATATACATACTTATGGAAGAGAAGTTTCCAAAAGCTGAAATTCTAGAAAATAATGTTGGGAGAAATATTCAGTTCTAAATAAAGACCATTTAATTTTGAGTCAGTGGATTGGGGATATAATTGCTAGAACATTTAGATGTCTACACATTCTTTAAAAGTACAATCATGAAATTTGCTGGCAAATGGATGGAACTGTAAAATTCCTGAATGAGGTAACCCAAACCTAGAAATACACACAAGGCCTGTACTCACTTTTAAGTGGATATTAGCCATTAGTACAAGATAATCATGTTACAATCCACAGATCTAAAGAAGATAAATAACAAAGAGGGCCCAAGGGAGGATGCTCAAGTTTCACTTCGGAGAAATAAAATCAGAAATGGATGGAGGGAAAGAATTGGGTGGGATGGCATAGGGAGGGAAATGAGGTGGGACCAGATGTGGAGAGAGTGGCAGGGGTTGTGGGAGAATGCCAGGAAAGATAATGGAAATCAACCAGAGACCTTGATGGGGGAGGCATCAGGGAGTCTATGGGGGTGACCCTATCTGAGACTCATAACTGCAGGGAAAATGGAGTCTGAAATGACTACCTGTAGCCAAGTCCTGTAGCCAAGAAGGACTTACAGTGAAGGGAGAGGAACACCAACCCACCCATAAAACCTTTGCCTACAAGATTTACAGGGGTAAATATAGAGCAGAAATTGAGGGAATGACCAGTCAATGACTTGCCCACTTCCAGACCTAAGGGAAAGAGAACCAAACTCTAACAGTATTAATGATACTCTGCTATACTTGCAGACAGAAAAGCCTAGCATAACTGTGTCCTGAGAGGCTTCATCCAGCAGCAGATGGAAACAGATGCAGAGCCCAACAACAAAACAATACGCAGAGCTCAGGAAGGCTTGTAGAAAGTAGGGAAAATTCAGGGAGCTGATAGGGTCAAGGACAGCACAAGAAGACCTACAGAGCAAACTATCCTGGGATTATTGGGGCTCACAGAGACTGAATCACCAACCACAGAGCATGCATGGGCTGGACCTTGGCCCACTACACATAAATAGCAGATGTGCAGTTGGTGTTTAGGTGGGGCCCCCAACAATTGGAGCAGGAGCTCTCTGACTCAGTTCCCTGCCTATGGATCCCTTTCCCCTAGATGGGATGCCTTGCCTCCCCTCAGTGGGAGATAATGTTCTTAGTTGACCTTGCTGCAAATAGATATGCATAGTGAGGTTCTCTGAGAAGAAGGAGAGGGAGGAATAAGAGGAGGGAGGTATGAGGGCAGGACTGGAAGGAAAGAAGAGAGCAAGGTTTTGATCAGGCTGTAAAGTTAATGAAAAATTATTGAAAAAAATAAAAAAAAATTAAATATCCATGATTTTATTTAATGTTGAAAATAGAATACCTGGGAATCTGGTGTGATATTCCACTAGCTATTTTTTTTGTTGTTTTTGAAGACTGTTTTTGTCATTGCTTTTCTTTTTTCTTTTGTATTTCCATATGATATTTTTCATTTTTTTAATTAATTATCTTAATTATTCACATTACAAACATCCCACTTCCTCTTACCCCCTCTACGAGTTCTCCACCACATCCCCTCTCCCCTTTGCTACTGACAGAGTGCTCTCCCATCCACCTACCCACCTACTTCAACCTCACCCAGCTCGCATAACCCTTCCCTGAGGCAACAAGTTTTCACAGTTTCCCACTGAGGCCAGAAATGGCAGTCATCTGCTACATATGCAGCAAGAGTCATGGACCATTCCATGTGTTTGGTAGGTGGCTTAGTTTCTGGGAGCTCAGAGTAGCCAGGGAGAACTCTGAGGGGTCCGGGTTAGTCGATATTGTTCTTCCTATGGGGTAGCAATCTCCTTCAGTTCCTTCAGTCCTTCTCCTAACTCTTCCATAGGGGTTCACAATCTCAGTCCAATTGTTGGCTGTAAGTATCTGAATCTATCTCAGTCAGCTGCTGGTACAACCTGTCAGAGGACAGCCATGCTAAGCTCCTATCTGCAAGCACAACATGTCATCAGTAATATTGTTCAGGTTTGGTATCTGTACATGGGAGGGATCCCAACTTGGGTCAGTGTTTGGATGGCCTTTCCTTCAGTTACAGATCCACTTTTGTACCCACATTTCCTTTAGACAGGAACAATTCTGGGTAAAAATTTTGGAGATGGATAGGTGACATCATGCCTCACATGGGGGGGGGGCATGTCAATCTGCTAAAGGTGGTTTCATTAGGGTCCATCTCCCCACCATGGGACATTTGGGTTAAGGTCAAACCCATTGGGTCCTAGGAGCCTCTCATATCCCAGGTATCTGGGACTTTCTAGAGGTTTCCTCCGCCCCTGCTACCCCACTTGCTGTGCATTTCCACTATTCTCCTGGCCCTCTGAGCTTATCTCCTGTTTCCCCTCATACCCAATCCTGCCCCCTTTTCCCATCCCCCTTCCCTTTCCCACCCAGATTCCTCCCTCTCTCTACCTCCTGTTGATTATTTAGTTCCCCCTTCTAAGTGGGATTGAAACATCCACATTTGGGCTGTCTTTCTTGTTAAGCTTCATAAAGTCTTTGAGTTGTATTATGGGTATTCTGAATATTTTGGCTAGTATGCACTTATCAGTGAGTACATACCATGTATGTCCTTCTGGGTTTTAGTCACCTCACTCAGGATGATATTTTTAAGTTCCTTCCATTTGCCTGTGAATTTCATGAAGTCATTGTTTTTTAAGAGCTGAGTAGTACTCCATTGTGTAAATGCACCACATTTTCTATATCCATTCCTCCAATGAGGGACATCTGGGTTGTTTCCAGCTTCTGGTTATTAAAAATAAGGCTGCTATGAACATAGTGAAGCACATACCCTTGTGATATGCTGAAGCATCTTTTGGGTCTATGCCCAGGAGTGGTATAGCTGGCTCTTCAAGTAGAACTATTTCCAGTCTTCTGAGGAACAAGATAATTGATTTCCAGAGTGGTTGTACCAGTTTGCAATCCCACCAGCAATGGAGGAGTGTTCCTCTTTCCCCGCATGTATGGTCAGTTGAGTTTTTGATCTTAGCCATTCTGATTGGTACAATCCACACAAAATTTATTGTTGTTTTTTTTTCAGTTTCTGTGAAGAATTTTATTGTGATTTTGATGGGGATTACTTTGAATCTGTAGACTGCTTTTGGCTGGATGGATGTTTTTACAATATCATACCAATCCATGATCATGAAAGATGTTTACATTTTCTCGTATCTTCTTTAATATTTTTTTTTAGTTTTAAAGTTAAAGAACTCTTAGTTAAATAATCAACTAGGCAGGGCTCATAGGGGGTCACAAGGACTTAAGTGGCAATCACTGAGCATGTATATACTTGTGATAGGTCCTCTGCAAATATGATATAGTGGTTATCTGGGTGTTTTTGTGGGGCTCTTAGCAGTGGGAGTAGATGTGTCTGACTCTTTTGTCAGATCTTGGGACCCGTTTCCCTTCTACCATTTTGCCTTGTCCAGACTTCATATGATGGTTTGTGCCTAGTCATATTGCATCACATTATGTCCTGTTTTATTGATAATCTTGGGTAGCCTGTTCTTATTTCCATTGAGTGTTCTTTTTTTTTTTTTTTTTTTTTTTTTGAGACAGGGTTTCTCTCTGTAGCCCTGGCTGTGCTGGAACTCACTCTCTAGACCAGGCTGGCCTCGAACTCAGAAATCCACCTGCCTCTGCCTCCCAAGTGCTGGGATTAAAGGCGTGCGCCACCACTGCCTGGCTGCCTGTTCTTATTTCCAAAGGGAAACAGAACACTGTAGGTTTTGAAGAGGATAATTGAGTGTTTTTTTTCATTGTGTAGATGTTTCAGTTCCTTGTTTAAGTTTATTCAAAGATATTTTAATTTTTTGAGTCTATATTGAAGGTGACTGCTTTGCTGATTTCTTAGTAAGAATGTTAGTCATTTGTTTATATGATAGCTACTGATATGTGTATGCTAATTTTGTATCCTGCTACTTTCTTTAATGTACTTATCAGCTACATAAACTTTTTAGTGAAATCTTTAGTCTGTTTTTGTTTGTTGTGTTTTGTGTGTTTGTGTGTGTGTGTGTGTGTGTGTGTGTTTTATTTCTCTCATACATCTGAAGTTTCTACTGCCTCCACCCCTCCCAGTCCCTTCCCTCAACTACCCTCTTCCCCAGATCCATGTACCTACACCCAACAATATAGGGACTTACTTTTAAGAATTTCCTTTTAGCACAACTTTCATTGTGTCCCATATATATGTGTATGTTGTGCATTCATTATCATTGAATTCTAGGACATCTTTAATTTCTTTATTTCTGCCTCTACCCAGTAGTCATTCTGTGGTCTGATATGATGTAGGATGGGGTGGTATTTCAATTTTCTTCTACCTATTGAGACTTGCTTTGTGACTGAGTATGTGGTCAATTTTGGAGAAAGTTCTATGTAGTGCTTGTGAGAAAATATATTCTTTTATATTTGAGAGAAATGTTCTGTAGATATCTGTTAGGTCAATTTGGTTCATAATGTATATTAGCTCTAATATTTATCTGTTTAGTTTTTGTTTGGATGACCTATCCATTGGTGAAAGTCAAATAATGAAGTCTCCCACTCTTGATTCATCAATATGTAATCAAAACTACAGTAATATTTCTTCTACAAACATGGATGAATTTGTACTTGGGGCATAGATAATAAGAACTGAAATGTCATCTTGGTGGTTTTTTGCTTTAATGAGAAGAAATGTCCTCCCCTGTCTCTTTTGATTAATTTTGGTTTTAAGTCTATTTCATTAGATACTAGAATTGCTATACCAGTTTAGCATGTTCTTAGGTACATTTTCTTGGGAAATCTTTTACCAATCCTTTACTCTGAGCTAAAATCTTTGACTTATGGTGTGTTCCTTCTATGCAGTAGAAGAGTAGATCCTATTTTCACATCCATTTCAGTAGTCTGTGTTCTTGTTGCTGGGTTGATACCATTGGTATTGAGAGATATCAATAACCAATGATTGTTAATTCCTATTTTGCTGTTTTCTTGTTTTTGGAAATAGTGGTGTGGTGATTGAAGTGTGGGTGGTATTGGTATTTGTGTGTGTCTGATTATGTGTGTATCTTTCCCGTGTTTTGATTTTACTGAGTAAGATTATTTATTTCCTGTATTTTCACTGATGGAGTTAACTTTCTTGGATTGAAGTGTTCTTTCTAGTACCATTGGGTGGAATGGATTTTTGGATAGATATTGTTTAAATTGTACTTTATCATGGGATGTATTACTTTCTCCATTTCTGGTGATTGAAAGTTTTTCCTGCCTGTAATATGTAGCCTCTCACAGTAAGGCCTTCCTCCAAGCCCTTCTAGATGTTCAAGTTTACATTAAATGATGAGGTGTAATTCTACCAGGTCTGCTCTTTTAGGATTTTACTTCTGTGGACAGACACCATAACCAAGGCAAGTCTTGTAAAGGACAACATTTAATTGGGGCTGCCTTACAGGTTCAGAGGTTCAGTCCATTATCATCAAGGAGGAAGATGGTAGCATACTGGTAGGCACAGTGCATGAGGAGCTGAGAATTCTGCATCTTCATCTGAAGGATTCTAGCAGAATGCTGGCTTCTAGGCTGCTAGGATGAGGGTCTTAAAGGTCACATCCACAGTGACACACCTACTTCAATACAGTCACACCTTTTAACAGTGCCACTCCCTAGGTGGAACATATGCAAACCATCACATCTGCCTTTATATGCTACTTGATCTTTTTTCCCTTGCAGCTTTAATATTTTTTCTTTGTTTCATATGTTTTCTCTTTTGATTATTATGTGGCAAGTGAACTTTCTTTTTTCGTCCAGTGTATTTGCTGTTCTGTCAGCTTTTTGTACCTTTATAGGCATATCCTTCTGTAGGTTAGGGTACTTTCTTCTATAATTTTGTCAGAAATATTTTCTGGATTTTGAGCTGGGTTTCTTCTCCTTCCACTAGTCTTACTATTCTTCAGTTTGGTCTTTCATAATGTTCCAGATTTCCTTGATATTTTGTACCAGGAAATTTTTGGATTTAATATTTGTTTTGTATCTGCTTCTTCTAGCCTGTCTTCAATACCTGAGATTTACTCTTCCCTCTCTTATATTCTGTTGGTGATGCTTGCATTTGTAGTTCCTGTTCACTATCCTAGATTTTCCACTTCCAGAATTCCCACCTTTAGTGATTTCTTTGTTTCTTCTATTTCCATTTTCAGGTATTGAACAGTTTTATTCATTTCCTTTAATTGTTGATTTTTTCTTTTCTTTCTTGGCTTCATTTAAAAGGAATTAAATCATTTCTTCAAATTTTTGTTGGTTTTCTCCTTGATTTCATTCCGGAATTTGTTCATTTCCTCTTTAAGGACCTCAATCAGCTCTATAAAGTTGGTTTATGGTCATTTTCTTATTCTTCACCTATGCTATAGATAATATTTTCTGTAATAGGATAGCTGAGCTCTGGTGGTGACACATTGCCTTAGCTGTTCTTGATTGTGTTCTTATGCTGGCATGTACACATCTGGATTTAAGGTGATTATTGGTTTATGTGGCAATTTCTAAGTTTGTCTCTGATGGATGGATGTTTTGTTCCTTGGTTTCTGCATCCCCTCTAGTCTTCTGGTTAGTGTGGCCTGTGGTTGATCAGGAGGTTTCTGGCTAATTTGGGTATTGGAGCATTGTGATAAGGCTGGGTTGTGTAATTGGGTATATGGTATGTGGCACCAAAAATGTGAGGGGATCTACAGGTAGGCAGCCTATTTGAAGTTCTCGTGGTCAGTGTGGCCTCTGCTTCAGCAGAGTATCTTTGTTACAGTTGGGAGATAAGACCTGTCAACAAAGATGAGAGGTTGGATGTGAGATAGTTTGGCTGGACACCTTGAGATTGGGGGCAGTCTACAGGTGGTAGACCTACCTAGAGTTCTAAAGCCAGAGGGGCCTCTCATCAAGCAGGGCGTCTCTTCCAGAACTGGGGCTCAAAAAGATCACTGAGTAGGGCAGGGAGGATTTGGGGTAGGGTGGGCAGGCAATAAGAGTGTTGGGTGGGAGTCTGCAGGTAAATGGCCTACCTGGAGTTCTGGAGGCTGCGATGGCCTCTGGGCAAGTTAGGAAGCCTCTGTCCAAATAGGAGTTTAGGCCATAGTAACTAGGAGGAAAGGAGGGTTTGAAGTTGGGTATACAGGCACTGAGAGAGGTGGAAGTATTGGTCTGAGTGTGGGTAGCCTACCTGGAATTGTTGTGGCCAGCGTGGCCTCTGCTTGAGGATGGGGCTTTCATCTAATTCTGAGTAGGATCTTTTATATCTTGAATATTATCATCTAAACCTAAGTATTCTTTGAATTCTTTGTTTTCAATTTATAGCCCCTTCATCTCCTTCAGTTGTCTCTCTTGCTGTTGCTAAGTGTTCACATATTTTTGTTGAATAGATGTGGAGAAAGCAGACATCCTTGTTTTATTCTTGATGTTTGTAAAAATAGTTTGAATTTCTCTCCTTTAGGATGCTGTTTTCTGTGAGTTTGCTGTAAATTGTCTTTATTTTGTTGAGGTATGCTCTGATCTGCAGTCTCTCTAGAACTTTTATCGTGAGGGCATGTTGGATTTTGTCAAAGGTCTAGACTGCAGCCAATGACAGGATTATGCAGTTTCTGTTCTTTAGCCCATTTGTGTGCTGGATTAAATGTATTGATTTATGTAAGAATACAGTCAAGGAAATAATGCATTATGAACTATGCCTTGCGGAACTGTGAGATAGTGTCGAGAAAAAAGAAAGGCAGAATGCTTCTTACCTCAGGTGCATTTTGTTTCCTAATTATTCTTGGGCATGATTTCATGCCTCCTATAATAAACATTTACATTGAATTTATAAGATATGTTTATTTTTGTTGTATGTCAGAACACAGTTATAAAACCCAGTCCTGTCACTGTATCTGGAATCTCAATATAGCTTTCTGTTTTGCTTTTATGCTTTCCCAGATACAATCTATAGTATGTGCCAAAAAATTGTGCTTAAATTGATCTATCCTGAGAAAATTCTGGAAAAAGGTTGTTCTGTTAATATTTAGTGTGTGCTTACTAGTGTCTATTTATATGATTTTCTGATCTGAAACAACCTTCATTGGATCATTGCTTTCTTTATTACATTTGTGTATAAAAGTACACTAAAACTGACGTACCATTGTCTACAACATTAGACTGTGTTCCTTCCATCCTTTCATGTCCTCAAATCCTAGGTCTAGCAGATAAAATCTGAATAGGATATTAACAGATTTATGTAGTGTGTTAAAACATATCTGCCTTTTCTGGCCTCAGTGGGAGAGAATGTGCCTAGCTCTTTAGAGGTTTGATGTGCAAGTAAGGGGAGTGAGGGGAAAGAATACCCAGGAGGGGCCTACACCTTCTCAGAGAAGAGGAGGGGAAATGGGGAAGGAATGTGTGAAGAGGGGACTGGAAAGTGAAGCAGCAATCAGAATAAAACATAAATAAATAAATACAAAAATTAAAAAAGAGGGAAAATTAGGCAAAGAGCAACAGAGAAAATTGTCCATGGTTGATCTATCACGGGTCACATGCACACTGATGAACTCACTCACATACTCCACATATGAACCTCTCAGTGTGTTTCTCTCTGTCCCCGACTCTCTCTTTCTTACACACACACACACATACACACACACACACACACACACTCACACAGACACACACACACACACACACACACACACAGAAAAACATGTATTTTATTTTAGTACTTGTGATATAGCTCAGTGATAGAGTGGTTGTTGAGCATGCATGAGGCCCTTGTTTCAATGCACAGTATTTGAAACAGTGTCTAAAATTATGTGTTATTACAATAAAATGTTTCAATATTTTATGGTCCTTCTATTATTTCTTCTGTGTGTCTTTAAATATTCACTAATTTCACTTTTTAATGACATAGTATTACGCACTTACACTTAATTCACATATTAATCTGAAGAACTATTTCATTTAGTCCACTGAGATTGAAAATTCATTAAAAGAAAAGAAAGCTATTTTTCAAATATATTTATTTAAGACATATCACATTGATGCTATTTATATACTACATCATCCCCCCGCAACAACAACAACAACAACAACAAAAACAGAATGAAATTCTGGAGTATAACCTAATGAGGTCCTTCAAGAATTCAACCTAGTACTCCTCTGGAAACATTTTATCTCAGGACCTTGCTTCTGCTTTACTGTTACTATGGTTTAGTGAGAAACCTAATTTTCCTACTCTAGCAAGTTATATCTGACAAGAAACAGTTATTGTTAACTAGCTGCTAAGCATTGTAAGAATAAATATTTAAATAACTGTTTTCAGTCTTAAAGTTGTTAACAAAGAATTTTTTCTTAAGTACAAACAAAGGTATGTACTCATTTCTTATAAATGCTGTAATGAATGCATAGAGAAATATAGGAAAAATGAAGACTTCCTGCATTTGCAATGACCTTCTATGTACTAGTTGCCAGTTTTACAGCTTGAAAAACACATATTGATTATTTCATTGTCTATGTGAATCAGAACTCCAGGTGTGACTTGAATGGATAACATGAAATTGCTTAGTTTTCAGCTTTCCAGTAAAAAAGAGAAACCCAGGCTCCATTCTTCTACATAGTTCAATTCAGGAAGAGCTTTCTTCTAGAATTCTCAGGGTATTGAAAGAAGGCCTTAACGTGTACTTGTGGGATTCCAGGCTCCTTGATTTTTCTGAGTCCTGAAAAGAAAAGAGTAGCTTCAGAGCAAAGGCTTTTGACCATTGCTCCTTTGCAAAATGTTATTCTTATGTATGCATCTGAGCAAGGAATATCTGGTTCTTAGGATATAGCCTCAGATGCATTGAATATACATTTACCATCTCAAATGTATATGGAATGATAATCGTGACTTGAGTTTATCTACAGTATAACTACAGATATACAGTATATCTACAGATAACTACATGAAAAATTATGCAATATGCATTACATATAAAATTATCTTAATTTTATACTTAAATTATTACTTTAAAAATATTGCAATAACAAACATTTGCTCTCTGTTAAAGAAGTATTTGATTCATAGAAAATGGAAACAGTGTGTCTACTAACTTAGACAAAATCTTCTGTATCCCTTTGTTATTTTATATTTGTATCTGCTTAAATCCTAAGGTTAATCATCAATAACATATCAAAGAGGACTATTTTGCTCCTTAATTTAACTACTATAATATTAGTGTGTTACACGTTACTTAGCAAGAGTAATACATTCTGAGAACTGTGGCATTAGACAGTGTCTGGTGTGTGAACATTATAGAATGAACTTAGTTGGTAGAAACTGCTACACACTTAGGTTTTGTGGTATGACTCATTACCCCGAGACTGCAAATCTATAGAACAATGTGTTTAATACCAAATAACAAAGGAAGATAAAATATATTGACAATTATTTTGCATCTAAAAATATCCACACATAGGCAAGTTACATTAATGTTAAAGCATAAAGATTTTAAGTGTGATCTCCGTTTATGACATTATGAATAGAGTCTGTAAGAAGGAAATTGTCCTGTGTGAGTCAATGCGTGAAGAACGAATGTGAAGGCCTTGGCCCTAACTCTGCAATGGGTTTATAACTCTCAGAAGAACATCACAGGAAGGAGAAACTAATCGCAGTGCAGGGAGAGAGAGTAACTAAGTTGGGAGTCAGTGGAGTGAGTGCAGTGCAATGAAGAAATAATTTTTCAGGGAAGAGATGTTAACAGGGTCCTATATGAATACTATAAAGCATATACCCAAGACTTGATACCATACTCAGTTCTGTGTTCACTGTGGTACCCAACTTGTGAACCCTTCTCTCTAGAACTAAATAAAAATTAGGAAATCAACAGTTATTGCTGGCAGATCATTACAATGAACCTAGGGGTTGTCAACTTTGTTTGTCTTCTCAAAGAACCAGCTAAAAAATTCATTAATTTTTTCACTTGTTGTCTTTTTTTCTATCCCTTTATTTTCTCCTCTGATTGTTTTATAATTTATTTTTTTCTTTCTGTTGGATGGGTTTGAATGTAGCCTGGGATTTACTTTTATATTTTTCATTGGAAAATATTATTTTGTTCAATTTCTTCTGATCTTAGTTTCCCTTCTCTTAACTTTTCCCAGATCCTATATGCACACACACCAAACCCATGGTATCTCTGTCTTTCTCCTTAGAAAGCTGGACCAAACAAAACAATAAAAAAAACTTCAATTAAAAAGAAAAAGTACAATACACACACACAAACACACATACACATATGATCTATTAAAAAAGCAAAATTAGATGCATAATATGCAATCAAAATACAAGAAGATAAAAATAAAAAAGACCAAGCAAAGCAATGTGAGACAAAACTTTACAAATATTCCACTGAATTCCTTATGTTCACAATCTATTTCTGGGCAAGAGAACTACATTTAAGTGTGGCTTATATACCACTGGAGAAAACTAGTAGTTTTCTTTGCAAGTGATTGTTGATTGGATATATCTTTTTAGTTCACTTCTCCTTCTTAGTACTTCAATCTTATCTTGCTTGAACCTGTATAGGCTTTATGCATGCTGCTGGAGTCATATGTGCTTTCAATTCATACATATGTCAGTCCTGTTGTATCTAGAAGGCCTTGTTTTATATGTGTCTTCCATCCCCACTGGCTATTACAATATTACTGCCTCCTATTTCTAAGAGTTCCCTCAGCTCTGAGGTGAAGGATTTGGTGGAAGCATCCAATTTAGGACTGAGTACTCTGATATCTTTCTCTCTCTGCACATCGTCCAGTTGTGGATCTCTGTGTTAATTCACACCTATTGCAAGAAGAATCTTCTCTGATGATAGCCAAATGAGGCACTCATCTATAGGGATACAGAATGTCTCTCATTAAGAGTCACTGTATTGCTATATTCCTTTGTCAGAACAACAGTATTTGAGTTTCTCCTAAGCCTGTGGCCTACCTAATGTCAGGTTCATGGCCACCACAACAATGCCAGGCATGTGTTCCATGTCATGAAGTGGACCTTAGATCCAATCAGAGTGTTTGGTTGCTCCTACAATTTGTATGATCATTGCCCGAGCATGTCGTGTAGGCAGGCAACTCTTTTAGCTACATGGTTTGTAGCTGGGTTACCTGTATCTTCTGGTAGTATACAGAGTACCTTCTAATACCATGAATGATAGAGAGTAGTGGTGAAATGTGAAATTATGGCTTGGAAATTTATAGCTTGAGTGTCTACTTCTTAAAAAATTGGAAAGAACACTAGTAAATGAGTTAATGATGCAACTCAAAAAATTGTAAAATCAAGAACTAACCAATTCCACACCCAGTAATTTTACTCTTAGACAGACAATTTTAACTTTATAAAAGACTAACTCTTACTAGGTGATAGTTTTTCTTTTGTCACATCATTTGGTCTGATAGCTTCAGTCCATCTAACTTTGGATTTCAGTTGAGTGGTTACTATGGCTTTAGTTTTATAAGAAAAGTCATGAATATTAATATGTTAATATCAAGGGTAACAAAGAAAAAATGGAAGATCACAATTCAGAAACATGTATTAACCTTATGATGATCACTGGTAAAATGGATAGGTTATATGAAACCTGATATTCATAAATTTTGATGAGATTAAAAATAGTTTCAACTTCCTACATATGACAGAATGATCTTTAATTTTAGTCATTCTCTGCACTACTGAAATTACTCTTCTACCTTCTTATAATATGCAGTTTAGCTTTTCTAAGAAATGATATGAGGAGAAATTTTTATGTGAATGACAATTTTATAGCTTTATGGTACGTTATCTTTGGAGAGCTTATCTTTGTTCTTTATTAAAGCACTGGGATTCATGCCAAAGTATCTACTTTATTTGTGTGTGTCAACATTTTAGTAACAAGGATATTTTCAGAAATGCCATCTAGTAAATGAATTAACAGGAACTCATTTCCCATACCTAATGGTAACTCTCTGTAGTCAAGGAAAACTATGAAAATCCATTCATATATTCATATTTACAACATGAATAAGTACAGAGGCGATTATGCTAGGTGAAGTGAGTCAGTAACAAATAGACATAAACATTAATGCTTCACTTATAAGAGCTATCAAAGCTAATAAAACTAATGAAAATAGAAAGTAGACTTTTGCTAACTGAAAGGAAATGAGTACAAAGTTTTAATTATATAATATGAAAAACTAGAAATTTGATGTGCAAAATTATGTTTATAGTTAATACTATACAAGACAGTTAAACCTTTAAGAGTGGATCTCATATGGTTTCTGTACTCCACTTAAAAGTAATGTATTTGCTACATATTAATTGGATTCTCAATATGGTAAAATGCTTTCATTGGATTTGGCCTTTCAAAAGAGTTTAATTCTTACATCAAAGGAATTTGCATTTCAAGTTCATATGAAACAAATATTTGAATGAGGATTAGGCATCACTTCCAAGTGAATGAAAGTAATGACTTACTGATCATATGTCAGAATGGTAAGGATTAGAATAATATTCCTCATCTTTTAGTGGCTGCAGTGTTTGCTAGGTAAATATTATTCCTCAACAAAATGTCCACTTACAAAGCACATGTAATTTTCTGGTATACTGTGTGGCCTGAAACATATTTATTAATTTCTGTGATGTGGATAAATTCTGAAATTAAAGGAAAATTTACCCCTTTGGTAGTAGAAACAGAGATAATTAGTATTTCAAATATTAATTGGATAATTAATATTAACTAATATTATTGATTAATAAATTGATCAAGAAGAACAAATAGACATTTGTCAGTAATAGAGCTTGGGAGAAAGATGTACTTAATGACAAAATTCTAAGTACATGAGGAAAGCATGCATCAAATGTCAGATATTTGAATTACTGAATCTGATAAGGATTTGTAAGTAATGACAGAAAAAAAATGGGATGAATACCAGACAGATAATTAGGAAGGAAATGCATTTCATGTAAATATCATCATTATTAAAAATATGAATTCAAAAAAGCTATCAAATATAGACAGGCTTGGGTTCTATCATTGTTTTAGAAAGAGGAACCAGAAACAAAGTAGAAAGTAATTTAAGTGTTGGAAGCAGAAATTGTAGCTAGAGTTACAGACTATTAGAGCATATCAATCCATTACACAATGGTACATGATTTCATTCCATTATCCTCTATGACTGTAACTTCTGTTATTCTACTGAGAGTTAATAAGGACTGAGACTCAATCTTAGAATAAAAAAGCAGCAAGTGGTAGGAAGTTGGAAAAATAAATATGATGAGTGGAGATTTAGAGGGAGGAAATTGAAAAGGGCCAGAAACAGAAACTAAAAATGAATTGTAGTCAGAATATAAAAATCTGGTTATACTGGGTGACTCATATTGTTGTTCCTGCTGTGGCGCTACAAACAATATGAATCACCAGTACTCCCAGAACTCCCTAAGACAAAATCATCAACCAAAGAGTATGCATGGAGTTACCCATGGCTCCAGACACATAGGCAGCAGAGGATGGTCTTGTTAGACACCAAAGGGAGGAGAGGCCCTTGGTCCTGGAAAGACTTGATGCCATAGTGTAGAGGAATACCAGGACAGGGAAGCGGGGGAGGGTTGATTGGGGAAGGGGAGATGGCTTATGGGATTTTGGGGGAGGGGGGAACTAGGAAAGGGGACAACATTTGAAATGTAAATAAAGAACATATCTAATAAAAGAGAAAAATAAATCTGGATATACATTGTTTAGGAAAGAAATTTTAGTTGGTTTGTGGAGCAAACTGGTTGCTAAGTTTTTCTTCTGAAAAAAATATGTTAGTGAGAGGAAAATAATAACAATTTTTACCAAAATGGTCTCATGAATTTAATAACGGGTTTCTGATATTTGCCGAGAGAATGACATACATCATTCCATGTATGTTTATTAAGCAATCCATTTACATTCTATAGCATTGTGGTATATATTGCTCTCAAATCATATAATTTCTCAGTAACATAGTTGTGATTGTTTTAGCATTCTATTTAAAAGTGGCTTAACTTCTCTTTGGAAGCTTACATATTCTTTTAGAAGTCTTCTGATTAGCTTATCTCTCTGGTTTAATTGCTATAAATTACTCTATGCAAAATAGCATTTTAAAAAGTATTGCAATTATTCTTACTGATCAGGTTCACATATAATTACGGCAAAGTTAAATCATGTCTGTATATGATAAATGACCTCTTTAGTCTGATATTTAATATTTTGTAATTTCAGTTTAGCTAAAATATACCTGTATAGCCATCAAAATCATAGAATATTATTTGGCCAACTCACACTAGTATGATAGGAGATTTAGCAAGGTTATTTCTTAGATAATGGGAAAAAACAAATTTGTCATAGATAAGAAACTATAAAAATTATCTATGTAAGTTAATGCCTCATTTTCTCATTTAAAAACATGGATCTAGAAAACGTCCCTAATTTGTTCAAAGTTATCCAACACATTAATCACTGATAATGTATATGAGTATTATATTTTTTTAACAATGTGTGCCCCTCACTCTCCCCATTTCTCTTCAGAAGCCACCAGTCTGAGAGGATAAAGGGAGCAGGGGTGGAGAGAAAGGTTTGAATGGCCATGAATATCAAAGAATGACATCCAGAGAAGGTTGTTGCAGAGGAACAAGTCTACTTCTTTGTTGCAGGGTTAGAGTATGAAAATGTTTTTTTATGGTTATGGGTGGAAAGGGTTAATTAGCCATGGTATCAAGTGAGTGGAAAGGGCTGATTGGTTATAATACAGCACCTAATTACCATGCAGGTGAGAAGCCATAGCAGGACAGGCATGCTCAGTAACATAGCCTTGCAGAGAGTACTGTACAGGGTCAGTTTTTCAGACAAGGCCAACCAAGACCAGCCATCTCTTTTCAGCAACACTCTTCAAAGTCACTCTCCAGACAGAGATAGAGACTGTGAATCACAGCTAAGAAGGAATTCCACCCCCAATTTTGTGCTGTGCTCTGAATACCATCGGTTATGCAGAACTGTTACATTAATATTGAGGTTCCTTAGAACTAATGTGGTTTCTGATTTGTCCTTTTAAGACAATAACAACAGATAGTTTTTTAAGGTGGAAAGCATGTCGATAACTTGGAATTATATTTAGCTACACCCAAAGAAACAGAATATATTCTATGGGAATTTCTTAGAATTTCCTTGGAATTACAAATTTCACATAATTAAACATTGTCTCTATAAAATATTATGTAAGTAGAAAAAAGGAACTGTGGAGTTGACTGCTAGAAAACTTTACAATAATGGGTTTCACTAAATATATTTTTTGGCCACAACTATGGATTTATAAGATAAATAGTCTTACTATATTATGCAATTGATTCATTAAATCTCAAAATATATAGATAATTTTTATACATTATATTCTCATCTGTTCTCCCATAACTCCTGCCAGATTTTCCCCACTTTCCTATTTCCTACCCATCCAACTCTTCTCTCTCTCCCTCTCCCCCTCCCCTACCCCCTTCTCTTAAAAAAAAAAGTCAAGCAAACAAAACAAATAAGTTATAATAAGGGGGAAAAGGCACAAGAAACACACAGGGAGACATATACACATGCAATAACAAAATCCATAAAAACACAAAATCGGAATTCATAATATACAAGCAAAAGACCAGTGAACAAATGAAGACCCATCTAAAACAATATGAAACAAAAATTCTACAAAAAATAATATTGAGTTCAATTTGTGGTAGACATCTACAAAAGTGCATAGGGCCTACCCTTAATTGTGCTTCATATGTTCAACAAGACTCTTGAAGAAACTAATTTTTTTTTCTTTGCAAGCAATTGTTAATTGGAGAGAACATCGAGGTTAGGGAATGGAGCTCATGTCCCCTTTCCCCTCTCAGTGCTTGGACTGCCTCTGGCTTTTACTTGTGTAGAGCCCTGTGCATGCTGCTAAAGTTTCTGTGAGTTCATATGTGCACTATTGAATTTTCATTCCTAGTAGCTCTCATTTTATTATAAGAAAAGTTATATATCTTCTGACATATTTTACACAAACAAAGAATAATTTCCAGCACACCAACTATGCACACATGCTGAAAATTATTGTGGTACATAATTTTGAGGAATACTGTATCGATGGAAAAATGCACTTAAATGAAAAATTTAAGTATGTATCACTTTTAGTCCATGTTCTGTTTTGTTGTGCTGCTGTATTATTGAAATATTTATCATTACTAAGTCATCATCATTTTTAGCTAACTAAAAATAGTAATACTGCCTATTTCAGAAATTTTTGACTGAGTTCATAACTGTTTAAAACAAATTCTAAATTCTATATAACATACTATTTATTTCCAGGAGTTTATGGAGTTAATTTTAAGCACCCAATCAAGTAAAATGTTAAATCTAAACAATTCAGGCAGAGAACTTCAAGGAAATCTGGGACACTATAAAAAGATCAAAATTATAACTAATGTGTATACATGGGGGGGGGGAGACAAACCCAGATTACAGTCACATGAAATGCCTTGTCTGGCATCAGATGGAAGAGAGGTCCTTGGTCCTGTGAAGGCTCAATAGATGCCCCAACAAAGGGAAATCGAGGTGGGGGGAGAGGTAGGAGTGGGTCGGGTGGAGTGGCATATATTGGAGGCAGGGGGTGAGAGGAGGATTTGGGGGTTTTCGGGGAGAGGGGAAACAGGGAAAGGTTTTAGCATTTAAAATGTAAATGAAGATTATGTTCAATAAAAATGAGATCATAGAAGAAAATTTCCCCATTCTAAAAAGGATGAAGATACCTCCAGTATTGTTTTAAATTTTTCCAAGATTGTTTTAGCTATTGTCAGACTTTCATGTTCTCATATGAAGTTGAAGATTGAGTTTTCAATTTCTGTGAAGAATCCATTTCTTTACCTTGTATTCAAGATCTGAAATTAAGTCTTCCCTGTCTTTTAATGAGTTGAAGAGGCTTTCTTCTGCAATTTCTGCCTGAGTTTTTGTTTACAGTTTTATTTCAGTTTGTCTTTTCTGTTAAAGATTCTGGTTTTATTGTTGTTGTTGTCATTAATTCTATTTTTGTGTCTTGAATTGTTTTTATTTTATTCAACTATTTGCTTGTTTTAACAGTCTTTCTTAAGGCATTTATTCATAAAAACATTAAAGCCCTTTAGTTGAAGTACTTGGTGTTGTGCTTCACCTGAATTGCTTGAAAAGCCTTAGACAGGCTTATTGCTACATGTTTTCTGGATTCTGGTAGAGGCATATTGTCTTAGATGTTTGTGTTTGTGGCTTTTTTTGTTGTTTTTCTTTTGTTTTGTTTTCCTAGGACCTAGTCATTTGGTGTTTTAAAGTTTGAATGTTTCTCGGCATAGATGTCTACCCTCATCTCTGTGGGTGTTCTGTTCTTCAGTTACTATTGCCTACTCCATATCCTAGACAAATACGGTGGCTATGGGATTCCTAGTAAAGTCTATTCTGTGAGTTGGTAAATATCATAAATGAATCAAGATAGGATAAAAGAAAACCCTGAAAAGGGCAACAGAAAACAAGAAGGTGGAGAGACCCTATTTCCATGCCATAC
The DNA here is from genome assembly GCA_036184795.1 of Tokudaia tokunoshimensis. Taxonomy (NCBI): domain Eukaryota; kingdom Metazoa; phylum Chordata; class Mammalia; order Rodentia; family Muridae; genus Tokudaia; species Tokudaia tokunoshimensis. The sequence goes on from BTHU01000023.1 coordinate 39,400,195, forward strand.
AGAGCCACCAGGGGTGAAGGTAGGCTGTTAAGAGGAACTCTCTTTCACTATTATGTATGTATGTATAGTATAAATACAATCTCTGCATGAAAACTGGATTTGATATTTGTTTTCCTTCCTACTCATTGACATTCCTGGATAAACTTCACTGAGTTTCAAAATCTTGAAATTGTTGTGGAAAATGTTCAAAAGGCTGAAAATAGATCAGCTCTTACTCTTGTTGGCATATGTCCAAATAACTTTACAGTTTACACCACAGTTATTGGTCATTCATGTATGATTTTAACTCTATAATAACTATGAAATGGAAACAAATTAAATTTTCTTCAAGCAATGAATCAATAAAATTGTGGCATGTATACACAATGAAATTCCATTAAACTCTAAAGAAAATAAAGTCAGGGCTTGGGAGTTGGCTCTACAGTTAAGAGTACTGATCCTTTTTAGAGGCCCTGTGTTCACTTCTCAACAACATCATGGGACCTTGTAACATCAGTTCCAGGGAATCTAATATACTCTTTGGGTCTCTGTGGGCATGTCATGGACATGCAACACACGTGCATGTAAACAAAACACATGCATGCATGACCATGCACACACAAAAAATTGAATAGAAATATTGTCATGAAATTTGCTGTTAAACAGTTGGAACTAGATCACATTGTACTAAGTGTTGGAAGCCAGACCCAGAAAGATACATGCTGCATATTCTCTATTATTTGTAGACCTAGCTTGGCACAGTATATAACATGTTGTACCAGCAGAAAACAGGGAAAAAAAAAGGGAACATGGGAAGTAGGGAGAAAAGGTGCTCTAGAGAGAAATATAGTGGGACACAGGTGCTACGAAAGGGGAATGAGAAAGATGATGGAAGGACTTTATCTAAGGAAAGGAGGGAACTCCTGAAGGAGTGGGTGGGAGGAAGATAAAGAACACTACAGATGATAGAAAAGGCTACAGTGGAACAGTATTTTGTTTTCATAATATATAAATATATAATATCTAAGAGTGATATATATATATACACATATATATTTAAATGAACTTATGCTATTTGGGATGATAATGATTCTTCCAAATCCAGAGACTGTCTAACAATATCTCTAGTGCTTGGCATGGGAAACCTCACTTCAAATTATTGGTCAAAGGAATTCAAAATACTCTCCAAATAACATAATCTATTATTATTTTACTTGGTTGCCCCATAATTAGCAAATAAAACCCTATTGTTCATGACAACACGTACTTCAGACACAGTGTTTGGAGGAATACAACTGAAACTGACCTTGGAAGTCTCTGCCTTGGAGATTAGTTCTCATGACATGTGAAGATATTATGAAAGGTGTCAAGGAACAAAGTCAATACTTAGTTGTAAAGCCTGCCACAAAAATGACTAGCATGACCAGATGTATCCAAGGATAAACAGTGACACTTATATGTCAAAGTTAAACAATACCTTCCTAATTGGGTATAAGGTCCACTCAGTAGGAGGTAATCATGTCTGGACTGTAAACCTTGCTGGTGAGGAAATGGTGTCTAGAGGATTATCTACTACTGCCATGTTCTTGAAGCAGTATAATTCCTAACTGCATTCTAAATACCTATCTTTATATCCATATATAAATAATTCTCATTCTTAACAGATAGGTTTGGGGTTAGAGAGATGGCTCAGTGGTTAAGAGGACTGACTGCTCTTCCAGAGGTCCTGAGTTCAGTTGCTAGCAACTACATGGTGGCTCACAACCATCTGTAATGGGATCTGATGCCCCCTTCTGGTGAGTTTGAGGACAGCTACAGTGTACTCATATACATAAAATAAATAAATCTTAAGAAGAAAAGGAGAGAGATTTGACATTCAAAGAATTATATAAATGATGGTATTATGTTTTTTCACATTAGTTTTAGCTTGAACAACATTAGGTAAAACTTAGGTGCTTTTCACAGGCTACTAAGTTTTGGCTAGGTCCCAAGTCTGAACAAGTGCTAAAGTGCATAACAATCTATTTCAATAACTCATCTTTAGAAATGGCTCATTGCAGTGAGAAACAAACTGTTCTGGTCATGCCATCTGATCATCCTCATTCATTTGCTTAATATCCCTTCATTTGTTTCTGCTATGTCTGCTTACTTCTTTTACTTCTTTCTATAAGACATTTTTGTGCCTCATTTAGAGATGTATGCATATACTGAGGTTAGAGCATTCTCCATGTTTCAATATTCCTGGCCCGAGGGGTGGGCAACAGTTATTTTTCATCTAAGTTTAGATTTACTTTTATTTGACAGTTAGACATCTAATTTCATGTCCTTATGACCTCACCCCTCTCTCTCTTTTTCACCCTCTACATCTCTTTTTTTCACTTAAGCAACGGAAATTTGGTTTTTTTTTTCCACATGGATTCTGAAGTTAGAATCCAAGATTTGGGTATCATAGCAAGCTACATTTTTCTATAGCTTCTTTCCTTGGATTGTGTAGATGGTTGTTCTCTCACTATGCCCTCACACAAACTTTATTTTGTATCTATGCATGAAAGATTCTTATAGGAGTCCACTCCTGTTGTTTAGTGGTTTTACTTTATTTGCTTCTTTAAGTGTAGTATGACCATAACATGCTACTAGACTTAGAGCTTCAGGATATATCTTTTGAAGGGACAAAATTCAGTTCATTACATGTGCTATCATGGATTAATGATACTATTTATTTTTATAATTTTCATAAAGAAACATAAGTAGTTTTCTGCTGTAACTGTCTTGGTCAAAGTTCTATTGATGCTTCTATAGCATGGAGAGATACCATGACCAAAGTATCATTTGTAAAAGAAAGCATTTAGTTAGGACTTGTTTATAGTTTCAGAGGTTTAGTCCATTATCATCATGGTGAAGAGCATGGTGGCACACAGGCAGACATGGTGCAAGAGAAGTAGCTGAGAGTTCTATATCTGCATCTGTAGGCAACAGGGAGAAAGAGACACTGGGCTTGGCTTGAGCTTTTCACTTTCACTTTTTGCTGGTCATGGGTACATTTGCTATGAATGTTCCACTGTGTGTACTCTTGCCCAACTCTGGAGCCTGATTTGAAAACTTGATTATTAATCTTCTTTTCTTCTTAAGACTACTGACTTGTGTTACTAGAGTAATTTAGAATTGACTTTGTCTTTGAGAATTCCTCCTTCATTAAGATAATACTAGATGTTGCTCTCTTGGGTACTTAGTTAACAATAATTTTATTTTCAAACATTCTCTGTAAAAGCAAATTGCTTTTATATTTAAAATTTAAATTTAGAAATTAAAATATTTTAAATATTTAATTAAAAATTTTGAAATATATATATTATTATTTTTATTTCCAGGAAGGAATAACAAATTATCAAAGTAGATTTACCATCAAAAGTTGTTAGGGGGTAGTACTGTACCTCTTTTAGCTGTCTCTGAGTTCATGCCTTTTTGTCTGGAACCAAAACCAATTAATATTTAATGTCTTTTTATCTGGAATAAAAAGGAACTAAGATTATCTGTCATCAAATTGTTGTATCAAAACTTAAGGTCTGGTGTTGTAGTGAGCAGTGGAAATAAGCCTCTTTAAGAGATCATAAAACTCTGCACTACATATCTGATTTTTGCCGTGAAAACTGCTCTTGATTTAAATATTAGACTTTTAAAACAAATTCATCTTTTCATATATTACATCCCAACTGAAGTTTCACATCCCTCCTCTCCTCCCAGCTCCCCATTCTTGCTGCTCTGTCCCTCAGATATGTTTGACTTTCATTTCCCTACAGAAAATTTCAGGCCTCCCTGTGATATCACAAGTATTGAACTTCTATGCATTTTTTATTTTCTGAAAAGGAAAATAAAAATTTTCATTTTCTTTACCTCAAAAAACTATCACATACTACATAATATTACATAATTTTTTTCTTCTTCTAACTGTGCATATTCCTCATTACACAGTTCTATTAAGACAGAAACATATGGAAGAATTCATTCAATTATCATTGGTATTTAATGGTATATTCTACATTTTTTGAATTAATAAGGATAATGTATTGCTGTTTTTGTATTTACATTTTGTAGTATCACTTCACACAAGCTAAATAGGCCAAAATATCTTCTTCAGCTATTTACAAATAATTACTTTTGTCAAGATAAATATTTTTATTGGTTATTTTATTTATTTACATTTCAAATGTTATCCCCCCTCCTGGTTTCCCCTCTGCAAACCTCTTATCCCATCCACCCTCCACCCTGCTTCTATAAGGGTGCTCCTCCCCCCACCCCCACTCCCATTTTACCACCCTAGAATTCCCTTACACTGGGACACCAAGCCTTCACAGGACCAAGGGCCTTTCCTCCCATTGACGCCAGATAAGGTAATCCTCTGCTACACATGCAGCTGCAACCATGGGTCCCTTCATGTGTACTCTTTGATTGGTGGTTTAGTCCCTGGGAGATCTGGGGGATATGGTTGGTTGCTATTGTTGATTTTTCTATGGGGTTGCAAACCCCTTCAGCTCCTTCAGTCCTTCCCCTAACTCCTCCATTGTGGTCCCTGTGTTCAGAAGAATGGTTGGCTGTGAGCATTCACATATGTATTTGTCAGGCTCTGGCAGAGCATCTCAAGAGACAGCTATATCAGGCTCTTGGCAGCATGTACTTCTTGGCATCAGCAATAGTGTCGGGTTCAGTGTCTGTATATGGAATAGATTCCTAGGTGACAAAATCTCTGCTCCACTCTTTGTCCCTGCATTTCCTTTATACAGGAACAATTCCGGGTTAATATTTTTGAGATGGGTTGGTGGCCCCATCCATCAACTAGGGGCCGTGTCTAACCTCTGGATATGATTTTTACAGGTTCTTTCTCCCCTATGTTGGGTATTTCAGGTAATGTCATCCACATTGGGTCCTGGGAGACTCTTGCTTTCCTGGCACCTGGGACTTTCTAGTGACTACCCCCAGTTCCCCATCCCCTACTACTATATACCTTTGTTCAATTTCCTGACCATCTGTACTTCTCCTCAGTCTCCTCTCACACCTGATCCTGTCCCCCTTTTCCCCTCCCTCTCCCCTCTTCCTCCCAAGTAGCTTCCACCTTCTATCTCCCATGACTATTTTGTTCCCCCTTCTAAGTAGGACTAAAGCATCCACACTTTGGTCTTCCTTCTTATTGAGCTTCATATGGTCTATGAATTGCCATACCACCCTGAATGCACCTGAGCTTGTCTGATATCAGAAGTCAAGATAAATACTAAATGATACTTTATATTGAATTTTCTTCCACAAATAATATTATGTTCATGTACAAAATAGGATACATTTCATGAACAAATGTTCTTTATAGATTGTTCATCTATGTTTGGTTTGTATATTAGAGCAGAGAAGGTGTATTTTACTCAAATATGTTTTACTTCAAAATAAACATTTTTAAAGTAACTTTGATTTAGAGAAGATAATGAAAAATAATCCTGTATACTATAATATATATATAATATATATATATTATATATATATATATATATATATAATGTATAATCTGCCTACAAATTTTCTCTCTAAGTGACATCATGTCTCAGTCACTTGAACAATCAGTCCTAATGTGCTCATGTGTGCTTTTGTGCTACTATTGGTAGCCTCATAAAAGCTCTAAATTTGTTATAACTCAGATAAATATTGATAATTATTAGGAATTAAAGTTTATATTCTATTTGTATATTTGTGTTACCTTAGTTTTAGGACCCTATTCTCTTTTAGAATAAATTATGAATTGTCATATTATAGTTAGTTTATATGTCTTCTTAGTCTCTGAACTTAGGTAATCTTTTACAATTTTTTTTTAAATTTAATCTTTGGTTAGCCCTGAAATCATACATTAAAGAGTCTCAACAGGTTGTATTTATATTATTATATCAATAATAATTGAGGTCATCAATTTGATAGGATATAGGGAGGGCTTATGAAAAGTTGGAGAGAGAACAGGGAAGGGGAAAGTGATGTAATTATATTTTAATTAAAATGTAAGACAAACAAATAATAAGAAAATTTATCTCTTTGAAAAATTTTTTATTATATAATGAAATATGATAAACAGATAAAGAAATATTAAAATATTTCTCAGCTATTAAGTTGAAACCAACATTTGGATAAAATTGAAGTATCCAGACAGTAATATTTTTCTACCAAATGCAGCACTTGAAAATATTTTAGTATTTATATACTTATTTAGACATGCTAACATTAAAGATTTGAGAAATTTTTATTATCTCAGGAAATTAAAAAAAAAACTATTGGATTTTAGCTATCTCAGCTTATACACACACGCACCATTTAATTAGAACTAGGACTTCATTAGGAGTGCTTTCATCATTGCTTCCTTTGTTATGTATTTGTTTGAATAAGATTAATTAGGATGTATAGATATCTCTCAACAGAAAAGCTGAGCACATTTAGATCACAAGAGTTGACTTAGAAATTTAGGCCTCTCATGCATGAAATGGGTTTCAAGTGGCCTGGAAGGACTGTATTTTCAGAAGTGCTTAACATTTCAGTTTTTGCCTTCCAAAACAACATTCACTTCATGAATAGGATTAAAGCCAGTATGGTTTTATTCTTTTTGGTGAAAAATAATGTAAAAAATTGTAAAAATTGTTCCTTTTCTCCTACTTGTAAGGCTAAGAAACACTTTCTAAAGCTTTTTCAATTTAATTTAAAATAAATCATATAGATTTTTTGTTAATTTTGAACTTGTAATTATTGACAAATCCATGTTAATTAATTTCTCATATGGTTTTGCTTGTCCAGCTTGAATTTAATTTTGTCAATTTGACACAAGCTAAGTTCATCTGTAATGAGGGAACCTCAATTAAGAAAGTGTTTCCATTAGATTTTCCTTTAGTCCTGAGGGACATTTTATTGACTAATGATTGACAAAGGAGAGCTCCAAGCACTGTGGTTAATGCTACCTCTGAACAAGTGGTCAATACATCTGACTGACCTAGCCATGAAGAGCTAAACAGTAAGCCTTGTTTCTCCATAATCTCTGTTTCAGTTCCTTCCTCTAGGTTCCTGTTTTTAATTTCTGCCATAAATTTACTCAGGAATAGAGTATGATATGAAGGTTTTAACATGAAATAAGGCTCTCCTCCACGTTGCTTTTGGTCAATATGATTTTATGACAGCAATAGAAAGCAAACTAAGACAGGCCTCAAACATATTCTCAGTATGGTGCCATAAATTCACAATGAAATTAAGCTACCTTTGTAATGGAGTAATATAGGAAGCCTATGCAGATATAAAGTATGGTTGTTAGATTTCTATTACAGGTACCAGTTCCTTTACTACAAAGCAGATAAATAGAAATTTTTACAATTTTTTAATTTTTTTAAATTTTTTAAATTTTTAAAATTTTTACAAATAAATAGAGCTATGCAACACAAGTATGAAATTATTTTCACATGTGATTGACAATATCTCTTAGTTGCTGACACAGCCTGTTATTTCTTCATGTGAGCCCAAAAAATTTAGTACAAGTGATAAAAGCTAGTTATAAGATTAAGTAAATGAATTTGTTTGCTTATTTATTTGTGGTTATATTTATATTTGTATATGTTTATGTTTGTAGGGTTTTGTGAAGCCTGGCATGCTTGACTGCAGAGGACAACTACTGTGAGTCAGTTTTCTCCTTCCATAATGAGTGTCCTGGTGTTCAAACTTATGTCTTCAAATTGGCCGCACGTAACTTTAACCAATTAGCAATCATTCTAGATGTATTTTCAAAACGATTACTGACTACAACATAAATTTCCTAAAAGGCTACAAATATTAACATAAAGCACACATGAGCACATTAGGATTGATTGTTCAAGTGACTGAGACATGAAGTCACTTAGAGAGAAAATCTGTAAGCAGATTGTACAATATACATATATAAGTGATAAAAGACTTTTTAAAATGTATTTTCAAAAGAAAATCTGGCATTTGGAATAACATTTAATTCAATTTGATTAACTATGATTTTGAATGAATTATAATAAGAGTAAATAAAGAGGGTGCATTCCTAAACGAAAAGCTGCAGAAGAGAAGTAGGAGAGTGATCATAGTGTTTATTAGTAAGAAAGATCTCTAGAATGTGCCAGAGAACTAGGATGGGAAGAGGACTCAGGGTGTCTATGGAGGTGACTAGCTGAGACTTCTATCAGTGGACAATATGGATCCTGAAGTGGCAATTTCCTAAAGCCAGGAAGGACTCCCAGTGGAAGAATAAGGACACACTATCCCACCCACAAAACTTTCCACCCAAAATGTTTCTTGCCTACAAGATGTGCAGAAACAAAGATAGAATAGAGTCTGAGGGAATCACTAACCAATGACTGCCCCAAATTGAGACCCATCTCATGGGCAAGAACTAATCCCTGATATTATTAATGATACTCTGTTATGCTTTCAGACAGGAGTGTAGCATAACTGTCCTCTGAGAGCCTCCACCCAGAAGCCTATGCAAAAAGATGCAGAAACTCACAACCAAACTTTAGATGGAGCTTGGGGAGTTTTATGGAAGAGTTAGAGGAAGGATTGAGGGACTGAAAAGGACAGGTTCTCCACAGAAAGACCAACAGAGTCAACTAACCAGGACTATTTTGAGCTCCCAAAGACTGAACCTCTGACCGAAGTGTGAGCACAGGCTAGACCTAGGTCCTTGCACACATGTAGCAGATTTTCAGATTTGCCTTCATGCAGGTACCCCAACAACTAGAGAGGAGGCTGTCCCTGAATCTATTACCTGCCTGAGAATCCTGTTCCCCTAACTGGGCTGACGTCTCTGGCTTCAGTGGGAGAGGACACACCTAGTCTTGTAGTGACTTGATATGCAGGAAGATGTGAGGGAGTGGGGAGTGTGGAGAATGATAACCAGGGAAGTGGTTCCCCTTCTTAGAGAAAGGGAGGGGAATAGAGGAAACAACCTGTAAAGAGAACTAATTGATTAATTAAAATTTATGAAGGAAACATGACAAAAGAGTTCAGAGACATGGGTCAGATATTAAGAACTCTTCCAGAAGAGCCTAGAATTCCCCACAGCACCTCAAAATGATTTAAGTCCGATGCCATGGATTCCAGCGTGATCCTGCAACATCAAAGGCACTCTGTGCTTGTGGTCCAGATCCACATGCATGGGAAACAACCCATGCTTTAAGATTTTTTTTTTTTTTTGGTTTTTCTAGACAGGGTTTCTCTGTGTGTAGCCCTGGCTGTCCTGGAACTCACTTTGTAGACCAGGCTGGCCTCGAACTCAGAAATCCTCCTGCCTCTGCCTCCCAAGTGCTGGGATTAAAGGCGTGCGCCACCACCGCCCGCATGATTTAAGATTTTAATGTAAAATGAGAGCTATAACAAGAGTGAAATTCGAAAAGGTCAGACAAGAATATTTAAGAAAGTATTTTCCCCAAGAAAGACAAATTATAATAAATTTAAAAGTTGACACCCTGATAAGATCATTTAAATATGTGGATTAAAGCAGTGTGGAGTAATTCACAAAACTACAGAAGCTAACTACAGGGGCTAAACAATCAAGACTTAAACACAGTCAGAATGTAAATTAAGTTGGGATTTAGGAAGGAAATGAATCAGTAAAAATATTTAAATTGATGGCTCCTTGTTTGATTTTTGAATACTAATTTTAAAATATTTTTTATATTGTTATTTACTGGTATGAGGAAACAACATATTTTTGCAATGATACTATTTTCTTAAAAGTTGCTGGATTTAGTTTTAATTTTGTTAGATTGCTTTTAGAAAAAGAAAAACTTTTCCAGGCAAATTAAACTAAAACTATAGAACAGTCAAGTATCCTTCCCCATTTTTGACTACTCTGCTTTTCTAATATCATCAATTACTTCTGTGTGATTCATTTTGTAGTCATGCAACAACATTGTTACATTAATGTCTAACATTGTTTGCAACTTAAGATACAGTTTTACTTCTTTTTTGTACATTATTCAAGCTTGGTCTTCTGGCACTTGTCTTTAATTCCAGCAGAAGCTGGAAAATATCTGTGAGATCAAGATCAAAATGGTCTTAATAGTGAGACCCTGTCAAAAAATTAAAAGAGAAATTTGTATCTTCCATTGTAGTACTATACAGAGCAGCCTTACTGTCTTATAAACTCACTGGATTATTTCTCAATTTTTTTCATTCTGCCTTGCATATCACTAATCCCTGGGAAACTACTAGACTTTTTACTATAGCTATAGTTTGGGCTTTTCTAGAAATGATAAAAAACATAAAGGATACTAATGATTATATATTTAGAGTTTCTTTGCTGAAGTTTGTCTCTGGTTGCCTCAGGGATGAGAGATACTTACAAGTGATGTTATGTAACATTGCTTGTTAATTCAAAAATATTGGTTGAATAAAGATGCCTACAACTCATAGCTGGGCAGAAGAGAGGTAGGTGAAACCTTGGTTCCTAGGGTTGTGGTCTGAGGTAGGAGCACAATTAGAGGTAGAAAGAAAGGAAGACACTATGGCGTAAGGGATCTTGACAACTGACAGTAAGGACTGGCCAGCTGGAGTAAGAGTGGTCCAAATGGAAAATGACAAGTCATATCTCAGGGTTATTTATGGAGAAGTAGAATAATATTTCTTATATTTCTTCTGTTACTCAGCAATATATGGCTGTCATACATTATTATGATTTGTGAGTACAATTTATTGTTACTGAATTCATGTACCAATATCTGAATTACCAGTTTATTTATTATTAGTATTTTATTATACTATAACATATTACATGTATAAATTAAGGAGCTATTAATAACTGTCCATTGCTTCCAAGTACTGGAAGTAACAAATAATCTATTGTAGTGGAGAGTACTTTGTAGGGATATAAACTTTCACTCATTTGGATAAATTGTTATGAGTATTAAGGGAAAGTTTAGTTGTGTAACAAGCTGCCAAGTTTGCTTGCAACGTGGCTGTACAACTTTCTACCTGTATCAGCAATGAATAAGTCTCTCTTCTTTCATAGAATAGCCAACATTTAAAATTGTCAATATTTTGGGTTGTAAACATTCTAACAAATTTGAGGAAACCTAAAAGTTGCAATTGTATGTGTATGCCTTGTTGTTTGTGGTGGTTTCACACTGACTTGTCACTCCCAGGGTAAGTGTGAAAAATTCTACCCTGGCAGATGTAATAAGAAGCTAAGTCGTCCCTGGAATGAAGTTCCCAGATCCTAGGAACACTCCTAACTTGAATATTCACCTGTATATTGCTTCCATGGTAGGATAAATTTTCTATTTTATTATTTATTTATGTCATTTCTTCAAGAATGTGAGATATTTTCATATAAAAAAGATTGTGGAAATTTAGCACTCTTTACAAAGTTAAAATTTAAAGTTGCTCTTTCGTGCTAGAGAAAATTCATGAATTTGTTTATACACATTCTGTTCTATTTATCTTTAGTTCAGTACTAGACAGAAAAAAATACCTCTAAAAAGATAATACAAAGCCTATTCATCCCATACTCTTTGTATTATTTCATCTCTATGGATCAGTTACTCCAAAGCAGTAAATTAACATAAAAATCACTTTGGGGACTGTGATTTCTCGTAGAATCACTAGTTAAAGTCAAACACAAAATAATGGGAAAGAGATAAGCTTGTAATCTAGGATACACAAAGTGGAATAGGGAAACCACAAAAGCATAACACACAGAAAGCTATGAATTGTATTATAAAACATATCAAAAGAAAACTCATTGATATAAAAAAGGGAAGGCACAGAACTATAATAGCAAAGACAAAAGTATGTAATTCACTTAAGAAACTTTAACAAAGATAATGACAAAAGTAAAGAATTCTATCAAAATATTAAGAAACTATTCAGAATTCATCATGAGAAAACAAACGAAAATTACAATGTTTATCCTACATTTTGAGTGAGACCATTCTGAATAATGTGGAGGTCTCAAGCATGTTCAGATTTGCTTCAAATAGAAAGCAGCAAACAGGCAGACATTATTGAACCTGTAGTTGTGGGACTCAATCATTACTACTGACTAGGGAAGAGTATTGGAACAGTCAGATTATTTTGTAAGAATATTTGTGTTACATGTCTTAGAAATGTGATTTAGGTTAAACATGTTACAGTTGATCCTCAGACTTCTTTGTCCTGTGCAAAGTAGTGAGGACATTATTGTAGACTGAGACCCTAACAAGCCTGAAACTCAGGACCAGAATTCTATCCAATTTCTTCTTAGAAGTATCTCACATATCAAGTCTCTGAAGAAATTTTGAGAACAAATAGGTTATCTAAGAGATGGCATCCAAGGAGATTATGAGGGGTAAAAAAGTTATTTTTATATTATACACATTTGCGGATTGGTGTTGTGAATAGTTCAGTCTCAATGGAGACCACTATAATTTGTAGTTTTTTTTTTTAAAGAAGGATAACATGGGAAAACATGCAGCATTTTCTATATATCAGAAGTCGAAAGGACATGTAGAAAACATGCCCTAAAGGAGAATGATGGCAAAGTGTCAGGGTGGCATGAAAGGCTTCCAGACGTCTAAGCACCAAATAGCTTCTACCTCTAATAATTTACCTACGGGTTAATATGAGTTCAGGTAGATAAATATCTTAACTGAGAAGCAATTTGTATATAATACAAACTATCTTTATAATTAGTTAATTTATTTTGGATGTTTAAAGTTAGAAATTGGGACTGGAGTGTTAAGGCTGCATTTCCAATGGATCCGGGTTCAATTCCTAGCATCCACATCACAGCTCACAACTGTCTGTAACTCCAGATCTAGAGGATCTGACATCCTCACACACACATACAAGCAGCCAGAAAACCAATGCACATGAAATAAATATTAAAACAATCATTTAAAAATACCTTAGAAACTTTATGAATACATATTCTTCTTTCATCAACTCCTCTGATTTGAAAGATTTATTTCTGTAATAGTAAAGGTCAAGGGCTATTACTATGTGTTTCTTAGGTTCATTATTCATGAATGGTTCAGGAACTGGAAAATTTACACTTCACCAGTGTCTTTGAATTTTACTTCTAGAGTCTGTAATAATCAGGAATAGAACATTTTTAGGGAACGGTTTAGCAAGCTTTTTCATAGTAGCATTTTATTTGAACTCGTGCATGTACATAATTGTTTATGATTAAGTAGGTACTGACTCATTATCTTCAGTGATACTAATAATTGCCATTAAATTTCTCAAAGTTCTTATTCTAACTATTATATTTCCTTTTCTGTCCTTGTTTCTACTATAAATGCTTAATTTTAATTTGTTCTTTATTTCATTATTTCATTTTTATTTTTTTATTTTTTATTTTCTATATTTTTTATTTACTTTCCCAATAATTTCCCCTTTCCTGGTTCCCCCCATCCCTGAAAGTCCCATAAGCCCTCTAATTTGTTCCTATAAAAGAATTTTAAAATATAACTCTGGGCAGCTGTTAATAACATAGCACATTTTGATGAAACAATTATTATGATTTTCCCTAATGAGGTTCCCATAACCAAACTACGTTCCTCACAAAGAAATAAATCAATGAAAAATGATAAAGTACATGTGGAGTTCTTTATGGAAGGAAACATTAGAGTCTAAAATTAGATTTATACTGCAATAGAATGAAATAAAAATAGTACCATTCTAACAATTTCCCAGGGTAACAATTTATTTCCTCTATAATTCAGTTAAGTATACTGGATCTTTCTGGGCAATGGTGGCCAGCAGCTTTAACCACAGAACTTGGGAGGCAAAGGCAGATGGATCCGTGAGTGTAGGAACACCTGGTCTACAGATTAATTTTGAGGAAATCCAGGGCTACACAGAGAAACCTTGTCTTGAAAAAAATGAAAAACCAACCCTCCAAACAACGACAACAACAAAAAAACCCATAAAAATAAAAAGAAAAAATATCGGTTACTTCCACAATATTATTGTATTAGTTTGGGTTTTACTGCTATGAACAGACACCAATGACCAATGCAAGTTTTATAAAAGACATTTACTTGGGGCTGGCTTACAGGTTCAGAGGTTTAGTCCATTGTCATCAAGGCAGAAGCACGGCAACATCCAGGCAGGCATGGTGCAGAAGGAGCTGAGGGTTCTACACTTTTATCCAAAGGAAACCAGGAACAGACTGGGAATCCTCAGGCATCTAAGAGGAAGATTTCTAAGCCCAACCCTACAGTGACACACTTCCTCCAACAAGGCCACACGTTCTAATAGTGCCACTCCCTGGGACAAGCATAAACAAACCATCACATTCCACTCCCTGGCCCCCATAGGCTTGTTCAAACATGAGTCTATGGGGGCCATACCTAAACATAGCATAATGCAAAATACATTTAGTCCAACTTCAAAAGTCCCCACAGTCTATAGTATTCTCAACAGTGTTAATAGTCCAAAGTTCAAAGTCTCTTCTGAGATTCATCCAATCACTTAACTGTAATCCCAAAAGCAAGACAGGAAACCAGCTGGGCAGTCTCCAAACTCTGCATCTCCATGTCTGATGGCAAAGCAGTCTTCAGATCTTCAACTGGCTTTTCATCTTTGTTGACTGCAACAAGGTTCTTTCTCCTGGGCTGGTTCCACTCCCTGTTAGCAGCTTTCCTGGCAGGCATCCTGTGTCTCTGGCATCTTTAACATCTTGGGGTCTCCAAGTCAACTTCAGCTTCACAGCTTCTTGTTCCAACGTCTAAGTTCCACACATGATCTTCTGTGCATCTCCAAAGGGCTGGTGTCACTTCTCCAGCTCTGCCCTCTGTAGCACTCAAGTTGATCCATTTCGCTGCCACCACTGTTCTTGGTGGTCATCCCATGGTACTGGCATCTCCAATATGCTAGGGTCTTCTATTGCAACTATGCTTCACCAAAGCCTCTCATAGGTTGTCTTCATGGTATCAAGCCACAACTCCTTTGCATGACCCCTTCAGTCCTTCGCTGTCAACTACAAGTGAGGCTGCACTTTCACCAGTGGCCTTCCATGGCCTCTCACAGTGGCAAACCTCAGCTGTTCTTCATGATGCCTTCATGCCTTCAAAACCAGTACCACCTGGATTATTCTTACACATTACCAAGTACAGCTGCAGCATGAGGTAGAACCTTGGCTATCTCTGGAATACAGCTTCTTTGTGCTCTCAGGAAACACTTCCCAGAAGATATCACCTAAGTGATGCTGGTCTTTTCTTAATCACCACTAATTTCTTAGCTCCAGCTAACCAGCATCAATTGTCCCAATAGTCTCCTTCTCCTCTTGAATATAAAGCCAGAGACACATGGCCTAAGCTGCTGAGTTCTGCTGTTTGCAGGAGCTGGAACATTGGCCCCCTTGTTCTATTACATTATCACTACTAACCTTTATTCCAGCTCCTTCACTGCCTAAGCATGGCGGTCCTGGATCTTGCTCCATAGATTGACTTTGAATTCAGAGATCTGCATGCCTGTCTCCTAAGCACTGGGATTAAAGATGTGATCCACCAAACCTGGATATAAGTTTTTCTTCACCTAGAATTTGCTCTGTTCTAGGCTGGCCTTGAACTCAGAGATCTGCTTATCTTTGTCTCCTGGGATTAAAGGCTTGTACTACCATGCCTGAACCTAAATTTAGCTGGGAGGAATCTTGCCTCAAAGTCACTACTTCCTTAATTCAGTTTAATATCCTTGAATTCAGCTCCATTTCACTTCTTGGTGTCCCTTTTATGCTCAAACTATATATTTTGTATGTTTCCTTTCTCAGCTTGCTATGTTCGTTTAAAATGCTCTTCATCAGACTTAACCAGAGAACTAAGTCTCTGTTGGGCTTTTTTGAGACTTCCTTTGTCAATACAATTAAGATATATCTCTTTTCCTTAGCCTTAGGAAGTCTCTTCAGAAAATGGCAAAAAGCAGCCATGTTCTTCACCAAAACATCACAAAAACAGTCTCTCAACCACATATGAAAGTTCTTCTCTACTGAAACCTTTTGGGTTATCAGGCCTACACTGTTCAAATGACCCTCAATACCACTGTCTTCCATATTCCTACTAGGCTGGCCCACTAAGCCCCTCTTTAAGCATTCCGTGACTTTCCAAATCCAAAGTTCCAAAACCCACATTTTTCCAAACCAAAGCATGGTCAGGCCTATCACAGCAATACCCCACTCCTGGTACCAACTTCTGTATTAGTTTGGGTTTTACTGCTGTGAACAGACACCAATGCCCAATGCAAGTTTTATAAAAGACATTTACTTGGGGCTAGCTTACAGGTTCAGAGGTTTAGTCCATTGTCATCAAGGCAGAAGCATGGCAACATCCAGGCAGGCATGGTGCAGAAGGAGCTGAGGGTTCTACACCTCTATCCAAAGGAAACCAGGAACAGACTGGGAATCCTCAGGCATCTAAGAGGAAGATTTCTAAGCCCAACCCTACAGTGACACACTTCCTCCAACAAGGCCACACCTTCTAATAGTGCCACTCCCTGGGACAAGCATATACAAACCATCACATTTATGGATTAATATTAATTACATTAGTATATAATGTAAAATTCTAATGTAAATGCACGTAAAGTTTATAAGGTGTTCTATCCTATATACTATATCTACTATATAATAATGTAGGTAATTTTATTATGAAATATCATGCACATATATAACATACATAACTTCTCAGTTTATTGTCAAATTATTCACCAATCCACCCACTCCTGCTTCCCTGTCCTGGCATTCCCCTATACTGGGGATTCTAGCCTTCTCAGGACCAAGGACCTCTCCTTCCTTTGATGTCCAACAAGGCGATCCTCTGCTGCATGTGCATCCGGAGTCATGGGTCCCTCCATGTGTACACTTTGGTTGGTGGTTTAGTCCCTGGGAGCTCTGGGGGTTACTGGGTTCTTTGTTTTTAATATTTTGGAGAACCTACCCTTTGGAAAATAAACCATAGAATACATTTATAATTTTTATATTGATTACTAACATATATTAGCAACAGTGAATTTTCAATTATGATTTTATATTGTTCACTATTGTATAGTTTAGGAGATGTTTATAACATCCTTGTTGTAATGAAGATTTTTTTTTGGATGGTACTCTTCAGAGAAGTAATAGTGTTTATTGAAAATAAAATATCAAAATTGACAAAGGAAAGTTAGACTTGAAGAAATAGCAAAGCTATGTATGAAACAGCCTGCTTTTTAAAGCTTATGTTTTCAGATAATACTTCTTGTCCATTTTTGCAGTGTGTTCTGTATCATGTGGTGATTTCTACCAATGCTCAGAATATGTTACAAAAATGGGCAAGAATTTTATTTTCTGTCTTCAAAGATTTAACATATTTTGGGTTAGAACATGCACAAGCAGGACAAAATACATGTTCTTGAATTATTCAATGCATTGAATGATATTTACTTAAGTGGAGAAAGTTTATTTTTTCAGACCATAAGATCATTGACAGTACCTTTATTTTCTGTAGAATTAGGTAAAATAAAAATATAGAAAATAGGCATGGAGAATACAATATCATTTAATACTTACTCTTTCTACATTTTTGATATTAATTATTCATTAGGTTAGATACATTTACAGGAAGCACTCAATATATGTTCTTTCCTCTGCCAGACTGAATATCCTATAAATGGTCTATAAGTAGAATTGATGTAAGTTTTTCCTTAAAATATTAATTACGCCTTTTAGTTGGAAAAAATCATTTAATTGTTTTTATATCTGTAGTGCAGATATATTAAACCAATGCCTTAAATTATTTGTGTGCCATTAGAAATGTAATTGTGTAGAAATAGCAATGATATTAAGAATCTTGGAAAGGAAACATAGTACCACAAGTTATTATGGTAAAGTTGAAATAAGACAATACATGCAGGAACTCAAAATAAGAATCATGATAAATACTAGAAATACTTTATAAAAAAGTTATAAAAAGTACACTATGGAACAGTAACTTATTGTTAGACTACATATCAAAGATCAAACCTAAGCCATAAAGTTCTGAATATAATGTGAAAATGCTAAAAGTTATCCATTTATTCAATTACTCATTCAGTTATCATTTTTAGTCATTCAACTAATGTTTGTAGGCATACACACACAAATATATATATATATATATATATATATATATATATACATACACACACATACACACACACAAAAAAATATATATATGCTAGACTGAATATCCTATGGTGTGTGTGTGTGTGTGCCAGAATCTATCATTGCGTTGACTTGGGCATAAAAATACACAAAGAAACATAAGTGGTAGGCAGCATAAAAGATGGCTGAGGAAGAAATAATCTCTATAACTTCTACTTAGATTGTCAATAAACATGTTTAAATGTGTTTCTTTGGGTATTTTAAAGAAAAGAAATAATTTAATTATGACAATTAAGGTAAGCACAACAATGATTATCCCTATGGAAGATGAATTATTCAGTCTGTCCAGTGCTTCCATTATTTATCTGTTCAATTAAGTGTAAATGCTTGAAACTATACCAAAAACACATTAAGGAACTTTAGTTTAAAGTACATAAGACTAATTACATGTAAAAATTAACAAACTTAGAGTCTCTGATAAGTTTAACCTTTTGTTTGATAAAGACAGTAAGTAGTTTTCAATTTGATAGGTTATTAATCTTGACCTTAGGAGAAAACTAAGTATTTAAATTCTAAAGATAGACCTAATCAGAAAGCTCCATAAGGTGAAAAATAAATAATGCAGCTATTCTCATTGGATGCTTGTAGCTAATGTGTAATATAATAAGAACCCAAACAAAGAGAACGTTAACTTCCTGAAAATAGCAGCAGGAATTTTCCCTTTATTTTGCCTAATTTCAAAACCCTGTAACTAATCCCACTGATGTGCTTGTTATAACAAGTCATTTAACTTCTCTAGAACCCAGTGTCTTCCTTTGAGACAAGAATTTTAAAATAAAGATCACGTGTATTGGTTGGGTTCTTCGCAGCATGATAGAAGCTGGGGTAATTTTGGAAGAAGGAACCTCAGCTGAGTAAATGCCTACATTAGACTATCCAGGAAAGATGTTTGTGCAACATTTCTTTATTTATTGATGTAATAGATCCCTGCTACAGTGGGGTAGTCCTAGATGCAATGAAAAAGCTGGCTGAAGAAGTGAGGGGGAAGCAAGCCAATAAAAGGCACTCCTGTATGGCCTCTGCTTCTATTCTTGCTTCCAGATTCCTGCTCTGTTTAAGTTTCTGTACTGATTTTCCTCAGTGTGACTGTGACAGGAGGTTATAAGCAGAAATAAATAATTATCTATACAAATTACTTTTAGCCATGATGTTTATCACAGCAATATAAAATTAGTATACCATGTGATTGCTTGGTTTATTACCCTAGGACAAGGGACTAAGTTGCATATTTTACACACTAAAGCAGACTTGGCCTCCAGGTTCCCCCAGCATCCCTCAGTCCCTACCCTACCCTGCCCCCAACCCTGACATTTCCAGCTCAGTGGCTGGGTAGCCCTCCCCGCAGAGGCTCTTCCCTATATAATCCAGATATTTTGATCTCTCTCTCCCTGTCTCTCTGTTTCTGTCTCTCTGTCTCTGTCTCTTTCTCTCTGGATGTCTGTCTTTTCCTCTTTCTCTCCCTCCCTCTCCCTCTCTTCTACTCCTCTTCTTTCTCTGAGAACCACATTTTTCTCTCTCTCTTCCCCCTCCCCTCTCTATTCCTTCCCACAGCAACTACCCTAGCCTCAGTCCTTGGGGCCAATGAACCTATGTTTAATATGATCTAATATGGCTTGAATTGGCTCAATTCATCAGCAGAGAAATAACTTATCATTGCTAATATATTTAATGATTCAAAGACCATAAACATATGAAGAAATCCAAAGAACTGGAAAATGAAAAATGTCAATTATTCTACTATTGATAACTTCTTATATTGTTGTAACCATGCTTATAATTCATTTACTGGATTAAAAATAATCTAAACTTCTTCCTTTCCAATTTGTATCCCTTTGACCTCTTTTTCTTGTCTAATTTCTCTAGCTAGAACTTCAAGTACTATATTGAAAAGATATGGAGAGAGAGGGCAGCCTTGTCTAGTCCCTGATTTTAGTGGGATTGCTTCAAGTTTCTCTCCGTTTAGATTGATGCTGGCTACTGGTTTGCTGTAAATTGCTTTTACTATGTTTAGATATGGGCCTTGAATTCCTGATCTTTCCAAGACCTTTAGCATGAAAGGATGCTGAATTTTGTCAAATGCTTTCTCAGCATCTAATGAGATGACCATGTGGTTTTTTTCTTTGAGATTGTTTATGTAGTGGATTACATTGATGGATTTCCTTATATTGAACCATCCCTGCATCCCTGGGATGAAGCCTACTTGATCGTGGTGAATGATCGTTTTGATGTGTTCTTGGATTCGGTTGGCAAGAATTTTATTGAGTATTTTTGCATCGATATTCATAAGAGAGATTGGCCTGAGATTCTCTTTCTTTGTCGGATCTTTGTGTGCTTTTGGTATTAGTGTAATTGTGGCTTCATAGAACGAGTTGGGTAGTGTTCCTTCTGTTTCTATTTTGTGGAACAGTTTGAAGAGTATTGGTGTTAGGTCTTCTTTGAAGGTCTAATAGAATTCTGCACTAAAACCATCTGGACCTGTGCTTTTTTTGGTTGGAAGACTTCCAATGACAACTTCTATTTCTTCAGGGGTTATAGGACGGTTTAGATGGTCTATTTGATCCTGATTTAATTTTGGTACTTGGTATCTGTCAAGAAAATTGTCCATTTCCTCAAGATTTTCTAGTTGTGTTGAATACAGGTTTTTGTAGTAGGATCTGATGATTTTTTTGAATTTCCTCAGTTTCTGTTGTTATCTCTCCCTTTTCGTTTCTGATTTTATTAATTTGGATACTATCTCTGTGCCCTCTGGTTAAATTACAAAGTTTTTGCAAGGCAAAAGACACCGTCAAAAAGACAAAGCGGCAACCAACTAACTGGGAAATGATCTTTACCAACCTTACATCCGACAGAGGGCTAATATCCAAGATATACAAAGAACTCAAGAAGTTAAACTCCAGAGAGGCAAGTAACCCTATTAAAAAATGGGGTACAGAGCTCCACAAAGAGTTCTCACCTGAAGAATATCTAATGGCTGAGAAGCACCTAAAGAGATGTTCATCATCCTTAGTCATTAGGGAAATGCAAATCAAAACAACCCTGAGATTCCATCTCACACCAGTCAGGATGGCTAAGATCAAAAACACAGGAGACAGCAGTTGTTGGCGAGGATGTGGAGAAAGAGGAACACTCCTCCACTGCTGGTGGAATTGCAGGCTGGTACAACCACTCTGGAAAGCAGTCTGGCGGCTCCTCAGAAAACTGGGCATGACACTTCCGGAGGATCCGGCTATACCACTCCTGGGCATATACCCAGAGACTTTACCTGCATGCAATAAGGACACATGCTCCACTATATTCATAGCAGCCTTATTTATAATAGCCAGAAGCTGGAAAGAACCCAGATGTCCCTCAACGGAGGAATGGATTCAGAAGATGTGGTATATTTACACAATGGAATACTACTCTGCAATTAAAAACAATGAATTCACGAAATTCCTAGGCAAATGGTCAGAACTTGAAAATATCATCCTTAGTGAGGTAACCCAATCACAAAAGATCACACATGGTATGAAGTCACTGATAAGGGGATATTGACCCAGAATCTCAGAATACCCTAGACACAATCAGCATATCAATAGATTTCTAAAAAGATGGAAGGAGAGACCCCTGGTCCTGGAAAGACTGGATGTAGGGGAACGCCAGGACAGAGTAATGAGAGGGGGTTGAACGGAGAAAAGAGGGAGGGAAGGGGGCTTATGGGACTTTCGGGGAGGGAGGAAACGGGAAAGGGGAAGTGATTTGGAATGTAAATTAAAAAAATAAAATAAAATTAAATTAAAAAAAAAAAGAAAGTTAGTTAACATTAAAGTAAAAAAAAAAACAAACAAAACAAAAAAAATAATCTAAACATATAAGGAATAATGATTTGCTCTATTTTTTATATCACAAGAATTGGTGATACTAACTCTGATGAATTATATAATTTCTATTTGGTTTATCCTGGGTCACAAACTCCATATTCTGATCAAGATACAGAAATTTAGAAACAAGCAAGAGTAAACTGTAAACATGATCAAATGGCAGTTTACAATTGAAAGCATAAACATTGAAGAAGTGCTAAGATATTAATATGGCAAGAAACATTTGAAGTCCCACCTTAAAAATGTTGTGCTCAACTCAATAGAATTTTGAAACATTTTAGTTTTCTTTTGCCCATCTATCTTCAGAGGCATCTCTTTGCAGTTAGGAGGAAAGTACACAATTCCTGATATCCTGTGGGATGGAAGAAAAGAGCTCAACTTGTTTGTGACATTCTGGTTTATCTGAAGCCTCCCCAAGGGAGTATTTTTGTTTCATATAACTTAAAACACTATGTAAACAAGAAAGAAAACAAATTTTGTATGTCAGTTTTGGATGAATCTTCAAGATTCAACACTACTGCATGGGAATGCCGACCTTGAGAATTGGAGGATAAAAAATTCAGGTTGAAGAATATAATAAAAATCTATATTGCTAGAAAGATTAAGAAGTGATAAAGTTGAAGGTAGTATATTCTGTATTGAGAACTTGAAGAAAAATATGAAGAAACCCCATGAAGATACTTCCTTTGTAAATATGTGAGATCTAAGCCTTTCACAATAGACTGATTAATAAATGCATTCACTGCAGGGGACAATGAAACAATATCAACATACAATTTTCCACAAAGGAAACTTCTTAAAGACTGAAGAAGTTGCATGTCCTTCTATTTCAACGTTCTCTTCGACTTCCCTCTTAACCACAGTAGAAGAGTTTATTTCAAGAAACAACTTCAGTTTTATATTTAACCATATTGTTACAAATAGTTTCACTCACTGTAATTATTTTCTCTTACGTATTACATTTTCTTATCTATTATAATAAATGGTATTAAATTATGTTATTGCTTAGACTACAATGTGCTTGATTCATGATTCTCCTCAGAATTTGGGAGATTGCATTTTCAGTATTCTCCTCCACTTCTGTTACTCAGGCACCTGTAATCATCTGGCAGATCCACCAGAATCACTTAATATTTTTTTTTTACAAACTATAAAAGAATGTCATTCTAAGTTCTGCTCAGTAAATGAAAGTTGGGAATTTAATGACCAAATTCTTCCAGATTCTCACCATAAAACACTCCCCATGGACTGACCTAGCAACCACGGGATACACATGGTTCCAACCAAAAGTGTGGCAGAGGATTTCCTTGTCGGGAATTAGTGGGAAGAGAGGTCCTTGGGCATATGAAGGCTCAATAGATGCACCAGCATGGGGAAATTGAGGAGGTGGGATAGGTGAAATTGGGTTGTGTGAAGGAACATATACTTTGAGCCTGGGGGTGGGAGCAGGGGTTGGGAATTTTGGGGATTGGTTATACAGGGAAAGGCTTTAGCATTTTAAGTGTAAATGAAGAATATATTCAATAAAATATTTATTTAAAGAAAATAAATGCATTCACTTGAATAAAGCTGCAAAAGGTTTGTGTACAAAACCTGGGACAAGTGTATGTTTTTCCAAACATCCAATTTTCAATAAATTATCCAAGGTGTACAATGAAGGAGAGAAAAGTAACACATTTAAAACAAAAAATAGATCTCCAAAACTTGAATTGTAGGCCTGTGACATACTGGACAATAATGAGAAAATACCTTTCTTAACCAAGCACAAATATGCAAAAAATGTCTAAACTGAATGCAGATAATACCATCAGCAAAATAATTATTTGAGTAAATATGATGCAAAGAAAATACGTTTATAAAGATAGAAATCTATAAACTGAAAAATATAACAGAAACTAAGAAATGTACTGGAAGCACTCCATAGAAAATTCAAATATACAGAATAGACAATCAGTGAACTGATGACAGATCATTTGAAATCACTTAACATAGTTAGCACATATGAAATATAATGATGAAAACTGCACACAGCCTGAGGGACATAAGGGGCAAATTAAAAAAAGACAAATTTTTATCTTAAAGGTATCTGAGACAGAGAAAATATAGGGCTTCTTTGAAAAAATTATAGCAGAAAATGTAAATCTTAAGAGGTAATATCTATGGAAAGATAAAAGGCTCAACAAATTTTAACTAAAGTACTCTCAGACAGACCTATATTAAAATATACCACCAAAATACTAATAAAAAGCCATAGACTCAGGAGAATTTCTGCCAGAAGGTAATGAAGTAAGATTTAAGTTCTAAAAGGAAGAAAAATTAATCAAAGATAGTATCTTCAACAAAAGTATCGACGAAAAATTATTGGAACCAACAGCAGAATGAAAGCTGGAAATATGAAAATATGAGAAAAGTTGGCAGCATCCTTTAGAAAAACAAAAGTAAGTAAAGATACATGTGTATTGGGAGGTGCTTCTCTTTGAAATACTGATTAGGTAAACATTGATTTCCAAACATAAACCAAACACAAAGGGATTCTTAGCTTTGCATAAGTTAATTTTAAGATGGAAAATGGAGCATTAGATAACCTTAGGAATGTAAAGGTTTAGTTTAGCAAAGGAGAGGGAAAGGAGGAGGCAATACTTGCCAGAACTGTATTTGGGCTTCTTGGGCCATCTAGAGCCCTTCATTAAGCATAATACACAGAAATAATGTAGCTATAGTAAACTGAGCACTAGGCAAAAGTAACAATGGTAAAACCTTAAACTGAACCTTAAATTATTTAAACAGATCAAAAAGATCAAAAGTCTTTTTATTGGTTATTTTATTTATTTACATTTCAAATGTTATCCCCTTTCCCAGTTTCCCATCTACAATTCCCACATTCCATGCTTTCTCCCCCTACCTCTATGAGAGTGCTCTTACATTCATTCACACACTCCCAAATCACCACTGAAACAACCCCTACACTAGGTCATTGAGCCTCCACAGGACCAAGGGCCTCCCCTCCCAATGATGCCAGATAAGGCAATCTTCTGCTGCCTATGCAGCCAGAACCATGGGTCCCTCCATCCATGGGTATTCTTTGGTTGGTTGTTTAGTCCCTGGGGGCTCTGGATGTTTCTGTTAGTTGCTATTGTTGTTTTGCCTGTGGGATTGCAATCCCTTTTTGCTCCTTCTGTCCAGTCAGGTGACAGCACATGCTGGTGAGGATGTAGACAAAGAAATTTCCTCCATTGCTGGTGGGAATGCAAGCTAATACAACCACTGTGGAAATCAATCTGACTGATCCTCAGAAAATTGGATATAATATTACCAGAGGGCCCAGCTATACCACTCCTGGACATATACCCAACAGATGCTCCAACATGTAACAAGGACACATGCTCCACTATGTTCATAGCACCCTTATTTATAATAGCCAGAAATTGGAAACATTTCAGATGTTCCTCAATGGGGGAATGGATATAGAAAATGTGGTACATTTACACAATGCAGTATAACTCAGCTATTAAAAACAATTAATTGGGGTGCCAACTCTGCTATAGGACATCTGCCCTGCAGAGTGACCTGTGCCGGGAGGGAGCACAGTACACTCCGCCATCTTTGATCTGGTAACAGAGCAGTTGAATCCTCCAGGTGCAGAGATAACCAAGCATAACATTGCTTGGGACACAGCCAGATGATGTGCTTCCTGCACCCAAGAGCTGGGCCTCTCTGAGGTCATCTACAAGCCAGCTCTGCTGTGGGACATCTGCCCTGCAGAGCGAACCGCGCCAGGAGAGAGCACAGCAGCCTCCCCTCAGCCACCTCTGCTCCAGGGATAGAATACACTGAGTCTCCAGGTACGCAGGGATTTCCTAAGTATAACATCACTTGGGGCAAGGCACACCAGGGCTCCAAAGACATCCAGAAACCGGGTAGCCCTTTAGCAGTCAGTGCCAGGGGAAACCCGGTAATCTGGTGGGGGGGCAGAAATAACCTTGCAGGCTCACAGAAGGTTCAAGCACCAGCCAGTGACAGCAGGACCAACTAACACCAGAGATAACCAGATGGCAAAGGGCAAACACAGGAACATTACTAACAGGAATCAAGGCAATATGGCCCCATCCGAACCCAACTCTCCAACAGCAGCAAGTCCTGGATAACCCATCACACTCGAAAGACAAGATCTGGATTTAAAATCACTTCAATTAGAGGATTTCAAGAAGGATGTAAATAAGTCTCATAAAGAAATATAAGAGAACATGAATCAATGGGTAGAGCCCATACAAAAGAAACACAAAAATTGCTTAAAGAAATGCAGGAGAATATGGGTCAACAGAAGGAGTCCCATAAGGAGGCAACACAAAAATCGCTTAAAGAAATACAGGGGAACATGAATCAATGGGTAGATGCCCTTACAAAGGAAACACAAAAACCGCTGAAAGAAATACACGATAACTTGAGTCAACAGGCAGAAATCCTGAAAGAGGTAATGCAAAAATACCTTAAAGAAATACAGGAAAATACAAACAAACAAGTGAAGGATCTCAGCAAATCCATCCAGGATCTAAAAAATGAAGTAGAAACAACTAAGAAATCACAAAGGGAGACAACTTTGGAGATAGAAAACCTTGGGAAGAAATCAGGAGTCATAGATGCAAACATAAACAATAGAATAGAAGAGATGGAAGACAGAATCTCAGATGCTGAAGATACCATAGAAAGCATCGAAACTACAGTCAATGAAAATGCAAAATGCAAAAAGCATGTAACCCAAAACATCCAGGAAATCCAGGACACAATGAGAAGACCAAACCTAATGATTATAGGTATATATGAGAGTGAAGATTTGCAACTTAAAGGGCCAGTAAATATCTTCAACAAAATTAAGGAGGAAAACTTCCCTAACCTAAAGAGAGAGAGACGCCAGTGAATGTACAAGAAGCCTACAGAACTCCAAACAGACTGGACCAGAACAGAAATACAACCCATTACATAATAATCAAAATACCAAATGTACTAAACAAAGAAAGAATATTAAAAGCAGTAAGAGAAAAAGGCCAAGTAACATATAAAGGAAGACCTATCAGAATTACACCAGATTTCTCACCAGAGACTATGAAAGCTAGAAGATACTTGGTAGATCTCATTCAGACTCTAAAAGAATACAAGTGCCAGACCAGACTACTATACCCAGTGAAACTCTCAATGACCATAGATGGAGAGACCAAGATATTCCATGATAAAACCAAATTTACACAATATCTTTCCACAAACCCAGCCCAGCAAAGAATAATAGGTGGAAATCGCCAATACAACGAGAGAAACTTCACCCTGGAAAAAATGAGATAGTAACCTTCTTTCATCAAACCCAAAAGTAGAAACCACTCAAACATAAAGATAGTGTCAAGAATAGCAGGTGGCAATAATCACTATTCCATAATATCTCTTAATATCAATGATCTCAATTTCCCAATAAAAAGACATAGACTAACAAACTGGATACGTAAACAGGACGCAGCATATTGCTGCATCCTGGAAATGCACCTCAGTGTCAAAGACAAATACTACCTTAGAGTAAAAGGCTGGAAAACAAACTTACAAGCAAATGGTCCCAGGAAACAAACTGGAGTAGCCATCCTAATATCAGATAAAATTGACTTGCAACCTAAAGTCATCAAAAAAGACACGGAAGGAAACTACATACTGGTCAAAGGAAAAATCTACCAAGAAGAACTCTCAATTCTGAACATCTAAGATCCAAATGCAAGGGCATCCTCATTCGTAAAAGAAACTTTACTAAAGCTGAAAGCACACATTGCATCTCACACAATAATACTGGGTGACTTCAATACCCCACACTCTGAAATGGACCGATCAGGAAAGCAGAAACTAAACAGGGACAGAGTGAAACTAATTGAATCCTTGGACCAAATGGATCTAACATATATATATTTACAACATTTCATTCTAAAGCAAAAGAATATACCTTCTTCTCAGCACCTCATGGTATCTTCTCCAAAATCAACTATATAATTGGTCACAAAACAGGCCTCAACAGATATAAGAAGATCGAACTAATCCCATGCCTCCTATTAGATCATTAAGGAATAAGTGTGGGCTTCAATAGGAACAAAAACAACAGAAAGCCCACATACACGTGGAAGCTGAACAATGCTCTATTCAATGATAACTTGGTCAAGGGAGAAATAAAGAAAGAAATCAAAGACTTTTTAAAATTTAATGAAAATGAAGGCACAACATACCCTACTTTATGGGACACAATGAAAGAGGTGCTAAGAGGAAAGTTCATAGCCCTGAGTGCCTCCAAAAAGAAATGGGAGAGAATATACACTAGCAGCTTAATGGCACACCTGAAAGCCCTGGAACAAAAAGAAGCAAATACACACAAGAGGAATAGAAGGCAGGAAATCATCAAACTCAGAGCTGAAATCAATCAAGTAGAAATAAATAAAACCATACAAAGTATCAACAAAACTAGAAGTGGGTTCTTTGAGAAAATCAAGAAGATAGATAAGCCCTTAAGTAGACTAGCCAGAGGGCACAGAGAGAGTATCAAAATTAACAAAATCAGAAACAAAAAGGAAGGTATAACCACAGAAACTGAGGAAATTCAAAATCATCAGATCCTACGACAAAAGCCTGTATTCAGCACAACTTGAAAATCTGGAAGAAATGGACAATTTCCTAGACAGATACCAAATACCAAAATTAAATCTGGCTCAAATAGACCATCTAAAACATCCTATACCTCCTGAAGAAATAGAAGTGGTCATTGGAAGTCTTCCAACCAAAAAAAGCACAGGTCCAGATGGTTTTAGTGCAGAATTCTATCAGACATTCAAAGAAGACTTAACACCAGTACTCTTCAAACTGTTCCACAAAATAGAAACAGAATAAATACTACCCAACTCGTTCTATGAAACCACAATTACGCTGATACCAAAATCACACAAAGATCCTACAAAGATAGAGAATCTCAAAATAATTTCTCTTATGAATATTGCAAAAATACTCAATAAAATTCTTGCCAACCTCAACTGGAGGTCAACATGCCGAAGAATGCAAATTGACCCATTCTTATCTACTTGCACTAAGCTCAATTCCAAGTGGATCAAGGAACTCCACATAAAACCAGACACACTGAAACTAATAGAAAGGAAACTAGGGAAGAACCTTGAACAGGGCACAGGGGAGAATTTCCTGAATAGAACTCCAATAGCTTATGCTCTAAGATCAAGAACTGACAAATGGGACCTCATTAAATTACAAAGTCTTTGCAAGGCAAAAGACACTGTCAAAAAGACTAAGCAGCAACCAACTAACTGGGAAATAATCTTTACCAACCCTACATCCGACAGAGGGGTAATATCCAATATATACAAAGAACTCAAGAAGTTAAACTCCGAGTGGCCAGGTAGTTGATACCACCAGGCTCAGAGACAGACAGGCATATCACTTGGGTCTCAGGCAGCTTGTGTGTACCCTGCTCTCAAGAGCTGGGCAGGTCAGCAGTAATCGACGTGCCAGCTCTGCTGTGGGACTTCTGCCTTGCAGATGGACCCCCCCCCCTGCACTGGGCAGGAGCCTACCAGCTTCACTTTGGTGACCTCTGTTCCTGTAGACTGCACTGAGGAGACAGGTACCCAGGTTCTCCCCAATATAGCATCGCTTGGGACACGGCCTGCTGGGGCTTCCGTCTGCTCCCAAGAACAGGACAGCGCTGTGGTCATCTGGGCGCCAGCTCTGCTGTGGGCCATCCCCTCTGCAGGGTGACCTGTGCCGCCGAGAGAGTGCAGAGTGCACTCCGCCATCTTTGCTCCAGCACCAGGGCAGCTGGGACTGCCAGGGTCAGAGACAGACAGGCATAATATCACTTGGGTCGCAGGCAGCTTGTGTGTACCCTGCTTTCAAGAGCTGGGCAGATCAGCAGTAACCAGAGCACTAACGCTGCTGGGGGACTTCTGCCTTGCAGAGGGACGCCCCCTCCCCCCCCCGGGAGAGATCACACACCCCTGCACAGGGCAGGAGCCTACCAGCCTCCCTTTGGTGACCTCTGCTCCAGGAATCCACTACGCTGAGCCTTTGGATGTGCAAGGACTCCCCAATATAACATCACCTGGGGCAAGGCACATCAGGGCTCCAAAGTCACTCAGGAGCAGGGCAGGACCCAGAAATCGGTGACAGGAGAATCCCGGTAATCCAGGGGGGTCAGAAATAGCGTTGCAGTCTCACCGGAGGTCCAACCAACAGCCAGTGACAGAAGGACCAACTAACACCAAAGGTAACCAGATGGCAAAAGGCAAATATAGGAACGTTATTAACAGAAATCAAAGTAATATGGCACCATCCGAACCCAACTCTCCAAAAGCAGCAAGTCCTGGATACCCCACCACACCCGAAAGACAAGATCTGGATTTAAAATCACATCACATGATGCTATTAGAGGATCACAAGAAGGACACAAATAAATCTAATAAAGAATTACAGGAGACCATGAATCAACGTTTAGAAGCCCTTACAAAGGAAACACAAAAATCACTTAGAGAAATGCAGGAGAACATGGATCAACAGATGGAGGCCCACAAGGAGACAACACAAAAATCGCTTAAAGAAATGAATCAACAGGTAGATCCACTTTGAAACGAATCACAAAAATTGCATAAAAAATGCAGAAGAATATGGGTCAACAGACGGATGCCAATAGGGAGGCAACACAAAAATTGCTTAAAGAAATGAATCAACTGATAGATTCCCTTACAAAGGAAACACGAGAACTGCTTAAAGAAATCCAGGGGACGATGGATCAACAGATGGAAGCCCCTGAGGAGGAAACACAAAAATCGCTTAGAGAAATACAGTAGAACTTGGGTCAACAGGCAGAAATCCTGAAAGAGGAAACACAAAAATAACTTAAAGAAATAGAGGAAAATACAAACAAACAAGTGAAGGATATAGATGAGAGTGAAGATTTGCAACTTAAAGGGCCAGTAAATATCTTCAACAAAATTATGGAGGAAAAGTTCCCTAACCTAAAGAGAGAGATGCCAATGAACATACAAGAAGCCTACAGAACTCCAAACAGACTGGACCAGAACAGAAATACCTCCTGTCACATAATAATCAAAACACCAAATGTACTAAATAAAGAAAGAATATTAAAAGCAGTAAGAGAAAAAGGGCACGTAACATACAAAGGAAGACCTATCCAAATCACATCAGACTTCTCACCAGAGACTATGAAAGCCAGAAGATCCTGGGCAGATCTCATGCAGACACTAAGAGAGCACAAATGCCAGCCTAGACTACTATACCCAGCAAAACTCTCAATCACCATAGATGGAGAGACCAAGATATTCCATGATAAAACCAAATTTTCACAATATCTTTCCACAAACCCAACCCTGCAAAGGATAATAGGTGGCAACCGCAAATACAAGGAGAGAAACAACACCCTGGAAAAAATGAGATAGTAACCTTCTTGCTTCAAATCCAAAAGTAGAAAACCACTCAAACATAAAGATAGCATCAAGAATGGCAGGTGGCAATAATCACTATGCCTTAATCTCTCTTAATATCAGTGGTCTCAATTCCCCAATAAAACAACAGAGACTAACAGACTGGATATGTAAACAGGACCCAGCAATTTGCTGCATGCAAGTCATCAAAAAAAGACACAGAAGGACACTACATACTGATCAAGGGAAAAATCCACCAAGAAGAACTCTCAATTCTGAATATCTATGCTCCAATGCAAGAGTACCCTCATTCATAAAAGAAACGTTACTAAAGCTCAAAGCACACATAGCACCTCACACAATAATACTGGGTGACTTCAACACCCCGCTCTCTGAAATAGATCGTTCAGGAAAGCAGAAACTAAACAGGGACACAGTGAATCTAATTGAAGCCTTGGATCAAATGGAACTAACAGATATATATAGAACATTTCATCCTAGAGCAAAAGAATACACCTTCTCAGCACCTCATGGTACCTTTTCCAAAATCGACCATATAATTGGTCACAAATGAAACCTCAACAGATATAAGAAGATAGAACTAATCCCATGCCTCCCATCAGATCACTATGAAATAAGGGTGGTCTTCAATGGCAACAAAAACAACAGAAAACCCTCATACACATTGAGGCTGAACAATGCTCTACTCAATGATAACTTGGTCAAGGTGGAAATAAAGAAAGAAATAAAGACTTTTTGAAATTTAATGAAAATGAAGGCACAACATACCCTAATTATGGGACACAATGAAAGCAGTGCTAAGAGGAAAATTCATAGCCCTGAGTGCCTCCAAAAAGAAACAGGAGACAGCATACACTAACAGCTTAATGGCACACCTGAAAGCCCTGGAACAAAAAGAAGCAAATACATCAAAGAGGAGTAGAAAGCAGGAAATCATCAAACTCAGGGCTGAAATCAATCAAGTAGAAACAAATAAAACCGTACAAAGAATCAACAAAACGAGGAGTTGGTTCTTTGAGAAAATCAACAAGATTGATAAGCCCTTAGCCAGACTAACCAGAGGGCACAGAGCGAGTATCCGAATTAGTAAAATCAGAAACGAAAAGGGAGAGATAAAAACAGAAACTGAGGAAATTCAAAAAATCATCAGATCCTACTACAAAACCTGTATTCAATACAACTAGAAAATCTCGAGGAAATGGACAATTTCCTTGACAGATATCAAATACCAAAATTAAATCAGGATCAAATAGACCATCTAAACCATCCTATAACCCCTGAAGAAATAGAATTCGTCATTGGAAGTCTTCCAAAAAAGCACAGGTCCAGATGGTTTTAGTGCAGAATTCTATCAGACCTTCAAAGAAGACCTAACACCAATACTCTTCAAACTGTTCCACAAAATAGAAACAGAAGGAACACTACCCAACTCGTTCTATGAAGCCACAATTACACTAATACCAAAAGCACACAAAGATCCGACAAAGAAAGAGAATCTCAGGCCAATCTCTCTTATGAATATCGATGCAAAAATACTCAATAAAATTCTTGCCAACCGAATCCAAGAACACATCAAAACGATCATTCACCACGATCAAGTAGGCTTCATCCCAGGGATGCAGGGATGGTTCAATATAAGGAAATCCATCAATGTAATCCACTACATAAATAATCTCAAAGAAAAAAACCACATGGTCATCTCATTAGATGCTGAGAAAGCATTTGACAAAATTCAGCATCCTTTCATGCTAAAGGTCTTGGAAAGATCAGGAATTCAAGGCCCATATCTAAACATAGTAAAAGCAATTTACAGCAAACCAGTAGCCAGCATCAATCTAAACGGAGAGAAACTTGAAGCAATCCCACTAAAATCAGGGACTAGACAAGGCTGCCCTCTCTCTCCATATCTTTTCAATATAGTACTTGAAGTTCTAGCTAGAGCAATTAGACAACAAAAAGAGGTCAAAGGGATACAAATGGGAAAGGAAGAAGTCAAACTATCACTATTTGCAGACGATATGATAGTATATTTAAGCGACCCAAAGAACTCTACCAGAGAACTCCTACAGCTGATAGACAACTTCAGCAAAGTGGCCGGATATAAAATCAACTCAAGCAAGTCAGTAGCCTTCCTATACTCAAAGGATAAGCAGGCTGAGAAAGAAGTAAGAGAAATGATACCCTTCACAACAGCCACAAACCATATAAAGTATCTTGGTGTGACTCTAACCAAAGAAATGAAAGACCTGTATGACAAGAACTTCAAGTCTCTGAAGAAAGAAATTGAAGAAGACCTCAGAAGATGGAAAAATCTGCCATGCTCATGGATTTGCAGGATTAATATAGTAAAAATGACCATATTTCCAAAAGCAATATACAGATTCAATGCAATCCCCATCAAAATCCCAACTCAATTCTTCATAGAGTTAGAAAGAGCAATTCAAAAATTCATCTGGAATAACAGAAAACCCAGGATAGCTGAAACTATTCTCAAGAGTAAAAGAACCTCTGAGAGGATCAGTATCCCGGACCTCAAGCTGTACTACAGAGTAATAGTTTTAAAAATCACATGGTATTGGTACAGTGAAAGGCATGTAGATCAATGGAACAGAATTGAAGACCCAGAAATGAATTCATACTCCTATGGTCACTTGATCTTTGACAAAGGAGCTAAAACCATCCAGTGGAAAAAAGATAGCCTTTTCAACAAATGGTGCTGGTTCAACTGGAGGTCAACATGCAGAAGAATGCAAATTGACCCATTCTTATCTCCTTGCACTAAGCTCAATTCCAAGTGGATCGAGGACCTCCACATAAAACCAGACACACTGAAACTAATAGAAAGGAAACTAGGGAAGAACCTTGAACATATGGGCACAGGGGAGAATTTCCTGAATAGAACTCTAATAGCTTGTGCTCTAAGATCAAGAATTGACAAATGGGACCTCATTAAATTACAAAGTTTTTGCAAGGCAAAATACACTGTCCAAAAGACAAAGGGGCAACCAACTAACTGGGAAATGATCTTTACCAACCCTACACCCGACAGAGGGCTAATATCCAATATATACAAAGAACTCAAGAAGTTAAATTCCAGAGAGGCAAGTAACCCTATTAAAAAATGGGGTACAGAGCTAAACAAAGAGTTCTCACCTGAAGAATATCTAATGGCTGAGAAGCACCTCTTAAAGAGATGTTCATCATCCTTAGTCATTAGGGAAATGCAAATCAAAACAACCCTGAGATTCCATCTCACACCAGTCAGGATGACTAAGATCAAAAACACAGGAGACAGCAGTTGTTGGCGAGGATGTGGAGAAAGAGGAACACTTCTCCACTGCTGGTGGGATTGCAAGCTGGTACAACCACTCTGGAAAGCTGTCTGGCTGTTCCTCCGAAAACTGGGCATGACACTCCCGGGGGATCCGGCTATACCACTCCTGGGCATATACCCAGATGCTTTACCTGCCTGCAATAAGGACACATGCTCTACTATGTTCATAGAAGCCTTATTTATAATAGCCAGAAGCTGGAAAGAACCCAGATGTCCCTCAACAGAAGAATGGATTCAGAAGATGTGGTATATTTACACAATGGAATACTACTCTGCAATTAAAAACAATGAATTCTGAGTTCTATTTGGCTCCATGAAGGAGATCCACTTGTTTTGATGCCAGGGGGTCGATTTGTTGCCAAGCAGCAGTAGGAGCTCTTAACTGCTGAGCCATCTCTCCAGCCCCTATGTGGAGTCAACCAGTCTGCTTAAGGAATAAGGTTAAAAGTTAGAAACAGAACAGGATTAACTTGTCTGCAGATGCCTTGAGGTATAATTTAGTTGCAAATTAAAAACTTTTAGACACAAAGGCTAGCCTCTGGGGTGGGGGAGGTAGCTTTGTGAATCAACAGATAAGCTGTTACTTCTCAGAAAGAATGGAGACCATATTCTAAATTAACTCAGCTGCCTGATAAAGATTATTAGCCATCTTCATAATTGGAATCTCTAATTTTGGATTTGTTTCTAGACCAGACCACGATTGAGTAAACTGATCTCATCAAAGGAAAGAGAAGAGCCATTACAACTCTTGCTTTACATTAATTTTTCTAACTAAGACAGTTTTAACAATCTCTATGTCCTCTGTCCCAGAAGGTCTAAAAGCTTGAAGCAAGGCGGTTTATCTAATCTGGAACATAGGCAAGTAAAGTCACCATTGTCCGAGCACTCAGCAAGTTCACAGGTCGGTATTATCTTCAGCATGCTACATCCATCACTGTGACAGCTACCATGCTTCTGCAACATTCTGCGGAAAAACAAACATGCCTTCTTCCCCATATTAAATAACTGATCAGGATCATGCCATATGCCAATAAGTGGATCCTTTCATATCTGTTTTAATCTAAGTTGGAACACCGAGCATAGACAATAATGTATGCAATGACTATGCAAGCATAGAAAATAAACGTAGCATTTTTAGTTCCTTTTCCAGTTAGAGCAGTTGCAACTAGAAAGCCTGAAAATGTATCATTAGTCACATGCACATATTTTAATTTTCTAAAATCAGAAATATGAGTACCATTCATTTGTAATAATTGATTAATTTCTCTAGAAGTGACACCATTATGTGGTACGGGAGAAGTTGAAGACACCAAGAACAAGCCTCTACACTTTGATGTGCACAATTTCTAAAAATATAAAATTATTTTTAAGCCATTACTATTTTGATGATGTAAAGAATATGATTGTATGGCCAATTGTTCCTATGCAAGGCCTATAGTCTGCCTGGGATACAAATCCCTCCTGCCCCGGGATGAGCTCTTAAATGTCCAGAGGACAGTCATTTGAAGGAACAGTATCTTCTCTTGACTTGAGTTGTATTTGCATAAATCATTGCAAAATTTTAGAATTAGCAATATCTAAAAAAGGAACAATTTCAAGCAATTATAAGCCATGAGCTGTATATATTTATTGGCTATCAGTATATAAATTAAAGGCTTGATTTTTAACATTTTAAAAATAGTGGCTACAACACCCAAGTCAATTATCTGTGCTGAAGCAGGGGGAAACTCAAAAGAATAAACATGTAATCCAATTGCATGAGCTTCACTCCCACAGTAGATGCATTCTTTATAGGATGCATGTTAACAACTTGTCTTTTGGATAACAATTACCAATTTTGCCTAAAAGACTTGCCATGTAGTAGACCAACTATCAATACTCTTCAATGACAAATTTGATTGCTGTTTGAAACAAGGAACAAATGTTTCATCAGGTTCTTAAGACATTCTTTTAAAACACTTTATTAACACACTAATATCTTTATCAGAGGATGTTAAAACTTTTACTTGGAGATGAACAAAGGTGATTTTACATTAATGTTCCCTTTGCCAAGGAATGGCAGTGAACACATAATATAAACTGTTGACAAATGATTACAGTAGGTTCCTCCAAGTTTTTTTTTTCACCAGTTAATTTGCACCCACCTTGAGAACACAGAGGCTTAAGTCCTCCTGTAGTGAGCTTAAGGTGAGGTTAATATATAAGATAAGGCCAATTAATATATCTTAACAACGTTTGAAAATCATTTAGAATAAGCAAATCATCCTTATTTGAATCTTCAGTGTCAATTAACTTAGGATACAATTGATACATTAGCTTTGAATCTTTTTAGGAGCAACAACTACTTATATTTTTAAAACCCATTGTTAAGAGAAAAGGCCTATAATAAAATTCTATTAATATACACTGAAAGATTTAAAATCCTAACTTCTTGTATTGAAGCAGAGACAAAACATTTTTTCTTACATAAGGTAAGGTTATCAGCCATCTCTTGAGGAAAAACCTTCTGCGAATGCTTTTGCAATTATCAGGATCTACAAAGCAAAAAAGAAAAAAAAACCTTTTAAATCTATAATAATTTTGTATAGAGTAGGCAGGCCAGATTTTAATGCCTTCATAAGTTCTATACAGCCTTATTAATCTTTCATAGATCTTAAGTTTGAACTCTTTTATGAACCACACATGGATAAGTCTGTCAATAATGTTGTTTTTGTCAGAACCTCCTTAGGTGGGGTTTGCAAGACAGAGCAGTACCTCACTAGCCTCCACTGAGGCAGTTCTGAGCTTTGTATTAACTCAAATGTAAATATTTTCTCATCTGAGCCTATTGTCCAAGGCCAGACCCAGACCCACCTGTCCTGGGGGGGGGGGGCGGTGCAGGAGCCTGCAACCAGACCCCATTGTATGAGGATCAAATAACAAAGGGAACCTATAATTTGAGGGTTCCTGGAAAAATTCTACTAGCTGTGTTTAGTAGTCTTTTTGAAACAGTTCAAAAAAGCCTGTTTGATATTTAATAAATTTCCACTGAAATTTCCTTTTCAATCTTGGGGGGTTAAAATTTGCTTCTACCACTGTATCCAATAAACTTGTGAAAAAGTGGCAACAGGCCTATACTGGCCACAGCTGTTTTTAACCTTTATCACTTTTGAAACCATCTTAATTACAATATATGTTAAGAATCATGGTGAGCCTTCATTCAGACTGCAAACTGCAGTCAATGGTACAATGGTAGCTGTTAACCATAATTCTTAACTTTTTCTTGCAATATTAGGGCATAACTACAACTTTGGAAAGCAAAATCTAATTTTAAACAATCTGTTTTCTTTAAAATCAAGGGCAAACACATTACTTTCACATGACAAAATTTTTCTACCAGTTTTTGTGTTTGAATGCATGATAGTGCAACTTATTAAAGAGACATTGTCTTGAATCTTATTCCTTATGAGTCTAATTCCTAGGACAAGATCCACACAAAACACTATGCAAGTTTGGAAATATTCCCAGAGGCCCGCTTCTCCTGGGTTCTGTCACGCCACATGTTGCTCATGATGGCTCCAACTTGGAATCACCAGCTCTAAGCCAACTTCCTGCTACCAACAGTATACTCTTACATACTTTACCTTTCCTTGTTGGGTGGCCAGTACGCTAGGAGGGGAAGTATCACCACAGGGCCCCATGGCCCAGCTTGTCGACTGCTGGCCCCTATAGCTGGTCCAGAACCAGCCTCAGAATATGGAGCTGAAGGGGACAGTGGTGATCTCTGTGGATTCAAAGGAGGAGGGTAGAGAGGAGGGTCTAAAGGAGGAGATCGGCATCAGGATCTGATAAGACGGTCCTTCTTGGGGGTCTCCTGGAAGGCATACATCCCCACCAGCAGAGAGGTCCTGTGAAGGAAAGGAGGGGATGGACCCAGGAGGGTGGAAAGGTGGCTAAGTCCTCCCAGATGATGCTATACGGGACTTGGCCCGGGTGACTTGCAGACCCGTTCCTGAAGGTTTGCATCTTGATACCTTCAATAATAGGAAGAGAAAAGGAGCCCTGGGTCGGCCATCCGGCCCCAAAAGTGGGCCCTCTGAAGAGCATAGAGTCTGTCACTTTCTCTTTTTAACTTCCACTGACAGGTTGTGAGCTCTACTTTTAACTTCCCTCCAATGATCTAACAGCAGAGTCAGAGAGTAGAAGCAGTCT
Organism: Tokudaia tokunoshimensis; assembly: GCA_036184795.1. Classification (NCBI taxonomy): domain Eukaryota; kingdom Metazoa; phylum Chordata; class Mammalia; order Rodentia; family Muridae; genus Tokudaia; species Tokudaia tokunoshimensis. The sequence goes on from BTHU01000023.1 coordinate 39,439,225, forward strand.
GTCCCATGGTTCAAACAGTCAGTCAGTCCAAGTCCAAAAACGAAACAGAGGCCAAAAAGACACACTAAGAAAACGACCACACGGCGACCCACCACAGAAGAAAAAGACTCAGATGGCCAGGAGTGGGAGCCCCCTGTGCCCAGATGGAGAGGAACCCTATCGGATTCTTTCTCCCAGCAGGAGACCAGAGCACCCTCTGAACCTCCTATTGCCGCAGTGTCCGACACGTCTGCCTGCCTGTTGTTTTGGCAATTACAGAAACAGACTCAGATGGCCAGAGGTGGGAGCCCCCTGTGCCCAGATGGAGAGGAACCCTATCGGATTCTTTCTCCCAGCAGGAGACCAGAGCACCCTCTGAACCTCCTATTGCCACAGCATCCAACACATCTGCCTGCTGTTTTGGCAATTACAGAAACAGACTCAGATGGCCGGGGGTGGGAGCCCCCTGTGCCCAGATGGAGACGAACCCGAACCCTATCAGATTCTTTCTCCCAGCCAGAGACCAGAGTGCCCTGTGAGTCCCCTGTTGCCACGGAGTCCAGCATGTCGGCCCGCCCTTCTGGCAACTACAGATCAAACCCAAACTACAGACGACGAACGGCCACGGGAGAAAAAAGAAAGAGGCACAAGATGCACACACAGACAGACAAAGATGACAGACAGAGATCTCATGTTACCTTCCTCTAGCAAACCTCTGATACAGGGCATCTGGGTCCTGAGGGGGGGAATTTCCCGGCCAATGCACCAAATGTTAGAGTCCGTCGGAAGACGCCTCACTCAATAAGGCCACAGAGACTGGAATCGCTGCAATCCACAAGAGGTTTAATGTTTCAATGTACATTGAGGTACCCCAGCACACAGACAAGAGGAGACCACGAGCTCACAAAGCATACCCTTTTTATAAACTTTTTGGCGGGGAGTTCAGCGGTCGCCTGAGTTGGAGGACTGTGATTGGTTACCCTGAGCAACAATTAAAATTATTGGTCAACTCGAATGGGGAGGTTGTCTCTGCTATTCAGCCCTGTCCTGCCCACCTTGTGGTATTCGTGGTATTTCCTGGCATTGTCTTTTAGTCCCTCTCCGTCCTAACCCTAGGCAGGGTAGTTCTGTTTAGCCCATTTCTGTATCTGTCCTTACCCCAGGCAGTCATGAACAGATTGGAAAGTTCCTGTCCGGCTGTGTCCCACCTTGGTCATGGGGAGCTGGTCTGCTTTTTCTGACAGGGTTCTCACAGAGGGAGGGAAGGGGGCTTATGGTACTTTCGGGGAGGGAGGAAACAGGAAAGGGGAAATGATTTTGAATGTAAATAAAAAAAACTTAGAAAATAAAATAAAGTTAAAAAAAATTTCTTGCCAACCGAATCCAAGAACACATCAAAACGATCATTCACCACGGTCAAGTAGGCTTCATCCCAGGGATGCAGGGATGGTTCAATATAAGGAAATCCATCAATGTAATCCACTACATAAACAATCTTAAAGAAAAAAAACACATGGTCATTTCATTAGATGCTGAGAAAGAATTTGACAAAATTCAGCATCCTTTCATGCTAAAAATCTTGGAAAGATCAGGAATCCGAGGCCCATATCTGAACATAGTAAAAGCAATTTACAGCAAACTAGTAGCCAACATCAATCTAAATGGAGAGAAACTTGAAGCAATCCCACTAAAATCAGGGACTAGACAAGGCTACTCTCTCTCTCCATATCTTTTCAATATAGTACTTGAAGTTCTAGCTAGAGCAATGAGACAACAAAAGGAGGTCAAAGGGATACAAATTAGAAAGGAAGAAGTCAAACTATCACTATTTGCAGACGATATGATAGTATAGTTAAGTGACCCGAAGAACTCAACCAGAGAACTCCTACAGCTGATAAACAACGTCAGCAAAGTGGCTGGATATAAAATCAACTCAAGCAAATCCGTAGACTTCCTATACTCAAAGGATAGCCAGGCTGAGAAAGGAATAAGGGAAATGATACCCTTCACGATAGCAACAAACATTATAAAGTATCATGTTGCGACTCTAAACAAACAAGTGAAAGATCTATATGGCAAGAACTTCAAGTCTCTGAAGAAAGAAACTGAAGAAGACCTCAGAAGATGGAAAAATCTTCCATGCTCATGGATTTTCAGGATTAATATAGTAAAAATGACCATCTTGCCTAAAGCAATATACAGATTCAATGCAATCCCCATCAAAATCCCTACTTAATTCTTCATAGAGTTAGAAAGAGTAATTCAAAAATTCATCTGGAATAACAGAAAACCCAGGACAGCTAAAACTGTTCTCAAGAGTAAAAGAACTTCTGGGGGAATCAGTATCCGGGACCTCAAGCTGTACTTCAGAGCAATAGTGTTAAAAACTGCATGGAATTGATACAGTGACAGGCATGTAGATCAATGGAACAGAATTGAAGACCCACTCCTATGAATGAATCCACATTCCTATGGTCACTTGTTCTTTGACAAATGAACTAAAACCATTCAGTGCAAAAAAAAAAAAAAAAGATAGCCTTTTCAACAAATGGTGCTGGTTCAAATGGAGGTCAGCATGCAGAAGAATGCAAACTGATCCATTCTTATCTCCTTGCACTAAGCTCAATTCCAAGTGGATTAAGGACCTCCACCTAAAACCAGATGCACTGAAACTAATAGAAAAGAAACTAGGGAAGAACCTTGAACATATGGGCACAGGCGAGAATTTCCTGAATAGAACTCCAATAGCTTATGCTCTAAGATCAAGAATTGACTAATACGACCTCATAAAATTGCAAGGTTTTTGTAAGGCAAAGGACACTGTCAAAAGGACAAAGGGACAGCCAACAAATTGGGAAAATATCTTTACCAATCCTACATCCGACAGAAGGCTAATATCTAATATATACAAAGAACTCAAGAAATTAGACCCCAGAGAGCCAAATAAACCTATCAAAAAATGGGGTACAGAGCTAAACAAAGATTTCTCACCTGAAAAATATCGAATGGCTGAGAAGCACCTAAAGAAATGTTCATCATTCTTAGTCTTTAGGGAAATGCAAATCAACACAATCCTGAGATTCCACCTCACACAAGTCAAAATGGCTAAGATCAAAAAACACAGGAGACAGCAGGTGTTGGCGAGGATGTGGAGAAAGAGGAACACTCCTCCACTGCTGGTGGAATTGCAAGCTGGTACAACCACTCTGGAAAGCAGTCTGGCGGTTCCTCAGAAAACTGTGCATGACACTCCCAGAGGATCCTGTTATACCATTCCTGGGCATATACCCAGAGGCTTCCCCAGCATGCAATAAGGACACATGCTCCCCTATGTTCATAGCAGCTTTATTTATAATAGCCATAAACTGGAAAGAACCCAGATGTCCCTCAGTGGAGGAATGGATACAGAAGATGTGGTATATTTACAAAATGGAATACGACTCTGAAATTAAAAACAATGAGTTCAAGAAATTCTTAAGCAAATTGTCCGAACTGGAAAATATCATCCTTAGTGAGGTAACCCAATCACTAAAGAACACACATGGTATGCAGTCACTGATAAGGGGATATTTACCCAGAAGCTCAGAATACCCAAGACAAAATTCATATATCAATTGATTTTCAAGAAGATGGAAGGAGAGACCCCTGGTCCTTGAAAGACTGGATATAGGGGAATACCAGGACAGCGAATCTAGAGGGAGTTCATTGGGGAACCGGGGGAGGGAAGAGGGCTTATGGTACTTTCAGGGAGGGAGGAATCGGTAAGGGGAAATCATTGGGAATGTAAATAAAAAAATATAGAAAATAAATAAAAAAATTAATTCATAAAATTTGCTGACAAATGGATGGAACTATAAAATATTATCCTGAGTGAGGTAACTGAGATACAAAAATGCACACATGGTATGTACAGACTGATAAGTGGATATTAACCCAAGAGCTCGGAATACCCAGGATACAACTCACAGATCATATGAAGCTCAAGAAGAGGGAAGACCAAAGTGTGATTGCTTCAAACTTAGAAGGGGGAAAGAAATAATCACAGGAGGTAGAAGGAGGGAGATATCTGGGAGGGTGAAAGGAGTTGGAGGGAAAAGTGGGCCAAGTTCAGATACTGGAGGAGACAGTGTAGAAATATAGAGGGCCAGGAAAATTGAAAGGACATATGTAGAGGTATGGGATGGGTAACTGGGGGTAACCACCAGAAAGTCCCAGATTCCAGAAGCGAGGGGTTTCAAGACCTAACAGGGATGATATTAGCTGAAATACCCAACAAAGGGTGGAGAGAACCTATAGAGACCATGTCCAGTGGATAGGCATGCCCCCCTGGTTGAAGGATGGTTCCACCCACCCATCTCAAAAAATTTAACCCAGTACTGTTCCTTTCTAAAGGAAATGCAGGTACAAAGAACTGAGCAAAGACTGAAGGGAAGGCCATCTAGAGAGTATCTCACCTAGGAATTCATCACATCTGCAGACACCATACCCAGACACTATTGCTGGTGCCAAGAAGTACTTGCTCACAGGAGCCTAGTATAGCTGTCCCGTGAGAGGCTCTGCCAGAGCCTAAACAGTACAGATGCAGATGCTTGCAGCCAACCACTGGACTGAGCATAGGGACCTCAATGGAAGAGTTAGGGGAAGGACTGAAGGTCAAAATACTTAGGATGGCCATCACCTTCCAAGTATCTATCATAAGTAGATACATATAGCTGAAAAGACATATAACTTTTAAATAGATTTAATTGGTAACTCAAACTTTATCAATTAAAAAACAATGGACAACGTGGTTTCACTAGTAAATACTGCCAAATGCATAAAGAATTAACATAAACACTCATTAAAAGAACCCCATAGCAAGAATGATATCTACCAACCAGACCCCCAAATCTCCTAGGGTCTAAACCACCAACCAGACCCCCAAATCTCCTAGGGTCTAAACCACCAACCAAAGAGTACACATGGGACATCCATGGATCCAGCTGGATATGTAGCAGAGGATTCCCTTATCAGGCATCACTGGAGGGGAAGCCCCTTGGTCCTTTGGTGGCTTGATGAACCAGGGTAGAGGAGTGCTAAGGCACTGAGGTAGGAGTAGGTGTGTGGGTTGGGGTGCATCTTCATAGAGGCAGGGGAAGGGGGAGGGAATAATGACCTTGTGGAGGCGAAACTGGGAAGGGGGATAACATTTGAAATGTAAATAAGTAAAATAACAAATAAAAATGGAAAAAAAACTTCAAGAATATAAAACTGTGGGAACAATTTAAAACTCAATTCTATTCAATAACATTGCCCTCAAATTAAGCCCCAAACATTATTAAAGTTACAATTTAAATGCATGTGTTAGAGAAATACAGATGGAACTATCCTCACAAAAGAATAGCAAATTCAATTTCACAATATATACTTAAAATAAAAGTGTACTCAGTTTTGGGTTATGGTTTAGTAAAATGCTCAATGCATAAGCATTCACTCTGGGTCAAAATCCCATATCACAAGTAAAATGCAGGGTATGGTCATAGACAACTGTAATCCTTGCTCTGGGGAGGCAGAGACAGGTGAGTTCCTGAGATCTCCTGGACAGGCTGTCCTGCTAATCAAGCTCTAGAGAAATGAAAGTCCTCATCTTACAGAAACAAGTAGGATGGCTCTGGATAAATGGCACAGGAGGTTGAGGTTGATATCTCCGAGCATACTTGTATCTATACAAGCCTGCATCTATATGGACCTGCATGCATAAATACACACACACACACACACACACACACACGCACACACACACTTGCTATAACAAAATGATTCAACACTAAAATTGATGTTTCAACAAAAAACATGCGTACTGATCATGATGCATGCTGAAAAAGCTTTTGACAAACTCAGATATCTTCAAGGTAGAAATTACTTAACAAATTGGAACATAATACAGGCAATATGGGAGTTGACCACAGTTAACAGCATAGTCTAAGAAGGAAGACTTAATACTTTCTTCTAGGATTAGATACAAGTGAGGCTCTCGTTTTATTTTTCTCTTTCTGTTTAACATAGAAAATAAGCAAAACATATCTCCATGTTTTAGAAATTATATGGTTTGTTGTATGGCATTGTGCCAGTACAAGATTACCTAAGACACATTATCATTCTTTCACACCTCCACATATGAAAGCCTAGAAATAGAAATCACAGGCTTTAAAATTGAAGTATAATGTTCATATGTGCATTGTAATTGCTGTATTGTTCATCAAAATATTAGGACTTATTAAACTGGGAAAGTGGAAATAAAACACAAGCTACAAGTAAAATGGGAAGATGGCTTTCAGGACAAAATTTTTCAAAATATTAAAAATCCTTTGGGTCTCTCTTTATTCTCTTCTTGTTGAATTATTATTATGTGAACATGAACTTAATGATATTTTAAGGTAGTTAGAGCTTAATATAATTTTGTTCAGTCAAATATTTTTCTTTGTCATACTTAATAATTCCAGTAGAAAGATAATCATCTTTGCTGATTCTGTCTTTTCCTAGTTCCAACTAGACACCTTTTATGTATTCAAATTTTTATCTTACTGTCTCAGTTACCTTTCTATTGCTATGAAGGGACAAAATGACCAAACACAACTTATAAAAGCAGGAATTTAAGGGGGGACTTACAATTTTAGACAGCAAGTTCATGGTCACCATGGCAGGGAGCATGGCAGAAAGCAGGCATCATGGCACTGGAATGGTAGCTATGCGCTTACATTTGATCATAAGAACAAGAGAGAGAGAGAGAAAGAAACAACTAGAAATGGCATGGGCTTTTGAAATTTAAAGCCCATTTCCAGTGAGGCACCTCCTCCTCCCTCAGGCCACACCTTCAAATGCTACTCAAATAATTTCACCAGCTACTGACCAAGTATTCAAATATGCAAGCCTATCAGGGCCACTCTCATTCAGACCACCACACTTTGTATTCTTTTCAACGATACTATTTGTAGTCCTTGTTATTGTTATTTATTGATATTTTCTATTTGTAGACAAATCTTTTCTTCTGGTTTTCATTAATTATTTTTCTATAATTTCCTTTAGTTTATTAAAGTTATGTAGATCAGGTACTTTAGTAATGTTCTGATTTGTTCAATGTTTGGTTGTCTGAGGGAATATTTCCTAACAATTCTTTCCTGAGAAGATTTCTTTATTAAAACTCACAATTTTGAATATCACAATATAACAAATTCTGTTAATCCTCAGTTTCAGCTTGATTAGAGTTGAAATCATGTAGGAAAATAAACAAACAGAAACATAAAAACGTCTTTGAAAGTGTATCTGAAAGGTTTAACTGAATAAAGATTTACTCATAATGTGGGCAGCACTCACCCACAGGCTGGGTTTCAAGATTAAATAAAAAGAAGAATGTGACCAGCTGTTTCAGTTTCCCTCCATTACTATTGGAACCCCTCTCTCCCTCTTATAGTGTCCAAAGGATGAGCTGTATCATCAAACCATCAAATAATAAAAACCCATTCTCTTGTTTTCATCAGTTATTTTGTCATAACAATGAGGAAGGTAATATAGATCCTTGTTGCAGATTGTTATGGTTTTTGTATGGATTGCAGTTTGTATTTTACAAGGAATATAAAACTTTCTTTTAAAATATGCATTTTTCTCTTATGTAGCCTCTGAAGGCTGTTATGCATTCTTAGTGTTTAGCAATTGTTCTGATAGATTTTAGAAATGCTTTGAACTATGAAAAGAAAAAAAAAGGAAAAATAATGTGCTCTTAATCTTTGAAGACTGGCTTCCTATATGTTGAATATAGGAATATCCTCAATTGTCTAGCTACCTGTAGCTCTAACTTATCCTTCACTTGTATTTAAGAGGATATTTAAGATCAGCTGAAATTGAAAGATTAGGGTTTTTCAGCTCTTTTTTCAGTCCTGAGCCTGAATATGGTCTTTTTGTTCTCTCAGTATAGGCAGAATTTTTTTATAGACTATTCTCCCATATATTGTCTTTCTCCAGTGATTCTATTCCAGAATTTTAGGATATCTATTATCTGTCTTGAATCTTAGTTTTGTAGAAAAGCTACATAGACCATGAAATTGTTTTCATCTGGTGAAACAAGAGAAAGCCCTTGCATTAATTCCTGAGAAAAACACCAGCTAAGTCGCAACTCACAATCTCAATACTTTGACAATAAAGTCCATCCATATCCTTCTGGCAGTAGCAAATTACATTTTGTGGTGAAAGGTTCATTATTCTTTTTTCAGTGACTCTGCACTTTAGATCAATGGCTTATTTATTTATTAGAGGACGTTAAATATATAATATAGCATATAATATAAAATAATATAAATGTATAATAAAAAATTATTTCTCTATGATTTTAATACATTTATCCTTACAACTGTTGAATATAGAGATAGGATTTAAGTGAAGTTTCTTTAAACAAATGAAATCAGTATGTTAAAGAGACATTTGGTTACCACACTTATTGCAGCATTATTCACAATACATTAGAAATTAAATAAGTTTAGCAATTCAAAATATGGCATGATATACATAATAGAATGCTATTCACTCATAACAAAGGGCAAAATGCTGTCATTTGCAACAAAAAAATCTAGAATTCAGAAATCATCGTATCAAGTATAAGTTAGACACAGGAAGACAAATGACGCACGCATTTACTCATATATGGAAGCTATAAAATTTGATCTCAGAAATTGAGAGTAGAGTGATGGATATGGAAATCTAGGGGTAAAAGCAGGTCACAACACATGAGGCAAGTTTCACAATGCATACTAAATTATAATTAAGAAGGAGAAATCAATTCTGGTTTCCTGTTTTATAATAAGACGGTTATAGGTAATGATTATGTGTTATATATTTCAAAAGCTAAAATGCAGGATATCAAATATTTTCCCTACAGAGAAATGATAAACATTTAAAGTTATAGTTGTATTTATTTACATTTCAAATGTTCCCCTTCATGATCTCACCTCCACAACACTCCCACATTCCCCTCCTCTTTCCCTCAAGACTCTGCTCCCCCACTCACCCACTCAATTCCACTTCACCCCTCTAACATCCCCTTCAGTGGAGCATCAAGCCTTCACAGGACCAAAGGCCTCTCTTCCCATTAATGCCCAACAAGGCCATCCTCTGCTACATATGCAGATGGAGTCATGGGTTCCTCCATGTGTACTCCTTGGTTGGTAGTTTAGTCTCTGGGAGCTCTGGGGGGCCTCGTTGGTTTGTTGTTCTTCCTATGGAGTTGCTCCTTCATCTCCTTCAGCCCTTCTCCTAACTCTTCCACTGGAGTCCATGGACACAGTCCAATGGTTGGCTGTGAATATCTATATCTGTCTTAGTCAGGTACTGGCAGAACCTCTCAGAGAACAGCTATACCAGGCTCCTGACTGTAAGCACATCTTAGAATCAGCAAGTGTCAGGGTTTGGTGTCTGTGAATGGGATATATCACAAGGTGAAGCACTCTTTGGAGGGCCAATCCACTTTTGGCTATGTGTTTCCTTTAGCCAGGAACAATTCTGGGTTAAAGATTTTGTGATGAGTGGATGGCCCCATCCCTCAACTTGGGTGTGTGTGTGTGGGGCATACTAGTCCACCATAGTTGATCTCTTCAGTTTCTATCTACCTGCTATTTGGTATTTCTGCTAATGTCATTCCCACTTGGTCCTGGGAGCCTCTTGCATCCCTAGCGTCTGGGACTTTCTAGTAGTTCGGTCTGTGCTCCATCCCCTCCCCGCTACATATTTCTATTCATTTTCCTGGCCCTCTGGACTTCTATCTTCCCATACCTGAGCCTGCCCCACTTTTTCCCTCCCCTTTGCCTTCCACCCAGGTCCCTCCCTCCCTCCCTCTGCCTCCCATGATTATTTTGTTCCCCCTTCTTAGTGGAATTGAAGCATCCACGCTTTGGCCTTCCTTCTTGTTAAGCTTCAAATGGTCTGTGAATTGTATTGTGGGAATTCTGAAATTTTCTTATCCACTGTGGAGTGCCAGATATGTCCTGGGTAGATTTGCGGGCCCAGAAGGAAGATGTTTCTCCAGCAGTGAGCATAGGTCTTGTGTCTGTTGGGTCCCTGTTAGGCCAGGTATTAGATTGTGTTTGTGTCTCACCTGTGAGCCTGATTATGAAGGTCCTCCTTGGAGTCAAGCTGCTGTGTTTGTGTGTGTGTGTGTGTGTGTGTGTGTGTGTGTATGTATGTATGTATGTATGTATGTATGTATGTATGTGTATGGTGCTGGAGTACCCGAACTGCCCTAGGGCACATGGCACAGATTTTTTCTGTGAAATCAAAAACATTTAAATTTGTGGACTGAAAACAAGATGTGTCTCCAGCTGGGCAGATAGTTCCTGTGTCTGCTGGGCCCCATGGGCATCCAAGTTAGGCCAAGTATTGAGGTATGGGTTGTCTCACCTGTGTGCCTGATTGTGAAGAATCTCCTGGCAGTCAAACGGTCTCTGGATGTGGGGGGGGGGTCTGGTGCACTGAATCTTCTCTTTGTTAAGTTTATATCATTAAAGGACATTACATATACACTTCCTTAGAGACTTTAGGTCTCTGATTTTTCTATGAAATCAAAAACATTTAAAATAGTTTTTCAACTATATGGAATAATGTGATGTCTTTCACAGCATAATTCTGAGAACTTGTATTTATTAAGACTATCATTAGTATTTATCATTCTATTTATCATGCATGCAATTTTCTGTACATTTTGATTCTGAGATTTTACTCGTTATATAAAATTCAAGGATATTTTTATGCATCAGTTTTGTAGTTTAAAGTTGGCTATTACTAGTATTTATTTTTCTTGTTATTATTAAATTCCTTGCCACATTTTTTAAAATTCACACATACTCAGGACCCCCGCACTGGGCGGGAGCCTACCAGCTTCCCTTTGGCAACCTCTGTTCCGGGATCTACCGCACTGAGGAGACAGGTACCCAGGTTCTGCCCAATATAACATCGCTTGGGACACGGCCTGTTGGGGCTTCAATTTGCTCCCAAGAACGGGACAGCGCTGTGGTTGTCTGGGCGCCAGCTCTGCTGTGGGCCATCCCCCCTGCAGGGTGACCTGCACAGCTGAGAGAGTGCAGAATGCACTCTGCCATCTTTGCTCCAGCATCAGAGCAGTTGGGACCTCCAGGCTCAGAGACAGACAGGCATAATATCACTTGGGTCTCAGGCAGCTTGTGTGTACCCTGCTTTCAAGAGCTGGGCAGATCTGCAGTAACCAGCGCGCCAGCTCTGCTGTGGGACTTCTGCCTTGCAGAGGGACCCCCCCCCTGCACTGGGCAGGAGCCTACCAGCTTCCCTCTGGTGACCTCTGTGCAGGGATCTACCGTTCTGAGGAGACAGGTACCCAGGTTCCTCCCAATAAAACATCGCTTGGGACACGGCCTGTTGGGGCTTCCGTCTGCGCCCAAGAACGGGTCAAGGCTGTGGTCGTCTGGGTGCCAGATCTGCAGGCCATCACGTCTGCAGGGTGAGCAGCACCACGGAGAGAGTGCAGAGTGCACTCCGCCATCTTTGCTCCAGTGGCTGGGAAGTTGGGACAGCCAGGCTCTGAGACAGACAGGCATAATATCACTTGGGTCTTGGGCAGATTGTGTGCACGTGGCTCCCAAGAGCTGGGCGGATCTGCAGTAACCAGCGTGCTAGGTCTGCTGTGGGACTTCTGCCTGGCAGAGGGAAGCCCCCTCCCCCCCCCAGGAGAGATCACACACCCCTGCACAGGGCAGGAGCCTACCAGCCTCCCTTTGGCAACCTCTGCTCCAGGAATCCACTAGGCTGAGCCTTTGGATGTGCAAGGACTCCCCAATATAAGATCACTTGGGGCAAGGCACATCAGGGCTCCAAAGTCACTCAGGAGCAGGCAGGCCCCAGAAATCAGTGCCAGGGGAATCCTGGTAATCCAGGGGGGTCAGAAATAGCTTTTCAGTCTCACAGGAGGTCCATCCAACAGCCAGTGAAGGCAGGACCAACTAACACCAGAGGTAACCAGATGGCAAAAGGCAAACCTAGGAACGTTATTAACAGAAATCAAAGTAATATGGCACCATCCGAACGCAACTCTCCAACAGCAGCAAGTCCTGGATACCCCACCACACCCGAAAGACAAGATCTGGATTTAAAATCACTTCTCATGATGCTATTAGAGGATCACAAGAAGGACACAAATAAATCTAATAAAGAATTACAGGAGACCATGAATCAAGGGTTAGAAGCCCTTACAAAGGAAACACAAACATCGCTTAGAGAAATGCAGGAGAACATGGATCAACAGATGGAGGCCCACAAAGAGACAACACAAAAATGGCTTAAAGAAATGAATCAACGGGTAGATGCACTTTAAAAGGAATCACAAAAATTGCAAAAAGAAATGCAGAAGAATATGGGTCAACAGATGGATGCCCATAGGGAGGCAACACAAAAAGTGCTTAAAGAAATGAATCAACGGATAGATGCCCGTACAAAGGAAACACAAGAACTGCTTAAAGAAATGCAGGAGGCGATGGATCAAAAAAAGGAAGCCCATGAGGAGGAAACACAAAAATCGCTTAGAGAAATACAGGAGAACTTGGGTCAACAGGCAGAAATCCTGAAAGAGGTAATGCAAAAATACCTTAAAGAAATACAGGAAAATACAAACAAACAAGTGAAGGATCTCAGCAAATCCATCCAGGATCTAAAAAAGGAAGTAGAAAGAACTAAGAAATCACAAAGGAAGACAACTTTGGAGATAGAAAACCTTGGGAAGAAATCAGGAGTCATAGATGCAAACATCAACAATAGACTACAAGAGATGGAAGAAAGAATCTCAGGTGCTGAAGATACCATAGAAAGCATCGACTCAACAGTCAAAGAAAATGCAAAATGCAAAAAACGTGTAACCCAAAACATCCAGGAAATCCAGGACACAATGAGAAGACCAAACCTAAGGATTATAGATATAGATGAGAGTGAAGACTTGCAACTTAAAGCGTGAGTAAACATCTTCAACAAAATTATGGAGGAAAACTACTCTAACCTAAAGAGAGAGATGCCGATGAACGTACAAGAAGCCTACAGAACTGCAAATAGACTGGACCAGAACAGAAATACCTCCCGTCACATAATAATCAAAACACCAAATGTACTACACAAAGAAAGAATATTAAAAACAGTAAGAGAAAAGGGCCAAGTAACATACAAAGGAAGACCTATCCGAATCACATCAGACTTCTCTCCAGAGACTATGAAAGCCAGAAGATCCTGGGCAGATCTCATGCAGACATTAAGAGAGCACAAATGCCAGCCTAGGCTACTCTACCCAACAAAACTCTCAATCACCATAGATGGAGAGACCAAGATATTCCATGATAAAACCAAATTTTCACAATATCTTTCCACAAATCCAGCCTTGCAAAGGATAATAGGTGGAAACCGCCAATACAAGGAGAAAAACAACACCCTGGAAAAAATGAGATAGTAACCTTCTTGCATCAAACCCGAAAGTAGATAATCACTCAAACATAAAGATAGCATCAAGAATGGCAGGTGGCAATAATCACTATGCCTTAATCTCTTTTAATATCAATGGTCTCAATTCCCCCAATAAAAAGACATAGACTAACATACTGGATATGTAAACAGAACCCAGCATTTTGCTGCATGCAGGAAACGCACCTCAGTGTCAAAGACAAACACTACCTCAGAGTAAAAGGCTGGAAAACAATTTTACCAGCAAATGGCCCCAAGAAACGAGTCAGAGTAGCCATCCTAATAGCAGATAAAATTGATTTTCAGCCAAAAGTCATCAAAAAAGACACAGAAGGACACTACATACTGATCAAGGGAAAAATCCACCAAGAAGAACATTTAATTCTGAATATCTATGCTCCAAATGCAAGGGCACCCTCAGTCATAAAGGAAACTTTACTAAATTTCAAATCACACATCGCACCTCACACAATAATCGTGGGTGACTTCAACACCCTGCTCTCTGAAATGGATCGTTCAGGAAAGCAGAAAATAGACAGGGTCACAGTGAATCTAGTTGAAGCCTTGGACCAAATGGAACTAACAGATATATATAGAACATTTCATCCTAGAGCAAACGAATACACCTTCTTCTCAGCACCTCATGGTACCTTCTGCAAAATCGACCATATAATTGGTCACAAATCAGACCTCAACATATATAAGAAGATCGAGCTAATCCCATGCCTCCTATCAGATAATTATGGAATAAGGGTGGTCTTCAATGGCAACAAAAACAACAGAAAACCCACATACACATGGAGGCTGAACAATGCTCTACTCAATGATAACTTGGTCAAGGTGGAAATAAAGAAAGAAATCAAAGACTTCTTGAAATTTAATGAAAATGAAGGCACAACATACCCTAATTTATGGGACACAATGAAAGCAGTGCTAAGAGGAAAATTCATAGCCCTGAGTGCCGCCAAAAAGAAAAGGGAGACAGCATACACTAGCAGCTTAATGGCACACCTGAAAGCCCTGGAACAAAAAGAAGCAAATACACCAAAGAGGAGTAGAAGGCAGGAAATCATCAAACTCAGGGCTAAAATCAATCAAGTAGAAACAAATAAAACCATACAAAGAATCAACAAAACGAGGAGTTGGTTCTTTGAGAAAATCAACAAGATAGATAAGCCCTTAGCCAGACTAAACAGAGGGCACAGAGACATTATCCAAATTAATAAAATCAGAAACAAAAAGGGAGAGATAGCAACAGAAACTGAGGAAATTCAAACAATTATCAGATCCTACTACAAAAGCCTGTATTCAACACAACTAGATAATCTGGAGGAAATGAACAATTTCCTCGACAGATATCAAATACCAAAATTAAATCAGGATCAAATAGACCATCTAAACCGTCCTATAACCCCTGAAGAAATAGAATTCATCATTGGAAGTCTTCCAAAAAAGCACAGGTCCAGGTGGTTTTAGTGCAGAATTCTATCAGACCTTCAAAGAAGACCTAACACCAATACTCTTCAAACTGTTCCACAAAATAGAAACAGAAGGAACACTACCCAACTCGTTCTATGAAGCCACAATTACACTAAAACCAAAAGCACACAAAGATCCGACAAAGAAAGAGAATCTCAGGCCAATCTCTCTTATGAATATCCATGCAAAAATACTCAATAAAATTCTCGCCAACCGAATCCAAGAACACATCAAAACGATCATTCACCATGATCAAGTAGGCTTCATCCCAGGGATGCACGGATGGTTCAATATAAGGATCAATCATCAATCATTCAATGTAATCAGTCATCAATGTAATCCACTATATAAACAATCTCAAAGAAAAAAAACCACATGGTCATCTCATTAGATGCTGAGAACTCATTTGACAAAATTCAGCATCCTTTCATGCTAAAGGTCTGGAAAAATCAGGAATTTGAGGCCCATATCTAAACATAGTAAAAGCAATTTACAGCAAACCGGTAGCCAATATCAATCTGAAAGGAGAGAAACTTGAAGGAATCCCACTGAAATCAGGGACTAGACAAGGCTGCCCTCTCTCTCCATATCTTTTCAATATAGTACTTGAAGTTCTAGCTAGAGCAATTAGACAACAAAAGGAGGTCAAAGCGATACAAATTGGAAAGGACGAAGTCAAACTATCACTATTTGCAGACGATATGATAGTATACTTAAGCGACCCAAAGAACTCCACCAGAGAACTCCTACAGCTGAAAAACAACTTCAGCAAAGTGGTCTGATATAAAATCAACTCAAGCAAGTCAGTAGCCTTCCTATACTTAAAGGATAAGCAGGCTGAGAAAGAAGCAAGAGAAATGATACCCTTCACGATAGCCACAAACCATATAAAGTATCGTGGTGTTACTCTAACCAAACAAGTGAAAGATTTATATGTCAAGAACTTCAAGTCTCTGAAGAAAGAAATTGAAGAAGACCTCAGAAGATGGAAAAATCTGCCATGCTCATGGATTGGCAGGATGAATATAGTAAAAATGACCATCTTGCCAAAAGCAATATACAGACTTAATGCAATCCCCATCAAAATCCCAACTCAGTTCTTCATAGAGTTAGAAAGAGCAATTCTAAAATTCATCTTGAATAGCAGAAAACCCAGGATAGCTAAAACTATTCTCAAGAGTAAAAGAACCTCTGGGGGAATCAGTATCCTTGCCCTCAAGCTCTACTATAGAGCAATAGTGTTAAAAATCGCATGGTATTGGTACAGTGACAGGCATGTAGATCAATGGAACAGAATTGAAGACCCAGAAATGAATCCACACTCCTATGGTCACTTAATCTTTGACAATGGAGCTAAAACCATCCAGTGGAAAAAAGATATCCTTTTCAACAAATGGTGCTGGTTCAACTGGAGGTCAACATGCAGAAGAATGCAAATTGACCCATTCTTATCTCCTTGCACTAAGCTCAATTCCAAGTGGATCGAGGACCTCCACATAAAACCAGACACACTGAAACTAATAGAAGGGAAACTAGGGAAGAACCTTGAACATATGGGCACAGGGGAGAATTTCCTGAATAGAACTCCAATAGCTTATGCTGTAAGATCAAGAATTGACAAATGGGACCTCATTAAATTACAAAGTTTTTGCAAGGCAAAAGACACTGTCAAAAAGACAAAGCAGCAACCAACTAACTGGGAAATGATCTTTACCAACCCTACATCCAATAGAGGGCTAATATCCAATATATACAAAGAACTCAAGAAGTTAAACTCCAGAGAGGCAAGTAACCCTATTAAAAAATGGGGTTCAGAGCTAAACAAAGAGTTCTCACCTGAAGAATATCTAATGGCTGAGAAGCACCTAAAGAGATGTTCATCATCCTTAGTCATTAGGGAAGTGCAAATCAATACAACCCTGAGATTCCATCTCACACCAGTCAGAATGGCTAAGATCAAAAACACAGGAGACAGCAGTTGTTGGCGAGGATGTGGAGACAGAGGAACACTCCTCCACTGCTGGTGGGATTGCAAGCTGGTACAACCACTCTGGAAAGCAGTCTGGTGGTTCCTCAGAAAACTGGGCTTGACACTCCCGGAGGATCCTGTTATACCACTCCTGGGCATATACCCAGATGTTTTACCTGCATGCAATAAGGACACATGCTCCACTATGTTCATAGCAGCCTTATTTATAATGGCCAGAAGCTGGAAAGAACCCAGTTGTCCCTCAACGGAGGAATGGATTCAGAAGATGTGGTATATTTTCACAATGGAATACTACTCTGTAATTAAAAACAATGTATTCACGAAATTCCTAGGCAAATGGTCAGAACTTGAAAATATCATCCTTAGTGAGGTAACCCAATCACAAAAGAACACACATGGTATGCAGTCACTGATAAGGGGATATTAACCCAGAATCTTGGAATACCCTAGACACAATTTGCATATCAATAGATTTCCAAGAAGATGAAAGGAGAGACTCCTGGTCCTGGAAAGACTGGATGTAGGGGAATGTCAGGACAGAGAAGCTGAGAGGGTGTTGAATGGGGAAAAGAGGGAGAGAAGTGAACTTATTGGACTTTCGGGGAGGGAGGAAATGGGAAAGGTGAAATGATTTTGAATGTAAATAAAAAAAAAACTTAGAAAAAGAAATTCACACATACTTATTTTCAGCCAGGAATTTCACCTTGGTTCTTCTTGAGCTTGTTATTCATCTTCTGAATACTCCAAAATTTCACAAATTTAAGTTATATTTTATTTTATTACATTTGGAAATCTACAGTGTTTTTAAAATGCATATGTTTGCTTAAGGACTGGTAGATTATTGCCTTTTACAAATTGGGAAATTTTACTTCACTAATGTTAAAGAAACATTTATTATTTTGAACTGTGCTATAGATGATTGGAATGTTAATAGAGTATGAATTGTAATATCTTCCTCCATGTTTCATTATTTTCTTTCTTTATTTTATGCAGTCTCAGTTCCCTTCCTCAGTCTTTAGGAGAATGTTGGTCCCAGTTTTATTCAGTTATTCTGAGGTAGTCATTGGTGCCATGAGTTCATGGGTATATCAGCATGTCCCGTCTAGAAGACAGTGTTTCTCAGCACTCCTTTATCATTTGCACACCATTCCTTAATAGTTTTTACATTATCGCTTAATGTTCCTTGAACTTTGGAGCTGGTATATAAATGTTCCATTTAAAGATGAACATTCAGTCTTAAGTCTTAAGTCATCATTTAGTCTTAGCACTTTGGTCAATGATAAATCTCTGAATTAACACAACTCACAATGCAAACAGATTTTTCACTGCCATGTCAAACAATTTCAAAAATACTTTACTACATGTGGAAAATGATGACAATTTCATTCATAGCCTTATAGACAAAATATTATTTGTTAAATTGATTTTGTAGTTATTTTTATTATTCCAACTTCACAGTCATAAAATCTTATATAGAGAAAAAAAGAGTAGTAAAATTGAAGATTAATAATTAGCAGGATTTACATGTCATGCCAATGGATAAATATTGTACCACATATGAAAACTCACAAGTATTCAAACCCTTCTACCTTGCTTTCACTTAATTTAAGCAGTTCAAATTATATAATCTGTATTAAGGATATAAAGAAAGTGATAAACAGTTCACCAACATTTCCATAGTTTCTCAGAGGTCAAGAAGTACTGAATTCTTTTAGTAGGGATAAGAAACCTGAAGAGACTACCTCCAGTAGTCAGATAGAACCCCTAATGGAGCTCTGATTTCATTAACCCACTTACAAAACATTCAACCCAAAATTTCTCTTATTTAAAATAAACACAGGAACAAAACTGAAACACAGAGACCGAAGGAATGGCTGACTAGTGACCAGCCCAACTTGAGACCCATCCCATGGGTAGGCACCAATTCCTGATACTATTATTGATGTTATGTTGTGCTTGCAGATAGGATATTAGTATGGCTGTCCTCTGAGAGGCTTTACCAGTAGCGGAGTGAGACAAATGAAGCTACAGCCAAGCATTGGAAGGATGTCAGGGACTACTATGGAAGAGTTAGGTGAAGGACTGACGGATCTCTAGTGGACTCCATAGGAAGACCAACAGTATCAACTAACCTGAACCCTGAGGAGCTCTGAGAGACTGAGACATCAACCAAAGAGTTCTAGGCTGCCTTGTCTGACCTAAGTGGGAAGGGATGTGCTTGGTCCTATGGAGGCTTGATGCCCCAGGGTGGAGAGATACTTAAGGGGGTGGGCACCCTCTCAGAGGCAAAGGGAAGTAGGGTTGAGGGTAAGAACTCTGTGAGGGAGAACCAGGAGGAGGGCACCATTTGGTTGCAAATAAATAAATAAATAAATAAATAAATAAATAAATAAATAAATAAATAAATAGTAAAAAGGTTTTTTTGAGCTATAGCAATTGCATTCTAAATATTCAATGAAATATTTTTTGTTTTTTTTATAATGGGAAATAAAAATTGATTTATATGAGATTCATTTTTTATTTTTGATCATCATATATGTGCTAAACTAGTGTTATATCTATTTTTATTATGAAGGTCATGAGTCACTCAGAACTTTTATGATTATTTTTAGATGAAAAATAATGAATTTCTGTTTACTATTGTATCCAAGACAGAAAGACTTGTTTATAAAAGTGAATATAAGAGTTTTAATAAACTCTGGAGCATTGTTGAACTAACAATATTTATGACAACTAGAAGAAGACTAAGGATTATTGAAAGGAACAGAAGAATTCAGTTATTATGTTACATACATCTTCCTTTCATAGCCAGTTTTTGTTTTTCTCAACAATTGTAATCTCATATATTTCAGGGCAAGTTTATAATAAGCCAAAGATGTGCCTTTGTATGATATTTTTAAAAAGGATATAAAAGAAGCAAATCAGGTGCATTGCAAACTGTGAGTAGAATAGAATAAATGTTATCAGCTATATAAGATGCTTGTCAGTTTTCATTATTTTGGAAAAATATTTGCACAGAATGATCATGATAGCTTTGTAAAAAACTGTCTCTAGAGTTGAATTAATGTTACCATTATGCTTTTGAAAAAATGAGCTTGTCAAGGAAAAGCTAATTCCATTTATACAGAAGTTTCTATTGAAAGACTTAATAATTTTAAACACTAAGTTTAGTAGAACTGCTAACAAATCTAAAATAGTATAAATCTATAAAATCTTCACTTATGTTGCATATTCTCTACTCATACTGATTCATGCATGATGTTAGAAATTACTCATTTTGAATTGCTTATGTAATTATAAAAACATTTAATGAGTTATGATCTATAATTAGGAAAGCATAATAGTTATAAATAAGACTAGCATGAAACCGAGTGTCCCAACAACTCAGTAGCATTTGACGGATTAACATATCCTTTATCAGGAGGTCTCAGGACCTAGATCAAGTGTCCTTTTTAGATTAAGAAGAACTTAGGACTTTGGTCAATGTCTTTAATATTTTCACTTGCTACAAAGATAGATGTGATATGTTCCCTGAATCTAAGGAATTTATTTCTGTTTATGGAAGTAGGTATTCATAAATCATCTCAAAACAAGACAAATTCACTGATAGGCTGAAAGTATAAGATCTATGTTGAGCTGCATAGAGAAGATTATAAATCCCAAATAGTGTTTGTGTTAGAGGGCTTCCTAGGAAATATTGGATTTTATCAAGGTTTTGAAATATGAACTGGGGTTTATCACTCAATATGTGTAGGGAGACAATTTGGTGGAGAAAATAATCTCATTGAGCATGGAAAAGCAGACTAAAGCTTAGTAGTAGTGTAGTGTTGGCTAGCATTTATAATGTACCAGCTTTTCTCTCCCCCACAGAAACTGAAGAAGGATGACAAAGATGCGAATGATAAGGATGAGAAGGAGAAAGAATAAGAAAAAGAGGGAGGGTGGTGGAGAATAGGAAAGAGAAGGAGAGAAGGAAAGAAGGAAATGAGAAAGGAATGGAGAAATGGTGAGACAGAAAAATGGAAGGAGGGAGAGAAGAAGGAAAGGAAGAAAGAAAGAAACAAGCAAGCTTTGTGTGATTGTGCATGTCTGTAATTTCAGCATGACCAAATATCTATCGATCAGTTCAATAAAAATGATCTTAACACTGTGGCAAAACTTGAGATCAAAGTAAACTTTTTTGCTGGTGTATTTCAGGAAAAATATTAAAGGAAGGTAGTTTGGTAGGAATATATAAACTCTAATTTCACAAGTTTTGCATTATGTTTATGAAGAGAATGAAGGAAGTAAAACAAATAAGAAAGCATATTACTTATGAAATTTAATTTTCTTAGGGCCAAGGGAAAAATAATATGCTAATGATGACATGTTTTAACACATGATGAAAATAAATGTTCTTTCTTTCATAACAATAAAATGACCTCTCTGGCTTGGGCAAGAATCACAATTTGAGGAGATAATTTTACAGAGTGGTGTGATACAAACTAGAGAAATGAATTATCACTTGAAGTGGGGAAATATGTGAATCCATTTCTCTATTTTCACAAAGACCTTTACTTTTCAAAAAGAAAACATTTAGGTGAAAATGGCTACGTCTGAAGGTTAACTTGCACTTTAGTAATCTTTGGGACTATTTTGGTTGCAATTAAATAATGTGATTTTAAACACAATTTAACTAATTTAAGTTTCGCTACAAAACCTGCATGTTCATAATATTGTAAGAACCCATCTAAAGCAGAAAGAAGTACAATGTGTCAGAACATGTAGATTGTATTTCTATATTGTTCTAGTTACTCTTTCACAACCTATATAGAATCAATATGTCTAAAGAGTCTTTTGATTTGCCTAATCCCTAGAGACTTGAGGCTCCAGGGAAGGGGGATACCCAGGGGTTGGGGGCAAGAAGGGTAGCACCCTCTCAGAGGTAATGTAAATAAATAGGATAATTAATTTAAAAAAGAAAGGGATTCACATACAGTAGGTTCCTCAGTTAGTGTTTGGGAAATAAATGAGTGTACCTAGGACTTTTTCTCTGTACATTTTTATAGCACTTATTGTAATGATTGTTCCACGAAACTAGTTTTATCTAATATGGAATTAATAAATACTGTTTTTTAATAAATAAATTTTACGTGTAGTCTGAAAAAAAGAAAAAAGGAGTGAATCTCTTAAATGGCACTCTTAAGTTCCATATGACGTTGCTTCATTAGACTTGCTGACAGCTTCCGGTTTTAGAATACTAGAGCATAATGTATCTCTGAAAAGGAAACTTAAATAACAATAAACAGATAACATCTAAACTTGCAGGTTTTAATTTTTTGTGTTATCAGTTACTTTCCATTGAGACCAATTGGTCATCATTATTTTAAGTCTATTTTCTGACAC
This sequence comes from Tokudaia tokunoshimensis, assembly GCA_036184795.1. Lineage (NCBI taxonomy): Eukaryota > Metazoa > Chordata > Mammalia > Rodentia > Muridae > Tokudaia > Tokudaia tokunoshimensis. The sequence goes on from BTHU01000023.1 coordinate 39,461,549, forward strand.
AAGGATACCCACAGCATATAAATCATCATGTTATATAACTCAAAAGTGTGAGTTATAAAAGGAAATCCATAAGATGAAATCATTGGCAAAGTAAAAATGGAATGTATGCAAGATATAAAAACATATGCACACTTTAACAGATTTATAAACACAATCTAAAGAAATATACCATAATTTCTACAATTTTGAAGTAGTTCATATAAATGACATTTCAACATATGTGACACTAGTAATTCATGATTTAAATATTCCTGAGATCTTTGCTGTTAACCTAGTCATAGTAGGTGCATATCACTCTTGACGTTGACTGTCTACATTCACAGTTGAAGGAAACACAAGCATTTATGTATAAATATAAATACATTCCTACTGAATACCCACAGAAAATACCAGCCAAGAAACCCAAAACTGATGCTGCTCTACTGCCCCCTCCTGGAGCCACATCTATGCGGTGTTCCGCTCTGTGAAGTCTATGCACTGATATTGAACAACTGGAACTTTCCTTAAAGTCAAATGGTGAAGGAATGCAAGTGCAAAAATAAGAAGCTTGCTAAATCATATATTATTTTCAGGCTTTGATGAAGCTTTTATAGTAGCATTCAATAATTATGCAAACAGAGCTTTGTTATTTTTAGTGGTGAATGGAATTCATTTAAACAGAGAAAGGAGCTGCAGTCAGGTATGGGAGAAGCATGAGTTGACTTTCAATATTACTGTGGTTGTTCTGTACTGAAAATGAAGTATGAAGTAATGACAGTAAATCAATTATCAGAACTTTATGAATGTGGACTTTTTGATGATAAAGAGTAAACATTCTCTATTATTTTTAAGCAAATCATTATTAGGGTTGTTGTAAAACACACAGCAGGAGAGAAATGAGAATAAAACTACATTTGCAAAGGAAACATTATTCATTTGATTTGAAATGTTCTCCATTTGATACAGTAAGTGAGACACAGGTCTATAGATCTAGGTTGGGAGTTATAGGAAACAAAGGAAGATTTTGGCATTGTTAGCATTCTACAACAGCTGAAGTACAACGTATGAGAATTCAAAATGAGAGAGCAGGCAATTCAAAAGAAAGCACTAAAGTAGGTTATATTTTGGTGTTGCCAGGGAAGTTGTCAAAGAAGACCTCAAAATACAAGGACCAAATTACAGGAAATAGAATATATATATAAGCAAAGATGCAAAGGATATAGCCATGTGTGTGTGTGTGTATATATATATATATATATATATATATATCCATGTGTATATGTACACATATATTTCTTATCTCTGTGACTTTACTTTTATTTCCATATTGAGTAAAAATATTGCATCCATTATGTTAAAGTGTTTGTTTAGTGGAGATTAAGAAGCAGGCACACCACATTTTTTTCTGCCATTGTCTTCAAATTCTGACCCCCTTTTTATTATGGTTATTGTCTAAATGTAATTTTTATGAATAAAAAATGACTGCATACTCTATCAATTTTTATCTGTCTGAAAATATTTTTATTTGAATTTCATTTATGAAACACAGTTTTCTTGTTGCTCTAGTTTGTTCTCTATTCCTGTGAAGAAACACTAACCGAAATGACTTGAGGAGGAAAATGTTTGTTTCACTTTTAGGATTACAATGTGTAACCCTTAGACAGAAACTCTAGGCAGAAACTTGAAGGCAGGAATTATAGCACAGGCCATAGAGGAATAAACCGTCCTGGTTTGCTGCTCATAGCTTGTCAACTTGCTTATTGTACTACTAGGACCACCTGCCCAGGAGTGGTACAATTCATTGTGGGCTGGAAACTTTCATGCCAGTCATTAATTAAAAAATTGCACTACAGACTTGTCTACAGGCAAATATTATGGAGGCATATCCTCGACTGAAGTTTTCTTTTCTTTTTGTTTTTCTTTTTCTTGCCCCACCCCAAGATATCCCTAGATTGTGAAAACCTGACAAACAACTAACCAGCAGAGTCATGTAAAGAAGTATGTATTATCCACAAGTGTCAAAAGGCCTAGGCTTGCTGAAGTATAGGATGGACTGCCCCATAGGATGTCTGCCCCACTTCAAGCCACACCAGAAGGTCATCCGTGGATCTCTCAGTCCAGATTTTATATTTCAGCATTTCCTGCTCACCCAGTGTCTCCCTCTGAACTATGCTCTTGGGAACTGTCTCTTTCATTTTAGAATCCAAGTTTAGCAGACTGTAGACCTTGGGGTCCATTCTGGGCTTTTCTTTGATAGTGGGTGTGGCTTTGCCACCCTCTTTGTCATTAGTAGTGATTTCCTGTTTCTGGCAGTGAGCCACATTGAAGTGCTCCAACAGTGGATGAGTGTTAGCAGCTGAGAAACTGCACCAAAGACGTGTAGCAGCTGCGTGCTGTCTTGGAAGGAAGAAAAGAGTCGGTGGGAGCAAGCATTTTGGGAATGCTCTGTGCTAAAACAGTCTTCATGCATCTGACTTCTCTCACGCGATGCAGCAGAAGTTGAAAGAAATATAATATTCTCAACACTCAGAAAACCAAGGAAGTATGTATTCTCTTTGGTAAAATTATTCCATTGATTTTTGGCTTGCATTGCTTTTCAATTATCTATTCTTTAGTCTTAAATTCTGTTAGCAATCTTTAAATTCTCTTTAATTTGCCTACTTTAAAATATTTACTAAATTTATCTGGCTCCATTGAATTCTGGTTAAGTTTTCAATTACTTAATTATTAATTTTTTAATTAATTTAAATTATTTTAATTTATTTATTAAACATGCATTTATTGTGTGTGTGTGTGTGTATGTGTGTATGAGTATGTATGTATGTATGTATGTGCACATATCCATGGAGACCAAAAGAGGACATGATCCTGTGGAGCTGGAGTTTCAGGTAGTTATGGTTTACCTGACATGGTCTTCTTAAAGAGCAGTAAGTACTCTTCACTGCTGAGCCATCTGTAGCCATCTTTGGTCATATTTTTAAGCATTAATTTTATTTGTATATCTTATATCATTTATATATATTATTTCCTGATTAACTAAATCATTCATTTATAAATTGGATTGTATTTGTGTTGGTTAGTCTTTGTCAATTTGACATAATTTGTAGTTACTTGGGATTGTCAACTAAGGAGCTGCTTCAGCAAATTGGCCCATAGATATACATGTAGGGCATTTTCCTGATTCCTAATTGATGTAGAAGGACCCATCATTATAGGCAGCATCATCCTTGGGCAAGTGGGCCTGGGATTTATTAAAAGGGTATCTGAGCAAGCCAGGGGCTGCAAACTAGTAAGCATAAGTAGTGTTTTTGTATGATCTGCTTCAGTTCTTGCCTCCAGATTTTTTTTTTAACTTTTTTTTTTTTTTGGCTTTTCTTGATGAGAAGCGATAAGGACATGTAACCTAAATAAACCATTATGGTCAAGTTTTATATCACAAGAAGAAAATTAGAAGAAGTTTACTATCCAACTATCTAACATTCTCACAAGTGTTTTCATCCTGGAAGAATTTGCATTTGTATCTACACAGATATGAGTACTATTTTCAACTAGCATATCAATAGATTTCCAAGAAGATGGAAGGAGAGACCCCTGGTCCTGGAAAGACTGGATGTAAGGGAATACCAGGACAGAGAAGCAAGAGGGGGTTGAATGGGGAAAAGAGGGAGGGAAGGGGGCTTATGGGACTTTCGGGGAGGGAGGAAACGGGAAAGGGGAAATGATTTTGAATGTAAATAAAAAAAATTTAGAAAATAAAAAAAAAGAAAATCTAGGCATAGGAAAAATTAGCAATTAATTGAATAGCTTTCTGTTACCTGTGATGTTGATGGATGCACAGCAGAGAAATATGTATAACTCTTTTTTTAAGTCCTTATGTCTTCAAGTGGATAAGTAGAAGTCAAGCTATAAGAATTTAATGTATTTATCATATCCTGATAGACTAAAATTATCTACAGTGTCATAGAAATATAATATATTCATATATTTACAGTGAAAAGTCATTATAAGACATCAAAAGGACCCCTTTTTAACACAACTTATATGACATTATTGTGTTACCAGAAAGCAAAAAAAAAAAAAAAAAAAAAAAAAAAAAAAGAAAGAAAGAAAGAAAAAAATAAAAAAAATAAAAAGTAGGTTGGTAATCACTCCCATTTTGTTACCTTGTCTTTAACTTGGATATTTCTTATACAGAAGTTGAAATTGCATTCATCATTCTTCGTTGTAATGAATAGTCATTTAAGCTTGGAGTTCCTGAAAATAAGCAACAATGATCAATTTTTACATCATCAACACATACCTTGAAGTTTTCATTACTAACTGTAAGTATATTTTACGGGCTAAGAAATTACTATCATCAATTAATTATAACTGAATTATAGCTAATAATCTTTCTAAAAAATTGCAATTCAGAGTTCAACACTGAGAAACAGACTTATGACACTGGCAAAAGAAAGCATCATCTAAAACATTAGCAAACAAGAATTTATTAACTTTTGATAACATTTCAACCTCAGAATAACTTCTGATTAAAGTCTATATAAAAAGTTTAATGCAAACACAATAAAGTTTTTATTTGGGGCTTACATTAAAGCAAGATAGAAATAATTTTTATAGCTCTCATTCTGCCAGTCTCTGAAACAATACACTTTTCAAAAAGATATTTATTGCTACATTCCATCTTTAAAATGACTAATTCAGTTCAAAAGTCCTATGCATTTTTAAAACTAATGCCAAGCAAAAGTATTATCCTTTAACTTTACATTTTCATTTAACTTTGTGCAGGAAATTTATGCTATCTACTTCATTGTATTGGCAATTGCACATTTCTTATTGCTCAATTTTCTATTTAACTCTTATTGTTTTGTGAAGGAACATATTCAGAAATCAGGCAATTAGGTTTTGAATGTTTTCTTGCAGTAACCCCTGGAAAGACTTCAAGGTAAACCTAAGGTTGTATATTTCAAGTGATTTTTAGCATTAGTTTTTTTCTCCATTTCATTTTCATGGAGAACATTTTTATAAATAAGACACATTTATACCAAGAGAGTTATATTTTTCTTACAAAATAAACACCGTATATGATTTTCTGAAGTATCAAATCAAGAAATTCAGTGTCCAGCTTTATAATATTATAATTGACATATAATTTGAGTACATATATGTAATATGCTACATCTATGTCTATATCTACATCTACATTTATATAGATGAAGATATCTGTAAAATGATTGCTACAGTCAGGCTAATTTACATAGCCATTGTATCTCCAGTTACTATTTTGAGTGTTTGAAATTCTTTTCCTTGTGATATTAATGCTTTGAATTTTCTCTTTGTTCTTGAATAAAAAATCAAGCTGCTTTTTATATCCTGGGCAAGCATTCCTTTGATATTTGCTGTTTAAGTGATATGCAACTATTTCAGAACTTACAAAAGAAATTATAATACTTGAGAGTTAACTTTCATAAAATATCATCTTGGTTTGCTCTGTATGTTATATGGATATGTAATATCTTTAAATGTAGTTTTTAAAGAACAAAACAATACTTCTACTGTCAAGCAAGCATAGAACAATTTAAATCAAAACTTTAAATGTAGTTTTATAGAACAAATGTCATCAAGATTCAATTGCTTTTTAATGTCTATATCATGCGCTGTAGAAATAGCACTGCAGTTAAAAATATATCCTGTTCTTGAAGAAGACCTACATTTAATTCACAGCATCCACATAAGAACCTCACCATTACTTAATGATATCCATTTGTATTCATGTTGTAATAAAACTGCCCATATGTGTATGCATGGGCATATGTTCTGCATATTCAATTATATATATTGTGTGTTGTGTCTATTTACAGTTAGCTAAATGTGTCTTCACATGTTTATTTTTTCATGTGAGACATTTACATCAGACTCTTAGAAATTATGTAAATTTTATTACAAACTACCTTATTCAAATATACATTTTTTTTTTGGATTTAAAACAATCCAATGACATCCTTAAAAATTGTCACTTATTATCTGGGGAATACAGTACAACCTAGTGCAACTGGTTACGTTAAAAGATCTCATAGTAAGATGCAGGGAAGTATTGGGTTTTTAAGCACAGTCTTAATTTGAATTCATTTCCCCACATCTTGCTGCTCAGTGTGAGTCTCCAGCAGAGAACCATTTAATTTTGAAATTGAATAAAGTTCTGTTGTCACACTCTCCAAAGCACATAATGTCTCCTTGTGGGTAGTAGAATTCAAGTCAAATTTATATTAATTCAGTCATGGAATGCATCACTCTGTTGTTGGCAACTATGACTGATATTATTTCCATATTTCTTAAAGTCAGTTGAGTATCAAGGGAAATTCTTCCTTTGTATAAATCCAGCTCTGAATAAAGACTTGGTGTGGTGGTTCTTTCTGGAAAAAAAAAAGATCTCTCTTCACTTTTAAAAGTTGAGAATTAAAATATTTTTGGTTGTGAGCCTAATCTTTAACATACCTATCTCTTTGGACAAAGTCCAAGTCCAAGTGGATCAACGTACTCCACATAAAACCAGATACACTGAATCTAAGAGAAGAGGAAGTGGGGAAGAACCTCAAATACTTAGGCACAGGGGAAAACTTCCTGAACAGAACACAAATGATTTATGTTTTAAGAGCAACAATAGAAAAATGAGACCTCATAAAATCGAAAAGCTTCTGTAAAGCAAAGGACACTATCAATAGGACAAAGTGGCAACCCACAGATTGGGAAAAATATTTAACAACCCTACATCCAATTGAGAGCTAATATCCAAAATATACAAAGAAATCAAGAAGGCAGACTCCAAAGAAACAAATAACCCTACTAAAAAGTGGAGTACAGAACTAAATAGAGAATTCTCGACTAAAGTATCTCAAATTGCTGAGAAACACTTAAGGAAATGCTTAACATCTTTAGTCATCAGGGAAATGCAAATCAAAACAACCCTGAGATTCCACCTCACACAATCAAAATGGCTAAGATTAAAAACACAGGTGACAGCAGATGTTGAGAAGATGTGGAGAAAGAGGAACACTCCTCCTTTGCTGGTGGGACTGCAAGCTAGTAAAACCACATTGGAAATCAGTATGGTAGTTCCTGAGAAAATTGGAAATAGTTATCCCTGAAGACCTAGTTATACTGCTCTTGGGCATATAACCAAAAGATGCTACAACATATAACAAGGACACATGCTCCACTATGTCCATAGCAGCCCTACTTACAATAGCCAGAAGCTGGAAACAATCCAGATGTCCCTCTACAGAAGAATGGATACAGAACATGTGGTACATATACACAATGGAGTACTATGCAGTGATTAAAAAATGATGACTTCATGAAATTCACAGGCAAACGGATGGAACTCATCCTGAGTGAGGTAACCCAGACACAAAAGAATACACATGGTATGCACTCACTAATAAGTGGATACTAACCCAAAATCTCAAAAATGCCTATGATACAACCTACAGACCATATGGAGGTTAACATGGGGTGGATGCTTCAGACTTGAACTGAGGGGTGAACAATACAATTGTGGCAGATGGAAGGAGCGTTGGACAAGGGAAGGAGTAAGGAGAAGGAGAAAAAAAGGGTGGCAGTATTAGAATCTGGAGGAGATGTGAAAGAGGTACAGAAGGTCAGGAAATTGAACAGAAATATGTAGCAGGGGGGATGAGGAACTGGGGGTAGTCATTGGAGGATCCCAGACGCCAGAGAAATGTGAGACTCCCAGGATCCAATGGGATTGATTTTAACTATAATGAGCAGAGAAGGGAGAGATAGAACTTGTAGAGACCACCTCAAGTAGGTAGGCACAGCCCCCAGTTGAGAGATTGGGCCACCCACACATCTCAAAATATTTTAACCCAGAATTGTTCCTGTCCAAAAGAACAGGGACAAAAAAATGGAACAGAGACTGAAGGAAGGGACAATCAGGAACGACCCCACCTGGGGATACATCATGTCTGCAGACATTAAACCAAACACTGTTGTGGTGTTTAAGAGGAGCTTGCAGATAATAACCAAGTATGGCAGTTCCTGGGAAGGTCCGGATAGCAACTGACCAAAGCAGATGCGGATGCTTAGAGTTAACCTTCAGACTGAACTCAGGGAACCTGTTGGGGGAGCTGGTAGAATGACTGGAGGAGCAGAGGGGAATTGTAACCCCATTGGAAGAACAACATAGGCTGGCCTGACTACCCCGTTCTCTCAGAGATAAGACCACCAACCAAGGAGTGTACCTAGAGGGATCCATGTCTCCAGATACATATGTAGCAGAGGATGGCCTTGCCCAACAGCAGTGGGAGGGGAGGCCCTTGGTCCTGTAGAGATTTGATGCCCCAGAGTAGGGGGATGCTAGAGCGGTGGAGCAAGAGAGTGTGGGTGGGTGGGGGAGCACTCTCATATAGGCAAAAAGGAAGGGGTAGGGCAGATGTGGGATGGGAGTTATCAGGGGTTGGGGCAGGTAAGCAGGAAGTGGGATATTGGAAATGCAAATTAATTGAATTAATAATAATAATAATAATAATAATAGGAAAAAATTAAATTATTTATGTGGTATAATAGCAAATCCCTTTTACAATACAATGTATCAAATAGCTGATTGCTATTGTATATCATATCAGTTAAACATACTGGAATGAATCTTGGAAATTCTAAGACAGAATGCCAATGAAGAAAGACAGGCAAATAGGTAGGTAGATGTGTAGATAGACAGACAGACAGACAGACAGACAGATAGATGGATGTTACGTAAAGTACCTTTAGGTAAACATGAAAGATTCACTAATGCTTCTTCATTAACTCTGTGTCACACATTTTGTCCAGTTCTGGAAAAAATTTGTGCTTGTAAATTCAACTCACATACCATATTTGTGCAATGTTTCCATTCTCGAGTGATAGTTTTGATTACTGTCATTACTTTTTCATCAAGGATTCCTTAGAAGCAGTGGGTATAATCTTTGAAATATACAGTGATTTATATAATATTTTATGAGATATGGTCAACTGTCTTAGTTTGGGTTTTACTGCTATGCACAGAAACTATGATCAAGGCAACATTATAAGAACAATATTTAATTGGGGCTGGCTTAAAGGTTAAGAGGTTCAGTCCATTATCATCAAGTCAGGAGCATGGCAACATCCAGGCAGGCATCGTGCAGTCAGAGCTGAGAGTTTTATATCTTTATCTGAAGGCTACTAGTAGAAGACTGACTTCCAGGCAGCTAGGACAAGGGTCTTAAAGCCCATACCCACAGCGAACTACCTACTTTAACATGGCCAAACTTACTCCAAAAGGTCAACACCCTCTAATAGTGTCACTTCCTGAGATGAGCATATACAAACCATCACATTCCACTCCATGGCCCCCATAGGCTTGTTCAAACATATGACTATGGGGGCAGTAGCTAAACACAGCATAATGCAAAGCACATTTAGTCCAACTTCCAAAGTCTCTATAGTCTATAGCAGTATCAACAATTTTAAAAATGCAAAGTTAAAAGTCTCTTCTGTGATTCATCCAATCACTTAAATGTAATCCCCAAAGCAAGACAGGAAACCAGTTGGGCAAACTCCAAACTCTGCCTCTCCACATCTGATGTCATTTTTGTTGACGTTTTTCTCCTGGGATGGTTCCACTCACTGTTAGCAGCTTTCCTTAGCACATAGCCCACAGCTATGGCCTATCGAATACCTTGGGGTCTCTGAGGCAACTTCAGTGTTACAGCTTCTTGTTTCAGTGTTTGGGATTCACACATGATCTTCTGGAATCCTTCAAGACCTGGCATTATTTCTCTGGCTCTGCCCTCTGTAGCACTCTAAGCTTAGTCTGATCCACTCCACTGCTGTTGCTGTTTTTGGAGATTATTCCAATATTCTGGGGTCTTCCTTTACAACTAGGCTTCACCAAAAGCCTCTCATATGCACTCTTCATAGTGCTAAGCCTCAACACCTTTGCATGACCCCTTCAGTCCTGGGCCTTCTTTTTTTTCTTTTTATTGAATATATTCTTCATTTACATTTCAAAGGTTATATCCCTTCCCAGTTTTCCCCCTCCACGAAAATTCCCAACCCATCCTCCCACACCCTGCCTCCAAGAATATGCTCCTCCACCCAAACCACTCCCAGAACCCTTACTCGATTTCCCACACTGGGGCCTCTATTGAGCCTTCACAGGACCAAGGACCTCTCCTCTCACTGATGCCTGACAAGGCATTCCTCTGCCACTCTTTTGGCTGGAACCGTGTGTACCTCTTGGTTGAAGGCTTAGTCCCTGGGAGCCCTGGGGCATCTGGTTGGCCAACATCATCATTCTTCCCATGGGGCAGCAACCTCCCACCCCCGCTCCTCCAGTCTGCCCTCCAACTCCTCCATTGTGAACCCCCTGCTCAGTCCAATGGTTGGTTGCTAGAATTTGCCTCTGTATGTGTAAGGTTCTGGCAAGGCCCCTCCAAAAGACAACCATAACAAGCTCCTTTCGGTAAGCACTTCTTGTCATCCATAGTAGTTTGGGGGTTTAGGAACTATTTATAGGGTGAATCCCCAGGTAGGACAGTCTCTGGGTGGCCTTTCCTTCAGTCTCTGCTCCATACTTTGTCTCCATAGTTGTTCCTGTGAATATTTTGTTCCCTTTCTCAGAGGAACCAAAGCACCCTCACTTTGGTCTTCCTTCCTCTTGAGCTTCCTGTGATCTATGAATTGAAACATGTTTATTTTGAGCTTTAGGGCTAATATCCACTTATCAGTGATCGCATACCATGTGTATTCTTTTTTGATTGGTTACCTCTCTCAGAATGACACTTTCTAGTTCCATCCATTTGCCTAAGAATTTCATGAATTCATTGTTTTTAATAGCTGACTAGTACACCATTGTGTATATATACCACAATTTCTGTATCCATTCCTCTGTTGAAGGACATCAGGGTTCTTTCCAGCTTCTGGCTATTATAAATAAGGCTGCTATGAACATAGTAGAGCATGTATTCTTATTGCATGTTGGAGCATCTTCCGGGTATATGCCCAGGAGTGGTAGAGCTGGGTCCTCAGGTAGTACTATGTCTAATTTTCTGAGGAACTGCCAAACTGATTTCCAGAGTGGTTATAGCAGCTTGCAATCCCACCAGCAATGCAGAAGTGTTCCTCTTTCTCTACATCCTCTCCAGCATCTGCTGTCCCCTGAGTTTTTCATCTTAGCTACTCTGACTGGTGTGAGGTAGAATCTCAGGGTTGTTTGATTTGCATTTACCTGATAACTAAGGATGCGGAACATTTCTTTAGGTGCTTCAGATCCATTCGAGTTTCCTCAGTTGAAAGTTTCCTGTTTAGCTCTGTACCCCATTTTTTGGAAGGTAGCTATGCTCACCACTATACCACCAACACTGTACCCCATTTTTTATTAGGGCTATTTGACACTCTGGAGTCTAACTTCTTGAGTTCTTTGTATACATTGGATATTAGCCCTCTATCAGATGTAGGATTGGTAAAGGTCTGTTCCCAATCTGTTGGTTGCCATTTTGTCCTATTGACCATGTCCTTTGCCTTACAGAAAGAAGCTTTGCAGTTTTATGAGGTCTCATTTGTCGATTCTTTTTCTTTGACCATAGGCCATTGGTTCTCTATTCAGGAAATGCCCTCCTGTGCCCATGTGTTCAAGGTTCTTCACCACTTTATCCTCTATAAGCTTCAGTGTATCTGGTTTTATGTGGAAGTCCTTGATCCACTTGGACTTGAGCTCTGTACAAGGGTATAAGAATGGGTCGGTTTGCATTATCTGCATGCTGACCTCCAGTTGATCCAGCACTATTTGTTAAAAATGCTGTCTTTTTTCCACTGGATGTTTTTAGCCCCTTTGTCAAATATCATGTGACTATAGGTGTGTGGGTTCATATCTGGGTCTTCAACTCTATTTCATTGATCTTCCTGCCTGTCTCCATGCCAATACTATACAGTTTTTATCACTATTGCTCTGTAGTAGAGCTTGATGTCAGGGATGGTGATTCCCCCAGTAGATCTTTTGTTTTGGAGAATAGTTTTCGCTGTCCTGGGTTTTTTGTTATTCCAAATGAATTTGCAGTTTGCTCTCTCTAGCTCTATGAAGAATTGATTTGGAATTTTGATGGAGATTGCATTGAATCTGTCGATTGCTCTTGGCAAGATGGCCATTTTTACTATAGTAATCCTTCCAATCCATGAGCATTGGAGATCCTTCCATCTTCTGAAAAAAAACACATGGTCATTTTATTAGATGCTGAAAAAGCTTTTGACAAAATTCAGCATCCCTTCATGATAAAAGTCTTGGAGAGATCAGGAATTTAAGGCCCATACCTAAACATAGTGAAAGCAATATACTGGAGACCGGTAGCTAACATCAAACTAAATGGAGAGAAACTTGAAGTATTCCCACTAAAATAACAGACTAGACAAGGTTGTCCACTCTCTCCCTATCTATTCAACTTGAAGTCCTATCCAGAGCAATTAGACAACAAAAGGAGGTCAAAGGAATACAAATTGGAAGGGAAGAAGTCAAACTATCACTATTTGCAGATCGTACACTTAAGTGACTCCAAAACTTCCACCAGAGAATTCCTAAAGCTGATAAACAACTTCAGCAAAGTGGCTGGATAAAAAATTAACTCAAACAAATCAGTAACCTTCCTCTACTCAAAGGATAAGCAGACTGAGAAAGAAATTAGGGAAATGAAACCATTCATAATAGTCACAAATAATATTGCATACCTTGCTGTGACTCTAACCAAGCAAGTGAAAGATCTGTATGACAAGAACTTCAAGCCTGTGAAGAAAGTCCTGGGCCTTCAACTGCAACTGAGGCTTTACCTTTACCAATGGCCTTCCATGGCCTCTCACAGTGCCAACCTTCAGTTGCTCTTCATGACTGCTTCATGCCTTCAAAACCAGCAACACCTAATTGTCTCTTACACATTACCAAGTACAGCTGCAGCATGATTTACAACTTTGACTGTCTTTGTTACACAGCTTCTTTGTGTTTTTAGAAAACACTTTCTAGAAGGTTTCACCTCAGTGATGCTGGTCACTTCTTAATTACTGCTAACTTCTTACCTTCAGCTAACCAGCAATCATTGTCCCAGTAGTCCCTTCTATTCTTCACTCTAAAGCCAGAGCCACATGGATGAAGCTGCTGTGTTTTGCTGTTTTCTGGGGATGGAACATGTCCCCCTTATTCTATTACCAGCTTTCTGTTTGCCCAATCCCTCTCTGTCTAAACATGGCTTTCCTGAAACTTTCTCTGTAGATTGAGCTTGAACTGCGAGATCTTCACGGCTCTGTTAAGTGTAATGCTGGGATTAAAGGCATGTACCACCCTGTGTGGATTTAAGCTTTTCTTTACCTAGAATTTGATTTGTTCCAGGCTGGCCTTGAACTCAGAGATCTGCTTGGCTTTGTCTCTGGGGTTAAAAGTGAGTACCACCATGCCTGGACCTAAACTCAGCTGGGTAGGCTCTTGTCTCAAAGTCCCTATTCCCTTGATACAATTTAATACCCATGAACACAGGATTCAGCTCCATTTCACTTCATGTTACTCCTTTAATACTTGAACCATATAGTTCATATTTTTCCTTTCTCAGTTTGCCATGCTTATTTAAAACGCTCTTCATGAGACTTAACCCAAGAACAAAGACTATGAGGGGCATTTTTGGGACTTTCTTAGTCAATGCAATTAATTTGAATCTCTTTTCTTAGCCACACTAGACTGTTCATACAGGTCAAAATTTAGTCACATTCTTCACCAAAATGCCACAAAACAGTTTCTAGTCTACATATTGAAATTCTCTACTAAAACACCTTGGGTCATGTTTCTATAATCCAAATCACTCTCAGTAACAACATCTTGTATATTCTTAAGAGGATAGCCCATTAAGCCCCATTCAAAGGATTTCACTCCTTTTCAAATCCAAAGTCCTCAAATCCAAACAAAATTCCAAACAAATGTCAGGTCAAGCCTATCACTACAATACCCAACTCCTGATACCAACTTCTGTCTTAGGATTTTACTGCTGTGAACAGACACCATGACCAAAGCAGCATTATAAGGGCAGTATTTAATTGGAGCTGGCTTAGAGGTTCAGAGATTCAGTCCATTATCATCAAGACAGGAGGATGGCATCATGCACTCAGGCATAGCGCAGGTAGAGCTGAGAGTTCTACATTTTTGTCTGAATTCTGCTAGTAGAAGATTGACTTCCAGGCATCTAGGATGAGGGTCTTAAAGCCCAAACCCACAGTGAACTGCCTAATCCAAAAAGGCCAATCCCACTCCAAATGGGCCACGCCCTCTAGTATTGCCGCTCCCTGGGCGTAGCATATACAAACTATCACAGTCAATATGCAATGAACTATATACATTGGACACATAAAATTTCAGATTATTTCCCATATTTCTACTGTCAAGAAACTATAGAACAATTTAAAGCTAAACAATTACTATGGATGATTTCCTTATATCAATTTGTAAGCCTTGCCCTCTCCTTTTCTTTTGTGCCAAATCTATTTTTAATATAGACAACGAGTGGTATGTTTTGCATTATTGCAATGAAGCCTTATTATTGTTTGAGTATTTGATAACTAACTGAAAACAAAAACTGTATATTTTTTTGCTTGTGTTTCATTTCTTTTAAGAAGAAGCTAAGATCCATCATCAGAGAAGGCATCAATCTGGATTCTGCTTCTCTCCCTCCCAGCCTGGCAGACAGCAGCGTCTGAAACCCTGGAGGGAAGAGGTGGACTATGGACCCTACCCATTCCAGACCTTGCCCTGTCCTCTCCAAGCCAGTGTCCCTGTGGTGTCTGGACACCCTGGGAAGAGAGGAAGAACCTGGAACCACATGGGGGTGCAGTAGGAAAGAAGACTGAGCAATTCAGTTAGCAGCATCCCTCCATGGCCTCTGCATCAGTTCTTGCCTCCAGGTCCTTTTCCTGAGTTCCTTCCTTGACTTTCTTCAATTATGGATTGTGATGTAGAACTATAAATTGAAATAAACACTTTCTATCACAAAAAAGGAGATTGTTCTGTTACTCCTTCTGACATTTCACATATCAATTCATATCAAAAGTTCATTCTTTTTATTGTTGAGTCTAATTTTATGATATAAAATATGAATAATATATTGGGATTGTTTATGTTGTTATGAAGACAAGCTATTGAAAGTTTTATGTATTAAGAACAAGGTAACTGAGTTATGTGTGTTGGTAGATGACTGGAAACCTAACATATTGGAACTTTAGATATGAAAATAGGGATTTCAAGCCATTTTGGGGGTACAATATACATTTGACATGAGCTTGGACCATGTAAGATCTTGCCTCAAAACAAGTACACTAACAAACAGGTGAAGGAAGTATCATGACTTGTCACTACATTGATATTTGACCTTTTCCCCCTAATGATAAAGGCACAATCTTCAGTACATTAGTATAAAAATTTTGGATTTTTAGAATCTTCTTTTCTGATAAGCAGAATCATCTGCTATGATCATGTGAAGAATACAGTGTAAAAGGAACAGCCAGGAGAAAGTATAGTCAGAAAGAAGAAAAATCTACAGTGATGGAATTACTAGTATTGAATAAGACCCTTAGGAGAAATTATTAAATGAATATTATATAAGCTTTGTTGGGTGGTAGTATGAATGCACCAAACCCATAGCTTTGAAACAGTATTGTTTTCAGTGAAATAATCAAACCCAAAAGTAGATAACCACTCAAACATAAAGATAGCGTCAAGAATGGCAGATGGCAATAATCACTATGCCTTAATCTCTCTTAATATCAATGGTCTCAATTCCCCAATTAAAAGACATAGACTAGCAGACTGGATACGTAAACAGGACCCAGCATTTTGCTGCATGCAGGAAACGCACCTCAGTGTCAAAGACAAACACTACCTCAGAGTAAAAGGCTGGAAAACAATTTTACAAGCAAATGGCCCCAAGAAACGAGGTGGAGTAGCCATCCTAATATCGGATAAAATTGATTTTCAACCCAAAGTCATCAAAAAAGACACAGAAGGACACTACATACTGATCAGGGGAAAAATCCACCATCAAGAACTCTCAATCCTGAATATCTATGCTCCAAATGCAAGGGCACCCTCATTCGTAAAAGAAACTTTACTAAAACTCAAAGCACACATCGCACCGCACACAATAATAGTGGGTGACTTCAACACCCCGCTCTCTGAAATGGATCGTTCAGGAAAGCAGAAACTAAACAGGGACACAGTGAATCTAATTGAAGCCTTGGACCAAATGGAACTAACTGATATATATAGAACATTTCATCCTAGAGCTAAAGAATACACCTTCTTCTCAGCTCCTCATGGTACCTTCTCCAAAATTGACCATATAATTGGTCACAAATCAGACCTCAACAGATACAAGAAGATAGAAATAATCCCATGCCTCTTATCAGATCACTATGGAATAAGGGTGGTCTTCAATGGCAACAAAAACAAAAGAAAACCCACGTACACATGGAGGCTGAACAATGCTCTACTCAATGATAACTTGGTCAAGGTGGAAATAAAGAAAGAAATCAAAGACTTTTTGAAAGTTAATGAAAATGAAGGCACAACATACCCTAACTTATGGGACACAATGAAAGCAGTGCTAAGAGGAAAATTCATAGCCCTGAGTGCCGCCAAAAAGAAACGGGAGACAGCATACACTAACAGCTTAATGGCACACCTGAAAGCCCTGGAACAAAAAGAAGCAAATACACCAAAGAGGAGTAGAAGGCAGGAAATCATCAAACTCAGGGCTGAAATCAATCAAGTAGAAACAAATAAAACCATACAAAGAATCAACAAAACGAGGAGTTGGTTCTTTGAGAAAATCAACAAGATAGATAAGCCCTTAGCCAGACTAACCAGAGGGCACAGAGATAGTATCCAAATTAATAAAATCAGAAACGAAAAGGGAGAGATAACAACAGAAACTGAGGAAATTCAAAAAATCATCAGATCCTACTACAAAAACCTGTATTCAACACAACTAGAAAATCTTGAGGAAATGGACAATTTCCTTGACAGATACCAAGTACCAAAATTAAATCAGGATCAAATAGACCATCTAAACCGTCCTATAACCCCTGAAGAAATAGAAGTTGTCATTGGAAGTCTTCCAACCAAAAAAAGCACAGGTCCAGATGGTTTTAGTGCAGAATTCTATCAGACCTTCAAAGAAGACCTAACACCAATACTCTTCAAACTGTTCCACAAAATAGAAACAGAAGGAACACTACCCAACTCGTTCTATGAAGCCACAATTACACTAATACCAAAAGCACACAAAGATCCGACAAAGAAAGAGAATCTCAGGCCAATCTCTCTTATGAATATCGATGCAAAAATACTCAATAAAATTCTTGCCAACCGAATCCAAGAACACATCAAAACGATCATTCACCACGATCAAGTAGGCTTCATCCCAGGGATGCAGGGATGGTTCAATATAAGGAAATCCATCAATGTAATCCACTACATAAACAATCTCAAAGAAAAAAACCACATGGTCATCTCATTAGATGCTGAGAAAGCATTTGACAAAATTCAGCATCCTTTCATGCTAAAGGTCTTGGAAAGATCAGGAATTCAAGGCCCATATCTAAACATAGTAAAAGCAATTTACAGCAAACCAGTAGCCAGCATCAATCTAAACGGAGAGAAACTTGAAGCAATCCCACTAAAATCAGGGACTAGACAAGGCTGCCCTCTCTCTCCATATCTTTTCAATATAGTACTTGAAGTTCTAGCTAGAGCAATTAGACAAGAAAAAGAGGTCAAAGGGATACAAATTGGAAAGGAAGAAGTCAAACTATCACTATTTGCAGACGATATGATAGTATACATAAGCGACCCAAAGAACTCCACCAGAGAACTCCTACAGCTGATAAACGACTTCAGCAAAGTGGCCGGATATAAAATCAACTCAAGCAAGTCAGAAGCCTTCCTATACTCAAAGGATAAGCAGGCTGAGAAAGAAGTAAGAGAAATAATACCCTTTACGATAGCCACAAACCATATTAAGTATCTTGGCGTGACGCTAACCAAACAAGTGAAAGATCTGTATGACAAGAACTTCAAGTCTCTGAAGAAAGAAATTGAAGAAGACCTCGGAAGATGGAAAAATCTGCCATGCTCATGGATTGGCAGGATTAATATAGTAAAAATGAGCATCTTACCAAAAGTAATACACAGATTCAATGCAATCCCCATCAAAATCCCAACTCAATTCTTCATAGAGTTAGAAAGAGCAATTCAAAAATTCATCTGGAATAACAGAAAACCCAGAATAGCTAAAACTATTCTCAAGAGTAAAAGAACCTCTGGGGGAATCAGTATCCCGGACCTCAAGCTGTACTACAGAGCAATAGTGTTAAAAACTGCATGGTATTGGTACAGTAACAGACATGTAGATCAATGGAACAGAATTGAAGACCCAGAAATGAATCCACACTCCTATGGTCACTTGATCTTTGACAAAGGAGCTAAAACCATCCAGTGGAAAAAAGATAGCCTTTTCAACAAATGGTGCTGGCTCAGCTGGAGGTCAACATGCAGAAGAATGCAAATTGACCCATCCTTATCTCCTTGCACTAAGCTCAATTCTAAGTGGATCAAAGATCTCCACATAAAACCAGACACACTGAAACTAATAGAAGGGAAACTAGGGAAGAACCTTGAACATATGGGCACAGGGGAGAATTTCCTGAACAGAACTCCAATAGCTTATGCTCTAAGATCAAGAATAGACAAATGGGACCTCATTAAATTACAAAGTTTTTGCAAGGCAAAAGACACCGTCAAAAAGACAAAGCGGCAACCAACTAACTGGGAAATGATCTTTACCAACCTTACATCCGACAGAGGGCTAATATCCAAGATATACAAAGAACTCAAGAAGTTAAACTCCAGAGAGGCAAGTAACCCTATTAAAAAATGGGGTACAGAGCTACACAAAGAGTTCTCACCTGAAGAATATCTAATGGCTGAGAAGCACCTAAAGAGATGTTCATCATCCTTAGTCATTAGGGAAATGCAAATCAAAACAACCCTGAGATTCCATCTCACACCAGTCAGGATGGCTAAGATCAAAAACACAGGAGACAGCAGTTGTTGGCGAGGATGTGGAGAAAGAGGAACACTCCTCCACTGCTGGTGGAATTGCAGGCTGGTACAACCACTCTGGAAAGCAGTCTGGCGGCTCCTCAGAAAACTGGGCATGACACTTCCGGAGGATCCGGCTATACCACTCCTGGGCATATACCCAGAGACTTTACCTGCATGCAATAAGGACACATGCTCCACTATATTCATAGCAGCCTTATTTATAATAGCCAGAAGCTGGAAAGAACCCAGATGTCCCTCAACGGAGGAATGGATTCAGAAGATGTGGTATATTTACACAATGGAATACTACTCTGCAATTAAAAACAATGAATTCACGAAATTCCTAGGCAAATGGTCAGAACTTGAAAATATCATCCTTAGTGAGGTAACCCAATCACAAAAGATCACACATGGTATGAAGTCACTGATAAGGGGATATTGACCCAGAATCTCAGAATACCCTAGACACAATCAGCATATCAATAGATTTCTAAAAAGATGGAAGGAGAGACCCCTGGTCCTGGAAAGACTGGATGTAGGGGAACGCCAGGACAGAGTAATGAGAGGGGGTTGAACGGAGAAAAGAGGGAGGGAAGGGGGCTTATGGGACTTTCGGGGAGGGAGGAAACGGGAAAGGGGAAGTGATTTGGAATGTAAATTAAAAAAATAAAATAAAATTAAATTAAAAAAAAAAAAAAGATGCAAAACATTAGTAGACATACGTGCTGTATAAAACAAAGCTGGTATAACCACAAATCTAGATTTCTTTCTGTTCTGCATCAGCCAAGTTGTTCCTTCCACCATTATTTCTAATGGGAAAGTAAAAATGACAAAAATGTGAAAATATGGAGAAAAGAAAGTGAATGACAAAAGGACAAAGACAGGACAATAGAAGTGATGAGTTGAAGAGAGTATGAGAACTCTTCAGTATTTCACCTTAACACAGCTAATGAGATTTTGCAGTATTATGGCATTAGAGAACAAAATCTGTTTATTGAATGGCTTACATTTTCAAAAAACTCAGAAATGGACAATCTTGATACAGAGATTTGATTTTCCTTCGGTAAACTCCTACTAAGCATTAAGATATGTTGAAATATGGACTCAGTATAAGCAGAAGGAAGGATATGAGGTGACTAAGTCCCACCAGACAGTGCTACCAGACAATACCTTAACAACAAATAACTCACCAGGTTTTGTCAATGTCAAGCAAACTGGCTTTTGATGACTCCTAAAGAGAGGATATAAGTTTGCTGAAGTATTTTGTTCCTTCTAATTTTCCTATGATTTCTCATGAAGCATAGATTTGTAAAAGATTTGGTGTTGATGGAAGTTAGTTATTGTATAATTTGTACTGGTCCATGTCATGAAATTACATATACCTTTGCAGTTTTCTAATTAAAACTTGGATAATTTAACCAGGCTGGTTAGCGTTGAAATGGGACAAAAACCACATATTTTTATTGCAAAGAGTAATGATGGCAATGAATGGAAATCCTTTTGTGCAGATTTTAACACAGAATTAGCTGTGAGTATATAACAATTTTCTGTAGAAAAATTAATTTATCTTTAAGAATTGTATGATATATAAAATTGAGCATACAATGTTTAGATGAGAATGCCTCAAAATGATATTTTAGCATCTCAAAATAGCAGATAATAAAAAGCAATTTCAAAATTGAATATAGATTTTTTTTCATATTTCAAATTACAATTCCCCTCCCCGTGGTCCTCTCAGTTTCTCCCCACCTCCTTTCTTACCCAAATATATGACCTTTCTGTCACTCAGAAAGCAAGCAGACCACATAGGTGTAATGATAAAATAAGTTAAAACAAAAACAAGCAAGTAGGAATAAGAAAACAAAAAGAAAAACAGTCAAAGAAAAAGCACAAGAAACACATATAGATACAGAAATACATAAGTTCACTCATGCAGGAATCCCTTAAAAACATATATCTGGAAGCTTTCATATATATTAAAAGGACCTAAGGTTTAAAACAAACAAACAAGCAAACAAACAAATAAACTAACAAACACCCTAACAACATTAGAAGACAATGATCATCTGAAGATGAAACCAAGTTTGTTTTCTGTTGGCCATACATTGGTCGACATTTACAAGTGCTTATTAATTGGAGATATCTTTTCAGTTAGGCATTGGGATCTGTATCCAATTCTCTGTTCATCCCTAGGAATCCAACTGATACAAATTCATGCTGATCCTATGCAGAGTGCCTAAGTCCCTTTGAGTTCATGCTCCTTCAGTGTTTTGAATTCTTATGTTCACTGGTCCTGCTCTGTTTAAAACAGGTTGTTTCCTTGATGCCTTCCATTCTTCTGGGTCTTACACTCTTTCTGCCTTCTCTTCTGCAGGATTCCCTGAACTCTGAGGGGAGGAATTTGATGGAGTCAGTCTCCACTTAGGGCTGAGTGTTTCAAGGTCTCCCATTTTGCATATTGTCTAGCTATTGGTCTCTGTATTTGTTCCCATCTGCTGCAGGGGGAAGCTTCAGCAGAGCAGAATGTCAGGAGTCTTTTTTTTTTTAATTTAACATTTTCTTCAACAGAGGCATCCATTACTTCATTTCTTCTATTTTGTCTTCAGTGACTGAGATTCTATTCTCTCTTCTATCACTTTCTTTCTATTAGAAAGGGCTGCCTCTGACGTTTCTGTTCAAGTTACTAAATTTTTATTTTTATTTCCCTGAGTTTGGGTTTTGCTTATTAATTTTATTTCGATTTGCAAGGATTGATCTGTTTTCTTTATTTCAATCCACAATTTGTGTTTTTATGGATTTCTTTAATCGAATTATTTATTTCTTCTCTAAGAACCTCTGTCATAGTCCTAAAGGCTGTTTTGAGTTCTTGTCTCATGCTTCAGCTAGGTTGTATTTCTCATGGCCTCCTGTGGTAGGGTTGCTGAGCTGTAGTGAAGACATATTTTTCTGCCTGTTATGCTCGGCTTTAAACATTTGGGTTTGGGATGATTGTAATTCTAGGTGCTGATATCTGATCTTGTCTTTTTTGGGTGGGTAGTTTGTTTTTCGTTTGCTTTTGTTCTTGTTTTTCCCTTGAATTTTGTTGCCTCTAGTTCTTAAGAGAATGGTGGGTCTGGGTTGCATTATGGGGTATGTATGCTTCTGTGATCCTGTTAGGTGTGGCCACTAGGGGTATTGGGAACTGACACCTAGAAACGGAGATGTGATAGAAGTGGGAGTAGCTGATATAGTTCACAGAGGAGGGAAGCAGGCTATACCAGTAAGATCTTCTTAGACTCCTGGTTATAGGGGAAGAAAGGAAGCAGAGGCCAAGTAGGTAATCTTCGACAGAGGTGGGTGTACATGAAACAGAGAGATTGAATTGTGGGAGAGGAGGGAGAGTGAAAATCTGAAGATTGCCTGCCTGCTTATGCAGAAACAGATTTAAAAAACATTTTATTTTATAATTTCTTAGATAATAAAATCTCTAGTTATAGAAGAGATCTGGTTATGACAAATATCCAAACAACCTGCCATTTTCTATGTAGTAATGACAAAGAAAAGTGGTGTATAGACATTTAGGAATTAAAGCCATTTTAAATATTGGATGAATTAAAATGGCATCAAAGTATCATAGTTACAAGTGGGGTTGTCATAGTTCGTTTCTGTTATCTTCTGTATCTATTGTTTAAAAGGGCTTTTGCTTTCTAGTGAATGTGCCTGTGAAGCCAGTATGTCAAAAACACTATAAATTAGATAGACACCTTCTACAGTCACACATAGTACTGAATGACCCGAAAACAGGCAGTATTGCAGTATTAAGGCCAAAAGCCAAGGCCAGACAGCCATGTCATTGGGATGTTTCTGGCTATAATTGTAGAGTGGTGCTATTAATGCCACCTCCAACTCATCTTGCATTCGCAAACACACACACACACACACACACACACACACACACACACACACTCCATTTTTTTTCTCATATAGACTACTTGACTCCTAAGCCCATGTGCTTTTACCCAGGAGATTTTACATGCATCAGTGTCTTCATACATTTTCTTTTTCTCATTTGATACAGTGACATTGCACTCCCTTGTGAGAAATAATCAAACCAGATGGAAGTCCCTAGTCCTAGTTGGTCTGATAAACAATCAGCACTGAAGAGAATGACAATATTGATAAGGCAGAAACCAACACAGAACTTGGCTACTAAATTTGAAATGTTCATAATACAAAGTTGTTTTGGATAAAAACATAAACTTCATAAAGTCACCTATAATTATTAAATTTATTTTTTATTAAATAACCAAAAATTTTAAGAGAAAATTTCAAAGACTTTCATTACCAAATATTTTCCAGTCATAAACATTAAATATTTATAGAATTCTGACCAGTTACCCATTATGTAAATAAACAGAAACACAAAATCTGTAAAATTATGCATGTCTTTTACAATGACTCTTCTCTGCGTTGAGGCAAGCACTGGAACATGACACAGGAGGTTCTCATAAAAATAAACAAACAGAATATATTTTGTTTATTCATTAGTTAGTTTTATGCCATTCACTAAAATTAGTTATTCCCACTAAAGTTTCATATATACTGAAAAACCTTTAATTCTCCTATGTTATGTCTTTGTGTGTGTGTGGGTGGGGGGGGGGGTTGCTGGTTCCAGTGCTGTATAGCAAGAACTCATATTCAAAATAATGATAATAAAATAAATTTTTTGAAGTTCCAGATTATTTCTATGTTAATGATCTGCTGCATCATAGTCAAACCTTAATCTATTTCTATTTCTGTCCAGATAGTCTATCCTTAGCCTGGGAAACAGAAAATACAGAACAAAGTAATGATATTCATCTTAGTAAAAAATAAAAATGAATAATAATCATCTTTCATAAATACCTTCTATGATAATTATTTAATGTGTTTGATATGAAAGTTCATTATAGGCAAGAGTCTTATTTAATGATATTCTTTAAAATAAATCTACTGTCTGATGTTATCACAGTTTTAATACCAAGAGTAAAAGTCTCTTTGAAAACAACAAAAATGTTAGAAATAAATTCAAGTCACAATTGCAAGAAAAGTTCTTTCTTTGTAGAAAAAATTCGGGGACTGGAGAGATGGCTCAGTGGTTAAGAGCACTGACTGTTCTATCAGAGGTCCCTGAGTTCAATTCCCAACGCCTACATCATGGCTCACAACCATCTGTAATGGGATCTGATGTCTTCTTCTGGAATACAGGTGGACCTGCACCTGAGCACGCATACGATAAATAAATAAATAGTTTAAAAAAAGAAGAAAAAAATTCATGTATAAATTACTAGTATTGTTTTAAATACAGCTTTAAAATGTCCTTGCAATTCAAGCGTAAACTACTAAATCAATCTATAAATGCTCCCATCTTTTGCTTGATACATTTCTTTTCTGTAGACGTACATAATTGCTTAATTTCTCATTTATGTTTTCAATATATATAGTTTTGTTATATTCATGCAGGGTTTTGAATAGTTCTAAAAATTTTTGCATAATTTCTATTTATTACATATGTTTAAAATGCAATACATATTATATGGATGAGCTGGAAAAAGAAACAAAGGATGATTATTTGCTAAGTATATAATAGTATAATAGTATCAACAAAGAACAGATATTGTGTGATCTTCAATCTTCATGCTTGAGAGTATTTCATAATATTTGAATTACTGATTAGACTTCCTTATTATTAAGTTCACACATATTGTGAGACATGCAAATTTTTCTAACATTGATTTTTTTTTCAAATTGTTTTGTAGTCATTGATAATCATGAAAATAATTCATGACAGGCTTAAATTTAGAAATTTTAATACACTTTACCAACTCATTGCATTGGTTATGAATTTTACATCTCAAAGTAGCAACTCCAAGTTCCAGGTGCTTTATTTTCTTTCCTCATATGCATAATCTACTAATAACTGCACCCCTTATTTGCTGTGCATTCCAACTTGTAATACCTTCAAGTTTCTTGTTTATAGAATTTATGTCCTGTTGCTTCTTAAGAAACTCATCATTGCTACAGCTACAGTTGTGGGTAGGGGACTGAGCTAAAATGCTCATTCTATTATTTTCTTAAAGGAATTACTGCCATTTGTAAATAAACAGCTTAAGAAGAGCCTTAGATGTCCTGAACGACAAATGAGAAGGAAGAGGGAATTTATTGCTCAGGTTTATTTCTTTTACCAACTCATTCAGGAACAGGTCGTTGTTCAGTTTTGTTTTATTCTTTTTTCCAAGTGCTGTGGATCAAACCCTAAGTCTATTCTCTGTTGCATAAGAGCTTGATCAAGTGAGTTCTGTCTTCAGTTCACGAATAGGTAATTTTAATATTTAAAACAAAGTTTGTGTTTTTAAAACTCATTTCTCCAATTTTATTTATAATTTACTATGTGGGTGTGTGGTGAGGTGTGCATGTGGGTATGCATGATACAGCATGTATGGAGAGAGGTCAGAGAACAACTTTCAAGACTTGGTTGTCTATTTCCATTGTGCATTCCTGGAATCAAACTCAGGTACACAGGTTATGAAGTAAGTATTCATCCACTGATCCAAACTCGAATTCTTGTTTTCTTAAATCTAGTTATCCAATTGTCTATAAAATGTCTTCTTTTCACCTCAGAGATAATCCACACAATATTAAAAAATACATGCTCACTCAGGTGACATATATTTATTCTGATTAATGCTGTAATGCTAGGTAGCTATACAAGTGCTAGTTTGATTGGAGGTCATTGGGGGTGAAAATTTTTCCTCATAATCAGCTTTTAGAACATTTCTTTGGACAATAAAAATTTAAAGAATGGGAAGTGACATCATAATATCTAAATTTAAAACAAGGGTGGCAGTATCAAAGATTTTAGATGATTCACTAAGGGAAAGTTACTACTTCTTATTAATAGAATAGAATTTAGAGTGTACTTCAGGCTCTGGGTAGATACATAACATTTAAAAATTGCTCCATATATTACATATTTTTGTCCTCTTCCTTAAAAGTTAATTCTACTGACTTTGAAAATCTCCTGGCTAGGGAACTCTACCCTTTAAAAATCTGATTGACAATAAGAAATGTGAAAGGAATAGAAAAGTAATTATCCCCTTAAGGGGATGATGTGCTTCCACACCCAGAGCCCTATCCTTTGTGCAGTTGCTCACATCTTCTCATTGTTAAGCAGACCCACATTTGAGTTGGAGTTCAGAAAGCAAAATCCATCCCCCTTTTTAGTGTCCTTTCTCAGATAATGGTCAAAATTCTATGTCTGCCTTTCAGATAATGCTCAAAATTCTATGTCTGTGTTCTATGTCACTCTGAGAATTCTTGTGCTATTTCAGAAAACACTAGCTTCCCCATATAGTTTCTTGCTTACCCCTATTTCTGATTTTCTGTATTCTTGGGCCCTGTCAAGATCCTCTAATGCTTTCTGTAATTATTTTTTAAAAAGTTTTATTACTGTAATAAAACACCATGACAAAATGCAACTTGGAGAGAAAGGGGCTTATTTCAATTTCATTTCCATTTCATAGTCCATTGCTCAAAGGAAATCAGGATAGGAACTCAAACAGTAGGAATCTGGAGTCAAGAGCTGGTTCAGAAGCCAAGGAGGAACCCTGCTTATTGACTTGTTCTTTGTATTAATCAGTTTCTTTTTTTATTCAATATTTGGTTTATTTACATTTCAAATGTTATCTCCTTTCCTGGTTACCCCCTATTCCATCCCCCCTCCCCCTGCTTACCAACCCCCTTCCAACTTTCCTGACATGGCATTCCCCTGCACTGGGGCATCGATCCTTCACAGGACTAATGGTGTCTCCTCTCATTGATGTCTGAAAAGGCCATCCTCTGCTACATATGTAGCTGGAGCTATGGGATCCCTCCATGTGTACTCTGGTTGATGGTTTAGTCCCTGGGTGCTCTAGGGTACTGGTTGATGCATATTGTTTTTCCTCTTATGAGGCTGCAAGCTCCTTCAGCTCCTTGGGTCCTTTCTCTAGCTCCTCCATTGGGGACCCTATGCTCAGTCCATTGGTTGGCTGTGAGACATGAGTATTTTGATCCCCCTTCTAAGAAGGACCCAAGTATGCATACTTTGGTCTTCCTTCTTCTTGAGCTTCATGAGGTCTGTGAATTGTATCTTGAGTATTCTGAGCTTTCAGGTTGATATCCATTTATCAGTGAGTGCATATCATGTGCATTCTTTTGTGATTGGGTTACCTCACTCAGGATGATATTTTCTAGGTCCATCCATTTGCATAAGAATTTCATGAATTCAGTTAAGAGCACTGACAACTCTTCCCGAAGGTCTTGACTTCAAATCTCAGCCGCCACATGGTAGCACACAACCATCTGTAATGAGATCTGAATCCCTCTTCTGGAGTTTCTGAAGACAGCTACAGTGTACTTATAATAAATAAATAAATAAATAAATAAATCAGTTTACTTTCTTATTCCAGTACTACCAGGGCAGGGACAACATCACAGAGAGCTGGAACCTCCCATTAATCATTAATCATTTAAAAATAATTATTTTTTTAATTTTATTTTCTAAGTTTTTTTATTTACATTCCACATCAGGTTCCCTTTCACAATTCCTCCATCCCCGAAAGTCCCATAAGCCCCCTTCCCTCCCTCTTTTCCCCATTCAACACCCTCTCGCTTCTCTGTCCTGGCATTCCCCTACATCCAGTCTTTCCAGGACCAGGGGTCTCTCCTTTCATCTTCTTGGAAATCTATTGATATGGGAATTGGGTCTAAGGTATTCCGAGATTCTAGGTTAATATCCCCTTATCAGTGACTGTATACCATGTGTGTTCTTTTGTGATTGGGTTACCTCACTAAGGATGATATTTTCAAGTTCTGACCATTTGCCTAGGAATTTCATGAATTCATTGTTTTTAATTGCAGAGTAGTATTCCACGGTGTAATTATATCACATGTTCAGAATCCATTCCTCCGTTGAGGGACTTCTGGGTTCTATCCAGCTTCTGGCTATTATAAATAAGGCTGCTATGAACATAGTGGAGCATGTGTCCTTATTGCATGCAGGTAAAGCCTTTGGGTATATGCCCAGGAGTAGTATAGGTGGATCCTCCGGGAGTGTCATGCCCAGTTTTCTGAGGAACCACGAGACTGCTTTCCAGAGTGGTTGTACCAGCTTGCAATCCCACCAGCAGTGGAGGAGTGTTCCTCTTTCTCCCCATCCTTGCCAACAACAGTTGTCTCCTGTGTTTTTGATCTTAGCCATTCAGACTGGTGTGAGATGGAATCTCAGGGTTGTTTTGATTTGCATTTCCCTAATGACTAAGGATGATGAACATCTCTTTAGGTGCTTCTCAGCCATTAGATATTCTACAGGTGATAACTCTTTGTTTAGCTTTGAACCCCATTTTTTAATAGGGTTACTTGCTCTCTGGAGTTTAACTTCTTGAGTCCTTTGTATATATTGGATATTAGCCCTCTGTCGGATATAGGGTTGGTAAAGATCATTTCCCAGTTAGTTGGTTGCTGCTTTGTCTTTTTGACAGTGTCTTTTGCCTTGCAAAAATTTTGTAATTTAATGAGGTCCCATTTGTCAATTCTTGATCTTACAGCATAAACTATTGGAGTTCTATTCAGGAAATTCTCCCCTGTGTCCATATGCTCAAGGTACTTCCCTAGTTTCCTTTCTATTAGTTTCAGTGTGTCTGGTTTTATGTGGAGGTCCTGGATCCACTTGGAATTGAGCTTAGTGCAAGGAGATCACACCAGTCAGGATGGCTAAGATCAAAAACACAGGAGACAGCAGTTGTTGGTGAGGATGTGGAAAAAGAGGAACACTCCTCCACTGCTGGTGGAATTGCAGGCTGGTACAACCACTCTGGAAAGCAGTCTGGCGGTTCCTCAGAAAACTGGGCATGACACTCCCGGAGGATCCGGCTATACCACTCCTGGGCATATACCCAGAGACTTTACCTGCATGCAATAAGGACACATGCTCCACTATGTTCATAGCAGCCTTATTTATAATAGCCAGAGGCTGGAAAGAACCCAGATGTCCCTCAACGGAGGAATGGATTCAGAAGATGTGGTATATCTACACAATGGAATACTACTCTGCAATTAAAAACAATGAATTCACGAAATTCCTAGGCAAATGGTCAGATCTTGAAAATATCATCCTTAGTGAGGTAACCCAATCACAAAAGAACACACATGGTATGCAGTCACTGATAAGGTGATATTGACCCAGAATCTCGGAATACCCTAGACACAATCCGCATATCAATAGATTTCTAAAACGATGGAAGGAGAGACCCCTGGTCCTGGAAAGACTGGATGTAGGGGAACGCCAGGACAGAGTAACGAGAGGGGGTTGAATGGAGAAAAGAGGGAGGGAAGGGGGCTTATGGGACTTTCGGGGAGGGAGGAAACGGGAAAGGGGAAGTGATTTGGAATGTAAATTAAAAAAAATAAAATAAAAAAAATAAAAAAAAAAAGAATGGGACAATTTGCATTCTTCTGCATGTTGACCTCCAGTTGAGCCAGCACCATTTGTTGAAAAGGCTTTTTTTCCACTGGATTGTTTTAGCTCCTTTGTCAAAGATCAAGTGACCATAGGAGTGTGGATTCATTTCTGGGTCTTCAATTCTGTTCCATTGATCTATATGCCTGTCACTATACCAATACCATGAGGTTTTTAACACTATTGCTCTGTAGTACAGCTTGAGGTCCGGGATACTGATTCCCCCAGAGGTTCTCTTACTCTTGAGAATAGTTTTAGCTATCCTGGGTTTTCTGTTATTCCAGATGAAGTTTTGAATTGCTCTTTCTAACTCTATGAAGAATTGAGTTGAGATTTTGATGGGGATTGCATTGATTCTGTATATTGCTTTTGGCAAGATGGTCATTTTTACTATATTAATCCTTCCAATCCATGAGCATGGCAGATTTTTCCATCTTCTGAGGTTTTCTTCAATTTCTTTCTTCAGAGACTTGAAGTTCTTGTCATACAGATCTTTCACTTGTTTGGTTAGAGTCACACCAAGATACTTTATATGGTTTGTGGCTATTGTGAAGGATATCATTTCTCTTACTTCTTTCTCAGCCTGCTTATCCTTTGAGTATAGGAAGGCTTCTGACTTGCTTGAGTTGATTTTATATCAGGCCACTTTGCTGAAGTTGTTTTTCAGCTGTAGGAGTTCTCTGGTGGAGTTCTTTGGGTCGCTAAAGTATACTGTCATATTGTCTGAAAATAGTGATAGTTTGACTTCTTCCTTTCCAATTTGTATCCCTTTGACCTCTTTTTGTTGTCTAATTGCTCTAGCTAGAACTTCAAGTACTATATTGAAAAGATATGTAGAGAGAATGCAGCCTTGTCTAGTCTCTGATTTTAGTGGGATTGCTTCAAGTTTCTCTCCATTTAGATTGATATTGACTACCGGTTTGCTGTAAATTTCTTTTACTATGTTTAGATATGTGCCTCAAATTCCTGATCTTTCCAAGACCTTTAGCATGAAAGGATGCTGAATTTTGTCAAATGCTTTCTCAGCATCTAATGAGATGACCATGTGGTTTTTTTCTTTGAGATTGTTTATATAGTGGATTACATTGATGGATTTCCTTATATTGAACCATTCCTGCATCCCTGGGATGAAGCCTACTTGATCGTAGTGAATGATCGTTTTGATGTGTTCTTGGATTTGGTTGGCAAGAATTTTATTGAGTATTTTTGCATCAATATTCATAGGAGAGATTGGCCTGAGATTCTCTTTCTTTGTCGGATCTTTGTGTGTTTTTGGTATTAGCGTAATTGTGGCTTCATAGAACGAGTTGGGTAGTGTTCCTTCTGTTTCGATTTTGTGGAACAGTTTGAAGAGTATTGGTGTTAGGTCTTCTTTGAAGGACTGATAGAATTCTGCACTAAAACCACCTGGACCTGTGCTTTTTTTGGTTGGAAGACTTCCAATGACGAATTCTATTTCTTCAGGGGTTATTGGTCGGTTTAGATGGTCTATTTGATCCTGATTTAATTTGGTAATTGGTACCTGTCAAGGAAATTGTCCATTACCTCGAGATTTTCTAGTTGTGTTGAATACAGGTTTTTGTAGTAGGATTTGATGATTTTTTGAATTTCCTCAGTTTCTGTTGTTATATCTCCCTTTTCGTTTCTGATTTTATTAATTTGGATACTGTCTCTGCGCCCTCTGTTTAATCTGGCTAAGGGCTTATCTATCTTGTTGATTTTCTCAAAGAACCAACTCCTCGTTTTGTTGATTCTTTGTATGGTTTTATTTGTTTCTACTTGATTGATTTTAGCTCTGAGTTTGATGATTTCCTGCCTTCTACTCCTCTTTGGTGTATTTGCTTCTTTTTGTTCCAGGGCTTTCAGGTGTTCCATTAAGCTGTTAGTGTATGCTGTCTTCCGTTTCTTTTTGGTGGCACTCAGGGCCATGAATTTTCCTCTTAGCACTGCTTTCATTGTGTCCCATAAATTAGGGTGTGTTGTGCCTTCATTTTCATTAAATTTCAAAAAGGCTTTGATTTCTTTCTTTATTTCCACCTTGACCATGTTATCATTGAGTAGAGCATTGTTTAGCCTCCATGTGTATGTGGGTTTTCTGTTGTTTTTGTTGCCATTGAAGACCACCCTTATTCCATAGTGATCTGATAGGAGGCATGGGATTAGCTCGATCTTCTTGTATCTGTTGAGGTCTGATTTGTGACCAATTATGTGGTCAATTTTGGAGAAGGTACCATGAGGTGCTGAGAAGAAGGTGTATTCTTTAGCTCTATGATGAAACGTTCTATATATATGTTAGTTCCATTTGATCCAAGGCTTCAATTAGATTCACTGTGTCCCTGTTTAGTTTCTGCTTTCCTGAACGATCCATTTCAGAGAGCGGGGTGTTGAAGTCACCCACTATTATTGTGTGAGTTGCGATGTGTGCTTTGAGCTTTATTAAAGTTTCTTTTACGAATGAGGGTGCCCTTGCATTTGGAGCATAGATATTCCGAATTGAGAGTTCTACTTGGAGGATTTTTCCCTTGATCAGTATGTAGTGTCCTTCTGTGTCTTTTTTGATGACATTAGGTTGAAAATCAATTTTATCTGATATTAGGTTGGCTACTCTAACTCGTGTCTTGGGGCCATTTGCTTGTAAAATTGTTTTCCAGCCTTTTACTCTTTGGTAGTGGATCCTGTTTATGTATCCAGTCTGTTAGTCTATGTCTTTTTATTGGGGAATTGAGACCATTGATATTAAGAGAGATTAAGGCATAGTGATTATTGCCACCTGCCATGCTATCTTTATGTTTGAGTGGTTATCTACTTTTGGGTTTGAATCAAGGAGGTTACTATCTCATTTTTTCCAGGGTGTTATTTCTCTCCTTGTATTGGCGGTTTCCACCTATTATCCCTTGCAGGGCTGAGTTTGTGGAAAGATATTTGTGAAAATTTGGTTTTATCATGTAATATCTTGGTCTCTCCATCTATGGTGATTGAGAATTTAGCTGGATAGAGTAGTCTAGGTTGGCATTTGTGCTTTCTTAGTGTCTGCATGAGATCTGCCCAGGATCTTCCGGCTTTCATAGTCTCTGGTGAGAAGTGTGATGTGATTCTGATAGGTCTTCCTTTGTATGTTACTTGTCCCTTTTCTCTTACTGCTTTTAATATTCTTTCTTTGTGTAGTACATTTGGTGTTTTGATTATTATGTGACGGGAGGTATTTCTGTTCTGGTCCAGTCTGTTTGGAGTTCTGTAGGCTTCTTGTATGTTCATCGGCATCTCTCTCTTTAGGTTAGGGAAGTTTTCTTCCATAATTTTGTTGAAGATGTTTCCTGGCCCTTTAAGTTGCAAATCTTCACTCTCATCTATACCTATAATCCTTAGGTTTGGTCTTCTTATTGTGTCCTGGATTTCCTGGATGTTTTGGGTTACATATTTTTTGCACTTTGCATTTTCTTTGACTGTTGAGTCGATGCTTTCTATGGTATCTTCAGCACCTGAGATTCTTTCTTCCATCTCTTGTATTCTACTGTTGATGTTTGCATCTATGACTCCTGATTTCTTCCCAAGGTTTTCTATCTCCAAAGTTGTCTCTCTTTGGGATTTCTTAGTTGTTTCTACTTCATTTTTTAGATCCTGGATGGATTTGCTGAGATCCTTCTCTTGTTTGTTTGTATTTTTCTGTATTTCTTTAAGGTATTTTTGCATTACCTCTTTCAGGATTTCTGCCTGTTGACCCAAGTTCTCCTGTATTTCTCTAAGCAATTTTTGTGTTTCCTCCTCATGGGATTCCATCTGTTGATCCATTGTCTCCTCCATTTCTTTAAGCAGTTCTTGTGTTTCCTTTGTAAGGGCATCTATCAGTTGATTCAATTCTTTAAGCAATTTTTGTGTTTCCTCTCTACTACCTGAGGATCCATCTGTATCACTCCTGGGACCATCTATATCACACCCAGAAGATGATCCAACATATAATAAAGACACATGCTCCACTATGTTCATAGAGCCTTATTAATAATAGGCAGAAGCTGGAAAGAACCGAGATGTCCCTCAATGGAGGAATGGATACAGAAAATATGGTATATTTACACAATTGAGTAAACTCAGCTATTAAAAATGATGAATTCTTCGTTTAGCTCTGTACTCCATTTTTTGATAGGGTTACTTGCCTCTCTGGAATTTAACTTCTTGAGTTCTTTGTATATATTGGATATTAGCCCTCTGTCGGGTGTAGGGTTGGTAACGATCATTTCCCAGTTAGTTGGTTGCCGCTTTGTCTTTTTGACAGTGTATTTTGCCTTGCACAAACTTTGTAATTTTCTGAGGTCCCATTTGTCAATTCTTGATCTTAGAGCATAAGCTATTGGAGTTCTATTCAGGAAATTCTCCCCTGTGCCCATATGTTCAAGGTTCTTCCCTAGTTTCCTTTCTATTAGTTTCAGTGTGTCTGGTTTCATGTGGAGGTCCTTGATCCACTTAGAATTGAGCTTAATGCAAGGAGATAAGAATGGGTCAATTTGCATTCTTCTGGATGTTGACCTCCAGTTGAGCCAGCACCATTTGTTGAAAAGGCTATCTTTTTTCCACTGGATGGTTTTAGCTCTTTTGTCAAAGATCAAGAGACCATAGGAGTGTGGATTCATTTCCAGGTCTTCAATTCTGTTCCATTGATCTTCATGCTTGTCACTGTACCAATACCATGCAGTTTTTAACACTATTGCTCTGTAGTACAGCTTGAGGTCCGGGATATTGATTACCCTAGAAGTTCTTTTACTCTTAAGAATAGTTTGA
This sequence comes from Tokudaia tokunoshimensis, assembly GCA_036184795.1. Taxonomy (NCBI): domain Eukaryota; kingdom Metazoa; phylum Chordata; class Mammalia; order Rodentia; family Muridae; genus Tokudaia; species Tokudaia tokunoshimensis. The sequence goes on from BTHU01000023.1 coordinate 39,495,976, forward strand.
GCTCTCCTCGGTTTTCTGTTATTCCAGACTAATTTTTGAATTGCTCTTTCTAACTCTATGAAGAATTGAGTTGGGATTTTGATGGAGATTGCATTGAATCTGTATATTGCTTTTGGCAAAATGCTCATTTTTACTATATTAATCCTGGCAATCCATGAGCTTGGCAGATTTTTCCATCTTCTGAAGTCTTCTTCAATTTCTTTCTTCAGAGACTTCAAGTTCTTGTCATACAGATCTTTAACTTGTTTGTTTAGAGTCACACCAAAATACTTTATATTGTTTGTGGCTATTGTGAAGTCTATCATTTCTCTTTCTCCTTTCTTACCTTGCTTATCCTTTGAGTATAGAAAGGCTACTGACTTTCTTGAGTTGCCTGAAGAATATCTAATGGCTGAGAAGCACCTAAAGTGATGTTCATCATCCTTAGTCATTAGGGAAATGCAGATCAAAACAACCCTGAGATTCCACCTCACTCCAGTCAGAATGGTTAAGATCAAAAACACAGGAGACAGCAGTTGTTGGCGAGGATGTGGAGAAAGAGGAACACTCCTCCACTGCTGGTGGGATTGTAAGCTGGTACAACCACTCTGGAAAGCAGTCTTGCCGTTCCTCAGAAAACTGGGCATGATTCTCCCAGAGGATCCAGCTATATCAGTCCTGGGCATATACCCAGAGGCTTTACCTGCATGCAATAAGGACACATGCTCCAGTATGTTCATAGCAGCCTTAATTATAATAGCCAGAAGCTGGAAATAACCCAGATGTCCCTCAACAGAGGAATGGATTCAGAAGATATGGTATATTTACACAATGGAATACTACTCTGCAATTAAAAACAATGAATTCAAGAAATTCCTTGACAAATGGTCAGAACTTGAAAATATCATCCATAGTGAGATAACCCAATCACAAAAGAACACACATGGTATGCAGTCACTGATAAAGTGATATTAACCCAGAATTTCAGAATACCCTAGACACAATTCGCATATCAATAGATTTCCAAGAAGATGGAAGAGATACTCCTGTTCCTGGAAAGACTGGATGTAGGGGAATGCCAAGACAGAGAAGTGAGAGGGGGTTGAATCGGGAAAAGAGGGAGGGAAGGGGGCTTATGGGACTTTCAGAGAGGGAGGAACCGGGAAAGGGGAGATGATTTGGAATGTAAATAAAAAAAAACTTAGAAAATAAAAAAAAATTTAAAAAAGTGATGAATTCATGAAATTCTTAGGCAAATGGATGGAACTCGAAAATATCATCCTGATTGAGGTAACCCAGTCACAAAAGAACACACATTGTATACACTCACTGATAAGTGGATATTAGTCCAAAAGCTGAGAATACCCAAGATACAATTCATAGACCATATGGTGCTCAAGACAAAGGAAGACCAAAGTGTGGGTGCTTCATTTCTTCTGAGAAGGGGAACAAAATACTCACAGGAGTAAATATGGAGATAAAGTATAGATCAGAGACCGAAGGAGATGCATCCAGAGACTGTCCCACCTGGGGATTCATCCCATATACAGTCACCAAACCCTGGCATACTTGTGGATGCCAAGAAATGCTTGTTCAAAAGAACCTGATATGGCTATCTGCTGAGATGCCCTGCCAGAGTCTTGCAAATACAGAGGTGGATTCTCTCAGACAACCATTGGACTGAGCACAGGGTCTCCAATGGAAGAGTTAGAAAAAGAGATGAAGGAACTGGATTGGTTTGCAACCTCATAGGAAGAACAGTAATATCAATCAACCAGATTGCCCAGAGCTCCCAGGGACTAGGCCACCAACCAAAGAGCCCACATGCCTCCAGCTGCATATGTAGCAGAGGATTGCCTTTTTAGGCATCAATGGGAGGAGAGGTCCTTAGTCCTATGGGGGCTTGATAGATGCCCTAGAGTAGGGGAATTGAGGGTAGGGAGTTTGGAGTGGGATGGATGGAGGAACACCCTCATAGAAGCAGGGGAAGGGAGGATGGGATAGCGAGTTTCCAGAAGGGGGGGACTGGGAAAGGGGATAACATTTGAAATGTAAATAAATGAAATAACTAATCAAAAGAAGGGGGAAGGAAATAATCATGATAGGCAGAGGAAATGAGTGACCTGGGTGGGTAAGGGAAGGGAGAGGTCAAAAGGGGAATAGGATCAGGTATGTGGAAAATAGGAGAGAAGCCCAGAGGGACATGAGAATGAAAGCAAATAAGCAGCCTGGTGGGGTGGGAGGTGGTGGAACCCTCTAGAAATACCAGAGACCCCAGATGCTAGAAATTCTTCAGTCTCCATTGGGATGACCTCAGCCAAAATGCCCAATACTGGGGAGAGGGAAGCTGAAGAGTCTACCTCCAGTGACAGACAGGGCCTCAAGTAGAGGGATAGAGTTACTAATCCACAGTCAAATTTTCTGACCCAGAATTGTTCCTGTCTAAAAACACTGCAGGGATAATAATGGAGAAGAGACTGAAGGAAAAGCAGTCCAATGATCATCCATTAACTTGTGATTCATCTCATGAGTTGATGGGAAGGCCATGGCCTGACACTATTATTGATGCTAGGATGTGCTTGTAGACAGGAGGCTGGCATGGTTGTCCTCTGAGAGGTTCTACCAGCAGCTGGCTGAGACAAATACAGATACTTACTCCCAATCATTGGACTGAAGTCGGGGAGCCCTATGGTTGAATTTGGAGAGGGATTGAAGAAACTGAAGGGAGAGTGACCCCATAAGAAGATCAGCAATCTCAACTAACCCAGACACCAGGGAGCTCCCAGAGACTGAGCCATCACCCAGGAGCTTACAAGTGTCAGTCTGAGGCCCCTGGAGCATATTTAGCAGAGGCCTACCTGGTCTGGTCTTAATGGGAGAAGATGTACTTAATCTTAAAGAGACTTGAGGCCCCAGAGGAGGAGGAATACTGGTATGGTGGGAGCACTCTCTAGGAGGCAAGGAGTAGGAGCAACAGGATGAGGACCTGTGGGAGGGAGGAGGGGGAAACAACTGGAATGTAAATAAATAAAATAATTAAAATTAAAAAGAAAGAGAAAACAGCAAAAAAGAAACCCAATTAAATGAAGCCCAAACAATTACTGGGTTAAGAGAAGAGACTCCGTTATAATAATGGTTGTTATTTTGTATTTAGATTAAAATACAGGTTAAAAATATAGATGAGTGAGTTTTGTGTTTCCTCTGGACGCTGTGCTCAAGAAGATACTTTATTATCGGGTGTGTGTGGGAGAAGCAAGGGGGGCAAATCCATTCCCTTGGGTACAATGTTGTGTACTATAAGTGAACAAGGAGAATTTGAGAGTAGTTGGAGATTGATGAAACTAAATTAAACAATCCAAATCATAGAAAATAAGGTATCAAAGCTAAGCATCAGTTCTGAGAGGAAATAATCCACTGCCCTGAATCGCTTTCCCTTATTTCTTGGCAACAAGCTCAGACATTCAACTTAGTGTCCCATTCCCTTGGGATGTGCTGCTGTTGTTGACTGATTCATTGAACTTCTGGCTTACCGAAATGGTGTTCCAGACTTTAATTCTCTGTTTCCACCAGGGTTTGAGTCTATAGGGCAAATTTCAGCATAGAGGTACCTTATGGTACCAGTACATGAGATCTAAAGAGCATTAGAACTCTGTAGGCAATGACATCAATAAGATCTGTGATGGGTCTCTGTTAACTTACTTTGCTTCTAGCAAGGAGAGGTAAGACTGTCATGGTTATCATCATAGTTTCAGTGTCCAAGTACTGAGTCCTGGCAGAGCAGGGAAAATAAGAAGAAAGAAAATGGAGATGGTTGAGCAGATTTTGGTAAGTAGAGAAAAATCTAGAGGTGAAGTTGTTATGAAGTATTCCATGTCTTGATGCACCAAGGAACTGGATCAGCCATACAGACTTCCCTATATTTATTAACACTGTTGTAGCTACCTTCATATGTATGTGTCTCTCTTGCTTGCCCACATGACCATTACTATCTTTGACAGATGCAGTTGCCCACTTGCATTGCATTGTATTGGCAGGCAACTCTGTGTGTGCATTGGCCCAAATTTTTCATGGCATAAGTCTTTGGTGGAATATGTATATCACCAATTTTGCCTTTGGATCATTGTGGCTCTCTGTATTAAATGTGAGTGTCCCAAGGCAGATGACTGTCTTAACAATAGAATTGATAGATGTTGGGTATAGTACATACATTTCGTTCTCTCCATTACTTGAGGCAGAATGGACAGATAAAGCTTTGACCTGTTTGAGTGGTTCTATATAATCTATAAAAGAGGAAGAAGGAAGAAGGCAGAGGGTTAATCTGATTCTTCCAATCCTTGGTAAAGCCTTGGGTAGTTGTCTGCCTGTCATTTTCTTGTGCTCCAGAGAAAGAGAAATAGGGAAGTAAAAGAAAGAAGACATAGTAGTATAATGGTTTTGTTAAAGAAGAGAAAGAAAGAAGCTTTTAGCATTTGATGCTCCTTTGAATTCAAGTTCTTAAGATATTACAGGCAGACTATTCTTTGCATTCATTATTGATGACATACAAAAGGGTGACAGAAAAATATGAATCTTTCGGTAAATGGGGAATGATTAGAATAAATGTTGCTGACTTCAACAAGAAATAGTGGCAAAGAAAGTGAGATTGCAATGTTACTGATTAACATTTAAAAATGTTTTACTAACAAGATTTAATCAAGGTTTAATCAAGGTAACACTATGGAAGTACATAGTATAACATGCTGACCCATTTCTCTTAATTTTGCATGCTACTGACTAAACCAGTATGAACATTTAATATTGAATTATCTTCTCCATTATATAAATATTAACACAAACATGAATATAGCTGTATATTGTTACAATTTTGATATGTAGTTTCTATGTAGATTTTAAACATATAGGTTTATCAATAAAGTTTACGGATATGTTCAAACATTCTCGATAACTAACATAAAAATATGTTAAATATATAATTATTTAATAAGCATAATAACCCATAGTAGGAATGTGCTGTGATTCATTGATTTGTTTGTATAATTTTTGTTAGTTTATATGAATATTTTTGAATCTATCATCAAAACTCACCATGACATGATGGTATTTTCAGTTTCAATTAGATTTTCCCATGTAATATTGTTATGTGTACTTTTTTCTCTCATATAATACATTTCAACTGCAGCTTACACTTCCTTGCTTACCAGGTCTCTCCTCCACCTCACATCTCCCCCAGATCTGTTTCCCTTCAGAAAGAAGTAGACTTTCCAAGGGTATAAAATGAACACACCCTACCCACACCCTCCCCTTCCTCTACAACTACCAGTCCATCCCTAACCCCTACCCTGGCTTTCCCTTATTACATTCTTACCAGTACCCCCCATTTCTATCTCTCCCAGTTCCTCTGACCTTGGTTTTATGAGTTCTTTATTTATGTTGGATATTAACTTTCTATCAGAAGTAGAGTTAGTGAAATTCTTTTCCCATTCTGCAGGATGCTTTTATTCCCCCACTATTTATTTCCCTGGCCTTATAGAAGATATTTCAGTTTCAGAGGTCCTATTTATTAATTGTCCATCATAATGCCTTTGCTATTTATTTATGAATTGTCTCTTGTTCAACGCTATTTCCTGCCTTCTTTTCCATTAGGTTCAGTGTGTCTGATTTTATGTTGAGGTCTTTGATTCACTTGGAATTGAATTTTGTGCAGGGTGATTAATGTAGATCTATTTACATTCTCCTACATGGAGACCTTCATCAAGACTAGCACCATTTGCTGAAGATGCTTTCTTTTTCCAGTGTCTATTTCCGTTTTCTTTATCAAATGTCAGGTGTCCATAGGTGTGTAGATTTACATGTGGGTCTTTGATTCAATTCCATGGATCAATGTGTCTGTTTTTATGCTAATCCCATGCTGTTTTTATTACTACAAGTCTGTAATGCAACTCAAAATTAGGGATGGTGATACCTCCAGAAGTTCTTTTATTGTTCATCATTGTTTTACCTATCCTGAAATTTGGTTTTTTTTTCATATCAATATCATCCTTAGTGAAGTAACTCAATCACAAAAGAACACACATGGTATGCAGACACTGATAAGGGGATATTAACCCAGAATCTCGGAATACCCAAGACACAATTCACATATCAATAGATTTCCAAGAAGATGGAAGGAGAGACCCCTGGTCCTGGAAAGACTGGATGTAGGGGAATGCCAGGACAGAGAAGCGAGAGGGGGTTGAATTGGGAACAGGGGTAGGGAAGGGGGCTTATGGGACTTTTGGGGAGGGAGGAACCAGGAAAGGGGAAATCATTTGGAATGTAAATACAAAAATATAGAAAATAAAAAAGAGAGAAAACTAAAAGAAATTGAGTATTGTTCTTTCAAACTTGTAAAGAATTTTGATGAGCATTGCATTAAATCTGTAGATTGCTTTTGGCTAAGAAGCCAAAAATGCAATCTCCCATATAAACAAACTGGGAAAAACCAAATGTATGATCATCTCACTAGATTCAAAAAGGCCTCAGACAAAATTCAACACACATTTTATGATAAATGTCCTAGAGAGTTTAGGAATACAGGGGGAATTTTATTCTGTTCATTCTGTCAATCCACGAACTTGGGAAATCTTTCTATCTTCTGATATCTACTTCATTTTCTAATTTCGAAGACTTTTTTGTCATGTGGGTTTTTTTCTTCATTAGAATTACCCCATGATATTTTATATTGTTTGTGACTTACTGGGATGTGTGTTGTTTCCCTGATTTCCTCAGTCCATTTGTCATTTGCAATAAAGGAAGGTGTACTGTCTAGTTTTGTGTGTCAACTTGACAAAAGCCGGAGTTATCACAGAGAAAGGAGCTTCAAGTGAGGAAATGCATTGAATGTATCAAATCCAGAATTACATATTAAACTATATTTGGTACTTATGGAGTTGATCTAGTAAAGATGAACATAGCTGCACATAACTATAACTATATGTGTATTATGTCTATAAGAGTATGATACCAGGTGATCCGCACCACCATGGTACTGCGTATTGGGTGTAGGCCTGGGGGATTAACAGAAAATACACTCGGGTCGTTCAGTAAGGAGAATGCCAAAGCTTTATTGAGGGACCAGCAATATATACTAGAGGCCGGGTGAAAAAACAACAGGAAAAAATAATCATAGTCCTAGGTCAAGCATCTGGCAAGTCCCTATCACACTGGGAGGGAAGACAGAAATCAAGCTAAGCCACAGGATGCTCTGCTCTCAGGAAACCTGTGCGAACAGATCAGTTGGGGGTGTTGAGCTAAGCATGCTGATGCCCAACAGGGCCCCCTTTTTTATTTTTTAAGAAGGAATAGCGTCTGTCTTAGGACACCTTCTGTCCAACTCCCATTACCCGTCTCTGGGAATCTCTGCCAGTCCCAGAGTCCCTGTCTTAGGTTGGTGTGGACTAAAAAGGAGTTGCCCATCATAGACTAACTATTCATGATATAGGCTGAGCAAAATTTGAACAGATGAATTATCCTGTGCCAAAGACATAAGCACCTGTTCAGTTACTGTTCTGAACTCGTTTTGATATTTGCACATATGGTTTAGAAGGACAATCCCAATGCGGCAGCTCCACAAGCCAAAAACCCTAGTCCTATGGACCTAGACTTTTTAAATCAGGGGTGGCCATAATGCCAAAGTTTCTTATGGTGATTTAAGGTGACAGGGAGTCTTCCTTCATCATTTAGAGGCATAGGCACAATTCCAGGAATTCTTACAACCATAGCAGCATCTTCATACTCTCAACAGTTTGTCAATGCACACAATCTGCTAGAACAATTCAATTTCTTGTCTTCTTCCTGTTTATTTCACTTTCATAGATCTTAAGTTTGAGTTGTATTTTGAACCACACCAGGATAGATCTGTCATTAATGCTGTTTTTGGCCTGAAATTTCCTAGGTGGGATTTGCAAGACAAAAGCAGTGTCTCACAAGCCTCCACTGGGGCAGCTTTGAGCTTTACATTTACTCATATGTATGAGGGTCGAATAACAAAAGGAAGCTGTAATTTGAGGGTTTCCAGAAAAATTATACTAGCTGTTTTTCATAGTCTTATCTACAAATTATTGAGGCAGTTCAAATGTAGCCTGTTTGATTCCAAATAAATTCCCACTGAGATCTCCTTTTCAATCTTGGGTAAATTTTGCTTCTACCACTGTATCCAATAAACCTTGCGAAAAAGTGGCAACAGGTCTATAATGGCCACAACTATCTTTAACTTTTATCATTCTTGAAATCATCTAAATTACAAAATATGGGTGAATTAAGAATTGGGAGCCCTTGATCAGACTGCAAATTGCCGTCAATTGTACACTGGTAGTTGTTAACCATAATTCTTAACTTTCTCTTGCAATTATTAGAGCATAACTACAAAGTTCGAAAGCAAAACCCAATTTTAAACAATCTATTTTCTTTAAAATCAATAGCAAATGCATTACATTCACATTACAAAGTTTGTCTGCAAGTTCTTATGTTTGAATGCATGACAGTGCAACTTATAATACCTCATTAAGGAGACATTGTTTTAAATCTTATCAGAACAATCAGGAACTTGAGATCAGAGAAAATGAGGGTGCTACAAATTTCTTTTTTTTTTTTTTTAATTTTATTTTTTTAATTTACATTCCAAATCACTTCCCCTTTCCCGTTTCCTCCCTCCCCGAAAGTCCCATAAGCCCCCTTCCCTCCCTCTTTTCTCCGTTCAACCCCCTCTCATTACTCTGTCCTGGCGTTCCCCTACATCCAGTCTTTCCAGGACCAGGGGTCTCTCCTTCCATCTTTTTAGAAATCTATTGATATGCTGATTGTGTCTAGGGTATTCTGAGATTCTGGGTCAATATCCCCTTATCAGTGACTTCATACCATGTGTGATCTTTTGTGATTGGGTTACCTCACTAAGGATGATATTTTCAAGTTCTGACCATTTGCCTAGGAATTTCGTGAATTCATTGTTTTTAATTGCAGAGTAGTATTCCATTGTGTAAATATACCACATCTTCTGAATCCATTCCTCCGTTGAGGGACATCTGGGTTCTTTCCAGCTTCTGGCTATTATAAATAAGGCTGCTATGAATATAGTGGAGCATGTGTCCTTATTGCATGCAGGTAAAGTCTCTGGGTATATGCCCAGGAGTGGTATAGCCGGATCCTCCGGAAGTGTCATGCCCAGTTTTCTGAGGAGCCGCCAGACTGCTTTCCAGAGTGGTTGTACCAGCCTGCAATTCCACCAGCAGTGGAGGAGTGTTCCTCTTTCTCCACATCCTCGCCAACAACTGCTGTCTCCTGTGTTTTTGATCTTAGCCATAGCTACAAATTTCTTAATTATGCTCTAAGTTTCACTATATGGGTTTACATCAAGCTTTAATTTCACTACTTTAAAATATCTGTCACATTCATCTTGAGATTTTGTTTGAGTAGTACATTTTATTTTTTGAGTTTGATGTGCCATTTTTAGAATAATTTGCCATTATTTTTCTTTTGTTGATATTTAGTTTAATTCTATAGTGATTTAAAAGCATGCTTCACATTATTTGTATTTATTTCAGTTTTTTGAAGTATCTATTATTGTGCCACTATTCTCTAACTTTATGAATATTGTATGTATGTATTATATATGTATGCATATATGTATGTATAATGATTAGAAGGATGTAAATTCTGCCCTTTGGAACAATATAGTTAGCAGTTGTTACTACATGAATGTGAATGATAGTATAGTTGAGTAAAACTATGCCCTTTTAATTTTTTTCTACTATTTATGTCCATTGCAAGTTAGATGTTTTATCTATATTATATATAGGAAAATGTCTGTATGTACATGTGTGCTCATATATACATAAACATGCATACATGGCTGTATGTGTTTTCTGTTTGTTTTGAACGTTTTTGTAATATGCAGTATATTTTAAATAAATAATATTGATGGTAATATGGGAAAATAAAACATGATAGCTTTGTAAAATTGGGATAATATAATGACAGTTAAGAAATTCCAAAATGAAGTATCATCGTAAGAACATTGATATTTTTCAACTTTGTGTGCATATTTACCTAAGAATAAGCCATCTCTATTTTGCCCTTCTCTGTGGATCCCATAATGATGTTTATCTTGTTTTCTTTTATTGAAAATAGATTCTTTTCTCATACAATATGTCCTGATTATAGTTTCTTCTCCCGTTACTCCTCTCAGTTCTTCCTCAACTCCCCTCCCCTACTTTCCCCAACTCTCTGCATCTAATCCTTTACTGTCTCTCATTGCAAAAGAGCAGATTTCTAAAAAATAACAGCTAAACATTACAAAATCAAACCTAATAAGATAAAACAAAAACAATGCTTCAAGACTCTACAAGGCAACCCAACAGAAGGAAAAGAGCACCAAGAGAAGGCATAAGAATCAGAGATCCATTTATTCATATATCTAAGAGTACTATAAAAATAATAAGCTGAAAGTTATATTGTATATGCAAAGAACCTAGAGCAGACCATTGTAGGCCCCATTTTTGCTTCAGTATCTGTAAGTTCATATGAACCTTGCAAAGTTGATTAAAAAAAACCATGTTCTCCTGGTATCCGCCATTCCCTTTGACTCTTATACTCTTCTTTCTTCTTCTTCTGTGGGGGCCCCTAAGCTGAGGTGAGAAATTTGATAGAGACATTCCATTTAGAGACTCATGTCCCAATGGTTGTCTTTCTCTCTGTGTATAATGTCTGGCTTTGTTTCTTTGTATTTTTTCCCATCTAATGCAGGAGGAAGATTCTCTGATGATGGCTGAATAAGGTTCCAATTATATAAGTATAGCATAATATCATTAGGAACAGTCTTATTGAACTTTTTTTAGACCAGCAGTATGTGGTTTCATCCTAAACCTATGTGTTATTTAGCCTCTGGTTCTTGGTCACCTAAGCAATGTTGGGTTTTAATTCCTGTAATGGGCTTTAAGTCAAATCAGACATTGGTTGACTGCTCTCACAAATTCTGTGCCAACATTGCCCTGTCATATCTTACAGGCATAAAAAATTGTAGATTAAAGGTTTTGTGGTTAGGTTTATACAGAGTATCTACTGACACTAAAATACAGTACAGGAGTGAAGGCTCTGTTTGGGGGGTTCAACCTGACTACTTAATGTTCAATGAGTTACACTTATTTTGTCTCCTTGGAATCAGTAGAGACAGAAAAGAAAGTTTATGTATGAGGGTCTGCTATAACATTGGAAATGAGATTGGGGGAATAGATCTAGAAGAACAAAGGAGAGGCATTGATTTTCTGACAGCCTACTTATGTACCAGTTCCTCCTATATTTAGGGATTGAGATAAGGCAACAAGTGTGGGGAGAGAGATTAGAAGATGTGGGTCTGTGGTATCCAAATGAGATTGTAACTGGGGTCAGGAAAGACTGCTACAGGTGTTCTTTTGCAGAGTGGGGAAACTGAATCTGGCAAAACAGAAGAAGAATACCTCAATTTGATTGGGGGTATTAATCATTCTCATTGTTCTTTGAGCTTACAATAATTGTTGTTTAATGAAAGTAATATAAGATGATTTCCAGTCATTACTACTTTTTTTTTATGTAAAATAATCTTCAACCTTTATTGCATGGAGAAAGAAAAAGTTTCTACCTTTCTATTACTAAATTAAAGAAACCCAAGTCTGTAAGAAAAAAAGTCTTGTCATTGTCAGTAACATGAAGTCTGCCCTACTGTTAAGAAAAAAACCTCTCTGATGGTAAGAAGAAACCTGCCTGCTGCTTTCTGCTCTTTCTCCACTCCTTCTGGTCTGTTCTCTGTGTTCTATGCTGCTTGCTCTATGATGCTCCTTGTCTTATTCTTATCCTTCCTACTTTTTCTACTTTTTCAGGAGAATAGATCACATGGTATTTTAAGCATTGTTTTCAGTTCACATGTTGAAACATAAATGCAAATCATAAACCAAATAAGAAGTAACAGCCGAGATATTTGCATGTATTTCCATTAAGACTAGTTATCTAACTAACCATTCATTATCTGCCACTAGCTCCACAGGTTCATTAAAATTCAAAACTATACTCCTTATGTCTGTTACATGGTATGTGAAGAGGCAAGTCATCAGTCTAGTGTTTCATTCATATTGAAGTTTTGTATAGATAAACTCAGTCAATATTTTATCTGCTGTCCTTGCACCTTCAATAAATTGTTCATCCCCAGTTTGTGGCCTTTAGTTATCTCAAAATGGTTTTATAGCCTGTCTTAGTTATGGTTTGTGTTTCTGCACAAAATATCATGACCAAGAAGCAAGTGGAGGAGGAAAGGGTTTACTCAGCTTACACTTCCACCTTGCTGTTCATCACCAAAGGAAGTCAGGACAGGAACTCACACAGGACAGGAACTTGGAGGCAGGAACTGATGCAAAGTCCATGAAGGGGTGCTGCTGAATGGATTGCTTCCACTGGATTGCTCAGTTTTCTTTCTTTCTTTCTTTCTTTTTTTTTTTATTTTTTTAATTTACATTCCAAATCGCTTCCCCTTTCCCGTTTCCTCCCTCCCCGAAAGTCCCATAAGCCCCCTTCCCTCCCTCTTTACTCCATTCAACCCCCTCTCGTTACTCTGTCCTGGCGTTCCCCTACATCCAGTCTTTCCAGGACCAGGGGTCTGTCCTTCCAAATTTTTAGAAATCTATTGATATGCGGATTGTGTTTAGGGTATTCCGAGATTCTGGGTCAATATCCCCTTATCAGTGACTGCATACCATGTGTGTTCTTTTGTGATTGGGTTACCTCACTAAGGATGATATTTTCCAGTTTTGACCATTTGCCTAGGAATTTCGTGAATTCATTGTTTTTAATTGCAGAGTAGTATTCCATTGTGTAGATATACCACAACTTCTGAATCCATTCCTCCGTTGAGGGACATCTGGGTTCTTTCCAGCTTCTGGCTATTATAAATAAGGCTGCTATGAACATAGTGGAGCATGTGTCCTTATTGCATGCAGGTAAAGTCTCTGGGTATATGCCCAGGAGTGGTATAAGCCGGATCCTCCGGGAGTGTAATGCCCAGTTTTCTGAGGAACCACCAGACTGCTTTCCAGAGTGGTTGTACCAGCCTGCAATTCCACCAGCAGTGGAGGAGTGTTCCTCTTTCTCCACATCCTCGCCAACAACTGCTGTTTCCTGTGTTTTTGATCTTAGCCATCCTGACTGGTGTGAGATGGAATCTCAGGGTTGTTTTGATTTGCATTTCCCTAATGACTAAGGATGATGAACATCTCTTTAGGTGCTTCTCAGCCATTAGATATTCTTCAGGTGAGAACTCTTTGTGTAGCTCTGTACCCCATTTTTTAATAGGGTTACTTGCCTCTCTGGAGTTTAACTTCTTGAGTTCTTTGTATATCTTGGATATTAGCCCTCTGTTGGATGTAAGGTTGGTAAAGATCATTTCCCAGTTAGTTGGTTGCCACTTTGTCTTTTTGACAGTGTCTTTTGCCTTGCAAAAACTTTGTAATTTAATGAGGTCCCATTTGTCTATTCTTGATCTTAGAGCATAAGCTATTGGAGTTCTGTTCAGGAAATTCTCCCCTGTGCCCATATGTTCAAGGTTCTTCCCTAGTTTCCCTTCTATTAGTTTCAGTGTGTCTGGTTTTATGTGGAGATCTTTGATCCACTTAGAATTGAGCTTAGTGCAAGGAGATAAGAATGGGTCAATTTGCATTCTTCTGCATGTTGACCTCCAGCTGAGCCAGCACCATTTGTTGAAAAGGCTATCTTTTTTCCACTGGATGGTTTTAGCTCCTTTGTCAAAGATCAAGTGACCATAGGAGTGTGGATTCATTTCTGGGTCTTCAATTCTGTTCCATTGATCTACATGTCTGTTACTGTACCAATACCATGCAGTTTTTAACACTATTGCTCTGTAGTACAGCTTGAGGTCCAGGATACTGATTCCCCCAGAGGTTCTTTTACTCTTGAGAATACTTTTAGCTATTCTGGGTTTTCTGTTATTCCAGATGAATTTTTGAATTGCTCTTTCTAACTCTATGAAGAATTGAGTTGGGATTTTGATGGGGATTGCATTGAATCTGTGTATTACTTTTGGTAAGATGCTCATTTTTACTATATTAATCCTTCCAATCCATGAGCATGGCAGATTTTCCCATCTTCTGAGGTCTTCTTCAATTTCTTTCTTCAGAGACTTGAAGTTCTTGTCATACAGATCTTTCACTTGTTTGGTTAGAGTCACGCCAAGATACTTAATATGGTTTGTGGCTATCGTGAAGGGTATTATTTCTCTTACTTCTTTCTCAGCCTGCTTATCCTTTGAGTATAGGAAGGCTTCTGACTTGCTTGAGTTGATTTTATATCCGGCCACTTTGCTGAAGTCGTTTATCAGCTGTAGGAGTTCTCTGGTGGAGTTCTTTGGGTCGCTTAAGTATACTATCATATCGTCTGCAAATAGTGATAGTTTGACTTCTTCCTTTCCAATTTGTATCCCTTTGACCTCTTTTTGTTGTCTAATTGCTCTAGCTAGAACTTCAAGTACTATATTGAAAAGATATGGAGAGAGAGGGCAGCCTTGTCTAGTCCCTGATTTTAGTGGGATTGCTTCAAGTTTCTCTCCATTTAGATTGATGCTGGCTACCGGTTTGCTGTAAATTGCTTTTACTATGTTTAGATATGGGCCTTGAATTCCTGATCTTTCCAAGACCTTTAGCATGAAAGGATGCTGAATTTTGTCAAATGCTTTCTCAGCATCTAATGAGATGACCATGTGGTTTTTTTCTTTGAGATTGTTTATGTAGTGGATTACATTGATGGATTTCCTTATATTGAACCATCCCTGCATCCCTGGGATGAAGCCTACTTGATCGTGGTGAATGATCGTTTTGATGTGTTCTTGGATTCGGTTGGCAAGAATTTTATTGAGTATTTTTGCATCGATATTCATAAGAGAGATTGGCCTGAGATTCTCTTTCTTTGTCGGATCTTTGTGTGCTTTTGGTATTAGTGTAATTGTGGCTTCATAGAACGAGTTGGGTAGTGTTCCTTCTGTTTCTATTTTGTGGAACAGTTTGAAGAGTATTGGTGTTAGGTCTTCTTTGAAGGTCTGATAGAATTCTGCACTAAAACCATCTGGACCTGTGCTTTTTTTGGTTGGAAGACTTCCAATGACAACTTCTATTTCTTCAGGGGTTATAGGACGGTTTAGATGGTCTATTTGATCCTGATTTAATTTTCGTACTTGGTATCTGTCAAGGAAATTGTCCATTTCCTCTAGATTTTCTAGTTGTGTTGAATACAGGTTTTTCTAGTAGGATCTGATGATTTTTTGAATTTCCTCAGTTTCTGTTGTTATCTCTCCCTTTTCGTTTCTGATTTTATTAATTTGGATACCGTCTCTGTGCTCTCTGGTTAGTCTGGCTAAGGGCTTATCTATCTTGTTAATTTTCTCAAAGAACCAACTCCTCGTTTTGTTGATTCTTTGTATGGTTTTATTTGTTTCTACTTGATTGATTTCAGCCCTGAGTTTGATGATTTCCTGCCTTCTACTCCTCTTTGGTGTATTTGCTTCTTTTTGTTCCAGGGCTTTCAGGTGTGCCATTAAGCTGTTAGTGTATGCTGTCTCCCGTTTCTTTTTGGCGGCACTCAGGGCTATGAATTTTCCTCTTAGCACTGCTTTCATTGTGTCCCATAAATTATGTATGTTGTGCCTTCATTTTCATTAAATTTCAAAAAGTCTTTGATTTCTTTCTTTATTTCCACCTTGACCAAGTTATCATTGAGTAGAGCATTGTTCAGCCTCCATGTGTACGTGGGTTTTCTTTTGTTTTTGTTGCCATTGAAGACCACCCTTATTCCATAGTGATCTGATAGTAGGCATGGGATTATTTCTATCTTCTTGTATCTGTTGAGGTCTGATTTGTGACCAATTATATGGTCAATTTTGGAGAAGGTACCATGAGGAGCTGAGAAGAAGGTGTATTCTTTAGCTCTAGGATGAAATGTTCTATATATATCAGTTAGTTCCATTTGGTCCAAGGCTTCAATTAGATTCACTGTGTCCCTGTTTAGTTTCTGCTTTCCTGAACGATCCATTTCAGAGAGCGGGGTGTTGAAGTCACCCACTATTATTGTGTACGGTGCGATGTGTGCTTTGAGTTTTAGTAAAGTTTCTTTTACGTATGAGGGTGCCCTTGCATTTGGAGCATAGATATTCAGAATTGAGAGTTCTTGATGGTGGATTTTTCCCTTGATCAGTATGTAGTGTCCTTCGGTGTCTTTTTTGATGACTTTAGGTTGAAAATCAATTTTATCTGATATTAGGATGGCTACTCCACCTCGTTTCTTGGGGCCATTTGCTTGTAAAATTGTTTTCCAGCCTTTTACTCTGAGGTAGTGTTTGTCTTTGACACTGAGGTGCGTTTCCTGCATGCAGCAAAATGCTGGGTCCTGTTTACGTATCCAGTCTCCTAGTCTATGTCTTTTAATTGGGGAATTGAGACCATTGATATTAAGAGAGATTAAGGCATAGTGATTATTGCCATCTGCCATTCTTGACGCTATCTTTATGTTTGAGTGGTTATCTACTTTTGGGTTTGATTCAAGAAGGTTATTATCTCACTTTTTCCTGGGTGTTGTTTCTCTCCCTGTATTGGAGGTTTCCACCTATTATCCGTTGCAGGGCTGGATTTGTGGAAAGATATTGTGAAAATTTGGTTTTATCATGGAATATCTTGGTCTCTCCATCTATGGTGATTGAGAGTTTTGCTGGGTATAGTAGTCTAGGCTGGCATTTGTGCTGTCTTAGTGTCTGCATGAGATCTGCCCAGGATCTTCTGACTTTCATAGTCTCTGGTGAGAAGTCTGATGTGATTCGGATAGGTCTTCCTTTGTATGTTACTTGGCCCTTTTCTCTTACTGCTTTTAGTATTCTTTCTTTGTTTAGAACATTCGGTGTTTTGATTATTATGTGACGGGAGGTATTTCTGTTCTGGTCCAGTCTGTTTGGAGTTCTGTAGGCTTCTTGTACGTTCATCGGCATCTCTCTCTTTAAGTTAGGGAAGTTTTCCTCCATAATTTTGTTGAAGATGTTTACTGGCCCTTTAAGTTGCAAATCTTCACTCTCATCTATACCTATAATCCTTAGGTTTGGTCTTCTCATTGTGTCCTGGATTTCCTGGATGTTTTGGGTTACACGTTTTTTGCATTTTTCATTTTCTTTGACTGTTGAGTCGATGCTTTCTATGGAATCTTCAGCACCTGAGATTCTTTCTTCCATCTCTTGTATTCTATTGTTGATGTTTGCATCTATGACTCCTGATTTCTTCCCAAGGTTTTCTATCTCCAAAGTTGTCTCCCTTTGTGATTTCTTAGTTGTTTCTACTTCCTTTTTTAGTTCCTGGATGGATTTGCTGAGATCCTTCACTTGTTTGTTTGTATTTTCCTGTATTTCTTTAAGGTATTTTTGCATTACCTCTTTCAGGATTTCTTCCTGATGACCCACGTTCTCCTGCATTTCTCTGAGCGATTTTTGTGTTTCCTCCTCATGGGATTCCATCTGTTGATCCATCGTCTCCTGCATATCTTTAAGCAGTTCTCGTGTTTCCTTTGTAAGGGCATCTAACCGTTGATTCATTTCTTTAAGCAATTTTTGTGTTGCCTCCTTATGGGCATCCATCTTTTGACCCATATTCTTCTGCATTTCTTTATGCAAATTTTGTGATTCCTTTGTGAGTGCATCTACCCGTTGATTCATCTCCTTAAGCGATTTTTGTGTTATCTCCTTGTGTGCCTCCATCTTTTTATCCATGTTCTCCCGCATTTCTCTAAGCGATTTTTGTGTTTCCTTTGTAAGGGCTTCTAACCGTTGATTCATGGTCTCCTGTAACTCTTTATGAGATTTATTTGTTTCCTGCTTGTGATCCTCTAATAGGATGATGAGAAGTGATTTTAAATCCAGATCTTGTCTTTCGGGTGTGGTGGGGTATCCAGGACTTGCTGCTGTTGGAGAGTTGGGTTCGGATGGTCCCACATTACTTTGATTTCTGTTAGTAACATTCCTACGTTTGCCTTTTGCCATCTGGATACCTCTGGTGTTAGTTGGTCCTGCTGCCACTGGCTGTTGGTTGGACCTCCTGTGAGCCTGCAAAGCTACTTCTGCCCCCCGTGGATTACCAGGATTCCCTTGGCACCGATTTCTGGGGCCTGCCTGCTCCTGAGTGACTTTGGAGCCCTAATGTGCCTTGCCCCAAGTGATCTTATATTGGGGAGGCCTTGCACATCTAAAGGCTCAGCTTAGTGGATTCCTGGAGCAGAGGTCGCCAAAGGGAGGCTGGTAGGCTCCTGCCCTGTGCAGGGGTGTGTGATCTCTCCTGGGGGGGGAGGGGGCGTCCCTCTGCCAGGCAGAAGTCCCACAGCAGAGCTGGCGCACTGGTTACTGCAGATCATCCCAGCACTTGGGAGCCGCGTACACACAAGCCGCCCGAAACCCAAGCGATATTATGCCTGTCTGTCTCAGAACCTGGCTTTCCCAACCTCCCAGTCACTGGAGCAAAGATGGCGGAGGGCACTCTCCGTGGTGCCGCTCACCCTGTAGTCGCGATGGCCCGCTGATCTGGCACCCAGACGACCACAGAGCTGACCCGTTCTCGGGCACAGACGGAAGCCCCAACAGGCAGTGTCCCAAGTGATGTTATATTGGGGATAGGGAGCTTGGGGTACCTGTCTCTTCAGCGCAGTCTGTGGGAACAGAGGTCGCAGAAGGAAAGCTGGCAGGCTCCCACCCAGTGCGGGGTCCCTCTGCCAGGCAGAAGTCCCACAATAGAGCTGGCGCGCTGGTCACTGCAGATCAGCCCCGCACCTGGGAGCTGCACACACACAAACCGCCCGAGACCCAAGCGATATTATGCCTGTCTGTCTCAGAACCTGGCTGTCCCAACCTCCCAGTCACTGGAGCAAAGATCCATTACTACTTTCTTATTGTGTTTCTCTTATTTCTTATTTTGTTTTCTCTTACTCTCTCTTGGTATTCTGATATGTATGTTGTTGTTGTTTTCTAGATTTATTTATTTTATGTAAGTGAGTACACTGTCACTCTCTTCAGACACACCAGAAGAGGGCATCAAATCCCATTACAGATGGTTATGAGCCACCGGGTGGTTGCTGGGAAATGAACTCAGTACATCTGCAAGAGCGTGCAGTGTTCTTTACCACTGAGCCATTTCTCCAGCCTGTTGTTGCTGTTTTAAACTTTTAAAAATTATCCCACAACATTTTAATATTCTGTTACCTTTGCTTTCCAGTTAGTTACATTTGATTTTCTATTTTGGAAATTCCAACATATACTTGAATTCTGAAGTATGTTTCACAGCTTGTTCTAATATATTAGCTAATCCATCAATAGTATTTATCATCTGTTATAGGGTGTGGTTGTTTAAATGAGATATGACCCCCATAGACTCAGATATTTGAACATTTGATTCTTAGTTAATGGTACTGTTTATGGAGGCTTAGGAGGCAAAACTTTGCTGAAGGAAGTATAGTACGTTAAAATTGTATAGTTTTGCCTCACTTCCAGTTTGCTCTTTCTGATTCTTGTTTGAGGTTAAAGATACAACTTTTCAGCAATATGTTCTACTCTCTAACATGTTGTGTTCTGTGCTCAGAACTTTAGAACTTTATCCTCTTTGCTAGGATAGGAGAGGATGGATGTAAAGACTTGAAATTGGATATTTTCTACTTGGATAGGATAGGGTAAGGCACCAATAATGTAAGCATTTTCCTGATTAAGCCCCTGGTCAGATTGATAAGCTATTGTGTCTTTCCTAAATGTTACTTCTTTGAATAAAGGTTATTCCAATGTGATAATTTTTCTATGTTTACTATATTTGGATAAGATCCTGGAGTTAAAACTCATAAAAATGTACTCCCTTTCAACTAGGTCTCTTTGTATTTTTTTAAGTGCCTAATTGGTTCATATCTGGCCTCTCATATTTCATCACTTTTAGTTTCGGTTTTCATACTCTGACTCTTGGTTTCCCTGGAGGATTATTCTCTTGTGTTTCTGCACCACTAAGTTGTGATGTCTGTATTTGCTTGTCTATTTTGACAGTCTTGAAGTCATTTATTTGTCCTATGACCTCAGTTCCATGATAGATCCCAGAGGAGTTCTTGAATTTTGCAGTTTTCAGTTTGTTATCTTCAGGATAGAATGTCAATTTTTAAGACCCATATGAAAACCAGAAGTTAAGGGTTTTACCAAATTATTCAGACCCAGCTTTAGGTTAATTATTTTTAACTTTTCAATGTTAATTTCATTTCTCTCTGACTATCCATCTCTTCATTTATCCCTTACACTTGAACTGTCACATTGACCATGTTTGACATTAATTATATATACTGAGATGAATACTATATCCAGACATTGCCTTCTAGAAGTTAATTGACAGTTAAATTTCAATAAGCCAATATGGAATGAAGATGTGTATTAATTATAACATGATGTGCTTATTTCATCATAATATGATTAGTATCTTTATACATTTCTAAAGAGTATAGTGGAAAATAGCAGGCAGAAACTGGAAGTTTGATAAGAATTCATTTTTTTAAGATACAATGCTTGAATTGGGCAATCTGCAAATCGTTCATCATAAGTCACATCAGTAGACTATGAAAAACTTGGAAAATATTAATCAATTTCACCCAGGGAGAATAAAAACTTTTGCTAGAGAGTTTTTCAGGAATGAATTCCTGTGATATATATACATGCTAGAGAACAGACTCTCATTTTTTCAGGTTTATTTATAATGCCACACAATTCAATTAGACTTTAATTTGATAGTTATGGGTATACCATTGCTGATACCTGCATTATCTGTAATTTTGGAGAATTATTATTATTATTTTCTTGTTCTTTTGGTTTACTAACAATTATGTTAAAAACATATTTATTCACATATTTTCTTTAACATCATCATATATTATTTCCACTTAAATGTATATTATTTTCTTCATGTATAAAATGACCCAAGAAAAAGTGATACTTCAAATTCTACCATGTAAATAAAAAGAACAAAATAACTATTACATTTTCAATATAAACTTTCCAAACATTTTATTTCAAACTGAATATCCTTATTTTACATGCATTTCTTAGTTTGTGATTATTAAAAATATCATAGTGCATTAAAACTAAATAATTAAAACTTATTTCACATACTTCTTGAGGCTGGGAAGTTCAAAATCAAGGCCAGTTCTGGTATTTGTTATGAGTACATATTCTGGTTTATAGATAGTCATATTATTATTTTATCCTTTCATGGCAATGAGAAAAAGAAAAGGAGAAAGAAACAGAGAGATCTGATATCTATATCCACATACATGACCACACATCCCATTCGTAAGATGTCTGACTTCATGGTCTCATTACCTTCAGAGGCCATATATTCTGCTGCATCCTTGGTAGTTTAGACTTCAACCTATGACTTCTGATAGACACTTTTAGCCCTAGAAGACAGTCGTCTGGTAGATTTTGTAGTTATTCAAGTTGTACTATATGTTTCAAAAAGTAGGGATTTTTATTATAAGGTACTAGTGGGATGTTTATATATTTAACCTTTATTTAATATTAGGTAAACACTGAGACAGGCAAAATGTACACTCTATTTTAAAATGAAAAACAATTACAATTTCTGTCCTCTATGAGCTCATGGTCTAGTGGGAAGTAAAATATTGCATGTATGTTTTGATGTTGTTACTGCTGCTATTCTTTAACTGAAAATTACACATAAAAACAAAACAAAAATAAGAAAAAATCATTAATAAACAAAAAATATTTTTAAGTGGATTAGGGCAGACCATAGCAGTAAAATTATTTCAAATGGAAATACTTTCAAAGATCAAGTTCAGATGTATTTCTTGTAGAGATAAAACTGAGGTTTTGTGCTTCTGGGCCTGTATCTGTCAGGTTTGAAAACATTCTTGCAGTATTATTGAGCTTCCCAAACTTTCATGTTTTAAAACCTTTCTCAGACCCTGTGAATATGACGCTTCTGTTTCCTGGTGAACCTACTGTCAGGAAGAGTTTGTTAAGATTTATCTTCTTGGGTTTATAGCCCCATGGGAAGAACAATGATGTTGGTCACCCAGATGCTCCAGGATTCCCAGGGACTAAACCATCAACGAAGGGGTACACATTGTTCCAGCTAAAAGTGTGGCAGAGGAATGCCTTGTTGGACATCAGTGGGAGGAGTGGTCCTTGGTCAGGTGAAGACACAATAGATGCCCCAACAAAGGGAAATTGTAAGGGGGCAGGTGGGAGTGAGTCCAGTGGAGGGGCATATAAAAAAATAAAAATAAAATTTTATAGTGGAAATAATAGCATATTTTCAAATAATAGTCATGTTAGATTAGTGGTTACCCCATATTTAATTGTTTAAATCTCAATTTAAAGGTGACTATATTTTAAAATTTGTCATATTTTCTTTTATGTGTATATATTTCTATATGTATGTATAGGTACCACATGTATACCTGAGGACTATTTAGGCCAGAGGAAGACCATGGATCCCCTAGAAACTGGGGTTACAGATTGTAGTTAGTCATCATGTAGGTTATGGGAACTAAACCCATCTCCTGGGCAAGAGCAGCAAATGCCCTTAACTGCTCAACCTTTCAACCTATAAATGCCTAACTATACTTTAACATTTATAATTATGTTTTCCTTATTATTGTAAAGCAATGACAGCTTGTTTAATAAGATAATGTGATTTACTCATCTGTGATAATAAATTAATTTTAATTCCACAAAACAAAACAAGCATATTTGAAAGTGTAATGTTTTAAAATATTTCAGCATTTTTTCTAATATCATTTAACATTCTGAAGGTAGTAGGGCGATCTTAAACTCTCACCTCTAATACAGGAATTATTGACAGTTGATTGCTCCTGAGGTAGGGAAAATCCATTTTTTTTTAAAGGGTTGGCCGCTGATAGGTTGATCACACTCTAGAAGATAGTCCCACAGCCATGAATCTGTGGGCAGCACAAATTAGACTAAGTGTACAATTAAAAGAAATTAATGAAAGATACAAATTATGGAGAGGCTAAGGTTTGTGGATAGCTTCTGGGAGGAGGTAGCAGAAAGATTAAGAGTAAAGTATAATAAAATACATTGTATGATTTATGAAAATTTACAGAAATTAATGGATGCCAACAGTGCTTGCTGGCAGGAGCCTGATTTAGCTGTCTCCTGAGATGATCTGCCAGTACCTGACAAATACAGAGGTGAATGCTCTCAGTCAAACATTGGATTGAGCACAGGGTTCCCAATGGAGGATCTAGAGAAAGGACTGAAGGAGCTTGTAGCTCCATTGGAGGAAGGACTATATGAACCAACCAGTACCCCCAGAGCTCCCAGAGACTAAGCCACCAACCAAAGAGTATACATGGATTTAGCCATGACTCATGCATATGCAGCAGAGAATGACCTTGTTGAACATCAAAGGGAGGAGAGACCCTTGGTCCAGAGAAGGCTAGATGCCCCAGTATAGGGGAATGCCAGGACAGGGAAGCAGGAATATGTGGATTGATGAGTGTGTGTGTGGGGAATGGGTCAGGAGATTTTCAGGGTGGGGGGAGATGAGAAAAATGGACAACATTTGAAATGTAAACAAATAATATATCTAATAAAATATGAAGAAAGTAAGCTAAGTGGGCCAAGAAGTATAAGCCTTACTGTAAGGATCACTCCTCCATGGCTTCTAAATCAGTTGCCATGAAGTCCTTGCCTTGCTTGTTGACTTCCCTCAGTGATGAACTGTTACCTAGCAGTTTAAATTAAACACTCTCTCCTCCCCAAGTTACTTTTGGTCTTGGTATTTACCACAACAATAGAAACCCTAACTAAGACAACCTTTAAGCCTTACTTAGAAACTTTCTTGAAAATAAACCACAATAATTGTATGAATCCTTGTCCTGTAGCTTCACAAGGTCAACAAACTGTCCATGCTATGAAATGAGTCTTCGTGATTCGTTAAGATTTATTTCAAACATTGCATATCCTAAAAATAGCATATAATTATTCAGATAGTATGAATTTCATTGATACTACCTTAACTCCTAGCATATCTATTCATTTTACCTAGCAATGCATAGAATACATTAATAATTATAAATGAAATGTCATTCATAATTTTAGAGTTAAAGTTGGAAAATACATTGTAGAGAACTAAAAGGGCCTGTAGACACAGATAAACACTGTATAATCCACACAATAAGTTTACCTCTTAAAAAATAAGTTTACCTCTTCAATACAATGAGGTGAGTAGATGCTTTTCCTGGAATGCCAGGAATGATGGTGTTTTATAACCTGGTGTTCTTTTGCTGTCTAATAAGAAGGACTCTGCCTGCATCTTATAGAATTTATGGTTTTACATATCGAACACCCTTTCCCCTAAATCTTGAGCATTGCTTTTTGTCCATAAAATCCATTCCTATGAGTGATGTCACTTGTGCTTTACAACAGCTTAAGTGATTTCTATCTTATCTCAGGGTCAGGACAATCCTGACACCCATAGACATTTTGTTTACCTCAGTCAAGATTCCTAGAACATAAATCTTGGGCACTATCTCTGAGTCAACAATTCCCATTCTTGTCAAAGGAGCCAAATGTACTTGGTAAAGGATCTCAACATATGTGTGTGTGTTAAATTGTTGTGCTCTTGGAACTGAGTTAATTGTTATCTTAAAAAAAATGTTTCCTAAAATGTGCTATGTTTAAATATGGCTGAAGAATCATGATCTGGACCAGACTCTAAAAGTCCTAGTCCAGACTGGTTAAAATAAAATCAGACTGAGCTGAATTTTATTCTTACCTCACCCTGATCATTTTTCCTGCCTGCTCTAAAGTCTGGACAGGAATCATACAATGTATTTTCCCACCTTTTTGTGCTGTCTTTGTTAATAATGGCTTTGTATTTGTATTATATATTATATCTGTGCATCTGTATTTATATAACTTATGAGTAGGAAATGTTCTTACCATTATACTTTCTGTATTTACCAAGTCCTAATGTGTTGAAGGTCCCAGACATATTAAATATTTGGCAGCTTCAAGGCAAAAATTGTGAATCAATAAAGTAAGCCTTAAGAATGCTTGCTACAGAAAAATAAATTGAATTCTTTAGACTGTGGGGACATAAACATTATTAGGAATACTTTAACTAAGTTGTTTCAAGTCAAGAGATCTTGACTTGCCAATTCCATTCTTCTACTGGCTATTGAGGCTATTTCTCTAGACTTGGACTTTCATTTCTCTTCATAGGTTGTAGCTTTATATGTATTTAGGAAGCATGTGTACTGGTGAGAGGATGTAATATTTTTAATATATTTTAATAGAAATCTTTTTTAACTTTATAATAATTTATCTTTTAAATTTTCATAGAAGTATACATTGTTTGTTGAGCAAATTAACTCCATACTCCTTATCTTCTCTCCTCTTTGTCCCATCCCAACAGTCTCTTAGTCATGTCTTCTTCTACTTTCATATCATATGTATCATATTTATCATATGTATATGTATCATATGTATATGTGTACATAAATCATGGAACCAAAAATGAAGGGATATATATGATATTTATTTTACCTAAACTGGCTTAACTTGCTTAATATGATTATTTGAATTTTCATCTATATTCTTGCAAGTGACATTATTTTATTCATCATTACAGCTGAAAAAATTCTGTTGGATATATATTACATCTTATTTATTCATTCTTTTGCTGAAAGACACTGATGTAAATAACATAACTTAGGTAATATTAACAGTGCTGCCATAGACATTGGGGTAAAAGTAGCTCTGTGATATGTTGATTTGCAGTCCTGCTAAATAAACATTAGTTGCAGCTGGATTATATGATGCAACTGTTGCTTTCATAAATGTTATTGTTCATGTGCAAATAGTTGTTATATAACATAATTTTGATGTAGAATATACTTTAGTTCTACAGTGTGATTTCAAAGTTAAGAGAAATGATAAGCCTCATGTTTTGCCAATTTTTGCAATGTCAGTTTATACAGTAAGCAGTTACTAAACTTAAGTGTGATTAATGGTCATGCAGATAGATTGGTAAAACTGATTGCAATTAAGAACACAAAAATTCTGTTTCAATAAGCTGTGAGTGGGACTTTAAAAGACACATACAACAAGCTTCCAGAAGTTGCTGGTACAGTTGATTTTCAGACAAATCTTGGAAAAATTAGGATATAAGTGTTTAGATACTTTGTTTCTAATGTTCTGGGATTCTTTTGTTTTCTTTTGAGATAGGGGTCTCACTATGTATCTCTGACTGATTTCAAACTCACTATGTAGACCAGGCTGGCCTCACACTATCTCATATATTCTCAAGTGCCACTGCCTCCAGCTTTCTGGGATTAGGATTAAAGGTGCATGTCACCATGCCCTGCAAGTTCTGAGATTCATATTGAGGTTGTCTATTTTCATTTGTTGGATACAATGCTGTTAGGTGATTTTTGTGGAACGATATTTTATATGCATCACATTTTTCCAATATATACTATGCCAAATTATCTCACAATTTCCCTTAGTTACATAAGATAGGATAGGATAGAATGGTAGAATCTAATAGAATGCAGTAGAATATCCTGTGATACAATAAACATAGCACAACAAGTACATTCATGAAACTTTTTGAAAAACAATATTTATTTAATATCTAAAAAATAAGACTGTATTGTTGAGCTAATAAAAATTTACCAATTCTCTAAAGAGAATTTTTTGTCAACTTGAGACTCCTAAGGCAAACACTATTTCAAATAGGGCTTTCTTTTATTAACAACTTGTACATTAACAAATTAATGACAGTGGCATTATATAGTACAATTTAAATATAATTCAAAGAACTGCAATTAGAAGTAATAACTGTGAGTATGAGTGTTAGTCTGAACAAAGCTAGGGGTAATTTTCCCTGATAAATGTGTGTTATGTTTATAAATGTATATGTGTGTTTTTAAAATTATTTTCTTCAGACACTTTTTTCTGATAACTATTTTTTAATTCCAATAATTACTTTTTTCTTAAATTATTTTATTCATTGACATTCCAAATGTTGCCCTCCTTCCTGTAACTATTTTTATTGTTGGAATTTCATAATTGTAGTCAGTTTGAATGTGTTAATGAACAACTAAGTCACCAATAATGTATCAATGTTGTAACAAGAAAAATAAACAAAGCACTTCTCCCATGGTGTAATTTGCTTCTCTCCATGTGTCCACCATTCTCTGTCTGTTGTAAGAGTCTGAATCCATGTTTACTTGTCTTGCTGTCTTATTAGTCAACATGTCTGTAATTGTGTGGCCCTAACAAAGGACTTTACCCTTTGTTTACCTAATAAATGAACAGCACAGAAAGGATAACATTGGAAAAGAGTGAGGGATAATTCTCAGAACTTTTAACAGACTTTTTACAAGACATTAAATTCTCAACTCCAACAGACATGAACTTAACTAGATAACAAACAGACGACTTAAAGCAATATCCATATATTGTATCTGCTATTTATGATATACATTTATTTTTATAATGCTGGTTTCATCATATTTGTTGTTTTCTGTGAATGATTACATACATACATTGCTGTCTAGGTCCATGTCATGGAAACATATACAATTTAAGGTTATAGCTATGAACTTAGATTGTAAACTGGGAAAGCCATGGCAAGTATAGCTGACTGCTAAATTGTTCTATAAAAGGTAAGTTAAACAAACAGACTGAGTATACAGTAGCACAGAAGTCTTAAGTGACCTCAAAGTATACTGATAAGTCCAGCAATTTTTATCATAATACATAGTCACACATAAGTGCAAAAATAAACTTTCTTCAAGTTACATGGTTTTAAAATGTTCTGTTATTCTTTTGTGTCTCCTCCTTGAAGGGAAAGAATTTAAACTTCCTCTTCTGGAGTATAGTGACATTTTTCTGAAACATAGCATACAAACAAAGTGACCATACAGTACTTGTGACATTAAATTTAAAAGGTATCCCAGTATCTTTCTTGATTACAATTTTGTCTGAGTCATTTGTTCCCATGGAAAAAAATTGCCATGCTATGAAGGATATGAGAAAAGAAAAGTAAACTACTATGTTGTGAGTCTTGGATTTTCAGCCTCAGAGAAAAAAATCAGGCTGGTAATATGGCTTAGTTATTCAGAGAGTACACTATTCTTAAGGAAATCCCATGTTGGTTAGCCTACTGTTTGTAACTTGAACTCCCCAGGGATTTACAGATTTACAAGTTCCTGTAATCTCCTAAAGCACTGTAACATGTGTACAAATGCACACACACACACACACACACACACACACACACACACACACATTAAAATGAAAATTAAGAAAAATGTTTCAAAAGGAGAAAATTCCTGTCATTGATGATAATATAAATGAACTTTTGACATTCTTTAAATTGAATAAGATAGGCAAAGAAAGATAAATGCTGTATGATTATGCTTACACATAAATATGAAAATTTGAACATGGGCACTAGAGGAAGTTAGGAGACTTTGTTAAAAAGAGACAGAATTTCAATGAAACAGGAAAATATTTTCAAAGGATCTATGTGTAACATAGTGACTATAGGAGGCAATATATTGAGTATTTGGAAATATCACAGAATGGGTTTTACCATCCTATCCCAAAGAGTTGAATAATACAATAGATTCATTAATAAGCTAAATGTAAACATTTTATGATGTATACATATTTAAACACGCTGGATAAAACAATCACTTTCATCTAAGGAAGAAATAATAACAATAAGTTAATATGAGAGACAGATAGACAAACACACACACTCAGAGAGAGAAAGAGAGAGAGAAAGAGAGAGAGAGAGAGAGAGAGAGAGAGAGAGAGAGAGAGAGAGAGAGAGAGAGAGAGAGAGAGAGAGACCAGTTGAATGAAGAACAAAAGCCTCTTGTGAATAACCACATCCACAAAAACTGGACTTGAAAACTGATCATCCATACCCAGGAGAGATATCCAAAACTGCAGTCATGTTGTTTGTTTCAAAATCTCCTCTGAAGCTATGAGTCAGAAGTATCCAGGTAAGCAATTTCCAGATTGCTAATGCATAGAAACTGTGAGATAATAAATGTTGGTTGTTTTAGGTGGCTAAGTTGTATGGTAGATTTTTTTGCACAGCAATATATAATATAAATGGTCATGTTCCAATAAGAAGCTAGGTAGCCAATAGCTAGATTACATTGAGTAAATGATTTCTGCAAGAGCAATATTGTAAATTTTATTCTGTTTTAAGGGGTTATAATTTTTCAGTCCTCAGGTAAGTCAGGGGTTCTATTGAAGGTATAAGGATACAGAACAGTATTTATTACACCACTAAATTGCAATAGGAAAAAGACTTGAATTGTCCCAAAAGACTATTTCCCTATTGAAGTTCTAAATGAGAAATTTTAGTCATTAAAGGTATTTGTCTACTAGTAATGAGGTGCAGGCTGTTGCTCAGTGGAAGAGCACAAGGCATTGTTAGAAAAAACTAATAACAAAAGATAAAAATCTCTAGTTAAGTTTTAGTTATTTTAAAACTCTTCAATATTTTAAGTATCTTCAGATATATTGTATATTCAAAACAAAAATAAAAATACAAATAAATTTTATTTTCTAAAAGGAAATAAATGTATGCTTTCTATTTTAGTGTTATATCTCATGATGTTGCTTGCAGTTTAATCAAAATCCATTTTAATTAGTATATTAGATTTAGCACAATAATAAAGTTGATTATTCTAGTATCATTAAAATTTTAAAATCCCAGTAAACTCTGATTGAAAAATAAAGCATTAAAAGTAAGCTGGGTATTATAGTGCACATGTTTAGTCTCAGCACTCAGGAAGCAGAGGTAGGCAGATTTCTGTGAACTCAAACTCAAAAGTCACCTTGTGTATATATTGAATTCCAGGCCAGTTAAGGATACCTAGTGAGATTTTGTCTATAGAAGGAGGGAGGAGGAGAAGAACAAGAATGCAGAGGAGAATGAGTAGGAGGAGGAAGAGGAAGAAGAGGATGAGGAAGAGGAGAAGGAAGAGGAAAAGGAAGAAGAGGAAGATAAGTGGAGAAGGAACAAGAGGAGGAAAGACATTTCATCTTGATAAAACATTTACAAACAAGGGTCCAACAAAGTCATGTAATGCTGAAGGACAAAATAATTGTTTTTAATACTATAAGTGAAGATAGGACTTTCATGATCCTCACTTTAGTATAATGTTGTACTGTAATTTAGAGACAATACAAATAAATAAATGTAAAATAAGCAATAAATGAAACTATATAATAGGAAAGGACAGGAAAGGAAGTACAGAGATAAACCACCTCTATGTAACTATACTTATCTAAAAAAAATTCTAAAAATTTCACAAGGTACTCTGATAAAAACCATGATTAAGTACAAACATCATATAAATGTAAAAAATAAAGGAATATTTATCTCAAAACACTTTAACACCTAGAATTAAATTTTATGATTGGTAAACAATATACACATATGATAGAACAACAAATCTTTCTGTGAATAGTAAAACAAGCCATAAATACATTAGTGAAATATATAGAAAATGTAAAAAAAACCAGAAAATATTACATATTTTATAATTTAGATCTGCAAAGTGAACTATGTATCCAATATCATTTGACTAAGTTTCCAATAAAACTTTTTACAGAATTAGAGAAACTGATCCTAAAATTCACAGTGAAAGGTAAAGAAGAAATGATGTAAGCACCAGGAAGAAATAATTGCAGGGATGTGTAGCATGTGAATGCTGCTAACAGGAAGTGGAACCAGCTCAGAAGAAAGAAGTTTATTGCAGTCAAAAAGATGAAAAAGAAGTTAGAGATCTGAAGAACGCTTTGACATCAGACATGGAAATGCAGAGTTTGGAGTTTTCTCAACTGGTTTATTGTCTTGCTTTGGGGATTACAGATAAGAGATTGGATGGATCACAGAAGAGACTTTGAACTTTGGACTTTTAACATTGTTGAGACTGCTGTAGACTATGTGAACTTTTGAAGTTGGACTAAATATATTTTGCATTATGCTATGTTTAGGTATGACCCTCATAAACTTAACTGTTTGAACAAGCCCAAGTTGGGCAGGGAGTGGAATGTAATAGTTTGTATATGCTTGGCACAGGGAGCAGCTCTGTTGGAGTAGCTGTGTTACTGTGGGTGTGGGCTATAAGACCCTCATCCTAGCTGCCTTCCTATTTTGCTAGCAATCTTCAGATGAAGATGTAGAACTCACAGCTACTCCTGCACCATGCCTGCCTAGATGCTGCTATGTTCCTGCCTTGATGAAAATGGACTGAACCTCTAAATCTGTAAGTCAGCCCCAATTAAATGTTGTCCTTATAAACAAAATGTAATAACTAAAGCTGTGTGCTATCATCACGTTTAGCAAGATAATTTGAATAAAACATATAGTACAGAAATACAGCCATAATTTTTTACTTTTTATCATTTTATTTTATTTCTTCTATATTTTTTATTTACATTCCAAATGATTTCCCCTTTCCCATTTCCTCACTCCCTGAAAGTCCCATAAGCCCCCTTCCCTCCCTCTGTTCCCCATTCAACCACTTATCACTTCTCTGTCCTGATATTCCCCTACATCTAGTCTTTCTAGAACCAGGAGTCTCTCCTTCCATCTTCTTGGAAATCTATTGATATGTGAATTGTGTCTTGTGTATTCTGAGATTCTGGGTTAATATCTCCTTATCAGTGACTGCATACCATGTGTCTTCTTTTGTGATTGGGTTTCCTCAATAAGGATGGTATTTTCAAGTTCTGACCATTTGCCTAAGAATTTCGTGAATTCATTGTTTTTAATTGCAGAGTAGTATTCCATTGTGTAAATATACCACATCTTCTGAATCCATTCCTCTGTTGAGGGACATATGGGTTTTTTCCAGCTTCTGGCTATTATAAATAAGGCTGCTATGAACATAGTGAAGCATGTGTCCTTATTGCATGCAGGGGAAGCCTCTGGCTATATGCCCAGGAGTGGTATAGCAGGATCCTCCAGGAGTGTCATGCCCAGTTTTCTGAGGAACTGCCAGACTGCTTTTCAGAGTGGTTGTACCAGCTTGCAATCCAACCAGCAGTGGAGGAGTGTTCCTCTTTCTCCACATCCTCACCAATAACTACTGTCTCCTGTGTTTTTGATCTTAACCATTCTGACTGGTGTGGGATGGAATCTCAGGGTTGTTTTGATTTGCATTTCCCTAATGACTAAGGATGTTGAACATTTCTTTAGGTGCTTCTCAGCCATTAAATATTCTTCAGGTGAGAACTCATTGTTTAGCTCTGTACCCCATTTTTTAATAGGGTTACTTGGCTCTCTGGAGTCTAACTTCTTGAGTTCTTTGACAGCCATAAATTTAAACCCAATTGATTTTAAAAGTCAATACCAAATGAATTAATTGGGAGAAAAATATGTTTAGAAAGACACAGTTCCTAAATATGGCTTGTAAAAGATACTTTAATTGTCAACTCTTGTCATAAATGAATGTGCAATGAATCAGAAACAGAAATTTGTAAGTGCATAGAACATTCAAGGTGAATACTGAGAATAAATGTTGGTAAATATAAAGAGACATAATTTTAAAATATCATCTTAAAAATGCAGATTTCATCAGTGTCTTTCCCTCAGGGGGTGCAGATGTGGTTCATTGTCTACCATGCACAAAACCTTGGATGCCATCTCATATTCAGTATCATAGGAATCACTCACAAGCATTCACAGAGATAAAAGTAACAGAGTAGTAGTAGTTTGAACTGAAATGCTTACATAAACATATATGATTGAGAAATTCACCCATTACAATGAGTACAACCCAACAGTGATAAGCTATTTCACTGTATATTTTAGTTAAGATTTGCTCAAGACGTAAAATATAAAATGTCTTGATAACTAAAAAGTTAAAGACATTATGGAAGAGTTCCAAATATTCCCAAAATGAAAGTAGTATGAAATTCGGACATGTGATTTGGATGCTTGCGGAAGATACCTTTTGATACCATCTTTAATAAAAATGTTTAATGCAGAATTTAGAACATTTTGGGATTTTTAACTATAATTCTCATATTGTTCATTATAGTTGTAGGTTTGTTCATCTCATAATTCTGCAACTTTGAATCATAAACCTGCATTTCCTAATCTCCTCTTTCCTGTCTGTGTTAATTATTGTTTACTTTCTGTTTCATATTTTGACATTTCCTATGATCTGGAGGACATTATGCTTAATTAAATAAGTCAGGCTAAAGGGAAATAATATTACTTAATTTCACTTACATAGGAAAATTTAAAATGCTTATTTTGAAAGCAAAAGTCCTGTGTACTATACACGAGAAAGATAATTCTATACTTAAGTTACAGATGGTGAGGCAGGAGTAGACATATGACCAACCAGAAAACATCTACAGGTGATTTAGAATAAAGGCATCATAGACTATAACTGAAGGCTTGAAACAATATGCAGAGTTAATATTATAATAAAGTAAATCTATATAACACATGAATGTAAGACAGTACTAATATAGCTAATTAATTTTCTGTGCAAATTAACTTTTAAGATATAAGTGCAAAACTGAAAAAGGTCAAAAAAGAAGATATCAGATAAGGTTGGTCTAGGAGATATTCTAACTTAATCCTCTTGCGATGTGGGAAGTAGATCATTCATGAGTAATTAATTGTGTGTAGCTTTATGTCACAGACATTTGATGGATAAATTATGAATGCTCAAAATAATAAACGTGACAAAACTGCCTATTTTATAAATTAAATATAATGCATTTTCTAAATTAAAATAAAATTCAAGATACCTGAAAAATAAAAATAAAAACCATATAAACTAAAATTGCTGGATATCTTGCTATGCATTTTTTTCAGAGGAAGGCAATTTTCAGAAAGGAGGATAGAGTAGGCCTAGAGAATCAGAACTAATAAGGTACCTGATCTGTCAAACTTGAAATCTGGAAAAAGAATCAGAAAATGTAAAAGAATCAGGGAGTAAAGGAGTGAGACTAAGAACTATGTTACTTGTAATTTTCTAGATTATTGTTGTTGTTGTTGTTCTTCCTCTTCTTCTTCTTCTTCTTCTTCTTCTTCTTCTTCTTCTTCTTCTTCTTCTTCTTCTTCTTCTTCTTCTTCTTCTTCTTCTTCTTCCTCTTCCTCCTCCTCCTCCTCCTCCTCCTCCTCCTGCTCCTCCTCCTCCTCTTCTTCTTCTTCTTCTTCTGACTCAGGAAAAATTTCAAGTATTGAGCCCTATATGATTCTGCTTTTTGGAAAGTAAAGTAAACTTTGTAATTAATTTTAAAATATTAACCAATGTACTTTACATACCTATTGTAACTTCCCCTCTGTCCTCTATTTCCATTGCCCTCACCTTCCCTTCCCCCACCGTCCTCCAGTCCTACTGCTCTCCTTAATAAAGGGGAAGCTTCCCATGTAAATTAACAAGCCTTGGCATATTAAGTTGCTGTAGCACTAGGAGCATCTTCTCCTATGGTGACTAGACAAAGTAGCCCAGTTAGGGGAAAGAGATCCAAAGACAGGCAGCATAGTCAGAGAGAGCACATCTTCATGCTGTTAGAAGTTCCACATAAAGACTGAGGTGCACAGCTCTTTCATGTTTGTGGAGTGTCTAGGTCTGTCCCATGTATACTTTTCTTTAGAATTCAGTTTTTAGTTTCTTTGGGCCACTATGGGTCCAGGTTAGTTAATTCTGTAGTTTTCTTGTGGTGCCCTTGACCTATCTGGCTCCATCAATCCTTCCTGCCCCCTCTTCCACAAAATTCCTTAAGGTCCACTTAATGTTTGGCTGTGGGTCTCTATATCTGTTTCCATTAGTAGTAGGGTGAGGGCTCTCAGATGAAAGTTATGCTAGTTACCTGTCTTCAAGTATACCAGAATATCATTAAATATGACAGGAGTGGGTTCTCTCTCATGGTATGGGTCTCAAGATGGAGTAGTCTTTGGTTAGACTTTCCCTCATTTTCTGCTTCATCCTTACACCTGTACCCCTTGTAGGCAGGACAAATTGTGGGTTGAAGGTTTTATGGCTGGGTTTGGTGTCCCAATTCTTCCACTGGAAGTCTTTTCTGGTTCCTTGAGATGGCCATTTCGGGTTCCATATTTCCCATTGCTATGAGTCTTATCTAGTGTCACCCTCATATATTCCTGGAAGTATTCATTATCCTGGGTTTCTATCTCATCCCAGGGGTATACCTCTAATTCCAGTTCTATCTCTCCCAGTACTTTTTTTTTTTTTTTTTGGTTGAGAGAATTTTTTTAAATTTTATTTTCTAAGTTTTTTTTATTTACATTCCAAATCATTTTCCCTTTCCTGTTTCCTCCCTCCCCGAAAGTCCCATAAGCCCCCTTCCCTCCCTCTTTTCCCCATTCAACTCCCTCTCGTTTCTCTGTCCTGGCGTTCCCCTACATCCAGTCTTTCCAGGACCAGGGGTCTTTCCTTCCATCTTCTTAGAAATCTATTGATATGCGAATTGTGTCTAGGGTATTCCGAGATTCTGGGTTAATATCCCCTTATCAGTGACTGCATACCATGTGTGTTCTTTTGTGATTGGGTTACCTCACTAAGGATGATATTTTCAAGTTCTGACCATTTGCCTAGGAATTTCATGAATTCATTGTTTTTAATTGCAGAGTAGTATTCCATTGTGTAAATATACCACATCTTCTGAATCCATTCCTCCGTTGAGGGACATCTGGGTTCTTTCCAGGTTCTGGCTATTGTAAATAAGGCTGCTATGAACATAGTGGAGCATGTGTCCTTATTGCATGCAGGTAAAGCCTCTGGGTATATGCCCAGGAGTGGTACAGCCGGATCCTCCGGGAGTGTCATGCCCAGTTTTCTGAGGAACCGCCAGACTGCTTTCCAGAGTGGTTGTACCAGCTTGCAATTCCACCAGCAGTGGAGGAGTGTGGAGAGATAACAACAGAAACTGAGGAAATTCAAAAAATCATCAGATCCTACTACAAAAACCTGTATTCAACACAACTAGAAAATCTCGAGGAAATGGACAATTTCCTTGACAGATATAAAATACCAAAATTAAATCAGGATCAAATAGACCATGTAAACCGTCCTATAACCCCTGAAGAAATAGAAGTTGTCATTGGAAGGCTTCCAACCAAAAAAAGCACAGGTCCAGATGGTTTTAGTGCAGAATTCTATCAGACCTTCAAAGAAGACCTAACACCAATACTCTTCAAACTGTTCCACAAAATAGAAACAGAAGGTTGAGAGACTTTTAATGACTGCTTCTATTTCTTTAGGGGTTGGGTTATGGGACTGTTTAGATGGTTTATCTGATCCTGATTTAACTTTGGTTTTTGGTATCCATCTAGAAAATTGTCTATTTCATCCAGATTTTCCAGTTGTGGTGAGAATAGGCTTTTGTAGTAGGATCTGATGATTTTTTTGAATTTCCTCAGTTTCTGTTGTTATATCTTTCTTTCCATTCTTAATTTTAATTTGGATACTGTCTCTATGCCCTCTGGATAGTCTGGCTAAGGGTTTTTCTATCTTTTTGATCGTCTCAAAGAACCAGCTCCTGGTTTTGTTGATTGTTTGTAAAGTTCTTTTTGTTTCTACTTGGTTGATGTCAACCCTGAGTTTAATTATTTCCTCCAGTCTACTCCTCTTTGGTGTATTTGATTCTTTTTTTCTAGAGCCTTCAGATGTGCTGTCAAGCTGCTAATGTATGTTCTCTACAGTTTCTTTTTGGAGGCACTCAGAGCTATGTGTTTTCCTCTTAGCACTGCTTTCATGTGTCCCATAAGTTTGGCTGTATTGTGCCTTTGTTTTCATTAAATTCTAAAAAGTCTTTAATTTCTTTCTTTATTTCTCCCTTGACCAAGTTATCATTGAGTAGAGCATTGTTCAGCTTCCATTTGTATGTGTGCTTCCTTTTTTTTTTTTTTTTTGCTGCT
Source organism: Tokudaia tokunoshimensis (assembly GCA_036184795.1). Classification (NCBI taxonomy): domain Eukaryota; kingdom Metazoa; phylum Chordata; class Mammalia; order Rodentia; family Muridae; genus Tokudaia; species Tokudaia tokunoshimensis. Next base: position 39,532,995 of record BTHU01000023.1, read on the forward strand.
ATTGAAGATCAGCCTTAATCCATAGTGATCTGTTAGGAGGCATGGGATTAGGTCAATCTTCTTATATCTGTTGAAGTCTGATTTGTTACCGATTTTATGGTCAGTTTGGGAGAAGGTACCATGAGGTGCTGAGAAGGAGGTTTATTCTTTTGATTTAAGATGAAATATTCTATAGATATCTGTTAAATTCATTTGGTTCATAACTTCTGTTAGTTTCAATGAGTCTCTGTTTAGTTTGTGTTTTCAAGATCTGTTCATTATTGAGAGTGGGGTGTTGAAGTTTCCAACCATTATTGTGTGAGTTGCAATGTGTGCTTTGAGCTTTAGTAAAGTTTCTTTTATGAATGTGGGTGCCCTTACATTTGGTGCATAGATGTTCAGAATTGAGAACCATTCTTGGTAGATTTTTCCTTTGATGAATATAAACTGTCCTTACTTATCTTTTTTGATGACTTTTGGTTGAAAGTCAATTTTCTTCGTTATTAGAATGGCTACTCCAGCTTGTTACATGGGACCATTTGCTTGGAAAATTGTTTTTCAGTCCTTTACTCTGAGGTAGTATTTGTCTTTGACAATGAGGTGCATTTCCTGTGTACAGCAAAATGCTGAGTGATGGTTATGTATCCAGTCTTCTAGTCTATATCTTTTTACTGGGCAATTGAGTCTATTGATGTTGAGTTATTAAGAAAAAGTGATTGTTATTTCCTGTTATTTTTGTTGTTAGAAATAGAATTATGTTTGTGTGGCCATCTTCTTTTGGGTTTCTTGAAAGATTATCTTTATGTTTTTTCCAGAGTGTAGTTTCCCTCCTTATGTTGGCATTTTCCATATAATGTCCTTTGTAGAGCTGGATTTGTGTAAAGATATTGTGTAAATTTAGTTTTATTAAGGAATATCTTGTTTGCTCAGTCTACGGTCATTGAGAGTTTTGCTGGGTATAGTATTCTTGGTTGGCATTTATGTTCTCTTAGGTTCTGTATGACATATGCCCAGGATCTTCTAGCTTTCATATTTTCTGGTGAGAAGTCTGGTGTAATTCTGATAGATCTGCCTTTATATGTAACTTGACCTTTTCCCTTACTGATTTTAATGTTCTTTCTTTGTTTATTGCATTTGTTGTTTTGACTATTATGCAAAGTAAGGAATTTGTGTTCTGGTTCAATCTATTTGGATTTCTGTAGGCTTCTTGTATGTTCATGGGCATCTCTTTCTTTAGGCTAGGGAAGTTTTCTTCTATAATTTTATTTAAGATATTTACTGATCCTTTAAGTTGGAAATCTTCACTCTATTACATATCTATCATCCTAAGGTTTGGTCTTCTCATTGTGTCCTGGATTTCCTGGATGTTTTGGGTTAGGTGCCTTTCGCATTTTGCAATTTCTTTGACTGTCATGTCAATGTTTTCTATGGTATCTCCTGCACCTGAGATTATCTCTTCTATCTCTTGTCTTCTGTTTGTGATACTTGCATCTATGACTCCTGATCTCTTTCCTAAGTTTACTATTTCCAGGATTGTCTACTTTTGTGATTTCTTCATTGTTTCTATTTCCGTTTTTAGATCCTGGAAGCTTTTGTTGAATTCCTTCACCTGTTTTGTTGTGTTTTCCTGTAATTCTTTAAGGGATTTTTGTGTTTCCTCTTTAAGGGCTTCTACCTGCTTACCTGTGTTCTCTTGTAATTTTTTAAGGCAGTTATATACGTCCTTCTTGAATCCTCTATCATCATCATTAGATGTGATTTTAAATCAGAGTTTTGCTTTTCTGGTGTGTTGGGATAGCCAGGGCTCACTGTGGTGGGAGAACTGGGTTCTGATGATACCAACTAGCCTTGGTTTTTTGTTTCTTATGTTCATGCCCTTGTCTTACACCATCTGGTTATTTCTGGTGTTAATTGATCTTACTGTCTGTGGCGGTAGCTTGTTCCTCCTGAAAGCTTCTGTGTCAATACTCCTGGGTGAACAGTTATCTGGGATGAATTTGGGTATGAAGAGCTGTGATACAGTGTCAGCTCTGGGGTGCTCACAGAAACCAGAAGGATCCTGTCCCTTGCTGCACCTTGGTTCCTGTGTCCTGATGGCTCTGAGCAGGTCCTCTTGGGTCAGGGATTTGAGCCGAAGTGGGAGGAGTGCTCATTGGTACTATGAAGGTTTGATAAATGCCTCAGTGTAGGGGAATCAAGGGCAGAGAGGCAGAAGTGGGTGGGTGGGTGTTGAACACCCTCATAGAAGCAGGGGGAGTGAGGAAGAGATAGGGGTTTCCAGAATGGGGGATTAAAAACAGAAATAATAAAAATTGAACAACTTATGCAGTAAAAAAATAAGAAGTCTGAGACCATACTTGGCTACAAAGACAAGAGTTTGAGACCATCCTAGGCTATACAAGATGGTGTTATCTGGTTTTATGTCAATTTGACACAAGCTAGAGTTATCTAGAAGGAGGAAACCTTAAATGGCATTTTCTTAATTAGTGATTTAAATGAGAGGACCCAGTCTATTGTGGTTGGTGCCATCCCCAGTCAGGTGATCCTAGTTTATCTAAGAATGCAGGCAGAGCAAACAATGGGGAACAAGCCAGTAAGCAGCATCCCTCCATGACTTCTGTATCAGCTCCCATGTCCAGGTTTTCTGCCCTGTTTGAACTCCTGTCCTGACTTCCTTTAATGATGAACAGTGATATTGAAGTATAAGCCAAATAAACCCTTTACTCTCCAACAAAAAAGAGAGAAATGAAGTATTAGGTTCTATTATTGTTATTTCATTCATAATTCTTTTTTTAATCTCTAGTCCCTTGTGACCCCCCTCATGCCCATATTCTGCTAATCTTTTTCTTTTCTCCAGTAGTGCTATTCTGTTTTTATGGTCCATGCATTTTATTGCCCCCTCCCCTTAACCATTCCCTACACTTAAAATTGTTTTTTCATCTTCTTATGGTCTTCTATTTCAAGATCTGTATACATTCATGTACACATAAAGAATATATGTATAGACTGATAGATATATAGAGATGAGAAAGATAGTATGATTATATATGGAAAACATATGACTCCATATGTAAAAATATAAAAATATATGATCCATGTGTTAGACTTATACAAAATGGCTTAATTTAATAATTTACGATTTGGTTTTTCTGCAAATGTCATAATTTCAGTTTCTTTATAGGTGAATAAAATTCAATTGTGTATTTACTACATTTTTTCACCCACTCATCTGTTAATGTAAATACATACTTTACAGTTTTTCTATTATCAGGAATAGTGCTTTAGTAAATTTCTATGTACCAATATCTCTGTGAGAAGACATATAGACATTTGGTATGTATCCAAAGTGATGTAGCTTAATCAATTGGTACTTCTGATTTTGTTGTTGAGAATAAAATACTGATTTCCATAGAGCCCACATCAGTTTATACTCTTACAAATATTGTTTATTCTCCCACCCCATCCCTCATAGCCTCAGCAGAAATTTCTGTTCTTTTGGCTTCCTGTTACCATTCTGACTGTTATGAAATAGAAATCACATAGATGTACTTAGCATGTCCTGAATGGTTGAACTCTTTTTACACAATTGGTTTGTTGTTTCTATTTCTTCTTTTTCTAACTAAATTCTTGTTTGATTTATTGCTGGATTTTAAAAATACTTTAAAATTTTATTTTTACATGTACATACACACTATAACTATATGTTATTATTTTATCTTTATTTCCCATTACCTTCACTTATCACCCCCCCATTTCCCCCTCTGAAACCCTTCTTTGTCCAACTAGTTCAAGACCTTGTTCATGTCTTTCACTTTTTTGACCTACTGAGTTTAATTAGGATTGCTTGTCAGAAGCTTCAGTACATTTGGTGAAGCAGGAGCACTGGATACAGTCTCTGAGCAAACAATGACTTATTGCAAGTATCATTTCAGTTAGAGTCTCATTGGCAAATCCCTCCCATAATTCATGAAGGAATATTGGAAGCCTCTATCTTGTACAAATCTTGTGCAGATATCCACAGCTATTGTCTTCATGGTTATAGTGACCATACCACATTTAAATGAGCATGTTTTATAGCTCTTGTTCCCTACATTTGCTCATATAGTCTATTCTTTTTACCCTCTTTTCTGACATGTTCCCTGGGTCTTGCAGGGTTTGATAGACATATCATGCTAATTGCTGAGCACTTAATTGTCACATATTCTCAGGATATTGAGCAGATATGAGCCTCTGCATTAATTGTTCTTCGCTTGAGACTGAGATTCCTCTATTTTAAGGTAATATGACATGAAAATAGCATCCTCCTTCCTAGAGACTGTCTTCTTCAGTCAAAGGCTTCTAACAAGCTTGATAATACTATAGGTGTATTCCCTGTTGGGAGAAAGCCTTCAAATCCAATCAGAAATCAATGGGTTCTTTATTTACTCTATATATTATCTCTGAAGAATAACTGCAATTTTTTCTCTCATTTTGTAGCCTCTTTCCTTTCACTGGATAGTTTTCTTTGCTGTGCTGAAATTAACTTATTTATTTGTACCAATCCATTTTATTTGTTTTTAGAATGTATTTATTTGTTTGTTTGTTAATTTTACATTTATGTTAAATTTATGTTCATGTGTATGTGTGCTTGGAGGGCACAGCCAAATGGAGGCCATAGACCAACATTGAGTGTCTTCCTCAGTAGCTTCTCAACCTTTATTTTATTTTATTTTTTTACAAAATCTCTCCATGATCTGGAGCTCACGAATTATACTAGGTTAACTGACCAATGAGTCCCAGTGATCCTTCTGCCTTTACCTCAAAAATAATGGGATTATACTTGTGCAACACCAAGCTTGAATTCAGATTTTGTTTTCAATTTAACATAATCCTATCTGTTACTTCAGAGCTCATTTCTTATGCTATTTAAGTCCTTTTCAGAAATTTCTTACTTCCATTTTCCTCTAGTAGTTTCAGTGTTTTAGGTTCTAAATTAAGTCCAGTTTGAATTGATTTTTGTACAGAGTCAGAAATATTGATCTAATCTCTTTCTTCTATAGGTGGATATAGAGTTTTGCCAACAATATTTGTTGAATAGAATATCTTTTTCAATGTATATTAATTTTTTCTTTTATATTTTTTGAATTTCTACAGTTACTGACCATTCCGTTTATAAATCTGTTGAATATGTTGTGAATTGATATTCTTATTTTATTCTTTTCTTTACTTGAGTTCTCCATACAGTCATTTGTAGAGTTGAAAAAAACATTGAAATATTTTCTAGTATGTTGTACTGTTTTAGTTTCCAATAAGAGTTATGAAATTGTAGATATGACATAATGTGCTATTGTTTCAATATTTTGTGTTATTTATAATTTTGGCCATATATTGAATTCTTTCATGTTTATTGTTCTTTGTATTCAATTTTCTCATCCATTTTGTTTTTTTTTTTTAATCAGATAGAACTCTTGGTGAGGTTTTTTTCTCTTGGATTTATGTTTCTTAATTGTATTTCATGGGTATGTTGGCAATAAAAGCTATAATGATTTAACAGAAATATTAATACTGATTTGGAATTATAGAAACTTGTCTATACCACATGTATCCCAATAACTCTCAGAGACAATGACACTAGGCTATTGATTGAAGAAATTACAGTTTTTAGGCTAAGGGTGTAAATTTTAAGGAGTAAAACTAGGAAGGAAGAGGAAAGGGGTATATGTCACTTAAAAGGAAAAAGAGAAGGGAAGTATATAAATGAGAGGAATCTGAAGTAATAAAGTGTTGAGGGCTGAAAAAGTAAATGCAAAGAAAACACTTATCATTTTTATGAGTTCTAGAGTGAACCTCAACAACCTCTCAAAATTAATTATATATATTTAAAATATATAATAACATCAAATAGAAGATAGGCTTTCGATCATTAACTTACCTTTCTCCATGTGACAATGTGGTTTTACTTTTTTTTTATGCTGAGGACTTCTTTTTATTAGGTATTTTCTTTATTTATATTTCAAATGTTATCCCCTTTCCTGGTTTCCTCTCTGAAAATTCCCTATCACATCCCCCTTCCACGTGCTCACCAACCCACCCACTCTTGCTTCCCTGTCCTGGCATTCCCCTATACTGGGGCATCTAGGCTTCTCAAGACCAATGGCATCCCCTCCCTTTGATGTCCAACAAGTCCATCCTCTGCTTCATATGCATCTGAATACATGGGGTCCCTCCATGTGTACTCTTTGGTTGGTGGTTTAGTACCTGGGAGTTCTGGGGGTACTGGTTGGTTCATATTGTTGTTCCTTCTATGGGACTGCAAACCCCTTCAGCTCCTTGAGTCCTTTCTCTAGCTCCTTCATTTGGGACCCTGTGCTCTGTTCAATGGTTGGCTGAGAGTGTCACCCTCTGTATTTGTCAGGCACTGGCAGAACCTCTCAGGAGGCAGATATATCAGGCTCCTGTCAGCAATCACTTGTTGGCATCCACAATATTGTCTGGGTTTGTTAACTGTGTATGGGATGGATCCCCAGGTCGAGAAGTCTCTGGATGGTCTTTTCTTCAGTCTCTGGTCCATAATCTATCTCGGTATCTCCTCCCAAGGGTATTTTGTTCCCCCTCTGAGAAGGACCAGAGTATCCATACTTTGGTCTTCCTTCTTCTTGGGCTTTGTTTGGTCTTTGAATTGTATCTTTGGTATTCCTAGTTTCTGGGCTAATATCTACTTATCAGTGAGTTCATACAATGTGTGTTCTTTAGTGATTAAGTTACATCACTGAGGATGATATTTTCTAGTTCCATCCATTTACCTAACACTTTCATGAATTCATTGTTTTTAATACCTGAATAGTATTCCATTGTGTAAATTTACCACATTTTCTGTATTCATTCTTCTGTTGAAGCAGAACTGGGTCGTTTCCAGCTTCTGCCTATTAAAAATAAGGGTGCTATGAACATAATGGAGCTTGTGTCCTTAGTACATGTTGGAGAATCTTCTTAGTACATGCTCAGGAGTAGTATAGCTGGGTCTTCAGGCCAAATTTTCTGAGGAACTGTCAAACTGATTTCCAGAGTGGTTGAACCAGCTTGCAATCCCACCAGCAGTGAAGGAGTGTTCTTCTTTTTCCACATCCTTGCCAGCAACTGCTGTAACCTGAGTTTTTGATCTTAGCCATTCTGACTGGTGTGAGGTAGAATCTCAGGGTTGTATTGATTTGCATTTCCCTGATGATTGAGGATGTTGAACATTTCTTTAGGTGCTTCTCAACCATTCTTAAGTTGAGAATTCTTTTTTTAGCGCTGTACCCCATTTTTAATCGGGATATTTGATTCTCTGGAGTCTAACTTCTTGAGTTCTTTGCATATATTAGATATTAGCCCTCTATCAGATGTACGGTTGGTAAAGATCTTTTCCCAATTTGTTGGTTGATGTTTTTTCCTATTGACAGTGCCCTTTGCCTTACAGAAGCTTTGTAACTTTGTGAGGTTCCATTTGCCAATTCTTGATCTTAGAGCATAAGCTCTTGATATTCTGTTCAGGAAATATTCTCCTGTGCCTATGTGCTTGAGGATCTTCCCCATTTTCTTTTCTATTAGTTTTACTTTCTCATTTGTGTCAACTCCCATAATTACTGCAGGAGGGCTGTTAGCCTCAGAAATTCAAGAAAGTTACATTAATCTGTCCTTGCAGATAAAGAATTTTCTGACTAAAGTACATCTTCTTCCACAATTACCCCTCTTACTGCATGTCTCTCACAACCTGTCTGCGATATTTCTGGGACTGAGCTTTCCATATGCAGAGCTTTCCATGATTGGGCATCTGGGAATGAGGAAGTACTTCTTATGGAAGTTTAACTTTGTCTGTGGTGAAGAGATTGGGATACTTTCTACAGAGCATTACTTCCTCTCTAACTTGATAAAGCAATGACTTGGAAGAGGGAGTTACTCGCTTTGTGCAAAATCTTTTGGTCTCAACTTTCTATTCACAAGGTTCACTTCTATCTCTAAAATTTGTTCTTTTCCTTTCCTTTTGCCTTGTATTCCATGAATTCATTATCCAAAACTCTATCTATATTTCTTCAGCCCATGCTTTCTCTCTGGCTTTTACATGAGAACATTGCAATGATAGCACCTGTGACTCCCATGGTAGGAAGAACAGTGTGTTGCAGCTTAACTGCAGTGATTTGGCTTATTTGCAGGGAGAATCCGACTTCATTTTCTTAAGCTCTTTCATATGCGTATTATTTTATCCATTCATACAATAGTATCTTTTAATCTGTTATATCAGAAATCTGTCATAGATTACAGTTTTGATGACAATGACCAGAGAAGTTTCTAGTATCTCCTATGGGGATGAATGTATCTGTGTAGAGAAAGGAGGATGAATTAAAGGTCCATGGAGTACTGATGAGGAGAATATGTACAGGGGAGCCTTGTTATAAAGAATAGAGTGATTGAGCATCAACAAAATACGTTAAGAAAGAATCATTTTTCTCTCATGCCAGATCACAAATTTAACTCTCAAAAATGTGTCATAGTAAATATGCTGTATGGTATATCATTAGTATTTCCCCCATGTTAGCCTGCTATGTAACTCAACTATGTTACACAATATTGTTCCCACTCCAAAGTGCCAAATGGAAGGCAAAGCATACTATCTGCTTCTGTTCTTCAAGACTGCTTTTAATTTGTTGGCAGTCCCAATAGTTGTTTTAATTTTGTTTGTTTTAGGTTTTGTTTTGTTTTATTGTTTGTCTTGTTTTCTGTGAGACACAGTAACATATGTAGCCTATACTGGCCTTAAATTATGGTAATTATCCAATCTAAATTTAGTATTAAAGAATAATTCACCATATTAGGTTTTTTTCTTTTTTTGGTTTTTTGTTTTTTGTTTTTTGTTTTTTTGTTTGTTTGTTTTGTTTTTCGAGACAGGGTTTCTCTCTGTGTAGTCCTGGCTGTCCTGGAACTCACTCTGTAGATCAGGCTGGCTTCAAACTCCGAAATCCACCTGCTTCTGCCTCCCAAATCCTGGGATTAAAGGTGTGCACCACCACTGCCCAGCATACCTTATTAGGTTTTAATCATAGATTTTAGTGGTCTAGAACGGAAACTATAACCAAAAGTGAATGACATGTTATCTACAGAAGAAAACCCCCATCATTTTATTGAAAGTTAATTTCATAATGCTCTCTCTAATTTAATAATTTCTCTAATTTCATAAATTTATAATTTCTCCTAATTTCATAAGGTTCAGAGCTATGTAGGATACTTGCCCTTAGAAAACAGACTCCTTAGCTGCTTCTTCCTTCCTAATATGAACCTTTCTTCATACTTCCCTTTCTCTTCCCATAGTAAACCTGTCAAATGATTAATTATTTTGCAAAACTCATCTCCTTTTCTGTTGACAGAGTAATCCAAACCAAAATACACAGTGAGAGTTTTGTACATCCATAAATGTCTACTGTTTATAAAACTGTATGATGAAAATGGGATCATGTAGGTAATGTTCTCTAAAATTGTCAACTTTTATTTTTCTCATGAGGAAATAACTTCATGCAATTAGGCTGAATCTCCCCAAACCACCCATCTAAAAATTTGTAAAGGTTTCTTTGATATTCTACATAGTACCTGGGCAACACACACATACAAAAGAATGATTTTCCCATGAAATGAATCCTGCTTGTTTTGATTTCATGTGCAACCCAATTTACTGTGTCAGGACTTTCTGAATTAAAACATCTTAGGTAACCTCATTAATTTGAAATTCATTAACTTATGCCTTATGACAACTTGGCAACTGTAGGAATCAGATTTATTTCCCCTGTAAACATAATATCTATGAGTATATATTTTTAGTACAACCAAATGATTTCATCAGTACCTACCATCTAGGTTTTTCTACAGACATTATCCTTTAATGTTTTATAATACCCAATTAAAGACAACAAATAACAGGAAAACTGAATCTTGAGATTTTTTTTATTTCCTTAAGTATTATGGTCTCAAACTCAGAATCACCTTAAGATACATGCAGAAAAGGCAATATTCATACTTATTTTCCAGTCTTTTATTTTCATTTAGCATAGACTTCTATGGTACAAAATACATGCCAAGCAACATTTTAAATGGTTTACATATACTAATGCATTTAAATTTTAAAATGACTCTTTGAGTTAGATATCATTATCATCACTTTCCAGCTTGGAAAAAAAAAGAATTATGGTGGATGAAGTTGTTTGACTGATGAAACACAGCTAGTCAAATAAAGATGAGGACAAAGCTCAGGAAGCATTGCAATGTAGTCACAATTTGATGATCTTATTCACAAACAGTCTCTTAAAAAGCACAACTTCAAATTTACTCATTTATATTTAACACAGCCAACTCATGTAGCATAATAAACAAATTGCAGAGAGAAAAGCTTAAAGGACGGATGCAAAGTGTGTGTTCATGTGTGTTAACACACACACATTATACAATATGTGTGTATGTCCTTAATTCATCATTGCACTATTGTCTTAGAAAATCCTTGATTCTTTCATTCACTATTTCTGACTCTTTTCTGAGGCAGGGTCTCACCATGTAGCTGCCATGAATAGTTTTAATTTAACTTGATACAAGCTGGAATCCTTTGGGAAGAGAGAACCTCAACTGAGAAAATGATCCACAAGTCAGCCTGTGGGTAAGCCTGTGATCCTTTTTTAAAATTAGTAATTGGTGCTTAATTATTGTTTTTGAAATTTCCATTTTGGTGGTCTGAGGATGTATAAGGAAGAAGGCTGAGCATGCCTTGGGGAGTAAGCCAGCAAAATGTTTATTTCCATGCTATTGCATCAGTTCCTGCCTTGAGTTTCTTCACTGATTACTCTGGATTATAGACTATAATATGTAAATTAAAATAAACCCTTTTCTCCCCAAGTTGTTTTAGTCATACTGTTTTATTATGCAATAGCAAAGTAACTAACACAGTAGCCCTCTGGCTCATATGTAACTCACTATCTAGCTATCCTCTAATTCAGAGATACACCTGCTTTTGCATTAAGAGTCTTATGACTAAAAGTGCTCACATGCTCAGCCATGGCTTCATATGAATAACAGATTTATTTCTTTGTATTGTGAGCATGTTTTTTTCATTTTAAAAATGAAGTGTATAATGTGTATTTAAGGTATGCAACATATATTTATTGTTATAATTAAATAAATTAATGTATCTTCTGTGTTATATACTCATCCATTTTATCTTCTGGTGGCAAAGCCGCTAAAATGTGGGACATTTTTGTAACTGTGAATTCCATCATTTTGTAGGAGCTATAAAAACATTCTCCATGTGTTTCTAATCTTAGGACATTAGCAGCTCAAACTTCATGATTTTGAAATGTTGACTAAGACAAGTGCTTCTAATAACAAAAAGCATGAAAAGAATTAGAGAGCTGTGTATTGATGCCTTTTTTCTGAAAGGTAATTTGCAAACAGATGGAAAACCAGCTAATTCCATAGTCCTTTGCCCACTCAAATTATGTGCAAATAAGAAACCAATTCAGTCCATCAATTTCTATGCTAGTATTAACCTTTGCCATAGCCAGGAAAGAAATATACAATTTTGCAATTAGTTTTTGCACAGAGGGTAATTTTCAAATTGTAAAAAGGAGTTTATCTTTTCTAAACTGACTTTCATCAATCCAAAATGCTTTGATGAAATTCACACCTCAATTCTACACACACACACACGTGCACACACACACACACACACACACACACACACACACACACACACACACACATACCCTAAATTCTGGCAATTGTAACCTTAACCATTATAATGACTCTCCTACTCCTATTACCCACCTCTCCACCCTACCAGTGTCCTTACCACATTCATGCCTTTATTATGCTCGTGGTAGTAGTGATAACTTTAATTTTGAGACCCTCTGGGTTTAATCAAGATTACCTATGCAACCTAGATTTGGAACTGTCCTTTGGAAGACAATCACTACCCCTGCTTCTATCAATAGGTAATAATTCAGCAGGAACTGGCCAGGCCTTGTAGGCCCCTACCTGTGCCATGTTTGATGGCATGGTACCAAGCAGCAGGCATGGTGGCAGGGACATGAACCTGAAAACTCACATCTTCAATCAAACCCACCAGCTAGAGAAAGCAAAATGAAAGTTATAGGAGGATTTCAATCCCAAACCTTATCCTCACTGACATCTGCTACTAAGCGATAATTTAATGTATAACTCCCCAAATAGCACTATCAACTGTGAACATGGTGTTTACTTTCCAAAAATATGAGGGATTTTTCTCATCAAGACCACCACACCAACCCCTAGCCTCTATAGTCTCATTATCACATTATAATATAAAATGAGTTTAGCCCAACTTCAAGAGTCACTATGATCTTTCATATTGTAATACTATTTAAAAGATCAAAGTCATATCATCTGCAAATAGTAATAGTTTGAATTCTTCCTTTCTAATTAGTATCCTTTTGACCCCCTTTTGTTGTCTAATTGCTCCAATTAGAAATTTAAGGACGATATTGAATAGATAGGGAGAGAAAGGGGAGCATTGTTAAGTCTGACTTTAGTGGGATTGCTTCAAGTTTCTTTCCTTTTAGTTTGATGTTGGCTATTGGTTTGCCATACATTGCTTTTACTATGTTTAGATATGGGCCTTGAATTCCTGATCTTTCCAAAGCTTTTAACATGAAAGGATGTTGAATTTGTCATATGCTTTTTCAGTATCTAATGAAATGACAATGTGGTTTTTGCTTTTGAGTTTGTTTATGTAGTAGTAGATGGATTGCCTTGTATTGAACCATTCCTGCAGATTTGACAGTATACTTAAGTGACCCCAAAAACTCTACCAGGGAACTCCTACAGCTGATAAACAACTTCAGCAAAGTGACTGGATATAAAATTAACTCAAATAAATCAGTAGCTTCCCTATACTCAAAGGATAAGCAGGCTAAGAAAGAAATTAGCAAAACCATATCTTTCACAATAGTCACAAACAATACAAAGTATCTTGGTGTTATTCTAACCAAACAACTGAAATATCTATATGACAAGAACTTCAAGTCTCTGAAGAAAGAAATTGAAGAAGACCTCAAAAGATGCAAAGATCTCCCATACTCATGGATTGGCAGGATTAATATAGTAAAATGGCCATCTTGCCAAAAGCAATCTACAGATTCAGTGCAATCCCCATAAAAATTCTAAATCAATTCTTCATAAAATTAGAAAGAGCAATTCTCAAATTCATCTGAAATAAAAAAAAACCCAGAATAGTGAAACCTATTCTCAACAATAAAAGAACTTCTGACAGAATCACCATCCCTGAACTTAAGCTATATTACAGAGCAATCATGATAAAAACTGCATGGTATTGGTAAAGAGACAGGCAGATTGAACAATGGAGTTAAAGACCCAGACATGAACCCACACACCTATAGTCACTTGATTTTGACAAAGGATCTAAAACCATCCAGTGGGGAAAAAAAGATAGCCTTTTCAACAAATGGTGCTGTTTCAAGTGGCAGTTTGCATACAGAAGAATATAAATCAATTCATTCTTATCCCCTTGTACAAAGCTCAAGTCCATGTGGGTCAAGGACATCCACTTAAAACCAGACACACTGAAATTAATAGAAAAGGAAGTGGGATAGAGACTCCAGCACATGGTCACATGTGAAATTTTCCTCAACAGAACACCAAAAGCTTATGCTTTGAGATCAAGTATTGACAAATGGGGCCTCATAAAATTACAAAACTTCTGTAAGGCAAAGGACACTACCACTAGGATAAAATGGCAACCAACAAATTGGGAAAAGATCTTTACCAACCCTACATCTGATAGAGGGCTAATATCCAATATATGCAAAGAACTCAAGAAATTAGGCTCCAGAGAATCAAATAACCCTATTTAAAATTGGGTACAGAGCTAAACAAAGAATTCTCAACTGAGGAATACCGAATGGCTGAGAAGCACCTAAAGAAATATTCAACATCCTTAGTCATCACGGAAATGCCAATCAATACAACCCTGAGATTCCACTTCTCACCAGTCAGGATGGCTAAGATCAAAAAATACAGGTGACAGAAGTTGCTGGCAAGGATGGGGAGAAAGAGAAACACTCCTTCACTGCTGGTGGGATTGCAAGCTGGTTCAACCACTCTGGAAATCAGTTTGGTGGCTCCTCAGAAAATTAGACATTGTACTACCTGAGGATCCATCTATACCACTCCTGGACATATACCCAGAAGATGCTCCAACATGGAATAAAGACACATGCTCCACTATGTTCATAGCAGCCTTATTTATAATAGCCAGAAGCTGGAGAGAATCCAGATGTCACTCAACAGAGGAATGGATGCAGGAAATGTGGCACATTTATACAATGGAATGCTACTCAGCTATTAAAAACAATGAATTCATGAAATTCTCTGCAAATGGATGGAACTAGAAAATATCATCCTGAGTGAGGTAACCTAATCAAAATAGAACACACATGGCATGTACTCACCGATAAGTGGACATTAGCCCAGAAGCTCAGCTTACCCAAGATATAATTCATAGACCAAATGAAGTTCAAGAATAAGGAAGACCATGAAAATATCATCCTTAGTGAGGTAACCCAATCACAAAAGATCACACATGGTATGAAGTCACTGATAAGGGGATATTGACCCAGAATCTCAGAATACCCTAGACACAATCAGCATATCAATAGATTTCTAAAAAGATGGAAGGAGAGACCCCTGGTCCTGGAAAGACTGGATGTAGGGGAACGCCAGGACAGAGTAATGAGAGGGGGTTGAACGGAGAAAAGAGGGAGGGAAGGGGGCTTATGGGACTTTCGGGGAGGGAGGAAACGGGAAAGGGGAAGTGATTTGGAATGTAAATTAAAAAAATAAAATAAAATAAAATTAAAAAAAAAAAAAAAAAAAAAAAAAAGAATAAGGAAGACCAAAGTTTGGATACTTTGGTCCTTCTTTGAAGGGGGAAGCAACTACCAATGGGAGGAGATACAGAGACAAAGTGTGGAGTGGAATGTGGAGGAAAAAACATCCAGAGACTGCCCCACCTGGGGACCCATCCCATAAAGTTACCAAACCCAGACACTATTGTGGATGCTAACAAGTGCTTGCTGGATATAGCTGTCTCCTGAGAGGTCTGCCAGTACCTGACAAATACAGAGGTGAATGCTCTCAGTCAAATATTGGACTGAGCACAATGTCCCTAATAGAGGAGCTAGAAAAAGACTGAATGAGCTGAAGGAGCTTGCAGCCTCATAGGAGGAACAACAATATGAACTACCCAGTAACCCCAGAGCTCCCAGGGACTAAACCACCAACCAAAGAGTACACATGGAGGAACTCATGACTGCAGCTGCATATGCAGCAGAGGATGGCCTTGTTGGACATCAAAGGGAGTAGAGGCCCTTGGTCCTGAGAAGACTTGATGCCCCAGTGTAGGGGAATGCCAAGGACAAGGAAAGGTAAGTGGGTGATTTTGTGAGCAGGGGGAGGGGGGATGGAATAGGTTGTTTTTGGAAGGGAAACCAGGAAAGGAGATAATGTTGGAAATGTAAGTCATGAAAATGTCCAATAAATAAAAAAAGAAATAAAAAAAAGAACTTGTAATATCAAAACAACAACAAAAAGATCAAAGTCTTTCCTAAGACTCAAGGAAATCTCTTATTTGTAAACTCCCTATAAAACTGCAGTAGCTATTCCTGGTTGTCAACTTGACTATATCTGGAATGAATTAATCAAGATTTGCAAGCCTTACCTATGATCCTAATATGGAGGCTCAGAGATACAAGTTTCTGACCTGGATGTTGCCATGGAGATCTTGAAGCATAGTGACTATGAATTCCAGAATATTAAGATAAGGAGATCTCTGAGTTCAAGGTCATCTGGGATTAAAGGCGAGGTGGTACATGCCTTTAATCTGGGCCACATTCCTTGCTGGAGAACTATATAAGAACATTGGAAGAAGGAAGATATACTCTCACTCTTCCTTGCCTGCTTGCCTCATGTGACTGAGCAACTACTAGATCCTTGGACTTCCATCCACAGCTGCCTCGTGGGGCTGAGCAACTGCTAGATCCTTGGACTTCTATCCACAGCTGCTGCTGACCATTGTTGGGAGTTGGACTATAAGTTGTAAATCATCGACAAATTCCCTAACTATATAGAGACTACCCATATGTTCTGAGACTCTAGAGAACCCTGAATAATACAAGGCTCAAGATAAATACAGACAAGAAAGTATTTTAGTGGAGCCCACAGTTAAGAGACTTTGAATTTTTAAAATACTTTGAATTTTAAAAGATATTGGACCTTTTAAAGGGACTGAATTTTTTAATATGTAAAGACTATGGGATTTTTAAAGTTATTTAGATCTTGGGGATGAATAAGAAAGTAAGGGTTGAGGCTTAATAGTGATGTGTTTTGTGTATCAAGTTGACAAGGGGTCAATTGTACTGGTTGGTTTTGTGTGTCAATTTGACATAGGCTGGACTTATCAGAGAAAGGAGCTTCAGTTGGGGAAGTGCCTCCATGAGATCCAACTGTGGGGCATTTTTTCAATTAGTGATCAATTGGGGAGGACCCTTTGTGGGTGGTACCATCCCTGGGCTTGTATTCTTGGGTTCTATAAGAGAGCAGGCTGGCCAATCCAGAGGAAGCATGCCAGTAAGGAACATCCCTCTATGGCCTCTACATCAGCTCCTGCTGCCTGACATGCTTGAGTTCCAGTCCTGACTTCCTTTAGTGATGAACAGCAGCATGGAAGTATAAGCTCAATAAACCCTTTCCTCCCCAACTTGCTTCTTGGTCATGATGTTTGTGCAGGAATAGAAACCCTGACTAAGACAAAAACCAAAAAGTATATATCTCCAATATATAATGGCACAGAATTACATATCACTATTCAAAAATGGAGTAGGAAATAGTGAGGAAATAAAGGACTAAAGGAAGAATATAACCCAGTGTGAAATATACCAACTTTTGTAGCCAAGACCAGTGTCTGGGAATTTGATTTCATAGTGCTTAGATCATTTTGTCCTTCCAGCTTTGTTACATACTTCTCCTCTCATTTTCACTATGTAGTTCTCCTTAGTAAATATCCCATGGTGCTGGCATCTCCAACTTTGATGGTCTCCTATGCAACTCAGGTTTCACTTTAATAGCTTCATGCAATTGCCCCTTGGGGTCTTCATGCAAGAACTCTCATGCCACATGCTGCCTGTCCCCAGCAGTTTTCTTAAACCACAAAAGAAGAATCTACAATCTGTTTATGCTTACATCTTTTGTGCCTCTAAAGTCAACATTACATACAAAGCATTGCCAGCTTGGAATGGATCCTCAGCTTCTTAAAGTATTTGCAGCATCTTTTGTTTATAGTTGTTCTGTAGGAACAGAAATGCCAGGGAGTGGGTGGGTGGGTCGGGGAGCACCCTCATAGAGGAAGGGGAAAGGGATGTATGGGATAGAGGGTTTCCAAAGGGGAGACCTGGAAAGGGGAAAATATTTGAAATGTAAATAAAGAATATATCCAATAAAAAATGAAAAATAAAAAAAACACATTGGTAAGTTTGACTTGATGATTTTTTTTGTCCTGAGGACACATTTTCCTTTATTCCAATTTAGAGCAGATTTTGATAGTATTTATCTCCTTAAACATTATAACTTATTTCTATCACTTGCTGTGGATCTAACATTAAGGTTCTCAGTGCTATTTTTTCTCTCCAAATTGTACATTTTTATTTGTTTTTATATTACTTGTTATTTTTAATTGTACACCAGCACAAGTGTTACTTATAATGAGCACACTACAGATTCAGTACATTGCTATCATGAAATTTAATAGATCAAACAACATAGTTCATTTCTTAAAAATGTAGCCTCAGGCAAGTTTTTAAGATAGTGATAGAAAGCAGCCAAATTCTTAGCAAGAATATTGCATAGATGGCCTCTAGCCTTCTTCCTATGTTTGTTTTTCTCTGAAGTCTCTTTACCTGGGCCTCCAAGGACTGTATTGTTATCAGTACTGCTATCTTGTTGAAATATCTGAGATCTTCTATATCCCTCTTCTAAACAATATAGTTAGGTTCTTGAAAACAACAGATTACTACCTGGTACCAACTTCTGTCTTAGTTACATTTTTGGTGTGATAAAAACACCATGATCAAGGCAATTTATGAAAGGAAGTATTTATTTGGGTTTATGGTTTCACAAGGAAAATAGTGCCTTGAGTTGGGTAAACACAGCAGCATGTGGCAGGCCTAGTAGTCAAAAGAGGAAGTTATGTGCTTATGGGAAGCATGAAGGAGAGAGAGAAAAAACTGGAATTATCCCAAGGCTTTACACTCCCAAAATCTGTCTCTACAGATGTACTTTTTCAAACAATGCCAAAAGCACTTAAGCTGCTCCAAACAATGCTATCAACTTCAGGACAATACTTGAGACTGTAGTGGACATTTCTCATTCAAATTATCACAGTGTGAAAATTATAACTGTGAGCTAATACAAATATTTTCTCTGCTAAGGTGTTTATGTCTGGATACTTTATCATAGCAATAGAAACTAATCAAAGACAACAAGGGCAGAGTTGAAAAATTAAAAAAATATATATATACAACAAGTAAAACAACAACAAATATATTGTGGTACCTAATTCTCAAAGGAAGTACTTTATCACATATAAAATTTTACTCCTAAAGATTTTGTTCAAATTTACTTCTCCATTGCTCTAAAAAAGTACTGACCAGATTGAAGTGCAAAGTTTATTTCCTTGAATAGCTTAGCCTCCACCAGTGAGGGAACCTACAGCAAGAGCTCAAAGTAAGGAAATACAATCAGGAACTGAAACAGAGACAACAGAAGGATGATGAATACTGGATTGCTATCTCTGTTTTCCCCAGCTTGATTTCTTGTACAAATCAAAACCCAGCATGGCATCTCTTATAGGAAGCTTGTACTTTCCACATCAAAAATTCAAACTTTCTTTACTGTGGACTCCTATGAAATAAAAATAAATAAATAAATAAATAAATAAATAAATAAATAAATAAATAAAAGGATCCTCTGGGGCATGGGACTGCTATTAGAACAAATTGTTCCTTTTGCAGAGGACCAAAACCTCTATAATCTGAAGCCATTCACCACGTGGGATTTCTCTATTTGGTCCCTGGCCGACTGGCTGGAGGACCTGAGCTACCTCATCTATGTGTTCCCAAACCGACCCAAGGATGAGGTTTTTGTCAAGTACTACACTCCTGTTCTTGCAAAAACAGTTGATGGATACATGAAGCCACAGATCAAGCAAGTGGTCCCTGAGTTCATCAATGCATCTGCAGATGCCCGAGCCAGTGCCACCTACATGGACCAGGCTCCTTCCCTAGTAGTGTGCCCCCAGGCACATTACAGCATTTACCTACCAAACCCAGACCCTGTCCTTGACCAAGATTGCAAGTTTGACCTGGATGAGACCGTGGACGTTTTCAGGCATGTGGAGGAACTTTTATGCCAGCCCATGGGCAATCTCAACCTCCGCCTCTCCCCACCTGCTGGCCTCTGCACTTCTGCCAGAAACTCACTGTCCTGAATGCTGGACTCCACATTTATCTTGGAAAACCACCTTCAATGTGAAGAAACCATGTCAGTTGTATTATCTCTGTTCTTACTGATGGCTTTGCACATACACAGTGCCACCTTGCTCACACAGTTCTGGGTCTGTGGCTAAAATGGTGGTGACCTTTTTGTTCAGATCTCAAGGGCACCCTGGGCCTCTCACATAAGAGCTGAACCTATCCTTGCTGACAAACCTATTTCTCCAGAGTTCTTTATCTGTCCAATGGCCATTTACATGAAATAATTCTAGAAAAGGAAGGGAGGCAGGTTTAGGCAACTAAGTTGGAGTTTTACTCCTGAGCTAGAAGCTTCACCCAGACTGGTATATACCTGTATTCACACATGTGGTAGCCTAATTGATGCACCTTCTCTAAAGGGAGATTGGGATTCATCTTGGTAAGCCTTTATACTTTAGTGAATACGGGCTGCGGAATTTGTAAATGCTCAGTGTGCTTAAGCAGTTCCCTTCAACACAGCAGAGGGCTGCCAAAGCTGAGTATCAGTTCTTGAGAGATGGTAGACACCGGATTTGAGTCTAATGGCCTTGACCACCTTCCCACCATCCCTTTTCCCATCTGATATTCTCACCCTTCCATAAGGATTCATCCTTTTTGCTTTTTTTGTTTTACTTTTGCTTTTTTGAGACAGGGTCTCTCCATATATCCCAGGCTGTCCATGAATGATCCTCCTTCCTCAGTTTCTGGAATGCTAGGATTACAGGCATGCATGACCACACCTGGCCTCAGCTTTTTCTGTTTGTAACCTTGCTTATTATCAGAAAGGAGGGGAATACTGGGTATCAGGGAATAGTAAACTGGGGCAAAATTCCTATAGCACACAAAAACCTCTAGGCAACTCAGTCTTAAGGGTCAGGGGGAAGCGCTCAGTCTGGTCCACTCTGCTGGGAGGTAGGACCTGGAACAGGCCCTGCACTGTTGCACCATGAGTTGTGGTCTAAGAAAGACTTTCAGCAGCTCTTCCCTTGAGGCTGTGACAGAGTGGCCAGGACTAGCTGACTAGGCATCCTGGCTTCCAACCGCTCTGAAGGAAGCAGAAGATGCACAGAGGGATGCTTTTTATATTTTGTACTCAGAACTCACATTTACGGAAACAATGTTTTTAAATAAAGTTTTTGTTGGTTTGTTTTTGCTAAAAATCAAAAACAAAAGTTAAACAACAAAATAAAAAATACTTAACATTCATTTTCTGAAATGAAAGAATCAGAGCACAGAACAGAATTGTAATCATAACAAAATAAAACCAAACCATAGCAATATAAAATTCATCGTCTGATATCTGGGAATCATTTATTTTCTGGGTTACAAAGGGCTTGGGTTACCCTTCTTCCCCATGTAGTCCATCTACAGCATATACAGTTGGCATGTTAGGCTTAGACTGGTTCAGTTCAAACCTGTTACTGTCCTTGACAGACATCTCAGGATCCTGGCATCTTTAATATACTGGGTTGTCCACTATATCTGATGCTGAACCTTTACCACTGTTTTGTCCTAGACTTTCATGGTGCCAAGCTTTTGCTTCTCTCTATGACTCTTTCAATCCTGAGGTCTCCATTTTAACCAAGTCTGTACTCTTACCAGTGGACTCTGCTGGCCTCTTCCCTTCACTGACTCTTCTCCCTGCCTTGTGGCACCAAATTTTGCCTTCTCTCTATGACCAGTTCATGTCTTCAAAATCAGTAGCATTTGGCAGATTATAGCAAATTACCAAGTTATTTTGCCAGGTGCTTTGCCTCTTCCCTCAACCCCAACTTGACCACAGCTTCTAAGTACTGACCATAAGAAATATGTATATTTAGATGATATTCCCCTGTAAAGCTTTTCTCTTGTTAATGACAGTTGATTATTCAACACCAGCTACTCAACATAGATTGTCCAAGTAAAGTAAACATTCCACCAATATATAATCCTAATGGAAAATATCACATGAATGATTTTAATAAGGTTTTTGCTTCTTTCTGAAACATCACAGACCTCCATTATCTGAATGTCTCTTAACAATCCTAACTCCTAGATCCCCCATAAGAGCTCATTAAGCTCTGAGTACTCAACATTTTTCTAGTCCAAAGATCCAAAATAATTCCATGATTCACCCCCCAAAACCAATATGGTCAGGTCCAAATTTTTGTTATCAATTTCTGTCCTAGTGTGCTTTTTTATTGCTATTAAAAAATACTGACCAATAGCAAGACAGAGAGAAAAGTGATTGTTTCACATTATGTTATGTCAATGACTAAAGACACGAACCAGTAGGTGAAGACCAAAGAAGAAGCCATGCTTCTTACTTGTTTGCTCTCTCAGTCCTGAACAGATACTTTTATTATACAGCCTAGGCCCAACTGAGCAAGAATGGCACTGTCCACTTAGTGCTGCTACATCAATTAGCAGTTAAGAAACTATCCCACAGACAACCCCACAGACACATTTAATTGAGGCAATTGCTTAAGGAATACTTTGTCTTCCCAGGTGACTCTAATTGTGTCAAGACAATAAACACTATCAACACACACACACACACACACACACACACACTATATCCTGTTTGTTGTCAAACAGGATCACATTTTAATATAGGAATATATAATATAGGAATATTATATATATATAAAATTTAATATAGGAATATTATATATTCCTATATTAAAATGTGATCCTGTTTCACAAGAAGGAACAATAAAACTGCATTGTCTGTTTTTGTTACTTTTCTTTTTTAAAATGTTTTTATTAAATATTTTCTTATTTACATTTCAAATGTTATCCCTTTTCCTTGTTTACCCTCTGAAAACCCCCTATCCCATCCCCATACTCCTGCTCACCAATGGCTCTACTCCCACCTCACCACCCTGGTATTCCTCTACACTGGGGAATAGAGCCTTTCAAAGACAAAAAACCTCTACTCCTATTGATGTCCAACAAGGCCATCCTATGCAGCTGGAGCCATGGTCCCTCCATGAGTGCTCTTTGGTTTGTGGTTTAGTCCTTGGGAACTCTGGAGGTAATGGTTGTTTCATATTGTTGTTCCTCCTATGAGGCTACAAACCTCTTCAGCTCTTTTCTTGTAGCACTGTCAGCATACCAAAGAGAACTAAATAAAGGGAGGAATTATTTATTTTAGTACAGGATTTCAAATGGTTCAGTCTGTAATTCTTTAGTCTCTTGTACTTGAACATAACATGCAGTTATTAGGATATCTGGTTAATGTTGTTTGTCTCATCTCTGTGATTAGGAAGGACAAAGAGAATAAGGAAGGGGCCTAAAACAAGATACTCCCACAGGTATATTCTCAATGAAATACTTTACTCTTTGTAGGGGCGGCATCTTAAGATTTTCATATTTCACAAATAGTATTACCAGGTACAACCATGCTCTCACAGTATGAAATAATTTGTGGGATGCCTTTTATACATTCAAACTGTAACACCATTAAATAAATATATTTCATTGTTTATTGCAGACACAATAATTAAGGAAAACATAAAATAACATGTACAAAATACATGCGATTATAAATTGATGTATTTTGCCAAAATATAGAGGTATTGTTACCTTATTTTATTCACCCTGTAAAAAAGGACAACTTATCTAAAACAAAGTGTCTGCCTTTTTAATTTGCTACTCTATACTTAGCATTCAGAACAGTGTCGAACTAATGTTACACAGTCATTATATAATTGTGAAAAGAAGAAAATAATAAATATTTATAATACCTGCTCATGTTATTAGCATAGTATTTTATTTGATATTAAAATGCATTTTTTAAACTCTATTTCAATTGTAGAGATAAACTTCCTGATGCTGCAATAATCATAATGTGTTCTGAATTTTTGATCTATGTATTTCTAGATAGTTTCTCTTTTAGGTTTTTTTTTTTTTTTTTACTAAAAATGTATATGTCAAAAGACTATACTTATATGGATTCATAGAGAACAAACAGGTGTCATTAATTTTAACAATGAAGGGTGAATAAAATAAGGTAATTATACCTCTATATTTTGTCAAAAAACATCAATTTGTAATCACATGTGTTTTGTTCATGTGATTTTATACTTTCCTGAATGATTGTGTCTGTAATACATGAAGATGATTTTGAGACAATGAAAAGGAAATTGACATGTGAAAATGGAAAAGTAGTGAAAGTAATGGAATATTAGAGATCGAAGAAATAATTTGATAATAAAAGGGATTCAAAAGCATTCTTCATGCATTTCCACTATTGTGCATTAAATTTGTTTTACTCAATAGAAGTCATTCATTTTCCAAATAATTTACAACTTTTTCTTTGTTAAACATGTATGCTAATTACCTAAAGGATGAATATAAACATTAAAATAATCTATTATTTGTCCATTTATTTAATCATCATATCAAGATAAGAATATTTCCTGATCTTCAAGTCTAAAAGGTTTACAGACTTTTATAGGGTTAAGTGTCTGTATACTAAAACTTAGTAAAGTAAGGAATCCATTTAGTAGACTGGTAAATTGTGTTGGTGATATTTGTTCTAAAATGGACCATAGTTAATCCTTTCTCAAATAGGATGTTTCTTTGTTTTTAAAAAGTTTTTCCTCATATGAATTTTTTAAAATTAATTGATATTTTTAAATGTCAGGATACAGGCATCCAAAGTTTGATGTAGGGTAGAAGAGGTAACACTTTGGCCTTGCACAGCACTTTTGTTAACCACTTTTCTTCAAATGGCAATTTCTTTTGTTGCTAGACGGCAGATTTGTAGGAGAGTGGCATCCAGAAATCATTACAATTGCAGCAGTATTTCATGCAATTGTTGAAGAGTTTTCTGTGTTCAAGGATTTCAAAACACTTTTCAATGGTAAATTGCCTTTATAACCTCTTTTTGAAAACTCTAAAATACAAAACATAGAGAGTTATAGTTTACCAAGGTCAACTGTTAATTTTCTTTATCAATACATTTGTTGTCCATCTACTAAGTACTAAACACTTTTCTGGGTGCAGCAATATCTTAAGAAAATAATTGGCAAGGATCCTTAAGTTGGTTGTTTGATTTAATGGGAGGGAAGATGAACAGAATGAATTTATGTGTATATATGGAAACCATTTATAGAACAATTATAGTCATTCCCATTAAGTGTTTTAGTCTTCAGTATAGTTAAAACAAAACAAAGAAGGGCAGAGAATGAAGTTACAGCGTATAATTAGGATCAATGACCCTGGGAAAGTTTTTAATGAGTGAGGCAGATGATTTGGTACTGCAGAGTAGAGATGACATTTTGGGCAGATTAAATGGCATATTTAGAGAGATAGAGGCCAAAGAGAGCACAATTTATGCTTAGGTTGACCTCCACTTTTGTCAAATACAAGAAAAGGCTGCATAGTCAAATATAATAAGATGCCCTTCAGTGAAAGATGAGTCTCTTGTAGAGAAAAACCATAGAAACAAAGATGTGGGAAAGAAAAGCAAAATGACAATGAAGTAAAGTTCTTATTATACTACAGCTGAAAAAAATCTTATAAGCGAAATATAAAGAAATACGAGGATGGTACCCTTGGTGATTTATGCACTCCACATTGAACATGAGGAACCAAATATTTAGAGAAGAACCCTAGAATCAAAAGACACCTTAAAGGTCATTCAGTGTGTTGTTATCCTGCATCAAGTTACGTAGTTGGACATGATCATCTACTGTAGAAGCAATTTGATTGATAATAAGGACAGAGATCTCTAGCAAAAATTAATACAGTCTAAAGATCAAGTAGTGCCTCCTAAAAACTATTTTAAATCTGTGCATTGCTGTAATGTGGTCTTAGTTGTTAACTGTCTATAAACATTTTAACAAAGAGTTCTCAGACCATATAAAATTTCTCTTGTATATAGTATTTTATATTTGCTCAATTATTAAATTATTATTATATATTACTTGGGGGGGCAGGTAAATTGTTCAGTGGATAAAGGCATTTTCCCTGAAGCCTGACAACATTGGTTCAATTACTGGGACTCACATGGTGAGAGAACAGGCTCCCACCAGTTGTCCTTTTTGACTGCCATCATACATGAATTCATGCACACAAAACAAATAAATATAATAAAGACAAAATGAAAAGAAGCTTTTAATAAAATTACATTGCTTATTAGACTATAAGACTTTTGTAGAGAAAAGAAAACATTTGTTTTGTTCTACTACATGTTAAAGGTGTTCACCTTAAAAAACATTAATTGGTTTTGTTTGCTATCACCTAATAAAGTAGTTTATCTTTAGACAAGTTTGGGTTTAATTCATAAGTATAATTTGGGTTCCTACGTTGTTTACTTTGTCTTCTATTATTTTTCTTCTGAGGACCAGCCTCAGGGCTTCTCCAGAATAGGAGGATGGGATTGGTGTTAAATCAGAGTCTCAGGCACTGATGCAGTTGCAAGCTGGCAGGTGACTCACTGTTGCTTTGAAACTGTGCTCAGATACAGCTTGAAGTCTCTCTCTCTCCCTTGCCCTCTCCCTCTCCCTTTTCCTCTCCCTCTCCTTCCCTCTGCCCCTTACACTCTCCCTTCTTCTGCCCCTTTCCCTTTTTCTCTCCCCCCTCTGTTTCAGAGTAAACCTCACTCTTTTATTGGTAACACACTTCCTTCTATATAATAATAAATAATCAAAAGCATTTTCATTTTTTATTCAAGCCCATTTTTTCCAAAAATCCATGTAATTATGTCACCAGAAAGCACAATGCACATACAAAGACACAATTCAGTGTCTTCTAAAGCAAGTCATACATTAACTTTTAACTCTCAGAAAAAACTCAAATATCACAGGTCATTTAGGTATACACTTGTGGTTATAGCATCAACTTTAAAACAGATATATGCTTAACAGTTCAGTGTAATATTAATGTTTTTAACTTGTCTAAATTTGCAAAATCTCTTCCTCTGATTCATTAAACTCACCTAAATTTCTATTTCTACATTGCTTTTCAAACTCTTTTTCATATGCAATATTACTTCCCCTTGCAGCTTCACCTATGGCTCCTTCACAAGCCTGAATTTTATATTTTAAAAATTTTACCCTAATTTCCTTAGGCATATGATGACAGTGGTCAAAACAGTATATTCTGATCTTTCCAGGAAGGTCAGTTTACTAATCCAATGGGCCCCTCATGGAGTCCAAACTCTTTTCTCCATTCTTTATTTTTTTTTATTACACATATATCTTACAGTTTTCCCCATAATATTTCTGAATCAAACTTTCTACTATTAGAGAGCTCCCCTTGTGGGGGCTCTCATCATTGCTCACTAATCCAGTTGACCCATCCATTTTGAAGTTGCCCTTTGTATTTCCTGTACTTAGTGACCCAGGCCCAGTGTTTCTTTTCCTTGGGGTCTTCAATTCTCTTAACTACTAAAGTTTCAGGTTTCTCAAAAACATTTCCTGCTTCAAATATTTCCTGGTAAACTTCATCATCATTAGTTGGCTAAGATTTCCCAGAGAACAATTGAGGCTGTCAGCCTCCAGCTCCAGAACCCCTTGATCTGTTATGCCTGGGTTGACTGCTTGAACGGACAGGGCCAGAGCAGTTTGTTCCTAACAGACATCAGAGTCATGTCCTTTTCTAGTAATGCCCCCAATCCCTTTCCCAAAAATTTTTACCTGTATTTGAGCACAAATATGGTATAGAAAAAGGAAAAGCAGGCAAGCATACAAGAAAGAGCAATACCATCTGCATACTAGAAAGTCAGAGATTCAGCTTGACAGTGCTCCCACATCTGAAACTCTATCATGCAGCCATGTTTGCAACCATGTCACACCTGACATTTTTCCATTTATTTATTTATTTATTTATTTATTTATTTATTTATTTATTTATCTGAGAGCAGCCTCTTGCCCCCTTCACAGAGGTCTTCCCCCACCCTCCTTCTCCCCTGAGAAGGGAGAGATCCTCTCTGCATAATAACACACCTGGCACATCAAATCACTGCAGAACTAGTCACATCCTCTCCCACTGAAGCCAGACAAGGCAGCAGGGGAATAGGATCCACAAGCAGGCACCAGGTGCAGGGACAACTGCTACTCCAGTTGTTGAGAGACCTTCTAAAGACCAAGCTACACATCTGCTACATATGTGCAGAAAGCTTAGGTCATATCCACTCATGTTCTTTGGTTGGTAGTTCAGTCTCTAAGAGGCCAAAAGATCAAGGTTAATTCAGGAATTGACTTTTGAGCATTTCAATAATATTTCAGATTTCTAATCAAATATAATTATCTATTCTCACAAGTAAGCCACTACACATTTCATCTCAGTCCACTGTTTATAGTCTTTCATTTTGAATAATATTTTAAATAGCATTATGATTATTACTCTCCAAAGTATAATTTTGTTTTCTTTCAATCATGGAATTATAATTTTCTTCTATACTTTTAATTGAGTCATCATAATTTTCCATAATATTATTGTTTATAATAATAATAGATTACTATATGTAATATAGTAATAATACTATTTTTATTATCATTATTTAGGCTGCATAAGACTATTTACATGCAACTATAAATTGTATTTTGAATATATTCTCCTATGTCATATTAACTTTCTTCCTCATACAGTATTAAGAATTTTGTGTTCCATTAAGAACACTAAAGAAACTGAAGAAAGTGTCTAAATATAGGATGGTATTAATATTTGGCAATATTTGGCTAAAATTTTTTTGTATAGTTATTCTCAACCCTTTTTAGTTTCTGGAATATATGACACACAGTGTAACACATATGATGTTTTGTCAGAATAATTTGTCTTTCTTATTCTGTCTTGTGTGCTGTGTGCTGTGGTGGGTGTGTGTGTGTGTGTGTGCCTTTATCCTTCCCTCATCAGTTTATGGTGTCAGTGGTATGCACATGGCAAATTTTGAGGTAATAAATATTCTTTTTTTTTGTATTTGTAATACTGAATGCTAAGTAAGCAAATATATTCTTCTTTGACCAGGGGTGTAAGAATTTTTAGAGATTGACTACCATAATATCTACCTTGTGATGGAAGATGAGCTAATTTTACAAAGAACAACATTGTGAAGAGTAGAGAAGGGGAAAATAGTTAGGGAAAGAAAGAAAAAAGGCACTAGTGAATAAATGTGCTAAGATATTATCTTGTTGGTCTTTGATTGTTTACTCCCAGATGTTCTTGAAATATCACCCTGTCGCCTCTGGCATAGTTATTTATCTCTTTCTTTGGATGCAGGGGAAATTAGGGTTCATTTTGTGTTTCATTGTTTCATTAATAAAAGAAGTGAATAATACACTCAAATGGAAGTTCCAGGACTGTTTTAATAGAGTTCAAAAGAAAAATATCCCAGGCAGTCAAATTGTAAACCTAAGGAAGACAGTGAAAAAGAGAATGAAAGTAGGCCTTCCATTTAAGGTGGCAAGGAGTTCAGCATATGTACAACAAATAAACGGCAGGAAGTAAGGGTTTAAAAACTGAATACAAATGATGCCCAAAGTATTCAGCAATCAAAGTTTTAAGGAAAGTATGTTTTAAAAAGAGATAAATGAAAACAGAAATTAGTATATTTTCTGAATAATTTATAAAAGTAGGCAATTTATAAAGCTGCATGACTGTGTGGTCTGGTAAACTACTGGGATAAAGGTGGGATACAAGAGAGAAAAAGTACAATATTTCATTAATATTAATACTTAATATTAAGTATCAGACAACGAGACACTTAAGACCTATATAAGAAAGGATGAAGAAGGCCCTGATTTTATTAACACTTAATATTTCATTAAACGGCTAGTCATTCTGTCTAGTCCTTTGGCAGGACTTAAGGAAAGCTTAGTTTCCTAATGGCTGTCCCTTAGGTAGGTGATTAATTCAGTCCAAATGAATTGTTTGATCTTCACCCATGCAAGAGTTTCTAGTCTATTGACCAAAGAAATTTTCTTTTAATGGGTCTTTACAGCTAATGCTTCTACTAGAATAAATAAAGTCTCTCTTCATTGAATTTTCTATGGTCCCAGAACCCTTAGGAAAACTTGCACAAGTCTGCCTACATGTTACTAGTAACACCATTAGAATTGCTGAGATTTATCTTGAAATCAAGAGGAATCTTAAATTTCAGAAAATTAATATGTTTGTTTGCTTCATTGTAGCAATTGAAGCATACTTATAAGTTCACCTTTATTCTGTATAGTGAGTAATTGGCTAGGCAAATATCTTGCTTTTTTCTTCCTACCTTGCGGTTTATGAATCAATAAATGCACTAAAAAATATATAAGTAGAAGCTTACATTGGGAAAAAAGATGACTTTTTCCCCTTTACATTCAGGATATAGTAACTTTCACAATGTGCACTGCATTGCAAAGATTTCAGTTCACATTCACATTTATGCTATGGCTTGTCTTGATGAACCAGAGTCCTTCCATCTTGGGCTTGAAAATCATCTTACAATAAATACAAGCTGGGTTCATTCCTGTTTATGTTTAAATATCTTTTTATCAAGGATTGTACTCTACCCTACATGTGACCGTAACTACAAATGGCTCTATACTGCCTGTCTTAGTCAGGGTTTCTATTCTTACACAAAACATTATGACAAAGAAACAGGTTGAAGAGGAAAGGGTTTTTTCAGCTTATACTTCCACATTGCTGTTTATCACCAAAGGAAGTCAGTACAGGAACTCTCAAAGGGCAGAAAGCAGGAGCTGATGCTGAAGCCATGGAGGGATGTTACTTACTGGCTTACTTCTCCTGGTTTGTTCAGCTTGCTTTCTTATAGAACCCAAGACTACCAGCCAAGGGACGGCACCACCCAAAATGGGCCCTCCCACCAATGATCACTAATTGAGAGAATGTCTTACAGCTGAATCTCATGGAGGCATTTTCTCAAACGAATTCCTCTCTGTTATAACTCCAGCTTGTGGCAAGTTGACACACAAAACAAGCCAGTACACTGCCTGTTGCAGGAAATGGCAACCATCTCTTTGTATCAAAAAGTTTTTTGACCATTTTACAAACCTACCTTTATTTCAAAAAGTTATTATAACCCCCTGTTCTTATGACTATCTTGTTATGACCTTGTTATGACCACTTCTGTAAACTATCCTACCAAATATTCCATGTGAAAAACCCCTATCTCTAAGCTATGAAAGCCCCTATCTTTCCCATGCCCAGCCCTGATATCTTGAATCCTGTGTTTGGGAGAAGAAAGCCCAGGTACAGGAGAAAAATACTTGCTTTAATTAATTGCTTGCCTTAATTAATTTGGCCATAATGAATTGAGTTGATTATATTTCTCTTGACATCTTTGGGATTAACATTCTTTTTTGATTCTCATTCTTTGTATATGATTTCAAATGTTATATTCATATTTTAAAATGATGAAAGACTTACTATAAAAATTCACACCTAAATTTACAAATTTTGATAGAGGCAATTGTGACTATTCCAAAATATATAAATATCTCTAAATAAAAACACTTCAGTAATGGAAAGGAATGTGTCAGATAGAAAATCAGGGCCTTCTTCATCCTTTCTTATATAGGTCTTAAGTGTCTAGTTGTCTGATACTTAGTTGAAATCAATATCCTGACCTCCCAAAGCATCATCATCTTATTATAAGTTCATCACAATCACATGTTTTCAAGGGAAAAGTCTCTATATGTCTAACAAATATATCTATTTGAACAAAAAACAAAAAAAAAAACTGAGGAAACGCTGAGGCACAAATGTTTCTTTGTCAAAATATAAAAGAAAAAACAAGTTTCTAATAAATTTAATACTTAAACTATCCTATGTTATTGCAAGCTAAATGTGAACAAAATTTTAATAGCATTTTTATTCTTAGTCAGTCACAAAATGCATATAAATAACACACTCATGTCTATCACAACACACAAACATATACATAACAACAACATTAAATCTATAAACATAAATGTTGAGCTTACTAATTGAGTAAACACAAAGTCTAAAATTAAATTTAATCATGCATGATACTATTTTTCTCTTAATTATTTTACAGTGCACATTTTTATCAGACTG
Organism: Tokudaia tokunoshimensis; assembly: GCA_036184795.1. NCBI lineage: Eukaryota > Metazoa > Chordata > Mammalia > Rodentia > Muridae > Tokudaia > Tokudaia tokunoshimensis. The sequence goes on from BTHU01000023.1 coordinate 39,564,596, forward strand.
TTTAAGTTTAGAAAGGAGACAGATATTATCCACCTTAGAAGTCGTTGAGGGTTGACATCTCCTTTAAAATTGAGACAGTCTAAGTGTCTTATTCGGGTTCAGTTTCTCTTCCATTTAATTAGGCAGGGGTAATATTGAGTTTTACAGGGAGCAACAGAAATATCTTGAACATATCAGTCTATAGCACACAAGGGCAGCAGTCAAAGAAAAGTATTTATTGAGGTTAAGAAAATGCACAGGAACAGAAAACATACAGAGAAATGTACCTATTGCAAAGGGAGGGGACTCGAGAAGCCCGAAAGTCCAGTCTTTTTTATTTTTTTATTCTTTGGAGGGTTTTCCTCTCCTAACTTAGGGTTAATCAGTTTGAAGAAAGATAGTATGGTTGATCGGCTCACAGTTGTTATGTAATATGTCCTAATCTAGAGTTGAATCTGTTGTGCCAGTCAACAGGGACCCTCAAGTTGGAGGCAAAAACCTACAAAACTGTTTTATGTAGTCAGGCTTTTGTCTCAGGTCAGGAGGGTGAGGAAAATGTCAGTCATCTTTGAAGTTTGACACCTTTATCACCTAACCATGACACCTCTGTCTGTCTGCTTATCCATCAGTCTAACTCCTGGCCTATTCTAATTACTTTTGCAACCCATCTTCCAATTTTCTTGATAATATACACTAATAGAGAAGGCTCTGTAGCTTGAGGTTTCTGTTATTGTTGTTTGCAAATTTTCTTTCTTTTTGCATTAACCTATATTCATTTCAAAAGTTCTGGATCTGCAGTTTGGTATAGAAAACCTTGATGACCATTGTGAAAGTGAAGTTCTGGAAAGAATCTATGTATACAGAATGATTGACTTATTAGAACTGCAACACGATGGAGAGTATGGAATGTTGCAGGCCCATGAATTAGTTACCTTATTGTGGGTTACTTTTTATCCTCTGAATAGCTTTTCATAAATTTCCTCTGTGTCTGAATTAACGTTTTGTGAAAATAGCTTCCACAGATGTAAAGGCTAAGTATGTCATCAGATCTTAGAGCATAAATGATATTGCACTTTCAAATGCAGTGGAGATAGTGAAAATGACACTTGTACTCTGTGTCTTCATCATAGTTACTGGAAAGGTGCTACCTTCAAATGGACACATTACCAATGCAAGGCATTTCCTCTTGTTTTTTATTTATTAAATATAATCTTCATTTACATTTCAAGTGATAAAACCTTTCCCGATTTCCCCCCTCCCCAATAACCCAACCCCTCCTCCCACTCCCTGCCTCCAAATATATGCCCCTCCACCTGACTCAATCCCACCTTCTCCCACCCCTTGATTTCCCATTGTTGGGGCATCTATTGAGCCTTCTTCACCTGATCAAGGACCATTCCTCCCACTGATGACTGACAAGGCATTCGTCTGCCACATTTTTGGCTGGAATCATGCTTACCCCTTGGTTGATGGTTTAGTCCTGGGAGTCCTGGGGCATATGGGTGGCCAACATCGTTGTTCTTCCCATGGGGCTGTAAATCCCTCCAGCTCATCTGTACCACCCTCCAATTTCTCCCTTGGAGACCCCATTCCCAGACCAATGGTTGACTGCTAGCATCTGCCTCTGTATGTGCAAGGCTCCTCCGAAGACAACCATGGCATACTCCTTTTGGAATGCACTTCTTGTTGTCCATAGTAGTTTTGGGGTTTGGTGACTGTTTATAGGGTGGATCCCCAGGCAGAGCAGTCTCTGGGTGGCCTTTACTTCAGTCCTTGCTCCACACTTTGCCTCCATTATTGCTCCTGTATGTATATTGTTTCACTTTCTGAGAGTAACCTAAGCTCCCCAACTTCAGTCCTCTTTCTTCTTGGGCTTCCTGTGGTCTGTGAATTGTAACTTGTTTATTTGGGGGTTTTGGGCTAACATCCACTTATCAGTGAGTGCATACCATGTGCGTTCTTTTGTGATTGTGTTACCTCACTCTGGATGACACTTTCTAGATTCATCCATTTGCCTAAGAATTTCATGAATTCATTGTTTTTTTTTAATTTTATTTTATTTTTTTAATTTACATTCCAAATCACTTCCCCTTTCCCGTTTCCTCCCTCCCCGAAAGTCCCATAAGCCCCCTTCCCTCCCTCTTTTCTCCATTCAACCCCCTCTCATTACTCTGTCCTGGCGTTCCCCTACATCCAGTCTTTCCAGGACCAGGGGTCTCTCCTTCCATCTTTTTAGAAATCTATTGATATGCTGATTGTGTCTAGGGTATTCTGAGATTCTGGGTCAATATCCCCTTATCAGTGACTGCATACCATGTGTGATCTTTTGTGATTGGGTTACCTCACTAAGGATGATATTTTCAAGTTCTGACCATTTGCCTAGGAATTTCGTGAATTCATTGTTTTTAATTGCAGAGTAGTATTCCATTGTGTAAATATACCACATCTTCTGAATCCATTCCTCCGTTGAGGGACATCTGGGTTCTTTCCAGCTTCTGGCTATTATAAATAAGGCTGCTATGAACATAGTGGAGCATGTGTCCTTATTGCATGCAGGTAAAGTCTCTGGGTATATGCCCAGGAGTGGTATAGCCGGATCCTCCGGAAGTGTCATGCCCAGTTTTCTGAGGAACCGCCAGACTGCTTTCCAGAGTGGTTGTACCAGCCTGCAATTCCACCAGCAGTGGAGGAGTGTTCCTCTTTCTCCACATCCTCGCCAACAACTGCTGTCTCCTGTGTTTTTGATCTTAGCCATCCTGACTGGTGTGAGATGGAATCTCAGGGTTGTTTTGATTTGCATTTCCCTAATGACTAAGGATGATGAACATCTCTTTAGGTGCTTCTCAGCCATTAGATATTCTTCAGGTGAGAACTCTTTGTGTAGCTCTGTACCCCAAGGCAAAAGACACCGTCAAAAAGACAAAGCGGCAACCAACTAACTGGGAAATGATCTTTACCAACCTTACATCCGACAGAGGGCTAATATCCAAGATATACAAAGAACTCAAGAAGTTAAACTCCAGAGAGGCAAGTAACCCTATTAAAAAATGGGGTACAGAATTCATTGTTTTTAATAGCTGAATAGTACTCCATTGTGTATAAATACCACAGTTTCTGTATCTATTCCTCAATTGAAGGACATATGAGTTCTTTTCAGCTTCTGGCTATTATGAATATGGCAGCTATGAACATAGTGGAGCATGTGTTCTTATTACATGTAGGAGCATCTTCTGGGTATATGCCCAGGAGTGGTATAGCTGGTCCTCAGGTATTTCTATGTCTAATTTTCTGAGGAATCGCCAAACTGATTTCCAGAGTGGTTTTACCAGCTTGCAATCCCACCAACAATGGAGAAGTGTTCCTCTTTCCCCACATCCTCTCTAGCATCTGCTGTCCCTGGAGTTTTTCACCTTAGCCATTCTGACCATTGTGAGGTGGAATCTCAGTGTTGTTTTGATTTGCATTTCCCTGATTACTAAGGATGCTGAACATTTCTTTAGGTGCTTTAGGGCCATTTGAGTTTCCTCAGTTTAGAATTCCCTGTTTAGCTCTGTACACCATTTTTTAATAGGGTTATTTGACTATTGAGTATAACTTCTTGAGTTCTTCATATATCTTGGATATTAGCCCTCTATCAGATGTAGGATTGATAAAGATCTTTTCCCAATTTGTTGGTTTCCGTTTTGTCCTACTGACCATGTCCTTTGCCTTACAGAAGTTTTGCAGTTTCAGGAGGTCCCATTTGTCGATTCTTGTTCTTAGGGCATAAGCCATTGATGCTCTTTTCAGGAAACTTTCCCCTGTGCCCATGTGTTCAAGATACCTCCACACCTTCTCCTCTATAAGCTTCAGTGTGTCTGGTTTTATGTGTAGATCCTAGATCCACTTGGACTTGAGTTTTGTACAAGGAGAAAAGAATGGGTCAATTTGCATTTTTCTGCATGCTGACCTCCAGTTGATCCAGCACCATTTGTTAAAAATGCTCTCTTTTTTCCACTGGATGTTTTTAGCTCCTTTGTCAAATATCAAGTGACTGTATGTGTGTGGTTTCTTTTCTGGGTCTTCAATTATATTCCATTGATCTTCTTGCCTGTCTCCATACCTATACCAAACAGTTTTTATCACTCTTGTTCTGTAGTAGAGCTTGAGGTCAGGGGTGGTGATTACCCCAGAAGATCTTTTATTGTGGAGAATAGTTTTTGCTATCCTGGGTTTCTTGTTATTCCAAATAAATTTGAGAATTGCTCTTTCTAGATCTGTGAAGAATTGATTTGGATTTTTGATTGAGATTGCATTGAATCTATAGATTGCTTTTGGCAAGATGACCATTTTTACGATATTGATCCTACCAATCCATGATAATGGGAGATCTTTCCATCTTCTGAGATCTTCTATGATTTCTTTCTTCAGTGGCTTGAAGATTTTGTCATGCAGATCGTTCACCTGTTTCATTAGGGTCATACCAACGTATGAAATAATTTTTGGGACTATTGTGAAGGGTGTCATTTTCCTAATTTCTTTCTCAGCTTGGTTATCCTTTGAGTAGAGGAAGGCTACTGATTTGCTTGAGTTAATTTTATATCCAGCCACTTTGCTGAAGTTGTTTATCAGCTTTAGGAATTCTCTTGGTGGAAGTTTTGGGGTCGCTTAAATATGTGATCATATCATTTGCAAATAGTGATATTTTGACTTCTTCTTTTCCAATTTGTATACCTTTGACCTCCTTTTGTTGTCTGATTTCTCGGACTAGAAATTCAAGTACTACAAGGAGTAGATAGGGAGAGAGTGGGCAGTCATGTCTGGTCCCTGATTTTAGTGGTATTGCTTTGAGATTTTTTCCATTTAATTTTATGTTGGCTACTGGTTTGCAGTATATTGCTTTCACTATTTTTAGGTATGGGCCTTGGATTCCAGCTCTCTCCAAGACTTTTATCATAAAGGGATGCTGGATTTTGTCAAAGGCTTTTTCAGCATCTAATGAAATGACCATGTGGTTTTTTTCCCTGAGTTTGTTTATGTAGTGAATTTTATTGATGGATTTCTATGTTTTGAACTATCCCTGCATCCCTGGGATGAAGCCTACCTGATCATGGTGAATTATAGTTTTGATGCATTCTTGAATTCCGTTGGCCAGAATTTTGTTGAGTATTTTTGCATCAATGTTCATGAGAGAGATTGGTCTGAATTTCTCCTTCCTTGTTTGGTCTTTGTTTGGTTTATGTATAAGTGTTATTATGGCTTCATAGAATGAGTTGGGTAGTGTTCCTTGAGTTTCTATTTCGTGGGATAGTTTGAAGAGTATTGGTATTAGCTCTTCTTTGAAGATCTGATAGAATTCCCCACTAAACCCATCTGGCTCTGGGCTCTTTTTGATGGAAGACTATTAACAACTGCTTCTATATCTTCAGGACTTATGGGACTATTTAGATGGTTTACCTGATCCTGTTTTAATGTTGGCACATGGTATGTATCAAGAAAGTTTACATTTCGTCCAGATTTTCAAATTTTGTTCAGTATAAGCTCTTGTAGTAGAATCTGATGATTTTTTGAATTTCCACAGTTTCTGGTGTTATGTCTCCCTTTTCATTAATGATTTTATTAAGTTGGGTAGTGCTTCTTTGCCCTCTGGTTAGTCTGGCTAAGGATTTATCTGTCTTGTTGATTTCTCAAAGAACAAGCTCCTGATTTTGTTAATTCTTTGTATAGTTCTTTTTGTTTCTATTTGGTTGATTTCGGCCCTGAGTTTGATTATTTCCTGCCTTCTGCTCCTCTTGGATGTATTTGCTTCTTTCTGTTCTAGAGCTTTCAAGTACTCTGTCAAGCTGTTAGTGTAAGCTCTCTCCGTTTTCTTTTTGGAGGCACTCAGAGCTATGAGTTTTCCTCTTAGCACTGCTTTCATTGTGTCCCATAAATATTGGAATGATGTGTCTTCATTTTCATTAAATTCTAAAAAGTCTAATTTCTTTCTCTATTTCTTCCTTGACCAAGCTATTGTTGTGAAGAGCATTGTTCAAAGTCCACATGTATGTGTGTTTTCCATTGTTTTTGTTTGCACTTAAGACTAGCCTAAGGCCGTGGTGATCTGATAAGATGCACGGAATAATTTCAATATTTCTGTATCTGTTGAGGCGTGTTTTGTGACCAATTATAGGGTCAATTTTGGAGAAGGTACCATGAGGTGCAGAGAAGAAGGTATATTCTTTTGCTTTAGGGTGCAATGTTCTATAAATATCTGTTAGATCCATTTGGTCCATAACTTCAGTCAGTTTCACTGTGTCTCGATTTAGTTACTGTTTCCATGATTTGTCCATTGCTGAGAGTGGGGTGTTGTCTCCCACAATAATTGTGTGGGGTGCAATGTGTGCTTTGAGCTTTAGTTAACTTTCTTTTATGAATGTGGGTGCCCTTGTGTTGGGAGCATAGACGTTCAGAATTGAGAGTTCATCCTGGTAGGCTTTTCCTTTGACCAGAATGAAGTGACCCTCCTTATCTGTTTTGAAAACTTTTGGTTGAAACTCAATTTTATCCGATATAAGAATGAATACTCCAGCTTGTTTCTTGGGACCATTTGGTTGGAAAATTGTTTTCCAAGCTTTGATTCTGAAGTAGTGACTGCCTTTGTTACTTAGGTGGGTTTCTTGTATGCAGCAAATTGTTGGGTCCTGCTTACATATCCAGTCTGTTAGTCTATGTCTTTTTATTGGGGAATTGAGACCATTGATGTTACGAGGTATTAAGGAAAATTGATTGTTGCTTACTGTTATCTTCTTTGTTAAAGGTGAAATCCTGTTTGTGTAGCTATCTTCTATTGGGTTTGTTGAAAGATTACTTTATTGCTTTTTCTATGGTGTGGTTTCCAGCCTTGTGTTGGTATTTTCCACCCATTATCCTTTGTATAATTGGATTTTTGGAAAGATATTGTGTAAATTTGATTTTTCATGGAATGTCTTGTTTTCTCAGTCTATGGTAATTGAAAGTTTTGCTGGGTATAGCAGTCTGTGCTGACATTTATGTTCTCTTAGGGTCTGTATGACATCTGCCCAGGATCTTCTAGCTTTCGTCATCTCAGGTGAGAAGTCTGGTGTAATTCTGATAGACCTGCCTTTATATGTTACTTGACCTTTTTCCCTTACTGCTTTTAATATTCTTTCTTTGTTTAGTGCATTTGGTGTTTTGATTATTATGTGACGGGAGGAATTTCTGCTCCGGTCCAGTCTGTTTGGAGTTCTGTAGGCTTCTTGTATGTTCATGGGCATCTCCTTCTTTAGGTTAGGGAAGTTTTCTTCTATAATTTTGTTGAAGATGCTTACTGGCCCTTAAAATGTAAATCCTCACTCTCTTCTATACCTATAATCCTAAGGTTGGATCTTCTCACTGTGTCCTGGATTTCCTTGATGTTTTGGGTTACAAGCTTTTTACATTTTGCATTTTTTTTTGACTGTTGAGTCAATGTTTTCTATGGAATCTTCAGCATCCGAGATTCTTTCTTCTATTTCTTCTATTCTATTGCTGATGCTTGCATCTATGACTCCTGAATTCTTTCCAAGGTTTTCTATCTCCAGAGATGTCTCACTTTGTGGTTTCTTTACAGTTTCTACTTCAATTTTTAGATCTTGGATAGTTTTGTTCAGTTCCTTCATTTGTTTGTTTGTGTTTTCCTGAAATTCTTTAAGAGATTTTTGTGTTTCCTCTTTAAGAGCTTCCACATGTTGACCCATGTTCTCCTGTGTTTCTTTTAGAAATATTTGTGATTCCTCATTAAGTGCTTCTGCATGTTGACCCGTGTTCACCCATAATTCCCTATGGTATTTTTTGTTGACTCTTTAAGGGTTTCTACCAGTTGACCAATGTTTTCCTGTATTTCTTTAAGGGAATTTTGTGTCTCCTCTTTTAGGGCGTCTACCTGTTGACCCATATTCTACTATATTTTTTTTTAAAGAATTTTTGTGATTCCTCTGTAAGGGCTTCTACCCATTGACCAATGTTCTCCTGTATTTCTTTAAGGGAGTTATTTATGTCCTTCTTGAATTCCTCTAACAGCATCATGAGATGTGATTTTAAATCCAGCTCTTGCTTTTTCAATGTGATGGAATATCTTGGATTTGCTGTTGTGGGAGAACTGGGTTCTGATGATGCCATGTTGCCTTGGTTTCTGTTGGTAATGATCTTGCATTTGTGTTTGTCCATCTAGTTATCTCCGGTGTTAGCTGGTCTTGCTGTATCTGACTGTGACTTCTCTGTCATGCAGGCCTGTGTATTTGTACTCCTGGACTTCCTTTTCTCTCAAATACCCTGCATACAGCTGGTTTTCCAGGAAGTATCAGGAGATGTGGTCTTCCCTGTGGCAGACTTTGTAAGGGTTGAATGTCCTGCAAGGTATTGGTTCTCGAATGCCCAGCTGCTGCTAGATCAAATGCCCCAGTGCTGCTGGATCTCAAGAAATGTGGCCTTCCCCTGTGCAGGCCTGGCACAGGCCTAATGCCCCGCTGCTGCTGGATCTTTAGAAAGTGACAGGAAATGGGGCCTTCCCCCATGGCAAACCTGGCACAGGTCTACCACATTGGAAACGAACAGGACAGGTGGTGGAGGAGGGAGGGGTAGAGGAGATGGAAGGGGAGTGGTGATCCGGAGGGAAGGTGGGTTTATGTGTTTGCTGGGTGTTAGATCCCTGCCTGCAGCTCTGGGCCTCCAGAGGTGGGAGGAGTTTCTTATCAAATGCCCCGCTGCTGCTGGATCTCTAGAAAGCATCAGGAAATGGGGCCTTCCCCCGTGGCAAACCTGGCACAGGTCTACCACATCAGAACAAACGGGACAGGGGCAGAGGAGGTGGCATTTCCTCTTTATGTAGGGTCTTCGTTGGTTTTCTTCAAACCTAGACGAATGTCAATGCAATATGAAGGGAGCTTCTCCTTGCTATTTTTCCCCCTAATTCTCTTTTGCCTTGGGTATCTGTGCTCAGTCATTTAACAGACCTGGAAGAAATGAAAATATTTTAAAGGAACACTTGTTCTTCTCAATCTATCAGGCTAACCAAACAACAGATCTCAAAGAAATAAGAATGTCTCCAGGACTCTCATTCTGTGAGAAGGAGAATGAACTACTGAGGGGGGGAATTTGTGTCCTTAAAAGACATTTTATGCAGTTTTAACAGGTCAAATCACCTTACAAGCTAAGACTTAAATCCAATAATGGGTGAATGATGGGTGGGTCCACACCTAACCAGAACTGATGAGATATGTACATTTTTGATCCTCTATTCAAATTTTAATCAAATTCTGGGACACTGAAACTCTGCAGGCTTTTTTTTTTTCTCCTCGTGTGGACCCAGAAAAATCTCGTTTTTCTGATTTGCAGTTTTAATTTGGTTATTTGAATTGGCTTATTGAGTGAAAATGGCTAGATCTGACTTGGGGCACTGGTTTGTGACCTCAAGTTTTATAAAATGAATGTCCATTATCTTCTAGGTAGCCAGGAATTCTGAGAGTGTAATCTGAGTTTTCTCTGGTTCTAGGTGGAAACATGAATGTCCAAGATTATAACCTCGTTAATATTGCCTTCTGTCATTTAGTTGTTACCATAACCTCACTACTGTGCTTGTCTGTGTTTTACATCTCCAAATTAAAAAAAAATAACTTCAGAAAGAATTGTTTTTGGAAATTGTATTCTGCCGAAGTCCCAATGACACTTGCCATTTTTATTCCAAAGCAAACTAAAATTATAGAAAAGAAGCCAACAACAAAATGATAACTTTATAAAGAGGATATATATGTCTTAATGAGACATAGTGGGACATCCTGAGCTAAGCATTGATATGCAAAGTAAACAAAACTCTGCCAGGCTTGCTTACATATTATCTCACCTATCAAGATTATTCATTTGCAAACTAATCTTTTCTCAGACTCAGTATGCTAACTTCCTGGAGATATCTTCTTTACCTACTAGTATGCAGCCATTAATAGGATGCAATCATTTGCCAGTTCTGGAAAACTCTAGATGAGTCAAACAAGTATTTAGTTTTCAAGGAATTTCCACCAGAGACAAATGAACTTATCTAAAACATGAGAAATTTCCATCTACTGCCTGCAAAAGCCCTTGAGATCATCTTCTCATTAAAAACTGAAAACTGCTTTTTTTTTTGAGGTTTATTGTTTCTACGCTATTCCCCCAAACTGGATTTGATAAAACTATTTCCTCTACCAGCTACTGTCTTCAGAAATGCTGTAGGAGAGGCAGCAGATAGTGCGACCTCTAGGCCCAGAAACATGGCTGCTTTATCTTTTTCACAAAGTTAAGAATCCTCTAGCTTCCATCTGAGCCCAATTTCCAAATTCCCACATCAACAAAATTAAGAGCAAGAGAAAGGAAGCCAAAACAACATATTTGGGCAATAAAACACATTGATTATAATTCTGTGTATTTATTTTGTTCTAGCAACTAGTCCAAAGTAAGTTAGCTCATCTCAACACTGTCAATATATGCATGATTTAAAGGGATTAAGGAAAAGTGTATGAGAGCTATAGTTATATTTTATGTTTTGATTACTGTGCCTAAGAGATTGAGAAAATAAAAATACCTCTAACCTGTAAGACCCTGGCCCAAGGACAGATACTGGAGGCTGTTGTTCAAGAAGATAACAAACTACATATTTCCACTTCACTAAACAAGTTTGGTTGACCCGGTTGCACCTGATGTGCTTGAACACATGTAGGCATTCAAGCAAGAAGTATATCAGGATATATACTTGCCCCTGATTAGTCCTGGTGGGAAATACATAGCATTATGTTTGCCTTTATAAGCCTCTGCAAAATGTGACTTGTTGCCATTTTCTGAGAACTCTGGAATGAACCTGACCAGAATTCAGCATCCTGAACAGAATTTAAATAAAGCTTGCTTCAAATTTGGCTCAAAACTTGTGGTAATGGTCTTATTTTCAACCATTTGGATTAACTGTATCTCTATACAAAAATTCATCATGAAACTAACTAAATTTTACATTTTATGTTTACTTAGCAAAAATAGTTCATGTATTTTGATTTATAAAAAATAAAGACAATTTTTGCTCTTTTAGGTTATCTCTTCTATAGGATTTTCCAAAATATATCAAAACAATTTTCAAAATGAACTTACATTTTTACATATAAGACCAGATATGTGACATGTGAGAGAAAGAGTAAATATGTTGAAAGAGAGCTAGAAAAAAGCTATCTGCAATGACTGTTTAAATTGCTTTAATGGAGAGGTTGGCATGTTGCAGGTCCAGAGGCTAATAATTATCTTATCTCAGGCTAATTTTAGCTCCTGAATATACCTGCTTTGCCTACTTGTCTGTCAGCACCTAACATCTGGTGACTAATAAATAAAATCTCTGAAATTTACCAACTTCGCTGACAATGTTAGCCTCCACCAACACAAAAGTTATTAGATAATACTTGAAGTCCATAGAAAAGCTTCTATAATAATTTGTAGGAGTTTGAGACCATTGGGGGCGGGGGAGAACATCAGTTAGTCAAACTAAACCTGGCAGCTGACCACAGTCCCTTAGTTGAATTCCAGCCTGTAGTTCTGACTGAATCCGGGAGGGGATTTTAGAAGCAAAAGGCATAGTTACTTCATTCTTGTAGACATGCACCTCTGCACACCAGAGGTAACATCCCTGGCCTTTTGCAAGTAGTGGTTAAGCATGTTTACAGAAGCCAATTAAGTAGTTACTCATTTCATACAGTTGTACATTACTGGGACATGGCAAAAAAGGACTTTAGAGCTCAGCAGTTCCTAGAGTATACACACACACACACACACAAGCACACACACACATACACACACACACACACAGAAGCACACACACATACATATATATATATACATAAATATATAAATAATAATAGATATTTTCTTTATTTACATATCAAATGTTATCCCCTTTCCACATTTCCCTCCAAAAACCCCCTATCCCTTCCTCCCTCACTAACCCACCCACTCCCGCTTCCCTTTCCTGGCATTCCCCTATACTGGGGCATCGAGACTTCACAGGACCAAGGTCCTCTCTTCTCATTGATATCCAACAAGGCCATCCTGTGCTACATATGTGGCTGGAGTCATGGGTCCCTCCATGTGTACTCTTTAGTTGGTGGTTTAGTCCCTGGGAGCTCTGGGGCTACTGGGTGGTTCATATTGTTGTTCCCCCTATGGGGATGCAAACCCCCCCAGTTCCTTGAGTCCTTTCTCTACCTCCTCCATTGGGGACCCTGTGCTCAGTCTAATGGTTAGCTGCTAGCATCCACTTCTGTATTTGTAAAACTCTGGCAGAGCCTCTCAGGAGGTAGCTATATCAGGCTCCTGTCAGCAAGTGCTTGCTGGCATCTACAACAGTGTCTGGGTTTGGTAACTGTATATGGGATGGATCAGTCTCTGGATGACCTTTCCTGGAGGACTTTAACAGTCTTAAATTCCTATAATTGTTTTAACAGACTGAGGTTTCTGACTGGCCTGGCCTCAGCTCTCTAAGATGATCAGGTTGGTCAAATTGTAGTACTCAATTGCTACAACCACCTCTTTGATATATTCTCCAATGTATTTTAAAGTTGCCTTCATTTATGACTTTTTTGTTCTGCAAAATTATACAATTTTATGAAATTGTTTCCTTATTGGAACATGGAATTTGGGATAACCCAAAATTTTATTCCTGGTCAATGGTCACTCAAAATGACTCCAGAAAAAATTATTTTATTCTCTTTAAGGTATGGACAGTTTTTGTTTGTTTGTTTGTTTGTTTGTGAGAATACCCAATCACAATGAGTCACTGCATTTGGTATTTTTAAGTTATGCCTATTCTATCAGTTCCTTAGTCTCTGTTACTTATTAGATATATTAGTGAAATTTACTCATATAAATTTTAATCTACATTTGTAGAAAGAAATGAATACACACATGGATATTCATGTGTATATAGACAGATTGAAAAAAAGCTTAGAAAAGCATAATGATAATTTATACACACACACATACACACATACACATATACATATACATATATATATATATGTTTTGTCATGCCTTTTCTTATTTCCCATATTCTTAATATTATGGAGCATTCCTCCCAAGTGCTGGGATTAAAGACCTGTACCACCGCTGCTTGGTTCCAATTATACATCTTTTAATCTAGTCTTTTTAATTAGAATATTTTATTTTTTTCTGAAATCACTGTCCTGGAATTTCATGTGGTTTTTGTTAACTTCATAACCATATCATTATAATATTTTAGTAAAAACTTGACTGTGGGCCTGTGGGGCAGAGGCCTGGCTGGGTGCGAGAGTTCTAGCAGAGGGAAGAGGGAGGTAGCAGGCGGGAAAGTTCTTCCACCGCAGCTGGTTCCACCTCAGCCTTAGACTTGTTATAGTCTTCGTTACTGGAGTTGCCCTGTGCTGAATCGGGTCTGGTGGGCTGACAAAAGGCTGCCTAGCCAGGCTGGTGTTGTTTTGGGAGAGCAGATCTCTCCCCAAGTGTTACAGATCTTATGACAGAAGCTCTCAGACTAAGGAATAGTTCTTGCACACCTTTAATTCCCTGGATAGGATTTATAATACAGTTTTGGAGGTGATTCAGGGTTTGATAGCAGGTACTTCTCATTGGCTTGAACTGAGACCTTGGGGAAACCTTATTTACAGGTGGGAAGGTTTGGTGCTACTCCTATGTGACTGCTAGCCACACAACTCTCCTGCAGGGGGGTGGGGGTATGGGGGTAGGGTTGTGTGGGTTGTAACTGTGACAGGGTCCAAGGGTCCCAGGGCGTGTGACCCAACTCTTTCTGTTCCACATAGGTGGAAGTCCCACCTACTAGGTCACTAGGGTTCAAGGTTGGTGCTCAACCTGGGACCAGGCTACCTCTGCACAGCTCACCTCCCGACCCTTGCCTGGATTTATGAAAGAAAAAGTTCAGTTTATTTAAAAAGAATATCAAGCAAGAAATAGTTTTAAAGAAGATTCTCACTTTTAAAATAAGATTTATATGAAATTTAATTTATTTAGCTTAGCTCCTTGAATGGAAAAAAATAAAGTTAATAGAAAAGGATATTTTGTTTTTTTCTTTTATTGGATACTTTATTTACTTTTCAAATATTATGAGTGTCCATTTCTAGGTCTCCCCTGAGGAAACCCCCTAACCCAGCCCCACTCCCGTGCCTTATGAGGGTGTTTCCCCACCCTCTCACCCACCCACCCACTCCTGCCTTCCTGCCCTGACATTTCCCTACACTGGGGCATCACACCTCCTCAGGCCCAAGGTCAGTTTCCCCAATGATGTCCATCAAGACCATCCTATGCCACTTATGAGGCCTGAGCCATAGGTCCCTCCATGTTTACTCTTTTGGTTGGTGGTCCAGTCCCCAGGAGCTCCAGAGCGTCTAGTCGGTTGACACTGTTGCTCCCCCCCATGAGGCTACAAACACCCTCAGCTCCTTCAGCCCCTTCTCCAACTCCTCCATCGTTTTCCAATGGTTACTATGAGCATCCCCATCTGTATTTGTAAGGCTCTATTTAGCAGAGCCTTTCAGGAAACAGCCATGGCTCCTGTCAGCAAGCACTTCTTGGCATCCACAATAGTGTCCTGGTGACTGTATATGGAATGGATCCCCAGGTGGGGCAGTCTCTGGATGGCTTTTCCTTCAGTTTCTGCTCCACACTTTGTCTCCATATTTTCTCCTATGAGTATTTTGATCCCCCTCTAAGAAGCACTGAAGCATTGACACTTTGGCCTTCCTTCTTTTTGAGCTTTGTTAATTGTGTCTTGGGTATTTCGAGCTCCTGGGTTAATATCCCCTTATCAGTGACTGCATACCATGTGTGTTCTTTTGTGACTTTGTTACCTCACTCAGGATGATATTTTCTTTTCCTTTTGTTTTTTTTTTTTTTTTTTTTTTTTTTTTTTTTTATCCAGACAGGGTTTCTCTGTGTAGCCCTGACTGAGCTGGAACTCACTCTGTAGACCAGGCTGTTCTTGAACTCAGAAATCTGCCTATCTCTGCCTCCCAAGTGCTGGGATTAAACTTGTGCGCCACCACTGCCCGGCCAGGATGATATTTTCAAGTTCCATCCATTTGCCTGTGAATTTCATGAAGTCATTGTTTTTAATAGCTGAGTAGTACTCCATTGAGTAAATGTACCGCATTTTCTATATCTATTCCTCTCTTGAGGGACATCTTGTTTTTTAATCTGTCCTCAAATGTGTCCTTATTGCATAAGCTTTACTTCTTTGTACCCAAATTTCTCTCACTATTTCTTATATCCAAGAGAGGTTCAATTATTTTCCTCATCTTCAAAAACTAAGTGTTATATTCAAGTCCACATAGATGCTATAACATTTTTTATCAGTGATATTTATTCTGACAGGTAGTATTCATGCACTAATAATTAAGGATTGTGAAAACTGCCTTTGTTCTTGCAATCATATCCAGGAAAATTACCATCTTCACAGTTCATCTAGACTCTATCTCTTCTTTGATCACCTAAATTCAAGCTATCTTCCTTGGACACTTCTAGTATACTGTAGAAACCTTTTGTACCCTCTCAAATTGGTCTTACCTTTCTTTGCTTAATCTTCCATGCAACATATTTTACATTTCCAAAAATTCTAAAAACAACAGTAGAACTATGATGCTGATAGTCTTCTTCTTTAATGACATAAATTCCTTAAATACCATCTTCAGTATATACTAGAAGTTTCTTCTCATCTGACTATCAAAGAACAACAACAATAGCAACAACAAAAACCCTTAGAATTCCTTTCCTTATTCTCAGAATGTCTTGGCAAAACAAACAAACAAACAAACAAAACCCTATTTAGAATTTCTCTTTCTAGTAATATATGTTTTATTACCTCTGTTTTATTTTTTTTTTCACTTGGAGTTTCCCTTTTGTCTGCTACTTATCATTTAGAAGTCAGTTTTCTCCAAGAAACCACCTAGTTTTGCCCATATTCCCTACTGGATGCTCTTATGTAAGTCTGTACTTCTTCATAACTTTTATGTGCTCTTATTAAATAATTATAGCATATTTTCTCTTTCCTTCTAGCAATAAACTTTCATTAATAATAGGAAATTGCTAATTCAGCAGATTTATTGAATTTTGAATATCTATCACAACATCTTGCATGAAGAAGATGTTCCAGGAGCTTGTCCAGAATCAGCAAACATGAAATCTGTTGGTGTATTTGAAATGAGACTTAATTTTAATTTACTACATGGTTGTTCCACAGGTAAATGGAACTTTTATTGTATTTCAGAGATTAACTGCATATAACCAGCAAAGTGGTGAACTGGCAGAAAATAAATGTGAAACACCAAAAAGAATTTAAGTCAGAGATAATAATATTCCTAGTTGCTCTTTTAACAATTTAGAAATCTTTATAAAAATTAAAGAATGTAAATTAGCAGAAATCAGGTATCAGGGACACTGGGAGGTGTGTTTTTAATCTTTCCATGCTTCAATTTATGGGATCCTCAGGTCACACTGTCTGGGGACACAGAAGAGATTATGAAAGACTATAGAAAATGCAAATGTGCTCTTCAGCCAAGAGTGACCGTATGTAATCTAAAGACCTTGGTAACCTCCAGGAAAGATGTCTGGTAGAATATTTGAAATATCCCTCTTGAGGTAAAAATAGGTATAGGAAAAATAAAACATCTAACTGTATAGCTATCACTTTGTGATTTGTTTAATAAATATGTTAGTCACTAAAAGTTTATTTTGTTTTTAATAACTGATGCATCCTCCATAGTTTATAATACACTGTTATCATTTACATGAAGATGATGACAGTACTTGAGAAAGTTGGTCATATTATTTGAAGACAATGGCAAATTTCTGAGTCTCATTATTTGGTAAAGTTTCTGTGACTAATCATACATTGCCTGGCTGGATTTACCCTGTTTCTAGTTGGTATGAAATATTGGAAGAGAAAGAGATGACTCAAGTTCTATGTTCGATTCCTGAGGCCAATAGGTATTGTTTGCCTGTGAAGCATGGACATGACAGTTTAACACTAGAACAATTATGTGTTCTAATCTGAAAATTGAGAAGATGCAACCAGGTATAGCTACATCCATACAGGCTCCTATACAGATACTAGGTTTAAAAATAAGTGTTGGTATTATTTTAAACATGGATTATCATTTTTAAAAAGTGTTGTTATTATTAGTAGAATTAACTGTTTTATTCAACAGTCTACGTTTAACTTAGTTAACTAAATTTTGCTTCAGTGCATTAAATATTGATTATCTGTAATGGACTAAAGCAAGTGACCCATGTCCTTCTCATAAGTGCACAAAATAAATGGAAGAAAGAAATGCAAGCTGTTAGCACCAAACTAAAGAAAGTGTCACTTGTACAACCATAAAGCAGTGGAGGCATTGAAAAAACTAGCTATTGTCTAACTTCAAGTTCTTCACTTAAAAATATATTGTTTATGAGTCCGCAGTATAACTATTACTTTTGTTTTCTTATGTTTGTAATATACCAGTAGTTCATAGATTTTAGTATGTATTGCCTATATTGATTATATAAATTATGGCTTTTTATGACATTTCATGAATGCATTTAAAATGTTTTGATCATGTTTATTCCTTGATTACCCTATAGATTTTAATTTTTATGGGAAATTAATTAAATATATTGTCTCTTAATTTGGAATTTATTATATATTTTTTTCAATAAAATAGACAATATTTCATACATAAGTAATATAGAAAATAAAAATAACTTCAACTTAATATCAACTTAACCTCATAAGTGAAAGTTATTTAACCATGGAAAATGGACACATAATTTTGAAGTTCAGGATCATACTATACATTACACATGCATACCAAAAAACTGAAACACCTTCTGCTTTTCATGGGCCTGTGCAAACTCGTAGGCCAATGTGAGTAAGGATGAGTATCCATATTCCAACAGAAATTCTAATTTTTCTTTTGTCTGTATCTGTTTACTTTTCTGAGGCATTTCCAATTTTAATAGACATTAGATTCTGTCTCATAGTGATTCTTAGCCTTTCTATTCCACATGAGAGGATAAATTTGAGAAGTCTAAGCACTGTTGGGTGACCATAGTAAGAAGTCATATTATTGCCTTCTTGGCATATAGCATGATCTAATCCTTAATTCTGTGCTACTTACTGACTTGTGCAATATCGATTTTTTACTTCTAATTATCAAATACAAAAATTTTGCCTAATGACACTATTAATATATTCTTTCTCCTTAGTTTTGATATTTTGAAATATTTGTCAAATAATTTTTATTATTTATTTATTCACTTCAAAACCTGATCACTTTCTCCTCCCACAGTCCATACCCCCATTTCTATCTCCTCTTCTACTCTGAGAGAGTGGAGACCCTCAATGGGTATCCCCCCACTCTGGCACATCAAGTCTTTGCAGGGTTATGTGCTTCTTTTTCAACTGAAGCCAGATAGGATGGCCTAGTTAGAGAAACAGATTCCACAGACAGGCAACAGCTTTAGGAACAGTCCCCACTGTCATTGCGGGAACCACATGAAGACAGAGCTACACATCTGCTACATATGTGTGGGCTCCTAGGTTCAGCCTGTTTATAGTATTTGGTTGGTGGTTCAGTCTCTGAGAGCCCCTAGGGTTCAGGTTAGTTGACTCTGTTCGTCTTCCTGTGGAGTTCCTATAACTTTCACAGACCTCAATCCTTGTCCCCAACTCTTCCATAAGAGTCCCCAAGATTCATCAAAAGTTTGGCTGTTGGTTTCTGCATCTGTATGAGTCAGCTGGTGGGTGTAACCTCTCAGAAGACAACATGCTCCTGTCTACAAGCATAACAGAGTATAATTAATAATGCTGGGGACTGTCCTAGATATGTAACATATGGAAGTATTTCTTATTTACAGCCCAGCTTAAAGTTTCCTTACACAATCTTCATTTGCCTTCAAGAAGTTTCTTTAGTATTTAATTCTCTTCTATTTTATATTACATTTCTTGTCTACTTTTCCAATGGATTCCTTGTATGGTATTCATTTTCATCTGCTTCCAGTGAGCTTCATGACCACAGAAACCATGCTTCTTGTATTCATTGCTAGATCTCAAGGATATAAAGTAATCATATCATGCAATATTCACTCTGCAAGCACTGGTCAATTGATGCATCTCATTCAAGTTTTCTTTAATTAGATAGAAAAATAAGAGAACACCAAAAATAAGCTCAGTACCTTTAACATAATAAAGGAAAAAAAAAAGAAAAAAAGTAATGTTAGGGATTCATGTTTGCACATGGGATGGATTTCTGGTTGGATTGGTTATTGCTTAGCCATTCCTTCAATCTCTGCTCCATCTTTGTTGCTTAATTTCTTGTTGGCAGAATAAATTTTGGGTCAGAAGTTTTGTGGGTGGGTTGGTGTCACTATCTCTCCAATAGGATTCCTGCCTGGCTACAGGAGGTAGCCTCTTCAGGTTCTATATCCCCACTATTGTGAGTCTCAGCTATGGTTAACCCCGCTGATTCTTGTCTGCCTCCCATATCCCACATCTCCAGCACCTACTTGAGATGACATCCCAACTCCTGACAGCTGAAGATTCTATTAGTTGTATATTGTTTTACTCTGTGTTCTTAGAAACCTAAATTCAACCTTTCCTTCCTTCCTTCCTTGTTTCTTTCTTTCTATTTCTTTCTTATTTGTGTAAGGACACTAATTACATTGTTTCTGAGGAATTCTTCTAGTCCCTAAATCTTTTATCACTTATTTGTTCTAAATAAGAGGTTCACTACACATACAAACATAAAAATATACATGTATACACACACAAATACAAACCTAAACATATTCATGTACACACTCTTAAATATACATATAAATACATATATGAGCATACTAGTAAAAACATACATGCATACATGTATACACACAAATATGCATATATTCACATATTTAAATATACATATATACAGATATAACTACATACATATAAACACATAAACACATACAAATAAAAAATACACATGTACATACATAAATATATTCATATACACACAAATGCAAATATATGTATTATATACACATTAATATAGAAATGCACAAACACAAACAAAAATATATGTGCACACAGATGCACACATAAATATTTACATCTACATACACATGAATATACATATGAACCCACATGTATATATGCACATGAACACATACATAGATATACACACATATACACACAAACTTAAACATACAAATGTAAATACACACACATGTATATACATGTACAAACACAAAAGTAAACATACAAATGTACACACAAATATACACATCACACATAAACACATAAATATATACATATACAAAAAACTTATATATATACATGTAGAAACAGGGGATAAAACAGGGCACAACCACCTGAGGAATAAAACTCAGAAAATAAGACAGATTGGTCAAAATAAACATTTTCTACTTTATAGCATAGATGAAAAAGCATATAGTAAAAGAAGTTGGGGTTTTGGTATTTGCTACTCATATAAAGACCAATTCAGATATTTGTTTGTCTGAAGTGCTTTTAAAGAGCAAACACTACCAGCCTAAAGGCAGGATGTCACATAATAAATGTGTTTGCTTTGGAGAAAAAATTCTTTAGATTCTTTAAATTGGAATTGTAGGGCTAATAATAAGAATATAATCTGTTCTGTCTGTATAATTTAATTATAACTGAACTTATAACCCTGGACATATAATGAAAACTCAAACATATTTGGTACTATTTGGATAGTCATTAGTCTGTCTTTGTTCTGTGAAACTTGTATAAATAAGGAAGCACCTGGTTGCTACTGGCAGAAATGGCCTAATTACAAGTCAGAGCCACAGAAGCATCCTGACTGCTAGATAGTCAGAGCCACTAAATTCCCCTCACTGACTCCTTATCTTCTCTGCAGGATCTCATTCAGTTAGGATCATCAGACCTTGCCCTCTATGTCATGGGAGACCACCCTGCTCCCAAAAGGCTCAGGCAAACTGAAGTAGAATCATTATGTTAATTATACACAAAAATATTCTCTGAATGAGAGACAATTGAAAATATAAGTGCTTTGCAAAGACTGGTCTGTGCTATTATATGTGTGGTGCGTATATTATATGTCAGAAAAATCCTGGGGACAAACCATATATATTCTTAACTTAATTTTGACAATAAAATTTGAGTAGTTTATTACAAGTTTACTAGAAAAAAGAAGCAATTTCTATAGTAAATGATTTGCTACACTTTTACTAAGAACTATTGATTTGTAACTCTAAAAATGAAATGCATACTTTTGAATTCTATTTCTAAATACTTATAATAGAGACCTGCATTTATTATCTTAATGATATCAGATATGTTTTCCCCTAATATGCTTGTTTTACTAAAAGCAAACCACATGATAATTTACTACTGATTCAGTATTTATGAGTATCATTATCATAAAAAGACCTTATAGGTCTTTGTCTCTGAATGAGGAATATAACAAGATACCTATTTTGTACAAGGTTATAAATCTGTAGATCAATACTGTATTTGCATCCTTGAGTGTAACCAGGTATGCACATTGAGAATGTTAGACTGAATAATAGTGGAAAAGAAACAGAAAGAAAAGTGAATAAGCAAATGGTGAATTGGTAACTTTTTTTGAAACAAACGTTTTCCTTTATTTCAACATATTTAAGTAGAAAATTTGTCTTATAAAATATGAAGCTGTATTATCAGATTTAAGAATAAAAGACAAAATAAATTAATTTTAATATAAATATACATAATTTCTTTGAAAAGTAAACATAAACTTTGCATGGTAGTATCAACATATAATATTTTCTGTTATTTTATTAAAATAGAATTACATCAAATTTTCTCTTTCTTTTCCTCCCTTGAACCATTCCCACATAAACTCCTTTACTTTTTCTCAAAATTACAGCTTCTTTCTTTCATTGTTCTGTACAAGCACTCACACAAGCACTCCACATACACACATACACACACAGAGAGAGCTAATTATAAAAATACAAACTACTCAGTCCTTTTAGCATTATTTATAAGTATATGGCTTCAGGGCTGACCACTTTGTGTTGGACATAAAATTCGGGAGAAAGTCCCTTTGGCAGACTGGTTTTCCCACTCTCAGTATTTCTTAGTTGCATTTAGTTTCTAGTTTAAGAATGAAGTCCTAAAGATTTTTTCTTTCCATGTTATTATGCCTATTGGAGCTGTAGTTCTTCAGGTCTTTTTTAGGAAGTTATTTTGTTCAAGTATTGAGGGTGAAGAATTTGTCATTTCTAGGAGAAACAATCTCACAACAGAGTTTCTATTTTTCTGGCTCTTAATTTTTTTTTAATTTCTATATTTTTTTTATTTACATTCCCAATGATTTCCCTTTGCCCAGTTCCTCCCTCTCCGAAAGTCCCAAGAGCCCTCTTCCCTCCCCCTGTTCCCCAGTCTACCCCATCTTGCTTCTCTGTCCTGGTATTCCTCTACATCCAGTCTTTCCAGGACCAGGGGTCTCTCCTTCCATCTTCTTGGAAATCTATTGATATGTAAATTGTGTCTTGGGTATTCCAAGTTTCTGGGTTAATATCCCCTTAATAGTGACTGCATACCATGTGTGTTCTTTTGTGATTGGGTTACCTCACTAAGGATGAGATTTTCCAGTTCTGACAATTTGCCTAAGAATTTAGTGAATTTATTGTTTTTAATTGCAGAGTAGTATTCCATTGTATAAATGTACCACATTTTCTGTATCCATTCCTCTGTGGAGGGACATCTGGGTTCTTTCCAGCTTCTGGCTATTATAAATAAGGCTGCTATGAACATAGTGGAGCATGTGTCCTTATTGCATGCCTGGGAAGGCTCTGGGTATATGCCCAGGAGTGGTATAACAGGATCCTCTGGGATTGTCATGCCCAGTTTTCTGAGGAAACGCCAGACTGATTTCCAGAGTGGTTGTACCAGCTTGCAATCCCACCAGCAGTGGAGGAGTGTTCCTCTTTCTCCACATCCTCGCCAACACCTGCTGTCTCCTGTGTTTTTGATCTTAGCCATACTGAATGGTGTGAGGTAGAATCTCAGGGTTGTTTTGATTTGCATTTCCCTAATGACTAAGGATGTTGAACATCTCTTTAAGTGCTTCTCAGCCATTAGATATTCTTAAGGTGAGAACACTTTGTTTACCTCTGTACCCCACCCATTTTTAATAGGGTTATTTGGCTCTCTGGAATCTAACTTCTTGAGTTCTTTGTATATATTGGACATTAGCCCTCTGTCGGATGTAGGGTTGGTAAAGATCTTTTCCCAGTTTGTTGGCTGCTACTTTTTCCTTTTGATGGTGCCCTTTGCCTTACAGAAACTGCAATTTTATGAGGTCCCATTTGTCAATTCTTGTTCTTAAAGCATAAGCTATTGGAGTTCTGTTCAGGAAATTTTCCCCTGTGCCCATATGTTCAAGGCTCTTCCCTAGGTTCTTTTCTATGAGTATAAGTGTGTCTGGTTTAAGTGGACGTCCTTGAACCACTTGTAATTGAGCTTAGTACAAGGAGATAAGAATGGATCGATTTGCATTCTTCTGCATGCTGACCTCTAGTTGAATAAGCACCCTTTGTTGAAAAGGCTTTTTTGCATTGGATGGTTTTAGCTCCTTTGTCAAAGATCAAGTGAACATAGGAGTGTGGATTCATTTCTGGGTCTTCAATCTGTTCCATTGATCTACATGCCTGTCACTGTACCAATACCATGCAGTTTTTAACACTATTGCTCTCCAGTACAGCTTGAGGTCCGGGATACTGATTCCCCCAGAAGTTCTTTTACTCTTGAGAATAGTTGGAGCTATCCTGGGTTTTCTGTTATTCCAGATGGATTTTTTAATTGCTCTTTCTAACTCTATGAAGAATTGAGTTGGGGTTTTGATGGGGATTGCATTGAATCTGTATATTGCTTTTGGCAAGATGGTCATTTTTACTATATTAATCCTGCCAATCCATGAGCATGGAAGATTTTTCCATCTTCTGAGGTTGTGTTCAATTTCTCTCTTCAGAGAGTTGAAGTTCTTGTGATACAGATCTTTCACTTCTTTGGTTAGAGTCACACCAAGATACTTTATATTGATTGTGGCTTTCGTGAAGGGTATCATTTCTCTTATTTCTTTCTCAGCCTACTTATCCTTTCAGTATAGGAAGGCTACTGACTTGCTTGAGTTGATTTTATATCCGGCCACTTTGCTGAAGTTGTTTATCAGCTGTAGGAGTTCTCTGGGGGAGATCTTTGGGTTACTTAAGTATGCTATCATATCATCTGCAAATAGTGATAGTTTGACTTCTTCCTTTCCAATTTGTATCCCTTTGACCTCCTTTTGTTGTTTAATTGCTCTATCTAGAACGTCAAGTACTATATTGAAAAGATATGGAGAGAGAGGGCAGACTTGTCTAGTCCCTGATTTTAGTGAGACTGCTTCTAATTTCTTTCCATTTAGATTGATGTTGGCTACTGGTTTGCTGTAAATTGCTTTTACTATGTTTAGATATGGGCCTCAAATTCCTGATCTTTCCAAAATGTTTAGCATGAAAAGATGCTGAATTTTGTCAAATGCTTTTTCAGCATCTAATGAAATGACCCTGTGTTTTTTTCTCTTTGAGACTGTTTATGTAGTGGATTACATTGATGGACTTCCTTATATTGAACCATCCCTGCATCCGTGGGATGAAGCCTACTTGATTGTGGTGAATGATCGTTTTGATGTGTTCTTGGATTCAGTTGGCAAGAATTTTATTGAGTATTTTTGCATTGATATTCATAAGAGAAATTGTTCTGAGACTCTCTTTCTTTGTAGGATCTTTTTGTGATTTTGGTATCAGCGTAATTGTGGCTTCATAGAACGAGTTGAGTAGTGTTCCTTTTGTTTCTATGTTGTGGAATAGTTTGAAGAGTATTGGTGCTAGGTCTTTTTTGAAGGTCTGATATAATTCTGCACTAAAACCATCTGGACCTGTGATTTTTTTGATTGGAAGACTTCCAATGATGAATTCTATTTCTTCAGGGGTTATAGGATGGTTTAGACTGTCTATTTGATCCTGATTTAATTGTGGTATTTGTATCTATCTCAGAAATTGTCCATTTCCTCCAGATTTTCTAGTTGTGTTGAATACAGGCTTTTGCAGTAGGATCTGATGTTTTTTAGAATTTCCTCAGTTTCTGTTGTTATATCTCCCTTTTTGTTTCTGATTTTGTTAATTTGGATACTGTCTCTGTGCCCTCTGTCTAGTCTGGCTAAGGGCTTATTTATCTTGTTGATTTTTTCTAAGAACCAACTCCTAATTTTGTTAATTCTTTGTATGGTTTTATTTGTTTCTACTTCCTTGATTTCAGCCCTGAGTTTGATGATTTCCTGCCTTCTACTCCTCTTGGGTGTATTTGCTTCTTTTTGTTCCAGGGCTTTCAGGTGTGCCATTAAGCTACTAGTGTATGCTCTCTCCTGTTTCTTTTTGGAGGCACTCAGAGCTATGAATTTTCCTCTTAGCCCCACTTTCCTTGTGTCCCATAAATTATGATATGTTGTGTCTTCATTTTCATTAAATTTTAAAAAGTCTTTGATTTTTTTTCCTTATTTCTTCCTTGACCAAGGTATCATTGAGTAGAGCATTGTTCAGCTTCCACGTGTATGTGGTGTTTCTGGGTTTTTCTTTTTTTTGGTGCTATTGAAGACCACCCTTATTCAATACTGACCTGAAAGAAGGCATGGGATTAGTTCGATCTTTTTTTTTAAATTTAATTTTATTTTCTAAGTTTTTTTTTATTTACATTCCAAATCATTTCCCTCCCCGAAAGTCCCATAAGCCCCCTTCCCTCCCTCTTTTCCCCATTCATCCCCTTCTCCCTTCTCTGTCCTGGCATTCCCCTACATCCAGTCTTTCCAGGACCAGGGGTCTCTCCTTCCATCTTCTTGGAAATCTATTGATATGTGAATTGTGTCTAGGGTATTCTGAGATTCTGTGTTAATATCCCCTTATCAGTGACTGCATACCATGTGTGTTCTTTTGTGATTGGGTTACCTCACTAAGGATGATATTTTCAAGTTCTGACCATTTGCCTAAGAATTTCATGAATTCATTGTTTTCAATTGCAGAATAGTATTCCTTTGTGTAAATATACCACATCTTCTGAATCCATTCCTCCATTGAGGGACATCTGGGTTCTTTCTAGCTTCTGGCTATTATAAATAAGGCTGCTATGAACATAGTGGAGCATGTGTCCTTATTGCATGCAGGTAAAGCCTCTGGGTACATGCCCAGGAGTGGTATAGCTGGATCCTCTGCGATGTTCTTATACCTGTTGAGGTCTGTTTTGTGACCAATTAATATGGTCGATTTTGGAGAAGGTACCATGAGGTGCTGAGAAGAAGGTGTATTCTTTTGCTTTAGGTTGAAATGTTCTATATATATCTGTTAGTTCCATTTGGTGCAGAGCTTCAATTATTTTCACTGTGTCCCTGTTTAGTTTCTGCTTTCTTGAATGATCATTTTCAGAGAGTGGGGTGTTGAAGTCACCCAATATTATTGTGTGAGGTGCGATGTGTGCTTTGAGCTTTAGTAAAGTTTCTTTTACAAATGAGGGTGCCCTTGCATTTTGAGCATAGATGTTCAGAATTGAGAGTTCTTCTTGGTGGATTTTTCCTTTGACAAGTATGTAGCGTCCTTCCATGTCTTTTTTGATGACTTAAGTTGAAAGTCAATTTTATCTGATATTGGGATGGCTACTTCGGCTTGTTTCCTGTGACCATTTGCTTGTAAGAATGTTTTCCAGCCTTTTACTCTGAGGTAGTGTTTGTCTTTGACACTGAGGTGCGTTTCCTGCATGCAGGAAAATGCTGGGTCCTGTTTATGTATCCAGTCTGTTAGTCTATGTCTTTTTATTGGGGAATTGAGACCGTTGATATTAAGAGAAATTAAGGAATAGTGATTATTGTCACCTGCTATTCTTGATGCTATCTTTTTGTTTGAGTGGTTATCCACTTTTCATTTTGATGAAAGAAGGTTATTATCTCATTTTTTCTAGGGTGTAGATTCTCTCCTTGTATAGGCGGTTTCCACCTACTATCCTTTGCAGGGCTGGGTAATATATTACACAATATTTTGTGTAAATTTTGTTTCATCTTGGAATATCTTGGTCTCTCCATCTATGGTGATTGAGAGTTTCGCTGTGTATAGTAGTCTGCGCTGGCATTTGTGTTCTCTTAGAGTCTGCATGAGATCTGCCCAGGATCTTCTAGCTTTCATAGTCTCCAGTGAGAAGTCTGATGTAAATCGAATTGGTCTTCCTTTTTATGTTACTTGGCTTTTTTCTGTTACTGCTTTTAATATTCTTTCTTTTTTTAGTACATTTGGTGTTTGATTGTTATGTGACTGGAAGTATTTCTGTTCTGGTCCAGTCTGTTTAGAGTTCTGTAGGCTTCTTGTACCTTCATCAGCATCTCTCTCTCTTTAGGTTAGGGAAGTTTTCCTTCATAATTTATTTGAAGATGTTTACTGGCCCTTTAAGACGCAAATCTTCACTCTCATCTATACCAATAATCCTTAGGTTTGGTCTTCTCATTGTGTCCTGGTTTTCCTGGATGTTTTGGGTTACCCTTTTTTTGCATTTTACATTTTCTTTCACTTTTGAGTTGATGCTTTCTATGGTATCTTCAGCATCTAAGATTCTGTCTTCCATCTCTTGTATTCTATTGTTGATGTTCACATCTATGACCCCTGATTTCTTCCCAAGGTTTTCTATCTCCAAAGTTGTCTCCCTTTGTGATTTCTTAGTTGTTTCTACTTCCTTTTTTAGATCCTGCATGGATTTGCTCAGTTCCTTCACTTTTTTTTTGTGTTTTCCTGTATTTCTTTAAGATATTTTGTGTTTCCTCTTTCAGGACTTCTGCCTGTTGACCCAAGTTCTCCTGCATTTCTTTAAGTGATTTTTGTTTTTCCTCCTTATGGGCTTCCATCTGTTGACCCATATTCTCCTGTATTTCTTTAAGCGGTTTTTGTGTTTCCTTTGTAAGGGCATCTACCCATTGATTCATGTTCTGCTGTATTTCTTTAAGCAATTTTTTTGTGTTGCCTCCTTATGGGCCTCCATCTATTGACCCATATTCTCCTGCATTTCTTTAAGTGAATTAGTCTTTCCTTTGTAAGGACTTCTACACGTTGATTCATGTTCTCCTGTATTTCTTTATGAGTTTTATTTACCTCCTTCTTGAAATCCTCTAATAGCATCTTGTGAGGTGATTTTAAATCCAGATCTTGCCTATCTGGTGTGATGGGGTATCCAGAACTAGCTGCTGTCAAAGAGTTGGGTTTGGATGGTGCCATATTGCCTTGATTTCTGTTAGTAACATTCCTACATTTGTCTTTTGCCATCTGTTTATCTCTGGTGTTAGTTGGTCCTGCTGTCATTGACTGTTGCTTGAACCTCCTTTGAGCTTGTAAGTCTATTTGTGCCCCCTTGGATGACCGGGTTTCCCCTGGCACTGATTGCTGAGGGGCTGCCCTACTCCTGAGTTTCTTTGGAGCCCTGATGTGCCTTGCCCTAAGGGATGTCATATTTGGGAAATTCCTGCTTACCTGGAGACTCAGTGTAGTCAGTCCCCAGAGCAGAGGTGGCTAAGGGGAGGCTGGTGTGCTCTCTCTCCTGGCCCAGGTCCCTCTGCAGGGCAGATGTCCTACAGCAGAGCTGGCGCATAGATGACCACAGAACTGCCCAGCTCTTGGGTTCAGGGAGCACACCAGCATCTGGCTGTGTCCCAAGTGATGTTATGCTCGGTTATCCCTGCACCTGGAGATCCCAACTGATCTGTTGCCAGATCAAAGATGGTGGAGGGTACTGTGCTCCCTCTTGGTACAGATCACTCTGCAGGGCAGATGTTCCCCAGCAGAGCTGGCATCAGAAGACCACAGAGCTGCCCCACTCTTGGGCGCAGATAAAAGCCTAGCAGGCTGTGTCCCAAGCAATGTTATACTTGGGAAATCCCTGTGTACCTGGAGACTCAGTGTAGTCAATCCTGGGAACAGAGGTGGCTAAGGGGAGGCTGGTTCGCTCTCTCCCAGAGAGGGTCCCTCTGCAGGGCAGATGTCCCACAGCGGAGCTGGCATGTAGATGACCACAGAACTGCCCAGCTCTTGGGTGCAGGGAGCACACCTGCTGGCTGTGATCCAAACGATATTATGTTTGGTTATCCAAGCACCTGGAGGTCCCAACTGTTCCATTGCCAGATCCCTGGCTCTTAATTTTTTTCTTCTTTCTATTGTGTTTGGTGATATTTTGATGAAGGAGTTGTGTTGCAGAGGTAAGAAATGGGGTTAGACACTCCATGGTTAATTATTCATTGTGTTTCCACCAGTTGCATTTTTCTGTATTGACTTTTATTCCAAAAAACTTTTTTATGAGAAATTAAAACTATATTTATTTGTGGATATAAGGATGAATAATTAGAAGGTAGGCAGTAGCAGTTATTATGCTGATTTGTAAAGTGTCAATAGTAGGTTTTACTATACAATGTATGGTCTCCCTAGCCTTAGGTAGTTGAAAGGTTTCCAGCACCAGACATGATTTTATTACTGTTGAGTAGCTTAGGTCAAAACAGATTTTGTGTTGGTTAACACCAAGATTTGAGTGAACCCTTAAAGATTGTTGTACTATGCTAATCATCATTGTGGTTCTTTGGCATTACACCTTGCTATAACTATTGTCTACTTGCTTCCCGTAGAAATTTGCACAGCAACTTCTGGTGTTATGAAAGCTACTCAGAATGCAGGAGACTTTCAGGTGAGATCTAGTTCAGTTTCTCCTTATCTGGTGTCCAAAATTCATAGTGTCTTCAGCAATTGGAACTTATCTTCAACCTATGGGAGGCAACAAAGGTCAAGAACAATATACTTTTACTTGTTTTAAAATATTGAAGCAGATTTCTTATGCCTGGTATTTAGAATTTTTGTATGATAGTCTATGATTATTTTTCTCTTTTAAAGTCTTTTAATTCAAGTATAATTATATCACTTACCATTTTCCCTTTATTCTGTACAAATTCTCCCTGTCTGTACCTCCTCCTGCTCAGATTTTTCTTTCTTCCTTTCTTTTCTTCCTTGCCTTATCTTTAATATTTGAAGATGACTTTTTCCTTTGACTATTATTGCCATATGTGTACTTGGCTTTAGTTACAAAACACAATGACTAAGGAACATTATAAAAGAAAGTATTATAGTTCCTGAAGATTAGAGTCTGTGATGGTGGAGCTGAGGCTCGGGAGTAGGAACAGTGTAGAGCTCCCTTTTGACTCCTCAAGCAGGAGGCAAACAATACACTGGAATGGTCTGAGTCTTTTGAAACACCAAAGCCTGCCCATGGAGACATATTGTTCCAAAAAGTTCACACTTCTAATCCTTCTTAAACAATTCTATCAATGGGGTACCAAGTATTCAAATATATGAGTCCATGAGATCCATTTTCTTTCACTCCACATACATGCAAGCAAATAGAAGTTGTTGAGATCATTTTATTTTGTTAGTGTATATGCACATGGATATCATTTCAGGGCTAACTTCTTGGTATTTTATACCATTTAAGTGTGTGTATACCATCTGGATGATTGAATTTTCATCACTCCTTTTTATTTGTTATTTGCTTAAAGTTCTGTCTGAAAGAGACTATTTTCCTTGTATTAAAAACTTTGGTTAACTTTAATTCATGTATATTCAAACAAATATATACAAATGCTTCCTTAGATTACAAGTTTGATGGAGCGATTAAACTGAATAAGAGCCTGGGAGGATGGCTAAGTGTATAAAAAGTCCTTGCAACAGAAATATGAAATCTTGAACCAATGTAAAAGCTGAATATGGTTGCCTGTATTTGTAATCCCCACATTTCCATAGTAATAGAGGAATAATTGGGCTTATAGGAATATAGTTACTGTCAAAAGTCAAAGGACCATACCTAATGATGATGGGCTCCTTTTTTTTTTTGATCAGAATACAAGTCGTCCCATAGTGAGAAATAGAGTACAAGAGATCTAGCTAAACTAACTTGTATAGACATCGCGTTCTCAAGGTAGCTCATTGCACATCAATCTTTTAACCATTAACTGTGTTATTGATTTAATACTTTCATAAGAGCAGAACATTAATCTCCACCTAAAATTTCAGACTTTCCTTACTTCATAACATTTCATACTATGATTTACATTTCAACTTGAGATTTAGGGGTGAAAAACCATACTCAAATCGCAGTAATATTTAAATTCTTACCTCTTAGAAAATTCCTTGTCCAATTGCATAAGCATTTCTAGAAATTTTCCTTCAAGTCAAAGAGTATGTGACTACTCTTGGCCTGCTTATATGAAAATGATTCTTGTCTGCCCTACTTTACTATTAACTTCATAAACAAATGATAAAATTATTGGACAATAACATTTCTGGCTCACCATATGCTAACTCTCTTCGGTTAGTAATCAGTGGGTTTGACATGAAGGCAGCAAGGTATTCGTTAGCATGTATCCCAAACTTTAACTCCATAGAAGACTCATATATGAATCTACTTGCCAATGTTTAAAAAAGAAGTGTTGAACCATTCTTTTGGAATTAAAATGATCACTCACAGACTTCTTATGACTGTAGTATTTCAATGAAAACTGTCTAGACTATATATACAATACACAAATATCCCAATGGGTCTGAAAAAAAATCTTGTATAATAACTGTACACGTAGCAATTTTAAGAAATATTGACTATAATGAAGTCTACTTTTAAGTATTTCTGATTATTCCAATAATGTGAATAATGGAAGTTTTGTTCAGCATCTAATTCAAGATTATAGATTGAATCGAATTTGGGGTTAATCTTATTTAATTAGGAATTATTATGGGTTTTGTGATGCTGACACTATCAAGGTCATAGCCTAATCATTCTCTCATAAGTAAAAGAATGTTTTACATTTTTTCAATTTGTGATACTCTCTCCTAATTCTTCATGTCATTTCCATGAAATGCCAGTGACATTGCTAATAGTAATAGTTACACTTGGATTAGGTGGTATAACCTGTTTCAGGAGTACATAGTTATCACTTTGTATATAATATGGATATTGTGACACCCTTTTAGGAACTATGGGCAGTATGTAAATGTCTGGCTACTCAGAATCTCACCTTTCCTTTAATTATTCTTGTCCAAAGCAATTACTATAGAATGACTTTCAAATGCAATTTTTATAAATTCTTTCGTGTTTCTGCAATTGTTAGTTCATTTTCTACTGTAAGAATGGATTTCTCTTCTTTCTTTGGTTACATATACATGTATTTTTATTTCACAGATTTGTGGATTCTTATTCTGTTAAATGACTTAAAATATGTTTATTGTACTTCTTTAGAAAAGCGGAAAAGGAAATGTGTTAGATGTGGGCACTTAGAGATGAGGGATAAAAAAAAACCCTAGTATCCCACCCTCATCTTCATCTTTGTGATCTGGGCGTGGTGATCAGGTTTAAACAAAAGGCAATAAAGATACCAAAGTGACTCCAGTCTCCATCTCCTCTTTCTTCATTCACTCTTTCCTTCATTCCTTCATCCTTCCTTCCTTCTTTCTTTTTTCATTCTTTCCTTCTACCATATTTAAACTTGAACTTATTTAAACTCTTCCTTACAGATCTAAGATATTCTAGTTCATTTGCACCTTTCTATATCCAATTCTAAGAACTAGGAATTACTCCAAAGAGGCCTGGTCCTTTTGACAGAAAGTAAACAGGAGAGTAGAAATCATAAATTATTGCCTCTTAGGATTCATATATGTTTTGCAGATTTTGATTTCTTGGTGATCTCATTACTTTGTGTGGATAAGTTTATGTCTAAGTACATTTAGGATTCCTATTATCCCTTTCTTCTTTGTTCTTTGCTGGCTTAGAGTATTTTTAAACATAGTAGCTTCAGGCTGTGTATTTAACAACTGCTACTGTTTGATACTATGCTTCAAAAAATGTAAAATGATAAAAATATCTAAACCATTCTCTTCATTGAAACTACATTCATTATACCTATACCATTCAACAGAATAACCTTTCACAGCTTTTTGTTAGGTGTGGGCATCTTTGTTTCTGTGAAAACTGTGAGCTTTTAATATCTTTCCCTAGAGAAATCTCATACAGTCATTCTGTACTTATGTATTTTTCAAATTATTCCCAACCTTCATACATTATGTGGTAAATCAAATAAGAAAGGGAAGTTATTCTCCATTCTCAGTTACATATGTTAGTTATATAGTTTGGCATATAGTAATCAATCACAAATTTCTGAAATATTGATTATATTAATTATGACTACATTTGATTATTATTGTAGAAAGACATGAGAATGGTCTCACTTTTTAACTAGCCCAGATATTTGTGTCCACTTATTAATTTGTACTTGAAAAATCCTTCTTTCCAAGCAATAAATAAAACAAAATTTCAAGAAGAAAGTTATGGACATTAACATTTTGTTGTCTTCTTTTTAACAACACATTTTTTCTGTGATTTTAATATTTAGTTTGTGTCCTTTTGTGGTACAAAGAGATATTTTCATTGTTAACTTTTTACTTTCATGTGTCATGGAACACTAGAAATCATTGTTCCAACTAATATGTAATACTCTGCCTTATTATTAGCTTCTCTCTATTATAAACTTCCTTCCTGGCATCTTATATTCTCTGTTTCTGATAAAAAAATACTTTCTACTATGAAATTGACTTTAGAGTTTGCATATCACTGATATGATATGGTATTTGTCTTTCTCTAGCAGACATTTTTACTAAGGTAAATGCTGTCCAGTCCCATTCAAATCAATCCATGTGACCAATGACAGAGTCTCATATTTTGGGGGGCATCTGGGGATGTTAAGTATGTAGTATTCCAATATTTTTTCCACATTTTCTTTTCTATTTATCTTCTGATACCTAGACATTTAGGGTGATCCCAATCCCTGCTTATTGAATAGAGTAAATAATAAAGATAACTGTGCAGGTGTATTTTCAGTATGCTGATTTTGTTTCCTTTGGGTATATTCTTAGTAGTTTAGTGTTGGATCTTATAGCAGAAGGGTACTAATTTACACTCCCACCAACAGCATATGGTAATTTCTTTTTTAAGGAAGACTCACTTGTATTTTGTTGCCTTTTTGATAGTAGAGTTTCTGAGATTACTCTTATCATACTGTAGTTTCATATCTATTTTATTATTAACAATATTCAGCCTTATCTATGTGTGTGTGTGTGTGTGTTAACTATTTTTGTTTCCCCTATCCCATCCCCCTCCCCCTGCTCACTACCGCACTTACTCCTATTTCCTGTCCTAGCATTCCCCTACACTGGGGCACTGAGCCTTCACAAGACCAAGGGCCTCTCCTCTCATTGATGTCCAACGAGGCCTTCCACTGCTACATATGTGGCTGGAGGTATGGGTATCTCCATGTGTACTCTTTGGATAGTGGTTTAGTCCCTGGGAACTCTGGGCATACTAGTTGGTTCTTATTGTTGTTCCTCCTATTGGGCTGCAAACCCCTTCAACTCCTTGGGTCCTTTCTCTAGCTCCTCCATTAGGGACCCTGCACTCAGTCTAATGGTTGATACCTTGTGTCTGTCTAGAAAATTGTGCATTTCAGCTAGATTTTCCAGTTTTGTTGAGTATAGGCCTTTGTAGTTGAATCTGATGATTTTTTTTTATTTCCTTGGTTTCTGTTGTTATATCTCCCTTTTCATTTCTGATTTTGTTAATTTAGATACTGTATCTATGCCCTCTGTTTAGTCTGGCTAAGGATTCATCTATCTTATTGATTTTCTCAAAGAACCAGTTACTGGTTTTCTTGTTTCTTTGTATAGTTCTTTTTGTTTATACTTGGTTGCTTTCAGCCCTGAGTTTGATTATTTCCAGCTATCTACTCCTCTTGTGTGTATTTGATTCTTTTTTGTACTCTGATTTTGATATTCACAAACACATGATGCAATTTTTTAACTTAATCATATTATATATAGAACGTTACATCAGAATTAAAGAGTTGAGAAAAAATCATTACAGCAGCTATAAAATCTTTCCAAATACACACAAAAGCTGAATTATTTCCCTTGATGGGCATCATATCTAGGTTCTTTTATTTATTTTACTTAACTTTTCCTATTGCTATTTTCTCTCAAGTAGATTAGAAGAGTGACACACAAAGCACAACCATAGGACCAAACTGAATTTCAATGTTTAGATACTTAGGGAGCAGTGGTAAGCAACTTGTTTTGCTGTAGGCTGTGCAATGAGCAGAATGGCAAATTCAAATCCAAAAGAATATAGAGACCTCTTAAGTTGCCTAGCAGCAGACAGTTACACATTGCATGCCCGTGTGTTAAAAAGGATGTAGTACCAGTTTATGAACACAGAGTGAAAGTCTCGAAATCTTCTTTGTGTGCCATCAAGTAATAATATCAAGATTCAATTGAGAAATTTGTATATGGTAGAGATCAAAATGATTCTTATCCACATAACTCTGAGGATAATGGGGAATGGATATTTTGTTCAATGATGAAACATATTCCTACTATACACAAAGCCATGAGGTCTATCCCAAACCCAAGTAAGAAGAAAAGAGGATACGAGAAACATTACAGTTTATGTGTCAATATAAAATTGACATCTTTTGTCATACATTATAATGCTTTTGTTCTCCCTCTTACTGAACACAGAAAACTTTCCATGAAACAAACGTTAAATGCAAAAATTTTCAAAAAAATGAATATAGGAAAAAATTAATACTCAAAATTGATATTTTATAGGTCCTTCACTTATAAAAATATTTTGTCTAGAATTGCACGGGACATATTTATTTAAGAAACAAAATTCATTTAGTAGGTAAGATCTGTACATGATGTAATGACTGACAAGCACACAAATGTAACTTGTACTGCAAATCTTAAAATATGTACTGGGGAAGCTCTCTCTCTCTCTCTCTCTCTCTCTCTCTCTCTCTCTCTCTCTCTCTCTCTCTCTCTTTCCCATTTTTCTATTTAGTTTTTAAGTCCTCTGTGTGCACACATAGAAATGCTTGTAGGCTTTGTGATATATTGTAAAGAAAATATATTATTTTTTATTTTATTTTTATTTATTTACAATTCAGCCATTGCCCTACTTCTTGCTCCCCACTCCCACAGTTACTCATCTCATTGCTCCTTCTCCTGTCTCTAAGAGGATTCTTCCTCCCCCCACACCCAACTAGGCCTCTTTCATTCCCTGGTGCTTCATGTTTCTCAAGGTGATCCCTTCTCCCACTGAGGCCATACCAGGCAGTCCTCTGCTATATATGTGCTGGGGGCCTTCGACCAGCTCATATATACTGCCTGGTTGGTTGCTCAGTTTATGGGAGCTCCCAGGGTCCAGGTTAGTTGAGACTTCTCATTTTCTTATGAGGTTGCCCTCCCATTCAGCACCTTCAGTTCTTCCCCAAATTCAACCATATATTCCCTGACTTCAGTCTGTCCAATGGTTGGGTGTAAGTATCTGCATCTGTCACAGCTGCTTATAGGGCCTCTTATAGGACAGCCATGCTAGGCTCCTGTCTATAAGTACATCATAGCATTAGTAATATTGTCAGGTATTGGTGTCTCCCACCCCCCATACGACGGATCCCAAGAAGGACTGGTCACTGGACAGCCTTTCCTTTAGTCTCTTCTCCATTTTTTTTTCTTGCAGTTCTTTTAGACAGGAACATTTCTGGGTCAGAAAATTTGACAGTGGGTTGGTCCCTCCACTTGAGGCCCTGTCTATCTACTGGAGGTAGACTCTTCGAATTCCCTCTCCCTGTTGAGCATTTCAGCTAAGGTTACCCCCATTGAGTCCTGAACATCTCTCACCTACCAGGTTGAAAGTAATTTCGAGAGGGTCCTCCCACTTCCCACTTTCTCCCCAGGCTGCATATTTCCATATAGTCTGATGGCCCTCTCCTTTTCTCTCCTGTGTCCCCCATACCTGATCCTAATCCCCTTTCCACTCCCTCTCCCCTCTCCTACCCAGGTGCCTCCCTCATTCTGCCTCCCATGATTATTTTCTTCCCCCTTCTAAGTGGGATTGAAGTATCCTCCCTTGGGCCTTTCTGCTTGTTAAATTTCTTAAGGTCTGTGGGTTGTATCCTAGGAATTCTGCAATTTTTAGCTAATACCCACTTATTAGTAAGTACATACCATTCATATTCTTTTTGGTCTGGGGTTCTTCACTCAGGATGATATTTTCTCGTTTCATCTTTTTGCCTGCAATATTCATGGTGTCCTCATTAGTAATAGCTGAATAGCATTCCATTGTATAAATGAACCACATTTTCTGTACACATTCTTAGGTTGAGGGACATCTTGGTTGTTTCAGGCTCTTACAAATAAGACTACTATGAACATGGTGGAGCACATATCCTTGTGGTATGTTGGTGCATCTTTTGGGTATATGCCCAAGAGTTGTATTTGGGTCTTCAGGTAGATCTATTTTCAACTTTCTGAGGACCTGCCAGATTGATTTCCAGAGTGGTTTTACCAGCTTGCAATTCCACCAACAATGGAGGAGTGTTCCTCTTTCATCATATCCTAGTCAGCATGTATTAACTGGTGTCAACTAGCCTGGGTGTCTCTGTCTGGAGCCTACTTTGCATGTCCCTGTTTGGAGCAGATTTCCTGGGAGACCTGTGTCCATGGCTGCAGGAGATCTTCTGGGAGACCTGCAGACTGTGAGGTGGTGAGAAGAGTTGCAGTCTAGAAAGGAGATAGGGTTTGTGAGCAGTAGAGAAGTCCAATGTATGCTGGACTCCTTGGAGGATTCCAACTGGTACAGTTATTTGCATAGTGGTCTCACCTATTGCCCTGAGTGCAGTAGATCTCCTTGGAGAACTGCAGACTATGAGGTTGTGAGAGAGGCTAGACATGCCTATATTTCCTGAAGGATGTTCAGCCCAGAGGGGCAAAAACACATTATTTTTAAAAATCAAAGAAAATATAAATCCACCTGTTAAGTACAGAAAGGAAAAATTCTTGCTCTTCTTATTTGTTCTGAGTATCTCTTTTTTCAAACTACAACTAGTGGAAATGTTCTTTACATACTTGACTCTGTCTAGGAACCACAAGTTTTTGAGAGACAGAAATGAGACTGGGGAAATTTTTCTCACAGGGCAGCATCAGACAAGGACAAAAATGAAGTATAATGAGCAAGAAAAGTTTAATTGTTCAGTGAACTAAGTTTCCCTGTGTTTTCATCAGGCATATATAACAGTTCCCATAGAAATCTGGAAAGGAATATCATAGGTCTTATCTGAGACTAGACCTAGGTTGTGAAGTCAGGGCCCTGACTAACAGGATTTCCTGTGTGGATTTGGTAGAAGACTTCACCTGCACTACTCTCAAGATTAGAAGAGAAGTTTGTTGCAACCAAAAAAAAAATTGCCTAATGCAGGCATTGACATGCTAAAGCACCCTAATCATAACAGGAACATTAGGATCATGAGACTGACATCAAAATCATAATTTGATTCATTAATACAAATGTACTCTTTTACACATTCCAGAAATAGCTCTCACATTTACTTACAATTTGACATGTTTAGTTTTGTGGTACAAGAATACAGACTGAAATGTGAAAATGATAACAAAATTAACAGAATTCTCTGTACATAAAGAATGTTTTAGTGTACTTTAGATATATTGCATATTCTCAAGATAAAACTATGATATTCATAATAATAGTTAGGTGGGACATAGGCAGATATATAAACTATCAATAGATGTGCACTATACTTGGAATAATTAGCCCTATATAATCCAAGTTTTTGTGTACTCAAATCATACTGCCTCTTATATTAAAGTATGTTTTGTAATTTTTCCTCAATAGATTGAAGAATCTATTTTACAAATTTCCTCATATAAGGAATACCTTTTAAATGTCTTTAAACATTGTGATTGGAGAAGATTTTGCAAGAATGAAATATCTGGCTGAACTTAGATATTCACTTGAAACATATCCTATTTTTCTAAATAAAATATTTAATTCACAAAAATTATCTATATTCAAAGTGATCTCACATATATACCTACAATATATGATTTTAGCAATAAAATAATCATATTTGTCAGCACACATTAGCTTTTCTGAACTTATTTATTTTACAACTTCAGGTTCATTCCTTTTGATCAATATCATATTTCTTGTTTTACCATTTAGAAACCAGCCTTGTAGTCACTGTTTGCATGCCTACCACTTTCATTAGAATAAAATGTGGGATCACGAAACTGCCTCTGCTACCTTGATAACAATTCTTCTTGGGGGTATTTTCTATGGAACATTTATAGGGAAAATTTCTGCAGTTTTCAGATGAGCACGGAAAAGCACATTTCATCTTCCCCTCATGCCCATACAGCTTGGGAATAAAATATTCTTGTCTATTCCTGAGGATCAGTGTATCAGTGGTATGTATGTGAAACCCCTCTACCTTACTAATACTCCACAAACATAGGACAAATCCTTTCATAGACAGTTATGAAATATTGCAGGTATCACAATAACATGTGTTTTTTATGTGACAATAGTTAAAAATAACATTTTTTAATAAGCTGTTTTGAGCATACCCCCTTTGAGAATTATGTTACACATTTTAGGATTGTTCTTCCTTTAAGTCATTATTTAATTTCTTTGTACAAACTTCTCTGCTTGCTATAATAAACTTGAGATGTAAATTAATGATAGATTCTAACCTAAATTATCAAGTAAGTACTAAGTAGCACATAGGATATTTTTAAATTAAATTATTTATTTCTTATACACCATATTTTATCACTGCTCCTCGTCCAACCTCTGACTCTTCTACATCCCATACCTCCACTCCATTCCCCTGTCTCCATGTGGATATTCCCATCCACCACCCCACCTGAACTCTAAACTCCCTGGGGCCTCAAGTCTCCTAAGGGTTAGGTGCATCATCTCTGAATGAACACGCACCCGGCAGTCCTCTACTGTATGTGTGTTGGGGGCCTCATGTCAGCTAGTGTATGCTGCCTGTTTGGTGTTCCAGTGTTTGAGGGAAC
Source organism: Tokudaia tokunoshimensis (assembly GCA_036184795.1). NCBI lineage: Eukaryota > Metazoa > Chordata > Mammalia > Rodentia > Muridae > Tokudaia > Tokudaia tokunoshimensis. The sequence goes on from BTHU01000023.1 coordinate 39,604,676, forward strand.
TCATGGGTCCAGATTGAGACTGCTGGTTCTCCTACAGGGTTACTCCTCTCCTTAGCTTTTTTCAGCCTTCCCTAGTTCAACAAAAGGGATCAGCTTCTTTTTTTCATTGGTTGGGTGCAAATATCTGCATCTGACTCTTTCAGCTGCTTGTTGGATCTTACAAAGGGCAGTCATCATAGGTCCTTTTTTGTAAGCACTCCATAGCCTCAGTAATAGTGTCAGGCCTTGGGACCTCCCCTTGAGCTGGATCCCACTTTGGGCCTGTCACTGGACATTCTTTTCCTCAGGCTCCTCTCCATTTCCATCCCTGTAGTTCTTTCAGACAGCAACAATTATGGGTCAAAGTTGTGACTGGGGGCTGATCTCCCTCTCCCACATTTGATGCACTGTCTTCCTGTTGAAGGTGGGCTCTGTAAGTTCCCTCTTTCTACTGTCAAGAATTTCATCTAAGGTCCCTCCCTTTGAGTCCTGAAAGTCTCCCCCCTCTCAGTTCTCTGGTATATTATGGAGGGCCCCTTCCAACCTCCTATTTCCTGAGGTTGCCTGTTTCTCTTCTTTCTGCTGGACTTCAGGGTCTCAGTCCTTTTCCCTCACCCAATATCAGATCAGGTTCCCCACTCCCCCCTATTCCCAAACCCTTTCCATTTTCCCTCCCAGGTCCCTCCTTCCTCCCCAGTTGTGATTGATTTCTTCTCCCTCCCAAGTGGGACTGAGGCGTCCTCACTTGGGCACTTCAGTGACCTTTTTGAGTTCTGTGACTAATATCCACTTAAGTACAAACCATGCATGTCATGAAAAAATGCTGATTTCAAAGTGAAGTTCAACATTAATTGTACATTAATTGCTTAGAAAGATGTTTTACTTGTTTTCAAAAGTACATTCCAGTGTATTTTACATATACTATGCATTATGTGTTGGTCTTTTTTTATTTAGTATGACAAAGTAGATTGTAAAATGAAATAAACAGACATTCAGAGGGTAATAATATGCTGCTTTCTATAATTCTTGCTCTCTTTTAAATATTTTAATGTTTTATCATGCTGCACATAACAATCCATTTTAGCCTCATTTAAATGAACATCTACCCTTCTGCCTGGTGGAGGGACCCCGCGCAGGGAGGGAGCCTGCCAGCTTCCCTTCCGCGACCTCTGTTCCCGCGGACTGCGCTGGAGAGACCAGTACCCAGGCTCTCCCCCCAATATAACATCACTTGGGACACGGCCTGTTGGGGCTTCCGTCTGTGCCCGAGGGCGGGTTGGCGCTGTGGTCGTCTGGGTGCCAGATCGGCGGGCCATCGTGACCACAGGGTGAGCGGCTCCACGGAGAGTGCCCTCCGCCATCTTTGCTCCAGTGACCAGGTAGTTGGGACCGCCAGGCTCAGAGACAGACAGGCATAATATCGCTTCGGTTTCAGGCAGCTTGTGTGTAACCTGCTCCCAGGTGCTGGGCTGATCTGCAGTAACCAGCGTGCCAGCTCTGCAGTGGGACCTTCTGCCTGGTGGAGGGAACCCTCACTGGGAGGGAGCCTGCCAGCTTTCCTTCCGCGACCTCTGTTCCCGCGGACTGCGCTGGAGAGACCAGTACCCAGGCTCTCCCCCCAATATAACATCACTTGGGACACGGCCTGTTGGGGCTTCCGTCTGTGCCCGAGGGCGGGTTGGCGCTGTGGTCGTCTGGGAGCCAGATCGGCGGGCCATCGTGACCACAGTGTGAGCGGCGCCACGGAGAGTGCCCTCCGCCATCTTTGCTCCAGTGACCAGGTAGTTGGGACCGCCAGGCTCAGAGACAGACAGGCATAATATCGCTTCGGGTTCAGGCAGCTTGTGTGTAACCTGCTCCCAGGTGCTGGGCTGATCTGCAGTGACCAGCGCGCCAGATCTGCTGTGGGACTTCTGCCTGGCAGAGGGACGCCCCCTCCCCCCCCCAGGAGAGATCACACACCCCTGCACAGGGCAGGAGCCTGCCAGCCTCCCTTTGGCGACCTCTGCTCCAGGAATCCACTAGGCTGAGCCTTTAGATGTGCAAGGCCTCCCCAATATAAGATCACTTGGGGCAAAGCACATTAGGGCTCCAAAGTCACTCAGGAGCAGGCAGGCCCCAGAAATCGGTGCCAGGGGAATCCTGGTAATCCAGGGGGGGCAGAAATAGCTTTGCAGGCTCACAGGAGGTCCAACCAACAGCCAGTGGCAGCAGGACCAACTAACACCAGAGGTATCCAGATGGCAAAAGGCAAACGTAGGAATGTTACTAACAGTAATCAAAGTAATGTGGGACCATCCGAACCCAACTCTCCAACAGCAGCAAGCCCTGGATACCCCACCACACCCGAAAGACAAGATCTGGATTTAAAATCACTTCTCATGATGCTATTAGAGGATCACAAGAAGGACACAAATAAATCTCATAAAGAGTTACAGGAGACCATGAATCAACGGTTAGAAACCCTTACAAAGGAAACACAAAAATCTCTTAGAGAAATGCGGGAGAACATGGATCAAAAGATGGAGGCGCACAAGGAGACAACACAAAAATCGCTTAACGAGATGAATCAACGGGTAGATGCACTCACAAAGGAATCACAAAATTTGCATAAAGAAATGCAGAAGAATATGGGTCAACAGACGGATGCCCATAAGGAGGCAACACAAAAATTGCTTAAAGAAATGAATCAACGGTTAGATGCCCTTACAAAGGAAACACGAGAACTGCTTAAAGAAATGCAGGAGACGATGGATCAACAGATGGAATCCCATGAGGAGGAAACACAAAAATCGCTCAGAGAAATGCAGGAGAACGTGGGTCATCAGGAAGAAATCCTGAAAGAGGTAATGCAAAATTACCTTAAAGAAATACAGGAAAATACAAACAAACAAGTGAAGGATCTCAGCAAATCCATCCAGGAACTAAAAAAGGAAGTAGAAACAACTAAGAAATCACAAAGGGAGACAACTTTGGAGATAGAAAACCTTGGGAAGAAATCAGGAGTCATAGATGCAAACATCAACAATAGAATACAAGAGATGGAAGAAAGAATCTCAGGTGCTGAAGATTCCATAGAAAGCATCGACTCAACAGTCAAAGAAAATGCAAAATGCAAAAAACGCGTAACCCAAAACATCCAGGAAATCCAGGACACAATGAGAAGACCAAACCTAAGGATTATAGGTATAGATGAGAGTGAAGATTTGCAACTTAAAGGGCCAGTAAACATCTTCAACAAAATTATGGAGGAAAACTTCCCTAACTTAAAGAGAGAGATGCCGATGAACGTACAAGAAGCCTACAGAACTCCAAACAGACTGGACCAGAACAGAAATACCTCCCGTCACATAATAATCAAAACACCGAATGTTCTAAACAAAGAAAGAATACTAAATGCAGTAAGAGAAAAGGGCCAAGTAACATACAAAGGAAGACCTATCCGAATCACATCAGACGTCTCACCAGAGACTATGAAAGCCAGAAGATCCTGGGCAGATCTCATGCAGACACTAAGACAGCACAAATGCCAGCCTAGACTACTCTACCCAGCAAAACTCTCAATCACAATAGATGGAGAGACCAAGGTATTCCGTGATAAAACCAAATTTTCACAATATCTTTCCACAAATCCAGCCCTGCAACGGATAATAGGTGGAAACCTCCAATACAGGGAGAGAAACAACACCCTGGAAAAAATGAGATAATAACCTTCTTGAATCAAACCCAAAAGTAGATAACAACTCAAACATAAAGATAGCGTCAAGAATGGCAGATGGCAATAATCACTATGCCTTAATCTCTCTTAATATCAATGATCTCAATTCCCCAATTAAAAGACATAGACTAGCAGACTGGATACGTAAACAGGACCCAGCATTTTACTGCATGCAGGAAACGCACCTCAGTGTCAAAGACAAACACTACCTCAGAGTAAAAGGCTGGAAAACAATTTTACAAGCAAATGGCCCCAAGAAACGAGGTGGAGTAGCCATCCTAATATTGGATAAAATTGATTTTTAACCTAAAGTCATCAAAAAAGACACAGAAGGACACTACATACTGATCAAGGGAAAAATCCACCATCAAGAACTCTCAATCCTGAATATCTATGCTCCAAATGCAAGGGCACCCTCATTCGTAAAAGAAACTTTACTAAAACTCAAAGCACACATCGCACCGCACACAATAATAGTGGGTGACTTCAACACCCCGCTCTCTGAAATGGATCGTTCAGGAAAGCAGAAACTAAACAGGGACACAGTGAATCTAATTGAAGCCTTGGACCAAATGGAACTAACTGATATATATAGAACATTTCATCCTAGAGCTAAAGAATACACCTTCTTCTCAGCTCCTCATGGTACCTTCTCCAAAATTGACCATATAATTGGTCACAAATCAGACCTCAACAGATACAAGAAGATAGAAATAATCCCATGCCTCCTATCAGATCACTATGGAATAAGGGTGGTCTTCAATGGCAACAAAAACAAAAGAAAACCCACGTACACATGGAGGCTGAACAATGCTCTACTCAATGATAACTTGGTCAAGGTGGAAATAAAGAAAGAAATCAAAGACTTTTTGAAAGTTAATGAAAATGAAGGCACAACATACCCTAACTTATGGGACACAATGAAAGCAGTGCTAAGAGGAAAATTCATAGCCCTGAGTGCCGCCAAAAAGAAACGGGAGACAGCATACACTAACAGCTTAATGGCACACCTGAAAATCCTGGAACATAAAGAAGCAAATACATCAAAGAGGTGTAGAAGGCAGGAAATCATCAAACTCAGGGCTGAAATCAATCAAGTAGAAACAAATAAAACCATACAAAGAATCAACAAAACGAGGAGTTGGTTCTTTGAGAAAATCAACAAGATAGATAAGCCCTTAGCCAGACTAACCAGAGGGCACAGAGATAGTATCCAAATTAATAAAATCAGAAACGAAAAGGGAGAGATAACAACAGAAACTGAGGAAATTCAAAAAATCATCGGATCCTACTACAAAAACCTGTATTCAACACAACTAGAAAATCTTGAGGAAATGGACAATTTCCTTGACAGATACCAAGTACCAAAATTAAATCAGGATCAAATAGACCATCTAAACCGTCCTATAACCCCTGAAGAAATAGAAGTTGTCATTGGAAGTCTTCCAACCAAAAAAAGCACAGGTCCAGATGGTTTTAGTGCAGAATTCTATCAGACCTTCAAAGAAGACCTAATACCAATACTCTTCAAACTGTTCCACAAAATAGAAACAGAAGGAACACTACCCAACTCGTTCTATGAAGCCACAATTACACTAATACCAAAAGCACACAAAGATCCGACAAAGAAAGAGAATCTCAGGCCAATCTCTCTTATGAATATCGATGCAAAAATACTCGATAAAATTCTTGCCAACCGAATCCAAGAACACATCAAAACGATCATTCACCACGATCAAGTAGGCTTCATCCCAGGGATGCAGGGATGGTTCAATATAAGGAAATCCATCAATGTAATCCACTACATAAACAATCTCAAAGAAAAAAACCACATGGTCATCTCATTAGATGCTGAGAAAGCATTTGACAAAATTCAGCATCCTTTCATGCTAAAGGTCTTGGAAAGATCAGGAATTCAAGGCCCATATCTAAACATAGTAAAAGCAATTTACAGCAAACCGGTAGCCAGCATCAATCTAAATGGAGAGAAACTTGAAGCAATCCCACTAAAATCAGGGACTAGACAAGGCTGCATTCTCTCTCCATATCTTTTCAATATAGTACTTGAAGTTCTAGCTAGAGCTATTAGACAACAAAAAGAGGTCAAAGGGATACAAATTGGAAAGGAAGAAGTCAAACTATCACTATTTGCAGACGATATGATAGTATACTTAAGCGACCCAAAGAACTCCACCAGAGAACTCCTACAGCTGATAAACGACTTCAGCAAAGTGGCTGGATATAAAATCAACTCAAGCAAGTCAGAAGCCTTCCTATACTCAAAGGATAAGCAGGCTGAGAAAGAAGTAAGAGAAATAATACCCTTTACAATAGCCACAAACCATATTAAGTATCTTGGCGTGACGCTAACCAAACAAGTGAAAGATCTGTATGACAAGAACTTCAAGTCTCTGAAGAAAGAAATTGAAGAAGACCTCAGAAGATGGAAAAATCTGCCATGCTCATGGATTGGCAGGATTAATATAGTAAAAATGAGCATCTTACCAAAAGTAATACACAGATTTAATGCAATCCCCATCAAAATCCCAACTCAATTCTTCATAGAGTTAGAAAGAGCAATTCAAAAATTCATCTGGAATAACAGAAAACCCAGAATAGCTAAAACTATTCTCAAGAGTAAAAGAACCTCTGGGGGAATCAGTATCCCGGACCTCAAGCTGTACTACAGAGCAATAGTGTTAAAAACTGCATGGTATTGGTACAGTAACAGACACTTAGATCAATGGAACAGAATTGAAGATCCAGAAATGAATCCACACTCCTATGGTCACTTGATCTTTGACAAAGGAGGTAAAACCATCCAGTGGAAAAAAGATAGCCTTTTCAACAAATGGTGCTGGCTCAGCTGGAGGTCAACATGCAGAAGAATGCAAATTGACCCATCCTTATCTCCTTGCACTAAGCTCAATTCTAAGTGGATCAAAGATCTCCACATAAAACCAGACACACTGAAACTAATAGAAGGGAAACTAGGGAAGAACCTTGAACATATGGGCACAGGGGAGAATTTCCTGAACAGAACTCCAATAGCTTATGCTCTAAGATCAAGAATAGACAAATGGGACCTCATTAAATTACAAAGTTTTTGCAAGGCAAAAGACACCGTCAAAAAAACAAAGCGGCAACCAACTAACTGGGAAATGATCTTTACCAACCTTACATCCGACAGAGGGCTAATATCCAAGATATACAAAGAACTCAAGAAGTTAAACTCCAGAGAGGCAAGTAACCCTATTAAAAAATGGGGTACAGAGCTACACAAAGAGTTCTCACCTGAAGAATATCTAATGGCTGAGAAGCACCTAAAGAGATGTTCATCATCCTTAGTCATTAGGGAAATGCAAATCAAAACAACCCTGAGATTCCATCTCACACCAGTCAGGATGGCTAAGATCAAAAACACAGGAGACAGCAGTTGTTGGCGAGGATGTGGAGAAAGAGGAACACTCCTCCACTGCTGGTGGAATTGCAGGCTGGTACAACCACTCTGGAAAGCAGTCTGGCGGTTCCTCAGAAAACTGGGCATGACACTTCCGGAGGATCCGGCTATACCACTCCTGGGCATATACCCAGAGACTTTACCTGCATGCAATAAGGACACATGCTCCACTATGTTCATAGCAGCCTTATTTATAATAGCCAGAAGCTGGAAAGAACCCAGATGTCCCTCAACGGAGGAATGGATTCAGAAGATGTGGTATATTTACACAATGGAATACTACTCTGCAATTAAAAACAATGAATTCACGAAATTCCTAGGCAAATGGTCAGAACTTGAAAATATCATCCTTAGTGAGGTAACCCAATCACAAAAGATCACACATGGTATGCAGTCACTGATAAGGGGATATTGACCCAGAATCTCAGAATACCCTAGACACAATCAGCATATCAATAGATTTCTAAAAAGATGGAAGGAGAGACCCCTGGTCCTGGAAAGACTGGATGTAGGGGAACGCCAGGACAGAGTAATGAGAGGGGGTTGAATGGAGAAAAGAGGGAGGGAAGGGGGCTTATGGGACTTTCGGGGAGGGAGGAAACGGGAAAGGGGAAGTGATTTGGAATGTAAATTAAAAAAATAAAATAAAATAAAAAAATTAAAAAAAAAATGAACATCTACAATGTATTTTATATATATTTCCATTAAATGTGTCTCTTGTATTGTTCTTGCAATGTTCACTGGGGATTCACAGTGTTTACATTTTTACCATAGTCTGAAGGATTAATATATTTTATAGATTCTACATTGATCAAATTTGGTGACTGAATAAACAGTAGGTTTCTCTCTATAGGTCATACTGAGCATGTCTCATACTAATGCTAAACACTATAACAGAACATAAGGATTTTGGAAAACAACATGAGTTTCTTGATTTTTATTTTTTTTTTTTTACCAGAAGGAAAAATAAGAAGCCTGGTTCTTATTTTAGTATCTCAGGATGCTGCCTGTATTCAATGGGTAAATTAATTTCATATAAGGTATGAATGTATTCTAAACACTTAGGTCAGAATTAAACAACAATGAAATGTATAATCACCTATTATAACAAATTTATACCTTTATGGTAAGGCTTCCTGTTGACTATTTTGAACGATGTTATAATATTGTCATTAGATAATTTCTACCAATTAAACTTAGAAGTCATTAGATGTTAATTTCAAGGTTAAAATGATTTCTACAGCAGTAGAAAAATATATTCAGTTACATTTTTCACTGCTTGATGTATTTATCCAAACAGGTTTTATCTTTCTCAAAACAGCCAATGGCTGTTGAAAACTATGCTAAAATATTGTATTTTAAATTATATCCATGTTTAAAGTTGTTGACATGAATTATTTTATGTATTTAAGTCTTATCAGTACTGTTTTAACATAAATATTTTCTCTCATATTAGAGCTAGAACAATTAACTTTTCATGAGTCTTCATCATTTACAACCCATATTATGTCTTTTATTAAAAATATATTTCCCTAGAATGCTTTTAATAATCATTTCCTCACCTTTATCAAACAACTCAGTTTCCCTAAGGATTTTGAAGAGTAGGGTCTCTATTAAACATATCCTTCATGTCTCAGAATACTAACTTCCCAGATTCCCTCTCTCCTCCATGCCAGATTGTCTACTTCAGTTGTATATCAAATGTCAAAGTTTTCTGACTGTATCTTCTACACCCACCATCTTAGCTGTCTGTATTTTTAGGCTCATATAATTTGCTTTATATTTTGCCTATCTAAATTCTGTTTTCAAAATTCATATACTATTTTTATAACATTATTTCTGACTAGTCCAAAACAGAAATTTCTCTCGTACCTTAAACATTCACAGTGTTTCCATAAGCAAAAATGCTACTTTAAATTAAGAGAAAAAATTAATTTTAAGAAGTGTCTCTGTTAGTTGACACCACTGTTGTTCTTCTTCCTATGGAGTTGCCATCCTTTCAGTCAGTTACTGGTAAAGTCTCTCAGAGGATAGCCATGTGAGACTCCTGTTTCCAAGCACAACATAATATCAGTAATGGTGTCAGGGTTTGGTGCCAGGCCATGGAGAACTCCCAGAGACTAAGCCATCAACCAAAGAGCATACATGTGGCTGGTCTGAGGTACCCAGCACATATGTAGCAGAGAACTATCTTTTTTGGCCTATGTAGTGGGAGAGAATGAGCATAATCCTATAGAGACCTAATGCCTCAGGGAATGGGGCTGCCTGAGGGCACCCTCTCAGAGGTGAAGGTGAGGAAAGATAGAGGGAAGAACTCTGGATAGAGGGAGAGCAACATTTGGGATTAATTAATTCTAAAAAGCTTTGCTATGCATTCTTTTATTATTTGGAAAAGATTTCTGAGTTTTAATAAATTACACATTTATGTAACCACAGAAAAGATACAGGAAATGCAATCACAGCTAGGAAATCCAAAAGTCATTGATCTGTTCTCAAACTTCATAGTTTCAACTTTCATACTGATGCAGTGTTCTTAGACATACTTCTTCACTTAAAGTATTTGATATTTCATTAGCATTTTGTATGTATTAGTATTTTCTCTTTATTTTGACTGAATATTTTTACATTGAGTGGATTTACAATGTCTTACATTCCTATTGACTAATAAAGTACTCTTTTGTTTGAGCCAACCTCTGCAGACCAGGAGGGCTTCAAATTGCTGATTATTCATTACTTAAGTGTCAGTATCATGGGTTTGTATCAACATATGTAGTTTAGTCAAAGAAGTTTTGAATCACTCCTGGTCTTAGCAATTATGAACAGGTTCTCAAAAATTTTTGTACAGGGTTTTAGTTAAATATGCTTTCATTTCCCTGAAACAAAATGGTTAATTAAGACAGCTACTTGAGGATATAATAAAACAAAAGTATATGGAAAATTCAGCAACACTAATCAATACAGTCATTGATTACAATTTATATATATTTTATTGGTAGATATTTTCCTATTTTTAAATGTTGTTTGGTAGCAATGATTTTCTGATTTCTGATTTTTTTTTGACTTTCTGTTCACAGACAGCCATTGTTGGAATAGATAGTCTGCAACTCAACCTAATAAATCTAATATGTACATATATACATATACACATATATGCATATACATATATACATATATGCATACATACACATATACATATGCATGCACACATGTATAATTCATTTACATATTCTTGTCTACATGTGTATTCATTATATGTTCATTCCATAAGTTCTGTTACTCTAGAGAATCATGACTAATTGACAATAAATTTGATTTGTTTTTTTAAAAAGTTCTGTAAGGCATTGACAACTTTATATCAAAAATATTAATTCTGTCTTTAAACTTATTTTAAGTGATTAATGATATAATAAGATGATGAGTGTATCCAGCTTATATTCCTTTCATGGGAACACCATGTCTAGGGAGGCATTAAAATCTCAAATCACCTTAAAGCTCAAAAAGACAAGTGAGGAGTGCATGAGAATGGAGGATGACATGGGAAAATCGCACACATAATTGTACTCAGGATTTTTTTCATCATTCCATTCAAGTCTCCCTTTCCTTTAAGAATAATGCTAAATTACATTTCCATGAGAGGTGTCTTCTATAGTGTGAGGAAAGAAGTTCTTTTCTGGTGATACAAGTGGAAATGGGGGGAAACGTTCTTTAAGCCATGTGATAAAATCTGTTGTTTGGATTCATCAAGAATGGAAGAAACACCAAGGACCAAAGAAGGCTAATTAAGTAATACATTTCAGTTTGATATGTTTTTATTATGAAAAAAAGGTCAAAATTTTTCAAGAAATTATTTTAGGCATGATAATTTTGAGCACAAGTTGTTATAAGGACTTAGAATAAACACATAATAGAGTTCAAAGTATCAAAGCAGCTCATTTTTCATTTTTAATGATATTGCTGTCAAGAATAAAACTACATATAATTTATTTGTAGCAAATTTGAACTGTCTTAAATTGAGGATATGAGACCACCTTAATCATTATTCATAATGACTGGCATTTGCCTTATTCTCTTCTTTGTCTTTCCTGTGAACAACAATATATTAGACAAATTGCTATGTTCAGCATACATAAATTAATTTAATTTATTTTTGTAATGGTCTGGAAATCCTACTTACTTTAATTTATTGGAACACAAATCTATACCTATGAACACACATTTACATAACTATAATGAAAATTAAGTTTCAGATACAGTAATAACAGAGTTGTTGTGACCATAGTTGATAAAATATCTGTCTAAGTAAGATTAATGCATTGCTTTCTTTCCTTTGTTAAGGAAAAAAAATAAAGCACACAACAAAGCACTCAAGATAGCTTTTATTCAGAAACTGCTACAATGGAAGAAATGACTCCAGTACCCAATTTATTGCAAACACAAAGCACAGAAAGCAATTATGATTATAAAATGAATAAATGGGTATTCATATCCAAAAGACAGGTTTAAGAGTTTACTAGTTTTGAATTGGTGGAAGAAAATATTATGAGTAGGAGAATTATGTTGATTTACTTTCTGTGGCTAGGCTTGGTGAAGATAAATACAGAAGTCAAGGTTAAGACCTGACAGGAAGATGTTCTCTAATTTTTAAAGAGAGAAATTTCATACTTCTAACTCATTCTATTTTAACAGAGACTTGTACATAATCCTATACCACATTAAAGTTTTGTTGACTTGAGATTATAGTCATTCCAAACTACAGTGGACATACAAATCTGATCAAGTGGTATTTCCAATAAAGTCACCAGAGGGGGCTGTTAAATACATTTGTTTTAAAAACACGCTACTTTGTTCTTTCATTGAACTATCCCATCTCTAGCAACTGTAAGAAAAAAAAACTTGAATGTTTAAACAAAAATCACCCTCTATTTTACTTATTTTCTTATACTTATGTAAATGAATACAGTGGGTTTAAAGTGGCAAAGCCAAAATTCCAAAACCAGTGAACAACAAAGTATTTTTATTAACTTCAGGTAACACAGCACATCTCTCAAGGAAATCATGCTTTCTGACAATAAAAACAAGTTGAACCACTTATTAGGGAGCTGTGTACCTAGTCCATTCACTTGGAAGAGATACTTTAGGAAGGAAACCTCACTGCACATGCTTAATTTATACTGAACGTACTTCTGCGCATGTTCAGTCAGGGTCATAATTCGACAATAAAAGACAATAGAAAGGAATGGTCCCATGCATATTAGAGCAAAATTGTAAGTGGGTGGGCAGATGCTCAACAGGAATGGGAATTTGCTAGCTACTGCTTGCTTCCTTCATCAGTTAACAACTAAGATAGACTAGGAGAAAGAAAGCAAAGCTGGGACCAGCCAGACTTTGGAAAAAACTAACTAACCCCTTTTCCTGGTCCTGCCCCAGCAGTCTCAGCCTATTTGTCCGTGTACTAATAAACTGTCCTCAAATATTTTATTTATTTATTTTATTTTATTTATCATCTATTTCAAACATCCTGAAAGAGAATGAAAACATTTTTTTTGGGGTCTCTTGTAGTTTTATGGCTAATAATACTTTTGTAACTTGTTAGAGCAAGGGAGTCCCTAATTAAAATTATGATATGGAAGCTGGAGAACTGGCCCAGTGTGTAATTGTGTTTGCTTCCCAAGCATTAGGAACTGGATTCAGACCCAAGTACCCTCATAAAAAGGTGGATGTGACCATGCAGATTTGTAATAGCAGCAGCATGGGAGGTTGAGGCAGGAAGATCACTGAGATTTGTTAGTTGTCACCATAGCTTCACATTCAGTGACAGACGTCTCAAAGGAATAAAGAAGAGAGTGGTGATAGAGCAAGACACTTTATATCCTGTTCCAACTTCTACATGTATGCTCAGGTGCTTCAACAGACATATATCACACAGATCATACTTATCTCTGTATATACCAATACACACACACACACACACACACACACACACACACATGCACGCACACACAGAGAGACACACACACACAGACGCTTCTATGTTGCAAACCTCTTGCTCTTTCTGGGAAGGAACCAAACTCGTCTTAGCATAGAGATGTTGGGTAGAACTAAGAACACTATTTTATTTTTTAAAGCTTTAAAATGTTTATTATGCACATTTGTAATACATGATACAGGGTTGCACAGACATTCTCATATAAGTATATATTGTATTTTGAGCCCAATCCATCTTCACTTTCCCACTTCTCTGACACCTTAATTCCTATTTTATTATCTTTTTCACTCATACAATCCATCCTGACCAATGCCTCCCTTCCCTCCTTCCTGCCAATTCTCTCCACCTACTCTTTCCCCGAGATCCACTGCCCTTACGTTTCCCTTTAGAAAATAGCAGGGTTCTGAGTGATATCAACTGAGCTTGGCATAACAGAATGCAATAAGACTTTTAATGTAGATGTGAATATGGTCACATAAATAAGGCAGAGAAAAAATAAAATGAGTTTTGCAAGAAGAAATTTAATGATTCACTGGTGCGGTAATAACATGTCATTTAGTGGTATATAAAATGTGTAGAAGGAGTATATGTTTCAATGCTATGAATATCTAAACTTTCAAGGAATAGAAACGAATCTATTGCCATGTAAGCACTCCACAGACAAGAGGCTTAGTGTGAAAGCAGACACATTGTCATAAATTGCTACTCCACAATATTCATGCTCTACCCTTCAAAACCCCAACTGAACGCCCATTTTGTATTCTTCCTTAATGTGTCATGGTAACAATGCAAAAACACTTTTTCTAAAGTTTTCCTTTTCTTCCCCACCCTAGATAATGACTATGTTTACAACAGTCAACTGTTGTGTTTTATATTCATTCAAACATTATAAAAGACCTAGAACTAAACTTTAATGTACTGGTATCTGTAGCTGTACTGGGTACCTGAAAGGGATGCTGGAAATGAAAAAGAACAGGGAGTAAGAGAAGGATGAAGTGAAGACAAAATTTTCTGATCAAGGCTCAGAGTTTAATGTTTAGCACTGTACTTAAGTAGGGAGAGCCCACAGACCCATCCATTGTTTTAGCTCTATTGTGTTGCTTTTTGGTATCTTGCTCTTAAGTGAAAATAAATAGCCATCTTGTAGCTTCTTTCTTTAGACTATTTTGAGGTTTAAGGGCATTTTCTGTCCTGTACCCATCAGATATTGTCTAAATCTTCTCCACTTATCTTTAACGTGTTCTCCAGTTAATGTTTTTAAATAAGATATTTGATTAAAATAAGGTTAATGCTTATGAAACAGGAACTATTTGTGAGCATTAAGTAATATTACTATTATCAATATTACTGCTTTAACATTTTTTTCTATCATAAGAACCAACAAACATTTATTTAGATAATTGATTAAAACCTGACATAATGAAAACTTAAAATATGATAGTTATTGTTTTCATTATTCATACCCATAGACATCCACTGATGATGTATAGATTTGCTCTGAACTACATGTTAATATTCCATGTCAACTTTGTTTAAAATAGAAGAATATATTGAAAACATACTAAATAGTATACTATATAATTCAGTCTGATCGTATAATTTATCTCCAAAGACTTCAGACTCACTCCATGTACAGCTTTATAAAGGCAGATGAATGGGTAATAGTTTCCTACAAGTTATTGCTCTGTAGAACTATACTGTGTTTTATGTTTCTGCATAAAACTTCCTTATTAACATGTAAATTTGTAATTTCTTAAAAAGGAAGTCATATTATGTTATGGGTTGATTAGAGGTGTGCTTTTGACTACACTAATTCACCACCAACAGCATGAGTATTTGAATAGAATTGTTCTACCTATAATAATCATGCTAGTATTTTTTATCTATAGATGGGTTAGTTTAAGTCCTAAATCCTGGAAGCCTGATTTATTGGTTTTGCTGTGCATTTCTGTATATTTTGTAAGCAGTCTGTTAGACCAAGGAATGTAAATACTCAAACATAATGAAGTTGATTCAGAGACTGTGACCTCCTACACTGTGGTTTGTGAAGAGATCCTAACAGCCAAGGGCTATGCAGGAGGAAAAACAAATGGCTTTAAAACTCATTGAATGCAGCCCATGGTTTACCACAGCCAGATGGGTGAGCCTTGGTGTGACATGACTCGAGGACTACGTGTTGTAAGGACTTTATGCTGTTATGGAGTTCTGTTCTGCTTGCTGTCCTCATATCCCTTTTAATCTAGAGTTATATGAAAACTTGAAGGGGGTTTCAAGTCCCTCACTGGGCAGTATCTCCAGCACTCACAATAAAAATGCTTGATCTCTTTCAGGCATTGTTGCTGGAGCAGATTAAAGATTCTATTACCACCCTATAGAAGAACACAAAGATGTAGAGTGTCAACAATGACTACCACCTTTAGAAAACATTTGGAAAAAATAAAGTTGTTAGTAAAGTTAGATTGAGATGTTTTAACTACTGGTTCTGGTGTAAAAAAAATCTTAAGACACAATTTGAAGTTCAGAAAGGCAAACTCGTATTAGTTAAGCTAGGCAACGTTTTTTGGTTAGGGAAAAAGAAAAGAGACAGCACTGGCTGATATGACTCTCACTGAGGCTAGACTGGCCATGATTAATTTCTTATACCCATTTTAGCACTCAGCTTCCTGATATGATTTATTAAGAATTGCTGATGAGCATTCTGAAGATTTAAAATAGATATAACTGATTTTCATGTAAAAATTTAAATTTGTCATTTTTTAAGATTTATAAAAGATTACTTTTAAAGATAAATAATAAAATAATTACTCCTTTCTTTATAATCCCAAATAACAGCCTGAGTAAGAGAAACTGGCTGAGGTAACTACCTTGCTTGCTTATACTTTGTTAATGTACAAGTTGCTTTGATACGAATGTATGTGGGTTTTAAGGAATAATTTGTTTACCTGTATATGTAATATTATTTCTTGTAAAAGTATTGGAAAACACATTGTTTTTTCATAGCAATTCACTAGAAGGAAACTAAAGTATAACCACAATGTAATCAATGTAATTATATACTGCTTGAACAATTATGCTGGGATATATAAGTTATTTTTTATCAATTTTACATATTTTAATACAGTAGTATTTATACTACATGAAACATTTCCTGTGATGCCTATCACTTACTCTAATGATTACCCTAAGTAATCTACTCATGCATGTAAGTACAATAATATCCTATATGGGAAAAAAAACATAATTAACCAAATTATTTCTTAGATAGTTAAATTTTTTCCATGTAATAAACAGTATTGTTTTTGTGAATGACTTTTTTTGTACCTTGGCTTAACTTTTAAATTATCAGATTGGTACTTTGTGAGTAAAATTAGAAACTAGAGTGGATTTTCTTTTTTTTCTCTGATTTTATTTATTTTTTATTTTTTTTATATTCTAAGTTTTTTTATTTACATTCCAAATGATTTCCCCTTTCCCGTTTCCTCTCTCCCCGAAAGTACCATAAGCCCCCTTCCCTCCTTCTGTTCCCCATTCAACCCCCTCTTGCTTCTCTGTCCTGGCATTCCCCTACATCCAGTTTTTCCTGGAGCAGGAGTCTCCCATTCCATTTTCTTGGAATTCTATTGATATGTGAATTGTGTCTAGAGTATTCTGAGATTCTGGGTTAATATCCCCTTATCAGTGACTGCATACCATGTGTGTTCTTTTGTGATTGGGTTACCTCACTAAGGATGATAATTTTCGAGTTCTGACCATTTGCCTAGGAATTTCGTGAATTCATTGTTTTTAATTGCAGAGTAGTATTCCGTTGTGCAAATATACCACATCTTCTGAATCCATTCCTCTGTTGGGGGACATCTGTGTTATTTCCAGCTTCTGGCTATTATAAATAAGGCTGCTATGAACATAGAAGAGCTTGTGTCCTTATTGCATGCAGGGGAAGCCTCTGGGTATATGCCCAGAAGTGGTATAGCCGGATCCTCCGGGAGTGTCATGCCCAGTTTTCTGAGGAACCGCAAGACTGCCTTCCAGAGTGGTTGTACCAACTTGCAATTCCACCAGCAGTGGAGGAGTGTTCCTCTTTCTCCACATCCTCACCAACAACTGCTGTCTCCTGTGTTTTTGATCTTAGCCATTCTGACTGGTGTGAGATGGAATCTCAGGGTTGTTTTGATTTGCATCTCCCTAATGACTAAGGATGTTGAACATCTCTTTAGGTGCTTCTCAGCCATTAGATATTCTTCAGGTCAGAACTCTTTGTTTAGCTCTGTACCTCATTTTTTAGTAGGGTTACTTGGCTCTCTAGAGTCTAACTTGTTGAGTTCTTTGTATATATTGGATATTAGCCCTCTGTCGGATGTAGGGTTGGTAAAGATCATTTCCCAGCTTGTTGGTTGCCCCTTTGTCCTTTTGACAGTGTCCTTTGCCTTACAGAAACTTTGTAATTTTATGAGGTCCCTTTTGTCAATTCTTGATCTTAGAGCATAAGCTATTGGAGTTCTGTTCAGGAAATTCTCCCCTGTGCCCATATGTTAAAGGTTCTTCCCTAGTTTCCTTTCTATTAGTTTCAGTGTGTCTGGTTTTGTGTGGAGGTCCTTGATCCACTTGTAATTGAGCTTAGTGCAAGGAGATAAGAATGGATCAATTTGCATTCTTCTGCATGTTGACCTCCAGTTGAACCAGCACCATTTGTTGAAAAGTCTATCTTTTTTCCACTGGATGGTTTTCGCTCCTTTATCAAAGATCAAATGACCATAGGAGTGTGGATTCATTTCTGGGTCTTCAATCTGTTCCATTGATCTACATGCCTGTCACTGTACCAATACCATGCAGTTTTTAGCACTATTGCTCTGTAGTACAGCTTGAGATCCGGGATACTGATTCCCCCAGAAGTTCTTTTACTCTTGAGAATAGTTTTAGCTCTCCTGGATTTTCTGTTATTCCAGATGAATTTTTGAATTGCTCTTTCTAACTCTATGAAGAATTGAGTTGGGATTTTGATGGGGATTGCATTGAATCTGTATGTTGCTTTTGGCAAGATGGTCATATTTACTATATTAATCCTGCCAATCCATGAGCATGGAAGATTTTTCCTTCTTCTGAGGTCTTCTTCAATTTCTCTCTTCAGAGACTTGAAGTTCTTGTCATACAGTTCTTTCACTTGTTTGGTTAGAATCACACCAAGATACTTTATATGGTTTGTGGCTATCGAGAAGGGTACCATTTCTCTTATTTCTTTTTCAGCCTGCTTATCCTTTGAGTATAGGAAGGCTACTGATTTGCTTGAGTTGATTTTGTATCCGGCCACTTTGCTGAAATTGTTTATCAGCTGGAGTTCTCTGGTGGAGTTCTTTGGGTCGATTAAGTATACTATCATATCGTCTGCAAATAGTGATAGTTTGACTTCTTCCCTTCCAATTTGTATCCCTTTGACCTCCTTTTGTTGTCTAAATGCTCTAGCTAGAACTTCAAGTACTATATTGAAAAGATATGGAGAGAGAGTGAAGCCTTGTCTAGTCCCTGATTTTAGTGGGATTGCTTCAAGTTTCTCTCCATTTAGCTTGATGTTGGCTACCGGTTTGCTGTAAATAGCTTTTACTATGTTTAGATATGGGCCTCGAATTCCTGATCTTTCCAAGACCTTTAACATGAAAGAATGCTGAATTTTGTCAAATGCTTTCTCCACATCTAATGAAATGACCATGTGTTTTTTTCTTTGAGATTGTTTATGTAGTGGATTACATTGATGGACTTCCCTATATTGAACCATCCCTGTGGGATATATAAGTTATTGAAGAAAGAATAAAGTCTGAGGGTTGGAGCATCCATCAACTAAACATATGTGTAAGGTTGGTGTGTGTGGTGAGTTGCATCATTATTCCTTCCATTCATCAACTATGTGTATGAATGTCTATATATAAAACTTGTCTGGGTGTTTGTTGGAGATTGCTCCATCTACCAATTGTGTGTATTACAGACAATTGTATGTGAAATATTTGGAGCCTGTTTGCTGGAACTTTGTTCTAACCATTCTGTGTGAGAATGTGTATATGTCTTTCTGTAGGTCTGTATGCATGGATGCATGTCTGTACATATATATGCATGTATATTTGTATGTATGAAGTTATTTTACTCTGTCTTTTGTTTCATCCACTCACTGTGTGTGTGTGTATGTGTATGTATGTGTGTGTAAGTGTGAATTTTCTCTTTCCTTCGCTTCCTTGCCAGTTCCAAGGAGTTAAAAGAGTTGATAATTTTTCTGCTAGCCACAGGGACTGCTAGTCCCAGTAAATTAAGCTTTGTTCCCTCAGAAAAAAGTCTGCTGAGTAACTTCTTTATTCACTGACTGCCTTGTGCAGCATTCCCTGTAGATATTTGGATCTACAGCTGTCAGCAGCTCTAAGCACTGACCCCCAACATTGGACTGCCTCAGTTTACCTACCATATGAATACCAAAGCTGGTATTTATCACCTAGCTAGCTAGTATCCTAGTATTGTACATATACTCCTCTTATACATTTTATATAGCACCAAAGAAAGTGTTATTACTGCAGCAATGAATCATTGAAATTCTCATTGCAAAACTCATTTTCTTATATGTTTCACTGCCTTATTTATGTGAACCTGCATACATGAACATTGAATCTTAATACTTCTTGTTATGCCAAGTTTTAAGTCATCCCACAACAGCCTCAATTAATAATAATAATAACAACAATAATTCAATTAATTATAAATAGATCAGAAATCAAAACATAAAGATTAAAATCTTACAATATATCTAATTTTTTTCAATTATAGTTTCAGTCATAGTAATTCATTTGCACCTTATCGTTATTCATTATATTATGAAATTGTATGCAAGGAAGTTCTGTACTTCTTTAGAATAGTACCCTGTCTTTTCAATTTTCACCTGTTGGTTCATGTGCTAGTAACAAATGGTACAGTAGTAGTATTGTTAAGATAATATTGATAATATTAATGCCGTTTAATACTTCCAGCAGAGTTTCTATTTTTTCTTTTCTTTTTTTAAATTTTATTTCATTTTTTGACTTACTCATTTTACATCCTGTTCTGTGACCCCCCTCCCAGCTACCCCGTCCAAAAATCCATCTCCCATCCCCTTCTTCCTCACTTAGAAAGGGGGATAAAGTAGTCATAAGAGATAGATAGAAGGATGGAACTGAGAGGTAGAGGGTTGGGGTTGGGAATGGGTGATTTAGGATCAGGTGTAGGGAAGGACAGAAGAGATGGCTAGATGGCCATGAAAATGATTGGAAATCTCAACTGACTGAAGTGAAGAGATGGGAAGAATCTCCAGGATGAGCCAGAGACCTGAGATAAAGGAAGTGCCCAAAAATCGATTGGGGTAACCTTAGCTGTGACTCAATACATTGGGGATATAGAAACTGAAGAGGCCACCTCCTGTAGCCAGGCAGGAACCCCAATGGAGCAATAGAGGCAGCAATGTACCCACAAAACTTTCAACCATAAAATTATCCTGTTTATCAGAAATGCAGGCACAGGGGATGGAGCAGAGATTGAGGGAAACAGCCAAACAATAACCAACCCAACTGGAGACTTATCCCATTGACAAACACCAATCCCTCATACTATTGGTACTCTGTTATGCTTGCATACAGGAGTATGTTCTTTGAGAAACTCCATCTAGCAGCTGACTCAGATTACAGACACCCACAACCAAATAGTGGAAGGAGTTTGGGGACTCCAGGAAGGTTTGTAGCCCTGAAGGGGATAGGAACTCCACAAAAAGACCAACAGAGTCAACTAACCTGGACCCTTGAGGCTCTGAGTTTGAACTACCAACCAAAGATCATACACAGGCTAGACTTAGGTTTCCCTGTATATATGTAGCAGATGTGCAGCTTGGTCTTAATATGAATTCTGAACAACTGGAGCAGGGGCTACCCCAAAATCTTTTGCTGGTCTGTGAGATATGTTCTTCTAGATGGGTTGCCTTGTTGAGCCTCAGTGGGAGAAGAAACACCTAAATTCACAGAGACTTGAAGTGACAAGGTAGGGGAGTAGAAGGGGAGAGAGTTATGAGAGGGGTGACAGGGAGGGGGGCATTGAGAGGGAAGCAAAGTGACTAATTAAAAAATTAAATTAAATTAAAAATAAAATATGTCTTCTGGTTATTATTTGATAATAATGTGTAAAGTAGCAAGTACCATGTTGATGGGTACATATCAGAATTAATGTTTAATTGTAGTCCACTATCAGCAAAAAGTCCACTATGAATCAAAAAAGGAATGGAGTAATGATGAATATTAATAGTCTAATATATATGTATTATAGTTTTTTATCTTTTTATTGACTTGCAATTTTGTATATGCATATAAAGAATTTTTGCAAAGTTGGCCTCTGCATTCACCTTTCTAATTCCTTTATGTCCCTCCTATCTGTCATGAGTAATTCATTTCCTTCTTCAACCATTTTTCCAAGGATTTAAAATTCTCTCTACTACCAAACATTATTTTTCTTTGGCAGAGATAACATTCTCACTCAAAAAGAATTTATCTCAACTATATAGTAGAAAATAGATACATTATATACAGTAACGGGTACTGTAAAGGCAATAGACCAAGATGACTAATGTCACATTACATTTAATTACTCAGAAAGATATTTAAATTAAGGATCAATAAAAGTATAGGAACATTATCATGCAAATATCAAACAAGCTTAATTGTTCTGTTTTGATTTAGTTTTGTTTTTACCATCAAATGACTTTAGTTATACCATTTAAAAATACCTAACAATTCTTAGAAATCATTATGTGACCATACGATTACCATAATACATTCTACAACATTTCCTGAATGCTAATACGTGTAGGTGTAGTAAGATAAAGATTTTGAAAATTTAAGTTACAATATAGGCTACTGCAAATAAAACCTATGTGTGAAATGATGAATATACAATACATATGTCTGAAATGAAGATTAAAATAAAATTCAAAATAGTTTTAGTTAAAAACGTATCACATAAAGTAAAATATTAATCTTGGAAAAATATTGTAAGCAATTATTATTTTGAGTACAAAAGGAAAGAACACGTAAGTTTGAACAAGTAAGCAAAATGTTTCTACATATTCCACCTCACAGTAGTCAGAATGGCTAAGATCAAAAAGTCAGGTGACAGCAGATGCTGGCAGGGATGTGGAGAAAAAGGGACACTCCTCCATTACTGATTAGATTACAAACTGGTACAACCACTCTAGAAATCAATCTGGATATTCCTCAGAAAATTGGAAATAGTTCTACCTGAATACCCAGCTATACCACTCCTGGGGATATACCCAGAAGATGCTCCAACATGTAATAAGGACACATGCTCTACTATGTTCATAGCAGCCTTACTTATAATAGTCAGATGCTGGAAACAACTCGAAGTTCCACAATGGAAAAATGGATACAGAAAATGTAGTATATTTATACAGTGGAATGCTACTCTGCTATTAAAAATGATGACTTCACAAATTTTGTGGGCAAATGGATGGAACTAGAAAATATCATTCTGAGTGCACTAGCCCAGATTCCAAATGACACATATGGATGTACTCACTGGTAAGTGGATATTAGCCAAAAAAACTCAGAATACCCATGATGTTACTCACAGACCATATGAAGAGTATTACGAAGTAATGCCAAAGTGTAAATGCTTCAATCTCACTTAGAAGCTGGAACAAAATAACCATGGGGAGCAGAGGGTTGAAGGTTCCTGGTTGGGAAAGGGGTAAAGGGAGAGGGGAGAGGGGAGAGGGGAGAGGGGAGAGGGGAGAGGGATGGATATATGGGAGGTAGGACTAGGTATGGGAAAAGACAGGGGAGAATTCCTAAGAGTTAGGAAAATGAAATAGAAATAAGTGCCAGTGGGGGTGTGTAGAATTGGGGAAATCATTAGAAAGTCTTAGATGACAAGGATGTGAGGGGCTTCTAGGAGTCAATGGGGATGTCATTAGCTGAAATACCCAACAGCAGGGAGATAGAACCTGAAGAAACCACCTCCAGTAAATAGACATGGTCCCTAGTTGAGGAATGGGGCCAAACACCCATCTCAAAATCATTGTCCCACAATTGTTCCTGTCGAAAAGAAATGCAGGGACAAAAATGGAACAGAAACTAAACAAAAGGTCATCCAGAGACCTCCCTACCTTGGTATCCATCCCATCAGCAGACACCAAATCCCGACAATATTGCTGATGTCAAAAAGTGCTTACTGACAGTAGCCTGATAAAACTGTTCTCTGAGAGGCTCTGCCAGTACCTGACTAAGACAGATACAGTTAGTTATAGCCAACTGTTTTACTGAGCCTGGAGATCCTGATGGAAGAACTAGTGTTAGGATTGAAGAAGCTAAATGAGATTGCAACCCCATAGGAAGAACAATAGTATCAGCTAACTGGACAACTCAGAGTTCCCAGGGATTAAACAACAAACCAAAGAGAATAAATGGATGAGTCCATGGCTCCAGATACATATGTAGCAGGGGACTGCTTTATCTGGCATCAATGAGAGGAAAAGTGCTTGAACCTGTGGGGGCTTGTTGCCCCAGTAAAGCGGGATGCTGGACCAGCAAGGCTGGAGTGGGTAGGTAGGTAGGGAAGTATCCTCTTATAAACAAAGGGGAGGGGTAAGGGGGTGGGGGTTATGGAGGGGATAAAGGGAAGGGGAACTTAATTTGAAATGTTTATAAATTAAATAATTACAAAAACAAATTGAAGCAAAATATATCAAAGTATAAAAACAAAACAAAACCCTGTTTTAGATGATAAAAAGTTTAAAACATTCTTATCAGTTATGTTTGTGTATTTGTTTGTATATGTGCATGTTTGTTTATATGTATATGTTTGTGTATATATGTGTGTGGTTGTTCAGGCACACATGCCAAGACATATGTGAGAATGTGAGAAGACAGCTTGTAAGAGTCAGTTTTTATCTACTGTGTCTAAGGATTCCAACTCATTAGCTTGTGTGGCAAACTTAGCCATCTTGCCAGCTGAATTTTGGTTTATTTTTAACACAGAGTCTCAGTATATATCTTTGACTTCACTCAGACTTGCAGTAATACTTCTTCAGACTTGCTGGGATTATAAACATAAACTTGCATGCTGAGCTTCTTAGTAAGCACTTCTTGAAATTTTTAAATTTAGCCTGAATATATGTTTCTGTGAAGCAATTTTCTGAACATCTATTTTTTCCATAGTGGTCATTTAGTTCAGATATGCAAATACTAAAGCAAATAAGACATTGAATTACAAGTGCTAATTTAAATGCCCATTTTGTCTACATTTTTTTTGTTTGAACTAGTTTGTTTCTTCCATATCCATCAAAGTATTACTTAAAAAGTAAGATGTTTCAGATGAATGCTTAGTAATAAAGAATAGTTATAAAATAAATATCTTTATTGTATGCTTATTGATATGTAGTGTGGAGCTATATAATTTCATGTATACTAACTTTACCTAGAGTATCCTATAACTAGGCTGGGATGCCAGGAAGTCTTAAATTTTAAGTGCAGTTTTGACTCCATTCCATACAGAGACTAATTTTGGCTACTGCACAACTAAGGAGAACAGTAAAATTTAAAATAAAGCATAGCATGTGCCCTAGCTTATGCTTCTGACTTTTGTTTTGCTTTGTTTGTTACTATTGTTTCCCCTTCCTAATGGGAGGTTTTTCTCTTTCTATTGAAAATATACATCTCTATATTTCTACATTTTTAAAATGAAGTGTTAGAAAGCCTATTTTGGAAATGTATTTTAGATCATATGTATTACTGAGATAGATTGACTTTAATCAATTGCAATTCTTTTTTCTTTTTATTCTTCTCTCATACACTACAACCCAACAACAGTTATGCCTACCTCTATTCCTCCCTGGTATCTCCTCCCACCTTCACCTTTCCCCAGATTCACTGCTCTTCCTTTTCTGTTCAGAAAAGAGCAGACCTCCCAGGAATATTGATTGAACATAGCATAACAAGATAATAACAAAGCTAGGCACAAATCCTACTATGAAACCTAGAAAAGGCAACCCAATAGGGGGAAGGGGTCACAAGAGAAAGCAAAAGAGACAGAGACGGCCCCTGCTTCAACTATTAGAGTCCAACAAAACCCCAAGACAAACAACTATAAAAATATAGTGACAATTTTGGAATTTTGGTTTCTTAAAAATATACAGAAATATTACATGCTTGTGTTTTAATCTCAAGATATGGGATATGAGACTGCTTCAGATTGTACATAGTAACTATTATTTGCCTCATTCAGGAGTGTGATTTCATCAGTGGCAGATAGTTTCCATTATTATGTAATGTTTGGAATTCTAGGGGATTTTCTGAGGGTACATATATGGTAGGGACCTGAGCGGTATGGGGGAATTGTTTGGTGCTCAGTTGCTTTTGATCTTTGTTGGTTGTGGTTTGTTAAGAAGCTGCACAAAGAAGAAAGAAGAAGAAATTAGGCATCTTGATGATGAAATTCAAACTTGTTCCAAGGAATTTGATGACCCTAATCAACAGGAAGTAGTCTAACAACAATGTTGCCCCCCCATTTCCTTTCTATTCTTTTCTCTCTTATCTAGCATTAGGGGGTTGAAGGGTTGAAAAAGTGTAGAGAAGAGCAGAAGAATAGCACATGCTGGCTACATAACATGTATGCAGAGAACTGGCACAGAACTATGATTGTCAGTTAGGACTCTGGGAGCCTTTATGAGCCCTGGTTAGTTGATTCTGTGAACAATGTTCGCCAGGTGTTCTCTTCCTCTTTGGTTTCTTTTTTTTTTTTTTAATTGGCATTTTTTTTTATTTTTTATTTTTTTATTTTCTAAGTTTTTTTTATTTACATTCCAAACCATTTTCCCTTTCCCGTTTCCTCCCTCCCTGAAAGTCCCATAAGCCCCCTTCCATCCCTCTTTTCTCCATTCAACCCCCTCTCATTTTTCTGTCCTGGAGTTCCCCTACATCCAGTCTTTCCAGGACCAGGGGTCTCTCCTTCCATCTTCTTAGAAATCTATTGATATGCGAATTGTGTCTAGGGTATTCTGAGATTCTGGGTTAATATCCCCTTATCAGTGACTGCATACCATGTGTGTTCTTTTGTGATTGGGTTACCTCACTAAGGATGATATTTTCAAGTTTTGACCATTTGCCTAGGAATTTCGTGAATTCATTGTTTTTAATTGCAGAGTAGTATTCCATTGTGTAGATATACCACATCTTCTGAATCCATTCCTCCGTTGAGGGACATCTGGGTTCTTTCCAGCTTCTGGCTATTATAAATAAGGCTGCTATGAACATAGTGGAGCATGTGTCCTTATTGCATGCAGGAAAAGCCTCTGGGTATATGCCCAGGAGTGGTATAGCAGGATCCTCTGGGAGTGTCATGCCCAGTTTTCTGAGGAACCACCAGACTGCTTTCCAGAGTGGTTGTACCAACTTGCAATTCCACCAGCAGTGGAGGAGTGTTCCTCTTTCTCCACATCCTCGCCAAAAACTGCTGTCTCCTGTGTTTTTGATCTTAGCCATTCTGACTGGTGTGAGATGGAATCTCAGGGTTGTTTTGATTTGCATTTCCCTAATGACTAAGGATAATGAACATCTCTTTAGGTGCTTCTCAGTCATTAGATAGTCTTCAGGTCAGAACTCTTTGTTTAGCTCTGTACCCCATTTTTAATAGGGTTACTTGCCTCTCTGGAGTTTAACTTCTTGAGTTCTTTGTATATATTGGATATTAGCCCTCTGTCGGATGTAAGGTTGGTAAAGATCATTTCCCAGTTAGTTGGTTGCCACTTTGTCTTTTTGACAGTGTCTTTTGCCTTGCAAAAACTTTGTAATTTAATGAGGTCCCATTTGTCTATTCTTGATCTTAGAGCATAAGCTATTGGAGTTCTGTTCAGGAAATTCTCCCCTGTGCCCATATGTTCAAGGTTCTTCCCTAGTTTCCCTTCTATTAGTTTCAGTGTGTCTGGTTTTATGTGGAGGTCCTTCATCCACTTGGAATTGAGCTTAGTGCAAGGAGATAAGGATGGGTCAATTTGCATTCTTCTCCATGTTGACCTCCAGTTGAGCCAGCACCATTTGTTGAAAAGTCTATCTTTTTTCCACTGGATGGTTTTTGCTACTTTGTCAAAGATCAAGTGACCATAGGAGTGTGGATTCATTTCTGGGTCTTCAATTCTGTTCCATTGATCTACATGCCTGTCACTGTACCAATACCATGCGGTTTTAACACTATTGCTCTGTAGTACAGCTTGAGGTCCAGTGTAATCCCCATCAAAATCCTCTTTGGTTTCTAAAATCCTTCTTTACCCTATTCCATTGAATTTCACCCAATGTTTGGCTATGGCTCTCTGCATCTGTTCCCATCAGCTGCCCAAGGATGCATTTCCGATGACAACTGGTCTAGACACCAATGTATGAATAATTCATTGTATCATTAGGAGGCATTTTATTTTTTTTTATTTATTCATTTTATTGATTTTTTTGCCAGTCATGTTTGTTTCTATTCCAGTTCTCTGTGTCCTGGCTCTCCAGGCAGTGTTGGGCATGATCACCCTCTCGTGGAGCAGACCTCAAGTTAGACAAGTCATTGGTTGTCCACTCCCACAAGTTCTGAGCCACCATTGCCCCAGCACATCATACAGGCATCACAGGTTATACGTTAAAGGTTTTATGGCTGTCCTGGTGTCCCAGTTCCACTACTGAAAGCCTTCCTTGGTTACAAAAGATGTCCAGTTCAGATTCCATATCCTTCATTTCTAGGCGTCATTGCTAGACTCACCCTAGACATTCTAAGTTTTCACTGCAGTAGGTTTGCACATCACCCTCTAAATGTCCCCCCCCCCAGTTCAAGTAATCTCTCTTATTTTCTCCCTCCATCTCTCCTTCCCCTACTTGATCCCTCCTGTTCCAATCCCCACCAGGCCCTAGTCTTAGTTAAACAATTAACAAGCATTTATTTCAATGTTTACTTTATTTATTATTATTTAGTTTAATGCTATCTCAGTATATTTGCTCTTCTGTTCTTTTTGAATTACAATTATTCAAATTTAAAATAATGAAAACAAGGTGGATTAAGATGTAGTTCAGTTAAAGAACACTCATCTAGTAAGTATAGTGTTCTGGATTTGGTCACCAGTATAGGAAAAAAAAAACATTAAGAGTTTAAAAGCATGATCTAGTCATTTAATTGTGAAATGTTAGATAACTAAATAATTATTGGTAAAATGGCAATTCTTGAGAGGTTTTCAGTAGGGTTATAACAAAGAACATTGTAGAATAAATTCATAGTCTTAATATTTTTAAAGCTTGAAATAGTTAACAAAGTTTTATTTAGGGCCACTTTATAATGTTTGTGTCGAAAGGCATAATCAATTATAGTGTTCATACCACATCAACTTTGAAAGTGATGTATTGAGAAAGAGAATTATTCTCATATTTAACTTATACATTTTGCTACTCTTTGACTCTCATTCACTTTGAGTAGAAAGACTGGCACACTGATAAACAGTTTATATTTAGTAGTTTGGCTGGGTAATTTGGCATAGTACAGTGTGTATTTAAACCTCCTCCGGTTCATTTATTTACTTAAATACAAACCCTATAAAAGTCTACTTTGTTTCTAATGGCTGGCATCATTAAAAATAATGTTTTCCTTTATGTGACTGCATCAATTGGGAAGAATCTCAACTTCAACAACAGTAATTTTCAAATCAGCCCATTATTGCAGCATCAGGAATGTCAAGAGGCCATTTTCTAATTTCACTTAGCTTTTTCATCTGAGAAAAAAGATTATGTTTGTATTTTACTAAAAGTAAATTAAAATATGGTAAACTACCCTTTCTCATTTCTTGTGTACTGATTTTATTAAATTTTCCTATAAGTTTAACCTTACAGGAACTTTAAAAATTCACAATGTGAATTACATTTAAACATCTGAACATTTTGGAAATAAGAAAAGTATTAAATAAGAGTCTACAAACTAGCCTACTAATCAAATTTAAAATAGCATTTAATTTAACCATTTGTTATTGGCACTTTCTTGGTAACAAACTCTATATGCAGCAAAATGCAGGGTCCTGTGTATATATCCAGTCTATTAGTCTATGTCTTTTTACTGGGGAATTGAGTCCATTGATGTTAAGAAATATGAAGGAAAAGTGATTGTTACTTCCTGTTATTTTTGTTCTTAGAGGTGGAATTATGTTTGTGTGGCTATTTCTTTGTTTTGTTAAAAGATTACCATCTTGCTTTTTCTAGGGTGTAGTTTCCCTCCTTGTGTTGGTGTTTTCCATCTAATATCATTTGTAGAGCTGGATTTGTGGAAAGATATTGTGTAAATTTGGTTTTGTCGTAGAATATCTTGTCTTCACCATCTATGGTAATTGAGAGTTTTGCTGGGTATAGTAGCCTGGGCTGGCATTTATGTTGTCTTATGGTTGGTATGGCATCTGCCCAGGATCTTCTAGCTTTCATACTCTTTGGTGAAAAGTCTGGTGTAATTCTGATAGGTCTGCTTTTGTAGGGTACTTGACCTTTTCTTCTTACTGCTTTTAATATTCTTTCTTTGCTTAGTGCATTCGGGGTTTTGATTATTATGTGATGACAGGAATTTCTGTTCTGGTTCTTCTTGTATGTTCATGGGCATCTCTCTTTAGTTTAGGGAAGTTTTCTTCTATAATTTTGTAGATATTTACTGGCTCTTTAAGTTGAGAATCTTTGCTCTCTTCTATACCTATTATCCTTAGGTTTGGTCTTCTCACTGTATCCTGTATTTTCTGGATGTTTTGGTTTAGGAGCTTTTTGCCTTTTGCAATTTCTTTGACTGTTGAGACAATGTTTTCTATGGTATCTTCTGTCCCTGAGATTTTTCTCTTCTATCTTTTGTATTGTGTTGTTGACACTTGCATCTATGACTCCTGGTCTCTTTCCTGGATTTTCTTCTATGACTCCTGGTCTCGTTCCTGGATTTTCTAACTCCAGGATTGTTTCCCTTTGTGATTTCTTTATTGCTTCTATTTCCATTTTTAGATCTTAGATGGTTTTGCTCATTTCCTTGGCCTGTTTGATTGTGTTTTTCTGTAATTCTTTAAGGGATTTTTGTCTTTCCTCTTTAAGGGATACTACCTGTTTATCTTTGTTCTCCTGTATTTCTTTAAGGGAGTTATTTGTGTCCTTCTTAAAGTCCTCTATTATCATCATGAAAAGTGATTTTAACTCTGAATCTTGCTTTTCCAGTGTGATGGTGTATCCAGGACTTGCTATAGTAGGAGAATTGGGATCTGATGCTGCCAAGTTACCTTGGTGTCTGTTGCTTATGTTCTTACACTTGCCTCCTGCCATCTGATTATCTCTAGTGCTACCTGCCCTCACTATATCTGACTGGAACCTGTTCTTCCTTCCTTCCTTCCTTCCTTCCTTCCTTCCTTCCTTCCTTCCTTCCTTCCTTCTTTCCTTCCTTCCTTCCTATGATCCTGGCTGTGTCAAAACTCCTCAGAATCCAGCTGTCCCTATGGTCCTGTGGTTCTGGGATCCTGTGATCCTGAGATCCTTGGTGTGTCAGAGTTCCTGGGAGGTAAGCTGTCTCTGGGGCCCTGAGTTCCTTGTGTGACCAA
Organism: Tokudaia tokunoshimensis; assembly: GCA_036184795.1. NCBI lineage: Eukaryota > Metazoa > Chordata > Mammalia > Rodentia > Muridae > Tokudaia > Tokudaia tokunoshimensis. The sequence continues at coordinate 39,635,454 of BTHU01000023.1, forward strand.
GCTCCTGGGATCCTGGGTGTGTTAGAGTGCCTAGGAGTGAAGCTTCCTCTGGGTGTTACAGGACTGGCTGCAGAGTTCATGCCCAAGGTAAACCAACCCAGACTGGAAGGTACCTGCGCCACTGGTCGGGTGGTGATCCTGTGTTCCTGGATACTGGTGGTTCTACTTATGCCCAGTGGTGTTGGGAGAGATGTTATGTCCTCCTGACCTCTGATGCTAAGATTCTGGGCGTGTTAGACTACTTGGAAGTGGAGCTTCCTCTGAGTGTTGGGACTGGCTGTAGGGTTTGCATCCAAGTTAAACCAATCCAGACGGGAAGGTCGTAACAAACTCTAATATCTGTGGCAAATAAAAAATTATATGAGCTTCCTTTCTCTGTCCATTTCATGATGTCTGTTTTTATTTTCCCTTTTCAGTGAGATTCAAGCATCCTCCCTTAAAGTACAGGAAAATTATGCTATAATCCAAAGGTCCAAAGAAGCTAAGTTATATTGAATTTTATGGCTAATGTCCACTTATAAGTGAGTACATGGTAATATTTGTCTTTCTGGGATTGTGTTACCTTACTCAGGATATTTTCTAGTTCAATCCATTTGCCTGCACAATTAATGATGTCTTTGTTTTTAATAGCTAAGTGGCACTCTATTGTGTAACTATACCACAGTTTCTTTATCCAATCTTTGATTGAGACATCTATGTTGTTTCCAGTTTCTGGATATTAGGAACAAATCTGCTATGAAAACAGTTGAGCAAGTGTACTTGTGATCGGGAGAGGCCTTCAGGGGAAAAACGAGGGGAGCTGTGTTCAAGTGTGGGGATAAAGTGGGAGCAAAACTGGGATTAATTGGGGTGGCATCTCTTGAATAAACTAGAAACCTAGGACAAGCACACTCCTTATGAGGGTGACATTCCCTTCAATGGGCAGTATAGAACTTGAAACATCCACCTCATTTAACCAGGCAAAACTTCCACTGGAGATGGAAACACTAAAACACCCACAAAATCTGCGACTCACAATTTTTCCTCCCTACAAGATGCAAAGAGATAAGAATGGAGCAGAAATTGAGGAAAGGGCTAACTAATGATTGGCCCAACTTGAGATCCATGCCGAGAGAGAGAGAGAGAGAGAGAGAGAGAGAGGGAGAGAGAGAGAGAGAGAGAGAGAGAGAGAGAGAGAGAGAGAGAGAGAGAGAGAGAGCCCACCCCTGACACTATTAATGATACTCTCCTACACTTGCAGACAGGGGCCTAGTAATACTGCCCTCTGAGAGGATTCACTCAGCAACTGATGGAAACAGATGCAGAGACCCACAGCCACACAATAGGTGGAACATGGAGAATTTTTTTGGAAAAGGGGGAGTAATGATTGAAGGATACATAAGGTTCAGGAGCACCATAATAAAACCTACAGAATCAACTAGCCTGGGCCCACAGGAACTCACAGAGATGGAACTACCAACCAATGAGCATCAGTGGGATGGACCTAGGAACCCCCTACACATATGCAACACATATGCAGCTTAGTCTTCATGTGATACCCCTAACAACTGGAACGAGGCCTGTCTCTGACTCTGTTGTCTGAGTTTGAACCCCTTTTACCTAACTTGGGAGCCTTTAAAAGCCTTGATAGAAGAAGATGCATCTAATCCTACAGCAACTTGATAGGCTAAGATAGGTTGATATCCATGGGAAGCCTCCCCTTCTCTGATGAGAAAGGGAGGGTGAATAGGGAGAGAAGAAGTGACACTGAGGGACTGGGAGGAGAGGAATGAGGGAAAGCTGTAATTGGGATGTAAAGTAAAGGAAAGAGTATCAAGTGTGTATATAAAATTGCATCCATGCCCTGACTTCCTGACTATATTTTTAATAAACAGCATTATCCTTAAAAAATAAAGATAGAAAGAAAGAAAGAAAGAAAGAAAGAAAGAAAGAAAGAAAGAAAGAAAGAAAGAAAGAGGAAGAGAGAGAGAGAGGAAGAAAGAAAGAAAGATTGTATGTTATATGAGAGTTGTAGAAATAGATCAGAAATCTAGAGCACTGGGTTCAATTTCTAGCACCTACTTAATAGTTAACAACTGTCTTCAAGTCCAGTTTTATGTCTGTAATAAGCCAAAGACCAGCATTCTTCTCTGGATGGGAATGTCAGTTTACTCAGAAGACCTTTGAAAATCCTACAAAAGCATTTTTTTTTCTGGTCAACTAGGAATGATGTGAAGCAAAGAAACTGGTGTCTGCTTGAAGGGTTACCTTCATTTCCTTGAATTGAAACAATAGCAGGCTTCATCCAACACTAGCCAGCAGTAGTCTTTCAACCCTGTTATTCAGTAAATGACTGTTTAGGCTGCTTCTTTCCCTATATGACTTGCTTCTATACCCATTTCCTCCTGAGTCTCTCTCTCAGCACTGTTTCTAAGTCATCTCTCCAGGGTCCACATGGCTTTTGGTAGGTGTCCAATATTGAAAGCCATCTGATGAATCCAGCAGCAGAATTTTATTGTGGTCCATCTTGGGAATAATGTATCTTTGGCAGGTGAGTAAGCCACATACCCTCAGGGCCATGATCTTTCCACAGCACAGAAGGACTAGCAAAGTCATGAACCCAAACTCTTTCACTTATTATATTTTAATATGATAAATAGATTTCCATATGAATATTTCAAATTCCTTAATTTTGCTTATACTTCCCTTATGCCCCTACCCAGATTTCATTCTTATGCATAATCTTATTAATATTTCTGTCTTTGAGACTATAATTACATATATCTCTTCCATTCGCTCCCTCCAAATGCTCCTATATCTGTCCTTGCTCTCCTTCACATTCATGACCTCTTTTTTCACAAATTACAGTTTTGCAAAAGAATGAAATCAGTTATTGATTACACATGATAAAAGATGATGCATAAGCTTCACTAATTCTGTTATTTTATCTGATAACATTATTTAATTTTGATATTACATAGAGTGTGACAACAATCCTTTTATAACCAAATTATGACTTTGATTTTTATGACTCTTTCAATGGTGAATGTAATTAAAGTTGCAACAGTAACTGGCAGTTTAACAATATCAAAATTTTTAAAGACAATGACTTCTCCATCCTCCCCACAATAAATAAATTCCAAATGGAACTTGGTACCACCCTGAAGGAATTCTAACTTTATACTGTTGGGAAATTTTACCAAGATGGCTTCAGAGTAGACAGACTTGATATATAACATTTTTAGAAATATTAAATTTATGCAGCATCATGATGAGACTATTTAGCAATTAACAGCATGGGTGAAGAAAGATCTACAGTAAAACCTTGTGTTTGAATGCTTTATTTTTCTATGGAACAGAAACTAAAATATTCTTTTATACAGTTAGTCCTGAATACAGTACTGGAGGTTTTTGCCCATATGCATGAACATTGTCTAAAAACAAGTCTTCTTTGTAGTGGATAGACCCTGCCACCCCTTGGGGGGAGTTCACAAATCTGTTGTAACCTGTAACTTTCCTGTTACTTCTCTGGATCTCCTCTTCTGCTAAGTTTTGTCTCCTGGCTGTAATTAGAGCCCCTGCCACTGTCAAACCTACTTCTGCTGATGGTACATCAATAGCCACTTTGGTTTCATGTTTAGCAAAGTATTGGCCTCCACCACTATAAGGGTATGAGTTCCTGTCTTCAAAGTTTCCTCATTTCATTGGTTCAAAATTTTAAGATGGTATTAATTGACAAAATCTTCAAAAGTTGCTTCTATCATTACCAAATCCATTATAACCATCCACACTGCCACCATATTCACCACCACTCTGGCTGCCACCAAAGTCACCACAACCATTGAAATTTTCTCCTCAATCAAAATTGCCATTGCCACCAAAACTGCCTCCACCACTACCACCAAAGTTTCTAGAACAACATCAACCTGTCTGGCTGGAGGAAGCACTATCCATCACTTGTCTTGACAGAGCATTTCTTACTTCACAGTTATGGCAATTCACAGTATGGTATTTCTGAATAACAACTGTATTTACAGAGTCATGGGAATCAAAGATGACAAAAACAAAGCCACTCTTTTCCACTGCCTATGTCAGTTATAATTTCAGTCACTTCAGTTTTCCCATACTGCTCAAAATGATCTTGTAGATAATGTTCTTCTGTGTCTTCTTTAATGCCACCAACAAAGATCTTTTTCTTAGGTAGGTGGGCACCTGGTCCCTACGAATTTTCTCTTGACACAGCTCTCTTGTGTTCCACAACTCTTCCATTCACCTTGTGTGGTCTTGTATTCATAGCAACATCCACTTCCTACACAGTGGTGTATTGGTGATTGGATCTCATTACCATACAGCCAGTGAGTGTTCCCCACTGCTAAAATGGCTCCTCAGACTCTCATAGGTTGTTTCAAAGCTCAATCCTCTGGTGGACAGCTTTTGCAGCTGTTCTGGCTCCTTGTGAAACTCTGACTTAGACATGATGATAGGGTGATGAAAGCAGTCAGCAATGAATTCTTGGCTATATTGAAAGACATAAAAGAATAAACTAATGAATGTGTCCCTTTACCAATTATTACAGAATGTATAAATGTATATGTATGTATATATATCCATAAATGTGATGTATTCAATCTATATAATGTTAATAATATGTCAATGCAATGTTTATTTTCTTAGATGAAAGGATAAAATGAGAGTCATATCAAGGCTTTATGAATACATGGCTTGAACTGGGTCCACAGCATTTCTATCTCTGTTATAACTATTCCTAGGCCTTGGCCTAGAAACTGCTAACCTCCTTACAATATAATTTCTGCAAGCCTGAACCTTGAATGCTTCATCTTCCAGCCTCTGAGACATGCTACTGAATCAACTCACCCTTTCTAGTTCTTTCTGAATTCTGGTTGGTTGGTTCAACTCAGCTGTTCTGGCTCAAACTCTTCTCCAAGATTACTGTTTCAATCTGACTTCTCTCAGCTTCTTACTAAATTGCTCTTCTTGTCAATCAAGCTAACTCTGAAAATCTCTTCTAATCTTCTGGCTCCTTCTTATTCTCTGGCTTTAGCTACCTCAGTTCCACAGCACTAAACACATTGAACTAACTCCTATTTGATTGATACTGTCTTTCAGTACTACACGTGAATAATCTCCCTTTTCTCTCTGTTCTTGTCAGAGTTGGGTGCATCCTATCTCTGACTAATTCTTTCAGATCTTTCTCTGATTCATCACTTAGTCTGCCCCTCAATAGTTTGGGCTTAAAGGTGTGTACTAAGGGTGTATGTGTACTCCAGTCAGAAGGATGAAAACGGTGTAGTTTGTGTCTGCATTCAACAGGATCACACAGAACTAGAAGGTCTTTGGAGTGATCAGAGCAGACATAGTGGTGAATGAAAATGCCTCTACCTGTGTATGTCTGTTTTCTGGTGACTTCTTTGAAATAAAAAGGAATTTACCTTCAACTTTAAAAATGTTTTCAACCTATCTTTTTGGGGGGTAGTGATTCACACACACACACACACACACACACACACGTAAAATGTATGTAAAATTTCTCCCAAATTTGTAGTCAATATGGTTGAAACAAATAGAGATACAAGGCTATTGTATCTATTATTCCTTCACCAATTACTCTGATAAATTTTGGTAAAAATTATGTTTCATAGAAGCAGTATCTGGATAGATATTGTGATTGTTTGACTAGATATGGCCCCCCATAGACTCAAGTGTTTGAATGTTTGACCAATAGGGAGTGGCACTACTAAGAAGATTGGCCTTGTTGGAGGAAATGTATCACTGTGATGAGTGATCTTTGAGTTCTCCTATGCATAAGCTATACCTAGTATGCAACACAGTCTCCTTCTGCAGCATGTGTATCAAGATATAGAACTCATGGCTTTTCCAGCACCATATCTGCCTGCACATGTCTAATAGCACAATGCCATATTCCTGTCATGATGATAGTGGACTGAGCCTCTGAAATGTAAGTCAGCTACAATTAATGTTTTCTTAGATAAGAGTTGTCCAGCTCATGGTGTTCCTTCACAGCAAGAAAATGCTAAGAGAGATGTTAACATGGAAATAGAAGTAAAGTTGTCTGGAGGTACTTGATGGGGAATAACCATGAAATGGGAAAGTAACATAGTATGTTTGAAGAAATATACTCAAAGTACAATACAGTGGCAGAAAAGGCCTGAAGTTAACCAATAATAATAAATTTTAAAAATAATTCCCAAGCTAAGAAATGAGATGAAAGCTTTGAATTAGTTTTCATTTCAATAGAATTTTCTGTATGTATTAATGCTATTCCCATATATATTTCATCCAAAAATGATATTACATTAAGAACTATATCCATCAGTTTATTGTTATATAGGGAAAAAGATTTTGCCATGATATTATGTTATCAAAATAATAGAAGTATTGAAAATGATTATTGCTTTCAGATTGACATTATCATATTAGAAATGATTCACTATTTTTAGAGTTGGCCATTTTAAACTATTTACCTTGTATCTAGACTAAAAGAATGTCATAAAAGAATTGACTATCTTAATTCCCATTTTTAGAATCCAGGAGAAAAAACTTGATGAGAATTAATTTGATTAATATAGTTATAAATGCCTTTTGGCATATATATTTTAAATATTTGAAATTGACTTTCTTCATATTGCAATGTGTAGTAACTGCTTCAACTCATTATCAGTTAAAATAATGAAGTAAGAATTACTCATTAATTGGATTAATTTTCAGTGAAATTGATAATCTAACAGAATCTAAATATACAATGGCTAACCTGTTAGAAATCAAAAGTTAATTTTTCAAACTAATTTTGTCATTTTTACACATTAAATAACATGATCGCAAAATCTGGAGATAGATTTCCAAACTCTTACTCTTTTTATGTGTGTTGAAATATAATAGATGTGACTTTATTGTTGATAGCACTTTTGATGGTATTTAAATTATTATATAACTACTGGTGTTTTTCCATAATTTTAATTTCAAACTAAGAAAGTAGAGTGCAATAATATTGTATTCAATAATGTTTATTGACATAACAATAACTTTCAATTGCCTATTCCCTATTTTCATTTAATTATGAAAAACTATCAAGCCAATAAATAATCCCACTCATTGATTCTAGAGGCACAAAATTACTGTTTAATTCAATTTATTTAACTCTCTTCAGCACTCTATGAAAAGAACTGTCAACACAATGTTAGCATTTCAATCCTTTGCTATGTTTTGTTTGTTGACAATGGTAGCAATGTTATTGCTCTGCCAAAACAATTTGCTTATCTTCAGTACCCATTGTACCCTGTTCCCCTTCTGTCAACTGTTTTCAAATTCCATCTGTTCTCTTCCTGAAGTGATACAATGTTGTGAAGAATTACCATATTACTCTTAAAATGAAGAAACACAATTCATTACAGTGAAAGTATCCAAAACTTAAAAATATAATAGTTTCTTTCCCATACATGTTACGTGGAGTTTGTATTGAAGTCTGTATTTATGGTTGTCCTTCCAAACTCTAATACATGTTTTCTTAACAGAGTATCTGTATTTGATGTTTACTACTAATATGGAGAAGTATAGTTTCATATTCTTTAACATTTTTTTAAAATAATCTCTGCTTCAAAAATCTTATTTATGTAATTTCTGATTTCCTTTGTAATTATCACCTCCTCCAAAATGGTAAAAAGCTGTTTAAAAATAGAAATAGGAACTGTTATTTTCCTCTATGTTGTATGTTTACAATAGAGATTTCTTTTATGAATTTATAATGTACTTATTGTAATACTAGACATTTTGAACTCTTGCCTAAAACATGTAGAAAGCAATATAGTGTTGAATAAGGCACATTGAGTCTCTGTGTTTTATTAGCTGTGCATATTATTTCAATTCTTAACCAGTCCAATTGTATTATTTTCTGTATAATATGAAGTGTCACAAATTTTACTTACAATAATATTTAGCATTTTAACATCACTCATTATCTATGTAAAACAGTGACATTATTTAAAAATAAAGTATTTAATATGGAATTTATTAAAATATACTTTTCTTAATTCAACTCAAATGGAAAAAGAAAGAAGAATTAAAAAAGAATATGCTGTTATTTAGTATGAATATTTTTGAAAATATGTGAAATTACTATATAATTTCAGCATGCTTCAAATGTTTTCCTAGATGTTACCTTTTTAGGAAGACATGTTTTATATTTGTAAAATATAAATGTAAACTGTTATTTGTTCCAAGATGAGCATGTGGCTAATCAATTAAATAGAAATTGAAGTTTGAGTGTCATCATAAAGACAGCTCATGAGTGTATGATAAAAAGAATGATTAAATGCCCAGTTGTTTAGTAGTCACAAGGAAGACTTAGGAGATGAGCTGTTTGTTGCCCCATTTCAAACACTGTCATGAAACTGAAGATGATATTTCTTTATGGACTATGTCTGGATAAATGATGAAATGTGTTATAGAAAATATTAATCTGAATCTGGGGTTTCTACCCCACCTTTGACCATTTTGTTTTGGGATAAAATACACATATAACCTTATATTTGCAATAAGCCTTAATCATCACAATCGCTGGAAAAATATCTACCCTCTATTCTACTAAAACTTACTTTCCTACTAATAACCCAGAGTTATTACTTACTTTGTTTCATCTGGGCTGCACTTCATTCCAATTGGCTATTCCTCTGGACCATGTTTTCCTGACTCACCTAACTCATTGCTGCTTTTCTCTCCTCCTTCACCATCTCCTCCTCATGGTTCTCCTCCTTCAACCAGGTCATTCCAAACCCACCTACCTTTAATCCCTCGGGTAATTGACTGTAGCCACTTTTATTTATTCGATAGTTTTAAATCAAGGAACAAGGGTTGCTCAAAAACAGATTGTAAACCTGAGAAATCACTTATAGGTCTAGACTTTTAGGTATAGAATTTACCATTAAAGTACATACCAACAGACTAAACACAAACAAACATGCCTTTAAAAGAAGTGAATATAGAACTCTTGAGGGATTAATGTGTCTGAAAGAAGATCTTTATCAGAAATTTAGTAATAATAGTCAACCAGTGCTTACCAATATGTCAATATTCTTGTCTGTAAGTGAGTATTTTATGTGTGTTCCTCTAAGATGCCAAGAAGCTTCCATTTCTTATAATAGTCACCTTCTCAATAATATGTATGAGATGTTAGCTTTCTTCTTATCTCTATCTGAAAATGGTGTCTATTGAAATCATGGGCCAAATAAAACAACCAATCTAATGCTTTTTCTCAATGCTTTACTTACATGATACAAATTGTAACTGATTAAACATTCATCCACTCCCCTCAAATTTTCACTTGTTAACATCTTAAACCTCAATCTGGTGGGAATAGAAGGTGAACTCTTTGGAAGGCAGTTAGAGTGTGTAGTCTACATGAATAAGATTAGTTTATTCTGTGAGAGTAGAGAGCAGGCAGCAGGGAGAAAGCATTGGGGGGAGGAGCAAGAATGTAAGAGATCACACCTTTTATGAGAAACACAAAGGGGAGAGAGAGAAAGAGAGAGAGAGAGAGAGAGAGAGAGAGAAATTTGAAATACAGTAAGGTTACATAATTCCAAAATCCACCACCAGTGACATACTTCCTCCAGCATGGCCACCCACACCTCTTAAACCTCTCTGAACAGTGCCCCCCAAATGTGGACAAAGTTGTAGACCGAGTTTCAAAATCTGAGTCTGGGAGGGATAATCTTTTCAACAAAACAAAATTAAGGTAGACTGTGATTCTAAGTTCTTACTCACATTGAAGGCGCCTTCACCATCCTCTCATTGTCTGTAATTGGAAAGGATTTTTGCACTAAATATAAAGACTTAATTGTAACTGAATCATAGAATAGAAATATGTATTGAAAATATTTAATGTATTAATATTAATCAATTAAGAATTATAAATAAAAACCTAGGATTCCCTTTAGTAAATTAATATACCAAGTCCCCAGACTGGTAATATTTGAGCAATATTGGTAGTACTTTAAAATTCTGAAAAGAAAAATAAATTCACCACGTTTTTTAAAATTTTTTATTAAATATAATCTTCAATTACATTTCAAGTAGTAAAACCTTTCCTGGTTTCCCCCCTCCCCAAAACCCCCTAACCCCTCCTCCCATTCCCTGCCTCCAAGTATATGCCCCTCCACCCGACCCACTCCCACCTCCCCCCCCCCTTCGATTTCCTCTTTTTGGAGCATCTATTGAGCCTTCACCTGACCAAGGACAACTCCTCCCACTGATGCCCAAAAAGGCATTCCTCTGCCACATTTTGGCTAGAACCATTGGTTGATGGTTTAGTTCCTGGGAGTCCTGGGGCGTCTGGGTGGCCAACATTGTTGTTCTTTCCATGGGGCTATAAACCCCTTCAGCTCCTCCGTACCACCCTCCAACTCCTCTTTTGGGGACCCCACTCCCAGACCAATGGTTGACTGCTAGCGTCTGCCTCTGTATATGTAAGGTTCTGGCATGGCTCCTCCGAAGACAACCATGGCATGCCCCTTTTGCAATGCACTTCTTGTGGTCTATAGTAGTGTTGTGGTTTGGTGACTGTTTATAGAGTGAATCCCCAGGTAGAGCAGTCTTTGGGTGACCTTTACTTCAGTTCCTGCCCCACACTTTGCCTCCATTATTGCTCCTGTATGTATATTGTTCCCTTTCTCAGAGGAACCCAAGCTCCCCAACTTCAGTCCTTGAGCTTCCTGTGGTGTGTGAATTGTAACTTGCTTATTTTGAGCTTTTGGGCTAACATCTACTTATCAATGAGTGCATAACATGTGTGTTCTTTTCGCCAAGTTTTTTTTAAAGTTTTATTTATTTATTTTATAAATCTTTAAGATTTATTCATTAATTTATTTTATGTATTTGAGTATACAGTCTCTCTCTTCAGACACACCAGATGAGTGTATCAGATCCTATTTTAAATGGTTATGAGGCACCATGTGGTTGCTGGGAAGTGAACTCAGGACCTTGGAAGAGCATTCAGTGCTCTTAATCACTGAGCCAACTCTCCTGCCCCAATAAGTTTGAATAATGTTTTAGATCTACTTTCTGTAAATTTCTCAAAGAAACTATGAAACTTGCTATCTCACTCTCCATACAGCTGCTTGCATTTAATTAGAGGCTTTCTTTCAAGAACAGTATATATCTTAAGAATCTGTTTGTAGAAATTGAATATTCCACTATAATTGTGCCAAATAATTTAATGAAATGTAACCATTTCAAAGTAAAAATAGCTATTAAATTTCTATAGGCTTTACCATATAATTGGTTACTAATTTCCTGTGCTCTCTTTGGGGGGGCATAATATATAAAGCCTTAAGTAAATTAGATCAAGCCTATCGAGCAGTTTTGGATATTGGGACTGATTCCTCAATACTTAATAGTGAGAAAAGTCTTGCTCTCTACTTCTCTGAATTAGTTAAGTAAGTGTTATGCTTTAAAAAATATTTCACTCAATATCACATTTTTAGAATTTTATATCATTGTTTATATTTAAAATATTCTTAATTAAATTTTGTGTTTAAGGCTCACATGGGTTCCAATGCACCCAAAATATGTATGCACATAGAGATGATAGTGCAAATGTGTACTGTCTCTTCACTGAAACTAACCAGTTGGGAAGATAATGAAATCTTCCTAAAGGCCGTTAAATAGACTTTAAGACCTTACTTATGGCATAGTTTATGTCTTTTATATGAATGCTTGATTTTTGGCAGGGTCTTAATCTCACTGACTAGGGTATGAATACCAAAGCCTGAATCACCATTCAGCTTTCTCTTGATAACCTCAATAGGCAATTAAGGAACTTCATTCTAGTCTGAAAAGTGAGAAATTAAAAGTCCATTTCCTAATTTGATATTATCAGAAAGGTTGATCCCAGAGTTCTTCCTGCAATGTTTGCTGAGAGTAAACCATTACTATCTGAAACTTTTCTACTAGGTTGAGATTTCTTTGTATTTTAAACTGAAAAGAACATTTCTCTTATTTTTATTGAAATTTCAAGTTTTCCTGTTTTTAAATATAATTTCAAGTTATCTGAGGCAAGAAGAAAATCTAAAGGATTCAATACCATATATTTCCTTGTTTTCCAAGGTCTATAGTCTGCCACCTTTTATCCATCTTTTAAATTTCCATGTATAACTTTGTTCAGTTGATTTTAACATTGCACAGTGAAAGAAATAAGATAAAATATATTTAAACTAAACCTTTGAGAAAAATAAATGTAATTTCATATTTGCTCAACTTTATTTATAAAATAAGATAGATGACTTCAGTTTCCTTTAGCATCTTTTTCATAGATTTATATCAGAAGTAAAATGGAGCCCAGAGGTATTGGTTTACTATATACACGGGAAACCTGGCTTTCAGCATGCTTCATAAATGCCTGTCAAATGCTCTGTTATCTACCTTCATCCCTAAACACCCAGGGAATATTCTGTATTTTTATGTTTCAGAGTTTAAGATTAAGACTGATACCATATTATAAAGCACTGTATAGTAAGTACTATTTGGTTGCTGGCTTCTCGAACTTTCTTGAGCCATAGGCAAAGCTGTTAGTCATATCCTGTCCTCTTATGTGTTTGAGAAATTTCCACTGATATCTACTGTTATCTTAGTGCAATAGTTCCAAGAAATTATGCTGAAAATATTGCTGAAGTTTTGCACTTTTGATGGGAATAGTCAAAATGTAAATAATCTCACACTGAAGAAGCTGTAGTGAGTTCCAAACCTATTTGGTAACATGATGAGTTTCAGGCCAACTAAGACTAGAAAAACAAGACCCTGTTTCAACAACAACAACAACAACAACAACAACCATAAAAACCTCACATGAATATGGCTTTTCACCAAGAGAATGATTATAAATGAATAAACCTCATTTTCTGGTATTAACTACTCAATAACATAATACAAAGTCTATCATGTTTCAGATGTTTTAATGCACAGGGTCCAACATGGATTATGGCAATATATTTTTGAAGACACAGCATATTTAATGAAATATCAAGTCTAGTATAAGAGGGACAGACACTCCTCCAAATAAAAATAATATTCACCAATGTCTTATAGTGTCCAAAAATAGAGTTACTATACAAAAGGAGGACAATATCATTTCTTAGTACTTCATGCTAGCAAAGCAAAAACACAAGTTTCAGGAATGGGTTATTTGTGTTGATAGCCACTGGGAATCACATAACCTCCCAAATATTGTAGGTTATTACCAATACTTTTGCCTACCCTCCAAATCTTGATAATAATGCCCTACTGCTGAAGATGTCATATAATTGCATCATAGAATATAGTGAAACTGGGCTGAAAGGATAACACCATTTCAAAAGCCAGTAGTCATTAGTGAGAAAGTTCTCTAATTGATAGCCTTTATCTCAGGTAGAACAACTTTAAATATTTTGAAAACTATTCATGGAGATTGCATACAATGATGTTTATCATAATGAGAGGATTACTTTACAATATAAATTGACTTAGGTATATCTCAAAATAAAATGTTTAGAAGAATGTGTAAAAGATTCAAGTTAAGATTTCATAAGACATTGAGTGGCATTGTGTCTGACACACACAAATGCTTACTTCTAATATTTCTGAGAACTATATCATATTCAGATGTTTATAACATATTAAACATTTTATATATAATAGTAATGTATTTAGATATGTGTTGATATTAATAAATATGCACCTAGGTAGTTTCTCAATAATTCAGTAGGTTATATAATTTGTAGTTGATACTTAAATGACTAAGACTCCAAATTTGTGAAAGTGAGAGACAAATTCAGGAAGCATTAATCCATAAGTAAATGAGAAGTTCTTGTATTCTGGCATGAATACTGAGATACTTGGCATTGTCTAAATTCTGACAATAAGTAACTATTAGGAAGTGTGGCTATAGGAACAATCACTTGTGTTTTCTAATTGAGTTTGTTGGATTTATGTTGCTTTATACAACTTAGGTAAAGTAAAGTGGTCCTGGAGATTTTTTTCTCCAGACTTTGGTAAATTATAGACTTAATTGACTCAATTAGACTAATTTCATCATTTATGAATGAGTTATTTGTATGTAATTGAAATGAGTCTTGTGCACAGCACTTGAAAATATTCTCAAAGTAATGAGGAAAATGAACTAAATTGAATTTGGTGGGTTAGAAAAATGGGCTTCATTCAGAAGCAGAATTCAAAATGACTAGCTCATTCTCTTTGTGTAACTGAGTTATAAAAAGCAAGCCACAGTTTCTTCTGTTGTCATGAATTACAGATGCTAATTGTAATTTGGGTGTCTAAGAACCATAATAGCTTTATTTGGAGTTGCTGCTTACACTTTCCGTATTAAAGAAAATTACACTGGAAACTAAATAATGTCTCTAGATGTAGATCTCCCAGGTTACAGGATTGCTATTCCCAGGGCTGAAAAAAGGTTGACTTTTAGTCATTATTCATAGGAAAAATCTTTTATCTGTACTGGTCAATGACATGAAGGTTTATTTTTTAATATATTTTTTAAAATTTTATCTAACTTAAATCAAAAAGTATAATTTTAATCATCAGATAAATTGAAAGCAATGTTCTTATAAAATGCATGAAGAATAAATGTTAGTATTAGAAAGCCACATGTATGGATCAATGTATGCAAAATATATAAAAGTAGTTCAGGTAGTGATTATTTTTAAATGTGCTGCATACCACTGTATGGAATAAGTTTAAAATGACAAGAATGGAGAATGACAAGATAGAATTTATCCTTTATTATGTGCTCATTAATTTTCACTGTCTAGGAATGGAGATATGTAATTAAAAGCTATTTATTGCTGGCACATTATTAAGATAATCCTAGTTAATTTGATTAATTTGAATTTGAAAATATTATGTAATATTTCCAATACATTCTTTTACTCTGTAATTTACACTTAAATATTTTTATATTAGTTATTTGCATTCAAATCAGGTAGGGTAACTTCTAGTTCTAGCCAAATTGAAGAAGCACCACCTTTCTCTCAGACATATCCTCTTAATATTTATATTAGTTACTTTTTATTGATTTGATAAAACCCCATGACCAAAAGTGAGTTATAGAGGGAAATTTTTATTTTGGTTTACGATTCCAGGGGGATAAAGTCAATCATGATAGGAAGACATGGCAATATGGTGTAGGCATGGCAGCAAGTGCAGACAGTTGAAAAATCACACCCTGAACAAAAGCATGAAACACAAAGTGAAGTGGGAGTAAGGTGAGGTTATAAACTCTCAAAGCCTGTCTCCAGTTATGTAATTCTTTCAGCAAGGTTGCACCTCCTCATAATGTCTCTAAAGAGTACCATCAACTGGGGATCAACTATACAGATCCCTGAATTTATGGAAAACATTATGCATTTAAAAGCACATGACTCCCAGCATCCACATCTGCATTGGTCATTTTCTTGCAGAACCTCCCAAGGAACAGATATACCAGGCTCATGCCAGCAAGCACCTCATGGCAACAGCAACATTGTCAGGGTTTGTGTCTGTAGACAGGATGGATTCCCAGGTGGAGCAGTCTCTGGATGGCCTTTCCTTCAGTCTCTGCTCCATTTTTGTCCCTGTCTTTAGCATCCTCATAAAGGCAAAGGAGAGGGGGTAGAGGTCAATTTGTGGAGGGGTAACCAGGAAGGGGGATATCATTTTATATGTAAATGAATGGAATGATTAATAAAAATCTAAAATAAAAATATTTTAAAAATTAAAAATTAAAAAACAAATTAAAAAACAAATAAGCAACAAAAAACCCTACCTCATGACTAATATCTTGAATATAAGAAGTATAAGGAAGTTCTGAATGGTAGATTGAAAGCGGGAAGGATAATGGAACATATCAGAAATAACACAGGAGTAAGTTTCTTCACATTTCTTATTGCATCCATGTCTTAAGCAGGTACCACAGAAACCTCCAATTTAGAATCACCAACTAAAAGAAAGCAATAATGAAGTTGAAACATAAGAGTTCTTTGGAAAGTCAGTTGGATGGTGTTTGGCTGGGGCAAACATGTGAAGGAATGTTTCATTAAAGTGGACACAGATGTAGAAGGCTAAGGCATACTCTTGAAAGAATGTTTCACTGAAGCACACAGAGAAGAGAGGATGTTCTGCTAAAGCAAGCATGTGAAAGGACATGTAATGAAAGGTTCTTTGCTAATGACAGGCATGTATTGGTCAGCTTTACATGGTGCATTTGTCAGAACTCTATGGAGAGAAATACCCTAAAATGTTTCTGGTGGTGTGCTAAAGTTTGTTGCCACTTTCAAGAATTCGGACTGATTGGATGATAATGCTGAGGCAAAGCCAGTGCAAAGGCAAGGCCTGTGGAGGTTAGGTGGTGTTTGCAGGGTATAAATAGGACTCCACAGAGTGATTGAGACTGAACTTGGCTTGTTTGTATAGCTAGCTGTGCAATGTTTGTGGGTCTCCCATCTTTGCTGATCTTTGTTTCCCTGAGAGAGGACAGCTGAGAACATCTCCTGGTGTTCCTGTTGGTTCCTCTTACTTACTCGAGCCAAGACTGAGGTCTGGCTGTCTTTTCAAGGTCTTGTCACCACTATTGCTCACCTGACTTTACTGAACTGGACTGCTGGTGTATTCCTGAAGTGCTTGCTAGTGGATTGAGCTATAGCTGCCTGCTAACTTGTGGATTAAACTGCTAATTTCCAGACAACACAGACAGGAGTTACTCCAGAGAACCTTTCTAAACAGGTCCACCTCCCTGAATCCTTTTGTTTCCACTACTTTTGGTGGGTGATGGGTTGTAAGGAATGTTTAAGAACCATCATTAAAAATAGAATTTGAAAAAATTAAAGTTACACGATACATGTGTCCTCTAGACAAAATAAGCATAATGTGTGACCAACATAAATTTAACAACAATAATTACTTACTAAGCCAAAAACAAACGTAAAAGATAATGCCCTTTGTTGCCTGTACAACCTGTTCCAGCACTTTCTATTTAGCACTCCGCATTCTACCACAGAAGAAAAAGTAAAATCTTAATTCCCACTTCTGCTGGCACCAGCAAGACTCAGAACAAGAGCTAATAACTTATAACCTGATATTTTTCTATATTTTACACAGGAATGGTATTGTTGATGTTAGTAGATGGTCTTCAGTGAATACTTTAACAGAAACAAGCTTAATACCAATTACCCTACCATGCAATTGTCAGGCTTGTAAGCCAGGATGCAGTGAAACCACCAAACTGGATCACTCAGTGGACAAAGTGAGCAAAAAGAAGGGGAGTCTCATCAGCTTTAAAGAGAGAGCTTGCAGTAGGATATGGTCTGTAAGCTCCATAAGTCTGGGAGTTAGAGTAGTGGAGGGTGTCTATAGGCCAGGAAAACTTGGGAGCTATCACAAAGAGTTTGCTTTGTTGTGGGATTGTTTAATAGGGAAATAGATGCACCATTGCTGGAACTAGTGAACTGTATGCACGGATAAAGGAAATAATGACTTTTTTCCTGAGAAACACAAACCAACTTCACAAGATTTCTGAAAAATGCTAAATTTAGGTAGCAATACTCCTGTTTATTTACTAAGAGTCTGGGCTGATATAAGCCCAGATGATATTTAGGACATTATCAGTGGCAATGTGTAATAGTACTTTGGGTACTTTATTGGGATCTTTTTCCTACAACACTTATGCACACCAATCCCTCCCATCACCCAACATGACAATACTAGATAAACTAAAAAGAAGGGTAGAAGGGTAAAGGAGTGTTGATCTTGCTAGACTATATCCTGTTGATTAGGGGAGTTGAGTTCCTTGGGACAAGGTTGATCTTTCTCATCAGAATATTTCCATCCAGAAACCAGTAATCCAGCAAGCAGGAAAAGCAATCAGCAACCAACAACAGCAGCAGTAGAAACTAGCAGCAGGGATCAACAGTAACAAGGACAGGAGCAGGGGGCAGACAGCAGCAGCCACCAGAGCCTTTGGCATTTAAATGCTCTGGCATTTATATATACTCACAAGAGTCCCCAGGACTCCAAATTTAAACTGTCTTCAGATGGCAGAATCACACCCATTAGTTCACAAGACAGATCATAGCAACTGTGGATAATTTGAAGCAACCCTTTATCCCACATCTGGGATTAAAAAAAAACATATTCACATAAAATAATTTAGTTTTGAAAGAAACCAGAATTCTCACTGTAGCACTGCAATTTGTGGGCTCCACATGGACTTAATAAGATTGAGCAAGGAATTGATTTGTTTCCAACTATCTAGTGGCCATTGTTTTACAATTTTGTCATATACAGAATCTGATGGGTTGGACAAATTCTTCCTCATAGACAGATTGTTTATCATTACATGGATGAAATAAGGAACAAAGTGCTAAATGCAGACTAATTACTACCAAGAGCCACTATTCTTCCTCTGTGAAGCACCATCACCATAAGAAATAGACATCTCTCTAAGAATGAAAAGCAAAATAGTGCAGGAAATTACTTCTTCGTCACTCCATTTCCTTCTATTCATTTTCTGTCATTAGGTGAATCGGGAAGCTGAAGTTCTACTACATGTAACTAAAAAATACAGTGGCATAAAAATGCCTCAGTAGGAGCTGAACTTTCATATTCATTCAGAATCGTTAAGGAAGTAAGAACTAATCAATATATTGAACTGGAGAGTATTACTAGATGAACATAGTTAAGTGACTTTTCATCTCACTTTTCTACCGTAATAATTAGAAAACAAATTTCAGTTTTGACAGAGTGACATCCGGGAGTCTAGCAAGAGTCTAAACATCCGTATCAAACTGAACATCACAATTATATAGTACATAGTATCCCTTATTATAATGTCCATGCTATTTAGAATAAAGCAGAAAAAAATTCAAAATATCACCCAAAATCAAAACAAAACAATCAAACAACAAAAATGGAGAGAACTGTTGTTGTGAGAAAAGAACATAAGCCAATGTCAAATCTGGTGTTAGATTTACTATTAGCTGGGGAATTTGAGGCAGGTAGTGTAATCCACCCAGTCTATAAATAATTATGGTGTCTCTTAAAATGAATGAAGCAAAATGAAATCTAGAAAAATGAATGTAGCTCATTAAGAAATCACTAAAAGGAAATAATAACTAAAACAAAAATCCATGAAGAAAACCAGACAACTTTCTAGATGAGTACAGTAATATAATGAAGATAATAGGTTAAAAGAAATAAACTGAGTACAAATTGATATAATTTGTCTCATATGAATGTCAAAAATGAACTGCAATTAAATTAAATAAAGATCATTTTAAAGATGAAAGAGACCATTAGAAAAACTAGAATTCACAAAATGGAAGCATGCTACACATCATCATTGAGAAGGCTTCCCAAATGTTATGAATGCAAGAACATGAATGATTTAAGACATCTGGGAATCCAAAAGTTAGAGAAATCACACTGAACTCTGAATTAAGATAAAGCAAATACTTCCTGAAAAGGGTAATAGGGGCTGTAAAGAACTGAATTTATTTATGAAACATCCAATGAATAAAAATTAGCAAATAAAAATATTGTATTCAAAAAAAAGATAACTCAAGAATAGCAGAAAACCTAAGCTGATACCATACAAAGTAGAAAGAAGTAAAAACAGTAAAAAATAAATATGACACACAAAATGCACACAACAAAAAACTCTTATAAAGAAAGTACTTGAGGCAATGTCAAACAGAATAATAAAAAGAAAATATATTGCGATCCAACCTTTTAAATAGTGACTGAAGAGAAATGAATTGACAACAGCTTATACCAAAGGCAAAACTTCTCAAACACACATACACACACACACACACACACACACACACACACACACACACACTCATCTTAATCTCAGGAACCTGTCAATAATTCATATGTCAAAATTTATATCATATTATGTTGCCTACACATTTTAGCTCATATACATTTAGCTCATATCATTCCTAGGTTAAGGTTAAGATCAAGAAACATTCCATTTTTCAAAAAAGCATTTTGCATGGAAAATATCTATGATAAAATTGAAGAAATTTATACTGATAAATTGATAGGAATAAAAATATTCCTAAGTTGATTGAAATTAGAATTATAAACATTTTCTGATAAAATTGAAGATTTATGTGGAAAAGATTTCTGATAAAAAATATGGAAAAACATTAAAATTGAAGATTATCATGGAAAATTCCTAAGGTTTTTGAAAGTGGAATTATAAACATTTTCTGATAAAACTGAAGATCTACAAGGAAAATATTTCTGATAAAATTCAAGAAATATATAGAAAAATATGTTAAAACTGACTATTTCATGGAAAATTATACAGATAAAATGGAAGGTATAAAAATGTTCCTAAGTTGATTTAAAGTAAAATTATAGACATTGATAAAATTGAAGATTTACATGGAAAATATTTCTGATAAAATTGAAGAAAATATAGAAAAATGTTAAAATTGAAGATTATCATGGACAATTATACTGATAAAATGGTAGGCATAAAAATATTCCTAAATTGATTGAAAGTGGAATTATAAACATTTTCTGACAAAATTGAAGATTTACATGGAAAATATTTCTGATAAAATTGAAGCAATATATAGGAAAAATGTCAAAATTAAAGATTATCATGGAAAATAATACAGTTAAAATGGTAGACATAAAAAACATTACTAAATTGAGGGAGGAATCACAAATATTTTCTGATAAAATTGAAGATTTACATGAAAAATATTTCTGTTAGACTATGTTTTTTGTAGGGGAATTGAGTCCATTGACGTTGTAAGATATTAAGGAATAATGATTGTTGCTTCCTGTTATTTTTGATATTCTTTTTATGTTTGTGTGGTTACTTTCTTTTGGATTTGTTGGAAAAAGATTATTTTCTTGCTTTTTCTAGGGTGTAGTTTCAGAAAATGTTTTTAATTCTTCTTTCAATCAATTTAGGAATTTTTTATGCCTACCATCTTATCTGTATAATTTTTCATGAAATAGTCAGTTTTAACATGTTTTTCTATATATTTCTTGAGTTTTATCAGAAATATTTTCCTTGTAGATCTTCAATTTTATCAGAAAATTTTTATAATTCCACTTTCAATCAACTTAGGAATATTTTTATACCTACCAATTTATCTGTATAATTTTTCCATGAAATAGTCAATCTTAACGTGTTTTTCTATATATTTCTTCAATTTTATCAGAGATATTTTCCATGTATATTTACACAATGGAATACTACTCAGCAATTCCAAACAATGAATTTATGAAATTCTTAGTCAAATGGGGAACATGGGGAGGGAAGAGGGCTTATGGGACTTTTGGGGACGGGGGAACTGGGAAGGGAGGAAAACATTTGGAATGTAAATAAAGAATATAGAAAATAAATAATAAAAATTAAAAAAGCATTTTAATGGAGTTAGCTATTTAATTGTTTCTGAAATAGGTCATTTTTGTATCTATTATAAGGAAAAAATTTCATTTTCTACTTTTAGATATATAATTTTTACCAGTACCACTTTATTAATAAACATGGTCAATAGTGACCATAATGAATGGCACTTCAGAGAACTAATATAGGAAATATGTTTCTTGAAAAAGGCATAAAAGAAAAAATGATAGGTGTGAATCATGAATAGTAGAGATAACAATTTTTGTGAGTTGTGGTACAAGTGGAAGAAAACAAAACAGATGGTAGTTATTCCAAAAAGGCCAGACCTTGAGCATGTTTTATGCATGCATTTATAACATTTTTAAGTTCCTGTATGCCTCGGCCATGTTGTATAAGGAAATTTTCCATTGTAGTCATACACTGCCTCTGGCTCTTCTGATCTTTTCAACACCCTCATCATGATGATTGCTCAGCATTTGGGAGAGGAATATGATACAGATGTTCCATGTATGTACATGGCAGTATCTCTACCATGTGAATATGACCTCTAGTACCAGATACTTGAACACATAAGCAAGGAAGACAGTTTAAACCTATAAGTTGAATAGTGGGCTACAGAATGAGATACTGTCTCAAAAATAAAACAAACAACAACAAAAACAAAACAAAGGAAAACATAGTAAGAAAGAAAATGAAAAGTAAAGATAGTAGTACCTACAAGAGATCCTGTAGTAGTTCACCCATCCTTGCTTTGGTTTACTTATTTTCAGAATTTGTTCTTCTATACATAATTAGAAGGCTCAAATAATTGAACTGAACCATTAGTACAAAAATTCCCAAAACTATAGCAAAAAGCAAATTTTCATGTTTAATTATAATAATATTTTGTATTTTATATAATAAAGGAAATAGTTTTATACTACTCTATTTATGAACTCATGAGATGTAAGCTTATATACTATTCTGCTTCTTCTAGCAAATATAAAACTTTCTTGTATTATCTTTTGGTATATTTCTGACTCAAGTTAGAAAACATCTTGCATTTCCATTGCAAATGATTACTCTTAATCTTCTTTCTCTGCATCTTGAAATTCTCACTTTTATTCTTTTTCTTTCAATAACTTATTTATTTTTATTCACTTTAAATCCTGATCACAGTCCATCTCCCTCCTCTCTTCTCAGTCCTGCCCTTAGAACCCTCTGCACATTACCCTATGATGTTCTCTTCACAGAAGGTACCCCCTGGGTACCAGACCACCCTGGGACATGTAGTCCAAGCTGGACTAGGCTCATTCTTTTGCACTGAAGCCCAAGCAGTCCAGGTAGGGCAAGGAGATCCAATGGCAGGGAACAGAGTCAGAGACAGCTCCTTCTTTGATTGTTAAGGGACACACATGAAAAGCAAGCTGCACAATTCCTACAAATGCTTTAGGGGTCTAGGTCCAGACCATGCATGCTCCCCAGATGCTTGCCTAGGCTCTGTCCTCCTGGCTCCATGTTAACTCTGTAGGTCTGTGCTGTCATTGGCCCCTCCAGCTCGATCACTTCTATCCTCCCACTCTTCAACAATATTTCCTGTGCTCTGCCTGATATTTGGCTGTGGGTCTCCCCATCTATTTCCATCAGCTGCTAGATGAAGCCTCTCTAGAGACACTTATGCTAGGTTCCTGTCTGAAAGCATAATCGAGTATCATTAACAGTGGTTGATTGCCTCACATGGGATAGGTCTCAAGTTGAGATAGTCATTGAAAAAGCTCTATTTTTAAAGGAAATGGGAAGTGATATGAAAGTCTTATAGAGTTTCTTTGATTTTATAAATTAATAACAATTTATTACTTCACGAGAGTTTTATTGAAAGCGATCTCATCTTTCAGTAAATCAACACACTGAAATTGCACTCAGGGGAAAAACAGAAATGAAACAATTATTTATTCAATAATCTGGTTTTATCTAAACAACAACTATATTTAATGAAGGAGCAAGAAAAAAAATGTGAGGATATACTCCACTCTTACATTTAGATAAAATTTGAGTGCTCAATGTATGATGAATCATCAGTGAATGATACATCAAAACAAAATAATGTTTGACTGTGAAGGAGGAATGCTCAGTGAAGAAGAAAACATTACAAAAGGGCCTGAAGAAACTTTGGGGGATGCAGATTTGCTAATTACCTTAAATGTAGTAACAGTATCAAATGTGAATGCGTATGTCAAAAGTTTGCAAATACTTTAAATCAGGCAGTCTAAAGCGTAATAATTTGATGTATCTCACTTATATTCTAATTCCATTAAAGTGTTGAGATCAATTAGTTTAATACAAGAATAAAAATCTCTATTTGCTGAGATATCTATTTGCTAGAAAACTAGGAAACTCTATACTTATTCAAGTGCCTCCAACTTCACAGATGAGGTATAATGTGCTTATATGGAAAAAGCAAAGGAAAACAATATCCACTTGACCACATGCTGAGTGATAAAAGAATTCAGAATGACAGATTCTTTATGCAGAAGTTCTTGTCTATGTAGTCATAGGTATAATGGAAAGGGCTCAGGAAGTAAGAAAAGTTCAAAACACATTGATATTAAATGTTATATAACAGACCCTAAGTCACAGACATGAGACTTATGTATGACCCAAGAATTTCTAAATTCCTCCTTCTCATGGAAGTATGACCATAAGAAATTGGAATGCTTCCCCATTAAGAGTTGGAATATAGTCACTGGTGCAACATCCCTTACCAAGATTGATGGTGTAAGCTCCTTCTACATGAAGTTTTGTTTTAATGACATTGGGATTGGAGTCAGGGGTCTCATAGATATGTCTCTAGATAAGTGAATGAATAGTAAGTTATATTCAAATCCCCTTAGTCCCTTGTTTTCTGAAATTTAAATTGTGCTTTTCTTTTATTTGCATTTTTCAAAAGATGATGGTTCTAAACAAGATGGGCCTAATCCTATTTTGAGCCTTATAAATAAAATGGCAATTATCAGCTCTCCACTTGAGGGAGTAAAGCTTAAATTCTTTAAAGGAAGAAAACTTCAACTTTCATCTTAAATTAACAAATTTGAAAGTAAGAAACACTAAAACCTTTTAATGCATGAAAACATGGAATCCATCAACTATGACTCCCACTTAGTCCTAACCAGACCAACTAGCCTATCAATTTTGGCCTATATGTGGCATTATTTTAGGGCAGATTCAGGAGAAAATTATTTTTCCTATTAAGTACTGGATAAAATGAACATTATAGACTATATGAGCATCACAATATAAAAGCCTATAATTGCCTAAGAAAGCTTATAAGAAATTGACAATTACATCAAAGAATATTAAAACTACTCTCTGATCCCTTGCTATTCTCTCTAACAAACTAAGTTCTGAGTTACTCCTCACACGAAGGATATCATACATTACTACTGAGAAATAACAATCTTTCCCCAATCATCTATATCCAGATATTAAAAAGCTAATATTAATAATAATAATAATAATAAGAAGAAGAAATATTAATCAATGAGGAAATAAGCCACTTCACAAATCAGGCTAGGATAGAAAATGAAATTCACAGGCGGGATAGTTTATAGGCTGGAAAAATTCATCTTGGCTATAAAATATAGTCAAGAAGTCATGAAAATTGAAGTCTCTGACACTTGTAACCGATCCAAGCTCAGGTATTTTTAGGAGGAGTATAGGCATGTTTACACTAAAGCCAACAGAAGTGAAGGAACAAGGAGCCCTGGTAGGTATAAAACACTCAAAAACTCCCCAAACAATTCCCAAACCCATAGTATATTGTAAAGAACTTAGTGTATTCCATTTTTTCCTAATCTCTCTGCTGCTTTGAAAGGAGATTAATTGATACCTCAGTTGTCAAGCCGTTCATGAGATCTTCAACAAAGGTGATCTTTCATGTGGTTATCACATGGCAGTAAGTGCATTTGCTAAGCACATGCAGTCTTACTCCAATGTGATATTTGTGGTAGATGTGGCTAAGATTTTCCACTGAAGAATTTTCGACATGGATAAGTGTTGCTTTGATTTGAACCTTCTTGTTTGTATCAAATTTGAACACACAGATAAAGGATTTCCCACACTTACTGCACAAATGGGGCCTCTCACCATTGTGTACTATAAGGGAAAATTTCCTAGTTAAGATTTTCCCACATTGGTCACAACTATGGGATTTTCTTTTAATGGTCATTTCTTGAACATATTAACTGTAACTTTGCTGGTCAAATTGGTTAAAACATAAAGCCATAGTAATGATTATTGGAACATTGTACTTGGATAATTCCTGAGCACATAAAAGGCAGGAGGACCAGAACTGGGTAGACTGCCTCAGTCCAAAATGTAGATCTGACAATATATCACAAAACAACAGAGAGCTGGGGAATATTATAGGTTTTTTTTTTGAGGGCAGCTCTAGTAAGCCTAGTGTTGCATTTGTTGATCAAAGACATTAACGTAAAAAAACATAATTGACTTCTAAAAGTGATGGACTTGGAAGTTGCACATCACTGCAAATATTGGATTTAACCATAAGTCCTTCCTGTAAATTAGATAAAAAATTCTGCCAACCCCTAGGTCACACAATGGATTGGTTATTAAATTTCTATATTTTTAGCTTTTTATTTAAATTTATAAGTGTGACAAATAATTTTGGGTATCCTGTTAGATACTCTTTGCACTGGCTAGGTTTTAGTTAACTTGACACAAGTTAGAGATGTCTGAGAGGACAGAACTTCAGTTGATACAATATCTTCATAAAATAGGCTGTAGGCAAGCCTGTAGGAACTTTTCTTAATTATCGATTGATTTCAAAGGACACAATACACTGTTGGTGGTACCACTTCTGGGCTGGTTGTCACAGAATTTATAAGTATAAGCCATTAAACAACACTCTTCCATGGCCTCTGAATCAGCTCCTACCTCCTGGTTCCTGCCATATTTGAGTTACTGTCCCATTAAAAATGATGTGGAAGTTTAAGAACATATATTCTTGGCCCCCATCTTTGCTTCTGTAACTGAGCAGACAGGTACAGCCAGGTATGCAGGGAACACCCAAGTGTAAGATTGCTTGGGATACAACCTGCTAGGGTCCCACCTGCACCCAGAAGCTGGGCAGAACCGACACAGCCACCTGTGCACCTACCCTGCTAGGAGACATCGACTCTGCAGGGAGTCCGTGGTTAGAGGTGAAGACACCATCTTGACTCCTGCAACAGAGTGGGCTGTTACAGCCAGGAACACAGAGAACATCCGAGTGTAAGATCAATTGGGACTCGGTCCTCCAGGGCCCCACCTGCACTCAGGAGCTGGGAAGCCCCACAGCACTCTGTGCCAGGGGAAATCTGGTCACCCAGGGGTGCTGAGATAGACTTGCAAGCACACAGGAGGGACAAGCACCAGTCAGTGGCAGCAGGAAAAACTAACACCAGAGATAAAAAGATGGAAAAAGGCAAACATAGGAACATTACTAACAGAAATCAAGGCAATATGGCACCATCCAAACCCAATTCTCCCACAGCATCAAGTCCTGGATATCCCAACACAGCAGAAAAGCAACATTTGGATTTCCAATCACAGCTCATGATGCTGATAGAAGGCTTCAAGAAGGGCATAGATAACAAAGAAATATAGGAGAACAAAAGCAGATATTCTTCAGGTGAGAACTCTTTATTTAGCTCTATATCCCATTTTGTAATAGGGTTACTTGTCTCTCTGGAGTCTAAATTGTTGAGTTCTTTGTATATATTGGATATTAACCCTCTGTCAGATGTAGGGTTGGTAAAGATCATTTCCCAGTTAGTTGGTTGCTGCTTTGTCCTTTTGACAGTGTCCTTTGCCTTACAGAAATGTTGTAATTTTATGAGGTCCCATTTGTCAGTTCTTGATCTTAGTGCATAAACTATTGGAGTTCTGTTCAGGAAATTCTCCCCTGTGCCCATGTGTTCAAGGTTCTTCCCTAGTTTCCTTTCTATTAGTTTCAATGTGTCTGGTTTTATGTGGAGGTCCTTGATCCACTTGGAATTGAGTTTAGTGTAAGGAGATATGAATGGATCAATTTGCATTCTTCTGCATGTTGACCTCCAGTTGAACCAGCACCATTTGTTGAAGAGGCTATCTTTTCCACTGGATGGTTTTAGCTCCTTTGTCAAAGATCAAGTGACCATAGGAGTGTGGATTCATTTCTGGGTCTTCAATTCTGTTCCATTGATCTACATGCCTGTCACTGTACCGATACCATGCAGTTTTTAACACTATTGCTCTGTAGTACAGCTTGAGGTCTGGGACACTGATTCCCCCAGAAGTTCTTTTACTCTTGAAAATAGTTTTAGCTCTCCTGGGTTTTCTGTTATTCCAGATGAATTTTTGAATTGCTCTTTCTAACTCTATGAAGAATTGCGTTGGGATTTTGATGGGCATTGCATTGAATCTGTATATTGCTTTTGGAAATATGGTCATTTTTACTATATTAATCCTGCCAATCCATGAGCATTGAAGATTTTTCCATCTTCTGAGGTCTTCTTCAATTTCTTTCTTCAGAGACTTGAAGTTCTTGTCATATAGATCTTTCACTTGTTTGGTTAGAGTCACACCAAGATACTTTATATGGTTTGTGGCTATCGTGAAGGGTATCATTTCTCTTACTTCCTTCTCAGCCTGCTTATCCTTTAAGTATAGGAAGGCTACTGATTTGCTTGAGTTGATTTTATATCCGGCCACATTGCTGAACTTGTTTATCAGCTATAGGAGTTCTCTTGTGGAGTTATTCGGGACACTTAAATTTTTATCCCTTTGACCTCCTTTTGTTGTCTAATTGCTCTAGCTAGAAGTACAAGTGCTATACTGAAAAGATATGGAGAGAGAGGGCAGCCTTATCTAGTCCCTGATTTTATTGGGATTGTTTCAAGTTTCTCTCCATTTAGTTTGATGTTGTCTACCAGATTACAGTATACTGCTTTCACTATGTTTAGGTATGGACTTTGAATTCCCGATCTCTCCAAGACTTTTATCATGGAGGGATGCTGAATTTTGTCAAATGTTTTTTCAGCATCTAATGAAATGATGATCATGTGGGTTTTTTTTTGTGTGTGTGTGTGTGTGTGTGGTTTTTTTTTGCGTTTGTTTATGTAGTGGATTACATTGAAGGATTTCCACATATTGAACCATCCCTGCATCCTTGAGATGAAGCCTACTTGATCACAGTGAATGATTGTTTTGATGTGTTCTTGGATTCGGTTGGCAAGAATTTTATTGAGTATTTTTGCATTAATGTTCATAAGGGAAATTGGTCTGAAGTTCTCTTTCGTTGTTGGAACTTTGTGTGGTTTTTGTATCAGCATTGTTTTCGCTTCATTGAACGAGTTGGGTTGTGTTCCTTCTGTTTGTATTTTGTGAAATAGCTTGAAGAGTATTGGTGTTAGGTCTTCTTTGAAGTTCTGATAGAATTCTGCATTAAACTCATCTGGTCTTGTGCTTTTTTTTGGTTGGGAGACTGTCAATGATCACTTCTATTTCTTTAGGGGTTATGGGGCCATTTAGATGGTCTATCTGATCATGTTTTAACTTTAGTAGATGGTATCTGTTTAGGAAATTGTTCATTTCATCCAGATTTTCCAGTTGTGTTGAGTATGGGCTTTTGTAGTAGGATCTGATGATTTTTTGAATTTCCAATTTCTTTTGTTATATCTCCCTTTGCATTTCTGATTTTGTTAGTTTAGATACTGTCTCTGTGCCCTCTGGTTAGTCTATCTAAGGGTTGACCTAACTTGTTGATGTTCTCTAAGAACCAGCTTCTGGTTTTGTTCATTCTCTGTGTAGTTGTTTTTATTTCTATTTGGTTGTTTTGGGCCCTGATTTTGATGATTTCCTGCCATCTAATCTTATTCTAGAGCTTTCAGGTGTGTTGTCAAACTGCTAGTGTAAGCTATCACCATTTTCTTTTTGGGGGCACTTAGAGCTATGAATTTTCTGCTTAGCACTGCCTTTATTGTGTCCCATAAATTTGGGTATGTTTTGCCTTCTTTTTCATTAAATTCTAAAAAACCTTTAATTTCTTTCTTTATTTCTTCCCTGACCAAGCTATCATTGAGTAGAGCATTGTTCAACATCCAAGTGTATGTGTGTTTTCCATTGTTTTTGTTTGAACTTAAGACCAGCCTTATTCCATGGTGATCTGAAAAGGTACACGCAATAATTTCATTATTTCTGTATTTGTTGAGGCCTGTTTTGTGACCCATTATGTGGTCAATTTTGGAGAAGGTACTATGACATGCTAAGAAGAAGGTATACTCTTTTCTTTAGCATGGAATGTTCTATAAATATCTGTTAGATCCATTTGGTCCATAAGTTCAGGTAGTTCCACTGTGTCTCTGTTTAGTTTCTGTTTCCATGATTTGTCCATTGTTGAGAGTGGGGTGTTGAAATCTCCCAATATTATTATGTGGGGTACAATGTATGCTTTGAACTTTAGTAAAGTTTCTTTTATAAATGTGGGTGCCCTTGCATTTGGAGCATAGATATTCAGAATTGAGAGTTCATCTTGGTAGATTTTTAGGCTTTTCCTTGGACCAGTATGAAGTGTCCCTCCTTATCTTTTTTGACAAATTTTGGTTGAAAGTCAATTTTATCTGATATAAGAATGACTAGTCCAGCCTGTTTCTTGGGACCTTTTGCTTGGAAAATTGTTTTCCAATCTTTGACTCTGTGGTAGTTACTGTCTTTGTCACTGAGGTAGTTTTCTTGTATGCAGCAAAATGTTGGGTCCTTTTTATGTATCCAGTCTGTTAGTCTATGTCTTTTTAGTGGGGAATTGAGACCATTGATGTTAAGAGATATTGAGGAAAAGTGATTGTTGCTTCCTGTTATTTTCATTGTTAAATGTGGAATTCTGTTTGTGTGGCTATATTCTTTTGTGTTTGTTGAAAGATTACTTTATTGCTTTTTCTAGGGTGTAGTTTCCCACATTGTGTTGGTATTTTCCACCCATTTTCCTTTGTAGAGCTGGGTTTTAGTAAAGATATTGTGGAAATCTTGGTTTTGTCATGGAATGTCTTATTTTCTCTGTCCATGGTAATGGAGATATTTGCTGGGTATAATAGCCTGGGCTGACATTTATGTTCTCTTAGGCTCTCTATGACATCTACCCAGGATCTTCTAGCCTTCATAGTTTCAGGTGAGAAGTCTGGTGTAATTCTGATAGGTCTGCCTTTATATATTACTTGACCTTTTTCCCTTACTGCTTTTAATATTCTTTCTATGTCTAGTGCATTTGGTGTTTTGATTATTATGTCGGGAGGAGTTTCTGTTCTGGTGCATTCTGTCTAGAGTTCTGTAGGCTTCTTATATGTTCACGGGCATCTCTTTCTTTAGGTTAGGGAAGTTTTCTTCTATAATTTTGTTGAAGATATTTGCTGGCCCTTTAAGTTGTAATTCCTTGCTCTCTTCTATACCTATAATCCTTAGGTTTGTTCTTCTCATTGGATTTCCTGTATATTTTGGGTAACAGACTTTTTGCATTTTGCATTTTCTCTTACTGTTGAGTCAATATTTTCTACGATATCTTTAGCACCTTAGATTCTTTCTTCTATCTCTTGTATTCTTTTGTTGATTGTAGCATCTATGTCTCCTGAATTCTTTCCAAGATTTTCTATCTCCAGAGATGTCTCACTTTGCAATTTCTTCATTGTTTGTACTATTATTTTTAGATCCTGGGTAGTTTTTTTTCAGTTTCTTCACGTGTTTGTTTGTGATTTCTTGAAATTCTTTAAGGGATTTTTGTGTTTCCACTTTAAGGGTTCTACCTGTTGACCCGTGTTCGCCTGCATTTCTTTAAGGGATTTTTATGTTTCCCCTTTGAGGGTTTCTACCTGTCGTCCCATGTTCTCCTGTTTTTCTTTAAGGGATTTTTCTGTTTCCTCCTTAAAGGATTCTACCTGTTGACCTATGTTCTCCCATAATTCCCTAAGGAATTTTTGTGTTTCCTCTTTAAGTGCTTCTACATATTGACCCATGTTCTCCTGTATTTCTTTAAGGGACTTATTTATGTCCTTCTTGAAGTTGTCTATCAGCATCATGAAATGTGTTTTTAAATCCAGCTCTTGCTTTTCCAATGTGATGGTAGTATCCAGGGTTTGCTTTTGTGGAAGAACTTGGTTCTGATGGTGCCATAAAGCCTGGGTTTCTGGTGGTAATGATCTTGCATTTGCCTGATGCCATCTAGTTTTCTCTGGTGTGAGCTGGTCTTGCTTTCTCTGATTGTGGCTTATCTGTCCTGCAAAACAGTGTATCTATATTCCTCAGACTCCTGTTCTCTCTGTGCACATGGGTATATAGGCTCTCCTGGGAGACCAGCTCTCCTGTGCTCCCAGGCATCTTTACACTACAAATGACTTGAGTGAGGCTGGTTCTCAAGTGATGAGTGTGGCTGGTTCTTTAGGAAGTATCAGGAAATGGTGTCTTCACTGTGGCAGACGTGGCAAGATTCTACCACAGCAGAAAGTGCTGGCCAGGGCAGAATGGGGAGAAGGATAGGAAGGGGATTGCTATTTGAAAGAGCTGGGCTTTTGTTGGTTGTTGGGTAGCTAGTCCTGCTGGACCCCTGGTAGCAGCTTGAAGCCTCCAGA
This sequence comes from Tokudaia tokunoshimensis, assembly GCA_036184795.1. NCBI lineage: Eukaryota > Metazoa > Chordata > Mammalia > Rodentia > Muridae > Tokudaia > Tokudaia tokunoshimensis. Next base: position 39,667,497 of record BTHU01000023.1, read on the forward strand.
GGTGGGTGGGGTGGGGGGTTCTTACCAAATGCCCTGAGTGTCTGGTTCTCTAAGAAGTATCAGGAGATGGTATCTTGCATACCTGGCAAGATTCTGCCACAGCAGAAAGGGCTGGCTGTGGTGGAAGGGGGAGAAGGATCAGAAGGGGACTGCTATTCTGAAGGACGGGACTTTTGGTGGTTGCTGGGTAGCAAGTCCCGCTGAACCCTGGCAGCAGCTCTGCGCTTTCAGTGGTGTGTGTGTGTTAGAGGGTGGGGGTTCTTACAAAATGCCCTGAGTGGGTGGTTCTCTAGGAAGTATCAGGAGATGGTGTCTTCACTGTGGCAGACCTGCCAAGGTTCTACCACAGCAGAAAGACTGTTCTGTTTTATTTTATTTTTAGATGCCTGTGATGTATATATATATATATATATATATATATATATATAGAGAGAGAGAGAGAGAGAGAGAGAGAGAGCTGGAGGAACAGAAAGAGAGAGGCATCAATTTGGAAGAGGGGTTCTGGAAGAAGTTGGGGAAGGGAACCCATAATCAGAATATTATGTATAAGAAAAGGAGGTATATTTTCATTTAAAAAAAGAGCTTGCTTCTATGACAAGATATCTAAATATACCAAGGTGTTCTAATTGTTAGCTGTGATAGATCATGGATATTAGGATTCTTCAGTAGCTATGAAAAAAGGATTCCTCTGTCTTTTGCAAGCATTGAAAGTAAGATAAAATGCTCACAATGAGTCTGAATCATCACTTGGTGGTGACCAGTAATGCAATTCTATCAAGTCAGAAGTTGGCATTAAGCCTAAACAAATGAAAAACACATATTTTTTTTCAAATGATGATGTTTCATTTGTGAAAATTTCTACTGATGCATACTTCTTCACACTAGGAGTACAAGGATTCATTTATTCATGAGACCCTGAAGGTGCCCGGAAGAGCTCCAAACAAGTGATCTAAAAATGAGATGACATAGGGGTTTCCTCGAAGGCCTTTGTTACAAATTATTATGATGGTTTGTTGGATAATTTACTTACTTCTATTAATGACTGATTATTAATGATTAATGGATTTATTACTACTCATAATTAGGAAATGCCTGGGGGAAAAACCACAAACAAATTTCTCCCTAGCTGTTAGTAATTATCAAATTCATACTAATAATGTCCAGGAACTAAACTTTTGCTGGTTTCTCCTTTAATGTTAAATTTATTAAGAATGCTAGCTCAAGCTGGGGTTTAATCATTGTGAGCAGTGTAACTCTTTTTTATGTTTTTAATTTTTATTTTTTGATTAATTATTTTATTTATTTACATCACAAATATTGCCCCCCTACACATCCCCCTCTTAGAGTTCCTCACTTCATCCCCATCCCCCTTTCCTCAGGGAGACTGCTCCCCCTCTTCCCTGGTCATCCCCCTTCCCTGGAGCATCAGTTCTCTATAGGATTAGGCACATCTTTTCCTGTTGAGAGCAGAGAAGTGAGTTCTCTGCTACAAAAGTGCCAGGAGGCCTCTGACCAGCCCCTGCAAGCTCTTTGGTTGGTGGCTTAGTTTCTGGGAGCTCCTACAAGTCCTTATTAGTTGACATTCTCTTCTCAGTGATTACTTGGTCAGGGAAGAAATAAAGGAAGAAATTAAAGACTTTCTAGAATTTAGTGAAAAATGAAGGCACAGTATACTCAAACTTATGGGACACAATGAAAACAGTGTTTAGAGGAAAATTCATAGCACTAAGTTTATTCAGAAAGACACTGGGAAGATCATATACTAGTGGCTTAACAGAACCCAAGAACTCTCTAGAACAAAAAGAAGCAAACATACACAAGAGGAGTAAATGTCAGGAAATAGTCAAACACAGAGAACAAATCAAATAATTATGTACAAAGAATCAACAAAACCAAAAGCTAGTTCTATGAGGAAGTCAACAAGATAAGACAAACCCTTAGCAAAACTAAGGGAAAGGCACAGAGAGAGTATCCAAGTTAAGAAATCAGAAATGTAAAGGGAGGCATAACAACAGAAACTGAGGAAATTCAAAAACACATCAGATTTTACTACAGAAGTCTATCCTCAATAAAACTGGAAAATTTAGATGAAATGAATAATTTTCTAGACAGATATTATATACCAAGTTAAACCAACATCAGGGAAAGTATCTAAACAGTTCCACAACCCCTAATGAAGTATAGTCATTAAAAAACCTCCAACCGAATAAAAGCCCTGTGACAGATGGTTTTAATGAAGAATTCTACCTGACCTTCAAAGAAGAACTAATACTTAAACTCCTCAAACTATTCCACAAAACAGAAACAGAAGGAACACTATCTAATTCTATGAAGCTACATTTATTCTGATACTTAACCACACAAAGATTCAACAAAAAGAGAACTTCAGACAAATTTAACTTATTATCTTGATGCAAAAATACTCAATAAAATTCTTGCGAGCAGTGTAACACTTATGGATTATTTCACCTTGAAGTCCTCTTAATGACAGTACTTGTAGAGTGACAGTACTTGTAGAGTACCAGAGTAGGCCAGTCATGTGGCAATATTTAATGAATAAGGGCTTCTCTGGTAGGAACACTTTTAGATAATGTTCTCTCTCTCTCTCTCTCTCTCTCTCTCTCTCTCTCTCATTTCTCTCTAATATCACTTGTGTTACAGTCCCTTTCTATGATACACATGATTAAAAGAATAAAATTCCATTAGTCCTCAACCTAGTCCCTAATGGGAACTTTAGAAAGCTAGTTAAATTTGCTTTTATGAAATGGCTTGAGATCCTGAACTAGTTATACACAAGCAGGTCTTATCCAGAAGAATTTTTCCATGTTCTTTTTCTTAAAAAAGAACAAGTCTTTACAATGTTATCATGTCCAGCAACACAATATTGAAAACGACAATATGCTATACAAGGATCCTGGTCAAAATAGAATAAAACAGTGACATACCTTTTGGCATGTAACAATTAAATTATATTAGGTTCTTCTCTGGATTTGTTTAAAAAAATCAAACTAAGATAAGAAAGACTAGTAACAAGACAGAAAGTCAATTCATAATTTTTGATGAAAGGCAAGGCAGAAACACGTTTCATAATTTGTGTGCCTTTAGATTTTCAAAAGTCCGTATGACCTGTCATGCTACATGCAGATATTTCACTTTTTCTTTAATATTGTCAAACAAGAAAAAAGGAACAGACAATGGCTGTGGTTTGAACTACTTCAACACCAACACAGAACACTAAATATTGCAATTTGTTACAGAATGAGAAAGATCTCAAACTTACTTTAAAAAGATATCAAAAACAGATTGTACTTATTTATTTCCTAGAGGACTTAAGTATAGCACAGAATTCAAGAATTTCATTCCAGAGACTCATACTCTTTAACTGAGACACAGAGTGAAAATGGAAACTGTAAAGTGATGGGGTAATTCATTGGTAGCTGAGTTTTGAATAAATGTGTTGGTTCAGGGTATCTAGCATTACCTGAATCTGCATTGGAGGCCTGTTTTATTTATATCTGCATATTGCAGAATTTTTAAGGGTGTTACATTGTGGAAAGCTCTAATCCTGAGCATTAGCTAAATTTTTTAAGGAATGAAGTTTTTTCACATATATTATGCATTGGGACAATTCCATACTATTTGGGGAGGAGGCAGGCAAGAAAGGATAATAGGTATAGGGGGAAGGAGGTGCTAAGAGTTGGACAGGAAGGGAAAAGGTGTATAAAAGCCATGAAGCTTCAAATTAGAAACAGATCAGAAGTTGCATTTTGAAAGGGAAGTCCTAGACTTTGTGAAAAAGTCTATTTAGAACACTGTATAACTTTCTTTCCATTGCAATTAAGAGCTTGAGTTTCATTTGAAAATAAGCTATTTCTCAACTCCTTCTCCATTGCTAAAGATTATTTTTAGAGATCAGCAGGCTATTTTTAAAGCAAACTTTATATTATTTGCTACAATCTAATATGGTCTAATACAGATAAGATTCATTTTCATATTCTTTTGGGACAATAAACAGATAAATTCATGGGTTCCTCCACTTTATTCTCCCAGTATACAAAAAATGCATCAGATAAGATTTAAAAAAACATTAATATGAAAAAGCTTCTTTTTTAAAATTGAAGGAATGACTTGTGCCATTTGGTAAGGAAAGTTCAAATAGGCACCAGATAATAAATATTAAGGGGCTGAGCTATGCGACATTTAAAAGTAAAATTCATCATGACTATGTTTTTTTTGGGACTTTGACACATTTTTTAATTGCTATGACAGTAGTAAAAACAACATTGAAGGGGAAGTATAAATACATTGGTTATTCACAAAAGTATAATTATTAATACTTCAGAACTGTGCCCTGAAATAGTACATGGGAGAAAATACTAGAAATAAATGTGCAGTGCAAAATACAGCTAGGTTGTGATCTGCGGGCATCTGTGAACAATGAGAAGTCATTTCCTGGAGAGTCAGTCATAGAATATGATATCAATCACCTAAGAAGATGATGCCATTCACCTAAGAAGGTGAAACTGCTCACCTAAATGATTAGCGATGGTGCAAATTTGTTTCAGTTGATCAAGAAATATGTGCAAAGCAACCAGTCAAAAATAAGAAGTAACCCAGCACTTGGGGTGCTTGGCAGGACAAGCATACCATAGAAGCAGTCATTAAAAGTCTCCCAACCAAAATAAGCCCATGACTGGGTTTAATGAAGAACTCTGTCAGACATTCAAAGAATACCTAATATCAATACTCTTCAAACTATTCCACAAAGTAGAAACAGAAGGAACACTACCCAACTCATTCTATGAAGCCACAATTATGCCAATACCTAAACCACACAAAGACCCAACAAAGAGAACTTCAGACCTTGATGATTCTTGAATCTAACAAATCAGATAATTTTCTAAAAGTATATGAGTGGCCAACATATCCAGAGCCAAGTTCTGTATCATAGGGAAGCACTTTTTTCTTTCATTGAAAAAAAATGTCACAGTAGGTTATATGAGGAGGAGTTTACAGTGAGAGTCAGTGTCTGAGGATTTTGATTTCTGCAGGATGTTTGCCCTATGGGATAATTCCAGAGGAGAAATGAAACTGCAGAAATAGGAAAAAAAATAAAACAAAAACAAAACAGAGTAAATGGCTTAAGAAGGCATACTCTAGGAACCTCCTGAATTCTCTTAAAAGGATGTGTAATTATCTTCAATGTCTGTAAAATCACAATGCCCAAGGCATGAAGGAAAACCCTTGATTATAGTCCTGACTGCTTCTTCAGGTTCTCTGAGTCTCAGGTACACAGAGAAAAGCAAGTCAGAATGTGTCATAGGAAGTTTATTTTATTTACTTTGTTCCTATAATATGAGACTTAATCTGTATTTACTTCTTAAGGGAAATTCAGGTGTTTTCCAAATATATTTTTAAGCTCTCACAACAAATTACAAGGAAATGTTACAGAAAATATTGCAGTTTCTACAAGATTTCTGTAAAAGGTGAGGAATACAGTACATTTCAAAGAAATTATATATATATATATATATATATGTGCATCAACAAGCCACCTATATCTGGTAATGCTTTTGAAAAAAAAGAAAAAAGGAAACAAAACGTATTCCTTCCAGGATACAAGCAAATAATATTTTCTATCAAGTATTTACTTTCTACTGACACTAAAGAAGAAAACAACTTATGAGAGATAATGACTTGAATGAGCAGTCTATGTGGATAGACTCTAAAATACTGAATTAGATTTATAACATTGGTAATTGGTCCCACATTTGTGCTTATGCTTATAGGGAGTTGATGGGGTTGGGAAAGGAAATACCATGGTGCATTTTTTTCATTATTATTAGTTTGAGAATGAACTTTCTGGACATAATAAAACCTATGATATACACTTAAACAGTTTATTTTTGGTAGTCATTTGTTGAGACCTCCAGAATATTTGCTACTAGCATAGATTTGAGGAAATAAACTTTATGCAAGTAGTTTTCCACAAAATTCTCAGTTCCATTAATCTGTTAGAATAATAAGACGGGAAAAATCATGTTTTGAACATTGTAAAAAATATACTGAACAAAGATCACTCAAATTATTAAAGTAACATTTATTGAACAGTTTAAATATAATACATGATCTCCAATGAATTAGAAGAAATAATGTTAGAGTAAATAAACAGCATATAGATTCTGTTCTGTGAATAGTAAAATGCTATTAAATTATAGTTTTATCTTGTATTCCTTCTATTGTCATCTGAAATACTTTCATACTATTTCCACAAACATTATTTTTAAAGTAAGTAAAAATAGCATTTATATTACATGGGTGTGTAGCAGTGTACTATTTTAATACATAGATAGTTGGATTTCAAAAACATCAGAAATTCACAAAATGTGACATTTAATGCTATTTATTCACTTGTTGAGACAAATCTGCTCCTAACAGTTCCCTATTTGTGGATTCAAAGAAGCAGCTGAACATCTATACCTCCAGGTGAGGTGGCCACTGGGTAGAAGCTGCCTATCTCTCCTGCAGACCTGTACAGTCCTTGAGAGAACACAAGTCACAGGTTAGTTCAGCTTAGTTCTGCTGTGACAGAATAAACTAGTCCTTAATAATTCCTGTTTTTTAAGGTCTGTTAGAATATCCTGGGCCAGAAGGCTGAAGAATGATGCTCCAAATTCCTGACTTAGTGGGGCTATATAGGTATGCAGCTCTCTCTGCAATTTTTCTCAGTTCTGGAAGCTGAGAAAAGAAGTTTCTACTCATAGAAGCTGAGAAAAGAAGCTTCTACTCATAGAAGCTTCTTTTTGCTATAGAGGACAAAAAAAGCAAAAAACAAACAAAAATAACAGATTCTGACAAATGGTCACCATGTAGAGAATAAGAGAATGTGAAATGTTCAACCATGAAGGGCACATTTATATCACATCCCCTTACTCCAATGCTCAGATATCATGTTGAAAAGAGGAGGCATGAAGATTATAAGAGCTAGAGATAGTGCAACAAAACAGAATTTGCTAAGTGTGACAGGCCCACTGTATACATGAACTCACAGTGGCTCTACCTGTGTACACAATGTCTTTATACATTCAAGGCAGCAAAATTCCCAGCATGGACTGGGGAGGAGTTTGTAAAGTGCCTTGTTATGGAGTTATTGGCAGTTAATGACTGCTGAAAGAAGGGAAGTCAGTTATTTCAAGGTGTGGTTCCTAAGAGTTTACCCAAGCTTCGGGGTTAAAGATCCTAGTGTAGAAACACATAATAGCAACATGAAGTAGATTCAGTCAGTTTAAAAACAAAGCATATGAAGTTGGGAGAGAGGAGCAGTGAGAGTTAGGGGCAGTAGAGAATGGAGTAGAAGAGAGATAATGAGGTGTGGATTTGATCAAAATATATTCTATTCATATATGGAATTCTCAACCAGTGAAATGTAAAGGCAAAAATGCAAAGAAATAAGATTAATTATTTCTTTGATATATGAATGACATGGAAAAATAAGCAATAAACAATTGCAGACATATTGAAAGAACCTCAGAAGAAATATTCCCAGCTGACAAAAACCCACCATATTCTTCTAGTTTATAGTACAAGTTAGGAATACAGAGTAATGTACAAGTAAGACTTACTTGAACAGAACTTCAGGTTAGCAAATTTAGCTTTCATTCTTAATGAAGGGAGCAGATAATTCTACCTAAATTTTGTTTTGTTTTTGTTCCTTTTTTTTTGTTCTGTTGGTAAATTATTTTGTGAGACATGATATTTATTTATTTATTTATTTATTTATTTATTTCCATCCCAAGTATTGCTGCACCTCCTGTCCCACCCTTGAAGAGTTTCTCCACATGTCACCCCTTCCCTTTGCCTCTGAGAGAAGTTAGTAGTCCTCCTCTACTCAGGCAGAAAACAGTCTGAGAATGAATTTAGGGAAACAGTACCCTCCCCAATAGTAACAGACAACAAAATGTACCTTGGTGTAACTGTAACCAAGGAGTGAAAGAAAAAAAAAGTCAAGTCCCTGAAGAAAGAAATTGAGGAAAATATGAGAAAATGGAAAAATCCCCCTTGTTCATGGATCCTTAATATTAACATAGTGAAAACGGCCATTTAACCAAAAGCAATCATTAGATTCTCCAAAATTCCCATCAAAATTCCAATGTAATTCTTCACAGATCTTAAAAAAACAATTCTTAATTTTATATGGAAAAACAAAATACCCAGGAGAACCAAAATTATCCTGAACATTAAAAGAACTTCTGGAGGTATCATCATCTATATTATAAAGCAATAATAATAAAAATAGCATAGTATTGATATAGAAACTGACAGGTGGATCAAAGGAATCAAATCAAAGAACCATAAATAAACCCTTGCACTTACAGACACTTGGATATTGATAAAGAAGCTAATATCATAAAATGGAACAGGGAGAGCATTTTCAACAAATGATGCTGGTCTAACATGTAGAAGAATGCAAATTGATCCATATTTATCACTACATATAAAACTCAAGTCCAAATGGAACAAAGACCTCAACATAAAACCAGACACACAGAATCTAATAGAAGAGAAAGTGGGAAACAGCCTTGAATGCATTGGTTCAGGAGAAAACTTCCAGAACAGAACACTAATGTCTTAGGTTTTAAGTTTAACAATTTATAAATGGGACCTCAAGAAACCAAAAAGCTTCTGTAAGAAAAAGTACACTGTCAATAGGACAAAAACAGCAGCCTATAGATTGGCAAAATTTCTTCATTGACCCTTCATCAGACAGAGGATTAATATCCAAAATATATAAAGAACCAAAGAGGTTAAATTTAAAAAAAAATCCCAATAAAAAATGTGGTTCTCAACAGAGGAATATTGAATGGCTTACTGGCCAAGAAGCACGTAAAGGAATGTTCAGCATTCTTAGTCATCAGGGAAAAGCAAATCAAAATGGTCCTGAGATTCCACATTACACCAATTGAATTGTGGTGTTTTATTAAAAAAAAAAAACAAAACACAAAAAGAAAAGAAAGAAAGAACTAGGACATGTTTAGTAACAGCATGGTATGGTGAACTGGAAGGGGTGCCTGTGAGGGCCCATGGTGAAGCTTCACTTTCCCCTGAGATACCAGCCTTACAACGGATATAGTATGGAATAGAGTTTATTTAGGGCATGGGGAGGGGAGTTGAGGAATAGAGAGAGAAATGTCAGAGAGAGAGAGAGAGAGAGAGAGAGAGAGAGAGACAGAGACAGAGACAGAGAGACAGAGAGACAGAGAGACAGAGAAGAGGCCAGGAACATGTAGAGAGTGGGGGTAGGGGAGTGGGAAGAGAAGGAACAGAAAGATTAGGAAGGCAAGAGAGTGAGGAGGAGCAAACAGCCCCTTTATAGTGCATCAGACATACCTGACTGTTGCCAGGTAACTGTAAACAGAGCCTAGATGGCTTGCTCACATTCCTCTGTTTTGGTTTAATTAAAATACAAAAATTGTGAGGAAGGAATAGGGTCATCATGATATTTAGCTACTTCCTGCTGACTCTGGGTCAATGTGTGTCTGGGAAATTTAAGAAAATGGGTATGGGGATATTGTTCCACTCATAGGAGAGGTGGTTATTTCCTTGCTGTCCAGAGTCTCTGGAACCATCTCTGGGTAAGAAGGAACATGTCCAGTAGAATCATCTGTATCTGAGAGTAATTTGGAGTATTGCTTTTCTGGAATTGTACTGTATGTAGATTTTGAGTAAATGCCTGGACTCAACAAGATGCTGAAACACACACACACACACACACACACACACACACACACACACACACTTTAGATGTAGAGAATAAAGTTAAATATGTTTGGGAGAGAAAAAAAAAACATTTTTCTTAGGTGTATGTTTAAAACCCTTAGATCATGGTGGTTGGGGTTAAGGGATATCTCAATCCCAAGAACAGGAGAGGAATCCCACTCTCTGGTATAGGTGACAGGTAGGAATTTAGGCTATTGATTGGAAAGTGTACTTATCTGGATGTAGTCTATTTGTTGCACCAGTGAAAGATCTGAGTGAGTTTCTTGCAGCTTATAAGTTTACAAAAGAGATAAATTTGTTAACAACATGATATTTTTTTAGATGATCTTAAGGAAGGCAAAAAACTTTTGTGGAGCAAAAGGAGCAAGAAGGGATTTTTTTCCTCTGTCTAAGAGACTAAATATATTACATTTAAAATACAATTAAAGGAAACTCAAAAAATTGATGGACTTTTAAATATGGTAGTGGATTATATAGATTAGTATGAGAAGTACCTTAAGTCTATAATTGAAAGATAGCCAAAAAAATAAAAAAGAAAAAAGAAAATAAAAAAGAAAGATAACCAAAAGTAACATATTTGTAACTATGATGTCTATAGTATAGATTTAGTAAGAGAAACACATTAAGTTTATAGTTAAAAACAACCAAAGGAAACTAAACTTGTGATTGTAAAAGTGGATCGAATAGTAGAATGTTTTATTAAGGTTATTTGTAAGAACTCTATTGGGTAATGTTAAGACAGTGGCATAGCAAGAAGGAAAATATGAAGCATTTAGTCACTGGAAACTGAGTTAAGATAAGGAAGTAACAGAAAATTACATTTGTGAAAGCTGATATTTGAACTTGTGTATCCTTTCTCCTGAAGTCTATAAGCAAGGCAGGCCTATCTATCTTTGATAAGAAATATGGCAGTCTTAACTAGTTAAGAAATTTACTGATGAACTAATAAGGTGACATTATCTTAGGGTAAGGAGCTAGAGGTCTGTTTTCTAGCTGTCAAGCTGCAGTTAGCTTAGCCATCAATAAAGTCACGGAATAACATGACCCTGAGTGAGTGGTAATGTACTTCAAGGTGCCCCCAAGTGAGATACCTTGATGTAGATAGATGCAAAAGCAAGAGGTTTATTTTCTGGAGAGTCTGGGTCAACCTTGAATTATTCCTTCAAGATGAGTTACTAAGAAGGCGATCCTGAATGGCTATTAAAAGAAGTTTTTATACTTTTTAAGGGTACAGGTTACACCAGCAAGTTTACAGTTCAAACTTATTGGCTAAGCATATTGACCTTTAAATCTATGAACTAGCATGCATGACTCACATTTGAATTCTACCTGGGATTTTCAAGAGGATCAGGTAACTATCAGTCAGTACATTCTGAGAATTTTTACTCAAGTATGTTCCTGTGGGCGGAGAATGAAACTCGGACTAACCTTGACTTCAGGTTGGAGGTGGAAGCTGTATGGAAGCTATGGGACTGGAAAACCCCTTAGAGTTACTCAGTTCAAAATTCAGGAAATTAAGTTATAATCTAGAAGTGATGTGTTAATTAAAATGACAGAGTTTGGTCTATAGTCTACTACCTAAAGAGTTTCCAGGTCCCTATGGTCTCTATCACAACTTAGGCAGAGTCAATCTCACCATCAGGCCCTGAAGAGACAAAAATTTTTCCTGTGGAGAAGGTACTTGTGAAATGAGAAATGACCCACCTTGACTTAGGTAATATGAGACATTTAATTCTCTGGGTATCTTGTTTTGTCCACAGTGTAGGCCAAGCCCTGGCAGTGGCCCAGGCAATGAAGAAGTGTTTCTCAGTGGTTATCATACCAATACAGGTTGAATCTTGTGGCTGTGTCCATATCTTTTTTTGGAGACCATGGAGAGGGTAAACTGTCAGGATTTGGAAGTCTCTGTCTATCACAAGCCCAAACACCTAACATTACATTTTGCAGATTTCTGACAAGATTGAGAGCCAGTCTATTAAGTATATCTGAGTTAGACAACCTATGTTTGTTTAATTACTTGTTATAGATGTATCTGGAAAATAAAGAGAGCACATTTTAGCTTAAGGCCATAGGAAAAAACAAGGCTAAATGTATATTTAAGGCAGTAATCTTTAATTTTACTGTTTAGAAGTCATTATTTATCAAGGCAAGATAGAATGAAAAAAACTTGTTTTAATTGCTAAGTGACTTTGCCAGGGTGTACTTCTAAAGGTATCAAAATGGGATTGTCCATAACAAAGATGGCGCTGAAGTTATAGGTAGCCACATAACTGACTACCCTTATCTAAGGTAGCACTGAAGCAAGAGCATAGTTAAGATGGCACTAAGAGTCATGCATTATACCTTAGAATGGAGCTGTAGAAATGTGGATGTGTATTTTAGAATGGAATGAAAGAAGCATGGCAAAGACAAACATACAGAAAAATCTAAGCAGTGAAGTGTGAGGAGTGTGTGTCTTGGCTTGAGGATGGGTGGTGCCAACCGGAGCACACCTGCATCTCAGTAGAGCAGAATTTTGGGAATGGGGGCAGAGAGCAGTGCCTGAAGCAACATTCTTTTTATCTGATAGCAACTCTGCTCAGACAGGAAAGTAAGAGTTCTCCAGCTGCTTATGTGCAGGCAGAATGCAGGGAGAGAGAACTTGCACCTGTGCTACAAAGAGCTGACAGTAGGCAGCTGAGTTGAGCAGAAATGCCTATGTTTGCTCCATAGAACAGAGTACCGGGCAGAGCACAAGAATGGGATGGGGCAGATGGCCAATGGAACTCGGAGGAGACCAAATCAAGGCAGCATGGAACTGGGAGCAAATAGCAAGCAGTGAAAGAATGAGGGGTGGCGGGGAGGGAATGGCCTTCAGAACGCTAGCAAGTTGTAAAACCACCTTTAAGTAACCAAGTAGAGTTATTGGTTTGTGGATGATGGGGCCAAATTTAGCCTGTGAATTAGACTAGAAGGCTTGGCAGCAAAGACATTCTCTTTTGGGGTGAGAGTAGAAGTTATTAATTACCTGTACCAGAGTCCTGAGAATAAATTAATAACTAGAAAATGACAGATGAATTAGAGAGCATAGCTTAGGCTAGCACCTGAGCAATGACAAAGAGAACAGTTCTTCTCAGTCTAGGATTTTACAGCAGTGAGAAAGGAACTGCCTCCGAGGAGAAAGGAAAACCTCACCCAAGGGAAAATGTCCTTGAATGAAGGGTCAGTGAGAAGGCCCATCATTCCTGTGAATACCTTCATCCCCAAGGACACCACAGGGTGGCTGGGAGCTCAACAGCCCTCCCTTGAGACTGGGGTGGGGTGGAGGAAGGGAACTTTCCAATTCACCCGTGTTTGTGTGGATAGGACTAGTGGGCAATCTGATTGCCACAAAGTCCATGTGGAAGTACACGATGTGAACCTGTGAGTTTCTAAAACTGAGTCTGGACACCAATGTTGAGTTTTATGAAAAAGAAACACAGAACGTGGGTATGTTTCTAGAATCTCAGTATGATGAGGTGGAAGGGGGTGCCTCTTCAGGCCTGTAATGAGGCATCCCTCGCCACTGAGTTACCAGCCATACAATGGATATAGTATGGAATAGAGTTTATTTAGGGCATGAGGAAGAGAATTGAGAAAGGAGTAGAGATAAGAAAGTCAGAGAGAGAGAGAGAGAGAGAGAGAGAGAGAGAGAGAGAGAGAGAGAGAGAGAGAGAGAGAGAGAGAGAGACAGAGAGAGAGAGACACAGAAAGACAGAGAAACAGAGACAGAGAGACACAGAGAAAGAAAGTAAGAGAGAAAGACAGAGACAGAGAATAGAGGAAAGGCCTGCCAGGAACACATGGAGAGAGAACGGGAGGGGAATAGGGAGAGAAGGGAAAGAAAGGTAAGAGGTTAAGAGAGTATGAGAATGAGGAAGTATTCCTGGCTGTTGCCAGGTAACTGTAGGATGGAATGTAGAAGGAATAACAACCAAAGTGGATAAGATAAAAAACTCAAGGGACAGCACATGCTGGCAAGGATGTAATGAAAGGAGAACACTTCTTCATTGCTAGAGGTATTGCAAATGTGTATAACTACTCTGAATATCAATCTGGTGGTTTTTCTGACAAGTAGAAATAGTTCCACTTGAAGATCCAACTATACTACTTCTATGCAGATATCCAAAAGATATTCCCATACCCCAATGACAATGCTCCACTATTTTCATCATAGCTTTATCCATAATAGCAAGAAACTGAAAGTAACCCAGGCATTTCGCACATGAAGAATAGATACAGAAAATGTAGGCATTCTTTATAGGTTAATAGGCAAAACCTCTCAGTTGGAAGATGAGATAGTAAATTATTTCTTGAAGGTATCCTTTACAATATGACTAATACATTTTCCCTCATTAGCTTTACTTATAGATTTAGTTACTCCTGTTTCTTAAATAATACTGATTCTAGTACTTGATGACTACTAACTGAAAAAATTATGCGTTTTTAGTTGAGTTTACTTATCAGAGCCAAGTCTTTGCATTCCTCTCTACAGAAACCCCAAAGTCATAGAAAGCATTATGTGTTGAATCACTAAAAGTTGGCTTGCTATAAGAGAAAATAGTTGCCAGATATCCAAGTCTAATGGTACATGCCTCTAATCTGGCATACTTGAGAGGCTTAGACAGAAAGCCCACCAGTTTGAAGCTATCCTAGAGTTTATTGTAAGTTTGTTGCCAACAAGGAAAATATTGTATGAGCCTACTAATATTCTAAAATAAACTATTTCATAAACTCAGCCTAAATAGATCGTATCTCAACTTGATAAAGCCTATATAAAACAAATACATAGCTAATATCATACTAGGTAGGAAAAATCTAGATGTATTTTGTCCCAGTATAGCACCAATGCAGGTGTGTTTAATTTTACCATTCTTATTAGAAATTTGGCTAGAGGAATCCATACAACAAAAAGGAAGCAAATTATACACCTTCTTCATTATAAGATACTATATTTTTTAAAAAAAAAATTCAGGGGCTGGAGAGATGGCTCAGCGGTTAAGAGCACCCTCTGCTCTTGCAGAAGTCCTGATTTCAATTCCCAACAACCACATGGTGGCTCACAACCATCTGTAATGGGATCCGATGCCCTCTTCTGGTGTGTCTGAAGACAGTGACAGTGTACTCACATAAATAAAATAAATAATAAATTAAAAAATATTCATTAAGCATCTCATTGAATTGATAAAAAATTTTGGCAAAGAAGTCAATACAGAAAATAACTATGATTTATAGAAGAGTATTGAAACCACAATAGCTTCAAATACCCAGGAAGGACCATTGCCAAGAAGTACAAAGATCGGTCAGTGAAAATTACATACCAATAAATAAGTTAACTGATGAAAAATCTAGAAGATAGAATGGTTTTGACTACATACTTAATGCCAGTACAAGATCATATTGATCAAAACCACAGCAAGGAAGATGGATGGATTCATAAGGGCCCATCCACAGTTGAGGTACTATTGGCAGCTTATTTCTGCTGGTATGCCTAGTCTTCTTTCTACAAGAATGTGAAGGCCAAGGGACTACCCATGATCCAGTAGGTACTCACAATCACATGTCTGCAAATGTACCACTGGGAATATTCTGTGACCATAAAAACAAAACATATGAATTTGGGATGGGAAAGGGGTAGAAAAATAAGGCTCATAACTTCTTTGTCTCACATCTAAATAGTATTTGGTTTCAGACCCAATCTTCACTTCATTTACCTGCCTAATATTCTGGTTACCTCAGAGGAAATATTCCCTGATTATTTTGTACAAGCCAATAAGGAGTGATGTAAACTAAGACCACATATTTGATTTTGAATGTCAGTTAAAAATGATATAAATGTGTGTTTTCACTTGCACTGTGTTAAATTTGGTGCTAAAGCAGGCCTTCCTATCTCTAACTAGCTATCTAAAAACAAATAATGCAGTTTATCAATATCACGTTACATGTGAAGCAATAACAGTTTTTTGTTGTTGTTCTGTTGATTTGTGGGTGATTCTATGAATACATTTTCTGTTACACAATACTTTTTAAGCTTTGCTCTTAATAAGATCATGCATTTTATGCCTTTGATGATACAATGTCAATAGCAAGTGTAGAGATAAATGCCATGTGCACTCAGAAAACAGGTGATGGCAAGGAAAACATGCAATTCCAAATGCAAAGTTAAATATATGAGAAGGAATGTATGGAAAAAGGAAAAAAACCTAAAAGAACTTGAAAATATACATTTACATTGTCACTTAAACATTTTTTCTAAATTCAAATCCACCTTGAGAACCATGATTATCTCTTTATTGAATTAAAAGAAACCAGCACTTGAGTAGAAGAAGATAGACTATTGGATTAGAGTAAACACATAGGAGGAAAGGAAGTAAGAACCAGTTATCCCAGAGTCCTGCAAATATGGGAGGGTGAAATTAGGGTTTGGCTGTCATGCTGTTTCAGAGAAAAGCCACTACTCAGCAATGCTATATGGGGAAAAATTGGGTCATCAAATCTCTATCTTTTCTTGACAGGTTCCCAGTAGAATATTTATTTTCTTTCTTTTTTTTATTATTTATTTTATTTTATTTTTTTAATTTACATTCCAAATCACTTCCCCTTTCCCGTTTCCTCCCTCCCCGAAAGTCCCATAAGCCCCCTTCCCTCCCTCTTTTCTCCATTCAACCCCCTCTCATTACTCTGTCCTGGCGCTTCCCTACATCCAGTCTTTCCAGGACCAGGGGTCTCTCCTTCCATCTTCTTAGAAATCTATTGATATGCGGATTGTGTCTAGGGTATTCCGAGATTCTAGGTCAATATCCCCTTATCAGTGACTGCATACCATGTGTGTTCTTTTGTGATTGGGTTACCTCACTAAGGATGATATTTTCAAGATCTGACCATTTGCCTAGGAATTTCGTGAATTCATTGTTTTTAATTGCAGAGTAGTATTCCATTGTGTAGATATACCACAACTTCTGAATCCATTCCTCCGTTGAGGGACATCTGGGTTCTTTCCAGCTTCTAGCTATTATAAATAAGGCTGCTATGAACATAGTGGAGCATGTGTCCTTATTGCATGCAGGTAAAGCCTCTGGGTATATGCCCAGGAGTGGTATAGCCGGATCCTCCGGGAGTGTCATGCCCAGTTTTCTGAGGAACCGCCAGACTGCTTTCCAGAGTGGTTGTACCAGCTTGCAATTCCACAAGCAGTGGAGGAGTGTTCCTCTTTCTCCACATCCTTGCCAACAACTGCTGTCTCCCGTGTTTTTGATCTTAGCCATCCTGACTGGTGTGAGATGGAATCTCAGGGTTGTTTTGATTTGCATTTCCCTAATGACTAAGGATGATGAACATCTCTTTAGATGCTTCTCAGCCATTAGATATTCTTCAGGTGAGAACTCTTTGTGTAGCTCTGTACCCCATTTTTTAATAGGGTTACTTGCCTCTCTGGAGTTTAACTTCTTGAGTTCTTTGTACATATTGGATATTAGCCCTCTGTCGGATGTAAGGTTGGTAAAGATCATTTCCCAGTTAGTTGGTTGCCGCTTTGTCTTTTTGACAGTGTCTTTTGCCTTGCAAAAACTTTGTAATTTAATGAGGTCCCATTTGTCTATTTTTGATCTTAGAGCATAAGCTATTGGAGTTCTGTTCAGGAAATTCTCCCCTGTGCCCATATGTTCAAGGTTCTTCCCTAGTTTCCCTTCTATTAGTTTCAGTGTGTCTGGTTTTATGTGGAGATCTTTGATCCACTTAGAATTGAGCTTAGTGCAAGGAGATAAGCATGGGTCAATTTGCATTGTTCTGCATGTTGACCTCTAGCTGAGCCAGCACCATTTGTTGAAAAGGCTATCTTTTTTCCACTGGATGGTTTTAGCTCCTTTGTCAAAGATCAAGTGACCATAGGAGTGTGGATTCATTTCTGTGTCTTCAATTCTGTTCCATTGATCTACATGTCTGTCACTGTACCAATACCATGCAGTTTTTAACACTATTGCTCTGTAGTACAGCTTGAGGTCCGGGATACTGATTCCCCCAGAGGTTCTTTTACTCTTGAGAATAGTTTTAGCTATTCTGGATTTTCTGTTATTCCAGATGAATTTTTGAATTGCTCTTTCTAACTCTATGAAGAATTGAGTTGGGATTTTGATGGGGATTGCATTGAATCTGTGTATTATTTTTGGTAAGATGCTCATTTTTACTATATCAATCCTGCCAATCCATGAGCATGGCAGATTTTTCCATCTTCTGAGGTCTTCTTCAATTTCTCTCTTCAGAGACTTGAAGTTCTTGTCATACAGATCTTTCACTTGTTTGGTTAGAGTCACGCCAAGATACTTAATATGGTTTGTGGCTATTGAGAAGGGTATTATTTCTCTTACTTCTTTCTCAGCCTGCTTATCGTTTGAGTATAGGAAGGCCTCTGACTTGCTTGAGTTGATTTTATATCCGGCCACTTTTCTGAAGTCGTTTATCAGCTGTAGGAGTTCTCTGGTGGAGTTCTTTGGGTCGCTTAAGTATACTATCATATCGTCTGCAAATAGAGATAGTTTGACTTCTTCCTTTCCAATTTGTATCCCTTTGACCTCTTTTTGTTTTCTAATTGCTCTAGCTAGAACTTCAAGTACTATATTGAAATGATATGGAGAGAGAGGGCAGCCTTGTCTAGTCCCTGATTTTAGTGGGATTGCTTCAATTTTCTCTCCATTTAGATTGATGCTGGCTACCGGTTTGCTGTAAATTGCTTTTACTATGTTTAGATATGGGCCTTGAATTCCTGATCTTTCCAAGACCTTTAGCATGAAAGGATGCTGAATTTTGTCAAATGCTTTCTCAGCATCTAATGAGATGACCATGTGGTTTTTTTCTTTGAGATTGTTTATGTAGTGGATTACATTGATGGATTTCCTTATATTGAACCATCCCTGCATCCCTGGGATGAAGCCTACTTGATCGTGGTGAATGATCGTTTTGATGTGTTCTTGGATTCGGTTGTCAAGAATTTTATTGAGTATTTTTGCATCGATATTCATAAGAGAGATTGGCCTGAGATTCTCTTTCTTTGTCGGATCTTTGTGTGCTTTTGGTATTAGTGTAATTGTGGCTTCATAGAACGAGTTGGGTAGTGTTCCTTCTGTTTCTACTTTGTGGAACAGTTTGAAGAGTATTGGTGTTAGGTCTTCTTTGAAGGTCTGATAGAATTCTGCACTAAAACCATCTGGACCTGTGCTTTTTTTTGGTTGGAAGACTTCCAATGACAACTTCTGTTTCTTCAGGGCTTATAGGACGGTTTAGATGGTCTATTTGATCCTGGTTTAATTTTGGTACTTGGTATCTGTCAAGGAAATTGTCCATTTCCTCAAGATTTTCTAGTTGTGTTGAATACAGGCTTTTGTAGTAGGATCTGATGATTTTTTGAATTTCCTCAGTTTCTGTTGTTATCTTTCCCTTTTCGTTTCTGATTTTATTAATTTGGATACTATCTCTGTGCCCTCTGGTTAGTCTGGCTAAGGGCTTATCTATCTTGTTGATTTTCTCAAAGAACCAACTCCTCGTTTTGTTGATTCTTTGTATGGTTTTATTTGTTTCTACTTGATTGATTTCAGCCCTGAGTTTGATGATTTCCTGCCTTCTACTCCTCTTTGGTGTATTTGCTTCTTTTTGTTCCAGGGCTTTCAGGTGTGCCATTAAGCTGTTAGTGTATGCTGTCTCCCGTTTCTTTTTGGTGGCACTCAGGGCTATGAATTTTCCTCTTAGCCCTGCTTTCAATGTGTCCCATAAATTAGGGTATGTTGTGCCTTCATTTTCATTAACTTTCAAAAAGTCTTTGATTTCTTTCTTTATTTCCACCTTGACCAAGTTATCATTGAGTAGAGCATTGTTCAGCCTCCATGTGTACGTGGGTTTTCTTTTGTTTTTGTTGCCATTGAAGACCACCCTTATTCCATAGTGATCTGATAGGAGGCATGGGGTTATTTCTATCTTCTTATATCTGTTGAGGTCTGATTTGTAACCAATTATATGGTCAATTTTGGAGAAGGTACCATGAGGAGCTGAGAAGAAGGGGTATTCTTTAGCTCTAGGATGAAATGTTCTATATATATATATATATTTGTTAGTTCCAGTTGGTCCAAGGCTTCAATTAGATTCATTGTGTCCCTGTTTAGTTTCTGCTTTCCTGAACGATCCATTTCAGAGAGCGGGGTGTTGAAGTCACCCACTATTATTGTGTGCGGTGCAATGTGTGCTTTGAGTTTTAGTAAAGTTTCTTTTACGAATGAGGGTGCCCTTGCATTTGGAGCATAGATATTCAGAATTGAGAGTTCTTGATGGTGGATTTTTCCCTTGATCAGTATGTAGTGTCCTTCTGTGTCTTTTTTGATGACTTTAGGTTGAAAAATCAATTTTATCTGATATTAGGATGGCTACTCCACCTCGTTTCTTGGGGCCATTTGCTTGTAAAATTGTTTTCCAGCCTTTTACTCTGAGGTAGTGTTTGTCTTTGACACTGAGGTGCGTTTCCTGCATGCAGCAAAATGCTGGGTCCTGTTTACATATCCAGTCTGCTAGTCTATGTCTTTTAATTGGGGAATTGAGACCATTGATATTAAGAGAGATTAAGGCGTAGTGATTATTGCCATCTGCCATTCTTGACGCTATCTTTATGTTTGAGTGGTTATCTACTTTTGGATTTGATTCAAGAAGTTTATTATCTCATTTTTTCCTGGGTGTTGTTTCTCTCCCTGTATTGGAGGTTTCCACCTATTATCCATTGCAGGGCTGGATTTGTGGAAAGATATTGTGAAAATTTGGTTTTATCATGGAATATCTTGGTCTCTCCATCTATGGTGATTGAGAGTTTTGCTGGGTATAGTAGTCTAGCCTGGCATTTGTGCTGTCTTAGTGTCTGCATGAGATCTGCCCAGGATCTTCTGGCTTTCATAGTCTCTGGTGAGAAGTCTGATGTGATTCGGATAGGTCTTCCTTTGTATGTTACTTGGCCCTTTTCTCTTACTGCTTTTAGTATTCTTTCTTTGTTTAGAACATTCGGTGTTTTGATTATTATGTGACGGGAGGTATTTCTGTTCTGGTCCAGTCTGTTTGGAGTTCTGTAGGCTTCTTGTACGTTCATGGGCATCTCTCTCTTTAGGTTAGGGAAGTTTTCCTCCATAATTTTGTTGAAGATGTTTACTGGCCCTTTAAGTTGCAAATCTTCACTCTCATCTATACCTATAATCCTTAGATTTGGTCTTCTCATTGTGTCCTGGATTTCCTGGATGTTTTGGGTTACACGTTTTTTGCATTTTGCATTTTCTTTGACTGTTGAGTCGATGCTTTCTATGGAATCTTCAGCACCTGAGATTCTTTCTTCCATCTCTTGTATTCTATTGTTGATGTTTGCATCTATGACTCCTGATTTCTTCCCAAGGTTTTCTATCTCCAAAGTTGTCTCCCTTTGTGATTTCTTAGTTGTTTCTATTTCCTTTTTTAGTTCCTGGATGGATTTGCTGAGATCCTTCACTTGTTTGTTTGTATTGTCCTGTATTTCTTTAAGTTATTTTTGCATTACCTCTTTCAGGATTTCTTCCTGATGACCCACGTTCTCCTGCATTTCTCTGAGCGATTTTTGTGTTTCCTCCTCATGGGATACCATCTGTTGATCCATCGTCTCCTGCATTTCTTTAAGCAGTTCTCATGTTTCCTTTGTAAGGGCATCTAATCATTGATTCATTTCTTTAAGCAATTTTTGTTTTTCCTCCTTATGGGCATCCATCTGTTGACCCATATTCTTCTGCATTTCTTTATGCAAATTTTGTGATTCCTTTGTGAGTGCATCTACCCGTTGATTCATCTCGTTAAGCGATTTTTGTGTTGTCTCCTTGTGTGCCTCCATCTTTTGATCCATGTTCTCCTGCATTTCTCTAAGCGATTTTTGTGTATCCTTTTTAAGGGCTTCTAACCATTGATTCATGGTCTCCTGTAACTCTTTATGAGATTTATTTGTGTCCTTCTTGTGATCCTCTAATAGGATCATGAGAAGTGATTTTAAATCCAGATCTTATCTTTCGGGTGTGGTGGGGTATCCAGGACTTGCTGCTGTTGGAGAGTTGGGTTCCGATGGTCCCACATTACTTTGATTTCTGTTAGTAACATTCCTACGTTTGCCTTTTGCCATCTGGATACCTCTGGTGTTAGTTGGTCCTGCTGCCACTGGCTGTTGTTTGGACCTCCTGTGAGCCTGCAAAGCTATTCCTGGCCCCCCTGGATTACCAGGATTCCCCTGGCACCGATTTCTGGGGCCTGCCTGCTCCTGAGTGACTTTGGAGCCCTAATGTGCCTTGCCCCAAGTGATCTTATATTGGGGAGGCCTTGCACATCCAAAGACTCAGCCTAGTGGATTCCTGGAGCAGAGGTCGCCAAAGGGAGGCTGGTAGGCTCCTGCCCTGTGCAGGGGTGTGTGATCTCTCCTAGGGGTGGAGGGGGTGTCCCTCTGCCAGGCAGAAGTCCCACAGCAGAGCTGGCGCGCTGGTTACTGCAGATCAGCCCAGCACTTGGGAGCCGCATACACACAAGTCGCCCGAGACCCAAGCGATATTATGCCTGTCTGTCTCAGAACCTGGCTGTCCCAACTTCCCAGTCACTGGAGCAAAGATGGCGGAGGGCACTCTCAGTGGCGCCGCTCACCCTGCAGACGCGATGGCCTGCGGATCTGGCACCCAGACGACCACAGAGCTGACCCGTTCTGGGGCACAGATGGAAGCCCCAACAGGCCGTGTCCCAAGTGATGTTATATTGGGGATAGAGCCTGGGTACCTGTTGCTTCAGTGCAGTCTGCGGGAACAGAGGTTGGGGAAGGAAAGCTGGTAGGCTCCTGCCCAGTGCGGGGTCCCTCTGCCAGGCAGAAGTCTTGTGTCCTCCTTTAACAAAAACGTTTATCATGTTTACATAAATTTCCTGTTAGAGTAAAAGATTATTTTGTACTGTTTTGTTTGTCTTTGCTTGCTTGGTTTGTTCTCTTAGAACTGTCATCTGAGTTAAGGATTTATTTATGTATTTCTTCTATATCTAACATACATATCTTTTCATTTCATGCAAGGTGAGGAAAGTTTGAGGGGATAAATAAATATTAATGTTGGAAAAGCTCATAGGAAATTATATAATCTATTTCCATTAAATTTTTAATATTTTGGAGTGTAAATTTTCAAAGTATTCCTTTTTGATTTTCTGTATTTCTCTGGAGTGTGTTGTAACTTTCCTCTTTTTTTAAAAAATATAATTTTATTAACTTTTCCTTGTCTTCTTTTTTTCATTTAGTTTGGTTAGCAAGGTGCTTATAATCTCATTGATTTAATCAATTTTATGTATTTTTATTTCAATCTCAACTAATCTTTCCCATGTTTTTTACTATTTTTTGCTGCCTACCATTATATATGTATATGTATGTATATGTATATATAATCATAGTAACATATAGATATATATTAATCAACTGAATGGTATTAAATAAGTTTGTTTATGTATGTGAAGTCTATATACAATAAGCTGCAAATTTTTAAAGAATAAAATTTAATATGTATTGATGTCAGTAAATATCTCCATTGAATATCCATACCTGTGAAGATAAGAAAAAAAATGAAAAACCTCAAAGTTTTTTACACAGTATTAAATTGCTATATTGTTAAAGGAGTACAGAATCAGTGGACAACTTTGTCAAGTCAACTTTCTCCTTTCACAATTGTATGGGTTTTGGAGATCACACTCAGGTCATCGAGCTTTTGCAGCAAGTAGCAACTCATTTGGTGGTCTAATAGTGTAGCTCAGGCTTGCAATGAACACATGATTAGCCTGCCTCCTTCTCTTTAGCATATTCTACTAGTATGTGCCACCATAACTACCTTTCATAAACATTTGTTGATACATTATCCACTTCTACACAAATTAAACTCTCATAAAAAAGTAATTGGATCTTATCTATTATGATGAAATAATTTTGATTTGATGATTATATATAATTGTATATATATTATGTGCATATATAACAATATAATATATACTGTTTTCTTTAAACTTAGTTACAATTTTATAGAATTAATCCATTTTTCCCATGCACCAATACTCAGTTCTTATTTTGTTATTTTTAATAATATTACATAGTATGAGAATTTTACAATCATTTTCTCATTTTCTTTATGATGCCAATCATATGTGTATTTTTGTATTGAGGCATATAAATAAAGCAGCTAGGGACTTTTGTATTCACGTCTTTGTATGAGCATATGCTTTGATTATTTTTATGTAAACAACTAAGAAGTTGAATTTCCTTGTCAGATATATGAGAAGTTTTTCATGTTTGTCATTATAATGCATAATAAATTAACAGATTTTATTTTTAGAATAATTTTTAGTTTACAGAAAAATTTAAGAGGATGTATTTATACATTTTAATGCTCTCATGTAACACATCTCCCTATTTTACTCTACTATTGGCTTGTTGTAATGTTATGACATGACTTTAAAAAATGTAAATCAATATTCATACACTTCCAAAACTGAAATCTAAAGGTTGCATTACTGATTATTATTATTATTATTATTAGTGTTTTAAAAATACAGAGATGTTGAGATGTCTCAGAAGAAAAATATACTTGATGCCAAGCTTAGTAACCTGCGATTCATTCTCTGGGCCCCAGAATAGGAGAGAACATACTTAGGAAAGTTGTGCACTAGTTTTTCATACTTGTAGTATATTGTACATGCCTTATGATGTATGTACTACACTGAATTTGTAAATTGCTCTTAGTAGGATTAACTTTTTCACTGATCTATAAACCTAAAATGACTTCGCATTTTCTAGTTTTTTTTTTTCTTAGTATCCTTTATTCAGGGATGTGAAGTTTTTTATTGTATAGGTCTTACACATTCTTAGCTAGGCTTATGCCACAAAATTTATTGTCTTTGGTGCTATTGTAACTGGGATTTATTCATAAGCACTTTATTCAGGAGTTTCTGTTGGTGTATAAAGGACTACTGATTTTTGTAAGATGATTTTATTTCTGTCACATTGTTGAGATTTGCAATTGTACAAGTTTTCCGGTGGAAATTGTTGGCTCCTTTATGTATAGTATATTATCTTCTTATGGAAATAATCTGACTTATTTTCTTATTTGTATCCCTTTAGTCTTCTTGCCTTATTGCTCTGGTAAGTACGTACATCCTATATTGAATTACAGTAGGGACATTAGAAAGACCTATCTAACTTCTAATTTTGAAGAAACTACTTCAAAATTATGTTTGTTGTGGGTTTGTCATATATAGTCTATTATGTTGTGGTATAATAGACAGAGAGTCCTACTCTCTTGGAGACATTTATTATCATAAAAGGATATTGGATTTTGTAAAACATTTTAGTATCTGTTGTGATGTTTATAGGAATTTTGTCTTTAAGTGCATTTATGTGGTATATTGTATTGGTTTACTTACATTTGTTGAACTAACCCTGTATTCCCAGGATAAAGCCATTGTTTTGATATGTGCTTGTATTTGATGCACTAGTATTTTATTGAGGTTTTTTGTGTGTATGTTCATCATGCATATGAGTGTGTAGTTCTCCTTTTTCATTGTTGTTTTCTTACTTAGTTTGGGTTTTATAGTCATAATATGGAAATGATCCTTCTGTGTGTGTCTATGTGTTTGCTGTGTGTGTGTGTGTGTGTGTGTGTGTGTGTGTGTGTGTGTTTAAGTCTGTAAAAGCTAATTGGCTATGATCTTCTTTGAATGTGTGATAGAATTATGCAGTTTATCTATCTCTGCCTGGACATGTTTAGTCTGAGGCTTTGAAGATAGCTGTTTCAATCTTCTCTTTTGTTATGGCTTTGTTTAAGTTGTTGGTCTCTTCTCAACGGACTGTCAGTTTGATTAATCAAGAAACTTATCCATTTCTTTTAGATTTTCAATCTTAATGGAGCACAAGTTTTAAAAATATTTCTTCTAATTGTATATATTTGTATTGCCTTGTTTTACGTCAACTTGAGACAAGCTAGAAGCATGTCAAAAGAGGTAACTTCAACTAAGAAAATGCCCTTAAAAGACTAATCTGTGGACAAGCCTCTGGTATGTTTACTTAATCAGTGAACAATGTGTGTGGTGGGGTGGCTCACTGTGGGTGGTGCCACCCCTGGACTGGCTCTTGTGGGTTCTAAAATAAAACAGGTGAGTATGCTGTAATGTGAAAGGCAGTAAGTAGCACTCTTTCATAGCCTCTGTATCAATTCCTGTCTTCAGGTTCCTGCCTTGTTTGATTTAATGCTCTCAATTCCCTCAATGATTGGCTAGGCTATAGAAATATAAGCTGAAACAAACCATTTTTTCCTATAATTTCTTTTAGACATGGTGTTTGCTCACAGTGATAGAAACACTATCACATATAGCAATTGGTTTAAGGTAGTAAGGCATTGCTATGACAAACATGACCACATGCTTTTGGAAGGATTGTTAAAGAAGTTTGGAACTTAGGCTTGGAAAAGATATTGAGTGGTCAATGTTCAATGGGCTGTTCTGGGATAACTTGGAGGACAATGCTGAGACCAATTGGAATGATGCAGGCCAGGTTTATGCAATTTCAATGGGAAGCAAAGATTCTACCCTTGCTACTTATGTGAAATTTTGATTTAAGAAATGGTGGTTGTGGCCCTCTGGCAATGGGCAATGTGACAACCTATTGGTGTTGTTTTATTATCACCCAGGGACAGAGCAGATGGCAGTCCTTTCTTTACCCTAACTTAATGCCTGGTGTTGTGGCAAAATCTATTTTAAGCCTAGGACACATAGAAACCAAATCAATTCAAATCAAGGCAATGCAGCAGGAGAGGTGTGGGACCCTGGTGTGAGACAAGGCCAACCCCATAATCCTGTGGCTATCAGTCATGTGTAGCCATGCCTCAGGCTCCTAGGTTCTGGCTGGACTCCACCTCTGCAGTCACCTGGCTGCAGCCAGGCTTTCCTCGCCACTCAGTTACCTAGCAAAAGTCAGGTAACCGGACTCTCTATACATGGAGACTTCCTGCCGCTTCGTGGTCTTTCTCTCCTGTTCTCGGTCTCTCTCTCTCTCTCTCTCTCTCTCTCTCTCTCTCTCTCTCTCTCTCTCTCTCTCTCTCCTCACTGTCTCTCTGGTTTTCTCCCTTTTCTACGTGGTCATGGCTTTTCTCATCTATTTTCTCCTTTCTCTTTATTTTCTATCTCATTTTCTCTTTCTATTTTTTAATAATAAAACATCAAAGCTGTGAGCCGTCTCTTATTAAATTCACCACACAGAGCTAGCCTCAGGATTCCCAGCCACAGGGGAAGGATCCAAACCATCGCAGCCAAACTGTCTCAGACAGCCAAACAGTCAACAGGCACTGGGAGGTCTGGGCCAGAATGGCACTGCCTTCTGAGCAGGATCTCCCTGGATCTCCCTGCCTGCACCCTCTGCTCTTTCTCTGGTAGGCGTGCTGGCTTCCCTAATCCCCACACGGGCTCTGCGCCTGCCTGTGTCTCCTATGTGGGATGTGCCCACCTCCTCTGCCCGAGGGAGACCCATTTGCCACCACTTCCATTCACACTCCTTTCTGGTCTGAGCTTGCCGCTTCTGCCCCCTGTTTTTTCTTTTCTTTTTCTTTTTCCACAACTCCCTATGAGCTTTTGGGAGCCAGGAAAGGACCCAAACCATTGCAGTTAAGCTGTGTCTCAGCCAGTCAAACAGCCTACTGGTACTCGGGAGGTCCATGCCAGAATGGCACTGCCTTCTGAGCAGGATCTCCCTGCCTGCCCACTAGCCACTTGGGCAGCGCCAGCACTCACTATCATGAGTCCTGGCTGTGTCCTGCCTGTGTCCCCTATCTTTATGTGGGCTCTGTGCCTGCCTGTTTCTCTTCGATGCGGGATTTGCCACCACTTCTCCCGGAGTGAGACTCAGGCGCTGCCTCTGCCCCCCACCCCCAGCTCGTGTTTTCTTTTCTTTTTTTTCCCCACAGAGAAAAGGAACAGAGATCTGTTTTTTGCCATGCCATGTAGTTTAGGTGGGGCAAAATGCCCACAGTCTTGCTCTCTATTACATTGCACATGAAAACCATAGGTGCCCTCTTACTGCCACATCACACATCTCAGATGGAAGATGCCATCAAGGGGTCCACTAGCTGCATTGAGCCAACATACTGTGAAAGTATGTGATGGACAGATGGGAGAGAATAAAGAAGTGGAGCAGCTTAAGCATTATAAAGAGAGATGGAACTAGAGACTGAGGGTGAAGGGGAGCAGATTCTTATGAGTGGTCAGCCCTGCCACTGGGGCAATGGTGAGGTACCAGCCTGAATTGTCACTGAGTCCCATGTGTGGGTCTTTGGCTATGTAGCAGCAGGGTTTGCTGTTGAGGTCTGAGGCTCATATTACCTCAAGAGAAGATGAGGATGTCCTTGGTTAGGGCAGCTCCGGGGGAACACGCTGATATCCAAGGACTGTGTAGAACTGGTCCTGCCCCTCATGGGCTATGGGTCTCTGGATAGCTTTCTTCACCTCTAATCAGTGGCAGCACTCAGAAAAGCAGGCCCTGAGCCACGTAGGACAGTGGAGCTGGCCCAGGTGGCAGTCTGTGGGTGTCTTAGTTAGTGTTTTACAGCTGTGAAGAGACACTAAGATTAAGGCAACTCTTATAAGGACAACATTTAATTGGGGCTGGCATGCAAGTTCAGAGGTTCAGTTCATTATCATCAAGGCAAGAGCATGGCAGCGTCCAGGCAGGCTTGGGGCAGGCAGAGCTGAGAGAGTTCCAAGTCTTCATCTGAAGGCTGCTAGTGGAAAACTGACTTATAGGCAGCTAGGATGAGGGTTTTATTACCCAGTCCCACAGTGACATACCTATTCCAAAAAGGCCACACCTCCAAATAGTGCCAATTCCTGAGCCACACATATTTAAACCATCACAGTGCGTGAGCCTGCTTCAAGGGTAAGAGTATGGAACAGCTGTCTTCTGTAGTCAGGAAAGTTGTCTACAGGGTTATGAGCTTGGGAGAGCTACTCTTGCACCTCATCAGCTGAAGCACTCAGAAGATGGGGCAGTGCAGTGAAATTGGCTCTGGAGGTATGGTTGTCTGTAGATGTGCCAGCCCGGAGGGCATGAGATCAGTAGAGCTGACTCTATCTCCCACTGATGGCAGCACTGGGTGGCCAAGAGGGAGCAGTGCAGGTGGTGTGAATAAGAAAGAGCCAGCAAGCTGACAAGTTCAGCTACCACCCAGGATCTAGGCCTTTGAGTTGGTCAACCTCATAATCTGTATCATTTGTGAATGATTGGGACATATGAAAGGGCCTGTCTTGCTGATACAAAGCTAGAAGATCTCCATAACACAGGGCAACAACAAGATAAGAGGATGAGTCCCAGTGAAGATTCAATATTCATGGTGTCACAGAAGCCAGAGACCTCAAAATAGGCCAGTGATTCATTGCAATGAACATTTGCAGGTGAAGATGTGTTGACAGAGTGGGGCACTGTGACATACTACAGCTTCTGTGATGAGATGTTTTTGTTCTCTCTCTCTCTCTCTCTCTCTCTCTCTCTCTCTCTCTCTCTCTCTCTCTCTCTCTGTGTGTGTGTGTGTGTGTGTGTGTGTGTATGTGTGTGTGTTATCTGGGGCAGAATGTTGTAAGAGCTAGGGTAGATATGAGGAAATGGTGATATAAGCAAGACTGGGGAAAATGATGTGAAACACACACACACACACACACACACACACACACACACACACACAGAGAGAATTGGCGGCTGTAGTCAGGAAGGGCTGACCCAATAGCTGTGATTAGAAAGACACCACCACTACTAAAGTGAAAGCTTGGGATTTTTGTTTGTGGGGGGACTAATGCTGCCTACATGGAACTGAGGCATTAGTAGTAACTAAGAATTCTGTCCAGGGAAGCAAGTAGGTTATAACAGCAGATATTCCTATCTCCCGCTCCTCAAGATCCAATCACCTAATCTTATTCCCAGTTCTATAACAGACTTTCTTGTGTGAGCTCTCCTCGTTCTCTGTCCCATTGCCAGAGGACTAAGCAGATCCTAGTGAAGCACCCTGCTTTTCTCCCTACTGTGACCATGCTTCCACCATCCTGTCTTCATTCCTAAGTGACATGTTCCGAAACTCAAAATCATATTATAATCCCTATAGCCCTACTTATCAGGACCCCACAAAATTTCCTACCAGGCAACATACATCCACCACACTCTGTTATGTCAGAGGGGTAGGGAATACCTACCTATCAAAGATAAGACGTATCAGTTTTGGGGGTTCAAACTCTGTCTTAGAGAACTTGATCTAAGGTTGAAAACAAGTAAACTAATGAAGCAGTACCTAGTGCCAGTTTTCAGGTTACCCCCAACAAGACCTATGTTTAACTCTAGTTTCCAGGTTACCTCCCCCAACAAAACCTGCATCTAGCATTAGTTTCCAGATTATTTCCCAACAAATCTGCATCCCCAGGTTACAAGTGCACACCTGACACTTCACTTACTAACAAACACCAATCAGGAAGAGAACAGAAGTTAACTTTATGGTTTGGCACCCAGCTCCAGCCAATTTAATTAAAGGCCACAATATCCCCCCAATCAGATGTGTACCAGGCTTGATACCCAGTTCTTGCCTAAGCACTTGCCTAAAACTAGGCTCAGAGCTCCACCTTCCTGCTGTGTCAGGATTGGTGGAAATTTCAAGCTCTAGCTTGAATAAAGAGACCCTAATGTACTTATATCTGATTCAGATCCTTAGTGGTCTTTGGGGTTCATGAATGTTTACTGGCACAACAATATAAGAGCCTAAAGTACAATCTTTCCAATCTAGAGCCTAAGCCCAAGCATAAAAACACATTTGTTAGAAGCCAAAAAAATATTTCTCCACTAGAGCCCAGAAACCCTAACACAGCAGATCTTAAGTATTCTAGTATGGGTGAAGCACAAACAAAAAGACCATACAACAGCCTGTAAGAATATGATAGAGATGTATTAATTAATAGAATTGTTAAAACATGCAAGCAGAGAATCAACCAAACCAGGAGCTTTGAGAAGATCAATGATAGATAACCCCTCAGCCACTCTAACTAAAGGGCACAAAGACAGTATCCAAATTAACAAAATCAGAATTGAAAAGGGAGATAATAGAAACAGAGGAAATTAAACAAACTCATCAGATCCTACTTCAAAGCTTATACTCAACACAACTGGAAAATCTGGATGAAATGGACAATTTCCTAGACAGATACCAAATACCAAAGTTAAATCAGGATGAGATAAAATATCTACACAGTCCCATTACCCCTAAAGAAATAGAAGTGGTTGTTGAAAGTCTCCCAACCAGACAAAATTCCAGAACTAGATGGTTTTAGTGCAGTCATCTATTAGACCTTCAAAGCAGACCTAATACAAATACTCTTCCAACAATTCCACAAAATAGAAACGGAAGGAACACTACCCAACTCATTCTATGAAGCCACTATTATGTTGATACCAAAATTGAACAAAGACCAAAAAAGAAAGAGAACTTCCAATATCCCTTATGAATATCATTGCAAACATACTCAATAAAATTCTTGTCAACTGATTCCAAGAACACATTAAAACGATCATTCACCATGATCAAGTACTCTTCATCCCAGGGATGCAGGAATGGTTCAATATACAGAAATTCATCAATGTAATCCAATACATAAACAAATTCAAAGAAAAAAATCTCATGGTTGTTTCATTAGGTGCTGAAAAAGCATTTGACAATATTCAACATCCCTTCATGTTAAAAGTCTTGGAAAGATCAGGAATTCAAGGCCAGTACCTAAACATAGTAAAAGCAATATACATCAAACCTGTAGCCAACATCATACTAAATGGACAGAAATTTGAAACAATCCCACTAAAATCAGGGATAAGACAAGGCTGCCCTCTCACTCCCTGTGTATTCAATATAGTACTTGAAGTTCTAGCTAGAGCAATTAGAAAACAAAAGGAAGTCAAAGGGATACAAATTCCAAAGGAAAAAACAATCTATGACCATTTGCAGATGGTATATTTTAGTGACCCCAAATCTCCACCAGAAAGCTCCTACAGCTGATAAACAACTTCAGCAAAGTGGCCGGATACAAAATTAGCTCAATCAAATCAGTAGCCTTCTTATACTCAAAGGATAAACAGGATGAAAATGAAATAAGAAAAAAGACACCCTTCATAATAGTCACAAGCAATATAATGTATCTTGGTATGACTCTAATCAAAGAAATAAAAGATCTGTATGACAAGAATTTCAAGTCTCTGGAAAGAAATAAAAGACTTCAGACAATAGAAAGACCTCCCATACATGAGGATTGGTGGGATTGATATAGTAAAAATGGCTATCTGGCCAAAAGCAATCTACAAATTCAATGCAATCTCCATCAAAATTCCAATTCAATTCTTCATAGATTTAGAATGAGCAATTTTCAAATTCATCTGGAATAATAAAAAACCCAGAATAGCTAAAATTACTCTCAATAATAAAAGAACTTCTGGGGAATCAGCATCCTGGAACTCAATCTGTACTACAGAGTAATAGTGATAAAAACTGCATGGTATTGGTACAGTGACTGGCAGGTAGACCAATGGAATAGAATTCAAGATCCAGTAATGAACCCACACACCTATGATCACTTGTACTTTGACAAAGGAGATAAAACCATCCAGTGGAAAAAATACACTCTTTTCAACAAATGGTGCTGGTTGAACTGTTGGTTAGCATGCAGAAGAATTCAAATGGATCCATTCTCCTTGTTCAATGCTCAAGTCCAAGTCGATCAAGGACCTCCACATAAAACCAGATACACAGAAACTAACAGAAAAGAAAGTGGGGTAGAGCCTCGAGCACATGGATACATTGGAAAATTTTCTGAACAGAACACCATTAGCTTATGCTTTAAGATCAAGAATTGACATATGGGACTTCATAAAATTAAAAAAGCTTCTGTAAGGCAAAGAACACTGTCAATTTGACCAAAGGGTATCCAACAAATTGGAAAAATATCTTAGGAATACTACATCTGATAGAGGACTAATATCCAATATATAGAAAGAAGTCAAGTAGTTGGACTCCAGAGAAATAAATAACCTTATTAAAAAAGTGGGGTACAGAGCTAAACAAAGAATTCTCAACTGAGGAATACTGAATGGCTGGGAAGTACCTAAAGAAATGTTCAACGTCCTTAGTCATCAGGGAAATGCAAATCAAAGCTACCCTGAGATGCCACCTCATTCCATTCAGAATGGCTAAGATCAAAATCTCAGGTGGCAGTAGGTACTGGCAAGGATGTGGAGAAAGAGTAATACTCCTCCACTGCTGGTGCAATTGCAAGTTGGTACAACTACACTGGAAATCGGTTTGTTGGTTCTTCAGAAAATTGGACATTGTACTACCTGAAGACCCAGCTATGCCACTCCTGGGCATATACCCAGAAGATTCTCCAACATGTAATAAGAACATGTTCTCCACCGTGTTCATAAAAGCCTTATTTATAATAGCCAGAAGCTGGAAAGAATGCAGATGTCCCTACACAGAGGAATGCATAAAGAAAATGTGGTACTTTTACACAATGGAATACTCAGCTATTAAAAACAATGAACTCATGACATTCTTAGGCAAATGGATTCAACTAGAAAATATCATACTGAGTGAGGTAACCCAAACACAAAAATACACAATGTTTGCTCTCACTGATAATATAATTCACAGAACAAATGAAACTCAAAAAGAAGGGAGACCAAAGTATGGATACTTTGGTCCTTCTTAAAAGAGGGGGAAAAATACCCATTAGAGGAGATCCAAAGATAAAGTGTGTAGCAGAGACTGAAGGAAAGATGATCCAGAAACTGCCTCACCTGGGGAATCCATCCCATATACATCTACCAAACTCAGGAACTATTGTGGATGCCAACACTTGCTAGCTGTTAGGAGCCTGATATTGCTGTTTCCTGAGAGGCCCTGCCAGTGCCTGAAAAATACAGAGGAGGATACCCTCAGGTAACCATTGAACTGAACACAGTGTCCACAACTGGGGAGCTAGAGGAAGGACTCAAGGAGGTGAAGGGGTTTACAGCCCCATAGGAGAAACAATATGAACCAACCAGTACCCCTAGAGCTCCCAGGAACTTGACCACCAACCAAAGAATAAACATGGAGGGAAACATGGATCCAGCCACATAGACAGGAGAGGATGGCCTTGTCAGGCATGAATGAGAAGAGATGCCCTGGGATCTATGAAGGCTTATTGCCCCAGTGTTGGGGAATGCCAGGTCAGGGAATCAGGAGTGTGCAGGTTGGTGAGCAGGGGAAAAGGGGGAATGATAGGGGGTTTCTGGAGGGAAAATTTAGAAAGGGGATAATATTTGAAATGTAAATAAAGAAAATATCTAATAAAAAAGAAGAAAAAGACTATGTGATGAATTATTTGGTAGCCACCAATCCTGAGACTGAAGTTCTCATTCTTGTAATAATAAAATTATATGAAAGTCTGTACAAGAATTACTGAATTCATAAGAAGATTCTCTGCCAGTTTTCTGAATCTTTTACCAAATGAAAATTAGATTCACTGAACTCACTGGAATTTCCATTTTTAAGATTATCATCCTATTAAGAATAAAAATATCTGGCTCCGCCATCTTTGATCTGGCAACAGAGCAGTTGGGACTTCCAGGTACAGGGATAACCAAGCATAACGTTGCTTGGGACACAGCCAGCTGGGGTGCTCCCTGCACCCAAGAGCTGGGCAGTTCTGTTGTCACCTACTCACCAGCTCTGCTGTAGAACATCTGCCCTACAGAGGGACCAGCACCAGGAGAGAGCACACCAGCCTCCCCATAGCCAACTCTGCTTGAGGATTGGCTACACTGAGTCTCCAGGTATGCAGGGATTTCCGAAGTACAACATCACTTGGGACACAGTCTGCTAGGCTTTCATCTGCGCCCAAGAGTGGGGCAGGTCTGTGGTTTTCTGGGCATCAGCTCTGCTGTGGCACATTTTCTCTGCAGAGTGATCTGCACCAAGAGGGAGCACAGTACCCTCCGCCATCTTTGATCTGGCAACAGAGCAGTTGGGACCTCCAGGTGCAGGGATAACCAACCATAACATCGCTCAGGACACAGCCAGCTGGTGTGCTCCCTGGACCCAAGAGCTGGGCAGTTCTGCGGTCATCTAGTCGCCAGCTCTGCTGTCGGACATCTGCCCTGCACAGGGACCAGCGCCAGAAGAGAGCACACCAGCCTCCCCTTAGCCACCTCTGCTCCCGGGATTGACTAAACTGAGTCTTCATGTAAACAGGGATTGACCAAGTATAACATCACTTGAGGCAAGGCACTAGAGGACTCCAAAGATACTTAGGAGCAGGACAGCACCTCATCAGTCGGTCCCAGGGGAAACCCGGTCATCCAGGGGGGCAGAAATAGCCTTGCAAGCTCACAGGAGGTTCAAGCAATAGCAAGTGACAGCAGGACCAACTAACACCAGAGGTAACCAGATGGCAAAAGGCAAACATAGGAATGTTACTAACAGAAATCAAGGCATTATGACACCATCCGAACACAACACTCCAACAGCAGCAAGTCCTGGATACCCCATCACACCTGAAAGGCAAGATCCGGATTTAAAATCACTTCTCATGATGCTAAAAGAGGATATCAAGAAGGACGTAAATAAGTCTCATAAAGAAATACAGGAGAACATGAATCAATGGGTAGATTCCCTTACAAAGGAAACACAAAAATCGCTTAAAGAAAGTCAGGAGAATATGGGTCAACAGAGGGAGGCAATCCCACTAAAATCAGGGGCTAGACAAGGCTGCCCTCTCTCTCCATATCTTTTTAATATAGTACTTGAAGTTCTAGCTAGAGCAATTAGACAACAAAAGGAGGTCAAAGGGATACAAATTGGAAAGGAAGAAGTAAAACTATCACCATTTGCAGACAATAGGATAGTATATTTAAGTGACCCAAAGAACTCCACCAGAGAACTCCTACAGCTGATAAACAACTTCAGCAAAGTGGCCAGATATAAAATCACAGATTCAATGCAATCTCCATCAAAATCCAAACTCAATTCTTCATAGAGTTAGAAAGAGCAATTCAAATATTCATCTGGAATAACAGAAAACCCAGGATAGCTAAAACTATTCTCAACAGTAAAAGAACTTCTGGAGGAATCAGTATCCCGGATCTCAAGCTATACTACAGAGCAATAGTGTTAAAAAACTGAATGGTATTGGTACAGTGACTGGCATGTAGATCAATGGAACAGAATTGAAGACCCAGAAATGAATCCACACTCCTATGGTCACTTGATCTTTGACAAAGGAGCTAAAACCATCCAATGGAAAAAAGATAGCCTTTTCAAAAAATGGTGCTGGTTGATCTTGAGGTCAACATGCAGAAGAATGCAAATTGATCCATTCTTATCTCCTTGCACTAAGCCCAAGACCAAGTGGATCAAGGTCCTCCACATAAAACCAGACACACGTACCCTGTTCCCAAGAGCTGGGCAGGTCTGCAGTAATCTTCGTGCCAGCCCTGCTGTGGAACTTCTGCCCTGCAGAGTGACGCCCCCTCCCCCCACTCTGGGAGAGATCACATACACCTGCACAGGACTGGAGCCTACCAGCCTCCCTTTGGCGACCTCTGCTCCGGGAATCCACTACGATGAGCCTTTGGATGTGCAGGGACTCCCCAAAATAACATAACTTGGGGCAAGGCACATCAGGGCTCCAAAGTCACTCAGGAGCAGGGCAGGCCACAGAAATCGGTGCCAGGGGAATCCCGGTAATCCAGGGGGGCCAGAAATAGCTTTGCAGGCTCACAGGAGGTCCAACCAACAGCCAGTGACAGCAGGACCAAATAACACCAGAGGTAACAAAGATGGCTAAAGGCAAACATAGGAAACTTACTAACAGAAATCAAAGTAATATGGCACCATCCGAACCCAAATCTCCAACAACAGCAAGTCCTGGATACCCCACCACACCCGAAAGACAAGATCTGGATTTAAAATCACTTCTCATGATGCTATTAGAGGATCTCAAGAAGGACACAAATAAATCTAATAAAGAATTACAGGAGACCATGAATCAACGGTTAGAAGCCCTTACAAAGAAAACACAAAAATCGCTTAGAGAAATGCAGGAGAACATGGATCAACAGATGGAGGCCAACAAGGAAGCAACACAAAAATCGCTTAAAAAAATGAATCAACGGGTAGATGCACTTTCAAAGGAATCACAAAAATTACATAAAGAAATGCAGAAGAATATAGGTCAACAGATGGATGCCCATAGGGAGGCAACACAAAAAGTGCTTAAAGAAATGAATCAACAGATAGATGCCCTTACAAAAAAAAACATGAGAACTGCTTAAAGAAATGCAGGAGACGATGGATCAACAGATGGAATCCCATGAGGAGGAAACACAAAAATCGCTTAGAGAAATACAGGAGAACTTGGGTCAACAGGCAGAAATCCTGAAAGAGGAAATGCAAAAATACCTTAAAGAAATACATGCAATAAGGACACATGCTCCACTATGTTCATAGCAGCCTTATTTATAATAGCCAGAAGCTGGAAAGAACCCAGATGTCCCTCAACGGAGGAATGGATTCAGAAGATGTGGTATATCTACACAATGGAATACTACTCTGCAATTAAAAACAATGAATTCACGAAATTCCTAGGCAAATGGTCAAATCTTGAAAATATCATCCTTAGTGAGGTAACCCAATCACAAAAGAACACACATGGTATGCAGTCACTGATAAGGGGGTATTGACCCAGAATCTCGGAATACCCTAGACACAATCCGCATATCAATAGATTTCTAAGAAGATGGAAGGAGAGAACCCTGGTCCTGGAAAGACTGGATGTAGGGGAACGCCAGGACAGAGTAACGAGAGGGGGTTGAATGGAGAAAAGAGGGAGGGAAGGGGGCTTATGGGACTTTCGAGGAGGGAGGAAACGGGAAAGGGGAAATGATTTGGAATGTAAATTAAAAAAATAATAAAATAAATAATAAAAAAAAGAATAAAATTTGTGAGAGACAAAGAAAAAAAATAAAATCCATTTGTTCTAAAAAAAAAAATAAGAAATACAGGAAAATGCAAACAAACAAGTGAAGGATCTGAGCAATTCCATCCAGGATCTAAAAAAGGAAGAAGAAACAACTAAGAAATCACAGAGGGAGACAACTTTGGAGATAGAAAACCTTGGGAAGAAATCAGGAGTCATAGATGCAAACATCAACAATAGAATACAAGAGATGGAAGAAAGAATCTCAGGTGCTGAAGATGCCATAGAAAGCAGCAACTTAATATTAAAAAAAATGCAAAATGCAAAAAACGTGTAACCCAAAACATCCAGGAAATCCAGGACACAATGAGAAGACCAAACCTAAGGATTATAGGTATAGATGAGAGTGAAGATGTGCAACTTAAAGGGCCAGGAAACATCTTCAACAAAATTATGGAGGAAAACTTCCCTAACCTAAAGAGAGAGATGCCCATGAACGTACAAGAAGCCTACAGAACTCCAAACAGACTGGACCAGAACAGAAATACCTCCCGTCACATAATAATCAAAACACCGAATGTTCTAAACAAAGAAAGAATACTAAAAGCAGTAAGAGAAAAGGGCCAAGTAACATACAAAGGAAGACCTATCCGAATCACATCAGCCTTCTCACCAGAGACTATGAAAGCCAGAAGATCCTGGGCAGATCTCATGCAGACACTAAGAGAGCACAAATACCAGCCTAGATTACTATACCCAGCAAAACTCTTTATCACCATAGATGGAGAGACCAAGATATTCCATGATAAAACCAAATTTTCACAATATCTTTCCACAAATCCAGCCCTGTAAAAGATAATAGGTGGAAACCGCCAATACAGGGAGAGAAACAACACCCTGGAAAAAATGAGATAGTAACCTTCTTGCTTCAAACCCAAAAGTAGATAACCATTCAAACATAAAGATAGCGTCAAGAATGGCAGGTGGCAATAATCACTCCGCCTTAATCTCTCTTAATATCAATGGTCTGAATTCCCCAATAAAAAGACATAGACTAACAGACTGTATATGTAAACAGGACCCAGCATTTTGCTGCATGCAGGAAACGCACCTCAGTGTCAAAGACAAACACTACCTCAGAGTAAAAGGCTGGAAAACAATTTTACAAGCAAATGGCCCCAAAAAACGAGCCAGAGTAGCCATCCTAATATCAGATAAAATTGATTTTCAACCTAAAGTCTTCAAAAAAGACAAAGAAGGATATTACATACTGATCAAGGGAAAAATCCACCAAGAAGAACTCTCAATTCTGAATATCTATGCTCCAAATGCAAGGGCACACTCATTCGTAAAAGAAACTTTGCTAAAGCTCAAAGCACACATTGCACCTCACACAATAACAGTGCGTGACTTCAACACACCACTCTCTGAAATGGATCATTCAGGAAAGCAGAAACTAAACAGGGACACAGTGAAGACTTGGACCAAATGGAACTAACACACACATATATATATATATATATATATATATATATATATATATATATATATATATATATATATAGAACATTTCACCGTAAAGCTAAAGAATATACCTTCTTCTCAGCACCTCATGGTGCCTTCTCCAAAATCGAACATATAATTGGTCACAAATCAGACCTCAACAGATATAAGAAGATAGAACTAACCCCATGCCTCCTATCAGATCACTATGGAATAAGGGTGGTCTTCAATGGCAACACAAACAACAGAAAACCCACAAACACATGGAGGCTGAACAATGCTCTACTCAATGATAACTTGGTCAAGGTGGAAATAAAGAAAGAAATAAAAGACTTTTTGAAATTTAATGAAAATGAAGACACAACATACCCTAATTTATGGGACACAATGAAAGCAGTGCTAAGAGGATAATTCATAGCCCTGAGTGCCACCAAAAAGAAACGGGAGACAGCATACACTAACACCTTAATGGCACACCTGAAAGCCCTGGAACAAAAAGAAGCAAATATACCAAAGAGGAGTTGAAGGCAGGAAATCATCAAACTAAAGGCTGAAATCAATCAAGTAGAAACAAATAAAACCATACAAAGAATCAACAAAACGAGGAGTTGGTTCTTTGAGAAAATCAACAAGATAGATAAGCCCTTAGCCAGACTAACGAGAGGGCACAGAGACAGTATCCAAATTAATAAAATCAGAAAAGAAAAGGGAGAGATAACAAAAGAAACTGAGCAAATTCAAAAAATCATCAGATACTATTACAAAAGCCTGTATTCAACACAACTAGAAAATCTCGAGGAAATGGACAATTTCCTTGACAGATACAAATACCGAAATTAAATCAGGATTAAATAGACCATCTAAACCATCCTATAACCCCTGAAGAAGTAGAAGTCGGCCTTGGAAATCTTCCAACCATAAAAAGCACAGGTCCAGATGGTTTTAGTGCAGAATTCTATCAGTCCTTCAAAGAAGACCTAACACCAATACTCTTCAAACTATTCCACAAAATAGAAACAGAAGCAACACTACCCAACTCGTTCTATGAAACCACAATTACGCTAATACCAAAAGCACACAACGATCCGACAAAGAAAAAGAATCTCAGACCAATCTCTCTTATGAATATCGATGCAAAAATACTCAATATAATTCTTGCCAACCGAATCCAAGAACACATCAAAATGATCATTCACCATGATCATGTAGGCTTCATCCCAGGGATGCAGGGATGGTTTAATATAAGGAAATCCATCAATGTAATCCACTGTATAAACAATCTCAAAGAAAAAAAAATCACATGGTCATCTCATTAGATGCTGAGAAAGCATTTGACAAAATTCAGCATCCTTTCATGCTAAAGGTCTTGGAAAGATCAGGAATTCGAGGCCCATATCTATACATAGTAAAAGCAATTTACAGCAAACCTGTAGCCAAAATCAATCTAAATGGAGAGAAACTTGAAGCAATCCCACTAAAATCAGGGACTAGACAAGGCTGCCCTCTCTCTCCATATCTTTTCAATATAGTACTTGAAGTTCTAGCTAGAGCAATTAGACAACAAAAGGAGGTCAAAGGAATACAAATTGGAAAGGAAGAAGTCAAACTATCACTATTTGCAGATGATATGATAGTATATTTAAGCAACCCAAAGAACTTCACCAGAGAACTCCTACAGCTGATAAACAACTTCAGCAAAGTGGCCGGATATAAAATCAACTCAAGCAAGTCAGTAGCCTTCCTATACTCAAAGGATAAGCAGGCTGAGAAAGAAGTAAGAGAAATGATACCCTTCATTAAGAGAAATGATACCCTTCATGATAGCCACAAACTATATAAAGTATCTTGGCGTGACTCTAACCAAACAAGTGAAAGGTCTGTATGACAAGAACTTCAAGTCTCTCGAAGAAAGAAATTGAAGAAGACCTCAGAAGATGGAAAAATCTTCAATGCTCATGGATTGGCAGGATTAATATAGTAAAAATGACCATTTTTTGCATTCAACACATAACATTCCACTTTCCGTTGGATACTCATTGCCAGATTATGTTAAACATCCATTGACTATAACGTCAAATTCCCAAGAGTCTTATTCTTACAACCCTATTTAAAATTCTAGTTCAAAGTATATACAAAGAACTCAAGAAGTTAAACTCCAGAGAGGCAAGTAACCCTATTAAAAAATGGGTTACAGAGCTAAACAAAGAGTTCTGACCTGAAGAATATCTAATGGCTGAGAAGCACCTAAAGAGATGTTCATCATCCTTAGTCATTAGGGAAATGCAAATCAAAACAACCCTGAGATTCCATCTCACACCAGCCAGAATGGCTAAGATCAAAAACACAGGAGACAGCAGTTGTTGGTGAGGATGTGGAGAAAGAGGAACACTCCTCCACTGCTGGTGGGATTGCAAGCTTGTACAACCACTCTGGAAAGCAGTCTGGCTGTTCCTCAGAAAACTGGGCATGACTCTCCTGGAGAATCTGGCTATATCACTCCTGGGCATATACCCAGAGGCTTTACCTGCATGCAATAAGGACACATGCTCCACTATGTTCATAGCAGCCTTATTTATAATAGCCAGAAACTGGAAAGAACCTAGATGTCCCTCAACGGAGGAATGGATTCAGAAGATGTGGTATATTTACACAATGGAATATTACTCTGAAATTAAAACAATGAATTCACGAAATTCCTAGGCAAATGGTCAGAACTTGAAAATATCATCCTAAGTGAGGTAGCCCAATCACAAAAGAACACATTGTATGCAGTCACAGATAAGGGGATATTAACGAGAATTTCGGATTACCCTAGACACAGTTCGCATATCAATAGATTTCCAAGAAGATGGAAGGAGAGACCCCTGTTCCTGGAAAGACTGGATGTAGGGGAATGCCAGGACAGAGAAGCGAGAGGCGGTTGAAGGGGGAAAAGAGGGAGGGAAGGGGGCTTATGGGACTTTTGGGAGGGAGGAAACGGGAAAGGGGAAATGATTTTGAATGTAAATAAAAAAAAACTTAGACAATGAAATAAAATTAAAAAAAAATAAAACCAGACACACTGAAACTAACAGAAAAGAAACTAAGGGAGAGCCTTGAACATATGGGCAAAGGGGAAAATTTCCTGAACTGAACTCCAATAGCTTATGCTCTAAGATCAAGAATTGACAAATGGGACCTCATAAATTTCCAAAGGACACTGTCAAAAGGACAAAGCGGCAGCCAACACACTGGGAAAAGATCTTTACCAACCCTACATCCGACAGAGATCTAATATCCAATATATTCAAAGAACTCAAGAGGTTAGACTCCAGAGAGCCAAATAACCCTATTAAAAAATGGGGTACAGAGCCAAGCAAAGAGTTCTCACCTGAAGAATATCTAATGGCTGAGAAGCACCTAAAGAAATGTTCAACATCCTTAGTCATTAGGGAAATGCAAATCAAACAACCCAGGGATTCCACCTCACACCAGTCAGAATGGCTAATATCAAAAACACAGGAGACAGCAGGTGTTGTCAATAATGTAGAGAAAGAGGAACACTCCTTCACTGCTGGTGGGGGTGCAAACTGGTACAACCCCTCTGGAAAGCAGTATGGTGGTTCTGGGGAAAACTGAGCATTACACTCCTTTAGGATCCTGTTATACCACTCCTGGGCATATACCCAGAGGCTTCCCCTGCATGCAATAAGGGCACATGCTCCACTATGTTCATAGCAGCCTTATTTATAGTGGCCAGAAGCTGGAAAGAATCCAGATGTCCTTCATTGGAGAAATGGATACAGAAGATGTTGTATATTTACACAGTGGAATACTTCTCTGCAATTAAAAACAATGAATTCATGAAATTCTTAGGCAAATGGTCAGAACTGGAAAATATCATCCTACGTGAGGTAATCCAATCAGAAAGAACAAACATGGTATGCAGTCACTGATATGTGCATATTAACCCAGAATCTCAGAATACCCAAGACACAATTCACATATCAATTGATTTCCAAGAAGAAGGAAGGATAGACCCCTGGTCATGGAAAGACTGGATGTAGCAGTGTAGGAGAATACCAGGACAGAGAAGTGGGAAATGGGGAACAGGGGGAGGGAAGAGGGTTTATGGGACTTTTGGGGAGGGAGGAACCAGGAAAGGGGAAATCATTGGGAATGTAAATTAAAAAAATATAGAAAATAAATAAAAATATACAGAAGACATATTAAATGTATCAACAACTTAAAAAAAGAGTATCTGAAATTTTAATTTATTAATTATTTTTTACACTCCAGATTGTATTTCCCCTGTCCACCCTCTGACTCTTCTACATCTTATACCTCCTCCCCATCCCCCTGTCTACATGAAGATGTCCCCACCCACCACCCACAACC
The DNA here is from genome assembly GCA_036184795.1 of Tokudaia tokunoshimensis. Classification (NCBI taxonomy): domain Eukaryota; kingdom Metazoa; phylum Chordata; class Mammalia; order Rodentia; family Muridae; genus Tokudaia; species Tokudaia tokunoshimensis. The sequence goes on from BTHU01000023.1 coordinate 39,711,234, forward strand.
TCCCTGACCTCCTAAACTCCCTGGGGTCTCTCGTCCCTTGAGGGTTAAGTGCATCATCTCTTAACACAGAACCAGAATTACTCTGCTGTATATGTGTTGGGGGGCTTCATATCAGCAGGCATATGCTGCCTGGTTGGTGGTCTAATGTTTAAGAGATCACGGGGTCCAGTTTAATTGAGACTGCTGGTCCTCCTACAAAGTTGCCCTCCTCCTCATCTTCTTCCAGCCTTCCCTAATTCAACCAAAAGGGTCAGCTGCTTCTGTCCATTTGTTGGGTGCAAATATCTGTACCAGACACTTTCAGCTGCTTGAGGGGTCTTCCAGAGTGCGGCCATGCTAGGGACATTTTTGTGAGCACTCTATAGCCTCAGTAATAGTGTTAGGCATTGAGACCTCTCCTTGAGCTGGATACCGCTTTGGGCCTTTCGCTGGACCTCCTTTTCCTCAGGGCCCTCTCCATTTTCATGGAGAAATGCAGTTCTTTCAGACAGGAACAACTATGGATCATAGTTTTGACCATGGGCTAGTAACTGCCTCCCTCTTTTGATGCACTGTCTTCCTGCTAGAAGTAGGCTCTATAAGTTCTCTCTCCCCAATGTAGGGTGAGGGAAAAAGACTCAAGCCCTGAGGACCTACAGAAAGAATGGGAAAAGGCAACCTTGTAGGTAGAAGCATACCTGATTTTTCAAATGATACATTCTGTGAGCTACAGATTATCTAAATTTTAATTTGCTGCATTAAACACAAAACCTTTCTTTGGAGTCTTCTATCAAAATTTTATGATATTCTGAATTGTAAAATTTTGCTAAGATATTTTTAAAATTTTTATCCAAATATTATTTGAACAAAAAGTTATAATTTTTGTCCAAATAGATGCAGAAAATACATTGTCATAACTGAGTTAATATAAACAGTATTGTATCATTAACAATTCTTTAGTGCCTTCAAACATTTATCTCATAATTGTTTACTACATAAGGAAATTAACAATGGAATGGTTTGATTTGACTCACAGTTTATGGGGATAAAATCCATCATTCTGAGGATGTTATACTGCTAGGATTATGATGTGCTGCTAACTATGTTCCTTGAATCAGGAAACAGAGACAAATACTGTTACCTGTCTTGCTGTTTCCTGACTGTCTTATAACTTTCTTATAATTCAGCCCATGAAAAATGGTTTCCAGACTCAAGGTAACTCCTCTGAGATAATACTCTATTTACTCCAAATCTTGTCAAATGACAATCAAGATTAATGATAATGGGGATGAAGAGATGGGTAAAATCCATGGAGTATATGCACAGAGTTCTGAATTGAAATCCTTAATATCCACATAGAAGCAAACCACTCTTGTTGAAATGACAAGCTCCAGGTTTTGTCAAAATATGTAGCAGAGAGTGGTAGAGGAAGACAATTAACGTTGACATCAGTTTTCCACATGAGAAAACATAGGGAATTATATTAACATATGTGCATACATGTGAACTCACACAAGCATACACATACACACACACACTCACACACACTCATACACACACACAATGAGGATTAACTATTACAAGCCCATGCTCTGCCAAGGTAATACTCAAGTGCATTGCTTTAAAGTGTAATATTCTGCCTTTTCCTCTAAAATACATCTATCTCATAATGCAAAATGTGTTTAGTCTATCTATTAGACTCACAAAAATCATGCAATAGTTCAAACTCTAAAGCCTCTGAGATTTTATCATATCTAGTGATTCAACAATAAAATAAAATAAAAAAACAATTAGCTACATACTCTCACTAAACAACGGTATAATATATACTCCAAACAAAACAAACAAAAATAAATGGTAATATAAATAGGAAAGCTCAAATCAAAGCATGACCAAAACCCAGCTTGTCAAAAGCCAAACTCTGTAACTTCTATGACTGTCATCTGGGTTTATGTTGACACTAGATGGAGTCCATTTGTCTTAAATAGGCCTTAAAATTCTTCCAATTTTACCATATTTACCAGCATCTCCCTTGGGCTCAATTCACTTCATTCCTCCAGCTTTCCTCAGTGTGCATCCTCAGAATTGACAACCCCTCACATTACTAGTAGTCTTTGCTAGGCTTACCCTCCTAGATTCTAGGAAGTTGCAACTGCACTAGCTTTCCATGCTGAACCATGATTCCTCCACCAATTCTAGTCATCTATTAGTTACTTTATTCATTATTGTTACAAAATGCCTAATAAAAGCAAGGAGAGGCTTGTTTTGGATCAGATTGTCGTGATCTAATTAATCATCTTGGAGAGATGGTGGTAGAAACATAACGTGGCTCATAACATTGGGTCCAATTAGGAAGTAGAAAAAGAAGAATGGTTCTGCTTGGCTTACTTTACCTTCCTTCTTCTTTTCTTCATCCTAAACATTCCAGCACACAGGATGGTACTAACTATATTCAGGATAAATCTTCTATTCTCAGTTGAATATCCAGAATACACCTCACAGACACACAGATATGTCTTCTAGGTGTTTTCAAGTCACATCAAATTGACAGTCAGAATTGACTATCAGAATACAGGTGTGATATTTTGATTTCTTTTTTTAAGGAATACATAAAAATAAAAATCAAGGTGTTTGTCCCTGGCCATCTTCTTAAGTCAATGAAATTAGTAAATAAAATAATTCTGTAAAATCTTTTATATTAAAATTTACATGAGCACATGAGGGATTAATCGGAGGATAGAAAATTTGGTCAGGATATCTTTGAAATTTTCCCTTCCATAATATGTTCATAGCCCCTTCATTTGTAATAGCCAGACAATGAAAATAACCCAGATGTCCCTCAAATGAAGAGTAGATACATGAAATATGGTTCATTTACACATTGGAATAGTATTTGCCTTTAAAAACATGGACATCATGAACTTTTAGGCAAATGGATGGAACTAGAAAATACCATCCTGAGTGAGGTAACCCAGCCACAAAAATGCATGCAGAGTTTGTACTCACTGATAAGTAGATATTAGCCATAGAATAAGCATGCTACACTCCAGAGACCGAAAGAAGCTAAACAAGAAGAAAGGCACAAGTGAAGGTGCTTGAATCTCCCTGAGAAGGGGGGGGGGATGTAAAATAGTCTTTAAGTGATAGATCGAGCGAGGAATTGGGTGCAAGAAAAAATGGAGAGGAGAATGGGTGGCCTCAGGAACAGGTGTGGGGAGAGACAAGAGAAAGGACCAGGAGGCCAGGAGAATGAAATGAAAGCTACAGTTGCTGAGAGTGAGAGGTTGGGAGAATCTCCATAATATTTTCTAGGTAACTTAAAATAAAGCAGTGCAAATAGAGGGACAGTCTGGACACACTGATTGCTAAAGGCCAGGAGCCTCCCAGCCCCTGGAGAGGGTAGTGGTGGAGTCATGGAGTAGGACTCTGGTGATGATGGCTTTGAAGTCTGAGGTCTCAGGGCTTTCTAGCTCTCTAACTGTACTGAAATGCTGGATAACTTCTAAAATGTCCTAGAAACTTTCTTGCTCTTTCTGAGAGTGAAAGAGTGCTGGCTTAGGTGATTAACACCTGTAGCCTAACAGAGGAGGATTAAGTAATGTGGTCTTTGTTCTATCTCAGCAGGAACTGCTGGGCTCTAACTTTCAGCCTGCTAGTCAGAAGTTGCAGGGAGAAAAATGGGACACTGAGAGAAGTGGTTAATAAGTTTATTACTAAGTTGTAAAAAGTATCTTTTGAAGGCTATCTAAGAGGGAAAAGCAGAAAGTGGAGAAAGGGAAAAATTCTTCTAGGTGGGGGAAAGGTAAAAAGTGAGGGAGAGAGGGAGAGACAGAGAAGGTGAAGAGATGTTTCTGTCTTTTGTCTTCATTACTTATATGTCTTTTAGAATACATGATCACATGCTACAAAGTTCATCACAAGTTCACACAAAAATCAAACCATAAATTGAAATAGAAGTTTACAACAGAGAATGTTTACATGCCTATTCATTAGGAGTAATTATCTAGCTAAACATCTATCACTTGTCTTCTCTACAGGTTCATAGAAAGTTTAAAATGATAACTAAGTTATAAATAAGGTTTTGTATAGATAAACTCAGTCAATATTTTATTTTCTGTCCCAACACCTATAATAAATAATAGTTCCCTTTCTACGACCTTTGGTTAATTCTTTTACAATCTCTTAGAATGTGCTCTGAACAGGAGAAAGTTTGGTTACCATCTAAGAGCAATTAACTAATGACACTTGGGAGACTGGCAGAGTTCTCATTGCAGTTTTGACTATCAGTAAAAGACCTACTAGCAGTCCCATTATAAAAGAGCTTAATAATCACAGATAGAATATTAGGAATTCTTATAGGATCATCATTAAAATTTAAGTCGTCTAATTGTCTAGATAGCATCACTATATGACAATACATCTTAATGAATCTGCAGAGATCTGCTCCAAAGGGGTATGCTATTACGTATTGATATTATATATGTTTAATAATAACAGGAAAAGCACATTAATAGCAAGAATCGTTCCTAAAATGAGTCCCTCAGAGCCTTGCTTAATGAGGGCTCACCTGTTACAAATTATATAATAATCCAAAGCAGGCCATTTCAGGATGATCACCTGCTAGTATATTAGCATATTAGCATGTCCCATTATGGCTCCTGACAACTGATCAAACATGTCTTGGAAAGAATAATTTTTTGAGATAACTTAAATGTATGAGCATATTGTTTCTAGAAAAATATCATCATAGACAGATCACCAAAAGTAGGTCTAAAATTACTAGTAGCACATTTTTTCTCAACTATTCCATGTGAAAATCAACTTTTAAAATAGTAAATTAAAATGTAATGCATCGGTTGATGAATTTCTTTTTTGTAATCTGCTGTATTAATGCCAATTCATTTCATTTCTCATTTTCTTAAAGAAAATTTGTTTCAGAATGAATTTCTTTATTTAACATTGTATTACTCAAGAATTCATTCATTATAAATATTAACTTACCTGGCAATTGTCATATACCAACATTTCATTTTTTAAAATTTAGCTCTTCTATTACCTTTCAAATATACTGATTTAGAAATCTTGGTCTCCTTTGCATTATCCTAATGCAAAACATTATATCTTACAAAATGCTAAATGATATAATCTCATGACAGAGGGGAAATCATTAATTCTGTATAAAGTACTTTTATAAAACTCTTTCATAAGTTAAATTACTTATAAATGAACAGGACTTCCCTATATGATTTAGGATTACTATGAGAATGGATTTATTCTTTAGATAAAGAATATACTGAACTGAAATTACCATTAAAACAGATCAAAAATGTTCTTAATAAATCTCACTTTCCTATGAATAAAGAAGGTAGAACCAAAAAATGTCAAAATGTGGTTTGTGTTTGCATAAGCAGGCTTAGAGTTAGGAACTATCAAAGACATTACTACATAGCTCATACAGTAATTTTTCATGAGAGGATAAAAGTGTATGTGAGCAGACCACTATAACCAAAATCTGAGATCATTCCTGTAGTTATTTCTGTTGCTCAGATAACATTCTTTCTCAATGGCCATCTGTATAAGTGATGCTGTGTTCCCCTTATGTGTATTTCACAGCCTCACCAGACATAACCTAACTCTAGGTATGTCTATATCCAGATCATCAATTTACTAATCATGGGGTAAGTTAAATTTCTGTTTCTTTTGGAATGTTTCTTTGAAATGAGAACACGTCTCATGAAGCCCAGGCTGGCCTTGAAAATGGTAGTTATTTGGGAATTGGGATCGAATTCCTCACTCTCCTGATATTATATCTCAAATGTTGACATTATATGTGCTTATTACCATGCTCGTCTTTGCTATATTTCATTTTTTATTGATTGATTAATTATTTTTTTACAGATTTTATTTACTACAGATTTTTTCCCAACCCCTGTCCACCCTCTGACTGTTTCATATTCTATACCTACTCCCCACTCCATAGCTCCACGTGGATGTCCCCACCCCCAAACTCACCTGACCTCTAAACACCCTGGGGCCTCCTGTCTCTTGAGGGTAAGGTGCATAATCTCTGAATGAACACAGACCCAGCAGTCGTCTGTTTTGTATGTGTTGGGGGCCTCATATCAGCTGGAATATGCTGCCTGTTTGGTGGTCCAGTGTTTGAGAGATCTCACGAGTCCACATTGAGACTGCTGGTCCTCCTACAGGGTCACCCTTCTCCTCAGCTTCTTTCAGCCTTTCCTAAATTCAACAACAGGGGTTAGCTGCTTCTGCCCATTGGTTGGGTGCAAATATCTGCATCTGACTCTTTCATCTGCTTGTTGGATCTACCAGAGTGTGGTCATGCTAGGTTCCTTTTTATGAGTGCTCCATAGCCTCAGTAATAATGTCAGGCCTTGGGACCTCCGCTTTAGCTAGATAGCACTTTGGGCCTGTTGTGGGACCTCCTTTTCCTCAGGCTCTTCTACATTTCTGTTCCTGTAATTCTTTCAGACAGGAAAAATTATGGGCTCAAGATAAGACTGTGGGATGCCCCTCCCTCATTTGATGCACTGTCTTCCTGCTGAAGGTGGGCTCTATAAGTTCCCTCGTCCTACTGTCTGGCAATTTCACTTAAGGTCTCTCCCTTTGAGTCCTGAGAGTCTCTCACCTCCCAGATCTCTGGTGCATTCTGGAGGGTCCCCAAAACCTCCTACCTCCCAAGGTTGGATGTTTCCATTATTTCTGCTGGCCCTCATGGCTTCAGTCCTTTTCCCTCACCCAATACAAGATCGAGTTCTCCTCTCCTCTCCACAGCCACCCTTGTCAAATTTCCCTCCAAGATCACTCTCTCCTTCCCCACTTGTAATGGCTTTCGTCTCCCTCCCAAGTGGGACCGAAGCATCCTTACTTGGACACTTAAGCTTGTTGACCTTTTTGAGTTCTGTGGACTGTATCTTGTGTATTCTATACTTTTTTGGCTAATATCCACTTATTAGTGAGTACATCCCATGCATACCATTTTAGGACTGAGATACCTCACTTAGGATGATATTTTCTAGTTTCTTCCATTTGGCTGCAAAACTCAGGGTATGCTCGTTCTTAATAGCTGAGTAGTGTTCCATTGTGCAAATGAGCCACATTTTCTGTATCCATTCTTCTTTCCTGGGACATCTGGCTTGTTTCAAGCTTCAGACTATCACAAACAAGATTGCTATGAACACAATGGAACACATGCCCTGTGGCATGGTAGGGCATCTTTTGGGTATATTCCCAAGAGTGCTATAGCTTGGTTTTCAGGTAGGTCTATTTCCAATTTTCTGAGGAACCAAACTGATTTCCATAGTAGTTGTACCAGTTTGGAATCCCACCAGCAATGGAGGAGTGTTCCTCTTTGTCCACATTCTCTCCAATAAGTGTTGTCACCTGAGGTTTTGATCTTAGCCATTCTGATTGGTATAAGGTGAAATCTCAGGATCGTTTTGATTTGCATTTCTCTTGTCACTAAGGACTTTGAACATTTCTTTAGGTGCTTCTCAGCCACTTGAGATTCCTCAGTAATGAAATCTCGGTTTAGTCCTATTCCCCATTTTTTAATTGGGTTGTTTGTTTTTTTTAGTGATTACCTTCTTGAGTTCTTTAGATATTTTGGATATTAGCCATCTATTAGATGTGGGGTTAGGGAAGATATTTTCCCAATCTGTATGTTGCTGATTTGTCTTATTGACTATGTTCTTTGACTTACAGAAGCTTCCCAATTTCATGAGGTCCCATTTATCAATTCTTGATCTGAAAGCCTGAACCAGTGGAGTTCCGTTTATGAAATTTCCCCCTGTGCCAATGAGTTTAAGGCTCTTTCAAGTTTCTCTATTAGATTCAGTGTATCGGGTTTTATGTTGAGGTTCTTGATCTACTTGGATTTTAGCGTTGTGCAAGGTGACAAATAGAGGTCTATTTTCATTTTTCTACATATAGACAGACAGTTTGACCAGCACCATTTATTGAAGATGTTTTCTTTTCTCCATTGCATATTTTGGCATCTTTATAAAAGATGAAGTGTTTGTAAGTGTGTGGTTTTATTTCTGGGTCTTCAATTCTATTCCATTGATCAACATGTCTGTCTCTGTACCAATACCAAGCAGTTTTTATCACTATTGCTCTGTAGCAAACTTGAGGTCAGGGATGGTGATTCCCTTACCCATTCTTTAATTGTGAAGAATTGTTTTCACTATTCTGTTTTGGTTTTTTTTTTTTTTTTTTTTTTTTTTTTTTTTTGCCTTTCCAGATAAACTGGAAAATTTCTCTTTCCACGTCTTTGAAGAATTGTGTTGGGATTTTGATGGATAGCCAATTTTACTATGTTAATTCTGCCTATCCATGAGCATGGGAGATCTCTCCATTTTCTGAGATCTTCTTTGATTTCTTTCTTTAGAGACTTGAAGTTATTGTCATATAGGTTTTTCACTTGTTTGGTTAGAGTTATTCAAAGATATTTTATATTATTAGTAGCTATTGTGAAGGGAGTTGTTTCCCTAATTTCTTTCTCAGCCTGGTTATCATTTGTATAAAGGAAGGCTACTGATTTATTTGAGTTAATTTTATTTCTGGCCAGTTTACTGAAGTTGTTTTTCAGCTGGAGAATTTCTCTGGTAGCATATTTGGGGTTGCATATATATATTATCTAAAAATAGTGATAATTTTATTTCTTTTTTGTCAATTTATGTCCCCTTGATCTCTTTTGGTTACCTTATTGTTGAAACTAGCACTTCGAGAACTAGAATGAATAGATGTGGGGAAAGTGGGCATCCTGTCTTCTCCCCAATTTTACTGGGATTTCTTCAAATATCTCTCCATTTAATTTGATATTGGCTGTTGGTTTGCAGTACAATACTTTTATTATGTTTATGTAGGGACCTTCAATTCCTGATCTTTCTAATACTTTTTAACATGAAGATTATTATATTTTATCAACTGCATTTTCTGCTTCTAAGGTGATGATCATGTGATTTTTTTTCCTTTGAGATTGTTTATACAGTCGACTAAATTAAGTTTTGTATACTAAACCAACATTGCATCCCTGGGATGAAGTCAACTTGATCATGGTGAATGATGGTTTTGATATGTTCTTGGATTCAGTTTGTAAGAATTTTAGTGAGCATTTTTGCATCAATATTCACAAATGAGATTGGTCTGAAATTCTCTTTTTTGGTTGGGTCCTTGTATGGTTTAGGTATCAGAGTAATTGTGGCTTCATAGAACAAGTTAGGTAGTATGCCTTCTCATTCTGTTTTATGGAATGGTTTGAGGAAAATTAGTATCAGGTCTTCTTTGAAGGTCTGGTAGAATTCTGCAGTAAATCCATCTGGACCTGGGCTTTTTTTTGGTTGGGAGATTTTAAATGACTTCTATTTTCTTGTGTGATATGGGCTTATTTAGATAGTTTAACTTCTCTTGATTTAACTTTGGTATGTGGTATCTGTCTAGAAAACCATCCATTTCACCTAGATTTTCCAGTTTTGTTGAGTATAGCCTTTTGTAGTAGGATCTGATGATGTTTTGAATTCCCTCTGTTTCTGTTATGTCTCCCCTTTCATTTCTGATTTTGTTAATTTGGATACTGTCTCTTGGCCCTTCAGTTTGTTTGCTTAAGGGTTTATCTATCTTGTTGATTATCTCAAAGAACCAGATTATGGTTTTGTTTGATTCTTTGTATTGCTTTCTTTTTTTTCTATTTAGTTGATTTTTGCCCTGAGTTTGACTATTTCCTGCCTTCTACTCCTCTTGGGTAAGTTTGCTTCTTTTTGTTCTAGAGCTCTCAGGTGTACGGTTAAGTTGTTAGTGTAAGATCTCTCCATTTTCTTTACCAGGGCATTTAGTGCTATGAACTTTCCTCTTAGCACTGCTTTCATTATGTCCCATAAATTTGGGCATGATATGTCAACATTTTCATTATAATTCCAGGAAGTCTTTAATTTCTTTCTTTCTATCTTCCCTGACCAAGTTATCAGTGAGTAAAGAGGTGTTCAGTTTTCATGTGTATGTGGGCTTTCTGCAGTTTTTGTTGTTATTGAAGACCAGCTGTAGGCCATGGTGATCTGAGAGGATGCATGGTATTATTTCAATCTTCTTGTATCTGTTGAGGGTTGTTTTGTGACCAATTATATGGTCAATTTTGGAGAACGTACCAGGAGGTACTGAGATAGAGATGTATTCATACTTTTAGGATGAAATGTTCTAGATATCTGTTGAATTCGTTTGGTTCATAACCTCTACTAGTTTCACTGTTTCTCTGTTTAGTTTCTGTAACGATGAGAGTAGCGTGTTAAAGTCTCCCACTATTATGTTTTGGGGTTCAATGTGTGTTTTGAGCTTTAGTAAAGTTTCTTTTATGAATGTGGTTGCCTTTGCATTTGGGTCATAGATGTTCAGAATTGTGACTTTCTCTTGGTGGATTTTCCCCTTGATGAATATGAAGTGTCTTTCTTCATCGCACTTGATAACTTTTGGTTAATAATCTATTTTATTGGATATTAGGATGGCAACTCCTTCTTGTTTCCTAGGACCATTTGCTTGGAAGAACATTTCCCATCCCTTTACTCTGAGATAGTGTCTGTATTTGTTATTGAGGTGTGTTTATTGCATGCAGCAAAATGCTGAATCTTTTTTGTGTATCCACTCTCTTAGCTTATGTCTTTTCATAGGTGAGTTGAGTCCATTTATATTGAGAGATATTAAAAAGAGATGACTGTTGGTTTCTGATATGTTTGTTTTTGTAGGGGGCTTTATGTGCTTGTGGTTCTCTCCTTTTGGATTTGTTGTGAGATGTTTAATATCTTGTCCTTTCTTTTTTGGAGGTACCTTCCTTGTGTTGGAGTTTTCCTTCTAGGAGCCTCTGTAGGGCTGGATTTGTATATAGATACTATTTGAATTTGGTTTTGTCCTGGAATATTTTGGTTCCTCCATCTATGTTGAGTGAATGCTTTTCTGGGTATAGTATTCTGGGCTGGCATTTGTGTTTTCTTAGAGTTGGCATGATCTCTGACCAGGCTGTTCTGGCTTTCATAGTCTCTATTGAGAAGTCTGGTATAATTCTGATAGGTCTACCTTTGTATTTTACTTGGCCCTTTTTCCTTGCAGCTTTTAATATTCTTTGTGTGTTCTGCACATTTAATGTTTTATTATGTGATGAGAGGATTTTCTTTATTGGTTCCCTTTATTTGGTATTCTATAGGCTTCTTATATATTTATGGCCATCTCATTTTTAGGTTGGGGAAGTTTCCTTCTATGATGTTGTTGAAGACATTTTCTGGTCCTTTGAGCTGGGAATCTTCATTCTCCTCTATTCTGGTTACTCTTAGATTTGGTCTTTTCATTGTGTCCTGAATTTCCTGGATGCTTTGGTTTAGGATTTTTTTATGTTTTGAATTTTCTTTAACAGTTGTGTCAGTCTCTTCTACAGTATTTTCTACATCTGAGATTCTCTCTTCTATCACTTGTATTATGTTGGTGATACTTACATCTGTAATTCCTGACCTTTTTCCTAGGTTTTCAATTTTCAGGTTTGTCTTCATTTGTGTGTTTTTATTTTTGTTTTGTTTTTTGTTTCTACTTCCACTTTTAGGTCTTGGATTGCTTTATTCAATTCCTTCAACTGTTTACCTGTGTTTTCCTGTGTTTCTTTCAGTGAGTTATTGATATCCTCCTTTAAGGACACTATTATCTTCATAAGATAGGATTTTAGGACAGGTTCCTGATTTTCAGGTGTGTTGGTGTTTTCAGGGCTTGCTGTGTTGGGAAAACTGGGTTCTGATGATACCCACGTATATTGGCTTCTGCTGCTTATGGTCTTGCACTTGCCTCTCATCATGTAGATATCCCTGGTACTTATAGATCTGGATGACTGTCTGGAATCTGCCTCTTTTGTCTCTGGGTTGCTTCAGGTCTCCAGGTAGGCCTGCAACCCTGGCTGTAGCAGACCACCTGTGTGGCCTTCTAACTAGGGGTCCTTTACAGGGGAAGAAAAGCTGTTGATCTGTTGCTCTGACATCAGTAGATCTCCTGGAAGTCCTTTAGACTGTTGTGTCTTCTGCGGAGCAGTCAAGCTGTTGTCCAACTGCTCTGAGTGTAGCTGATCCTCAACTGCTCTGGGTACAGTGGGTTCCCTAGAATGGGTCAGGATATGGTGTCTTCACAAGAGCAGACCAGCTAGGAGTCTTCTCCAGCAGAAAGCTCAGGCAGAAAGGGCAAAAGGGACAGAAAGGGAGTGGTTTTCAAAATGGCGGGAGTTTTGGTAGTTGAAGGTCCTGAGTGGATAGGGCTCATAGGAGCAGCTCAGGGACTCAGCAGGTGGGGTGGGATGGGTTCTTACCAACTGCTCTGAGTACAGTGGTTCCTGTAGGATGGGTCAGGATATGGTGTCTTCATGGGAGCACACAAGCTAGGAGTCTGCTCGAGGAGAAAGGACCAGGCAGAAGTGTGGTACTTTATTTCTTAAATTTGTACAATTTCCTTCAGAGACTTTATCCTATTTCCTCAAGCAAAGTTAATATTGACTCTTTCTTGGAAGACTACATATATCATCATACTCATTAAAGTGGTCTCTGCCTTGTTTTTACAAATTTAGGAGGAATAATAAAGATAGTGTTCTTTAAATTAAAGGAACATGTTTCTTCTCCTATAACCAGACTCTCAGTTAAGCAACCATGATCCAATTCTCTCTTACTCAAAGAAGTTATAACAGGTTTCAGTGAGGGTACATTCGTCAAAGAAGTGAAAAAGAAGAATTTGAATCAAAAAGTCTCAGATGCAAGCACTTATATTTACTTGGTAAGAATTAGGTGAGTTATTGACTTATGCTGGGACAAATGTTCTTACATACTGATCTCATATGTCTCAAAACTCTTCTTTCAAGAGTTCTCATATTTGTCAAGCCAAAGTCAAAACATTTTTTTCAAACTAAAAATATGAAACTTTGTTTTTCCAAAAATCAAACAAACAAAAATTAAATCAAAACAAACAAAAAACAAATTCAAAACAACAAAGAAACCAAACCCTTCAAGCCTGTCTTGCCTTTATCACACAGCTATTTCTAGCTTTCAAAATGCCCACAGATTTTTCAAAACTTTATATTTAATCTTAACTTAGAATGAATGAATAAAATATGCCATTATAAAGTATATTTAGGCAAAAACCACTCTCAACAATAAAAGAACTTCTGGGGGACATACCATCCCTGACCTCAAGCTGTATGACAGATCAATAGTGATAAAAACTGCATGGTATTGGTAGTGTTAGGCAGGTAGATATAAGGAATAGAATTGAAGACCCAGAAATGAACCCACACACCTATGGTCTCTTGATCTTTGACAAAGGAACTAAAACAATCCAGTGGGAAAAAGACAGCACTTTTGAAAAACAGTGCTGCTTCAACTTGTGATTTGCATGTAGAAGAATGAAAATAGAACCATTCTTATCTCCTTATACAAAGTTCAAGTCCAAGTGGATCAAGGACCTCCACATAAAACCAGATACACTGAAACTAATAGAAAAAAAATTGGGGAAGAGCCTAGAGCACATGGGCACAGAGGAAAACTTCCTGAACAGAATACCATTAGCTTAAATTCTAAGATCAAGAAGTGACAAATGAGACCTCATAAAATTACAAAGCTTCTGTAAGTCAAAGGGCACTTTCAATTTGACAAAATGCCAACCAACAGATTGCGAAAAAATCTTTTCCAACTCTACATCGGATAGAGGGCTAATATCCAATATATTGAAAGAACTCAAGAAATTAAACTCTAGAGAACCAAATAACCCTATTGAAAATGGGGTACAGAGCTAAACAAAGAATTCTCAACTGAGGAATACTGAATGGCTGAGAAACACCTAAAGAAAGGTTCAATATCTTCAGTCATCAGGAAAATGCAAATCAAAACAACTCTGAGATTCCACTTCATACCAGTCAGAATGGCTAAAATCATAAACTCAGGTGGCAGCAAATGCTGTCATGAAAGTGGAGATTGAGGAGAACTCCTCTATTGTTGGTGGGATTGCAATCTCATACAACTACTCTGGAAATCATTTTGGCAGTTCCTAAGAAAATTGGATATGGTTCTATCTGAGGACCCAGCTATACCACTCCTAGGCATATACCCAAAAAATACTCCAACATATAATGACACATGTTCCACTATGTTCATCACAACATTATTTATAATAGCCAGAAGCTGGAGAGAACCTCAAAGAGGAATGGATACAGAAAATCTACATTTACACAATGGAGTACTACTCAGCTATTAAAAACATGATTTCATGAAATTCTTAGGCAAACGGATGGAACTAGAAAATATCATCCTGAATGAGGTAATTCAATCACAAAAGAACACACATAGTATACACTCACTGATAAGCAGATATTAGCCCAGAAGCTTACAATACCCGCAATATAACTCACAGACCACATGAAACTCAAGAAAGAAGACCAAAGTGTGCATACTTCGGTCCTTTTCATAAGGGAGAACAAAATACCCATGGGAGGAGTTACAGAGACAAAGTGTGGAGCAGAGACTGAAGGAAATGCCATTCAGAGACTGCCCCACCTGGAGATCCATCCCACATACAGTTACCAAACCCAGACACTATTGTGGATGCCGCCAACAAGTGCTTGCTGACAGGAGTCTGATATAGCTGTGTCCTGAGAGACTCTGCCAGTGCCTGACAAATACTAAGGTGTATGCTCTCAACCAACCATTGGACTGAGCATGGTGTCTCCAATGGAGGGCCTAGAGAAAGGACTGAAGGAGCTGAAGGACTTTTCAGCCCCATAGGAGAAACAACATTATAAACCAACCAGTACCCCCAAAGCTCCCAGGTACCAATCAAAGATTACACATGGCTGGACCCACGGCTCCCACCACATATGTAGCAGAGGATGGCCTGTTGGACATTAATGGGAGGAAAAGTCCTTGGTCCTGTGAAGGCTCAATGCCCCAGTGTAGTGGAATGCCAGGACAGGGAAGCAGGAGTTTATGGGTTGTTTAGCAGGGAGAGGGGGTATGGGATAAGGAATTTTTGAAGGGAAACCAGAAAAGGGGATAACATTTGAAATGTAAATAAAGAAAATATCTAATTAAAAAATAAATAAAATAAAATTATTACTGCAATGAAAAGCTGGTCCTATTTGTCCAATACTTATTTGAGTTGACAGGGGCAAAAAACTACTAAGACGAAAGACCTGTTAGAGAAATTCATGTGGAAACCTGCAGAGGTTTGCCCTTCACCTTTCAACATCTATTCATATTTCACTCTGCTTTTTAAGAGAATAAGATTTTTTCTATAAATTTGAGTTTTCTCTACAAACCTAGCTTTTAATCATTCCATTATTTTATTTATAACACTGAATATATTTTAAAGCATGGGATTGATTAATATAAAGCTTAGTATTTTATAAAATTAATAATGTTCAAAATAAACAGGTTTTTCCATTATACTTCCTAAATCTATACTTTTCTAGAAATGAAATCACAGGTCTAAAATATTAATTTTAGAATATACCTTTGATAGATATGCATATTTTATAGACATGTAAGATGTTTATGGATACAAGATATATAACATATGGCATATGCTATAAAAGACACATGCATAAGACATGCATTCATTATGTACCTGTGATATAGTTTGTTTATTTAGGTATGTACATATGCAGATAAATACACAAATTTTTTAATGTGTCTTTTTGTTGAAAATAGAACTCTAATGAGAGTATTTTTTAATGCAGTAAAAAATTCCAATAGTGAAACAATTACAATTTAGAATATAAATTCTTAAGTTGAAAATGTTGTAATAAGGGAACTGTTGTGATAAGAGTATTATTAAGGTGGTATAAAATTTTTAAATAAGCTTCTTTTATTCATATATCCATAGAAATATTTGTAATAGCAATAAGAATGTAGGTGATTACTCCCAATTTAAGGGAAGGCAATGGCTACTGAGTCTTTTTTATTTTTGATATAATTTTGCACATTATTTAATTAGAACAACAATAACAAGCTGTTTGCAGAGCCTCACACCTGCAATCTCAACTCTTGGTAGGCTAAGCAGAAAGATTGCCATTAATTCATTTTCAGCCAGGAATACCTACTGAGTTTTGAATTAGTCTGAGCTACCTAGTGAGATTCTGTCTTACTAAGAGCTAGAGAACAACAGTAAAAAATAATAAAGCATTATTTATCCCTTGCAGATTCTTGTAAAACTTGGCTCTTTTAGAGATTCCATGACAATTTTGCCAAATACTGACCTTTATTTTATATGTTAGAACCTGCAAAGTACCTTTAAAATAAAAAGTTTTTTATAATGTCAGAATCTGCAAGGTACTCAAAAAAATAAAGTTGTATTAATGTACAGCAATGTAATGTGTATTCTCATTCTTAGATGGAGTCACAAAAAGAGGAAAATGCAAGCATTTACTAATTTTTGTAAGCTTAGAATCAAACTGATTGAGAACACCTTTGTACAAGAAGTCATCAACAATGGGAAAAATCATCAAAAGATGATCTTGTTATTTTATTTTCTCCAAAATGATTAATTCAGCATGACAGGCAATGAAGAGAGTCATGCATTAATCAGGATATTGGTTCAAGTTATAGAGATGTTGAGAAACATAAATACACTATCAAAAATCCTTTTTGAGTCCTTGAATATTTCATAATCATCAAGACTTGAAAGAACTTAATGTTTTTATATATATGGAAACTTAAACATGGGTTTGGAGTAGAGAAGAAATTTGAGGAATTTGTGTTTTGGGATCTGGCTTCTTTTGATTAATATAATAACTTGCTGAAAATGTCATAAATTTTCTTTATGAATGAATATAATTGCATGTTTTTATTAAACAACCTTTCTTTACCCACTCATTTGTTGATGAACAGCTAGACTATTTCCAATTTTTTTGCTATTATGACTAGTGAAGAGATAAATATAAATGTTCAAGTATTTCTCATATGCTGACTTGCCATCCTTTGAGTAAATACCAAGGAATTATACAGCTAGGTCGTACATTTAATTTTTAAGAAGTCACAGAACTCGTTACCTCAGTATCTTAGCCATTTTGCATCACTACTAACAGTGCATAACTGTTGCTTCCCCCACCACTTCTTCACAAACATTTTCTGTTTCATTTTTTTTTTGTTTGTTTGTTTTTTGGTTTGCTTTGTTTTTTTTGTGTTTTGGTTTTGTGAGAGCCATTCTGACCATGGAGAGATAGAATCTCAAAGCAGTTTTAATTGCCATGACCTTGATGAGTAAGGATGTTGAACAATTTTTCAAATGTCTATTGCTTATATGTATTTTTTCCATTTGTGTTTAACTTTTGAAGGTATTTATATATTGAAGATATTAAACACTTCCTGATGTGCACTTACTAGAAATATTTTCTTGTTCCACAGGGCATCATTTCATTCTGGTAATTGATCTGCTCTGTGTGATTTGTGGAATACATACATACACACACACACACACACACACACACACACACACACACACACACACACACACCACATATATATGCTATTTTAGATAAGTAATGAGGCCAGGAAATGTATATCAATATTTAATTTGCATGAAATATACAGAGTAGGTTTTATATGAAACAGTGAAGTTGAAGCATGAGATACAATGAAGTCCTGGCAAGATATTGTAAGGTGAGGCTATGTAAACCTGTTGAAATCCAGATTAAATTACCACATACATTTGATTGTGAACATAGACCCCAAAAGGTTTTGGTGTTTTAATTCTTGAGCTTTGATCTTGCTTCAGACTGAACTTTCTTTAATGTAAAATTGAATCCTTATGGTTCAGATCCATTTTAGGACTTGACTTTTGGAATGGGAATGTTGACCCTGTGCCATTTTGCATGAGATGTTTGTAACTTCTTCTTTTCCTTCTTTTATATTAGAGATTCACAGTTAATAGGTTTCATTTATTTTCAAATGAGACTTTGTTTTTTTTATATATTTGATAATCAAACAAAATGATAAATTGATCATTTGATAATAAAATGACCTATCAAAAATTTGGTTAATTTTTTTCTTTTATTTTCTTTGTTAAGTCATTTTTTTTAATTTTTTAAAATTATTTTTATATTTTTATTTACATTCAAAGTCATTTCCCCTTTCCCGTTTCCTCCCTCCCCAAGAGTCCCATAAGCCCCCTTCCCTCCCTCTTTTCCCCATTCAATCCCCTCTAGCTTCTCTGTCTAGGCATTCCCCTACATCCAGTCTTTCCAGGACCAGGGGTCTCTCCTTCCATCTTCTTGGAAATCTATTGATATGCGTATTGTGTCTAGGGTATTCCAAGATTCTGGGTTAGTATCTCCTTATCAGTGACTGCATACTATGTGTGTTCCTTTGTGATTGGGTTACCTCACTAAGGATGATATTTTCAAGTTCTGACCATTTGCCTAGGAATTTCGTGAATTCATTGTTTTTAATTGCAGAGTAGTATTCCATTGCGTAAATATACCACATCTTCTGAATCCATTCCTCCGTTGAGGGACATCTGGGTTCTTTCCAGATTCTGGCTATTATAAATAAGGCTTCTATGAACATAGTGGAGCATGTGTCCTTATTGCATGCAGGTAAAGCCTCTGGGTATATGCCCAGGAGTGGTATAGCCGGATTCTCCAGGAGTGTCATGCCCAGTTTTCTGAGGAACCGCCAGACTGCTTTCCAGAGTGGTTGTACCAGTTTGCAATCCCACCAGCAGTGGAGGAGTGTTCCTCTTTCTCCACATCCTCACCAACAACTGCTGTCTCCTGTGTTTTTGATCTTAGCCATTCTGGCTGGTGTGAGTTGGAATCTCAGGGTTGTTTTGATTTGCATTTCCCTAATGACTAAGGATGATGAACATCTCTTTAGGTGCTTCTCAGCCATTAGATATTCTTCAGGTCAGAACTCTTTGTTTAGCTCTGTACCCCATTTTTAATAGGGTTACTTGCCTCTCTGGAGTTTAACTTCTTGAGTTCTTTGTATATACTTTGAACTAGAATTTTAAATAGGGTTGTAAGAATAAGACTCTTGGGAATTTGACGTTATAGTCAATGGATGTTTAACATAATCTGGCAATGAGTATCCAACGGAAAGTGGAATGTTATGTGTTGAATGCAAAATTCACACCCATAGTTTCATGTACTTGAAAATTTATATTCTATGTGGTATTGCTATTTGGAGAGGTTATGAATCGTTGGTTCATAGGGCCTAGCTTATAGAAATAGTCATAAAATTAGTTCTTATGAATTGTGATGCAGCCCTAATTCTAGTCTTAATCTCTCTGCCTCTTGGTAGATGTCATGTAACAAACAATTGCTCATGTCCTTAATGCCATATATTTCCTCTCATTATAGAATAGATACTCTCAGATTATAGGTCAAAATAATTCCTTCTTAAGTTTCCTTCTTTCAGATATTTTATTACAGTGAAGAAAAATGTACTAGTTTTATCTAACAAAAAGTAATGCAGATTTAAAATATAATATATGCTTTAGCAGATTTCTCAATACTTTAAATCTTTCATCCTTATAGAAACTATATACTATAAATATTTTAATATAGGCAAAGTAAACATTTTAATTTTGGCTGTTTTAAGTACACAATGCGATGGAATTAAATACAATCATTATTATTTCTATACCCCTATTCTTTCTTAATTTTCCTAAACTTGAGCTTTATTCCTGTTAATAAATAATTCCCTATTACTTTCCTGACAGCCTCTTGAACCCACCTCTATTTTATCTATGAATTTGACTACTTTATGGATCTCATTGATATAAAACCATGCACAACATGTATCCCCATATATCTAGATAATACTTTACATACTATTTTTAGAGTTATTACATATTGTATTATTCAAATGATTTTCTGGTTTGGTATGAATAATATATTTATATCTATATCTAGATCTAGATCTACATCTACATCTTTATCTATCTATCTATGTAGCCAACAAATACCAAATAAAAATTTACATATAACATAAATTTATACAATGTGTACAGTTAATGATATATAGTATGATATGATAAATTTACAAAATCTATTATAAAAGGCTTATATTTTTAATGTATACATACAAATACTAATAGAATATTTATTATATATTCTAATAATTATATGTATGCAGAAAATGTATATATTCTCTATTTCCTGACAGCCCCCTGCACCCAGGTCTATTATATCTATGACCTTGACTACTCTGTTGATCTTATATAAGTGGAACATGGTTATCAAGAGAAACTTAGAGCTTGAGTGGTTGTATTAAAATTTAATTATATAAAATCAGCTTTAGTAATACTACCCCAAATTAATAATTTCTTGATCACCTCCTGTTCCTATGGTAAAAAACCCAATGATTTCAAATATTTTGCTTCAAGATATTTGCAAAGCAAAAGAAAGGTTAGTCATTTCTCTGAATAATTTCTCCCTCTAATAAACTGTGTATTAAAGGAAATATCTTTCTAAATATTTACATATTTTTCACTAATACTGTTCATTTAATATAAAAACATATTACTTGATAGATCACATTATGGGCAAGATTTCATGTCATTAGAAAATTTAGTTATGTTTTCAGACAGATTTTGTAAAGGATGCCTAGTTCCATATTGTTCAAGAATATGCTGCATTTTTGTTTGTCATTAAATGTGTGCATGGACATTTGACTGTATACACTCTTTTATAAGACTGTATTACACTCTTATAAAAGTTCTGCTTTTTCTTTACATATGCCACTGATGTACAGCCATCAATTTTAGTATGGAGTAATGGATTACTGTGATTTTCATTTGCATTTTTAATCATAAATATATTTGAGCTTGTTTGGTTGCTTGCCTGGCCATTGCAATATCCACTTGGTGGAAGCACCCATTCAAGTCCTTAATATTTAATTATACTGTTTCCTTGAGGTTGCTGAATTATAGTAGTTTTTGTTTTATGTTCATTCTTTCTCTTGTTATTTCTTCCTTTTTCTTGTTATTTCTTCCTTTTTCTTTTATTGAAAATAGATTTTTTCATAAATATATACAGATTATAGTTTTCCCTCCTTCTCTCCTCTTAGTTCCTTTCCACCTCCTCTCCTACCAAAATCACTTCCTATCTGTCTCTTACTGTTTTGTTTACAAGTCTGAAGATAGATCTCAGGCCCTGGCCATGTTAGGAAAGTATTATTCCTGTAGGTGATTTTAAACATAATTAATATATTAATATCATATCATAAGGATAATTTGCAATTATTTTCTTATATTGTGTGATTTGCTTTTTCACTGCAGATAGTGTTCTTTTATACACAAAATGTTTTAATTTTAATATCATCTGATTTATTGATATTTTTTTCATTTTGGCTATGCTTTCTAGTGTTACATTAAAAAATCAAAATTAAAATCAGTGCCATGCAATATGCATCTCTTATGATTTTCAAATAATTTCATGGTTTACTTCTTATGGTTAATGTATTTTTTCTGTTTTGAGGTAATTAATGTATATTTTCATATACACAAACACTTTATCTGAAAAAAATACTATCTTAAGACAAGACCAAGGAATAATGTTTTTCATGTAGGTATCTACTTTTCTCATTACTATTGAAAAGCTGGATATTTCTTATAGACTATTGTACATCTATTTACTTTTTTGGATGAAAACAGAAAATCACAAATCTTTATACAATTGGATTACCCTCATTAAGAAAAAAAAAACAATGCTTAGTAGATGTATATTTTGACAAGCTGCAAATATTGATGCAATGTGAGAATATGAAGCACTTGTTACTCGTCTTAACGGAATTGATTATTTATAGCAGAATGCCCTGTATTAGCCTCTAGCTAGTTTTAATGCAGTAATAGTGGTAACCTTTTTATTAGAGTCAAATTATAATTTCTGTATATGCCATGATCAGTGTTTTAATTATTTTAGTCACTGAGTGTTAAATCAGGGAAATATAAGATTAGTCTACAATTTAGTTTTATTTGCAAGATGACTTGGTTGTGAAGTATGGCGATTTTTAATCAAACAATGCTCTTAATGCTTTTGCTCAGATGACTTTGTTTGAAATTAATATGTAAATTAAGAAAAGGAATAAAACAGAATATTCTTGGCAACTTAAAGATGTGTCATCTAATTAACTGAAGGTTTGAAAGGACCAATACCTATATTTCTCTGAGTAAAGTACAATTCTCTTATCTAATCCCCTTTGGAACTTATTTTTTCTTTGGATTCTATAGGATTCTGTTGGCATTGGGACTCAAAATAATCTGTTGACTCTATAATTTTATATTACCTACCAATCTTTAGACAGAAGTGCAACATTATCTGCATAGAGTTTGGGTTTGTCATCTACTACATGCCTTACAATAAAACATGTATTATGTAAATACATTATCTGAAAAATACGGAATAGTAGAAAATTACTATTGACTAGCATTTCTTGATACCATTATTGTGTTAGTGGGAAAGGAAACATTTATTTATTTATTCATTCATTTTATCTTAAACAGATTTGTGTTGACATTTAAAATGAGAGAATATACACTCTGTTGTATTTGGAGTTATTTTCTCTCACCTTGGCATCATCAAACTGTCATAGTTTCAAATCAATCACAAACCTTAGTACAGGATAAAGCTTCTTTAGCAGCACCCCTTTGATGTCTATTCAATACCTCCATTGGTTGTTCAGCAATTATTCTCTCTCAACTAGAGGTCATAACCTCTCACTTGTATTAGAGATGTACTTAGATAATACCTATAGTTTGTCTGGGGCCAGAAGAAATAATTAATAAAATCAAATGTAGTGGTACAAAGCTTCAATTTTAAATGGCTATTCTAACTTTAAGTTGATTGAGATGTATAGGATATGGTTCTGCTAATTTGTTTATTTGCAATTTTGTTTAGTAAACTGGATAAAAATTTCTTTTTATTGGATATTTTCTTTATTTACATTTCAAATGTTATCCCCTTTCCCAAATTCCCCTCTCCCAGAAAACCCCTGTCCCATCCTCCCTACCCCTGCTTCTATGAGGGTGTTCCTCCACCCACCCTACTGCCATCTCCCTGCCTTCAATTCCCCTACTCTGGGGCATCTATCAAGCCTTCATAGGACCAAGTGTCACCCACAACCAAGGACATCTCCTCCCATTGATGCCTGACAAGGCATTCCTCTGCCTCAAATGTAGCTGGAACCATGTGTATCCCTTGGTTGATGGCTTAGTCCCTAGGAGCTCTGTGAGGTCTTGATGGTTGATATTGTTCTTCCTAAGAGGTTGCAAACAACTTCAGCTCCTTTAGTCCTTTCTCTAACTCCTCCATGCTCAGTACAATGGTGGACTGTGAGAATCTGCCTCCATCTTTGTAAGGCTCCAGAACGGCATTTCAGGAGAAAGCCCTATCAGTCTCCTTTCATCAAGCATTTCTTGGCATCCACAATAGTGTCTGGGTTTGGTGACTGTATCTGGGTTGAATCCGCAGGTGGGATAGTCTCTGGATGACCTTTCCTTCAATCTCTGCTCTACATTTTATCTCCATATTTACTCCTGTGAGTATTTTGTTCCCCTTCTCAGAAGAAATGAAGTACCTACTCTTTGGTCTTCCTTCTTCTTGAGCTTCATGTGGTGTATGAATTGTATCTTGGTTATTCTGAGCTTTTGGAATAATATCCACTTATCAGTGAATATATACCACATGTGATACATTGTGATTGGGTTACATCACTCAGGATGAAATTTTCTAGATCATTCTATTTCCCTAAGAATTTCATGATTTCATCATTTTTAATTGCTGAGGAGTACTCCACTGTGTAAACATACCACATCTTCAGTATCCATTCTGTTGAGGAACATCTGTGTTCTTTTCAGTTTCTGGCTCTTATAAATATGGCTGCTACAAACATAGTGGAGGATGTGTCCTTATTACATGTTGGAGCATCTTCTGGGTATATGCCCAGGACTGGTATAGCTGGGTCGTCAGATAATACTATGTTCAACTTTCTGAGAAACCACAAGACTGATTTCTAGAGTGGTTGTACCAACTTGCAATCCCCCAGCAAATGAGGAGTATTTCTCTTTCTCCACATCCTCGCCAACAACTGCAGTCATCTGAGTCTTTAATTTTAGCCCTTCTGACTAGTGTGAGGTAGAATCACAGGGTTGTTTTGATTTGCATTTCCCTGATAACTAAGGATGTTGAACATTTCTTTAGGTGCTTTTGTGCAATTCAATATTCTTCAGTTGAAAATTTTTTGTTTAATTCTGTATCCCATTTTTAATAGGGTTATTTGATTCTCTGGAGTCTATTTTCTTGAGTTCTTTGTATATATTGTATATTAGCCCTCTATCAGATATAGGATTTGTAAAGATATTTTCCCAATCTGATACTTGTCATTTTGTCCTATTGACAGTATCCTTTGCCTTACAGAAGCTTTGCAATTTTATGAGGTCCCATTTGTCAATTCTTGATCTTAGAGCATAGTCCATTTGTGTACTCTTCAGGAAATGTTTCTCTGTGCCCATGTGTTTGAGGCTCTTCCCCACTTTCTCCTCTATATATTTCAGTGTATCTGGTTTTGTGCAGAGGTTCTTTATCCACTTAGACTTGAGCTTTGTACACAGAGTTAAGAAATGGATCAATTTGCATTTTTCTACATGCTGACCACCAGTTGAACCAGGACCATTTGTTAAAAATGCTGTCTTTTTTCCACTGAATGGTTTTAGCTCCTTTTTCAAATATCAAGTGACCATAGGTGTGTGGGTTCATTTCTGGGTCTTCAATTCTATTTCATTGATCTTACTGTCTCTTGCTGCACTAACACAATACAATTATTATCACTATTGCCCTGTAATACAGCTTGATATCAGGAATGGTTATTCTGCCAGAAGTTCATTTACTGTTGAGAATAGTTTTCACTATCCTGGGTATTTTGTTATTCCAAATGAATTTGTAAATTGCATTTTTAATTCTATGAAGAATTGATTTTGAATTTTGATGGGAATTGCTTTGAATCTGTAGATTGTTTTCTGAAGATGCCCATTTTTACTATATTAATCTTGCCAATCTTTGAGCATGGGAGATCTTTCCATCTTCTGAGATCTTTGATTTCTTTCTTCAGAGACTTGAAGTTCTTGTCATACACATCTTTCAGTTGCTTGGTTAGAGTCACACCAAGATACTTTATATTATTTGTGACTATTGTGAAGGGTGTAGTTTCCCTAATTTCTTTCTCAGCCTGTTTATCCTTTGAATAGAGGAAAGCTACTGAATTGTTTGAGTTAATTTTATATCTGACCACTTTGCTGAAGTTGTTTATCAGCTTTAGGAATTCTCTGGTTGAATTTCTGGGGTCACTAAAGTATACTATCATATGGTCTGTGAATAGGGATATTTTGACTTTTTTCTTTCCAATTTGTATCCTGTTCACCTCCTTTTGTTGACTAATTGCTCTAGCTAGAACTTCAAGTACTATATTGAATAGATAGGAAGAGAGTGAGCAGCATTGTCTAGTCCCTGATTTTAGTCGGATTGCTTCAAGTTTCTCTCCATTTAGTTTGATGTTGGCTACTGGTTTGCCATATATTGCCTTTACTATGCTATGTATGAACCTTGAATTCCTGTTCTTTCCAAGACATGAAGGGATGCTGAATTTTGTCAAATGCTTTGTCAGCATCTTGTGGGCCTATGTACTGAGGCTTTCTTCAGAGGTCTCTGACCTGGCTGGGTTCCAGATTTCTGGCAGAGCGAAGAGTGTGGGAACAGGTAGGGAAGACATTTCTGCCACTGCAGATTCCACCTCTGTCTTCACAGTGTTGATTCCACTTCTATCTTCGCAGTGTCACCGTCTTGGTAACCCTTGTTTTCCTGTGCTGGGTTAGGTCAGGCTGGGCCGAGGAAAGGCCAACTATCCTGGGAAGAGTGTAGCAGAGCCGCAGGTGGTGTTTCAGGAGATCAGACCTTTCCCCAAGTATTACAGCTCTTATGACATAAGCTCTTGGAAGATAGGGTAGTTCTCTCACACCTTTAATTATAATCTATAAGATTCAGGATAAGGTTTATATACAGTTTGGGGTGATTCAGACTTTGACAGTAGGTTCCTCCCATTGGCTTGGACTGAGAGCTTGGGGAAACATTATTTACATGTGGGAAGGCTTGGTGCTGCTCCTAGGTGACAGATAACTACACACCTCTCCTTTGGGGGTCTGTGGGGGCTGCAACTGCAACAGAAGCTGGGTCCCAGGGTGCACAGCGGAACTTCTTCTGTCCCATGTAGGTGGAAGTCACCTACCAGGTCACTGGGGTTCAAGGTTGGCATTTGCCCCGGGACCAGGTTACCTGTGCACAACTCACCTCCCAATAATTCCCCCTTTTACTTTTTATAAGGGAGAGATGTCATCAGGTTAGCTATATCCTATGTTGGGAACAGTTTGATACTGAACCATGACCTGATTGGTAGTGATTTTTGCAATGCTACTCATCAGCTGCTTTAGAAACTGAGTGAGACAGGATGCCTAGAGAAGCAAGGCTCCAATAGCTATTACCGGGCCAAGTAGAGGATGAACCCAGGCTGCCAAGGGGTTAGAGTACCAAGGCATAGGTCTGCCCAGAGTATAGAGTGCCCAGAGGTTCCCCAGAGTTCTTTGAGCATTTGTATATCTTGTTTTACTAGCCCAGATTCATTGACACAAAAGCAACATTTCTTCCACAACAAAATGCAGGTCCCTTCCTGTTCAACAGTCAACAAGTCCAGGACTCTCTGGTTTTGGAGAGTAACTCCTGCTAAGGAGGTTATCTGGCATTGAAGAGACTCAAGGATGTCTGGGAAGCCATTGCCTGGTCAAGCTTGCCTTGGGAGTTGCTGGCCAAATGTTGTGTTTGGACAAGGACTGATCCTGAAGTTCCCAGTATAAGCAAGGCTTAGTCCAGTGAGCAGAGGGATGAAGATCTTTCTCTTCTTTTGGCTTTCTCCCATCTGCAAGGTGAGTTCTTCGGTTTCATAGAGATAAACCTGGGGGTCAATTATCACAGGGGTGCAGGAGCCTTAAAAAATGGGTTTAATACATGCACCTGTAGTGCCTTTGCACCAGAGGAGGGCAGGAGTGTTAACACATACTGATTTGGTCATAGTGATGTCACAGACACATGGAAGATAGGGTTTTGAGGGAGGTCCTATAAGACAAGGGGGCGTAGGTCAAAGAGAGGGATGTCCTGTGCTTTCCTTATGGGTAGTGCTGAATAGAGGTCATGAAGGGAAATGTTAATAGGAACAGCTGCCAATAGTGACTGGGAGAGAGAAGCACAGAAAGAGTATTGGGAGGAGTTGGGGTGGATTGTTAATGTAAAAAGCTCAGCTGCATATTGGATGTATTGTAGCCAAGAGAGTGTAGCTTATAGCTCCTTCTGAGACTGATTTTCCTGTTGAATAATATTAGCATGGGTAAAGGCTGATTTGGAGGCAAGAACAAGCTCATGAGAGATGTGCAGGTCAGCAACTATGTATTTGGCATAGCCATTGGGCTAAAGTTTACTCATGACTCTGGTCCACCAAACTTTATCCCATGGATCACTGATGGAAAGCTGAAAATGAGTTTTAACGTTGGTGAGCATGGTGCAGACATTACTAGTGGATTCCATTCAGCAGCTCCAGTATTTGAAACCTCCATATATGGAGACCTCCTGGAGACATTTACCTGTGTTTTGGTAAGGAAAGCAAAGAAAAGGGTTGGGGACAGTGAAGATGGAGTCTGGATGTAGAGGGATCTCAATCCTGTTTCAACATCCTTCAAGTGGACAGGCCTGGGTCCATATAACTTTGTTTTGTGTTGTAGTTTTCTCTATCATAGAACCTTCCGTGGTCAGTGCTGGAAATGCTAAGGAGAGGCTGTGAAGTACCAGAGTTAACATGGAGAATAAAAAGAAAATATCCAAGAGAATAGAGGAGGGGGGGGGCTTGTGGAGGGCACATGGTCTGGGCAGCAATCACCAAGTCATGGATGTCTGCCCAAGAGATCTCTGTTCCTAAAAATGCAATGAATAGAATAAGTTGGATTTTGTAAGGGGTTATTTTGAATCCTCGGGCAGATTGGGAAGATGTTGGTTAGCTGGTTCTTAAGATGGGTGGGCAAGTTGGAAGAGTCTCCCCATAATAATATATCATCCATATAATGGAAGATATTGAGTCATTTGTCTAATAGGGTTTTAATAAAGGGGCTACAGCCTCCTGACAAATGGTTGGACTATTATCCATTCTCTGTGGCAGAAAAGTCCATTCATATCCTGAGGCTGGGCCAGAGTTGTTAATGGGGGTTATTGAGAATGCAAAGAATTCACAGTGTCAGGGGTGGAGAGGGATGGAAAAAAAGCAGTCTTTTATGTCTATAGTTAACAGGGGAACATTTCCAGGAATGGCTGAGATGTGGGGTAGCCCTCTTTGTGGGAATCCCCAGACTTTCATGGTTTTATTAATTGCCCTCAGATCTTGTAATCATCTCCATTCCCCAGAGCTCTTTTTTATAGCAAACACAGGGGTATTCCATGGACTGTGGGAGGGGCAGAGATGTTGTAGCAACAGCTGTTCTTCTACCAATCATGTGAGGGCTCTAAGCTTCTCCCTTGATAGAGGCCATGGTGGAACCCGGATGGCTTCATTGGAAAGCCAATCAAGTCAGTGAGTACTAAATCTGACAGTGGCTTCTAGAATTAGGAGTGATTTGGAGGAGGATGTTTAGGGTTTCCCTGGGTATTATTTTCTTTATAGGTAATGTCCTCTATTATAATGTGGTCTCTTTCTGGTTGGGTGGTAATAATCACCTCTAAGGCTTGTAAAATATCTCTCCCTAGAAGATTGGTGGCTACTTGAGCCACCAGGGGGCATATAAGGCTGGTAGCCCCATCTGGGTCTTCCCACTTGTAAGCCTGTTTAGTGATAAATGTGTGGGAGTTACTCCCCTATGCCTATTAGCTCTGGCCCAGGGATCAGATGCCAGTCACATGGAATCTCTTGCTCTCTTAAAATTGTTCTGTCTGCTCCAGTATCAATAAGGCACTTGAATGGTTTATTGTCTATTTTAATGGATAATTTTTGAATGGAATTCTTCTGAGATGCTGGTCACCTATAAGGCTTCTAAAGGTCTAGCTGTCCCTCTTACTTTCGGGGCTGAGGGCTATCCTGTTTGGAATTTAAAGGTTCCAGTGACTTACCATCCTTATCATATACAGTGGTACAGTATCTCTTCCAGTGGAAACCTTTACTGCAGCGGGGACAGATTGTCTTAGGAGGATTAGGATCTCTTAGGGGTAGAGAGTTTTGTGGGCATTCATACCTCCAATGTCCTGCCTCCCCACATTTAAAGCAGGTTCCTTTTTTTGTACTGCTGCTACAAATGCCTGAGCCATGGATGAAATCTGGTGTGAGGAGTTTCCTATATTTCAAGTTGTCATGAGCCACCTATCATGATGTTCCTCCCGGAAACCTTGGCAAGCTAGTCTGGATTCAGAAGTCATACCTTCCCACATGATGGCTTTAAAAAAGAGGTCTCTGGCTGTGGCTTTGGGAAACTTTCTTTCTTTTTTTCTTTCTTTCTTTCTTTCTTTCTTTCTTTCTTTCTTTCTTTCTTTCTTTCTTTCTTTCTTTCTTTCTTTCTTTCTTTCCTTTCCTTTCCTTTCTTTTCCTTTCCTCTTTCTTTCTTTCTTTCTTTCTTTCTTTCTTTCTTTCTTTCTTTCTTTCTTTCTTTCTTTCTTTCTTCCTTTCTTTCTTTCCTTTCTTTTCCTTTCCTCTTTCTTTCTTTCTTTCTTTCTTTCTTTCTTTCTTTCTTTCTTTCTTTCTTTCTTTCTTTCTTCTTTCTTTCTTTCCTTTCCTTTCCTTTCTTGGTTTTGTTTTTCCTCCATGGCATCAATTTATTGCTTGTTTTGACATTGATATTCCCAAAGTTCATCTCATATCCCCTAGTAATGCTTCTTGACAGAAGTGCTGAGGAAATTGCTGCAGTATTTTATTGCCTCTTTTATAATAATTCCTCACTGGTTGGTTTTTCAAAGATGTAAGCTGAGTACAGTTAATGATGGACACAGAACTGTAATTTCAAAGGTGAGGGAAAAACCCATCAATATGAACCTATAAAACCTAGTATATGCTACTTTAAAAACATGCTTAGTCTCCCTTTCTCAGATTCAGAACTGACAAAGGAATACTATTTGCTTAAAATGAAACATCTTTATTTAACTGTATCAGCTTTTTGACAGATAGATCTCATCTATGAAAGCTTAAGGAAGCTATGGAAGCTTATGGTAATTTTTCATCGATGGAGTAATTTCATGTTTTCTCCTAAGTATGTTTAGGTTCAAATAGCAAAATTAAGAGAAAACAAAACAATAACAACAACAACAACAACAAACCCAATATAATCCTGCACTAATAGTGGTGGAACACAAATATCAAACTGATTAGCAAGCACTGAACAGTGAGAACCAATGCCTTTTGCAGTGTCTTCATTTCAGAAGCTCAGATGGTTATGCATCCCATGCAACAGCTTGAGTGACTATCTCATACACAGGCCAAGGTCACTGCCTTGCCATCTCTCTAAAGTTAACAGGATGCTGCCACATCTGTTGAAGAACACAGAATAAAGTTATTATAAAACCAATGCCCAGCTGAGCATGGCTGTACACACATGGCCCCAGTACTCCAGAGGCTAAGACAGGAGGATTGATTTCAAAGTTGAGCTTGGTCCAAGCAAGAGGCTATTTCAATGTCAGAGCTGAAATAAAGTCCTTTAGAATGGTCTGATGTTCATTGAAACAGGCAGGACTGTTTATTGGAATTTTTCTTTCTAAGATCATTTTAGTTCTGAGAATAAAATCATATATGGTTTATCTGGGCTTTGGATGGAGGGAGAGCAGAAAGGAGGTGGCATCTTGTGGCCCTGAGGGTGGAGTGAACCTATCCCAAGCTTCGTTTGCATAGAGGTAGACTTGCTCATAGTACCCTGCTGGCTGAGTTGCCTGCTGTGCTCCAGTACAAAAGTCTTCCTGGCCAAAGAGTTCATTAGAACCCCACGGGGCATCACCTCTGTACTGGTTTTGCCTGACTTGTTGACAGCATTCATCTCAAAATAAGACTTTCCATTCCAAAAACATGGGGCCAGGAAGGGAAAAATGAAAATTATCTCTTCATTCTTGGGGGGGGTTGTATCTGAGTTGGAAATATGGCTCTGTAGGAGAGATTTGGTCCAGGGTGCTTGTGGATGCCATCTTCCTTCACTGCCTGCCTGAGTTCTTTTAATTCTGAGGCTTGGAATGAGAATCAGTTAAGTGGTCTATTTCAACTGGGGTTAACATTAAATGGGTATGCCTGAGTGGTTTTGTGGTTTGTTTTTCTAGTTTCATCTCAGACTCCTGCATAGCATGGGAGACAGGGTTAGTTTTTGCAAAAGAGTCTCAAAAATTACAAAGTTGTTGGGTGATAGATGGTTGAGGGTAAGGGACTATGGAGTTAGGTGTGGCTTTGTCTAGAGTTTTGAAGGTATTTCACTCTTTGTGGCTTGGAGAAGGGGGAGGATAGAAACCTCTCTCTGGTAGGATCTGTGGAGGTGAAGTAAGGGGAGAGACAGGTGATAGTTCCTTTGTTTTTTTAATGGAGACTTGCCCTTGATTGGGGGAGGGAGGAGCAGGGGGACCAGATGGTTTATTTAGTGTTTCTTCTGAGGCATAAGGAGGCAGGGATGGGTAGATGGATTTTGTTTCCCTTATTGTGTAAGGGCTGTGTGATCTGAAATAGAGTGTTTTTTTTTCTTTTCTTTTCTTTTTTTTTTTTAGGACATCTTCGGGTTCATCTTACTGAGGAGGCTCAGGAGCTGTGTGGCTATCAGCCTGTCCTGTTCCAGATGGCCTTATGCATTGTCAAAAGGCAGCTAAAGTCAGCAAAAAATCATGGGAGGGTGTTTTTCCTTTTCAGGTATCCCTGTTTTTGATGAGAGAAGCTACTCAGATCCATGAGTCCCGGCTATAAATATTATTATTGGGCCATGCATGGCGTTGTCTGAAGGACTTCCAAACAAAGGTGGCTTGTTTTTTGGCTATCTTTATTCTGTGGTGTTTTAGTAGGACACATATTTCCCTGGCCTGGGGCGATTTTTTTATGTGAAGGTGAGTTGCCCATGATAGAGAAGAGGAGAAGCACTTGTCCAATGGGAATACTCCCTTGGCCTATTTGGCTACAGGGATTCCACAGAGGTCCAAAATGCTAAGCCTTCCTGCAGATTAAAGAACCGACAGCTGGCCTGTGGCTTTTAAGAGGCTGCTGCATTACCAGGTTTTCTTTTTGATTTAAGAGGTTAGATAGAGTCTTTGCCAATGCTTGTTGCAGGCTTTTGGGATTTAGATAGAGGCCAGAATGGCCTTCATCCAACACCAGAGAGTGGGGGCATGACTGAACTCCTTCTGTTCCATGTAGGCGGAAGCTACCTACCAGACCTCCTGGGTTCAAAATCAATGCTTGACCTGAAGCCAGGCTACCTGTGCACAGCTCACCTCCATGTGTTTTTTTTTTCTTTGATTTTGCTTATGTAGTGGATGACGTTGCTGAATTTCCATATATTGAACCCTTCCTGCATTGCTAGGATAAAGTCCTCTTGATCATGGTTAATTATTGTTTTAATGTGTGCTTGAATTGTGTTGGCAAGAATTTTATTGAGTGTTTTTGCATCAATGTTCATAAGGGAAATTGGTCTGATGTTCTCTTTCTTTGGTCTTTGTGTGGTTTAGGTATAAGAGTAATTGTGACTTCACGAAAAAAATTGGGTAGTGTTCCTTTGGTTTCTATTTAGTCGAATTGTTTGAATAATATTGGTATTAGGTTTTCTTTGAAAGTTTGGTAAAATTCTGTGCTAAACACATCTGGTCCTGCTCTTTTCTTTTCTATTTATTTATTTTGTTGAAAGATATTTAAAGACAACTTCTATTTCTTTAGGTGTTATGGGACTGTTTAAATTGTTTATCTGATTGTTTTAATTTTGGCACCTGGTGTGTATCTAGAAAATTGTTCATTTCATCCATATTTTCCAATTTTGTTCAGTAAAAGCTTTTGTACTAGGATCTGATGATTTTTCGAATTTCCACAGTTTTCATCATTGTATCTCCCTTTTCATTTCTGATTTTGCTAATTTGGATACTGTCTCTGTGCCTTATGGTTAGTCTGGCTAAGGGTTCATCTATCTTTTTGATTTTCTTAAAGAACCAGCTCCTGTTTTGCTGAATCCTTGTATAGTTCTTTTTGTTTCTGTTTGATTGATTGAAGCCCTGGGTTTGATTATTTCCTGCCACCTACTCCTCTTGAGTGTATTTGTTTCTTTTTTTCTAGAGGTTTCAGATGTGTTGTCAAGCAACTAGTGTAAGCTCTCTCCAGGTTCTTTTTGGAGGCACTTAGAGCAATGAGTTTTCCTCTTACCACTGCTTTCATTTTGTCCCATAAGTTTTGGTATGATGTGTCTTCAACTTCATTATATTTTATAAAGTCTTTAATTTCTTTCTTTATTTCTTCCTTGACCAAGTTATCATTGAGTAGAGTGTTGTTCAGCTTCCACGTGTATGTGTGTTTTCCTTTGTTTTTTGTTTGTTTGTTTGTTTTTTGGAATTTAAGACTTAGTCTGTCGTGATCCTAAATTCAATTTTTTCCGATATTAGAATGGCTACTCCAGCTTGTTTCCTGGATCCATTTGCTTGGAAATTGTTTTCCAGCCTTTTACTCTGAGGTACTGACTGTCTTTGTCTCTGAGGTGTGTTTCCTGTATGCAGCAAAATGTTGTATCCTATTTATGTATCCAGTCTGTTAGTCTATGTCTTTTTTATTGGGAAATTGAGTCCATTGGTGTTAAGAGTTATTAAGGAAAAGTGATTGATATTTCCTGTTATTTTTGCTGTTAGAGGTGGAAATATTTTTGTATGGCTATCCTCTTTTGGGATTGTTGAAAGATAATCTTCTTGCTTTTTCTAGAGTGTAGTTTCCCTCCTTGTGTTGGCATTTTCCATATAATATCCTCCATAGAGCTGGATTTGTGGAAAGATATTGTGTAAATTTGGTTTTGTCGTGGTATATCTTGTTTTCTCAGTTCATGGTAATTGAGAGTTTTGCTGGGTATAGTAGCCTGGGCTGGCATTTTTGTTCTCTTAGGATCCATTTGACATTTGCCAAGATCTTCTAGCTTTCGTAGTTTCTGATGAGAAGTCTGGTG
The DNA here is from genome assembly GCA_036184795.1 of Tokudaia tokunoshimensis. Lineage (NCBI taxonomy): Eukaryota > Metazoa > Chordata > Mammalia > Rodentia > Muridae > Tokudaia > Tokudaia tokunoshimensis. The sequence goes on from BTHU01000023.1 coordinate 39,745,449, forward strand.
TCATTCTGATAGGTCTGCCTTTATGTTTTACTTGACCTTTTTCCCTTACTGCTGTTAATATACTTTCTTTGTTTTGTGCATTTGCTGTTTTGATTATTATGTGACAGGGGGAATTTCTGGTCTGGTCCAGTCTATTGGGAGTTCTGTAGGATTCTTGTAAGTTCACGGGCATCTCTTTCTTTAGGTTAGGGAAGTTTTCTTCTACAATTTTGTTGAAGATATTTACTGGCACTTTAAGTTGTAAATCTTTTTTTTATTTTATTTTCTATATTCTTTATTTACATTCCAAATGATTTCCCCTTTCCCAGTTCCCCCCTCCCCAAAAGTCCCATAAGCCCTCTTCCCTCCCCCTATTCCCCATTTACCTAAGAATTTCATGAATTCATTGTTTTTAATTGCTGAGTAGTATTCCATTGTGTAAATATACATGGAAAATATCTCTGATAAAATTGAAGAAATATATAAAAATATGTTAAGATTGAGTATTTCATGGAAAAATTATACAGATAAAATGGTAGGCATAAAAATATTCCTGTGTTTTTTGAAAGTGGAATTATAAACACTTTCTGATAAAATTGAAGGTCTACAAGGAAAATATTCCTGAAAAAATTCAAGAAATACATAGAGAAATATGTTAAAACTTACTATTATATGGAAAATTATACAGATAAAATGGAAGGTATAAAAATGTTCCTATGTTGATTGAAAGTAAAATTGTAGACATTGTGTGATAAAACTGAAGATCCACATGGAAAATACTTCTGACAAAATTGAAGAAAAATACAGAGAAATGTTAAAACTGAAGATTATCATGGACAATTATACTGACAAAATGGTAGGCACAAAAACATTCCTAAATTGATTGAAAGTAAAACTACAAACACCCCCCCCCGACGAAACCAAAGATCTACATGAAAAATACCTCCGATAAAATTGAAGAAATACACAGAAAAAATGTTAAAATTAAAGATTATCATGGAAAATAATACAGTCAAAATGGTAGACACAAAAAGCATTACTGAATTGAAAGAGGAGTCACAAACTTTTTCTGATAAAATTGAAGATCCACATGAAAAACATTTCTGTTAGACTATGTTTTTTTGTTAGGGAATTGAGTCTATTGATATTATAAGATATTAAGGAATAGTGATTGCTGCTTCCTGTTATTTTTGATGTTTATTTTATGTTTGTGTGGTTACTTTCTTTTGGGTTTGTTGGGAAAATATTACTTTCTTGCTTTTTCTAGGGTGTAGTTACCCTCATGTTGGCATTTTCCATCTATTATCCTTTGTAGGGCTGGATTTGTGTGAAGATATTGTATAAGTTTGGTTTTATCATGGAATACCTTGGTTTCTCCATCTATGGTAATTGAGAGTTTTGCTGGGTATAGTAGTTTGGGCTGGCATTTGTATTCTCTTAGGGTCTGTATGAGATCTGCCCAGGATTTTCTGGCTTTCATCATCTCAGGTGAGAAGTCTGCTGTAATTCTGATAGGCCTGCCTTTATAGGTTACTTGACCTTTTTCCCTTACTGCTTTCAATATTCTTTCTTTGTTTAGTGCATTTGGTGTTTTGATTATTATGTGCCGGGAGGACTTTCTGGTCTGGTCCTGTCTGTTTGGAGTTCTGCAGGCTTCTTGTATGTTCATGGACATCTCTTTCTTTAGGTTAGGGAAGTTTTCTTCTATAATTTTGTTGAAGATATTTACTGGCCCTTTAAGTTGGAAATCTTCACTCTCTTCTATACCTATAATCCCTAGGTTTGGTCTTCTCATTGTGTCTTGGATTTTCTGGATGTTTTGGCTCAGGAGCTTTTTGCATTTTGCATTTTCTTTAACTGTTGAGTCAGTAAATATCTCCCTTAAAGAAATACAGGAGAAAATGGGTCAAATGGTAAAGGCCCTTAAAAAGGAAACAAATCCCTGAAAATATTACAGGACAACACAAACAAACAAGTGAAGGAACTGAACAAAACCATCCAGGATCTAAAAATGGAAGTAGAAACAATAAAGAAATCACAAAGTGAGACATCTCTGGAGATAGAAAATCTTGGAAAGAATTCAGGAGTCATAGACGCAAGCATCAACAACAGAATACAAGAGATAGAAGAAAGAATCTCAGGGTCTGAAGATACCTTAAGTTGTAAATCTTGTCTCTCTTCTATACTTATAATGCTTGGGTTTGGTCTTCTCATTGTGTCCTGGATTTTCTTGATGTTTTGGGTTACAAGCTTTTTGCATTTTGTATTTTCTTTGACTGTTGTGTCAATGTTTTCTATGGTATCTTCTGCACCTGAGATTCTCTCTTCTATCTCTTGTATTCTTTTGGTTATTATTGCATCTATGACTCCTGATCCTTTTCCTAGGTTTTCTAACTCCAGGGTTGTCTCCCTTTGTTATTTCAAACAAATAGACATATAGACAACAAATAGGATATTTTCTCTATTTCCATTTTTAGATCGTGAATGGTTTTGTTCAATTCCTTCATCTGTTTGACTGTGTTATGTTTCAATTCTTTAAGGGTTTTTTGTGTTTCCTCTTTAAAGGCTTCTTGCTGTTTACCTGTGTTCTCCTGTATTTCTTTAAGGGAGTTATTTGTGCCCTTCTTAAAGTCTTTTGTCATCATCATGAGAAGTGATTTTAGATCTGAATCTTGATATTCTGGTGTGATGGGCTATCCAGGACTTTCTGTGGTGGGAGAATTGGTTTCTGTTGCTTATGTTCTTAAGCTTGCCTCCCACCATCTGATTATCTCTAGTGCTACCTGCCCTTGCTATATCTGACTGCAGCCTGTCCTTCCAGTATTCCTGGTTGTATCAGAACTCCTCAGAGTCCATCTGTTTCTATGGTCCTCTGATTCCAGGATCCTGTGATCCTGAGGTCCTGGGTATGTCATAGCTCCTGGGCTTCAAGTTTCCTCTGGGGCCCTGAGATCCTGGTGTGACAAAGTTCCTGGGGTCCTCTGATCCTGTGATCCTGGATGTGTTAGAGTTCCTAGGAGTGGAGCTTCCTCTGGGTGTTATGGGACTGTCTTCAGAATTTGTGCCCAAGGTAAACCAGACCAGACTAGAGGGTAGCTGTCTCCTGGTCAGGCGGGGTTCCTATGTCCCTGGATCCTGCTCATCCTGGTTACTCCTGGTGGTGTTGGGACAGATGTTATGTCCTCTTTACCTCTGATTCTATGATCCTGGGCATGTTAGAGCACATGGAAGGGTTGCTTCCTCTGTGTGTTACAGGGCTGGCTAAAGAGTTCACGCCCAAGGCCAGACTGGAAGGTCAGATAAAAAAAATTTTAAAAGTCATTGTATGTGTAACCAAATAAAGATTGTAACTAATAAGCTAATTTAGACATTATTTTACTACTGAAGCTCTACCATATCATATACTACTGTAAGGAAAACAGCAATAAAATTTCCAAGTGAGAAAGAAAACTATTAATAAATAAGGTAAATTGAGCAAATATAAATTTTTATATGCTGTCATCATGGAGGCAAAATAGAGATAAAGAAATGATCTTGAGAAAGCTTACTTGGAAGGTACACGTGTCAAGCTTATGGATAAAAAATGATAGTTTTAATATGAATTAGACACTATTATCAACTTATAGGTGGTCATTATAAATATACATGTAATAAGTAAAAATGAAAATTATTGTAGAAAAGAAACTTTGTGAATGTTTTATAGAATGTTTTGCTAGGAGGAAAGGAAAGGCATGTTTTTAACTAAACTTCAATAAATACATTAGAATTTTAAGTTAGACAACTAATCATTTTGATATATAATTTAATTGTTAAACAATTTAAATAGTTAAACAGAACAAATTTAAACTTGAAGTATTAATCTTTATAAAATAGTTGGAACATAATTGGTACTTACAATTCACATTTATTTTCAATGCTTTAAATAAATTTCAAGCACAGACTTATAAAACTTACAGAATCAATAAAAATCAAGTATGTTTTCTTCACGTGATTAATAACTATGCTGCCTTTTCTCAATTTGGTGCTATGATGTCAATGTCTACACTATTTCAAACATTCAGAATTCTCTTCCAGAAAACAGATTATTGTGTAGTATAGGTTAGATCTTCCCACACAATAGGTGATTTCCTGATGAACTTACAATGTTTATAAAAGGATAAATAAAAATTATGTGCTACTTCTTTCAAGGCTCAATAGTATTAAACTTCAATACAGATCACAGAAACTGTTTAGAATCCAACCACACCATGCAGTATTCCTAAGGATAGGATAATGTCATCTTAAAGAAGCTTTGAAAATATCTGATATGTATTCTCCCTCTCTCTCTCTCTCTCTCTCTCTCTCTCTCTCTCTGTGTGTGTATTACAAAGACAAATGAATTTTGTTTTAGTTTTTTTAAAATTGTGAGGCTTTCACAGAGGTTATAGTTCTCTATACTGACCTTGGTGCATAGTTAGTTTTGGTATTTAATCTAATAAGAAGACATTAATTTATTAATCATGTATATGTTATATTTCTATATGAATTTCTTTCCTATGTTTTTGCATTTGAGATTACCAATGTTTTACAATTAGTTCAGAAGAAATAAATATTAAAATCACATACAGACACACACTTATATTTATATACAATTCATAACTGACATTTCTTCCTTTGAAAAAAAATTGTAATCAAATTGACTTATCTATTTTCTGAGATGAAATTCCATAAGTAGAAAAGGAAGAATGGATGTTCTGCTTTTACTTTCATTTGGCTTTTGCTTTTTTCTTTTGGAAAATTTTCTAAGGGCATTTTTTAAGCTCATTGATGATTAATGTCCTCTTTCAGATTTGTCACTAGATTTCTTTTCACACAGAGAATAGTCTGATAGCTTCATTGGTAAGTATCTCCTCTACATGTTCAATGTATCTTCTTAACTAATCATCTGCCATGCTATTTATTCTCTCATACAAAATTGATGTGATTGACTGGGTGTTAAATAGTCATTAAATGACATTTCATTTTCATAATAAACTCTGACCAAGCTGATGTACTTTTCTAAGATGTGATTATAGACTTTGAATGCTTGCCCAAAAAGTAGGTTAAAAAAGTATTATTTCTTTATTCATGACTTCTTCCTTGAATCTTTTTTTCATTTTGAGAAGTACATTCATTGGTTTCATATTTATACCACTTCTATCCCTTTCTGTCTTGTTTCCAAATCCTCTTGTGTCCCCCAAAATACCTCTCAAATTCATGAACTCTTCATTTAAGAATTTCTATTGTTATAATATATTCCAATGCATATATTGTATATATATATATATATATATATATATATATATATATATATATATATAAATAAAATGATCTGCTGCATTCATTTAGAATTATGGTATGTATATAGAGATATAGGTTGTATATGGACTTAACCACTTGGGACTTGATAACTTATCAGGGGGCCCGTCCTTATAGAAGTTACATTTTATCTATTTTGTAACCATTGATTTCTTGCTTATTGTTCTTCATCTAGGTGTTTGGCCTTAGTGTGATTTCTTCCGTAATGATTTGAATGTCAACTGGTTATTATTTTGGCATTATTTTTAAGATTTCATGGTTACTGCTCCCTGTCATATACAGAAGACACTAGCTTTGACAAGATGTTCTTGTTTCTCTTACTCTTATCGTATTTCTGCCCCTGTTTTTTTTTTTTCAACATTCCCTGGGCCTTAAGTTTAGGGTTTCTTTTGTAGATGTATCAACTGGGGATGAGTATCTTCCCTATCAGCTGTTCTCTGCATTTCGACAGTAGATTCCTGTAATGGTTTCATCTACTACAAAAGCAACTTCTCTGCTGGGGGTGAAAGATGATATAATTATCTCTGTATATAAGGATAAGTGCTAAAACTCACTTGAGATTTACACTTGTTGAGAAAAGTTTCAGTAGTAGATTCACCTTTAGTGGTTATAATGTCTACAGTCATGTTTAATTGATTAGGTTTAGAGTACCAGGCATAGATTTCCTCCTATTATGTGAGTCTTAAGTCCTATTATGTTGCTGTGGGACCTTGTAAGGCAGTCTTCAGCCTGGTTGAGCAACACTTACTATGGAGACCCAGTAGAACATTCTACAAGGGATGGAACATGTGAGCCATGCTCCCAAACTGCTGACTCCTAAAATCCATAATCCTGTGGCCATCAGTCATGCATGGCCATGTCCCACCCCTACAGTCACCTGGCTCCAGCCAGGTTTACCCTGTCCCACTGTTACCTGGCTGTTGTCAGATAACCCAGCCTACTATAAAAGAAGACTTCTTGCCCCTCCTAGCTCTCTTATCTCTCTGCCCTCTCTTGACCCTCTCTTGCCTCTCTCTTGTCTTTCCCCTTGTCTCCCTGTTTCCCCTCTTTCCACGTGGTCGTGGTCAGCTCTCATCTCTCTATCTTCTCTTTCTTTCTTTGCTTCTCTATCTCCTTTTTTCTTCCTACATTTTTATAATAAAGCACTGAAACTGTGAACTGTCTCTTCTTATCAAAACCTGCCATGTAAGATGATGGAGCAGGCCTCAGTGTTTTCAGCTACCAGGAAAGGATCCAGCCTCTCCTCAGTCAAGGGAGGAGAGGCCCTTGGTTTTCTACAGGTACCCTGGGCCATGCAAACGGCCCCACCTTCTGGGTAAAGACCTCCCCGCTAGCCAGGCAGTCTCATGCTCTACAGGTACTCAGATACCAGCAGTCCCTACCCTGGTGCAGTGCACAGGGCTAGCCAGTTGTCCCCTATGCCTCTTTGCTTGCTCTGCCTGCCTATGCGGGATCAGCCCCCCATCCCGCCTCGCTCCCCCCCCGACTTTCTTTTTTCCCCTCACAATATCCCTCAAATAGAATCTTTATTGCATCCTTGGGTATATATTGCCCTGCTGGTTGTGACTTGGAGGTTTTACAGATGGATAAGACTATTAATTGCTTTTCTTTCTTGGTTGCTTGCATCACACCCATGAGAGATGGTTTTTGTGCCCAGGGTCCTTCCATATCAGTTCCAGCTTGATTAATCCAAATCCTGTGTCTGAACTGTATAGTGCCTACAGAATGAGCTTACAAGTTATGAGAAGAAAATAAGGGCAATTGCAAGAACCTATTTTGATTGGGCAGTCTCATCAACTCCTTTGACTATCAAGCAACTCAAAGGATGACTTCTCATGCCTGGTATTACAGTTTTGGATAGATACTCTATGATTCTTGTGAATAAATATGATGTTTATTCACCTGATATATTTGTAATCTCTGAGGCTTACTGCTGAGTATACCATTTTCCTTGTTCCTCCACCTTAGCCCAGGCTCTTAAAGCTACTAAACTACAGTGTATAAAAAGATTCATAAAATTGCATTTGCAGCCTTAAATCAGCAAATTAATCTTCACCTAACAAATGGTCTTTCATGATATTAACATCTTTAGAACTTTTACAGTTTTCTCTATCTGCAGCTTCTTCTTACCATCATGTCAGCCATTGTAAATGGGAACCAACTTCCAGTAGAGCTAAATTTTTCCAGTCTTTGAGGATAATCCTGCTTTGGGTAGCCTGCATATTTACACTTGTCTTACACAATGTGATTTTATTAGATAAGTTACTATTGATTATTTTATTTTTTAATTTTTTATTGGATATATTCTTTATTTACATTTCAAATGATTTCCCCATTCCTGGTTCCCACATCCCACCCCTAAAAATCCCATTAGCCCTCTCCCTTCCCATTGTTGCCCAATTAACCCTCTCCTGCTTATCTGTCCTTCGAGCCTTTCCAGGACCAAGAGCTTCTCCTCCCTTTGATTTCCAGCAAGGCCATACTCAGCTGCCTGTACATCTGGAGCCATGAGTAACACCATGTGTAGTGTCTGGATGATGGTTTTGTCCCTGGGAGCTTTGGGATTACTGGGTGGCTCATATTGTTGTTCCTCCTATGGCACTGCAAACCCCTTCAGCTCCTTGTGTCCTTTCAGTAGCTCCCTCATTAGGGACCCTGTACTTAGTTCAATGGATGGCTGAGGGTGACCCCCTCTGTATTTGTCATGCACTAGCAGAGCCTCCTAGGTGACAGCACTTGTGGGCATCAATAATAGTGTTTGGGTTTGGTAACTGTATTGGGATGGATCACTTGGTAGGATAGTCTCTGGGTGGTCTTTCCCTCAGTCCCTGCTCCACACTTAGTCTCTGTATCTCCTTCTGTGGGTATTTTGCTCCAACTTCTAAGAAGGACCAGAGAATCCATACTTTGCTTGTCCTTCTTCTTGGGAATCATTTGATATGTGAATTGTGTCTTGGGTATGCCAAGCTTCTGGGCCAATATCCACTTATCACTGAGTGCATACCATGTGTGTTCTTTTGTGATTGGGTTACCTCACTCAGTATGATATTTTCCAGTTCTACTAATTTGCCTAAGAATTTCATGAACTCATTGTTTTTAATAGCTGAATAGATTGTGTAAATATACCACATTTTCTGTATCCATTCCTCTGATGAGGGACATATGTGTTCTTCCAGACTCTGGCTACTATAAATAGGGCTGCTAGGAACATAGTGGAGCACATGTCCTGATTACATGCTGAAGAATCCTCTGGGTATAGGCCCCGGAGTGGTATAACAGGGTCATCTGGTAGTATTATGCTAAGTTTTCTGAGGATCCGCCAGACTGATTTCCAGAGTGGTTGTAACAGCTTGCAATCCCACCAGCAGTGGAGGAGTGTTCCTCTTTCTCCACATACATGCCAGCACCTGCTGTCTCCTGAGCTTTTGACCTTAGCCATTCTGACTGGTGTGAGATGAAATCTCAGGACTGTTTTGATTTACATTTCTCTGATGACTAAGGATGTTGAACATTTATTTAGGTGCTTCTCAGTCATTCGATAATCCTCAGGTGAAAATTCTTTGTTTAGCTCTGTACCCCATTTTTATATAGGGTTATTTGACTCTCTGGACTCTATCTCGTTGAGTTCTTTGTATATATTGGATATTAGCACTCTGTCAGAGGTAGCATTGGCAAAGATCCTTTCCCAATTTGTTGGTTGCTGTTTTGTACTATTGACAGTGTCCTTTGCCTTACAGAATCTTTGTAATTTTATGAGGTCCCATTTGTCAATTCTTGATCTTCAAGCCTAAGCTATTGGTGTTCTGTTCAGGAAATTTTTCCCTGTGCCCTTGTGCTCGAGGCTCTTCCACTGTTTCGCTTCAATTAGTTTCAGTGTATCTGGTTATATGTGGAGGTCCTTGATCCACTTGGACTTGAGCTTGGTACAAGAAGATAAGAATGGATCAATATGCATTCTTCTGCATGCTAACCACCAGTTTAACCAGCACCATTTGTTGAGAAGGCTATCTTTTTTTCCACTGGATGGTTTTAGCTCCTTTGTCAAAGAACAAGTGACCGAAAGTGTGTGGGTTCATTTCTGGGTCTTCAATTCTATTCCATTGATCTACATGCCTGTCACTGTACCAGTACCATGCAGTTTTTAACACTATTGCTCTGTAGTACCGCTTGAGGTCTGGGATATTGATTCCACCAGAAGTTCTTTTACTGTTGAGAATAGTTTTAGCTATTCTGAGTTTTTTGTTATTTCAGATGAATTTGAGAATTGCTTTTTCTAGCTCTATGAAGAATTCAGTTCCAATTTTGATGGGGATTGCATTGAGTCTGTGGATTGCTTTTGGCAAGATGATCATTTTTACTAAATGAGTCCTGAAAATCCATGAACATGGGAGATCTTTCCATGTTCTGAGGTCTTCTTCTATTTCTTTCTTCAGATATTTGAAACTCTGGTCATACACATCTTTCACTTGTTTGGTTAGAGCCACACCAAGATACTTTATCTTCTTTGTGACTATTGTGAATGGTGTTGTTTCCCTACTTTCTTTCTCAGCCTGTTTATCGTTTGAGTATAGGAAGGCTACTAATTTGTTTGACATTTTACATTGCATTTTACATCCAGCCACTTTACTGAAGTTGTCTATCAGATTTAGGAGTTCTGTGGTGGAGTTTTTTTGAGTTGCTTAAGTACACTATTATATCATCTGCAAATAGTAATAGTTTGACTTCTTTCTTTACAATTTGTATCCCTTTGATCTCCTTATGTTGTCTAATTCCTCTAGCTAGAACTGCAAATACTATAATGAATAAATATGGAGAGAGAGGGCAGCCTTGTCTAGTCCCTGATTTTAGAGGGATTGCTTCAAGTTTCTCTCCACTTAGTTTGATGCTGACTACTGGTTTGCTGTATATTGTTTGACTATGTTTAGGTATGGGCCTTGAATTCCTATTCTTTCCAAGACTTTTAAGATGAAAGCATGCTGAATTTTTTCGAATGTTTTTTCAGGATCTAATGAAATGACAATGTGATTTTTTTCCTTTTAGTTTGTTTATGTAGTGGATTATGTTGATGGATTTCTGTATATTGAACCATCCCTGCATTCCTGGGATGCAGCCTACTTGATCAAGGTGAATGATCATTTTGATGTGTTCTTGGATTCAGTTGGCAAGAAATAGATTATTTTTGCATCGATATTCATGAGGGAATTTGGTCTGAAGTTCTCTTTTTTATGGTATCTTTTTGTGGTTTTGGTATTAGCGTAATTGTGGCTTCATAGAATGAGTTGGATAATGTTCCTTCTGTTTTTATTTTGTGGAATAGTTTGAAGAGTATTGGTGTTAAATCTTCTTTGAAGGTCTTATAGAATTCTGCACTAAACCCAACTGATCCTGTGTTTTTATTTGGTTGGAAGACTTTCAATGACCGCTTCTATTCCTTTAGGGATTATGGAACTGTTTAGATGGTTAATCCGATTCTGATTTAAGTTTGGTATTTGGTATCTGTCTAGGAAATTGTCTATTTCATCCAGATTTTCCAGTTGTGTTGAGCATAGGCTTTTATAGTAGTATCTGATGAGTTTTTTAATTTCCCCAGTTTCTGTTGTTATATCTCCCTTTTCATTTCTGATTTTGTTTATTTGGATACTCTCTCTGTGCCCTCTGGTAAGTCTGGCTAAGGGTTTATCTATCTTGTTGACTTTCTCAAAGAACCAGCTCCTTGTTTTGTTGATTCTTTGTTTTATTCCTTTTTATTTCTCCTTGGTTGATTTCAGCACTGAGTTAGATGACTTCCTGTCTTCTACTCTTCTTGGGTGCATTAGCTTCTTTCTGTTCTAGAGCTGTCAGGTGTGCTGCTAAGCTGCTAATGTATGCTCTCTCTAGCTTCTTTTTGGAGGCACTCAGAGCTATGTGATTTCCTCTTAGCACTGCTTTCGTTATGTCCCATAAATTTGGGTATGTTGTGTCTTCATTTTCATTAAATTCTAAAAAGTCTTTGATTTCTTTCTTTATTTTTTCTTGAACAAGTTGTCATTGATTAGAGTATTGTTCAGCTTCCATGTTCATGTGGGCTTTCTGTTGTTTTTGTTGCTATTAAAGACCACCCTTATTCCATAGTGATCTGATAGGGGTATGGGATTAGTTTGATCTTCTTTTATCTGTTGAGGTATGTTTTGTGACCCATTATATGGTCAGTTTTGGAGAAGGTACCATGAGAACCCCAAAGAAGATAACCACACAAAGTATTGATTATTTGAAATGGTTAAGATCTTGTATTTTATCAGGATTCCAGGCTAGTTGTTCATTTTGTTAATTTTCACTTTTTGATGACATTTGTTACAAATAACTTGCATAATTGGTAGCCCTTCTCCAATTTAATTTAAAGCTGGTGCCATAGATTCAATGGGTTGTCTATCTTAACCCTTAATTTCAATAGGTACTATAAGTTCATAATTAAGGAATTTCAGTTTCCTTCCTTTGTCTTTTGTCTCTCAAGATTTTGTACTATCATAGCTATTTTTTCTTGGTGTACAGCTATGTTTTCAATCTTTCTTGAGAGAAAATATATGAAGGTTGCAAATGAAAGTAGGCAGGCATGTATTCCACTGGTTACAATTACAATAAGTACTGCAATGATGCTTTCAAGTAATGTTTCCATCACCTCAACTTCTACCTTGCACTAAGGAAATCTAACAGTTTTTCATTTTTTAATGTAGGAAAAATCTTTTTATAGAATTAGAAATTGTCTTTTGTGGTGGCTTACAGTAATTTGTTGTCCCAAAGATTGCTGTACCATTCTTTACTTTGAGATTCACCACAAACATCTGACAGAAAACTAATATCCTAAATTTACAAGGAACTCAAGAAATTATACACCAACAACCCAAATAACTCAATTAAAAATGAGGAACAGAGTTAAACAAAGAATGCCCAACAGAAGAATCTCTAGTGGATAAGAAACACTTAATGAAATGTTCAAAGTCCTTAGTCATCAGGGAAATGCAAATGAAAACAACCCTCAGGGTCAATTTTACACACATCAGAATATCTAAGATCAAAAACTCAAAAGATAGCACATGCTGGGGAGGATGCGCAGGAAGGGGAACACTCCTCCATTGCTACTGGGAATGTAATCTTGTTCTACCACTTCAGAATCCAATCTACCAGTCCCTCAAAAAATTAGAAATAATTTCCTTCAAGACCCAGATATAAAGTTTCTGGAAGATACCCAAACGATGCTTCACTGTATAATAAGGACACATGCTCCACTATATTCCTAGCAATTTTGTTTGCAATAGCCAGAATCTAGAAGCAACCCAGATGTCCCGCAATTAAAAAACCAATACAGAAAATGTGGTTCATTTACACAATGAAATACTATTCAACTATTAAAAACAAGGACATTGTGAATTTTGTAGGCAAACAGGTGGAACTTGAAATTTTATCCTGAATGAGGTAACCCGTACCGCAAAGTACATGCATAGTATATACTCAATGATAAGTTGACATTAGATAAAGAATCCAAAATACCCATGACACATGCCACAGACACTTAAAAGTTAAACCAGAAGGAATGCTCAAGTGAGAATAATTAAATCCATTTAGAGGGGGAACAACATAGTCATAGGAGGGAAATGAAGGGAGGGACTTGTGTGGGAGAGGTGAGGGGAGGGAAAAGGGGGGAAGTATCTTGTCTGAGTGGAGACAAGACAGAGGACCAGAAGGCCAGTAGAATGAATGGAATTATGCAGTTGACTGAGGTGGGGGTGGGTAAAACCTCCATACATTCCCAGAGAATTTTGAAGAGAGAGGATCCCAAGTCTCAGTGTTTTTGGCTTTAACTGAAATGCTCAACGGTGGGGATATGGAACCTGCAGAGATCACCTCCTGTAGTGAAGCAGGATCCACAATGGAGTAATGTGAGCACCAACTCACAAAACTTTTGACCCAAATTTGTTCCTGTATAAATGAAATTCATAGACTAATTTGGAACAGAGACTGAAGGAATGGCTGACCAGACCCAGCTTGGGATCCATCTCAGGGGCAGGCACCAATATCTGACACTATTACTAATGCTGTGTTTTGCTTGAAGACAGAAGAATGGCCTGGCTGTCCTCTGAGCAGCTCTATGAACAGCTGACTGAGACAGATGCATATTCACACATCCAAGCATTAGACAGACACCGGAGACATCTATTGAAGATTTAGTGGAAGTATAGAAGGAATTGAAAGGAAAAGCAACTCCATAGGAAGACCATCAGTATGAAATAACCTGGATCCCTGGAAAATCCCAGAGACATAGGCAACAACCAAAGAGCATGTGCTGGTTGGTTAGAGGTCCCAGACATATATGTAGGAGAGGGCTCCTCTGCTATTATGAAATTTCAGTAGCTGAATTCCACATAAATTTTCCCAAGTTACAGGTAAGGAAAGTTTTCATAGCAAACTTTTCAAATATTGCATTTAATACCTAATCAATTCTACAAATTTTCATAATTTAATAGGTTCTCCATGTAACTGCTAGATTACATTTCCTAAAAAAGCAATATGTAGTTGAATATCTAGTTGAAATTTTTACTTTCATTTGTAAATTATAATTTGCCTTCTGTATGCCATAGTATGACTTTCACTGTCACTCAATTCAGGGCTATAAACTGAACCTCATTTTCTGACATTGTTCTCTAAGAAGGTAGGTTTTCACCACTAGAACCTTCTATGATTATCTTTTTCATGCTATTTTTCCCTTTATTTTTCTCATCTCTAGCATGGAACATATTTCATTTCAAATCAGTCTTAACCTACTCAATGAAATCATTTTAAGTTTTTAAACAATTTAATTCAAAAATATCAGTTTCTTTAAAAATAGTTTTATTGTTTTTTTTTAAATTTAGTTTTATTTTTCTACTTATTCAATTTATGTCCTGCTCACTGCCTTCCATCTAACCATACTCTCCTATAATCCTTTTACCACACTGTTTCTCCTCTGAGCAGGTGGGCACATTTTGGGTATCCCCCACCCTGGGACTTCCAGTCTCTATAAGGCTAGATGCTTCCTCTCCCATTGAGACAAGACAAGGCAGTCCATCTAGAAGAATACACATGGTATACAGTCACTGATAAGGGGATATTAACCCAGAATCTCGGAATACCCAAGACACAATTCACATATCAATAGATTTTCAAGAAGATGGAAGGAGAGACCCATGGTCCTGGAAAGACTGGATGTAGAGGAATACAAGGACAGAGAAGTGAGAGTTGAATGGGGAACAGAGGGAAGGAAGGGGGCTTATGGGACTTTCGGGGAGGGAGGAAACAGGAAAGGGTAAATCATTTGGAATGTAATAAAAAATTAGAAAATAATAATAATAAAAAATAAATAAAACGTGTAAATCCTTAGTAGTCTAATGAGATACATTGCATTTTGTCAATTTCCTTGTATCTGTTGAGGATTGCTTTATGACTCACTACATGGTCAATTTTGGACAAGGATCAATAAGGTACTGAGAAGAAGTTATATTTTTTTGTGTTTGGGTGAAAAATTCTCTAGATGTCTGCTAGGTCCATTTGATTCATCATGTCTGTTAGTTTCATTATTTCTATAGGCCTCTTTTATGCTTATAGGCAAATCTTTCTTTAGTTTGGGAAAGTTTTTTTCTATGATTTTGTTGAGAATGTTTTCTGAGTCTTGGAGCTGGACTCTTCATCTTCCTCTATCCTATTATTCTTAGGTTCAGTCTTTTCATGATATCCAGATTTCCTAGATGTTTTGTGCAAGGAATTTTTAAGATTTATCATTTTCTTTGACAGAACAATTTCTTTTATTATATCATCTATGCCTGAGATTCTGTTTTCCATTTCCTGTATCTTGTTGGTGATGTTGTTCCTGTTCTCTTCCTTAGGTTTTCCATCTTCAGGATTACCTCAGTTTTTTCAGAAGTCTTATGTCTGAAGAAAGTTGGGAAGAGGCAGTGAAGAATTAAGAGACCCTGGAATAGCAGGCTTTTCAGAGCAGCTATGCTTGGCCCATAGAGCACAGAGAGCAGGGAAAATCAGTGGAGGAAGACAAGTTCACTGGTATAGATCAGGAGTCTGATGAAGGTGGAAGCAGAGGAAGCAGGAATATGGAGGTCCCCCTGGGATAGCAAGCTACTCAGGGCCTAGTTTTTATTTTTTGAGAACTTTGGAAATTGATCTCATTTTGCTGCCCCCTTTTCTGTATTACGGAATTCTTTATTCTTTTTAAAGTATCACTGAACTCTTTTATATATTTAGATGATAATAATATGCTTTGCCAATGGGTTGGGTCTCCTTGAACAGGTCCAGTATTTCCAACATCATTGTATTCTATTCTAGAAGACAGGCAACTCTTGCCACATAGTAATCAATATAATATGTTAGAGAACTAAAATAAAAATTTTGAAATATAAACAATCTGAATCCAAAGTTGCAACACCATTCAGAGCTCTTTCAGAAATTTACATATTATAACCTCTCACTTCTTAGTAAGGCACTGCACATTCATACTCTATCATGTAATACAGTTTAGCAATATGCATCAGAAGCTTTAAAACACACTTATTACTGGGGTAATAAAATAGTCTCTTAAATATCAGTCCTTAACAATCTTCAATTATATGGAAACGTTGTGTTTCATATAATGGAGTTTAATTAAAAATATTTTTTAAATGTAGATGAACTTAAGAGAAGAATATAATAAAATACCAGAAATAAATGATAAAATTTATAGATTTGTTGTGATAACCATCACTCAAGGTCGGTGAATAGGATACTTATATGTAAGGGCTCTTACAGAAATCATCTATTATCCTTTTTTTTGCTAGATTTGTTTCCTTTCACTTTTCATGGAGCTTTGTTCATATGAAAGAATAAATGACCAAACAGATATAAATTGGAAAGGAAGAAGTTAAAGTATCACTATTTGCGGATGATAGGACAGTATACTTAAGAGACCCCAAAATTCCAACAGAGAACTTCTACAGTTGATAAACAAAGTGACTAGATATAGAAATAACTCAAACAAATCAGTAGCCTTCTTCTACTCGAAGGAAAGAAAATTAGGGATATGACACCCTTCACAGTAGTCACAAATATATTAAAATATTTTTGGTGTGACTCTAACCAAGCAAGTGAAATATATGTACTACAACATGTCAAGTCTCTAAAGAAAGAAGTCAAAGATGACCTCAGAAGATGGAAAGACCTTCCATGCTCATGGACTGGAAGGATTAATATAGTAAAAAATAAGCCATCTTACCAAAAGCAATCTGCAGATTCAATCAAAATTCCATCCCATCTCTTCACAGAGAAAAAGAGCTATTCTCCATCAAAATTCCAACCCCGCTCTTCACAGAGAAAAAAAAGCAATTCTCAAATTCATTTGGAATAACAAAAAATCCAGGATAGCTAAAACTATTCTCAACAATAAGACAACTTCTGGGGGGAATCACCGTCCCTGGCCTTGAACTATACTACAAAGCTATAGTAATAAAAACCTATAGGATTGGTAAAGAGACAGATAGGTAGATATATGGAACAGAATTGAAGACCCAGATTTAAACCCACACACCTATGGTATCCTGGTCTTTGTCAAAGAATCAAAAACAATACAGTGGGAAAAATGCTGTATATTTGACAAATGGTGCTGGTTCAAGTGGCCATCTCCATGTAGAATAATGCAAATTGTTATATTCTTATCACCTTATATAAAGCTCAAGTCCATGTGGATAACGGACCTCCACATAAAACCAAATACACTGAATCTAATAGAAGAGAAAGTTGGAAAGAGCCTTGAAAACGTTGGTACAGGGGAAATTTTCCAGAACAGAAAACACCAACGGCTCAGGCTTTAAGATCAACTATAGACAAATGGGATCTCATAAAATGTAAATGATTTTGTGTGTAAATGACACTGTCAAGAGGACACAGAAGCAACTTATAGCTTTGGAATAGGTCTTTACCAATCCTACATCTGACAGAGGGCTAATATCCAATATAAACAAAGAACTAAAGAAGTTCAGACTCTATAAAACCAAATATCCCTATTTAAAAAATTGTGTACAAAGAAAAATGACAAATTCTCAACTGAGAAATATTGAATGGCCATGAAGCACCTAAAGAAGAGTTCACCATCCTTAGTCCTCAGGGAAATGCAAATCAAAACTATCCTGAGATTTCACCTACACCAGTCAGAATGGCTAAAATCAAAAACTCAGGTGACAGCAAATGTTGGCAAAGATGTGGAGAAAGAGGAACACTCCTCCATTGTTTGTGGGATTGCAAGCTGGCACAACCAATCTGGAAGTCAGCGTGGCTGTTCCTCAGAAAATTGGAAATAGTTCTATCTGAAATCCCAGCTATATCACTCCTAGGCATATACCCAAAAGATGCTACACATATAACAAGACACATGTTCCACTATTGCTATGTGTTCCACTATATGCTATGTCTATTATAGCAGCTTTATTTGTAGAATAATAATAAGGCAGAAGATGTAAACACTGCAGATGCCACACAAAAGAGGAATGGATGCGAAAAATGTGGTATATTTTCACAATGGAGTACTACTTAGCTATTAAAAACAATGGCTTTATGAAATTCGAAGGCAAATGGATGGAACTAGAAAATATCATCATGAACAAGTAAACACAGTCACAAAAGAACACACATGGTATGTACTTACTGACAAGTGGATATTAGGAAAAAGGCTCAGAATACCCATGATACATTTCTCAGACCATATGAAGGCCAAGTAGAAGAAGAGCAAAGTTTGGATGCTTCAGTCCTACTTATAACGGAGAAACAAATAATTATGTGAGGTATACGGAATTAGGAACACGGGAGGTAGAGATGAGAGAGATAGAAAATGGTGGACAGGATCAGGTGTGAGAGGAGGTGGGGGAGAATTACAGAGGGTCAGGAAATTGAACATAGGTGTATAGCAATGGGGGAAGAGGAATTGGTGATGGCCACTAGAATGTCCAAGATGCCAAGGAAACAAGTGTTTCCCAGGATCCAATGGGGGTGACATTAGAAGAAATACCCAAAACAGGGAAGATATATTTCCAGTGGTTATGCATGGTCCCAGTCAAGGGATGGAGCCACCCATCCATCTCAGAAATATTAACCCAGAATTACTCCTGTCTAAAAGAAATGCAGGGACAGTGTGGAGCAGAGACTTAAGGCAAGGCCATCAAGGGATTGTACCACCTATGGATTCATTGCATCTGCAGACACCAAACCTAGGTACTGTTTCTGATGCCAAGAAGTGCTTGCTGCCATGAGCCTGATATAGCTGTCTTCTGAGAGGTAAGAAAAGGACTATAGGAGCTGAAGTGTTTTGCAACCCCATAGGAACAACAATATCAACCAACCAGTACCCCCCTCCAGAGCTCCCGGGGACTAAGCCATCAATCAAGGGTACACATGGCTCCAGCTGCATATGTAGCAAAGGATTGCCTTGTCAGTCATCAATGGGAGGAGAGATTCTTGGTCCTATTAAGGCTTGATAGATGCCCCAGAGTAGGGGAATAGAGGGCAGAGAGGTGGAAGTTGAGTGGGTGGAGGAACACCATCACAGAAGAAGGGGGAGGGAGGATGGCATAGGGAGTTTGCAGAGGGGAAACCAGGAAGAGGGAATAACACTTTCAATAAAAATAAATAGAATAACCAATAAAAGAAAAGAAATGAAAGGAAGAGAAGAGAAAAGAAAAGAAAAAAAAAAGAAAGAAAAGCAAAGAAAAGAACCAATATATTGTCTCTAGCTGATCCAAAACTAAAGGAGTCTTTTGTTTCTCCTAGAAACTCTTTATCATTTCGTAAAAGGAATAGCCTGTATCATAATATCAAAAGTACAAAGAGACCAAAACTCATTGATACTGAAGATAGTTGAGCTGTAAAACATAGTATTTATCACAGCATTTATAAACACATGCTGTCTTTAATATAGAAGAGAGATCTGTAGACTCTTGTTGGGACTTTTCCCTAAGCTTTTCTAGTTTAGAGGTCAGATTGAAAGATTCAAACATAACAAAATTCAAAGTCAAAGATCCATAAACTTGCAGGAAGAAAATTAATTTACAAGAAATAAAATCTTTGCAAGATATTCTGTAAAGGTGCCAGAGTTTGGTAAGTGGAATCAAAGATAAATTAATTTTTGGTATAAGTTGTCCAGGCACATATCCTTGTATGTTACTCAACAACTTTATAAGTAAAATTGTAGCAAAAGAATAATGATAGTTTAATAATATTGATAAACAAAATCACACAGCCTAAATTTCAGTATGTACTCAGTTTGATAAACACCAAAAATGAAAAAAATCCTGCGAAAGTAATAGTTCTCATTTCTGCTTGAATGAAGTAGTATTTCTTAACATTATCCATCAAAAGGAAATTCACAATCTAATAACATGAATTTTTATACAGTAAAGCTTTGATGTAATTTATTCCCAGCATAAATATGTAGTCATCTCCTCACACAAAATATTTCATTGTCTTTTAAAATATTTTTATTTATTGAGAATTGTACACATGTGTAGAGTGAAATACATTTACATTCACATTCAGTTTTTCACTGCTGCTCTCCTCAAGGGTCTTACAAAACTTCATTCCTCAACTTTATGTCCTTCTGATGTTTCTTTTGATAACACACTAAATCCAGTTTGTGATATTCATATATACATGGATGTGAGGATACCTACTTGAGCATCAAAAAAAAAGCAATTTACAGCAAACCAGTAGCCAGCATCAATCTAAACGGAGAGAAACTTGAAGCAATCCCACTAAAATCAGGGACTAGACAAGGCTGCCCTCTCTCTCCATATCTTTTCAATATAGTACTTGAAGTTCTAGCTAGAGCAATTAGACAACAAAAAGAGGTCAAAGGGATACAAATTGGAAAGGAAGAAGTCAAACTATCACTATTTGCAGACGATATGATAGTATACATAAGCGACCCAAAGAACTCCACCAGAGAACTCCTACAGCTGATAAACGACTTCAGCAAAGTGGCCGGATATAAAATCAACTCAAGCAAGTCAGAAGCCTTCCTATACTCAAAGGATAAGCAGGCTGAGAAAGAAGTAAGAGAAATAATACCCTTTACGATAGCCACAAACCATATTAAGTATCTTGGCGTGACGCTAACCAAACAAGTGAAAGATCTGTATGACAAGAACTTCAAGTCTCTGAAGAAAGAAATTGAAGAAGACCTCAGAAGATGGAAAAATCTGCCATGCTCATGGATTGGCAGGATTAATATAGTAAAAATGAGCATCTTACCAAAAGTAATATACAGATTCAATGCAATCCCCATCAAAATCCCAACTCAATTCTTCATAGAGTTAGAAAGAGCAATTCAAAAATTCATCTGGAATAACAGAAAACCCAGAATAGCTAAAACTATTCTCAAGAGTAAAAGAACCTCTGGGGGAATCAGTATCCCGGACCTCAAGCTGTACTACAGAGCAATAGTGTTAAAAACTGCATGGTATTGGTACAGTAACAGACATGTAGATCAATGGAACAGAATTGAAGACCCAGAAATGAATCCACACTCCTATGGTCACTTGATCTTTGACAAAGGAGCTAAAACCATCCAGTGGAAAAAAGATAGCCTTTTCAACAAATGGTGCTGGCTCAGCTGGAGGTCAACATGCAGAAGAATGCAAATTGACCCATCCTTATCTCCTTGCACTAAGCTCAATTCTAAGTGCATCAAAGATCTCCACATAAAACCAGACACACTGAAACTAATAGAAGGGAAACTAGGGAAGAACCTTGAACATATGGGCACAGGGGAGAATTTCCTGAACAGAACTCCAATAGCTTATACTCTAAGATCAAGAATAGACAAATGGGACCTCATTAAATTACAAAGTTTTTGCAAGGCAAAAGACACTGTCAAAAAGACAAAGCGGCAACCAACTAACTGGGAAATGATCTTTACCAACCTTACATCCGACAGAGGGCTAATATCCAAGATATACAAAGAACTCAAGAAGTTAAACTCCAGAGAGGCAAGTAACCCTATTAAAAAATGGGGTACAGAGCTACACAAAGAGTTCTCACCTGAAGAATATCTAATGGCTGAGAAGCACCTAAAGAGATGTTCATCATCCTTAGTCATTAGGGAAATGCAAATCAAAACAACCCTGAGATTCCATCTCACACCAGTCAGGATGGCTAAGATCAAAAACACAGGAGACAGCAGTTGTTGGCGAGGATGTGGAGAAAGAGGAACACTCCTCCACTGCTGGTGGAATTGCAGGCTGGTACAACCACTCTGGAAAGCAGTCTGGCGGCTCCTCAGAAAACTGGGCATGACACTTCCGGAGGATCCGGCTATACCACTCCTGGGCATATACCCAGAGACTTTACCTGCATGCAATAAGGACACATGCTCCACTATATTCATAGCAGCCTTATTTATAATAGCCAGAAGCTGGAAAGAACCCAGATGTCCCTCAACGGAGGAATGGATTCAGAAGATGTGGTATATTTACACAATGGAATACTACTCTGCAATTAAAAACATTGAATTCACGAAATTCCTAGGCAAATGGTCAGAACTTGAAAATATCATCCTTAGTGAGGTAACCCAATCACAAAAGATCACACATGGTATGAAGTCACTGATAAGGGGATATTGACCCAGAATCTCAGAATACCCTAGACGCAATCAGCATATCAATAGATTTCTAAAAAGATGGAAGGAGAGACCCCTGGTCCTGGAAAGACTGGATGTAGGGGAACGCCAGGACAGAGTAATGAGAGGGGGTTGAACGGAGAAAAGAGGGAGGGAAGGGGGCTTATGGGACTTTCGGGGAGGGAGGAAACGGGAAAGGGGAAGTGATTTGGAATGTAAATTAAAAAAATAAAATAAAATAAAATTAAAAAAAAAAAGAAAGAAACTATAACTCAAACTGGCCTAGCCAGTTAGGGCATTTATTAACTCAGATAACAGAATTCTAGAAGTAGAGTGAGCTCAGGAATGGCAAAATGAACAGCTCATACACATCACTAGGGAATTCTGATCTCTCTGTTCTGCCATCTTCAGCAAAACTTTGTCCTAAGGCTTGTTTCCATGACTGCCCAGGGCTGCAGCAAGGGCAAGCATCATCACCAGACATAAGCATCACCTGGAGCAAGACAGAAACTTTTTTGTCACCGTCAGAAGGAAAGACTCTTTCCCGAAGACACCCAGGGAGACTCCCTTTCATGTTTCACTGGTCAAGACTGGGCCATGTACTCACCCCAAGGCCCATAAGAGTAAAGGGAATGGATGGGACGTGTTTGGAGTACCTATCATTTGAAATAAATGGCTGGATGCTAAAGTAAAAAAAAAAAAAAAAAAAAAAAAAAAGATGTCAATGGTTACATGCCCAAAGAAAAATATTCCTATTCCAGAAGCTATTAACCATCTTTATATCCTCAGAAAGGGGAATGACCTTTGTTTATGTGTAACTACATGCCTGCCAAACGTCTAGTAAAACAAAATATGTTTATGAGTCAGACTGAAATGAATAGCTTCAACGCTTGTTAGTCATATACTTGAGAACTTTGATTTACAATACTCAATACCTGAGAAATGTTCCTTCATGGATATTAGATGAAGATTTGTTTTCTAGTAATTTAGTAAGTTCAGTGTTATTGTGAAGGGAGAGACTGATCTCATCCTTGAAAGAAAAAATATCTCATTGTACAAACACTAGCACTTAGCTCAACTGTAACTCCACTCTCTAGCTAATCATTATTTTCATGATGTAATTCAAATGGGGTTCGTATTACAGCCTTTAAAGGCCTCTTAAAAACGCAACTGTTTGTAGAAAGCACTACAGAGTGTTTTCACAAATCTGTGCTGTTTTAATATCCTTCATAACATACCAACATGAATAGAGGACAAGAAAGTGATACTACTAAGTTTATTGTAGGCTTGGCATAGCACTGAGATGGGTATCATTTTTTTTCTGAAGATGACATTGCTATGTCATCAATTTAACTATTCTTGTTCTCTCCAATAGCCAACAAAGAACAAATAATGATACTTTAAAATTATAGAAAATAATGCTGAACTTTAAAGAGTAAAAGCACATAATTAAGTCTTCATTTTTATTGGATTTTTCTTTATTTGTATTTCAAATGTTATCCCCTTTTCTGGTTTACCCCCCCACCAGAAACTCCCTATCCCCTTCACCCTGCTTCTATGAAGGTGTTCCCCCATCCACCCACCCTGGCATTCCCCTACACTGGGGCATTGAGCCTTCACAGGACCAAGGGCCTCTCCTCTCATTGATTCCCAACAAGGACATCCTCTGATACTTATGTGGCTGGAGCCATGAGTCCCTCCATGTGTACTCTTTGGTTGGGGGTTTAGTCCCTGGGAGTTCTGGGGTGCTGGTTAGTTGATAGTGCTATTCTTCTTAAGCTATATTCTTCCTTAGTAAAGGATATGCAGTGTACTTCTTAGAAATCTAAAAAGAAAGTGTTTAAAACTAACAATAGAAATTAGTTCCCTATGGGATTATTTATAAAAGATTGCATTGCTGTGTTAATTATCATATTACTTTTGTTTGGGAAGACAAGGCTTTTTTTTTGAAGTTGTATATCTGTGAAATAAGAGAATGAGAGTTGTGGCTATATTGTTGAGAATCATCATATTAAGCTCAAATTTGTGCTTTAATTGAAATATATAGATGTTTTGTCAAAATGGAAAAGACACAAATATTAATTTGGGCAAGATGAATGGAACATAATAAAAATTCAAAGGATGAAACTCTAGCTTTGGAAATTAGCTAACTAGTTAACTAAGTCATTAAACTAACAGTGTGGAGACGTGTTCAGGCCTAAGTAGCAGTTCTTGATACCAAACAAACTAAGCAAATTACTTGTGACTTAGTAATGCATGTTCTGAAACCAGCCAGATGACTTGTACTATGCATGCATACTATGCTCACAGCATGAGCTTACAATTGGGCTCACAGATATATACAGACATTTCTTTCTTTACACTAATTGCACTATCTTAATTATTATAGTGTTCTAAACCACATAAACTTCAAAGTCTTTATATATGTGAATCAATCTTCCCAAGTGTCTTCGTCTTTGTTCTCTTTGTCCTGTATGTTTATTTTTCTGGTAAATCATACTAATCTTTCAAGACAAGTCCACATAATACTTACTCTTCCTTGTAAATATATACAGACTTCTTACGTTAAATTATGAGAAGCTCTGTTTTAGTTTCTATACACAGCACTCCAGTGGATGATTGTATTCTATATATTCTTTTCTATCTGTAAGCATCTAGAAAGGCAGGAAAGCTCAGTGAAGGGTCAGTTACCTGTATTAAATGAGTGTGTAATGATAAATGATAGGAAGCCATGACTGAAAGTTAAGAAAAAGTTTCAAAGTGCTTTTCTAATGAAGGAATAGAAAGTCTACAGATTTTTTTTAAACCAGTAAAGAATAAATAAACTTTCTAGGGGTAATTTATTACATTTTACCCTTTCAGAAGAAAAAAGAACAAGCCTTGATTATACAAGTAAAAGCTTAAGTGCCCAGAATTGATTGCACCAGATCTAATCTTGATATTCAGGGATGAAATAATAAATTCCCTCGCACAAGAGAAAATGGCATTCTTATCTGCTGTTCCTAGTTTTAGTGAGGTAATAGCAAGAATGTGTTCATAACTCACTATTGATTATTCAGAACACTATAAAATTTAGCCTGGAAACTAAGTAACTAACTAACTGTACAATGAAGTAATCCATGAAATAGTTTTAGGGCCTTTTTGTGCCAAGGTAGCATATTCTGCTCCCAAACATATTCTGTAAGTCACAGTTACTGAGTAATATATGTCCTAAAGTCAGTTGAGTGTCTCTTATTATGTATATTAATATATACATACTTTACCTGCTATGTGTGCATATAAGTTGTGATTATTTCTTGGTTGTCAATTTGATTGCATCTGGAATTAACTAACACCCCACAATGCCTTTAAGGTACTTTTTCTTAATAAAATAATTTAAAGTGGGAAGATCCACTTTTAATCTGTGTCCTTTGAAGTGGGATGATTAACCTGTAATTTAGATCTTTTATTTATTTATTTTTTTATTCACTTTACATCTGGATCACACGTGCACTTCCTCTTCTTTACCAAGTCCCACCCTTACGAGTCCCTCCCGCCATTGTCCCTCCCCTTCTCCTCATAGAAACCCTCCATGAATTACCACCCCTAGGGACATCCAGTACCAGAAAGACTAAGCACCACTTCTCCCACTGAGGCCCATCTATGCAATCCGGGTAGGGGAAAGAACATCCAATGGCAGGGAACAGAGACTAAGAAAATTCCTTCTCTTCTTGTTATGGGACCAATATGAAGACCAAGTTGCTCATTTGCCACAATTGAGTATGGGTTTTAAGTTCAGCTCTTGCGTGCTTCCTCGTTTGTGACCCACGCTATGTCAGCCCACATGGTCCCATGTTAGTTGACTCTATAGGACATCTTGTGGTGTCCTTGAATCTTCTGTCTTGCTTACTTCTACACCCCACTCTTCCACAAGGTTTTCCAAGCACAAGCTGATGTTTGCCTGTGGGTCTCTGTATCTGCCTCCATCTAATGCTGGATGAAACCTCTCGGGAGACAGTTATGCTAGGTTCATTTCTTATGTGTCTTTCTGGCCCTTGGTTACTGCACTCAAGATGATATTTTGTAGTTCCATTGACTTTCTGGGAAAAATCATGATGTCTTTGTTTTTAATATCTCATTAATATTCCACTGTGTTAGTATACCACATTTTCTTTAACCATCCTTCAGTTGAGGGATATTTAGGTTGTTTCCAGTTTTGGTTATAATGAATAAAACTGCTATGAACAGAGTTGAGCAAATGTCATGGTGGGATGGTAAAGCATCTTTTGGGTATATGTCCCAGAGAGGTATAGCTGGGTCTTAAGGTGGAACTATTCCCAGTATTCTAAGAAACCACCAAATTGATTTACAAAGTGGTTGTACTAGTTTGCAATCTCACTGAGAATGAAGGAATGTTCTACTTGCTCCATATGCTTTCCAGCATGTGCTCTCACTTGAGATTTTGATCGTTCCCATTCTTTTTTTTTTTTTTAATTTACATTCCAAATCACTTCCCCTTTCCCGTTTCCTCCCTCCCCGAAAGTCCCATAAGCCCCCTTCCCTCCCTCTTTTCTCCATTCAACCCCCTCTCGTTACTCTGTCCTGGCATTCCCCTATATCCAGTCTTTCCAGGACCAGGGGTCTCTCCTTCCATCTTCTTAGAAATCTATTGATATGCGGATTGTGTCTAGGGTATTCCGAGATTCTGGGTCAATATCCCCTTATCAGTGACTGCATACCATGTGTGTTCTTTTGTGATTGGGTTACCTCACTAAGGATGATATTTTCAAGATCTGACCATTTGCCTAGGAATTTCGTGAATTCATTGTTTTTAATTGCAGAGTAGTATTCCATTGTGTAAATATACCACATCTTCTGAATCCATTCCTCCGTTGAGGGACATCTGGGTTCTTTCCAGCTTCTGGCTATTATAAATAAGGCTGCTATGAACATAGTGGAGCATGTGTCCTTATTGCATGCAGGTTAAAGTCTCTGGGTATATGCCCAGGAGTGGTATAGCCGGATCCTCCGGGAGTGTCATGCCCAGTTTTCTGAGGAACCTCCAGACTGCTTTCCAGAGTGGTTGTACCAGCTTGCAATTCCACCAGCAGTGGAGGAGTGTTCCTCTTTCTCCACATCCTTGCCAACAACTGCTGTCTCCTGTGTTTTTGATCTTAGCCATCCTGACTGGTGTGAGATGGAATCTCAAGGTTGTTTTGATTTGCATTTCCCTAATGACTAAGGATGATGAACATCTCTTTAGATGCTTCTCAGCCATTAGATATTCTTCAGCTGAGAACTCTTTGTGTAGCTCTGTACCCCATTTTTTAATAGGGTTACTTGCCTCTCTGGAGTTTAACTTCTTGAGTTCTTTGTATATATTGGATATTAGCCCTCTGTCGGATGTAAGGTTGGTAAAGATCATTTCCCAGGTAGTTGGTTGCCGCTTTGTCTTTTTGACAGTGTCTTTTGCCTTGCAAAAACTTTGTAATTTAAAGAGGTCCCATTTGTCTATTCTTGATCTTAGAGCATAAGCTATTGGAGTTCTGTTCAGGAAATTCTCCCATGTGCCCATATGATCAAGGTTCTTCCCTAGTTTCCCTTCTATTAGTTTCAGTGTGTCTGGTTTTATGTGGAGATCTTTGATCCACTTAGAATTGAGCTTAGTGCAAGGAGATAAGGATGGGTCAATTTGCATTCTTCTGCATGTTGACCTCCAGCTGAGCCAGCACCATTTGTTGAAAAGGCTATCTTTTTTCCACTGGATGGTTTTAGCTCCTTTGTCAAAGATCAAGTGACCATAGGAGTGTGGATTCATTTCTGGGTCTTCAATTCTGTTCCATTGATCTACATGTCTGTTACTGTACCAATACCATGCAGTTTTTAACACTATTGCTCTGTAGTACAGCTTGAGGTCCGGGATACTGATTCCCCTAGAGGTTCTTTTACTCTTGAGAATAGTTTTAGCTATTCTGGGTTTTCTGTTATTCCAGATGAATTTTTGAATTGCTCTTTCTAACTCTATGAAGAATTGAGTTGGGATTTTGATGGGGATTGCATTGAATCTGTATATTACTTTTGGTAAGATGCTCATTTTTACTATATTAATCCTGCCAATCCATGAGCATGGCAGATTTTTCCATCTTCTGAGGTCTTCTTCAATTTCTTTCTTCAGAGACTTGAAGTTCTTGTCATACAGATCTTTCACTTGTTTGGTTAGAGTCACGCCAAGATACTTAATATGGTTTGTGGCTATCGTGAAGGGTATTATTTCTCTTACTTCTTTCTCAGCCTGCTTATCCTTTGAATATAGGGAGGCTTCTGACTTGCTTGAGTTGATTTTATATCCGGTCACTTTTCTGACGTCGTTTATCAGCTATAGGAGTTCTCTGGTGGAGTTCTTTGGGTCGCTTAAGTATACTATCATATCATCTTCAAATAGTGATAGTTTGACTTCTTCCTTTCCAATTTGTATCCCTTTGACCTCTTTTTGTTGTCTAATTGCTCTAGCTAGAACTTCAAGTACTATATTGAAAAGATATGGAGAGAGAGGGCAGCCTTGTCTAGTCCCTGGTTTTAGTGGGATTGCTTCAAGTTTCTCTCCATTTAGATTGATGCTGGCTACCGGTTTGCTGTAAATTGCTTTTACTATGTTTAGATATGGGCCTTGAATTCCTGATCTTTCCAAGACCTTTAGCATGAAAGGATGCTGAATTTTGTCAAATGCTTTCTCAGCATCTAATGAGATGACCATGTGGTTTTTTTCTTTGAGATTTTTTTATGTAGTGGATTACATTGATGGATTTCCTTATATTGAACCATCCCTGCATCCCTGGGATGAAGCCTACTTGATCGTGGTGGATGATCGTTTTGACGTGTTCTTGGATTCGGTTGGCAAGAATTTTATTGAGTATTTTTGCATCGATATTCATAAGAGAGATTGGCCTGAGATTCTCTTTCTTTGTCGGATCTTTGTGTGCTTTTGGTATTAGTGTAATTGTGATCGTTCCCATTCTTATAGAGATAAAATGTACTTTCAGCATCTAGAACAATAAGACAGCTAAAGGGGATCAAGTGGATTCCAATTGGAAAGGAAGAAGTCAAAGTATCTTTAATTACAGATGATGTGAAAATATACATAAGTGAACCCCCAAATTCTAACTCCTACAGCTGATATACACATTCAGGAAAATGGCTAGATATAAAATTAACACAAAAAATATTAGTAGTCCTCCTTTATACAAGTAAGAAATGGGCCAAGGAGGAAATTAGTGAAATTTCACCCTTTATAACAACCAAAATTAATATGAAATATATTGGTGCAAATCTAACCAAGCAAGTAAAAAGATCTATAAGACAAGAACTTCAAGTCACTGAAGACTGAAACTGAGGAAGATATCAGAAGATGGAAAATCTCCCATGCTCATGGATCAGTTGGAATAATATAGTGAAAACCAAAAGCAATCTACAGATTCAATGCAATCCTTATTAAAATTCCAATGCAATCTTTACAGAAATTCGAATGAGCAATTTTAAGCTTCATATGGAAAATCAAATCAAATCAAAACAAAACAAAACAAAACAAAAAGGATAGCCAAAACAATCTTGAAGAAAAAAGAACTTCTGCAGGCATCACCGTCCTTGATTGGAAGCTATACTTCAGAGAAATACTAATAAAAACTGTATGGAATTGGTATAGGAACAAATAGGTTGATCAAAGGAATCAAGTTGAATACCCTGAAATAAAAACACATACCTAAGGACACTTGATTTTTAACAAAGAAGGCAAAAACCTATAATGGAAACAAGAAAGCAACTTCAATGAGCGATGCTGATGTAACTGGACAATTGCATGTAGAAGAATGCAAATAGAACTATATTTGTCACCTGCACAAAACTCAAATCTACATGGATTAAAGACGTTGACATAAAACCAGACATATTAAAACTAACAGAAGAGAAATTAGGGAATAGTCCTGAACTCATTGGTACAGGAGAAAACTTCCTTAACAGAATACCAGTTGCTCAGGCTCTAAGATCAACAATTGATAAATGGGACCTCATGAAACTGAAAAGCTTCTGCAAGGCAAAGAACACTGTCAAAAGGACAAAATGACAGCCTGTAGATTGGGAAAGGAGCTGAAGGGGTTTGCAGCCTCATAGGAGGAACAATGATATCAAACAACCAGAATCCCCAGAGCTTCCAGGGACCAAACAACCAACCTAGGAGTACACATGCAGGGACACATGACTCCAGCCTCATATGTAACAGAGAATTTCCTTATCTGGCACCAATGGGAGGGGAGACCCTTGGTCCTGTGAAAGTTTGATGCTCCAGAGTAGGGAAATACTGGGGTGGTGAGGCAGCAGTGGGTGGGTGGGTGGGTGGGGGAGCACCCTCATAGAAGCAGGGAGGAGCTGGAATGGGATAGAGAGGTTGCAGATGGAATACCAGGTAGGGGGATAACATTTGAAATGTAAATAAATAAAATAACCAATTAAAATATCATGGCATATATATAAACAGAGAATTCTCAACAGAGATATCTCTAATGGCTGAGAAACCCTTTAAAAAATGTTCAAAGTCCTTAGTCATCAGGGAAATGCTATCCTAGATCGTTTGAGATGGGAAGACCCAATTTTAATCTGGGCCACACTTTCTGCTCTCATCCTAAACAGGGGATATGGAAGAAGGAAGATTCCTTTCTTTGCCCACTTATTCTCACTGACAATTCCATTTCTTCACTGGCATTAGAACTCACTTCTTTGGGATTCTAGTGCATTTTAAAAACCTGCAGATGTATCCAACTACAAATGACTGTTATGTTGAGAGTTAACATTTATACACTGAGGCACATCTGTAAGGATTGGGAAGAAAATTAACTTTGTCTGTTTCCCAACAAAAAACTCACAGATAACTGCAAACTATGATTGCTGATTTATTAACAACTGATTGGTTGATGTATCTAGTACAACATGATTAGTAATCACTAAATTCTTGAATTTTATAATGTATTTACAAATGATACATTGTTTAACACGTACCTGTTGGGAAAAATAGAAAAACAACAGCACCTTAGTGAGATATGCATATGATATTATCATAAAGAAAATGGAAATTCATTGTCAAAAACAATACTGAAAAGGGAAAAATTGAACATCATAGAAAATTTGGAGATTTGACCTCTTTGATGTTGTTTATTCTAACATATGCACTTTGAAAACTTTTACACAATGTACAAACCAATTTACTACATCCAAATCAACTTTTTTTATGACTTGCTTCAAACACATTTAATACAAAAGTTCACTTTCTAAAGAAATTATTATAAAAACACCAACATCTGTCTTCATCTGTACCATGAATATTTTCCAAGAGGAAATTTAAACAAACCTCTACTCCCATTACATCTGGCAACAATGACAGCTCAGACTATGATACCATTGAAGCTCAGCTTTATAAGTCAATGAGCTTATTGGGCTTACTTATAGATCATGGGTAAAGGACTACTAACAGGGAGTATATGGCTCCAAAGCAACTTTTCACACAGAAGTACCATTCCAGTAATGGGTGATTACTTCTTCATAGCTATTTAGATAGAGTTTCCTACTCAGTTAATCTTCTAAAATCTGAATATTATAACATGTGCACATGAGATAGAATTGTACTTAGCTGGCTAGGAGATATAGAAAGTAGTGACTAGGATTCCACGTGAATGTCTATTGCCCATACTATCTAATCATTCTATGAGGAAATGACAAATGTCACCAAACCCAAACTCAAGGGTCTCCTGCAAGCAGGTACACATGCTTTGATGAAGATAATGGCAGTTGTGCTTGAAGATCAGGGTTTTATAACAACATCATTTAGGAATTTCTTTATTTGGAGGTGTGTGTGTATGTGTGTGTGTGTGTGTGTGTGTGTGTGTGTGTGTGTGTGTGTGTGTGTGTGTGATTCCTGAAATGGTTACCTCACAATCAAACAAGGATCTGAGTTTATTCCCAACAATGATTAGATGACTCAGAAATTATATTAACTCCAATTCCATGGTACATGACACCTTGCTCTTCCAACCTCTGAAGGCACATACCTAGTGAACATACATACATGTAGGCAAACACTCATATACATACCAAATACTCTTATTATA
This sequence comes from Tokudaia tokunoshimensis, assembly GCA_036184795.1. Lineage (NCBI taxonomy): Eukaryota > Metazoa > Chordata > Mammalia > Rodentia > Muridae > Tokudaia > Tokudaia tokunoshimensis. The sequence goes on from BTHU01000023.1 coordinate 39,777,552, forward strand.
TTCTCCAGTGGCATTTTAATGGTTTCAGAATTCATGAATAGAATTTCTTTTACAAAAGATATCTCTTAAACTTTATTTTATAGATTACCACAAATCTGATATCATGTCAGAGGACAAACATCTTCAGTTAATCATGAATGGAAATAATATTGCATGCAATATTCTATAAAAGAGTTGTATTCTTTCTGGAATGAATACATTAATGAAATTGACTCAAATAGGTTCCTAAAGGAAAAGCTTTGCTGGTATTATTCAGCTATGCATTGGAATATAAAAGAAGAAGAAGAAGAAGAAGAAGAAGAAGAAGAAGAAGAAGAAGAAGAAGAAGAAGAAGAAGAAGAAGAAGAAGAAGAAAACTGCTATATCCTAGCAATAATTTTAAACAGCTGACTTATTTTTAATTATTATTCCAGGAAAAGGTAAATGTTTTCAGTCATAAAAACAGGGTTTACCTTTAAACAAAGCTGTTTTAAAAATTTCTCTTTGAAGTGGCATATATGTGTGAAAAAATGATTTTGATTCAAAGGCCAAATGATATAGAATACTTGGTTTAAGATCTAATTTTTCCCTGAAAAAAATTCTTTCTAATGGTCAAACCATCAACCACAATTTCACCCTTCCAGTAAAAGCAATGTTCCCCCTCTGTTAGAGCAAGTAGTAAAAGTCTCAACAGAGAAAAGTGGTTGTTTTTCTTTTAAATTTATCCTATATGAGGTCCTTGGAGTAGTAATATATTGCTGTTTCCAAGATCATTGGCTACCTCACTTTTAGCTCGGGAATCTTCTTTAGAAAAGGCTTAAAATTCTTTCAGTCTATTAACCTAAACAGTGGTTTAAAAAGTCAGTAGAAAAAGCCAAAAAAGAGTGGCTGAGAACTAAACCATGTCCCCTTGTTTGGCTTAGCTCAAATAGATTGGATATAACCAGTTTTTGTCAAGATAAAGCTTGATGCATTGTCTATATGGCTATCACTTCTCATCAGAATCCAGAAATTTCGTACTCTCATAACAGTTTACTTAACTCCTGGAATACAAGGCTATCTCCTATGCTGCAAGCAATACTAATAAAGTTAAGTATCCCTTTATTATTTCAGCTCATGCCCTCAAGCTGATAGCTTTCAAGTATTCCCAAACAGAATCTGACTCACACTGGATTCAGAGTAAAATGTTCCAACAGATTTATCTAATGGAAGTATTAGAGTCCTTTATCTTATGAAGAGGACATGGTAATTACAGTCTCATGAATATATACAGGATATTGTGTTCAGGTCACTGGAAATTCAAGTTTTCATAAAAGGATACAGGGAGTTATGGAAGAGTATAACTGGACTTTTGCCTACTTTACTGGGTTCTTTTCCCTACCACCTTTTCCTCCCTTCTAACCTCCTAACACTCGACAGAAAAGAAAGAAGTTTAGAGTGGAAAGTGGGCATGGACATTTTTGACTACCGCCTGCTGATTCAGAGCATCCAGTTCCTTGAGACAAGTCTAATTTCTTATATTTAATAAACATCAGTCTGTAGTATCTATTCAGCAAACAGCAGATAACAACAGTAGGAGCAAGAACAAGAACAGGTACAGGAACAAGAACAAGAACAAGAACAAGAACAAGAACAAGAACAAGAACAAGAACAACAACAAGAACAAGAACAAGAGCAAGAGCAAGAGCAAGAGCAAGAGCAAGAGCAAGAGCAAGAGGAAGAGCAGCAGCAGCAGCATTTTCTCAGTGCTCTGGCATGTATACACCCTCTGAAGTGTCCCCAGAATTCTAAACATAAACGATCTTCAGCTGGCAAAATCATGTGTCTGCCAGAAGATGAGAAAATCATAGTTAGCTGCTATGGGCAATCTGAAGCTTCTCCATGTCCCAAACCTAGGATTCAAACAAACACATATTCACATAACATATCTGTGTTTTTAAAGAAACTAAAATTCTCAGGGGGTGAGGAGAGGAAGTGAGATGGTGATCAAGTGTGAAAACAGGGCTAGGAATGGGAGTGGAAAATGGTGGTGGGGGCATCTCTGGGACTATCTGTAGGTCTGGAACCTGGGAGGCTAGTGAGTGTCTATGTAGTGAACTAGCTTAGATCCCTTCAAATGGAGCACATAAAGACTGAAGTGGTTTTCTCCTGTAGAAAAGCAGTACATCCAGTGGAGACCAGGTGACAGGGGCATGTCAACCAACCCATGAAATCTTCAACTAAAATTTGCTCTGTCTGCAAGATGCACAGAGATAAAGATGGAGCAGAGTCTGAGGGAACAGCCAAATGATGACTGATTTAATCCCATGGGAGAAAACCAAACCCTGACATTATTAATGATCCTTGGCTATGCTTGCAAACAGAAACCTAAAATAACTGCCTCCTGAGAGGTTTTACCCAGGAGCTGTTAAAAACAGATGTATAGACCCACAGCCTAATATCAGATAGATCTCAGAGTATCTTGTGGAAGAATGGAGGAAAGAAGTGAGCAAGACAAAGGGATCAAATACACCACCAGAAGACTTACAGAGTCAACTAACCTGGGCCCATGGTCACTCACAGAAACTGAACCCCCAACCATAGACAATGCAGGAGCTGGACCTAGGCCCCTAAAATTTTGTAGCAGATGTACAGCTTGGTCTTCATGTTGGCCCCCTAACAATTACAGTGAGGGTAGGGTGAGGGCTGTCTCTGACTGTTGCCTGTCAGTGGATCCCCTTCTCTTCACCTGGACTGCTAGTTGGGCCTCAGTGGGAGAGATATACATAGTCCTTCTTGGACAAGATGTGCGAGGGTGGGGTGGATTCCATGGTGGGCTTCCCCTTCTCTGAGGAGAAGTGGAGTGGATAATGTGGCAATGGATTAATAAGGGTGGAATTGGAGGTGAGGAAGGAGGGGACCTGTGATGTAAAGTGAATAAGAAAAGAAATTAGTGGAAAACAAAAGAACAAGATAATGAAAAAATGTTTTATAGGAGTTAGTGAAATTACCCTCTATTCATAGAGTGATATTTAACTTGCTATTACAAGTCTCTGAGAAGTACTCGAAGTGTGTGATCAGGCTCATTAACAATGAGTAGAACAATAGCTATGTAACTTGTCTTCAGGATAGAAAATTGCTGTCAAATTTCTCAAGAGAATTCCAGTCATCTCCCTCTGAAATGTTCGTTTAGAAAATAAAACACAGCAAAATGATAAATGTAAATATTTTATGCCCCAAACTGCTGTTCAGAGGCTGAGGAGTTTTTTTCTGAGGTGCCTCTCCTCAAATATAAACAGTCCTTGACTATGCAGCAGAAAATAATTTTATAATCATTCTAAGAAAGATAAAAATTAGGGCTGCTATGAACATAGTGGAACATGTGTCTTTATTGCATGCAGGGGAAGCCTCTGAGTATATGACCAGGAGTGCTATAACAGGGTCCTCCAGAAGTGTCATGCCCAGTTTTCTGAGGAACCGCCAGACTGATTTCCAGAGTGGTTGTACCAACTTGCAGTCCCACCAGCAGTGGAGGAGTGTTCCTCTTTCTCTACATCCTTGCCAGCACCAGCTGTCTCCTGAGTTTTTGATCTTAGCCATTCTGACTGGTGTGAGGTGAAATCTCAGGGTTGTTTTAATTTGCATTTCCCTGATGACTAAGGATGTTGAACATTTCTTTAGGTGTTTCTCAGCCATTCGATATTCCTCAGGTGAAAATTCTTTGTTTAGCTCTGCACCCCATTTTTTAATAGGGTTATTTGGCTCTCTGGAGTCTACTTCTTGAGTTCATTGTTTATCTTGGATATCAGCCCTCTCTCGGATGTAGGGTTGGTAAAGATCTTTTCCCAATTTGTTGGTTGCTGTTTTGTCCTATTGACAGTGTCCTTTGCCTTATAGAAACTTTGTAATTTTATGATGTCCCATTTGTCAATTGTTGATCTTAGAGCATAAGCTATTGGTGTTCTGTTCAGGAAAATTTCCCCTGTGCCCATGTGCTCAAGGCTCTTCCCCAGTTCCTTTTCTATAAGTTTCAGTGTGTCTGGTTTTATGTGGAGGTCCTTGATCCACTTGGTCTTGAGCTTAGTACAAGGAGTTAAGAATGGATCAATTTGCATTCTTCTGAATGGTGACCACCAGTTGAACTGGCACTATTTGTTGAAAAGGCTATCTTTTTTCCACTGGATGGTTTTAGCTCCTTTGACAAATATCAAGTGAACATAGGTGTGTGGGTTCATTTCTGGGTCTTCAATTCTATTCCATTTATCTACATGTCTATCACTGTACTAATACCCTGCAGTTTTTAACAATATGCCTCTGTAGTACTGCTTGAGGTCTGGGATAGCCAGAAGCTGGAAAGAACCCAGATGTCCCTCAATGGAGGAATGGATACAGAAAATGTGGTATATTTACACAATGGAATGTGATTCAGCTATTAAAAACAATGAATTCCTGAAATTCTTAGGCAAATGGTTGGAACTGGAAAATATCCTAAATGAGGTAACCCAATCACAAAAGAACACACATGGTATGCAATCAGTAATAAGTGGATATTAGCCCAGAAGCTTGTAATACCCAAAACACAATTATTGACTCCCAAGAAGTAGGAAGGAGAGGCTCCTGGTCCTGGAATGACTCATTGCAGCAATGTAGTGGAATACCAAGACACAGAAGTGAGAGGGGTTTGAATGGGGAACAGGGAGAGGGAAGAGGGATTATGGGATTTTTGGGGAGGGGGGACCGGGAAAAGGGAAATCTTTTGGAATATAAATAAAGAATATAGAAAATAAAATAAACAAAAAAAGAAAAATAATCAATTTTAAAACAGAAATAAGTATAGTTTGTTCTTTCTGTATCACAGATCTTGAAATTAAAAGAAAAAAATCTAAGACACGGGCTTCTCAAGAGACAAAGATGTCCTTAAGTATGTGAAAATAGCAATCAATGTACATATTTTTACTAGCAAGAGTTTGATTTAGGTGTTGCAAATCTTAAGCCAGATATTGTGGGATGGAAAAACTCTATAAGTCTAAATTTATCTAAAATTAAATTTATTTTTTTCTGTAGTCTAAAATAAAATTTGTCATTGTCATTCTGAAGTAAAATTTTTATTGAAATGGTTCTATTGTCTCCTCCCCCGCATGGGGAGTCAGAGTCATTGGGATGCATAATCCTGTCATACTTTAAAAAAATGAAATGAAAGCAATGTTCCGCATGGTAGTTTGCAGAAATTGTACTCAAATTCTTTATATGTTTTCTATAGTTAACTATTATATATTTACTGTTCAATAAGATATAAAAATCTGTTTTATAGACTAAATTTGTTTTTGAGTACTTGATACATGTAAGCAATATATTCTGGTAATTCTCACCCTCCTACTCTGTTTTATATCCTTCATAGCCCTGTCAATCTCTAACATTTTTTTAAAACCAATTTTTAATTATGGTTTTTAAATGTTTTAACTTCCCTTCTAGCCCATCATCCACCAGAGGTTGTGGAAAAAAAAGGATACGGGCTAATTTTATTATTTTAGAGAGGTTCTTTGGAGCAACTCCAGTCTGTATTTCCTGGAAATAGGCAGTTTAGTTTACAGGTTAGTAGTGGCAGCTCCATCTACTCAAATATTTCACTGATAAACCAGCAGTCCAGTTCAGTAAAGTCAGGTTAGCAAAAGAGGTGACACAACCTAGCAGAGACAGCCAGGTCTCAGCCTTGGCATTAGTCAGCATGAGGGAACAGCAGGAATGCTAGAAGTTCTCAGCTGTGCCTCTCTCAGTGAAGCAAGATCAGCAAAGACTTGAGACCAACAAACTTTGCACAGCTAGCTCTATAAGCAAGCCAAGCTCTGCCCCAATCACTGCTGTAGAGTCCTATTTATACCCTCCAAATATCACATGTCCTCCAGATGTCTTCCCTCAGCAGGACTCTTGCCTTCGCATGTGCATCCATATCACCTGATATCACTCTGCCAATTGGACTGAGTCCATGGAAGTGCAAAGAAACCGATGTACACCACCAGAAGTTTTTTGGTGCGTTTCTGTCTATGAGTCCTGTCAAATGCAGTTCAACTATGCAATGTAAGGCGGAGCAATACTTGCATGTTGTTAGCAAAGAATCCTTTATTACATGTCCTTTCACATGCATGCTTTAGCAGAAGATCCAAGATCCTTTCACCTATGTCTACCTCAGCTAAACATTCCTTCATATGTTTGTTCCAGAAAAATTCTAACACAACTGCCTTTCCAAAGAACCCTTAAGTTTCCATTTCATCAGCCATCTCTCCAGGCTACAGATATATTTTGTATTTTTAGGTCATTTTTTTGTGGTTCTTGGATCTGCTTGCTATAACCAGGGCTCCTGTTTACTATGAGTTTGGAGCTATCCAATGCAATCTTGTGGGCTCACAAGACTCTCAATTAACTCTCTAGGAGTAAACATTATTAGCCAGTAAGTGGTTCAACATGGGGAAAATAAGGCCTCATGAGATCATTTCTCACTCATGAATGGTTATAGACAGACCTGTTCTTGGCCAAGTTCAGTAATAGCAATTGCAGCTGTGCCAGGAGCTATAATGGGACAAGCTAATATACTAGCAGATGATCATCCTGAAATGGCCTTCTTCGGATTGTTATACAATCTGCAACAGGTGAGGCCTCATTTAGCAAGGCTGTGAGGGACTAATTTTAGGAAAGATTTCTGCTATTAATATGTTTTCCTGTTATTATTAAGCATATATAATAATCAATAAGTAATAGCACACCCCTTTAGAGCAGATCTCTGCAGATCCACAAAGATGTACTGTCTTATAGTGATGCTATATAGACAAATAGATGACTTAAGTTTTAATGATGATCCTCTAAGAATTCCTAAAATTATAGCCGTGATTATTAAGCTCTTTTATATTGGAACTTCTGTTAGGTCCTTTTCTGATAGTCAAAACTGCAGTGAGAACTCTGCCAGTCTCCCAAGTGTCACCAGTTAATTGCTCTTAGATGGCAACCAGACTTTCTCCTACTCAGAGCACATTCCAAGAGGTTGTAAAACAATTAAACGAAGGTCATAGAAAGGGAATTAATGGTTTTTTATAGGTGCTAGGACAGAAGATAAAATATTGACTGGGTTTATCTATACAAAACTTCACTTATAACTTAGTTATGGTGTTAAACTTTCTATGAACCTGTAGAGAAGATAAATGGTAGATGTTTAGCTAGATAATTACTCCAAATGAATATGCATGTAAACATTCTCTGTTGTAAACTTCTATTTCAATTTATGGTTTGATTTTTGTGTGAACTTGTGATGAATTTTGTAACATGTGATCATGTATTCTGAAAGATGTATAAATACTGAACACAAAAGAGAAACATCTTTTCTCTTCACTTTCTCTCTCTCTCCCTCTCTCTCTCACTTTTTCCTTTTCCCACTTAGAAGAATTTTTTCCTTTCTCCACTTAGGATCTTTCCACTTTTACCTCTTAGATAGCTTTCATAGCTTTTTACAACTTAGTAATAAACTCATTAACCACTTCTCTAAGTGTCCCATTTTTCTCCCTGAGACTTCTGACTAGCAGACTGAAAGTTAGAGCCCAGCAGTTCCTGTGGAGACAGTACAAAGGCAATTTACCTAATCTTTAGCAGTTTGAGGAAGAGGTGCTAAATGCCAGAAACTGCAGTTTCTGGCCTCAGAGGATTATAGAAGACAGGTCAGCTATATTAGCATAGTAACTTAGACTTAGATAATAAACTTTTTATTATATGGCAACCACAAATTTTCCATAAGACAGAGTCTCACCCCCAGAATTTTGTAAGACAGAGTCTTACCCACACTGATGCTCTTCCCCCCTCTGCTGCCTCAAGAAGAACCAAGAAGAAAGAACACCTCTGCTGGGCTGGCTCCTATCACAGCTGTTATGAACTCATGATTTCAATGGTTGTGCTTTGCTCAAAAGATGACATTTGTTCATCTTCCTATCTTTTGTCCAGTTCTTACATTCTTTCCATATCTCTTCCTTAGTGCTTTTTATTCTGAATTTGTCGTTGTTTCTTTTGTGAGCTTTAGAGTGTGCGGTATCAATAATGTTTATTTGTAATTGCATACTCAACTAACATTTTTCCAGCATTTTGAGCAGCCAGGAAATTGTACATTGACTGCTACTCATTGCAACACCTTACTAATTTAGAATATGAATAGTATTTTTTATGGATATGTGTAAATTTTTAGAAGGCAGTTTAACACTATGTAAATTCAAGTAAACAACTGTTGTTTTAAAAATCAAATTCCCAAATATTCAATTTACCAAATAAAGACTCGGGATACAGATGCTGGGATGAAAGCCTGCTTTCTCAGAGAGGCAGTAAAAGCACTCAGCTGACCTTAACACTTAGTAGAAATCCCAGAAGGTAAAGCCTTTCTCTTCCTCCATGCTGTCTTAAATACCTTCCAACTCCCTCCATTCTGTCTACTAATGTTCATTCCCTCTCAACCGGTTGCTTGCTATGCCTCTTGACCTAGGGATGACTTTATTTAGCTCTTGAATAAAAGGTATATGCTAGAGCTGAGCCACAACACAAGGTTTTCCTAGTTTACAATCTTGGGGGTTGACAATGTGATCAAATATCCTGCAACAAACAGTAGTATGTTCACACTTAGAGCCTTTGACCTTAGAAGCCACTAGTTTTATTGGATTTACAGCACCAGATATTGAATATCTCCTATGCAGCAGGTCTCAAATACAAGTTCTGGATGTCCCCCCAGAACAATTGTGTCACCATTGCAGTTGTGGGAATGTCTTGGCTGGCAGGTTTCTACTGTAGTTCATATGACTTGAAGTGGAATGAGATCACTAATGCTTTTACTCCTTCAATCACCTCCATAGTACTTTCTTGAATTTTGAAAGTTAATTAGCAGAGAGGAAACCTGCTGCTCATTTCCAGCTTGATTTATTTTATATTCTATAACCAAGGCATGTGATGTGTTCATCTATAGGGCCTTATAATCTACGTATTCTGGAAAAGTAAGAGGAATTGCAACAGCCTGTATTATTTGGGGACCACCAGGTCTTCCTTGACTAATAATTCACAAAATTTATTCCATATCTGACATTCAAATTTCTGTTTAATAAGCTGATTTCCAGGAATAGTATTATCAAGTCATGTAAGATATCACCCCTCTTATTTTTATAAACTCATAGTCTTGATTATATTACAAAATTGGGTTCTCATATGGATTTTTCCTATTAGATTTGTCTTCTTAAACCTCCTTCTATCCCGTGAATACACCTATCACCTCTAACCCAACCCCTGTTTAAATGTTTATAACCTCAATATTATTTATTTAATACTTTGAAAGTATGTCCGTCTGCCAGGCAGTAGTGGTGTATGCCTTTAATCCCAGCACTTGGGAGGCAGAGGCAGGTGGAATTCTGAGTTCAAGGCCAGCCTGGTCTGCGAGTGAGTTCCAGGACAGCCAGGGCTACAGAGAGAAACCCTGTCTTGAAAAACCAAAAAAAAAAAAAAAAAAAAAGAAAAAGAAAAAAGGATGTCTGTCTGTTCCCCCTTTCTTCAAAGGTCCCTGCACCAGTTTCTTTAAGGTACTGTAAGCTAAGTATACAAATATAAACATTCAAAGCTAAATTCCATGAGAGAGCTAATGTGCCATTTTTCATTCTAGGTCTGGGTTGCTTCGTTCAGTATATTTTTCACATTTTTATCTATTTACCTTAAAATATAATATTTTCATGTTTTTCTTTATGTTGATGTCTGAAAGTTGATCTACAATCCACACAAACATGGACCTTAGTCAGATAGGGATGGTTTATTGAACTAATATCCTAATACTGATCAGATCAGGGATATAGTTCAGAATTATCTAAACTATGACCCCAAATTTTTCTCAGGGAAGGCTTATGTAGAAAAAAAAAAACCCACAAAACCCACAATGAGCTCATAAGCAGGTTCAGGAGGTAGTCCTGGTTGGTATCTCTGACTCAATCCATTTTAGACATAACAGTATTTATTTTCCTTTAATTTGGTGTGTCATACATAAAACTTTGTGGAATTTCTTAAGATCAGCAAACCTCAGAAATTACAGAAGATAACGTGAGGTGGTCAGCATGATCTTGCTCTGAGCCATGTTAATTTTCTGTGTCAATGATTGGTAGGCATATTACAGCAGTAATATAAAATACCTGGCAGGCTTGGGATAAAATGTCTACAGATATGCTGGGGGAAGAGGGGGTCAGACTACAACACTTTACAGCTATCCAAATTTGGTTCCATGATAATCTGAGGGAAGCAACTACTCAATTCAAGATCATTCTTTCCAAGTGACTTTACTTTGTGTCAAGTTAACAAATTTTTGACCTTTTGTCAATTGACACACAAATACCTCACTATTAAGCTGTTACTTTTCCTTTCTTCTTTATACCCAAAATTATGGTATCATGGTAAGACCATAATATAACACATAATAGAACTTTTCTCAATTCATTTATTTATCTATTCATTTTGTATCCCTATTGCTGCCCTCTCTCCAGTTCCTCATCTCACACAGTCCTTCCTCCATCCCCCTCCCATTCTCCTCCAGGAGGTTAGACCCCCCCCCAAGTATTTTCCTATCTTGGGACATCAAGTCTCTGTAAGTCTAAGCACATCCTCTCCAGATAAGGCAGCCAGACAAGGCACATCCTCTCCATACAAGAGGAACATTTTTCCACAGACAAGCAACAGCTTTAGGGACAGACCCTAATCAATTTTGTTGGGGTATCTGCATGAAGACCAAGCTGCACATCTGCTATATATATGTGGGGAGGGGGCTAGGTTCAGACCATATATGTTCCTTGGTTAGTGGCTCAGCCTCTGAGAGCCCCCAGGAGTCCAGGTTAGTAGACTTCGTTATTCTTTCTGTTGAGTTCCTAGTCCCTTCCACAATCCTTCCCCCAACTCTTCTATAATACTCCATGAGCTCAGTCAACTATTTGGCTCTGGGTCTCTGGATCTGTTTCATTCAGCTGGTGGGTAGAGCTGCTTAGAGGACAATTAGTTAGGCTCCTATCTGCAAGCATAAGTGAGTATAATTATTTGTGCCAGGGATTGGTGCTTGCCCATGGGATGGGTCTTAAGTAGGGTTGGTAATTGGATGGTCATCCCCTCAGTCTCTGTTCAATCTTTGTTCCTGCATTTTTTTCTAGATAGGAATAATTGGGTGGCAAAATTTTGTGGGTGGGTTACTGTCCTTATATCTCCACTGGAGGTCCTGTCAGGCTAAAGAAGGTGGCCATTTCTGGTCTCATATACCCCACACTAGTAGTCTCAAGTAGAGTCACCCCCATAGACTTCTTGGAGCTTCACCCATCTCATATTTCTGGCATGTCCTAGAGATACTCCCAACTTTCCACCTGTACTGGCTGGTTTTGTGTGTCAACTTGACGCAGGCTGGATTTATCACAGAGAAAGGAGTTTCAGTTGAAAAATGTCTCCATGAGATCCAGCTATAAGGCATTTCCTCCATTAGTGGTCAAGTGGGGAAGGCCCCATTGTGGGTGGTGCCATCCCTGGACTGTTAGTCTTGCATTCTATAAGAAAGTAAGCTGAGAAAACCAGTAAATAACATCCTCCATGGTTTCTGCATCTGCTCCTCCTTCCTGACCTGCATGATTTCCAGTACTGACTTCCTTTGTTGATGAACAGTATCATGGAACTGTAAGCTGAATACATACATTCCTTCCCAAATTGCTTCTTGGTAATGATGTTTGTGCAGGCATAGAAACCCTGACTAAGACACCACCCATGCCAGATGCAGATTTCCATTCATTCTCCTGGCCCTCTGCCCCTCTCTCTCCACACACCTGATCCTGAGCCCAATACATTCTCTTCTCCATTTCCCTCCTTCACCTTCCTCCTATGTCTACATTATCTCCTCCATTTGAGATTCAAGCATTGTGGCTTGGTACATCCACCTTGTTTTTGGTTTGTGAAGTGTAGTTTGTGTATCCTGTACCTTATGACTGACATCTACTTATAAGAGAGTATACCTACTGACATATGATGCATGTCTTTTGGGGTCTGAATTCCCTCACTCAGGATGTTATTTTCTAGTTTCATCCGTTTTCCAACAAAATTTATGATGTCCTGATATTTAATAGCAGAAGAGTATTCCATTGTTTAAACGAAACATGTTTCTGTGTCCCTTCTTCAGTTGAGGGACATCTGGGTTGTTTCTAGTTTCTGGCTATTGCAAATAAAGCTGCTATGAACATAGTGGAGCACATGTCCTTGTGGCATGGGAAAACATCTTTTGGGTATATGCCCAGGAGCAGTATAGCTGTGTCTGGAGTTCTAACTATTCTGTGTTTTCTTAGAAAACACCATGTTGACTTCCAGAGTGGTTGAACAAGTATGCATTCCTACCAGCAATGGAATGTGTTCTGCTTGCTCTACATCCTTGCCAGCATGTATTGTAGCTTGAGTTTGATCTTAGTCATTCTGAAAGGTATCAGGTGGAATTTCAGTGTAATTTTAGTTTGTATTTCCCTGATGACTAAGGATGTTGAATATTTCTTTAAGTGCTTCTTAACGATTTGAGATTCCTCTGTTGAGAATTCTCTGATTATCTCTGTACCCCAATTTTAATTAGTTTATTTGGTTTGCTGGTATCTAATTTCTTGAGTTCTTTATGTATTTTAGATTTTAGCCCTCTGCCAGATTTGGGGTTGGGAGATCATTTTTTTTTCCCCAATCTGTAGGCTGCCGTTTTGTCTCACTGACAGTGTCCTTTTGCTTTATAGATGCCTTTAAGTTTTATTAGGTTTGTCTCATCTATCAATGTTGAAGTTAGAGCCCAAGCCACTGATATTCTTTTCATGAAACTTTCTCCTGCACCAGTGCCTTCAAGGCTATTTATAAATTTGTCTGCTATTAGATTTAGTGTAGCAGGTTGTATGTTGATGCGTTTGATCTACTTGCACTTGAGTTTGGTGTAGGGTGATAAATATGAATCTATTTTCATTCTTCTACTCACAGAACTTTAAAGGTCTCACAGTCTTTAAAAATATACACCTTATAAATTCAAACCATCTTTAAAATATCCAAAGGCTTTTACTTCTAGGTTACTATAAAATAAAAATAAATTAAATACTTTCTTACGACAAATAGGAAATATCAGAGCACACAAGCCCATACACACAAAATCAACCTCAAGCCATAACAAGTCCTGCATATAGATCCAAATCTTCCCCAGTGTCTGCTATCTAAGAATCACTCATGATCTTTTGGATTTCAAAGATCTTGATGAGCTCCTCTTCTTTGACCCTGCCATTTGCATCACACAGACATTACTTTATAGGCTCACATTAGCTACTGAAATTGTATTGTTGAGCTGCATTTGACAGGATTCCATAAAGCAAATTGCACCAAAAAATTTCTGGTGGTAGATTGAAGTTTCTTGGCACTTCCATGGACTCAGTCTAATTGGCAGAGTGATATCAGCTGACATAGATACACCTGCTAAGGCAAGAGCCCTGCTGAGGGAAGACATCTGGAGGACACATGATGTTTAGAGGGTATAAATAGGACTCTACAGCAGTGATTGGGGCAGAGCTTGACTTGCTTATAGAGCTAGCTGTGCAAAGTTTGTTGGTCTCAAGTCTTTGCTGATCTTTGCTTCACTGAGAGAGGCACAGCTGTGAACTTCTTCTAGCATTCCTGCTGTTCCCTCATGCTGACTAACGCCAAGGCTGAGGCCTGGCTGTCTCTGCTAGGTTGTGACACCTCTGTTGCTATTTTGACTTTACTGAACTGGACTGCTGGTATATCAGTGAAGTGTTTGACAGTAGATGGAGTTGTCACTACTAACCTGTAAACTAAACTGCCTATTTCCAGAAAATATAGACTGGAGTTGCTTCAAAGAACCTTTCTAAAATTATGAACTTACCCTGTATCCTTTCTAACTTGTCTAATATACTGGGATCTCTACTGCAAATAAATTTTTGCCTTCAAGTGTAGCCTCCTGGCCTCTCTTCAGGAACACTAACTATGTCACATAATACAAAGCCTCAGCTTTTTGCACAACATCTTCAATTCTGTGATCTTCATTTTAACTTAAACTGTACCTTCATCAATGGCCTCTTCTGGCTTCTCACAAAGCCAATTCTCAGCTGTTCTCTATGACCACTTCCTTAAGACACAAACCTGGAGGTATCTGGGAAGAGGGAATCTTAATTGAGAAAATATCTTCATAAGATTGGATGGCAGACATATCTTATGACATTTTACTAATAAATAATTAATGCAGAATAACCCTGCCAACTGTGGTTGGTGCCATCCATGAGCAAGTGGTCTCTGGTGGTATAATAAACAGCGTTAGCAAGTCATGAAGAGATAGCCAGAAAACATCAGTTTGTCATGGCCTCTGTTTCAGTTTTTACCTGCAAATTATTTCTGTTTTACTTTTTCCTGGACTTTCCTCTGTGACGGACTATGATGTCAAAATATAAGTTGAAATAAACCTGTTACTCTTGACATTGGTTTTGTTCATTGCGTTTTACACAGAAATAGATAATCTAAATAGGACAGTCTTTCAGGTTTCATGTTGTCAAAACCAGTGCAATATGGGGGACGGGGGGAGGGTAGATATTTATTGTCAAGTTGAGCTGTCAGTTTGAGCTGCAAAATTGTTTCTCTCTTTCACCTTGCTGTGTATTCTGAGTCTGAGGAAATATTTCAAGAAATATTTCAGCTCAATTATACTGGCCCCCTTCAATTAACTAACCAATATCAATTGTACCATTTCAGTTCCATAGAATCTTAATCCAAAATAGCTTTGCTTCACTCTGAAACTTCACAAGCCAGGTTTCCATTGTCTATAACTCTCTTAACTTTCTTGTTGTCCTAACTCCTATAACAGCTCAGTAATCTCTCAGTAATCCATAGCTATCACTAGACCAAATGTCCAATACCCTTATATAACCCCACCACCACCATTGCCAAATAAAAAACTTGGTCAGTTTGGTCAGTGTAATATCTCATGTTCTTGGCATCTAGTTCTGTCTCACAGAAATACCATTGCTGTAAGAAATACCATTACCAAAAGCAACTTGAACAAAGGGCTCATTTTACCTTACAGGTTGTAATTCTTTTCAAGAAAAGATAGGTGAAGAAGTTATGACAAGAACTTAAAAGTAGAGACTAAAACAGAGACTATGGAATATTGCCACTTCCTGACTTGCATTCCATGGCTTGCTCAGTATGCATTCTCATACATTCCAAGACCAAATTTCCAGACTGAGCCCACCCTCACCTCGACCATGAATCAAAGAATGGTTCACCAGACATGTTCACAGGAGATCTGAAAGGGATAATTTCTCAAATGAGGTTCTCCCTTCATCTGGTATCTCTAGTTTCTGCCAAGTTAACAAAACTAACCAGCACAATTGCTGAATAAAATTTTCCTCTTTAAATATGCCACATATCCAGCATCTGTTTATAAGTCGATGGATATCTAGGCTGGTTATATTTCTGAGATTTTGTGAATAGTGCAGCAATGAATAATAGAGGAATAAATGTCTCTATTGAATGATACAGATTCCATTGGTTATATGCCAATGACTGTTATTGGCTGTGTCATATAGTAATTCTCTTTCTAGCTTTTTGTGAGCCTCAATAATTATTTTTATGGTGGCAGCACCAGTTCACACTTTGATTAAAAGTGAGCATTCATTCCTCTTTCCATATTCCCTCCCATCGTCTAGTATAATTTGGTATATCTATATTATGCATTCAAACTGATATCTAAGATGTAAAAGAGTTCAGGTTATATTCTATAGTTGATGGTAAAATTTGCAGTCCCTACTTTCAAGATTTGTCATTTGATTTGTACTTTATGTTTAAAATATCCCTGCTACAATAGATGTATGAAGTACTATATATGAGAGTCCTATCTCCTGTTAGAAGATATTTTTGTCCATAAAGAACATTTTACAAATAAACCCCTTAGTGCTAAACAGGCATAAATTTCCATGTTTCCACTTTTTCCATTATCTTTATGGTTTTTGGGTCTGAAGAACTCAACAAAGCAAAATAGGAGGTAGGATAGTTTCATTTCTCAGCTCTTCCACTTTATTATATATAGTTATAATTTTCTCTCCCATGTCAATGTTTATAACTACATGACTTTAATTCACTAGTTAAAAAGCATGCCTAATGACTATACATACTGAAACATTTCTTTTAGTGACTCTCACCAGTCAGTACAGGCAGGAGAATTCAATGCACAAATTTTTGGCCTGCATCCTCAGCATTCACAAGGTTTTCATACAATCAACCAAAAAATTATATTCTGGGTAGATACTAGAGTTCACCTTGCTGCTGGACCTAGTGTTACACATCTGTCCCCCTTTTTTTTATTTGCAAAGTAATTAAACTCTATACAAACCCCCAGGATTCCAGAGGTTTAAAGCTCAAACTTTCTTGCCATCTGTCGTCCCTGAGAATTATTGAAACACAGTTTGTAGTTGGCAGACTTTCTCTGCTTTCCTTTCAGGCATTTACCAATCAGCAAATTCTGGGTT
Source organism: Tokudaia tokunoshimensis (assembly GCA_036184795.1). Taxonomy (NCBI): domain Eukaryota; kingdom Metazoa; phylum Chordata; class Mammalia; order Rodentia; family Muridae; genus Tokudaia; species Tokudaia tokunoshimensis. The sequence goes on from BTHU01000023.1 coordinate 39,794,072, forward strand.
TTCTAACACTCTACACTGAGCAAACATCACAGACCACTGCATGGGCTTAGAAGACAGTTTATATTTTTAAGAACAGATTTGGATATACTTTTGGGGATGTCTTTTTACAAACTATCCTGCCAAATTCCACCATCAAGTAATATGTTTACTTCTTACTCGATGTAAATGTATATTCTGAAGCCAAGAAAAGAAAAAATACAATTTACACTTTCCAGAAGAAGGGAGATTAATCTATGGAGGAAAACATAACAGGAAAGGAGCCAAAGAACCTAGACAAACTTGGTCAAGCACATCTACTAATTTACTTATAGGGAAGAGTCTGCAGTAGTTTTAGCATGAATAAATGTCAAACAGGCTAAAATTTAGTTATGAGATGTCATTTCTAAGAGGTATGAACTTTTTTGTAGGTACTTAATAATTAATAGTAAAATGTTAACACACTCAGTTTATGATACTCAATCAGAAAGCTTACCTTAATGTATTATGATAATTGCTAAAAAAGTACTTTCAATTTTTCTTTATTATACTTTCAATAATTATCAGTGGGAATATCTATATGCTAAATTGTTCAAAGCATTGAATCAAAATCCAATTGCCTCTTACTAAAGTTTTACATGCAATATTAGTGAAATATTTTCTTCTGTTTTCATTTTAATCAAAGCGAGTCACAATATTTGATGCTTAAATAGTTCCAATTTCACAGTAGATTCTTTATATAAATTGCCTTATTTTGCTTTCTTTAGGCATTTTGAAGTAGATATAATTATTAATATTTCATAAACAAAGATAAAAAAGAGTAGAGAGCATCTTTTTGGCAATCGTTTTCCAGAGAATAGAACAGAAAGTAAGTTTTATGTTTCCTGAGCCCTCCGTTAGAGTTGTACTAAATGAAGCCCAAGGAAATATATGATTATAGAAACTGAAACCAAGATTTTTAAAATAAATTCATTTTACAGTGCTGTGGCAAGGATTATCTATGTCAACATTTAAATAATACACCAATGTCACTTTCATGTACTTAACTTCAACTACAGCAGAAGACTTTAGACTTATTTGGTAATTTATTATATAGGTAAAGTGATGCTGATGTACTTGAGTTTCTATGTCTGTGATAAAATCTGGTAAGGGGAGTTTTATACCTGATATAGAGCAAATGGAAAGAGAGTTACCTTGGTCATTACCAGTCTCTTAGATCAATTTAGTTAAAGTCTCTATTAGGGTTTTGTTTATTTTCTCTACCTATTCTGAACTCTCGAGTTCATATGTTCAATAAAGTTTCTAATAAATCTCCAAAAAATATACCATAACCAAGGGAACTTATAGACAGAAATGTTTATTTGAGCTTATATTTCCAGGGGATAACTTTCTATCACTATCATACTTGGGAAACATAACAACAGATTATGCACATACTTATCCTGGGCTCTTTTCTTGGGGGTGTTGGGAGATTTTTACTGACTACCTTTTTAAGGGGTTATAGGATGCTTGAATAGTTTACCTCATCTTCATTTAACTTCAGAAAGTGATATTTGTCTAGAAAGTCACTCATCTCATTTATATCTTCCATTTTTTGGCTTACAGACTTTAAATTAAGACCTAATTCTTTAAATTACTCATATGTGTGATTTTTCATTTCTGATTTTGTTTACTTGGGTATTACCACTCTGTGTTTTAGTTAGTGTGAATAAGTGTTTGTCTATCTTGTATATTTTATCAAAAAACCACATCTAGGTTTTGTATTGTTTCCTTTGATTTTAATTGATTGAGTTCAGCCCTGACTTTGATTATTTTCTGTCCACTACTCCTCCTTAGTGTGCTTGCTTCTTATTTTTGTAGAGATTTCAGATGTACTTTTTAATTGCTGGTATAATAAATCTCTAATTGTTTTTCAAACATTTACTGACCATGACACCATTTTTACTTTTACACAGCAAAGTTGTTAGTTTCAAATTAGCTGAGCCATTAGGACTGTCAATTGCCATGAAATCAAAGGTGATTCTACATGTCAAAAACAAGTAGAAGACATCATGCAATATACAAGTCACTGAAAGGTCCCAGTGCAGTCAGCAATGTTATTAAGCTTATTAAAGTCACATAAATGGCTTGAAAAGAGTGCACAATAGAATGACATCACTGGCTCACAGTAAACCAAGGTCAATTACTAGACTAAACTGCAAGCTTTCCTAACCAGTCCTTTCAGAGGTACATAGCTGGGGAAGAAAATCTGGCCTTAATCTACTGGCAAGACACTATCCTTTGTAATGTACCCTGCATCCTGCCATCTTTTTTTTTCCCTTTTTTTTTATTTTATTTTTTTAATTTACATTCCAAATCACTTCCCCTTTCCCGTTTCCTCCCTCCCCGAAAGTCCCATAAGCCCCCTTCCCTCCCTCTTTTCTCCATTTAACCCCCTCTCCTTACTCTGTCCTGGCGTTCCCCTACATCCAGTCTTTCCAGGACCAGGGGTCTCTCCTTCCATCTTTTTAGAAATCTATTGATATGCGGATTGTGTCTAGGGTATTCCGAGATTCTGGGTCAATATCCCCTTATCAGTGACTGCATACCATGTGTGTTCTTTTGTGATTGGGTTATCTCACTAAGGATGATATTTTCAAGATCTGACCATTTGCCTAGGAATTTCGTGAATTCATTGTTTTTAATTGCAGAGTAGTATTCCATTGTGTAGATATACCACATCTTCTGAATCCATTCCTCCGTTGAGGGACATCTGGATTCTTTCCAGCTTCTGGCTATTATAAATAAGGCTGCTATGAATATAGTGGAGCATGTGTCCTTATTGCATGCAGGTAAAGTCTCTGGGTATATGCCCAGGAGTGGTATAGCCGGATCCTCCGGGAGTATCATGTCCAGTTTTCTGAGGAACCGCCAGACTGCTTTCCAGAGTGGTTGTACCAGCTTGCAATCCCACTAGCAGTGGAGGAGTGTTCCTCTTTCTCCACATCCTTGCCAACAACTGCTGTCTCCTGTGTTTTTGATCTTAGCCATCCTGACTGGTGTGAGATGGAATCTCAGGGTTGTTTTGATTTGCATTTCCCTAATGACTAAGGATGATGAACATCTCTATAGGTGCTTCTCAGCCATTAGATATTCTTCAGGTGAGAACTCTTTGTGTAGCTCTGTACCCCATTTTTTAATAGGGTTATTTGCCTCTCTGGAGTTTAACTTCTTGAGTTCTTTGTATATCTTGGATATTAGCCCTCTGTCGGATGTAAGGTTGGTAAAGATCATTTCCCAGGTAGTTGGTTGCCGCTTTGTCTTTTTGACAGTGTCTTTTGCCTTGCAAAATCTTTGTAATTTAATGAGGTCCCATTTGTCTATTCTTGATCTTAGAGCATAAGCTATTGGAGTTCTGTTCAGGAAATTCTTCCCTGTGCCCATATGTTCAAGGTTCTTCCCTAGTTTCCCTTCTATTAGTTTCAGTGTGTCTGGTTTTATGTGGAGATCTTTGATCCACTTAGAATTGAGCTTAGTGCAAGGAGATAAGGATGGGTCAATTTGCATTCTTCTGCATGTTGACCTCCAGCTGAGCCAGCACCATTTGTTGAAAAGGCTATCTTTTTTCCACTGGATGGTTTTAGCTCCTTTGTCAAAGAGCAATTGACCATAGGAGTGTGGATTCATTTCTGGGTCTTCAATTCTGTTCCATTGATCTACATGCCTGTCACTGTACCAATACCATGCGGTTTTTAACACTATTGCTCTGTAGTACAGCTTGAGGTCCGGGATACTGATTCCCCCAGAGGTTCTTTTACTCTTGAGGATAGTTTTAGCTATTCTGGGTTTTCTGTTATTCCAGATGAATTTTTGAATTGCTCTTTCTAACTCTATGAAGAATTGAGTTGGGATTTTGATGGGGATTGCATTGAATCTGTGTATTACTTTTGGTAAGATGCTCATTTTTACTATATTAATCCTGCCAATCCATGAGCATGGCAGATTTTTCCATCTTCTGAGGTCTTCTTCAATTTCTTTCTTCAGAGACTTGAAGTTCTTGTCATACAGATCTTTCACTTGTTTGGTTAGAGTCACGCCAAGATACTTAATATGGTTTGTGGCTATCGTGAAGGGTATTATTTCTCTTACTTCTTTCTCAGCCTGCTTATCCTTTGAGTATAGGAAGGCTTCTGACTTGCTTGAGTTGATTTTATATCCGGCCACTTTGCTGAAGTCGTTTATCAGCTGTAGGAGTTCTCTGGTGGAGTTCTTTGGGTCGCTTATGTATACTATCATATCGTCTGCAAATAGTGATAGTTTGAATTCTTCCTTTCCAATTTGTATTCCTTTGACCTCTTTTTGTTATCTAATTGCTCTAGCTAGAACTTCAAGTACTATATTGAAAAGATATGGAGAGAGAGGGCAGCCTTGTCTAGTCCCTGATTTTAGTGGGATTGCTTCAAGTTTCTCTCCATTTAGATTGATGCTGGCTACTGGTTTACTGTAAATTGCTTTTACTATGTTTAGATATGGGCCTTGAATTCCTGATCTTTCCAAGACCTTTAGCATGAAAGGATGCTGAATTTTGTCAAATGCTTTCTCAGCATCTAATGAGATGACCATGTGGTTTTTTTCTTTGAGATTGTTTATGTAGTGGATTACATTGATGGATTTCCTTATATTGAACCATCCCTGCATCCCTGGGATGAAGCCTACTTGATTGTGGTGAATGATCGTTTTGATGTGTTCTTGGATTCGGTTGGCAAGAATTTTATTGAGTATTTTTGCATCGATATTCATAAGAGAGATTGGCCTGAGATTCTCTTTCTTTGTCAGATCATTGTGTGCTTTTGGTCTTAGTGTAATTGTGGCTTCATAGAACGAGTTGGGTAGTGTTCCTTCTGTTTCTATTTTGTGGAACAGTTTGAAGAGTATTGGTGTTAGGTCTTCTTTGAAGGTCTGATAGAATTCTGCACTAAAACCATCTGGACCTGTGCTTTTATTGGTTTGGAAGACTTCCAATGACAACTTCTATTTCTTCAGGGGTTATAGGACGGTTTAGATGGTCTATTTGATCCTGATTTAATTTTGGTACTTGGTATCTGTCAAGGAAATTGTCCATTTCCTCAAGATTTTCTAGTTGTGTTGAATACAGGTTTTTCTAGTAGGATCTGATGATTTTTTGAATTTCCTCAGTTTCTGTTGTTTTCTCTCCCTTTTCGTTTCTGATTTTATTAATTTGGATACTGTCTCTGTGCTCTCTGGTTAGTCTGGCTAAGGGCTTATCTATCTTGTTAATTTTCTCAAAGAACCAACTCCTCGTTTTGTTGATTCTTTGTATGGTTTTATTTGTTTCTACTTGATTGATTTCAGCCCTGAGTTTGATGATTTCCTGCCTTCTATTCCTCTTTGGTGTATTTGCTTCTTTTTGTTCCAGGGCTTTCAGGTGTGCCATTAAGCTGTTAGTGTATGCTGTCTCCTGTTTCTTTTTGGCGGCACTCAGGGCTATGAATTTTCCTCTTAGCACTGCTTTCATTGTGTCCCATAAATTAGGGTATGTTGTGCCTTCATTTTCATTAACTTTCAAAAAGTCTTTGATTTCTTTCTTTATTTCCACCTTGACCAAGTTATCATTGAGTAGAGCATTGTTCAGCCTCCATGTGTACGTGGGTTTTCTTTTGTTTTTGTTGCCATTGAAGACCACCCTTATTCCATAGTGATCTGATAGGAGGGAGACATGGGATTATTTCTATCTTCTTGTATCTGTTGAGGTCTGATTTGTGACCAATTATATGGTCAATTTTGGAGAAGGTACCATGAGGAGCTGAGAAGAAGGTGTATTCTTTAGCTCTAGGATGAAATGTTCTATATATATCAGTTAGTTCCATTTGGTCCAAGGCTTCAATTAGATTCACTGTGTCCCTGTTTAGTTTCTGCTTTCCTGAACGATCCATTTCAGAGAGCAGGGTGTTGAAGTCACCCACTATTATTGTGTGCGGTGTGATGTGTGCTTTGAGTTTTAGTAAAGTTTCTTTTACGAATGAGGGTGCCCTTGCATTTGGAGCATAGATATTCAGAATTGAGAGTTCTTGATGGTGGATTTTTCCCTTGATCAGTATGTAGTGTCCTTCTGTGTCTTTTTTGAAGACTTTAGGTTGAAAATCAATTTTATCCGATATTAGAATGGCTACTCCACCTCGTTTCTTGGGGCCATTTGCTTGTAAAATTGTTTTCCAGCCTTTTACTCTGAGGTAGTGTTTGTCTTTGACACTGAGGTGTGTTTCCTGCATGCAGCAAAATGCTGGGTCCTGTTTACGTATCCAGTCTGCTAGTCTATGTCTTTTAATTGGGGAATTGAGACCATTGATATTAAGAGAGATTAAGGCATAGTGATTATTGCCATCTGCCATTCTTGACGCTATCTTTATGTTTGAGTGGTTATCTACTTTTGGGTTTGATTCAAGAAGGTTATTATCTCATTTTTTCCAGGGTGTTGTTTCTCTCCTTGTATTGGAGGTTTCCACCTATTATCCGTTGCAGGGCTGAATTTGTGGAAAGATATTGTGAAAATTTGGTTTTATCATGGAATATCTTGGTCTCTCCATCTATGGTGATTGAGAGTTTTGCTGGGTATAGTAGTATAGGCTGGCATTTGTGCTGTCTTAGTGTCTGCATGAGATCTGCCCAGGATCTTCTGGCTTTCATAGTCTCTGGTGAGAAGTCTGATGTGATTCGGATAGGTCTTCCTTTGTATGTTACTTGGCCCTTTTCTCTTACTGCTTTTAGTATTCTTTCTTTGTTTAGAACATTCGGAGTTTTGATTATTATGTGACGGGAGGTATTTCTGTTCTGGTCCAGTCTGTTTGGAGTTCTGTAGGCTTCTTGTACGTTCATCGGCATCTCTCTCTTTAAGTTAGGGAAGCTTTCCTCCATAATTTTGTTGAAGATGTTTACTGGCCCTTTAAGTTGCAAATCTTCACTCTCATCTATACCTATAATCCTTAGGTTTGGTCTTCTCATTGTGTTCTGGATTTCCTGGATGTTTTGGGTTACACGTTTTTTGCATTTTGCATTTTCTTTGACTGTTGAGTTGATGCTTTCTATGGAATCTTCAGCACCTGAGATTCTTTCTTCCATCTCTTGTATTCTATTGTTGATGTTTGCATCTATGACTCCTGATTTCTTCCCAAGGTTTTCTATCTCCAAAGTTGTCTCCCTTTGTGATTTCTTAGTTGTTTCTACTTCCTTTTTTAGTTCCTGGATGGATTTGCTGAGATCCTTCACTTGTTTGTTTGTATTTTCCTGTATTTCTTTAAGGTATTTTTGCATTACCTCTTTCAGGATTTCTTCCTGATGACCCACGTTCTCCTGCATTTCTCTGAGCGATTTTTGTGTTTCCTCCTCATGGGATTCCATCTGTTGATCCATCTTCTCCTGCATTTCTTTAAGCAGTTCTCGTGTTTCCTTTGTAAGGGCATCTAACCGTTGATTCATTTCTTTAAGCAATTTTTGTGTTGCCTCCTTATGGGCATCCATCTGTTGACCCATATTCTTCTGCATTTCTTTATGCAAATTTTGTGATTCCTTTGTGAGTGCATCTACCCGTTGATTCATCTCGTTAAGCGATTTTTGTGTTGTCTCCTTGTGCGCCTCCATCTTTTGATCCATGCTCTCCTGCATTTCTCTAAGCGATTTTTGTGTTTCCTTTGTAAGGGCTTCTAACCGTTGATTCATGGTCTCCTGTAACTCTTTATGAGATTTATTTGTGTCCTTCTTGTGATCCTCTAATAGCATCATGAGAAGTGATTTTAAATCCAGATCTTGTCTTTCGGTTGTGGTGGGGTATCCAGGACTTGCTGCTGTTGGAGAGTTGGGTTCGGATGGTCCCACATTACTTTGATTTCTGTTAGTAACATTCCTACTTTTGCCTTTTGCCATCTGGATACCTCTGATGTTAGTTGGTCCTGCTGGCACTGGCTGTTGGTTGGACCTCCTGTGAGCCTGCAAAGCTATTTCTGCCCCCCCTGGATTACCAGGATTCCCCTGGCACCGATTTCTGGGGCCTGCCTGCTCCTGAATGACTTTGGAGCCCTAATGTGCCTTGCCCCAAGTGATCTTATATTGGGGAGGCCTTGCACATCTAAAGGCTCAGTCTAGTGGATTCCTGGAGCAGAGGTCGCCAAAGGGAGGCTGGTAGGCTCCTGCCCTGTGCAGGGGTGTGTGATCTCTCCTAGGGGGGGGGAGGGGGCGTCCCTCTGCCAGGCAGAAGTCCCACAGCAGAGCTGGCGCGCTGGTTACTGCAGATCAGCCCAGCACCTGGGAGCAGGTTACACACAAGCTGCCTGAGACCGAAGCGATATTATGCCTGTCTGTCTCAGAACCTGGTGGTCCCAACTACCTGGCCACTGGAGCAAAGATGGCGGAGGGCACTCTCTGTGGTGCCGCTCACCCTGTAGATGCGATGGCCAGCTGATCTGGCACCCAGACGACCACAGCGCTGACCCGTTCTCGGGCACAGACGGAAGCCCCAACAGGCCGTGTCCCAAGTGATGTTATATTGGGGATAGGGAGCTTGGGGTACCTGTCTCTTCAGCGCAGTCTGCGGGAACAGAGGTCGCGGAAGGAAAGCTGGTAGGCTCCCGCCCAGTGCGGGGTCCCTCTGCCAGGCAGAAGTCCCACAGCAGAGCTGGCGTGCTGGTTACTGCAGATCAGCCCAGCACCTGGGAGCAGGTTACACACAAGCTGCCTGAGACCGAAGCGATATTATGCCTGTCTTTCTCTGAGCCTGGCGGTCCCAACCACCTGGCCACTGGAGCCAAGATGGCAGAGGGCACTCTCCGTGGTGCTGCTCACCCTGATCCTGCCATCTTCTGTACAGGAATATTTTATGGTATGACTTAGTGCCAAGGACTCTTAGCAATAGTTTCATTTTATCCCGTATGTTTGTACATGTTGTACCTTCCTTTTCACTGATTTCTAGAAAGTCTTTAATTAATTAACTAATTAATTAATTACCTGACCCAGAAATAATTGAATTGAGGCTTATTCAGTTTGCATGAGTTTGTAGACTTGTTGGTGATTCTATTATTGAAATCCAATTTTATTTATTTTTTATTAGATATATTCTTTATTTACATTTCAAATGATTTCCCTCTTATTGGTTCCCCCCTCCCCAAAAGTCCCATAGGCCATCTTCCCTCCCCCTGCTCCCCAACCAACCCACTCCCCCCTCCCCTTCCTGGTATTCCCCTACACTGCCATATTGAGCCCTTCCAGGACCAGGCACCTCTCCTTCCTTCTTCTTGGGTATCATTTGTTACGTGAATTGTTCCTTGGATATTCCAAGCTTCTGGGCTAATATCCGTTTATCAGTGAGTGCATATCATGTGTGATCTTTTGTGAAAGGGTCACCTCACTCAGGATGACATTCTCCAGTTCCACCCATTTGGCTAAGAATTTCATGAATGCATTGTTTTTAATAGCTGAGCAGTAATCCATAGTGTAAATATACCACATTTTCTGTATCCATTCTTCCATTGAGGGACATCTGGCTTCTTTCCAGCTTCTGGCTATTATAAATAAGATTGCTATGAACATAGTGGAGCATGTGTCCTTATTGCATGTTGGAGAGTCCTCTGGGTATATGCCCAGGAGTGGTATAGCTGGGTCCTCCGGTAGTATTATGCCAAGTTTTCTGAGGAAACGCCAAACTAATTTGCAGAGTGGTTTTACCAGTTTGCAATCCCACCAGCAGTGGAGGAGTGCTCCTCTTTCTCCACATCTTTGCATGCACAAGCTATCTCCTGAGTTTTTGATCTTAGCCATTCTGACTGGTGTAAGGTGAAATCTCAGGGTTGTTTTGATTTGCATTTCCCTGATGCCTAAGGATGTTGAACATTTCTTTAGGTGTTTCTCAGCCATTCAATATTCCTCAGGTGAAAATTCTTTTTTTAGCCCTGTACCCCATTTTTAATAGGGTTATTTGGCTCTCTGGAATCTACCTTCTTGAGTTCTTTGTATATCTTGTATATTAGCCCTCTGTTGGATACAGGATTGTTAAAGATCTTTTCCCAATTTGTTGGTTGCTGTTTTGTCCTTTTGACAGTGTCCTTTGCCTTACAGAAACTTCATAATTTTATGAGGTTCCATTTGTCAATTCTTGATTTTAGAGCACAAGCTATTGGTGTTCTGTTCAGGAAATTTTCCCCTGTGCCCACGTGCTCACGGCTCTTCCCCAGTTTCTTTTCTATAAGTTTCAGTGGTTTTGGTTTTATATGGAGGTCCTTGATCCACTTGGACATGGGCTTAGTACAAGGAGATAAGAATGGACTGATTTGCATTCTTCTGCATGCTGACCTCCAGTTGAACCAGCACCATTTGTTGAAAAGGCTATCTTTTTTCCACTGGGTGGTGGTAGCTCTTTTGTCAAAGATCAAGTGACCATAGGAGTATGGGTTCATTTCTGGGTCCTCAATTCTATTCCATTGATCTACCTGCCTGTCACTGTACCAATATCATGCAGTTTTTAACACTATCACTCGTAGTACTGCTTGAGGTTGGGGATACTGATTCCCCCAGAAGTCCTTTTACTGTTGAGAATAGTTTTAGCTATCCTGGGTTTTTTTGTTATTCCAGATGAATTTGAGAATTGCTCTCTCTAATTCTATGAAGAATGGATTTGGGATTTTGATGTTGATTGCATTGAATTTGTATATTGCTTTTAGCAAGATGGCCATTTTTACTATGTTAATTCATCCAATCCATGAGCATGGCAGATTTTTCCATCTTCTGAGGTCTTCTTCAATTTCTTTCTTCAGAGACTTGAAGTTCTTGTCATACAGATCTTTCACTTGTTTGGTTAGAGTCACACCAACATACTTTATATTGTTTGTGGCTATTGTGAAGGGTGTCATTTCCCTAATTTCTTTCTAAGCATGTTTATCCTTTGAGTATAGGAAGGCTACTGATTTGCTTGAGTTAATTTTATATCCGTCCGCTTTGCTGAAGTTGTTTATCAGCTGTAGGAGTTCTCTGGTGGAATTTTTTGGGTTGCTTAAGTATACTAACATATCAACTGCAAATAGTGATAATATGACTTCTTCCTTTCCAATATGTATCCCTTTGACCTCCTTTTGTTTTCTAGTTGCTCTAGCTAGAACTTTAAGTACTGTATTGAATAAATATGGAGAGAGAGGGCAGCATTGTCTAGTCCCTGATTTTAGTGGGATTGCTTCAAGTTTCTCTCCATTTAGTTTGATGTTGGCTACCGGTTTGCTGTATATTGCTATTACTATGTTTAGGTATGGGCCTTGCATTCCTGTTCTTTCTAAGACCTTTAACATGAAAGGATGCTGAATTTTGTCAAAAGGTTTTTCAGCATCTAATGAATTGACCATGTGTTTTTTTTTCCTTTGAGATTGTTTATGTAGTGGATTACATCCAGTTTTAATACATGGCGGTCTGATATGCTACAAGACATTATTTCAAATATTTTTGTATCTGTTGAGGCTTGCTTTGTGATCAACTATATGATTTGTGTTAGAGAATGTTCTGTGTGGTTCTTTTGTGCTTGGGTGAAATGTTCTGTTGATAACTGTTAGATCCATTTGTATCATAATCTCACTTAGTTACATTATTTCTCTGTTTAGTTTTTGTCAGAAGGACCTCTCAATTGGTGAGAGTACAGTGTTGAAGTTCACCACTACTAATTTGTAGCGTTGGATGTTCGATTTAAGCTTTAGCAATATTTGTTTTACAATTATAGGGACCCTTGCATTTGGGACAGATGTTCAGACTTGAGATATCATCTTGGTGAATTTTTCCTTTAATAAGTATGAAGTATACTTCCTTGTGTCTTTTAAGTTTGGTTGAAAGTCTTTTTCTTTCTTCAATTTTATCAGAGATATTTTCCAGGTAAATCTTCAATTTTATAAGAAAATATTTATAATTTCACTTTCAATCAACTTAGAAATATTTTTATGCCTACCTTTTTATCTGTATAATTTTCTATGATAATCTTCAATTTTAATGTTTTCCATATTTTTTTCAATTTTATCAGAAATATTTTCCATGTAAATCTTTAATTTTATCAGAAAATGTTTATACTTTCAATCAACTTAGGAATATTTTAATTTCTACCAATTTATCTCTATAAATTTCTTAAATTTATCAGAGATATTTTCTATGTAAATCTTCAATTTTATCAGAAAATGTTTTTACTTCTACATTCAATCAATTTAGGAATATCTTATTTGTATAATTTTTCATGAAATAGTCAGTTTTAATGTGTTTTTCTATATATTTCTTGAGTTTTATCAGAAATATTTTCCTTATAGATTTTCAATTTTATCAGAAAATGTTTATAATGCCACTTTCATTCAACTTTGGAATATTTTTATGCCTACCATTTTATCTGTATAATTTTTCCATGAAATAGTCAAACAACATGTTTTTCTATATATTCATTCAATTTTATCAGAGATATTTTCTATGTATATTTACACAATGGAATACTACTCAGCAATTAAAACAATGAATTCATCAAATTCTTAGACAAATGGGGAACGGGGGAGGGAAGAGGGCTTATGGGACTTTCAGGGAGGGGGGAACTGGGAAAGGAGGAATCATTTGGAATGTAAATAAAGAATATAGAAAATAAAATTAAAAAATGAAAAAAAAGAAAGACTTTTCTTTTTACTAGATATGAAAATGGCTACTCTAATTTGCTTCTTGGGTATGTTTGCTTGGAAAAAAGTTTTCTAGCACTTTATTCTGTTTTTTTTTTTTTTTCATCTATTTTGGCCTCTGTCTTTTTATTGGAGATTTAGTCCATTGATGTTGACAGATATTAACAACCTGTGATTTTTATTCCTGGCTATTTAAATGTTGCTGGTATTAGTGTGCATGTGTTTCACTGTCCTTTACTTCTTTTGTTTTGCTGGTATGGACTTACTTTCTGTGTTTTTTGGGGTCTACTTACTTTGGGTTGTAGTTTTCCTTCTAGTGTTTCCTATTGGACTGGATTTGTGGATAAATATTCTTTAAAATTGTTTTATGTCTTGAAATATCTTTTCTCCATGTATGGTGATTGAGAGTTTTGCTGGGTATAGTATTCTAGCGTAACATCTGTGAGGATTTTTTTCTTTACTATTTATTTCTTTTATTTTATTGGATATTTTATTTATTTAAATTTCAAATGTTAACCCCTTTCCTGATTTCCTCCAGAATCCCCCATCCCATTGCTCCTTTTCCTGTTTCTATGAGGGTATAACCACACCCACCCACCCACTCCTGCCTCCCTGCTCTCACATTCCACTAAACGGGGGAATGGAGCCTTCACAGAGCCAAGGGCCTCTTCTCAAATTGATGCCCATGAAGGCCATCCTCTGCTACATACACGACTGAAGCCATGGGTAACTCTATGTGTATTCCTTGTTTGATCGTTTAGACCCTGGGAGCTCTAGTTTGTTGATATTATTGTTCTTCCTATGGGATTGCAAAACCCTTCAGCTCCTTCAGTCATTTCTCTAACTCCTCCATTGTGGACCCCATGATCAGTTCAATGGTTGACTACAAGCATCCTCCTCTGTATATGTCAGGCTCTGGTAGAACCTCTCAAGAGTCACCTATACTCCTGCCAGCATCCACTTCCTGGCTTCCACAATAGTGTCTGCATTTAGTGACTGTATAGGGGATTGATCCCCAGGGGGAGTAGTCTCTGGATGGCCTTTCCTTCAGTCTCTGTTCCACACTTTGTCTCTGTATTTGCTCCCGTGAGTACTTTGTTACCCCTTTTAAGAAGGACCAAATGATCCTCATTTTGGTCTTCCTTCTTCTTGAGCTTCATGTGGTCTGTAAAATATATATTGGGTATTCCGAGCTTTGGGCCTGATACACACTTATCAGTGAGTATATACCATGTGTTTTCTTTTGTGATTGGGTTTCCTCACTCAAGATGAAATTTTCTACTTCCATCCATTTGCCTAAGAATTTCATGAATTCATTGTTTTAATAGATGAGTACTATTCCATTGTGTAAATATACCACATTTTCTGTATCCATTCCTCTGTTGAAGGACATCTGGGTTCTTTATAGCTTCTAGCTATTATAAATAAGGCTGCTATGAACATAATAGAGCATATGTCCTTATTACATGCTGGAGAATCTTCTGGGTATATGCTCAGGAGTAGCATAGCTGGATCCTCAGGTAGTACTATGTTCAATTTTCTGAAGAACTGCCAAACTGATTTCCAGAGTGGTTGTACCAGCTTGAAATCTGACCAGCAGTGGAGGAGTGTTCCTCTTGCTCCAAATACTTGCCAGCATCTGCTGTCACCTGAGTCTTTGAGCTTAGCTATCCTGACTGGTATGAGGTGGAATCTCAGGGTTGTTTTGAATTGTATTTCTCTGATGACTATGAATGTTGAACACAAGTTATATTTCCCAGGTTCAGAAAGCAAATAACCCTTGTTATTGTCCCTCAAATCATTTGAATTTTATACATGTGTATTTTATAGGGTATGATTGTGAGTTCAAGTCAAACAAGAAAGGGGACAATGAGAAGGAGAACACTCTTATAAGGAAGATCACAATGGCAATGTACTATATATGATATGAAAATATAAATGTGATTACTGTGCTTAGAATAATACAAACATAGGTCACGTAGAGTGGAAGAGGAGGCTCACTTAAAGAAAAGCATTGAACATGAAAATGCCTTAATAAAACCTATACTTTGCATGGTAATTAGAATGCAGAAAAATATTGTGCTAGATAAGTGGCAAAGAGCACTTCTTTTGCAGAGGACCTAGACTCTGTTTCCTGCATCCTCATGTTAGCTCACAAATGGTTGTAACTACAGTTCCTGGAAATGTGCTATCCTATTCTGGTTCCCTTGTGCATCAGGCACATACATATTACACAGACATACATGTAGACAAAACACTCATAGAGACAAAGCAGAAATAAATTCAAAATGTTTTTAAATGAAAGCAAAAATGGAGACTATATTAAAGTTTAAAAAAAATGCTGTGGCTTCTCAGCATTCTCCCCCCCGCCCCAAAGATAATTGTTTTGTGTTGTATAAAAGGGATCTCAGTTATGATTTGTATTTTCTGTAAATAAAAGTGCTGAACATATTTTTGTGTATTTATTTATACTTTAGTTTGAACTGTTTGTTCATTTTCATTGTACTTTAATTGAATGGCTTCTTGGTTCTTTTCTTTGATTTATTTTCAGTTCTTTATACATCCTATGAATCAATCCTGGTGAATGTTTAGAAATTATTTTCTCTATTCTGTATGCTGACTCTTAACTCTGTTGATTACTTTATTGTATCACAGCTTTTAGAATCATATTTGTCAATTCTTGCTGTTATTTCTTGAGTCACTAAAATTTATTTAGAAAATTCTCTAGAGTTTTAAGTATGCACACTATGTTTTCCACTAGCAGTTTTTAAGTTTCAGGTTCTAAATTTAGGTCTTTGACCATTTTGAATTTATTGTGGGGGGGGAGGGTGCTATGTTAATTATAAGAATCTAGTTTCAATCATTTGTAAAATAAAGTTATATTTTTTAGATTTTGCATTTTTGCCTTTATCAAGTATTAGGCAACAGTTCTTTCCTGGCCTCATTTCTGGGTTTTGAAATCCCTTGGGCTGGTTGTTTCTTTGCCAGCCCATTGCTGTTTTGTTACTATGACACTGTAGTATAGTCAGATATAGTTATATTTCAGTCACTATTCTTTATTTTCTCAGGATATATTTAAGTATTGGGAAAGTCTTTATCTTTTCATTAATCTGATACTATATTCTCACTTTATTAGAATTATGATGAATAGTGCAATAAATTTGCATAAAAATTCGTGTTTTATTTAACTTTTTCCTTGTATGTATGTATATGTGTGTATATTATTTATTCACTTTTCATACTGTTCTCTTACATCCCTCTCAGTCACCCCTCCCTTAATCCTTCCCCCCATGACACCCACCCCTTATCTGAGAAGGTAGGGGGACCTCTGACTTTCCACCATCCTGGCACTTCAAGTCTCTGCAGGACTAGCCACTGAGGGTAGACTAGGCAGTTCAGCTAGAAGAATATGTCCCATGCACAGGGATCAGTTTTTGGGATAGTCCCCATTACAGTTGTTCAGGGACTGCATGGCAGTCAACCTGCATATCTACATATGTGCTGGGAAGCCTAGGTCCAGACCATATATGTTCTTTGGTTGATGGTTCAGACTCTGAGAGCCCCAAGGGTCCAGATTAGTTGACTATGTTGGTAATACTATAGAGTTCCTATCCTGTTCAAGGCCAACAATCCTTCCTCCTATTCTTCTGTAAGAGTCCCCAAACTCCATCCACTCTTTGAATGTGGGTGTCTATCTGTCTATGTAAGCTTCTGGGTGGAGACTCTCAGAGGACAACTTGCTTCTGTCTGAAAGATAACAGAACATCATTATGAATGTCAGGGATTGGTGATTTCCCATGGGATGGGTCTCAGATTGGGCCAGTTACTGGTTGGCCATCTCCTCAACTTCTACTCTATCCCCTCTCCCTGAATTTCTTACAGACAGTACAAAGTTGGGGTCAAAATTTTGTGGTTAGATTGTTGACTCCAACGTATTGGTCTACGTACTAGAGGCTATCTGTGGAGACCTCTGGCCTGGACTGGTTGAAGAGTTCAAGTGAAGGGGAAAGGACACATGAAGGGAGGGGAAATTCCACTGCTGCCACTGCTCTGGTGCTGCTACTCCCCTACCCCTAGAAGCTTCTGTTTCTCAGAGACACTGCACTGGATATGAATCCCTTGGGCTGCTTGTTTTTGTGCCAGCTCAGTGCTGTTTTGTTACTATGACACTGTAGCACAATCAGATACAGTTATACTTCAGTCACTATTCTTTATCTTCTCAGAATATCTTTAACTATTGGTTTGGCCTGAAATACCTCATCTACAAAAGCAAAGGCTTGATGACATTTCTGACAGACATGGGATTTGACAACATTAATGAATAGGATGGACTGCAGTCTAATGTTGTAGAGAATTTTCTTCTGTTTCAGTGTATTTTTATACATAAATATAAGAAGGAAAACAAAGGCCCAAGTAAGGTTGCTTGGATTAAGAAAAACATGTAAATAAACATCAGTAAGAATATACTACATTTTTAAAGAGCAGCACTTTCCCAGAATTTTCTCAAGATAGAACAATTTAAGCACAATTTTCTGGCACTAACTATGGATTGTATCTGGAAAAGCATGAAAGAAAGTCAAAAGACCAAATATAGATTCAGGCTACACTGAGGACAGCACTTAGTATTTCTAATCACAAGAGTGGGTTCTATAGCTATGTTCTGATATCCAACAATAATAAACATATCTTACAGATTGAATGCAAATATTTGTCATGGAGACACAAAATCACATCCAAGAACAATACAGGGAACAAAATATATTTGAGGTAAAGGGCCTCTGCCTTTTTTCCTGGGCAAAATTCATGGTGTCTTCACTTTTAATCGCTGGCCAGTATTCAATTGTGTAGATGTATCACATTTTTTTATCTATCCTTCAGTTGAGGGACATCTAGTTTGTTTCCATTTTCTGGCTATTATGAGTAAAGTTTCTGTGAACATATTTGAGAAAGTACCATTGTGGAATGGTGGAGGATCTTATGGGTATATGTCAGAAGTGGTATACCTAGATATTGATGTATATCTATTCCCAGTTTTTTGAGAAACTACCAAATTGATTCTCAGATTTGTTGTATAAGTTTGCACTCCCATGAACAGTGGAGAATTGTTCCCTTTTCTCAACATCTTAGCCAGTATGTGCTATCACTTGAATTTTTGATTTTAGCCATTCTGACTAGCACAAGATTGAATCCAGAGTTCTTTTGATTTGCATTTCCCTGATATTAAGGACTTTGAACATTTTCTTGTTCAAATATTTCTTTGCTATTCAAAATTCCTCTGTTGAGAATTCTTTATTTAGCTCTGTACCCCATTTATTATTAGCTTTATTTGGGTTGCTAGTGTCTAACTTCTTGAGTTCTTCATAAATTTTGATTAGGCCTGTGTCATATATAGGGTTGGTGAATATCATTTCCCAATCTGTAGGCTACTCTTTTTTGTCCTATTGACAGTGCCCTTTGCCTTACAGAAACTTTTCAGTTTCAAGAGGTCCATTGTATCAATTGTTGATCTTAGAGTGTGAGTCATTGATGTTCTATTCAGGAAATTGTGCCCTGTCCCAATGTATTCAAGGCTATTTTCTACTTCCTCTTGTATAAGATTTAGTGTATCCATACTTATGTTGAGGCCTTTGATCCACTGGCCTTATGTTTTGTGCAGAGTGATAAATATGGATCTATTTGCATTCTTCTACATGTAGACATCCAGTTAGACTAGCATCGTTTGTTGAAGATGCTTTATTTTTCCATTGTACTGCTTTGGCTTCTTTATGATAAATGAAGTGGCCATAGGTGTGACTGGATCTATTTCTGGGTCTATACTATTTCATTGTATACTCAAAACACTATGTTATCAAGACTTTTATAGTATTCTTGGCTTTCACTTCAGATTTGGGTACCACAATATTCTCTGTCTAAATACTTTCTTGGCTGCTCTGCAACATTGAAAATAGCTTTTAGGAGCTGTATTGACAGAGATAAATTGAGTTTGAGCTTGTAATTGTATTTTATCAATAAGGTTTCTTGCAGGATGTCAAAGCACATGAGCACAATGAAGCCAGTCTCGTATTACTTCTACATGATGACCATTTCCTGGCAGACTGAAGTTTAACAGTGACTGTTATGCCATAATTTTAGTTAAAACCCCTGTTTTGTGGCCCTCTCTCAGTCTAAGGGCTATAACACTTCTCTATTTATTACCTTCTTTAGATGAGTGGGAATAACTTCTAAATATTCTCTGTGTGTCTATCATAATTTCTAATGGATTTCTTAATTCTTTCACTAATTCTGAAACAACCTCTTCTTTAAATTCTGTTCAACTGCTGTGAGAAATCTGATGTCTGCAGATTACTGCAGAGATATTTATTTCAGAGATATTTAGGTTTCCTTACTTTTGTACATACTTGTTCTCCTATTCTTTCACCAGCTTTATATCAGGACATAACCAGAAAAAAAATGACTTCAGGAAAAAATTAGACAGGAATTTAATTGTGGGATTTGAATTAGCTGATGAAAGCAAGGGAGTTTGAACATATTAATATCAATGAGAAACAGTTATTACTAAAGGTACAAACCTAGAAAGGAGACCAGGATTTCTTTACTGGTCTCCATGGGCCAAAGTCACTTGGTTAATATTTAAGTGACCTAATTAGATCATTAAGACTACTAAAGTAAAATAAACCCAGCCATATCCAGAGAGGCCACTTCAGCATAGAGTGAGAAAAGCTTAGATAAGTTCTGCTCTCTTTTAATCGTTATTTCCTGTAGGCATAATGGCTATACTTACTAGAAAACAATAGTATAAGACAGAACAGCAGCTTCCTTATGAGCTACTTCATTTCATGGAAAATCTAAGCAGTAGAATAACTTTATGTAAGCAGTTGCACAGTTTTAGTTTTGGCACAGAAAATTGCTTAATCTAACATAATTAAACCCAAAATGTATAACTTCTTTCATTTCAGTGGTAAATGACCCTCAAAGGTCCATTTGTCAAAGGTTTGATATACTGTTGAGACTTGCTAAGTGGTAGATGCTAAGTGCTATTTTCTATTGCACCTCTCATCCCAACTGCTTAAGTACATAAGGAAAGAAGACAGTTTAAATTCATAAGTTTAAGCATACTTGGTCTATATAATGAGATCATGATTCAAAAACAAAAAGAATAAAACAATAAAACATCAAAGAAAAACACAGTAAGAAAAAAATTAAAAGTAATAATAGTACCTCACCAGAGGTCCTAAGATAGTATGCTATTCAAGGTGACCCTAAAACTCTTTATTTTGTCTTACCTTCTTTTTAGTGAGAAAAAGGACTTGAAAGATGCAGGGGTGGTGGTTCCCACCATGTCTCCCTTTAACTCTCCTATCTGGTCAGTGCAGAAGACATTTTGGGGAGGATTGTGGAAGGACTTTGCAACTTTGAGCTAGAAGAACCATTGGGATGTTAAGAGCTCTGTGGAATGTTCTGTAGGAGCTTGGAAGAGAATGTTGAGAACAGTGCAGTAGATGGAGGCCTGACTTATGAAATTGCAGAGGGAAGATTAAAGACTCTAATCAGGGCCATTGCTGTTTTGATTGTGAAGATGCTGTGGTTTTGGTTAGCTGTGATTAACAAGATACCAGAACTACTAAAGCAAAACCTTTGTGTTACTGGGACTATTGATGCTTGTTAGATGGAACTATGAGAGTATTGGTGATTTAGAAGAGAGAGACCAGCATTATTGAGGTGAAATCTTGGAAATGTTTTCTGAGAACACAGAGGCTGTGTTCCAGAGATAGCCAAGGTTTTATCTTGCACTGTTGCTGGACTTGGAAATGTGTAAGAATCACTCAGGTGGTACTGGTTTTGAAAACATGAAGGGGTCATGAAGAGCAGCTGAGGCTCAGTACTGTGAGACGTCATGAAAGACCATTGGTGAAGGTGCAGCCTCAGTTGAAATTGACTGGAGTGGGTCATGCAAGGGAGTTGATGCTTGTCACCACAAAGAGGCCCTAAGAGAGACTAATGGTAAAACCTAGTTACAGTGGAAGACAGATGTTTTGGAGATGCCAGTGCCATGAGATGACCATCAAGAACAACAGCAGCAGTGGAGTACAGGCAGTTGGAGCCTAGAAGACAAGGTGTGTGCTACAAAGGGCAGAGCTGGAGAAGTGACCCAAGCCCTTGAAGGACCCTAGAAGATCGTGAGAGTATCCCAGACATTGAATGGTTGGAGTTTGATTTTGCTTTTATTGTGACTGTGTCCTGATATTTTTCCTTCTTGAAATAAGAAGATCTTTTAGTGGAGCCCACAGTTAAGAGACTTTCAATTGCAAAAAGACTTTGGATTTTAAAAGAGATTAGATATTTTAAAGGAATTGAAATTTTAATATGTAAGAATTTGCAAAAACTGTGAGAATTTTAAAGTTATTTAGATCTTGGGGATGGATAAGAAAGTAAGAGTTGAGAATTAACAGTGATGTGTTTGTGTGTCAAGTTAACAAGGGATCAATTGTACTGACTGGTTTTGTGTGTCAACTTGACACAGGCTGGAATTATCACAGAGAAGTATTTCATTTGAGGAAATGCCTTCATGATATCCATCTGGAAGGCATTTTCTCACTTAGTGATCAAGGTGGGAGAGGGCCCATTGTGGGTAGTACAATCCCTGGTCTGGTAGTCTTGGGTTCTATAAGAAATCAAGCTGAGCAAGCTTAGGGAAGCATGCATCAGCTCCTGCTTCCTGACCTGCTTGAGTTCCAGTCCTTCCTTTGGTGATGAACAGCAACGTGGAAGTGTAAGCTGAATAAGCCCTTTCCTCCCCAACTTGTTTCTTGGTCGTGATGTTTTGTACAGGAATAGAAACCCTGACTAAGACACATACATACATACATACATACATACATACATACATACATACATATATACAGATCTCTCTCTCTCTCTCTCTCTCTCTCTCTCTCTCTCTCTCTCTCTCTCTCTCTCTCTTTCTCTCTCTCTCTCTCTCTCTCTCTCTCTCTCTCTCTCTCTCTGTGTGTGTGTGTGTGTGTGTGTGTGTGACCGGCATCATTTATGTACATGGTGCCCATGGAGGCCATACAAAATTGTCAGAACCTCTGGGACTGGATTTACAGATAATTGCAAGCTTTCATATAGGTATTGGGTATTGATTCCAGGACTCTGGAAGAACAGGCAATGCTCTTAACTGATAAGACTCTAACCTTGCAGAAGGCATATTTTTTTAAGTGGGTAAAGATTTTTTTTCCTTTTTTTTATTAGATATTTGCTTTATTTACATTTCAAATGGTATCACCTTTCCTCGTTACCCCTCTGAAAACCCCCTATCCCATACCCCTCCCCCTGTTCACCAACCCTTTCCTGACTGGCATTCCCCTACTCTGGGGCATCGGACCTTCACAGGACCAATGGCTGGAGCCATGGCCTATGTCGTCCACAAATCTGTGTTCACCATGGAAAGTGCTTAAGACCATTTTCTTTAATCATACTGGTGGCATGCAACAGAATATAATTACGGCAGTAGTACTTCACTTCTGGATCCCCTGGTTCTAGTACCCCAACACTTATGACATTTGGGCCAAACCTCAAAAATCTCCTGCCCTACAGGGTTCAAAATCCGGCAGACTGTGAACATCTCCCTGAGTGTGCTCTCTGGACCCAAAGCCCAGGAGCTCCCCAGCATATACCAGCACCTAGGTCTAGAGTATAAGGGAAAAGTGCTGCTGCCCATTGTCAATGAGGTACTCAAGAGTGTGGTGGCCAAGTTCAATGCCTCACAGCTGATTACTCAGTGGGCTCAGGCATCCCTATTGATCTAAAGAGAGTCGACAGAACATGCCAAGGGCTTCAGCTTCTTCCTGGATGATGTAGATATCACAGAGCTGATCTTAAGCTAAGAGTACACAGTTGCTATAGAAGTTAAACAAGTGGCCTAAGGAAGCCCAGCAGGCCACGTTTTTGCTGGAAAAAGTGAAGCAGGAAAAATAGAAGATTGTGTAGTCTGATGGGAAGGCTGAGGCTCCCAAGATGCTTGGAAACACACTGAGCAAAAATTCTGGCTCTGTTAAGACCTGCAAGATACTGACTGGCCAGAATATCTCTACGAGGATCACCACATCATAGAACTGAATCTATCTCACAGATGCCCACCTTGTGCTGAATATACAGAATGAAAGCTTTACTTGGGAAAGTAACAGCCTCATTATGGTAATAAATAAGTATTGACTTCAAGAATCACACCACAAATGGGTCAATTTCTCCAGGTTGAGGAGTCAGCGAAGGGGTCAAGCACACATCATTCTGACCTAAGTATTATATGATGGATTCCTCTGTACCTGCCCTCTTCGAGTAAGAAAGACTAAAAAAAAAATCCCAATATTCTCAAGGGATTTTCTCCTCCTTGTATTGGCCAGGGTTTGGGGGAGACAGAATGATTTCTCAGTGATTTCCTAAAATGTTGTCCTTCTCCCAGAAATGGGAGAGATAACCACCATGCCAGGATTTCTTAATAAAATTTTTATTAAATCTCCAATGCAAGAAGTATAATTATATAAGAAAACACAAGAAAAAAGTAATTTGAAACCAGTAAAAAAGAGGAAATCACACACAAACACACACACACAAACACAAACACACACACACACACACACTAATAGCACCAACATCAAAATAACAGGAATAACAATCACTGGTCCTTAATATCTCTCAACATCAATGGGTTCAATTCTCCAATAAAAAGACACAGGTTAACAGAATGGATGCAAAAACAGGATCCATCATACTGCTGCATACATAAACACAACTCAGTCATAAAGATACACATTTCCCAGAATAAAGGGCTAGAAAAAAGTTTTTATAAGCAGTGGGACCCAAGAAGCAAGCTGGAGTAGCTAACCTAATATCTAATAAAATAGAATTTCAACAAGAATTATTCAAAAGAGACAGAAAAGGACACTTCATACTCATCAAAGGAAAAAATCTATCAAGATGATATCTCACTTCTGAACATCTATGACCCAAACGAACGGTACCCATATGTGTAAAAGAAGCATTCATTGCTAAAGCTTAAATCAAACACCGAACCCCACACAATAATAGTCGAGATTTCCCCACCCCACTCTGACCAATTGACAGGTCATTCAGACAAAAACTAAATTTAGAAACAATGAAATTAATAGACAACAATGAAACTAATAGACATTATGAATCAAATGGACCTTACAGACGTCTATAAAATATTTCACCCTAATAGAAAAAAAAGAATAACTTCTTTTCAGTATCTCATGGATCCTTCTCCAAAACTGACAATATAGTTGGTCACAAAGCAAGTTTCAACAAATACAAGAAAATTAAAATAGCTCCTTGTTATTTTAGACCATCATGGATTCAAGCTGGACTTCAACAACAACAGAAATACCTAAAATCTTACACACTCATGGAAATTGAACAACTCTCTACTCAATGATCTCTGCATCAGAGAAGAAATAAAAAAAAAAATTAAAGACTCTCCAGAATTCAATGAATGCTGAAAACACAACATACCTAACTTTATGGGACAGAATGAATGCAATGATAATAGGAAAGTTTATAGTACTAACTGCCTCTGTAAAGAAATTAGAAAGTTTTCATATAAGCAATTTAAAAGTACACCTGAAAGCTCTATAACTAAAAAGAATCAAGCACACTGAAGAGAAGTCTAAGGCAGGAAATAATCAAAATCAGGGCTGAAATAAATCAAAAACAAAGAAAACAATACAAAGAATCAAGGAAAACAAGAGCTGTTTTTTGAGAGAATCAAGAAGATAGACAAGTCCTTAGTCAAACTAACCAAAAGACATAGCATGCAAATAAACAAAATCAGTAATGAAAGGGTAAACATAACAATTGACACTGAGGAAGTTCAAAAAATCATTAGGTGTTACTTCAAAAGATTCAACTACACTATTGTAACCAAATGGATGATTTTCTAGACAGGTACTAATTACCAAAGTAAAATCAAGATCAAGTAAACTATGTATACAGTCTTATAACCCATAGAGAAATAGAAGCAATCATTAAAATCTCCCAACCAATAAAAGCCCAGGGCCAGAGGGTTTTAGTGGAGAATGCCACAAGATTCTCAATGAAAAGCTAATATGAACACTCCTCAATTTATTCCATATAATAAGAACAGAAAAGCGGTACTGTCAATCTTATTCTGAGGACATAGTCATCATGATACCTAAGTCACACTAAGACTCAACAAAGAGAACTTCAGACTGATTTCTCTTATGAGCACAGATGCATAAATATTCAACAAAATACTCAAAATGCAAATCATGGAACATATCAAAAACAACATCCATCAAGATCAAGTAGGTTTCATCCCAAGGATGCAGGGATGATTCAATTATACAAAAATCCATCAACTTAATACACCATATATCAAACTGAGAGAAAAAATATCATATGACCATCTCATTAGATGCTGGAAAGGCCCATGATAAAATCTAACACCATTTCATATTAAATGCATTAGAAAAATCAGGGATACAGAGAACATGCCTAAGCAAAATCAAAGCAATATACAGCAACCCAATAGCCATTATCATACTAAATGAAGAGAAACATAAAGCATTTCCACTGAAACCAGGGACAGGTCCGGCCATACGGACTTTGCATTCAATATAGTACATGAAATTCTAGCCATAGCAATAAGAAAACTAAATTTTAGATGACCCTTTAATCCAGAGGTCAGCTGGATACAAGTTGGAAAGGAAGAAGTCAAAGTACTGCAAT
Organism: Tokudaia tokunoshimensis; assembly: GCA_036184795.1. NCBI lineage: Eukaryota > Metazoa > Chordata > Mammalia > Rodentia > Muridae > Tokudaia > Tokudaia tokunoshimensis. The sequence goes on from BTHU01000023.1 coordinate 39,819,481, forward strand.
TTGCAGATGATAAGTTAGTATTCACAATAGATCCCCCTGCCCAAACTCAACCAGTGTACACCAACATCTGATAAGCATCTTCAGCAAAGTTATTGGAAACAAAATTAACTCAAAGAAATCAGTAGCTCTCCTTTATACAAATGACAAATGGGCTGAGAAAGAAATTAGTGAAACAATACCCTTTACAATAGACATGAATAATATAAAATATCTTGGTGTAACTCTAACCAAGCAAGTAAAAAATCTATATGAGAAGAACTTGAATTCCCTAAAGAAGAAAGCTGAAGAAGATATCAGAAGATGAAAATATGGCCAAGTTACCAGAAGGAATCTACAGATTCAATGTAAACCTCATAAAAATTCCAACACAGTTTTTTTTAAATAAACCATGAAAGAGCAATCTCAAATTCATATAGAAAAACAAAAATACCAGGATAGCCATACCAATCCTGAACAAAAAAAAAAAAAAAATGGAAATGAGGGAGGAATCATCATCCCTGACCTCAAGCTCTACTACACAAAAATAGTGATATAAACTGCATGGTATTGGCACAGAAATAGAGACACAGAACAAACAAATCAAATCATAGACCCAGAGATAAATCCACACACGTTACAACACAATTCTTTCTTTTATAAAGGAGCCAAAATCATATAATAGAAAAAAAAAAAAACAACAAATGGTGCTGGACTAACTAGATGTCTACATGTAGAAGAATGAAAATAGATCCATATTTATCACCCTGCAAAAAACTCAAGTCTAAGTGGATAAAGGACCTCAGCATAAAACCAGATACACTAAATCTCAGAGAGGAGAAATTGGGAAATACTCTTGAATACAATGGTACAGGAAAAGTTCCCAAACAGAACATCAATGGGTCTGGGTTTAAGATCAACAATAGATAAAAGAGACCTCATGAAACTGCAAAGCTTTTGTTATGCAAAAGAAACTGTCAATAGGACAAATCCATGTCTCCAGATTGGCAAAGGATCTTTACCAATTCTTTATTTGATAAATGGCCAGTATCTAAAATTTACAAAGGACTCAAGAAGTTAGACACCAGCAATGCAAATATCCCATTTAAAAAGTGGGGTTCATAACTAAACAGAGAGTTCACAGCAGTGGAATCTAGAATGGTCAAGAAGCACATATAGAAAATTTTAAGTCCTCAGTCACAGGGAAATGCAAACCAAGACAACTCTGAGGTTCCATCTTACACCCATCAGAATAGCTAAGATCAAAAACTCAAGAGATAGCATATGCGTGCCAGGATATGGATCTAGGGGGACACTCCTCTATTGCTTATTGGGAATGCAAATTATACAAGTTCTTTGAAAATCAATTTGTTTTTTTCACAGAAAATTGTGAATAGTTCTACCTCAAGACCCAGATATATGACTCCTGAGTCTATACCCAAAAGATGCTGCAACATCCCACATTTGCCCAAATCTGTTCATAGCAGATTTATTTGCAATATCCAGAAACTGGAAACAGACTAGATGTCCCTCAGCTGAAGAATTGATAAAGAAAATTTTGTACACAATTCAGCTATTAAAACAAAGACAGCAGGAAATTTGAAGGCAAATGGACAGAACTTGAGAATAGCATCCTGAGTGAGGTGATCCTGTCTCAAAAGGACATGCATGGTATATACTCACTTATAAGTGGATACTAGCCATAAAATACAAGTACTATGTGATACTCCAGGGACCCAAAGAAACTAAACAAGAAGGAAGGCCCAAGTTGGAAACATAAATCTCACTGTGACGGGGGGGGGATAAAATAGCCATAAGATGCAGATGGAGGGAGGGAGAAGGGATGTGGAGAAGAATGGGGGAACAGGTGTGGGGAAGTATAGAAGAGAAGGCCAGACGAGCAAGGAAATGAATCGAATTCTGCAACTGACAGGGGTGAGGTGGTGGTGAGGCATCTCCTGGACTAGACAGAGACCAGGGATGATGGAGATGCCCAAGGATCAAAGTGGGTGGCCTTAGCTGTGACTTACTACATTGGGGATATGAAACCTGAAGGGGCTACCTCCTGTAACTAGACAGGAACCCCAGTGCAGCGATGGAGATAACAACCTACACACAAAACTTTTAACCCAATATTCATCCTATCTATAAGTAAGGCAGGCAGGGGACAGGGAGTAGAGTCTGAGGAAATGACCAAACTAATAACCCGGGCAACGTGAGACCCATCCCATGGGCAATTACTAATCACTAACACTACTAATGATATTCTGGTATGCTTGCAGACGAGAGCCTAGCATGGCTGTCTTCTGAGAGGCTCCACGGAGCAGCTGATTTAGACAGACATAGACATCCACAGCCAAAGAGTGAATGGAGCTTGGCAACTCTTATGGAAGAACAGAAGGAAGGATGGTGGGCCCCAAAGGGGATATGAACTCCATAGGAAGACAGAGTCAACTAACCTGTACCGTTGGTGTTCTTAGAAACTGAACCACCAACCAAAAACATACACAGGGTGGAACTAGGCTTCCCTGCACATATGTAGCAGATGTGCAGCTTTACCTTCATGTGTGTCCTGAACAATTGGAATGCAGGCTATCTCAGAAGCTGTTGCCTGTCTGTGGAATATATTCTTCTAGCTGGGCTGCCTCAGTGGGAGAGGAAGAGCCTAGACTCACAGAGATTGAAGTGTAGGGAGGAGTATCCAGAGGCTCCACCCATTCAGAGGAGAAGAAGAGGGGAATGGGAGAAGGATTGTGGGAGTGGGTGACTTGGAGGGGGCAGTGAGTGGGACGTAAAGTGAATAATTAAAAACAAAAGTAAAAATAAATTTAAAAAAAGAGAAAAAAGAAAACTTAAAGTTTCCTCCACCTCAAAAGGCACATTTTTCATATATTTTAGTCCACTCATTTCTCTGTCTCTCTCTCTCAGTGATGGCATGAATATGAACACTGAACAGTAATCTTGATGCATGGTGCAGAATATCCTGACTTGTAATTTCTTTGCCAAACAAATAAATTCCATACTATGTAACCGACTTTCACTAAAGTTCTGAGAACATGAATAGGATATACTTAGAATCTTTTCCACAATGTAACATAAATGATCTCTAGCTCAGTACCTTATAGAATCCTTGTTTCTTTTTAAAATTTCATGACCTCAGTATGACTATCCACTTTTTCTCATAATTCTTCTCTTCCAAATCCCCACCAGAAATGTGAGTTAAAAATCTCTTTACAGAATTATAGGACTACTCTAAGCCAATTTTCTAAATTCATCATTTCTCCTTGACCATTTACAAAGGTGACTAACTTATCACAAGAATGATTCTAAATTTTTGGTACTAATTTTCTCTCAGCTGTTTCATAGTTGTGGCAAAATACATGGCAAAAGTATTAAGTAAAGGGGGCCTTATTTTTCCTCAAAATATGAGAGGATATAGTTCATCATGGAAGAGTTTTCAATTCCCAGGAATTTAAAATCACCTGGGAAACTGTCCTCTTGGCACATCAATGAGGAATTATCTTGATTGTGTTCATGGAATTGGGAAGACTCACCAACTCTGGGTTGCATCTTTCCCTAGGACAGAGAACTTATATAAGAATGGCAAAATGCACTGAGGAATAATATACATGCATTCATTGTATTTTTTAAAGTATGAATGTTAAGTAATCAGCTGCTTCAAATTCCTGATTGCTTGATTTTCCCACCATATCTTGAAATGTGAACTAAAATAAATTCTTCATTCCTTGGTTTGCTTTTGGCAAGGTATTTACCACAGATGCAGAAAAGAAAATAAGAAAGCAGGGAAACTGTGGTGTTTTAAATGAGATACTGCTTTAAAATTGCTCCTGAGTTTTTTATCTTAGCTGTTCTGACTATTGTGAGGTGCAATCTCAAGGTTGTTTTGATTTGCATTTCCCTGATGACTAAGAATGTTGAACATTTTTAGGTGCTTCTCAGCCATTCAATATTCCTCAGTTGAAAATTCTTTGTTTAGCTCTGTACCCCATACCCCATTTTTAATAGGGTTTTTGGTTTCTTTAGAGTCTAACTTCTTGAGTTCTTTGTGTACATTAGATATTAGTCCTCTATTAGATGTAGAATTGGTAAAGATCTTTTCCCAATCTGTTGATTGCCGTTTTGTCCTATTGACATTGTTCTTTGCCTTACAGAAATTTTGCAATTTTATGAGGTCCCATTTGTAGATTCTTGATCATAGGGCATAAGCCATTGGTGTTCTATTCAGGAAATTTTCCCCTGTACCCATGTGTTCAAGGCTCTTCCCCACTTTCTCCTCTATAAGCTTCAGTGTCTCAGTCCACTTTCAATTCACACCCTCTCCTTCAAGCTTATGGTAAAAATATACTCTCTCAGTTCCCTGTTCCTGTCGTCATGCCAGCAGCTTTCAGGTATCCCTCCCTGCTATGATGAAGTATTATTCCCCTGACACTATTATAGTAAAATTAAACTGTTTCCTATAAGTTGTTTTTGGCCATGGTATATTATCATAGAAACAGAAAATGAAGTAATATAGAACTCATTTTGGCAGAATCTTTAGGTAATAAGACACATTGCATCCATAATCAGGAAATATGTACAACTTTCACATTGCTGTCTCCTTTATATTTACCCCAGTCCCCTAGCACATGCAATGGTGGCATTCATATTTAGGGTGAGTTTTCCATTCCATTTAACTTAATGAAGAAATATCCTCTGAGGTATGTACACATCCCTGTTCATTGTGGATCTATTAACAAACATTATGAAAATGGATCAAATTAGATATCCATCAATTGATGAATGGATAGCAAAAATGTGGTTCATATACACAATGGAAAGTTATTCAGCTGTAAAGATGAAACCATGACATTTATACATAAAAGGATGGCACAGGAAAAATTATACTTAATGTGGTTACCCACATCTTCAAATACAAATGCTACATATTCTCTCTCATATGTGACTTCTAGTCTAGCTCAAATTTTCTGTTTAGCCTGGAGTACATGTCAAAATCAGAAAAATAATGTAGGTCAGTAGGTAGTGGAATTGATTTATAGAGGCGGGATCCTACAATATAGGTGAGAAGAAAGTAGAGAAAAGTCATACTGCAGGGTAAGAAATATTCAAGCCAGAAGTAAAATGTTGGACATGGGGAAATAAGGAGACAAGAGGCTAACCAAAATGAATGTATATGAAAAAGCTACACGAGAACACACATTGCTACCAAATAAAAAGTATAATAAAATGATATAGATAAATGTAGATAGATAAAGGAGTATATAAAAGGAGATATTAGAACACAACTGACATGAAATAATGAAAAGCAAGGAGTACTGACCTAAACTTTTTAAGGAAGGATGAAGGAAAGAGTTGGGGAATGCCATTGCAGTCCTTACTGGAGCATTCTGTGACAATTCTGCAATACTAGTGGGTTGGTAATTGGCACAGAGATGAACCACTCTGGAGACAGTTTAAGGGAAAGGCAGCAGCACTTGCTTTAATGAATGTACTCACCTACATATATAGTAGAAGCCTATAGACTATGATTGGTTAGCACATTACCTTAGATTGGACAGTGAGCTCTTTTAGTACCAGTGTCTTTATGCAGAAGAATCATTAATAAAGTAGCTATTGAGAGCACAGACACATGAACAGGCCCTGTAGGGCCTATTCACACTACTTCAGAATTCTGAGTTCTTACTTCTTGGAATACTCAGGAACATGGTGTGTTTTTATTTCGAAGTGCAATGTGCCAGGGAGTCATGCCTGCATTTTCTCCTACTGAGAAAACGATATGTAGGTATTGGCTTAACCAAAACTAAGGATGTATAAAGATGCCTTATTCAATCCCTCTAGTTAAGCTAATCAAATATATATGGGGTTTGAATAAAACTATCCTACATGAACAAGCAACACTGTTCTCAGTGGACATGGAATATTAAATTGAAATTCAGTACCAGATTAACTCTTTCCTAAGAGTCGTTGGTCACTGTCCTTTGTGCAGCAGCCACTGGTAAGTTGCCTATGCATCAGTGGATTACTTTTTTCATGTACATGTATATAGGCTCTAAGACTTAGATATGGTGGGCTCTCTTTTTTGAATACAGAGTATCACTATATAGGATTAGCTATCCTTGAATTCAGTAGGTATACCTGGCTAGCCTCTATCTCATAGATATACACCTGGTTCTGCCTCTAGAGTTCTGGGATGAGGTCTGGGGGCTTTAAAAAAAAGAAAAAAAGGCTTGAATTTGGGAGGGAGGTGGAAGATATCTTGGAGGGGTAGTAGGAGGGAATGATGAGAAATGGGTATGACCAAGTACACAAAAACAAAATAAGTTTTCCATCAGAAATTGCCAGAAGTTTGTATCAGAGGTGATTCTAGATACTGTCAAGTTGACAACCAATACTAACCATTAGAGTATTCATCCCAAAACCATGTGTATACCTTACGGGTGAGAGTCTGTTCATAGAGAGCAAATGTTTGCTATTGCTTTATGAAGTTTATACTTGAAATATTTTCAGTGCAATTTTTAGGGAGGTGTTATTGTATAACTCCATTGATATACTAAGTTCATAATTGCAAGTGTGGGAGATTAGGCTGATTTTGGATAATCAAATTGAATAATTTCACCAATTAATTTATATGAAGTACAATGAAGAATTTGGATTTAAACTTAAAATACATGTTTTTTTTTCTGTCTCCATTGATTAAGTCAGATATTTTCAATAGATTTAAGCATTGTTTTCTTGAACAATCCTAAATTATGCTTGAATTATTTCTTATACCTCTTCAGCTTAGTGACCCATTGCTGCATTTCAAGAGGAAGGACTTTTATGAATTAGAATTTTGGATAAAAATTGAATTGTTAGTTCATCTTTGTCTTGACTTCTTTTCTGTGACTGTTATAAATCATAACAAAAAGACTATCCAGTATATAAGATCAAGGGACTTCTTGAAGTCTTTGTTTAGGAATGTCGTTGTAGGGTGGAATGTTTTACCTCCACCCCTATTTAAACTCTTTGTAACAAAAATCTTTTAAATGCTGTGTGTGTGTGTGTGTGTGTGTGTGTCTGTGTGTGTGTGTGTGTGTGTGTGTCTGTGTGTGTGTGTGTGTGTGTGTGTGTGTGTGTGTATGTGTGTGTGGTCACTTTGCCTGTTATTGAATCTCCTAGGACTTGAGTTACAGACAGTTGTTGATTGCCATGTTGGAGTTGGGATCAAAATTCAAGTTTTCCACAGGAGTAGTAAGTGCTTTCAACTGCTACACTATTTCTCCAACACTGCATTCCATGTCTTAATGAGCTTCCCTACAGTCTGCAATGTTTCACCTCTTCTTAGAACATCCTACTCTTTAACCTCCCTTTTAAAATACTGAGTCTTAAGTAGCTTACTCCAAGATTTAAGACTTTCAGAGGAAATGGCTGAATAACAGAGATAGAAACATAATAGTTCCTTTTAAATAGGAACTTGGCATAAAGTAGAATCACTTGGGAAGAGAATCTCAAAGAGGAATTTGCTGGATTAGGTTTGATGATTTGTGTATATGGAGCAGACAATTTGGATTACATTGGTTGAAGAGGGAAAACATGCCCATTCTAGGTGGCACCACTCCCCAAATAGGATCCTGGAATATATAAATCAGAAGGGACCCTGAGTAGAGTCAGACATTTTTTTGTTCTCTGTTTTTTGACTATGCATGAAATTTGACTAGTTTCTTCAAGTTCAGGCTGTTGTGACCTTACCATTGTAGTAGACTAGTCTGAAAAAAACATGTTTTCCTGTAAGTTACTCTTTTATAATTTATATTTTATAGTTATATGTTTTTAAACATTTTAATTTAATTTAAAAATAATTTAGTTATTTCATATCTCTATATAATTTTATCACCACCAAAAAACCCCCAAGATATTAGCTATTAAACTCAATCTAACATAGTAACTTGTAAAGTACTATTCAAACATTGAATACAACAATATGTATAAAAATTTTATTTTACTCTAGTAGTTATTGGTGTAAAGTAACTATCTGACATTCTCTGAGCTCTGACGCCCAACCCACCATCATATCAGAGACATAGTCATCATCGCATTATTTAGGTAGAAAAGAGAATGACTCCTGAAAGTAATGGATAGAAAATCTTGGATAATGTTTCATCTTGAACAGAGGAGATGCATATCACAACCCTGGATTGGTTTGGGGAAATCAAACAGAAACACTCTCCCTCTCCCTCTCCCTCTCCTTCTCCCTCTCCCTCTCCCTCTCCCTCTCCATCTCCCTCTCCCTCTCCCTCTCCCTCACCCTTCCCCTCCCCCTCCCCCTCTCTCTCTGGCAGGCTGTTCCTCATTCAGAATATTCTTTGAATTTCATAATTGTATCATTATTTACTAACTGCCAGAAGATGTGATTTGCTTCAAATGAAACAGACTTCACAGTAAAAGGTTTAAATATTTGTTATTCCAACTAAGACCCATAAACATAGAATGTCCCTCACATGACTAAGAAGTAAATATACATAAAAATGGATTGATTCCTAAATAAATCTAGAAGTATTTTCTATTGTATCTGGTAGGGTTAAAATCTGTTTTTGTATATAATTATCTACCATCATTGCCAGTTCTCCAGTTCCCTTGAGCCACAATGCCTGGGATTTGGACATTTCCCAATGATTTCTGATTAAAGCTGCCAAACAGCTATGTGGGAACTTTGCTCTTTGACTATTGTGTATCTTTAGAACTGTGTGACATTTGCCTTTCATCCTGGTTGGTGGTCCATGTGCAATGTGCAAAGCAAAGCGAGTTCTTGACTGACTGTAAATTGTGAATATAAAAGGGGAGGAGATGTTTTGAAGAAACTGAGAGATGAGACATAAAGTGTCTTTGGAAAAATAAAAGGCTGAATGTTGGCCTCTCTAATTTCTACAGTAGTAAATGTTGGCCCTGAAATTCCTGAAGCAAATTTGCAGCGTATAATCAAGTGTGATTTCTCCTGATTACTTCAGAACTAATTAGGAGGTGCCTGCCCACCCTGAACCTGCATTTAATTAGTAATATCTGGGAAGAAGATTTGCATATCTTTCAAGTCATATTATGTCATGAGGACATTTGAGGTGATGAAAACTGACATTTATTATAATACAGTAATGTATCATTGAAATCAGCAGTCATTAGAAATTCACAGCTGCAGATTTGGGAACCAGTGTTAATTGATGAGACACATTGACTCTGCATAGTGCAGAAAATCGGAGCACGAAGCATAGAAGCATAAGGAATGTAAATATGCAAAGTCAGGATACCAAAGGAAGAGATGAAAATACTGTGAATGTTACAGGTTCATGGAAGCAGTTCCTTCCTTCCCCTCTTTTTTCTTCCCTTCTCCTTAAATATACCTTCTTCTTCTCACCTCTCTTTCATTTTGCTTTGCTTCAAATATATGTCAACATCTAATAGGAAATTCTTTCTCTCCTTTCCTTTATTCTCGATTGTCTCTCTTTTACATTTATTGTAACATTCTTATCAAATATTTAACTTCTGTTGATAATAATCATATTGATTTTAAGATAATAAATAGCTGAAAGGCATTGTTTTGAAACTTGTATAGCATGTTATCATTTCATATATACATAGTTCCCTTCTAATAGTAACCAAAATATTCATTAAAATTACAGCAATTGCTGCTGGTGATCATTCTCTCCTATTTTTAAAGTATGAATTACTTAATTTAACTAATGTAGATATTCTCTAAGGCTGTTGCTTTTATTATTTCAGTGTTGATCTTTAGAATTAAAGCTCAGGAGTGGTAGAACAGTTTGTTCCAGATCACTGCATTTGTTGCCTAAGTAGAGAGTATTTCAATGCATAAAACCTAACTTTTAAGTTGTAGGTTGAAGTGGGTGATTTTTGCCACTATTTCCTCAAGATTAGCATGTTCCTGTTAATACAAAAATGCTCTTCTGAATACGTGTGCATCAATTAGGTTGGGGTTGGACCAAGAGTGATTTAGCTAAGTGAATCAGAATTCTCTGCAAGACTTTATGCAAGGGTGCTGGAGAAATGGTTCAGCGGGTAAGAGCATCGACTGCTCTTCTGAAGGTCCTGAGTTCAAATCCCAGCACCCACATGGTGGCTCACAACCATCTGTAAGGAGATCTGACACCCTCTTCTGGTGTGTCTGAAGGCAGCTACAGTGTACTTAGATATAATAAATAAATAAATCTTAAAAAAAAGACTTTATGCAACTATTGAGGAAAAGAATTTTGTTTTGTTTAATATTTAAATTTGTAGCTCTATGAAGAATAACGGGTTTAAGCAACGTTTCTGCTTCCATCATGTAAAATCTGATCTATAGATAAGTGTAACAAAGAGAAAAGTAAATCTAAATGTGCAAGCCAGATTATTATGTCTTTTGAAATCTAGTCTGTTAATGAGATAAAGACCCAGCTACATCTGTAGATACTAGGCAGCATCCTTTTTATACTATACTGTGTATCAGCCCCTTCATTTTAACCCAGGTGAAAATTACACTATTTTGAACAAAACATTTACACAATGAAGAGATGAAAAGAATGTTGTATATGTGAGAAGCTTATGGGTTATAATTTTATAGTAAGTAATCTTTTTTTAATTGAATACCCCATATATGTTTTCCAAAATAATAACCAAGGACTCGATATTTGTATCACAGAAAACATTTGAAATACATTCTTCCCCAGTCCCTCCACAGTCTTCATGATACCAGCAACAAGAAGCTGAGACAGGAGTATTCACATGAAGTAAAGGCCAGCCTGACTATACAGTGAATTCTGTTATTGAGAGGTAATTTCTCAGAAACAAAACCAAAAACAGCAAAAAGGAAAATAAAACTAGCGAACTAGGGGTAGGATTCAAATACAGATATTTGTATTTTGTTGATAATTCAAGAATTTTGTCATTTTCAAACATAATTTCTTTAACTACAATAATTCTTTTTTACTCTTTTATTTTGCCACATGATAGTATAGTCCCTTCACATTTCTTTTTGTAATATTTAATTCTATTCTTTTGCATAAACTTACTTATGCCTGAATTTAAAGTCTTCTATATACAACATAGAGTTGGATGATGCTTTTCATTTATTCTGAGGAGTTTTTATTTTTAAACTTAAATTTTTAAATCTACTCACGATATAATTATTGACACTTTGAATTTCTTTTTTTTTTGTTTGTTTGTTTTATGAGACAGGATCTCTCTGTGTAGCCCTGGCAGTCCTGGAACTCACTCTGTAGACCAGACTGGCCTCGAACTCAGAGATCTGCCTGCCTCTGCCTCCCAAGTGCGGGGATTAAAGGCATGCGCTACCACTGCCCGGATGACACTTTGAATTTCTAACATTAAGTTAATTACTTTTTGTGTTTCTCACTTTAATCAATTAATTGATTGTCCACTTCTTCCTTTTATATTGATGGAATATTTTAGCACATTTATGCCTTTAATAATATGTTGTCTTTATCTTTGAGAAGTTTATTTTGTGGGGTGGATATTTCCTTTAGGGCTTAACATATGTGACTCATTGTCTTAATAACTAAATTCCAAAGATACAATAAAATAAAGAATTTATGCATGGTATTATTTCTTTTTTATTATTTTTCAGCTTGTACTTTAATATATCCTATCTTTATTAGAATTACACACATGATACATTGTAATCATAATTTTCCATCTCTAGTACTTTATATTTCACTGGCAATGATGCTTGCCAAACTTTTCATATGTTTCATCTCCATAATTTTTAATCCCAGCCATGCATTATATTCACATTATTTTATATGATTACAATAAATTTGTTTAGGAGATGAAAGATAATAAATTCATGGCATCCTTCACAGTTTCATAATAGTTTTAAGTAATAGTGAAGAATTCTTTTCAGTTCTGTTAGAGAAATGTGAAGATAGACTTCAGTTGAAATATTCTTTTTAAAATATTTATTTCTCTTTTACATTTATGAGTGCTTTGTTTGCTATATATGTACGCACACCATTTGTGTTTCTGGTGCCTACAGAGGCGAAAAGAGGGCATCATACCCTCTGGAACTAAGGTTACAGAGGCTATAGGCCATGAGTGGGTGCTTGCTACTGAAATTTGGTCCTCAGCCAGAGCAATAATTGCACTTAGTCACTGTACCATCTCTCCAGGCTGAAATGTTCTTTACTAAAATGGAAAAAGCTGTTACATGAAGCCCAACTAACTGTTGAAACAAAGGAAATTCTTAAGTTTCATACACTTTTAAAATGAGAGAGTTGAATTGAGACCTCCAGGCGCAGGGATAATCAAGCATAATATTGCTTGGGAATCAGCCAGCTTGTGTGCTCCCTGCTCCCAAGAGCTGGGCAGTTCTGGGGTCACCTACTCGCCAGCTCTGTGGTTGGACATTTGCCCTACAGAGGGACCCGCACTGGGAGAGAGCGCACCCTCACAGGGCAGGAGCGCTCCAGCCTCCCCTTGGTGAACTCTGCTTCCAAGATCGACTGCACTGAGCATCCAGGTACCCAGGGACCAGCCAATATAACATCGCTTGGGACACAGCCTGTTGGGCTTCCATCTGCGCTCAAGAGTGGGACAACTCTGTGGTCGACTGTGCACCAGCTCAGCTGTGGGCCATCTGCCCTGCAGAGTAATCTGCTCCGAGAGAGTGCACACTGCACTCTGCCATCTTTGCTCCGGCATCAGGGCAATTGGGACCTTCAGGCGCAGGGACAATCAAGCATAATATCGCTTGGGACTCAGCTAGCTTGTGTGCTCCCTGCTCCCAAGAGCTGGGCAGGTCTCTGACCACCTACACGCCAGCTCTGCTGGTGGACATCTGCCCTACAAAGGGACCCGCACTGGGAGAGAGTGCACCCACACAGGGAGGGAGCTCACCAGCCTCCCCTTGGCGACCTCTGCTCCTGGGTTCGACTACACTGAGCCATTGGATGTGCAGGGACTCCTCAATATAACATCACTTGGGACAAGGCACATCAGGGCTCCAAAGTCACTGAGGAGCAGGGCAGGCCCCAGCAATCAGTGCCAGGAGAATCCTGGTAATCCAGGTGGGGGGCAGAAATAGCCTTGCAGGCTCACAGGAGGTCCAATCAACAGCCAGTGACAGCAGGACCAACTAACACCAGAGGTAACCAGATGGCAAAAGGCAAACGTAGGAACATTACTAACAGAAATCAATGCAATATGGCACCATCCAAACCCAACTCTCCACCAGCAACAAGGCCTGGATACCCCATCACACCTGAAAGTCAAGATCTGGATTTAAAATCACTTCTCATGATACTATTAGAGGATTTCAGGAAGGACACAAATAAATCTCATAAAGAAATACAGGAGAACATGAATCAACTGGTAGAAGTCCTTACAAAGCAAACAAAAAAAATCGCTTAGAGAAATGCGGGAGAATATGGGTCAACTGATGGAGGCCCATAAGGAAGCAACACAAAAATAGCTTATAGAAATGAATCAACGGGTAGATGCACTTACAAAGGAAACACAAAAATTGCTTAAAGAAATGCAGGAGAATATGGGTCAACAGATGGAAGCCCATAGGGAGGCAACACAAAAATTGCTTAAAGAAATGAATCAATGGGTAGATGCTCTTACAAAGAAAACACAAAAATCGCATAAAGAAATGTAGGAGAATATGGATCAACAGATGGAGGCCCATAAGGAGGCAATACAAATATCACGTAAAGAAATGACTCAATGGGTAGATGCCCTTACAAAGGAAACACAAGAATCACTTAAGGAAATTCAGGAGAATATGGATCAACAGATGGAAGCCCATGAGTAAGAAACACAAAAATCGCTTAAAGAAATACAGGAGAACTTGGGTCAACAGGCAGAAATCCTGAAAGAGGAAATGCAAAAATATCTTAAAGAAATACAGGAAAATACAAACAAACAAGTGAAGGATATGAGCAAATCCATTCAAGATCTAAAAAAGAAAGTAGAACCAACTTAGAAATCACAAAGGGAGACAACTTTGAAGATAGAAAATCTTGGGAAGAAATCAGGAGTTATAGATGCAAACATCAACAATAGAATAAAAGAGATGAAAGAATCTCAGGTGCTGAAGATACCATAGAAAGCATCGACTCCACAGTCAAAGAAAATGCAAAATTCAAAAAACGTGTAACCCAAAACATCCAGGAAATCCAGGACACAATGAGAAGACCAAACCTAAGGATTAAAGGTATAGATGAGAGTGAAGATTTGCAACTTAAAGGGCCAGTAAATATCTTCAACAAAATAATGGAGGAAAACTTCCCTAACCTAAAGAGAGAGATGCTGATGAACATACAAGAAGCCTACAGAACTCCAAACAGACTGGACCAGAGCAGAAACACCTCCTGTCACATAATAATCAAAACACCAAATGTACTAAACAAAGAAAGAATATTAAAAGTAGTAAGAGAAAAAGGACAAGTAACATACAAAGGAAGACCTATCCGAATCACATCAGACTTCTCACCAGAGACTATGAAAGCAAGAAGATCCTGGGCAGATCTCAAGCAGACTCTAAGAGAACCCAAATGCCAGCCTAGACTACTATACCCAGCAAAACTCTCAATCTCCATAGATGGAGAGACAAAGATATTTCATGATAAAACCAAATTTAAACAATATCTTTCCACAAACCCAGACCTACAAAGGATAACAGGTTGAACCCGCCAATATAAGGAGAGAAACTACACCCTGGAAAAAATGAGATAGTAAACTTCTTGCTTCAAACCCAAAAGTAGATAACCACTCAAATATAAAGATAGCTTCAAGAATGGCAGGTGGCAATAATCACTATTCCTTAATCTCTCTTAATATCAATGGTCTCAATTCCCCAATAAAAAGGCATAGACTAACAGACTGGATACGTAAACAGGACCCAGCATTTTGCTGCATACAGGAAACGCACCTCAGTGTCAAAGACAAACACTACCTCAGAGTAAAAGTCTGGAAAACAATTTTACAAGCAAATGGCCCCAAGAAACGAGGTGGAGTAGCCATCCTAATATCAGATAAAATTGACTTCCAACCTAAAGTCATCAAAAAAGACACAGAAGGACACTACATACTGATCAAAGGAAGAACACACCAAGAAGAACACTCAATTCTGAATATCTATGCTCCAAATGCAAGGGCACCCTCATTCATAAAAGAAACTTTACTAAAGTTCAAAGCACACATCGCACCTCACACAATAATAGTGGGTTACTTCAACACCCCACTCTCAGAAATGGAGCGTTCAGGAAAGCAGAAAATAAACATGGACACAGTGAAAATAATTGAAGCCTTGGAACAAATAGAACTAGCAGATATATATAGACCATTTCATCCTAAAGCAAAAGAATATACCTTCTTCTTAGTACCTCATGGTACCTTCTCCAAAATCGAACAAATAATTGTTCACAAAATAGTCCTCAACAAATATAAGAAGATCGAACTAATCCAATGCCTCCTATCAGATCACTATGGAATAAGGGTGGTCTTCAATGGCAACAAAAACAACAGAAAGCACACATACATGTGGAAGCTGAACAATGCTCTGCTCAATGATACCACGATCAAGGAGAAAATAAAGAAAGAAATCAAAGACTTTTTAAAATTTAATGAAAATGAAGGCAAAAAATACCCTAAATGATGGGACACAGTGAAAGTGGTGTTAAGAGGAAAATTCATAGCCCTGAGTGCCTCCAAAAAGAAGTTAGAGAGAGCATACACTAGCAGTTTAATGGCACACCTGAAAGCCCTGGAACAAAAAGAAGCAAATACACCCAAGAGGAGTAGAAGGCAGGAAATCATCAAACACAGGGCTAAAATCAATCAAGTAGAAACAAATAAAACCATACAAAGAATCAACAAAACGAGGAGTTGGTTCTTTTAGAAAATCAACAAGATAGATGAACCCTTAGCCAGACTAGCCAGAGGGCGCAGAGACAGTATCCAAATTAAGAAAATCAGAAACGAAAAGGGAGAGATAACAACAGAAACTGAGGAAATTCAAAAACTCATCAGATACTACAAAAACCTGTATTCAACACAACTAGAAAATCTCAAGGAAATGGACAATTTCCTTGACAAATATCAAATACCAAAATTAAATCAGGATCAAATAGACCATCTAAACTGTCCTATAACCGCTGAAGAAATAGAAGTCGTCCTTGGAAGTCTTCCAACCAAAAAAAGCACAGGTCCAGATGGTTTTAGTGCAGAATTCTATCAGACCTTCAAAGAAGACCTAACACCAATACTCTTCAAACTGTTCCACAAAATAGAAACAGAAGGAACACTACCCAACTCGTTCTATGAAGCCACAATTACACTAATACCAAAAGCACACAAAGATCCGACAAAGAAAGAGAATCTCAGGCCAATCTCTCTTATGAATATCGATGCAAAAATACTCAATAAAATTCTTGACAACCGAATCCAAGAAAACATCAAAATGATCATTCACCACGATCAAGTAGGCTTCATCCCAGGGATGCAGGGATGGTTCAATATAAGGAAATCCATCAATGTAATCCACTATATAAACAATCTCAAAGAAAAAAACCACATGATCATCTCATTAGAAGCTGAGAAAGCATTTGACAATATTCAGCATCCTTTCATGCTAAAGGTTTTGGAAAGTTCACGAATTCGAGGCCCATATCTAAACACAGTAAAAGCAATTTATAACAAACCAGTAGCCAGCATCAATCTAAATGGAGAGAAACTTGAAGCAATCCCACTAAAATCAGGGACTAGACAAGGCTGCACTCTCTCTCCATATCTTTTCAATATAGTACTTGAAGTTCTACCTAGAGCAATTAGACAACAAAAAGAGGTAAAAGTGAAACAAATTGGAAAGGAAGAAGTCAAACTATCACTATTTGCAGATGATATGATAGTATACTTAAGCGACCCAAAGAACTCCACTAGAGAACTCCTACAGCTGATAAACAACCTCAGCACAGTGGCCGGATATAAAATCAACTCAAGCAAGTCAGTAGCCTTCCTATACTCAAAGGATAAGCAGGCTGAGAAAGAAGTAAGAGAAATGTTACCCTTCACGATAGCCACAAACCATAAAAAGTTTCTTGGTGTGACTCTAACCAAACAAGTGAAAGATCTGTATGACAAGAACTTCAAGTCTCTGAAGAAAGAAACTGAGATGACTTCAGAATATGGAAAAATCTGCCATGCTCATGGATTGTCAGTATTAATATAGTAAAAATGACCATTTTGCCAAAAGCAATATACAGAATCAATGCAATCCCCATCAAAATCCCAACTCAATTCTTCATAGAGTTAGAAAGAGCAATTCAAAAATTCGTCTGGAATAACAGAAAACCCAGGATAGCTAAAACTATTCTCAAGAGTAAAAGAACCTCTTGGCGAATCATTATCTAGGACCTCAAGTTGTACTACAGAGCAATAGTGTTAAAAACCGCATGGTATTTGTACAGTGACAGGCATGTAGATCAATGGAACAGAATTGAAAACCCAGAAATGAATCCACACTCCTATGGTCACTTGATCTTTGACAAAGGAGCTAAAACCATCCAGTGGAAAAAAGAAAGCCTTTTCAACAAATGGTGCTGGCTCAGCTGGAGGTCAACATGCAGAAGAATGCAAATTGACCCCTTCTTATCTCCTTGCACTAAGCTCAATTCCAAGTGGATCATGGACCTCCACATCAAACCAGACACACTGAAATTAAGAGAAAGGAAACTAGGGAAGAACCTTGAACATATGGGCACAGGGGAGAATTTCCTGAATAGAACTCCAATAGCTTATGCTCTAAGATCAAGGATTGAAAAATGGGACCTCATTAAATTACAAAGTTTTTGCAAGGCAAAAGACACTGTCAAAAACACAAAGCAGCAACCAACTAACTGGGAAATGATCTTTACCAACCTTACATCCGACAGAGGGCTAATATCCAATATATACAAAGAACTCAAGAAGTTAAACTCCAGAGAGGCAAGCAACCCTATTAAAAAATGGGGTACAGAGCTAAACAAAGAGTTCTCACCTGAAGAATATCTAATGGCTGAGAAGCACCTAAAGAGATGTTCATCATCCTTAGTCATTAGGGAAATGCAAATCAAAATAACCCTGAGATTCTAGATCACACCAGTCAGAATGGCTAAGATCAAAAACACAGGAGACAGCAGTTGTTGGCGAGGATGTGGGGAAAGAGGAACACTCCTCCACTGCTGTGGAATTGCAAGCTGGTACAACCACTGTGGAAAGCTGTCTGGCTGTTCCTCAGGAAACTGGGCATGACACTCCTGGAGGATCCGGCTCTACCACTCCTGGGCATATACCCAGAGGCTTTACCTGCATGCAATAAGGACACATGCTCCACTATGTTCATAGCAGCCTTATTTATAATAGCCAGAGTCTGGAAAGAACCCAGATGTCCCTCAACGGAGGAATGGATTCAGAAGATGTGGTATATTTACGCAATGGAATACTACTCTGCAATTAAAAACAATGAACTCACGAAATTCCTGGGCAAATGGTCAGAACTTGAAAATATCATCCTTAGTGAGATAATCCAATCACAAAAGAACACACATAGTACGCAGTCACTGATAAGGGAATATTAACCCAGAATCTCAGAATACCCTAGACACAATTCACGTATCAACAAATTTCCAAAAAGATGGAAGGAGAGATCCCTGGTCGTGGAAGACTGGATGTAGGGGAATGCCAGGACAGAGAAGCGAGAGGGGTTTGAATGGGGAAAAGAAGGAGGGAATGGGGGCTTATGGGACTTTTGGGGAGGGAGGAAACACGAAAGGGGAAATGATTTTGAATGTAAATAAAAAAAAATCTTAGAAAAAATAAACAGCAAAAGAACTTCTGGGGAAATCAGTATCCGGGACCTCAAGTTGTACTACAGAGCAATAGTGTTAAAAACTGCATGGTATTAGTATAGTGACAGGCTTGTAGATCAAGGGAACAAAATTGAAGACCCAGAAATGAATCCACACTCCTATGGTCACATGATTTTTCACAAAGGAGCTAAAACCATTTAGTGGAAAAGAGATTGCCTTTTCAGAAAATGGTGCTGGTTCAACTGGAGGTCAACATGCAGAAGAATGCAAATTGATCCATTGTTATCTCCAGGCACTAAGCTCAATTCCAAGTGGATCAAGGACCTCCATATAAAACCAGACACACTGAAACTAATAGAAAGGAAACTAGGAAAGAACCTTGTACATATGGGCACAGGGGAGAATTTCCTGAACAGAACTACAATAGCTTATGCTCTAAGATCAAGAATTGACAAATGGGACCTCTTAAAATTACAAAATTTCTGTAAGGTAAAGGACACTTTTAAAAGGACAAAGTGGCAACCAAAAAAACTGGGAAATGATCTTTACCAACCCTATATTTGACAGAGGGCTAATATCCAATATATACAAAGAACTCAAGTAGTTAGACTCAAGAGAGGCAAATAACCCTATTAATAATTGGGGTACAGCGCTGAACAAAGAGTTCTCACCTGAAGAATATCTTATGGCTGAGAATCACCTAAAGAAATGTTCAACATACTTAGTCATTAGGGAAATGCAAATCAAAACAACCCTGAGATTCTACCTCACACCAGTCAGAATGGCTAAGAACAAAAACACAGGAGACAGCAGATGTTGGCGAGGATGTGGAGAAAGAGGAACACTCCTCCACTGCTGGTGGAATTCCAAGCTGGTACAACCACTCTGGAAAGCAGTCCAGCAGTTCCTCAGAAAACTGGGCATGACACTCCCGGAGGATCCTGCTATACCACTCCTGGGCATATACCCAGAGGCTTCTGCTGCTTGCAATAAGGACACATGCTCCACTATGTTCATAGCAGCCTTATTTATAATAGCCAGAAGCTGGAAAGTACCCAGATGTCCCTCAATGGATGAATGGATTAAGAAGATGTGGTATATTTACAGAATGGAATACTACTCTGCAATTAAAAACAATGAATTCATGAAATTCTTAGGCAAATGGTCAGAACTGGAAAATATCATGCTTAGTGAGGTAACCCAATCACAAAAGATCACACATGGTATGCTGTCACTGATAAGGGGATATTAACCCAGAAACTCGGAATATCCAAGACACAATTCTCATGTCAATAGATTTCCAAGAAGAACGAAGGATAGATCCCTGGTCCTAGAAAGACTGGATGTAGGGGAATACCAGGACAGAGAAGTGATAATGGGTTGAATGTGGAACAGAGGGAGGGAAGAGGGCTTATGGGACTTTAGGAGAGGGAGGAAACTGGAAAGGGGAAATCATTTGGAATGTAAATAAAAAAACTTAGAAAATAGTAATAATTAAAAATGTGAAAAAAATAAAACGAGAGAATTGTCTAAGAGACAAGGTGAACAATTTTTGAGGCATCTACTAGTTAGTAGCTGTTAGTAGCTTATGTAAAGTACTAGATTAGACATAAGGCCATAGGGAGGTATTATAGTATAATCCTGTAGGCAGACTTTCTGACTCCTAGAGTGGTGGTAAGAAAAGAGTGAGGATAAAGACATGTTATCCCCAACATCTCCTGGTGGTGATCTCAGTGATTTTTCGAGTATATACTAATGCATTTGAACATGTTTCCCAGTTCGTGGTACTGTTTGGGAAAGTTTTTGATGTTATTAGGTGGAGTCTTTTTTGAGAAAGTACATACATCACTGATGAATAATTTCATCTCACTTTCTTTTCTTTCTCTTTACTTCCTGTGTGTGGATGAAATGTGTTCCTGCTTCTTGTTTCTGTTGCCATATCATTCCTTTCCTAACGTGATTCACTCCATCCTTCTGGAACATTGAGTCAAGATAAATTCTTTGTTCAATTACATTTTGGTCATTGTGTTTTATCACAGAAATAGAAAGGGAACTAAACCACCTCCTTTGATATGAAATCATTTACCCCAGTGAGAGATTCTGGCCCCTGGGAGTCTTTTACCTAGGCACTTACCTAGATTGTCTCCAATAGAGAGCCAAGTTAGTACCTGTGAAAAAGAAAGGCTGCTTATATTGGGTCATGAAAAGCAGATAAATTCTAAGATTAGATTCGTAAAAATACACTGCTTAACTCCAATGGAAAAGAGAGATTGTTTATTCTGAGAAAAATATGAATGATCATTACTCAAGAATATGGGATCAGGTTACATGGCATAATATATTATACTTGGGAAATGATTACATGTGGTTGTTATTGTTGTTTTAGAGTTCTGTTTTTTTTGTATTTGTTTTTTTTTGTTTTTTATTATAAATAGCCATTTTATTTCTTTTTTTACTTGTACATGTATTTTTTTTTAATTTTTTTTCATTTTCTATATTATTTTTAATTACATTACCAATGATTTCCCCTTTCCTGGTTCCTCCCACCCCGAAAGTCCCATAAGCCCTCTTCCCTCCCCCTGTTCCCCATTCAACCCTCTCTCACTTCTCTGTCCTGGCATTCCCCTACATCCAGTCTTAACAGGACCAGGGATCTCTCCTTCCATCTTTTTGGAAATTTGTTGATATATGAATTGTGTCTTGGGTATTCTGAGCTTCTGGGTTAATATCCCCTTATCAGTGACTGCATACCACGTGTGTTCTTTTGTGATTGGGTTACCTCACTAAGGATGATACTTTCCAGTTCTGACCATTTACCTAGGAATTTCGTGAATTCATTGTTTTTAATTGCAGAGTAGTATTCCATTGTGTAAATATACCACATCTTCTGTATCCATTCCTCTGTTGAGGGACATCTGGGTTCTTTCCAGCTTCTGGCTATTATAAATAAGGCTGCTATGAACTTAGTGGATCATGTGTCTTTATTTTATGCCAGGGAAGCCTCTGGGTATATACCCAGGAGTTGTATAGCAGGATCCTCTGGGAGTTTCATGCCCAGTTTTATGAGGAACAGCCAGGATGCTTTCCAGAGTGGTTGTACCAGCTTGCAATATCACCAGCAGTGGAGGAGTGTTCCTCTTTCTCCACATCCTCGCCAGTAACTTCTGTCTCCTCTGTTTTTGATCTTAGCCATTCTGACAGGTGTGAGATGGAATCTCAGGATTCTTTTAATTTGCATTTCCCTAATGACTAAGTATGTTGAACATTTCTTTAGTTGCTTCTCAGCCATTCATTATTCTTCAGGTGAGAACTCTTTGTTTAGCTCTGTACTCCATTTTTTATAGTGTTATTTGCCTCTCTTGAGTCTAACTTCTTGAGTTCTTTGTATATATTGGGTATTAGCCCTCTGTCAGATATAGTTTTGTTAAAGATCTTTTCTCAGTTTGTTGGCTGCCGCTTTGTCCTTTTGACAGTGCCCTTTGCCTTACAAAAACTTTGCAATTCTGTGAGGTCCCATTTGTCAATTCTTGATCTTAGAGCATAAGCTGTTGGTGTTCTGTTCAAGAAATTTTCCCCTGTGCCCATATGTTCAAGGCTCTTCCCTAGTTTCTTTTCTGATAGTTTCAGTGTGTCTGGTTTTATGTGGAGTTCCTTGATCCACTTAGAATTGAGGTTAGTACAAGGAGATAAGAATGGATTGACTTGCATTCTTCTGCATGTTGTCCTCCAGTTGAACCATCACCATTTTTTGAAAAGGGTATCTTTTTTTCCACTGGATGGTTTTAGCTCCTTTGTCAAAGATCAAGTGACCATAGGAGTGTGGATTCATTTCTGGGTCTTCAATTCTATTCCATTGATCTACATGCCTGTCACTGTACCAATACCATGCGGTTTTTAACACTATTGCTCTGTAGTACAGCTTGAGGTCCAGGATACTGATTCCCCCAGAGGTTCTTTTACTGTTGAGAATAGTTTTAGCTATCCTGGGTTTTCTGTTATTCCAGCTGAATTTTTGAATTGCTCTTTCTAACTCTATGAAGAATGGAGTTGGGATTTTTATGGGAATTGCACTGAATACGTATATTGCTTTTGGCAAAATGGTCATTTTCACTATATTATTCTTGCCAATCCATGAACATGGAAGATTTTTCCATCTTCTGAGGTCTTCTTGAATTTCTTTCTTCAGAGACTTAAAGTTCTTGTCATACAGATCATTCCCTTCTTTGGTTAGAGTCACACCAAGATACTTTATATTGTTTGTGGCTATCGTGATGGGTATCATTTCTCTTATTTCTTTCTCAGTCTGCTTATCCTTTAAGTCCATAAATGTAATCCACTTCATAAACAATCTCAAAGAAAAAAAAACACATGGTCATTTAATTAGATGCTGAGAAAGCATTTGACACAATTCAGCATCCTTTCATGTTAAAGGTCTTGGAAAGATCAGGAATTCAAGGTCCATATCTAAACATCGTAAAAGCAATTTACAGCAAACCAGTAGCCAACATCAATCTAAATGGAGAGAAACTTTAAGCAATCCCACTAAAATCAGGGACTAGACAAGGCTGCCCTCTCTCCATATCTTTTCAATATGGTACTTGAAGTTCTAGCTATAGCAATTAGATAACAAAAGGAGGTCAAAGGAATACAAATTGGAAAGGAAGAAGTCAAACTATCACTATTTGCAGACAGTATAATAGTATACTTAAGTGACCCAAAGAACTCCACCAGAGAAATCCTACAGCTGATAAAAAATTTCAGCAAAGTGGCCAGATATAAAATCAATTCAAGCTAACCAGTAGCCTTCCTTTACTCAAAGGTTCTTGTTGTTTTGTAATCTCAGAAAGGAAAAAAAATGAAAAATGCCGTAAATTCACACACTTACCAATTATCATGGTAAAAACATCAGTTAGGTAGGTTTTAGCACAGCGTGCAAGTCACTAGTTTAGGTTTTATTTGGCTTCTCATAACATTTTATAGTTGTGTCAGTGAAAATTAATAACTGCATTTATCAAGGATTTACCTGTTATTCAAAATGATATTATTTTCAGATGCAGAAGATCATGATAAATGTCTGTTTATTTATTGACAAACCAAGGTAAGATTGCAAGACAAGAAAAAGTAAGAATACGTTAGAAGACTGTGTGAGTCTTGTTGAATTCAGCTCAATTAATAATATTTGCTGTAAAGGTTGCTGATATTTAGATAGTATTCCTTTTTATTAATTAATTTTATTTATTTACATTCCAGCTATTGCAATACCTCCTAGTCCCCCACAGATTTCCTTACCCCATTTCCACTCCTCATGGCTTATGAGAGGGTCCTCCCTCCATCCAAACCTTCTCCCCTCTCTATCCTCCTTCCCTGGGGCTTCAAGTCCTTTCAGGATTAGGTGTATCTTCTACTTGAGACCAGACCAGGCTGTCTTCTGCTGTATATGTGGTGGGGCCCATGAAGCAATTCATTAACGCTGTCTAGTTTGTGGCTCAGTATCTGGGTTCTCCTAGGGGACCAGGTTAGTGGAAACTGCTGGTCATCCTCCCCTTCAGCTCCTATTGTCCTGATTCTTCCATAAGGGCCCCTGATATCAGTTTTATGTTTGGCTCTCAGTATCCGCTGCTGGCAGGACCTCTCAGAGAACAGCCATGCCATGCTCTGGTCTCTAAGCACATCATTGCATCACTAATAGTGTCAGGTCTTGGTGGATCCCAAGTTGGACTGGTCACTGGACATACTTTCCTTCAGTCACTTCTCCATTTTTGTTCCACTATTTAATTTATACAGGAATAATTCTGAGTCAGAAATTTTGACTGTGGATTGGTAACCCTATTCCTCCAATTGGAGCCCTCTCTAACTACTGGAGGTAGACTCTTCAAGTTCCCTCTTCCCACTGTTGGGTCAACTAGGGTCACCCTAACTGAATCCTGAGAGTCTCTTACCTCTCCTGTCTCTGTTACTTTCTAGAGGGTTTGCCCACCCCCCACCCCAAGAGACTGCATATTTCCATTCTTTCTCCTGGTCCTATGGGCGTCTCTCCTTTTCCTCTCCCCCATACCTGATCCTATTCCCCTTTGCTCTCCTGCTCCCCTCTCTCACCCAGGCACCTCACTGCCTCTGTCTCCCATGATTATTTTGTTTCCCATTCTAAGTGGGATTGAAGCATCCTCACTTGGGCCTTCCTGCATGTTAAACTTTTTCTGATCTATGGGTTTTATTCTGGGTATTCTGTATTTTAATATCTACTTATCCATGAGTACTTACTATGCATGTCCTTTTGGGTATGGGTTACCACACTCAGGATGATATTTTCTAGTTCCATCCATTTGCCTACAAAATTAGTGATGTCCTCAATTTTAATAGCTGAATAGTACCCAATTGTGTAAATGAACCACATTTTCTATATCCATTCTTCTGTTGAGGGACATCTGGGTTGTTTCCAGATTTAGGCTATTAATAATAAGGCTGCTACAAACAGTGGAGCATGTTTCCTTGTAGTATGATAGAACATCTTTTGGATATAAACCCAATAGTGATATAGGTGGGTCTTCAGATAGAACTATTTCCAGTTTTCTGAAGAACTACCAGATTGATTTCCAGAATGGTTGTACTAGCTTGCAATTCAACTAGCAGGAATGTAGGAATGTGGCTTTTTCTTCACATCCTCAGCAGCATGTGCTGTCACTTGAATTTTTTATTTTAACCATTCTGATTGGTGTAAGGAGGAATCTCAGCATTGTTTTGGTTTTCATTTCCCTGATGACTATGGACATTAAAGATTTCCTTAAGTGATTCTCTGACATTCAAGATTCATCTGTGGAAATTCTGTTTTGTTCTGTACCTCAGATTTTAATTGGGTTATTTATATTTTTTTGAGATTGACTTCTTGAGTTATTTATATATTTTGGATATTAACCCTCTATCAGAAGTAGGGTTAGTGAAGATTTTTTTCCCCAATCTATAGGTTGCTGATTTGCCCTATTGACCGTGTCCTTTTGTCTTACAGAATCTTTTCAGTTTCATGAGGTCCTGCAAGAACCCCAAAATGAGGAAGCCCCTCACTCATGTCTCAGGATAGCGTGAACCCAAGAACTCATGAAGACCCAGTCTTGATGCAATTAGGCAAGAGGTTTATTCGGGAAGTCAGAGCTCTGAGGTCAACATGTATCTCACACAGAAGATGGAGGAGTCGACCCCGAACTCAGTTATGGTGACATATTTATAGAGAAAATTACATAGCAGTTAGCAACAGGCGCATAACAATTTCATTTTTTTATTTAAATTGGCACACTCTGTCTGTTTTTGGATATGATTCAATTTCAGGCCACCCTGTTTTGGGTCACGCCGACCTTCATACTTGTTTTTCTCTGGACCACTCAGTCAGACCTTGTCAACACCAGATGGTTTGTGGTGTCTGTAGTTAGGCCATTTCTCAAAATATTTTATTCTTAGCCTTGAGGAATTATTGCCCTCAAGGCAAGGTCAATGGGGCTTGCTCAAAGTTTTTATTCTTTCAGTCCCATTTATGAATTGTTGCTTTTAGAGCTTGAGGCATTTGTGTTCAGTTCATGAGAATTTTCCCTGTGTTCCCAATATATTTGAGGCTATTTCACAATGTCTCTTAGAATTTCTATTAGCGTCAGTTTATCTGGTTTTATGTTGTGGTCCTTGATCCACTTCCACTTGAGCTTTGTGCAAGGTGATAAATATGGATCTATTTTCATTTTTCTACATGCAGAATGCCACTTAGACCAGCTTCACTACATTTATTGAAGATGCTTCCTTTTTTCCACTGTATGATTTTGGCTTCTTTGTCAAACATTAAATGTCCATAAAGGTGTGCTATTATTTCTGGGTATACTATTTATTCTATTCAATTGATCTACCTGTCTATCTCTGTTCCAATACCATGTGGTCATTATCACTATTGCTTAATACTGTAGTATGAGGTCAGGGATGGTATTTCCCTCAAAAGGTTTTTATTGTTGATAATTCTTTTGTTTTTTTTCCATATTAAGTTGAAAATTGCTCTTTACATGTCTGTGAAGACTTGTGCAGGAATTTTGATGAGGATTGCATTGAATCTGTAGATTGCTTTTGGTAAGAAGGCCATTTTCACTATATTAATCCTAACAATCCATGAGCATGAGATATCTTTCCATCTTCTGAGGTCTTCTCTGATTTTCTTCTTCAGGGATTTGAAGCTCTTATCATACACATCTTTCACTTGCTTGGTTAGGGTTACACCAAGATTTTTATATTAATTTTTGATATTATGAAGCATGTTGTTTCCCTAATTTCTTCCTCAGCCTGTTTAGCATGTGTTTAAAGGAAGGCTACTTATTTGTTTGAACTAATTGTATATCCAATCACTTTGCTGAAGTTGTTTATCAGCTGTAGGAGTTCTCTGGTATAATTTTGGGGGCCACTTATGTATACTATCATCCGCAAAGAGTTATAATTTAACCCCTTCCTTTCCCATTTGTATCCACTTGATCTCCTTTTGCTGTATAATAGCTCTAGCTAGATCTTTGAGTACTATATTGAATAGATAGCAAGTAAAAAGCTTTCTCTTGTCCCTGATTATAGTGGAATTGCTTCTAGTTACTCTCTACTTAATTTGATGCTGGCTGTTTGTTGGCTATATAATGGTGTTATTATGGGTATATATGTGCCATAAATTCCTGATAGCTCCAGGACTTTTAACATGAAGGACCGTTGTATTTTGTTGAAGGCTTTTTCAGCACATAATGAGATGATCATGTAACTTTTTTCCTGGCATTTGTTTATATAGAGTATTAAGTTGATGGATTTTTCATATATTGAACCATCCCTGCATCTTTGGGATGAAGCCTATATGATTGTGTTGAATAACATTTTTGATGTGTTCATGTATTTGATTTTTGAGAATTTTATTGAGTATTTTTGCATCAATATTGATAAATGAAATTGGCCTGAAGTTCCCTTTCTTTGTTGAGTCTTTGTGTGGTTTAGGTAACAGAGCAACTATGGCTTCATAAAATGAATCAGGTATTATTCCTTCTGTTTCTATTTCACAGATAGTTTTAGGAGTATTGGTATCAGCTGCTCTTTGAAGGTCTGGTATAGTTTTTCATGAAAAATATCAGGCCGTGGGTCTTTTTGTTTGTTTGTTTTAGAGGTTTTGATGACTAACTCTATTACCTTTAGGTTATGGGACAGTTTAGATAGTTTAACTGAATTTGGTTTAACTTTGGTAAGTTGTATCTGTTTATGAAAACCATCCATTACTTTGGTTGTGTATAGACTTTTGTAGTAGCATCTGATGATTTTTTGAATGTCCTCAGCTTCTGTTGTTATCTCTCCCTTTTCATTTTTGATTTTGTGAATTTGGAAACTGTTCTCTGTACACTCTAGTTAGTTTTACTAAAGGTTTATTTATTTGTTGATTTTCTAGAAGGACCAACTCGTACTTTTGTTGATTCTTTGTAACATTCTCTGTTTCTTATTGATTAATTTCAGTCCTGAGTTTGATTATTTTCTGCTGTCTACTCCTCCTGGGTACATTTGCTTCTTTTTTTTTAAATAATTACTTGTTTATTTATTTTCAATTTTTTACACTCCAGATTTAATTCCCCTCCTAGTTCACCTTCTGACTGCTCCATATCCCATAACTCCTCCCCTACCCTGTGTCTCCACAAGTATGCTCCCACCCCACCAGACCTCTAAAATCCTTGTGGCCCTCCAGTCCCTAGAGGGTTAGGTACATCTTTGACTGAACCTAAACTCAGCAGTCTTTGGCTGTATATGTGTTGGGGGCCTCATATCAGTTGGTATATGCTGCCTTATTAGTGATTCAGTGTTTGAGAGATCTCTGGGGTCCAGATTAATTGAGACTACTGGTTCTCCTCCTCAGCTTTATCCAGCTTTTCCCTAAGACAACCACAGAGCTCAGCAACTTCTATTCATTGGTAGGGTTCAAAAATCTGCTTTTGACTCTTTCATCTGCTTGTTGGGTCTTTCACAGGGCAGTCTTGATAGGTCCCTTTTTGTGAGGACTCCATAGTCTCAGTAATAGTGTCAGGCCTTGGGACCTCCCCTTGAGCTGGATCCCACTTTGGGTCTGTCCTGGACCTTCTTTTCCATAGGCTCTTCTTCATTTTGATCTCTGCAGTTCTTTCATACAGGAACAATTATGGGTCAGAATTTTGACTGTGGGACAGAAACCCCATTTGAATGGTATTGCTAGGTCTCCAGGTAAATATATTTCCAATTTCTGAGGAATCTCCAGATTGATTTCCAGAGTGGTTGTACCAGTTCGCAATCCCACCAGCAATGGAGTACTGTTCCTCTTTCTCTACATCCTCTCCTCACCAACATGTGTCTTCACCTGAGCTTTGGGTCTTAGCCATTCTGATTGGTGTAAGGTAGAATCTCAGGGTCGTTTTGATTTGCATTTCTCTGATCACTAAGGACTTTGAACATTTCTGTAGGTGCTTCTCAGCTATTTGATATTTCTCTGTTGTGAATTTTCTATTTAGTTCTATACCCCATTTTTTGATTTTTGTTTTGTTTTGTTTTGGTTTTTTTTTTTTTTTGGTGGCTAGATTCTTGAGTTCTTTATATATTTTGGATATTAGCCCTTTGTTGGATGTGAGGTTAATGAAGATTTTTTCCCAATCTGTAGTTTGCCAATTTGTCTTATTGACTCCGTTCTTTGCCTTACAGAAGCTTTCCAGTTTCAATTCTTGACCTTAGAGCATGAGCCACTGGAGTTCTGTTTAGAAAATTTTCCCCTGTGCCAATGAGTTCAATGTTCTTTCCCACTTTCTCTTCTATTAGATTGTGTCTATCTGGTTTTATGTTGAGGTCGTTGATCCACTTGGACTCGAACTTTGTGCAAAGTGACAAATGTAGGTCTATTTTCATTTTTCTATATACTGTTGTAGAGATTCCAGATGTGCTGTTAAGTTGCTAGTGAAGTATCTCTCCAATTTCTTTATGAAGGAACTTAGTGCTATGAATTTTAGTCTGAGAACTGTTTTCATTGTGTCCCATAGTTTTGGGTATGCTGTGCCTTAATCTTCATTAAATTCTAGAAACTTTAATTTCTTTAATTCTTCCCTGAGCAAGTTATCATTCAGATAGTTGTTCAGTTTCCATAGGTATGTGTGATTTCTCTTGCTTTTGTTGTTAATCAAGTCTAACTTTAGTCCTCTGTGATCTGATAGATTGCATGGGATTATTTCAATCTTCTTGTATCTATTGAAGCTTGTTTTATGTCTGATCTTATTTTCAATTTTGGAGAAGGTACTCTGTGGTGCTGAGAAGAAGTGATATTTTCTTGTTTTGTGGTGAAATGTTCTGTAGGTATCTGTTAAATTCATTTGGTTCATAACTTAGTTTCATGGTGTCTCTGTTTGGTTTCTGTTTCAATGACCTGTCTATTGGTGAGAATGGAGTGTTCAGGTCTTTCACTATTATTGTGTGAAGTTCACTGTGTGTTTTGAGCCCTAGTAACATTTCTTTTATGAATGAGGGTGCCCTTTCATTTGAGGCATAGATGTTCAGAATTGAGACTTCCTCTTTGTGGATTTTTCCTTTGATGAATATGAATTGTCTTTTCCCATCTCACTTAATAACTTTTATTTGACAGTCTATTTTATTGGATATTAGCATGGCAACTCCAGCTTGTTTTTCGTGATCATTTGCTTGAAAACCTCTTTTCCAGTGTTTTACTCTGAGGTAGTATATGTTATTGTCACTGGAGGTGTGTTTCTTGAATGTAGCAAAATTCTGAATCCTGTTTATGTTCCAGTCTGCTAGCCTATGTCTTTTTACTGGGCATGAGCCCATTGATGTTGAGAGATATTAAAGACAGATGATTGTTAGTTCCTGTTATTTTTGTTGTTTGAGGTGGTATTATGTGTTTGTGTGATTCTCTTCTTCTGGGTTTGTTGTAAGATTTTTAATTTCTTGTGTTTTCTTGAGTGTTGTCACCCTCCTTGTGTTGGAGTTTCCTTCCACCACCCTCTGTAGGCCTGGATTAGTAGAAAGACATGTGATAGAGTTGGCTTTCTGGTAGACAGAAAATGCTGTCTCTGTTTAAGGGGGGCATCCTTTGTGTCTGGTTAGAGAAGGCCTCCTGTGTCCCTAGTTAGGGCAGACTTCCTGTGTTTCTGGTTAGGGTGAAACTCGTGGGAGACTGGCAGGCTTTGGTTTCCAGGGACAGGGTCTGTCCCAGTTGAAGATGGAGGTACAGACTGGAAGGACTGTGTTCCTGGTTATGGCTGACCTCCTTTGTCTCTGGCATACTTCCTGGGAGACAGGCAGTCTTTGGTGTGTGAGAAGAGAGAGGGCCCACTGATCTACCCCAGGTGGAGGTGGAGACCAGAAGGTGGAACTTTGGCAAAGGTCCTGTGTCAGCTGGGCTCTGTGGTTTTCTTGACTGGCATGGTATTTGGCTGGGTGTCTCACCTGTGTACCTAGTTACTGAAGACATTCTAGGAGACAGGCAGGCTGTGGGGTATGGGAGGGTATCTGGGCCTACCGATCTGTAACTGGTGGAGGAGCAGACTAAAAGGAAAATGGCACTCAGGTGGGGAGTAAGGTTGAGATAATATTTCTTTTATATGCATGTTTTAAATATAAAATAGCAATTAAATATTTTTAAGTCTTAGGTAGACTTCTTCCCTAGATATTTGCTATAAACTTCATAAATAAGAATCATCCATTGATGATAGTGCACTTAACTTCTTTTCAAACTCTTTATGACCTAGGGTTTTCGATTTCAGCATAATCTTATTTACTACACAGGATCTCATTCATGGAAAAAGAAAATATTCCTTTGTAAGTTTCTTAGATATCAAATTTAGAAGCCACATCATGATGATTCTTTGAGAAGCCCACAGTCAAGCTGTGGGTATACCTTACTATTTTTCTAATGCCGTTTCCTTCTTTTAACTCCTATTCATAAATCTGCTTAAAATGTCTTTTGTAAGATATAATTCTGCTTCATACTTGCTCTCCTTGAAGTGATTTTTCTGTGTAGAAACCAAGAACCAGTTGGGCTTCATATGAGCCAAGTTCCTTAAATATTATCTAGAACTCCTTAGGCAGCTGCCTTAAGTATTATGGAGCACCATTTCTGCCAAAATAGTCATTAACATAAAGGTACCCATAAATATTTTGGGTTTGGATCTGCAAAATTCTACCTTTCAATACTCATACATTGCTAATATATCAGTCTGCAGAATCTTTGATGACATTTCAGAATTTCTAGAGAATTTCTCTTTGCATCTTTGATATTGTTTCTCCACCAGCAAAGTTCTGGGGCTGCCCAGGCAAGATGGATGTGAGCTGAGATATTTTGCTTCTGTGTCTTCTAGGTACACTCAGCAGTTAAGTCTTACAAATTGCCAAATACTTACTCCCTTATTCTCAAGGAATTATAGGATACAGATCCATCCCCTTACTAGTCAAATAAAATTGGAAGTAGGGTTCAATAGTTCCTCTGTTGGTCTATATCTGATAATTACTGTAATTCTAGGTAGTCTAACACAGTTGTTTTATTGAGTGATCATCTTATGCACAATAGCTTGCCTTTAATTAAGCCTTTATAATTTAGTTTACTATCAAATGCCTTTCAGTACAACTTTCACTTGGACTCCAGATTCTTCAGAATCTGTTGTAAATAAAGGCAGATATTTTGAGAGTGAGAGCTACTGCTATTATTTAATGGTTTATTCTCCACTTGTAAAAAATAGAGCCATGTCACAAATACCAGGGATGGGAACAATTGAAATACTCTTTTGATTGAAAAATTATATACATTTTTAGAAGTTCATATAGCACTCCGTCCTCCTTCCAACTTACCCCATGTCAAATCTGTGGCCTCTTATACAGAAAAGAAATGATTCCTTGAAAGATTCTAGTAATCTTTCCCCATCCTTTGCTCTACCATTTTAAAAATTCTATGGTGGAAAGTGTTGCACTTAATTATTTCGACACAAAATAAATTTGACCCATATTTTCCAACTTTTCTCTATTGCTGTTACCCCTAAAGTGTACTTGACTTGCTGGGATGCTCATTAGGAAGTTAGGATATGAGCCTGTTGTTCTTTAAACACTACTGTTAGATATATTTTTATGAATACAACCTACTGCATTCATGTAGTGTGACTTGTATGTTTAAGGATGACTGCTTGGGATTGTATAGCCAGTCATTGGTCAATCAGGGAAATCCTCTCTGGAGAAGACTGATTATTCATCTTTAAACAGCCAATAATTGCCTGTAGCTCTTAATCTAGGGGCAGGCTTGTGTGGTTTTCCCAATATACATTAACATGCCGACTTGTATTGTCAGTTTTTATATTTGATTTAGCCTTTTTAAATGGCAAGTCTTCTTATAAGATGAGCACATCATAGGATAGGATAAGCAGCCTGAATTCCTCTGGTCTTGCCCCCTGAATGGAAGATTAAACATGCAAGTGAGTATAAGTGATATTAAGCTCAACCATCCTCAGTATTTTCAACATGTTACCAATATATAGCATTTCAGTTACACAAATAAAGGATGAATATTGGATGGGCGCCTCAGTATACCAGTGTCATTTGCATGGACCTAATCTTTAGAAACAGTACATTGACAGAGGATAAGAAATGTGAATATCCTGCTTCTTGTAGAAGAAATTACTTCATCTGTAAAACAGGATAATAGAAAATATTGAAATAGTATGAACAGGATTTTTACACTCTGCATTAGAATGAAATAATAAAGAAGTCTTCAAACACCGTGGATGTCTCTGATATTTTATTATTGCTTTTATTCAACAGATATTTTTTATTACAAGGCACATATAAACAACTTTTGCTAGAAAGCATTGATTTTTTTTTCATTAGGCAGACAAGGCAAATAAAAGCACTATCCTTTTTATTTAGGGCTACCTTCTTTACTTTAGTTCAGATTTCTTCTTGACATTCCATAGATATGTTCATTAATTTAAAAAATAGGTATAGCTAACTTATCTCATCCCTCTTCAGACTAACGAAACAAAAGATCATTTCCCTAACATAGCAGTAATCTGGAATTCTAAGACTGGTAGACCATGGTAATGACTATTTTATGAGAACCAGACTGATTCCTTCAATTGCAGCTATACAATTTCTGTCATCATTTAGAACTAGAACTGAGACAACAATCAGCCATATGATACTTTGATTAGGGCTACTTAATTATTATAACTCATGTCACCTGCCCAATGTTCTTTCTATTAAACCTCAAACTCATGTCAGTACCCTAAAATGAATTTGACATTTCTGAGCCCCCCATTTTGTTGTTTTTTCTAGCATATTCAATCTCCTTTCATTGGATTTTCAATACTATTGGTTTCTTTTCATGATATATAAGTATGTGTGGTCCAACCTGCATGTTGAAGCTGCTGGAATCAGAGCTTTTACACTATGGTTATATTTACATTTCACCACTTACTTTTTATCCTTGGGCCATTTCCAGAAGGTATACTTGGTTGAGTTATTTTTCAAATGCAGTGTTTAATAATTTTATTAAGGAGTGGATCAGTAGACTTCTTCATGTCATAATTTGAAACTAATATTTCCCAATTCTTCTCAGGCTCTTTAGTCAATATATACCTACATAAATACATACATATATATATATATATATATATATATATATTATATTATATTATTTGTCATTTTTATAGTCTTGTTACAGGCTAACTACAAACTCACTAGGTAGATTCAGGACTAAACTCCATTTCAACATTTATCTGCATGAGTCTCCAAAATGCTGGATTTATAGGTGTGTATCACCAAGCCCAGGTTCCTTTCCATCATTGTGATCATTCTGCTTATGCATTTTTTGCTTTATGTGTACTTTTATTAATATTGTAAAAATAAAACAACATATATAAAATATTAAAAACATTTTTTTATTTTTTATTAGATATATTATTTATTTACATTTCAAATGTTGTCCCCTTTCCTGGTTTCCCCCCAAAAATAAAATCCCCTAACACATCCCCCTCTTCCTGCTCACCAATTTACCCAGTCCTGCTTCCCTGTCCTGGAATTCCCCTATACTGTCCTTCTCAAGACCAAGGACTTCTCCTCCCTTTTATGTACAACAAGGCCATCCTCTGCTGCATATGCATATGGAGTCATGGGTTCCTCCATGTATACTCTTTGGTTGACGGTTTAGTCTATGGGAGCTTTGGGAATACTGGGTGGTTCACATGTTCACATGGTTGTTACTCCTATGGTGCTGCAAATCCCTTCATCTCCTTGGGTCCATTTTTTAGTTTCTCCATTGGGGATGCTGTGCTCAGTACAATGGTTGGCTGAGAGTGTCCAAATCTGTATTTGTAATGCACTGGCCAAGTCTCCCAGGTGACAGCTATATCAGGCTCCTGTCAGCAAGCACTTGTAGGCATCCATAAAAGTGTCTGGTTTTTGTAACTATATATGGGATGGATCCCTAGAAGGGGCAGTATCTGGATGGACGTTCCCTCAGTCAGTGCTCCACACTTTGTTTCTGTGTCTCCTCCAGTGGGTATTTTGTTCACCCTTCTAAGAAGGAACAGAGTATCCATACTTTGATCTTCCTTCTTCTTGAGCTTCATTTGATATGTGAAATGTATCTTGGGTATTTCAAGCTTCCAAGCTAATATCCATTTATCAGTGGTTGCATGCAATGTGTGTTCTTTGATGACTGGGTTATCTCACTCAGGATGATATTTTCTAGTTCCATCCATTTGCCTAAGAAGTTCATGTGTTCATTGTTTTTAATAGCTTAGTAGCACTCCATCATGTAAATGTAGCACGTTTTCTCTGTTCATTTCTCTTTTGAGGGACATCTGGGTTCTTTGCAGAGTCTGGCTATTATAAATAAGGCTGCTATGAACATAGTGGAGCATGTCTCCTTATTACATGCTGGAGAATCTTCTGGGTGTAGGCCCAGGAGTAGTATAGCAGGGTTCTCCTGTAGTATTATGCCAAATTTTCTGAGGAACCTCCAAACTGATTTCCAGATTGTTTGTACCATGTTGCAATCCAAACAGCATTGGAGTAGTGTTCCTCTTTCTCCACATCCTCGCCAACACCTGCTGTCTCCTGAGTTTTTGATCCTAGCCATTCTAAGTGTTGTGAGGTGAATTCTCAGGGTTGTTTTGATTGGGTTTCCCTGATGACTAAGGATGTTGAACATTTCTTTAGTTGCTTCTCAGCCATTACATATTCCTCAGTTGAGGACACATGCTCCACTATGTTCATAGCAGCCTTATTTATAATAGCCAGAAGCTGGAAAGAACCCAGATGTCCCTCAACGGAGGAATGGATTCAGAAGATGTGGTATATTTACACAATGGAATACTACTCTGCAATTAAAAACAATGAATTCACGAAATTCCTAGGCAAATGGTCAGAACTTGAAAATATCATCCTTAGTGAGATAATCCAATCACAAAAGAACACACATAGTACACAGTCACTGATAAGGGAATATTAACCCAGTATCTCTGAATACTCTAGACACAATATGGATATCAATAGATTTCCAAGAAGATGGAAGGAGAGACCCCTGGTCCTGGAAAGACTGGATGTAGGGGAATGCCGAGACAGAGAAGCGAGAGGGGGTTGAATGGGGAAAAGAGGGAGGGAGAGGGCTTATGGGACTTTCGGGGAGGGAGGAAGCGGGAAAGGGAAAATGATTTTGAATGTAAATATATATATATAAACAAAACTCTTTGTTTAGTTCTATACCCCATTTTTATTAGGGTTATTTAGTTCTCTTTAGTCTAATTTCTTAAGTTCCTTGTGTATATTGGATAATAGCCCTCTATAGGACATAGGGTTGGTAAAGATCTTTCCCCAATTTGTTGGTTGCCATTTTTTCCTATTGACAGTGTCCTTTGCCTTATAGATACTTTGTAATTTTATGAGGTCCCATTTGCCAATTCTTTTTTTTTCTTATTGAATATGTTCTTCATTTACATTTCAAATTTCCCGGTTTTCTCCTCTTCAAAACCCCCCAACCCATCCTCCCATGCCCTGCCTCCAAGAATATGCTCCTCTACCCTACCCAATCCCACAATGCCCCCTCAATTTCCCCACACTGGGGCCTCTATTGGGTCTTCACAGGACCAAGAAACTCTCCTCCCACTGATGCCCAACAAGGCAATCCTCTGCCACTCTTTTGACTGGAACCATGTGTATCCCTTGGTTGAAGTCCTAGTCCCTGGGACGCCTGGGGCATCTGGTTGACCGAAATTGTCATTCTTCCTATGGTGCTGCAAACACCCCCCAGCCCCACTCCTGCTCCTCCAGTCTGCCTTCCAACTCCTCCATTGTGAACCCTGCACTCAGTCGAAAGGTTGGCTGCTAGTATTCGCCTCTGTATCTGTAAGGCTCTGGCAAGGCCCCTCCAAAAGACAACCATAACAGGCTCCTTTCAGTAAGCACTTCTTGTCATCCATAGTAGTTTTGGGTTTTGGTGACTGTTTATAGGATGAATCCCTAGGTAGGACAGTCTCTGGGTGGCCTTTCTTCAGTCTCTGCCCCACACTTTGTCTCCATAGTTGTTCCTGTGAATATTTTGCTCCCTTTCTCAGAGGAACCAAAGCACATACACTTTGATCTTCCCTCTTCTTGAGGTTCCTGTGGTCTGTGAATTGTAACAAGTTTATTTTGAGCTTTTGGGCTAATATCCACTTATCAGTGAGTGCATACCATGTGTGTTCTTTAGTGATTGTGTTACCTCACTCAGGATGACACTTTCTAGTTCCATCCATTTGCCTAAGAATTTCATTAATTAATTATATTTAATAGCTGAATAGTACTCCATTGTGTATATATACCACAATTTGTGTATCCATTCCTCTGTTGAAGGACATATGGGTTCTTTCCAGCTTCTGACTATTATCAATAAGGCTGTTATGAACATAGGGAAGCATGTGTCCTTATTGCATGTTGGAGCATCTTCCGAGTATATGCCCAGGAATGGTATAGCTGGGTCCTCAGGTAGTACAATGTCCAATTTTCTGAGGAACTGACAAGCTGATTTCCAGAGCAGTTTTGCCAGCTTGTAATCCCACCAGCAATGAAGAAGTGTTGCTCTTTCTCCATATCCTCCCCAGAATCTCCTGTCCCCTGGGTTTTTCATCTTAGCCATTTTGACTGCTGTGAGGTGGAATCTCAGGGTTGTTTTGATTTGCATTTTCCTGATAACTAAGGATGATGATCATTTCTTTAGGTGCTTCAGAACCATTCAAGTTTCAATTCTATTCCATTGATCTTTCTGCCTGTCTCAGTGCCAGCACCATACAGTTTTTGTCACTATTGATCAGTAGTAGAGTTTGAGTTCAGGGTTAGTGATTCCTCCAGTAGATCTTTTGTTTTAGACCGACCAAGGGTATCTTTGGTCCCCAGGACACCGATAGTCCATTCCTCAAACAGCTTGCTTTGGAGAAAGCAAACCTGGCCTGCCAAGATGTACTTAAACACCATCGCATTAAGTTCTTAGCCGAATATGTTCACATATGCGTAGGCATGTGACCCAGTCATGCAGTCAGCTGGCTATCGGAGTAGCTTGTCAGAAAGCAGGCTCACACTTGGGGCTGGAGTCCTCTGTGGGCTCAAACATCTCCTGGATCTCGCTTTTGCCCCAGAAAAAGTTCTGTCCACCCTCATGACTGGCCAGGGTGGAGCACAAAATTTGTTCATCTCCGCCCATTGCTCTTCCAAACCTGGATGTAGTAACTTGGTGTGACGCACCCTCTTAAAAGGCACCGAGTTTTATGTTTGTCCTGGGTTCCACCCTGATCAGTCTCTGTTAAACAAGTGTGGAGACAAAGTAGATCTTTTTTTGTGCCTCCTGGGGCTGTGAGACCACAGGAGACACTTATTGGAAGCCCTCTTCTTCGTGGGATTACATCCAGGTAAAATGTAACTTCACACCCCCCACTAGCACCTTAACAGTTGCTGAATCTTGCAAAGCCTCTGATTCCTCCATGAGGGAGTGGTGGTTCCTCTGCATATCAAACTTACTGCTGCAGGAAAATCAGCCACAACCTGGCAGAAAGGCTAGGAATGGGGCCTTCACTTCTATCAATCCAGCACAGATACAGGCATTACCTTTACTACCAAATTACTCAAAGAACCCTTCTATCATTTCCAGCCAGTCCCAGTAGGGCCCAATTCTGTGCTAATACCTCAGACTGCTCCTCCAAGAAGAACGGACCAGGACACCAACTGTGCCCCCTCTTGCTGGGAGCCAGCCCCAGCAGAGGTGTTCTTTTCTTCTTGATTCTTCTTGAGGCAGTAAAGGGGGGAAGAGCGTTGGCAGGGGTAAGACTGTCTTACGATATTCTGGGGGTAAGATTTGTCTTAAAGAAAATTTAGGGTTGCTGTATAATAAAAAAATGTTTACTTACCTAAATCTAGGTTACTATGCTAATGTAGCTGACCTATCTTCTATAATCCTCTGAGGCCAGAAACTGCAGTTTCTGGCATTTGACACCTCTTCCTCAAACTGCTAAAGATTAGGTAAATTGTCTTTGTACTGTCTCAGCAGGAACTGCTGGGCTCTAACTTTCAGCCTGCTAGTCAGAAGTCTCAGGGAGAAAAATGGGACACTTAAGAGAAGTGGTTAATGAGTTTATTACTAAATAGTAAAAAGTTTCCTATGAAAGCTATCTAAGAGGGAAAAGTGGAAAGATCCTAAGTGGACAAAGGGAAAAATTCTTCTAAGAGGGGAAAGGTAAAAAGTGAGGGTGAGAGGGAGAGAAAGTGAAGAGATGAGATGTTTCTCTCTTTTGTCTTCAGTACTTATACATTTTTCAGAATACATGATCACGTGTTACAAAGTTCATCACAAGTTCACACAAAAAACAAACCATAAATTGAAATAGAAGTTTACAACAGAGAACGTTTACATGCATATCCATTAGGAGTAATTATCTAGTTAAACATCTATTGTTTGTCTTTTCTACAGGCTCATAGAAAGTTTAGCAACATAACTAAGTTATAAGTGAAGTTTTGTATAGATAAACCCAGTCAATATTTTATCTTCTGTCCTAGCACCTATAACAAATCATTAGTTCCCTTTTTATGACCTTTGGTTAATTGTTTTACAACCTCTTGGAATGTGCTCTGAGTAGGAGAAAGTCTGGTTGCCCTCTAAGAGCAATTAACTGGTGACACTTGGGAGACTGCGCGTTCTCATTGCAGTTTTGACTATCAGAAAAAGACCTAATAGAAGGCCCACTATAAAAAAGCTTAATAATCACAGATATAATTTTAGGAATTCTTAAAGGATCATCATTAAACCTTAAGTCATCTATTTGTCTATATAGCATCACTATAAGACAGTACATCTTCGTGGATCTGCAGAGATCTGCTCCAAAATGGTGTGCTATTACTTATTGATTATTATATTTGTATAATAATAACAAGAAAAGCATATTAATAGCAGGAATCTTTCCTAAATTTAGTCCCTCACAGCCTTACTGAATGAGGGCTCACCCTGTCGCAGATTATATAATAATCCAAAGCAGGCCATATCAGGATGATCACCTGCTAGTATATTAGCTTGTCCCATTATGACTCCCGACAGTTGGCTATGTTATCATTTTCAGCCCCCTTTTTATGAAGGAATTGCTGTCCCTGGCTATCCCCTCTATAATAATGACTCCTGCCACTGCCGCTGGCAACCAAACACCTGGTCAGGTCTTTCAGGTGTCCGGCCTGGGACTCTGTGTGACTATGATGGTAACAGATATCCCTTCAGATTATACTCACCTGTGTAATGAGACTTTTGCTCCTTCCTTTGATTACACTTTTATGCTTCCCCCCAATGATATCTGGTGGGTCTTTATTGATGGCCTCATGCTTTGCCTCTATACTGCAGCTTTCCAAACTACACTGGCCTTTAGAATGCCCGAATTTTGCATCCTCATTAAGATGGTACCCCGCTTAGTTTATTAACACTGAGAATTTCTTCCACTTATGGGATCAGTCTATGGATGGCTCTACTCCATTGAGCCGCTCCCATAGAGAACCTATCTCTGCCATTACTATTTCTGTCTAATTGGCCTCAGAGTTGTGGGAGTGGGAGCAGGTATCTCTTCCCTTGTTCGTTCTAATTCCAGATACACCGAGCTTCATGCCACCATTGATCAAGATGTCTAACGCCTACAGCAGGAGATAGATGAACTTTCTGATTCTATTGATTCTCTAGCTAAAGTAGTCCTCCAAAATAGACGAGGACTTGACCTCCTCTTCTCCAACAGGGGGGCCTCGGTGCAGCATTAAAGGAGGAGTCTTGCTTCTATACTAGCAAAAGAGGGGTAGTCAGAGGTAGTATGAAGGTAGTCAGAGAAGGAATAGAGAAACGAAAGAGAGAAAGAGAACAGGCAGAAATTTGGTACAAAAATTGGTTTTATACCTCCCCATGGCTTAACATGCTTTACCTAGCATTTTAGGACCCTTTGTGGGCCTGAAGTTGCTATGTTGTTTTGAACTGTGGGCTTTTTATCAAATCACCCCCTTAATCAAACACCCGGTCGATAACCTGGCTGTCAAGCCCATTCAGGTACATTACCATTGGTTGGCTATGGAAGATCGAGAGATGGCTATACAATCCTCCAAGACAGTCATGAAACAGCCAGAATGGCAAAATT
The DNA here is from genome assembly GCA_036184795.1 of Tokudaia tokunoshimensis. Lineage (NCBI taxonomy): Eukaryota > Metazoa > Chordata > Mammalia > Rodentia > Muridae > Tokudaia > Tokudaia tokunoshimensis. The sequence continues at coordinate 39,860,981 of BTHU01000023.1, forward strand.
GTGTACCCTGGCAAAAATAGTGTCTCTGTCTCTGCCATTCCAATTGGGACTCCAGAAGGAGCCCCCTTTTACAAATTCTGCAAAATTGAGGCACCCATGGTAGCTTGCTACCCTGATGAGTAGACAGTCAAAGATGGGCACCTTCCCAAGACCATGCCCACCTAAAACAGGAATTCCTGGGGACTGGCAGGGATCTCCAATGATGGGTAAGGGCAATGGAAAACCTGGTCGAGTCCTAAGAATGGCACTACTCTACCTTTCTGGGGTCTCTTCTATTCAGTCCTCCGATGGTTACCCTACCCCTGCTCATTTCTTTATAGAGAAGGGGGAGATACCAGGAGCCACTCTCACTTTGATCCTCAGCCCCCTTTCATTTTTACTGGTGGGCTCAGCTATTCAGGCTCATTTAAGTTTAAAAGATACTAGCTCTGCATTTAGCCAAGTTAGCTAACCAAAGAAAGTAGGTTAGAACAAAACATAGCTCTCCCACAGTTGGGTCGCCTAGTGCCACAACCTGCACACACCTTCCCTTGATTTTTAGCTAATCAATATCCTGTAGCTGTGGCCAACTTCCCTCTAAGGTCCTGAGAACAAGTCAAAGCAAGTCTCCTGAGATAACATCTACATCCTGCTTGCTCCCATTTACATTGCAGTGTGTTTCCTGAGATAATGCCTACACCCCTCCCTACATCCTGCTTGCTCCTCTTTACATTACAGTATGAGAAAAGTAAAAATTACAGCTTGATCAGAATTCCTGTCTTACTGTCGGTTCTTCGAGTCTCTTGTCCCCCATTCTCTCCTAGGTGCCCCTGAAACCCCAGTCGACCATCCTGCGGGTCGGGGCATATGATCATATCATCTGCAAATAGTGATACTTTGACTTCTTCCCTTCCAATTTGTATTCCTTGATGTCCTTTTGTTGTCTAATTGCTCTGACTAGGACTTTGAGTACTATATTGAATAGATAGGGAGTGGGCAGCCTTGTTTGGTCCCCGATTTTAGAGGGAGTGCTTCAAGTTTCTTTCCATTTATTTTGATGTTAGCTACCGGTATATAGTATACTGTGTTCACTAAGCTTAGATATGGTCCTTGAATTCCTGATTTCTCCAACACTTTTACCATAAAGGGATGCTGAAATTCATCAAAAGTTTTTCAGCATCTAATGAAATGACCATGTGGATTTTTTCTTTGAGTTTGTTTATGTAGTGTACTACATTGATTGATTTCTGTATATTGAGCCATCCCTGCATCCCTGGGATGAAGCCTAATTGATTGTGATGGATTATTGTTTTGATGCATTCTTGGATTCGATTGGCCAGAATTTTGTTGAGAATTTTTGCATCAATATTCATAAGGGAAATTGGTCTAAAGTTCTCTTTCCTTGTTTGGTCTTTGTTTGGTTTAGGTATAAGCATTATTGTGTCTCCATAGAATGAATTGGGTAGTGTTCCTTGAGTTTCTATTTTGTGGAATATTTTGAAGAGTACTGATATTAGCTCTTCTTTGAAGATCTGACAGAATTCTCCTCTAAACCCATCTGGTCCTGGGCATTTTTTTTTTTTTTTTGTTGGGAGACTACTAACAACAGCTTCTCTTTCCTCAGGACTTATGGGACTATTTAAATGGTTTATCTGATCCTGTTTTAACATTGGCACCTGGTATGTATCTAGAAAATTTTCCATTTCATCCAGATTTCCCAATTTGTTGAGTATAATCTCTTGTAGTAGAATCTGATTATTATTATTTTTTTTTTTTTGAATTTCCACAGTTTCTGTTGTTTGGTCTCCCTTTTCATTTCTGATTTTATTAATTTGGGTAGTGACTCTGAGCCCTCTGGTTAGTCTGGCTAAGTGTTTGTCTATCTTGTTGATTTTCTCAAAGAACCAGCTCCTGATTTTCTTGGTTCTTTGCTTGCATGGTTCTTTTTGTTTCTATTTGGTTGATTCCAGCCTTGAGTTTGATTATTTCCTGTCACCTACTCCTCTTGGGTGTGGTTGCTTCTTTTTGTTCTAGAGCTCTCAGGTGTGCTGTCAAGCTGCTACTGTAAGCTCTCTCCAATTTCATTTTGGAGGCACTTAGACTTATGACTTTTCCTCTTAGCATTGCTTTCATTGTGTCCCATAAGTTTTGATATGATATGTCCTCATTTTCATTAAATTCTAAATAGTCTTTAATTTCTTTATTTCTTTCTTGACCAAGCTATCATTGAATAGAGCACCATTCAATGTGCATATGTATGTGTGTTTTCTGTTGTTTCTGTTTGAACTCAAGACCAGCCTTAGGCCATGGTGATCTAATAGGGTGCATGGAATTATTTCAATATTCCTGTATCTGTTGAGGCCTGTTTTGTGACCAATTATATGGTTAATTTTGGAGAAGGTTCCATGGGGTGCTGAGAAGAAAGTATATTCTTTTGCTTGAGGATGGAATGTTCTATAAATATCTGTTACATCCATTTGGTCCATAACTTTAGTTTCACTGTGTCTCTGCTTAGTTTCTGTTTCCGTGATTTGTCCATTGTTGAGAGTGGAGTGTTGAAGTCCTCCACTATAATTGTATGGTGTGCAATGTGTGCTTTGAGCTTTAGTAAAGTTTCTTTTATGAATGTGGGTTCCCTTGCATTTGGAGCATAGATGTTCAGAATTTAGAGTTCATCTTGGTAGATTTTTTTTTCTTTGATAAGTATGAAGTGTCTCTCCTTATCTTTTTTGACAACTTTTGGTTGAAAGTTGATTTTATCTGATATAAGTATGGCCACTCCAGCTTGTTTCTTGGAACATTTGCTTGGAGAATTGTTTTCCAGCCTTTGACTATGAGGTAGTGAGTATCTTTGTCACTGAGGTGAGTTTTTTATATGGAACAAAATGTTGGGTCCTGTTTATGTAACTAGAATGTTTGTCTATGTCTTTTTATTGGGGAATTGAGACCATTGATGTTAAGAGATAATATGGAAAGGTGATTGTTGCTTCCTGTTATTTTCAATGTTAATGGTGGAATTTTGTTTGTGTGGCTATCTTAGTTTTGTTTTGTTGAAAGAAGATTACTTTATTGCTTTATCTAGGGTGTAGTTTCCAGTCTTGTGTTGCTATTTTCCACCCATTATCCTTTGAAGTGCTGGGTTTGTGGAAAGATATTGTGTAAATTTGGTTTCAACATGGAATATCTTCTTATCTGCATCTATGGTAATTGAGAGTTTTGCTGGGTAGAGTACCCTGGGCTGACATTTATGTTCTCTTAGGGTCTGTATGACATCTGCCCAGGATCTTCTAGCCTTCATAGTTTCCAGTGAAAATCTGGTGCAATTCTGATAGATCTGCCTTTATATGTTACTTGACAATTTTCCCTTACTGTTTTTAATATTCTTTCTTTGTTTAGTGCATTTGGTGTTTTGATTATTATGTGTCAGGAGGAATTTCTGTTCTGGTCCAGTCTTTTTGGAGTTCTGTAGGTTTCTTGTATGTTCATGGGCATCTCTTTCTTTAGGTTAGGTAAGTTTTCTTCTATAATTTTGTTGGAGATATTTGTTGCCCTTTAAATTGTAAATCCTCACTCTTTTCTATACCTACAATACTTAGGTTTGGTCTTCTCATTGTGGTCTAGATTTCCTGGATGTTTTGGGTTACAAGCTTTATACATTTTGCATTTTCGTTGACTGTTGAGTCAATGTTTTCTATGCTATCTTCAGCACTGTTGTTGATGCTTGCATCTATGACTCCTGAATACTTTCCAAGGTGTTCTGTCTCCAGAGATGTCTCATTTTGTGATTTCTTCATTGTTTCTACTTCCATTTTTATATCCTGGATAGTCTTTCTCTGTTCCTTCACTTGTTTGTGTTTTCCTGAAATTCTTTAAGTGATTTTTGTGTTTCCTCTTTAAGGGCTTCTACTTGACCCATGTTCTCTTGTATTTCTTTAAGAAAGTTATTTATGTCCTGCTTGAAGTCCTCTATCAGCAACATGAGATGTGATTTTAAATCCAGCTCTTGCTTTTCTGGTGTGTTCGGGTATCCAGTATTTGCTCTTGTGGGAGAACTGGGTTCTGATGCTGCCATGTTGGGTTGGTTTCTGTTGGTAATGATCTTGCAATTGCTTTTTGCCATCTAGTTTTCTCTGGTGTTAACTGGTTTTGCTGTCTCTGATTTTGTCTTATCTGTCCTTCAAGTCTGTGTATATGTACTCCTGAGATTCCCATTCTCTCTGTGCACAGAGGTATATAGGTACTCATGGAAGACCAGCTCTCCTGTACTCCCAGACCTCTCCACACTCCAAATGACCTCAGTGTGGCTAGTTCTCTAGGAAGTATCAGGAGGTGGTGTCTTCACTGTGGCAGACCTGGCAAGATTCTGCCACAATAGAAAAGGCAAATGCCCTGAGTGCATGGTTTTCAAATGACCCGTGTAGCTAGTTCTCTAGGAAGTATCAGGAGATGGTATATTCACTGTGGCAGACCTGGTGTGATTCTGCCACAGCAGAAAGCGTTAGCAGCAGCAGAAGGGGAAGAATGATCAGAAGGGGACTGAAAATGCCCTGTGTGGCTGGTTTTCAAGTACATTCTCAACTGCCCTGAGTAGCTGGTACTCAACTGCCATGAGTGGCTTGTTCTCTAGGAAATATCAGGAGATAGAATCTTCACTGCAACAGAACTGGCAGGGTTCTGCTGCAGCAGAAAGGACTTTTGGTGGTGGGAGGCGAAGAAGGATAAAAACGGAACTGCTATTCAGAAGGGCGGAGCTTTTCATGGTTGCTGGGTAGTGAGTCCTGCTGGACCCCTGGCTGCAGCTCTGGGCCTCCAGATGTGGGGGGATGGGTTCTTACCAACTGCCCTGAGTGGGTGGTTCTCTAGGAAGTATCAGGAGATAGAATCTTCACTGCAGCAGACTTGACAAGGTTCTGCCACAGCAGAAATAACCCATTTGTCAATTCTTGATCTTAGAGCATATGCTATTGGTGTTCTATGCCATAAATTTTACCCTGTGCCCATGTGCTGGAGACTCTTCCCCACTTTCTTCTCTATTAGTTTCAGTGTGTCTGATTTATATGGAGGTCCTTGCTCCACTTGGACTTGAGATTAGTACAAGGAGATAAGAATGGATCAATTTCCATTCTTTTGCATGCTAACTGCCAGTTGAACCAGTACCATATGTTGAAAAGGCTGTCTGTTTTCCACAGGATGGTTTTAGCTCTTTTGTCAAAAATCAAGTGAACATAGATATGTGGGCACATTTCTGGGTCATCAATTCTATTCCATTGATCTACCTGCCTGTCTCTTTACAATACCATGCACTTTTTAATACTATTGCTCTATAGTACTGCTTGAGGTCTAGGATACTGATTTCCTCAGAAGTTATTTTACTGCTGAGAATAGTGTTAGCTATCCTGGATTTTTTAGTTCCAGATGAATTTGAGAATTTTTCTTTCTAACTCCATGAAGAAATGAGTTGGAATTTTGATGGGGATTGCATTGAAACTGTAGATTGCTTTTGTCAAGATGGCCATTTTATTATATTAATTCTGCCAGTCCACTAGCATGGGAGATCTTTCCATCTTCTGAGGTCTTCTTCGATTTCTTTCTTCAGAGACTTGAAGTTCTTGTCATACAGATCTTTCACTTGTTTGGTTAGAAACACACCAAGATACTTTATATTGTTTGTGGCTATTGTGAACGTTGTCATTTCCATAATTTCTTTCTCAGCCTATTTATTCTTTGAGTATAGGAAAGCTACTGTTTTTTTTTTTTTAGTTAATTTTATATCTGGGCACTTTGCTGAAGTTCTTTATCATCTGTAGGAGTTCTCTTGTGGAGTTTTTTGGGTCGCTAAAGTACACTATCATATCATCTGCAAATAGTGATAGTTTGATTTCTTCCTTTCCAGTTTGTATCCCTTTGACCTCCATTTGTTGTCTAATTGCTCTGGCTAGAATTTCTATACTGAATAGACATGGAGAGAGAGGGCAGCCTTGTCTAGTCCAGGATTTTAGTGGGATTGCTTCAAGTTTCTCTCCATTTAATTTGATGTCGGCTACTGGTTTGTTTTATATTGCTTTTACTATGTTTAGGTATGGGCCTTGAATTCCTGATCTTTCCAAGACTGTTCACATGAAAGGATGCTGAACTTTGTCAAATGCTTTTTCAGCATCGAATGAAATGACCATGTTGTTTGGGTATTCAAGTTTGTTTCATATAGTGGATTACATTGATGGATTTTTGTATTTTGAACCATCCCTGCATCCCTGAGATGAAGTCTGCTTGATTGTGGTGAATGATCATTTTAAAGTGTTCTTGGATTCAGTTGGCAAATATTTTATTGAGTATTTTTGCATCGATATTCATAAGGGAAATTGGTCTGAAGTTCTCTTTATTTGTTAGATCTCTGTGTGTTTTTTGTATCTGTGAAATTTTGGCTTCCTAGAACTAGTTGGGTAGTGTTCTTTCTGTTTCAATTTTGTGGAATACTTTGAAGAATATTGATTGGTGTTAGGTCTTCTTTAAAGGTCTGATAGATTCTGCACTAAAACCATCTGGTCCTGTGGGTGGGTTTGTTTGTTTGTTTGTTTATTTATTTATTTATTTATTTATTTATTTATTTATTTATTTATTTGGGTTTAGAGACTGTCAATGACCACTTCTATTTCTTTGGGGGTTATGGGACTATTTAGATGGTATATAAGTACCTGATTTAACTTTGGTATTTGGTATCTGTCTAGGAAATTGTCCATTTTATCCAGATTTTCAAGTTGTGTTGAGTATAGTCTTTTGTAGTAAGATCTGATGATTTTTTTGAATTTCCTCAGTTTCTGTTGTTATATCTCCCTTTTCATTTCTGATTTTGTTAATTTGGATACTGGCTCTGTGCCCTCTGTTTAGTCTTGCTAGGGGTTTATCTATCTTGTTGATATTCTCAAAGAACCAACTCCTAGCTTTGTTGATTCTTTGTATGGTTCTTTTTATTTCTACTTGGTTGATTTCATCCCTGAGTTTGATGATTTCCTGCCTTCTACTCCTCTTGGGTGTATCAGCTTCTTTCTGTTCTAATGCATTCAGGTGTGCCATTAAGCTGCTAGTGTGCTTTGAGGTTAAGTAAAGTTTCTTTTACTGATGTGGGTATCCTTGAATTTGGAGCATTGATGTTCAAAATTGAGAGCTCTTCTTAGTAGACTTTTTCCTTTGATGAGTATAAAGTGTCCTTCTGTGTCTTTTTAGATGACTTTTGGTTGAAAGTCTATTTTATTGGATATTAGCATAGCTACTCTAGTTTTTCCTGGTACCATTTGCTTTGAAAATTGTTTTCCAGCCTTTTACTCTGAGATAATTGTTTGTCTTTGACACTGAGTTTTGTTTCCTGTATGCAGCAAAATGTTGGGTCCTGTTTACTTATCCAGTCTGTTAGTCTATGTCTTTTTATTGGGGAATTGAAACCATTGGTATTAAGAGATAATAAGGAATAGTGGTTGTTGCTTCCTGTTATTTTTGATATAGTTTTTATGTTTGTATCATTATCTTCTTTTGCATTTGTTGAAAGAAGATTAATTTCTTGCTTTTTCTAGTGTTTAGTTTCCCTCCTTTTGTTGGTGTTTTCCATTCATTATCCTTTGAACAACTGGATTTGTGGAAAGTTATTTTGTAAATTTGTTTTTGGCATGGAATACCTTGGTTTCTCCATCTATGGTAATTGAGAGATTTGCTGCATATAGCAGCCTGCATTGGCATTTGTGTTCCCTTAGGGTCTGTATGAAATCTGCCCAGGCTCTTCTTGTTTTCATAGTCTCTGGTGAGAAGTCTGGTATAATTCTATAGGTCTACCTTTATTTGTTACTTGACCTTTCCCCCTTACTGCTCTTAATATTCTTTCTTTGTTTAGTTCATTTGGCATTTTAATTATTATGTGCTGGGAGGAATTTCTTTTCTGGTCAAATCTATTTGGAGTTCTATAGGCTTCTTGTATGTTCATGGGCATCCCTTTCTTTAGGTTAGGGAAATTTTCTTCTATAATTTTGTTGAAGACATTTACTGGCCCTTTAATTTGGAAATCTTCACTCTCTTCTATACCTGTAATCCTTAGGTTTGGTTTTTTCATTTTGTCCTAGATTTCCTGGATGTTTTGGGTCAGGAACTTTTTGCATTTTGCATTTTCTTTGACTGTTGTGTCAATGTTTTCTATGGTATCTTCTACATCTGAGATTCTTTCTTCTATCTCTTGTATTCTGTTGTCGATGCTTGGATCCATGACTCCTGACTTCTTTCCTATGTTTTCTATGTCCAGAATTGTTTCCCTTTGCCATTTCTTTATTGTTTTTACCTCCATTTTTAGATCCTGGATGGTTTTGTTCAATTCCTTCATCTGTTGGTTGTGTTTTCCTGTAGTTTTTTAAGGGCTTCTCCCTGTTTACTTGTGTTCTCTGTTTTTCTTTAAGGGAGTTAGTTATGTCCTTCTTGAAGCCCTGTATCGTCATCGTGACCTGTGATTTTAAATCCACATCTTGCTTTTCTGGTGTGTTGAGGTATCCGGGACTTGCAGTTGTGGGAGAATTGGGTTCAGGTGTTGCCATGTTACCTTGATGTCTTTTAGTAATGTTCCTACATTTGCCTTTTGCTATCTGGTTATCTCTGGTGTTAGTATGTCCTGCTGTCTCTGGCTGGTGTTTATCCCTCCTGTGTGCCTGCATGCCTGTCTCAGCACCTCTGGGCCACCGGCTTTCCCATGGCACAGAGTGCTGTGGTTCTTCCCAACTCCTTTGTGCAGATGGGGCCATAGTGGAACGTGTTTCAAGTGTTCTTACACTCAGATGTTCCCTGTGTACCTAGCTGCAACCATCTGCTCAGTCACAGGAGCTAAGATGGAGGCCTCATCTCTAAATGTGGTACTCCCTCTAAATGCGGGACCCCCTGCAGGGCAATTTTCCCCTGACAGGATAGGTGCACAGATGACTGTGGAGATGCCCAGCTCTTGGGTGCAGGTGGGGCCCAGGGGTACCGAATCCCATGTGACCTTACACTCGGGTCTTCTCTCCATTCCTAACTGTAAGGCCAGCTCAGTTGTAGTAGTGAAGATGGTGGCCTCCTTCAAAATTCTTAATGGTAATATCAACAGCTTATGTTGACTCAGGACTTTACTCACACAGGGCTTCCTCTACGCCCTGTGTTATGGAACAAATTAATAATAGAGTTCAATCAATATATGTTACATATGCAATCAAATCATACTGCAGAAATATTTTCATAACAGTATGAGATTAAAACATGAAGCAATGAATATTGTAGACCTATTGATAATTCCATGAATTGTAGGTAATTTTTATTCATTGAATAGTCATTATATAAATATTTCTTTGATAAAATTGTTACTTTTTATTCATAAATCCATTTAAGCAATTTATACCATAAGGAGTAAGCAATAAAGAACTTGGTACCTCCATTATAACACAATAGCCACAAACAATATAAAGTATCTTGGTGTGTTTCTAACCAAACAAGTGAAATATCTGTATGACAAGAACTTCAAGTCTCTGAAGAAAGAAACTTCATCTCTGTTTCTATAACAGTGCTATCATTATGGTTGGAGGATGTCCCTGGGGATCTTCATTACATTCTTTGGCCAGTTATTCTTTTTTTTTCTTTTTTACTATAAATATTTTTTGTTAATTATTGTATACACTCCATATTTTATTCCACACCGCACCAAACTCTGTCCACCTTTCAACTGTTCCACATCCCATACCTCCTCCCCTATCCCATCTCCATGTGGATGACCCTAACCCTCACCCTACCTGACCTCTAAACTCCCTGGGGCCTCCAGTCTCTTGAGGGTTAAATACATCATCTCTGAATGAACACAGACCTGGCAGTCCACTATTGTATGTGTACTAGGGGCCTCATATCAGCTGGTGTATACTGCCTGTTTGGTGATCTAGTGTTTGAGAGATCCTGTGTGTCCAGATTAATTGAGACTGCTGGTTCTCCTAGAGGATTGCCCTCCTCCTCAGCTTCTTTCAGCCTTCCATATTTCAACAACAGGGGACATTGGGGATCCATTGCACATACAGTTACCAAACCCAGACACTATTTTGGATGCCAAGAAGTGCTTGCTGACAGGAGCCTGATATGGCTGTCTTCTGAGAGGCTCTGGCAGTGCCTGACAAATACAGAAGTGGATGCTCTCAGCCAACCATTGGACTAAGCCAGAATTCCCAATGGAGGAGCTAGGAGCTAGAGAAAGGACTGAAGGAGCTGAAAGGGTTTGCAGCCCCATAGGAAGAACAACAATATCAACCAACCAGTACCCTCAGAGTTCCCAGGGACTAAATCACTAACCAAAGAGTACACATGGGGGGGGGACCCATAGTTCCAACTGCATCTATAGCAGAGGATGGCCTTGATGGACATCAAAGGGAGGAATAGGACCTTGGTCCTGAGTAGGCTCGATGCCCCAATATAGGGTAATGCCAGGAAAGGGAAGCAGGAGTGGGTGGGTTGGTGATCAGGGGGAAGGGGATGGGATGGGGGGGGTTGGAAGGGAAACGAGGAAAGGGAATAGCATTTGAAATGTAAATAAAGAAAATACCTAATAAAAATGTTCAGGTGTAGCTCTGTTGCCCCATTATTTGATTATTAAATTTAAATCACCTTCATATATGTATACGCCTAAAGAAGCTTTTATTGTATTAGGTTTCCATATTACTCCTATAAAGGCCCTTAATTTTAGCTGTCTCCTTTTGCATTTCTTCCTTTATTCACCTCTTCTTTCTGTTTACCTTCATCCTGCTTCAGTTCCTGTCCATACCACTCTGCATCCATCTATAACTATCCATTCTATTTTCCTTTTCTAGGTAGATATACCTGTCCCTCTTTGTCCTTTACTCTGTACCAAACCTCTGTAGTTCTAAGGATTGAAGATTGGTTATCATTTACTTAATTACAAATATCCACATATAAATGAATGTCATATTCATCTTTCTGAATCAGGGTACCCTTCTCTTTTTAGGTTCTATCCATTTACCTGAATTTTTTATGATTTTTTTTGAACTGGCCAATATATTCATTTTTAAGCAAATTTTCTTTATCCATTCTTCAGTTGAGGGATATCTACAATGTTTCCAATTCTGGCTATTATGAATGAGGCAGAGATCACTATGGTTGAACAATTATCTTTGTGTCATAGGATAAAGAATATTTTGGGTATATGCCTAAAAATGGTATAGCTATATCTTTATTTAGAAAGATTTCCCTCTTCTTGTGGGACTACAACACTGATTTACACAGGGCTATACAAGTTATACCCCTGCCAGCAATGGAGGAATATCCCCTTGTTCTGCATCCTCTCCAGCATTAGTTGTCATTTCCGTTATTGATCCTACCCATTCTTATAGGTATAAAATTGAATATCAAACCGTGATGGTCAAGGATGTTGAAAATTTCCATAAGTGTTTCCCAGCCACTTGCTTTCCTCTATTTAGAATTCTGTTTAGATCTGCACTGCATTTTAAATTGGATTATATGTTTTCTTGATATCTAGGGTTTTAATTCTTTATGTATTTTGGGTACTAGTCCTCTATTTGATGTGCAGTTATAGAAAATATTTTTCAATTCTGTAGGCTGATGATTTGTACAAATAACAGTGTCCTTTGGCATGTAGAGTCTTCTCAGTTCTGTAAGTTTCTACTCATTAATTTTTGTTCTGAGTGTCAATGCTAGTGGTGTTCTGTTTAGAAAGGCTTCTCTTGTAACAAAGTGTTCAAGACTATTCCACATGTTCACTTCTATCTGTTCAGTATGTCTGATTTTATGTTAAGGTTTTTGATCCATTTGGAGTTGAGTTTTGTGCAAAGTGATACGGTGATATGTATAGGCCTAATTGGATTTTTCTACATGCAGCCATTCAATTTGACCAGCACTATTTGTTGAAGTTTCTGTCTTTATATCCAGTGTATATTTCATACTACTTTATCAAAAATTTGGTTTCCATTGGTGTATGAATTCATGTCTCTGTTTTTTTTCATATTTTAAAACATTTATTTTAAAAGTGTTTTTAATTTTTTTCCTCCTTAGACATTATTATTAATAATTTTATTTATTTATAGCCCAAATGTTGCCCTCTCCTGGTTCCCCCTCAGAATTATTTTTTACCACCCCCCCTTCATCTCTGAGAGGATACTGTTCTGATATCTCCCCTCCATGGAACGTCAAGTCTTTTTTTTTTTTTTTTTAGATATTTTAGATATTTTCTTTATTTACATTTCAAATGCTATGGCCTGTCTTCATTTCCCCTCCTAAAACCCCATATCCTATCCTCCCTCCGCCTGCTCACCAACCCACCCACTCCTGCTTCCTTGACCTGGCATTCCCTTACCCTGGAGCAATGAGCCTTCACAGGTACAAGGGCCTCTCTTCTCATTGATGTTCGATCAGGCCACCCTCTGCTACATGTGGCTGAAGCCATGGGTCCCACCATGTGTACTCTTTGGTTAGTGGTTTAATCCCTGGGAGCTCTGGGGGTACTGGATGGTTCATATTGCTGTTCCTCCTATGAGGCTGTAAACCCCTTCAGCTCCTTGGGTCTTTTGTCTAGCTCATCCATTGGGGACCCTGTGCCCTGTTCAATGGTTGGCTGAGAGCATCCACCTATGTATTTGTCAGGCATTGGCAGGGCCTCTCTGGGAACAACTATATCAGGCTCCTGTCAACAAGTACATGTTGGCATTTACAATAGTGTCTGGGTTTGGTAACTGTATATGGGATGGATCCCTAGGTGGGGCAGTCTCTGGATGACCTTTTCTTCAGTCGCTGCTCCACACTTTGTCTCTGTATTTCCTCTCATGTGTATTTTGTACCCTATCTAAGAAGGACCAAAGTATCCACACTTTGATCTTCTTTTTTAAGCTTCATGTGGTCTGTGGATTATATCTTGGGTATTCCAAGCTTCTGGACTAATATCTACTTATCAGGGAGTACATACCATTTGTGTTCTTTTGTGATTGGGTTACCTCACTAAGGATGATATTTTTTAGTTCTATCCGTTTGCTTAAGAATTTCATGAATTAATATTTTTTAATAGCTGAATAGTACTCCATTGTATATACGCATCACATTTTCTGTATTCATTCCTCTGTTGAGAGACATCTTCGTTCTTTACAGCTTCTGGCTATTGTAAATAAGGCTGCTATGAACATAGTGGATCATGTGTCCTTCTTACATGTTGGAGCATCTTCTGGGTATATGCCCAGGAGTGGTATAGCATGTCTCTGTTTTTAATTCAATTTCATTGACTAGTATGTCTGATTTATGTCAATATGGTTTTATTTTTATTACTAAAGCTCTGAAGTATAATTTGAACTTGGGATTGTATTGGCATGGTGATAGCTCTAGCAGTTCTTTTGTTATTCAGGTTGTTTTAGGCAGCCTGAATTAGGTGTGTGTGGGAGGGTTGTGCATGTATGTGTGTTTCCACATGAAGCTGAATTTTTTCCTTCAAGATTTGCTAGAATTTTGATAAGATTGCATTGAATCTGTATATTTTTATCAGTAGAATGGCCATTTTTACTATGTTAGTACTACTGATGCATGAACATGAAGATCTTTCCATCTTCTAGAATATTCATCAATTTTTTTACTTCAGTGACTTAAAAGTTTTTAGCATATAAGTTTTTTCCCTTTCTCAGGTAGTGCTACTTCAATATATTTTATATCTTCATTTGGGATGTGAGATTTAATTTCTGCTTTTATTTCACTAGGGGTTGTGGATTTGTTCAAATTGTTTATTGGATCTTGAATTAAATCTGGCAATTGATGTTGGCCAAAACATCCACTTCTTTTAGATTTTTCAATTTTGTAGTGTTCAGATTTTAATGCGTGTTCTTATGATTCTATGAGTTTCATTAGTGTCTGTTGTTATATCCCCCTTTTTCTAATTTTAATGAATTTATTAGTTTCTCAAGCAATGTTATGCTAACTTTGATAAGAGTTTGTCAAGTCTATTGATTTTCTACAAGAACTAACCTTCCTTTACTGATTATTTCTATTGTTTTTGTTGTTCGTATTTGACTTATTGCAGCTCTGAGTTTTATTATTTCTTGACATCTACTTTTGATTGTGGGCTGCCCTTTTGGTCTATAGCTTTCAGATGTGCTCTTAAATTGCTTCTATCAAACCTTTCCAGTTCTTTTATGTAGGTAGTTAGTCCTATGAACATGATTATTAGAGCTGCATTCATTCTGTCCCACAGGTTTTGGCTTGCTCTATATTCATTTTCACTCAATTCTAGAAATTCTTTAATTTCTTTCTTAACCCATTTTTCATTTAATAGTAAGATGTGAATTTTCTAGGAGTTTTTAAGCATTGTGTTGTTTCTGCTGTTGTAGATAACCAGCCTATTCCATGGTGATCTGATTAGGAAGCAGCGAGTTATTTCAATTTTCCTGTATATCTTGAAACTTGCCTTGTATTTGTGTATGTAGCCAAATTTGGAGTCAGTTTCATGAGGCACTAAGAAGAAGATATATTCTTTTGTATCTGGGTGAAATGTTCTGTGTACATGTATTAGGTTTATTTGGTTTATAATGTCAGTTAATTCCAACAGTTAATTTCAGAGAAAATTCCATTTCTGTTTAGAATTTTTCTAGCTGACATTTTAGTACCAAAAGGAGGTGGTATGGAAGTCTTTCACTATCAGTGTATGAGAACCTATATAAGATTTAGGTCGCAGTAGTATTTGAAATTGGTTGCACTTGTACTTGGTGCATAGACATTAAGAATTGCAGTGTACTCTTGTGGGATTTTCCTTTCATCAATATGTAGTGTCTTTCCCTATTGCTTCTGATTACTTTTTGTGTTGGAGTCAGTCTTGTCTGATATTAAAGTTGCTATACCAGGTTGCTTCTTCTATGCATTTAGTGGGAATATCCTTTCCTATCCTTTTCCTCTAAGGTGAAATCTATCCTTGACATTAAGGTGTTTTTCAATGCAGCAGAGGACAGTCCCTGTTTTCAAACCCATAGTGTAAGTCTATGTCTTTTTATTTGGAATTGAGATCCTTAATGTAAAGAATATCAATGAGCAGTGTTTCTCTCTCCCTTTCCTTCTCCCTCTCCCTCTCTCCATCTATCCCTTTCCCTCCCCCTTCTCTCTCTGTGTTTCCCCTCTTTTGTTGTGTTGGTCTGCACTTATTAATTCCTTGTGATTTTGCTGCATGTGGTTAATCTCTTTAGGTTGATTTTTTTCTTCACTCTCTTCTGTAGGGTTGGATTTGTAGAAATTTGAATAAATTTCATCTTATGTCTTATTTTCTCTGTTTCTTATGATTGAAAGTTTGGCTTTTTACAGTACTCTTAGCTAGCATCTGTGGTCTCTTAGAGTGTGTAATATCTTTCCAGGCCCTTTTGGCTTTTAGAGTTTACATTTAAAAGTTAAGTGTTATTCAAATAGATTTTTATATATTATATATTATTTGGTATTTTTCCCTTGCCATTTTTAAGATTCATTCTTTTTTCTGTACATTTAGTGTTTTGGCTATTTGCAAAAGAGTATTTCTTTTCTATACTAGTCTATTTGTTATTACCCTTGCTTCTTTTACCTTGATAGGCATCTCATTCTTTCAGTTAGAGATACTTTATTCTACTACTTTGTTGAAAATATTTTGTGGGCCTTTGACCTGGGTTTCTTCTCCTTCATCTACTCCAATTTTTCTTAGATTTGCTCTTTTCATATTTCCCAGATTGCCTGGAATTTTTAAAACAAGTATTTCTTTAGATTTAACATTTTTGATTGAAGGATCCCTTTCTACTGTGTGTTAACTTCCTGAGATTATTTTTCCAGTCTCTTTTATTCTATTGATAAGACTTGCTTCTGAGATTTCTATTTTAGTTCCTATATCTTTCATTTCCAGATTTCCCTCACTTTGTGTTTTCTTTTCTGATTCTATTTCCACTTTCCAATCTTAAATTATTTTATTCATTTCTTTCCACTGTTCATGTTTTCACAGGCTTTTTAAAGATTTTTTTCTTCCTTAAGAGGGCCTATCACATCCATAAAGTTTATTTTAAGGTATTTTTCTTGTGCTTCTGTAATGTTGTAATACTCATGGTTTACTCTGATAGGTTTTCTGCTCTAGCAAAACCACATTGTCATGTAGGTTATTGATTGTGCTTTAAAGATGACACCTAGACATCTCTGTTTGAGAAGATGGTAATTCTAGGTGCTTATATCTGCTCTTTGTTGTATGGATGTTTTGTTCCTTGGTTTCTCTTGCCCTCTCTGGGTCTCAGGAGAGTTTAGTAGCTCTGTCCTGTCTGGTTGGGAATTCTTTTTTGGTCCTGATTGATATGGGCATTGAGCATTTCAGGTAAAATCTGTTTCTAGGTGGCTGACACTTAGGAATAGGGAAGGACTAGGATGCAGGACCTGAGGGGATCCACAGATGGGAGGAATTTCTGGTTTTCCACAAGGATCTGATAAGTTGTCTGGGAATGGTAGCAGGGAATGAGGAGCGGTAACATGCACACTGTACTGTAGATCTAGGGATGAATCTGGGGTATTTGACTTGGGGAAACAAAGGGATAGGTAAAGATCTGTAGATAGCCTACCTGCTTTCTTGATTGGAGTGGCTTGTCAATCCAGGAAGTACCTGTTGGAGGAGTGCATTGCTTTTATATTCAAAGTGCATTGAGGTGCTATTATGTGTTGGGTAGCATGCGAGAAGGACAGCCAAACAACTTTAGAATTTATGGAATATAGCTCACCAGTTAGACCAAAAAAAACTGTGTGTGCCTCAAAAGAGGCAGAACTCCTGGACTACATGTCTTGAGGACTTCATATTCTGAGGACTTTGCACTGTTATGGAGCATTGCTCTGCTTGTTATCTGAACAGTCCTCATGTCACTCCTAATATATGAGTTGTATGAAAACTTTAAAGTGGCTTCCAGTACCTCACTGGGCAATATCATTGGCACTTACAATAAACATGATAGATCTCTTTTAAGCTTTGCTGCTGGAGTAGATCAATGATTCATCCACCACCCTCAGAAAGAATTTAAAGATGTAAATTGTTAATAACATTCACTACTCTTAGCATTTGGAGATGTAGATTGTTAGTAAAGTTACAATAAGATGTATTTGCTGGTGGCTTTGATATAGAAAATCTTACAGAGTAATTTTAAGTTAAAAAAGGCCCTCTAAATAGTTGAACTAGTACTCTTTTGAGGTCAGGGCAAAAGACCAATGGCAGCCCGACTAGCTGAGCTGATTCAACTCTCTTGCAAGGTTATGATTAATGTTTTGTACCTATTTTTGCTCTTACCTTCCTGGTATGATTTAGTAAATACATGCTAATGGGTAGATAAACACTCTGAGGATTTAAGTGGATATGACTGATTGTTTTTCATATAAACAATTAGATTTGTGAGGGTTTTAAATATTTTATAAGATTGCTTTTTAAGATAAATAATAAAATGATTCTTTCTTTGTAACCTCTAATTTCAGCCTGCCAGCAAAATAAACTGTCTGAGAAAATTACATTGCTTGCTTACACTTTATTAATCCACAACAAGTTGCTTAGTTATGAGTGTATTTGGGTTTGGGGTGAATAATTTGTTTCTTTTTTTTACCTATAATATGTAAAGTATTTCTTCATGTAAAGGTATTGGGGAAAATACTTGTTTCTCATAATCATTCACTAGACAATAAATAGAATGTAATTATATTATAATTTTTATATTGTTTAAAAAATTTTACTGGGATAAAATATAGCTATTGAAACTTTACTGTATTTACTAAATATATGTTTGTGTATGTATGTATGTATGTGTGTATGTATATCTGTAAAATGATTGGAACTCATTGGAACCTTGCTTCATCCCGTGTGTGTGTGTGTGTGTGTGTGTGTGTGTGTGTGTGTGTGTGTGTGAATGTGTGTCTGCCACCAGTTTTACATCTTCACTGATCCCCACATCCCTTCCTTGGATCACTGAATACAGTATTGAAGCTGGTCTTCATCAATTATGCACTAATAATTTGGAATTCCTCTTATCTTCCTATTCCATTTCTGCTATCCATTAATCCACTGATCTGGATAAATTTCTTTTTCTTCTCTCTTCAGTTATGTATTGCAGTGACAGAAAAAAAGACAGAAAAATAGTCATATTCATCTTTGTGTCATTACTTCAGCTAGCTCAGATGTAGAATTTAGTTTTACTCCACTTATGTCCCTCACAAATGAACTAATAGTATAAGAGTAGTTCTGTTTCAGCTACTTATTTCTCCTTTCCAGTTGCCAAAGCACTTGTGGTATGGTTGTGCTACTGTTTGCGCACTTTACACACTGTGGACAATTAAGTGACTTCATTTAAGGAATGTGATTCTTTCTATTGCTCTATTCGTTAGAGTGGCACGCCCTTGCCACTTAGTTATTTTTCACTTCTTGGCTCTGTTTTTATTTCAGAAATTATTTTAAAAATGTATTCTTTGAGACTATCATTCAGTATATTTTATCATATTCTATTCAATTCCCAACTCCTCTGTACCCTACCTGCTTTCTTACCTACCCAAATTCATATTCTTTTTTTCTCTTAAAATAAAATTAATCAATCACCAAAGAAAAGAAAATAGCCACAAAAGGTAGTGAGGCCAATTTGTTTACACAACTTTTTTTGAGTTATATAGCGATTTGAAGGTAACAAGGACTGATCTAATATGGCACTGAATAATGGACTCAGAATTACTTTTCTGAAGGATAAGTTTTCCAGCACTTATATTTGTTAGCAATCATAAAGACTCAATGAAGGGCACAGTATAAGGTACCATAAGGCCAATATGCATAGGACATAGCAAATGAGGGCATATTTGATGTCAAGAAACCTTCTTTAGAAATTTTCTTCTTTGTACTCCAAATAAGTGATATTAAGGTTCTCAAGGCATTATAGTCCTATTTGGCCATGATCAAATGCATGATCAAAATAAGTGATATTAAGGTTCTAAAGGCATTATAGTCCTATTTGGCCATGATCAAATGCAGTAATTATGAACACCAGGATATCTGTCTGTATAAGGTGTTTTGATTTAATGTCTATGTTGAACTCTTAAGGTGGCCTAAAAGGCTTAATAAAAGCAGAGATATGTGAAATATGGATGAGTGGGGAGATTAATTGAAGTGTACCTTAAATCAACATCCCACAAAACATCTCCTGGATGGAAAAATCATATTTGTTCTCATATTTTGATCAAATAGAGACATGGATGTTGCATGCCTAGAAATAAGTTAGCAATCTTAAGTTTTCATAATCTGAAAGTCTACAGAGGGCCTCATGCTTTAAATTAGACCAAACCATCATGTCCATTCATTATGTGAGAAACTAGTGGTATAGTGGTATGCCACCACTTTTCACTAAGGTCCACTCTGTATGGTAGTGACATTGTCATTCACAACACACAGCAACTCCCTCTCTGTGTCAGACACTTGATGATAAAGTTATCTTTAGATTGCTGCTGGGAATGCTAGAATTTTATTGTTTCATTAATTTTTGGTAAGGAAAAGATCATAGGAGAATTTGTATCCCTTTAGAGTTTCAGTAGTCTGTAGCAACTGGATTAATTAAATTATGAATGTAGTGTTTGCACTTAACTTATGGGCATTATGAAGATATGAGTAGTGACATATATATGAGAACTATGAGTTGATATAAATGCTAATTAAGGTTGAATCAGTTAGTGACTAAGTCTCCAAATAGAACAGGATGTATTGTCTCAGAGGGTTGTATGTGCCTGCCATTTGTTAAACTTACATATGCAGAAAAGCACATAGATAATGATTTTAAAATGTGTCTATATAAGCCTCTCAAAGATACAATGGTAACCATAGCCAAGAATTAAACGTAGGACTCCGAAAAGTAATTATTGATGCATAGACTTTTGATTCTTCTTGTATTACTGTAGTGAGGATACTCAAGATAAGGGAATAGACATGCATTCAATGTCTCAATGAGGTCTGAAAGTACTATGTAAGTGTTGAGTGTGTTCCTTCAAAGAGTTGAAAACCCTTGGAAGAGTTTGAGCCTTTTGGTATAGCTATCATACCACATAACTAAGGGTATGGGTTCCAAGTATCTTTCCTAGTAATTTCCACTCTATATAACTTATCTGGGTATAAAGACTATAATTTGGTTATCTTTTATTTAATGGCTAATATTGGTTTATCAGTGAGTAAATATCATAGATTTTTTTTCTTTCAGGATCTGGGTTACCTTACACAGGAAGTTTTTTTTTTTAGTTGTACCCATTTGCCTGCAAATTTTATGATGCCATTTTAACACAAGAGTGATACTCCATTGTGCAACTGTATCATATTATCTTTATCCACTCTTCTACTGAGATACATTAAGGTTATTTACAATATCTGCCTATTATGAACAGAACATCAATAAACATGGTTGAGCAAGTATCCTTGTACTAGGGTAGAGAATGCTTTGATTCCCAAGAATGGTTTATCTGCATTTTGTAGAAGATAGATTCCCAATGTTCTGAGAAACTGACATATTGATTTCCATATTGGCTATAGAAATTTGAACACCTGATGAGTGTTCCTCTTATTTCACCTCCTCTCCAATATGAGCTGTCCTTTGTGTTATTGATCTTAGGCATTCTGTTAGGTATAAGATGGAATCACAAAGATTTAATGATTTGCATTTCTGTCATGGATAAATATGTTGAAATTTCCTTATGTTCTTCTCAGTCATTTGAGTTTAATCTATAGAGAACTCTTTGTTTAGACTTGTACCCCATTTTTAATTCAATTACTTGAGGTTTTCTTTGTATCTGTATTTTTAGATCTAACTTTTGAGGGGTATCCCTAGGGGTAGGAGGGAATCAGTTGTTATTGTCAGATGTTAGGAAATATTTGGGTTGGTTGGTTTGTGTGTGTGTGTGTGTGTGTGTGTGTGTGTGTGTTTGTGTGTGTATGTATCAGGGTCATAGCATATAGATCCCTAGAAGTCCCTATGTATCTTGCTTCATGACAATGTTTTTAGCTCAGATTTCAGAGTGCAAAGATGCTGCAATGAGCCACTACATTAGGCTATCCATGTAATTTTCGAGTTTATTGTGTTTACTGAAATATTCTATAACCAGCGAAGAGCCAGAATCTTTAATTTCTCACAACTTTATATGGAAAGGCAGTACCCTAAGAGACAGAACTTCAAAAAATCTTTGGGTAAAGACTTTTCTTAAGAAAATGTTCTGATAGCAAAATTGCATTAATACCATTCCATTGTAGAGTTATATTTCATAAACATCTTGTTAAAGAAAAAATAGGTTCATGAAATTGGTCTTTTGAAAATGAGTCTGTCTAGCCTTTACCAAAGAAAGTAGAAATGAATGTCCTTAACAATCAGTTCTTGAAGGGCTTTCTTTAAAAGCAAAGATTCTGTAACAGGTTTGTGATGAAGTTTTGAGCTTATTGTTCCGAGGGGAGAATATTACACAAGACTCTATTTCACAGTGCTTCTCTCAGGAAACTGAAGGAAAGCGCCTAACATCAGGTGTGTGGGATAGTTCCCTCACTAATACTACACTGCTCTCACTTTATAGCCTTGAAAGTGCTGTTTATAATCTCTGGACTTTACTGCCCTCAGTTGTAGAGAAGGCACCATGAAAAG
This sequence comes from Tokudaia tokunoshimensis, assembly GCA_036184795.1. Classification (NCBI taxonomy): domain Eukaryota; kingdom Metazoa; phylum Chordata; class Mammalia; order Rodentia; family Muridae; genus Tokudaia; species Tokudaia tokunoshimensis. The sequence goes on from BTHU01000023.1 coordinate 39,882,613, forward strand.
TTCCTGGTTTTTTTTACTCCACTTTCCTTCATTTACTAGAAGACTTTCCTAGGGAAAAAAATCAGTCTGGCAATTCCACATTTCTAGTGAACCAATGAAATATTTTTTCTAAACTCCTAAATATATTGATAGACTGGGAGGATGATAGATTCCCTATGAGCAACACTTGGAGACAAGCACTGATTTCTCCTTTTACTGTTTTGACCCTTCATATCAAGAAAACTTCTTTCATAGGTGAGTTCATGGATTCATATATTTTTCTCCATCCCACACTTTAGAACTCAAATATGGTACTGTACTATCTAATCTGCCTCCTTGCTGTAACTATTTTATTATAGTAAATTGTGTTTTAATAGAAATTTAGGAATTAATCATCCTATTCTATTATAAAATACATGGTATGAAGATAATTTTTTTTAATTTTATTTTATTTTCTAAGTTTTTTTATTTACATTCAAAATTATTTCCCCTTTCCTGTTTCCTCCCTCCCCAAAAGTCCCATAAGCCCCCTTCCCTCCCTCTTTTCCCCATTCAACCCCCTCTCGCTTCTCTGTCCTGGCATTCCCCTACATCCAGTCTTTCCAGGACCAGGGGTCTCTCCTTCCATCTTCTTGGAAATCTATTGATATGCTAATTGTGTCTAGGGTATTCCGAGATTCTGGGTTAATATCCCCTTATCAGCGACTGCATACCATGTGTGTACACTAGCAGCTTAATGGCACACCTGAAAGCCCTGGAACAAAAAGAAGCAAATACACCAAAGAGGAGTAGAAGGCAGGAAATCATCAAACTCAGGGCTGAAATCAATCAAGTAGAAACAAATAAAACCATACAAAGAATCAACAAAACAAGGAGTTGGTTCTTTGAGAAAATCAACAAGATAGATAAGCCCTTAGCCAGACTAACCAGAGGGCACAGAGACAGTATCCAAATTAATAAAATCAGAAATTAAAATGAAGCTAATTTTTACATTTTACATTTTTTTGTAAAATATTCTATCAAGAAACACTCAAACAATCCCAAATGGATTCCCCAGTCATTGCCATCCTTAGATACATTCATAATATTAAAAGAACAAAACAAATTTTGTGTTCTGGTTCTCATAAGATTGATTTCTAGAACAGCTTGTTACTGGTCAGCTCTAACACAATGGCATTTAAAGCAAATGTACAAAGTGAAGCCAACATGATATTTAATATTAAGGAAGGAGGAATCTGACAAAACAGGAATGTTTGTGCTAATGACACAGCATCCTGTCATTTCCAGATGACTCTACCAGGGATGTTACCATATATTTTGACTTTTCAAGAAAGGAAGGAAATCTAGATACTCAAGTAAAATGTTCTTGATTTTTAAGTATAAGCCAAGATACTTAAGTAACTTCCTTTTAAGCAAGCATATCTGTTGTCTAGGTGCGGTATGTAAGCTCTCATTCTGTGATTTCACACACACACACACACACACAACATATTGTGTCTGAGTTTAGCAGAATGGCTTCTTTTTCTAGAATTTCACTTTTAGGTTAACAAATGCCTTTTATAAAGATTCAGACTGTTTTACATTTTAGATACATACTATAAGATTAACCATAAATTTTGGGACAAGAGGATTTGAGCCTTCAGGAAAGTGGAGTAAGAAAACAGCAAGTTACAGCAAAGAGGCAGATTATGGAGGCTTTCAGGCTGAGGTTAGTTATTTTGTGTTCATGTCAACACCAAGTCATTTTTACACAGTAAGTTCTTAATATGTTTGACTCATGGGATTATATATTCTTACAAGTGATATTTTCAGCCACTTTGGCTCATGTCAGGCCCTGAGGCTATTTTGATCACACACCTGACTGGCATTTTCTTTGTGCCCAGGCATGTCAAAGGTTATCTTGTCTCAACAGAGTGCTTGCTGGTAGACTTTTATAGGTCCTATGCTGGTAGGCATCCTTCGTTACAACATCTCTTTCTTTCATCTCAGAAAAGTATAGAAAGCCTGTGGTTGACTGTGCCAAGTGTTTCCTAAGTGTTTATATATAATGGTTTGCTCTGCTTCATTTGCTCTTCTGTGTATAGGAATCATGTGCACTCATGGAAGGGGCACTGGCAGGGTGATGGATCAGGCTCTTTCCATGCTGTTCATGGCTCTTATTTCTATTGGAAACCCATAGACACAAATGAGTACATGGATAAACAGAGAGTAGTGTCACTGTTGATCCTTCCAGGTTCTTTGACTCTACAAAGGCTCTGTAAACTACAGTTAAGTCAAATACAACCTCCAAATTTCATCCCAAACAGAAAACAGAATTTGAAGGAGTCCAGGATGCCTGGCTTTTTACAGGAGCACTCTTGAGCAGTAATGTTCTCTATTTTACTGACTGCACAGAGTTGCTCACCTAATAAATTTAACTCATGTGCTATGGCATCTCCTTTATTAAGTCTGTTTCTCTTCAGGGTAGAGGGCTAGATTTAGGGCTATGATTATCCATATTCATAAGCCAAAAAACTTTTAAAAAATAGATAGCTACTTAACTTATATATCAATGTCTGACTAATTCACTGGCACTGCCCATGATAGAGATACCCACTCTCACTGAAGGTCATTGTGGGAATAGAAACCCAGGCCTTGGACATAGGGCTTATTTACTAAGGAAAAGGAGAAGCAAATGTTTCCTTACCCTGAGATGAAGCAGTTGTTATTATACACTTGTGATTTCTAAAGAGAGGCTTGCATGCTACTCCAATGAACAGAGAGAAGAGTTTGATTAAGAAGTGGGTCCTCGCTCTCTAATGAGCCATAAATATTTGTCATAGACATCAAGACAAAGATCTTTCTGTAATGAGAAGTTTCAGTGTACGTTATGTGGCACCTAGGTTTATGTAAGAATTTCTTCCATACCATGACACTGTAATTCTCATTCTCAAACACAGTAAGGTCAAGTCTCATCTCGTCCTTTTACTTCCACTAAAGTAGAGTGACTCATCAGGGAGAAAAAAGAGAGAGAACAGATTGTAGTCTGCTTGATGTGTCCATTTGTGCCTGCCTCTATACTCTGCATGACACTCTTTTGTGCCATCTTAAGGGACAACAAAATGTAGATGCCTAGTATTATCTGTTCAACAGGATCAGCTACACTTTTGAAAAATAGCTTGTGTATGTGCAGATAAGGAAGTGATAAACTTAGTTGTTTCCTAATTATTCTGTGTGATATACTATGAGAAGCATCAGTTGACAAGAAAAGACAATATTAGGCAAATGAAAGATAGAGGGATTCTTATCTCCCATATACATAAGGAAGTCACTGCTTCTATGAATAACCCTATCCATTAAGCTAATGTCAAATGATAGCTACTCTCTCCTCCTTGGACACCTCTAGACAATTTCCTTCAACTGCTAACCTGATAACTTCCATCCCACAAAGAATTTATACCCTACAACAGTTCATGTCTTCATTCACCTCTCTCTACTTAGCCAGATTACTCTTGGAATCCAAAATGACTAAGAAGCCTCACCAAATTTGCTCCCAAAGCTGTACATGCTCCCAGGCTATCAGGATAGCCTACCAATCTGAAACCTCAGTCACTTCCTTCCAACAGGCCACTGTGCAAATCATCCCCCATTTCTAGGTGAATCTTTCACCTGGAAATCACAGTTCAAATGTTTCACACTGACCACAGATAGCTTCTACTCCTACATCCCTGCCCCTCTTGCTGGGTATCTCAGGACACCTCTAGTTCAAAATGATTAATTTATAGGAGTCAGAACCATGGACCAGTTTACTGGCTTTAATAGCATAACTGATTACATCTCCCAGCTAGTAGGCCACTGGGACCGGTAGATGCTAAAAGGACAAACCGTTCAGCCTCTGAGACCCAGGCATCATCAGTTCTATTGGGTTCTGGTGTTTCATCAACCACAGACATGCTCTCCTCTTTGAAGAGTTGGTGGAGCTGTTTGTTGTTCTCTGTCACCCAACAAAAGTGCTCTGGGATGATACACTTCTTGTTGCTGATGTAGGGCTCCTTGGCAGCCTCCTCAAGAGTGTTGGATGTAAAATACATAAATACACCAACAAGGAAGACAAGAGTACAAGAATTCAGGCACTGGGGGTAGTTTTCTTGAAGAAAGCAGTCCAATCAGCTAACAGGAAATTGAAGCTCAGCTCTTGTGGAGTGGGATTGTCTTTGCCTTTTTCCTGCCACCATGCTTATTTGAGGGGTTTGGCCCAATTCTATTGCTCTTCAGGCCTGGGACTCTTAAAACAACCAGACTTCATAACCACCCATGAGTTTGCCTACACCCTCATAAATCAAGAGGGGACTTTGTGAACCTACACTTTGTGATGTTGTTGATACTCATGGAAGTCAGATGCTTACCATATTAGGAAACTGCATACCTTAGTGAATACATCCCTCTTTTCAAGTAAATCTAACATTCTGCTTGATTATTACCTTCTAATAGGTTTTGTATTAATGGTAAACATTTCTCTGTGTGATATAGCTCCTGGTTATGCATGAGACTGGTTTTACATTACCTGGAAACTGTACAATGCTATATAGGTTCTCATTCACCCTGATTTGATAAAACCTCCAGCAGAAACTTATACAACCTCTACATATGAGAAAATGAAACCAATTTTGCTTTCATTTCCATAGTTCCTATTCAGTATTCCTGCTTCTGTTCTTTGACTCACCTTTGACCTGGTTATTGAATTTGCCGACTCATTTAATATATCCTAAATATTTATATCACAAGTATTTAAATCTGTGCCCATATCTCTTTGAAAGTTTCATTATTTCTACACATTGTGGAGGACACACACTCATATATTTCACTGATTTACTCACTATGGCCTGGAATTGTCAATGACAGAATTATACCACCAAATCTGCCTACTATTGCTCTCACAGTGTATATGGAGTATACCAATTTGCTTTCAAAATTTTATTGCCTAAAGTAAGGAATTTCATATTATTATAATATACTTAAAATGCCAATCTCTCTCTCTCTCTCTCTCTCTCTCTCTATATATATATATATATATATATATATATATATATATATATATATAAAATATATATATGTGTGTGTGTGTGTGTATGTGTGTGTGTGCGTGTGTTGTTTTTATTATGCATGTATAAAATGTAATTTGATCACATTCTGTTTACAGTTGCACTATTTTTCTTTTTCTGGTTTCTGATTCGGTGTTCCTCTTTTGTTTTGATTCCGTTGCAGATGATAATTTATTCTGCATCTTTGATTACTATGTTTTAATTGTATAATGTTTTCTATTGAGATAAGTTTCATGTAACTATACCATATTACTATTTATACATAGAATGGGGTGTCCATTCATAGTGTAGTGGAACTATTAACATTATGATATTCTAAAATAATTTCATTATTCCATAAAAATTCTATATAAGCAAATAAAACTCCCCACCAAACCTTGAAAAAATTACTCTACTTTTGTTTCTGTGAGTTTGACTATGTTAGATAATTTATGTAAATAGGACCATATAAAGACCATTTATGGCCTTCAGTTTGGCTTCTTTCATTTCATATGTTTCATGTTTTCATGTTTCACCTGTGTCATGGAATATAATAATACTTCATTTTGTGACTAGAAAATATCCAGTTAGATGAATAGATTATGTTTTATTCACCATTGTAGTATATATTTGATGCTTCTGCACTTTGCTTCTAAAATGTTCTGTTATGATGTTCTCCTGTATACAAGTGCAAATGCTTGTTCATGTTGTGAGACTTTATTTTGTGGTCAGACCTTTGGTATTAGCTATAAGTAGATATTTTTCCATCTCTGAGAGAGAAAGAATAATCTGGTTTGTCAGAATTTTCTTTAATTTTTCTATTTTTTAAGATCAACATAGAGCAGAATATCACAGTCTTAGTAAGGAATCAGCTACTGAATATATCTGTAATAGAGAACTTTACTATTTTTGTGTATATATTTGACCATAGCTAACACTTCTAAAATTAAAAGAAAATTATCTAGGTTTCTTGGCTTTCTACTAGTTGAACTTAAAGTGTTCAAATACATCAGATTTATTCCATAATGTAACATATCTTACACACACACACACACACACACACACACCTGATTTCATAATATATCAGAGTATAAAGTAAGCTTCTCAAAGACAAAACTTTATGAAACATTTATTTGAAAATTTCCATGAAGTCTTCTGTATACAAAGGTGACTGCAATTTAATTTGAGGGATTAATGGATTTGAAAATTGTGTTCCCCTTCTCTTTTGACCACTGGTCATACAGACATCATCGAAGCAGAAATGTTACAGAAATGAAACCAAATATATGTGAAAGTTTGCTGAAAAGTCTCAAACAGCAAGAGCAGTATTGAACACAATAGTTTTTGCTATAAAGATTTTAATATAAAATATCTGGGCCATAAAATATAAGCAAATATTAATAAATAATAATGGTCAAAATGGTAGAAGTATTAGTGATGTCAGATAGTATTGTTGTATTAGCCAAAAATAGGCAAAATAGTTCCATTGTTAGTCTTCTTTTTGTATGCTATATTGAGTAAGACATTATTTCTGAATGTTTGTATATGTACATCTGTTCTTATATTGGAAGGTATTGACACTGGAAAATTACAGCTTGAGTAAAAATTTCAACCTAGTTACAGCAACATAGGATAAATGCCAGATAGTTAAGATTCTCTCTTGTGTTCTAAAGAGATTCTTTATAACCAAGCTCCAATGTTGGGCCAGAAAATGTAAAATTGAGGATCTTCAAATTTTACTCTTACTATTAGGAAAAAAACGTCTCATATTTCTATCAGAAATAATTTGAAGCAGAATGAGACAAGTCACTATTACATTTTCTCTCATTAAAATTTTTACAAGAACTTATATGTGTAAATGTTAGAGGTAGAAAAAGACAAATATTTCCCAGAATACCTATGATTATATTAATTGCAAATATAATAAAAAAAAATGACTTTGAAGTGAATGCTGTAAGGTGAGTGGACTAATAGCATTTCTAAATTCAAAAGTAACATGTCAGAGGTGAGAATGATAGAATGTAACAGATCTGCTTTGGCTACATGCTTCTGCTCTCTTATTGGGAGTGTACTTTGTGGTAAAAAAAAAATCCTGCATGGAATCCAAAATAAAGATGTGTTTTGAATGGAATGCTCTTCTTACCTGCCTTTCAACATTTTCTGTGTGCCTACAGTAAAAATATTATTATTTACTGGTGGCAGGCAGGCATGATTGTTTCTAACCATGTAAATAAAAGAGCTGTCCAATGACTCACAGACTTTGCAAATCCAGTATTGCTTATAAACTCAGAGTTGATTCACAAGATAGCTCATGATAACTATTATCAGAGGAGCAACAATTTTCATAATAAATAAAATGCTCTGTTGTGTTCTTTTTACTACACATTCATGGTGACTAGTTAAATTTTCCTTTGTCCCAACATGATCATTATAAGGATTTTCCCATATCAGTGTTGTGAGAATGAGGATAGAACACAGGTATCTGATCACAGCAAGTCCCATTTTCATTCTTGACTTTTGTATTCCCTGTTTTCTTGAATAAGGCAAATGTAGAGGGATACTATATGGAGATACTAATAAACGACAAGCATTTTCCTCTGAGCATTAGAAATTTGATTGCCTTGATTAACTTAATTATAGCATGGTATATAAAATGAGGAAGATTGTAATCCAGTTTATATAAATAACAAGCTTCCATCTATAATTGGTCTGTAAATATGTGTGATTATTGATAAAGATCCATAGACTTGGGACAGATGCAATTCACAGATTCTGCTCATAATGCGCCATACATAATGAGGTTTAGATGCCAAATTCTCCTCATTCTCATTCTTTCAGCTGCCAATGCAGGTGGTGCTTACCCCAAATCCATTTTCCCCCAGGATCACTACAATTACTGCTTATGCAGAAAAAAAAAATCTCTTTATACTTGACTTAGACTGACATTTCCAATGTGAAGGTCTGTCTTCTGCAGGATTTATATTCCTTTCTAGTATAATACTGGCACTTTGGATGAAGCATAGGATTCCCCATTAATGAACAAGTTTTATTGTAAAGCTAGTACTATGCCAGTTTAAACATCTAACTTGGTCCAGACAAAGATGATTTAGGATGTGCATTTTTGTGTTTTTCCTGGTCCTTTCAAGCTTTCATAGTCAGCTGTCGTCTTTGCCCTTTCCGACTTTATACTTCTGCTTGATTTCAAACACATGGAGATTCTTACTCTACTATTTCACATCTGTCACAAGAAATTGTTTTAGTACCTGTTTGTTAGTGAAAATGGCAGAACTAGGACTTGGCTGGTATACAGATTTTACTGAAAAGTAACTGATCTTCTCAAATAGCGTGAAATGTTAACAGAAGACTTAACAAAAATGAAAGGTTATGAAAATCTATATGAAATGATACAATTTTCCAATTTAGGTAAAATATTATAGTTGACAATTGAATACAGATGACATGAAATAACAGAGTAGGCATTCATTTGGGTGAAAGGTTAAGTGAGTATAGAAGGATTGGAGAGATAAGGTACTGGGTTAGATAGCCAAAACTAAGACTAAGGGAAGGAAATCTATGTATCTAAGGGAATCCAGTAATTTGTAAGTTGATCTCTCTCTCTCTCTCTCTCTCTCTCTCTCTCTCTCTCTCTCTCTCTCTCTCTCTCTCTCTCTCTCTCTCTCTCTCATATGTGCATGTGTGTCTGTGTGTCTGTGTAAAACAAAGCTTAAGAAGAAATGGCTTGCATGGGGAGACATTCTCAAAAGTCATTGTTTATTAAATCAAAATCTCAATGCCATGTGAGTTATTGGACAGATAGGCCACAGTGTCTCCCCAAATAACATGGCTATACAGGTTATTTTCTTTGTCCTCAGTTGCTTATCATAACTTAGAAGGCAATACCCTACTGCTGAAAATATTACTTAATGTGTATGAAGGACAAAGAAATCAGCTTTAAACTGTCCAAGAAACTTTCTCATTGTTTACAACTTACATATTGTGAAAGGTGCTAAGCAGAGTACTAGAGGAGAAAATACATCAGTGATCTTATCCAGCAAAGAACCCTACATGCTACAACACAGATCTACTTACAAGATGTTTCTTCTTCTTGGCATGAAGGTTATAAAGTGGGTAATCATCATGTTCTAACTGTAGATGAGGCCTGCTTCAAGGAGGGATTTTATGTCTGGTACTATAAACATTGTCAAAAGCCCATGAAAACGATAGACTTTAGGGGAGAAAACAGCTATTTCTATTTGCTAAGTGGCTATGCTGTCAAAATACATTCTACATATTTATGTTTATTGCCAATGATGTCTGCTGTTCTAAACTTTTGTCACAGAGGTCTAATTTTGCATTAGATAGTACAAAGACTCATAACTGTTCAAAGTATTGAGTACAAATAACTCCAACTATGCAGATGTGAGTAGATTATCTCCTTATACCCCACACTGCAAGGTTCAGTAACTTCGCTGAAGATGGGGCAGAAAAAGAGAGCCAGAAAATGTGGAGAACTATGAAATGCTAACGTATACATATGCCATAGCTTTTGCACAGCAGCTATAGTGACCTGCTTAAGACCTTCAGTAAAATCAACTAAAATTCCAGAATGGAGGGGAAAAGGGTTGTCAAGGCTCCACCTCAGCCACTGCCAGAGAAACTATTGGCAGTTGATTGCTGTTAAAGAATTATTTTCCTTTGGGTTTGTGGCCACAGGTAGTTTGTTCACACATCATTGGAATGCTACATATGTAGGCAATCCTCTAATGTAATCAGAGGTTATTAACAATGAATATAATAATAAACTATGAAAGTGATAATATATGGCACTAAAGTGCATTGTAGTGAGGTAGTAGTGGATGATTCTGATTAATATACATTGTATGAATGTGTTCAACTTTGAAAGATCAAAATACTTTTAAATCTTTTTTTAAAAATTGTAATTCTTTATTTTCATTTTCCCCCTAATTATGCCAGTTGTGTTTAATTTTACTGTAGGTCTCTGGGCTATCTAAACTTACCTTCCTGCCTACCCCCTCAAATTAATGAAATGATTGGTTATTCTGGTATACTTATAGAGTGATACCTTGATCAATCATCACCAAAAAGGCATGTTTCTGAAACAGATGTGAGCCGGTTCAGAGATCCACACCCGGATGCAGAATGAGTGAGAGATTTTGCCACATCCCTCTTCTCAGACATCAGAGAACCCCATGGAAGAGGAAGAAGAAAGATTCTATAATTCAGAGGGAATGGGAAACGTGGCCCACCAAATAAACAAAGCTTAAGCAGGGCTTATATGAGCTCGCAGAGACTGAAGCAGCAAATATTGGGCCTATATGGATCTGTACTAGGTATTTTGCATATATGTTATGGATGTTAGCCAGATTTTTTTTTTTTTTGTGGGACTCATAACAGTGAGAGTGGGTGTGTATCTCTGACTCTTTTGCCTGCTTTTGGGATTGTTTTTGTCCTGTTAGTTTGATTTGTTCAGCCTCAATATGAGGGGCATTTGCCTTGTTTTATTGTGTCTTGTTTTGTCCTATTTGGCTTTTATCTCTTGGAAGCTTATTCTTTTCTGATGAGGAAAGGGAGGGGTAGCAGGTGATGGGAAGCATGAAGGGGAAGTGAAACAGTGGTGGGGGAATATTGTATCAGAGAAGAATCCCATTTCTACAGAAATTAAAAAAATAAAAATAATTTGTGATTTCAGAAATTTTGCATAATTAGTATTTATTTCATTCTGTACAATTTTGGGGTTGTATTCTAAGAACAAACAAACACACACATACACTAACAAGATCAACATCAAAATAAGAAGGAATAACAATCACTGGTCATTAATGTCTCTCAATATTAATGAACTCAATTCCCCAATAAAAAGGCACAGGATAACAGAATGGATGCAAAAATATTATCCATCATTTTGCTACATGCAAGAAACACACATAAGCAATAAAGATAGATATTACTTTGGAGTAAAGAGATGGAAAAAGTTTTCATGTCAAATGGACCCAAGAAGCAAGATGTAGTAGTCATTCTAATATATATTTTAATAGGATTTCCAACCAAAATTAATCAAAAGTGACGGAGGACACTTCATACTCATAAAAGGAAAAAAATCTACTAAGATGATTTCTCAATTCTGAACAACTATTCCCCAACTGCAAGGGCACACACATTTTTAAAAGAAACATTGCTAAACTTTAAATCACACATCAAGCCCCACACATTAATAGAGGGAGACTTCAACACCCTTTTCTCACCAATTGAGGGGTCATCCAGACAAAAACTAAACAGACAAATAATGAATCTAATAGACATTATGAATTATGGAACTAACAGATATGTTTAGAATATTTCATCCATACACTAAAGAATATACCATTTTCTTAGCACCTCATGGGTCCTTCTCCAAAACTGACCATGTAGTCAGTAACAAATCAAGCTTCAACAGATAAAAGAAAATTGAAATAACATCTTTTATCTTATCAGAACACCAAGGATTAAAGCTGAACTTCAACAACAACAGAAAGTCTACAAACTTGTGGACCTTGAATAACACTATACTCAATGATATCTGGGTTTCTGAAATCAGCTCTGAGGCCAAAGGAAAATAAAGAAGACAACACGCTTTGCTTGCGTTATGGTCCTTGGAACTTTCTGCAGAGAAAATAAAAGTTGTACATGCTTGGGGGTCATTCCTTCTGGACCATGCTAGCTTTTTTAAAAAATAATTAATTAATGTATTTTTTACACTTAATATTTTATTCTGTTCCACCCTGACTACCCTCTGACTACTCCACATCCCATACCTCCTCCCTACTCCCTGTCTTCACATGGATGACAATATATAGGCAGACATGTTGCTGGAGGAGGAGCTGTGAGTTCTACATCTTGATCTAAAGACAACCAAGAGGCTCCTGGATTCCAGAGCCAGTTAGGAAGAGACTCTGTTTTCCACACTGGGTGAAATTTGAGCACTAGGAGCCTTCAGAGTCCACATACATAGCCTTAGAAACATGATGTTTTGGGATTTCTATGGGACCCCTTCGGTCAACGAGTCAATTAAATGAAACCCAATTCCAATATTGGAAGCCTCATTTGATAGCAGGAGACAGCCAGTTAGGATTCTGTCTTTCCCATTATCAGGAGAACTCATTTGAATCACTTTCATGTCTTTTAGAAACTTTTTTTCCAATTCTCTAAGTTTCCATACCACCCTCCCAAACAAAAAGCCTGAACAACTCCATCCAACTCTCCCTATATTCTCTCCCTGCATTGCACCACTCCCAACCTAATTATCTTATTCCTTTCCTCACCTACTCGCAACCTGCCCATAAAATTGATTTTATTTATGCTTCCCAGAGGGATCCTTGCATTCTCCCTCCTATTACCCTCATCTTTACCTAATCTTTCCAGATCTGCAGATTGTAGCTTGGCTATTATTTAATTAACAGCTAATATCTCCTTATAAATGAATATCTGACATACTTATCTTACTGAATCTGGATGATATTTTCTATTTTCATCTATTTGTCTGCAAATTTCATGATGGCATTAAAAACAGCTGAGTAATAAATGTTCTGTTGTCTAAATGTACCACATTTTCTACATCCATTCTTTTGTTGAAGGACAGCTAGGTTGTTTCCAGTTTCTATCTATTATGAATTAAGCAAAAATGAAGCTGGCTTAGCAAGTGTCCTTGTAGAAGAATGGAACATCCTTTTGGGTATATGCCCAAGAGTAGTATAGCTGGATCTTAGGGCAGACTGATTCTAAATTTTCTGAGGAACCATCATATTGCTTTCTAGAATGACTATACAAACTTGTACTCTCACCAGCAATGGAGGAGTGTTCCCCCCTGCTCTATACCTTGCCAGCATGAGTTGTCACTTGTGTTATTGATACTAACTCTTCCAGCAGAAGTAAGATGATATATCAAATTAGTTCTGATTTGCATTTGCTTGATGTTTGAAGGTGTTGAACATTTAAGTATGTCTCAGCCACTTGAGTTGCAAAGTTATACAACCACTCTGGAAATCAATCTGGAATATCCTCAGAATATTGGAAACAGATGTACCTCAACACCCAGATATACAACTCTTGGGCAAATATCCAAAAGATGCCCCACCATGCCACAGGGTCATGTGTTCCACCATGTTCATAGTGGCCTTATTTTTGATAGTGAGAATCTGGAAACAACCCAGACATCCTAGAAAGGAAGAATGGATACAGAAAATGTGGTTCATTTACAAAATGGAATACTATTCATCTATTAAGAATGAGGACATTATGAGTTTTGCAGGCAAATTGATAGAACTAGAAAATATCATCCTGAGTGAGGTAATTCAAACCCTAAATAACATGCCTAATGTGAACTCATCAATATCTATCCACTTATTATTAAGAAAAAAAGCACCAAATAATCAGGATACAATACACAGTACTCAAGACAGCTAACAAGTGGAAGGGTCAAAGTGAGGATGCTTCAATCCTGCTTGGGAGTTAAAAGAAAACAATTGGGTTAGGGGGAGCAAAGGGATGAGTAAGGTAGGGACCTGGGTTTGAGAGGGGACATGGAGGGGAAGAGAAGAACATAATATTGGGGAAAACAGGAGTGAAGCCCTGAGGGCCAGCAGAAATAATGGAAACAGGCAGCCTCAGGAGGTAGGAGGTGCAGAGAATCTCTAGTCTTCTAATCTTTCAAAACAGTTTTTTTTTGAGAATGTCACACATGTTTACTTTCCTTATACAGCTTCTGACATTCTGTTACCATCAAACTATACATGTATACTTTATTTGAGATGCCCCAAACTCACCAGTAGAGAAGTTTCAGAGCTCATCCCATTTAAAACTAGAAGCGAAGAAAACAATCAAAGAATCAATTAAAAGATATTTTAAATAGATTATGTGCACAACTATCTTGAAAACTGTAGAAATAACTGGAGATGAATGAGTGAAAAACTTTACTGGAATGTATCCAAGTGTCCATCCATATCCTAACTTGCTTTCCTTATTGGGATTGTAAAAAAACAAAAAAATCATTATTTATGCAATATTTCAGATGATCTCACTTGACGTCATTGGAATACAAGCAATATCTGGCATTTTCAGGAAAATAAATTTGAAATCCAGGAAGGCTCTTCCATTATTTCCACAATTTGTGGCATTTTTTTTCATGTTACATGCTGTCATCATTGTGAAAAGATATCCCTGTAAACGAATTTTTGAATTTATTCTTTGAATAAGCTCAAGAATTTTAGAGGTTCTTTTTTTAAAGGTGGAAAGTCATGATAAAACAAAGCTGGAGACCTCTTATTGATTAGAAATGACAGAAGGAGGGAGGGATATGGAGTAACAGTGCAGGAAGAGAAACAGAGACAGGAATCAGAGGTTTTGATAAGCAGTAGAATGAATGAATGAATTAGTGACTTTTGAACTTAAAGCATATTTTGTATGTTAGACTCAAAATTATAAGCACAGGTAATAATGTAAAAAGTTACAAATACATGCTTTAAATACCTTAAAATAGGAAATATTTTCCAGTCCAAAAATTTGAAGGTGAGTAATTTAACTCTTCAGATTCTTCTCTAAGCTTACAACAGTATATACAGTTTTAGTTTCCTATGACAGGGGAAGAAATGGGATATAGAGCATTATATCTACATTTGATTTCGCCTCCAAAGATGATGTCACATTTTTCATAATTTTAATTTCTATCTGTTATCTTGAGCCACTCTGGAGGAAAATTTTGATTATCAACTTGACAGAATTTGAAATCATCCAAGAGATAAAACTTAGAGCATATCTATGAAGATATCTACAAAGGCTCAACTGAAAAACCCTTCCCCATTGGGGACAACACCCATCCCTGGACAACATCCATCTGGATGAAACCAAAATGGAGAATATATGTGGAGCACAAGCTATCATCTGTTTCTTTCTTAGCTGCCTCAAACATCTGCTTCCTGGGTCTTCTGAAAGAGGAATAATGCTCTTACCCATTGAGTAATCTCTAGTCAGCAGTAGTTTTCAAAATCCCCAAAATACTATAGTTATCTCCTTACTATATTACCTTTATAAACTATAATTTTGGAGCTACCTGCAATAATTTAAGGTGATTATTCAATTAGAATGATGTCTACATCATTTGATTAAAGGTAGGTACTTTCAATTACCTTGATTTAATTTTCCTTCTTTGATAAGTGAATAGTAGGTCAAATATTCCTTAGGGAAGTAAATCTCAGATCAGAGTGGTTTTGATTTCCACCTTGATCCCAGAGGTATTTGTCAATATCTTTATACATTTTGCATTGTCAAAACTGGAGGGGTTTGTGCAGTTCTTTTAGTAGTTTAAGGCAAGGATATGACTAAATAGCCTACAAAACTCAGGATAGTATTCCAAAATAAAAACATTGCTTAAGCCAGTGGATCTCAACATATGAGTCATGTTCCTTTTATGGGTTACATACCAGATATCTTGTGTAGCAAATATTTATCTTACTGTTCATAACAATAGCAAAATACAGTTGTGGAGTAACAACAAAATAATTTTTGGTTGGGATTACCACAACATGAGGAACTGTATTAAAGTACTGCAGAATTAGGAAGGTTGAGAATCCCTGTATAGGCTCTAAGTGTGACTCTCAATAATGCTGATGTTTGGAAATTTTTGGTTAACATTCTTTTTGTCCCTAAAACACAGTGAGCTACATCTTAGTTTATCATTATGTCATTTTTTATCTTGACATAGAATCAGTAAATTATAGTACCATAAGAAATTAACTTACATGATAGCTTGTTATATTTCCATTAAAATGGTGAGGTACTGACAGTCAGGTGATGGTCAGTTAAGGTATATTTTCTCTGTGTGGACACATAGTCTTTATAAACTAGATTGCAATAAACTGCTTTCTGATCTAAAACAATGTAGTTTTAAAAATGAAACAAGTAGAGATTATGAAATGAACTTTAATACAGTGTTAATTTCTTCAACATGAAATGCTGTGGTCAAAATATTTACCACGTGTTTTCTAGCACAAAAGAATCACCTTCATTTTTTTACAAAGTTATATGAAATATTTCCCATCTGAATCTTTATTTCAGTAACTGAAAAATTAATTTAATGTTCTAGTTTTTTCCTCTTTATAGAGGAGTTTGTCAGTTGTAACTGTCATGTTACAGTTTTAGGGAAAATTGACCATATTAAAAGGAGCTGTGATTAGAAGTTCAACTGCTCTGTTTACTTCAAGTGATTCTGTTTTAACTTTAACTTACCATATGTCACAGTCATTCTGAATTGCATGTGTTTAATGTGCTATTAAAAATTAAATTAAATGATGTAATGGTACATTTTCTAGCTCTATATTTCATCCATCATGTAGCTCAATAGCCTTATAATTAAGAAAAATAAAGAGCCAAATATGAATGTAAATGAAGAAGAAAATATTATTATATATTTGAATGAGTTCTATATATGATAGAAAGAATCACATTATTCAGAACTGTTATAATTAAAAACAAGAAACACACGAATGAACAAACTATTTTGGGCTAATCATAAATCACCTGAAAGTAGATAGTGAAAGTGAAATAAAAGCAAAAGTTGGGGTAAGAATCTTTGTAGCTCATGTTGGCTTTAATTAAAGAAATATATTATATATTTGTATTTTTAGACCATTATACATAACACCAGGTTTTGTTGTAAAATTTTGTAAAATTTATTTTTATTGATTCTTCTCCCTACTTTTCTCACTCCTCTTTTATCATTCCACCCATCTTTTGTAAATTCTTTTGTGAGTTCATGTATCACATGTCCTAGAGCACTTCCTCAACAACTCATTTTCTCCTTCTCATGGTCTCTGTTCTAGTTTCATACCCTTGATCTATCCTCACTCACTCTCACTTTATATACAGATTTCTATATTCATGAATTAATATAAATAAAATAAAATTGGTAAATCTAAAGAGCTGTTAATTTGGCAAAATATATTAGACTGAGTATTTTGTCCAGACACAAAATAATAATGCATAACAATCTCTGAATTAGCAAATAGAAAGTCCTTTAACCCTATATTCATCATGGGAGCATTTAGGGGTTTAAATTTTGTGTATCTGTTCCACCTGCAATTTAATATTTTATTATCATATTTCTTTATGATAAGCAGTACTTTACAAATTTAACTTTGAAGATAAATAATGGCATTCCTTTACATTAGATAGAAAATACAAAATATTAGTATTCAAAACACGTGTTTCTTAAATTTCTTATTATCTAAATAATGGTCTGGTAACTGTCATAGGTAATTTCTAGAATTCTTGATAATTTTTGAAGCAAAATATTCACACATCTTTTAAGAATAGTGTTAATTCATATTATCTCCTATATAAGACACAACTCCTTTCTTGTTTTAAGTAACAAAATATGTTTTTATTGGATATTTTCTTTTTTGCATTTCAAATGTTATCCCCTTTCCTGGTCTCCCCACAGAAGCCCTCTCCTTCCCCTGCTTCTCTGAGAGTATTCTCCCACCCACCCACCCACACACTCTGCCTGCCCACTCTGGTATTCCCCTACACAGGGACATCGAGCCTTCACAAAACCAAGGGCCTCTCCTCCCATTGATGCCCAACAAGGCTATCCTCTGCTACAAATGCAGCTGGAGCCATGGGTTCCTCCATGTGTACTCTTCGATTTGTGGTTTAGTCCCTGGAAGCTCTGAGGGTACTGGTTGGTATACACTATTTTTCCTCCTATGGGGCTGCAACCCACTTCAGCTCCTTGGTTCCTAGCTGCTCCATTGGGAATTCTATGCTCAGTCTGTTGGTTGGCTGTGAGCCATGGGTATTTGATCCACCTTTTAAGAAAAATCAAGGTATCTACACTTTAGTCTTCCTTCTTCTTGAGCTTCATGTAGTCTGTGAGTTGTATCTTGAGTATTCCAAGCTTTTGGGCTAATATCCACTTATCAGCAACTACATACCATGTGTGTACTTTTGTGATTGGGTTGCCTCACTCAGGATGATATTTTCGAGTTACATCCATTTGCCTTGAAATTCATGATGTCTTTGTTTTTAATAGCTGAGTAGTACTCCATTGTGTAAATGTACCACATTTTCTGTATTCATTCCTCTGTTGAAGGACATTTGGGTTCTTTCAAGATTTGGGCTATTATAAATAAAGCTGCTATGAACATAAAAAAAAAAAAGAATAGTGTTAATTATCTAGCCAAGTTTCAGTACAAAGTCTCAGATTCATTTTTCATTTTTTTGTGTATGCTTGTGTTTCTGTGTGTGTATGTACACATGTGAATGTGGATATCCAGAGTCCAAAATAGTGTGTTAGATCCCCTCAAGCTGGAGATGGCTATGAGACTCACTGTAGTTGTTGTGAACCAAACTTGTATAGTGTCGAAGAAAAATACATACTCTTATTGTTATCTGACCATATTTCTAAAATTCCCAAGCATCTATTCTTGGGGTCTGTACTCTTTTTAGAAATCTAGAAATGTATACAGAATACTAACAGAGACATAGCTGCTCCATTAAATAATATAATAATTTTGGCTTCTTTGTCAAAAGTCAAGCCTCTATATGTGTGTGGGTTTATATCTGGGTCTTCAATTCTATTCCATTGGTCATGCTGCTTATCTCTGTACCAATAATGTCTATATTTTTATCACTATTGCTATGTAATACACCTTGGAGTCAGAGATGATGTTAAATGGTTAATTTTGACTACCAAAATATTATTTGTGAGACATCTTCTGGAATAATATAGTCTTATATTCATAAAACAGCTTACTTTAAAATACTCTTTAAATATTGAAATAAAACCTAAAAACAGTAACAGATCCATCTAAATTTCTTGAATACGATCTTGTTTATACTCCCCAGTTTTCTTTTTTTTCCTTTCTGTATTCATATCAGATCATTATTTACTCTAATTTTTTCCATAGATAGTGTTAAACAAATATGAAAAATCTATAGTTTTACACTTAGTGAAAACACACACACACACAATATTTAAGTTACTTTTCATCTATCATTCTGTAACCCATTACCCCTAATCTTGGTGTCCAAAACCAACAAATATTTATTTCATGGTGTATGTTACTCAGGATTTATAGAATATCTTAGTTGTATTTTTATGTTTGATTCAGTCATACATAAATTGCTAATAAAACTTCTTTCTGAAAACTTGATTTCTCCCAATAGAGGTCACTTAGTGTTTATAAATAAAAGACAGTTGTGCCACTGCAATACTATAATGTAGTCAATGTTAAATTATATCCAATTTAGAGGCATTTTATGCACACATGAAGGCCTCATTATAACCTTAACAATACAATTTTTCACATGAAGAAAACAAGTCTTTTAAAGTTTCTTTATTCTGTGTTGCATCTGTCTGGCACTCCCATAGTGAGTTCAATGCACACTGTCTTTTAGTGACGATATACCAATTGTAAATATGAAGAGGAATAAAACAAATAAAGAGGAGAGGAAAATTTAGTGTCCGTTAACTGATTAATATGAAATGTTTACATATATGATTTCCATTAGTCAAGTCCATGCTCTTGTTCAATAAGGACATTTTACAGTTCCTAGGCCAAAATTATTTCCCCCTGGTAATATTAAATCATCCAATAATAAGTAGAATCATGTCAACAGGAAAGCTAAAGTTATCTCCTCAAACTAAGCACTTAGATGATAGGTGGAAGTCATTATATCCTGATTTCTTTAGCTTCACTTTCTGTGGTGGTTTGATTAGGTCTTGTTGGAATAGATGCACTCTTGCTGGAGAAAGTGTATCACTGGGTTTGAGATTTCAAATGTACAGGCCATGTCCAGTCTCTCTCTCTCTTCATACTGCTTGCAGATCCACATGTAAAACTCTCAGCCGCCTCTCTGTCTGTGTGCCTCCATGCTTCCTACCACCACAACAATAGACTAAACCTCTGAAATTCATGTAAGTCAGCCCGAAATAAATGTTTTCCTTTATTAGATTTGCTATTATCATGGTGTTTCTTCACAGCAATAGAAATGTTAAGTCAATTTTCTATCTTACTTTCTTCCTAAATGTTTTTTTTTTTTTTTGTATTTTTATTTTCTTTCCACCTTAGGGAATAAAAAAGACAGGAATTCATGCTTCTTATAAAATCACTGCATTTTTATGAAAAGCTCTCAGTCATATGTATTAATTTCTTCTTAACTTAGCATTTTGAGGCATATATTTGTAATAGTAGTTATTCCGCGAGCAAGTCAAGGACTTAGAAAAGGGTACATCAAGTGTAATCTAAGCATTTAAATTTCTACCTTACAACTGTATGTAATTTCAAGTAGTTCCATTTGCAGTGAAATAGAAAAAAAACACAGAGGGGGTGGGTAAATATTGCAAGTAGTATGGCTAACTTGAAACTTTATTACGCAGGCTTCATTGTGACTTTTATGCATCTTTAAACATATATCAAGTGAATCTGTGTACATTTTCTTTGATTATCACATTAAACATTGAGTAGCAGAGTAGTCAATATATTCCAAGACTTGGAATCCGAAAGAAAATATGATTTCACATTTTATTCATATCATTACTGAGTGCCATTGGGCAAAGCATGTTAACCTGGAAGTATTTATCTGCAAAGTAGGGAAATTCCTCAATTTTTTATTGTTGTCAAAAAGACAAAAACTTATTTACTTTGCCTAATAATGTGTAATGCTTAGGAAGTCTGCTATAAGCCTTCTCAGTGTCCATTTGGTTTTTCAGTAATAATTGCTTCTCGACCATTTGACTAAGATCAAGTGTGGTTTTTCACTAATAGATAATTTTTGCTTTCTTGGGAAACTGGGAGAAATAAAGATATCACTATTACTTCTTAGGAGATTAGCTCTTGAATCTTACTATGTGTGCCCAATTACTACTTATGCCAATTTAATTACACAGAGTATGTGCTAAAACCTAAACCTCATAATACCTTGTCTATTGATATTGTACTTCTTTAGGTTTTGCAAGGTAACCATATTGTTGAGGTATCATGAAAAAAACTTTCCTAACATTTTCATGATGCATAATATCACAACATACTTTTTGGCCATCAGGTTTATAGAACCTTTTTCCCCTCTTCTAACATGTACTCTTACCCTTAGGTTAAGAAGGCATGTTGTAAATGTATTCATTAGGGCTAGCTACCTCATAAATAGTTGTTCTTTGCAATTTGATCTGTTGTAATTTTCTTTAATGATATCTATATTCTGCAATGAGATGCTTATTTGCTGAGGGTTGTCTTAATATTATTGTACCACAATAGCTAATACTCAGGGAGGAGGTTTGGAGATATATATATCCTAAACGCTTGTTATATATATTATGATTTCACATTTTATTCATATCATTACTTAGTGCCTTTGGGCAAAACATGTTAACCTGGAACTACGTATCTGTAAAGTGGGGAAATTGCATGGAAGTCACAATGAAGCCTGCGTAATAAAGTCTTAATTTAGCCATACTGCTTGCAATGTTTTCCCAACCCCTCTGGGTTTTTTTCTACTTCAGTGCAAATGGAACTACTTGAAATTACATGCAGTTGTAAGGTAGAGATATAAATCCTTAGATTACACATGATTTGCCCTTTTCTAAGTCCTTGACTTGCTCTCTGAATAACTACTGTTTATATATATATATATATATATTTATATATATAAAATCTAAAATTTTCCCTCAAGTATCACCCAAATTCCTATATTATTGCTGAAAAATAGGAGAAATGGAAGTCAATTGCACTCCCTCACTACAAAGCTGTAGAAAATTATTTTTCAAGAAAGAATAAACTATTGAATGTTTATAAAAATCTAAGTGCATATCTAATTGCTTCTTACAAAGAGTTAAGATTAAGGTTCTTGCTATAAACAAATATTCAAGGAAAAAACTAAAAAGTTGCAACAAACATATTATTGGATAAAACTAGGAATGAACATACTAAATGGAAATGTGATTTGAAACCTGATAATCCACCTGAGATCATAATATAATTTGCTACTTGGCTTATAGTATAAAAAGCAAAGTTCAGGCTTTCAACTGTACTCAGATAAAATCCCACGTGACCTACCTTCACTGGATAAATGAAATATAGTGATGAACCTGACTCATATGTGCTCTTAATATCTACACACAACACTGTCTGGATGATAGGGCAAAAATGCAGTCTCAGCTGCTCAGTAAAAAATGACATCCATCACAGACATTTCTAAACAACTAGAACATTAACTAATGTAAGTAGCTACATTATTTTAAGAAAGAATATATGTGGATCCATTTTAACCACGAAGAACAATGGATTAAAATAAGCATATGGAAATGAGTAAATAATGGAAGGGAAACTGCTCTTGAAAACAGGAAAAGAGTAGAAAATTTTATTGCATATTTTATTTATTCACTGAGAATTTCATAGACATATACAATATATTTTGATTTTACTGTTTCCCAAGATCTTCCTCCAAGTCTGCCTAGTCCTTCCAGTTCAAAAAGTCTTCATCCTAACTTCATTTTCTGATTAAAAAAAAACAAACAAACAAGAAAAACCCACTGAGAGCAATTGTACTTGCCAGTATTTTCATGGGTAGGTTTGTTCACTGGAGTATGAGCAACCCACCAGGTGCCATATCCCATGAAGGAAAATGATTCAACATCTCTCAGTCAACTGACAGTTGCTCTAATAGAGTTTAGGCTTCATGGACTTCTTGCCCACCCTTGCTGTGATGTTAATTTACTTGATCTTGTATAAGTATTATGCTGCTTAATAATAGCTGCTGTGAGTTCATGAATAGAGTAAACCTGTCATGTCTAGAAGACACTAATTTGACACAGTTATAATTAAGCACTGGGAAGAGTTGAAAAAATGTTAACCATGTAAAGAATGACATTAAAAGAATTCTATCCAAATAGAGAATTTTATACATGGCTATTCAATATTGTATTGTAGTTCATAACTTCCACAGGAAGCAAATAACATATTCAGAGTGAACCAATATTATGCAATGAAACAGAAACATATAGAATAATTTTATTGCTTTCAAAAGTGATATTATGGTATGCCCTCATCATATAAAATATAATGAAATGTGTGACAAACAATGACAAAATGAAATGTTTATATAAATGTTTATATAAATCTCTTAAAATAAACTTAAATGCACATTATCAGAGGATAGTTTAAATATGAAAATTAAGAGATGTTTGCAATAGTTTTAAAGATAACAAATATCTTGGAATAAATATAAAAATATGCAAAATGTATATTTATAAATTATTTGACGTATAAAACTCTAGAAATGAAAAATCAATGAAGCATGAAATACATTTTTTCAAATTGAAAAACATAACATTGCCAATAAGTTTATATATTTTTTTTCTGATAAAGGACAACATTTAATTGGGGCTGGTTTACAGGTCCAGAGGTTCAGTCCACTATCATCAAGGCAGGAACACTGCAGCATCCAGATAGGCATGATACAGGAGGAGCTGAGAGTTCTACATCTTTATCTGAAGGCTGCTAGCAGAATACTGACTTCTAGGCAGCAAGGGTGAGGGTCTTAAAGCCCACATCAGTGACATACTTACTCTAACTAGACCACACATACTCCAACAGGGACACACCTTCTATTTTTTATTAGACATTTTCTTTTTTTTAAATTTCAAATGTTTTCCCCCTTCCTGATTTCCCCCCCAAAAGCACCCCATCCCATCGCTCACCAAGAAACATAAAATAAATATTTCCCAATCACAAAAGAACAAGCATGGCATGCAGTCACTGATAAGGGGCTATTAACCCAGAATCTCGGAATACTCAAGACACAATTCACATATCAATAGATTTCCAAGAAGATGGCAGGAGAGACCCCTGGTCCTGGAAAGACTGGATGTAGGGGAATGCCAAGACAGAGAAGCGAGACGGGGTTGAATGGGGAAAAGAGGGAGGGAAGGGAGCTTATGGAACTTTCGGGGAGGGAGGAAACGGGAAAGGGGAAAACATTTGGAATGTAAATAAAAAACACTTAGAAAATAAAAAAAAATGGATTCAGAAGATCTGGTATATTTACACAATGGAATACTACTCTGCAATTAAAAACAATGAATTCACGAAATTCCTAGGCAAATGGTCAGAACTTGAAAATATCATCCTTAGTGAGGTAACCCAATCACAAAAGAACACACATGGTATGCAGTCACTGATAAGGGGATATTAACCCAGAATCTCAGAATACCCAAGACACAGAAAATAAAATAAAAAAAACCAAAAAAACAAAAAAACAACCAAATGATTGCTAAGCCTATCACAAAGGAAAAAAATA
This sequence comes from Tokudaia tokunoshimensis, assembly GCA_036184795.1. Taxonomy (NCBI): domain Eukaryota; kingdom Metazoa; phylum Chordata; class Mammalia; order Rodentia; family Muridae; genus Tokudaia; species Tokudaia tokunoshimensis. The sequence continues at coordinate 39,906,996 of BTHU01000023.1, forward strand.
AATATTTCTGAAAGATGAAGTTTATAAAATCTATTTGGAATACCTCCAAGTAAAATTAAGATTCTAAGAGGAAGAACAAGGAAGAAAATATGTCTTCTTAGATGTTGAAAATTTTTATAAAACTTCAGTGTTTGAGAATGGATATGATTGGCCCATAGAAAAACACCCAAAGAGATGTTTTAAAAAGGAAATAGATTCATAAATGAACACTCAGTAAAAAGTAATATGTATACTTTTGTTCTGTGAAGAAGAATGGACCTCTCAAGACAATGATGATGTTTCAATATGTAAACTAAGTATTAAAAAATAAAATTTAACAATAGAGTCAGCCCTTCAACTTCTGAGAGACAAATGAATGCAATTGCAGTTACCTGTACTGATTTGGGAGTCCTTTGAGCTCTTCTAACCAAAAACTCAAAAGAAGGGTATCCATTCCTTGAATTGGGGTGTAGTATTAGACAGTTTGTGGTTCTTGGGAGGAGCATTAGCCCCACTTGTGGTATTGTAATTGGTGCATTTGTGTATTTTAAGTAAGTTTATAAAAATACATTTCTGTTACTGTTTCAATCATCTTTTAAAGAGAGTTCTTAAAGGAAGAAATAACTCCTGGGCATATACCCAGAAGATGCTCCAATGTTCATAGTAGCCATATTTATAATAACCAGAGGCTGGAAAACAACACAGATGTCCCTCAACAGAGGAATGGATGCAGAAAATATGGTACATTTACACAATGGAATACTACTTAGCTATTAAAAATGATGACTTCATGAAATTCTCAGACAAGTGGTTGGAACTTGAAAATATCCTGAGTGAGGTAACTCAGTCACAAAAGAACACTTGGTAAGCACTTATTGATAAGTGGATATTAGTCATCCCATATATAGTCACCAAATGCGAACACTATTTAGGATGCTAGGAGGGGCTTGCTGACAGGATACGGCTGTCTCCTGAGAGGCTTTGCCAGAGTCTGACAAATAGAGGCAGATGCTTGCTGCCAACTATTGTACTGAGCTTGAGGGCCCTGATGGGAGAGTTGGAGAAGGGACTGAAGGAGCTGAGGGATTTTTCAGCCCCATGGAGGGAGCAACAGTGTCAACAGGTCAGACACCACTCCACTCCCAGCCCGCAGCTCCCAGGGACTGGAGAACCAACCAAAGAGTACACATGGCAGGGCCCATGGTTCCAGCAGCCTATGTGGCAGAGAATGGCCTTATTTGCACCAGTGGGAGGAGAGTCCCTTGGGCATGAGGGTGTTCGATGTCCCAGTATAGGGGAATGCAGGAGCTAGAAGACAGGAGTCAGTGGGTGGTTGGGTGGGGGAGCACCCTCATAGAGGATCTTGGAGGGTGGGATGGGAAAGGGGGTTTCTGAAGGATAACCTTGAAAGAGGAAACCATTTGAAATGTAAATAAAGAAAATATCCAATAAAAAATAAAATGGCTAAGAAATCTGTAAAAGTTCAACAGAATTAGCAATGTAAGAAATACAAGTTAAAAGTACTTTAAGATTCTATTTTACCACATTCAAAGTGGCTAATAGCAAGAATACAACTCACCACAAATGCGAGGGGAGACGCAGTGAAAGGAAAACCCTTATTCACAGTGGTTGGGATTGCAAAGAGTTACAGCAATGTGGGAAATCAATGTGAAAATTTTCCATAGCTCTGAAGTGAGGGAGAATCAATATTACCCAGGGACAGAATCCTTAATAGACTATGAAATTTGACATTATAAGCCCTATAATTTGACTCAATAGGTATTCTAATTAATTTATAAATGTTTATACCACATAATATATAATAATATAATTACAATAACAAAAATGATCAGAAAAGAGAAGATCATGAATTTGAGAGGAAGTTGGTAGACAGAGAAGGAGTTGGAAAGTACAAAGGGATGGATGAAAATGATTGAAATTCTTTACTCACACATGAAATTCTGAAAAATTCCAAATAAAATAAAATTCAGGAAAATGATAGTGACCATGTGACTAATCATTCATTCTTATCATTGTCTTATAAGCCCTAATTAGTAGAGCATGTAACAAAAAAGCAAAATTATACAGTTTGGGAAAGAAGCTAAAGTATCATATTTTGAATCAATTTCCATATAGAGATTATAACATCATTTAAAAATGAAACAATGTAAATTCTATAACAATGAGAAAATTTAATAAGACCATGAGAATGAAGTCAAAATTGATTAGTCAGTGACTTTCATATGTTGCAGTAAATAATTCTTCAGTTTTAAATTAAGAAATTTTATATTAATACCTCCAAACCACTGATATTAACTATAAATTCAACAAAATATCTACAGAATATAAAGAAATATGCAAATTACTTGTTAAAGGAATCAAAAAGTATACACACACAAACATATATATACATATATATATTTATATCCATTTACCAGTTCTGGTTTTGTTGTATGAACACAAAACTATTGTAGTCTCTAAAATCATTCAGTAAAGAAAAATATATTTGGAGGTTCATGCTATCCATTTTCATCATTTAGAAAAATGGTACAGAAACCAAGGCACTATGTTTTGATAAAAGAACAAACATATAAATCATTCCAAGATACTAAAGTTTACAGTGATTTTAATTGCTATGTAAGTTCTTACCAGTTTCAAGTTTATAGATCAGAAGTCTAGGTACAGCTTGGCTGTATTCTCTGTTGAGAGTCACATAAGAATTATAATAAGGTATTGCCAAGATAAATTCTAATCTGGGAATAAGGATCCTTTTCTAAACTTCTGGGGTTTTGCTGAGCTCAACTTTTGACATTTTAGGGTTGGTATCTGTTTCTTGATGGCTGTCATCCAGAGCTACTCTCAACCTCAAAAGTTTCCATTCTTTCATGTATTTGCTCCAAAACAGACCCAGAAATGTTTTTTTCCATGTATTTAGACATGGTTATTTATGTATTTCCTTCAAAACCTGCTGCATCACAGAAAAACTAGGTGAGATTTCCAAGCGCCATGCCACTGCCCACAGGGCACTGAGCAAGACCAGGAAACTTGAAGTCTTCCATGTTCACACTAAGCTCCATTTTCCACTTGACACCTCTAAGTTTTATCCCAGAGGCCTATAACCTCTAGGGACCACCAGCTCTTCCTGCATTTGTGGAGGTCTGCTGCAACCTGGGAAAGCCAGAAAGCAAACTGAAGCCATCAGGGACTACCAGCAATGCCTGATTTCCAGGAAGTCTACTGCCAACAAATACAACTGGATATAACTGAGCCCCCAGAAGCCTATTACCATCATGGACTACCAGGACTGACAGCACTAGAGAGAACCAGATGGCTACAGGCCAGTGTAAGAACATAATTCACAAAAGCTAGAGCAATATGGTACCATAAGAACCCAGCAAGCTCTTAAAATCCTGACACACCCAAATCCCAAGAAAATGACTTTAAATCTAATCTTATGAAGTTGATAGAGGCCTTTAAATAGGTAACAAATAAATACCATAATGAACTGCAGAAAAATACAAACAGGTACACATCCTTAAAGTGAAAATGGATAAATATAAAGAAATAGAGGAATATGCAATCAAGCAAGTGAAGGAAGTGAATAAAACTGTTCAAGACCTGAATGTGTAAATAGAATCAACAAGAACAACCATAACAACAACAAAAACAAACTGAGGCAATCTTGGTGATGGAAAGCCTAGGAAAGAGAACAATAATTACAGACCCACTGGGCAGTGGTGGCGCACACCTTTAATCTCAGCACTTGGGAAACAGTGGCAGGAGGATTTCTGAGGTTGAGGTCAGCTTTGTATACAGAGTGAGATCCAGGACATCCAGGGTTACACAGAGAAACCTTTTCTTGAAAAACAAACAAACAAACAGAATTATAGACCCAAACAATAGAATCAACAATAGAATACACGAGGAGGAAAGAATCTCAAGTCTAGGGAAACACTAAAAGAAATTGATACATCGCCAAAGAAAATGCTAATTCAAAAAGTTTCTAGGACAAAACATGTAGGAAATTTGATACACTATGATAAAAGCTAACCTAATGATAATAGGAGCTAACCTAATGATAATAGGAATGGAAGAAAACTCCAAACTCAAAGGCCCCAAAAGTATTTTCAACAATATCATAGATAAAAGTTAATTAACCCAAAGAAAGAGATGCTTATAAAAGTGCAAGAAGCTTAAAGAATACCAAAAATGAGTGGATGAAAATAAAAAATCCTCCTGCCACATAATAATCAAAACCCTAAATGTACAGAAGAAAGAAAGAATATTAAAAGACACATGGAATAAAGACAAAATAACATACAAATGTAGACCTATTAGAATTACAATAGACTTCTTTTTTTTTTTATTTTTTATTTATTTATTTATTTATTTATTTATTTTTGGTTTTTCGAGACAGGGTTTCTCTGTGTAGCCCTGGCTGGCCTGGAACTCACTCTGTAGACCAGGCTGGCCTCGAACTGAGAAATCCTCCTGCCTCTGCCTCCCAAGTGCTGGGATTAAAGGCTTGCGCCACCATCGCCCGGTTTTTATTTTTATTTTCTAAGGTTTTTTTTACTTACATTCAAAATCATTTCCCCTTTCCTATTTCCTCTCTCCCCTCCCCGAAAGTCCCATAAGCCCCCTTCCCTCCCTCTTTTCCCCATTCAACCCCCTCTTGCTTCTCTGTCTTGGCATTCCCCTACATCCAGTCTTTCCAGGACCAGGGGTCTCTCCTTCCATCTTCTTGGAAATCTATTGATATGCATATTGTGTTTAGGGTATTCCGAGATTCTGGGTTAATGTCCCCTTATCAGTGACTGCATACTATGTGTGTTCTTTTGTGATTGGGTTACCTCACTAAGGATGATATTTTCAAGTTCTGACCATTTGCCTAGGAATTTCATGAATTCATTGTTTTCAATTGCAGAATAGTATTCCTTTGTGTAAATATACCACATCTTCTGAATCCATTCCTCCATTGAGGGACATCTGGGTTCTTTCTAGCTTCTGGCTATTATAAATAAGGCTGCTATGAACATAGTGGAGCATGTGTCCTTATTGCATGCAGGTAAAGCCTCTGGGTATATGCCTAGGAGTGGTATAGCAGGATCCTCCGGGAGTGTCATGCCCAGTTTTCTGAGGAACCGCCAGACTGCTTTCCAGAGTGGTTGTACCAGCTTGCAATCCCACTAGCAGTGGAGGAATGTTCCTCTTTCTCCACATCCTCGCCAACAACTGCTGTCTCCTGTGTTTTTGATCTTAGCCATTCTGACTGGTGTGAGATGGAATCTCAGGGTTGTTTTGATTTGCATTTCCCTAATGACTAAGGATGATGAACAACAGACTTCTAAACAAAGACTTTAAAAGAAAAAATATGCTTGTGAAGGTGCCATCTAAGATATCATAGGTGTCACTCCAGACAACTATACCCAGCAAATGTTTCAATTACTCTGGTAAGAGAAAACAAGATATTCCATGTCAAACTCAAATTTAAACAGTATCTTTCCACTAATCAAGCACTGGCAAGAATTCTAGGAGGAAAACTTCAACACAAAGAAGATAACCCAAGAAACACAGGAAATATATAACTGCACACCAGAAAATCAAAGGAAAGGAATCTCTCTCTCTCTCTCTCTCTCTCTCTCTCTCTCTCTCTCTCTCTCTCTCTCTCTGTCACACACACACACACACACACACACACACACGCACGCACACACATATACACACAGTACCACCACTAACATAAAAATATAGGAATTAACAATTGTTGGTCATTAATATCTTTCAACAACAATGGATTCAAATCCCCAATAAAAAATATAAGCTAATAGAATGGATACAGAAACAGGATTCATCATTCTGCTGCAAATAAGAAATACACATCAGCAACCAACATAGACATTACCTGAGAGTGAAGGACTAGAGGAATATTTCCAAGTAAGTAGACCCAAGAAGCAACCTAGAGTTGCCATTCTAATATCTAAGAAATTTCCCATCAAAATTTATCCAAAGAGTTGTGACAGATACTTTCTACCCATCAAAATAAAAATATATCAATATGACATCACCAGTCTAAACACACATGTCCCAAATGTGAGGGCATTTGCATTAATAAGAGAAGTATTGCTAAAGCTTAAATCATACATCGAACCCCACACATTAATATCGTGAGACTTTAATACATCACTCTTGCAAATGGACAGGTGATGTAGCCCAAAAATAACAGAGAAATAAACTAACAGAGGTTAAGAATCAAATGTACCTAACAGATATCTACAGAATATTTTACCTAAACACAAAAGAATATACCTTTTTATCATCATTTCACAAAACCCTCTAAAAAATTGAGCACATAGTTGGCCACAATATAAACCTCAACAAATACTAGAAGACTGAAATAACCTCTTGTATCTTAACATACCACCATGAATTAAGCTGATATTAAACAAGAGAAATATGAGAAAGTCTACAAACTCAGAGATACTGAGCAACTCTCTACTCAATGACATTGAGCCAGGGCAAAAAATAAAGAAAGCTGCTAAAGACTTACTAAGATTTAAATGAAAATATAGGCACAACTTACCCAAATTTATGGAACACAATGAAAACAGTGTTATATAGAAAGATCACAGCACTATATGCCTTCATAAAGAAATTAGAGAATTCTTATACTAGCAATTAAAAGTTACACCTGAAAGCTCCAGGAAAACAAAACAAAAGGGAGAAACAAACACTCCCAAGAAGAGTAGACATCAGGAAATAATCAAACACAGATTTTTAAATAAACAAATTTAAAACAGGTGGTAATACAAAAAAATTAATGAAGTCAAGACCATGTTCTTTGAGAAAATACACAAGATAGAAAAATCCTTAGCTAAATAAACAAACAAGCAAACAAACAAAAAACCCAGAGAGACAGTATCCAAATAATCAAAATCAGAAATTGAAAGGGAGACATAACAACAGACACTGAAAAAAAAATCAAAGAATCATTATGCCTTACTTCAAAAGCTTATTCTCCACAAAAGGGGAATTTTCTCGAGGTACTACTAACCAAAGTTAAATGAAGATCAAATAAACTATTTAAACAGTCCTAATATATAATCAAACAAGTGAAGAATTAATGTAAGAATAAAAAAGCAATAGAAGTAATAGAAGTAAAGTAATAGAAGAAGACATTAAAGTAATAGAGGAAGACATTGAAAGTGTCCAAATCATTAAAAAATAAAAGAACAGAGCCAAATGATTTTAGTACAGAATTCCACCAGACTTTCAAAGAGGAGCTCACTAATACTCCTCAAACTATTCCAAAGATAGAAACAATCTATTCCAAAAATAGAAACAAAACATTGCCAAACTCTTTCTATGAGTCATAGTCACCTTGATCCCTAAACCACACAAGGACTGAACTTCTGTAGGTATCACCATCCCTGATCCCAAGACGTTGTACAGACCAATAGTAAAAACGTCATGGAATTGGTATATCGACAGGCTGATCAATGCAATGGAATCAAAGACTCAGAAAAAAAAAAACAACCTACATTTCAATGGACATTTGATTTTTCACATGATTCTGAAACTTTACAAAGGAAAACAGAAAGTATCTTCAACAAATTGTACTGGTCTAACTGGATGTCTGCATGTAGAAGAATCAAAATAGATGCATACCAATCACCCTGAATAAAACTCAAGTCCAAGTGTTTCAAAGACCTCAACATAAAACCATATACACTGACTGTAATAGAAGAGAAAGTCGAAAATAGCCTTGAACTTATCGGTACATGAGACAACTTCTTGAACAGAAAACTCATAGCTTAGGTACTAAGATTGTCAATTATTAAATGGAACCTCATGAAATTAAAAGCTGCAGCAAGGCATAGGACACTGTTGATAGGACAAAATGACAACCTAGAGACTGGGAGGAGATCTTCACTATCTGGCAGAGGGATAATACCCAACATATAATGGAATCAACAACTTAGGCAACAGCCCAGTTAACTCAACTAAAAAATGAGGTTCAGAGCTAAACAGAATTCTCAACAATGTAATCTCTAATGGAAAAGAATCACTTATAGAAATGTTCAATATCCTTAGTCATCAGTGTAATCCAAGTCAAAATAAATCTGATATTCCATCTTACCCCTATCAGAATAGCTAATAACAAAATCTCAAGTGACAACACATACTGGATAGGATGTGGAGGAAGTAGAACACTCTTCCAGTGCTGGTGGGAGTATAAACTTGTACAACCACTCTGGAAATACATTTGGTCATTTCTCAGAAGATTGGGAACAGTTCTGCCCCAAGACTCACCTATTCCACTCCTGGATTTATCCAAAAAGTGCTACATACTTGCACGTACAGGCACACTTGCTCAGGGATGTTAATAGTAACTTTATTCCTAATATCCAGAAATGGGAAACAACCCAGATGCCTCTAAACTGAATAATGAATAAAGAACCTGTGGTTCATTTACACAATGGCATACTATTCAGCTATTAAAATCAAATTCAACATGAATTTTGTAGGCAAATGAACTGAACAGGAAAATAATATCCCGAGTGAAGCTTTTCAGGTTCATGAGGACCCATTTATTAATTGTTGGTCTTAGTGCCTGAGGCATGGGTAAGATCCAATCCCTGACACCATTAATAATACTCTGACATCCTTTCAGATAGGAGCCTATCATAACTGTCCTCTGAGTAGTTCCATCTTACAGGTGACTGAAACAGATGCACAGAACCACAGTAAAACAATAGCCTGGCCTTGGGAAGTCTCTTGGAGGAATTGGGAGAAGGATACAGGGACCTGAAAGAGATAGATACTCCATAAGAAGAACAACAGGGTCAAATAACATAAACATTTAGGGGCTCCCAGAGACTGAACCACCAACCAAAAAACAATCCTGTGATGGACATAGACCCCATGCACGTATGTAAAAGATGTGCAGATTCATCTTCATGAGGTCCACCATCAAATGAAGTGAGGCCTGTCCCCTACCTGTGCAGCCTTATCTAGCCTGAATAGGAGAGGATGATCCTAGCCCTCCAGTGACTTGATATACAAGGATTTGTTGATACTCATGGCAGGCCTCCTGCTTCACAGAGGAGAAGGGTAGGTGTTGAAGGAGGGGTGCTGTGTGAGGGAGAACTAGAAGGGGTAGCTGCTATCAGGACGTAAAATTAAAAACTAAAAACAAAAAAGAAGTAGTTACTTAAGAGGAGTTGAGTAGGCTCAACTACTAGTTTGCTTTGAGTTTGTTCTCCTAGTCATCCATATATTGAAATCTTTACCTATAATATCACTATATTTCAATATGCCGAAACTAAGGGAGAAACTAAGACTAATAGAAATTATAAGAATTGACTCTTAATCCAATGAGGCTTGAATTCTTAAAAATATATGAAACACAATAAAATATCCTTCAAAAGTTGAGAAGTAATGTGAGTACATAGTAAGAAGGCTATTAGCCATAAGAGAAACCATCAACAGAATCCTTTTCTGACTGTGACTTCGCCTGATAGCTCTTATATCCAAAACTAAAATTAATACTGACTTATTTAGCCAAAATCTTTAGATTATGTTATGGAAAACTAATATTATGACTGAAATCAAATATACTTTCCTTAAACCAAAAGCATCATTATAATATAAGCTAACCAGAAAATTTATATATGCACAAATTTCTTATATATGCAAGTTCTGAAAATTGAGGAATTGTTTCTACCATTTTTTTTATTTTCTAAGTTTTTTTTATTTACATTCCAAATGATTTCCCCTTTCCCATTTCCTCCCTCCATGAAAGTCCCATAAGCCCTCTTCCCTCCCTCTTTTCCCCATTCAACCCCCTCTCGCTTCTCTGTCCTGGCATTCCCCTACATCCAGTCTTTCCTGGGCCAGGGGTCTTTCCTTCCATCTTCTTGGAAATCTATTGATATGTGAATTGTGTCTAGGGTATTCCGAGATTCTGGGTTAATATCCCCTTATCAGTGACTACATACCATGTGTGTTCTTTTGTGATTGGGTTACCTCACTAAGGATGAAATTCCTAGGCAAATGGTCAGAACTTGGAGTGTAACTTCTTTGAGTCTTTTTACATATTGGATATTAACCCTCTATCAGATGTAGGATTGGTAAAGAAATTTTTCCAGTCTGTTTGTTACCATTTTTCCTATTGAGAGTTTCCTTTGCCTTATAGAAGCTTTGCAATTTTATGAGGTCCCATTTATCAATTCTTGATCTTAGAGCTTAAACCATTGGTATTCTGTTTAGGATATTTTCCCCTGTGCACATGTGTTTAAGATTTTTCCCCATTTTCTCTTCTATTAGATTCAGTGTATCTGGTTTTATGTGTAAATTCTTGATCAACTTGGACTTCAGCTTTGTACAGAGAAATAAGAATGGATCAATTTGCATTCTTCTACATGTTGAACTCCAGTTGAACCAACACCATTTGTTGAAAATGCTGTTTTTCACCCCACTGGATGGTTTTAGCTTCTTTGTCAAAGATCAAATGACCATAGATGTGTGGGTTCATTTCTTGGTCTTCAGTTCTATTCCATTGATCTACCTGCCTCTCGCTGTATCAATACCATGCAGTTTAACAACCCTATTACTCAATTCTTCATAGAGTTAGAAAGAGCAATTCAAAAATTCATCTGGAATAACAGAAAACCCAGAATAGCTAAAACTATTCTCAAGAGTAAAAGAACCTCTGGGGGAATCAGTATCCCGGACCTCAAGCTGTACTACAGAGCAATAGTGTTAAAAACTGCATGGTATTGGTACAGTAACAGACATGTAGATCAATGGAACAGAATTGAAGACCCAGAAATGAATCCACACTCCTATGGTCACTTGATCTTTGACAAAGGAGCTAAAACCATCCAGTGGAAAAAAGATAGCCTTTTCAACAAATGGTGCTGGCTCAGCTGGAGGTCAACATGCAGAAGAATGCAAATTGACCCATCCTTATCTCCTTGCACTAAGCTCAATTCTAAGTGGATCAAAGATCTCCACATAAAACCAGACACACTGAAACTAATAGAAGGGAAACTAAGGAAGAACCTTGAACATATGGGCACAGGGGAGAATTTCCTGAACAGAACTCCAATAGCTTATGCTCTAAGATCAAGAATAGACAAATGGGACCTCATTAAATTACAAAGTTTTTGCAAGGCAAAAGACACTGTCAAAAAGACAAAGCGGCAACCAACTAACTGGGAAATGATCTTTACCAACCTTACATCCGACAGAGGGCTAATATCCAATATATACAAAGAACTCAAGAAGTTAAACTCCAGAGAGGCAAGTAACCCTATTAAAAAATGGGGTACAGAGCTACACAAAGAGTTCTCACCTGAAGAATATCTAATGGCTGAGAAGCACCTAAAGAGATGTTCATCATCCTTAGTCATTAGGGAAATGCAAATCAAAACAACCCTGAGATTCCATCTCACACCAATTAGGATGGCTAAGATCAAAAACACAGGAGACAGCAGTTGTTGGCGAGGATGTGGAGAAAGAGGAACACTCCTCCACTGCTGGTGGAATTGCAAGCTGGTACAACCACTCTGGAAAGCAGTCTGGCGGTTCCTCAGAAAACTGGGCATGACACTCCCGGAGGATCCGGCTATACCACTCCTGGGCATATACCCAGAGACTTTACCTGCATGCAATAAGGACACATGCTCCACTATGTTCATAGCAGCCTTATTTATAATAGCCAGAAGCTGGAAAGAACCCAGATGTCCCTCAACGGAGGAATGGATTCAGAAGATGTGGGATATCTACACAATGGAATACTACTCTGCAATTAAAAACAATGAATTCACGAAATTCCTAGGCAAATGGTCAGATCTTGAAAATATCATCCTTAGTGAGGTAACCCAATCACAAAAGAACACACATGGTATGCAGTCACTGATAAGGGGATATTGACCCAGAATCTCGGAATACCCTAGACACAATCCGCATATCAATAGATTTCTAAAAAGATGGTAGGAGAGACCCCTGGTCCTGGAAAGACTGGATGTAGGGGAACACCAGGACAGAGTAACGAGAGGGGGTTGAATGGAGAAAAGAGGGAGGGAAGGGGGCTTATGGGACTTTCGGGGAGGGAGGAAACAGGAAAGGGGAAGTGATTTGGAATGTAAATTAAAAAATAAAATAAAATAAATAATTAAAAAAAAAAAGAAAAAAATGGGGAACCGAGCTATACATAGACTTCTGAACTGAGCAAATTCAAAGGGCTGAGAAGCACCTAAAGAAATGTTCATTATCCTTAATCATCAGAGAAATGCAAATCAAAACAACCCTGAGATTCTACTTCACACAGGTCAGAATGGCTAAGATCAAAAATTCAGGTGACAGCAGATGCTGGCAAGGATGTGGAGAAAAAGGGTCACTGCTCCATTGTTGGTGGGATTGCAAACTGGCACAACCACTCTGGAAATCAGTTCTGCAGTTCCTCAGAAAATTGGACATAGTATTACATGTCGACACAGCTATACCACTCCTGTGCATATATCCAAAGGATTCTCCAACATATAACAAGGATACATGCTCCGCTATGTTCATAGCAGCCTAATTTATAATAGCCTAAAGCTGGAAAGTACCCAGATGTCCTTCAACAGAGGAATGGATACAAAAATATGTTTAATTACACAATGGAATACTACTAAGCTATTAAAATCGATGAATGCATGAAATTCTTAGGCAAATGAGTGGACCTAGAAAACATCATCCTAAGTGAGGTAAACCAATCACCAAAGAACACACATGGTATGCACTCTCTGATAAGTGGATATTAGCCCAAAAGCTTGGAAAAGCCAAGATAAAATTCACAGACCACATGAAGCTCAAGGAGAAGGATGACCAAAGTGTGGGTGTTTTTGTCCTTGCTAGAAATGTGAGCAAAAAACTAGTGGCAGCAAATGTGGAGACAAACTGCAGAGCAGAGACTGAAGGAAAGGACATCCAGAGACTATCCCACCTAGAGATTCATCTCAGATACAGTCACCAACTCTGACACTATTGTGAATACTAAGAAAGGCTTGCTGAAAGGATCATGATATACCTGTTTCCTGAGAGGCCCTGCTGGGACCTTACAAATAAAGAATTGGTTGCTTGTAGGCAACCATTGCACTGAGTGTGGGGTCCCCAATGGTGGAGTTACAAATAGGACTGAAGGAGCTGAAGGAGTTTGTAACCCCATAGGAAGAACAAGAATATCAACCAACCAGAACCCCCCAGAGCTCCTAGGGACTAAGCCATCAACCAAGGAGTACACATGGCTCTGGTTGCATCACAGAAAGGTTCTTGGTCCTATGAAAGTTCAATAGATGCCCCAGTGTAGGGGAATCAAGTGCAGGTATGTGGCAGTGGGTGGATGAGTAGAGGAATACCCTCATAGAAGCAGGAGGAGGGATGATGGGATATGGGTTTTCCTGGAGAAGGGGAAGCCAAGCCAGGTAAGGAGAGACAACACCTGAAATTAAAATAAATGAGTGAATAAATAAATAAATAAATAAATAAAAACAATGACTTCATAAAATACACAGGCAATGCATAAAACATGAAAAAATAACAATTGTTCACCATAATCAAGTAGGCTTAATCCTAGGGATGCAGGGATGGTACAATATGTGGAAATACATCAACACAACCTACTATATAAGCAAACTCAAAGAAAAAACACATGATCATCTCAATTAGATTCTGGAAAAGCCTTTGACAAAATACAGCATCCCTTCACATTAAATGTGTTGGAGTTATCAGGAATTCAAGGTCCATACTTAAACATAATAAAAGCAATATACAGCAAACTAATAGCCAACATCGAACTACATTGAGAGAAATTTAAATCAATCCCACTAAAATCAGAGACAACACAAGGCAGCACACTCTACCATTGTCTATTCGATATAGTACTCAAAGTTCTAGTAAGAGCAAATAGACACTAAAAGAAGATTAAAGGGATACAATTTGGGAAGGAGAAAGTCAAGTTATCACTATTTGAGGAGGATATGATAGTATACAGAAGTGACCCCAAGCATTCTACCATAGAACTCTTACAACTGATAAAGAACTTCAGCAAAGTGGTTGAAAATAAAATTAACTCTAACAAATTAGCAGCCTTTCTCTACTCAAAGGATAAATAGGCAGAGAAAGAAATTAGGGAAATTACACCCTTTATGATAGTCACAAATTGTGCCCTTGCCCCACTCTGCACTCTGAGTGGAAACTTCCAGACATCAGTGAGCCACAGCTCCCCCACCTGGAGGAGCTCTAGGACCAAGGTGAAGTCCATTGTTCTTCAAGGATTTGCAGCATCCTGAGAGAGGAGCCAGCTGCCTGCATCCTTCTGAAAAACACCTCAGCCTCCCTGCAGAGCAGCAGAGCTATGTAACCAACATCTACTGAACAGTGGAGCCCCGCTGAGCAGACTCTCAACTTTGGGGGAAAGGGTCTCACTCCCAAACCTTAAATTGTCGGTCCCCAAGTAAACCACAGACTTTGAACAGCCATGTTGTCTTAGTTGCTGTTTCTTCCACTGCCTTCCCCATACATCCCCAGTTTCTTTTCCAGATAACTGGTTCCTATGTAGCCACAGGCGGTTACAACAAATAACATAAAAAAAATCTTGGTGTGACTCTAATAAAGCAAGTGAAAGATCTCTATGACAAGAATTTCAAGACTCTCAATAAAGAAATTGAAGAAGATGAAAGACGAAGGAAAAACTTCCCATGCTCATGGATCTGTAAAATTAACATAGTAAAAATAGCAATCTTATCATAAGCAATCTACAGATTCAATGCAATCTCCAGCAAAATTCCAAATCAATTCTTCATAAAGTTACAAAGAGAAATTCTTAAATTTATCTGGAATAACAAATAGCCCAGGAAATCAAAAATCATTCTCAACAATAAAATATCTTCTGGAGGAATCTCCACACCTGACCTCAAGTTATACTACAGAGCAATAATGATAAAAAAAAAAAGAAAACCCGCATGATATTAGTACAGAGACAGAGAGGTAGATAAATGTAATTGAAGTGAAGATCCAGAAATGAACCCACATACCTTTGGTCACTTGATCTTTGACAAAGGACCCAAAACCATTCAGTGGAGAAAAGACAGCATTTCCAACAAATGGTGTTGGTTCAGCTGGCAGACAGCATGTAGAAACATGAAAATTGATCTATTACTATCTCTTTGTACAAAGCTTAAGTCCATGTAGATCAAGAACATCCATATAAAACCAGATACACTGAATCCAAAAGAATAGAAAGTGGGAAAGAACCTACAATACATAGGCAAATTTCCTGAACAGAACACCAATGACTCATGGTTTAAGACCAACAATTGACAAATGGGACCTCATAAAATTGAAAAGCTTATGTAAGGCAAAGGACTCCATCAATAGGACAAAACAGTATTGCACAGATTGGGAAAAGATCTTTACCAATGCTTCATGCAATAGAGGACTAATATCCAAAATATACAAAGAACTCAAGAAATTAGACTCCAGAGAACTAAACAACCCTATATTAAAATGGGGTACAGAGCTAAACAAAGAATTCTCATCTGAGAAACTCTTGACTGGCTGAGAAGCACCTAAAAAAATGTACAACATCCTTAGTCATCAGGGAAATGCAAACCAAAACAACCTTGAGATTCCACCTCACACCAGTCAGAATGGCTAAGATCAAAAATTCATGAGACAGCAGATGCTGGCAAGGATGTGGAGAAAGAGGAACAATCCTCCACTGCTGGTAGGACTGAAAACTGGTAAAACCACTCTGGAAATCAATCTTCGGTTCCTTAGAAAGTTGGAAATATTTCTACCTAAATACCCAGCAATATCACTCCTGAGCATATACCCAGAAGATATTCCAACATACAATAAGGACATATTCTCCACTGTTTATAGTAGCCTTATTTATAATAGCCAGAAGCTGGAAACAACCCAGATGTCCCTCAACAGAAGAATGGATACAGAAAATGTGGTACTTTCACACAATGGATGACTACCCAACTACATGACTACATGAGCTTCATAGGAAAATGGATGGAACTAGAAAATATCATCCTGAGTGAGGGAACCTAGACACAAAAGATCACACATGGTATGTACTCAATGATAAGTGGATATTAACCCCAAAGCTCAGAATATCCATGATATAACCCACAAACTATATGGAGCTTAAGAAGAAGGCAGACCAACAATGTGGATGCTTCAATCTTCCATAGAAGGGGGAGCAAAATAATCACAGGAGGTAGAGGGATGGAGGGACCTTGGAGGGAGAGAAGAGGGCAAAGAGAAAAAGAGGGGACAGGATCTGTTATTGGATGGGAGAGGGGAGAAGCACAAGAGCTTCAGGAAATCAAATAGAAATATGTAACAGTTGATGATGGGTAACTGGGTGTAGCCACTAGAATATTGCAGATGGCAGGGAAGCAAGAGGCTTGCAGGACCGAATAAGGTAGACTTTAGCCAAAATATGCAACAAAAGGGGTGATAGAACCTGTAGAGACCACCTGCAGTCAACAGGCAAGGCCCCCTATTTGAGGAATGGCGCCACCCACCCATCTCAAAAATTTTAACCCAGAAATCTTCCTGTCCAAAGGAAAGACAGGGACAAAATATGGAATAGGGACTAAAGGAAAGGACATCCAGAAACCACCCTATCAAGGGATTTATTCCATCTGGAGTCACCAAACCCCCACACTATTGCTGATGCCAAGAAGTGCTTTCTGACAGGAGGCAGGTGTGGCTGTTCCCTGAGAGTTTCTACCACCACCTGACTAATACAGATGCAGATACTCACAACCAACCATTGGACTGAGCCCAGGGACACCAATAAAAGAGTTAAAGGAAGGACTGAAGGAGCTGAAGGGGATTGCAACCCCATCGGAAGAACAACAATATCAAATAACATGTCCAGCCAGGGCTCTCAGAGACTAAATCACCAACCAAATTGTATATATACATGAGTGGATCAATGTTCCAGATACATATGTAGCAGAGGATGGCTTTATCTGACATCATTGGGAGGGGAGGTCCTTGGTCTGTGGAACTTTCATGTACCAGTGTAGGGGGATGCTAGAATGGTAAGGCAGGAGTAGGTGAGTGGGTGGAGCAGCACCCTCATAGAGGCAAAGGGGTGGAGGATAGTATTGGGGGGGGGATTGGATGGGTAACCTGGAAGGAGCATATCATTTGAAATGGAAACAAATAAAATGATTAATAATAAAATATTTTCTTCACTGTTGAGAATGTCACTTCATTCAGTTTCTGCCAAGTATGTGTTAGAAATGAAGTGTCAAGAGGAAGGCCCAGGAAACTCGAAAATGGAAAGTGAACCCCATAGCAAACTGAGTGAGGGCTAGATAATCCTGATAGGTTGCTGTGGTTCTTTCTCATTAAGCCCTGTGTTATTTTTTTTCTACTTGTATTGCTCAAATAATGACATCCTTGTAAAAGTCAATTCACCACTGCTCTGTGATATTGAAGAGCTGCTGCATAGCAACATTGTCTTCATACATCTACAAGGTAGAGATCATCAATATCATCTGATAGTAAATGAAAGGAGTGCATTGAATTCAGAATAAATGTTATAAATGAGTGTGCCACCTTCTCGAGTGGTGCCTATATGTAAATGGAGTGACCTTCAGTGGAATATGTAAATAATTCATTGTGCAGGAAATGAGAATTGGCCATTTTACTATTAGAACATAGGGACATTCCTTTTTCTTTTATCACCAAGCTTTTCAGGACAGATAACAACCAATTATCTGATCAAATGCTCTTTCAAGGTGTGAAATCAGCACACTGCTAATATATTTTCCCCTTTTACACTTTCATGAATTCTTTTTATACATGTTTTATTGTTGGTAGAAATAATGAGTACTCTGATCCAGAATGTTCAACACTCTACGAGGTGTCCTTAGAATATTGAACAGTATCCTTTGCTTTTTATCACCTCCATACCACAATTCAGCCTTCTCCAACATTACTATGAAGTTATAAAATCCAATATTTCTATGGCAGGGCTTTCATTCACTGCAGGGAAGATTTTCATTTAGGAAGTATCTGAAAGGGGAGATTTCTATTTGAGCATCATCTAGTTCTTGAATGTTTCCTTGAACTTACAAATCAGTGAACAAGAAACTTCCCAGTGATGAATAAAAAACATGCATGCACGAATGCTGTGCTATATGATGGTAACACTTTTCAAATGTAAAAAATGAAAGAGGAGAAGATTCAAGTGTATAATTGGTCATTCTTCCTTAGCTTTTGAAAAGTAGGAATGTGGTTTTGAGAGAGAAATATTAAGAAAAAAGTGGACATCCATGTAAGAATAATAAGATGAGGGGGAAATTAAGACTCTGTGCCTTGACAATGAGACCACTAAAAAAAGTACACTGTAAATAGACTTCCTTCTTTAGCCTGGGGGTTAGCTAACAGTGATAGCAGAAAAATTTTCCAAGATATATTTGTACTGAAATGATGTTGAGAAAATTCTAAGGAATCAGTCGACCTTTGTCTAATCACCATCACATGGATCTTGTGTAATATGAACAAAATATGCCTATTACATTAAGCTACTACAATCTATTAGTGTCTACTTTGGAATTTATGATTTTCACTATTGTCTTTGCTATTTGACAATTTCTAGATTCTGGAAATGGTTTATAAATAAAATATTTTTATTATCATATTTTGTTAATAGTTTAAGAAGTTTGCACAATGCACTTTGATCATATTTGCCCCCCCTCAACTCTTCTTAGATATATCACAATTCTTCTTACTGTGATAATTTAAATAAGAATGCCCCCAAGAAGCAAGTATATTTGAATACTTGTGCCATGTTGGTGAAACTGTTTGGGAAGGATAAATAGGTGTGGCCCTGATGAAAGAATGAAAGAAATATATTGCTCAGGGTGAACTTTGAACATTCAAAAGAATCATGCAATTTCCAGTGTTCTTTTTCTATCTGATGGTGGTGGGTCAAGGTATGATGTCTCAGCTATTCCTTCATGTGGCCATCATGAACCCTAACCCTCTGAATGAATAAGCTGTAACTTTAATTTTTTCAAAACCTATTTTTAATGAGAGTTCTTAAATGCTTTAACCTCCCTTCTAGCCCACCATCACAGAGGTAACAAATGAGAAGTGTACAGAAGTGTAGTTATTTAGAAAGTTTTTTGGAGCAACTTCCATCTGTTTTGTCTGAATATCAGCAGTTCAGTTCATAGATCAGCAGTGGCACCTAGATCCACTCACAAACATTTCATGGATACATCAACAGTCTAGTTCTGTAGAATTGGGATAGCAAACATAAATCAGGACTGGTGGCACACTACCTATCAGAGACAGGCAGGCCTCAGCATTAACACAAATGAGCAGGAGGGACCAGCAAAAAATGCCAGAAGTTCTCAGCTGTGCCTATCTCAGTGAAGTGAGGATAAGCAAAGACATGAGACCAACAAGTACTGAATAGCTAGTTCTATAAGCAAGCCAAGCTCAGCCCACTTCACTGTTCTTCATGTTCTTTTTATATTCCCTCCAAACATCATGTACCTACATGGGTCTTGCCTCAGCATGTGCATCTGTCCCAGCTGACATAACTCTGCCAATTATCCTGAGTCTGTGAAAGCAGCAAGAAACCAAGGCATACCACCAGAAATATTTTTTGTTGTGTTTCTCTCTATGGAATCCCAACAAATGTAGCTCAACTACACAATTTAAGGCAGACCAATCCATGTGTGTCCCTGGCAAAGAATCCTTCATCATGTGTACTTCTATGTGTTTGCTTAAGCAGAATATTTTTTTTCATTTGCATTGGCTTTAGTGAAATATTTCATCAAAAGTCTGCCTTAAACTTTCACCTGAATTCACTTCAGGAAAACAGTCCTTCATATATTTGCCCCAGCAAAACCCCATCCAACACAACTGACATTCCAAAGAACCCTTAAGTTTCTATTTCAATAAGCCAAGTTAAACATGTTCTTTTATAATTTGCCTTGAACATGGTGTTTTATTACAGCAGATAGAAAAGTAACTAATACAGAAGTTGGTATGAGAAGTATGGTATTATTTTGACCAGTCTGAACATGCTGTTTTAGGGGAAAAGTGAAGACTTTGGGACATTGAACTGGGAAAACAGTTCAACTATATGAGAAAGGCTTAGTGGACTGTCCTAGTAGGCGCTTGGAAGAGACTGTCTCTGAAAGCAATGTGTAATATGAAGGCCCAGGTTCCTCAGAAAACTGGGCATGATCCTCCCAGAGAATTCTGTTATACCACACCCAGAGGCTTCCCCTGCATCAATAAGGACACATGCTCCACTATGTTCATAGCATCCTTATTTATATTAGCCAGAAGCTGGAAAGAACTCAGATGTCCCTCAATGGAGGAATGAATTCAGAAGATGTGGTTATATTTACAGAATAGAATACTACTCTGCAATTAAAAACAATGAATTCACGAAATTCTTAGGCAAATGGTCAGAAGTGGAAAACATCATCCTTAGTGAGGTAACCCAGTCACAAAAGAACACACATGGTATGCAGTCACTGATAAGGGGATATTAACCCAGAAGCCCGGATACCCAAGACACAATTCATATATCAATAGATTTTCAAGAAGATGGAAGGAGAGACCCCTGGTCCTGGAAAGACTGGATGTAGGGGAATACCAGGACAGAGAAGTGAGAAGGGTTTGAATGGGAAACAGGGGGAGGGAAGAGGGCTTATGGGACTTTTGGGGAGGGAGGAACCGGGAAAGGGGAAATCATTTGGAATGTAAATAAAAAAATATAGAAAATAAAAAAAAATATGAAGGCCCAGCCTGAGCTTCCAGAGGGGAACATATTAGCAACTGAGCTGGAAGATTAGTCTTATAGTGTTATGATAAAGAGTGCTGCTTTATTTGTCCTAAGACTTTGTCTGAAGCCAATTGTAAAGGAATGGACTCATATTCCTGGTGGAGGGCAATTTAAGGGAGCCTAATATTGACCGTCTTTTTTTTTTTTTTTTGAAAAAGATTACTCTTTAGTTGTTTGAATCTCTTCCCAGCAGGGTAACGGACAGGGTGGCACAAATGACTGGAACATGTACTTCTACTTCTCTTTTGCAAAATGTCATTTCTGGGGCTGGAAAGATGGCTCAGTGGTTAAAAGCACATACTGTTCTTGGAGAAGCATCAGAGTTCACTTCCTAGAGCCCATGTCAAACCAACTTCTTTTGTGTCTGTGTGTGTATTATTATTATTATTATTATTATTATTATTATTATTATTATTATTATTATTTTATATATTTACCTTTCAAATGCTATCCTCTTTCCTGGTTTCTTATCTGCAACTCCCCTATCCAATTCCCTCTTAGCCTGCTTCTATGAGGGTGCTCCCATACCCACCTACTCATTCCTGCCTCACAGCCCTAGCATTCTTCTACACTGGGGCATCAAGCCTTCATAGGACCAAGGGCCTCCCCTCCCATTGATGCCAGACAAGGTCCCTGCAGCTCCTTCAGTCCTTCACATAACTCTTCAATTGAGGTGCCTGTGCTCAGTCCAATGGTTGGCTGCAAGTATCCACATCTGTATTGGTCAGCATCTGGCAGAGCCTCTCAGGAGACAGCTGTATGAGGCTCCTGTCAGCAACCACTTCTTGTCATCAGTAATAGTGTCTGGGTTTGGTGTCTGCATGTAAGATAGATTTCCAGATGTGACAGTCTCTGGATGGCCTTTCCTTCTGTCTCTGCTCCACTCTTTGTCCCTGTAGTTCCTTTAGACAGGAGCAACTCTGGTTTAAAATTTTTAGATGGGTGGGTGGCCCCATCCCTCAACAGGGGGCCATGCCTAACTGGTAAATATAATCTATTGACAAGTTATCTCTCTCCTTTCAGTCTTATTTCAGCTAATGTCATTCCCATGGGGCCCTGGGAGGGTCTTGTTTTCCTGGCATCTTGGACTTTTTGGTTGCTACCCCAAGTTCCCAATCCTCCATTGCTACACACCTCTGTTCAATTCCCTGGCCCTTGGTACATGCCCTCAATTTCTTTCCATACATGATTCTTCCCCTCTTTTTCCCCGCCCCCTTCTCTCTTCCATCCAAGTCTCTCCCACCCTCTACTTCCCTTGATTATATTGTTCCCCCTTCTAAGTAGGACTCAAATATCTTTTTGGTCTTCCTTCCTCTTGAACTTCGTGCAGCCTGTGAGTTGTATCGTGGGTATTCCAAGCTCTTTGCCTGATACCCACTTATCAGTGAGTATATACCATGTGTGGACTTCTGTGACTGAGCTATCTCATTTAGGATGATATTTTCTAGATCAATTCATTTGACTGTGAATTTCATGAAATCATTGATTTTAATAGTTGAATAATAGTCCATTGTGTAAATGTATATTTTCTGTATCCATTGCTCTATTGAGGGACATCTGGGTTGTTTCCAGCTTCTGGCTCTTATAAATATGGCTGCTACGAACATAGCGGAGCATGTGTCCTTGTTATATGTTGGAACATCTTCTGGGTACATGCCCAGGAGTGGTATAGCTGGTTTCTCAGGTAGTACTATGTTCAATATTCTGAGGAAACACCAAACTGATTTCCAGAGTAGTTGTACCAGCTTGCAATCCCACCAGCAATGGAGCAGTGTTCCTCTTTATTCACATTCTCCCAGCAGTTGCAATCTCAGGAGTTTTTGACCTTAGCTGTTCTGATTGATGTGAGATTAAATCTCAGGGTCATTTTGATTTGCATTTCCCTGATGACTAAAGATGTAGAACATTTCTTTAGAAATGTTGAATATTTCTTGACCATTCTAGTTTCCTCAGTTGTGAATTTTCTGTTTAGCTCTGTACTCTACTTTTTATATTTTATTTTTATTGGATATATTCTTTATTTACATTTCAAATGTCATTCCCTTTCCCAGTTTCCCCAAATCCTGGGTAGCCCCTATCCAATCCTCCCTACCCCTACTTCTATAAGGGTATTCCTCCACCTACCTCACGACCACCTCCCTGCCCTCAATTCCCCTATGTTGCTGCTTCTATCGAGCCTTCATAGGACCAAGAACCTCTTCCGTTGATGCCTGACAAGGCAATCCTCTGCTACATGTACAGCTAGAGGCATGTGTACCAGTTGGTTGATGTCTTAGCCCCTGGGAGCTCTGGGGTGTCTCGTTGTTTGATGCTGTTGTTCTTCCTATGAAGTTGAAAACTTTTTGATAGGAGTATTTGGTTCTCTGGGTTCTAACTTCTTGAGTTCTTTGTATACATTGGATATTAGCCCTCTATCAGATGTAGGATTAAGAAAGATCTTTTCTCAATAAGTTGGTTGCCATTTGTCCTATTGACAGTGTCCTTTGTCTGAGAGAAGCTTTGCAATTTTGAGGTCCCATTTGTCGATTGTTTGTCTTAGAGCACAATCCATTGGTGTTCTGTTCAGAAAATTTTGCCCTGTGCCAAAGTGTTTGAGGCTCTTTCCCACTTTCTCTTCTACTAGTTTCAGTGTATCTGGTTTAATGTGGAAGTCCTTGATCCACATGGACTTGAGGTTTGTACAGGGAGATAAAAAATTTGCATTCTTCTACATGCTGGCTGCCAGTTGAACCAGCACCATTAGTTGAAAATGTTGCTTTTTTTCCACTGAATGGTTTTAGCTCCTTTGTCAAAGATCAAGGGACCATACTTGTATGGATTCATTTCTAGGTCTTCAATTCTGTTCCATTGATATATCTGCCTGTCACTGTACCAATACCATGCAGTTTTTTATGACAATTTCTCTGTAGTACAGATTGAAGAAAAGGGATGGTGATTCCCCCAGCTGTTCATATATTGTTGAGAATAGTTTTTGCTACCCTGGTGTTTTTTGTTAAACCAAATAAATTTGAGAATTGTTCTTTCAAACTCTATGAAGAATTGAGTTGGAATTTTGGTGGGGATTGCACTGAATCTGTAGATTGCTTTCTGCAAGGTGTCAATTTTTACTATATTAATCCTGCCAATCCAAGAGCCTGGGAGATCTTTCCGTCTTCTGAGGCCTTCTCTGACTCTTTCTACAGAGACTTGAAGGTCTTGTCATAAAGATCTTTCACTTGTTTAGTTAAATTTACACCAAGATATTTGTTATTGTTTGTGAATACTGTGAATGGTGTTATTATCCTAATTTCTTGCTCAGCCCATTTATCTTGTAAACATAGGAAGGCTATTGATTTATTTGAGTTAATTTTATAGTCAGCAACTTTTCTGAAGTTTTGTTTATGAGCTATAGGAGTTCTCTGGTGGTATTTTTGGGGTCACTTATGTATACTACCATATCGTCTGCAAATAGTGATAGTTTGACTTCTTCCTTTCCAATTTGTATCCCTTTCACCTCATTTTGATGCCTAATTTCTCTATCTAGAACTTCAAGTACTACATTGAGTACATAAGGAGATAGTGGACAGCCTTATCTAGTCCCTGATTTCAGTGGGATTGTTTAAGTTTCTTTCCATTTAGTTTGATATTGGCTATTTGTTTGCAGTGTATTACTTTTACTATGTTTAGGTATGGGCTTTAAATTCCTGATATTTCTGAGACTTTTAACATGAAAGGATATCGATATTTGTCAAATGATATTTCAGAATCTAATGAAATGATGAAGTGTTTTTTTTTTGATGAATTTGTTTGTGTAGTACATTATATTAATGAATTTCCGTACAGTGAACCATCCCTTCATCCCTGGAATGGAGCTTACTTGATTGTGTTAAATGATCAATTTGATATGTTCTTGGATTCAGTTTACAAAAATTTTATTGAGAATTTTTGCATTGATATTCATAAGGGAAATTGGTATGAAGTTCTTTTCTTTGTTGGGTCTTTGTGTGGTTTTTGGTATCAGTGTAACTGTGGCTTCTTAGAAAGAATTAGGTAGTGCTCCTTCTTTTGCTAATTTGTTAAATAGTTTGACTAAATAAATGGGCTGTGTAACCTTCCCCTTCAGACAAGGAGAGCCTCTGAGGATAGGCATGTGATATAGGAGATACAGCATGGAGGTCCTGAGAGGCACCTAATATGCTAATATGACATTGGGAAAGTAATGTCTGGATTGCATTTGAGATTGCAAGATGTTTAAGATGCCAGATGTGTTATTTACCAAAAAAAGCAGTATACAAAAAGTGGAACTGTCACAAGAAGGAGAAATGTGAAGTCAGAAAAAATGTAAGAGTGATGTTATCTAAACCCTTTGACATAAGACACAGTGATAAATGATTTGGAGTTTGCCATTCTGGGATTTGACTTACTTTGATCCAATATATCCTTACTATGCTCCCATTTATCCCTTTTGCAAGGGTAATGTATATTATTTGCAAATATATATACATATATATATATATATATATACATATATATATGTATATATATATATTTCTTTTTTATCTCGCAGCCGATTATAGTTAAGAAATTGTGTTGTCTCAGAAAAGATTTTTTTAAATGTGTTGAGACTGTAAAAGACTATGGGGATTTCAAAGCTGAACTAAATGCATTATGCATTATAATATAGTCAGGAGCCTGTGAGACCCAGGTAGTAGAATGTGGCAATTTGACTGATAAAGGCCTCTATGAGCTTATATGTTTATTTACTTGGTTCCCATTTGTTGAAAATATTTAGGAAGCTTGAGAATGTGTGGCCTTATTGGAAGAGATGGGTCAATGGGAGTTGGCATTGCAATTTCAAAAGATTTGTTCAATTCAGTGCCATCTTTGTATCATGGTTTTAGATCAAGATCTGAACTCTCTGCTGTTCCTTGACTCTACTATTATGGACTCTAACCTTCTGTTACCATATGCCAAATTAAGTACTTATTTTTATAATTTCCCTCAATCATGTTTTACAACAATAATATAAAATTAACTAAGACACCTAACCACTCAACAATTTATTCCTAAAAATAAACTAACCAAGTTCAGTTTTGCTGCCCATATACACCTAAGGTGTAGAGACATTCACTGGAATATAGTTGATATACAATGGAGCAAAAAGAAACCTTGAGTCTTACTATTTCCATGTTTTATTATTCAAGTATAAGGTATCTATAGCATTATAGTGTTATTGCCAAGAACTTGAGAGTACTAACAGCAATAGTAATACATTATATTTTTATAGTTCTTTCTGATCCTACTGATCAAATATTTAAAAAGAAGAAACCTATACTTTGTATTGGGCATTTTACTTGATAGCATATAGTATCTAGTTGGGTAATTGTCCTCTATTGTACAATATCTTTCCTTATATATGATATATGTATATGTACATATTTTTAGAAGGTTCTACAGTAGTAGGTACATATAGAGTCTTTCTGAAACTTTATTAGTGTTAGCCACAAAGCTTCAGATCTACTACCAGTTTTCATAGACCTGGAAGTGATATGCATATTACTGGAAGAGAAAAGTTACCTTTCAGTCTTTCTCAGCTGTGAACCCTATGAGTATCAGCTACAATAATATCTATTTGGCAAGCTGTGCCTACTTGTGAAATGGTGACATGAATATATTAGTATAGCCAAACATTTTCTCAGTAAATTTGAGAAATGCCCCCTAAAATGGAATCTCAATCTGACATTGTTATCAGGAGCAAGATCCTGTGACTAGATAAGTCATAGGCTTTTAGGGAGAACATTATTATGCAGAGTGGGTATAGTATTAAAATGATTCCTGATGAATATTTCTGTATCCATCAATTAGTATATCTCTCAACCCTAATCTAGGAGGCTTGTTTTTGTCGTAGATGGCAACTAGCACAGACACTCCCAACTAGGCAATTTAAAGAAAATAAGAGAATATGGTATGTTTCTCCATAAATAAGTCACTCATGTCACAGCTTTCCTCTGAAGGCACATTGATCTTTGTAGAAGAGGTATCAGAAAAACAGTAAAGATCAGTGGTGCTACTGATTATATTGAAACACGGTTTTCTCTCCAATAGCCATTCCTTGTTTTCTAGTTTCTATTGCTTTGAAGAGACACCATTAATAAGCCAACTCTTATATTTTTGGTTGTGATCCTAGCCTTTAACAGCTCAGACATCTCTCCAGCATAAGCCAACTCTTATAAGAGAAAGCATATAATTGGGAGCTTGTTTAAAATTTCATAGATTCAAACTATTATCACCAAGGCAGAAAGCATGGCAACATACAGTCAGGCAATTGATCTGCTCTTCCCTTGTCATTTATCATGTAAAATAGGAAAAGATACTATTTTAAGACTGCTTTGTACCAACCCTACATCCGACAGGGGGCTAATATCCAATATATACAAAAAACTCAAGAAGTTAGACTCCAGAGAGCCAAGTAACCCTATTAAAAATGGGGTACAGAGCTAAACAAAGTGTTCTCACCTGAAGAATAGCTAATGGCTGAGAAGCACGTAAAGAAATGTTCAACATCCTTAGTCATTAGGGAAATGCAAATCAAAACAACCCTGAGATTCCATCTCATATCAGTCAGAATGGCTGAGATCAAAAACATAGGAGACAGCAGTTGTTGGAGAGGATGTGGAGAAAAAGGAACACTCCTCCAATGTTGGTGGGATTACAAGCTGGTACAACCACTCTGGAAAGCAGTCTGGCGGTTCCTCAGAAAACTGGGCATGACACTCCCGGAGGACCCAGCTATACCACTCCTGGGCATATACCCAAAGGCTTCCCCTGCATGCAATAAGGACGCAGGCTCCACTATGTTCCTAGCAGCCTTATTTATAACAGCCAGAAGCTGGAAAGAACCCAGATGTCCCTCAACGGAGGAATGGATTCAGAAGATGTGGTATATTTACACAATGGAATACTATTCTGCAATTAAAAACAATGAATTCACGAAATTTCTAGGCAAATGGTCAGAACTTGAAAATATCATCCTTAGTGAGGTAACCCAATCATAAAGAACACACATGGTATGCAGTCACTCGTAAGGGTATATTAACCCAGAATCTCAGAATACCCAAGACACAATTCACATATCAATAGATTTCCAAGAAGATAGAAAGAGAGACCCCTGGTCCTGGAAAGACTGGATGAAGGGGAATGCCAGGACAGAGAAGTGAGAAGGGGTTGAACGGGAAAAAGAGGGAGGGAAGGAGGCTTATGGGACTTTCAGGGAGGGAGGAAACGGGAAAGGGGAAATCATTTGGAATGTAAACAAAAAAACTTAGAAAATAAAAAAAAGACTGCGTTGTAAGCATCCCTTTGTGTTCTTTTATAATCACTGGGCTTTTATTTCATATCCAAGACATAACATTATGAATTTATTTTGTTTTATCTGAAATATTATTATTTCTAATTCAATGTAGATTTGTCATATTTGTTCATCAAAATTTTTATATAGTATTTATGATTCATTTTATGTCTAAAATCACATGTGATAATACTAAGACTGTGCTTGGGTTCTTCCCACCCCACACTCCCAATAAAGCTATGTTTTAACAGAATCTAAGATGACTCAAATAATGCACTTTTTATTGTATGCTAAAATTGCAATTTCCTACATCCCTAAATTAATGTAAACTACATATTTTTGAGTGTATGTGGATTGTGTTTGGAGAATATTTTTGTCTTTATATAGTCTCTCTCTCTCTCTCTCTCTCTCTCTCTCTCTCTCTCTTTCCTTTTTTTTTCCTTTCTCTTTCTTAGTAAAAGAAAGCAATCATAGGAGGGGGAAGGGAGTGATGGTCCTGGCGGGGGGGGGGGAAGGGGACCATGATCAAGTTTTGTGGGGAACAGGAGTGAAGTCCTGAAAGCCATCAGAAAGAATAGAAAAAGCAACCTCAGGAGATAAGAGGTTGGGGGACCATGCAGAATGTACCAGAGACCTAGGAGGTGAGAGACTCAAGGGAGGGACCTTAGATGAAATGCCATACAGTGGGGAGAGGGACATTGTAGAGCCAAGCTACAGCAGAAAGACAGAGCATCAAATAAGTGATAGGGATGCTACCCAACAGTCAAAACTCTGACCCATAATTGTTCCTGTCTCAATGAACTGCAGGGCTGGAATGGAGAAGAGCCTGAGGAAAAGGAGGTCCAGTGACAGGCCCAAAATCAGATCCAGCTCATGGAGAGATCCTAAAGCCTGACACTATTACTGAGGCTATGGAGTGCTCACAAAAAGGAACCTATCCTCACTGCCCTCTGAAATTCACAACAAGCAACTAAAGGAGTCAGATACAGATATTTAAACCCAAACAATAGACAGAAGCTGATGAACTCTGTGGTTGAATTAGGGAAATTCTGGAAGAAACTGAGGAGGAAGAAAACTCTGTAGGAGGAACAGCAGTCTCAGTTAATCTGGACCACCAACCAGGCAGCATCTATCTGCTGGCATGAAATACATATATAGCAGAGGACTGCCAGATCTGGGTTCAATAAAAGAAGATGCACCTAATTCTCAAGAGACTGGAGGCCCCAGGGAGTGGGGAGTAAAGGTAGGGTTCAGGTGGAGGGGTGGGGACATCCTCTTGGAAACAGGGGTAGGGATAAAAGTTAAATTTTACATTCTTTGATAATGGATGGTTTGAATCTCCTTTGAAACATTAATCCTATAAGCTGTAAGTGAAAAAAGTATTGTTAAATGATTTATGAGACATAACATGATTTGCAACAAATAACTAAAACCGTTTTGCCATTAATACAATTTAGATTCAACTATGTGTTTAATTATCTGATGTAGGGCTGGAGTGTAGATGTCTCAGTAGTTCAGAGCACTGACTACTCTTCCAGAGATCCTGAGTTCATTTCATGTTTCCAAGCAACCATATGGTGGCTCACAACTATCTGTAATGGGATCTGATGTCATCTTCTAGTGTGTGTGTGTGTGTGTGTGTGTGTGCATGTATGTATAAATACAGCAACTGTGTACTCACATAAAATAAATAAATAAATAAATCTTTACAAAAAGAATATTTGAAGCATCTTGTCTTATAAACTTAGGTACTTTTGACTTCTTGAAACTTACTAAAAATATTATTATGGAGCTAGTATATTCTATACAGCCTTAAATTACTTTTTTTCCTTCATTTTATTTTTGCTATAGTATCTTTTCTTAATTTACAGCAAACAGAAAATAATCTGGGTCTTGTTCTCACCCAAACATTAATGTTTTATATGTTGTACACAATATTTGTTTAAAAGAACATATAAAAATACCTTTTTAGAAAATTCAGTAAGAAAGAAAATACAAAGTTTAACACCACGACTTTCCTCTTTACAAAAACTGCAAGCCTAGAGCTGCAAAGAACTGCTACAGTTTTAAATAGACTTTTGTTGGTTAAACTATACATCCAGCAAAATCTAAAAAAATAAAAATTAAAGAAATGTGTGTATAAGTGATTGCATAGCAGAACAGGAACATTAACTGCAAACAATAAAGAAACAAAAGTTAGAAATACTATTAAACCTACTAAAGTTCTAGAATTAACACCCCAAACACATTCCATAAACAATTCTTAAATCATCTTTTGTTGTCTACAAGCAAGGACTAGATTTCTAAAAGCAAAATTGAAAAGAATAATAAGGTAGTCCTCATGAAGGACCATCCCCAACATTATCTTCATTCACATCTGCAAGCAAGGAGTTTAAGATCTTAGAAACACTAGCATTGTATCCTGAAATGACACCAGACATTTCAAGTCACTTTATTGCCTCCAAAACAATCTATAAGTACTAGAAATTATAAATATTTAAGGGTATCATTTTTTAGTTATATCCTATGTAACCAAAAATTAAATGATGTGGCTTTTGCTTAAAATTCAGCTTTTTCCAAAAATTCATGACATCACAAAATCACCTAGGAGTGTCATCTTCTCAACTTGTATGGCATTAATAAACTGTGGTGTAAAGAGCAAGTCTCTCCTACGAAGAATAGCCAGATTTTGATACAAATGCACACATCAAGTGCTGAGAGCATCAAAATTCAGTTTATTTTACACTATGCATATAAACAAAATGTACTTTCAAACAGTTTACTTGTTTCTAACAGAAAAAAAAAACAACAAAACCAAACCCCTAAAGAACAATAATCAACAACAATTACATTTTAGAGAAACTATGATATCTCTCAACGGAGGAATGTATACAGAAGATGTGGTATATTTACACAATGGAATACTACTCTGCAATTAAAAACAATGAATTCACGAATTCTTAGGCAAATGGTCAGAACTGGAAAATATCATCCTTGGTGAAGTAACCCAATCACAAAAGAACACACATGGTATGCAGTCACTGATAAGGGGATATTGACCCAGAATCTCGGAATACCCTAGACACAATTCACTTATCAATTGATTTCCAAGAAGGAAGGAGAGACCCCTGGTCCTGGAAAGACTGGATGTAGGGGAATACCAAGACAGAGAAGCAAGAGGGGGTTGAATGGGCAGCAGGGTGAGGGAAGAGGGCTTATGGGACTTTCGGGGAGGGAGGAACCGGGCAAGGGGAAATCATTGGGAATGCAAATAAAAAATATATAGAAAATAAAAAAAATTAAAAAAGAACAGTCTTTTCCCCTTAAAATGATTTCTGTGGACATTGACATACTGAAAACCTAAGGAAGAGTTTTTTTCCCCTATGCTTTAATGTTCAAATCTTATAAACCTTCAGGGATTGATGTGGGGGGAAGGCAGTGAAGTCTCCATCTTTGAGTGCAAAGGTCATTCTCCCTGAAAATGCTAGTTAACCCAGTTGGCATCAATCCCCAGATGGTGGACATAACAAAAGAATTATTCCACATTGCATCATAAATAATCATCATAGGCTTAGACATCTTGACAAGACATAAAGGTCCACCCTGAACCTTAATGTGTCTGAGCACTCACTCCGTGTTGTAATATGGCTACCACTTCTCTTTAGCATCATTGTGTTTTATTAGAAAGCCACATTTCTAGGTTAACAGTTCTACCAAATATGGATATGAAATTTAATTTTTTAAGACAATTTCAAATTAAGGTCAGCCAACATCTTTTCACCAAATACAAGCATAAAAATGAGAATCTTTATAAAAATATACAGAGATAAGACAAATTGGTAGCTTCTCATAACATTAAACAAACTAGAATCTTAAGAGTGGCTTATAGTGTTAATAGTGTTAAAACTGCATGGTATTGGTATAGTGACAGGCATGTAGATCAATGGAACAGAATTGAAGACCCGGAAATGAATCCAAACTCCTATGGTCACTTGCTCTTTGACAAAGGAGCTAAAACCATCCAGTGGAAAAAAGATAGCCTTTTCAACAAATGGTGCTGGCTCAGCTGGAGGTCAACATGCAGAAGAATGCAAATTGACCCATCCTTATCTCCTTGCACTAAGCTCAATTCTAAGTGGATCAAAGATCTCCACATAAAACCAGACACACTGAAACTAATAGAAGGGAAACTAGGGAAGAACCTTGAACATATGGGCACAGGGGAGAATTTCCTGAACAGAACTCCAATAGCTTATGCTCTAAGATCAAGAATAGACAAATGGGACCTCATTAAATTACAAAGTTTTTGCAAGGCAAAAGACACTGTCAAAAAGACAAAGCGGCAACCAACTAACTGGGAAATGATCTTTACCAACCTTACATCCGACAGAGGGCTAATATCCAATATATACAAAGAACTCAAGAAGTTAAACTCCAGAGAGGCAAGTAACCCTATTAAAAAATGGGGTACAGAGCTACACAAAGAGTTCTCACCTGAAGAATATCTAATGGCTGAGAAGCACCTAAAGAGATGTTCATCATCTTTAGTCATTAGGGAAATGCAAATCAAAACAACCCTGAGATTCCATCTCACACCAGTCAGGATGGCTAAGATCAAAAACACAGGAGACAGCAGTTGTTGGCTAGGATGTGGAGAAAGAGGAACACTCCTCCACTGCTGGTGGAATTGCAGGCTGGTACAACCACTCTGGAAAGCAGTCTGGCGGTTCCTCAGAAAACTGGGCATGACACTCCCGGAGGATCCGGCTATACCACTCCTGGGCATATACCCAGAGACTTTACCTGCATGCAATAAGGACACATGCTCCACGATGTTCATAGCAGCCTTATTTATAATAGCCAGAAGCTGGAAAGAACCCAGATGTCCCTCAACGGAGGAATGGATTCAGAAGATGTGGCATATCTACACAATGGAATACTACTCTGCAATTAAAAACAATGAATTCACGAAATTCCTAGGCAAATGGTCAGAACTTGAAAATATCATCCTTAGTGAGGTAACCCAATCACAAAAGAACACACATGGTATGCAGTCACTGATAAGGGGATATTGACCCAGAATCTTGGAATACCCTAGACACAATCCGCATATCAATAGATTTCTAAAAAGATGGAAGGAGAGACCCCTGGTCCTGGAAAGACTGGATGTAGGGGAACGCCAGGACAGAGTAACGAGAGGGGATTGAATGGAGAAAAGAGGGAGGGAAGGGGGCTTATGGGACTTTCGGGGAGGGAGGAAACGGGAAAGGGGAAGTGATTTGGAATGTAAATTAAAAAAAAAAAAGAGTGGCTTCTCAATAGCATATCCTTTTAATTATAACTACTACCCAGTACAGGGGAAACTAACAAGTTAAGTTTGTTTGTTAGTTTGTTTTTAAATGAATCTTGAAAAATTGTATTCCTGATAATTTAAACAGACTGAACTATGAGTAAATGAATGATACATGCCTAGAAGTATCACGATTTATATTATCAGTGGCCACTGGACTTGGGACTAATCCAAGATCTTGATCTAGACCTAGACTATGATCTTGACTGAGATTTGGATCTAAGTGGTTCTTGGTTCTTTTCTCCTTGATTCCTTCTCATGTCTTGAGGCAGACATATAATGTGTTTTGAAATCTATTTTAGAGGTGTCTTTAGTTTTGATGTGAGAATCAGACCTAGCACATGATTTAGCCTTCATTTCTTTCTTGGGCTGGGACGTGGACCATAATCTAGAGTCGGATTTAGATATTGAAAAATACCGATTTCGGTGTTTGAATCTATCATTGTGGGAATGGTTTCGGCAACACCAGATCTTCCAGTTGGTCTACTCTTTCTAGAACTGTAAAATCTCCTATAGATATAATCAAAGAAGAGACTGCTTGATCTTCTCCTTTCATAATTTCTCCTTCGAGAATGTCTGTATCTGTCATAATCCTCATATCTGTTTTTTTTTCTGGAACATTAAAATATATTTTGTTCTTTATTTCAAGCTTGCTTTATTTATTTATATGCTTATGCTTGAGTATATAAATACACAGGAGGTTGTGAGTCACTACATGGGTGTTGTGAACCAAAGCAAGAGAAGTGAGGGCCTTAAGCACCAACTCATCTCTCTCCTGCCCTATATCTTTTTTTTTATTTATTTTATTTTTTTTAATTTACATTCCAAATCATTTCCCCTTTCCCGTTTCCTCCCTCCCCGAAAGTCCCATAAGCCCCCTTCCCTCCCTCTTTTCTCCATTCAACCCCCTCTCGTTTCTCTGTCCTGGCGTTCCCCTACATCCAGTCTTTCCAGGACCAGGGGTCTCTCCTTCCATCTTCTTAGAAATCTATTGATATGCGGATTGTGTCTAGGGTATTCCGAGATTCTGGGTCAATATCCCCTTATCAGTGACTGCATACCATGTGTGTTCTTTTGTGATTGGGTTACCTCACTAAGGATGACATTTTCAAGATCTGACCATTTGCCTAGGAATTTCGTGAATTCATTGTTTTTAATTGCAGAGTAGTATTCCATTGTGTAGATATACCACATCTTCTGAATCCATTCCTCTGTTGAGGGACATCTGGGTTCTTTCCAGCTTCTGGCTATTATAAATAAAGCTGCTATGAACATCGTGGAGCATGTGTCCTTATTGCATGCAGGTAAAGCCTCTGGGTATATGCCCAGGAGTGGTATAGCCGGATCCTCCGGGAGTGTCATGCTCAGTTTTCTGAGGAACCGCCAGACTGCTTTCCAGAGTGGTTGTACCAGCTTGCAATTCCACCAGCAGTGGAGGAGTGTTCCTCTTTCTCCACATTCTCGCCAACAACTGCTGTCTCCTGTGTTTTTGATCTTAGCCATCCTGACTGGTGTGAGATGGAATCTCAGGGTTGTTTTGATTTGCATTTCCCTAATGACTAAGGATGATGAACATCTCTTTAGGTGCTTCTCAGCCATTAGATATTCTTCAGGTGAGAATTCTTTGTTTAGCTCTGTACCCCATTTTTTAATAGGGTTACTTGCCTCTCTGGAGTTTAACTTCTTGAGTTCTTTGTATATCTTGGATATTAGCCTTCTGTCGGATGTAATGTTGGTAAAGATCATTTCCCAGTTAGTTGGTTGCCGCTTTGTCTTTTTGACAGTGTCTTTTGCCTTGCAAAAACTTTGTAATTTAATGAGGTCCCATTTGTCTATTCTTGATCTTAGAGCATAAGCTATTGGAGTTCTGTTCAGGAAATTCTCCCCTGTGCCCATATGTTCAAGGTTCTTCCCTAGTTTCCCTTCTATTAGTTTCAGTGTGTCTGGTTTTATGTGGAGATCTTTGATCCACTTAGAATTGAGCTTAGTGCAAGGAGATAAGAATGGGTCAATTTGCATTCTTCTGCATGTTGACCTCCAGCTGAGCCAGCACCATTTGTTGAAAAGGCTATCTTTTTTCCACTGGATGGTGACAGACTCATATCTGTTTTTAATTGAATATAATCTTCATTTACATTTCAAATGCTAAAACTTTTCCCAGTTTTCCCCCTCCCTGAAAACCTTCAACCCCTCCTCCCACCCCCTGCCTCCAAGTATATGCCCCTCTACCTGAACCACTCCCACCTCCCCCCCCCTTGATTTCCTTTTGTTGGGGCATCTATTGAACCTTCACAGGACCAAGCCCCTCTCCTCCCACTGATGCCTTACAAGGCATTCCTCTGCTACATTTTTGGCTGGAATCATGTATACCCCTTGATTGATGGTTTAGTCCCTGGGAGTCCTGGGGCATCTGGGTGGCCTACCTCATAATAAAATAAAAATAACCCCTTCAGTTCCACCAGTCTGCCCTCCAATTCTTCCATTGGGGAACCCATGCCCAGTCCAATGGTTAGCTGCAAGAATCTGCCTCTTGTATGTGTAAGGCTCTGACAGTGCCCCTCCTGAGACAACCATAACAGGGTCCTTTTGGTATGCACTTCTTGCCATTCATAATAGTGTCGGGGTTTGGTGACTGTTTATAGGATGAATCCCCAGGTAGGGCAGAAATTGTGGTATATATATATACAATGGAGTACTATTCAGCTATTAATAATCCTCATATCTTGAAGAACTGTATGCGTTCTTCCCTAACTTGGCTTTCACTTGATTTGGTGACTTCTGATTCCCCTGTGTGAACTGTATTTCAATTTGACACTCACAAGTCCATTTTTTGTCCAAGGTGTTCAAAGTATCTTCAGCATCACAAACATCCTCAAATTAAACATATACAAATCCTCTTCGATGTTGAGTGTAGAAATCAAATGGAACATAAACATCAACTATTGGACCTTAACAACCAAATTCCCAATATAAATCTTCAGACCTGGTATTGTCCTCCCAAGTTTCTAATGAACAGAAATGTGTTGGAGGAAAACAGGTATTGGGACATGATGGTAGGAGTCTGGATCAGCAGTACTAATGGGCTCAGCAAACAGTCCGCATCTCTGGGGGCGGCTCACATCCACTCACACACTTGCCTTAAATTACTTTAAATATAACTTGTTTATGTAAGACAGTGTTTACAGGACTCATAAAAGTTTAATTACCTTATAAAATTTTAATCTGGCTACAAAAATTTTGATAAGGGTGTTCAAAACAGATTCTGGAAAGAAATGATTTTTTTTTTCATTTTTTGAATAGTCAAGGTAACAGGAAACTAGAAGAACAAAATACTTTCTGTTAATAAAAATACGTCTAAACAACTTATATTGTACTTATATAAGATTAATTTTATGATTTTATTTTCTAATCATAGCCTTAATATACAAATAATTAATTTGAGATTTTTATAAGTCATATGAAATAATACATAGACTTTTCAAAAATCTCCATATTAAATTTCATTTTCATGGGAATTGAAAATATTGCAAACCTACAGTCAGGGATGTTGATTAGTTTACTTTGAATAAGAAAGGCAAATAAACTGTTAAGTTTTACCAAAAAGAAAACAAGAAATATCTTTTATTTAGGGATAATTTTTGAATTATAATTGTAACATTAGGAAGAAAATTATCTTTCTTTCTCTGCATTCTCTTTTGAAACAGTCATTTTCAAGGATATTATCCATTCTGAAGCTAAACAAAAAATGCTCATTTTAAAAGAAGGCTTTTGATTCCTTTTCAGCCTGCTTATAATCTTGTCAGTGATCAATTCAGACTCTGGTATTTTGTTTCTTTGTTTTGTTTTGTTTTTGAGATCCAAGTTTTTGATTTTGTCCCCTATACTAGACTTCTTTTTTTCTGTTAGTAAGTTTTGTTCTTTCACATCTTTATACACATGTATTATGTACTTTAGTCCCTTTCCTCCCACTCCAGCCCATTTCATTGGGGCCCTGACCAACCACATCCCTGTCACTACGAATCTTTTTTTTTCCTGTTTATTGATTTATTTTTGTGTGTGTGTGTGTGTGCATGTGTGTGTACGTGTGTGTGTGTGTGTGTGTGTGTGTGTGTGTGTGTGTGTGTGTGTGTGTGTGAGTGTCCCAAAGAGTTTTATCAGGGTAGCTTGTGCGATCCTAAGTTATCCATCACAGCCTGGTGGTTGTGTAACCAGTGGCTACACAACCAGATACCATGCCTCTTTCTCTCCTAGAATCTGTTAATTGTCAAGACATCAGTAGTATGTGTTAGGGTTTGATGGATCTTTTCTGCCTTCATAGCTGACTGTTATTATTGGCTAACTTCTGTGGACTCGTATAATACCAGTATGCACTGCTCTTGTTTGTTCATGTTTACCATACGTATGTTCTGCTTAGAAAATGTTGGAGACCTTGCCCTTATCCTGCGACTATTATGTGTTTTCTATTCTATCTTCCACAATGTTTGTTGAACCTTAACCCAGTGGTGTAAATGTGTTTTCATGGGCTGAGTTCTCAACCATCATTTATTCCCAGGTTCTTGTGAAGCCTTAGGTCTTTACCTTTATCTTTATTTATTATATAGAGAGTCTTCCCTCTTTAAAGCTGAGATTAGCCTTTGCCTGTAAATTTGGATATTATAAATATAGATGTTCAGGGCATCATTATAGCAAATATGAAATGGCATTTACCATCTTATAAGATAATGGCTTTTCCTTGTAAATTTTTTAAAGTTTACATTTATGAAAATATTCATGTCTTTAGCTTTAACAGCTTGAAGTAACTCATCCTCTATTTTCCATATACTACACACATTGGCAATTCCAAGAAATTCTTTCTAAGATTTAAACCTATCAAAGTGGGTCTCAAATTTCTTTAACCTGTCACTATACTAAGCAGTTCCAGTCTTCCAATGTAGTTCTTTAAGAATTTATTTAAATTGAACTCATATATGTTAATATGAAGCAGAGAACTCTAACAGGACCCAGTCCCTAGACAAAGAACTATATATAATGATTGCTAAGAGACCCCTAATTGCTCATCCAATATCAAATGGTAAGCTCTAAAAACATGTACATACAAGGAAAACTAAATGGATTCAGCAGGTTGTATTTAAATATACTTAGGTATTCTTGTATATGTTACAATAATAATAAAAAATAATGAATTAGAGAGGGTATCAGGGAATGGACATGGGAGGGGTTGGAAGGAGAGGATGTGGAAAGAGATTGAGAAAAGAATGGGAAAGGGGAAATGATGCAATTATATTTCAGTTAAAATTTAAAAACTTAAAATAAATTTAGGTCATAATATAGCATATTCTGACTGACTAATATATACTTGAAAATTTTAATATCTAATATATACAGGGCTGTGGTAACTCTATTATTTTGTGTAGAATAATGGAAATGATAATTAGCTTCATCTTTTCCCAAATACTGTTAAGAAAGATTCACAATCATAGTAGCTATCTATTAGAGTACAGATTATAAGGTAGTGATGGGTTTATAATTTGTATTAACTTTACAAATGACTCAATACATTTGCTTTTAGATTCATCACATAAGGATTATCACATTTAAAAAATAAACAATTATACATACATTATTTTCTTTTTTCATTTTCTACTTGAACTCTATAATTTGAAATAAATATCAGAAATAATTGGTGGGGCATGTTAACAATGTGGTGTTACAGAGTGAAATGAGGTTTTCTGCCATACTGAAATAGATTGGATTTAGGTCAGAGTAAAGCAATCTGTGCATGCTGCCCTTCATTAATAGTTAATACAGGAAAAGTTAAAACATCACTAGGGCAAGGAAGGAGAAAATCTCTTAATATAAGTCAAGATACTATTTAGTTAGAAACAAGGTCAAAGTCAAGGTAATAAATAAAAGAAAAGTGTGGCACAGATGGGAATATTTCAAAGGAATTTGACCCTTTCAAGAAAAGATATGAATAATTTAAGACATGTTTTAGTTAGAAAGAAAGAGTAGAAACTATTAACTGTTCTAAACCCCATCACCACTACATTCCTTGACAAATTCAGTAATAACTGGGGAGATAAAAAGCATTTACGTCCTTGAAAACTAAAGTAATATATTTGCAAGACTAAAGAAGCCAAGTTGATTTCCCTAGGTAAGGATGATAATCAGTTAAACTGAT
The DNA here is from genome assembly GCA_036184795.1 of Tokudaia tokunoshimensis. Classification (NCBI taxonomy): domain Eukaryota; kingdom Metazoa; phylum Chordata; class Mammalia; order Rodentia; family Muridae; genus Tokudaia; species Tokudaia tokunoshimensis. Next base: position 39,946,726 of record BTHU01000023.1, read on the forward strand.
ACAATTGAAAGCACACATTGAAAAGTTCAATGATAGATGACTAGGAAAAGTTAATAGAGCAGATTAAGAGAATCCATGATGGCTGGGGAGATGGCTCAGTGGTTAAGAGCACTAACTGATCTTCCAGTGGTTCTGAGTTCAATTCCCATGGTTATGTGGTGGCTCACAACCATCTGTATTGAGATTTGGTGCCCTTTTCTGGTTTGTCTGAAGACAGCTAACATGTACTTATATAAATAAAAATTAATTAAAAAATAAAAAGACAATTCATGAGCAGTCTACACATATCCTTTATTGTGGCTCTTGATGTACCAGGGAATATGTTATTTTTCTGAGTGAGGAATAGGGAATATTTGGGAGACTGCTGTCATTAAGTTCTTATACCCAGTCATTCATATTTGGTTTGGGGACAATCATGGGATTTATTAATGATCTACTAGTTTTTTGCAGAGCCAATATATTCATTATGGTCTAATGAGGCTCCAAAATATAAATCCCAGAAATCTGTCTACCTGAAGCTAAAACCTTTCTGCTATACTAAACTATTAATATAGTTTTACTTTATTGGCATTATTAGTTGGTTTATGCTCTTACAACTCGCATCATCAGAATTCCAAAAAATGTAAGCTTTGATAAGATGCTAATTTGTGGTAGAAGTAAAATATTCCAATGTTAAAACTGGTGTGTTCATATGTTCTCTATACTGAAACTGCTGGTATAGGACTTAGGGCTCTGTTATGAGACACTATTCTTGTCAAGCACATAGTCATATACAGTAAAATGTCCATAAACACAGAGTTTATTGGCAGGATGATGATAAGCTTAAGGTAAAATGAATTTTCTTCACTGATTTTCAGCTTTTGGAAGCAGTTGATATTTAATAATCACTAGAGTCCAATGCAGAAATGTCATTTTCTATTTATACATATTTTGTGGAATGTTCTGATCTATCATATAGTATTTGATGTATATGTATATCATATAATATTTTGTATTTCTTTTTATTTTATAATATAAAATTATAAAAAGGAGATATACCCCACTTTTATTTCAATAGAAACACTTTCTATTTTTATCTACCTTTATACAAATTTAAAAATTTTGTCAATTCACTATGTTTTTGAATCCTTTTATTCTTTGATTAATACTGAATTATTTTAGGTCTTCACTTAGCTAAACTAATTTCAACTACATTCTAGATGTTTATGCTTTTCTTACATTAAATTTCTTTTTTAAATGGTAAAATTATTTATTTATTATTGTATATGCCCATGGGTATGTGGTGGGATTTCATGCTGCATATGTGGAGGTCAGTGGATAACTTGCAAGGGTCAGTTCTTTACTCACACTAAGTGGGAGCCCAAGATTGAACTTAGGCCATCAAGCTTGGTAGTAAGAACCTTTACCCACTGTTGTATCATCTTGTCCCCAATCTTTATTCACTCTTTCTTCTCTATCCCTTTAATTTCTTGATTCATCAACTTAATGTTGACAAGCAGAGAAAGAAAAGTTGAAGAAGGAATGCTATCAATCTTTTTTTTTTGCTTTTTTTATTCTTTCATCATTTTTTGACAGTCTAGTCCTTATCACTCTCCCAGCCCACCTTCTGATTGTTTCTCATACCAAACCTCCTCCCCATTTTCAAAGAGGACTTTCTCACTGTTCCCACCTACACCCCACCAGAACTCCCCATACCCTGGAGCCTCAAGTCTTTCTAGGATTATATGCATCTTCATTCACTGGGACCAGAAAATATAGTCCTTTGCTTTATATGTGGGCAGAGCCTCATACCAGCTAGTGTATACTGCCTGGTTGGTGGCTCAGTGTCTGAGAGATTGCAGAAGTCTAGGTTAGTTGAGACTGCTGGATTTCCTATGGAATCACCCTCCTCCTCAGCTACTTCCAACTTTCCCCTAATTCAACCCCACGGTCCCTGTCTTTTGTCAATTGGTTGGGTGTAAGTATCTACATCTGGCCCTTTCAGCTGCTTGTTGGGCCACTGTCTGTAAGTACTTCAAAGCATCAGTAATAGTGTCTGTCAGTCCTTGGAGACTCCCACTGAGATGCATCCCAATTTGGACCTGTCACAGGACCTCCTTTCCCTCAGACTCTTCTCCATTTTTATACCTGCAGGTCTTTTAGACAGGAACAATTCTGGGCCAGAGTTTTTGTCTGTGGAATGACAACCTCATCCCTCACTTGATGTACTACTGTCTTTCTGCTTGGGGGTGAGCTCTACAAGTTCCCTCTCCTCACTGCAGAACATTTCCTCTAAGGCCCCCCATTTGAATCCTGAGAGTCTCTCACCTCAGATCCCAGATACCTGGTACATTCTAGAAGGTCACCCCCACCTCCTACCGCTCAAAGTGTCCTGTTTCCATTCTTTCTACTGGCCCTGAGGACTTCCATCCTATCCTCCCTGAATACCTGATCATGTTCCCCTCTTCCCCTCCCTGTCATCTTTTCCACCTAGGTCACTCACTCCTCCTCCTTGTAATTGCTTTATTCTCCCTCCCAAGAGGTATTGAGGCATCCTTACTTGAGCCCTTTGACTTGTTAGCTGCCATGAGTACTATGAATTTTACCTCGGGGAATTCTGTAATTTTTGACTAATATCTACTTATTAGTGAGTACATATCATGCATATCCTTTTGGGTCTGAGTTACCTCACTCAGGATATTTTCTAGTTCCATCCAGTATCCTGCAAAACTCATAATGTCCTCATTCTAAATTGCTGAGTAGTATTCCATTGTGTAAATGAACCATATTGTCTGTTTTGATTTTTCTATTGTGGGACATCTGGGTTGCTTCCAGCTTTTGGATATCACAAGTAAGGCTGATATGAACATAGTGGAACACATGCCCTTGTGGCATGGTGGGGCATCTTTTTGTTATATTCCCAAGAGTGCTATAGCCAGGTCTTCAGGTAGACCTATTTTCAATTTTCTTAGGAACTTCAAGAATGATTTCCAGAGTGGTTGTACCAGTATGCCATCCAGCCAGCAATAGAGGAGTGTTCTACATTCTCCACATTCTCATCAACATGTGTAGGAACCTGTGTTTTTGATCTCTGCTATTCGGATTTGTGTAATGTGGAATCTCAGTGTCATTTTGATTTTCATTTCCCTAATGACCAAAGACTTTGATCATTTCTTTAAGAGCTTCACAGCCATTCAAAATTCCTCTTTTGTGAATTCTCTGTTTAATCATACACCCCATTTTTGTTTGGGTTGTTTGGTTTTTTTGGTGGTTAGTTTCTTGAATTCTTTTTATAATTTGGATTTTAGCCCTCTATTGGATGTGGGGTTAGTGAAGACTTTTTCTTCATCTGTAGGTTTCCAATTTGTCCTATTGCCTATGTCCTTTGCCCTACAGAAACTTTTCAGTTTCATTGGGTATCATTTATCAGTTTTTTATCTTAGAGCATGAGCCATTGGAGCTCTGTTTACGAAATTTCATCCTTGCTAATGAGTTCGAGGCTCTTTCTGTCTTTCTCTTCTATTCCATTCAGTTTATCTGGTTTTATATTGAAATCCTTGATCCACATAGACTTGAGCTTTGTGCAATGTGACAAATATGGATGTATTTTCATTTTCCTACATACAAACTGCCTGTTAGTCCAGCACCATTTATTAAAGATAATTTCTTTTTTTCCCATTGTATATTTTTGGCTTCGTTTTGAAAGATCAAGTGTTGGTAAGTGTGTATTTTCTTTTTTTGTCCCTTTGATTTGTTTCAGCCTTTGTTTTAGAGCTCTGAGGTATGCTGTTAACTTGCTCATGTAGGATCTCTCTAATTTCTTCATTAGGGCACTTAGTGTTATGAATTATCATTTTAGCACTGTTTTCATTGTGTCCCAAAAGCTTGGGTATGGTGATCAGATAGAACGCATGGGATTATTTCAAACTTTTTGTTATCTATTGAGGTTTGTTTTTTGTCTGATTATGCTGTCAGTTTTGGAGAAGATACCACGAGGTCCTAAGAAAGTATATTCTTTTGTTTCAGGGTGAAATGTTCTGTAGATGTGTGTTAAATCCGTTTGGTTCATAACCTCTATTAGTTTCACTGTGTCACTGTTTAGTTTCTGTTTTAATGGCCTACCCATCAGTGAGAGTGTGGTGTTGAAGTCTCCCAATATTATTGTGTGAGGTTCAGTGTGTGTTTCAAGCTTTAGGAAAATTTCTTTTATTAATGTGCATGACCTTGCATTTGGGCATAAACATTCAGAATTGAGACTTTCTCTTGGTGGATTTTTCCTTTGATGAATATGAAGTGTCTTTCCCCATCTTGCTTGATAACTTTTGGTTGAAAGGATATTTTATTGGATATTATTATGACAACTCCAGCTTCTTCCTTGGGACTATTTGCTTGGAAGACTTTTTCCAACCCATTACCCTCAGATAATATCTGTCTTTGTTACTGAAGTATGTTTCCTGTATGCAGCAAAATGCTAAATCTTGTTTGCATATCTAGTCTTTTAGCTTATGTCTTTTTATTGTGGAATTGAATCCATTGATATTCATAGATATGAAAGACAGATGATGCTAGTTACTATTATATTTGTTGTTGTAGGTGAAATTGTGTACAGGTGATTCCTTTTAGCTTTCTTTTGAGATGATTAATATCTTTTTTCCCTTTGGGGTAGGTACCCCTTTTCTATTGGATTTTTTCCTTCTAGAATCCTCTGTAGGACTGGATTTTTAGATAGATATTGTTTGAATTTGTTTTTGTCCTGGAAGAATTTGGTTTCTCCATCTATGTTGACTGAGAGTTCTGCTGGATATAGTAGTCTGGACTAGCATTTGTGCTTTCTTAGGGTCTGTATGACTTCCGTTCTGGCTCTTCAGGCTTTTAGTGTCTCTTTTGAGAAGTCTGCTGTAATTTTGAAAGATTTGCCCTTAAATGTTACTTGGCCTCTTCCCCTTACAGCTTTTAATATTATTTCTTTGTTCTGTGCATTTATTTTTTGATTATTACATGATGAATGGATTTTCTTTTCTGCTCCAATCTATTTGGTATTCTATAGGATTCTTGTACATTTGTGGTCATCTCTTTCTTTAGGTTGGGGAAGTTTTCATCTATGATTTTGTTGAAGAAATTTTCAGGTACTTTTTGCTTTCCTCTATTCCTATTATTCTTCAATTTGGTCTTTTCATTGTGTCCTAGATTTCCTGGATATTTTGGGCTAGGATTCATTTTTATGTTTTGAATTTTCTTTGACTGTTGTATCTAGATCTTCTAAGGTATCTTCTACATCTGAGATTGTCTCTTCTATCTCCTGCATTCTGTTGATTATGCTTACATGTGTAATTCCTGACTTTGTTCCTAAGTTTTCCATTTCAAGTGTTGCCTCCATTTGTGTTTTCTTTATTGTTTCTACTTCCACTTTTAGGTCCTGGACCACTTTCTTCAATTTCTTCACCTGTTTGATTATATGTTCCTGTATTTTTTTAAGGGATGTATTTGTTTCCTCTTTAATGGTGCCTACCTACTTACCTGCATTGTCCTGTATTTCTTTCACTGAGTTATTTATATTCTCCTTAATAGACTCTATCATGTTCATGAGATAGTATTTTAGGTCACCTCCCTAATTTCCAGGTGGGTTCATGTATCCAGGGCTTACTGTGGTGGGAGAACTGGATTCTGATGATGCCAAAGTATATTGGTTTCTGTTGCTTATGGTCTTGTGCTTTCCCCTTGCCATCTGGTTATATGTGGTATTAGCTGTTCTGGGTGTCTCTGTCTGGAGCCTGACTCCCATGTCCCTGGGTGCTGCAGTTCTCCAGGGAGGTCTGTGACCCTAGCTGTAGCAGACCTCCTGTGAGGCTTTCAGATTCTGGGGTCTTCAGAGTGGCATGTACACATGTTGTCCTGGCTGCCGGAGATCACCAAGATCTCCTGGGAGGCATTCAGACTGTTTGGTCTTTAATGGAGTAGGCAAGCTGTTGTTCTGCATATAGGTGTTCTTCTGGGAGGCCTTCAGACTGTTGGGTCTATTTCCCTGCATATAGCAGCACTTTTTGGATGCTTTCAGACTGTGGGTTCTTTAGAGGAGCAGCCAGACTAGTGATCTGCCCTGGCAGAAGCCACAGACCAGAAGGGGAGTGGAATTCGTGGGTCAGGGAAGGTTGGGGTTGATGGGTCCTGAGTCGGCTGGGCTCCTCTGGTTCCTAGCTGCTGCAGTTGTCCGGAAGGGTCCCCTACTTATTGCCCTAAATGCAGCTGAAATCCTGGAAGGCCTCCAGACTGTGGTGTCTTCAGAGGAACAGACAAGCTGGTGATCTTGTCTCACTCTTAATGACAACTCTATTGAAGAATTATAGTATAAAACCTATCTAAGCATATAAAATTGGAATTGAAAATGTAACTCCTGATTTACTTTCAATATTTTTAAATTGCTTTGTATTTAGGGACCAAATATTGGATCAATTTATTTTAAGGGACTATCTTTTTAATGAAAATCCTCAAATTTGAAACTATTTTAAAAACTGAAAAAAAAATAAAAAAAATAGCATTTATAAAACATTTATTCTCTCAATTTTTGAAGAAGAAAGCAATTCTAATAGGATAAGAGCTCCAAAATATAAATAATATCTGGATTGTGTTGGAAAAATATAGGTCGAAAAATAGGAAAATATTTCCCAAGTGTAGTTGTTTTGACACATAGAAAAAGTTATTGAATCTTTTAAATTGTAAATTGATTTAACTGTTTTGAATCATTCACTAAATATAAAAGCTTACCTAAGGGGAAAATGCAGTATCTACCCTCAGATGTTACCAAAATAGGAATGAGGATGTGAAAACAAATACACTGAATTGGAACCTTAGTCACTACAGGTATGCAGATGCTTTGAAAACAGGGAAGACCATAAAAGTATTGTTTCATCTTTATGAGCCAATTATCGCTGAGCTAATTTTTGAAATGTGAAGTAGTTCACAAGAATGAAAAGATAAGAGAAGTTTCCAGTAGAGAATACAGAATATGAAAATATAGACAATAAAGAATATTTGGCAGAGATTTGATTTTCAGAATGAAAATCAGCAAATCTCAAGATATTATGCCCAAAAACCTCTAGGACCTCTAAATTAAGGCTTGTTATTTGGGAAAAAACAGTGTACAATAACAATTGTCAGTCCCTCTTTTGTTGTAGTTAAATCTGATATGAGAGAAGCTTCAAAGGGCGTAGGGAAACAAATGAGAAAACCAAGGTTAATAGTTCCTATGTGGAAAGGAACACATTAGCATCATCACTGTAGTAAGCATATCATCAAACTAACACATTTAGTAAATTTAGCATTAGACATGGAATCAAGGTAGAATTTCATTCTCATTTTACTGGTGAGTAGTTATTTAAAAATAATTTTTATTGTAATGAATTCACAAAAAAATCACATTGAATACAGAGACCAGTCAAACAAACACTTGCCAAACTCTAAACTCTATGCATCTCAGTAAACTATATAGTTAGGATATAGCCATTCTGAATCCAAAGAGCTTCATTTAGTGTTTTATTCTTTCATTACCATTGATATTCTAATGTACTTAAATACTGCAAAAATGAAAAATTATATACTTGAAACTAGAATTTGTCTTTTTGCCTATATCTCATTCTTCCTCATCACCCAATGTTGTCATTTCTTTTTTTCTTTTTTTATTTTTTTATTTTATTTTTTTAATTTACATTCCAAATCACTTCCCCGTTCCCGTTTCCTCCCTCCCCGAAAGTCCCATAAGCCCGCTTCCCTCCCTCTTTTCTCCATTCAACCCCCTCTCGTTACTCTGTCCTGGCGTTCCCCTACATCCAGTCTTTCCAGGACCAGGGGTCTCTCCTACCATCTTTTTAGAAATCTATTGATATGCGGATTGTGTCTAGGGTATTCCGAGATTCTGGGTCAATATCCCCTTATCAGTGACTGCATACCACGTGTGTTCTTTTGTGATTGGGTTACCTCACTAAGGATGATATTTTCAAGATCTGACCATTTGCCTAGGAATTTCGTGAATTCATTGTTTTTAATTGCAGAGTAGTATTCCATTGTGTAGATATACCACATCTTCTGAATCCATTCCTCTGTTGAGGGACATCTGGGTTCTTTCCAGCTTCTGGCTATTATAAATAAGGCTGCTATGAACATAGTGGAGCATGTGTTCTTATTGCATGCAGGTAAAGCCTCTGGGTATATGCCCAGGAGTGGTATAGCCGGATCCTCCGGGAGTGTCATGCCCAGTTTTCTGAGGAACCGCCAGACTGCTTTCCAGAGTGGTTGTACCAGCCTGCAATTCCACCAGCAGTGGAGGAGTGTTCCTCTTTCTCCACATCCTCGCCAACAACTGCTGTCTCCTGTGTTTTTGATCTTAGCCATCCTAACTGGTGTGAGATGGAATCTCAGGGTTGTTTTGATTTGCATTTCCCTAATGACTAAGGATGATGAACATCTCTTTAGGTGCTTCTCAGCCATTAGATATTCTTCAGGTGAGAACTCTTTGTGTAGCTCTGTACCCCATTTTTTAATAGGGTTACTTGCCTCTCTGGAGTTTAACTTCTTGCCTTCTTTGTATATATTGGATATTAGCCCTCTGTCGGATGTAAGGTTGGTAAAGATCATTTCCCAGTTAGTTGGTTGCCGCTTTGTCTTTTTGACAGTGTCTTTTGCCTTGCAAAAACTTTGTAATTTAATGAGGTCCCATTTGTCTATTCTTGATCTTAGAGCATAAGCTATTGGAGTTCTGTTCAGGAAATTCTCCCCTGTGCCCATATGTTCAAGGTTCTTCCCTAGTTTCCCTTCTATTAGTTTCAGTGTGTCTGGTTTTATGTGGAGATCTTTGATCCACTTAGAATTGAGCTTAGTGCAAGGAGATAAGGATGGGTCAATTTGCATTCTTCTGCATGTTGACCTCCAGCTGAGCCAGCACCATTTGTTGAAAAGGCTATGTTTTTTCCACTGGATGGTTTTAGCTCCTTTGTCAAAGAGCAATTGACCATAGGAGTGTGGATTCATTTCTGGGTCTTCAATTCTGTTCCATTGATCTACATGCCTGTCACTGTACCAATACCATGCGGTTTTTAACACTATTGCTCTGTAGTACAGCTTGAGGTCCGGGATACTGATTCCCCCAGAGGTTCTTTTACTCTTGAGAATAGTTTTAGCTATTCTGGGTTTTCTGTTATTCCAGATGAATTTTTGAATTGCTCTTTCTAACTCTATGAAGAATTGAGTTGGGATTTTGATGGGGATTGCATTGAATCTGTGTATTACTTTTGGTAAGATGCTCATTTTTACTATATTAATCCTGCCAATCCATGAGCATGGCAGATTTTTCCATCTTCTGAGGTCTTCTTCAATTTCTTTCTTCAGAGACTTGAAGTTCTTGTCATACAGAAGTCTTCCAACCAAAAAAAAGCACAGGTCCAGATGGTTTTAGTGCAGAATTCTATCAGACCTTCAAAGAAGACCTAACACCAATACTCTTCAAACTGTTCCACAAAATAGAAACAGAAGGAACACTACCCAACTCGTTCTATGAAGCCACAATTACACTAATACCAAAAGCACACAAAGATCCAACAAAGAAAGAGAATCTCAGGCCAATCTCTCTTATGAATATCGATGCAAAAATACTCAATAAAATTCTTGCCAACCGAATCCAAGAACACATCAAAACGATCATCCACCACGATCAAGTAGGCTTCATCCCAGGGATGCAGGGATGGTTCAATATAAGGAAATCCATCAATGTAATCCACTACATAAACAATCTCAAAGAAAAAAACCACATGGTCATCTCATTAGATGCTGAGAAAGCATTTGACAAAATTCAGCATCCTTTCATGCTAAAGGTCTTGGAAAGATCAGAAATTCAAGGCCCATATCTAAACATAGTAAAAGCAATTTACAACAAACTGGTAGCCAGCATCAATCTAAATGGAGAGAAACTTGAAGCAATCCCACTAAAATCAGGGACTAGACAAGGCTGCCCTCTCTCTCCATATCTTTTCAATATAGTACTTGAAGTTCTAGCTAGAGCAATTAGACAACAAAAAGAGGTCAAAGGGATACAAATTGGAAAGGAAGAAGTCAAACTATCACTATTTGCAAACGATATGATAGTATACTTAAGCGACCCAAAGAACTCCACCAGAGAACTCCTACAGCTGATAAACGACTTCAGCAAAGTGGCCGGATATAAAATCAACTCAAGCAAGTCAGAAGCCTTCCTATACTCAAAGGATAAGCAGGCTGAGAAAGAAGTAAGGGAAATAATACCCTTCACGATAGCCACAAACCATATTAAGTATCTTGGCGTGACTCTAGCCCTTTCTTGATATCCTTTCTAAATATTATATAATACCCACACTGATATAATACCGACTTTATATAATCTTCTTCTACATGGACTGTCCTTAAATTTGTCTTCTGAAACTCCTTTTGGTGTATCTAAGCTATATGACTGCACATAGTTTTCAGATACTATAGCTTCATGAGTGTCAGTAGAGGAAAACTCCCTTAAAGTTTTAGTCCATACACTCAGAATTGTAGAACAGAAGGATAAAAGCATCCTAGGAAACGTATCACTACAGAAGTTTTCTTTGTTCTTGAATTGCACCAACCAGGTTTCTACTACATGCATGACCACCAAAGATTCATTTATTCCAGATTTGCCTCCTTTTAGTGAAGTCATTGTCTAACAGTTAACTTGTACTAGCCCCTTCACTTCCCTTAAAAATGTTTCCAAGTCTACTTTACTCCTATTAATCTCCGTTTACAAAGAAAGAATAACGGATGGCATTACAGTAAACATTTGTCATTAGTAACTCCCTAGAACCTAAACCTCTACTTTTACTATTTAGTTTGGTGATTTTTTTCTGAAAAGAATTTTTCTGAAAGATAGGACCAAAATCCTGATAAATGAGAAAGAAAAAAACCTGAAAGCAGAAAACCAAAGAAGTAATGGAGCATCTATTTCTGTAAAAACACTCTAGCTGAGGAATCTGAATTTTAGATAATGCCACAAAGAGAAAAGGAAAGAATACTTACTTCTTAACACAAGTCCCTGAATTCAAAAAATACTTGCACCACTCTCTTCATATAGAAGCAACTTCATGTTTTCATTTACTCATCCTGTAATTCTAACTTCATAGTTGCCCACAAGTTCCTGCCAAATCTGTTATATGAGAGATATCCTTGCCATATACTCATTTTATGATTAAGTAAACCAAATTTATATTGAACTTATGACACAAATCCTGATCAATACAATTGACACTTCTGTATTTTTCTCTGAAAACAAAAACAAAAAACAAAAAACAAAAACACCATATTGGAAGATATGTATTGGTGGTAGAATTTATTATAATACTTAGAACATTGTGAGTATTTAGCATTGGAAATTAGTCAATAGATAAATTTCAAACAACCTATGATATATGGAATGAAGAATTTTCATTTCTATGTGTCAGAAAAACATTACTATGTTAAAAGCTTTTTGTTGAACGTTTTGCCATATTTAATCATAAGAATCACAGAAAAACAATGACAGTCTTTCTTTTCCTTTTTGTGAGTCATGGATTGAATGAATAATGACAGTTACTACATCTTTAGGAAAGAAACCTACAGACTTTGAAATTAATGTTGATCACAATGCCTTGTTTACATCTAGAAACTTTCACAAATGGAAAGGCAAAATTTACCTGACGTTCAGCATAGTTTATAAATTTCCTGACTTCAAAATAGAAAAAAAAAATATTGTCAAGGAGACAATGAAGAAAAAGTTTAATATAGTTGTATCCCTTCAGAGGAAACTTTAAATGCTAATCATGATACTTTCTTATCCTGATACAGAATTTTCATCTGGAAAAATCTCCCTTTCTGTTAAAAAATATTTCCTTATTTTTACTAAGTTTGTTATTCTGAATATCCTAGAATAGTTTTACTAATGCCAATTACTAAAACCCTGTTGTTATTGTCATCTTTATTTTACTCCTTGAGTGCTGGTTTAGTCGGTGAGAGCTCTAGGGGTACAGGGTGGTTCATATTGTGGTCCCTCATATGGGGCTGCATGCTCCTTCAGCTCCTTCAGCTTCTTCAGTCCTTTATTTTTTTAAATTTTCCTTTTTTTATTGAATATATTATTCATTTTCATTTCAAATGTTACATCCCTTCCCGGTTTCACCTCTCCCCAAAAACCCCCAACCCATCCTCCCAAGTCCTGCCTCTAAGAATATGCTCCTCCACCAAGCTCACTCCCATGACACCAACTCAATTTCTCCACACTGGGGGCTCTATTGAGCCTTCACAGGACCAAAGAGCTCTCCTCCCACTGATGCCCAACAAGGCATTCCTCTGCCAATCTTTTGGCTGGAACCATGTGTACCCATTGGTTGATGGCTTAGTCCCTGGGATCCCTGAGGCATCTGGTTGGCCAACACTGTCATTCTTACCATGGGGCTACAAACAACCCCCCCCCAGCTCTTCCAGCTTGTGATTCAACTCCTCCATAGTGAACCCCGTGCTCAGACCAATGGTTGGCTGATAGTATTCGCCTCTGTATCTGTAAGGCTCAAGCAGGGCCCCTCTGAAAGACAACCATAAATAGCTCCTATCGGTATACACTTCTTGTCATCAATAGTAGTTTTGGGGTTTGGTGACTGTATATAGGATGAATCCCCAGGTAGGACAGTCTCTGGGTGGCCTTTCCATTAGTCTCTTCTCTACTCTTTTTCTCCATAGTTGTTCTTGTGATTATTTTGTTCCCTTTCTCAGAGAAACCAAATCATCCCCACTTTGGTCTAACTTCTTGAGCTTCCTGTGGTCTGTGAATTGTAAAAGATTTATTTTGCGCTTTTGAGCTAATATCCACTTATCAGTGAATGCATACCATGTGTTCTTTTATGATTGGCTTACTTCACTCAGGATGATACTTTCTAGTTCCATCCATTGGCCTAACAATTTCATGAATTCATTATTTTTAATAGCTGAACAGTACTCCATCGTATATATATACCACAATTTCTGTATCTATTCCTCTGTTGAACGACATCTGGGTTCTTTACATGTTCTGGCTCTAATAAATAAGACTGCTATGAACATAGTGGAGCATATGTCCTTATTGCATGTTGGAACATATTCTGGGTATATGCCCAGTAGTCGTATAGCTGGATCCTCAGGTAGTAATATGTCCAATTTTCTGAGGAAGTGCCATACTGATTTCCAGAGTGGTTTTACTAGCTTGCAATCCCACCATCAATGGAAAAGTGTACCTCTTTCTCCACATTCTCTCCAGCATCTGCTGTCCCCTGTTCTTATCATCGTAGCCATTCTGACTAGTATGAGGTAGAATCTCCGGGTGCTTTTGATTTGTATTTCCCTAATAACTAAGGATGCTGAACATTTCTTTAGGTGCTTCAGAGACGTTCGAACTTTCTTAGTTGAAAATTCTGTTTAGCTCTGTGCCCCATTTTTTTTAATTTTCTATACTTTTTTATTTACATTCCAAATGATTTTCCCTTTACCGTTTCCTCCCTCCCTGAAAGTCCCATAAGCTCTCTTCCCTCCCCCTGTTCCCAATTCAACCCCCTCTCGCTTCTCTGTCCTGGCATTCCCCTACATCCAGTCTTTCCAGCATCAGGGGTCTCTCCTTCCATCTTCTTGGAAATCAATTGATATGTGAATTGTGTCTTGGGTATTCCGAGATTCTGGGTTAAAATCCCCTTATATGTGACTGCATACCATGCGTGTTCTTTTGTGATTGGGTTACCTCACTAAGGATGATATTTTACAGTTCTGACCATTTGCCTAAGAATTTCGTGAATTCATTGTTTTTAATTGCAGAGTAGTATACCATTGTGTAAATATACCACAACTTCTGAATCCATTCGTCCATTGAGGGACATATGGGTTCTTTCCAGCTTTTGGCTATTATAAATAAGGCTGCTATGAACACAGTGGAGCATGTGTCCTTATTTCGTTCAGGGGAAGCCTCTGGCTATATGCCCAGGAGTAGTATAACAGGATCCTCTGTGAGTATCATGCACAGTTTTCTGAGGAACCGCCAGACTGCTTTCCAGATTGGTTGTACCAGCTTGCAATCCCACCAGCAGTGGAGGAGTATTCCTCTTTCTCCACATCCTTGCCAGCAATTGCTGTCTCCTGTGTTTTTGATCTTAGCCATTCTGAATGGTGTGAGGTGGAATCTCAGGGCTGTTTTGATTTGCATTTTCCTAATGACCAAGGATGTTGAACATTTCTTTAGGTACTTCTCAGCCATTAGATATTCTTCAGGTGATAACTCTTTGTTTAGCTCTGTACCCCATTTTTTAAAAGGGTTATTCTGCTCTCTGGAGTCTAACTTCTTGAGTTCTTTGTATATATTGGATATTAGCCCTCTGTCGGATGTAGGGTTGGGAAAGATCGTTTCCCAGTTTGTTGACTGCTGCTTTGTCCTTATGACAGTGTCCTTTGCCTTACAGAAACTCTGTAATTTTATGTGGTCCCATTTGTCAATTCTTGACATTAGAGCATAAACTATTGGGGTTCTGTTCAGAAAATTTCCCCCCTGTGCCCATATGTTCAAGGTTCTTCCCTAGTTTCCTTTCTATTAGTTTTGTGTCTGGTTTTATGTGGAGGTCCTTGATTCACTTGGAATTGAGCTTAGTACAGGGAGATAAGAATGGATCAATTTGTATTCTTCTGCATGTTGACCTCCGGTTGAACCAGCACAATTTTTTGAAAAGGCTATCTTTTTTCCACTGGATGGTTTTAGCTCCTTTGTCAAAGATAAAGTGACCATAGGAGCGTGGATTCATTTCTGGGTCTTCAATTCTGTTCCACTGATCTACATGCCTGCCACTCTACCAATACCATGCAGTTTTTTAACACTATTACTCTGTAGTACAGCTTGAGGTCAAGGATACTGATTCCTCCAGAAGTTCTTTTACTTTTGAGAATAGTTTTAGCTCTCCTGGGTTTTCTGTTATTCCAGATGAATTTTTGAATTGCTCTTTCTCTTTCTAACTCTATGTAACTTTATGAAGAATTGAGCTGGGATTTTGATTGGGATTGCATTTACCGTTGAGGATAGTTTTAGCTATCCTGGGTTTTCTGTTATTCCAGATGAATTTTTGAATTGCTCTTTCTAACTCTTTCTAACTCTATGTAACTCTACGAAGAATTGAGTTGTGATTTTGATGGGGAATGCATTGAATCTGTATATTGAATTGAATCTTGTATATTGCTAGATGGTCATTTTTACTATATTAATCTTGCCAATCCATGAGCATGGAAGATTTTTCCATCCTCTGAGGTCTTCTTCAATTTCTTTCTTCAGAGACTTGAAGTTCTTGTCTTACAGATCTTTCACTTGTTTGGCTAAAGTCATACCAAGATACTTTGTATTGTTTGTGGCTATCGTGAAGGGTATCATTTCTCTTATTTCTTTCTCAGCCTGCTTGTCCTTTGTGTATAGGAAGACTACTCGTTTGCTTGAGTTGACTTTATATCTGGCCACTTTGCTGAAGTTGTTTATCAGCTGTAGGAGTTCTCTGGTGAAGTTCTTTAGGTCGCTTAATTATATTATCATATCTTCTGCAAATAGTGATAGTTTGACTCCTTCCTTTCCAATTTGTATCCCTTTGAACTCCTTTTGTTGTTTAATTGCTCTATCTAGAACTACAAGTACTATATTGAAAAGATATGGAGAGAGAGGGCAGCCTTGTCTAGTCCCTGATTTTAGTGGGATTCCTTCTAGTTTCTTTCCATTTAGATTGATGTTGGCTACCAGTTTGCTGTAAATTGATTTTATTAGGTTTAGATATGGGCCTCGAATTCCTGGTCTTTCTAAGAGTTTTAGTATGAAATGATGCTGAATATTGTCAAATACTTTTTCAGCATCTAATGAAATGACCATGTGTTTTTTTTCTTTGAGATTGTTTATGTAGTGGATTCCATTGATGGACTTCCTTATATTGAACCATCCCTCCATCCATGGGATGAAGCCTACTTGATCGTGGTGAATGATCATTTTGATGTGTTCTTGGATTCAGTTGGCAAGAATTTTATTGAGTATTTTTGCATCTATATTCACAAGAAAAATTGTTCTGAGATTCTCTTTCTTTGTTGGATCTTTGTGTGATTTTGGTATCAGTGTAATTGTGGGTTCATAGAACGGGTTGAGTAGTGTTCCTTCTGTTTCTATGTTGTGGAATAGTTTGAAGAGTATTGGTGTTAGGTCTTCTTTGAAGGTCTGATAGAATTCTGCACTAAAACCATCTGGACCTGTGCTTTTTTTGGATGGAAGCCTTCCAATGACGACTTCAATTTCTTCAGGGGTTATAGGACTGTTTAGATGGTCTGTAAGATCCTGATTTAATTTTGGTATTTGGTATCTGTCTAGGAAATTATCCATTTCCTCCAGATTTTCTAGTTGTGTTGAATACAGACTTTTGTAGTAGGATCTGATGATTTTTTTGAATTTCCTCAGTTTCTGTTGTTATCTCTCCCTTTTCGTTTCTGATTTTATTAATTTGGATACTGTATCTGTGCCCTCTGGTTAGTCTGGCTAAGGGCTTATCTATCTTGCTGATTTTCTCAAAGAACCAACTCCTCTTTTTGTTGATTCTTTGTATGGTTTTATTTGTTTCTATTTGATTGATTTCAGCCTGAGTATAATGATTTACTGCCTTCTACTCCTCTTGGGTGTATTTGCTTCTTTTTGTTCCAGGACTTTCAGGTGTGCCATTAAGTTGCTAGTGTATGCTGTCTCCCATTTCTTTTTGGCAGCACTCAGGACTATGAATTTTCCTCTTAGCACAGATTTCATTGTGTCCCATAAATTAGGGTATGTTGTGCCTTTATTTTCATTAAATTTTAAAAAGTCTTTGATTTCTTTCTTTATTTCCTCCTTGACCAAGTTATCATTGAGTAGAGCATTGTTCAGCCTCCATGTGTACGTGGGTTTTCTTTTGTTTTTGTTGCCATTGAAGACCACCCTTATTCCATAGTGATCTGATAGGATGCAGGGGATTAGTTCTATCTTCTTATATCTGTTGAGGTCTGATTTGTGACCAATTACATGGTCGATTTTGGAGAAGGTACCATGAGGTGCTGAGAAGAAGGTGTATTCTTTTGCTCTAGGATGAAATGTTCTATATATATATATCTGTTAGTTCCATTTGGTCCAAGGCTTCAATTAGATTCATTGTGTCCCTGTTTAGTTTCTGCTTTCCTGAACGATCCATTTCAGAGAGCAGGGAATTGAAATCTCCCGTATTATATTGTGAGGTATAATGCTTGCTTTGAGCTTTAGTAAAATTTCTATTACGAATGATGTTGCCCTTGCATTTGGAGCATAGATATTCAGAATTGAGAGTTCTTCTTAGTGGATTTTTCCTTTGTCCTGTATGTAGTGTCTTTCTGTGTCTTTTTTGATGACTTTAGGTTGAAAGTCAATTTTATCTTATATTAGGATGGGTACTCCCGCTATTTTCCTGGGACCATTTACTTGTAAGATTATTTTCCAGCCTTTTACTCTGAGGTAGTGTTTGCCTTTGACACTGAGATGCGTTTCCTGCATGCATGCAGCAAAATGCTGGGTCCTGTTTACGTATTCAGTCTGTTAGTCTATGTCTTTTTATTGGGGAGTTGAGACCATTGATATTAAGAGAGTTTAAGAAATAGTGGTTATTGCCACCTGCTATTCTTGAGGCTATCTTTATGTTTGAGTGATTTTCTACTTTTGGGTTTGTTGAAAGAAGGTTGCTATCTCGTTTTTTCCAGGGTGGAGTTTCTCTCCTTGTATTGTTGATTTCCACCTATTATCCTTTGCAGGGCTGGGTTTGTGGAAAGATATTTTGTAAATTTGGTTTTATCATGGAATGTCTTCGTCTCTCCAGCTATGGTGATTGAGACTTTTGCTGGGTATAGTAGTCTAGGCTGGCGTTTGTGTTCTCCTAGAGTCTGTATGTGATCTGCCCAGGATCTTCTGACTTACATAGTCTCTGGTGAGAAGTCTGATGTGATTCAGATAGGTCTTCCTTTATATGTTACTTGGCCTTTTTCTCTTACTGCTTTTAATATTCTTTCTTTGTTTAGTATATTTGGTGTTTTGATTATTATGTGACAGGAACTATTTCTGCTCTGGTCCAGTCTCTTTGGAGTTCTGTAGGCTTCTTGTTCGTTCATCAGCATCTCTCTCTTTAGGTTAGGGAAGTTTTCCTCCATAATTTTTTTGAAGATATTTATTGGCCCTTTATGTTGCAAATCTTCACTCTCATCTATAATCTTTAGGTTTGGTCTTCTCATTGTGTCCTGGATTTCCTGGATGTTTTGGGCTACACCATTTTTTCACTTTGCATTTTCTTTGACTGTTGAGTCGATGCTTTCTATGGTATCTTCAGCACCTGAAATTCTGTCTTTCATCTCTTGTATTCTATTGTTGATATTTGCTTCTATGACTCCTGATTTCTTCCCAAGGTTTTTTTTTTCTCCAAAGTTGTCTCACTTTGCTCAGATCACTCACTAGTTTGTCTGTTTTTTCCTTTATTTCTTTAAAATATTTTTGCATTTCCTCTTTCAGGATTTCTGCCTGTTGACCCAAGTTCTCCTGTATTTCTTTAAGTGGTTTTTGTGGTTCCTCTGTAAGGGCATCTACCCATTGATTCATGTTCTCCTGTATTTCTTTATGAGATTTATTTACGTCCTTCTTGACATCTTCTAATAGCATCATGAGAAGTGATTTTAAATCCAGATCTTACCTTTCGGGTGTGATGGAGTATCCAGGACTTGCTGCTGTCAGAGAGTTGGGTTCAGATGGTGCCATATTGCCTTGATTTCTGTTAGTAATGTTCCTACATTTGCCTTTTGTCATCTGGTTACCTCTGGTGTTAGTTGGTCCTGCTGTCACTGTCTGTCAGTTGGATCTCCTGTGAGCCTGCAAGGCTATTTTTGCCCCGCCCCCAATGAGTGTGATTCCCCTGGCACTGATTACTGAGGGGCTGCCCTACTCCTGAGTGACTTTGGAGCCCTCACGTGCCTTGTTCCAAGTGATGTTGTACTTGGGGGAATCCCTGCATACCTGGAGACTCAGAGTAGTCCATCCCCAGAGCAGAAGTGGCTAAGGGAAGGCTGATGCGCTCTTCTATTGTGCTTTCTCCAGGTGCAGGTCCCTCTGCAGAGCAGATGTCTTACAGCAGAGTTGGTGCGTAGGTGACCACAGAACTGCCCAGCTCTTGGGTACAGGGAGCACCCCAGATGGCTGTGTCCCAAGCGATGTTATGCTTGGTTATCCCTGTGCCTGGAGGTCCCAACTGCTCTGTTGCCAGAACAAAGATGGTGGAGTGCACTGTGCACCCTCTCTACGGAGATCACTGTGCAAGGCAGATGGTCCACAGCACAGCTTGCACCCAGACGACCACAGAGCTGCCCCACTCTTGGGCGCAGATTGAATCCCAGCAGGCTGTGTCCTAAGCAATGTTATGTTGGGGAATCCCTGCGTACCTGGAGGCTCAAAGTAGTCAATCCCTAGAGCCAAGGTCACCAAGGGGAGGCTGGTGAGCTTCCTCCCTGTGTGGGTCCCTGTGCAGGGCAGATGTCCCACAGCAGAGCTGGTGCGTAGGTGACCACAGAACTTCCCAGCTCTTGAGTGCAGGGAGCTCACAAGCTGGCCGAGACCCAAGTGATGTTATGCTTGGTTATCCCTGCACCTGAAGGTCCCAACTGCTCTCTTGAAGGAACAAAGATGGAGTAGTGCACTTTGCACCCCCTCGGCGCAGATCACTCTGCAGGGCAAATGGCCCACAGCAGAGCTGGCGCCCAGATGACCACAGAGCTGCCCCGCTCTTGGGCGCAGATGGAAGCCCAGAAGTCTGTGTCCCAAGCGATGTTATGTTGGGGAATCCCTGAGTACCAGGAGGCTCAGCATAGTCAATCCTTGGAGCAGAGGTCACCAAGGAAATGTTGGTGTACTCTCTCCCTGTGCGGGTGCCTGTACCACATTTTTTAATAGGGTTATTTGACACTCTGGAGTCTAACTTCTTGAGCTCTTTGTATACATTGGATATTAACCTTCTATCAGATGTAGGATTGGTTAAGATCTTTTTCTAATCTGTTGGTTGCCATTTTGTCCTATTGACAGTGTTCTTTGCCTTACAGAAGCTTTGCAGTTTTATGACGTCCCATTTGCTGATTCTTATTCTTAGAGCACAATCCATTAAGTTCTATTGAGGAAATTTTTCCCTGTGCTAATGTATTCAAGGTTCTTCCCCACTTTCTCATCTATAAGCTTCAGTTATCTGGTTTTATGTGGATGTCCTTGATCCACTTGGACTTGAGCTTTGTACAAGGAGATAAGAATGGGTCGATTTGCTTTTTTCTGCATGCTGACCTCTAGTTTATCCAGCACCATTTGTTAAAAATGTCGGTTTTCCACTGGGTGATTTTAGCTCCTTTGTCATATATCAAATGACCATAGGTGTGCGGGTTCATATCTGGGTCTTCATTTCTATTCCATTGATCTTCATGCCTGTCTCTATACCAATACCATACAGTTTTTATCACTATTGTTATGTAGTGAAGCTGGAGGTCAGGGATGGTGATTCCCCAAGTAGATCTTTTGTTTGGGAGAATAGTTTTACTATCCTGAGGTTTTTTTGCTACTCCAAATGAATTTGTAGATTGCTCTTTCTAATTCTATGAAGAATTGATTCAGAATTTTGATGGGGATTGCATTGAATCTGTAGATTGCTTTTGGCAAGACGGACATTTTTACTATGTTAACCCTTCCAAAACATGAGCATGGGAGATACTTCCATCTTCTGAGATCTTCTACTATTTCTTTCTTCAGAGGCTTGAAGTTCTTGTCATACAGATCTTTCACTCGGTTGGTTAGAGTCACACCAAATTATGTAATATTATTTGTAACTATTGTGAAGTGTGTCATTTCCCTAATTTTTTTCTCAGCTTGTTTATCTTTTGAATAGAGGATGGCTACTGATTTGTTTGAATTAATTTATATCCAGCCGCCTTGCTGAAGTTGTTTATCATCTTTAGGAGTTCTCTGTGGAATTTTTGGGGTTGCTTAAGTATACAATCATATCATCTGCAAATAGTGATACTTTGATTTTCTTACCTTCCAATTTGTATATCTTTGACATCCTTTTGTTGTCTAATTGCTCTGGCTAGGTCTTTGAGTACTATATTGAATATATAGGGAGAGAGTGGGCAGCCTTGTCTGGTTCCCACTACCCAAATTAATAAAATCAGAAATGAAAAGGGAGATATAACAACAGAAAATGTGGAAATTCAAAAAAATGAACAGATCCTACTACAAGAGCTTGTACTCAACAAAATTGGAAAATCTGGACAAAATGTACAGTTTTCTAGATACATACCATGTGCTAATGTTAAAGCAGGAGCAGTTATACCATCTAAATAACCCCATAATTCCTGAGGAAATAGAAGCAGTTAGATGTTCAAAGAAGAGCTAATACAGGTACTCTTGAAACTGTTCCACAAAATTAGAAACTCAAGGAACACTACACAATTTATTCTATGAAGACACAATAATACTTATGCTAAACCAAACAAAGACCAAACAAAGAAAGAGAACTTCAGATCAATTTCCCTTATGAACATTGATGCAAAAGTTCTCAACAAAATTCTGGCCCACCGAATTCAAGAATGCATCAAAACATTAATTCACCATGATCAAGTAGGCTTCATCCCAGGGATGCATGGATGGTTCAAGATATGGAAATCCACCAATGAAATCCACTACATTAACAAACTCTAAGAAACAATCACATGGTCATTTCATTCGATGCTGAAGAAACATTTGACAATATTCAGCATCCTTCATAATAAAAGTCTTGGAGAGATCAGGAATTCTGGGCCGATACTTAAACATAGTGAAAGCAATATACTGTAAACCAGTAGCTAACATCAAAATAAATGGAGAGAAACTTGAAGCAATCCCACTAAATTCAGTCCTTTCTCTAATTCCTCCACTGGGTACCCCACAATCATTCCAGTGGCTGGCTGTGAGCATCAGGCTCTGTATTTTTTAGGCTCTGGCAATGTCTCTTAGGAGACAGCTATATCAGGATCCTGTCAGCAAGCACTTCTTGGCATCCTCAATAGTGTCTGGGTTTGGTGTCTGTATATGGGATGGATCCCCAGGTGGTAAAATCTCTGGATGGCCTTTCCTTCAGTCTCTACTCCATACTTTGTCCCCGTATTTATTTTAGACAGGAGCAATTCTGGGTTAAAAATTTGGAGATGACTGGGTGCCCCCATCCCCCGGGGCCTGGCCTAACCTCTGGATATGGTCTCTTCACGTTCTTCCTCCCCTTTGTTGGGCATTTCAGCTAATCTCATCCCCATTGGGTCCTGGAAGCTTCTTGCATTCCTGGCATCTGGGACTTTCTAATGGCTACCCTCAGTTTTCCCTCCCCCATGGCTACACACCTGTGTTCAATTTCCCAACCCTTTGTATGTCATCCTTGTCTCTTCCCATAATAAAAGATCTTCTGGGGGAAATCACCATCCCTGACCTCTAGTTCTAATGCAAAAAAATAGTAATAAAAACTGCATGGTAATGTTATAGGAACAGACAGGTTGATCAATGATATTTAACTGATAACCCTAAATAAGCCAACACACTATGGACACTTGAGTTTTGACAAAAAAGTCAAAACCATACAGTGGATAAAAAGAAAGCATCTTTAATAAATGGCACTGATCTAACTGAATGTCTGCATGTAGAAGCATGCAAATTGATCCATATTTTTCACCCTGCACAATTCTCAAGTTGAAGTGGATCAAAAACATCACTTTATATCTGAATCCACTAAATGTAACAGAACAGAAAGCAGCAAAGGTGTTCAATATCATTGTCATTGAGAAATTCCATATTGAGATCTCTTCCACATCTTTGGGGTGTCTATAGTCAGAAAGGCACTTAACTTTATAATGAAGTAGCAAATCAATATCCATTGTGCACTTTTAGCTTGCCGGTAAAAAGGTAGAACCACTGAGAAAAGTATCCTGGCACTTCCACAGAGCATTAAACTGATTTGACATATTATATGGCATTCCCAGTATATAATCATACTTAAAAAATACATTTATGCAAAAATTTGTACATAAAAATTCATGTAGCAGTATTCATAATTACTAAACTGTAGAAGTAAATCAATATCTGTTAATAAAGGTATGTCTAGGGTGCTATATTCATACAAAATGAATTATTTAGCAAATAAAAATTGTATCTAATATATTGGAGAGTCTTGACAACACTTTACTGAGGAGACAAGCCAAATATATAGTAACATTTTATAACACTTATGTAAGATAACTGGACTATGTAAATCTCATAGTTTGAAAACAAGTATGACTGGTTACTATGTGGACATTGGTAATGGGGAATGTTTATTGAGTATAGGACATGTTTTCTGAATAATCAAAGTGCTTACAAACTAAAAAAAAAACTGAAAATCTTGCAGTATTGCAAATATACTTCATACCATTGAATCACATGCTTACTTTTTTATTGTAAAATGTTTAACAGAACAAACTAAAGAGAGGAATACTTTACCTAGGTTTAGAGTTTCAGATATTTCTATCCAGTCATCAGCTATATTAATTTCTGAGCCATTTGTGAGGATGAAGAATATCATGATGGCATGATTATTCACTTCATAGTAGGAAGGAAAGAGGGAAGGGCAAAAGAGAAAGACTGGAAGACTAAGGATAAGTTAGCACTCAAAAATTTGTCCCTGGTAATGTTATTCTGTCTCTCTGGCACCACTTCTAAAGTTTCTAAAACTTTACTAGCCAAAATAGCATCAACTGGAGAATAAATCTTGCAAACATTAAGAGGTGGGAGATATTTTATAACATAACTATAATAGTGGATAAGTTGTGTTATATGTAAATTATACTAAATATCTACATATATATAATATACTAATATAGGTCTATCTAAATATACTATTAAAATACAGGAATATTTTATATGAATTTAGTCAGTTCTGAAAGAAATTATGTCTCATAGTTTTATTCTAGCTCTTCATAAGGTAACAACATAGTTTTCAGGGCTTCCAGTACTTCTGATTTACAAACTAAATATAGCTTTAAGTAAAGACAGCATGTACCTCTAGTATAACTAAAGTGTGAAGTGACGGCTATGGTATAACTTAGTGTTAGTGAATATACCAAGCATGCCCACACCCTTGGAATACAATCTTAGCACCATAAAATTATGAGTAAATAAATTAGAAAATAAATAATAAATGAAGTGACTTAAAAAGTAAATATTTCTGTGAGTCCTTGAAATGCTCAAGTTCAAAGTTCTTGTATTATTAAGGTAATAAAGCTTAGTCATATAATCACTTTGATAATTATACTATTCATTACACTTTTTTTAACACTTTGTAAGTATTTGGAAAGGACAAAGCCATATAAAACTAAACTACAGATAAAAGGATTTTAGAGCTTTATTCCTTATTTATTCTTTAAAATTAAATGCTATATGCTATGATAAAATTACTATTTCCTTAACACAGGCAACTTTGTTGAGTATGCTGATTCAATGACTTAAAAACATTTCTGATTTCCATCTCCTTTTGTATTTTCTGTTTTAACGCTTTTATTTATTCTGTGATAAGTTCATCCATATTTACGAGTTGTATCTTGCTCATATGCAACACCACACCCCACCTCCAATTCCAATTAGAAACTCCAATACATGTGCCTACCAATTTCATGTCCTTTCCTTTTTAATACCCAATGCTTTCTCTTAAACAATCAATGAAATATTTCCATAAGTGTGTCAATATAGGTTTAGCTACTCTCTTCGTATAGCAAAACAACCATTTTTTTTCTAACCATAGTTTTGTGAAGCCCGTACTATCTAGGGCAGTGTATGAAATAGAATAAAAAAAATAAAGAAATTAATCTAGGCTGAGGTAGATTTTAAATCGTTTTCTAATTCCACTAGCAGCAGGGACAAAGATAGAAGCAGTTATAACCTACCATCTAATGGGAAAAAAGAAATATAAGAAAGAAGTAAGATTGTTATAATTGCCCCTAAGAGGATATTGAATTCCCACTAACTAAATCTAGCTGTGACTTTCTAATGGTAAAAGCTTATGGGGGTGAGTTCTTGCCTTTCAGAGACAAAGAATAAGAAAAACACAATATTTCACTCTTCTTCAGGCATAAGTACACATTTTTTTGGTATAGGATATACTAGCTATGGGTAATTTTATTTATTCAAGAGGACAGTCTTTTATTATATATCAATTTCTTTGTTTTTAAATGTTAGAAAAAAAAAACAAAAAAACAAAACCCTTAGGATAAGTAAAATAACCATAGCAAAATCCTACTGGAAAAGCCTGTGAGATTTTTTTTTAATTGACATGAATTTAAAGCCAAAGACAAGGTCTACATATGATTAGATATTAATGATGCCTATGTAGAAGGATGAGAAAATTAAAAGGGTGTGTCCTCAATAATCTAAAGATCTGGATTGCTGAATAGATTGTGTAGACCTTAGCTAGAATGTAGTTTAGAGAGGTAAAGATACAGATATACAGAAAGAGATCCTTCTTTCAGGCCATCCAGATTTTTGCATGCATGATTTTATAAATGAGAACTTATCAGTGATCCTTCATTACTGATTAAGTACATGAAAGAATAAAGGTGTTCTAAACCAATTAATTTCAGCACAGAAATCTTATTGTCAGGTCAGTGCATATGGTTTATAAAAAAAATTTGACTTTCCTTAACCAGGTTACAAGATATTATGAAAATAAAACCATAAAATCAGTGAATCCAAAATGAATTACAACTTATGAAAACAAGAGGAAATTCCGATTGAAGAGAAAATAAGTTTCTAGTTGGATCAAGCAGAGAGAAATATGTCCAGATTGGAAAGACTTCGCTCAACATGGGTCAATGTATTTCTAATAAATTATGTTAATCAGAAAACAGTTTACTCAGCTGGAAAAATGTATAGAAATGGAAGATTGCACATACAAAAATCATTGGCATTACCCATTCAAACATTCTGCAAATGAAAGATATTCTAGTTCTAGATCTAATTAAAGTGGTATTTCTTTGTGGCAAAAAAAAAAAGAAATTTTAAACAAACAAAATATGATATTTTAATTGTGCATTTACACTCAACACTATCCATGTAAGCTTCAGTTAAATATTATTTTCTGAATACTGAGAAAGAATGCATATTTATTCCACTTTCAAACATACCAGTCTTTGTGAAAATTATTCTCAGTTGTGAAGATTGTATTCTCATCCATATCTTAGTTTTTGGAGGTACTGTGTACTTCACCTTGTTTTTATGAGATACTGATGTCATGGAATATTACTCAGATTCTTTCTCTTTGGCAATTGATATAATTTATTTACTGAGTGATATCATTACAAGATAAGAATATAAGTGGAAATATAGAATATAAACTTGAGTTCATACTGGAAATATGTATATTTTTCTTCCTAAGGCAACAGTTCTTTGCAAGTAAGACTTCATTTTCAACCACAGGTTTGTCTGTGCTTTGCTAACTATTCTGATGCCTTTTCGCTCCAAGCCTAGTCATGAGAGAAATTTTCAGTAGTAAGTCCATCTGGATATGTACCAATCCCTGTAACATTCTCACGCATATTTTACCACACTTTTGGCAGCAATCCTTTCAAAAAAAATTGTTGACAATTGCCTACTTTCAGTGTGGCAAGTTTTACCTAAGTCCCATATTAATGTATATGGTTGATATGATTTAACCCCTGGATGTGGATGCATTTTCAAATTGCATGAATGCTCACCTATTTAATCATACTTGATTAATTACAGACTGGATAATAGTGAATCTACCTATATTTTTAAAGTCTGATAGGTTTTCTAACTTTGTAGTATAATAGTCAATATACACAACTGGCCTTGATTACTACTCTTAACCCATTTATTATCACAAATGAACTGTGGAATATGAAGAGATAACTGTTAGATCATGTTGGAACCAAACACAATTCCCTATAATCCCATAATTCATTTGTGAAACCATAGCCTTACCACTTGATGATGACTGGGGTCAATATTTCCTTCCAGAAAAATCTTATCTTTTCTTGCCTACTACTCTCATGATACAAGGATACTGAAAGCTTGTGATATGCGGCATGAACAGTGAAAAGCTGAAAGGTTTAAAGGTGTCCAATGTAATCTACTGGCTGATTACAATTGATTGAAATTCTTGTGCTGTTGTTTGAAGCTGAAGTTTTAGTGTTATTATTTATTACTCACATATTGGGTGTCTGATAAAAGCAGTGACTAGGATAGCCTGATGATATAGATTCCAAGTTTCACATTTTATGCTGTTTCTATTCCTTTAGCCTATGTGATTTGTGTGTCCACCGTATGAGCTGTAGGCAGCAGATATCAGAGTATGGTACTTCCAATTAACAAAGAAATCTAATCATGTTATTTAATGCCTAATCCATTTGTTATAATTTTAAATAATTTTCACAGAGATTAATTTATGGTATCAAATTCTTACTCTTCTAGGATTAATCATAATTTTATCTATATGACTCTTCTCAAGACTATTTTTGTTATCATTATACACTCAGTTTTAGAGTAACCATCAAATAATTTATCTCATTGTAGATTTGATGTTAACTTCAAACCTCAGGACACACACACACACACACACACACACACACACACACACACACACACACTAATACCTTTCTCTGTCTATGTCTCTGTCTCGGTCTCTGTCTCTCTGTCTCTGTGTGTGTGTGTGTGTGTGTGTGTGTCTGTGAGTGTGTGTGTGTTTGTGTGCATGCATCATGTAAAAGCAACTGTTCATATACATCAAAAGAGAATGTTAGATTCCATGGAACTGGAATTACAAACAGTAGTGAAGTATTATATGTACATGCTGAAAATTCAAAAAATTGAAGCTGCGTTATCTGAAAGATCAGCCAGTACTCTTAACTCTGAGGAACTTCTAAAATCTCATCATCCACATCGAGAGAACCACCTATGAGTAACATTTCTTTCTTTTTCTTTTCTTTTTTAATGTCTTATCATCAGAGATTTTTCTTTTTCTTCTTCTTCTTCTTCTTCTTCTTCTTCTTCTTCTTCTTCTTCTTCTTCTTCTTCTTCTTCTTCTTCTTCTCCTTCTTCCTTGTCCTCTTCCTCTCCCTCCTCCTCCTCCTTCTCTTCCCCTCCTCCTCTTCTTCCCTTCTTCCTCCTCTTCTTCTTCTCCATCATCATCATTCCATTTGTTTACACCTCAAATAATATCCCACTTCCAGGTTAACTCTATGCAAACCCCCATCCCACATCTGCCCTCTCCTCCCTCCTCTTTGCCTCTATGAGGGTGCTCCCCCACCTACCAACCCTCTCCCACCTCAGCACTTCAGCATCCCCCTACTCTGTGGCATCAAACCTCCACAGGACCAGACAAGGCCATCATCTGCTACATATATATTTGGAGCCATGGATCCCTCCAGGTAAACTCCTTGGTTGATAGTCTAGTCCCTAGGAGAACTGGGTGGTCTTGTCAGTCAATGTTGTTCTTCTGATGGAGTTGCAATCCCCCTTCTGCTCCTCCAGTCCCTCTGCCAGCTCCTCTGTGAGGGTCCCTGAGCTCAGTCTGATGGTTGGCACCAAGCATCAACATCTACATTGGTCAGTTGCTGGCAGAACCTCCCAAGGAACATTCACACCAGGTTTCTGGCAGCATGGGCCTTTTGGCAACAGCAACAGTGTTGAGTTTGATGTTTGTGGACCGAATGAATCCCCAGGTGGGATAGTCCCCAGATAACTCCTCCATTTGTAACACTACTAATCAATGATGATTAATGGCCATCAATGGACTATGTTCTTGCTCATTCTTCTTCTGGTAGGACATTATAATTATATTGTCAGTACTGTTATGAGGGTGAAATAATGCTGAAATATTCATAAAATATGGATACATTACTGAAGTTTACTTGGATAGTGATGTTCTACTAATACTCAGTATTTTATGTACAATTTCTCTCTTTCAGCAGAGTGTTTCTTAATATGCTAACCCTATGACTTGCTGGGTTTGAAAGAACAATTGATCCTATTGGAAAATTAGAGTCACTTCACATCTTTGGTAAATGCCATTACTTCTATTTACTCTTATACTTTTCAAATTCAAGAGAAATGTGCATGTATGTGTAGGAGGGCAGTGTATATCCATGTCTATAAACACAATCTGAATGTTATCTTCTTTTATTTTAAAATTTTTGTGTAGATTTTTCATAATTATATTTCTCTTACTCTGCCTAATATACCTTTTGTTGGGATATGTTGTTCTAGAATCTACCTATTACTCTAAAGGTCAAACAAGGGATGGGTTATACCAAGGAAAAGACTCATTTTGTAAACAAGTAACAGACACATCTGTAGTATTTTAAGGAAAAATGAGAGCATAAGATTTTCCCCTCATTTTGGAGGGAGATAGAAATTTTATAAACCTAAAATAATCAGGGTAATTGGAAGCTCAAGATTTGAAAGTGTATGAAGATCTGTGTGTAGAAGATTTATGTCGTTAAGGAATGCATCTTTTCTTAAGTTCTACAACTCTATAAATTAAGCATGATATAATTTTTAGTTTTCCCTCTCCTCTGCTACAGGAATATGAATACTTTTATGTTGCTAAGAATTGGGATATTATTTGGTTCTTACTATCTATTGAAAATTGGCAAATAATTGTTCTTGACATCATTGATTCTCATCATTGTTCAATACCATTTTAATCAATACTATTTGAATTACTATTACTATTATTATCATTATTATTATTGGAGAGCTTCTTAAAGTCACAGATATCTTTCAGGGCACATCCTTCTACCATAATCACATCAAATTTACTCTTCACTCATACAGCATTCCAGTGTTAACAATTTAAAAAGAGGAAAGTCATGGTGACCAGCATAACAGCTAGCACAGAAAGCCATCTTTCTAGTATTGACAAGATTTACAATTTATGAGGAACAGGATTGTAGAGTCTGTAGGTATATACAAGCATACTAATTTTGTGTTAGGTATGAAGTCATGTGATCTGTATTGCATGTGAGTAAACACTCCAGGTATATAGTTTTTCTGGGTCTTGCTAGCACCAGTGTTTAGAAGGAAGTCTGTATTTCCAGAACGAAATGAAATTGGAAAGGAAAGGGGGAAAATGATAAATTAAGAAGGGTAAGTTAGAAAATCATAGTAGAGTCAATCAAAAAAATTGTTTCATGCTCTATTTATTAAAATAATTTTAAAGAAGCTCCTATTGTACCTGGAGCTATCAACATACCATAGGCAACAAATCAAGTGGTCATCATTTTCAGCAGCCCACTAGATAAGTTAGTGTCAAATCTCACTTTTGAATTCTTTCTTTATATTATTTATAACCAGCAGGGAATGTTGAATCACATTTGTAGAGAATCAGAGAAACAAGACTATAAGTACTGAAATAAAAAGCTGAACTGGGATGTTTGTACAACTGGAACATTGTTTTATCTCAGAATTCTCAAACTAATATGACCTGTCAGATTACTGAAAGTTAAAGGAAAGAACTGTGTTTTCCTATCTCTGTACTTACTACCACTGG
This sequence comes from Tokudaia tokunoshimensis, assembly GCA_036184795.1. Classification (NCBI taxonomy): domain Eukaryota; kingdom Metazoa; phylum Chordata; class Mammalia; order Rodentia; family Muridae; genus Tokudaia; species Tokudaia tokunoshimensis. Next base: position 39,977,373 of record BTHU01000023.1, read on the forward strand.
GCCAAATTTGTACATGAGGAAAGAAAAAAATCTTAAGTGAGTGATTTCCTCTCAAGTAATGAAAATTTCTGAAGAATGTCTCAGATGTGTGTGTTTTCAACTAACAACACCCCTGACACCAAAAAGTGAGTGCATGTAATATATGATTGGATCCATTGCAGATCCAATATGTGAATAGTCTGTAATGTAACCCTGTAAGGAATATTGAGAAAATTGAATCTCCATAGTTGCTATTTCTAGCTTAAGTTCATCCTCAAAGTCTTCATGATAACACAAAATTTCAATTACATCACATATCTTTCCATTTCAACTCTTCCTTCAATTGTTTACTGGTCAGTCCAATCTCAAGTTCAATATATACAGACTTACTTCCATTTTTCTTCTTGTTCTGTACTCCAAACATTTCCATATTATTTCTTTAAAATTCTCAGTATGCCACATATTCTTCCTGACTAAAATTTTCTGTGACTGAAAATATCCTATTCATATATCCTATTCATATGAGTGTCAAGATCAAAATCAAATATTTCTTTCCTTCTGAAGCTTCTGAAAATATGAAGTTCAGATTGGCTTGATTAAAGAAGATTCTTTTTTCAAAACTCCTATTGATTAAGAAATATGGAAGTAGTTCTAAAGACACGGCCTAGGAATCATACTTTTGCAGAGACCCACAGCTTGGTTCCCAGAAACCATGTCCAACAATCAAAGCACCTGTAAATACAGCTCCAAGTGGTTCAACACCCCTTCACTCTGTCAATTCCTTTGCTCAGGTGCACAAACAGACTTACACAGAATTAAATGAAATACATCTTAAAAGCTAAATAAGAAATTTTGGTTTCATTTCATGACTGAATCAGGGTAAACTTTACTGCTCATCTTTCTAGTGTGATATTTTCACAATATTCATAACTTACAAGTTATTCCAATTTTATCCAATCCAATACCAAAATCTCAACTAATGTTTTCTTCTTGCCTTTTAAAAAGCAATAACATGTATATACAGAAAGAAAGACACAGTAAAGAGGAGGGAAGGAAGAGGCAAGAGAGGCAGACAGCAGAACAAGGAAAAGAAAAGAAAGGAAAGGAAAGAGGACTGAGAGGAAGATGGTAGAATCATTTCTCAGACCAATCTCATATTTTGTTAGTGAACATTTTCCCTAAAATGCCTCTCTTATTTTTTCCCTAATATTTGTGTTGGCCATAACTTGACCACATACCATCTTAAGATCATAGATTTAATTCTTGCCTAATATCATGACATTTAAATGTAATACTTCTTTAGAACTCTTGTTCATTCTTAAAGATGAGAGAAGTATACAATATAGCCATAGACATACCAGAAAAAGTGTCAATGTTATTTAATAGGGTTGTATTTTTATTTGTTTCTTCACACAGTTGCCTCTTATCTTAGATTATGAACTGCTTCCAAATATGGATTGGATAATTTATTTTTATATTCTTATAAAAAGTGCCTCGGGAACAAAATATAAGACTGTAATATTAATATTTTCAATTGATAATAAAATTGATGTATAATATATAACTCTCACAGAGAATAATTTTGAAAAACATTGGTCTTGATTTGCTAAGGAAAGATTTCTGGAAAAAGAGTAAACTCTCACTTTTCTAAAAATGTCTGAAATTATACATACTGCTGAGAAATCAAATTAAACGGTTTGAAATCAGTTGTATATAAAAGATAATTATCCAACGTGCTTTTTTGTCACTAAAATGAATTCAAACAACTGGGTTGGAGAGATGGCTCATTGGGAGAAGACACAGATCCACACAGTAGAAAGTAAGAACCAAATATTGCTAATTGCCACTAACTTGTATATAAATGCCATGGCACATAAGTATGCACACATCTACCCATGTATATAAATTTGATAATATATTTTAATAAAATTAGTTCAAAACTTCTATTGTTAAATTCTAGGGGTTCCAGGTCAGTTTTTCAATATAACACCAGATATCTAGTTCAGATCACAGAACGATGAAGATAAACCAAACCAAAATAAAACAATAAAGCCTACTCTTTAACGAAGGAGTTTGAATTCCTCAAGTGCTGCAAATGACTTCTAGTTTTCATAAAGGTGGGCAAGAAAAATACAATGGACCAGATTATTGTCTCCAAATTCTATTGTTAAGCTTGTAACAAGGAAAAAATGTTGTAAATTTTTTCCCTGTTCCACAAGTAAAAATGTATAGAGATATTGGGTAAGAAATGCTGGTATTTGGAAAGTTTCTATTTCTGAAACCTACACTTATTAGAATAACTTACATATTGAGAAAGTCAAGGAAACACTATTTATGTTCCAGCAGTGCCAGATCCATGGTGTTCTGTGTTTACATTATCTAAAAATACACTGTCAAATAGGAGCTATCCAGTGCTTGTTAGTTTTTGGAAGGGTCTCCAATTAAGTGGAAATTACACAAGAAGTAAGGAAAACATGAAGGAAAAGATCACTGAACCCCACAGTCTACAGTGCTACTTGTGTCTATATTTAGTACTGTGTATTTTCACATTGCCATTTTTTCTTGATGCCCTGAAATTGTTCAACATTTTATAAATGTTTGTGACAAGAGCTGGAGCTAATAGCTTAGACTCTCTAACTACCAGTATATTTTCAATGTTATGAAGCAAAATGTTAAACAAGCAAAAAAAGAAAAAATAAAAGAGAGTACTAGTCAAATAAAAAGTACCAACCAATTATTAATTGAGTAAGCTTTTTATTAGGTATTTCTTAGTTTTGAAATGCAAAAACTAAAGGAGAATGGCAACCAGTGGACCTTCCTCTTAAACTGTCCAGAGGAGACCTATCTGTCAGCAAGGAACTCAATAGCAAGTACAATGTGCATACAAGCACTATGCATAGGTAGTGTAATATCACAGCATGTGGCAAAGAGAAAGGCACATATCTAGGTTGGTTTTATGTCAACTTGACACAATCTAGAGTCATCTGAGGAGGGCTGACTTAAGAAACTGCTTTCAAAAACAGACTCTAGGCAATCCTATAGTGTATTTTCTTAATTAGTGATTGATGTGGGAGTGCCCACCACATTTTTGATGGTGCCTCCTCTGAACTAATTGCCCTGGGTGCTATTAAAACAAAAAGGCAGAACAAGCCATGAGGAGCAAACTAGTAAATAGCATTTCTCAGTGGCCTCTGAATCATTTTCTGTTTCCAAGTCCTTGCCCTATTTGGGTTCGAACCCTGATATTCTTCAATGATGAACAGTGATATGAAAGTGTAAGCCAAATAAAACCAATCCTCTGCAAATTGGTTTTGGTTATGGTATTTCATCACATCAGCAGTAACCCTAAAAAAGACTGACTAGGTTTCTCTTGTCAGCATTTCTATAATCACCAATCTAGTTTTTTTTAATTTTGTCATTATGCAAAACATAAAACTCTGCAAACAAACTTAACATTATTTGTACAAATATATGTTAATGATGGAAATTTATTTTTATAATCTTAATTGAATTTTTTTGTCTTCTTCTTTTACATTCTTAGATACACAAAATGAAGAGATAATAAAGAATGTAGGGAGTTCACAAACTTTTGTACAATCTTTTCTATGTATGTCATTATTCTGATAAAATGACAGGTGTAAGGTAAAAACAGCATATAGTACATCAAAGCTGTTTTATGTTAAAAATTTATGATACTTTTGTTAAGAAACAGTAAGGTATTACTAAAAATGCACACAATGATATATTTTCTCTAATATTTTACAATTTTAGGGGCATAGCATCCATCACTCATGTAAGTTTCTTATGCTGAAACAATTATGAAATCCATTGATCTAGTGTTCAAGGTAAGATACACACACACACACACACACACACACACACACACATACACACACACAAACATGAGAGAGAGAGAGAGAGAGAGAGAGAGAGAGAGAGAGAGAGAGAGAGAGAGAGAGAGAGAGAAAGAGGAAGGAGGGAGAGGGAAAGGGAGAGAGGTCGCCCATTCATAAACACTCATACATAGAGTCTCTAAGAAACCTAGTCATTTGTCGATCTCATTTGAGTAACATTCCCCAATTTCTCATGGGACAGATGGTCTTGGAGTCCTCAATAGGCCATGCCTATGTCAAAACACACAATCCCTCAGGACTTTATTCCCTCTGCTCTTCCTTGTTAAATCTTCCTTCCTTAATTTGCTTCCTCTGCAATCCATGTTAAATCAGGACTGATGGAGGTGACAATGAAAATAAGACTAAAGGGAGACCAACTTCAACAGAAGTAGATGATCCTTGTTTTATACCAATGGATGGCAGCAGTCTCTCTGTAGGAATGGAGACTGTGCTCCAGAGTACAGGGTCTTAAAGATTTTATAGGGCAAGAAGAAACTCTTGGCCTTGAACATTCCATCTGTGCACTTATTTCCTGTATTTCTATGTTCATGAATTCTAAGGAAGTTTGCTACCTATATGTTGACACCCTTCATGGGAGTTTCACTGGTTGTAAATCCTAATGGAGGTTCTTATACTACGGACTTCCTTTTCAGGTGTTTCCTAGCTTCTAATTGCCTGCAGATGTTATCAGTCTGTCAGCTTTCCTGCAGGGAACTTCTCAGTTTGCCTGAGGTTTTTAAATGATTAACTCTTTATCCTACACCTCCCATTTCTTATTTCTTAGATTTTTAGAATGCATCTCCACACTGAGTCCAGGAGTGTTTTGCTGCAGTGCTCAGTATCAGACTATAATGATAAGATGCAAGGTCATAACAGAAGCTATGCCCAACAAAACAAAAGGGATGTTTTTAACAAGTTAACACAATTAAAACCTTGAATTAATCGAAGATTATTTTTGCAAAAGTAGCAGGAGAAACCATCTGATCCTAAGCATTTTGCTTTTCTCAGATGTGCTAACCATAATAGGTTCAAATAATTACTATAATTATTATGGGACAAAGCATCCAGGAGGTAGATCCCAATCATTTTCTGATTATATCTCAACTCATTAAGGAGTTGTCAAACAGATGTGCTGGCAATCCATGTGCCATATTAAGTACTATGTAAATCTCAGACTTATAGCCAGTAGAGAATTGTTGAATTGAACACACTAGAGTAAAAACAGTAACAGAAAAAAACTTAGGGATTTACTCAATGTAACCCTGTAGACTTCTCTGACTACACTTAACTGAACTAGATACATTATTAAATATCTCAGAAATATAGTCACTCTGTTATTTCCCAATCTCAGGATGCAGACTTGTCATACCTGAAATAAGGCTTTTATTTGACCAAAGTGGCTATTCTTCACCTTCAGAGGATATAGAAATATACTCTTCCCACTACATTGTTAGATTCCTAAGACAGCATAAAGAGACAAAAAACAGAAAGAGGCCAGAATCTGACCTTCAACTACGGAACTGTGAGTAATTAGTACTCACACCAAGAGATAGCCATTCTTCCATGGGAAACCTAGTGATCTGCCAAGTGCCAAAACTGACCAAAATCATTTACAGGGATAAAATGAGTGGCTTCAAAATGAGGAAGTTGTTGCAGCTGTAGGGGACTATATGTCTCTCCTTCCTGAAATTGTTTGCCCAAGGTGAGACAGACTATCTTGAAAGACAGTTTTTCTCAACATACATTCATTTCTGTGTTTACCTCTAAGCAAGGTCATCTGTAGTTTCATAGGAGTCCTGTTTTGCCAGCCAGCCATTCTATCACACATTTGCACAGGAAATGGATCAAGCTATTTTCCCAATATGACATCTTTTCACAATACATTGGATTTTACTCTCCAATGCTGCAGTGAGCTGTAGTGAGGTCATCTGTGAGATTTAAATGTTTTAATGTAAATAGGACTTTGTTTAGAGAATCAATGGAAAAGGGGGTATAAGCAAAAATGTAAAAGCATTACAATGTCACCTAAAGGTAAATGCAGTTTTTTTGTTTTGTTTTGTTTTGTTTTGTTTTCATGTGTACTACAGGCACCAGAGTTTTAAACACACCATTTGGCCAATAGATGCCCAACACCTTGCTTACACCTGGTTCTCCAAGACAGTGAACAGGAGCAGTATTCAGAGTCTCTACTCCCGATCATCACTGGGTCATTTAGGAAAGCCTCAGGGCACATTTCTCAATTACTGATTTAGGTCACAGGAACATTTTCCTAGAGACCAAGGACGTACCTCTGGCTGCAAAGGATATTTGTTGTTGCTGTTGTTTTGTTTTGTTTTGTTTTGTTGTTTTGTTGTTGTTTTGATTCTACTTCAATTGCTTCCCAAAGTCTCCTTTAACCTTATTTCTCATGGTCCCTTAAAATATTCTTCAAATGATCAACATATCACTGTACATCTCCAGATTTTATTTGTCCTAACAATCACTTTCAAATTATTAACATGTAACAACTAAACTTTTAGAACTACTTGTCCCAAGTATTATAATACTGATGAATGATGCATTCCCCTCCTTTTACCTTTATTGATAATATCTATTATTTTATGGTTTACATGGTTTTCTCAGTAGTGATCCCTGACTTTCTGACTGTATTTATTTATTTATTTATTTATTTATTTATTTATTTATTTATATTTTTATTGGATTTTTATTTATTTACATTTCAAATGTTATACCCTTTCCTGGTTTCCGTCCCAGAAACTCATATCCCATCATCCCTCCTCCTGCTTCTATAACTGTATGTGCCACCCACCCATACACCTTCTCCTGCCTCCTCACCCTGGAATTCCCCTACACTGGGGCAATGAACCTTCACAGCACCAAGGGTCTCTCCTCTCATTGATGCCTGACAAAGCTATCCTCTGCTACATATGTGGCTGGAGCCATTGACTGATTGATTTTTACTCTTTGGTTGGTGGTTTAGTCTCTAGGAGCTCTGGAGGATCTGGTGGGTTCATATTGTTGTTCCTCCTATGGGGCTGCAAACCTCTTCAGCTCCTTCAGTCCTTTCTCTAACTCTTCAATTGGGGTCCCCATGCTCAATCCAATGGTTGGCTGAGAGCATCCACCTCTGTATTTGTTAAACTGAGTTCTCTGTAGATCAGGTACTACTTTCTGTACCCTGCACTCCTTGTGTTCTGAAACCCTGACTAAAGAGTGGAAGGCACAAAAAAACAAATTTCAAAACATAAAACAACTGTCTATTTGCTGAACTCAAGAGGATCAGATCTCATACTAAAGAGTATAATGTCTACCTTTATGGTTATCACATGTATTTTACCACATTCTTCTAAAGGGTTGGGTCATGAACACAGTCACAACACAAACAATCCTTGTATAAGGAAGATCACATGGAAACTCATGTTAGCACTTGGTATGTCCAATTAAAAGTTCTGATGAACCCAAGTTTGAAATCTCAGAACCGAATCTCTCTGAAGACTTCTCTTGTCACTGTTCTGCACAGACACTGTCTTCACTCTTTAAGAGGTTCACACTCATCCACAAGTCTTCTCAGTGATATAAAAAGATAGACTTACAGGGATCTCTAGTTTCATTTTGTTGCTGAGACAAAACTCTCTCACTCAAATCAAGTAACAGGAGAAATAGTTTTATTTCAGTTTATAGGTTAGGGTCCATCCTCCAGGATTGTCAGTGCAGGGACTCAGTCAGAATCTTGAAGAAAATATCCTGAAGGCATACTTGTTGCCAGCTTGCTCAGACTTTAGCTCAGATACATTTTTGACACAGGCCATCTTACCAGTGAATAACACAGTTCACAGCAGACTGGACCCTCCTAGAATACCTAGGAAGACAATACCCCACTGATATGCCCACAAATAATTTGATCTAGGTTATTTCTTTCTTAGATGATAATGGTGTATGAAGTTGACAGTGACAGATAAGTGAAACAACGTATTATTTTTTTAGTTTCCTGTACACTGATCATAACTTTCTTCCTAGGCAATGATTATTTTAAGCCTGTCTGAAAGCTGCAGAATTATTGCAGTGAATGTTTGGATTGAGTTAGTAATATTATGCCCGAAAACCTTAGTAAGCTGTTAATCTTTATTTTTCTATATGCTGCCATCCCTTATGATTCCTCATCTGATTTTTCATATTCTAATGATGTCCATGACTTGTCTGCTCTTTGTTTTGAAATCTTTTTCTTCTCATGTGCATTACCTCCTACTTAATTCTTTTATCATACTGGAGGATATCCCTTTTCAATATATCAGATTTCTGTTGGCAGCCTATACTTTTCAACTGACGTTGTTACAAAATAGTCACTTAGTTACTATAATGTGTTAAAATATCATATTTTGTTGACCAAAATTCTGAAACTCTTACATTTTCCCAGAGTTTTAAGACTATGAATATGAGGAGTCAGTTATTTAACGAAATAGAGCCACTACAAGCTCAAATAAGTAAAGTCATATGTTTTGATACTATTTTCCTTAAACTAAGACTCAGTAACATATGTTAGTTGTACAATTATAATAATCTTTTTCCTTATGACATATTTTTAGCTTGTTTCTGATTCTTAATATTTTATTTTTTCCTTTGCTTTTGTTATATAACATACATCTCTTTTATATAGGAATAAAATCTCAATGTTAAGATTAAGAAATTAAAAAAATTGCCTTCCAGTCACCACTTGGACCAAAGAGTCAGGCAGCTCCAAAGTCCTCTGTGCACAGCCCGCCAGGAAGGAGTGATCTTTCAACAGTGCTTTCACTTCCAGGCACAGAGGTTAGATCTTCACTTTTTCTCCAATAACTGTCCAGAGTAGAAAGGCTAGGAGCACACAGGGCACACAGTGGAGCAGCTGGGACAGGAGACTTCCAATTGCCATCTGCACGGAGGAGCTGAGCAGTTCCACAGTCATTTGCCCACAGATCCCGCCAGAAGGGAGTAGGTCTCCAAGGAGTGCTGGCATGGGCTTACAAAACCACAGGGGGGACAAGCTTCAGCCAGAGAGAGCAAGACCAACTAACACCAGAGATAACCAGATGACAAAAGGCAAGCACAAGAACCCTACCAACAGAAATGAAGTCTACTTGGCAACATTAGAAATCAGTTCTCCCAACACAGTAAGTCTAGGATACACCAACACACCAGAAAAGCAAGAGTTGGATTTAAAATCACATATCATGATGATGATAGAGGACTTTAAGAAGAACATAAATAATTCTATTAAAGAAATACAGTAGAACACAGGTAAAAAGATAGAAGGCCTTAAAGAATTACAGGAAAACACAACCAAACAAGTGAAGGGACTGAACAAAACCATCCAGGATCTAAAAATGGAAGTTGAAACAATAAAGAAATCAAACCATAAAAGGAGAAAACACTAAAGATGAAAAACCTAGGAAAGATATCTGGAGTCATACATGCAGGCATCAACAACAGAATACAATAGATAGAAGAGAGAAACTCAGGTGCAGAAGATGCCATAGAAAATATTGACACAACAGTCAAAGATACTGAAAAATGCAAAAATCTCCTGACCCAAAACATTCAGGAAATCCAGGACACAATGAGAAGACCAAACATAAGGATAATAAAGATAGAAGAGAGCGAAGACTCCCAATGTAAAGGGCCAGTAAATATCTTCAACAGAATTATAAAAGAAAACTTCTCTAACCTAAAGAAAGAGATGCCCATGGACATAAAAGAAGCCTGCAGGATTCCAAATAGACTGGACCAGAAAAGAAATTCCTCCAAGCACATAATAATCAAAACACAAAATGCACTTAAGAGAGAAAGAATATTAAAAACAGTAAGGGAAAAAGTCAAGTAACCTATAAAGGCAAACTTATCAGAATTACACCAGACTTCTCACCAGAGACTATAAAACTAGAAGATCCTGGGCAGATGTCATACAAACCCTAAGAGAACACAAATTCCAGCCCAGGCTACTATAACCAGCAAAAATTTTAATTATCATAGATGGAGAAACCAAGATATTCCATGACAAAACCAAATTTACACAATATCTTTCCACAATCTAGCCCTTCAAAGGATAATAAATGGGAAACCTCAACACAAGGAAGGAAACTACACCATAGATAAAGCAAGAAAGTAATCTTCTATTAACAATCCAATAAGAAGACAGACACATAAACATAATTCTACCTTTAACAACAATAATACCAGAAAGCAACAATCACTGTTCCTTAATATCTCTTAGTATCAATGGACTCAACTGCCTAATAAAAAGACAGAGGCTAATAAACTGGATATATAAACAAGACTCAGCATTTTGCTGCATACAAGAAGCCCACCTCTGTGACAAAGAGAGAAACAACATTAAAGTAAAAGGCTGGAAAAAATTTTCCAAGCAAATGGTCCCAAGAAACAACCTGGAGTAGCCATTCTAATATCCAATAAAATAGACTTTCAGCCTGAAGTTATCAGAAAGGATAAGGAAGTATACTTAATACTCATCAAAGCAAAAATATACCAAGAAGAACTCTCAATCCTGAATATCTATTCTCCAAATGCAAAAGAACCCACATTCATAAAAGAAACTTTACTAAAGCTCAAAGCACACATTATACCTCATATAATAATAGTGGAAGACTTCAACGTCCTACTCTCATCAATGGATAGATCATGGAAACATAAACTAAACAGAGAAAAAGTGAAACTAACATAAGCTATTAACCCAATGGATTTAACGGATATCTATAGAACGTTTTTCCTAAAACAAAAGAATATGCCTTCTTCTCAGCAGCTCATGGAAGGTATCTTCTTCAAAATTTGCCATCACAAAACAGGCCTCAACAGATACAAGAAGTTTAAAATAATCTCATGCATCCTATCAGATCATCATGGATTAATCAATAACATCAAAAACTATAGAATGCCAACATATACATGGAAGCTGAATAACAGTCTACTAAATGATAATTTGGTCAAGGGATAAATAAAGAAAGAAATTAAAGACTTTTTAGAATTTAATGAAAATGACTCCACAACATTCCCAAACCTATGGGGTACAATAAAAGTAGTTCTAAGAGGAAAACTCATAGCTCTGAGTGCCTGCAAAAATAAGCTGGAGAGAGTATACACTAGCAGCTTGACAGTACATCTGAAAGCTCTAGAACAAAAAGAAGTAAATACACCCCAGAGGAGTAGACTGCAGGAAATAATCAGTGCTGAAATCAACAAAGTAGAAACAAAAAGAACTATGCAAAGAATCAACCAAACCAGGAACTGGTTCTTTGAGAAAATCAACAAGATAGATAAACCCTTAGCCATACTAACCAGGAGGCACAGAGACAGTATCCAAATTATCAAAATCAGTAGTAAAAAGGGACACATAACAACAGAAGTCGAGGAAATCCAAAAAATCATCAGATCCTACTACAAAAGCCTTTATTCAAAAAACTGGAAAATCTGGATGAAATGGACAATTTTCTAGACAGATACTAGGTACTAAAGTTAAATCAGGAACAGATAAACCATCTAAACAGCCACATAACCTCTAACAAAATAGAAGAAGTCATCAATAGTCTCCTAACCAAGAAAAAAAATACAAAAAACAGGACCAGATGGGTTTAGTGCAGAGTTCTAACAGAGTTCAAAGAAGGCCTAATATCAATAATCTCCAAACTATTCCACAAAATAGAAAGAGAAGGAACACTCCCCAATTCGTTTTATGAAGCGACAATTACTCTGATACCTAAACCATCCAAAGGCCCTACAAAGAAAGAGAACTTCAGACGAATTTCCTTTATGAATATCAATGCAAAAATACTCAATAAAATTCTTGCAAAACAAATCCAATAGCACATCAAAGCGATCATCCAACATGATCAAATATGCTTTATTCCAGGAACGCAGTGATGGTTCAATATGAGGAAATCCATCAACGTAATCCACTACCTAAACAAACTCAAAGAAAAATCATCTCATTAGGTGCTGAAAAAGCATTTGACAAAATCCAATACCCCTTCATAATAAAAGTCTTAGAAAGATCAGGAATCCAAGGCCCATACCTAAACATGGTAAAAGCAATATACAGCAAACCAGTAACCAACATCAAACTAAATGGAGAGAAACTTGAAGCAATCCCACTACAATCAGGGACTAGACAAGGCTGTCTACCCTCTCCATACCTTTTTAATGTAGTACTCGAAATCTTAGTCAGGGCAATTAGACAATAAAAAGAGGTCAATGGGATACAAATTGGAAAGGAAAGAGTCAAATATCATTATTTTCAGATGATATGATTGTATACTTAAGTGACCCCCAAAATTCCACCAGAGAACTCCTAACCCTTATAAACAACTTCAGTAAAATGGCTGGATATAAAATTAAATAAAAAAATCAGTGGCCTTCCTCTAATCAAAGAATAAACAGGCTGAGAAAGAAATTAGAGAAACAACTCCCTTCACAATAGTCATTAATAATATAAAATACATTGATGTGACTCTAACTAAACAAGTGAAAGATGTGTATGACAAAAACTTCAAGTCTCTAAAGAAAGAAATCAAAGAAGATCTCCAAAGATGGAAAGAACTCCCATGCTCATGGACTGGCAGGATAAATATAGTAAAAATGACTATCTTTCCAAAAGCAATATACAGAGTCAATGCAATCCCCATCAAAATCCCAGTTCAATTCTTCAGAGAGCAGGAAAGAGGAATGTGCAAGTTCATCTGGAATAACAGAAAACCCAGGATACTGAAAACTATTCTCAACAATAGAATAACCTCTGGCTGAATCACCATTCCTGACTTCAAGCTGTACTACAGAGTAATAGTGTTAAAAACTACATGGTATTGGTACAGTGACAGGCATGTAGATCAATGGAATAGAATTGAAGACCCAGAAATGATCCCACACACTTATGGTCACTTGAACTTTAACAAAGGAGCTAAAACCATCCAGTGGAAAAAAGACAACATTTTCAAAAAATGTTGCTGGTTCAACTGGCAGTAAATATGTAGAAGAAAGCAAATTGATCCAATCTTATCTCCCTATACAAAACTCAAGTCCAAGTGGATCAAGGACCTCCACACAAAACTTGATGTACTGGATCTAATAGAAGAGAAAGTGGGGAAGAACCTGGAGCACATGGGCACAACTGAAACTTTCCTTAACAGAACACCAATAGCTTATGCTCTAAGATCAAGAATTGACAAAAGGGACCTCATAAAATTGCAAAGCTTCTGTAAGGCAAAGGACACTGTCAATAGGACAAAATAGCAACCAACAGATTGGGAAAAGTTCTTTACCAATCTTACATCCTATAGATGGTTATTATCTAATATATGTGAAGAACTTGAGAGGTTAGAGTCCAGAGAACCAAATAATGCTATTAAAAAGTCCTCAGGCTCCTCTCCATTTCCATCACTCTAATTCATTTAGACAGGAACATATATGGGTTAGAGTTGTGACTATGTGATGGCCCCCCTCTCCCTCATTTGATGCTCTGTCTTCCAGCAGGAGGTGGACTCTATAAGTGCCCTCTCCCTACTTTTGGACATGTGAGTCCTCCTTTTGAGTCTAGAGAGTCTCTCACCTCCCAGGTCTCTGGTGCCTTCTGTAGTGTCTGCCCAACCTCCTACCTCCTGAGGTTTCCTGTTTCCATTCTTTCTTGCTGACCCTCAGGGCTCCAGTCCATTTCCCTCACTCAATACCAGATCTGGTTCCCGTCTTTCTTACCCTTGTCTTCTTTCCTCCCAGGTCTCTTCCTTCCACCCTCCCCACTTGTGATTGCTTTGTTCTCCCTCCCAATTGGAATTGACATGTCCTTACTTGGACACATCAATCAGCTTGTTGAACTTTTTGAGGTCTGTGAACTGTATCTTAGGTAGTCTGTACTTTTTTTTTTCCTGGCTAACATCTGGTTTTTAGTGAGCACATACCATGCATATCCTTTTGGGTCTGAGTTACCTCACTCAGGATATTTTCTAGTTCCATCCATTTGTCTGCAAAACTCAGGATGTCCTCAGTCTTAATAGCTGAGTAGCAATCAATAGCATAAATGAACCACATTTTCTATATCCATTCTTATGTCATGGGATATTTGGATTGTTTCCAACTTCTGGCTATCAAATTAGGGCTGCTATGAACATATTGGAACAGGAGTGATCATGGAAATGCAAATAAAAACAACCTTGAGATTCCACCATGCACCAGTCAAAATGGCTAAAATTAAACAATAGGTGACAACACATGTTGGAAAGGGTGTTGAGAAAGAGGAACACTGATCCATTGCTGGTGGGATTGCAAACTGGTACAACCACTCTAGAAACCAGTCTGGAGGTTCCTTAGACAAATGGAAATAGATCTACCTGAAGACCTCTTGGGAATATACCCCAAAAATGTCCCACCATACCCAGGGACATGTGTTTAACTCAATTCTTCATAGAATTAGTCAGAGCAATTTACAAATTCATTTCGAATAGCAAAAAATTCAGGATAGGGAAAATGATTTTCAATGATAAAAGAACCTCTGACAGAATCACCATCCCTGACCTCAAGCTGTACTACAAAGCAATAGTGATAAAAACTGCATGGTATTGGTACAGTGACAGGCAAATAGATCAATGAAATAGAATTGAAGACCCAAAAATAAGCCCACACACCTACAGTCACTTGAACATTGACAAAGGAGCTAAAACCATCCAGTGGAAAAAAGAAAGCATTTTCAATGAATAGTGCTGGTTCAATTGGGAGTTAGAATGTAGAAGAATGCAAATCAATCCATTCTTATCTCTTTGTACAAAGCACAAGTCCAAGTAGATCAACAGTCTACACATAAAACCAGATATACTGAAACAACTAGAAAAGAAAGTGGGGAAGAACCTTAAGCACATGGGCACAAGGGAAAATTTCCTGAACCGAACACCAATAGCTTATGCTTTAAGATCAAGAATTGACAAAAGGGACCTCATAAAATTACAAAGTTTCTATAAGGCAAAGGACACTGTCAATAGGGCAAAAGAGCAACCAGCAGATTGGGAAAAGATCTTTACCAATCTTACATCTGATAGAGGACTAATTTCCAATATATACAAAGAACTCAAGAGGTTAGCTCAAGAGAAACAAATAACCCTATTAAAAATGGAGTACAGAGCTAATCAAAGAATTTTCAACTGAGGAATACTGAATGGCTGAGAAGCACCTAAATAAATGTTCAACATTCTTAGTCATCTGGGAAATGAATATCAAAACAACATTGGTATTCTGCCTCACACCAGTCATAATAGCTAAGATCAAAACTCAGAAGACAGCAGATGCTGGTGAGGATGTTGAGAAAGAGGAACATTCCTCCAATGCTGGTAGGATTGCAAACTGGTAAAATCACTCTGGAAATCAGTTTGGCAATACATCAGAATATTGAACATAGTATTACTGGAGGACCCAGCTCTACCACTCCTGGACATATACCCAGAAGATGCTCCAACATATAATAAGGACACATGCTCCATTATGTTCATAGCCTTATTTATAATAGCTAGAAGCTGGAAAGAACCCAGATGTCCCTCAACAGAGGAATAGATACAGAAATTTTGGTACATTTATACAATGGAGTACTACTCAGCTATTAAAACCAATGAATCCATGAAATTCTTAAGCAAATGGATGGAACTAGAAAATACCATCCTGAGTGAGGTAAACCAAGCAAAAAAGAACACACTTGGTATGCACTCTGTGATTGGTGGAATACCCAAGGTATAATTCACAGATCAAATGAAGCATAAGAATGAAGGCCAAAGTGTGGATATATTGGTTCTTAGATAGGGTACAAAATACAGAGACCAAGTGTGGAACAGAGACTGAAGGAAAGACCATCCAGAAACTGCCCCACCTGGAGATCCATCCCATATACAGTTAACAAACCCAGACACTATTTTGGATGCTGAAAAGTGCTTGCTGACCGGGGCCTGATATAACTGTTTCCAGAGAGGCCCTGCCAGTGCCTGACAAACACGGGTGAGGGGGGGGTGCGTCTCAGACAACCATTGAACTGAGCACAGGGTACCCAATGGTGGAGTTAGAGAAAGGACCCAAGGAACTGAATGGGTTTATAGCTCCATAGGAGGAACAACAATATGAGTCAACCAGTAACCCTTCCCCAGAGCTCCCAGGGTCTTAATCACCAACCAAAGAATACACATGGGGGGAATCCATGCCTCCAGTCACATAGGTAACAGAAATTGGCCTCATAGGACATCAATGGGAGGAGAGGGCCTTAGACCTGTGAAGTCTCATTGCCCCAGGGTGGGGTAATGCCAGGTCAGGGAAACATGAGTGGGTGGGTTAGTGAGCTGGGGAAGAGGGAGGGGATAAGAGGCTTTCTGAGCTGAAATGGGGAAAGGGGATTGCATTTGAAATGTAAATAAAGAAAATATCTAATATAAAATGTAAAAAAATAAGAATAAAATTGTTGCTCATTTACTTCAGAATATTTTAAGATCATCATGGAGGTCTCTATCTTTTCAAGTTGTTCATGTGTACAATACTAATTCTTGACAGGATTCTTGTTATGATTACATTTAAGATATTTTTGACCATCTATGTGAAACATTCTATGAATATCAAGGCTGTTGGACACACACACACACACACACACACACACACACACACACACACCAAGATTCTTTTTTAAACAAAATCTCATATCATACTTTCTGAAGAAAGCAGAGTGAGCTCCTAAGCAGGTTAAAATGATTTGAACAAGAAGGGATAGCTGGAAAAGTATTTTCCCTTAATTATTTCTTTTATTTTTTGAAATTAAAATAATATCACCCCTTCCTTTCCGACCTCCAAACTTCTCATATACTCTGCTTGCTCTCTTCCAAATTTGTGGCTTCTTTTATTCATAATTTTTCTTACATATTTCTATCTATATCTATAGGTATATATATGCATCCATATGTTTGTGCATGTGTATATGTATTTCTGTTTTGTGTGTATTTCTAAATATATATATGCAACCTGCTAATGTTACCTGTATGTATGTTTTCAGTGTTGATCATTTGATATTAGATAACAAATTTTTCTGTTCCTTTGTAAGGAAGGGCTAGTTTCTTGCTTTCATTTTTCCATTGTTGCATATACTCTGTAGAGCTGAGGCCTCCTGGACTTTCTGCCACACACTTTACCATGTTTCTTGTTATTGTACTTGTCCAGATTATATTTATACTGTAATACTGGTATGGCACTAATATTGTGATCATACAAAGAGAAAGAGGTAAAGAATATATTCTATGGTGGTGTAGGAGAAGAGGGTGCCTCAGCAGTCCCATGCCGTGGCATCCCTTCCCCTTGAAGGACCAGGCACGGTATAGCATAGAATAGAGTTTATTCAGGACATGGGGAGGGGAGTTAAGAGGGTAGTAGAGGCAGAGAAAGGCAGACAGAAGGAGAGAATAGAGAAGTAGAAACTGGCCATGACTATGTGGAGAGAGGAAGGAGGGGAAGCGGAGAGAGAAGAGCTCAAGAGGGCAAGAGAGAAACTAAGAAAGTAAGAGATGCAAGAGAGAGAGGAGGGGCAAATATCTCCTTTTATAGTGGATCAGACCTACCTGGTTGTTGCCAGGTAACTGTGAGGTGGAGCTTAGACAGAATCCTAAAAGTATGTATGTATGTATGTTTTCAGTGTTGACCATTTGATATTAGATAACAAATTGGTCTGCTCTTTTGTGAAGAAGAGTTATTTCCTTGCTTTAACTTTCCCATAGTTGCTTATACTCTGTAGAACTGAGGCCTCCTCTGCATTCTGCCAATCACTTTACCATGTTTCGTGTCATTGTAATTGTCCAGATTATACTTACACAGTAATATTGGTGAGACTATAGTGATCTAAGGGGGTTTAGTGTCTAGAAAATTAAGATACTCTAAGGGTTCCTTTATGTGTGTTGCCATTCACAGCTTGAAATTCATGAAAGAGATTAAAAAAATCAAATACAGGAATAGTCAATATTTATTTTTATCATAATGTGCCATGGTGAGGAAAGAAGGAAAGATGAAGTCTATCTTGGATGTTTTCAGTAGTGGGGTTTTAAACTTGGAAACAAAGATCGTTGTTATAATTCTGTTCTATCATTAGAATTGTTTCATTAGCATGCCATTCATGCATAAGACAAAAAGTGCATGAAAACTAAGATGTATTCATTTCAGTACTTCAAATTCCTTAAACTTACTGTTCACAGAAAGTATTTAAGTGGTATTTTCTGTGGGATATAATAAGCATAAAGAAGAAAATGAAAATCATGTTCTTTATTTTTTTTATTTTCTATATTTTTTTATTTACATTCCGAATGACTTCCCCTTTCCTGGTTCCTCCCTCCCCGAAAGTCCCATAAGCACTCTTCCCTCCCCCTGTTCCCCATTCAACCCCCTCTTGCTTCTCTGTCCTGGTATTCCCCTACATCCAGTCTTTCCAGGACCAGGGGTCTCTCCATCCATCTTCTTGGAAATCTATTGATATGTGAATTGTGTCTTGGGTATTCCAAGTTTCTGGGTTAATATCCCCTTATCAGTGACTGCATACCATGTGTCTTCTTTTGTGGTTGGGATACTTCACTAAGGATGATATTTTCATGTTCTTTAAATAAAAAAGTACTTAAATACACAGTGGATCTTCTCTTTTTTACTTAACATGTTTCTCCTGAGACTTGGATATAATTAAAGATAAAACAAAATTTGTATAAATAAATGAATAATTGGAGAAATATGAAATGGAATGAGAGATGAGTGCTATTAGCAAATACTTGGCATTACATAATGTCAGTACTTCTTTTGGAAGATAATGTTGGCAGGAAGAAACTACAAAGAGTTTGCCATAAAATCAATGATTGGTGGTGACAATTTTTTCTAAATAACTTCTTTGTGATACTGGACATATAACTAGTATGAACCTTATTTTCTTCCAGTTTAACATTCAGATTTTGTTATTATGAAAAATCCTGAAGTAATATTTTCTGGAGTATTTTATATAATTATTTTAGTTCATTTATCATTCATGTTTTTACACAATTGTCATTCTACATCTAACATCTCCTTCATTTTCCTCTCTTACATAAACTTATATCCACATCATTCTTATACAAAGAAAATAGAAAACAATTAAAATCCTTAGGTCAAATTATGTGTCCCTGAAGCAATAAAGTAAGATTTTAACAAATTGTCCCATAATGTAATTTTGAATTATTAAGAATTTTGAATTTATAAGAAATGTCTTCTCTGCATTTATTTGTTCAAATAAGCTTATGCAAGTTTTTGAGTGAAATCAAATATCTCTGTGCTGTGTTTCCAAGTTCTCCTCATTGTTTATGCCACTGAGACACACTTTGCTTTGTCAATTTTAAGAATTTTTCTTATAAAATACTAATCTGAGGAAACTTTTCAAATCAAATCTTCACTTCTGCTTTAATATGTGACCTTTTACTTTATTACTACTGTTTATTTTTTATTCCACCAAATTTAAAGCTAAGAAAAATTAAACATTGTATTGTTTTATAATGAGTATTTATAATTGAATAAAATACCCCTAAATATAATGTTGTTTATTTCAAACTGTGCTTTTCTTGGAGAGGCATTCAGAACTTGGCATACTCAAGCAAAGTCACAAGGACCACAGAGATAAAATATGCACAGAATAAACAAATATCATAGAAAAGTAACAGAACCAAGATATTAGCACAAATCAGAGCAAAACAAAACAAAACAGCATGTTTAGGCAAAAGAGAGTCATCTGTTTTTGATTTTCAGTTATTCCAATTTCAGTTAAAAGGAAAAGAAAAAAATCCCTTTGGTTGCATGCAGCAGAGAAACAAACATTGCATTTCACAATTAAGAGTACTCAAGACTTTGTTTTAAAATCAGAGGAGATCAGAAGATTCTGATTCTTTTTGATGGTGACTATTTTTCTAACATTATCTTACTTACTTTTTATTTTTTAGCTATAATGTATCCTAAGTATATACACTGAGTTTAGTCTATACGTATTAATAAAAGAATTGGGAAAAGATATAAAAATTTCAGCTTATTTTATAATATTCTTAAAGACATACTAAAATTTAAACATACTTGAAGCTGTTTACGGTGGAAATTGATGTTATTGACAAAGAGTACTTTACTATCACGAATCAAGTTTCTCTTACTTCTTAGTTCATCATATTATTTTTGTTGTCTTGATAATGACCTTAAAATTGCACCTCCAGATTCTTCAGAACATTTAGATTTTCTAGGAAAACAAGCTTATGTACAATAATTAAAGCTATGTATGATGATGAATGACTGAAATTATAGCTCTCTGGAAGTAGTGACAGAAAGATTATCAAAGACTTCATGAATATCCTCACCTATAGAGTGATACTATAGATGCTACATGAGATATTTCATCAAGAAGCCAAAAATATACTATTTTAAGATATTTTTATGAGGCAGTACCTAGGGCTTTGTACATACTAGGCAATCACTTTAAACAGAATTACATCCACAGATCTGTTTCTACTTTTTATTTTCAGTCTATTTCTTGTTAAGTTACTCAAGCTAGCCTTGAAATTGCTCTATCAGTCAAGCAAGACATTAATTTTGATTCCCTAGTATCAACTTCTCTAGGGATTAGAACTACTCAAGAAAGAACATATACACTTGTCTTTAGAAGTCAAATCTTGTGAAGAAAATTCCACAGGGAAAACAATTTCACCTTCACTGCCTTCGTGGTAAACGCATTCTTTTATATTTATTCCACCCAACAGATCTGTTCTTAATTTCTAGCGATTTCTCATTACATATTTACTGAAAGACAAAATATGACAGGACAGACTATGTTCTTATTATATAGATCAAGTTTCACCAACTCAAAAGCAGATGGCTGTGTAAAGAAGTAAATATATACACTACAGAAAACCTTAGTCTCATTGGTATATACTTCTGTGTTAGGAAGTAAATTATTTGGTAATGTAACCTTCACAAAAGAGATGTAATAAAGCTGTAGAAGCAAATAAAGAGAAAATTCATATATATTTATATATATATATATATATATATATATATATATATATATATATATATATATGTGTGTGTGTGTGTGTGTGTAATGTTTTTTTCCTACCTCAAAAATACTATATAAAGGCAAAACGAATTTTTGAAGCAACTGCAAAGAGTGAATTAACAAATACTTCCGTTTATTTATAAACAATTAATCTTTAACAATCTTATGCTTAATAATAGAGAACAGTGTTTTATAATAGAAAACCTGCAGGTTTTGAAATTAAAATGACCTCAAAGTAAACCCCTAGTCTCACACTTATCAACTGTGAGATTCTGCAATATCTGGGGCTCTTTGTACAAAAAGTGATTTGGAAAGAACAATGACTACGTTGTTGTAAGGATTTGTCATCATATTTATGTAGGTACACAATTAATACTGTATAAATCAGAATTATAGTTTTGTTATAGTTAAAGGATCTATTATAACTGATGTATAGAAATCCTAATTGATGCAATTGATAATAAAAAGTAATTAGAGATTAAACATGTTCAATGTTCCATATTATTTAAGTCAGAACAGTAAGAAAGACACTTAAATACAATAATGTGATATTCTATTTACAAACACGATGTTCCAATGATCAAAATTGTAGTAATAAGTACGTTATTATTATTTTAAAATTTTAATTTTCACTTCTTACATTGACACCCTGAAACTGATTAACTACCATCTATCACAAATACTTCCCACAATTTCAAGTGGTATCAACTTTAGGCTGATACTCCTACTGAACATTTAGATTTATTTTTGAAACATTGTGAAAGTTACTTTGTATTTCACTCTAAGAATTATTCTATTTAAAATCAGCCAGCTTGATGTGATAATGCAGGCTTATAATCCTGCTACTCAAGAGGTCATGACTAAATTCAACTATATAGACAATTTGAAGCCATCTTTGCTACAAGATGATCTGTACCAAAAAAAAGATGAACAATCAAAAACCATAACAACAAAAGAAGAGAAAAACTGAAGAGGACAAAACAAATAGTTCCATTGGCACAGCAAGAAGGAAGACCTCAGATTGAAACCCTGAACATGTGTGTGTGTGTCTACATCAATGTGTGTGTGTGTGTGTGTGTGTGTGTGTGTTTTAATTATTTACTTTGAAGAACTTCGGTAAATAATCATTTGAATCACTATCTTAATTAAGATAAATATATCTCTTTTTTTCTGGAATTTTTTCTTTTCAAAGAATCTTCTTAATATATTGAAAAAGTCTATTTTTAACCCCACTTACTTTTTCCAATTGTAAAATTTTAGATGAAGAGAAGCAGCATTCTCTATGTTGCCCTGTTGTGCCTGGCCTATTATCTTCTTAATCTTTTGTAATTTGATACTCATTGCTGAGTTCAAAAATTAATTTATACACTTAGTGGGAAATCCAATAATTGACACTTAACCAAATTATGTACTTTGTGCATTGCATTTTATTATTAAAGTCCAGTTCTTCTCCCTCAAAAAACATTTTAAATGAAATAATTTTCTCATTTTTGTTTTCATTTAGATCACCATAGGTTCCTAATACGTTCTAAACTAAATATCATCTTACAGAACTAATAACCGACTCCATAGGAATCCTAAGACCACACTAGCTGGGGAAGCATGTAGGCTGCCTATAGAATGTTGCCTCTCCTCTCTACCTCCATACCTCAATGCAAATCAAACTATTGGAAATTTCATTTTATATATATTATAATGGCTGTTTAATTAGATAAATGACAATTCATGTTGGTGAGGATGTGGACCAAGGAGAAAACTCATTCACTTCTTGTAGCAATGCTAACATGTACAAACACTATGGAAATGGGTGTGGTGATTCCTCAAGAACATAGAAATTGATATTCCTCAAGATAGAGCTGAACTAATCAGACATATTTAAACCTTTGCAGAAATGGGTTCCAAGAGTCTCTGGTATGGCTAAAAATGGTTAAAGTGTTACAGTTCTTAGAAGAGAAGCCTGCACTGGACAGGTAGCCTGGGTCCCAGGTCTTACTTATTACCTTGGCAGGGCCAATGCCACCAAGAGGGGCAGAGATGGCTGTGTAAGGTGACTTGTTCTTGGAAGGCGGCAGTGGAAATGGCAGTGGCAGAGATTGTAGGAACTTGAGCCCAATATGCCAGAGAGGTCCAAGGTCCCAGTGCTGAATGTTTCAGGACAGAAATCTCTTACCTAAAGTGCTACAACTCAGTAAAACAGTCACTTCCAAACAATTCTCAATGAAATAACCTGTGCACTTTATTCTTTGTGGATAGGAAGTTTATAAATATTGAGGATTAGAGTGGGATCTAGGAGTAGATGCTTTCCATTGATTCAGTTTGAGAGGATAAGGATATTCTATTTGTATGGGAGAAGATTTCAGGTGTTTTCTCTATGTGACTGATTGTCATGGTCCTCTCAGAGTGGTGTCATGGTTACATGTTCTAAAGTTCCAACTAGAGTTAGACAAGGAGTTGTTCTCAATTCTGTGTTTAACGAGGTTTGTGCTTATGGCATGGTCCACTTGCCCCACATGCATAGACCATCCTGTCTGCTGGCACCAAAACCCAACAATATTGCTGGTGTCAAGAAGCACTTGCTAACAGGAGCCTGATCTGGCTGTTCCCTGTGAAGTTCTACCAACACTGGAACCAATACAGATGCAATACTTATAGTCAACCATTGGACTGAGCCAGAGGATCCCAGTGGAAGAGCTAGGGGGAAGTACTGAAGGAGCTGAAAGGGATTATGACCTCATAAGAACAATATCAACTAACGGGACCAACCAGAGCTCCCAGGGACTAAATTATCAACCAATGGAGGGAGGCAGGACTCCAGATATATATGGGGCAGAGGATGGCCTTATCTGACATTAATGGGAGGGGAGGGAGACTTGATGCCCTTGAGTAGGAGGACACTATATGGGTGAATGGGTGGAGGAGCACCCTCATAGAGGCAAAGGAGAAGGGGAACGGGGATGGGATGGGGGTGGGTGAAGGAGTACCTGGCAAGGTGGCTATCATTTGAAATGTACATGGATCAAATAATTTAAAAAATAAAAATAAAATTATAAATTTCAAGGATAGAATTAGAATGAAATAATTTGGTGTGACAAAACCTGAATCTGTAGAGACAAATATGGTATATATCCACTCCTATGTGAATACTAGCTTTAAGTTAATGATTACTAAGCTACAGTCCTGTCTTAGTCAGGGATTCTCTTCCTGAACAAACATCAGCACCAAGATGCAGTTGGGGAGGAAAGGGTTTATTCAGCTTACATTTACACATTGCTGTCCATCACCAAAGGAAATCAGGACTGGAACTCAAGCAGGTCAGGAAGCAGGAGCTGATGCAAAGGACAAGGAGAGATGTTACTTACTGGCTTATTTCCCATGGGTTGCTAAGCTTGCTTTCTTATGTAACCCAAGACTGTCAGCCCAGGGATTGTACCACCCAAAATGGGCCCTCTCACCCTTGATTACTAGTTCAGAAAATGCCTTAAAGCTGGATATCATGGAGGCAGTCCCTCAACTGAAGCTCCTTTCTCTGTGATAACTCCAGCTTCTGTCAAGTTGACACAAAGAAAGAGCCAGTACAAGTCCATACAACCAAAGTCCACAACAAAGGACTGAGGAGGATGGGGGATCTCCCTAAGAAGGGGAAATATAATAGTCATGGATGGAATGCAGGGTCTCAAAAAGAAGGATCAAGTCGAGAGGAAGAAGTAAGAATGTGGAGGAAATAGGGGAAAACACAACTAAAATCAAGGGTCATTTGATTGGTAGTATGGAAACTACCACAGTAGAACTTTCCTATTTCCTATAATATATATATTTCCTATAATATATATTATATATATTTCCTATATATATGAAAGCAATGTAAAAAAAGAATTGCCAAATTGTTGGGAAGACAGGTATACAACTGAACATCTCTTGTCACCAAATAAAGTATTCTGTACCAGGATCAGGATCCATCTATTTGAGTTTTTGGATACAGGAGTCCCATGGGAATTCCCAAACAACCAAGGCTTTTGCCAAGAATATAGTTGCTACAGTCAAATTGAGAACAATGCTACATTGCTAATGACAACACCTATATAGTCCACTGAACATTTAGAAGACAAGCTGGTACCTACATTGAACCTTTACTCCTACATGCTACTGTTTTTGTTATTGGAAGATACTATGCACATACCAAAAAATTAAAAATAAATGTAAACACCAACAATGACACAAACCATTTTACAAACAATGGTGTACTTACTACAAAATATGCTAGAGCAATGGTGGCACAAAGCTTGCTTAAGTAATCAATATTTGACATTGCTCAAACCTCATTCCAGTAGATGAAACCTATATCCAAAATTGCTTATGTAACCAAGAACTAGAGTTCTAAAAAAAAAAAAAAAAAAAAAGAAAGCAAAATCAACTAGTAGTTCCAGGTTCAGTGAAAGACTATTTCAAAAAATAAAATAAATAAAATAATTTGTCAGAGAAGAAATACTGGCAACAACTACCAATCTCAAGACATCTTCACATGTACACACAGATGGGTAGACATGGTCACATTACACACAAATGAGACAATATATGTAAAATCAGTAATAAACAAAAAAGTTACTTTTACTGATAATTCATTATATCTTCATTTAGTTCTGCCTTTCTTGATGTTATAAAGAAAGATAACATAGTTTCTATTCATATCCTTGCTCTTGTAATGCTATAAGAGAAATCTTACATCTATTTATAATACATCTAAAATGGAAATGTAGTAGAGAATGCCCTTTATTTTGCTTCAAATCATTAAATAGCAAAAGTGTAGGAGTTGGGGCTGGAGAGAAATCAATGGTCTCAATTCCCCAATAAAAAGACACAGATTAGCAGACTGGATAAGTAAACAGGACCCAGCATTTTGCTGCATGCAAGAAACGCACCTCAGTGTCAAAGACAAACACTACCTCAGAGTAAAAGGCTGGAAAACAATTTTACAAGCAAATGGCCCCAAGAAACGAGCCGGAGTAGCCATCATAATATCAGATAAAATTGATTTTCAACATAAAGCCATCAAAAAAGACACAGAAGGACACTACATACTGATCAAGGGAAAAATCCACCAACAAGAAATCTCAATTCTGAATATCTATGCTCCAAATGCAAGGGCACCCTCATTCATAAAAGAAACTTTACTAAAGCTCAAACCACACATCGCACATCACACAATAATAGTGGGTGACTTCAACACCCCGCTCTGTGAAATGGATCGTTCAGGAAAGCAGAAACTAAACAGGGACACAGTGAACCTAATTGAAGACTTGGACCAAATGGAACTAACAGATATATATATAGAAAAGTTCATCCTAGAGCTAAAGAATACACCTTCTTCTCAGCACCTCATGGTACCTTCTCCAAAATTGACCATATAATTGGTCACAAATCACACCTCAACAGATATAAGAAGATAGAACTAATCCCATGCCTCCTATCAGATCACTATGGAATAAGGGTGGTCTTCAATGGCAACAAAAACAACAGAAAACACAAATACGCATGGAGGCTAAACAATGCTCTACTCAATGATAACTTGGTCAAGGTGGAAATAAAGAAAGAAATCAAAGACTTTTTAAAATTTAATGAAAAGGAAGGCACAACATACCCTAAATGATGGGACACTATGAAAGCAGTGCTAAGAGGAAAATTCATAGCCCTGAGTGCCGCCAAAAAGAAATGGGAGACAGCATACACTAACAGCTTAATGGCACACCTGAAAGCCCAGGAACAAAAAGAAGCAAATTCACAAATTGGAGTAGAAGGCAAGAAATCATCAAACTCAGGGCTGAAATCAATCAAGTAGAAACAAATAAAACCATACAAAGAATCAACAAAACAAGGAGTTGGTTCTTTGAGAAAACCAACAAGATAGATAAGCCCTTAGCCAGACTAACGAGAGGGCACAGAGACAGTATCAAAATTAATAAAATCAGAAACGAAAAGGGAGAGATAACAACAGAAACTGAGGAAATTCAAAAAATCATCAGATCCTACTACAAAAACCTGTATTCAACACAACTAGAAAATGTCGAGGAAATGGACAATTTCCTTGACAGATACCAAATACCAAAATTAAATCAGGATCAAATAGACCATCTAAACCGTCCTATAACCCCTGAAGAAATAGAAGTTGTCATTGGAAGTCTTCAAACCAAAAAAAGCACAGGTCCAGATGGTTACAGTGCAGAATTCTATCAGACGTTCAAAGAAGACCTAACACCAATACTCTTCAAACTGTTCCACAAAATAGAAACAGAAGGAACACTACCCAACTTGTTCTATGAAGCCACAATTACACATATACCAAAAGCACACAAAGATCCGACAAAGAAAGAGAATCTCAGGCCAATCTCTCTTATGAATATCGATTCAAAAATACTCAATAAAATTCTTGCCAACCTAATCCAAGAACACATCAAAACGATCA
Source organism: Tokudaia tokunoshimensis (assembly GCA_036184795.1). NCBI lineage: Eukaryota > Metazoa > Chordata > Mammalia > Rodentia > Muridae > Tokudaia > Tokudaia tokunoshimensis. Next base: position 40,004,782 of record BTHU01000023.1, read on the forward strand.
TTCACCATGATCAAGTAGGCTTCATCCCAGGGATGCAGGGATGGTTCAATATAAGGAAATCCATCAATGTAATCCACTATATAAACAATCTCAAAGAAAAAAACCACATGGTCATCTCATTAGATGCTGAGAAAGCATTTGACAAAATTCAGCATCCTTTCATGCTAAAGGTCTTGGAAAGATCAGGAATTCAAGGCCCATATCTAAACATAGTAAAAGCAATTTACAGCAAACCGGTAGCCAGCATCAATCTAAATGGAGAGAAACTTGAAGCAATCAATCCCACTAAAATCAGGGACTAGACAAGGCTGCCCTCTCTTTCCATATCTTTTCAATATAGTACTTGAGGTTCTAGCTAGAGCAATTAGACAACAAAAAGAGGTCAAAGGGATACAAATTGGAAAGGAAGAAGTCAAACTATCACTATTTGCAGACGATATGATAGTATACTTAAGCGACCCAAAGAACTCCACCAGAGAACTCCTACAGCTGATAAACAACTTCAGCAAAGTGGCCGGATATAAAATCAACTCAAGCAAGTCAGTAGCCTTCCTATACTCAAAGAATAAGAAGGCTGAGAAAGAAGTAAGTGAAATGATACCCTTCACGATAGCCACAATCCATATAAAGTATCTTGGCGTGATTCTAACCAAAAAAGTGAAAGATCTATATGTCAAGAACTTCAAGTCTCTGAAGAAAGAAATTGAAGAAGACCTCAGAAGATGGAAAAATCTGCCATGCTCATGGATTGGCAGGATTAATATAGTCAAAATGACCATCTTGTCAAAAGCAATATACAGATTCAATGCAATCCCCATCAATATCCCAACTCAATTCTTCATAGAGTTAGAAAGAGCAATTCAAAAATTCATGTGGAATAACAGAAAACCCAGAAGAGCTAAAACTATTCTTAAGAGTATAAGAACCTCTGGGGGAATCAGTAACCCGGACGTCAAGCTGTACTACAGAGCAATAGTGTTAAAAACCGCATGGTATTATTACAGTGACAGGCATGTAGATCAATGGAATAGAATTGAAGACCCAGAAATGAATCCACACTCCTATGGTCACTTGATCTTTGACAAAGGAGCTAAAACCATCCAGTGGAAAAAAAGATAGCCTTTTCAACAAATAGTGCTGGCTCAACTGGAGGTCAACATGCCGAAGAATGCAAATTGACCCATTCTTATCTCCTTGCACTAAGCGCAATTCCAAGTGGATCAAGGACCTCCATATAAAACCAGACACACTGAAACTAATAGAAAGGAAACTAGGGAAGAACCTTGAATATATAGGCACAGGGGAGAATTTCCTGAATAGAACTCCAATAGCTTATGCTCTAAGATCAAGAATTGACAAATGGGACCTCATTAAATTACAAAGTTTTGCAAGGCAAAAGACACTGTCAAAAAGACCAAGAGGCAAGCAACTAACTGGGAAATGATCTTTACCAACCCTACATCCGACAGTGGGCAAATATCCAATATATACAAAGAACTCAAGAAGTTAAACTCCAGAGAGCCAAGTAACCCTATTAAAAGGTGGGGTACAGAGCTAAACAAAGAGTTCTCACCTGAAGAATATCTAATGGCTGAGAAACACCTAAAGAGATGTTCATCATCTATAGTCATTAGGGAAATGCAAATCAAAACAACCCTGAGATTCCATCTCATACCAGTCAGAATGGCTAAGATCAAAAACACAGAAGACAGCTGTTGTTGGTGAGGATGTGGAGAAAAAGAGTAACACTCCTCCACTGCTGGTGGAATTGCGAGCTGGTGCAACCACTCTGGAAACATTCTTGCTGTCCCTCAGAAAACTGGGCATGACACTCCCGGAGGATCAGGCTATACCACTCCTGGGCATATACCCAGAGGCTGTACCTGCATGCAATAAGGACACATGCTCCACTATGTTCATAGCAGCCTTATTTATAATAGCCAGAAGCTGGAAAGAACCCAGATGTCCCTCAACAGAGGAATGGATTCGGAAGATGTGGTATATTTACACAATGGAATACTACTCTACAATTAAAAACAATGAATTCACGAAATTCCTAGGCAAATGGTCAGAACTTGAAAATATCATCCTTAGTGAGGTAACCCAATCACAAAAGAACACACATGGTATGCAGTCACTGATAAGGGAATATTAACCCAGAATCTCGGAATATCCTAGACCCAGTTCACATGTCAATAGATTTTTAAGAAGTTGGAAGGAGAGACCCCTGGTCCTGGAAAGACTGGATGTAGGGGAATGCCAGGATAGAGAAGCAAGAGGGGGTTGAATGCAGAAAAGAGGGAGGGAAGGGGGCTTATGGGACTTTCGGGGAGGGAGGAAAGGGAAAGGGGAAATGATTTTGAATGTGAATAAAAAAAAACCTTAGAAAATAAAATTAAAACAAAAAAAAGCACTTTTTGTTTTTCCAGAGGTCCTGAGTTCAAATCACCGCAACCACATCGTGGCTCACTACCATCTGTAATGGGATCTGATGCCCTCTTTTGGTGTGTCTTTTTTATTTATTTTTTTTATTTTCTATTTTTTTTATTTACATTCCCAATGATTTCCCCTTTCCTGATTCCTCCATCCTCAAATATCCCATAAGCCCTCTTCTCTCCCCCTGTTCCCCATTAAACCCCCTCTCTTCTCTGTCCTGGTATTCCCCTACATTCAGTCTTTCCAGGACCAGGGTCTCTCTTTCTATCTTCTTGGAAATCAATTGATATGTAGATTGTGTCTTGGGTATTCCGAGATTCTGGGTTAATATCCCCTTATCAGTGACTGCATACCATTTGTGTTCTTTTGTTATTGGGTTACCTCACTAAGGATGCTATTTTCCAGTTCTGACCATTTGCCTAAGAATTTCGTGAATTCATTGTTTTTAATTGCAAAGTAGTAATCCATTGTGTAAATATACCACATCTTCTGTATCCGTTCCTCCATTGAGGGACATCTGTGTCTTAAGATAGCTAGAGTGTGCTCTTATAATAAATAAAATCCTTTTTTTTTTAAAAAAAATGTGTAGGAGTTTTAACTCTTTATTTTTACAGGTTGTGGGATGGGTTATAATTGTGCTTTATAATCTAGGCTGCCATGAAACTTGTGATTCCTTTATTATGGACTCTTAACTTTTGACCCCACATATATTCTACCCATCAAAGGCACTGAATAGTTCTGTATTTTTAAGAACAATTAGCATTATGGTAAATGAAGATACAAAAAATAACCTAAATGTTCACACCTGCCTACATCACTGCCCCAGTGCGTAACTGACAAGTTTCAGGTACAGGCACATTAAATATAACATAAAGAAGCTATTTTATGTGGGTGCATAAAGGAATTTATTTCCTTTTGCAATGTGTCATTCAGTCATATTTACATTTTAAACAATACAGCAATCATAAATTTCTCCATAATGCTGTGTACCCACTACCATTTCCTGAATATTTCTACTTCTCTAACAGAAGGCCTACAATAATGTCACTGTTCCCCTATTATTGTCTTCCTCCATCCCCTGAAAATTACCTGCTTTCTTTCTGTTCTCTCTGGGTTTTCATAGTATGGGCAGTTTCTATAAACTTAATTGTAAAATATGTAAGTTTTTGTGTCATATGACAAAGTTTGCCATGTTGTGATGTTTCTTATACTAGTATTATTTTATTTTAACAACTAAATAATATAATGAAATATTATTAATGATATAATGCTATATAATATTAATGATTTAATGATAAAATTTACTTACCATTCATCTATGAATATACATTTGACCTATTTCTGTCTTTTGACTTTCATAATAGTTTATGCTCCAGTTAGTGCTTTTGTCAATTTTACAGAAGTTAGAGTTATCCGAAAAGAGGGAACCTCAAACAAAAATATGCCTCCATCAGATTGATTGTCGGCAAGCCTGTGGGTTCATTTTATTTATTAATGAATGATGTGGGAGGGTATATCCCTCTGTGATGGTGAGTCTCAGCTATCAACATGACTACATCTGGAATGAATTACAGTACAGAAATTGAAGACACAACTGTGATTGAAATGTTGAGACTGGAAGGCACGGGATTTTGATCTAGATCTTCACATGGGATGAAACATGTTTTGATCTGGATTTTGAGGCATAGTGGCCATGAAGAACATAGGCGCAGGCAAGGTTGTAAATGCCTTTAAACTCAGGAGACAGATACATACAGATGTCTGAGTTCAAGGTCAGCCTGATCTACAGAGCAAATTCCAGAAATAAACCAAGCTTTAGCAGTGATGGAAAACATTGGATAAAAAAAGTTGGTGATAAAATAATTGAACAAGGGGTCATGTTCCAGCCCCAACAAGCAGCAGAACTCAGCAGCTTCGGCCATATGATTCTGGCTTTAGAGTCAAAAGTCATAGGGGTTACTGGGATAATTGATGCTGATTAGCTGGAGATAAGAAATTAGCAGTGATTAAGAAGCGACCAGCATCACTGAGGTGAAATCTCCTGGGAACTGTTTTTTTGTTGTTGTTTTTGTTGTTGTTGTTTTGGTTTTTTTGAGTATACAAAGAAGCTATGTACTGGGAATGGCCAAGGTTGTACCTTATATTTCACCTGGGCTTGGTAGTGTTTAAGAATCAAACAGGTTGGGATAGTTTTGAAGACATAAAGGTTAATGGAGAGTAGCTGAGGTTTGGCACTATAAGAAGCCAGGAAAGGCCACTGGTGAAGGTGCAGCCTGGTTTGCAGTTAACATGCCAGGACAGAAGACTTCTGTCCTAGTTAGGGTTTTACTGCTGTGAACAGACACCATGACAAATGCAAGGACAACATTAACAGGTACAGAGATTTAGTCCATTACCATCAAGGTGGCAGGAACATGGCAGCATCCAGGCAGACATGGTGTGGGCAGAGCTGAGAGTTTGATATCTTCGTCTGAAGGCTGCTAGCCAAATACTTACTTGCAGGCAGCGAGGTTGAGGGTGTTTAAGCCCACACTGACACTACTACTCCAACAAGGCCATACCTCTTTTTTTTTATTTGAAATCTTTGTGTTTTTCATTAATCATTCTATTCTTTTACATCTCAAATAATATCCCACTTCCAGGTTACCCATCCACAAAACCCCCTATCCCACATCTTCCCTCTCCTCCCTCCCTTTTGCCTCTATGAGTGTGCTCCCCCACCCATCTACTTTTTCCCACCCTACAACTCAAACATTTTACACTGAGGCATCAAACCTCCACAGGACCAAGGGCCTTCCGTCCCATTGATGTTAGTAAAAGTTCTCCTCTACTACATATGTATCTGGAGCCATGGATCACTTCCTGTACACTCCTTAGATGGTGGTCTAGTCCCTGGGATCTCTGAGTGGTCCAGTCAGCTGATGTTGTTCTTCCTATGTGGTTGCAATCTCCCTCTGCTCCTCTGGTCCTTCTGCTAGATCTCCCACAAGGGTTCATGAGCTCAGTCATATGGTTGGCTCCAAGCATCCACGTCTGCATTGGTCAGTTGCTGGCTGAACCTCCCATACAACAACCACACTCAGTTCCTATCAACAAGTGCCTCTTGGCAAAGGCAACAATGTTGAGTTTGTTATATGCAAACTGGATGGATACCCAGGTGGGGCAGTCCCCGAATAAGGCCACACTCTTAATAGTGCCACTCTCTGGGCCAAGCGTATACAAATTTTCACAGGGTCACACAAAGAAATTGAGGCTTGACACCATGAACGCATCCTTTGAGATGCTATTGGTGATGCCTAGTTGCAACAGAAGACCCCAGGTTATTGGAAATGCCAGTACCATGGATAACCACTAAGAACAGCAGCAGCCATGGAATGGAATCAACCTGAGCCTAGAGTGCTACAGAGAGTAGAGCTAGAGAAGTGATCATATCCCCTTGGAAGAGCCCAGAAGATCATTTGGGGATTTAAGACACTAGAAGAAGAAGTTAAAAAGTTGAAGTTGTTTTGGAGACTCCAAGTTGTTAGAGATGTCAGAGCCCTGGTATACCTCTCAAAGAAAGTTACTAACAGGTAGTAGAACCAGTCCAAGGGAAAGAAGTTTGTTATAGTCAAAATATATGAAATAAGTTGGACATCAGACACAGGGATGCAGCAAAGTTTGGACTTTGCCCAGCTGAATTTTGGTCTTGCCTTGGCACAGCATTTCCTTGCTAGGATGTTTTGGAACAGTAACATATATCCTGTGCCATGATATGTTGGAAGTATGTGGTGTGCTTCTCTATTTCAATTTTTTAGAGGATTATATTTAAGAAATTACATGAGTCTCAGAAGAAACTTTGAACTTTGGACTTTAAAACACTGGTAGAACGTGAAAGACTATGGTGATTTTTGAAATTGGTCTAAATTTTCTTTTCATTACTATATGAAGAGGTTTGGGTCCCCATAGACTCATGTGTTTGGTCAAGCCTATGGGGACTAGAGAGTAGAATGTGGTGGTTTGAATATGGTTGGCCTGTAGAAAGGAAAACTATTAAGAGGTATGGTCTTGTTGAAGTAGGTGTGGCCTTTTTGGAGGAAGTATGCCACAGTGATAGTGGGCTTTGGAGGTTTCCACCCTTGCACAGGCTCCATCTGGTATGGAAGAGCTTGTTTCCTATGTGACTTTGGATCAAAATGTAGAAATCTCAGCTTCTCAAGCACCATGTCTTCCAGTACACTTCCATGGTTCCTGCCATGACGTTAATGGACTGAACCTTTGATCATGTAAGCTAGCCCTAATTAATTTTTTTTGTAAGAGTTGCCTTGGTCATGGTGTCTCTTCACAGCAGTGGAAATCCTAATACACCTTACTATGGTATAGTCACTTCTGATCAAGTGATCCTGGATTTTATAAGAAGGCAGGAAGAGGGAGCCTTTGGGAATAAGCCATTGGGAGCAAACTAGTGAGCATATTTTCTTCAGGGCCTCTGCTTCAGTTCCTGCCTCCAGGTTTCTGCTTTGATTTCTTACTCTGACCTCCTTTTATTATGAAACATAAGTTGTAACATGAAATAGAGTATCATTAGAAAGAAAATAGGAGAATTATGCAATGCAAATTTATGTGGAAATTTTTGGTGGAATATTTGTTTCATATTTGTGTGTGTGAGAATGCTCACACCCAAGTGTGAGAGTACTGTGTCTTTCAGAGAAGAATTTACTATTGGTCATTTCCTAAACCAACATAATTTGTTTTCAAAGTATTTTCCCTAATACCTGTAGATAAGTGTAACTCTCAACCTTCATCAAAGAAGCTTTATTTTGAAACAAATGGAGAATATTACAAAGATATACAACTGATCAAAATGCAGAGACTAAGCATCAATGTGGTGCCAAACCCCAGCTGATATATCTTCAATGCAAATCTACACTGAAAGCTTAGTGAAATTCCTGGATGAGGGAGCAGAAATATTGTTAAGAGCCAGAGGTTCAAGATCCCTCCCTATACATCTTATTCCCTAGACATGACAGTGGATATACACCCAAAAACCTTCAATGGTATGGTTGTCTGAATAGAAACAGAATAGTGACAATAGTAGTTGGTATACCAATGCAGATAAGGGAAATTCCACATGACCTCACACTCAGATGAAGAGCTACAGTAGGTCATTGGCAGCTAAGAGAAGTAGAACCATTTGCCTCTGGGAAGAAACTCCCACAAAAGTTACCTCATATTAAGCAGTTAGCTCTGGACACTTGTACATATGCACAATGGAAAACTAATAATGGCTTTACTGCCTTATGGATAAATGAGTGTAACATGTAACAATAACAATTTAAAAACAGATCATGAATCTGGGAGTTGGGACACCAGAAGTGTTGAGGGAGTAAAGGGAAGAATGGGTGTGATTTAGGTAAAATGTTGATGTATGAAGCTCCCAAAAAATAAAATAGTATTTTTAAGAAAAAAGAAATTGCTAGACTTTCAGATTAAATATACACATTACTTACTGAATAACCTCTCAACAGTTTTATATAGTCACCCATTATTTTGTAATTTCATAAACAAACCAATACTTCCTCATTTTAAAAAAACTTATGTTATTACCCCTTCAAATTGGTTTTTAGCTTTCCTAAAGACTGTCAAATAGTATTTCATTGAGGTTTTTATTTCTATTTTCCTAAGTTACTAATGTTGATTACATTTTTGTGTCCTCCTTGGCAGTGAGTACATCCTCTTTGGATAAATATCTTTTAAATATTTTGCGTACATTGACAATGGATTATTTTCCTTTTGTTTTAAGTTCTTGTTATTACTAATATGTTCATTGCCAGAATTCTATTTGCCATATGATTTGCAAATATTTTCTCCTACGCACTGGATTTTCTTTTCATTTTCTTCCTTCTATTATTAATATGTACTTCTAAATATTTTTGAAACTTAATCTATATTTTTAATTTGTTATTTTAAGGTCAGATAAGGTTATCTGTTATTTGTCCATGTAGAAGTGTTGAGAGAAATGTGTTCTAAGTTGGTTTATTGTGGAATGAATATCAAGGGTACAGTTATACCATATATCAATCACCAAATGTGGTCAATCACCAAATGTGGTCAATCATCAAATGTGATACTTACTACAATTAAAAGATATGCCAAACACAAGATATATGAGACTGCTGCCCACACAGTATTATCATATTACATTAAGTGCTTTATTAAATACAGGGATAAAATGTAAAATATTTTTAAAGTAAGCATTATATAGTAAATATATAAACAAATGATATACATAATGATTTACATAATCAAATATTATGTTCTGTGCATAATTATAGTTGCTGTACATTATTGTGGTGTGTAGAATGGCAGCTATCTCTCTCTGTCTTTCTCTCTTGTGTGCACGTGTGAGTGTGTGTGTGTGTGTGTGTTTAAACATTCTTGCACCTCAGTGAGCAAGTAGAAGTCAAGAATATCTTTTGACTAGAGTCTCTTTTTCCATCTTGCTTTAAGGCAGAATGTCTTGTTTTGTTTTCAGATGGGTAAAGGCACTCTAAAGGATACAATCAAAAAAAGCCAGGGTAATATGTCACCATCAGAGCATAGATACTCCACAACAGCAAGCCCTGAATATCCTAACACAATGGAAAAGCAAGAAAATGATCCTAAATCCAATCTTATAAAATGATAGAGACCTTTAAATAGGGAATGAATAAATCCCTTAAAGAAATACAATAAATACAGTAAAACACATAGAGGTTTTTAAAGAGGAAACACATAAATCCCTTAAAGACAGACAGGAAAATACAATTAAACAGGTAAAGGAAATAATAAAACTGTGAAACGCCTGAAAGTGGAAATAGAAGCAATAATAAAAACACAAACTGAGTGAACTCTGGTGATAAAAATAATCATACAGAGGAGAAAAGGAAGAACATATGCAAACATCACCAACAGAATACAGGAGATGGAAGAAAGAATCTCAGGCATAGAAAATACAAGAGAAAGAAATACATCAGTATTTCTTTGAATGATGTATCAGTATTTGACTGATGTATCAGTCAAAGAAAATGTTAAATCTGAAAAACTCCTGACCTAAAGGATCCAGGAAATCTGGGATAGCATGAAAAGACCTAACCTAAGAATGGTAGGAAAAGAAAAATGTAAAGAGTCCCAGCTCCATGGACCATAAAATATTCTCAACAAAATCATACAAGAAAAATTTCCCAACCTAAAGAAAGAGATGTCTATAAGCATATAAGAAGCTTATCCAACACAAATTAGACTGGACCAGAAAAGAAAATCCTCCCAACATATAATAATCAAAACAAAATCTACAGAACAATGAAAAGATAATAAAAGTTTCAAGGTGGAAAGAACAAGTAACATACAAATGCAGAACAATCAGAATTACACCTAACTACTCAACAGACATTCTCAAGGCTAGAATGGTCTGGTCAGATATCTTTCAATATCAAAACAAAACAAAACAAAACAAAACAAAACAAACTAGACTACTAGACCCAGCAAAATTCTCAATCATTCTAAATTGAGAAAACAAGATATTTCAAGACAAATCCAAATTCAAACAATGGTCATCTACAAATGCAGTACTACAGAAACTTCGAAGGAAAACTGCAAAAACAGGATAAATACACCCAAGAAAACATGGAAAACAAATAATTCCATATAAGCAAAAACAAGAAAAGAATACGCACGTGCACGCGCGCATGCACACACACACACACACCATAAAAAATCAAAATAACAGGAAGTAATAATCACCAGTCATTAATATATCTCAAAATCAATGGAATTAATTTCCCAATAAAAAGAGTCAAGCTAATAAAATGGATGTGAAAACAGGATTCATCATTCTGCTGCATAAAAGAAACACACCACAACCATAAAGACAGACACCACCTCAGAGTAAAAGGCTGTATAAAAGTTTTCCAAATACACAGTCCCAAGAAGCAAGCTGGAGTAGCTATTCTAGTATCTAATAAAATAGACTTTCAACAAAGTTACTCAAAAGGAAAAATTGGACAGTGTACTCATAAAAGGAAAAATTATACCAAGATAATATCTCAATTCAATACAACTGTGCCCCAACTGCAAGGACACCCACCTTTGTAAAAGAAACTTTGCTAAAGCTTAAATTGCACATGGAACACCACACATTAATAGTGGGAAACTTCAATACCCCACTCCCACCAATTGACTGGAAATGCGCAAAAAGCTAAACAGAGAAATACTGAAACTAATAGTATGAATCAAATGGACCCAACAGACATTGGTACAATATTTCACCCAAACACAAAAGAATATACCTACTTCTCAGTACCCCATAGATTCTTCTCCAAAGTTGAACATATATGTAGTCACAAAGCAAGTCACAACAAATACAAGAAAATTGAAATAACACCTTGCATCTTATCAGACCACCATGGAATAAAGCTGCACTTCAACAACATCAGAAGCACTAGAAAGCCTACACACTCATTGAAATTGAACAACTCTGTACATAATGATTTCTGGGTCAGGGTAGAAATAAAGATATTAAAGACATTCCAGAATCCAATGAAGATAAAGGCACAACAGACACAAATTTATTGGACACAAGAAAAGCTTTGCTAAGAAAATAACTCTAAGTGCCTGTGTAAGATCAAATCCTCAAGAGGTACCACATGCTGTCAGGGATTTGGAACAAGGGGAATGTTACTCCTTTGCTGGTGGAAGTGTAAACTTGTACAATCACACTGGAAAGTAATTTGGCAGTTTCTCAGAGAACTGGGAATAGTTCTACCTCAAGACTCAACTATATCACTTCTGGGAATATACCCCAAAATGCTCCACCTTCCCACAAAGACACTTGTTCAACTATGTTCATAACAGCTTTATATATAATAGCCAGAAACAGGAAACAACATAGATGTCCCTCAAATGAAAAATGGATAAAGAAAGTGTGGTACAGCTGTACAATAACATTCAGATATTAAAGCAAATATTATATTACAGAAATTTCTGTAGTATGAATTAACTCTAGCAGTTTAATTTCAAATTACTGTTCAAGTAATCTAAACTTATATACAAATGATATTGAAAAATAATAGGATTTCATTTTATGCTAGAGTTATAAAATATTTTAATACTAGTATTTTCTAACTTAAGTACAAAGAGAAATAATTTTTAAATATTAAAAATATTAAGTGTTCTATCAGGCTTTTTGAGCTATCAATATTTAAATTACATTCAATGATTGAAATCATGTAATGCTTTGGTGTTTTATAATAAGTTCTATGATTGCATATATTAATAATAAATATAAATTGATCTTCAAATAGAATTTTTTGAAAGATTTATTTATTTATTTAATGTGTAAGTACACTGTAGCTGTTTTGAGACACCCTAGAAGAGGGCATCAGATCTCATTATGGGTGGTTGTGAGACACCTTGTAGTTCCTGCGAATTGAACTCAGGACCTCTGGAAGAGCAGTCAGTGCTCTTAACCACTGAGTCATCTCTCCAGCCCCAAATAGAATTTTTAAAAACTCCAAAATTTCATTCCTTTATTGATTTGAAGAAAAGGCTTATCATTGAAGACAAATTTCATTTTAATAAATATGTGCATGTGTGTGTGTGTGTGTGTTTCTTGTGCGCGCGCACACGCGCATCTGTGTCCTAGTGTTCTACCTGTACGTATGGCTCTGTCAGGTTATCCTGGAGTTATAGACAGTTGTGAGCTGCCATGCAGGTGCTGGGGATTGAATCTGTGTCCTGGGGAAGAGCAGTCAGTGCCCTCAGCTGCTGAGCCATCTCCTAATCCCACATACTTTAAAATTTACCATATTAGGAACTGAAGAGATGACTCGATGCGTAAAGTGTTTGCTATAAAAGTATGGAGACCTGTGTTTCTATCATCAGCACACATAAAAGTTGTGAGAACTATGCAGGCAACTATCCTGTAATCTCAGGGCTTGGAGACTGATAAGTTGGCTAATTAGAATCACAGGACTGGTGACTTCAGTGTTATGGAGAGACTGCCTCAATATTTAGGTTAAAGAGCAATTACGGAAGCATCTGTCATCAGCTTCTGGTCTACAAAAGCACATATGTGCACATATACCACCCACACAAAAAGAAAAGCTGCCTTTTGGAATGCTGGAGATATTCTCGTAGGATTTTTCTTTGTAAATGAGTGTGGGGTGATAAGAGAATTTTATATTTTTAATACGTAGAAATGAGGAGTTGATAATTAGAGACATAAATAATAGATCTCAAGAGAATATCTTGTTCTTAAAATGCATATCCAAGGAAACCTCTTCTGAAGTAATTGAATATCATCAGACCCTGAAGAGCAGCAATTCATACATGCCACCTAGACCTGCATCATTTCTCACCTGAGGATTTTTACACATTTTCCATCTCCTTTCCCCTTGGTCTGAATTATATCTATGACTTGAGAGGTAGTAATATCATCCATTTTAAATTACTTTCTAAATATTTTTCTTAGTTTTTTAGCATTTCTCAAAATACTCCTAATTTATTTGACCATATTTTCTTCTTGTTAGATCATGGAACTAATGTCTACAGAAATGGTATGGTTTTTATTTTGTATTGGGTAAAGAATCTTACACATGAGGAATGTTCCAGATTGATTGATAAAAATCACAATACAGCAAACAAAACAAAGATTCTGAATTTCCAAGCAAATGGATGGAACTTGAGAATGTCATTCTGAGTGAAGCAACCCAGTCCCAAAAAGACATTCCTGGTATGTACTTAGCTTACAAGTAGATATTAGACATAAAATGCAGGATAACTGCAGACCGAAAGATGCTAAACAAGAAGGATGTTACAAGCAAGGATTCTTCAATCTCACTTAGAAGGGGGAATAAAATAGTCAAAAGTGGCAGGTGGAGGAAAGATACTGGGAGGGAGGAGGGATGTGGAGAGGAATGGGGATTCATGATCAGGTGTGAGGAAATACAAGAAAGATGGCAGATGGCTATGAACATGAATTGAAATCTGCAACTGATATAGAAAGTATGAGGGAGAATTTCCAGGATAAGGGAGACCTGAGATAAGGGAGGTGCACAAGAATCAATGGGCATAACGTTAACTGTCATAGCATTGGGAATATGGGACCTGAAGAGGCTACCTATTAGAAACCCCAGTCAAACAATAGAGTCACCAACTCATTCATAATGCTTTCAACCCAAAGTTTGCCTTGTCTACAAGAAAGATAGGGAAAAGATGAAAATGGAGTAGAGACTGGGGAAATGGCCAACTAATAACTGGCCTAAATAGAGACTCATCCTGTGAGACCTTAATGAGACTTGTGGCCACGCCCCAGGTTCTAGCCTGACTCTGCCTCGGCAGTAACCTGCCTGCAGCCACACTCTCCCCACCTCTTGGTTCCCTGAAAACCCAACTCACTATAAATAGCACCCCTCAGCCTCAGCGCGTTCTCTCTCTCTCTCTCTCTCTCTCTCTCTCTCTCTCTCTCTCTCTCTCTCTCTCTCTCTCTCCCTGTTGTTCTCCCACAGCCCTCTTCTTTTCTTTGTCTATCTCTCTCTCTCTCCATTTTCTTCCCTTTCCACATGGTCATGGCTTTTCTTATCTATTTTCTCTTTCTATTTTCTTAATAATAAAACATCAAAGCTCTGGGCTGCCTCATTAAATTCGCCATATGGAGCTAGTTGCTGTGCCTCTTATCAGAGACTCAGAGATTCAGCCATGTAAACAGTCTGTGAACACAGGTAACAAACAGGCAGAGAAATCCACACCAGTATGGCCCTGCCTTCTGCATGAGATTTCTCCGCCCTCCAGCACACACCCAAGCACAGAGACTGGCTGGCGGTGTGACTACCCACTCCCCGTTGCACTGAGGCATGCATGCATCTTGCCTGCTTCCCCAAAAACCCCACACAGACTCTGTGTCCGCCTGTGTCCTCTGCAAAATGCACACCACTTTGGCCTGAGAGTGAGAGCCATGCGCCACCAGCCCGGCCTGGTGCATACCCCTTTTTCCCTGGGTTTGAGTGCACCAAGCCCCATGCTTTCCTTTTTTTTTTTTTCCCCACAGATGGTGCACAACGTGGGGCTTTGTTTATGGGTTTTGAAGGTGTTTCTCTTTTACGGCTTGGAGAAGGGGGGGCAGATATCACTCTCTGGTTGGATGGGGGAGTGGTAGTAAAGGTATTTTATTTTTAAGGCTTGGAGAAGGAGGGGGGAGATGCCCCTCTTTGGTTGGATGGGGGGTGGAGTAGGGGAAGGGGCAGGTGGTAGCTCCTTTGTTTTTTGTTTTTTTTTTTTTTTTAATTTAATTTTATTTTATTTTTTTAATTTACATTCCAAATCACTTCCCCTTTCCCGTTTCCTCCCTCCCCGAAAGTCCCATAAGCCCCCTTCCCTCCCTCTTTTCTCCGTTCAACCCCCTCTCATTACTCTGTCCTGGCGTTCCCCTACATCCAGTCTTTCCAGGACCAGGGGTCTCTCCTTCCATCTTTTTAGAAATCTATTGATATGCTGATTGTGTCTAGGGTATTCTGAGATTCTGGGTCAATATCCCCTTATCAGTGACTTCATACCATGTGTGATCTTTTGTGATTGGGTTACCTCACTAAGGATGATATTTTCAAGTTCTGACCATTTGCCTAGGAATTTCGTGAATTCATTGTTTTTAATTGCAGAGTAGTATTCCATTGTGTAAATATACCACATCTTCTGAATCCATTCCTCCGTTGAGGGACATCTGGGTTCTTTCCAGCTTCTGGCTATTATAAATAAGGCTGCTATGAATATAGTGGAGCATGTGTCCTTATTGCATGCAGGTAAAGTCTCTGGGTATATGCCCAGGAGTGGTATAGCCGGATCCTCCGGAAGTGTCATGCCCAGTTTTCTGAGGAGACGCCAGACTGCTTTCCAGAGTGGTTGTACCAGCCTGCAATTCCACCAGCAGTTTGTTTTTTTTTAATGGAGCTTTGTCCCTGAGTGGGGGAGGGAGGTGCAGGAGGAGCAGATGGTTTATTTAAGGTTTCCTCTGAGACATAAGGATACAGGGGTGGATGGATGGGATTTATTTCCCTTATAAGTTGGGTAAGGGCTGCAAGATCTAGAATTGAGTTGGGCTTTGGACCTTGATTCTTGGGTTCATCTTACTGAGGGGGCTCAGGAACTATGTTATTATCAGCCTGCCCTACTTTAGATGACCCTATACATTGCCAAATGGCAGCTAAGATCGGCAAAATGTCACGGGAGGATATCTTTCCTTCTCTGGTATCTCTGTTTTTGATGATAGAAGCTACTCTGATTCATGAGTCTGGGTTATAAATATTATCACTGGCCATGCCTGGTGCTATCTGAAGGACTTCCTCCCAAAACAAGGAGGCTTGTTTTTTGGCTATTTTTATCCCATGGTGTTTTAGTAGAGCACATATTTCCCTGACCTGGGTCACTTTTTTATGTGATAGTGAATTACCCATGATAGAAAAGAGAAGTATTTGTCCAATGTGAACGTTCACTTAGCCTATCCGGCTTCAGGGGATTCCATGGAGGTCCAAAACGCTGAGCCTTCCCGCAGATTTAAGAACTGGTAGCCACCCTATGGCTTTTTTTTTTTTAATTTAATTTTATTTTATTTTTTTAATTTACATTCCAAATCACTTCCCCTTTCCCGTTTCCTCCCTCCCCGAAAGTCCCATAAGCCCCCTTCCCTCCCTCTTTTCTCCGTTCAACCCCCTCTCATTACTCTGTCCTGGGGTTCCCCTACATCCAGTCTTTCCAGGACCAGGGGTCTCTCCTTCCATCTTTTAAGTGGCTGATGCATTACCAGGTTTTTCTTTCCGTATTTAGAAGTTAGATAGAGTCTTTGCCAACACCCGCTGCGGGCTGTCGGGATTTAGACAGAGGCCAGAAGGGCCTTCAGCCAACACCAGAGAGTAGCTCTGGCCAGAAGGCTTCAGTTGCCCCTTTTGGTTTGCCTAAATCCACGCAATGGTGCTGACTGAAAGCATAGTAGGAAAAAAGTTTGGTTGTTTCCAGAGGTTGGTGAGGGGCTCACTTTCCTGTAATTTCTATTTGGGAATAGTCGTGTCTATTCAAGTCCCATGTCGAGCACCAGCTGTGGGCCTCCATACAGAGGCCCTGCCAAAAGCGGGTGTGGGGGTTTGCCCATGCTGCTCTGTGCCCGGTCCGATCTGAGGCTGGCGAAGGCTGCCTAGCCGGGAAAGGTTTTGACGGAGCACCTGACAGTGTTTCGGGAGAGAGGACCTCTTCCCATGTGTTACAGCTCTTTGTGGCAAAATCTCCCAGACGACAGAGTAATCTTCAAACACCCTTTACCAACCTCAGGGGGTGCTAGAATGGCTCCACACCCTGATGGGTAGTGCACCCCGAATTTTAAATGAGGTGGATGCACTAGCTGACATGATTAAAAATGGCAGAAATAGAGCCCTACAAACCTTAGGGAAAGAACCTGACATTCTTGTCACCCACTTCTCCCTCTCTGACATTCAGTGGCTAATAAAAAATCACTCCCACTTTGCCATCAGCTTGATAGGATTCCCAGAACCAATTGACAACCACTATCCCAATGAAAAATGGGCCTCTGCCCTCCCCCTTTTGCGATGGCTACTCCCCAAACTATTCTCAAAAGGGACCATAGCGGGAGCCCCTTCAATATTTACTGATGGGGGGAAGAGGGGAGCTGCAACAATAATATACTACTTCCCTGAGGATAAACACCCTATCCTCTGCCCCATCACTCCCCCCAATATAAGGAACTATATGCCAGCTATCTAGCTCTAAAGGAAGTCAAGGGCCCCCTTAACCTCTTTTCAGACAGTGTATATGCTGTCAATTTGCTCCTCTGGTTGTCAAGATCCTTCACCAAACTAGATGCCAACCCTCTTTCCCCTCTACTCATACAGGTGTCCACCCTTCTACAGGAAAGAGACTCCACCATCTATATCCAGCATGTCCGATCCCACAGTCCCCTGCCAGGTCCCATATCTGAGGGAAATGTGCTCGCTGATCAAACCGCCTCAACAGGGACATTCATGACCTCCGCAGGACAAGCAGATCAATTTCACTCACACACACACACACAAATCTAAAGGGGCTTCATGCCCGCTTCCCTCACATCCCTCTTGCTCAACTCCAAAGGATAATAAAGACATGCTTCTCTTGCACATCCCTCATTACCATCCCAGCTTTACAAACGATGGGCACCAATCCCTGAGGCCTTAAGTCCAATGCCTTATGGCAGATTGATGTCACTCATATTCCCCAATTTGGCAGACAGAAATAAGTTTTCGTCACCAAAGATACATATTCATATTTCATATGGGCTACAGCCCAAACAACTGAAAACTCAAAAAAGGTTGATTTACCATATGCTCTCTACGTTTGCTATCATGGGCATTCCTCAACAAATAAAAACTGACAATGGCCCTGCCTTTACTAGCGCTCAGTTCAAAACCTTTTGCGCACACTGGGAAATTGCCCATCATGCGGGAATTCCCCACAACCCCCAGGACCAAGGAATATTAGAAAGAACACATCAAACCCTAAAGACCCAGCTCCTAAAACAAAAGGCAACCACTTATCCCCCTAATGTTCAATTAATGATGGCTCTGACTACCCTAAGCATATATAATATCTACAAAGACTCCAAACATCCTCCTATCTCCCTCCATTGGCACACACCAAAATTAACACCCCTTATCCTAGTACGATGGCGAGATCCTTTGGATGGAATTTGGAAGAGACCAGACCCCCTCCTTACAACTGGGAGGGGTTTCACTTGTGTCTTTCCACAGGATTAGCCTAAGCCTATCTGGGTTCCTGCCAGAAATGTCCGACATCACCCCACCAACCAAGAAGATGGCCAGCCTCTCATTGACAGATCAGGGACAGGAGAAGTGGAGGAAGAGACAGAGGAAACGCCATGCCCAGAGGAATAAGATCTCCTGGAAGGACATACATGACCTGGTGACTGAGGCCCAGGCCATATGCCCTCCACAAGCCCCCCTCTCCTCTATTCTTTTGGCTGTTTTTGTTATTCTTCATGCTAACTCTGCTACTGCTCAGCCCCTCCTTAGCATTCCTAACACATACCAATGGAGATTCTATGTTAGAGAAACCTACAAAGGGCACAACAAGGTTATCAGGACCCAGGACTGCCCACTTGAAGGATGTCGAACCAGGATTGAGATCCCTCTACACCCAGATTCCATCTCCATTTTCCCCAGCCCTTTTCTCTGCTTCCCTTACAGAAACACAGGTGAGTGTCTCCAGGAGGTCTCTATATATGGAGGCTGCAGATATTGCAGTTGCAGAGTGGAATCCACCAATTGTGGTGGCACCATGTTCACCAACCTTAACACTCATTTTCAGCTTTCCATCAATGACCCATGGAATGAACGCTGGCGGACTGGATTCATGGGTAAACTTTACCCCAATGGCTATGCCAGATACCCAGTTGCTGACCTGCACATCTCTCCTGTGAGCTTGTTCCTGCCCTCAAATCAGCCTTTACCCATGCTGACATTATCCAACAAGAACCCAGTCTACTACCCTCTCTTGGCTACAATACATCCAATATGCAGCTGACCTCCTTCCCTTAACAACCCACCCCAACTCCTCCCAATGCTTTTTCTGTGCTTCTCTCTTCTGACCTTTATTAGCAGCTGTTTCCATTAATACTTCCCTTCACGACTTCCATGGAACTCTACCCATGAGGAATGCACAAGACATCTCTCTCTTTGACATACTCCCCACTCTTTGCCTCATAGGGTCCTCCTCAAAACCCCATCTTACATGCAACTATGACATCACTATTATCAAATCAGTATTGTTAACCCTCCTGCCCTCCTCTGGTGTAAGGGCACTACAGGTGTCTGTATTGACCCCCCTCTTCAAGATTTCTGCACCCCCGTGATAATTGTCCCCCAGGTTTACCTCTACGAACCTGAAGAACTTGCCTTACAGATGGGAGAAAGCTGAAGGAAGAGAGAGATGTTCATCCCTCTGCTCATCGGACTGGGCCTTGCTGTCTCATTGGGTGCTACAGGAACTGCTGGAGCAGCCCTTGCTCAAACGCAACATCTCGCTAATGACTTCCAAGACAAGCTTGACCAGGCAATGGCTTCCACTACAGACAGCCTTGCATCTCTTCAATGCCAGATAACCTCCTTAGCAGGAGTTGCTCTCCAAAACCAGAGAGCCCTGAACTTACTGACTGTTGAACAGGGAGGGACTTGTGTTTTGTTGGGGGAGGAATGTTGCTTTTATGTCAATGAATCCAGGCTAGTGGAACAAGATATACAAACCCTCAAAGAACTCCAGGCAAATCTCCGGACATGCTATACCCCCAGCACCCTTACCCATTGGTATTCTAACCCCTTGGTAGGATGGGTCCTTCCCCTCCTTGGCCCCATTCTAGCCATTGGAGCCTTACTTCTCTTGGCACCCTGTTTCATTCAGTTTTTGAAGCAGCAGATGAGTAGTATTGCAAAAATCACCACCAATCAGGTCATGGTTCAGTATCAAGCTGTTTCCAGCATAGGAGACAGTCCTCCTGATGATACTTCTCCCTTATAAAAAAGAAAAAGGAGGAGTTGTTGGAGGTGATCTGTGCACAGGCAGCCTGGTTCTCAGGTAGAGCAAAGACTTTGAACCCCGGGACCAGGTAGGGGGTGGCTTCTACCTACAACCTTGTGGGCAGAGCTTCCACCTTCATGGGACAGGAGGAGTTCAGTCACTGCCCCCTGGAACCTAGCTCCTGGCGCAGCTGCAGCCCCCCAGGAGAGATGTGTGGCTACCAGTCACATAGTAGCAGCCCCAAGACTTCCCCACATGTAATAAGGTTTCCCCAAGCTCTCAATCCAAGCCAATGAGAAGTACCTGCTGCCAAACTCCTGAGCACCCCCAAATCATATATAAATCCCATCCTGCATCCTATAGAACAATAAAGGGTGTATGAAGATTACTCTGTCATCTGGGAAATTTTGTCACAAAGAGCTGTAACACATGGGAAGAGGTCCTCTCTCCCGAAACACTGTCAGGCACTCCATTGTAACCTTTCCCAGCTAGGTGGCCTTCGCCAGCCTCAGACCAGATTGGGCACGGAGCAGCGTGGACAACCCCTGCACCCGCTTTTGGCGGGGCTTCTGTATAGAGGCCCACATCATCCCAGGGACAAGTATCAATCCCTAACTCTATTAATGATATTCTACTATGCTTGCTGTCAGGATCCAAGCATGGCTATCCCCTGGGGGGCTCCAGTGACTCACACAGATCCAGACACCTGAAGCCAAACAGTTGCTAGGGCCCTTTAATTACCGTCTGAACATACCTGTACCTAAACGCCCTCTGTCCGAAACTGACCTTGAACTCAGGAATCTGCCTGCTTTTGTAAGCATGAACATAAAATACTTAGCTGTGTAGAACCTTGCCACTCTATCACTACTCCCTAAATTTCTTTATTTTATTATCTATCTGGCAAGCTGGCTTACAGTGAAGCTGCCTCTGCTCCTTTAGATCTGTTAAGTTCCTTACACAATTCATATTGCATCCTCATATTTTACATAGTTGAAAAATTATATATTTTCAAACTCATGCTTTCAGCATTCTTTCCCATAGCCTTAAGGGCTGTCCTAAAAGGTCACAGTTTTCTACCAGTTTGCTGGGACATTAGCCATATGCCTGCTACCCTAACTTGTGCTGTCTCTAATTATCATAGAGTCATTAACCTTGGGAGAAAGGTGATTCCTCGAAGGAGGAATGTGAAAATATGTACACTATTATACAAAAATGTCTTATGCCCACAGCAACCACCAACACTCATGGAGGCCTACACCCTGCTTATTCTATTCCAGGGGAAGGAAGCCATGTCATATTGTCCCTTAATGACCAAGCAGGATTTGGTCTCTCTCTCTCTCTCTCTCTCTCTCTCTCTCTCTCTCTCTCTCTCTCACATTCTCACATTATATGCTTTTTGTCTACCTTTAACATTCCTCCTACGTCATAGGCAGGCATATTTAGTCTTTTTGCTTCATGACTAGAATAATTTTCTGATTGAGAAAGTGAAAATGCATGAAGTAATTTTGTTCAGTTGAGATTAGGGAGTATAGAGCATCACCTTTCTCATCATTGTGGGAAGATAGAAGAAAATATTTCAACATTGCTTTCATTGAACCAAAACTTCACAACAAATTTTTCCTTTGCTCTTTGAAAGAAAATTGTAACACTAGTCGAGTAATGACAGGAACACTTCAACTATAATTGATAAATTGATAGGTCATGGTGAACTTACCTTGCAGTTAAGTTTTTTTTCTGAAAGCTCAATTATAAAAATAAATTTTTGTGAGTTTATGTCTTAGAGGAACACAACATCCTCACTTTTAAGACTAGAGGAGAATAGGCTTTTGTTGCAAGAAGATAAACAAACATTTTGAAATTATACCTAGAACATTCTGGGCTTCATAAGGGAAATTATTTCTGTCAGAGCCTCACCAACGCAGGAAGTAAGGAAATAATAAATGTCGTTTACCTCTAGCATTAAGCCTGATGATAAAGGATACCAAATCCCAGGCTCCTGTTGTCTTCATTTCCCATCCAGTGAAACTATGTATGAATGATGCAGACCAAAAGGAAAGGTAGATGAATAGACTAAAAGATATCGCAGGATTAATAAAAACCTGTCTCTGCTCCCATGCCATACTAGCATATCAATATAGTTTTGGTAGACGAACAGGGGTTAAAAATGGTAAAAGAGCAAGGTTAATATTACTTTTATGTTTCCATAGAAAGTCAGATATAGTGGGAGAGACATAAAGAAAATCAGAAGACAAATTTTAGCCCCTTTTATCCGCATCTATGAAACAGTCTTCAATGTTTAACTCATACCCAAGTAAACATAACTGCTCACTAAAGGGTCACTTTATCCATTTATTTTAACTCCATATATTATATCTCATTTACAATAAAAAGTATGATATATTAAATTAAACAGCAAAATTAATAGTTTGAAGAGACAGGCCAAACAAGTATGACAGAGATTTGATCAGCATCAGAGAATTTATAGTACTGTGATTAATAGGTGAAGGGATGCACTGGAAAGTAAATTGAATGTAAGAACAAATTTGTAGTTTAAATAGACTTAAAAAATCAAAAATTAATCAAAAGAAATGACTGTACATCAAACCTAAAGCTGTAGCAAAAATGAAGACTACACTAGATGGGTCCAACAGTTGACTGAACATGGATTGAGGAAACAATCAGTAAGCCTGAAGAAATATGGACAGACCTCTGTGAAAACAAGTGATACTATCAGTTGATTCACACGCTGTTCATTTTCTTTATCATTGGATAAGAAAGGAAGACAACAGGGGTCTGGATATTTTATAGTTGGTTTTTACACTTAACAGTTACTGATATTATTTTTGAGATTAAAATATAATATTCTTTCTCCTTAATGTTTTTGCCTCTAACCCTTGCATGTATCCATCCCTCCTTATCTCTTTTTTTTATTAATTGGTGTTAATACACTCACACATGCACACACATACACATTTGTGAATATGTAAGTACAAACTGCTCAGTCTGTATAATGTTATTTGTATCTATGCTTTGGGGGCTGAACTTTCAATAGATCAACCAAGAGATGTGGACTTCCTTTGGAAATTCTTTTCTCCCACTCAGAATTTCTTAGTTACCTGTAGTTCTTTGTGAATATTTGAAGTTTCCCTATCTTTCTTTATCCAATTTGGCCTCTATTCAATTTGGCATATCTAGTGTTTGTCCTTATCCATCTCATGTTTATGCAGTCATGTTGGTAGGACTTTATAAGTGTAGCTTCTGACATTACCAGAAGACAAAGTCTTACAGAAAACTCTATTTCTCTGGTTCTTAGAATCTTTCTGTCTTCTTCTTCCACAATTATCCCTGAGCCTTAAGTGAATAAGTGGTATTGTAGAGGTATGCACTAGGCCAGGCCCCACAACCCTGCATTTTGATTGGTTTGCTTTTCTTTAAGTGCATCCTTCTATTGAAGTTTGTTTAATTAGGATTTAGGGATGAGAACTACATTTATCTGTATGTATAAGGACATATATTTAGAAGATAGTTAGGTTTAATAAGTAGCAGTTGTAGATTCTTGTACAAAATCCATAAATATACTATTCTTGGGTAGCTGGCTATATTTCTGGTACTAAGGATGATTTCCTTCTTGTGTCAGGTTTCACTCCAATTAGAAAGCTGTTTGTTACAACCAATATATGCATGTCACCTCTGAAAATGTAGTGTAGTGTTTCCTAATGCTTTAACCCTTTAATACAGTAAACCCCAAACATGAAATTACTTTTGCTACTTCATAATTGTAATTTTGTTACTGTTAGAATCATAATGTAAATATCTAATATTCAGGCTAATATGTGACCACAGTGATAAAGGGATCTTTTGACCCCTACAAAATCATGACCCACATGTTAAGAACCACTGCTTTCTACTTATCTTTCCATGCTCATTTGTAATGTGATTCATAGGCATTATGACTGGGTAGTAATATTGGTTGCTTCATTCTTTGGAAGCATGTGATATCTTGATCAGAGGACTCTGGGTCCAGTCTCTGAAGTTCTTGGTATCTTCTGCAATAGGGATTTACATTCTACCTCTGGGAAAAACAAAGTACAACAGTAATAGTCTAAAATATTTAGGGAATGTGTAGAACCACCCAACCAAAAACTCCTAAGACCGTTTCTCACACCTGGTCTTGAGATTTTGTTAGATGATCTTGGGCTATTGGAGGGAAAATTGGTAGCTCATGGAAATTTTTCATTCAAAGGATTTATGTATATGCTGATTTACATGTACTATATCTATTCTAGGTAGATGCCTGATTTAGACATTCTTACTGTTAATTTACTCTTTGCCCCTTCTTCTGTTTTACCCTCTGCCTGCCTCCCTAATCAGTGGTAACATTTTTTCACATATCCCCCACTAGATCACTCCTACTTTGGCATTCTTCTCTTGATACCCCATTACCCAAACACTGGAAGTGACCCCCTTTTCATTTTTGTTTCCCGGTTTTGCAGTTTCTGTAGGATATGTATTCACATTTGAAGATGCAGAACAAGGATACACAAATAAGAAAGAATGATGTTTGTCTTTCTATGTCTGGGTTGCCTCATTCACTGTGATCTTTTCTTGTTCCATTCATTTACTTCCAAATTTCATGATGTTCATTTACTTTTACAGATGTATAGTATTCCATAATGTATATATACCATAGATTTGCTATCTATGTGTCAGTAAATTGAAGGAAATTTAGTTTTTTTTCTTTTCCTGGGTACTGGAAATAGAACAACAATGGTCATGACTGAAAAAGTATCTGTGGATTTAGATGCGGAGTCCTTAGGGCAAAAGAGTACTGAGCTAGATCACATGATAGATTTATTCTTAGCTTTTTGGGAATTCTTTACACTGATATCCATGCTTGATTCTCCACTTTGCAATCTGTCAAACAGTGAACAAGGCTTTCTTTTTCACCACATCCTCTCCACCATTTATTGTTCATCATTTTCTTAATGTGTGCCATTCTGCCTAGAATAAGATAAAATCTCTAAGTTGTTTTGATTTGCATTTCTCTAGTTACTAGAGGCAATGAAAAAATTTTGAGACATTACTTAGCCATACTTTTCTTCTTTGGAGAGTTCTCTGTTCAGGTCCCAGGTGCATTTTCAAATATTTCTGGTTGTTTTTTTTTTTTTTTTTTGACTCTTTGATTTTCGAGTTCTTTATATATTTTGGATATTAGTCCTATTTCAGACAAATATTTGGAGAAGATTTGATTTTCTTCTATTGTGTGGCCTTCCTCTTCACTCAAATATTTCTTCAGCTGCATGGAAGCTTATTAGTTTTATGAGTTCACATGCATATGATTATTCGCTTTAATTCTTGAACAAATCAAATTCTATTCAGAAATTTCTTTTAAATTAGATATTTTATTTATGTACATTTCAACCATTATCCCCTCTCCTGATTTCCCAAGAAACATCTTATCCCATCAGCCGTCCTCTTGCTTCTATGAGGTTGTGTATTGACACAGCTACCCTGTCCTTGCATTACACTAGACGGGAGCATAGAGCCTTAACAGGTCCAAGAACCTCTTTTCCTATTGATGTCTGACAAGGCCATCCTCTGCTACACATGCGTCTAGAGCCATGGGTCCCTCCATGTGTACTTTTTTGTTGGTGGTTTAGACCCAGGGAGCTCTGGTTTGTTGATATTGATGTTCTTCCTATGGAGTTGCAAACCCCTTCAGCTCCTTCAGTCTTTTCTCTAACTCCTCCATTGGGGACCTCACACTCAGTCCGATGGTTGGCTGTGAGCATCCACCACTGTATATGTCAGGCTCTGGCAGAGCCTCTCAGGAGACAGCTATATCAGACTCCTGTCAGCAAGCACTTCTTAGCATCCATAACAGTATCAGAATTTGGTGACTGTATTTGGAATGAATCCCCAGGTGGAGCAGTCTTTGGATAGCCTTCACTTCAGTCTCTGCTCCACACTTTATCTCCATATTTGCTCCCTTGAGTATTTTGTTTCCTCTTCTAGGAAGGACTAAAACACCCACATTTTGGTCTTTCTTCTTCTTGAGCTTCATGTGTTTTGTGAACTGTATTTGGGGTATTCCAAGCTTTGGGGCTAATAGCCACTTCTCAGTGAGTACATGCCATATGTATTATTTTGTGATTGGGTTACCTCACTCAGAGTGATATTTTCTAGCTCCATCCATTTGCCTAAGAATTTCATGAAGTCATTGTTATTAATAGCTGAGTAGTACTCCATTATGTAAGTGTACCACATTTTCTGTATCCATTACTCTATTGAAGGATATCTGGGCTGTTTCCAGCTACTAGATATTATAAATAAGGCTGCTATGAACATAGTGGAGCATGTGTCCTTGTTATATGTTCAAGTATCTTTTGGGTATATGCCCAGGAGTGGCATTGCTGTTTCCTCAGCTAATACTATGTACAATATTCTGAGGAACAAACAGATAGATTTCCACAGTAATGGGACCAACTTGCAATCCCACCAATAATCCTCTCCAGCATCCACTTTCACCTGAGTTTTTGATCTTAGCCATTCTAACTGGTGTGAGGTGGAATCTCAGAATTGTTTTGATTTGCATTTCCTTGATGACTAAAGATGTTGAACATTTCTTTAGGTGCTTCTCAGCCATTCTGTATTCCAAAGTTGAGAATTCCTTGTTTAACTCTGTACCCCATTTTTAATAGGGATATTTGGTTCTCTGGAGTTTAACTTCTTGATTTCTATTTTTTTTTTACATTTTTTGAAGTTTTTTATTGAAAAAGGAAGTAAAAATGTTTTATGATAAAATTAAAGATTTACATGGAAAATGTTTCTGACAAGATTGAAAAAGCATATAGAAAAACACATTAAGATTGACAATTTTCATGGAAAATTAAAGAGTAAAATGGTAGACAAAAAAAACATTGCTAAATTAATTAAAAAAGGAAGTAGAATCATTTTATGATAGAACTGAAGGTTTACATGGGAAATATTTCTAATAAAATTGTAGAAAATATAAAATAACATTAAAATTCAAGATTATCATGGAAAATTACAAATAAAATGGTAGGCATAAAAATATTTCTAAATTTATTGAAAGTGGAATTATAATCATTTTCTGATTAGATTAAAGATCTACAAGGGAAATATTTCTGATAAAATTCAAGAAAAACACATTAAAATTGACTATTTCATGAAAAATTATACAGATAAAATGGTAGGAATAAATATTCCTAAGTTGATTGAAAGTAGAATTATAAACATTTTCTGATACAATTGAAGATTTACATGGAAAATATCTCTAATAGAATTGAAGAAATACATAGAAAAACAAGTTAAGATTGACTATTTTGTAGAAAAAAGTATACCAATAAAATGGTAGGCATAAAAATATTTCTGAGTTGATTGAAAGTGGAATTATAAACATTTTCGGACAAAATTGAAGATTTACATGGAAAATATTTCTGATAATATTTCTGAGAAATACATATTAAAAATGTTAAAATTAAAGATTATCATGGAAAATAATACAGTTAAAATGATAGACATAAAAACATTACTAAATTGAAAGATGATTCACAAATATTTTCTAATAAAATTGAAGATTTACATGAAAAATATTTCTGTTAGACTATGTTTTTTCTTGGGAAATTGAGTCCATTGATATTATAAGATATTAGGGAATAGTGATTGTTGCTTCCTGTTATTTTTGAGGTTATTTCTTTCTATATATTGGATATTAGCCCTCTATTGGATATACGATTGGTAAAGATCTTTTCCCAATCTGTTGTTTACCATTTTGTCCTGTTGACAGTGTTCTTTTCCTGAGAGAAGCATTGCAATTTTAGGAGGTCCCATTCATTAATTTTTGATCTTAGAGCATAAGCCACTGGTGTTCAATGGCTGTCAATGACCTACCGGGAACAAACCTCAATATAATAAGTGCCAAATATGAGAAGGTCACAGCAAACATCACTCTAAATGCAGAAAATCTTGTAGTATTCCCATTGGAGTCAGTATTAAGACTGGGTTGTCCATTATCCATGTCCACTTTTAATGTTATTTGAAGTACAAACTGAAACAGTAAGGCAAGAGAGAGGTTTGTTCCCTGTAGTCCATTGTTTTTAACCTCCCCGATGCTGTGATGCTTTAGCATATTTCTTCATGCTGTGGTAACCACCAACTGTAAACTATTCTTGTTGCTATTTTATAGCTGTAAATTTGCTACTGTTATGAATCATAATGTAAATATCAGTGTTTTCTGATATTCTTAAGCAACTCTTATAAAACCATCTTTTGACCACCAAAGGGGTCACAACCCACAGTTTGAAAATCATTGCTCTAGTCCTATATTCTCTAGGACTTTTATCATGAAGGCATTTTGGATTTTGTCAAAGATGTTTTTCTTCTATTGAGATCATCATATGACCTCTGTCTGTGTGTGCATCCTGGATTAAGCCTGGAGTGTAGGGGTAGATATAGCCTAGCAAAGAAGTTGGATATAGTAAAGGAGGACTCTGTGTATTTGGGACCAACAGAGAAGAACTTCAAAAGACCTAGAGGTTGGTTTCATCATGGGTAAGGGTGTCCAGACTAGGCAAGGGTATTGCATGTGGGAACAGGGCTAGATCTGGTGGGTTGGGGAAAGTACAGGAGGAGAAGATTAGGCATATTCCCTGAGCTAGATCCTGGGGAATGATGATATATATGATCTGGATAGATGGGAAAATTATATGTGGTGTAGGAGGGGCTCATAAGAACAGTTAGAGTGGGTCCTAGAAGTTGGCTGTAGTACATGGAGCAGTGTACTACACAATACAATACAAGAACAATACACTAGATACAGACCTTTATAGATCTGGTGGGTTTGTGAGAAGTCATATGGAGAAGGATTTGCAGAATCTAGCTTGGTAGGAATGTACCTTTATTTTTTTAAAATGATTTTTTTCATTTTTTTCTTTATTATATTTATTTACATTTCAAATGCTATCACCCATCCCAGTTTCCCGTTCAGAAGCTCCTTATCATTTCTTTCTTCCCCCTTGCCTCTATGAGGGTGTTTCCCCACCTGTCCACCCTCTCCTGCCTCAATGTCCTAGCATTCCCCCATCCTGGATCATCAAACCTCCACAGAACCAAGGGATGCCAGATAAGGCCATCCTCTGCTACATATGCAGCTGGAGCCATGGGTCCCTCCATGTTCACTCTTTAGTTGGTGGTTTAGTTCCTGGAAGATTTGGTGGGGGTGGGGTCTGGTTGGTTGATATTGTTGTTCTTCCTATGGGGTTCCAAAACCCTTCAGCTCCTACAGGTCCTTTCTCTAACTCCTCCATTGGAATCCCCACTCTCAGAATGTTTGGCTGCGTATATCCACATTTGTATTGGTCCAGCTCTGGCAGAGACTCTCAGGGGACAGCTATACTGGGCTCCTCTCATTAAGCACTTCTTGGCATCAGCAATAGTGTCTGGGTTTTGTATCTAGAGATGGGATAGATCCCTAGGTTGGGCAGTCTCTGAATGGATTTTTCTTCAGGTTCTGCTCCACTCTTTCCCTGCATTTCCTTTTGACAGGAGGAATTCTGGATTAATATTTTTGAGGTGGGTGGGTGACCCCATCCCTCAACTGGGGCTATGCCTATCTGCTGGATATGATCTCCACAGGTTCTTTCTCCTCTTTTTAGGGTATTTCAGCTAATGTCCTCCCTCTTGTTCCCTGGGAACTTATTGAGTCCCTGATATCTGGGACTTTCTAGTGGCTACCTCCAGTTCCCCCTCCCCCAGTGCTAAATACTTACTTTCAAATTCCTGATCCTCTGTACTCATGGATGTGTTTCCATGTGCAGTGTGTGTGTGTGTGTGTGTGTGTGTTTGTGTGTGTGTGTGTCTAGTGAGTGTAGATGCCAAAAGATAGCACTGAATCCCCTGGGTTAGAGTTATGAATGGGAGTCAGCTGCCATAAGAGTATTGGAAAAAGAACCTTGGTCTTTTGCAAGGGCAGCAGTCATTTCTCTAGCTCCTTACTTTTTCTTTATAATATCAAATTCTGCCCATTCTTTGAAGAGTCTATCACTATGCATGTCTAGCCAAACACACTATCTGGACTTGACTTGCCTCTAACTCCTTCTACTTTAAATATTTACAAAATGTGTTTGAAATTTTTCAAAATTATTTTACATATATTTATTTGCTTCCCATTATTTTTGTGTGTGTTTGTTGTATATGTATTGAATGTGTGTGTGTGTGTGTGTGTGTGTGTGTATGTGTGTGTGTGTGTGTTAGCACAAACATGCGCACTCTTGCCCACACCACTGTGTTTCTTTGGACTTAAGAGAACAAAATGCCAGAGTTATTTTCTTCCAGCATTTGGAATACAGTGAAAAAGTTTATGGTGCCATGAGTAATGACAAGCATCCTTACTGTCTCAGTAGCCATTTATTTTTAGAGAAACTTCCTATACAAAAAGAAGAATGGAAAAAGATAACAATATTCAAGGATTATAAGAAAATGATAAAATGATTGAAGTAAACATATGGTAACACAAAATAATACGACAGAAAAGAAACAATATTTGAAGGGATAACGACTAACAATTTTTAAACTTTTATGCACATACCAAAAAAAAAATCCCATCTAGGAAGACCACAGAACAACAAGATGGATAAAAAACATTGCTTCTTATTTACAAACTTCTGTAGGGCAAGTAAGCCAGATGACTAGGTACAGATCGGTCTGGAGCAAGAATGAGGTTGAGAAATGTCCAAATGCCCCCAAAAATTCAGTCTTCAGACCGACAGGAGTAAGGCTCACTCTCTCCTTGCTCTGGGCCTACATGCCCTGTTCATATAGCTTTGTGACCCCTCCCCCACTGTCACCACTGTTAAGGTAGCCACCTATCCTGGTGGCCAAATTATAGGTTTAACTTTCTCCCTATAAGGACATGTCCAGCAAGCACCTGTAATTTCTTTTAATGCAAGTGAAGCATTCCCAGCACCTTAGTACTAGCGAATATTATACACTCACTCTAAAAAATCTCCAACACATTCCCCAAGGTTTATATAACCCTTATTGCCATGAATAATGGAGAGCTGTTTCACTGAAAACCTCTTGCAGAAGATATTTTTCTCCCTAGCACTAAAGTTGGCTGAGATCTTCTGAACCTACTTGGCTTGTGGTACAAGCTTCATTCCCTCCATATCAGCCCCATGTGCAATTGTACTTCTATATTGTGAGAGTAGAAGCAGAACTGGAACAGCAAATTTCTATAGAAGTTACCGTTTCAAACACTAGAATTAAAACTACAGGAAGAACATTTCCATTTTATCCTTGCAGCTTCATACATTTTCTCCATCAGAGAAAAGGTACAGTATAATAGATAGTGATACATACACAATGTTAGAGGCTGTGAAGTTCCCAGGATCTTCCAACTACTGGAAACTGGTGATAAAATTTTTAGTCCAAACCTTAAGGTCTGAAACCTAAGGCAAATAAGTACCAGTCTGAGTCACAAGTCTAGGAAAAGTACCAAGCTACAAAGGCAGGAGACAATAGATGTCTCAGTAAAGGAAGGGTAAATTTGTTTTTCTTT
The DNA here is from genome assembly GCA_036184795.1 of Tokudaia tokunoshimensis. Lineage (NCBI taxonomy): Eukaryota > Metazoa > Chordata > Mammalia > Rodentia > Muridae > Tokudaia > Tokudaia tokunoshimensis. The sequence continues at coordinate 40,036,382 of BTHU01000023.1, forward strand.
TCTTCCATAGTTTTGTACTTGTTGGGTTCTCAGTGAATTTGATGGTACACTATCCCCCCCCCCACAATATCATTATTGATGTGTTTTTTTCTTAATGAAGTCTGATCTTTGCCAATGCTAATCTTCTCCAGGGACACTTTCATAGAGACAACTCAAAATCATGCTTAACATGTTGTCTGGATATCCTTTAGCTGAATCTATGCATAATATCAGCCACAACAAGAAGGTAAGGATTCTCTAGAGGAGGAATTGGAAAACAGGATCAAGTATGTCCTTGGATCAAAACTATATATGAGCTTCTTTAAAACTATTTTTAAGTTTAGGTTCCTCTAACTCACAGAGAGTTTTAGAGATCCCTTTGTAGCTTATCATCTAATCTGCATCCACCAACTCATCTTTAACAATAATAAAATTTTACCCTTTAATATTTCCTTTAGATTTTCTTTGCCTGTTCCTCCACTAGTTCTAATTTTAATGCAGAGAATAGGATTCTATTCAATGGTCATCCAACACCTCAATTTCTTGAATTGTTTTTAGATAAAAACATACTGCTTTCTATTTAATCAGGCACTTGACACAGACTGGACTGAAGAAATCACATTTAAATACTTTCAGAAATCAAATGAATGAATACATGCATATCTGTTTCTTTATCTGTGTGTGTGTGTGTGTGTGTGTGTGTGTGTGTGTGCATGTGTGTGTGTGCACGCACATGTGTATTTAATTTTCATGATTTGCCCCATTTATACTGGGATAGGTTTTCAAGTAGCTCAGTTCAGCTTGGCCTGAGTAAGTATAAACAATGGGAGTTTCGGGATGACCTTACTCTGAATCAGCTTAGTTTTAAAGGAACAGACTCTGCTGACAAAAAACATTAATTGATCAAAGAAAAAGAGCTATTTAGTCTTAGTTAATACTAGTGTCAAGTAGGCTGAACTTCCAGTTATCTCATCGTTTCAGGCATTTGTGTATTGAACTTTAAAGCTGCTCCTTTCTGTGACAGATCTATATGCTAAAATTTAAACTTACTATAAAAATGTTTAAGAAATAAATCATGAATTATAGAAGTTGAAAGAGGTATCCTAGATACCACATATAATTAAGTAATGCTGGTGCAAAACTCTCTGGTTCGTCTCTTTTAATTAACATTTTGAACTGTATTTAGAGCTAAAGGATAATAATAGATAATCCAATAATATGGAATTAAGTGCTGTTTCTATGTGCTTAAGTACAAAATGTAAGGATATGATCTAAATTTCAACCAGATTTATTAATTGAATGAATCATCATGAATAGACCCAGATTGTGTTTTTACATACAGAGGATGCAGGGATTTTATTTATAAATAATTCTGAAGAACATAAAAAATAATTACAACACCTTAATGAATTCCTAAAATCCCAATAACTTCAGAAGTTGAAATACATAAATCACAAATTAAAGGCTAGCCTGGGAAGTACAGTAAGATACTGTATAAAAAATATTAAAAACAGAAAAAGAAAATAAAATATTAAGAATGGGACTACACCCATGGCTCACAGCCAACCAATAGAATGAGAATAAGGTCCCCAATGGAGCAGCTAGAGAGAGAATCCAAGAAGCTGAAGAGGTTTGCAGTTCCACAGGAGGAACAATAATATGTACTAACCAGTACCCCGGAGCTCCCAGGGACTAAACCACCAACCAAAGTATACACAAAGAGGGTCCCACAACTCCAGCTATATATGTAGCAGAAGATGACCATTTCAGACATCAGTAAGAGGAGAGGCCATTGGACTTGTGAAGGCTCAATTCCCCAGAATAGGGGAATGCAGGTCAGGAAATTGAGGGGGGGTGAGCAGGGGGAGGGGGTATGAGACAGGGAATTTTCAGTGGGGTAACATGGAAAGGGGTTAACATTTGAAATGTAAATAAAGCAAATACCTAATAAAAAAAGAATGGGACTAGAACTCAGTTGTAGAGTGCTCATCTAGTATGCATGAAATCTGGGTTTCAATCTCAGGCAAAAAAAAATTATAGTGTTAATATATTCTTTTGAACTCAAAGTTTAAGAATTTTAATGAACTAGGGTACCAAAAGTTTAGAGAATGCAAAGACATGTTTGGAATACTTTGTATTCAAGAATAAAATGTGTTCATTAAGTCAAGAAGGATACAGAATACCAAAGTACCTAAAAAGAGGGAAAATGAATGAAATATAAAATAAAAAGGAATGATTAGTCTTATTTTTTCCCTTTAATGCAAACAGATCATATTTCTTTCATAATATATCCTGATTAGGGTTTCATGTCCTTAGTAGTTGTACAGTTTTGCACTCCCATTGGCAATGTATGAGGTTTCTACTTGTTCAACATCCTAGCCAGCCCTCAATTCTTTGTGGCTTTTGTTGTTGTTTCTATTTTAATGATTTTAGCCTTTGTTTGATTATTTCTTGCCATTCTAGCCATTTTGGCTGTTATTCCTTTTCTTTATTCTAGAGATTTCAGGTATGCTGTTAAGTTACTAATAGGAAATCACTTCAATTTTTATATATAAGCACTTAATGCTATGAACTTTCATCTTAGAACCAACTTCATTATGTCCCATGAAATTGGATATATGTATTAATTTTCATTCAATCCTATAAAGTCTTGAATTTCTTTTATTAACTTCTGTATTGATACAATTTTTTCATTCAGTAGTTAGTTGTTCAGTATCCATGTATTTGTAGAATTTTTGGTGTTACTGTTATTGATACTCTATTTTATTACATGATGGCCTTATAGGATTCAAGGAGTTATTTTTTTGTAGCTGTTGAGATTTGTATTGTGTTCAAGTATGTGGTAAATTTTGGAGAAAGTTCCATTGTGTGCAGAGAAGAAGGTATATTCTTTTTTTGTTTGCTTTAAGTGTTCAGGAAATATCTGCTATGTCTATTTGTTTTATAATCTCATTTGGCTTAGCATTCCCCTGTTAAGTTTTTGTTTGGATGGCTTACCTATTGATGATAGTTAGGTACTGAAGTTTCCCACTATCAGTGCATGAGTATCAATATGTGAGTGTTTCTTTCACAAGTGTGTGTGCCCTTGTGTTTGGGTTATAAATGTTAAGAATTGAAATGTCATGTTGGTGATTTTTTTCCTTGATGAATAGATAGTGTCTTAGTTAGGATTTTAATGCTGTGAATGTTTCTACTGTGAACAGATACCATTACCAAAGCAACACCTATAAGGACAACATTCAATTGGGGTTGGATAAGAGGTTCAGAGGTTCTGTCCATTATCATAAAGGCAGAAACATGGCATCATCCTGGCAGGCATGGTGTAAAAGGGGCTGAGAGTTCTACATCTTCATCTGAAGGCTGCTAACAGAATACTGGCTTCCAGGTAGCTAGTACTAGGGTATAAAAGTCCATGCCCACACTGCCACAACTACTCCAACAAGGCTACACCTCCAAATAGTACCATGTATAGTCAAACCATAACAGATAGTATTCTTACCTATCTCTTCTCATTAGTTTTGGTTTGAAGTCTATTTTATAAGATATTAAAATGGCCTCATCATCTTGTTTCTTAGGTTCATTTGCTTAGGAGGTTTCTTCTATTATTTAAAAAATCCTTTTTATTGATTCTGGGTGAATTTTGCATAATGTACCTCAATCCCACTCATCCCCACTGTCCTTTCACATCTGACCTTCATCCTTGAAACCTTACCCCCAAAATAAATCAGTAATAACCATGATAAAACATCTTGCCATGTAAACTGTAGTGTACTACAGTTTGTCACACATTATACCCCTTTGTCCACACATCTTTTACTTGCAAGTGTTCATTGCAATGAATCATTGGTTTGGTTCAAAGCCTCCCATTCTTTTGTCCTGAAATGATGTCTAGCCTTGATGGTAAGATATATTTTTTGGATGGCAGAAGGATGGATATGTTTTTTCCATGCATTCTGTTAGGCCTTTTCGTTTTATTGGTAATTGAGACCATTAATATTGAGCAATTGCAAATGAGAAGCATTTGTGAATTCCTGTTATTTGCTTATGTTGGAATGTGTGTGTGTGTGTGTGTGTGTGTGTGTGTGTGTGTGTGTGTGTGTGTGTGTCTTCTTTTGAATTCCTTGACTTTTCTGGATGTGTTTTACCCCTGTAGGTTTAAATTTTTCTTACAGCACCTTCTGCAGGTTTGGATAAATAGTTTATGGTCACATTGTGTTTTATGATGGAATGTCTTATTTTCTCCATCTGTTTGGATTGATATTTTTCTAGGTATTTTTCTGGGCTTGCATTTGTCATTTCTTCAAATCTTCAGAACATCTGTTCAGCATCTTCCCTTCTGGCTTTTAGGGTCTCCATTGTGAAATCAGGTGTTATGCTAATAAATCTGCCTTTATTTGGTGCTCAGTCTTTATTCCCTGTAGTACTTAATATGTTTTCCTTGTTCTGTACATTTAGCATTTTGATTACTATGTACTGAGGGTAATTTTTTCTGGTATAGTCTGGTGTTTTGTATGTTTCTTGTATTTGAAGGCAATTTTTTTCTTTAGGTTAGGAACATTTTCTTCTATGATTTAGTTGATAATATTTTCTTCTTCTATTCCTATCATTGATCTTATTTTTTTTCTTCCCTCAATTCCTATTATTATGAGATTTAGTGTTTTCATACTGTCTCATATTTCTTGTATGTTTTATAGCAGGAAATTTTTAGATTTAACATTTTTTAAGTGAGGTATCCATTTCATCTCTTATTTCAATGCCTAGGGCTTTTATTTCCATCTTTTGCATTCTGTTGGGAGATTAACCACTGAAGATTCTGTTTAAGTTCCTAAATTTTACTTTTCCATATTTCCACCGTTTTGGGTATTTTTTTAAATTATTATTCTACATTCAGATCTTTAACGATTTTATTCAGTCCTTACACTTTTTGTGTTTTCACTAATTTCTTTAAAATATTTTTTCATTTTCCTCTTTAATAATCTCTATAATATTCATAAAAATTGTTTGAGGTCTTTGAAACTGGATACTTTGTATACTAATTAAATCAAATAAAATCTCAGATCAATATATATATATATATATATATATATATATATAAAGTAGAAAAGAAAAAATATTAAACACATGCATATAATAAGCCTGTTGGACATATACCAACAGGCAGTGAAACATGACCACAGATAATGCATATTCTATTTCCAAAAATTCTATTTTAAGAAAACAATTCTCCAAACAGATTACATCATTTAAATTTCATGCTCAGTCAAATTGATTTATTCATTGGCGCTTTGACATCTTTACCAAAACCTAGTGTTTTCTGTCACATTCATTTTAGTGATTCTGTCATTATTTTCTGAGCCAGTACCCTAAGCAGACCTCGCGCACTAGCTCTACACCCCGTCCCACAACACTCAGAGAAAGCTCAACTCCCAGGCGCTCTAACACGCTCAGCATCATAGTATCATAAGTGAAGAGGCCACAATATCTGCCCCAACACCAGGAGTAACAGGGACCAGCAGGATCCAGGGACACAGAAATCCCAGGCCAGTGCCACAGGTTTCTTACAGTCAGAGCCACTGCCCTGACCAGACCTTGGGGCCTAGCTCTGTACCCAGTCCCACAAAAACTAGAAGGAGCTCGAATCCCAGGAGCTCAAAAATGCCCAGGATCATAGGTGAGGTGTCACAACATCTGCCCCCAAAATGGGAGTAACAAGGACCCTAGTATCACAGGTACTCTAATATGCTCAGGATAACAAAATCTCAGATGTTTGATCACACCAGGATTTCAGGGTCTCAGAGGTAACTTGCCACACAGAGTTCTGACACACCCAACATTTCAGGGTAAGAGTATCCCAGAATCACATAATCACAAAGACAGCTAGAATCTGAGGAGTTCTGACACAACCAGGATCACAGAAGGGATAAGCACCAGTCAGAGATAGCAAGGGCAGGGAGCACTAGAGATAACCACATGTGAGAAGCAAGCTTAAGAACATAAGCAACAGAAACCAAGGTTACTTGGCATCATCAGTACCCACTTCTTCCACCATAGCAAGTCCTAGACACACAATAAAGATTTGGATCTAAAATCACTTCTCATGATGACAATAGAGGACTTGAATATAAATAACTTCCTTAAAAAGTACAGGAGAACACAGGTAAACAAGTAGAAGACCTTAAAGAGGAAACACAAAAATCCCTTAAATAATTACAGGAAAACACACCACACAGGTGAAGGAATTAAACAAAAACATCCAGGATATAAAAATGGAAATAGAAATAATAAAGAAATCACAAAGGGAGACAAAACTGGCAATAGAAAACCTAGTAAAGAGATCAGGAGTCATGGATGCAAGGATCACAAACAGAATACAAGAGATAGAAGAGAGAATCTCAGGTGCAGCTAATGCCATAGAAAATACTGACACAACAGTCAAAGAAAATGCAAAAGGCAAAAAAGCTCCGATAACAAAGTATCCAAGAAATCCAGGTCACAATAAGAAGAAACCTAAGAATAATAGGTATAGAGGAGATCAAATATTCCCAACTTAAAGGACCAGTAAATATCTTCAACAAAATTGCAAAAGAAAATGTCCCTAACCTAAATAAAGAGATGCCCATGAGCATACAAGAAACACAGAGAACTCCAAATAGACTGGACCAGAAAAGAAATTCCTCCTGTCACATAATAATCAAAACAACAAATTCACAAAACAAAGAATATCAAAAGCAATGAGGGAAAATGTCAAGTGACACATAAAGGGCAGGCCTATCAAAACTACACCAGACCTCTCACCAGAGACTATAAAAGTCAGAAGATCCTGGATCGATGTCGTACAGACCCTAAGAGAACACAAATGTCAGCCCAGAATACTATGCCCAGCAAAACTGTTAATTACCATAGATGGAGAACCAAGATAGTCCATGACAAAAACAAATTTGTACAATATCTTTCCACAAATCCATCCCAACAAAGGATAATAGATGGAAAACACCAACACAAGGAGGGAAACCACCCTAGAAAAAGCAAGAAAGCAATCTTCTTCTAACAAACCCAAAAGAAGATAGCCACACAAACTTAATTCCACTTCTAACAACAAAAATAATAGGAAGCAACAATCACTTTTCCTCAATATCTCTTAACATCAATGGACTCAGTTCCCCAATAAAAGACTGGATATGTAAACAGGACCCAGCATTTTCTCTGAGAAAATCAACAAGATATATAAACTCTTAGCCAGACTAACCAGAGAACACAGAAACAGTATCCAAATTAATATAAATCTGAAAATGCAAAAGGAGACAAAACAATATAAAATGAGGAAATACAAAGAATCATCAGATCATACTAAAAAAGACTTTTCTCACCAAAACTGGAAAATCTGGATGAAATGGACAAATTTCTAGACAGATACCAGGAATCAAAGTTAAATCAGGATAAGATAAATCATCTAAATTGTCCCATTATCCAAAAGAAAATAGAAGATTCATTAAAAGTTTCACGAAAACAACAAAAAAAAGCATAGGAACAGATGGGTTTAATGCAGAAATCTTTCAGACCTTCAAAGAAAACCTAATACCAATACTCCTCAAATGATACCACAAAATAGAAACAAAAAGAATAGTAACCAATTTCTTCTATAAAGCCATAATTATGCATATACCTAGACCACATATAGACCCAACAAAGACAGTTTCAGACCAATTTCACTTATGAATATCAATGCAAAAATACTCAGCATAATTCTCACACATGGAATCAAAGAGCATACAAAAATGATCATCCATCTTGATCGAGTAGGCTTCATCCCAGTGATGCAGGGATAGTTCATTATACAGAAATCCATCAAGACAATCCACTATACCAACAAATACAAAGAAATAAAACACATGGTCATTTCATTAGACATTGAGAAAGCATTTGACAAAATCCAACACCATTTCATGATAAAAGACTTGGAAAGATCAGCAATTCAAGGCTCATACCTAAACATAGTAAAAGCAGTATATAGCAAACCAGTAGCCAACATCAAACTAAATGGAGAAAAAGTGGCATACTTAAGTGACTCCAAAATTCCATCAGAGAACTCCTAAATCTGATTAAAAAAAAATCTTCAGCAAAGTGGCCAGATATAAAATTAATTCAAACAAATCAGTAGCCTTCCTATTCTCAAGGGATAAACAGGCCGAGAAAAAAATTAGAGAAATGACACCTTTCACAATAGTCACAGATAATATAAAATATCTTGGTGTGACTCTAACCAAGAAGTAAAGATTTGGATGACAAGATCTTCAAGTATCTGGTGAAAGAAATCAAAAAACTCAGAAGATGGAAAGATCTCCCATGCTCACAGACTGGCAGGGTACATATAGTAAAAATGTCCATATTGCTGAAAGCAATCTACAGATTCAATACAATCCCCATCAAAATTCCAATTCAATTCTTCAAAGAGTTAGAAAGAGCAATTCCCAAACTCATTTACAATAACGAACAAACCAGGATAGCTGAAAATATTCTCAACAATAAAAGAACTTCTGGGGGAATCAACATCCTTGACCTCAAGCTGTATCACAGAGAAATCATGATAAAAACTGCATAGTCTTGGTACAGTGACAGTCAGGTAGATCAATGAAATAGAATTGGGCATATATCCAGAAGATGCTCCAACATGTGATAAGGACTTATGCTCCACTATGTTCATAGCAGCCTTATTTATAATAGGCAGAATCTAGAAAGACCCAGATGTCCCTCAACAGAGGAATGGATACAGAAAATGTAGTACATTTACACAATGGAGTATTCCTCATCTATTAAAAACAAGAATTCATGAAATTCTTAGGCAAATTGATGGAGCTAGAAACTATCATCCTGAGTGATGTAACCCAATCACAAATGAACACAAATGGTAAGAAATCACTGATAGGTGGATATTAACCCAAAAGCTCAGAATACCCAAGCTACAACTCACAGATCACATGAAGCTCAAGATGATGGAAGATCAAAATACTTTGATCCTTATTGGAAAGTGGATCAAAGCACCCATGGCTGACAGCCAACCAATAGAATGAGAATAAGGTCCCCAATGGAATAGCTAAAGAGAGGACACAAAGAACTGAAGAGGTTTGCAGCTCCACAAGAGGAACAATAATATGTACCAACCAGTACCTCCAGAGCTCCCAGGAACTAAACCACCTACCAAAGATTACACATGGAAGGATCCAGGACTCCAGCTACACGTGTGGCAGAAAATGACCATTTCAGACATCAGTGAAAGGAGAGACCATTGGTCTTGTGAAGGCTCGATTCCCCGGAATAGGGGAATGCAAGTCAGGAAACTTGGGGGGGGGGCGCAATTGAGCAGGCGGAGGGGTTTTCAGTGGGTTAACATGGATAGGGAATACCATTTGAAATGGAAATAAACCAAATATCTAATAAAAAATTAAAACTTGAAAAAAAATGTTTGTCAGTATGTTACTAATTCTCAGTGATAAAATGTAGCTTATGCAAACAAATACAAGCCTCATGTACACTGAATTTTAATTAAAAATCATTTTTGTCATACCAAGGGTTTTGTTTTTTAATTTTGGGGGGTAGACTATATATAATTACATTTCCTCTATTGAGTTATACACATATTCTTCAGGTAAGCCAAGTGATTACATCCATTTATTCTGATACCACTTGGAGATTTGATGACCATTTGTCATAAATATCTCTCACTTTACTTGGCTTTTCTCCCTTCTTCTACACTGAATAGTGTTTTTGACTTTGACTATACTTCTAATGTGCTGTGGTTTTTACTAAAAATTTGTCTTCAGATCTTCCAATTTGGAAGGAAAATTATAATGTCTGTGTGAATATTTCACCTTGTGTATTTCTAAACATTTTATTTACTTGGTATAACACATTGATTTCTAATTTTCTGCACAGACTACTGTTACTCCCAAAAGACCTGAGGTTCTTCCTCAAATGAAATATATTTTTCTTTCTTGGACTTCAGAAATTATTTTTACTTTTCATACTCAGTACTCTTGAATTGCTATGCATTTCAACATACCAAACGTCATCCTACTAAATATCCAGTAAGAAAATATTGCAGTGTTGCTTCCTGCTCTTTAATTCAATGATAGTTACAATATTTCCTATTTCCCTCAGTGCTAAACAGAAACACTTTAATTTCTTAGATTTATTTACTTTGTATGGTGAGGTAAAGTGGATGAGGAATGAGGTATACACATTCCATAACATACACATTCCATAACATATATGTGCAGGTCAGATGAAACTTGTGAGAATTGGTTGTTTATTTCCACCATGTGGGTATCAGGTTTTCAGGCTTGATAGCAAGTATCCTTACCCACTGAGCCATCTCAGCATTGACCACATGTATCATTGCCACCTTCTGCTGACATAGAATGGTGAAATGAATGCGATATATAATAGCACTTTACATCTATACCTCACATAGCAACTAGTATTTGTTCAATAACATCAGTAAGTTGACTCATTTTTAAATGGAAAACAAAAGGATATATATAGCCAACACAACAAATCTACAGAATATGTTCTTCTTGTGTCAATCAAAGAAGACATATGAATTATAGGAAAATTGTGTGTGAAGACTTCAAAGGAAATGCATCAAATATATTGTGTGTGTGAATGCATGCATGTGTGTGTGTGTGTGTGTGTGTGTTTAAAACTCAAAGCAAAACTGATATTTTGTAACCTTAAAACCAATTAAAAATTTAGACTAGAGAAATGTTCTTGAAACACTTTGGGGAAATACAAGTTCCTTCTTAAAGCCAACACCTTTTAATTAACAAAGTACTCAAACTCAGCTATGTTTTTCAATAGTATATTACACCTGCTGTTATTTCTGTTGTATAAATGTCAGTTCATTTTAGCTGTTTAAAACTTGTCAATTTGTTTAACTATGAAAGAAAAGCCACAGGTATTAGTAGAACTATTTTCACTTTCTAATGAGATGCATATTTACACTAGAATTATTAGTATTCAGACTATTTAAGGGCATAAACTTTTGTATATGCATACCCACATATGTATATCCCCCATATATGTATATATAATTTTTATATCTCTGTAAATTTATAAGATAGACAGTATTTTCTATGTTTCTAGAGTAAAATGATAGAACAGGAAAGATTTCAACACATTTTTGCACAGCAGTTGTTCTCAAACTTCCTAATGCTAAGACTCCATAAAAGATTTCCTCTTGTTGTGGTGACCCCAAAGATAAAATTATTCTCATTGCTACTTCATAACTGTAATTTTGCTACTATTATGCATAATAATGCAAATATCTGTGTTTTCTGATTGTCTTAGGCAGTCCCTGTGAAAGGATCATTCAATGCCCCCAAAGGGGTCATGACCCACAGGTTGAGAACTTCTTGTTTAGGTAATTGAATGGGGCATAGAGAAGACGTTCTATACCACCATCCAGTGAAAACATACTTGCCATGTTCTTTAAGAAAATAAGGATCAGGTCTGGAGTGATGGCTCATGGATTAAGAGCACTGGCTGCTCTTCCAGAGGTCATAAGTTCAGTTCCCAGCAGCCGAAGGTCTGTAATTGGGTCCAATGCTCTCTTTTTTGTGTGTCAGCGATGGTGTTCTCATATATATTAAATATACAAACAAATAAATAAATAAATCTTTAAAAAAAGAATAAGGATCATTCCAGAAAATGCTCTTAGAAATTTCATGCAGTTACTGATGTACTCTAAGTCCTTATTTAATTGAGCTTACATATTCAAGTACTGTCACAAATGTCTCTATTATTTACAGTATGTGTAGAACAGCACCCCCTCACCACCACCAGAATAATTATGCCTAACCTTTTGAGACACAGATCTCTTGCTCAGACTGCAAAATGACTTGTCCCACCTTCCAAGCATTGCCCTACACTTTACCTAATGAAGTGATTTTAACATTTTAGTAAGGTAAAAGTGGACAAAGGATCCTTATTTTTTTCCCTTCATAGAAATGCTGATGGTGGCTGCCCATGCCTGTAATCTCACATTCTAGAGGTCTATGGAATATAGAAGTGCTATGATGTCCCACATATTTCCCTTTTAGAAAATTTTACTTGAAATAATATATATATGTAATGTAGTGGCAAGTCATTTTGAGAAAGTTAAAATATTTCAAATATAGTTCCAAATGAAATTAGCACTAATGAAGAGTGTGAAGATTAGCTCATTTCTAGTTAATGCTTTAGTTACTTTTTAAGACCCAATGTTTCTAAAGTCAGATTAATTTCTCTCTCACTATGAGCTAACCCTTGGACACATACAAACAAACAATGGAGAAAGAATATTCTTTCTAATTCTCTCTAATTACAGAGATAAACTTGATTTCCATATGTAAAAAGAAGTTGGAACCTTATTGTGTAGTATATATGATATCACTATGAAACACTTTGTGCCCACTTCTCCTTCTCTGTGCTGAGATTTTGTCTAGCATGAGCTTTTGCAGATCTTAAGTACACTAACAGAGTTGCTGTGAGTTCATATGTGCATCTCCTCCACTGTGCCTGGAAACCTCTGTTACCTTGGAGCCATGTTGCACCTATGACTCTTAAAATCTTTCTGCATCCTCTTCCACATAGATCCTTAACCCGTAAAGGATGAAGTATGACAAAACATTCCATTTGAGACTGCTTCAAAATCTCTTATTTTCTATGCACTGCCCAGTTATGGATCTCAGTGTTAATTACCATCTTGCTTCTCTGATGAAGATCAGAGAATCTTGATCTGAGTAATCTGATCAACTTATTTGCTATTAGTTGAATTGAAAGCTTGCACAGCCAGTATAGAAATCAGTATAGAGTATCCTTTCTCCAAAAACTATAATCTACCACAAGATTCAGCATATGCTGACAGGACACCATATCTTACTACAGAGGTATTTGTTCATCTGCATTCATAACGTCAAGAATTGGAAACAGCCTAGATATTCACCAACAAATGAATGGCTAATGCACATGTAGCACACTAACATGATGTAATGCTACTCAGATGTTAAGTAAAAATGAAATTTGTAGGTAAATAGATAGAGCTAGGAAAATAAAATCTTCTGGAGTGAGGTAACCGAAGACCCAAAAAGATGAAAATTTCAGGAGAGTATTAGCATTTTAGCTTTTTTGTTTTAGATATCTGTATTTCATTTAGAACATCTGCAAAGGGGCTGTCACTCCCTATAACTCAGATGAACCTGAAGTGCATTATACTAAGCTAAATAAGTGACATGGAGGAAACCATTGAATGATAAGATTTTTGCTTTGACAAGGGGTACACGTGGTTCCAGGCAAAAGGTTGGTAGAGGAATGCCTTGTCAGGCATCAGAGGGAAGAGAGATTCTTGATCCTGTGAAGGCTCAATAGACACCACAGTGTGGAGAAATTGAGTGGGGATCATGGGAGTGGGTTGGGTGGAGGAGCATATTCTTGGAGGTAGGACGTGGGAGGATGGGTTGGGGGTTTTTGGGGAACGGGGAAAGCGGGAATGGGTGTAACATTTGAAATGCAAATGAAGAATATATTCAATAAAAAAAGGAAATAAAAAAAGAAAAAAATATTTGTGTTGAATATTTAATATGTGAAGGTAAAGAACAAAACAAGGCAGAGAAATGAGAGAAAAGAGAATTTGAAGATGCAGTGCAAATTGGTGCAAAGTAGAAGAGTCTACTTCCAATTTGGCAAAATTGACTGCACAACATGAAGACTATAATAATACATGTATGAGATTTGTACTGCAATTAGGAGTGCTTAAATAAGAAAATATTAAGTGCTGCAAGATGATTATGATCCAAGAGTGCCTTATGGAGATGGTTTTTGTTACATATTTATCCTGGTTTTCCCAAACAAAACACATTTAACTTTGATATTGGAAGAGAAAACAAAGTTTTGTGTGCAAATGGGAAAGAACAGTTTAACGGGAGACATGTGGACAGCCACATCAGTATCTAATGACCTGTGTTAATTGAATGATACATACTCAGGTGCAGAGGAACATAAACATAATGGAAAAGGGATCTGAGGTTGCAGTGTCAAGCAAGGTTCAGAGAATAGATTCCAGAGAATGCTGCTGCTGTAGAACCAATAAACACTGGTAAGGGAACACATCAATGCGGGCAGAGAGTAGGTGTCCTGCTTCGAACATCTGGGATCCAGAGATCAAACTGATGTAATGTGTCTCAGTGAGAACTGCCTTTAGTCACTGAGATATCTCACTGACTTTCATTTGAGCTAGTTTCCGAAGGAAAAAAAAAAAAACTGTTGACAGAGCCACTACTTGGAGTAGCCTCAAATACAAATATGAGGAAATGAAGCTAGTCAGTTCAGTTGCTGCCCCTTCCCACTTTTGTAATCAAAGGAGAAGAAAAAAAAGCTAGAAAATGAAAAACACCTTTGTTCAGTAATCACAGTAACAGAAATATTTGAAGTCTGCACTGTTGGAGTTAAACACTTATTCTGCCATATCTTAGCTATAAAACCCTAGGTGAATTATTTAAACCCTCTTGAGTTTAGCTACACCATGTGACTATATAATACATCTCTATTATGAACAATTGGCCTGATCATTTATTCGAACACAGCATTGGATAGGTGATTTTATTATTCTAGGCATGATGAGGTAAGATACTCTAGTATTATTTCTAAACTGAAGACATTACTTACTTATGGAATTGATATAGGGGGTTAATGTTATAATACACAATAAACCAAATTTCATTGTTTTTCCAACAGTTACTTTACGTGTCATATGAGATTGTTTTCTTTGTATTTTCCTTTGCTGTAGCAGATTTGAAAGTCATGTAACACATGCAGATACAAATTAAAATACAGTAAATATTTTAACAAATAGGTAAAATAATCTAAATAACAAAAACCTTGGAAGTACTCTACACTTAATCCTTCCAGAAACATATTGAGTGGGGAGGTGACCAGTCTGAGTAGAAAAGCTATGGACAATTGATAGCTGCAGAAAGAGTAAGAGGAAAGGAGGGAGGTAGAGATCAGAGAGAGATGGGAAGGAGAAAGAATGGTTTCTTCAGGTATGTGACTCCTAATACTATACACATATTCCTGCATATCATCCTACACCCATACATATACTGACAATGCAGAAGAGCTCTGTTTTGTAGCAGTTAACATTTAAAAGGAAAATTTATTGAGGATTGAGGGGAGGGCAGAAGTTGGAGGAGAGGAAATGGAAGGTATCAATGTTGTCCATGTGTTCAAATCTGCCTAATGATCTTCAGTAAATTCCTACAGTTATATTTTATATTTTATTTTCTATTTTCAACCCTTCCTATGTATAGTTTCTAGGAATCCAACTCCTTAGATTGAATGTCTTTTATGATTCTAGACTTAAGATACATTAGGGGAAGAGTGTGCAAGGATATAAACAACACTTCTATACTCACCAGATGAGAGTTCTGCTTCAGATTAGGGGGTCTTTCTTTGTAGAAATGCCGTCTTAGCAGTGAGATAACTTTGAAAGACAGTATTTCATCATTTCTTCAGTGTTAAGTTTTCATTTACTACTTTTGAATCATATTTCAATTCTGACATCTCCAACTTTTCATTCTGCCTTACTCTTCTATATGTGGAAGTGTTGGGTGTTCCCTGGAGGCTACAAAGAGAAGCATCCCCCATCTCTCCAATCTTCTTAATGATGAGACCACATAAAACGCATGAACAGTAATGCAGCAACTCAAATAAGTGCATTGTCACCTCCCAGTATAAATGTGCAAATATTTATTTTATTTTCTTTGTATTCTTTCTTTTTTTTTACAATCCAGATATTATTTCCTTCCCTGTCAACCCTCTGACTTTTCCACATCCCATACCTACTTCCCACTCCCTGTCTCCATGAGGATGTCTCCACCCCTGACCCCACCAAACCTCTAAACTACCTAGGGTCTCCAATCTCTTGAGGATTAGGTGCATCTTCTCTGATTAAACCCAGACCCAGCAGTCCTCTGCTGTATATGTGTTAGGGTCCTCATAAAAACTGGTGTATGCTACCTGGTTGGCAGTCCAGTGTTTGAGAGATCTCCGGGTTCCAAATTAATTGATACTGCTGGTCCTCCTGCAGGGTTGCCTTCCTTCTCAGCTTCTTCCATCTTTTCCATAATTCAATCACAGGGGTCAGCATCTTCTGTACATTGATTGGGTGCAAATATCTGCATCTGACTCTTTCAGCTGCTTGTTTGGTCTTTCTGAGGAGAGTAATGATAGCTCCCTTTTGGGAAGTGTTCCATAGCCTCAGGAATAGTGTCAGGCCTTGGGTCCTCCCCTTGAGCTGGATCCCTCTTTGGGACTGTTGTGCGTCCTTCTTTTCCTCAAGCACTTCTCCATTTCCATCACTGCAGTTCTTTCAGACAGGAGAAATTCTGGGTCGGAGTTTTGACTGTGGGATGGCGACCCCATCCTTTACTTGATGACCTGTCTTTCTGCTGGAGGTGAGCTCTACAAGTTCCCTCTCTCTACGGTAGGGCATTTCATCTAAAATCCCTACCTTTAAGTCCTGAGAGTCATCTCCCAGGTCTCTGGTAGAATCTGGAGGGTTGCTTCAACCTCTTACCTCCTGAGGTTGCCTGTTCCCATTCTTTCTGCTGGTTCACAGAGCTTCAGTTCTTTTCCCCCACCCAATACCAGATTATGTTCCCCTCTTCCACCCACCCAACCTCCTTTCCCTCCCAGGTTCCTCCCTCCCTTCTTCTTTGTGATTGCTTTCTTCTCCTTCCCAAGTGGGACTGAGGCGTCCTCACTTGGGCCCTTCAGCTTGTTGACCCTTTTGAGTTTTGTGGACTGTATCTTGGGTATTCTGTACTTTTTTTGGCTAATATACACTTAGTGAGTACACACCATGCATGTCCTTTTGTGTCTGTGTTACCTCACTTATGATGATATTCTCTAGTTCCATTCATTTTCCTGCAAAACTCAGGATATCCTTGTTCTTAATAGCTGAGTAGTATTCCATTGTGTAAATGAACCATATTATCTGCCTCCATTCTTCTGTCATGGGATAGCTGGGTTGTTTCCAGCTTCTGGCTATCACAAATAAGGCCACTCTGAGCATAGTGGAACACGTGCCCCTGTGGCACGGTGGGGCATCTTTTGGGTATATTCCTAAGAGTATTCTTGCTGGGTCTTCAGGTAAATCTGTTTCAAATTTTCTGAGGAACCTCCAGACAGATTTCCAGAGTGGTTGTACCAGTTTGCAATCTCACCAGCAATGGAGGAGTGTTCATCTTCCTTTACTTCCTCATCAACTTGTGCTGTCATCTGAGTTTTTGATCTTAGCCATTCTGATTGGTTTAAGGTAGAATCTCAGGGTTGTTTTGATTTCCATTTCGTTGAAGATTAAGGCCTTTGAACATTTCTTTAGGTGCTTCTCAGCCATTCGAGATTTCTCTGTTGTTTCTACATTCATTTTGATATTGCTGAATGATGTAGATTGAAATGTTCTGAAGGATACTTGTTTAAAAGTTTCTGTTCAATGCTTATTCATTTCATAAATTATTGCTAATTTCAGTGCTCCTTCTGAAGTTGATTTTTTCCTTATTGCTTTGCTTTATTTCATAAGAAAGTTTTATAGTAATTTATGCTGCAAGATGTAATATCATATTTCATTCCATCCTTTATACTCATTCCAGAATGTAAATTACTTGAAAATATGTATTAGTTATTTTGTTTGAGTGCTTGTGTCACTGTTTAAATTATTTGTGATTCACAAAACTGAAACTAGATTTTTTTCAAAGAATAAAATTTGAACTATGAAACATGAGAATATTTCCAGAGTATTTAGTGTTTCTAAACTTCCAGATGAGGTAAAAGAAAAGTTAATCATAACATTTGGAGTAGACTGACAAAATATCTGAGTTTGGCTAAGACATTCTTTGAGTTAGTCTTGAAAGCCCTACATCTTAGGAAAAATTTTAGTGCAAAATAAGCCAGAGGAATTGCCAGTTCTACTTTAGAATAATAGAACGAATAATATAAAAGAATATGTTTTTATTGGCTATTTCTCTTTATTTACAGTTCAAATGTTATCCCCTTTCCTGTCCCCCAGAAGCCCGCTATACCATCCCCTCCCCCTGCTTCTATGAGGGTGTTTTCCCAACCCCCATCCCCACTCCCACCTCCCTGTCCAACCATTCCCCTACACTGGGGCATCAAAACTTCACAGGACAAAGGATCTCTTTTCCTACTGATGCCCAACAAGGCCATCCTCTGCTACATATGCAGCTGGAGCCATGGATCTCTCCTGTATACACTTTGGTTGGTAGTTTAATCCCTGGGAACTCTGTGGGTGGGGAAATCTGGCTGATTGATATTGTTATTCTTCCTATGGGGTTGCAAACCTCTTCAGCTTCTTCAGTACTTTCTCTAACTCCTCCATAGTGGACACCTTACTCAGTGTCAGACTCTGGCAGAGCCTCTCAGGAGACAGCTATATCATCCTCTGGTGAGCAAGCACTTCATGACATTCACAAGAGTGTCTGAGTTTAGTGACTGTATAAGGGAGTAATCCACAGGGTGGGGCAGCCTCTGCATGGCCTTTCTTTCATTCTCTACTCCACACTTTGTCTCAATATTTCCTGTTGTAAATATTTTGTTTCCTCTTCTAAGAAGGACCTAAGCTTCCAGACTTTTTTCTTCCTTCTTCTTGAGCTTCATTTGGTCTGTGAATTGTATTTTGGTTATACCAAGCTTTTGAGCTAATATGTACTTATCAGTGAGTGCATATCATATATCTTCTTTTATGACCGGTCTATCTCACTCAGGATGATATTTTCAAGATCCATCCATTTGCCAAAGAATTTCAGGAAGTCAGTGATTTTAATAGCTGAGTAGAACACCATTGTGTAAATGTACTACATTTTCTGTATCCACCCCTATGTTGAAGGATATCTGGGTTCTTTTCAGTTTCTGGCTATTATAAATAAGGCTTCTATAAACATAGTGGAGCATGTGCCCTTGTTATATACTAGAGCATCTTTTGGGTATATGCCCAGGAGTGGTATATCTTAGGTCACATGTAGTAATGTGTCCAATTTTCTGAAGAACTGTCAAATTGATTTCCAGAGTGTTTGTACCAGCTTGCAATCCCACGAGAAATGGAGGAGTGCTCCTCTTTCTCCACATCCTCCTCAGTGTCTGCTGTCACCTGAGTTTCTGATCTTAGCCATTCTGATGAGTGTGAGGTGGAATCTCAATGTTGTTATAATTTGTATTTCCCTGATGACTAAGGCTGCTGAACATTTCTTTAGGTGCTTCTCAGCTATTCAATATTCCTCAATGGAGAATTCTTTGTTTAGCTCTGAACCCCATTCTTTTTTTTTGCTTTTCTTTTTTCTTTTTTTATTATTATTTTCTAAGTTTTTTTATTTACATTCCAAATGATTTCCCCTTTCCTGTTTCCTCCCTCCCCGAAAGTCCCATAAGCACCCTTCCCTCCCTCTGTTCCCCAGTCAACCCACTCTTGCTTCTCTGTCCTGGTATTCCCCTATATTCAGTCTTTCCAGGACCAGGGGTCTCTCCTTCCATCTTCTTGGAAATCTATTAATATGTGAATTGTGTCTTGGGTATTCCGAGATTCTGGGTTAATATCCCCTTATCAGTGACTGCATACCATGTGTGTTCTTTTGTGATTGGGTTAGTCTGGTGGTTCCTCAGAAAACTGGGCATGACACTCCCAGAGGATCCTACTATACCACTCCTGGGCATATATCCAGAGGCTTCCCCTGCATGCAATTAGGACACATGCTCCACTATGTTCATAGCAGCTTTATTTATAATTGCGAGAAGCTAGAAAGAATCCAGATGTCCCTCAACAGAGGAATAGATTCAGAAGATGTGGTATATTTACACAATGGAACACTACTCTGCAATTAAAAACAATGAATTCATGAAATTCCTAGGCAAATGGTCAGAACTAAACACCATTTTAATAGGTTTATTTGGTCCTCTGAAGTCAAACCTCTCGAGTTCTGTACTGATTGGTTTTATGTGTCAACGTGACACTAACTGGAGTTATCACAGAGAAAGGAACTTCAGTTGAGGAAATGCCTCCATGAAATCCAGCTGTAAGGCGTTTTCTCAATTAGTGATCAAGGCAGGAACATCCGGTGAGGGTGGTGCCATCCCTGGGCTAGTCGTCTTGGGATCTATAAGAAAGAAAGCTGAGCAAGCCAGGGGAAGCAAGTCAGTAATTAACATCTATTCATGGCCTGTGTATCACCTCCTGTTTCCTGACCTACTTGAGTACCAGTCCTGATTTCCTTTGGTGATAAACAGCAACATGGAACTGTAAGCTGAAAAAGCCCTTTCCTCACAGCTTGCTTCTTGGTCATGATGTGTTGTGCAGGAATAGAAACCCTGAATAAGACAAATTGGTACCAGCATGGTGGGGTATTCCTGTGACAACCTGACCATGTTTTGGGGAGGAATGTGGAAGGAATTTAGAACGTTGTGCTGGAAGAGCCATTCAGTGTTAAGAGCTCTGTGGGATGCTGTGTAGGAGCTTGGAAGATAATTGTAAGAAAAGTGCAGAAGATGGAGGTTTGTCTAGTGAAATTTCAGAAAGAAAATTAAAGACTCTTATCAGGACTATTGCTGTTTGGATTGTGAAGATTCTGTGGTTTTGGTTAGCTGGGGCTAAGAATCGGCTATTAATAACAAGATCCCAGAACTACTATAGCAAAACATTTTTATTACTGGGACTATTGATATTGGTTAACTGGAACTAAGAAATTAGTGGTGATTAAGAAGAGTCCAGCATCATTGAGGTAAAATCTTCTGGGAAGAATTTTCTAAAAGCACACAGAGGCTGTGTTTCAGATATAGCCAAGGTTATACCTTGTGCTGTGGCAGGATTTAGTAATGTGTAAGAGTCACCAAGGTGGTACTAGTTTTGAAGGAATGAAGGGGTCCTGAAAAGCGGCTAAGTCTTGGCACAGTGAGAGGTTGTAGAAGGCCATTGGTGAAGGTCCAGCCTCATTTCCAATTGATGGCCTAGGATTGAAGGGGTCATGCAAAGGATTTGATACTTGGCACCACGAAGAGAGTCTATGAGAGGCTATTGGTGAAGCCTAGTTAGAGCAGAAGACAGCAGTGTTTTGAAAATGCCAGTAACATGAGGTGACCACCAAGAACAGCAGCAGCAGTGGAATACAGGGAGCTGGAGCCTAGAAGTTAAGTTGTGTGCTATAAAGTGCAGGACTGGAAAAGTGACCCAAGGCCTTGGAGGAGCCTAGAAGATTTTGAGTTGGATCCCAGACATTGGATGGGTTGGTGTCTGATTTTGCTTTTGATTGTACCTGTACCCTGATATTTTTCCCTCTTGAAGGAAGAAAGTATTTTAGTGTAGCCCACAATTAAAAGACTTTTCATAGTAAAAAGAATTTGAATTTTAAAAGAGATTGTATATTTTAAGGGGATTGAAATTTTAATATGTACGAATTTGTAAGACTGTGGGACTTTTAAAGTTATTTAGATCTTGGGAATGAATAAGATATAAGAGTTGAGGTTTAATGGTGGTGTGTTTGTTTGTCAAGTTGACAGGGGGTCAATTGTACTGGCTGGTTTTGTGTGTCAACTTGACACAATCTGGAGTTTTCATAGAAAAAGGAATTTCAGTTGATGTTATGCTTCCATGAGATCAAGGTATAAAGCATTTTCTCAGTTAGTGAATAAGGGGGTAGGGCCCATTGAGGGTGGTGCCATCCCTGAGCTGGAGGTCTTGGGTTCTATAAGAAAACAAACTGAGCAAGCCAAGGGAAGCAAGACAGTAAGTAATATCCCTCCATGGCCTCTGCATCAGCTCCTCCTTACTGACCTGCTTGAGTTCCAGTACTGACTTCCTTTGGTGATTGATGAAGAGCAGTGTGGAGGTGTAAGCTGAATAAACTCATTCCTTCCCAACCTGCTTCTTGGTTGTGATGTTTTGTGCAGGAATAGAAACCCTGACTAAGACAAGTTCTTTGTATATATTTGGTATTAGCCCTCTATCGGGTGTGAGATTGATAAAGATGTTTTCCCAGTCTGTTGTTTGCTTATTTGTCCTATTGACAGTGTCCTTTGCCTTACAGAAGCTTTGCAATTTTATGAGGTCCCATTTGTCAATTATTGATCTTAGAGCATAAGCTATTGATGTTCTCTTCAGGAAAATTTCCCCTATGCCCATGTGTTTGAGGTTCTTCCCTACTTTCTCCAATATTAGTTTCAGTGTATCTGGTTTTATGTGGAGGTCCTTGATCCACTTGGACTTGAGCTTTGTGCAAGGAGATAAGAATGAATCCATTTGCATTCTTCTACACACAGACTTCCAGTTGAACCAGCAACATATGTTTAAAATGCTGTCTTTTTTCCACTGGATAATTTTATCTTCTTTGTCAAACATGAAGTGACAGGTGCGTGTTCATTTCTGTGTCTTCAATTCTATTTCATTGATATACCTGCCTGTATCTTAACACATACCATACAATTTTTATCATAATTGCTCTGTAATACAGCTTGAGTTCAAGGATGATATATCCCCCAGGAGTTCTTTTATTGTTGAGAATAGTTTTCACTATCCAGGGTTTTCTGTTATTCCAAACAATTTTGCAATTGTTCTTTTTAAATCTATGAAGAATTGAGATGAAATTTTCATGGGGATTGCATTGAATCTGTACACTGATTTTGTCAAGGTGGCCATTTACAATACATTAATCCTGCCAATCCATGAGCATGTGGAATTTTGCCATATTCTGAGATCCTCTTCAATTTCTTTCTTGAAAGACTTGAAGTTCTTGTCATATAGATCTTTCACTTGCTTAGTTAAAGTCACACCAAGGTATTTTATAATATTTGTGACTATTGTGAAGGGTAGTGTTGGCCTAATTTCTTTCACAGCCTGTTTATCCTCTGATTTGTTGAGTTAATTTTATATCTAGCCACTTTGCTGAAGTTGTTTATCAGTGTTAGGAGTTCTCTGGTGGGTTTTTGGGGTCACTTGAATACATTACTATATCATCTGCAAATTTTGATATTTTGACTTCTTCCTTTCC
The DNA here is from genome assembly GCA_036184795.1 of Tokudaia tokunoshimensis. Classification (NCBI taxonomy): domain Eukaryota; kingdom Metazoa; phylum Chordata; class Mammalia; order Rodentia; family Muridae; genus Tokudaia; species Tokudaia tokunoshimensis. The sequence goes on from BTHU01000023.1 coordinate 40,059,442, forward strand.
CATTTTTATCCCTTTGACCTTCATTTGTTGTCTAATTGCTTTGGCTAGGACATCGAGTACTATATTGAACAAGTAGGGAGAGAGTGGGCAGCCTTGTCTAGTCCTTGATTTTAGTAGGATTGCTTCAAGTTTCTATCCATTAAGTTTCACATTGGCTTCTGGTTTGCTGTATATTGCTTTTACTATGTTTAGATACGAGTCTTGAATTCCTGATCTTTCTAAAACTTTCATCATGAAGAGGTGTTGAATTTTGTCAAATGCTTTCTCAGCATCTAATGAAATGGTCATGTTTTTCTTTTCTTTGAGTTTGTTTATATAGTGAATTTTGTTGGTAGATTTCCATATATTGAACCATTCCTTTATCCCTTGGATAAAGCCTTCTTGATCATGATATATGATTGTTTTGATGAGTTCTTGGATTCAGTTTGTGAGAATTGTATTGAGTATTTTTTCATTGATATTCATAAGGGAAATTGGTCTGAATTTTTCTTTTTCTGTTGGGTCTTTGTGCGATTTAGGTATAAGTGTAATAGTGGCTCCATAGAATGATTTGTGTAGTGTTTCTTCTGTTTCTATTTTGTGGAATAATTTGAAGAATATTGGTATTAGGTCTTCTTGAAAGGTATGATAGAATTCTGCACTAAAATCTTCTGGTACTGGGCTTTGTTTGGTTAGAAGAATTTTACTGACTGCTGCTATAGCTTTATCAGACAGATCAGATGGTTTTCCTGAACTTGATTTAACTTTTATATCAGGTGTCTGTCTAGAAATTTGTCCATTTCATCGAGATTATCTAGTTTATTTTACTATAGGCTTTGTAGGAGGGTCTGGTGATTTTTTGAATTTCCTTAGTTTCTGTTTTTGTATCTCCCTTTTCATTTCTCATTTTGTTAATTTGGATACTGTCTCTGTGCCTTCTGTTTAGGCTGGCTAGGGGTTTATCTATGTTGTTGATTTTTGCAAAGAACCAGCTCCTGGTTTTGTTGATTCTTTGTATAGTTATTTTTGTTTCTACTTGGTTGGTTTCAGCCCTGAATTTGATTATTTTCTGCTATCTAATCCTCTGGAGTGTATTTGCTTCTTTTTGTTCTAGGGCTTTCTGTATGCTCTCTCCAGTTTCATTTTGGAAACACTCAGAGGTATGGGTTTTCCTTTTAGCACTGCTTTCATTGTGTCCCATAAATTTTGGTATGATGTCCCTTCATTTTCATTAAATTCTAAAAAGTCTTTAATTTCTTTACTTCTTCCTTGACCAAGTTATCACTGAGTAGATCATTTTTCAGCTTCCATGTATATGTGGTCTTTCTGTTGTATTTGTTGTTATGGAAGTCCAGCCTTAGTTCATATTGATCTGATAGGATGCATGGGATTATTATGTGTCAGTAGGAGTTTCTGTTCTGGTCCAGTCTGTTTGGAGTTCTATAGGCTTCTTGTATGTTCATGGGCATATCTTTCTTTAGGTTAGGGAAGTTTTCTTCTATAATTTTGTTGAAGATATTACTGGCTGTTTAAATTGTGAATGTTCACATTCTTCTATACCTATTATCCTTAGATTTGGTTTTTTTCATTATGTCCTGGATTTCCTGGATATTTTGGTTTAAGTGCTTTTTGCCTTTTACATTTTCTTTAACTGTTTTGTCAATGTTTTCTATGGTATCTTCTGCACCTGAGATTCTCTCTTCTATCTCTTGTATCGGATTGATGATGCTTGCATCTATGATGCCTGATCTCTTTCCTAGGATTTCTATCTCCAGGATTGTCTCCTTTTGTGATTTCTTTATTGTTTCTATTTCCATATTTAGATCCTGGATGGTTTTGTTTAATTGCTTCAACTGTTTGGTTGTATTTTCCTATAATTCTTTAAGGAATTTTTATGCTTCCTCTTTAAGGACTTCTACCTCTTTACCTGTGTGCTCCTGTATTTCTTTAATGTTGTTATTTATGTCTGTCTTTAAGTTCTCTATTATCATCATGAGAAGTGATTTAAAATCTGAATCTTCTTTTTCCAGTTTGGTGGGGTATCCAAGACATGTTGTGGTGGGAAAACTGGGTTTTGCTGATGTCAGGTATTCTTGTTTTCTGTTGCTTATTCTTGTGCTTGCCTCTCACCATCTGCTTATCTCTACTGCAACCTGCCCTCACTGTCTGTGACTGGAGCCTTTCTCTCCTGTGATGTGTCAGAAATTCTCAGAATCCAGCTCTCTCTGTGATCCTATGATTCTGTGATCCTGTGATCTTATGATCCTGGACATTTCAGAGTTATTGGAAGTCAATTTGCCTCTGGGATCCTGAAATTCTGTTGTGACCAAGTTCCTGAGATTTTGTTGTTTCAGAGCTCTCTCTGGGTATTGCAGGGATCGGTGGGAAGCCAGAGCCCTGGGTTTGCTTCAGGCAGAGGTGCAAGCTGGAAGCAACCCGTGCCTCTGGCTGGGCTGGGGTTTGTGTTTTCCTTGTTCCTGTGGGGTTCATATTAAGCTCGGTGTTGGAAATATGTTGTGACCTAAATTGTTATCTTGTGTGTGTTAGGGCTACAGTGTTCCTGCGTCTGTCAGATCTTCTGAAGTCGAGGTTCTTCTGTGGTTCTGTGATCCTGTGAACCTGGACATTTCACAGCACCTGAGAGTTGAGTTCCCTCTGGGTATTTTTAAGAGTGGGTGCAGAACTAGCACCCCAGGTCTTCTCCAAGTACAGGTTCAGACAGGTAGGAATCCATGCCACTGGTTGCTTGGGGTTCCTGCAATTCATCCTTGGATCCTGGGAGACTGTTACTCCAGGATTTGGACTGATGTTGTTGCCTCTCCTGTGATCCTGAGAGTGTTAGAGCACCTGGGAGTGGAGCTTCCTCTGGGTGTTGTGGGACTGTGTGCAGAGTCAGCACCCAAGGTTTGCTCAGGGCACAGGCTCAGACTGGAAGGAACTAAGCAGAACATTTTCAGTCTTTTATTACAGGTTAATTTATACAGATCTATCAGGAAATAATTACGGAAAACATGTAAAAGAACTGACAGTTTTTAAAACAATCCAAAATCTTCTTTAATGGGTAATGTCAAGACAAATCTATACTAGAGAAAATTAAACAGGCCAAAAAGATTTTACTTGGACTACTGCAGTACAAAATAAAGACTAAACTAAATAAGTCCCCTAAAAAAGCTGTGGGAAGGCTTAGCTCCAACCTGCATCTGTTCTTTGCTTGGCAATTCAGACACCAAGAGCCCCAAAGGTCCAGGTTATTTGACTCTGTTGGTTTTTCTGTGGTGTTCCTGTCCCCCTCAGTTCCCATAATCTTTCTTCCTAGTCTTCCATAATAGTCCACAACCTCTATCCACTGTTCGGCTGTGGGTCTCTGCATCTGTCTGAGTCAGCTGCGGGATGAAGCCTCTCAGAGGACATCCAGATCATCTCAGAGGACTCCTGTCTTCAAGGATACAGAGTATTATTAATAGTGTCAGAGACTGCTACTTGTCCATGTAATTGGTATCAAGTTGGGCCAGTTATTTGTTGACCATTCCCTCAGTCTCTGCTCCATTCCCCCTGTACCTGCATTTCTTAAAGACATGATACATTTTAGATGGAAACTTTTGTGGGTAAGTTGATGTCTCTATTGCTCCACTGTGGTATCTGCCTGGCATCAGGAGGTAGCCTCTTCAGGTTTCATACCTGAAGTGTTGTGTTTCACAGCTCCCAAGACATATATTGCATATGTACAGCTTGGTCTTCATGTGGGTCCCAACCACCTGGAATGGGGCCATCCCAGAAGCTGTTGTCATTATGTGGAATATGTTCTTCTAGCTGGGCTGGCTTGTCTGGTGTCAGTGGGAGATGAAGAGGCTAGCCTCGCAGTGATTTGAAGTGTCAGAGTGGGGAAATAGCCAGTGGGGCCTGACCTGCTCAGTGATAAGGACTGGGTAGTGGTGGGGGAGTTGACAGGGGATCAGGAAAGATTATGGGAGGAATGACCCAGAGGTGTGTAGCAGTGAGCAGGATGTAAAGTAAATGTGTTAAAAGCATAAATTTAGAAAAGAAAAAAGAAAAGAAAAATGAACATGAATAGAAAAAATAATGCTAGAAGGATTTTAAGCCTGGGTTGAGCTACTACAGACATGGGGAAATATGACAAATAAGCTATTGAGCAGTATAGAGCATATTATGGGGGTAATTATGCTATTTCTGGGTTTCTCATATTTAATGCTATTTTATTTTTCTATTGAGATTAAGAAATTTATGGGTTTTTTTTTTTAGTTTTATATTTTATTTATTTCTTTATTTATTTTGTCCCACAGAGGTCAGACATTGAGGTACTTTATCACATTTGATTTCTATATTTTAAATACATGTTTTGAAGTTATTAGGGAAGATATTTCCTGCGTTGTGAAAGTGGGAAGAGTTTATGAGAAGACATAATACATTTCAGGAGAAAAAAGAAAGAACTTGCTTTTGTACAGTCTTGAAAATATATATCCTGAAAGAAGGAAAAAGACCTAGAGAACAAAATCTGATTAAAATTGTGACAGGTTGAAGGGAATAATAACATAGTATTGGTCAGTATATAATATCAGGATTGGCTTGATTTTCTCTTCTGTTCTTGAAAAGACATAATTCTTGAAAAGACACTCGTTTCCATCTGTTTTGGCTAGCTAACACATAAAGAAATTGTGGTAATTAATGTTTTAAAAGGAGTTCTCCAAGAATTTAGTAAGATGATATGCTGAAGGCAGAATATTTAACAAAAACAAAAAAACCCTAATATTCATACAAAAATATTTATAATCAATGACAAATATTCAAAATTGCCCACAAAACACTATCTTCTAGATTTTATTCTTAGAATAATTTGACTAATTTCTTAAAATTAAAGTATAATTACATAATTTTTTCCTTCCCTGTCCTCCCTACAACTTCCCATGTTTCCTCCACCACTTGCTTGCTCTAGAAATCATGACCTCTCTTTGTATTATTATATATACACAACATTGTATATATATATATACATATATATATAATAGATATATAAATATATATATATACACATATGACTTTCTTAGTACTTTAAATGTTAATTGTATGTATATTATATTTTTTCAAGACTGACCACTTAGTGATTATTTTTGTTTGTTTGTATTGTATAACAGGGTTTCTCTGTGTAGTTAACTTATAACTTACTCTGTATATCCAGCTAGCCTCAGACTCACAAAATTACCTGCCTCTGCCTCCCAAGTGCTGGGATTATAATGAGTGCTACCACTGCATAGTATATTTGATAACCAATTAGGAATCTCATCTTTAAGTAAAATTATTTCTCCCCGACTCTGCATTCCTCAGTTGCTCATAGTTCTATCTATGGGTGAGGACACATATGAATCCCAACATCCATGTTAGCATGTCTTTTGCTGTCACCCTTTAAACACCTTGTGAACATAGAGAAATTGACTGATCATAAGACATTTAATGTCATAAACGATGTCTTAACAATATTTTTGTAGTGATTTCCACCCTGTGCTGATTTGGACTTTGGTGATGCAGTTGTCTTTGAGTTATTTCTTCTCTTGTGAGTAACCCCCCCCACCAATAATCCTGTAAATAGCCCCAATAATGCCCATTAGTTTAACAAGGTAGAAATTGGTGGTACCAGTATATTAGCCTGTCAAGGTTTCTTATTGGGAGAGAGTAGACATGTGTGTTACATCTCATCAAGAAAAGTCTTGTCACATAACAACTACACATATGTGTGTGATAGTGAGGCCATCCATTGAAACTTGAGAAACCATCTAAAGGATTCTAGCCAATCATGGCAAACATAGGCACAAGAATTGCAAATATGTTGCCAACAAGTTTTGTGTTTTACCTTTCTCCTCTATTCCCTCTGCCTTGCTAAATTATTATATTACATTCCTTTACTATTTTTTAAACATTTTTATTGGATATTTTCTTTATTTAATTTTTAAATGTTATCTACTTTCCCAATTTCCTCCCTGGAAACCTCCTATTCCATCCCCATCCCCCAGCTTCTAAAAGGGTGTTTCCCCCACCCACCCACACACTCCCACCTTCCTGACATAGAATTCCACTACACTGGGGCATTGAGCCTTCACAGGAACAAGGGTCTCTCCTCCAATTGATGCAAAACAAGGTCATCCTCTGCTATATATGCAGCTGGAGCCATGGGTCACTCCATGTGTACTCCTTGGTTTTCGGTTTAATCTCTCGAGTTCTGGGGGTTCTGGTTGGTTGATATTGTTGTTCTTCCTATGGGGTTGCAAATCCCTTCAGCTCCTTTAGTCCTTTCTCTAACTCCTCCAACGGAGACCCATGTTCAGTCCAATGTTTAGCTGTGAGCATCTACCTTTGTATTTGTCAGTCTCTGGCAGAGCCTCTCAGGAGACAGCTCTATCAGGCTCCTGTCAGCACATACTTCCTGGCATCCACAACAGTGTCTGGATTGGGAGACTGTAAATGGGATGAATCCCCAGGTGGGGCAGTCTCTGGATGGTCTTTCCTTCAGTTTCTGCTTCACACTTTGTCTCTGTATTTGGTCCTGTGAGAATTTTGTTCCCATTTCTAAGAAGGACCAAAGCACCCACACATTGGTCTTCCTTCTTGTACTTCATGTGGTCTGTGAATTGTATCTGGTTATTCCAAGCTTTCGGGCTAATATCCACTTACCAGTGAGTGTGTTCTTTTATGAATCCACACACCTATATTCACTTGATATTTTTTAAAGGAACAAAAACCTTCCAGTGGAAAAAGACAACATTTTCAACAAATGGTGCTGGGTCAACTGGAGGTCAGCATCAATCCATTTTTATCTCATTGTACAAAGCTCAAGTCTAAATAGATTAAGGTCCTCCACATAAAACCAGATACACTGAAACTAATAGAAGAAAAAGTGGGGAAGAGCCTTTAAAGATCAAGAATTGACAAATGGGACTTCATAAAATTGCAAAGCTTCTGTAAGGCAATGGACACTATCAAAAGGACAAAATGACAGCTAACAGATTGGGAAACATCTTTACCAATCCTACATCTGACAGAGGGCTAATATCCATTATTACAAAGAACTTAAGAAGTTAAACTCCATAGAATGAAATAACCCTATTAAAAAATGGGGTACATGCCATACCGATCCCAGTAGAATCTGTGTGACAAGTTCCACAGACTAAGGCTTTAGACTTCAAAAGAAGGAGGTCTCCTGGAACTGGTTGTGAAACTCTTGACCAGAGAAAACGTTGAGCCGTAGTTCATGGCAATTTTTCTTTTTTGTTCTCTTTCATTCCTTTTCTTACCTATAGGTTCCTGGTAGCGTAGACATTGACCTTGAGCAAGAATAATGGGTACAAAACCACCCCTTGAGATGGGGTCACTAATATGATCTTACCTCCAGGGAAACATATGCTTTAATTTTCAAATTGTTTACAAAATTATTATGATAGATAAAAACTTTACCAACAATAAAATTTCATATGGCTACACATGTGTCATCAGAAGTGGGTTTTGGTATATGGTAAAGAAAGCCTTAATTAGAAAGAATTAAAATAGTTTAAATTTATACTTTGAAGATTTATAAAAATTCAGGTATTAGATGTTAAGCAATAATTAACCATAGGGGCTAGAAAGTTAACTCAATGGTTAAGAACACTGAACATAAAGATTTATTAACCTGTTCTTGGAAATACACTAGCCTTGGATTATCAGACTATTGAACATATTCTTTTAGAACTGTTATATTTTTGATGATGATGTTACCTGTTCTGTTTGTGATTCATTATACATGTAGTTCAGAGTCATAATGCTTAGAAGATTTTTGTATTTTACTGGGCCAAATGATTCTTGTTGGTATTCATGAATGTTTTGCTGGATATGGTTTCTAAGATTTATGCCGTGTTTGATTTAATGTATAAAATCCACTGCTTGAGAACTGCAAAATACACTCAGATTCAAACTGCCTCTGTGTTTGTTTCTGTTTGTCACCGCAGAATCCTAACCCACCTGAACATTGAGAACCTTCATCCCAGGGATCCCTATACCCAGCTGTGGTGGTCCATGGCAGTTACAGAGCTAAACAGAGAATTCCAAGCTGAGGAATACTGAATGGACAATAAGCACCTGAAGAAATGTTCAAACATCCTTAGTCATCAGGAAAATGCAAATCAAAGCATCCCTGAGATTCTACTTCATACCAGTCAGAATGGCTAAGATCAAAAACTCAGGTGAAAGCAGATGCTTCAGAGAATGTGGAAAATATAGGAACATTTCTCCATTGTTGGTGGGATTTCAAGCTGGTATAACCACTCTGGAAATCGATCTGGCAGTTCCTCACAAAATTGAACATAGTATTACCTGAAGACCCAGTTATACCTCTCCTGGGCATATACCCAGAAGATGCTCCAACATGTAATAAGGACACATGCTCCACTATGTTCAAAGCAGCCTTATTTATAATAGCCAGAAGCAGGAAAGAATCCAGATGTTCTTCAACAGAGGAATGGATACAGAAAATGTGGTACGTTTTCACAATGGAATATTACTCAGTTATTAAAAATGATGAATTTATGAAATTCTTAGTGTAATGAGTGGAACTAGATTACATTCCTGAAACTAAGCACAAAATTCCATTCCCTTATTTGGCCATTTCCTTCTTCTGACATTGACTACCAAGTTTTATTAATGAATGTATTGAAGTCCAGCAATCAAAAGCCCCCTTTGGCTCACCTAACTATCATTCCCAATTAAAATTGAATGCTGCCTCTCCCAGACTTTGAGCCAGAATTCCTGTGTTAGCCATAATCCCCTCGACCTAGGATGAAACACTCAGACCAAGGTGAAGCCCATTGTTCTTCAAGGACCTGCAGTTTCCTGAGAGGCACTAGTCACCTGTGGAGCAATGGAACCGGTTCTATGGAGAGTTTCCTGCCTTTGAAGGAAGGGTCTCCCCCCACCCCTGCCTATATACATTTTGAGACCCCCATTAAACTTTAAGCCTGTGGAGCAACGGAACCAGTTCTGTGGAGAGTTTCCTGCCTTTGGAGGAAGGGTTTCCCCCCCACCCCTGCCTATATATATATATTGAGACCCCTATTAAATTTTGAGCCTTGATCAGAATAAATAAATAAATAAATAAATAAATAAATAAATGGAATTTAATGTTGTATCCTAACACAGGGTTTCTCCCTTTCTCTTTACAAACTGACATTTGCCTATGGGCCATAGAGTCTGTCTCCTCATTGTTTCTCTGGGACAAATATCCCTTTCCTCTCTCCTTTTTTTCCATTCCCCTTCTTTCTCATATTCTTTCTCCTTTCTTTGTCTCTTAGTCTCTGCTCTTTGTCCCTTTAAAGCAAGTAAATTTCCTTTGTGCTGAGAACATGATCTTGGGGTGTCTTGGGCTAACTTTGAGGTCCTTCCATCTACAATTAACACATTTTCTGTCACCCAAAAAATAGATTTTTTTTCCCCACAGCAAGAATATACTGCCAAAATGTCCTTAGTAAGGATGAGGCAGTGAGGTTATCCACCATATCTATAAGGGAATTTTAGCTAACTTGTATATCATTTAATTTTCATTTATTCTTTTCTAACATTAACCTTCAAACTGTCAATACAACAATGATCCTTACAGTCTTACAAGCTTTCTGAAGTCTTAAATTCAAAGTATCATTTATAGTTTTAAAAGACCTTTTAGTAAAATAAATTCAGAAGTTATTAAAATAGCAATTTAAGCCTCAAACTGTTTGTTTAACAAATAGATGCTTAAGTTGGTGTGTTTCATTTTACACTAAAGTATACTTTCCATGGGGGTTAATTATAAAATATAAATTTGATGAAAATCTATTGCCATGCAGTTTGTCAATAACAATTTTTTGGAGCTTTGCTTTCATCTCTCATAAATTATGGGAATGTGTTTCAAGGTTTTTTAATGATCTCTGTTTAGTGAAGTAAAGTTTATTAAAATTATAAGATCAGCCTGCCCTTCCTGCTGAGACAGAATCTTGCCAGCTCTGATGCAGTGAAGATTCCATCTTCTGATACTTCCTAGAGAACCAGCCACTCAGGGCAATTGGTAAGAACCCCCCTCCCACCTCTGGAGGCCCAGAGCTGCTGCCAGGGGTCCAGTAGCACTCACTACCCATCAACCACCAAAAGCCCCGCCCTTCTGAAGCAACCCCTTCTGAGCCTTCTCCACCTCCAACCATGGCCTGCCCTTCCTGCTGGGGAAGAACCTTGCCAGCTCTGATGCAGTGAATATTCCGTATCCTGGTACTTCTGAGAGAACTAACTACTCAAGAGAGTTGAGAACCAGCCACTCAAGTCAGTTGAACCTTGCCTGGTCTGCTTCAGTGAAGATACCATCTCCTGGTACTTCCTAGAGAACCAGCCACTCAGGGCATTTGACCTTTCTGCTGTGGCATAATCTTGCCAGGTCTGCCACAGTGAAGACACTTGTCCTGATACTTCCTAGAGAACCAGCTGCACTCAGGGCATTTGCTCTTTCTGCTGTGGAGAATCTTGCCAGGTCTGACACAAGGAAGGCACCATCTCCTGATACTTCCAAGAGAGCTAGACACACTTAGGTCATTTGGAGTGCAGAGAGGCCTGTGAGCACAGGAGAGTTGGTCTCCCAGGAGATCCTACGTACCTGTGTGCACAGAGAGAACGGGAATCCCAAGAGAACATATGAAAGACCCGGCCCCTAGCAGGAGAAGTAAAAGAACCCTAGCAAGTAGAGTAGAGACAAAAATGTAGTGCAGCCAGTTCAGCAATTCTATTCTTTTATTCCAAGAACTGGCTGACCATAAAGAATTTATGGCCACAAGGTTAGGATGACTTTGTTACAGGAACTAGCTGATCATAAAAGTTAAAATAGAACCTTGTTAACAATCATGAGTAACTGGGAGTTTCCCTTTGTGATTTTCATTGGTATTTTTAGCTTTTTTCCTATGACACACTCCCTCTTCTCTTAGGTTGTGGGTTTTTCCTTTAAATACCCCTTCTCTCTGCTAATTGAGGTTGAACTCCTCTACGTCTACATGGGATATGAGTCTCGGTCCCAGTGCACTTGTTTTAATTAAACTCCGTGTGATTACAGCAAGAATGGTCTCTCATGAGTTCTTGGGGGGGGGGGGTCAAGTTATCACGAGACTTGAGAGAGGGTCTCTCTGCTCCGGGGGTCTTTCACATATACACAGGCTTACAGGACAGATAAGCCAAAATCAGAGAAAGCAAGACCAGCTAACACCAGAGAAAACTAGACGGCAAAAGGCAAACACAAGATCATTACCAACAGAAACCAAGGCAACATGGCAACATCAGAAACCAGTTCTCCCACAAGAGCAAATCCTGGGTTCCCTAACACACCAGAAAACCAAGAGCTGGATTTAAAATCACATTTCATGATGCTGATAGAGACTTCAAGAAGGACATAAATAACTCCCTTAAAGAAATACAAGAGAACATGGGTCAAAAGGTAGAATCCCTTAAAGAGGAATTACAAAAATCCCTTAAAGAAATACAGGACAACATGGGTCAAACACCATAGGTAGAAGCTCTTAAAGAGGAAACACAAAAATCCCTTAGGGAATTATGGGAGAGCATGGGTCAAGAGGTAGAAGCCCTTAAAGAGGAAACAATCACTTAAAGAAACACAGGAGAACACGGGTCAACAGGCAGAAACCTTTAAAGAGGAAACACAAAAATCACTTAAAGAAACACAGGAGAACATGGGTCAACAAGTAGAAACCCTTAAAGAGGAAACACAAAAATCCCTTAAAGAATTTCAGGAAAACACACACAAACAAGTGAAGGAACTGAACAAAACCATTCAGGATCTAAAAATGGAAGTAGAAACAATAAAGAAATCACAAAGTGAGACATCTCTGGAGATAGAAAACCTTGGAAAGAATTCAGGAGTCATAGATGCAAGCATCAAAAACAGAATACAAGAGATAGTAGAAAGAATCTCAGGTCATGAAGATACTATAGAAAACATTGACTCAACAGTCAAAGAAAATGTGAAATGTATAAAGCTTATAACCCAAAACATCCAGGAAATCCAGGACACAATGAGAAGCCCAAACATAAGGATCACAGGTATAGAAGAGAGAAAGGATTTATAACTTAAAGGGCCAGTAAATATCTTCACCAAAATTATAGAAGAAAACTTCCCTAACCTAAAGAAAGATATGCCCATGAACATACCAGAAGCCTACAGAACTCCAAAAAGACTGGACTAGAACAGAAACTCCTCCCGACACATAATAATCAAAACACAAAATGCACTTAACAGAGAAAGAATATTAAAAGCAGTAAGGGAAAAAGTCAAGTAACATATAAAGGCAGACCTATCAGAATTACATCAGATTTCTCACCAGAAACTATGAAGACTGGAAGATCCTGGGCAGATGTCATACAGACCCTAAGAGAACACAAATGTCAGCCCAGGCTATTATACCCAGCAAAATTCTCAATTACCATAGATGGAGAAAACAAGATATTCCATGACAGAACCAAATTTACACAATATCTTTCCACAAACCCAGCATTTCAAAGGATAATGGATGGAAAATACCAACACAAGGCTGGAAACTGCACCCTATAAAAAGCAATAAAGTAATCTTCTTTCAACAAATGAAAAAGAAGATAGCCACACAAACAGAATTGCACCTGTAACAAAGAAAATAACAGGAAGCAACAATCACCTTTCCTTAATATCCCTTAACATCAATGGTATCAATTCTCTAATAAAAAGACATAGACTAACAGACTGGATATGTAAACAGGACCCAATATTTTGCTGCATACATGAAACCCACCTCAGTGACAAAGACACTCATTTCCTCAGAGTCAAAGGTTGGAAAACAATTTTCCAAGCAAATTATCCCAAGAAACAAGCCAGAGTGGCCATACTTAAATTGGATAAAATCAACTTTCAACCCAAAGTTTTCAAAAAAGATAAGGTGGGACACTTCATATTATCAAAGGAAAAATCTACCAAGATGAACTCTCAATTCTGAACATCTATGCTCCAAATGCAAGGGCATCCACATTTATAAAAGAAACTTTACTAAAACTCAAAGCACACATTATACCCCACACAATAGTGGGAGATTTCAACACCCCACTCTCAACAATGGACAAATCATGGAAACAGAAACTAAGCAAAGACACAGTTAAACTAACCAATGTTATGGACCAAATTGATCTAATACATATTTATAGACCATTCAATCCTCAAGGGAAAGAATACACATTCCACTCAGCAACTCAAGGTATGTTCTCCAAAATTGACCATATAATTGGTCACAAAACAGTCCTCAACAGATACAGGAATACTGAAATAATTCCATGGACCCTATCAGATCACCATGACCTAAGACCGGTCTTGAGTTCGAACAAAAACAACAGAAAAAAACACATACACATGGACATTGAACAATGCTCTACTCAATGATAGTGTAGTGGCTATTCCTGGTTGTCAACTTGACTATATCTGGAATGAACTAATCAAGAATTGGAAGGCTCACCTAATCTGGAGGCTCAGAGATACAAGTTTCTGACCTGGTTCATGGCATGGAGTTCTTCAAGTATAGTGGTTATGAATTCCAGAAGATTATGACAAGGAAATCTCCAGTTCAAGGTCATCTGGGATTAAAGGTGAGGTGGCACATGCCTTTAATCTAAGCCACACCCTCTGCTGGAGACCTATATAAGGACATTGGAAGAGGGAAGATTTACTCTCACTTTCCTCTGACTGCTTGCCTCGTGGGACTGAGCAACAGCTAGATCCTTGGACTTCCATCTAGAGCTGCTGCTGATCATTGTTGGGGAGTTGGACTAAAAACTGTAAGTCATCGACACATTTGCTAACTATATAGAGACTACTCATACATTCTGTGATTCTAGAGAACCTGACTGATACAGAAGTTGGTACCAGAAGTGATTCTGGAGAAGCAGAAGTATAAGGATGAATATTTTAAAAATTTGGAGTTGGTTTGGTAATTCATCAGTACCTTCAACTACTGAAAGCTCTCCAGATTCTCTTCCTCCTGGGAGTTGAGAGAATATTGAAGACGCGTGGTTGAAACTATATTTCAAGCTTAACGAAGCTAATGTCTCTGATTGTTTTGGTGAATTAGATTATTTGGTGGTATACAATACTTTCTACAAGTTGAGGAAAAAATCAGAAAATTATTTTGCTGGCTGGTTGCTCTTAGCATCTCGGAAAAAAACAATGAAGGAAAGGAAGAAGTTGTTTGTTAAAATCAAACAGCTCCAGATGCAAGTAAACAATCTAAAAGTTGTTAAGTGTGCCCTTGAAGAGAATCTTCTCTCTAGCAGCCATGGAGCTCAAGTTGCAGAAAATCAATCTGAAGCCCTCATTATAAGATTGGCTGAATTACAGCAAAAATTCAGGTCTCAGCCTCAGAGGGGGTGAGCAGTTAAAATAAGGGCATCAATTGGCAAAGAATTGGATCCTATAACTTGGAATAGGGATGAATGGGAGGACCCTATTGAAATAGAGAATTTTGAATCTTCAGATTTTCAAGGATTTGCCCCACCTGAGGAAGTAGTACCCTCAGCCCCACCCATTGAAATAATGCCTTCTCCACATGAGGAAATTAATCCCTCAGAGCCTGATAAACCAGCAGTGACTTTTGCTGAAGAAAATGCTAGACAAGACAATACTGATATTTCTCAAGGCCCACCAATAGTGTCTTCTAGACCTATAAACAGACTCAAGGCAAAAAAACCCATAGAGGGGAGGTGGATAGTGTAGTCCATGAGGAAATACTCTATACTACTAAGGAGCTTAATGAGTTTGCTAATTCATTTAAGCAGAAGTCTGGGGAATATGTATGGGAATGGATTTTAACGGTGTGGGATAATGTTGGAAGGGACATAAAACTAGAGCAGGCTGAGTTTATTGGTATGGGCCCTCTGAGTGGAGATTCTAGGTTTAATATGGAAGTTTGCACAGTTAAAAAAGGTGTCAGAGGTTTGTTTGAATTGTTGGCTGACGTGTTTTATCAAAAAAATGGCTAACTGAAAAGGAGTTGGAGATACCTGATATCCCTTCACTTAGTGTTGATGAAGGGATTTTAAGGCTTAGGGAAATTGCACTTCTAGAGTGGATACATTGTATGAAACCTAATCCTTCACAATGGGAAGGTCCAGAAGATATGCCCTTCACCAGTCCTATAATATGCAAACTGGTGGGAGGGGCACCAGCACATTTAATGAGCATTTTTCTTGCCCTTTTCCTTGTGCCAGACCTTAGGGTTGGAGATGCTGCTACTCAATTAGATGAATTAAATTCAATGGGTTTAATTGGACCCTGAGGTAACAAGGGCCAGGTGGCAGCATTGAATCTCCAGAAACAAGGTGATAGTAGTTATTATAATGGACAGAGTACACAAAACAATGTTTATAATGACATACTCTGAAATGGTCAGCACAAGAAAGGTAGAATTTATAATAACATAACTCATTTGGACCTTTGGTACTGGCTAGTCAAGCATGGTTTTTCCAGGCATGAAATAGATAGGAAACCTACTGCATATCTGTTTGATCTGTATAAGCAGAAAAATTCTCAAACAAATGAAAGAAAGGCTACATTGGATCATGGCAAAATGCAATCTCGGCCAGTGAATCAATTTCCAGACTTGAGCCAGTTTGTGGATCCAGAACCCCTTGAATGAAGGGATGGCCAGGTTCCTCTGAGGAAGGATCTTGATAAGACACCTAAAAGTTTTGCTGTTAGTCTTTCTCCAATTCTTCCCCAGAGGGACCTACAGCTTTTTGCAAAGGTAACTGCTCACTGGGGGAAAGGAAATAATCAGGTTTTCCAGGGTCTATTGGATACTGGTTCTAAATTGACACTGATCCCAGGAGATCCCAAGAAACACTGTGACCCTCCAGTTAGAGTAGGTGTTTATAGAGGACAGGTGATTAATGGAGTTTTGACTGATGTCCAACTCACGGTAGGTCCAGTAGGTCCCCTAACTCATCCTGAGGACATTTCCCCAGTTCCAGAATGTATAATTGGTATAGATATACTCAGACATTGGCAGAATTCTCACATTGGTTCCCTGACCTGTGGAGTGAGGGCTATTATGGTTGGAAAGGCAAAATGGAAGACTTTAGTGTTGCCTCTGCCAAAGAAATTAGTGAATCAAAAACTGTATCGTATTCCTGGAGGAATTGCAGAAATTACTGTTACTATCAAGGACTTGAAAGATGCAGGGGTGGTGGTTCCCAACACGTCTCCCTTTAACTCTCCTATCTGGTGGGTGCAGAAGACAGATGGATCATGGAGAATGATAGTTAACTTTGGAAAACTAAATCAGGTAGTAAATCCAATTGCAGCTGCTGTACCAGGTGTGGTTTTGTTACTTGAGCAAATTAACACATCTCCTGGAACCTGGTATGCACCTATTGATCTGGCAAATGCCTTCTTCTCAGTACCTGTCCATAAGGACCACCAGAAGCAATTTGCTTTCAGTTGGCAAGGCCAGCTGTATACATTTACAGTTTTGCCTCAAGGATATATTAACTCTCCTGCCCTGTGTCATAACTTAGTTAGAAGGGACCTTGATTGTTTGTCTCTTCCATAAAATATCACATTGGTGCACTATATTGATGACATTATGCTGATTGGACCAAGTGAGCAGGAAGTAGCAACCACTTTGGATTCATTGGTAACACATATTTGTATCAGAGGATGGGAAATAAATACAACCAAAATTCAAGGACCATCTATCTCAGTGAAATTCTTAGGAGTACAGTGGTGTGGGGCATGCACAGATGTTCATTCTAAGGTGAAAGATAAGTTATTGCACCTGGCCTATCTCACCACCAAGAAAGAAGCACGACATTTAGTGGGTCTATTTGGATTCTGGAGACAGCACATTCCTCACTTAGGTGAGTTGTTCAGGCCTATTTACCAAGTGACTCAGAAAGCTGCTAGCTTTGTTTGGGGCCTGGAACAAGAGAAAACTCTACAACAGGTCCAGGCTGTTGTGCAGGTTGCACTACTCCTTAGACCATATGATCCAGAAGACCTAATGGTACTTGAGGTGTCGGTGGCAGATAAAGATGCTTTTTGGAGTCTCTGGCAGGCCCCTGTGGGTGAATCACAGAAGAGACCTTTGGAATTTTGGAGCAAAGCTCTACCATCATCTGCAGACAACTACTCTCCCTTTGAAAAACTGCTCTTGGCCTTCTATTGGGCCTTAGTGGAAACTGTACGTTTGACAATAGGACACCAAGTTACAATGCGACCTGAACTGCCCATCATGATCTGGGTGTTATCAGACCCTCTAAGTCACAAAGTAGGATGTGCACCACAGAAGCAGTCTATTATCAAATGGAAGTGGTATATACGTAATTAGACCCAAGCAGTTCCTGAAGGAACAAACACGTTACATTAAGAAGTTGCTCAGATGTCTATGGTTTCTATTCCTGTTACAATGCCATCTACTGCCAAGCATGCACCTATAGCCTCATGGGGTGTTCCCTATGACCGGATGACTGAAGAAAAGAAAATTAGGACCTGGTTTACTGATGGCTCTGCACGTTATATAGGCATCACACAGAAGTTGACAGCTGCAGCATTACAACCCCTTTCTGGGACAACCCTGAAAGATACAGGTGAAGGAAAATCTTCAGAGTGGGCAGAACTTCGGGCAGTACACATGTTATTGCAGTTTGTTTGGAAGAAGAAATGGCCAGATGTATGATTGTTCACTGACTCATGGGCTGTAGCCAATGGATTGGCTGGATGGTCAGGGACATGGAAAGATCACAATTGGAAAATTGGTGAGAAAGATATCTGAGGAAGAAGTATGTGGATAGATCTCTCCAAATGGGCAAAGGATGTGAAGATATTTATGTCCCATGCAAATGCTCACTAAAAGGTGACCATGTGAGGAGGAGTTCAACAATCAAGTGGATAAGATGACCAGTCCTGTGGACAGTCAGCCTCTTTCCCCAGCCATCCATGTCATTGCTCAATGGGCACATGAACATAGTGGCCATGGTGGCCGGGATGGAGGTTATGCTTGGGCTCAGCAACATGGACTTCCACTCACCAAGGCTGTCCTGCCTACAGCTGCTGCTGAATGCCAGATCTGCCAACAGCAGAAACCAACACTGAGCCCCAAATATGGCACCATTCCTCGAGGTGACCAGCCAGCAACCTGGTGGCAGGTTGACTATATTGGACCACTTCCTATATGGAAAGGACCAACCTTTCGTTCTTATTGGAGTAGATACTTATTCTGGTTATGGATTTGCCTTTCCTGCATGTAATGCTTCTGCCAAAACCACAACTCATGGGCTCACAGAATGCCTTATCTATCGTCATGGTATTCCACACAATATTGCTTCTGACCAAGGAACACATTTCATAGTCAGAGAAGTGCAACAGTGGGCCCACGATCATGGAATTCACTAGTCTGACCATGTTCCCCATCATCATTCCAGAGGGGGGAGTGATCCTACCAAGAGCCACAACAAACATTCCATTGAACTAGACTTCCTCCTGGCCATTTTGGGCTTCTAATGTCCTTAAACCAACAGGCTAAGAAAGGAATAACAGTTTTAGGAGGGGTGATAGATCCAGATTACTATGGGGAAATCGGATGGCCTCTCCACAATGGAGGTAAGCAGGATTATGTCTGGAGTGCAGGAGATCCCTTAGGATGTTTCTTAGTACTACCATGTCCTGTGATTAAAGTCAAAGGGAAACTACAGTAGCCTAATCCAAGCAGGATGACAAAGGACACAGACCCATCAGGAGTAAAGGTATGGGTGAATTCTCTAGGAAAAGAGCCAAGATCTGCTGAGGTGCTTGCTGAAGCTGAAGGAAATACAGAATGGGTAGCAGAAGAAGGTAGTTATAAATACCAGCTAAGGCCACGTAACCAGTTGCAGAAATGAGGATTATAACTAATATGAATGCTTCTGTCTTATTTTGTTAAGGATATATTTGTCTTTCTTCCAATTTCTTTAACATCAATTTGTATTCAGACACTAAAAAATGTTCCCAAGGGACATTGCTCCATTGTAAGTTTACAAATGGCTTTGCAATTATATGATGAATGCTTACATCATGTTAGGCATATTCACGACCTTGTTATTGTTTCATGGGTACATGAGATATTATTTGTATCAAGTTGACAAGGGGTGGATTGTAGTGGCTATTCCTGGTTGTCAACTTGACTATATCTGGAATGCACTAATCAAGAATTGGAAGGCTCACCTATGATCCTAACCTGGAGGTACAGAGATACAAGTTTCTGACTTGGATCTTGGAATGGAGATCTTGAAGCATAGTGGCTATGAATTCCAGAAGATTAAGACAAGGAGATCACTGTGTTCAAGGTCATCTGGGACTAAAGGTGCAGTGGCATACACCTTTAATCTGGGCCACACCCTCTGCTGGAGACCTATATATGGACATTGAAAGAAGGAGGATTTACTCTCACTCTTCCTTGACTGTTTGTGGGACTGAGCAACTGCCAGATCCTTGGACTTTCATCCACAGCTGCTGCTGATCATTGTTGGGGAGTTGGACTACAAAGTGTAAGTCATCAGCAAATTCACTAACTATATACAGACTACTAATGTGTTCTGTGACTCTAGAGAACCCTGACTAATACAGATAACTTGGTCAAGGAAGAAATAAAGAAATAAATTAAAGACTTTTTAGAATTTAAGGAAAATGAGGACACATCATACCAAAACTTATGGGACACAATGAAAGCAGTGATAAGAGGGAAACTCATAGCTCTAAGTGCCTCCAAAAAGAAATTGGAAAGAGCTTACACTAGCCACTTGACAACACACCTGAAAGCTCTAGAAAAAAAGAAGCAAATGCACCGAAGAGGAGTAGACAGCAAGAAATAATTAAACTCAGGGCCAAAATCAACCAAATAGAAACAAAAAGAACCATACAAAGAATCAACAAAACCAGGAGTCGGTTCTTTGAGAAAATGAACAAGATAGATAAACCCTTAGCAAGACTAACCAGAGGGCACAGAGGCACTACCCAAATTAATAAAATCAGAAATGAAAAGGCAGACATAACAACAGAAACTGGAAATTCAAAAAATAATCAGATCTTAATACAAGAGCTTATACTCAACAAAACTGGAAAATCTGGATGAAATGGACAATTTTCTAGATATATACCAGGTGCCAATGTTAAAACAGGATCAGATAAACCATATAAATAGTCCTATAAGTTGTGAGGAAATAGAAGCAGTTGTTAACAGTCTCCAAACCAAAAAAAAAAAAAAAAAAGGCTAGAACCAGATGGGTTTAGTGGGGAATTCTATCAGATCTTCAAAGAAGAGCTAATGCGACTACTCTTCAAACTATTCCACAAAACAGAAACTCAAGGAACACTACCCAATTCATTGTATGAAGCCACAATAATGCTTATACCTAAACCAAACAAACACCAAACAAGGAAAGAGAACTTCAAACCAATTTCCCTTATGAACATTGATGCAAAAACTCTCAACAAAATTATGGCCAACCAAATCGAATAATGCATCAAAACAATAATTTACCATGATCAAGTAGGCTTCATCCCAGGGATGCAGGGATGGTTCAATATAAGGAAATCCATCAATGTAATCCACTATATTAACAAACTCAGAAAAAACCACATGGTCATTTCATTAGATGCTCTAAAAGCTTTTGACAAAATTCAGCATCCCTTGATGATAAAAGTCTTGGAGAGATAAGGAATTCAGGGCCCATACCTAAACATAGTAAAAGCAATATATAGCAAACCAGTAACTAACATCACACTAAATGGAGAGAAACTTGAAGCAATCCCACTAAAATCAGGGACCAGACAAGGCTGCCCACTCTCTACCAGTCTATTCAATATAGTACTTGAAGTTCTAGCCAGAGCAATTAGACAACTAAAGGACATCAAAAGTATACAAATTGAAAGGGAAGAAATCAAAGTATCACTATTTGCAGATGATATGATCATATACTTAAGCGACCCCAAAAATTCCGCAAGAGAACTCCTAAAGCTGATAAACGACTTCAGCAAGGTGGCTGGATATAAAATGAACTCAAACCAATCAGTAGCATTCCTCTACTCAAAGAATACATAAGCTGAGAAAGAAATTAGGGAAATGACACCCTTTACAATAGTCACAAATAATATTGCATACCTTGGTATGACATTAACCAAGCAAGTGAGAGATCTGTATGACAAGAACTTCAAGCCACTGAAGAAAGAAATCGTAGATCTCAGAAGATGGAAGGATCGCCCATGTTCATGGATTGGAAGGATTAATATAGTAAAAATGGTCATCTTGCCAAAAGCAATCTACAGATTCAATGCAATCCCCATCAAAATTCCAAATCAATTCTTCATAAAGCTAGAAAGAGCAATCTGCAAATTCATTTCAAATAACAAAAAACCCAGGATAGTGCAAACTATTCTCCAAAAACAACAACAACAACAACAACAACAACAAAAACCTATTCTCCTAACAGGAGGAATCACCATCCCTGACCTCAAGGTCTACTACAGAGCAATAGTGATAAAATCTGTATGGTATTGGTACAGAGACAGGCATGAAGATCAATGGAATAGAATTGAAGACCCAGGTATGAACCCACATACCTATGGTCACTTGATATTTGACAAAGGAGCTAAAAACATCCAGTGGAAAAAAGATAGCATTTTTTAACAAATGGTGCTGGATATACTGGAGGTCAGCATGCAGAAAAATGCAAAGTGACCCATTCTTATCTCCTTGTACAAAGCTCAAGTTCAAGTGGATCAAGGACCTCCATATAAAACCAGATACACTGAAGTTTATAGAGGAGAAAGTGGGGAAGAACCTCAAACAGATGGGCACAGGGAAAAAATTTCTGAATAGAAAACCAATGGCTTATGCTGTAAGAATAAGAATCGACAAGTGGAACATCATATAACTGCAAAGCTTCTGTAAGGGAAAGGACACTGTCAATAGGACAAAACAGCAACCAACAGATTGGGGAAAGATCTTTACCAATCCTACATCTGATAGATGGCTAATATCCAATGTATACAAAGAACTCAAGAAGTTGGACTACAGAGTGTCAAATAACCCTATTAAAATAATGGGGTACAGAGCTAAACAGGGAATTCCTCACCTGAGGAAACTTGAATGGCTATGAAGACCCTAAAGAAGTGTTCAGCATCCTTAGTTATTACAGAAATGCATATCAAAACAACCTTGAGATTCCACCTCACACCAATCAGAATGGCTAAGATGAAAAATTCAGGGGACGTCAGATGCTGGAGAGGATGTGGGGAAAGAGGAACAATTCTCCATTGCTGGTGGGATTGCAAGCTAGTAAAACTGCTCTCGAAATCTGTATGGCAGTTCCTCAGAAAACTGGACATAGTACTACCTGAGAATCCAGCTATACCACTCCTGGGCATATACCCAGAAGATGCTCCAACATGCAATAAGGACATATGTTCCACTACGTTCATAGCAGCCTTATTTATAATAGCCACAATCTGGAAAGAACCCAGATGCCCTTCAACAGAGGA
The DNA here is from genome assembly GCA_036184795.1 of Tokudaia tokunoshimensis. Taxonomy (NCBI): domain Eukaryota; kingdom Metazoa; phylum Chordata; class Mammalia; order Rodentia; family Muridae; genus Tokudaia; species Tokudaia tokunoshimensis. The sequence continues at coordinate 40,082,009 of BTHU01000023.1, forward strand.
ATGATATAGAGATTGTGGTATATATACACATTGGAATACTATTCAGCTATTTAAAACAATGAATTCATGAAATTCTTAGGCAAATGGATGGAACTAGAAAGGGTCATCCTGAGTGAAGTAACTCAAACACAAAAGTACACACATGGTATGTACTCACTGATAAGTGGATGTTAGCCCAAAAGCTCAAAATAAACATGTTACAATTCACAGACCACAGGAAGCACAAGAAGAAGGTAGACCAAAGTGCAGGTGATTTCGTTCCTCTAAGAAAGGGAACAAAATAATCACAGGAACAACTATGGAGACAAAGTGTGGAGCAGAGATTGAAGGAAAGGCCACCCAGAGGGATTCATAGGGATTCATCCTATATACAGTCACCAAACCTTGTAACTAATATGGATGACAAGAAGTGCGTACCAAAAGGAGCCTGTTATGGTTGACTTTTGGGAGGGGCCATGCCAGAGCCTTACAGATACAGAGGTGAATACTAGCAGCCAACTTTTGGACTGAGCATGGGGTTCACAATAGAGGAGTTGAAGAGCACACTGAAGGAACTGGAGGTGGGGGGTTTGCAGCCCCATGGGAAGAATGACAATGTCGGCCAACCAGACAACCCAGGGCTCCCAGGACTAAGCCATCAACCAATGGGTACATGTGGTTCTAGCCAAAAGATTGGCAGAGGAATGTCTTGTCAGGCATCAGTGGGAAGAGAGCTCCTTGATCCTGTGAAGGCTCAATAGAGGCCCCAGTGTGGGGAAATCTAGTGGGGGTCATGGGAATAGGTTAGGTGGAGGAGCATATTCTTGGAGGCAGGGGGTTGAAGGATGGGTTGGGGGTTTCAGGAAGGGGGAAACCGGGAAGGGGTATAACATTTGAAATGTAAATGAAGAATATTTTCAATAAAAAAAGAATTATAAGATCTTCTTGATATCATCGATGTGATTCATCAAACTCACAGAGATTGATTTTATAAGTACTTTTCTTGGGTATTTCCCTTCCCCAATTCATGATGCTGTCTTTACTGATATTGTACAACATTATCGTAGTATGTTTGCCTGAAAGCAATATATACTAAGTTAGAATCTGGAGATCAAAAAGACTGGTACTCAATGTATGATACTTCATACATCCAGTCTCAACACTTGTAATGTTGAAATAGGAAGATTGTCATGATTTTATAAACATCATAGGTTACAGATCCCTATACTCTAAGCCAACCTTGGTTAAGAGTGAGACTTTATCTCAACAACTGTACATAATTGAAGGGGTAATGTGTTTGGAGAGATGATTCAGTTATTTAGAGTTCTGGTTGCTCTTTCAGAATACATGTGTCTTCTTTTAAGCACCCACATGGTAGTTTACACATGTCTTTTCTACCAGTTGTAGGAGGTTCAGAGCCCTTTCCTCATTTCTTTTTTTTTTTTTTTTTTTTTTTTTTTTTTTTTTTTGGTTTTTCGAGACAGGGTTTCTCTGTATAGCCCTGGCTGTTCTGGGACTCGCTCTGTAGACCAGGCTGGCCTCGAACTCAGAAATCTACCTGCCTCTGCCTCCCAAGTGCTGGGATTAAAGGCGTGCGCCACCACCGCCCGGCTCCTTTCCTCATTTCTGTAAGCACTATGTACATGTGGAGATCATGCCCACATGCAGGCAAAATACACATATAAAAGAAAGGTTCATAAATCCTTTTTAAAAATAAGTGGCAGGATAGATTTTTAAATTCTTAAGAAGTTTTTGTTTTCTAAAGGCAAAAATTAGCTGTGAATGATTAACTCTGCCAACTTGAATGTCTGAATTGTATACTTTCTTGAGATAATGAAACACAATCTCTGCTTTCCTTCTACTAGAAATTGCATAAAGATAATCTCATTTAATGAAATTCCAGGATATTTCCTTAGATTATTTCGTGTCCGTAAAATTTATGTTTACTGTAACAGTGGTCACTTCCTGCTATGCCCCTTCTTAACCCTCTGTGAACTCTGTGTGTGTCTGTCTGTGTGTGTGTGTGTGTTTGTGTGTGTGTGTGTGTGTGTGTGTGTGAGAGAGAGAGAGAGAGAGAGAGAGAGAGAGAGAGAGAGAGAGAGAGAGAGAGAGAGAGAGAGGAGAACAGTTAATTCTGTCAGCATTGTCATGACTGCATTTTTCCAAAGACAGACAATCCTTGTTGTTGTTGTTTTTTTTTTTTTTTTCAGGTCTACCACTAATAACAGTCCTGGGTACACTGCTGGTTCCCTTCATGTTCTTTCCTTACTGAAGAGAAGGCTATGTGTGAAAGCACCCTAAGGATGTTGCAAGAACTATGCCTGAAATCAAAGCTGTCTTAATACTGAGCTGAGATGCATCCTCTACTTTCAGATATCCCTATGATTTTTATGTGCTAAGGAAATATTCTTTATCTGAGGCAATGCTCCTTTACTTTTTTGTTTTTTTTTTTTAATTTTACTAATCATTCTATTCATTTACATGTCAAATGATATCCCACTTCCCGGTTACCCCACCATGAGCTCCCCATACCACAACCTTCCTCTCCTCCCTCACTTTTGCCTCTATGAGGGTGCTCCCCCACCCAAACACCATCTCCCACCCCACCCCTCTGCATCCCCGTAGCTGGGGTATCAAACCTCCACAGGACCAAGGGCCTCCCCTCTCAATGATGTTAGACAAGTCATTCTCTGCTACCTATGTATCTGGAGCCAAGGATCACTCCCTGTACATTCCTTGGTGATTTAGTGCCTGGGATCACTAGGCTGTCCAGCAAGCTGATGTTATTTTTCATATGGGGTTGCAATCACCCTCCGTTCCTCCAGTTCTTCTGCTAGCTTTCCCACCAGAGTGATGATTGGCTCCACGTATACACATTTGCATTGGTCCATTGCAGGCTGAACCTCCCAAGGAGCAGTCATAGCAGGTTCTTCTCAGCAAATAAATCTTGATGACAGTAACAGTGTCAGGATTAGAGTCTGCAGACATGATGGATCCTCAGGTGGGCAGTGCCCGGATGATCCTTCCTTCAGGTTCTGCTCCATTGTTTTCTCCCTGTTCTTCCTTTGGATAAGAACATTCCTGGTTTAAAAACTTGAGATGGGTATGTGGTCCCATCACTCGACAGGAACTGTGCCTATCTACTGGAAGTAGTCTCTACAGGGTCTATCTCCCCTTATCTGCTAAAATCACCCCTGTTGGTTCGTGGGAGACTCTTGTTTCTCTAGTCTCTGGGACCTTCCAGTGGATATCCCCAGTTCCTCATCCCCCCACCTGCTACACACTTTTATTTGATTACCCAACCCTCTGTACCTCTCTCCAGTCCCCTCCAGTACCTGATACTGATTATTTATTTCCTCCCCCTCTTCTCTCCCTTCCATGTCCTCTCCCTCTAACTCCTGTGATCATCCTGTTCCCCCCACAATGCAGGACTAAAGTATCTACAACCTGGTCTTCCTTCCTCCTAAGTTCCATATGGTCAGTGGGTTGTATCATGGGCATTGTGAGTTTTTGGGCTCACTCCACTTATCAGCGACTACATACCATGTGTATTTTTTTGTGACTCTGTTAGCTCACTCAGGAAGATATTTTCTAGTTTCATCCATTTGCCTGTGAATTTTATGAAGTTATTGTTTATATACTTGAGTATATAAACAATATATACTGTTTATATACCCAATGTATAAATGAACCACAATTTCTCTATCCATTCCTTTGTTGAGGGACATCCGGGGTCTTTCTAGCATCTGGCTATTATACATAAGACTGCTATAAACATAGTGGAGCATGTGTCCTTGTTATATGTTGGAGTATCTTTTTGGGTATATGTCTAGTAAAGGTATAGCTGGGTCTTCAGCTAAAACTATTTCTAATTTTCTCAGGATCTTCCAGATTGATATTCAAAGTTGTTTTACCAGCTTGCCATCCCACCAGCAATGGAGGAGTGTCCCACTTTCTCTACATCCTCTCCAGCATCTGCTGTCACCTGCATTTTTTATCTTAGCTATGCTGATTGGTATGAGGTGGAATCTCAAGGTCATTTTGATTTTCATTCCTCTGATGACTAAGGATGTTGAACATTTCTTTAAGTGCTTCTTGGCCATTCGATATTCCTCAGTTGAGAATTCTGTTTAGCTCTATTCTCCATTTTTAATAGGGTTATTTGTTTGCTGGACTCTAACTTCTTTTTTTTTTTTAATTTAATTTAATTTTATTTTTTTAATTTACATTCCAAATCACTTCCCCTTTCCCGTTTCCTCCCTCCCCGAAAGTCCCATAAGCCCCCTTCCCTCCCTCTTTTCTCCGTTTAACCCCCTCTCATTACTCTGTCCTGGCGTTCCCCTACATCCAGTCTTTCCAGGACCAGGGGTCTCTCCTTCCATCTTTTTAGAAATCTATTGATATGCTGATTGTGTCTAGGGTATTCTGAGATTCTGGGTCAATATCCCCTTATCAGTGACTTCATACCATGTGTGATCTTTTGTGATTGGGTTACCTCACTAAGGATGATATTTTCAAGTTCTGACCATTTGCCTAGGAATTTCGTGAATTCATTGTTTTTAATTGCAGAGTAGTATTCCATTGTGTAAATATACCACATCTTCTGAATCCATTCCTCCATTGAGGGACATCTGGGTTCTTTCCAGCTTCTGGCTATTATAAGTAAGGCTGCTATGAATATAGTGGAGCATGTGTCCTTATTGCATGCAGGTAAAGTCTCTGGGTATATGCCCAGGAGTGGTATAGCCGGATCCTCCGGAAGTGTCATGCCCAGTTTTCTGAGGAGCCGCCAGACTGCTTTCCAGAGTGGTTGTACCAGCCTGCAATTCCACCAGCAGTGGAGGAGTGTTCCTCTTTCTCCACATCCTCGCCAACAACTGCTGTCTCCTGTGTTTTTGATCTTAGCCATCCTGACTGGTGTGAGATGGAATCTCAGGGTTGTTTTGATTTGCATTTCCCTAATGACTAAGGATGATGAACATCTCTTTAGGTACTTCTCAGCCATTAGATATTCTTCAGGTGAGAACTCTTTGTGGAGCTCTGTACCCCATTTTTTAATAGGGTTACTTGCCTCTCTGGAGTTTAACTTCTTGAGTTCTTTGTATATCTTGGATATTAGCCCTCTGTCGGATGTAAGGTTGGTAAAGATCATTTCCCAGTTAGTTGGTTGCCGCTTTGTCTTTTTGACGGTGTCTTTTGCCTTGCAAAAACTTTGTAATTTAATGAGGTCCCATTTGTCTATTCTTGATCTTAGAGTATAAGCTATTGGAGTTCTGTTCAGGAAATTCTCCCCTGTGCCCATATGTTCAAGGTTCTTCCCTAGTTTCCCTTCTATTAGTTTCAGTGTGTCTGGTTTTATGTGGAGATCTTTGATCCACTTAGAATTGAGCTTAGTGCAAGGAGATAAGGATGGGTCAATTTGCATTCTTCTGCATGTTGACCTCCAGCTGAGCCAGCACCATTTGTTGAAAAGGCTATCTTTTTTCCACTGGATGGTTTTAGCTCCTTTGTCAAAGATCAAGTGACCATAGGAGTGTGGATTCATTTCTGGGTCTTCAATTCTGTTCCATTGATCTACATGTCTGTTACTGTACCAATACCATGCAGTTTTTAACACTATTGCTCTGTAGTACAGCTTGAGGTCCGGGATACTGATTCCCCCAGAGGTTCTTTTACTCTTGAGAATAGTTTTAGCTATTCTGGGTTTTCTGTTATTCCAGATGAATTTTTGAATTGCTCTTTCTAACTCTATGAAGAATTGAGTTGGGATTTTGATGGGGATTGCATTGAATCTGTGTATTACTTTTGGTAAGATGCTCATTTTTACTATATTAATCCTGCCAATCCATGAGCATGGCAGATTTTTCCATCTTCCGAGGTCTTCTTCAATTTCTTTCTTCAGAGACTTGAAGTTCTTGTCATACAGATCTTTGACTTGTTTGGTTAGCGTCACGCCAAGATACTTAATATGGTTTGTGGCTATCGTAAAGGGTATTATTTCTCTTACTTCTTTCTCAGCCTGCTTATCCTTTGAGTATAGGAAGGCTTCTGACTTGCTTGAGTTGATTTTATATCCGGCCACTTTGCTGAAGTCGTTTATCAGCTGTAGGAGTTCTCTGGTGGAGTTCTTTGGGTCGCTTATGTATACTATCATATCGTCTGCAAATAGTGATAGTTTGACTTCTTCCTTTCCAATTTGTATCCCTTTGACCTCTTTTTGTTGTCTAATTGCTCTAGCTAGAACTTCAAGTACTATATTGAAAAGATATGGAGAGAGAGGGCAGCCTTGTCTAGTCCCTGATTTTAGTGGGATTGCTTCAAGTTTCTCTCCGTTTAGATTGATGCTGGCTACTGGTTTGCTGTAAATTGCTTTTACTATGTTTAGATATGGGCCTTGAATTCCTGATCTTTCCAAGACCTTTAGCATGAAAGGATGCTGAATTTTGTCAAATGCTTTCTCAGCATCTAATGAGATGACCATGTGGTTTTTTTCTTTGAGATTGTTTATGTAGTGGATTACATTGATGGATTTCCTTATATTGAACCATCCCTGCATCCCTGGGATGAAGCCTACTTGATCGTGGTGACTGATCGTTTTGATGTGTTCTTGGATTCGGTTGGCAAGAATTTTATTGAGTATTTTTGCATCGATATTCATAAGAGAGATTGGCCTGAGATTCTCTTTCTTTGTCGGATCTTTGTGTGCTTTTGGTATTAGTGTAATTGTGGCTTCATATAACGAGTTGGGTAGTGTTCCTTCTGTTTCTATTTTGTGGAACAGTTTGAAGAGTATTGGTGTTAGGTCTTCTTTGAAGGTCTGATAGAATTCTGCACTAAAACCATCTGGACCTGTGCTTTTTTTGGTTGGAAGACTTCCAATGACAACTTCTATTTCTTCAGGGGTTATAGGACGGTTTAGATGGTCTATTTGATCCTGATTTAATTTTGGTACTTGGTATCTGTCAAGGAAATTGTCCATTTCCTCAAGATTTTCTAGTTGTGTTGAATACAGGTTTTTGTAGTAGGATCTGATGATTTTTTGAATTTCCTCAGTTTCTGTTGTTATCTCTCCCTTTTCGTTTCTGATTTTATTAATTTGGATACTATCTCTGTGCCCTCTGGTTAGTCTGGCTAAGGGCTTATCTATCTTGTTGATTTTCTCAAAGAACCAACTCCTCGTTTTGTTGATTCTTTGTATGGTTTTATTTGTTTCTACTTGATTGATTTCAGCCCTGAGTTTGATGATTTCCTGCCTTCTACTCCTCTTTGGTGTATTTGCTTCTTTTTGTTCCAGGGCTTTCAGGTGTGCCATTAAGCTGTTAGTGTATGCTGTCTCCCGTTTCTTTTTGGCGGCACTCAGGGCTATGAATTTTCCTCTTAGCACTGCTTTCATTGTGTCCCATAAGTTAGGGTATGTTGTGCCTTCATTTTCATTAACTTTCAAAAAGTCTTTGATTTCTTTCTTTATTTCCACCTTGACCAAGTTATCATTGAGTAGAGCATTGTTCAGCCTCCATGTGTACGTGGGTTTTCTTTTGTTTTTGTTGCCATTGAAGACCACCCTTATTCCATAGTGATCTGATAGGAGGCATGGGATTATTTCTATCTTCTTGTATCTTTAACTTCTTGAGTTCTTTGTATATATTGGATATTAGCCCTCTCTCAGATGTAGGATTGCTAAAGATATATTCACAATCTGTCGGTTGCCATTTTGTCCTATTGACAGTTTTTTTTGCTGTACAGAAGCTTTGCAATTTTATGAGGTCGCATTTATGAATTCTTGACCTTAGAGCATAAGCCATTTGTGTTCTATTCAAGAATGTCTCCTGTGCCCATTTGTTCTAGGCTCTTCCCTACTTTCTCCAATATTAGTTTCAGTGTATCTGGTTTTTGTGGAGGTCTTTGATGCACTTGGACTTGAGCATTGACAAAGTACCTAAAACCATCCAGTCGAAAAAAAAGACAAAATTTTCAACAAATGGTGCTGCTCGACTTGCTTTCAGTGTATAGAAGAATGAAAATTGATCTGTTCTTATCTCCTTGTACAAAGCTCAATGCTCCTTTAATGGTGCCATCCTGCAGTATGGAAGATAAGTTCCTTCATTTCAAAGGACTCCATTATTAAGCATGTAAGAGAGAATACAGAGTGTACTAATAATTGTTTTGTTTTTGATTACATGTGATAATGGAGTTGCAATTCAAACTAAACCTTTGTATCAAAGAAATCAGCAGAATTAATCAGTTTTTTTTTTGGTTGGTCGTTTATAGTTTTGAGACAAAAGCTTATCATATAGCCCAATCTGCTCTGAACTCTTAATTCTAAATCTTTACTCACTTATTTGTAGGGATGTATAGACCTGCACTACTATGCCAATGAGATAATTCATCTCAATTACTAATTCAATCACTAACTGTTTACTAAGTATCCAGCATATATATATAAATTCATAAAACTTTGTGTGTTCTGGGAGAGTTCAATCAAGGAGCAGTCAAGCAGCTAGATATAAGTAAAACTACATGAAAGCAATTATATAACATTCTAAGACAGAGAACAGTTGGTGATAAATATTATAATAAATTTAACATGCAGAAAATTGAATCTCCTCATTTTTCTCTATATTGATCTGTTGTTTGCCTAACTATTAATCTGCCTTTTTATGTTTGAGAGTAGTGAGTAATATATAACTTATCAGCACATGCATACAAATACACACACACACACACACACACATACACACATGCACATATATGAGTATAAGTACATAAAGTTCAAGGGCTGCGTTTAGTGAAATTATTTCTATACCTTATATGTTTGTTTCTTTCCTTTAAGATTAGATCCTGCTTACATTTCTTTGTACAGATATCTTTGTGTAGATATTAACCATAAAGTTTTACTGATTGATGTACACATGTTCTTTTAAAGGCATTAATATTTCTTTCTAAATATCTATGATAGCATGCTCAAGTATTATTCCCTCCTATGTTGGTAAGCACTTTATGGATGAATTCCCATTAGTGACAAAGGCCCTATGAGATATATACTCTTTTTATATTTTTACGGTTTTTTTTTATTTACATTCAAAATCATTTCCCCTTTCCGGTTTCCTCCCTCCCCAAAAGTCCCATAAGGCCCCTTCCCTCCCTCTTTTCCCCATTCAACCCCCTCTCGCTTCTCTGTCCTGGCATTCCCCTACATCCAGTCTTTCCAGGACCAGGGGTCTCTCATTCCATCTTCCTGGAAATCTATTGATATGTGAATTATGTCTAGGGTATTCCAAGATTCTGGGTTAATATCCCCTTATCAGTGACTGCATACCATGTGTGTTCTTTTGTGATTGGGTTACCTCACTAAGGATGATATTTTCAAGTTCTGACCATTTGCCTAAGAATTTCGTGAATTCATTGTTTTTAATTGCAGAGTAGTATTCCATTGTGAAAATATACCACATCTTCGGAATCCATTCCTCCATTGAGGGACATCTGGGTTCTTTCCAGCTTCTGGCTATTATAAACAAGGCTGCTATGAACATAGTGGAGCATGTGTCCTTATTGCATGCAGGGAAAGCCTCTGGGTATATGCCCAGGAGTGGTATAGCTGGATCCTCCGGGAGTGTCATGCCCAGTTTTCTGAGGAACAGCCAGACTGCTATCCAGAGTGGTTGTACCAGCTTGCAATCCCACCAGCAGTGGAGGAGTGTTCCTCTTTCGCCACATCCTCGCCAAAAACTGCTGTCTCCTGTGTTTTTGATCTTAGCCATTCTGACTGGTGTGAGATGGAATGTCAGGGTTGTTTTAATTTGCATTTCCCTAATGACTAAGGATGATGAACATCTCTTTAGGTGCTTCTGATCCATTAGATATTCTTCAGGTGAGAACTCTTTGTTTAGCTCTGTACCCCATTTTTTAATAGGGTTACTTGCCTCTCTGGAGTTTAACTTCTTGAGTTCTTTGTATATATTGGATATTAGCCCTCTGTTGGATGTAGGGTTGGTAAAGATCATTTCCCAGTTAGTTGGTTGCCGCTTTGTCTTTTTGACAGTGTCTTTTGCCTTGCAAAAACTTTGGAATTTAATGAGGTCCCATTTGTCAATTCTTGATCTTAGAGCATAAGCTATTGGATTTCTATTCAGGAAATTCTCCCTTGTGCCCATATGTTCAAGGTTCTTCCCTAGTTTCCTTCTTATAAGATACAGGTGAAGATCCAGGAACAGCTAAGTGGAGCCATTGTGGTGTTTTTATAACAATTCTCACTCTCTGGAGGGAAAGGCAAAACAGATGGTGTCTCTTCAGGAAACAATTCTTCCCACATGAAAGAAGTTGTTGATGGCAGGAGCCCATACAGAAAGTCGAGCCTTATACCACAGGGAGACATTTCTTCCAGCTGCTGAGGTTGCACAGAAGGTCTTTTTTCCCAAACATAAGTGCAAAGGTGGAAAGATCTCATGTGACAAAATTTGATGCTATGGTTCACTCTCTAATAGCAGACACAATGAGATTATACATTCACACATGCTTAGGGAAAGTTCAGATAATGGTGTGAGAAAGGAGTAAGCTATGGTTGGACTTTACTTATATTCTCATTCACATTCTGATTTCAAACTCCAGGTTCCCCATGTAGCTGCTAGTAATTGTAATATCTTATCAGATAATGTGAAGTAAACAAAGTTGAAGGATACAGACACTTTTTGTCTTGGATGCTCTTTAATAGTGCTTTCTCTTTCCTCTCAACACATTCCATTGTGTTTCAGAGATGTCCACATAATCTCTCTTAATTGTATTACCAATGTCTTACTCTACATTTGTGAAGTTTTATATATTCCTTCTTGTTTCACCGTATTAGAAAAATATGTTGGGCTGGAGAGATGGTTAGGTGGTTAAGAGCACCTACTATTCTTCCAGAGGTTCTGAGTTCAATTCCCAGCAACCACACCATGGCTCTCAATCATCTGTAATAGGATATGATGCCCTATTTGAGTGTGTTTGTATACAACTACAGTGTACTCATATATATATATGAGTACACTGTATATATATATATATATATATATATATATATATATATATATGAGTACACTGTAGTTGTATATATACTCATATATATTAGTACACACATATATGTGTATTTATATGTATATATGCATATATACATATATATATGAGTTATTATTATATTATATATAATATTTAAAAAAGAAAAAATAAAATATTGGGCCACATCTGCAAATCATGAAGTTATTTCTGATGAAGTAGTTTGAGGACATTCATTGTATACAGATGACCACACATCACTGAACAAAAGTACATCACATTCCAGACTGCACAAAATTTTAAGTATTGTGTTAGTGGTATGGAATTAGATCCAAATTCTATATCTTTCTTTGTCATAAAAGTAGAGTTCATTTGCTCAAATGTAATAAATACCAATTAAACCAGTACCTTTCAAAGTACCTTTTGAAATTTTATCATAATCCCTTAACATCCTTGTCAATGTAGAGATTGTAGCTTCCCCCTAATTAAACTCTTGTATTTGCTTAGAATCTCACAAAGGAGGATTCAAAAGCTTTTGGACATACAAAAGTTCAAGACACTTTTCTACCAAAGAGGCTCTTGTGCTAAGGCTCAGGACCATCTCTAACTACATATTATAAACTTCCCAACCAATTCAAGGGCAAGAATTAATCATGAAGTTTCTTGAATTCATTTTCCATGAATTCTGATCCCGTGATTTTTGTGCTTGTAGAAAAAAATATTGAACACAGACATCTCAATTTTTTTTAATTTTTTATTGGATATGTTATGTATTTACATTTCAAATATTATCCCCTTTCCCAGTTTCCTCTCTGCAAACCCTCTATCCCATCCCTTCCACCTGCTTCTATGAGGGGGCTCCCCAACCCACCCATCTACTCCCACCTCACCACTCTAGCATTCCCCTACATTGGGGAATCATTGAACCTTCACAAGACCAAGGGCCTTTCCTCCCATTGATGCCAGACAATGCCATCATCTGCTACATATGCAACTAGAGCCATGGGTCCCTCCATGTGTATTTTTTGGTTGGTAGTATAGTCCCTGGGAGCTCTGGGGTTGCTGGTTAGTTTATATTGTTCTTCCTATGGGATTTCAAACCCCTTTGGCTCCTTCTGTACTTTCTCTAACTCTTCCATTGGGGTCCCCATGCTCAGTCCAATAGTTGTCTGTGAGCATCCACTTCTGTATTTTTCGGACTCTGGTAGAACCTCTCATGAGACAGATATAACAGGCTCCCATCAGCAAGCACTTCTTGGCATACAATGTAATGTCTGAGCTTGGTGTCTGTATGTGAGATGTATCCCCAGTTGGGGCAGTCTCTGGTCGGCCTTTTCTTTAGTCTCTGCTCCACATTTTGTCCCCGTATTTCCTTTAGACAAAAGTCATTCTGGGATAAAATTTTGGAGATGAGTGGGTGGCCCTATTCTCCAAAAAAGGGCCCTTGCCTCGCCTCTGGATATGGTCTCCAAAGATTATCCCTCCCCTTTGTTGGACATTTCTACTAATCTCATCCCTGGTAGATCCTGGGGGACACTTGCTTTCCTGGCATCTGGGACTTGCTGGTGGCTACTCCCAGTGCCCCATCCCCCATTGCAGCACACCTCTGTTCAAATCCATGCCAATGATATGACCTTTGTGCTCTACTCAGGGAAGCCTATTCATGACACTTCATTCTTTATTCTTCTGCCCATTTAGTAAATAAAGGAAATCTAAATGCTATATGATTTCAGTATTTTCTTTTAAAACGTCATTCTACATACATAGTTGATGTTTGCAACATCATAGTATGTAATATAGATAGCTGAGTGTAGGAATCCCTGGAGAATTCCGCTGTGACTAGTTTTGTGGGAGAGAATCTGTGATTTAGCATAGTAAATGAGATGGTGACTTGGGTGATTTGAGTTATCCGGTGTATATTTGGCCCTTTTTGTTCATTCATTCTCTGTTTCTGGTGGATATATCTTTAGAGTCCAGTGAGATTAAGGGTTATTTCATTATAGAATTCATTCTCATTTATACTTATCACCCTGATTATTGTAAAACTAAATCATTTCATCTTCCAGAGTTAATTTTGTGAGTCCACTACATATCAGCCATGTGATCCTGATAATAAATCAATGAATAGTTTCCCATTACTAGCCCAGTTTATAGTATTCTGAGGGGTTAGAAGGTATTTGGACCTAATTTAGACTACTATGTGTAATTTTGAGCACTCGCATCACTATCTCTGGAGTCTATCTTTAGTTTTTTCTATTCAGTGCATAAAATACCAACTTGTAATATCCACTATTTCTTCCTAATTTCTGTTTTTCTTCTTTCACTGTAAGTACAATCACAGAATATAGCAAGTTGGTTTAATAAATGAGAGTGAGAGCCACATTTCAGAATTATCATACCACTAATGTCTTTAAAGTGACCTGTACCAGGCTTATTTTTTCACCTTGCTACAGAATTTTGATAAAAGCTCCCAATTTAGTGTTATTATATGAATATTATTTTACAATATTTGAATAGAGTATAATAAATATGTCTTTCCATTTTTATTAGTATGGCACAATAAGTTTTGAAATTATATTTCTGGAATAAATTTGTAAAAAATGTATAGGATTTAACACAAGTTAAAAAGGATTTAGAAAATGTAAAAAAAGGAAACCCAAAAGGAATGTGATTGGAAGATAACATTTCCAAATATAAATCTATGAATACTTAAAGTATTCAACATGATGTGCTCTGTGTGTATGTGTGTGTGTGTGTGTGTGTGTGTGTGTGTGTGTTCATGTATATGCATATGGCAGGTCAGAAGATAAACTTAGATAAGCTAGACTCAAAATGCCAAACATTACATTTTCTGATATACACATATTCCAGATTGAGAAGATAAGAAAGTAGGATACCTATGTTGGAAAAGGAAGGAGATCTGAGGAAGAGGCTAGTAGGAAAAGAATGGTTAATGAGTGTTGAATATGATCAAAGTATATCATCTACATACATGAAAATATCAGAACAAAATCCATTCTTTTGTGAAACATATGCTATAAATGTCATAAATTATCAAAATGTTTAAAAATTAAAATTAATAAGAAATTTAGAAGATGGGATAGGCTCTTCCTTCCAACCCACAACTCTGCCCAGCGCAGAGTTAAAGCTGCAGACCCCCTCCCAGAGACAGCTTGACTCCAAAGTGCTTCTATACAACCAGGTTCACAGGTGAACCACACCCCTTCCTCCAATTCCTGGCCTAACTGAAACCCCTATGGGGCCCAGAGGAGGTGGCCTCTATCTGTCCTGCCCTAACAGAGACACATCTTCCTTCAGACCCACAAATCAGCCATGAGCACAGCTTGTGCTCCAGACACCCTCCTATACCCAGATACCTCTTGACTACACCCAGAGACTTCTTGAATCCTAGGTGCTCCAACACAATCAGGTTCATAGACTCACAGGAGGGACAGGATCCAGTAAGAGACAGCAAGTCCAATTAACTCCTGAGATAACCAAATGGTGAGAGGCAAGCACAAGAATACATGCAACAGAAACCATTGTTAATTGCCACTATCAGAACCCAGCTTTCCCACCACAGTAAGTCTTGGATTCCTTAACAATCCTGAAAAGCAAGACTCTGACCTAAAGTCTCATCTCATAAAGATGATAGAAGACCTGAACAAGGACATAAATAACTCCCTTAAAGAAATACAGGTAGAAGCCTTAAGGAAGAGACAAATAAATTATGAAATATAAAAAAATCCACAAATGGATGAAGTAAAAGACTGTCTGGCATCTAAATATGGAAATAGAAGAAGTAAAGAAATCACAAAGGGAGGGAACCCAGAAGATGGAAAACCTAGGAAAGATATCAGGAGTTACAGATGTAAGCATCACCAACAGAATCCAAGGTGTAGAAGATAATATAGAAGATATTGACAAAATGGTCAAAGAAAATACAAAGCGCAAAATGCTCCTAATGTAAAACCCCCAGGAAAAGATCTGAAGTGGGGAAAGGGAACATTTTTCTACTCTAAGCAAGGAAAAGCAAAAATTCTTCTAAGGGGAAAAATTCTTCTCACTCCTCTTTGTCCTCAGTATTTATGCATCTTTTAGAATAGATGATCACATGTTAAAAAGTTCATGACAAGTTCACACACACACACACACAAAAAAAAACAAATCATAAATTGAAATAGAAGTTTATAATAGAGAATGTTTACATGAATAACCATTAGGAGTAATTATCTGGCTAAACATCCATAACCTTCAGCTTCACAGGTTCACTGAAGGTTTAAAACCATATCTAAGTTATTAGTGAAAGTTTGTGTAGGTAATCCCAGTCAATATTTTATCTTCTGTCCTAGCACCTATAATAAATTGTTAGTTCCTTTTGTATGACGTTTGGTTAATTGTTTTACAATCTTTTGGAATGTGTTCTAAGTAGGAGAAAGTCTGGTTATTTTGTAGGAGCAATAACTGGAGACACATGGAAGATTGACAGAGTTCTTATTGTAGATTTGACTATCAGAGAAGGACCTAATAGCATTCCCACTATAAAATATCTTAGTAATCACTGATATAATTTTAGGAATTCTTACAGGATCATCATTAAGACTTAAGAATTCATCTATATGTCTATATAACATCACCATATGATAGTACATCTTCATAGATCTGAAGAGATCTGCTCAAAAGTGGTGAACTCATACCTAGTTATTGTTAAATATGTTTAATAATAACAAGAAAAACATATTAATAGTTGGAATCTTTCCTAAAATTAGTTCTCTTATTGCCTTGTATTATTAGAGTGAATCTGACACAGATTATATTATTATCCGAGGAAGACCATCTCAGGAAGATCACCTGTTAGTTCTATTATGGCCCCTGACAAATTAATTCCACAATAAAAAGACAGGCTAACAGACTGGATACATAAACAGGATCCAGCATTTTGCTGCATATAGGAAACATACATCAGTAAAAAGACAGACACTACCTCAGAGTAAAAGGCTGGAAAAAATTTTACCAAGCAAATGTTTCCAAGAAAAAAGATAGAGTAGCCATTCTAATATCCAATAAAATAAACTTTCAATCAAAAGTTATCAAAACAGATGGGGAAGGACACTTCTTACACATCAAAAGAAAAATCCACGAAGATGAACTCTCAATTCTGAGTGTCTACACCCCAAATGTAAGGGCATCCACATTTGTAAAAGAAATGTTATTAAAGCTCAAAGCACACATTGCATGTCACACAATAATAGTTGGATGCTTCAACAGCCCACTCTCACCAATGGGCAGATGATGGGAACAGACACTAAACAAAGACACTGAAACTAACAAAAGTAATGAATCCAATGAATTTAACAGATATCTACAGAACATATCACCCTTAAAAAAGAATATACCTTCTTCTCAGCACCTCATGGTACCTTCTCCAAAACTGACCATATAATCGGACACAAAACAAGCCTCAAAAGATAATTAAAAAAAAAAAAAAAGACTGAAACAATTATATAAATTCTATCAGATCACCACAGACCAAAACTGGTCTTCAACAGTAAATAAATAAATAAATAAATAAATAAATAAACAACAACAAAATCAAAAATCAACCACAACAGAAAGCTCAAATACTCATGGAAACTGAATAGCTCTCTACACAATGATAACTTGGGCAGGGAAGAAATAAAAAAGAAATTAAAGACTTTCTAGAATTTAATGAACATGAAGACATAGCATACCCAAATTTATGGAACACAATGAAAGTAGAGCTTAGAGGAAAATTCATAGTACTGAGTACTTTCATAAACAAATTGGAGAAATCCTACACTGGCAGCTTAACAGTACATATGAAAGCTCTACAACAGAAAGAAACAAGAACAAGAGGAGTAGACAGAAGGCAAAAATCAGAATGAGAGCTGAAATCAACCATTTATACACAAAGAGAACTATACACAGAATCATTAAAACTAAGAGATGATTCGATGAGAAATTCGACAAGATAAATAAACCATGACCCAAGCTAACTAGAGAGCACAGAGAAAGAATCCACATTAACAAAATCAGAAATGAAAATGGAGACATAACAACAGATATTGAGGAAATTCAAAACAATTATTAGATCCTACTACAAAAGTTTATACTCAACAAAACTGGAAAATCTGGATGAAACGGATGATTTTCTAGACAGATACCAGTTACCAAAATTAAACGGGACCAGATAAATTATCTAAACAGTCCCATAAACTCTAATAAATTAGAAGCAGTCATTAAAATCGCCCAACCAAAAGAAAAGCTCAGGGCCACATGATTTTCGTGCTGAATTCTATCACACTTTCAAAAAGACTTGATACCAATACTTCTCAAACTATTTTACAAAATAGAAACAGAAATAATCCTACTTAATTCATTCTATGAAGCCATGGTTACACTGATACCTAAGCCACACAAAGACCCAACAAAGAAAGAAAACTTCAGGCCAATTTAACTAATGTATATTAATGCAAAAATACTCAATAAAATTCTCTCGAACTGAATCCAAGAACATGGGTGGGTCGGTGGGTGGGTGGGTGAGAGAGTACCCTCATAGAGGCAAAGGGGCGAGGGGGTATCACTGGGGGAATTTGTGGAGGGGAGACACAAAAGGGGGATAACTTTTAAAATGTAAACAAATAAGATAATAAATAAATAAGAGATGAGAGATATAGAAATGAGAGTTTAGAGGTACCAAGACCTGGGAGAGTATCTGAATTCTTCCAAACAATGATTATCTGACCCTAAGTACTCCAAATAATAGAAAAATTCTCCTATTTTTCCAGTAATGCTTTGATATAAATATATAAATCCTTAACCACCAATGGTTTTTTCCAGCTTAAGTGAAGATAAAATTAAACTTATAAAAAGTAGTAATGTGGAAGAAATACATAAGTTGTAAGCTTGTTGCTGTGAGTTGGGCATTGAGTACCAATACAGTCCTGAGGCAAGACTCTAAAAGAATTTAAAAGCAGACACAGTGGGGAAATCTGAAGACAATTAGAACATAGAGAGAAAGCATGCTTGGAGGAGTAATTGGGTGAACTCTGTTATCATGGCAGCTGCCTGGAGGAATGAGTTTAAAAGTGCAAGGAGTTAGAAATTTGTACTGCAGGAAAAGAAAACAAAAGTCTGGAAGGTGTCTATGACATATGAGCCTTTTGGCACTTAGCTCATTATAAAGACATTGAATCCCCTTATGTCCTTTTGTCTTGAGGCCTGCCATTCTTCTATATACCTTTAGGAAATCTTGTTTACAATGCAAATCAGGCCTTCTCTTCAAGACTGGAATTTTGTTGTTTACATAAAAGGAAGCTCCTGACCTCTTGACAGAGAAAGAATTCAGTGTTTGCACTGACCCTGGTCTCTTCCATTTGCTTTACATAATGCTATCAGCAAAAGCCAGCTTATGAATGTTTCTGGCACACGTATTTATATATCCCAAGTAGTGTCCAGAAAGCAGATGACTACAGTGGCCTTTGTTAATTCATTTGCCTCTTCCCTACTGTTCATTCTCATTGTTAATTGGCACCTAATATACAGCTAATGTTAGCCATTAGCACCATTTTTACTATGCATAAAATAACAAATTCCCTATTCTAGATTAAACTGGATGACTAAACACACAAACAAAAATATCAGAATAAAGAAGCAAAAACTATGTGAATCATAGTTTTATTCTGGACTGTAAATTAAATTGTATTTATCTGTTTTTTATGTCATTTGGATACTAGTTCAATAGTTGAGTAAATTTTTAATTGTCTCAAAGCAGCATTTCTCACCCAGACCTCAAAAAAATATTTTAATCACTACTCTGTGTCCTTGAGTAGCAACATTCCTAACGATTTCACAGAAAAGTCACTAATATTTCAGAACTTCATGGAGCATTTAGAGCTTGAGTTAGCAAAAAAATATTACCAAATTCAAATCTCATGTCCAGTTTGAAAGCATTGTTTATGCCAGTACTTAGGGACAAAAAGCAGTTATGGAATTGTTCGTATCAAAACAGAAAATATGTTTTAGTGCAACAAAGTATTCTTGAATTTATTACTCAATAAGAGTAAAAACAAAAACCATAATCCCACGGAATTTTCTGTATTTTTCTTCTTTAACATGGTGATAATGTGAAATATGGGCATTATTTATTTTAAAAATTATTTCAAATGAGATAGAACTCAGTCTTCTACAAGTTCCCATCAGTGTAAATTGCTCAAAATTTGAAATCTAATAAATGTTTAAGTCTATTTCATCTTTGAAAACATTGATATATAATTCATATTCATGAGTAAGAAATATTTTAAAACAAGTAATTTTTTTTATGAAGACAGTTTTTCTACTGAAAAGGCTTGTCTTGATGCAAGAAACATGCAACTGGGTGGTCAAGAGATATATCAGATTAAAAAATCTGAAAAAGTCCCCATTTTTATTTCAAAGTAAAATTTCATCAACACTTGTCAAACTATAAATTATTTAGTTGTGTCTAAAATTTAAATTAAATTAAGTAAAAACTTCACATTAAGAAATCAAAAGAATTCCCCAGTTTTGGTTTAATTGAAAAAGAAAATATTGCCCTTCCAGCCGCCATCTGCACCAGGGAACCAGGCAGCTCCAAAGCCTACTGTGCTTAGCTTACCAGGAGAGAATGATTTCCTAACAGCAATTTCACTTCTGAGTGCCAAGGTGAGATCTCCACCTTCTCTCTAGAGGGGTACAGCTAGGAGGGCACAGGGCATATGAGCAGTGGAGGAGCTGGGACAGGAATCTTCCCTTCCGGCCACCATTTGCAGCAGGGAACCAGACAGCTCCACAGCCTTCTGTGCACAGAACCCGCCAGAAGAGAGTTGGTCTCCCAGGAGTACAGACACAGGTTTATAGGCCCATAGGAGGGGCAAGCTCCAGCCAGAGACAACAAGACCAAGTAACACCAGAGATAACCAGATGACTAAAGGCAAGTGCAAGAAACCTACCAACAGAAACCAAGGCTACTTGGCAACATCAGAGCCCAGTTCTCCCACCATAGCAAGTCCCGGACACTCCAACACACCGGAAAAGCCAGAGATGGATTTAAAGCCTCATCTCACAATGCTGTTAGAGGACACTAAGAAGGATATAAATAACTCCCTTAAAGAAATACAGGAGAGCATGGGTTAAATGATAAAAGCCCTTAAAGAGGAAACATAAAAATCCCTGAAAGAAATACAGGGGAGCATGGAGCATGGGTGAACAGGTAGAGACCCTTAACGAGGAAACACAAAAATTCCTTAAAGAATTACAAGAGAATACACACACACACACACACACACACACACACACACACACATGCACACGCACACACACACACACACACACACACACCAAAAAAAAAAAAAAAAAACGAGTGAAGGAACTGAAAAAAATTATCCAGGATCCAAAAACGGAAGTAGAAACACTAAAGAAATCACAAAGTGAGACATCTCTGGAGATAGAAAATCTTGGAAAGAATTCAGGAGTCATAGAATACAAGAGACAGACGAATGAATCTCAGGGGCTGAAGATACCATAGAAAACATTGACTTAACAGTTAAAGAAAATGCAATATGCAAAAAGCTCCTGACCCAAAACATCCAGGACACAATGAGAAGACCAAACCTAGGGATTATAGGTATAGAAGAGTGTGAAGATTTACAACTTCAAAGGCCAGTAAATATCTTTAACAAAACTGTAGAAGAAAACTTTCCTAACCTAAAGAAAGAGATGTCCATGAACATACAAGAAGCCTACAGAATTCCAAACAGACTGGACCAGACCAGAAAGTCCTCCCAGCACATAATAATCAAAACACCAAATGCACTAAACAAAGAAAGAATATTAAAAGCAGTAAGGGAAAAAGATCAAGTAACGTATAAAGGCAGGTATATAAGAATTACACCAGACTTCTCACCTGAGATGATGAGGGCCAGACGATACTGGGCAGATCTCATACAGACCCTCAGAGAACACAAATGCCAGCCTAGACTACTATACCCAGCAAAACTCTCAATCACCATAGATGGAGAAACCAAGATATTCCATGATAAAACCAAATTTACACATTATCTTTCCACAATTTCAGCCCTACAAAGGATAATAGATGGAAAACGCCAACACGAAGAGGGAAAATATACCCTAGAAAAAGCAAGAAAGTAATCTTTTTCCAACAAACCCAAAAGAAAGTAACCACTCAAATATAAAAAGAACATCAAAAGTAACAGGAAGCAACAATCAGAATTCCTTAATATAACATAAATGGACTCAATTCCCCAACAAAAAAGCAGTCTAACAGATATATTTTTCATGTAAATCTTCAATTTTCTCAGAAAATATTTGTGACTCCTCTTTCAATTTACTGATATTTTTTGTTTAACATTTTAGCTATTATTTTCCATGATAATCTTTTTTTTTCTATATTTTTTCTATTTACATCCCAAATGATTTCCCCTTTCCCGTTTCCTCCCTCCCCGAAAGTCCCATAAGCTCCCTTCCCATCCCCTGTTCCCCATTCAACCCCCTCTTACTTCTCTTTCCTTGTATTACTTTACATCCAGTCTTTCCAGGACCAGGGGTCTCTCCTTCCATCTTCTTGGAAATCTATTGATATGTGAATTGTGTCTTAGGTATTCCAAGATTCTGGGTTAATATTCCCTTATCAGTGACTGCATACCATGTGTGTTTTTTGTGACTGGGTTACCTCACTAAGGATGATATTTTCAAGTTCTGACCATTTGCCTAAGAATTTCGTGAATTCATTGTTTTTAATTGCAGAGTAGTATTTCATTGTGTAAATATACCACATCTTCTGAATCTATTCCTCCATTGAGGGACATCTGGGTTCTTTCCAGCTTCTGGCTATTGTAAATAAGGCTGCTATGAGCATAGAGGAGCATGTGTCCTTATTCCATACAGGGAAAGCCTCTGGGTATATGCCCAGGAGTGGTATAACAGGATCCTCATGGAGTGTCATGCCCAGTTTTCTGAGGAACCGCCAGACTGCTTTCCAGAGTGGTTGTACCAGCTTACAATCCCATGAGTAGTGGAGGAGTGTTCCTCTTTCTCCACAACCTCGCCAACAACTGCTGTCTCTTATGTTTTTGATATTAGCAATTATGACTGGTATGAGGTGGAATCTTAGGGTTGTTTTGATTTGCATTTCTCTAAAGACTACGGATGTTGAACATTTTTTAGGTGCTTCTCAGCCATTAGATATTCTTAAGGTGAGAACTCTTTGTTTAGCTTTGTATCCCATTTTTTAATAGGGTTACTTGGCTCTCTGGAGTCTAACTTGATGAGTTCTTTGTATATATTGGATATTAGCCCTCTTTCGGATATAGGGTTGGTAACAATCATTTCCCAGTTAGTTGGTTGCCGCTTTATCTTTTTGACAGTGTCCTTTGCCTTACAAAAACTTTGTAATTTAATGAGGTCCCATTTGTCAATTCTTGATCTTAGAGCATAAACTATTGGTGTTCTGTTCAGGAAATTCTCTGCTGTGCCCATATGTTCAAGGTTCTTCCCTGGTTTCCTTTCTATTAGTTTCAGTGTGTCTGGTTTTATGTGGAGGTCCTTCATCCACTTGGAATTGAGCTTAGTGCAAGGAGATAAGAATGAGTCAATTTGCATTCTTCTGCATGTTGACCTCCAGTTGAGCCAGCACCATTTGTTGAAAAGGCTATCTTTTTTCCACTGGATGGTTTTAGCTACTTTGTCAAAGATCAAGTGACCATAGGAGTGTGGATTCAGCTTCCATGTGTATGTGGGCTTTCTGTTGTTTTTGTTCTTACTGAAGACTACCCTTATTCCATAGTGATCTGATAGGAGGCATGGGATTAGTTCAATCTTCTTATATCTGTTGAGGTCTGTTTTGTGACCAATTATATGGTCGATTTTGGAGAAGGTACCATGAGCTTCTGAGAAGAAGGTATATTATTTTGCTTTAGGATGAAATGTTCTATATATATACCTGTTAGTTCCATTTGGTCCAAGGCTTCAATTAGTTTCACTGTGTCCCTGTTTAGTTTCTGCTTTCCTGAACGATCTATTTCAGAGTGCGGGTTGTTGAAGTCACACACTATTATTGTGTGAGGTGCGATGTGTGCTTTGAGCTTTAGTAAATTTTCTTTTATGAATGAGGGTGTCCTTGCATTTGGAGCATAGATTTTCAGAATTGAGAGTTTTTCTTGGTGGATTTTTCCTTTGACCAGTATGTAGTGTCCTTCTGTATCTTTTTTGATGACTTGAGGTTGAACGTCAATTTTATCTGATACTAGGATGGCTATTCTGGCTCATTTACTAGGACCAATCTTGTTTGTAAGATTGTTTTCCAGCCTTTTACTCTGAGGTAGTGTTTGTCTTTGACACTGAGGTGTGTTTCCTGCACGCAGCAAAATGCTGGGTCCTGTGTGAGTATCCAGTCTGTGTTTCCTCCTCATGGGCTTCCATCTGTTGATCCATCATCTCCTGCATTTCTTTAAGCAGTTCTTGTGTTTCCTTTGTAAGGGCATCTATCCGTTGATTCATTTCTTTGAGCAATTTTTGTGTTGTCTCCTTATGGGCTTCCATCAGTTGATCCATATTCTTCTGCATTTCTTTAAGTGATTTTTGTGTTTCCTTTGTAAGGGCTTCTACCCATTGATTCATATTCTCCTGTATTTCTTTATGAGATTTATTTACGTCCTTCTTGAAATCCTCTAATAGCATCATGAGAAGTGATTTTAAATCCAGATTTTGCCTTTCTGGTGTGATGGGGTATCCAGGACTTGCTGCTGTCAGAGCGTTGGGTTCTGATGGTGCCATATTGCCTCTGTTAGTAACGTTCCTATGTTTGCCTTTTGCCATCTGGTTCTCTCTGGTGTTAGTTGATCCTGCTGTCACTGGTTGTTGGTTGGACCTCCTGTGAGCCTGCAAGACAATTTCTGCACCTCCCCCCTGGTTTACCGGGATTCCCCTGGCACTGATTGCTGAGGGGCTGCCCTGCTCCTGAGTGTCTTTGGAGTCCTGATGTGCCTTGCCCCATGTGATGTTATAATGCGTAATTCCCTTCACATTTGAAGGCCCAGCGTAGTCATACCCTGGAGCAGAGGTCACCAAGGGGAATCTGGTGCACTCTCTCCCTGTGCGGGTGTGCTATCTCCCAGTGAGGGTCCCTCTGCAGGGCAGATGTCCCACAGCAGAGCTGACATGTAGGCGACCACAGACCTGCCCAGCTCTTGGGTTCAGGGAGTACACAAGTTGGCCAAGTCCCAAGAGAAGTTATGCTTGGTTATCCCTGTGCCTGGAGGTTCCAAATGCTCTGTTGCCGGATATAAGTTGGCACAGTGCACTGTTGGTCATGATGTTTTATCACAGCAATAGCTCCATGATAATTTTAATCTTATCTTTTCTATATATTTCTTCAATTTTATCAGAAATATCTTCCACGTAAATCTTCAATTTTTTCAGATTTTGTAGATGCTTGTCTTAAATAATTTGGTATGTACTAGAAAATGTAAATGGACCATCGATTTAGACGAAGCAATGTTTCTGAGGTATTATATCAAGATATAAGTTCTTCCATGTAATATAAATTTAGTGTGTCATAGTCCTAAGTGTAAATATAAAACACGTTTTGACTGTTACATTTGAAAGAGGTTGTTTAGAATATAAGAATTCTGATCATTGTGTTTAAAACTCTTATCTCTTTCATTGTAAGCATGACACATGAATTAGAAGCAGCAAGTTATCTCTAGAGGTAGGGATTTGTAGAACTAATGTGATTTTTATTACATTAAAATTAAGTTGCAAATGTTACTTCTGAATTTTTCATGTATTTAAAGATTTCTTGTCATATCTTGGAAAAAATTGGATGAATTAGTTTCATTTTTTTATATTAGCTTCATTTTATAATCTTTACTTTAAAAATAAAAATGTATCATATGATTTGTACCAGGAGTGGGGTTACATCTGTTTATAAAGCTCGTTTGTATATTTTAATTTTTGGACCACACTGTAGCTAATTATTCTGTTTAACCTTAAGGTAATTAAAAACTATAAAATAAATATCTCAATTATATTATCAATAAAGAGAACTGAAAATATTTTTAAAATAAGAAATTGCCTTCTATGTCTGTTATAGAATCCACAAAATATTAAAAGTAATTTTTTATCCTTGAAAAAAGGAGTCTCCACTCCAGTTATTGTGGGGCCCACATGGAGACTGAGCTGCACATTTGTTGCATATATGCTGTAAGCCTCATTCTAGCCCATGTGTGATCTCTCATTGGTGGCTCAGTTTCTGAGAATGCCCAGAGGTCCAGTTTAGTTGACTGTGTCTATTTTTCTATGGGGTTCCAATCTCCTTCAAGGCCTTCCACCCCCTCCCCCCATACTCTTGCATAAGAGTCACTGACCTCCTTGCACTATTTGGCTGTGATTATCTGCATCTGTTTCATACAGCTGTTGGATAGAGTCTCCCAGAGACAATTATGCTAGACTCTTATCTACAAGGATAACAGAGTATGTATTAATAATGTCAGGCACTGGTTCTTGTCCATGGGTTTTAGGATGGGGCAGTTATTGGTTGGTAATTCCTTCAGTCTCTGCTGCATCTTTGTTCATACATTACTTTTAGGCATGACAAATTTGGGAGAAAGCTGTTATGGGTGGGTTGCTGTACTTATCCCTCAATGGGGAGTCCTGCCTGGCTACAGGAGTGTCCTCTTCAGGTTATATATCCCCACTGTTGGGCATTTCAGGTAAGGTCACCCACATTGACTCCCGAGTGCCTCCCCAATCTCAGACCTTAGGACTTCCTAAAGATAACCCATCACATGCAGATGAAGATTTACTTCATTTCCTCACCCTCTGGATCTCTTTCTTGTGTCCCCACTACTGCTCCCCCCATTCTCCTCTACCTCCTTTCTCCCCACCCAGTTTCCTCCCTTCATCTGCCTCCTATGTTTTGCTCTCCGTTTTACGTATGATTCAACATCCCCACTTGGGCCTTCCTTCATGTTTAACTCCTTTGCATCTGTGGGGTGCATCATGGGTATTCTGTGTTTTATGGCTAATATTCACTTATTATTGAGTACATAACGTGCAAGTCCTCTTGAGTATGGGTGAGTACATTTTTTTCAGGTACTCTGGGTTACCTCATTCAGAATGAAATTTTCCAGTGCCATCCATTTACCTGAAAAATTCATAATGTCATTGTTTTTAATGTCTGAATAGTATTTTGGGTAAATGAACCACATTTTCTGTTTCCATTATTCAGTTAAGGGATACTCTGGGTTTATTTCCAGTTTCTGGATATTATGAATAAAGCTGATATGAACATAGTAGAGAATGTGACCTAGTGATATGGTAAAACATTATTTTGGGTATATGCTGAGGAATGATATAGCTGGGTCTTCCATTTTCTAAGAAATTGCAAAATTGATTTTCAGAGAGGTTGTACAAATTTGCAATCCTAACATCAATGGAGTAGTGTTCCCCTTTCTCTAAATCTAGCCATCATGTACATTGACTTGAGTTTTGATCATGGCCATTCTGATAGGTGTAAGGTAGAATCTCAGTGTCCTTTGGATTTCCATTTCTCTGATGACTCAGAATGTTTAGCATTTCTTTTTTATTATTTTATTTATTTACATTCCAAATGTTTCCCCTTTCCTGGTCTCCTCTCCGTGAGTTCTTCACTGCCTTCCCTCTCCCTTTTATTTCTGAGAGGGTCCTTCCCCTCCTTATTCTACTTGTTTTCTGCTTTCTTGGGGCATTAAGTTTCTATAGGATTAAGCACATCCTTTCCCACTGATGCCAGACACAGCAGTCCTCTTCTACAAATGTAGCTGGGGCCACAGACAAGCTCATATATGCTTTTTGGTGTGCCATTTCGTCTCTGGGAGCTCTGAGGGGTCCTGATTAGTTGATATGGTGGTTCTTCCTATGAAGTTGCATCCCCTTCAGCTGCTTCAGTCCTTCCCCTAACTCTTCCATAGGAATCTTTGACCTCAATACAATGGCTGGCTGTCAGTATCTGCATTTGTCTCAGACAGCTGGTGGTTGATCCTCAGAGAGGAGAGCCATTCTAGGCTCCTGTCTGCCAGCACAGCCTGCCATCAGTAATAGTGTCAGTGATTGGTGTCTTCACATGGATTGGATTCCATGTTGGAACAATATCTGGATGTTGGTTAATTTGGTTTCTGCTCCATTTTTTTAGTCCCTGCATTTCCATAAGGCAAGAACAATTCCTGGTCAAAAAGTTTGAAGATGGGTGGGTGGCTCCATGCCTTAAGTGAGGGTCATGTCTATCTATTAGAGGTGGTCTCTTTAGGTTCCATTTCCACAGTATTGGGCATTTCAGTTAAGGTTATCCCCATTGCGTCCTGGATCCTCTAACATCTCTGGAGTCTGAAACTTCTAGAGGTTACCCTGATCTGTACTCCATACTGCTCCTATTTCTATTCATTCTCCTGGCTGTCTGGTCTCTCCTGTCCCTCATACCTGATCCTGTCCCTTGTTCCCTTACCCTATCCTTCACCACCCATGTACCTCCCCCATGCTTCCTGTGATTATTTTGATCCCCCTTCTAAGTAGGATTGAAGTATCAACACTTGGACCCTCTTTCCTGTTAAGTTTCATATGGTCTGTGAGTTGTATCATGGGTATTCTGAACTTTTTTGGCTCATATCCACTTACCAGTGAGTTCATATTATATATGTCCATTTGGGTCCATGTTACCTCACTTATGATATTTTCTAGTTCTATTAATTTGGCTAAAAATTCTATGATGTCTTTCTTTTAAATAGCTGAATAGTATTCCATTGCATAAATGAACCACATATTCTGTATTCATTCTTCAACTGAGGGACATTTGGATTGTTTCCTGCTTTTGGGTATTATGAATGAGGCTGCTATGAACATAGTGAAATGGTAGAGAATCTGTTGAATATATGCCCAGGACTGTTATAGGTGAGTCTTCAAATAGAACTATTTCTAATTTTTTGAGAAACCGCCAGATTGATTTCCAAAGTGGTTGTACCAGCTTGCACTCCCATAGCCAATAGATACATGTTCCTCTTACTCTACATCCTTGCCAGCATGTGCTATCCATAGAGTTTTTGATCTTAGTCATTCTGATTGATATAAGGTGGAAGCTCATGGTCTTTTTGATATGTATTTCCCTGATGACTAAGGAAGTTAAAAGTTTCTTTAGTGCTCCTCATCTATTCAAGACTCTTCAGTTGAGAATTGTCTATGTAGCTCTGTACTCCATTTTTTTTAATTGGATTGTTTGGTTTTCTGGAGTCTAACTTATTGAGTTCTTTGTATAGTTCAGATATTAGCCCTCTATAGGATGTAGGGTTAGTAAAGATATTTTCCCAATTTTTAGGGTGCCATGTTGTTTTATTGATAGTGACCCTTGCCTTACAGAAGTTCTTCAGTTTCATGATGTCCCATTTTTCAATTGTTGGTCTTAGAGCCTGAGCCATTGGTTATATGTTCAGGAAAATTTCCCCTGTGCCAATGTGTTTGAGGCTATTTCCCCTTCCTCTTTTATTAGATTGAGTGTATCAGGTTTTATGTTGAGGTCCTTGATCCACTTGTACTTGGAGAAATACAGATCTAATTTTAATCTTCCCAAGCAACTAAGCAGATCTTGGTGGCATGCCCTGCTTTACTCCTTTCTGTGAATCTCCACAGTTCCTCCAACTTGTAGCCCATCTCTACCACTGTCAGCTCTAATACCAAGAATCGCATTCCATCCAGAGCCTCTGGTGGTCACACCTGGCAGGATCTCAGAAGCACTCTCTACCAGGCAATGAACAGCCATCGTGTTATTCTCTGAGCCAGAGAGTATAAAGGAACCAAAAGATTGAATACCCACCCAACAAAGACAAGACAAGAAACCAACATATAGAATTATAATTACTCTCATTCCAAACCCAGATGCCCAGATGCCAGAGATAAAACACAATAACATCCAGGACAATGTGTCTCTACTCAAACACAGAAACCCTACTACAATAGGCTCTGAAAAATTCAGCAGAGCTGAAGCGCAAGACACAGATCATAAAACAACCTATATTACTTTATGACAATGTTAAACATCCTTGAGGAAGAAAAAAACCATTAAATATATCTAAGAAATAATGGAATGAAATAAAAGAAAGAGCTCATGTTTGCAAGTGGAAATAGAATCAATAAAGAAAACACAAACTGATGGAAATTTGGAAAGGAAAAATTTAGGAACTAATGCAGGAACCTCAGAGCCAAGACTCAAACAAAGAACAAGAGCTGGAGAGATGACTCAGTGGTTAAGAGCACCAACTGCTCTTTCAGAGGTCCTGAGTTCAATTCCCAGCAACCACATAGTGGCTCACAACCATCTGTAATGGGATCTGATGCACTCTTCTGGTGCGTCTGAAGACAGCTACAGTGTACTTATATAAATAAAATAAAGAAATCTTAAAAAAAAGAAAGTACAAGAGATGGAAGAGAGAAATTAGGCATTGAAGATACAATAGAAGAAATAAATATATTGATCAAAGAAAATGTTATATCTAAAAATTCCTGGCACAAAACATCTAGGAAATCTGTGACACTATGAAAATAATAAATCTAAGAATAATAGGAATAAAGGAAGCAGAAGAAAGTCAGAGGTCAAAAGAACAGAAACTTTTTTTAACAAAATCATAGAAGAAAATATCTCTAACCTAAAGAAGTAGCTGGCTGGCTACCAAAGTTCAAAAAGACACATAAAACACCAAATAGAGAAGACCAGGAAGGAAAGTAACATAGGCCATAATAAACAAAGACCTAAAGGTACACAAAATGGCAAATTATTAAAAGTTACAAAGGAAATAGGCTAAGTCACTTATAAAGGCATTCCTACTAGAATTGCACCTGACTTCTCAACAGAGACTCTTAAATACAAGAAGGGCTTGTACAGATTGTACAGACTCTAAGAGACCATAGACACCATTTCAGACTATTGTACATAGCAAAACATTCAATTAACATAGAAGGAGAAAATAAGACATTCCATAATTAAAAAAAATTAACCAATATTTATATACAAATCTATTTCAACAGACAGTGTAAAAGTAAAGATTTATACCTGAAGAGACTAAGGATACCCAAGGAGTCACAAGGAAGAAATGATTTCAGGCAAGCAAATCAAAAGAAGAGGGAAAACATCCTATACCACCACAACAAAATAATAAGAATTAGGAAACACTACTTGATAAAGTTTAACATCAATGGTCTTAATGCCCAAATAAAAAAGACTAACAGAATATGTGTGAAAATAATAACTATCCTTCTGCTGCATCCAAGGTTACATCAGGGTAAAAGAATAGAAAAATAAATTCCAAACAGATAGAAAGAAGAAGCCAACTTTTTTAGCAATTTTAGTATCTGAAAAAACAGACTGCAAATCAAAATTAATCAGAAAATATGGAGAAAGACACATAGTCATGAAAGAAAAAAATCCTCCAGAGGATACAAATAACAAGTTGACTAAGAATGAAATCATTGAAAAATACTTTTCACAGTAGCCTAAATTAACATAAAATATCTTTGAGCAACTACTAACAAATCAGGTGAAAGAAAAGGAATGGGATAGAGGGAGGCACAGCTAAAATTAAGGGTCATTTGAGGAGAAGTATGGAAAACTAATAAAGTAGAAGTTCCCTATAATAAATAACTATATGAGATAATGTAAACAAAGTCATCAAATACCAGTGGAGACAGATCCCCAACTGAACATCTCTTGTCATCAAATCAAACTTTCTTTACTAGGATTAGGTTTCAGATAATTGAGCTTTTGGTCAAAGTAGTCTGCATGAATCTGTAGCAGATGAGGCCCTGGAAGTGTAAGGATAATTGTAGTCTCATATTCATTTATAACACTGAAGCTATCTCCAATTGATAGCCTCTTGAGAATGAAACCCTAGTTTCTTTTAACAGAGCTTCACTGGTGAAACCAACCACTCTTAAGGGTAGGCTCCATGGCCAGCAGTAAATAGAAAACAGAATGGACACAACAGCATCTTAGGAGGAGATACTTTGTCTCATAATGCTACATTACAGTATATTTTGTAGTTTGTTTTGTTATTTTGTTATATTTTGTTTATTTCCTGCCTTAAAAATCTTTTACATATACATTGTGGTTTCTGGTTTTGAATTCTATGAAACTTCTAAATGTGTAAATGTGTGTATATCTCCATCTATATGTTTTGTCTGTGCTTTCTTTGACTCTTTTTCTGATCATAGATTAATGTCTCACTCAGTCAATATCAGATGAGTTGCTGCCTGCAATAGATGGGAAAAATGCAGAGACCCACAATCAGACAGTATGCAGAGAGTGAAATACCTTAGAACTCTTAGCATGAAATGGTATGCCTACATTAAATCCCTCTCTTTGGGACTCAGGAAACCTTATAGAAGTGACTGAAAGACTGGCATAGTTCATGGAAACAGTGCCTTCTAGACACAACAGGAATAACATAAATACTATTTCCAGAGACTGTGATAGCATATATTGTACAGGTCCAAGCCAGATGGGGTCCCAGTGCTGAGAGTGAAAGTATACAAGCACCCTCAACTCTAAGGCAGAAGTTACTTCCAAATGACAACAACTCACAAAGGAAAAATTTTTCTGCAATGGAGTCTCACTTCAGATATAAACTACATTTAAGGAAAGTCACATGCTCAGCTTAAATAACCAATACAAAACAAAATGATATTTTTGAAAATGTTTTGTATCATAATTATTGAACTTTTTTATTATGTATTTTGATTTGGTGCTTTTTAGGCTTTTGTGTAAGTGTTCATGTTTATGTGGCTCTCATGCTTTGCCCTTCCTAGTTTGTTTGCTTTGTTTGGTTCTGATTTATTTTTTTATTAGCTTGTGCTAAAATATTATCTCTGTCAAAATAATTAGTTGATAGCATAGATTTTTTTCAATATATTTATATTTGTGGTTTTTATGATGTATGTAAAGACACTAAAACAATCTAATATTAACCAATAATTTGAAAAATGTATATGTAAGATTTTGAAACTAATTTCCTCAAGAAACACATTTAGCTCTTACATTTTTTAAATGCCACCTTTATTTCCTCAGATGATGGGATGAGATGAGAACTGTATCTACACTGTATGAATACATGGCTTCTACTGAGCTCAGAGCTTTTCTAACTATTCCTGTCTTAAGCCTGTAAGCTTCTAGCCTCCATACAATTTAATGTTCTATAAGTCTGGACCTTGAAGGCTTCAGCTTCCAGGCTCTATGTGCTAACCTAGGCCTAGCATACTTCAGCCTGCAAGACTTACTGCTGAATAAGCTTACCCTTTATAGCACTTTCTGAACTCTGTCTGATTCAACTAAGCTGCTCTGGTTCAGACTCCTCTCTAAGCTGCCTGACTCAGATTGACTCCTTTTGTCTTGTGACCGAATTGCCTTGCTTGAAAAAATTGCCTCTGAACACCACCACCTGAACTGTTCTGACTTCATTAACTAAACAGAACTGAATGAAACTACAAGAAGACAACTGAACTCAAATGCATTCAGATGAACTGCAAAGAACACAATTGGATTCAACTGAACTGCACCACACTCAACTGAAATCTCCCTCCACTGCTATTTATCCTTTCTTTTTTGTCTGTCCTTGTGAGAGTTGGACACACCCTATCTCTGATTCATTTTGTTAAATCTTTCTCTGATTCATCACTTTGTCTTCCCCTCAATTAGACATCATTATTCAGGATTAAAGGTGTGCCTTTGCATGTCTGTATTCTAGCCAGAGGGATTAAAGTTGTCTCTGTATTCTAGCCAGATCAAAAAGACCTACATCTTGGAATATGATCCCTTGCTAGGCTAACCATTTTACTAGACTAAAATTCCTCAACAACCTACTTCTTTAAATATATTTTGTTCATGATTGTTAAAGCTTTAATAAAACATTAAAAGCAGTATCATATAATGTCATAAGCCACCATAGGACAAGGTAATCACTATCAGATGACCATCCTGAGCTGTCTGCCTTAGATTAACACCTACAATGGAACTCCTGTAGGTAGTGCCCAAGAGAAAATCATTTTAGGAGAGATCCTTGTTATTAATATGCTTTTACTATTGTTATTAAATGTATTAACAATCAGTAGGTATTAGCCACACTTTTGAGCAGATTGCTGCAGATTTATGAAGATGTACTATCTTGTAGTGATGCTATATAGACAAATAGATGACTTCTTTATTCTTTATGATGATCCTATAAGAATTCCTAAAATTATATCAGTATTTATTAAGATCTTTTATACTGGGACTGCTATTAGGTCTCTTCTGATAGTAGATAGTCAATACTGCAATGAGCACTCTGTCTCCAACAGGGTCACCAGTTAGCTGCTTCTAAATAGTAACTAGATTTTCTACCACTCAGAATACATTCCACGAGGTTGGAAAACCATTAACCAAAGGTCATAAAAGGGGAACTAATGATTTATGATTTATTATAGGTGCTAAGACAGAAGATAAAATATTGACTGGGGTTACTATAAAAAACTTCACTAATAATTTAGTTGTATGTTTTTTTTAACTTTCAATGAACTTGTGGAGCTTTGACAGATGATGAATATTTAGCCAGAAAATTGCTTCTAATAGATATGTGTATAAACATTCACTGTTGTAAACTTCTTATTTGATTTATGATTTGAATTTGTGTAAACTTGTGATGAACTTTTACCATGTGATCATGTATTCTGAAAGATGTATAACTACAGAGGACAAAGAGAAAAGTGCAAGAAAAATTTTTTCCTGCCCTGCTTAGGATTTTTCTGTGTTTCCCCTTTTTCTTAGAGAGCGTCCATAGGAAATTTTTTACAACTTCATAATAAAGGTTATAATCACCTTTCAAAGTGTCCCTTTTTCTTCCTGTGACTTCTACTAGCAGGCTGAAACTTAGAGCTGCGCAGTTCCTGCTGAGATAGAACAAAGGCCACATTACTTAATCCCCTGCTGTTAGGCTACAGGTGTCAATCTTCTAAGCTAGCAGCTTTTTACCTACAGAAAGAGCAAGAAAGATTTTAGAACTTTTTAGGAGTTATCATCAGCATTTCAGTATAGTTAAAGAGCTAGAAAGTCTGGAGACCATAGGTCTCTAAAGCAAAACCAGACAGAGTCCTACCCTGTGTCTCATCTCAACCCACTCCAGGTCAGGAGGCTCTCAGCAAAATAAAATTAAAAAATGTAGTATTTGTAAACAATAATAAAATCAATTTAACAAGATGGTTCACATAATCCTATATATTCTTTATACCCTGACTTCTCAGGTTTTGTATGTGATAAAACATTTCAAGCACATATAATTATTATTCTCTGTGTTCCCCACTGCTAAAGTTCACTGGAGGCTTTTTAGAGTTAGCTCTTTTTTTAAAACTTTCAATGGGCCATAATACAAGTGAATATGACATTGGGTGTGAGCTTTGAATACCCAACATACTTCTGATACCTTTTGGAAGCATTAAGTCAGGTTAGGCAACCTTTGTTTTTTTTCATTGCAGTGAGACATTAGTTGTATTGCCTAAACATATTGATAAGGGAGAAGGAAATCTTGGAAATGGATGATGGTTATGTATATTTGAATTAGATGACTATTCGAATGAGACCTCTAGTTTCTCCCCTCTTTACATATCACACAAAGGGAAAAACAGCATGGAAAAATGGAAGTAAAGATCAGAGCTGTTTCATATTCAAGTCAGTAGAATTTAATGTACCAATTAATGCCAGCACTTGATAAAAGATAAAATAATGAGGATAAATATGAAACTATAAAGAATATCATGAGTGGACATAGGCCAATATGACCATGGAAAACAGAAATTATTCTTCCTTTAACTACAGGAAAATATTTATGCTTCAAATATAATGAACAATTTTCTTCCTAATTTTAGTTCTTCATTATTTATGTATGACATATTTTTCTTCATAGTTTTATTATTCCTTTATATTATGTAAATAGTGGTACAGAAGAGGGAAGAATACTAAACCAATCTTGATTATACGTTAAGATGAAATCTGTACTTTATTAAACTGGACATTTTCAAGTAGGTAGATAAAGTCAGTAACCCATCAATTTCTTTTCTCCTTTGTTTTATTTTTAAAGATTTGTTTTGTTTTTAATTATGATATATGTGGGAATGGAATGAGCATACTATTGAATATGCTCACAGAGTTCAGAAACACACATCAGATACCCTAGAATTGGAGTTATAAACAGTTTTCCAGATCAGATTGGCATGTGGCCATGACTGTGAGTCACTTTCTTAATTGCTTGTTGACATTAGAGAACCTATACATTGTGGGCTGTGCCATCCCTGGGCAGAGTAGTCTGAGCTTTACATGAAAGTTAATTAAATGAGACTATGAGAGAAAGTCCATAAGAGTCATTCATCCATGGCTCTGCTTCAAGCTCAAAATTGAGTTCATTGATTTGGTTTCTCTTAATGAAACCAGCCCTGGAGTGGTGGATATATGGAATTTCATTCCCTTGGAGAAAACTGATTTTACCATTCCAAGCAGTTATAAATGGCAGATCAGAAGCTAAACTTTACCTTAATGAACTGGTTTCAACCTATAAGTAGTGACTTCTTTGGGGGGTGAACCACCTTTTCACAAGGAACTCTGAAGACTATAGGATAACACAGATATTCATATTAATATGCATAACAGTACCAGAATTACAGCTGTGAAGTAGCAATGAGAATAACTGTATATTTGGAGGCAACCACAGCATGGAAAAACACATTAAAGTGTCATAGCCTTAGGAAGGTTGAGAACCACAGACTTAGTAGCTCAGTTTTTATTCATTCATTCATTTTTTAATATAACAATCTAATGTATAATAAGATTTAAAAATTGCCACATGTGAGTTCGACAAAACTAACAGAAGGAAAAAGACACAAGAGAAGTCCCAAGATTCAGACACCCACACATTCACACTCTCAGAAATCTTATAGAAACACTAATCTGGAAGCCATAATATAAACACAGAGGGCCTGTTGAGACCCGTGCAAACCTAGTACACGCATGCCACTAAAGTGTATGTGATTTAATACGAACTTTGCTTGTGTTGAGTTAGTAAACCTAGTTTTCAAGCTGTCCTACATCTACTCTGTCTCTCTCTCTCTCTCTCTCTCTCTCTCTCTCTCTCTCTATATATATATATATATATATATATATATATATATATACACATATATTTTATTTACATTCAAAATCAGTTCCCCTTTCCCGTTTCCTCCCTCCTCGAAAGTCCCATAAGCTCCCTTCCTTCCCCCTTTTCCCCATTCAACCCCCTCTCGCTTCTCTGTCTCAGCATTCCCCTACATCCAGTCTTTCCAGGACCAGGGGTCTCTCCTTCCATCTTCTTGGAAATCTATTGATATGCATATTGTGTCTAGGGTATTCTGAGATTCTGGGTTAATATCCCTTTATCAGTGACTGCATACTAT
Organism: Tokudaia tokunoshimensis; assembly: GCA_036184795.1. Lineage (NCBI taxonomy): Eukaryota > Metazoa > Chordata > Mammalia > Rodentia > Muridae > Tokudaia > Tokudaia tokunoshimensis. The sequence continues at coordinate 40,118,540 of BTHU01000023.1, forward strand.
GTGTGTTCTTTTGTGATTGGGTTACCTCACTAAGGATGATATTTTCAAGTTCTGACCATTTGCCTAGGAATTTCGTGAATTCATTGTTTTTAATTGCAGAGTAGTATTCCATTGTGTAAATATACAACATCTTCTGAATCCATTCCTCCGTTGAGGGACATCTGGGTTCTTTCCAGCTTCTGGCTATTATAAATAAGGCTGCTATGAACATAGTGGAGCATGTGTCCTTATTGCATGCAGGTAAAGCCTCTGGGTATATGCCCAGGAGTGGTATAGCCGGATCCTCCGGGAGTGTCATGCCCAGTTTTCTGAGGAACCGCCAGAGTGCTTTCCAGAGTGGTTGTACCAGCTTGCAATCTCACCAGCAGTGGAGGAGTGTTCCTTTTTCTCCACATCCTTGCCAACAACTGCTGTCTCATCTGTTTTTGATCTTAGCCATTCTGACTGGTGTGAGATGGAATCTCAGGGTTGTTTTGATTTGCATTTCCCTAATGACTAAGGATGATGAACATCTCTTTAGGTGCTTCTGAGCCGTTAAATATTCTTCAGGTGAGAACTCTTTGTTTAGCTCTTTACCCCATTTTTTGCTGGCTCAGCTGGAGGTCAATATGCAGAAGAATGCAAATTGACTCATTCTTATCTCCTTGTACTAAGCTCAATTCCAAGTGGATGAAGGACCTCCACATAAAACCAGACACACTGAAACTAATAGAAAGGAAACTAGGGAAGAACCTTGAACATATGGGCACAGGGGAGAATTTCCTGCATAGAACTCCTATAGCTTATGCTCTAAGATCAAGAATTGACAAATGGGACCTCATTAAATTACAAAGTTTTTGCAAGGCAAAAGACACTGTCAAAAAGACAAAGCGGCAACCAACTAACTGGGACATGATCTTTACCAACCCTACATCCGACAGAGGGTTAATATCCAATATATACAAAGAACTCAAGAAGTTAAACTCCAGAGAAGCAAGTAACCCTATTAAAAAATGGGGTACAGAGCTATACTCTGGCTCTTTTATACCTTCCATGTCCTGTATCATGGTGTTTCCTGAATTCTGAAAGGAGGAATTTGATGGAGACATTCCTTTTAAGGCTGAAAGTTCCAAGGTCTCTCACTCTCTGCTTAATGTCTATCTGTGGGTATCTTTATTTTTTACCATTTGCTGCAGGAAAATGACTCTCTGATGATGACTGAAGAAGGCATTGATCTATGAATATAGCAGAATATCATTAAGACTTACTTTATCACTACATTTTTCTTTTCATTTTCTAACTGGCAAGTTAAGATGCTATTGCCCCCATAATTTTTTATTTCATTTAGATTATCTTTCTATATGTATATATTTTAGGAGGTTTCTACTGCATTTGGTTTCCATACTATCCTTAAATGCTCCTTTGTTCTACCTGTGACTCAAAATATTCTGTCCCACTAACCCCTCTCCCCTCTCTTCCCTACTTTCTCCTCCTATTCCAGACTCCCCTACCCATCCATAAATATCCATTCTACTTCCCTTTCCTAATGAGATCTATCTGTTCCCTCTACTCCCTTACTTTGTAACTACTTTCTGTGGTTCTATGGATTATAGCTTGGTTATCTTTCAAAGGCCAGTTTTAACACTACTGTGTAAACCAAGATGGGAAGTGAAGTGTGACAATGCTGATAGGGATAAGTGCTTATAGCAGCTGTAGGGTATCAGTCCTGATAGCCAACAACAAGGGTTGCTCCTGTGGGCAGCCAGTGATTAGAGAAAAGAAAAGGGGGGGTGTTTGTTCAAACATATAAAATAGTTGAAGCAAAGATTAGCTCCAGCAATTTCACACACACAAATACAAACATGCATACATACAGACATACAAACAGAGAAGACACCTGCATATTCACACATTGAATGTTTAGGGCAAAGCTCCAGCAAGCAGACTACAAGTATTTTACAGATACATTACATCCATATATTCAGGTATCTATATATCATTTATATACATATATACCTATGCACATATATACACACATGCATATATGCACACATGTATAAATGTATGTGTGCATATGTATATATATGCATATATATACATGTGTACATATACATATATGCATATATACATACAGTTGGTGAATGGAAGGAACAATAATTTTATTTTTTCTCCCATAGCTTATTTATCCTAGCAATATAAAAATGTGATTACATTCTATTTTTCTTCTAGTAAATGACTATGAAAAAATAGTATCCCAATACCATTACAAAAAATAACATTACCTAGTACAAGTAAATAAATTGTGCCCAGGAACCCACATATATTTATAAATAAGCAACTTGTTAACAAATTAGAGGCCAGCAAGGTAGCTTGCTCATTCAGTTTCGTTTACTGGCAGGCAGAAATTTGCCATCACAAAGAAAGTATTAATTATTTAATTATTTGTCTATTAAAAGTAATTTCATGAGAATCTTAAAGAATCATAAATCTAAACTTGTTTATAAAAACCAGCCGTATCTATTTTAAATCTTCAGAATGCATATCCACTTATCAGCAATTCTTAATAAATCATATCAAGAAGCTGAGGACAAAAACAGGTATAGCAAATTAATCACCAGTCCAGCTTCAGTGAGAGTCATGTCAGCCAGTGCTGCTATTGTTCTTTTTCCCTGACCATAACAGGTTCCTAGCTTAACTAATAAGAGTGTGCCTGTCTGGAGACAAAGTGTGGAGCAGAGACTGAAGGAAAGGCCACCCAGAGACTGCCCTACTCAGGGATTCATCCTATAAACAATCACCAAACCTCGACACTATTATGGACAAGAAGTGCATATCAAAATGAACATGTCATGGTAGTCTTTGGAGGGGCCCTGCCAGAGCCTTACACATACAGAGGCAGATGCTAGCAGCCAACCCTTGGACTGGGAGTGGGGTCCCCAATGGAAGAGTTGGAGGGTGGCCTGGAGAAGCTGAAGGGCTTTACAGCCACATGGGAAGAACAATGATGCTGGCCACCCAGATGCTCCAGGACTCCCAGGGAACTAAACCTTCAACCAAGGTGAACACATGGTTCCAGCCAAAAATGTGGCAAAGAAATGCCTTGTCAGACATCAGTGGGAAGAATGGTCCTTGGTCAGGTGAAGGCTCAATAGATGTCCCAACAAAGGGAAATGGGGGGAGGGGAAGTGGGGAGTGGGTGGGATGAAGAGGCATATACTTGGAGGCAGGGGATGGGAGGAGGGGTTGGAGGTTTTGGGGGGGCAGGGAAACTAGGAAAGATTTTAGCATTTGAAATGTAAATAAAGATTATATTCAATTAAAAAAAAAGAGTGTGCCTTTCTGAAATTCAAATTATTCCCAAATATTTTCTATATCAGAGTCAGAATCAACACCATCCTAGGCTAGCTTCACTAACCATTTCATTTTTCCAAATCTTTGTTTTTTTCTCTTTCAATTAATTTAGCAATATTTTTTTATGTCTACCCTTTTATCTGCATTATTTTTCATGATAATCTTCAATTTTAACATGCCTATCTATGTACTTCTTCCGTTTTATCAGAAATATTTTCCATGTGAATCTTTAATTTAATCACAAAATATTTTTTATTCCACCTTCAATTAATTTAGAAAGGTTTTTTATGTGTACCATTTTATCTGTATAATTTTCCATGAAATAGTCATTTTTTATTAGATATATTCTTTATTTACATTTCAAATGATTTCCCCTTTCCTGGTTCCCTCCCACCAAAAATCCCATAAGCCATCTCCCCTCCCCCTGTTCCCCAATCAACCCCCTCCCGCTTCCCTGTCCTGGTATTCCCCTGCACTGCTGCATCTAGCCTTTTTCAGGACCAGGGACCTCTTCTCTTTTTGATGTCCAACAAGGCAATCCTTTGCTCCTATGTGTCTGGAGCCGTGGGTAACTCCATGTGTACTATCCTGGTTGATGTTTTTGTCCCTGGGAGATCTGGGAGTACTGGGTGACTCATATCATTCTAAGGGTGGTGGTGATTAAACAATAATCTGATCCAGCAGCAATGCCTAAAGATCAAGCACTATTATTCTGAGTGTCAGAGATACTGCTCAGTGAGGAGCTGGAAGCCCCCATAGGTTAATACAATTCCTAGATTAAGAGAGATATGCAGGCAACAAGCAGAACAGAATTCCATAACAGCATAAAGTCTTCAGGACATGTGGTTCTTGGGGTCAAGCCTCATTGAAATGCATCCATCATGGCTGTGCTAACTGGTGGTCCACATTCCATGAGTTCTAAACCATTTGCCATTTTTCCTGCATGACTCTCAGCAGTTAACGTTAGTTGAACAGCTAATTTACATACATATAGAAGTAAATACTGGGAGAGTGCAGAGTGCACTCCGCCATCTTTGCTCCAGTGTCCAGGTAGTTGGGACCGCCAGGCTCAGAGACAGACAGGCATAATATCTCTTCGGTCTCAGGCAGCTTGTGTGTAACCTGCTCCAAGATCTGGGCAGATCTGCAGTAACCAGCGCGCCAGCTCTGCTGTGGGACTTCTGTCTTGCAGAGGGACCCCCCCCCCCCCCCGCACTGGGCGGGAGCCTACCAGCTTCCCTTTGGCGACCTCTGTTCTGGGATCAACTGCACTGAGGAGACAGGTACCCAGGTTCTCCCCAATATAACATCGCTTGGGACACCGCCTGTTGGGGCTTCCATCTGCTCCCAGGAACAGGACAGCGCTGTGGTCATCTAGGCACCAGCTCTGCTGTGGGCCATCCCCCCTGCAGGGTGACCTGCACCACCGAGAGAGTGCAGAGTGCACTCCGCCATCTTTGTTCCAGTGTCCAGGTAGTTGGGACCGCCAGGCTCAGAGACAGACAGGCATAATATCGCTTTGGTCTCAGGCAGCTTGTGTATAACCTGCTCCAAGACCTGGGCAGATCTGCAGTAACCAGCGCACCAGCTCTGCTGTAGGACTTCTGCCTTGCAGAGGGACCCCCCCCCTGCACTGGGCGGGAGCCTACCCGCTTCACTTTGGTGATGTCTGTTCCTGGATTGACTGCACTGAGGAGACAGGTACCCAGGTTCTCCCCAATATAACATCGCTTGGGACACAGCCTGTTGGGGCTTCCATCTGTTCCCAAGAGCTGGTCAGCGCTGCGGTCATCTGGGCGCCAACTCTGCTGAGGGCCATTGCCCCTGCAGGGTGACCTGCACCGCCGAGAGTGCAGAGTGCACTCCACCATATTTGCTCCAGCACCAGGGCTACTGGGACTGCCAGGCTCAGAGACAGACAGGCATAATATCGCTTTGGTCTCAGGCAGCTTGTGTGTACCCTACTCCCAAGAGCTGGGCAGGTCTGCAGTAATAGACGTGCCAGCCCTGCTATGGAACTTCTGCCCTGCAGAAGGACACCCCCTCCCTCCCCCAGGAGAGTTCACACACCCCTGCACAGGGCGGGAGCCTACCAGCCTCCCTTGGGCTACATCTGAACCGGGAATCCAATACTCTGAGCCTTTGGATGTGCAGGCACTCCCCAATACAACATCATTTGGGGCAAGGCACATCAGGGCTCCAAAGTCACTCAGGAGCAGGGCATGCCCCAGAAATCGGTGCCAGGGGAATCCCGGTAATCCAGGGGGGCCAGAAATAGCTTTGCAGGCTCACAGGTGGTCCAACCAACAGCCAGTGACAACAGGACCAACTAACACCAGAGGTAACCAGATGGCAAAAGGCAAATGTAGGAACGTTACTAACAGAAATCAAAGTAATATGGCGCCATCCGAACCCAACTCTCCAACAGCAGCAAGTCCTGGATACCCCACCACACCCGAAAGACAAGATCTGGATTTAAAATCACTTCTCATGATGCTATTAGAGGATCACAAGAAGGACACAAATAAATCTAATAAAGAATTACAGGAGACCAGGAATCAACGGTTAGAAGCCCTTACAAAGGAAACACAAAAATCGCTTAGAAAAATGCAGGAGAACATGGATCAACAGATGGAGGCCCACAAGGAGATAACACAAAAATCGCTTAAAGAAATGAATCAACGGGTAGATGCACTTAAAAAGGAATCACAAAAATTGCATAAAGAAATGCAGAAGAAAATGGGTCAACAGATGGATGCCCATAGGGAGGCAACACAAAAATTGCTTAAAGAAATGAATCAACGGATAGATGCCCTTACAAAGGAAACACGAGAACTGCTTAAAGAAATGCAGGAGATGATGGATCAACAGATGGAATCCCATGAGGAGGAAACACAAAAATCACTCAGAGAAATGCAGGAGAACGTGGGTCATCAGGAAGAAATCCTGAAAGAGGTAATGCAAAAATACCTTAAAGAAATACAGGAAAATACAAACAAACAAGTGAAGGATCTCAGCAAATCCATCCAGGATCTAAAAAAGGAAGTAGAAACAACTAAGAAATCAAAAAGGGAGACAACTTTGGAGATAGAAAACCTTGGGAAGAAATCAGGAGACGTAGATGCAAACATCAACAATAGAATACAAGAGATGGAAGAAAGAATCTCAGGTGCTGAAGATACCATAGAAAGCATAGACTCAACAGTCAAAGAAAATGCAAAATGCAAAAATCGTGTAACCCAAAACATCCAGGAAATCCAGGACACAATGAGAAGACCAAACCTAAGGATTATAGGTATAGATGAGAGTGAAGATTTGCAACTTAAAGGGCCAGTAAACATCTTCAACAAAATTATGGAGGAAAACCAAAAGCTTTTAGAACAGAAAAACAAAACAAAGGAGCAGGATTCATTATTTTAAGAGCCTTCTCTTGTTCCAGGCCCCACACAAAGCTAACAGCTTTCCGAGTCACTTGATAAATAGACCTGAGTAACACACCTAAGTGAGGAATGTGCTGTCTCCAGAATCCGAATTGACCCACTAGTCGTTGTGCTTCTTTCTTGGTGATGGGAGGGGCCAGGTGCAATAACTTATCTTTTTACCTTAGAATGAATATCTGTGCATGCCCCACACCACTGTACTCTTAAGAATTTCACTGAGATAGATGGTCCTTGAATTTTAGTTGGATTTATTTCCCATCCTCTGATACACATATGTGTTACCAATGAATCCAAAGTGGTTGTTACTTCCTGCTCACTTGGTCCAATCAGCTTAATGTCATCAATATAGTGCACCAATGTGATATTTTATGGAAGAGACAAACGATCAAGATCTCTTCTAACTAAGTTATGACACAGGGCGGGAGAGTTAATATATCCTTGAGGCAAAACTGTAAAGGTATCCTGCTGGCCTTGCCAACTGAAAGGAAATTGCTTCTGGTGGTCTTCATGGACAGGTACTGAGAAGGAGGCATTTGCCAGATCAATATCTGCATACCAGGTTCCAGGAGATGTGTTAATTTGCTCAAGTAATGAAACTACATCTGGTACAGCAGCTGCAATTGGAGTTACTACCTGATTTAGTTTCCGATAGTCAACTGTCATTCTCCATGACCCACATGGTCAGGTAGCCACAGGAATACCCCGCTCCTGGTACGAATTTGTTTTAGTCAGGGTTTCTATTCCTGCACAAATATCATGACCAAGAAGCAAGTTGGAAGGAAAGGGTTTATTCAGTTTACATTTCCACATTGCTGTTCAAAACTAATGGAAGTAAAGGACTGTAGTTTAGTACCTTTGAAACTTATATTTTAAATTTCTCTGAACACAGAATACAGTATTTCAAACAAATTGTTTTATTTTAAGTAATACTTCCAAGTATTGGCTAAAATGGCTTGATAACACAATACTTTCAACACTTGATTGAAATAAGAGTTAAGAACTTTGGCATAGACACCTAAGCTGACAGAATAATAACCTCCATCCCTTCAATTGTCATTTGAAAAGGTCAGTATTTTCCAGGATTGTTAGGAAAACACGTAGACTTTTGGCTGATTAATTTTGAACAACTTACATTGACTTTATTGGCATACTCTTTTATTAGCATGGTCAAAAACATATATATATATAAGAATTGTGAATCCTGTGTTTTAATTCACTAACACTAAAACAAATTAATATAATATTGTTAATAATATATTATTATCAATAACAGATTGCTTTTCTCAAAGTTCTGAAGTCTGGAGAAATCAAAAGAGAGAAACTACTGTTCCTTCTCATAAAATCAGAACCCTGATTAATTAACTAATTGCCTCCTAACACCATATTCTAGGGTATGAAGCCTTTTACATAAGAGTTTTGGGTGAACACTTAGGACCCAGAGAAATAGTTCAGTACATAAAATCACTTGCTTTGCAAACATGAAGACCTGAGTATGAATGCCCAGAATGCAAGAAATTATGAGTGTGGTAGCATGCATCTATAATCTCAGTGTTCCTATGGTAATATGAAAGCTTAGACTGGAGAATCCCAAGTAGTTTATAATCCATCTTGCTTGACATTTCCAATACCAACCAAGAAAACCTTATCTCAAGTAAGGTGGAAAGCCATGACCTACACCTCAGGTTATCCTTTGACCTCATGTCTTAAGTCCATACACACTTATACACAGTGGCATAGAAATACATGGGCATGTACCATATATGCATCTCAGATACTCACCATAAAACATAGAACCTGGAATATTTTATACAAAGTTTCTCCTTCCTTCCTTTCTATCACTTCTTTCTCTGTGACATCCATTCTGCCTTCATTTGTCCCTTTTTCCTGCTTTTTCTTCCATGCTATGGTTAAAATGCATGGCTTCAAATATGGCTACAAACAATCTGTCACAAAAATACAGTCCCAGATTTAGTGTAATTTCTGCAGTCCTTATTTTTCACAATATGATTAAATATTACAAGAAATTGAAAGAAAATATTTCTAATCTGTTACATTCTATCCATTCTTTATTGGTTCCAGAAAATACGGAGGTCTGGTTTATGTAAATTGGGATGTATTTGAGAAGAAGAAGGTGCTAGCACAGAACAGATAGTATGTGAATATTCTGCATGATCTTATTGATAGTTTCAGTAAAGATGTATTTTTTGCTTTTTTTTTAAGATAATCATTATTATTTTTACTTTAGAATGCTATTTAAACAAATTGTCAGAATGAGGTTCACATGAGTAAGGAAGTTTTCAAGTTACTCTGGCAAACATATTGTTGAGAAGCCTGTACTAATACCAAAACTAAAGGTGATGTGAATTATTGTGTACCTTCTTACTAAGTCTACTGCAGCATTTTTAATAGAGTGTTACCCAAAATAACACTCTATTAGGGTACCAAAAACCAACAATGACAACATCAACAAAAACAAAAACAAAAAAAAAAATGGATCTATTGCATGAGCAATGAAATAGGCAATGAATTGTTGGTTGGAAAAAAACTAAATTTTTTGTTTGTTAGTTTTTTTTTAATCCTCAAATTCTGTACAGTCATGGATGATAGAGCCGTTTGTAAAATTCAGTAGCATTTTATATTATAAAAGTGACAACCAAAAAATGAAGAAATACTTTTAACACAGCTAAAAGTCTAAATAACATAAAATGTAGTATCTAATAATTAATTTTTCAAAGGGTATAAATTATCTCCACAATGCAATCTATAAAAATTGATTAAAGTAATTAAAGAGGATACAGATCATTAGAAAATTATTCTTTACCTAAAGACTGAAACACTTAAAATTATTAAATTGTCCACATTATTTTAAGAAATCTAAAGATTCCTTGTCTTTCTTATCAAAAATAAAGGAAAACAAATCTTACAAATTCCTAAATTTAAACAAAGCAATCATAAGAAAAAGGAAAAATCTTAGAATCATCATTTTATTTGATTTCTTGATCTTTCCAGAGTACTGGCTTAGTGGACTGAGCGCTTGCTACAGGAATGTGAAGACTGAAGTTTGGGTCTCCAGCAGACACTAAACCAGTCAGCCATTCAGACAGCTCATCATTTCAGGATTCTGATGGCAGAGACAGGTAAGGATTCTCTAGGAAAAGCTATCTACCTAAGTCACTAGAATTGTAGTGCTCTATGTAAAAAAAATCCTAACTTAATAAATAAATTTTAGCATGATTAAGGAACACACCCAGCACTAATTTCAGGTCTCTACATGCAATGCACTAACATGTGTATGTATACCTGCACACAGATATGTGAACATACATACTCATGTGATCATACCACACATGTAATCAAGAACACACACACAGACACACAGACACATGCAAACACACACACACACACACACACACACACACACACACACACACACAATAACACTGTAAAATATAGAACAGAATTATAGGGTAAAGATCCAAGATGACTGGATAGAAGTTCTTTTCCTGCCGCTTTGTGAAAAAAGAGAAAGAAAAACAGAGTTATAAATATATTGCACTACCTGGGGATCCATTCTGTATACAGTCATCAAACCCAGACACTATTGTGGATGTCAACAAGCACTGGCTGACAGGAGTCTGATATAGCTGTTTCCTGAGAGGTTCTGCCAGTACCTGACAAATACAGAGATGGATGCTCTCAACCAATCATTGGACTGAACACAAGGTCCCCAATTGAGGAGCTAGAGAAAGGGCTGAAGAAGCTGAAGGAGCTTGTAGCCACATAGGAGGAACAACAATATGAATCAACCAGTATCCCAAGATCTCCCAGGGTCTAAACCACCAACCAAAGAGTACACATGGAGAAACCCATGGCTCCAGCTGCATATGTAGCAGAGGATATCCTTGTTGGACATCAAAGGGAGGAGAGGCCCTTGGTCCTGAGAAGGCTCAATGCCCCAGTATAGGGAATACCAGGACTGGGAAGCAGGAGTGGGTGTGTTGGTGAGCTGGGGGAGGAGGGAAGGGATAGGGGGTTTTCAGAGGGGAAATGAGGAAAGGGGATAACATTGGAAATGTAAATAAAGAATATATATATATATATATTCTGAGACCAAAGAACATGCATGGTATGCACTCACTAATAATCCAAAAATGTACAGAACACCCATGTTACACAGAACTCAAGGTTTACAAGCTGAAGGGCCGTATTGAAGATGCTTCAATCCCACTAGGAAGAGAGAAGGAAGCAAGCACTGGGGCAGAGGGAGGGAGGGATCTGGGTGGGAGAAGGGACAGGGAGGAGAAAAGTGGAACATGATCAGATGTTGGTGGTGGGAATCAGGAGTGAAGTCCTGAGGACATGCAGAAAGAATGGAAACAGGCAATCTGAAGAGGTAGGAGGTGGGGGAACCCTATAGAATATACCAGAAATATGAGAGGTGAGACACTCTCAGGACTGAGATGAAATGTCCAACCTTTGGGAGAGGGAACTTGTTGAGTACACCTCCAGTAGAAAGACAGGGCATCAGGTGGAGAGATAGGGTTGCCATCCTATGGTGAAAAACTCTGACCCATAATTGTCCCTGACAAAAAGAACTGCAGAGACAAAAACGCATGGCTGCCTTCAGAAAGGCCCAACCAGCAGCTGAAAGTGTCAGGTGCATATACTTATACCCAAACAATTGACAGAAGTCGGGGACCCCTCTGATTGAATTACGTAAGGGCTGGTAAAAGGTGAGGAGAGCAACCCCATAGGAAGACCAGCAACCTCAAGTAATCTGAACCCCCAAGATCTCAGACACTGAGCCACCAGATAGGCAGCATACACTAGTTGATATGAGGCCCCTGACACATATTCAGCAGAGGACTCCTTGGACTGGACTCAAGTCAGAGAAGAAGCACCTAACCCTGGAGAGACTTAAGGCCCCAGGGAGTGAGGAGGTCTGGTGGGGTGCTGGTGGGCTGGGGACATCTTCTTGGAGTCAGATGGGGAGGAATGGGATAAAGAACTGTAGGAGGGTGGACTGGGAGAGGGATAATGACTGGACTTAAAAAAGATTAAGGAATGATATATATTAATAATAATATATATTCTGAGGTTCTAAGATGGGAAAGGAAGAGTGACGGTAGATGGAGAGAGAGAAGAGAAGGAATAGGGATGAGGAAGGATAGAGTAGGAAGGGGATGAACTTGAATAAAATAAAAGTTGCTGCAACATCTAGGAATGTGATTGGAACTTAAACAGTATGGAGAATTAAGTAGGTAACCAAGGAAAAAGGAAAAAACCAGATTACTACTTAAACACTTGCTCCATAGTCAAAGACAGGAGAGCTCATATGTTAAAAACCAAAGGTTAATCCAGAAAACACAAATGATCCAAATAATAACAGAAGACTACAGCTCCAAACTTAGAAGCTATAGCAAACTATAGAAGAAACTTATAATTCATACACAGTTTTAACCCAGTTCAAGAATTTAATACAAAGTCATTTGCTCTGCAATGAGGAATGTATCCTGGACCTTCTCCAGCCCCAAGAACACAAACTTCCATATCCAGTGCAACACTATCTCTGATTAGACATTATCAGGGAAGTGCTAGTCTATTTCAAAAGACAAGAGCTTGCAAGCATGTCAGAGTAAAAGCATCATCTCCAGGAACTTGAAATTTTAGAACCAATTACTTTTGATTGATGTGGCCACAAACTTGAGGCTAAACTGTGCTTGCCTCCCAATGAATTTGAGAGAAGCTTTTCCCTTTGTGGTCATTTGATCCCTCTGTTTGTTTCTCTTTTCAAATGAAATCTCTTTTGTTTTTAAGGAAACTCATCCCTTTAATGTGCATATTGGAAGGGGTAGTATATTTTGGATACTAAAATCAAGTTGTTTTGTTCTTAAAACTTGTTCAAAATCTTATTTCTTCATAGCTTCCATTGTTTCTGATGGCAAACAATTTTCATCATTTTCCAATACATGGGTAACACTTTTCAATTTATATTTATTCTCATATTATTTTCAGAAACTGTATAATTTTAAGACATTGTAGCAAGTGTGGGACCTGCCTTTCGATCTTTCTTATTCATATATATTTGGTGAATGACTTGATTATTTGGTAACATTTATTCTCAATTCAGCCAAGATACTAGTCTTAAGACACTATTATTCATAAATAATTCATGAATTAAAACCATCCACAGTTTTCTGAGAGAGAGAGAGATATTGCTGTCATTTTTAAATGTATCTATATTCTTTACCATAACTCCATTACTTGGGAGGCATTTCTCAACAGAGTTCAACAATCCTTTTTGAAATAAATCCTTCTACAAAATAGTCCAACTGCTGGTCCCTTAAGATTATAGTTTCTGGAGTCAATATTTGATATCTTTTGACCCTAGGAAAGTTCCTCTCAGTCTTATTTTCAGGTTCTTTCCTGCAAACCCAGAAAACTAGAGTCTAGGCTGTTTCTTCTCTTGATTTTCAAAACTCTTCTCAATACTTTTTTATAACAACTCATGGAATAAGCCCTATAGTAGGGAGAGGGAACTTGTAGAGTCCACCTCTGGTAGAAAGACAGGGCAACAAATACAGGGATGGGGTTACCATTCCACAGTCAAAAACTCTGACCCAGAATTGTTCCCATCTAAAAGAACTGCAGGGACAAAAATGGAGAAGATCCTGAGGAAAAAGAGGTCCAATGACAGGCCCAAATTGGGATCCAGCTCAAGGGGAGTCTCCAAGGTCTGACACTATTGTTGATGCTATGCTGTGCTTACAAACAGGAGCCTAGCATGACTACCCTCCTAGAGGCCCAACAAGCAGCTGAAAGAGTCAGATGCAGATATTTATACCCAACCAATGGACAAAAGCTGGTGACCCCTCTGGTTGAATTAAACAAAAGCTGGAAGAAGCTGAAGAGGAGGGCTACTCCATAGGAAGACCAGCAGTCTCAACTAACCTGGACCCCCTGAATTTCTCAGATATTTAGCCAACAACCATGCAGCATACACCAGCTGCTATGAGACCCCCAACACATATACAGCAGAGGACTGCCAGGTCTGGACTCAGTCGGAGAAGATGTGCCTAACCATCTAGAGACTTGGGGCACTAGGGAGTGGGAAGGTCTGGTGGGGTGGAGGGTGGGGACATCCTCATGGAAACAGGAGATGGGCAAGAGTTGTGGGATGTGGAGTGGAACAGTAGGAGGGTAGACCAAGAAGAAGATAAAGTCTGGACTGTTAAAAAGATTAAGAATATTTTTTAAATGGGGTATAAATCTTTAAAAAAGGAAAATAAATTTATTTTAACACAGAAAAAGTAAATAAATAAATTTGACCCAAGTGCTGCTCTCCTACAAGAAAAATCAGTTCATCTGAAAATGAAAAAAAATGGGTAGATGATAATGAAAATGAGTGGAAATCTGCAACTAACAGAGGTGAGGAGATGGGGACGATCTCCAGGAAGAGACAGAGTCCTAGGATAAAGAAGGAGCCCAAGAATCATGGGGGCAACCTTAGTTGTGACTTAATACAGTAGGAATATGGGACATGAAGAGGTAGCCAGACAGGAACCCCAGTGGAACTATAGAGAGAATAATTCACAAAACTTTCAACCCAATATTTATCCTGTTTACAAGAAATGCAGGCACAAGGGAGGAAACAGAGACTGAGGGAATGACCAATCAATAACCTATCCAACATGAGACCCATCTTATGGTCAAGTACCAAACCTTAACACTACTAATTATACTTTGTTATGCTTGCAGACATGAGCATGTTGTCCTCTCCGAGGTTCCACCCAGCAGCTAAATCAGATACAGACACCCAGAGCCAAACAGTAGATAGACCTTCGGGACTTTTATGGAAGAACAGGAGGAAGGACTGCAGACCCCAAAGGGGATAGGAACTTCACAGAAAGATCAACAGAGTAAACTAACCTGGACATTTGGGGCTCTCTGAGTCTGAACCATCAGCCAAAGAACATACAAGGGCTAGACCTAGACCTCCCTGCTCATATGTAGCAGATATGTAGCTTGGCCTTCATGGGGGTTCCAAACAACTGGAAAAGGGGATATCCTCAAACCTGTTGCCTATACTTGGAATATATTCTACTAGCTGGACTGCCTTGTCTGCCTTCAGTAGGAGAATATGCACCTTGTCAGCAGAGATTTAGAATGCCTGTGTGGGGAAACATCCAGGGGCTCCCCACTCACTCAAAGGAGGAGATGCAGATAGGGGAAGGATTGTGATAGGAATGACTAGAAGGGGGCACTGAGGGGGATATATATACATATATATATATATATATATATATATATATATGTATATATATATATATATATATATATATATATATATATTTATACACCTTTCCTCTTTTTGTATTCTTAAGTATATATTTTATTGTTTCAAATTTTAATTTTTTTCATTTTTCAATTAATTTTATTTATTTACATTTACCCACTGTGTCATTACAACTATGGCCACCCACATTGAGTACTGGGATCCTCATCCATCCCAAGTCTCTGGGACACTATAGAGGTTTACCCCCAACCCCACACTCAGTAGCTTCATATTCCCATTCATTCTTCTGGCCCCATGGGCTTCTCTCCAGTCTACCCCATACTTTTCTTCTTGCAATAGGAAATTTTCAGACACAAATTCTGGAGTTAGGTATGGAGATAGTGGTGACTTTTTTTCTGAGTGGAGTATATTTCATCCTCTAGTACCTGATGTGCAAAGGGAAAAGCAGCAAGATTAACTTGTGAAGCCAATAGTAAGGGGAGGGAACTTATAGAGCCCACCTCCAGCAGGAAGACAGAGCACCAAATGAGGAAGAAGGGGGAGCATTCCACAGTCACAACTCTGACCCATAAGTGTTCCTATCTGAAAGAATTACAGGGATGAAAATGGAGAGGAGCCTGAGGAAAAGAAAGTCCAGCAACAGGCCCAAAATGGGATCCAACTCAAGGGGATGTCCCAAGGCCTTACACTATTACTGAGTGTATGGAATGCTCACAAAAAGGGACCTAACCTGACTGCACTCCAGAAGACCCAACAAGCAGCTGAAAGAGTCAGATATAGATATTTGCACCCAACCAATAGACAGAAGCAGCTGACCCCTGCTGTTGAATTAGGGAAGTTTGAAAGAAGCTGAGGAGAAAGGTGACCCTCAATTAATCTGGACCCCTAAGATCTCTCAAACACTGAACCACAAAACAGACAGCATACACCAGCTGATATGAGGCCCCCAAATCACATACAGTAGAGGACTGCCAGGTCTGTGTTCATTAAGAGATGATGCTGTGAAGGTTCAATTCCCCAGAAAAGGGGAATTCAAGTCAGGAAATTCGGAGGGGGGGTAAGTAGGGCTAGGGGGATGGGATAGGGAATTTTCAGAGGAGTAACGTAGAAAGGGGATACCATTTGAAACGTAAATAAAGCAAATATCTAATAAAAACGTCAGAGAGAGAGGGAGAGAGAGAGAGAGAGAGAGAGAGAGAGAGAGAGAGAGAGAGAGAGAGAGAGAGAGAGGATGATGATGATGATGATGATGATGATGATGCACCTAATGCACCTAACCCTCAAGAGACTGGAGGCCCCAGGGAGTTTAGAGGTCATGTGGTGTTGGGAATGTGGACTTCCACAAGGAGACAGGGTTGGGGAGGAAGTATGGGATGTGGAACAGTCAGAGGTTGGATGGAGAGGGGGTGAATAAAATATGGAGTATAAAAAGAATTTAATTAATTAAAAAAGAAAAAAAAACAGTAAGTCTTGATTGTCACTGAATCATTACACTACAATTCAAGTGTAAGTGTATTGATGGTCCCTGTATACTTACCATGTTATAACTAGGCAAAAAAACTGTATTTTATGAAAGGGAATTGAAAATAACAAGGAACAACATGACTCATATATCTATGCTTGCCTTTATCCAGGATTTGCCTTCAGCAGCTTGGGGAGTGGGGAGCATCCAATGAGAAATTGTTTTGTTGTTCTTGTAAAGAAAGCTTTTCTTTCATTTGGAGCTGTGGGAAGAAGGACCCTAAGCTCTTTCTTATACTGTTATTGATTGGCATTCATTTTTTTTCTTATTTTTCTTTTATTATCTCTGTCTCTGTCTCTGTCTCTGACTCTCTCTCTCTGTCTCTCCCTCTCTGTCTCTGCCTCTCTCTCTTTCTCTCTCTCTCGTGTGTGTGTGTGTGTGTGTGTGTGTGTGTGTGTGTGTGTATGCAAATGCATGCTTGCCA
Source organism: Tokudaia tokunoshimensis (assembly GCA_036184795.1). Classification (NCBI taxonomy): domain Eukaryota; kingdom Metazoa; phylum Chordata; class Mammalia; order Rodentia; family Muridae; genus Tokudaia; species Tokudaia tokunoshimensis. The sequence continues at coordinate 40,135,552 of BTHU01000023.1, forward strand.
CTGCTCACTTGTGAACATCTGCGAACATTTCTTAGTCTGATCTCACCTGCTCTCTTATGGTTGTGTAGACTGAGTCCAGGTTATCAGACACAGAGTCTTCTCTACTTGCTGTGCTATCTCTAGGTAGAAGTTTCTTCCTCATAGAATAGATAGGAGTGATAGAAAGGGCCATTCAGGGACTGTCCCACCTCGGGATCCATCTTGTCTGTAGACATCAAATCCAACACAGTTGCCATGACCAAGAGGTGCTTTATGACAGGAACCTGGTGTGGTGGTTTCTTGGGAGGTCCAACCAGCAAATGACCAATACAGATATGTATGCTTGGAGATATGTATTTCTCATCTGATATTCAGTACTACTGTGAATGCTGCTTTGCCTTAGATGTTAAAGATTTAGGAGCAATCAAAAATGAATAAAAATCTTCAAAACATGCATCAAGTACATTTTAGATAATTATGAAATATTACTATAAAAATAACTTCAGGCAGTTATGTATAAACATGAATGTTTGAAAATGTTAAATACATAGGTAAATTTCAATGTGATATGTACAATGTCAAAGAAAATACAGAAATTTAGGAAAAATCATAATCTTTGTTTGAATCCTTTCAGGGGAATCATAGCCACAAAATATTTGCTAACAAATTCATTGCTCCCCTTTGCTGCCAAGTATTTGATGACAATTTAAGATACACAAAAAGTCAAATGATCAAGTACCTGAACATAAAGTGAAGATGTCAACTGGCGCTATTCTTTAGGTAACCTCAGAGAAAAGTATATTTCCTAATAAGGTTCAAAAATGTTGCAACATATAACAAGGACATACACTCCACTATGTTCATAGCAGCCTTATTTATGATAGCCAGAAGCCTCTACAGAGGAATGGATACAGAAAATGTGGTACATTAGTACTATTTAGCTATTAAAAACAATGACTTCATGAAATTCGCAGGTAAATGGATGGAACTAGAAAACATCATCTTGAGTGAGGTAACCCAGACACTAAAGAACACACATGGTATGTAGTCACAAAAGATCACAATGCCCATGATACAACCCACAGACCATATGGAGCTTAGAAGGAAGAAAGACCAGGTTATGGACGCTTCATTCCTGCATTGAAGGGGGAACAGTATGATCATGGAAGGTGAAGGGAGAGGGCTACCTGTAAGGGAGAGAGGAGGGGGGAGAAATAAGGGGAGTAGTATCAGGAACTGGAAGAGATGGGAGAGAGGGACAGAGGGTCAGAAAATTGAACAAAATTATGTAGCAGGGAGATGAGGAACTGGGGATAGTCATTGGAGTGTCCCAGACACCAAGGAAACATGAGGCTCCCAGGAATACAAAGGAGATGATTTTAGCTGAAATGCGCAGAGAAGGGGGAAATAGAACTTTTCTCCAGTAGAAAGGCAAAGCCCCTGGCCAAGGGATGGGGCCACCTACCCACCTCAAAGTTTTTAACTCAGTAATTTTCCTATCCAAAGGAAGAACAGGGACATAAAATGGAACAGAGACTGGAGGAAGGGCCATTCAGAGACTGTCCCACCTCGGGATCCATCTTATCTGTAGACATCAAATCCAACACAGTTGCCATGACCAAGAGGTGCTTTATGACAGGAACCTGGTGTGGTGGTTTCTTGGGAGGTCCAACCAGCAAATGACCAATGCAGGTATGTATGCTTGGAGCCAACCCTCAGACTGAGCTCAGGGAACCTGGTGGGGGAGCTGGCAGAAGGACTGTAGTAGCAGAGGGGGATTACAACCCCATTGGAAGAACAACATAGGCTGGGCCAGTTCTCCCAGAGACTAGAAAACCAACCAGGAGCATACCTGGAGGGATCCTTGGCTCCAGATACATATGTACCAGAGGATGGCCTTGCCTGACAGCAACGGGAGGGGAGGCCCTTGGTCTTGAGGAGGTTTGATGTCCTAGCATAGGGGGATTCTGGAGCAGTGGGGCAAGAGAGGGTGGATGGGTATGGGAGCACCCTCATACAGGCAAAGGGGAGGAGGAAGGGCAGATGTGCAATGGGGGTTTGGTGGAAGGATAACTGGAAGTGGGATATCATTTGATATGCAAATGAATGGAATGATTAATTTAAAAAATGCAATCTCAAGACAACAACAAAACTTGTCTACTAGGAAAACAAACAAATAAAAATCCTTCTGTCATTCCTGACACCTGTCTACTCTGTCAGGCCTTCATCTTCAAAACATATAATATTGAGCCACATTTGGCTCAGGATCCCATTTATCTTTTTCTTTCCCCTGTCTCAATTTTCCACTCATATATACCACTGTGTTTATATTGGGCAAACCTGGATAATCTCCCCAACTCTTAAGTCAACTAAAAGTCTCTACTGACAGCCCATCTTACATTTGGAGCTTATGTTGTTTAAGACATAGGGACCTTTGCATGAGGAATTTTTTGGGGTTTGGTCTTTTGTTATGCTAAATAGTGGTTTCTGCCAGAAACCTCACATAGACCCAGGTGATGCGATGTGACCTTGCACTCCATGATTGTTGAATAAAGAGACCAGTGGCTGAGCAGAAGAGATATAAATGGCATTTAGTGTTCTAGGGCTTGGGATCTGAGGAGAACTATGCGGTGGTCAAAAAGAAGGTAGAGAGAAGAGACGCTGACACAGAGTAAGAATCTCAAAATAATAGCCATGTGGGTTAGCTAGTTTCAGTTCAGAGCAGTCCAGATGAAACATCACAAATACTATATGCGATTATTGGTGGAGAAATAGATAAATAGCATAGAGGATCTGTCCAGCTCTTTTACTGATTAAAGCTTGTTATGAATAATTTATGTTGTGTTTCTTTTATCCAGGAGTACAAATGCTTTTGTGTTTTCATTGGGAATCTCTACAGGCTTGTGAATGTCATAGAACAAAATACTTCCATTGCTTTCTGTGTACCTATGTGTATGTGAAGATACTCTCACTAATTTCTTGAAATTTGAAATTTTCAGTATTAAAGTCACTGTTCTTACAATTGGCTACTTAGTAAATATTCTGGTTGTACAGCACTTCTCTCCAAATTGAACCATCTTCTGAGAGAGGAGACTGAAAACTTATTATGACTAGAAACCTCAGAAAGTGACAAGACTCATGAAGTTTCTTCTGAAGTTGTTATGAATGGAAAGCAATTATTGTTAAAGGGAAGATCTATTGGTGTAACTGCATACAATCTGTGCAGCGAACTCTAGGAATACAGCTATTTTCATTCTTTGTCCATGCATCAGTGGAGCAGATGCCTTATGACTACCATGTTCCTGTGAAAAAATCCAATATACTAAATGATCAGAAAAGAAAATCTTACTTCTCTGCTTTTGCTTTCTCAGGTGTTACTTATAATATTTACCAAAGTATCCTCAGTGACCATATATTGTCAACATTTTGAGAAAGAAAGCATTTTATATTCAAGCTATAAATGCAATAGTTTCAAATGACTAGGTTTAACAACTCACAATTGACAAAGTTAAAAATGATAAGACGGACTCCAAAAGCAATGTAAATAAGAGGCTGCACAACAAACAAAAACACACCACTAAGTAAAAAGTAAATAAACAATTTTTGAAAGACTTTTTTAATTTCTGTTTCTTTTAAAAAACAATTTATTGTTTTATTATCATTTATTATTAAAGCTTTATTTTTAATTAAAGCTTATTATTTTTTATTATAAGAACAGGTACTGCTCCAACTGGAAGCCTATATGTACAAAAGTGCAAATAGATCCATATTAATCACCCTGCATTGAACTCAAATCAAAGTGCATCAAAGACCTGAATATAAAAACTGATACACTCAATCCCATTAAAATCAAGGACCAGACAAGTCTGCCCTCTCTCTCCATATCTTTTCAATATAGTACTTGAAGTTCTAGCTAGAGCAATTAGACAACAAAAAGAGGTCAAAGGGATACAAATTGGAAAGGAAGAAGTCAAACTATCACTATCTGCAGACGATATGATAGTATACTTAAGCGACCCAAAGAACTCAACAAGAGACCTCCTACAGCTGATAAACAACTTCAGCAAAGTGGCCGGATATAAAATCAACTCAAAGTCAGTAGCCTTCCTATACTCAAAGGATAAGCAGACTGAGAAAGAAGTAAGAGAAATGATACCCTTCACTATAGCCACAAACCATATAAAGTATCTTGGTGTGACTCTAACCAAACAAGTGAAAGATCTGTATGACAAGAACTTCAAGTCTCTGAAGAAAGAAATTGAAGAAGACCTCAGAAGATGGAAAAATCTGCCATGCTCATGGATTGGCAGGATTAATATAGTAAAAATGACCATCTTGCCAAAAGCAATATATAGATTCAATGCAATCCCCATCAAAATCCCAATGCAATTCTTCATAGAGATAGAAATTCATCTGGAATAACAGAAAACCCAGGATAGCTAAAACTATTCTCAAGAGTAAAAGAACTTCTAGGGGAAACAGTATCCTGGACCTCAAGCTGTACTACAGAGCAATAGTGTTAAAAACTGCATGGTATTGGTACAGTGACAGGCATGTAGATCAATGGAACAGAATTGAAGACCCAGAAATGAATCCACACTCCTATGGTCATTTGATCTTTGACAAAGGAGCTAAAACCATCCAGTGGAAAAAAGATAGCCTTTTCAACAAATGGTGCTGGTTCAACTGGAGGTCAACATGCAGAAGAATGCAAATTAATCCATTCTTATCTCCTTGTACTAAGCTCAATTCCAAGTGGATCAAGGACCTCCACATAAAACCAGACACACTGAAACTAATAGAAAGGAAACTAGGGAAGAGCCTTGAACATATGGACACAGGGGACAATTTCCTGAACAGAACACCAATAGCTTATGCTCTAAGATCAAAAATTGACAAATGGGACCTCATAAACTTACAAAGTTTCTGTAAGGCAAAGGACACTGTCAAAAGGACAAAGCAGCAGCCAACAAATTTGGAAAAGATCTTTAACAACCCTACATCTGACAGAGGGCTAATATCCAATATATACAAAGAACTCAAGAAGGTAGACTCCAGAAAGCCAAATAACACTATTAAAAAATGGTATACTGAGCTAAGCAAAGAATTTTCTCCTGAAGAATGTCAAATGGCTGAGAAGCACCTAAAGAAATGTTCAACATCCTTAGTCATTAAGGAAATGCAAATCAAAACAACCCTGATATTTCACCTCACAACAGTCAGAATGGCTAAAATCAAAAACTCAGGAGACAGCAGGTGTTGGCGAGAATGTGGAGAAAGAGAAATACTCCTTCACTGCTGGTGGGAGTGCAAACTGGTACAACCACTCTGGAAAGCTGTCTGGCGGTTCCTCAGAAAACTGGGTATGACACTCCCAGAGGATCCTGTTATACCACTCCTGGTCATATACCCAGGGGCCTCCCCGGCATGCAATAAGGACACATGTTCCACTATGTTCATAGCAGCCTTATTTATTTCCAGCCAGAAGCTGGAAAATACCCATATGTCCCTCAACGGAGGAATGGATACAGAAAATGTGGTATATTTACACAATGGAATACTACTCAGCAATTAAAAACAATGAATTCTTGAAATTCTTAGGCAAGTGGTCAGAACTGGAAAATATCATCTTTAGCCAGGCGATGGTGGCACACACCTTTAATCCAGCACTTGGGAGGCAGATGCAGGCAGATTTCTGAGTTCGAGGCCAGCCTGGTCTACAGAGTGAGTTCCAGGACTGCCAGGGCTACACAAGAGAAATCCTGTCTTGAAAAAAAAAAATCAAAAAGAAAATATCATCTTTAATGAGGTAACCCAATCACAAAAGATCACACATGGTATGTAGTCACTGATAAATGGATATTATTAGTCCAGAAGCTTGGAATACCCAAGAAAAAATTCACATATCAATTGATTCCCAAGAAGGGAAGAGAGGCCCCTGGTCCTGGAAAGACTGGAAGTAGCAGTGTAGGGGAATACCAGGACAGAGAAGCAGGACAGAGAAGGGGGTTGACTGGGGAACAGGATGAGGGAAGAAGGCTTATGGGACTTTCAGGGAGGGGGGAATTGGGAACGGGGAAATCATTTGGAATGTAAATAAAGAATACATAAAATAAAAAAGAAAACTGATACACTAACCCTGATAGAACTGTAGGTTTATATTTATCAAAACCTACTTTTAATAAGGGTACTTAAATGATTTAACTTTACTTCTAGACCACCACACAGCTGAGGTAGTAGAAATGAAAGGTGAAGAGGAAAAAGGAGAATGTGAAGCTGTTTAGAAATAGTTCATTGGAGCAAATTCAATCTGCATTGTCAAGGATATCAGTAGTTCAATTCACCTGAATCAGAAGCACAGTGGTAGTTTGTTCTACTCTCAAACACCAGTCACAAATCAGCAACAGCAGGTTGATCCAGAAGAAACCACAAGACTCTGCCAATCAGCCTGAGTCAGAAGATGTGGGAAAACCACCAGAAGTTTTTGGTACATTTCTCTCTAGGAAGTCATGGCAATTAATGACCAGGAATGAGTGGCAAGGTAAACCAAAACCAAACAGTGTCATCAGTGAAGAACAGCATCAACATAGCCCAAAGATGACCAGCAAATATTGGTAAGGTGAACCAATACCACACAGCATTATCCACTAACTGTTGGTTTATATTTATACCCTTCCCAAATATCATGTGTTCTCTCAAGCATCTACTCTAGCATAACATTAAATGCCCTTGTTTCCATAAAAACACCATGCTCCTGTTCTCAGAAAAACATCTTCCCACATGTCTGTTTCAGCAGAAACATCCTCTCATAAGATAGTTTCCAGAAAAACATTACATAACAAAACTGAGTCTCCAAAGAAACCAAAAATATCCACTTCACAGAACACTTGCTCAATCATGTTCATTTCTGCTCAGTTCATAATAGCCAGAAATTAGACACAACCTAGATGCCCCTCAACAGAAGAATGGATAAACTGTGGTAACTTTACACAATTGAATATTACTCATCAGTTAAAAATGACATCATGAAATTTTAGTGTGAATGTATGAAACTAGTAAAGAAATCCTGAGTGATGGTATCTGGACTCAGAAAGACAAATATGGTATGTACTCATTTATACATGAATATTAGCTGTTAAGTAAAGGACAGTGGAGTCCATGTATTTCTCTGTGAAGGGTAAATAAAATAGATTATGCAGGATGTATTGGAGGTTGGTGGGGATGGGAAAAGAATAGAGGAGGATTTGGAAGAAGAGGATACATAGAGAGACTAATGGACCTGGGAGGCTTTTGGAAATCAATGTGGAAACCTAGTGCAGTGGAAAGTTCCTGGATCTTATGAGCATGACCCTAGCAAGGACTTTAAGTAATGAAGGGTATCTAGCCTAAACCAGCCATTTCTCGTAATCTGGAAAGATCTTATTTGTACACTAATTTAGCTAATATGTGTATGTATGCATGTAATTGGGGGGGCAAGTCTTTGTGTATATGTGTATATTAGTTTCCATGTCTATAGATATTCTTGTGACTGTTTACCCCCAAAGGCCAACAAGGAGCCTACTCCTATGTAATTGCATTCGTGTCTCATTATTACAAGCTCAAGCTTGGGCCACACTGCCATCTCTTAGGAGAGATGGTGAAGCCCAGAGCTCTTGGTGGGACAATGTTTTATAGGAAATGGTAAGCAAGCATTAAAGGGATTTCTAGCCTGGCACACATCTGATTAGGGGCCATTATGGAATTTTATCGTCCTTTAACATAATTGGCTAGTGCTGGAAGCCAAACTATAAAGTTAACTTCTGCCTACCTCTGCATTGGTGTTTGTTAGGAAGTGAAGTGCCGGAGGCAGGCTTGTTAAAGGGAGTAACCTGGAAATGTGTGCTAGAAGCAGGTTTGTTGGAGAGTAACCTGGAAACTGGAACTAAGTGGTGGCTTGTTACTTAACTCGAGTACATCCTTAGGTCAGGTTCTCTAAGATGGAGTCCAAACACAAGATCTAGCCTTTCAGGATGTTTACGTTAAATTAGGGTGAAAATTAGGACCTACGTAAATGACATCACTAAGCAAAGAATTGAAAATATTCAAATACTTAGCCTTCTAGATGATATGGCATAACATTCTTGGGGTAAAATTCTAGTGTATGGAACTCAGGACTTAAGCATGTTTGATATGTTCATGAAATAATTCTGGGGCCATTGAAGAAGGATGATGTACAGACGAGCAGAGGGAAAAAAAGAGAAGAAACAGATAATGAAATATTGTCTGTTGTTTTGTTCTGGTTTAATTTGCTTCTTATTTTATGTCACTATTGTTTTATTCAATGATATATCTTTTTTAATAAGTAAAACTTACAAAGTAGCAAATGTGAGTATAGCTAGCCTTATAAACTGTACTAAATAGTCATATAAGTTGGTTTTAGATTCTGTACAAATAAAATGAAGCATTTATAGGTCATAGCAATTAATATAGCAAGTCCTATCATCTTCCCTCCTCTGTTTATCTCACAGAAATTGAATAGATCCTTCAATAAATTAGCTACCATCAACAGAGATGAGTGTATGAATGTAGCAGTTGTTTTAACCAAATGTTGGCCAGGGACCTGTGAATTGAAGACCTGAGAAATTGCAGTGGTGTTTAATGTTTTAGGATTTGGAAACCTATTTGTAATAGCAACGCAACCAGCAATTTCCGTTATGCTGTGTAGACCTAGGCATTTTAAAATTTGGCTGCATTTTGATGATGTTAATTCAAGGCCAGTGGTTTCTCAGTTGGATGTAATTTAACCATAGATGACTTATGACAATGCCTGCAGCATTTTTTGTTGTCACAGCTGGTGTAGGGACAACACTATGAAGACTATAGGACTATGATTAATTACAATGCATCTGACAGTTTCACACAGCATAAATGTCAATAGTGCTAAGGTTGAGGAGGTCCAACTGAGGATTCTGCATGACTGGCATTGAGCAGGTGCTGGGACATTGGGTTCAGGCATACATACTAGGGATATTCTGATTATCTATCCCAACCTAACCCTGGGAATATTGAAGAATTTGTTTCCAGAGACATAATCTCTAGTGCCAAATTATAGGAAATAATGAGAAGGCAAATTAAAAGTATGATTTGAAATTGTCCCCTTACTACCTTCATGTGGCTTGTGTGTCAATATTCATATGAGACTGTGCCTGTCTATGTGTGGCCCATGTATGTTGGTATGTGTCTGGATGCTAACCAGCATCTGCCTGCCTATCATCTTGTATATTGGTGAATAAAATGTGTTTTATCTATGTGTACTGTCAGTTCTCCTTAATGGCTTAATATGACCCTTACTTGATGATTCTCATGCACCCCTTGATTCAGAACTTGGAACTCATATCATCACACATTAATTAATTGAACTTTTCTGATCAGAGATTGACAGTTATTTTTATAGAAGTATCAACTCAAATTTTTAATTCCTTAACAAATTTAAAAAAATACTTATAAAAAGGAATCGAATATTTATCTTCAAAAGAATATATATCTAAACACACAGTTATACCCATCACAAATATTAACCCAAAATACAGCATAGGTGCTGATGAGATGGGTGAATGCATATAGCACTTTCATCACAATTATGAGGAGTGCAATTCAGATTCCCCAGCTTGCAGGCAAGAATGTAGGACAGATACATAAAACCCCTATATGACCTTAAAGCATAACTTTGTTCCTTTCCCACTTTCTAGAAATCTCAAAAGCAAGATGAACATTTTTCTTTACAATAAAACACCCAGAATTTTCCCCAAAAAAACTTGTGATACAGTCTCTTACATTAATAGCTATAATCCTATCTAGTGCATAAACAATAACCATTGGTGTTCCTTAGCAACTTAAAATGTAAATTCAGATGTCAGCAGTATATATGGCAACTGGAAAGACACTTGCAATATTTTATGAAGCCACATCATTCTGCCATGTGTGTCTTATTTTCTTCCCAAATGACTACTCCATTTTCTTATTTATTTATGTTGAAAATATATGTTTAAAATGTCTTTTAATAAACTCCAATTCTGCTTCATCCTATCTCTTCATAAAGTTCTTTTCCATATCTAAGTCAAGAATCCAGCTTCAGCAGAATCAAGGTTCTTAGAATTCTAAGGGAGCGCTCAGATTGCTACCTGTAACAAGATGGAACTGTGTCTCTGGTCCCTGCTCTTACTCCCACTGACAAAAATCAATGAATGAAATAATTGATTAGTTAGACTTCATTAAGATTAACCATGCCGACTGGGAGAGAGCACACTCGCACAGGGCAGGAGCACACCAGGCTCCCCTTGGCAACCTCTGTTCCTGGGATCAACGGCACTGAGCATCCAGGAACCCAGGGACTCCCCAATATAATATCCTGGCACACATCCTTTTGGGCTTCCATCTGCACCCAAGAGAGGGGCAACTCTGCTGTCATCTGGGCGCCAGCTTTGCTGTGGGCCATCTGCCCTGCAGAGTGATCTCCTCAATCTTTGCTCCAGCAACATGGCAACTGGAACCTCCAGACACAGGGACAATCAAGCATAATATCGCATGGGTCTCAGCCAGCTTATGTGCTCCCTGCTCCCAAGAGCTGGGCAGCTCTGTGGTCACTTACATGCCAGCTCTGCTATGAGACATCTGCCCTGCAGAGGCACCCGCAGAGGAAGAGAGCACACCAGCCTCCCCTTGGCAACCTCTGCTCCAGGAAATGACTACACTGAGCCTTTAGATATGCAGGGATTCCCCAATATAACATCACTTGGGGCAAGGCACATCAGGGCTCCAAAGTCACTCAGAAGCAAGGCAGGCCCCAGTAATCAGTACCAGGGGAATCCCTGTAATCTGGGGGGGGGGCGGCAGAAATAGCCTTGCAGGCTCACAGGAGGTCCAACCAACAGCCAGTGACAGCAGGACAAACTAATACCAGAGGTAACCAGATGGAAAAAGGCAAACTTAGGAATGTTACTAACAGAAATCAAGGTAATATGGCACCATCCGAACCAAGCTCTTCAACAGCAGCAAGTCCTGGATACCCCATCACACCCAAAAGGCAAGATCTGGATTTAAAATCACTTCTCTTGATGCTATTAGACGATTTCAAGAAGGACACAAATAAATCTCATAAAGAAATGCAGGAGAACATGAATCAATGAGTAGGAGCCCTTACAAAGGAAACACAAAAATCACTTAAAGAAATGTAGGAGAATATTGGTCAAGGGATGGAGGCCCATAAGGAGGCAACACAAAAATCGCTTAAAGAAATGAATCAAGCCGGGCGGTGGTGGCGCACGCCTTTAATCCCAGCACTTGGGAGGCAGAGGCAGGAGATTTCTGAGTTTGAGGCCAGCCTGGTCTACAAAGTGAGTTCCAGGACAACCAGGGCTACACAGAGAAACCCTGTCTTTAAAAAAAAAAAAAAAAAAAAAAGAAACCCGAAAAAAAAAAAAAAAGAAAAAAAAAAAAAAGAAATGAATCAACCGGTAGATGCCCTTACAAAGGAAACACAAGAAGCACTTGAAGAAATGCAGGAGAATATCGATCAATAGATGGGAGTCCATGAGGAGGAAACACAAAAATAGCTTAGAGAAATACAGGAGAACTTGGGTCGACAGACAGAGATCCTGAAAGAGGAAATGCAAAAATGTCTTAAAGAAATACAGGAATAAACAAACAAACAAGTGAAGGATCTGAGCAAATCCATCCAGGATCTAAAAAAAAGAAGTAGAAACAACTAAAAAATCACAAAGGGAGACAACTTTGGAGATAGAAAACCTTGGGAAGAAATCAGGAGTCATAGATGAAAACATCAATAATAGAATACAAGAGATGGAAGAAAGAACCTCAGGTGCAGAAGATACCATACATAGTAAGCATCAACTCAACAGTCAATGAAAATGCAAAATGCAAAAAACGTGTAACCCAAAACATCCAGGAAATCCAGGACACAATGAGAAGACCAAACCTAAGGATTATAGGTATAGATGAGTGTAAAGATTTGCAACTTAAAGGGCCAGTAAACATCTTCAACAAAATTATGAAGGAAAACTTCCCTAAACTAAAGTGAGAGATGGCGATGAACATACAAGAAGGCTACAGAACTCCAAACAGACTGGACCAGAACAGAAATACCTCCTGTCACATATTAATCAAAACACCAAATGTACTAAACAAAGAAAGAATATTGAAAGCAGTAAGAGAAAAAGGCCAAGTAACATATAAAGGAAGACCTAACCGAATCACATCAGACTTCTCACTAGAGACTATGAAAGCCAGAAAATCCCGGGCAGATCTCACGCAGACTCTAAGAGAACACAAATGCCAACCTAGACTACTCTACCCAGCAAAACTCTCAATCACCATAGATGGAGAGACCAAGATATTCCATGATAAAACCAAATTTACATAATATCTTTCCACAAACCCAGCCTTACAAAGGATAATAGGTGGACACCGCCAATACAAGGAGAGAAATTACACCCTGGAAAAAACGAGATAATAACCTTCTTGCACCAAACCCAAAAGTAGATAACTACTCAAAGATAAAGATAGCGTAAAGAGTTGCAGGTGGCAATATTCACTATTCCTTAATCTCTCTTAATATCAACGGTCTCAATTCCCCAATAAAAAGACATAGACTAACAGACTGGATATGTAAACAGAACTCAGCATTTTGCTGTGTGCAGGAAACGCACCTCAGTGTCAAAGACAAACTACCTCAGAGTAAAAGGCTGGAAAACAATTTAACAAGCAAATGGTCCCAGGAAATGAGCCTGAGTAGCCATGCTAATATCAGATAAAATTGACTTTCAACCTAAAGTCATCAAAAAAGACACAGAAGGACACTACATACTGGTCAAAGGAAAAAATCTACCAAGAAGAACTCTCAATTCTGAATATCTATGCTCCAAACGCAAGGGCACCCTCATTCGTAAAAGAAACTTTACTAAAGTTCAAAGCAAACATCGCACCTCACACAATAATAGTGGGTGACTTCAATACCCCGCTATCTGAAATGGATCATTCAGGAAAGCAGAAACTAAACAGGGACACAGTGAATCTAATTGAAGCATTGGACCAAAAGAACTAACAGATATATATAGAACATTTCATCCTAAAGCAAAAGAATACACCTTCTTCTCAGCACCTCATGGTACCTTCTCCAAAATCGACCATATAATTGGTCACAGAACAGACCTCAACAGATATAAGAAGATAGAACTAATCCCATGCCTCCTATCAGATCACTATGGAATAAGGGTGGTCTTCAATAACAACAAAAACAAAAGAAAGCCCACATACACATGGAAGCTGAACAATGCTCTACTCAATGATAACTTGGTCAAGGAGGAAATAAAGAAAGAAATCAAAGACTTTTTAAAATTTAATGAAAATGAAGGCACAACATACCCTAATTTATGGGACACAATGAAAGCAGTGCTAAGAGGAAAATTCATAGCCCTGAGTGCCTCCAAAAAGAAATGGGAGAAAGCATACACTAGCAGATTAATGGCACACCTAAAAGCCCTGAAACACAAAGAAGCAAATACACCAAAGAGGAGTAGAAGGCAGGAAATCATCAAACTCATGGCTGAAATCAATCAAGTAGAAACAAAAGCATACAAAGAATCAAGAAAACTGGGGGTTGGTTCTTTGAGAAAATCAACAAGATAGATAAGTCCTTAGCCAGACTAACCAGAGGGCACAGAGACAGTATCCATATTAACAAAATCAGAAATGAAAAGGGAGAGATAACAACAGAAATTGAGGAAATTCCAAAAATCATCAGATCCCACTACAAAAACCTGTATTCAACACAACTAGAAAATTTGGAGGAAATGGACAATTTCCTATACAGATACCAAATACCAAAATTAAATCAGGATCAAATAGACCATCTAAACTATCCTATAATCCCTGAAGAAAAAGAAGTGGACATTGGAAGTCTTCCAACCAAAAAAAAAAAAAAAAAAAAACCACAGGTCCAGATAGGTTTAGTGCAGAATTCTATCAGACCTTCAAAGAAAACCTAACACCAATACTCTTCAAACTATTCCACAAAATAGAAACAGAAGGAACACTACTCAACTCGTTCTATGGAGCCACAATTATGCTAATACCAAAATCACACAAAGATCCGACAAAGAAAGAGAATATCAAGCCAATCTCTCTTATGAATATTGATCCAAAAATACACAATAAAATTCTTTCCAACTGAATCCAAAAACACAACAAAACGATCTTTCACCGTGATCAATCAGGCTTCATCGCCAGGATGCAGGGATGGTTCAATATAAGGAAGTCCGTCAATGTAATCCACTACATAAAAAATCTCAAAGAAAAAAACCACATGGTCATTTCATTAGATGTGGAGAAAGCATTTGACAAAATTCAGCATCCTTTCATATTAAAGGTCTTGGAAAGATCAGGAATTTGAGGCCCATATCTAAATATAATAAAGGCAATTTACAGCAAACCTGTAGCCAACGTCAATCTAAATGGAGAAAAACTTGAAGCAATCCCACTAAAATCAGGGACTAGACAAGGCTGCCCTCTCTCTCCATATCTTTTCAATATAGTACTTGAAATTCTAGCTAGAGCAATCAGGCAACAAATGTAGGTCAAAGGGATACAAATTGGAAAGGAAGAAATCAAACTATCACTATTTGCAGATGATATGATAGTGTAATTAAGCGACCCAAAGCGACTCCACCAGAGAACTCCTACAACTGATAAAAAACTTCAGCAAACTGGCAGGATATAAAATCAACTCAAGCAAGTCAGTAGCCTTCCTATACTCAAAGGATAAGCAGGCTGAGAAAGAAATAAGAGAAATGATACCCTTCACGACAGCCACAAACAATATAAAGTATCTTGGTGTGACTCTAACCAAACAAGTGAACGATCTGTATGACAAGAACTTTAAGTCTCTGAAGAAAGAAATTGAAGAAAATCTCAGAAGATGGAAAATTCTTCCATGCTCATGGATTGGCAGGATTAATATAGTAAAAAATGACCATCTTGCCAAAAGCAATATACAGACTCAATGCAATCCCCATCAAAATCCCAACGCAATTCTTCATAGAGTTAGAAGGAGCAATACAAAAATTCATCTGGAACAACAGAAAACCCAGGATAGCTAAAACTATTCTCAAGAGTAAAAGAACCTCTGGGGGAATCAGTATCCTGGACCTCAAGCAGTACTACAGAGCAATAGTGTTAAAAACTGCATGGTATTGGTACAGTGACAGGCATGTAGATCAATGTAACAGAATTGAAGACCCGGAAATGAATCCACACTCCTATGGTCACTTGATCTTTGACAAAGGAGCTAAAACCATCCAGTGGAAAAAAGATAGCCTTTTCAACAAATGGTGCTGTTTCAACTGGAGGTCAACATGCAGAAGAATGCAAATTGACCCATTCTTATTTCCTTGTTCTAAGCTCAATTCCAAGTGGATCAAGGACCTCCCCATAAAACCAGAAACACTGAAACTAATAGAAAGGAAACAACGAAGAACCTTGAACATATGGGCACAGGGGAGAATTTCCTGAACAGAACTCCAATATCTTATACTATAAGATCAAGAATTGACAAGTGGGATCTCATAAAATTACAAGGTTTCTGTAGGCAAAGGACACTGTCAAAAGGACAAAGCAGCAACCAACAAACTGGGACCAAAGGACCTCCCCTCCCATTGCTGTCTTAATCACTGAGTTTTTTTCTAGCCCCTCAAAGAAACTTAACTGTAAACTGTGACACATTCTGTAAACTTAAAGAATGTATGCTTTCAAAATATAGATGGTATATAATATGCATTAGAGAAATAGAGACAATGACAGAGCGAGGGAGTGGGGAGAGAGGAGGGGAGGGGAGGGGAGGGGAGGAGAGGAGAGGAGAGGAGAGGAGAGGAGAGGAGAGGAGAGGAGAGGAGAGGAGAGGAGAGGAGAGGAGAGGAGAGGAGAGGAGAGGAGAGGAGAGGAGAGGAGAGGAGAGGAGAGAGATTGGATCAAAGGAAGCCTAGAAGCTAGCAAGACCAAAACAAATCCCTGAACCTCTTTATCCTGTATATGATTTTTTGAAGTGTTAAAAGATGACACCGTTCTGTTCTACAGTTTTTCTGCTTGCCAACACATATCTCTTTTGTGGGGTTGGTTATACTCCCTATTAGCAGCTCACATTTGCATTTCTCAGCTTTATTACCTCCAGAATCTTACAGTCCTCACCAAAATCCACATTTTACCTTTAGAACTTGATAAAATGGTGTCTTATGCATTCTTTCCAATTCTGACCCTTTCACAAGTTGCCTGGCCTCAATAACTCTCTGAAACTGTGGAGGAAGTATCCACAATCTCCTCAGTATTTCATCCTTTTATTCTTTATAAAGCAATTACTATATGGATGAAGCTGCCAAGTTCATTTCGTGCTGGGATGTATTTATTCTCCCTTGGGGCCACATTAACAGCAGTTTTTGTATATTGTTGCTTTTCTTTTAATTTTGTTTGTTTGGGTTTTTTATTGAATATTTTCTTTATTTACTTTTCAAATGTTTTCCCCTTTCCAGGTCTCCCCTTCAGAAAACCCTTGTCCCATACCCACTTCCCTGCCTCTATGCGGGTGCTCCCCCACCCACACACCTACCTATTCACCCACTCCGGTCTTCCAGCCCTGGCATTCTCCTATCCTGGGACATCAAACACCCTAAGGCCCAAGGGTCTCTCACTGATGCCAACAAATTTCATCCTCTGCCACATATGCAGTCTGAACCATGGGTCCCTCCCTGTGTACCCTTTGGTTGGTGGTCTAGTCCCTGGGAGCTCCAAAGGGTCTGGCCAGTTGACACTGTTGCTCCCTCCACTGGGCAGAAAACACCATCAGCTCCTTCAGTTCCATCTTCAACTCTTCCATCAGGGACCCCGCACTAAGTCCAATGGTTGACTACAAGAATCCACCTCTGTATTTGTCAGGCTCTGGCAGAACCTCTCAGGAGACAGCTATATCAGGCTCCTGTCAACAACCACTGCCCAGCATCCACCATAGCATCCAGATTTGGTGATTGCATATGAGATGTCTAATATCCACTTATCAAAGAACACATACCATGTGTGGTCTTCAAGTCTCTGAAGAAAAAAATCAAAGAAGACCTCAGAAGATGGAAATATTTCCCATGCTGTTTATATTGGCAGAATTAATAAAGTAAAAATGGCCATCTTGCCGAAAACAATCTACAGGTTCAATGCAATGCCCATCAAAATTCCAACTCAATTCTTCATAGAGTTAGAAAGAGCAATTCTCAAATTCATTTGGAATAACAAAAAACAAAAAACAAATCAAACAAACAGAAAACAGAATAGCTAAAATTATTCTCAGCAATCAAAGAACTTCCGGGAGAATCACCATCCCTGACCTCAAGCTGTACTACAGAGCAATAGTGATAAAAACTGCATGGTATTGGTACAGTGATGGACATCTAGATAAATGGAATAGAACTGAAGACCCAGAAATGAGCCCACACATCTAAGGTCACTCGATCCTTGACAAAAGAGCTAAAAATCATCCAGTGGTAAAAAGACAGCATTTTCAACAAATGGTGCTGGTTCAACTGGTGGTCAACATGTAGAAGAATGCAAATTTATCCATTCTTATCTTCCTGTACAAACCTCAAGTCCAAGTGGATCAAGGACCTTCACATAAAAGCAGATACACTGAATCTAGTAGAAGAGTAAGTGGGAAAAGACCTCAAATACATGTGCATGGGGGAAAAGTTCCTGAACCAAAGGCTTATACTCTAAGATCAAGAATTGAAAAATGAGACCTCATTAAATTTCAAAGCTTCTGTAAGGAAAAGGACACTGTCAATGTGACAAAACGGCAACCAACAGATTGGAAAAAGATCTTTACCAATCCCACATCTGATAGAGGGCTAATACATCAGAAGATGTGGTATATTTACACAATGGAATACTACTCTGCAATTAAAAACAATGAATTCACGAAATTCCTAGGCAAATGGTCAGAACTTGAAAATATCATCCTTAGTGAGGTAACCCAATCACAAAAGAACACACGTGGTATGCAGTCACTGATAAGGGGATATTAACCCAGAATCTCGGAATACCCTAGACACAATTCGCATATCAATAGATTTCTAAGAAGATGGAAGGAGAGACCCCTGGTCCTG
This sequence comes from Tokudaia tokunoshimensis, assembly GCA_036184795.1. Classification (NCBI taxonomy): domain Eukaryota; kingdom Metazoa; phylum Chordata; class Mammalia; order Rodentia; family Muridae; genus Tokudaia; species Tokudaia tokunoshimensis. The sequence continues at coordinate 40,153,722 of BTHU01000023.1, forward strand.
GAAAGACTGGATGTTGGGGAACGCCAGGACAGAGAAGGGAGAGGGGGTTGAATGGGGAAAAGAGGGAAGGAAGGGGACTTATGGGACTTTCGGGGAGGGAGGAAACGGGAAAGGGGAAATGATTTGGAATGTAAATAAAAAAAACTTAGAAAATAAAATTTAAAAAAAAAATAAAAGTCATATCTGTCTTAAAAAAAAAGAACTCAAGAAATTAGACTCCATAGAATCAAATAACCCTATTGAAAATGGGGAACAGAGCTAAACAGAGAATTCTCAAGTGAGGAAACTTGAATGGCTGAGAAGCACCTAAAGAAATGTTCAACATCCTTAGTCATCAAGGAAATGAAAATCGAAACTACCCTGAAATTCCACCTCATACCAGTCAGAATGGCTAAGTTCAAAAACTCAGGTGACAGCAGATGCTGGCAAGGATGTGGAGAAAGAGGAGCACTCCTCCATTTCTGGTGGGATTACAAGCTGGTACAACCACTCTGTAAATCAGTCTGTGGGTTCCTCATAAAATTGGACATAGTACATAACCTGAGGACCCAGGTATACCACTCCTGGGCATATACCCAAAAGATGCTCCAACATATAACAAGGATATATCCTCCACTATGTTCATAGCAGCCTTATTTATAACAGCAAGAATCTGGAAAGGACCAAAAGATCCCTCAGCAGAGGAATGGATACAGAAAATATGGTACATTTACACAATGGAGTACTACTCAGCTATTAAAAAACAATGATTTCATGAAATTCAGAGACAAATGGATGGAAGTTGAAAATATCATGATGTAGATTTTCTAAGTACAGGATACTCCTCAGCCCTTCTTTTAAAGATGGCAAGCTGAGCTCTGTGGTCTTTTGTCAGATGAGTAGCTTTTTGACTTTCAATATAGACAAAGAGGATTTTCTTTATCTATACTCTTTTAACAAGTTAGCTTCTTTTCTGGCAAGAGGCTCAGTATCAAACTTGACAATGCTTTCTTCTCTAAACTGTAAATTTTCCATTTCTTTCTACCCTATTTTCTGTGCTTGTTTTATTACAGACCTCCATAATCAGTACTATCTGTAAAATAGTGTCGAAAATGTGTGGTATTGAAAATTTGTTGGCTGAAGAAATGAGTCCATTTACTCACAGGCATGATCTTAGGACATGAGCAGAATATAGTCATAGTCTTTGCCTATCACAAGAATAGTCTCTAGCCTAGTTGATAATAAGTCCTTGTTCCCCTCTGGAACTTAAACCCATAACTAACTGGCTCAATTATTTTGGGACCTGTAACAAGGCAATATATTTTTATAGAAGAGTATGTCAGAACCCATTTTTAAACTCTGTTTTGGAAGAAAAATACGTCATCAGTTACCTGAACAATTCCTTCAAGGTTAACATTTTAAAACCAAGCTTTTATCAAATGAATCTTTGGGGCACTTCAGATACAAACTATAACAGTAATGGTACAGCAGCATAGTTATATCAATTGTAACAAACTTTATCCCTTTACTATAGTGACTCTGGAGAAGGCTGAACATGTAAAGGAGCCTGAACTCTAAAGTTTTTTTTTCAATTTAGCTACAAATATAAATATCCCATTAGATAATAGTATAATATAGAATATATAACTAAATTTTAGGAAACATTTAGTGGTTAATCACAATAGCAGAACTCAGAGAAATAAAAGAATCTATGAACTTGAATACACACACACACACACACACACACACACACACACAAAGCTATCAACTACTGATTCTATAAAACAGAATATAAGCTATAAATAATGAGCAAAGTTGAAGTAAAAGTACCTTACATTGATCTCAACAGATATTCTAAAGGAATGGAGAAAGTTGGGGTGGGGGGTAAAGAGACAATCAAATATTTTCATTGCACATTTTAAGAAAAGGTATGATTTATAATTTCAAGAATCTGAGCCATATTTAAAGAAGATAAATTCAAAAGCAAAATCATATATGGACTTAGAGAGATGGTTCTGTCTGTAAACTGCCTCCCACAAAGCATGAGGGCTTGAGCTTGGATCTACAGCATCCATGTAAATTCCAGATGCAGAGGAGAATCTAGACCAAATCTTGATCTATAACCATGAGACAAAGTGATTATACGGGGGGAACTGCTTAAAGCTTTTGAAAGTCAAAGAGCAGGCCATCTGTAGCACACTGCCTCTAAAATACCCATGCCTCTGAGTTCTTCTCAAATATTTCCACAAAAGACCGTTTTCAAATATATGTGCCTATCATTCAAACCACCACACTAACCACTACAATTGTTCTGATATTCTGTACTTTTTAAATATTTATTTTGTTAAAAAGTTACTTTTTCTTAATTTGCTTAATTAGTGTGTACTTGTTTGCATAAAATTACAAAAGAATTTTCTGGATATCTTACTACTATATAAGTATTATTTATATAATTTTTTTTTCGTATTGATATATACCTCAGCTGAATCATGGTAATACAAAACAATAAATCCATTTAAATTTTATTTTAATCTTACTATTTATGAAACTAAATATTAATGTATTAACAAGAAATCTAGTCAATAGACTTTATTGTTGTCAAAATAAGAATGTTGTTTGGTCTGAAGAGATGGCTCAGTGGTTAAGAGGTCCTGCTTTCAACTCTCAACAACCACATGTAGCTCATAACCATCTGTAATAAGATCTGATTCCCTCTTCTGTTATGTGTGAAAACATCCCTAATATGCACAAAAACAAACAAATAAATACTTTTTAAAAGGCTCACACCATTAATTCCAGCACTTAGCAGGCAGAGGCAGGCATGTCTCTAAGTTCAAAGTCAGTCTCCTTTACAAAGTGTGTTCCAGAACAACAAAGGCTATATAGAGAAACCCTGTTTTGAAAAGAAGATGAAAAGAAAAAAAGAAAGAAACATTCTTTAACAGAAAATCAAAGCACAGCTTTTAATTTGTCACTTGTTATAATAGCTAAAGTTTTGTAACTTACATTTTTTTAAAATTTTTTCCTTTATAATTTTAAGTACTTTTATTTTTAATTGAAAATACATTTTCTGTCTTTGTTTGCAATGCCCTCATATCTCATATCCCCCCCTAGCTCCTCACTCACTCAAATCCATATCATTTCTTGCTCTTTAACATTAGAAAAGAAACAGGCATTTAAATAATAGTAATAATAATTAATAATAATAATAATAATATAAAAATAGACCTGAATAGGACAAAAATTTTCAGAAAAAAAGCCAAAAAATTCATATGAAATATGAATAGGACCAATAGATACACACATTGACATGCATGCAAATACTAAAATTCAAAACTGGAAACAACATATATAAGCAAAAGACCTGTAGGGTAAGAAAAAAATAAATGAAGGTAATTTTTTAAATGCCCTGACAAAGCATTATGAGGCAAAAATAACTCCACTGTTTGTTTTTTGTTGACTACAAGATGTGGGATCCAGCCTTAAGTTTGTTGTATACCCAGTGAAACCCCGTTGGAAAAAACTAATTTTTCATTTACAAATGGTTATCAATTGGAGATACTGTCTTGGTTAAGGATGGAGGCTTCTGTCCACTTCTCTCAGTGCTTGGATTTTAACTGGTGTAGACTTGTTCAGGTCCTGTGCTTACTGTCAGTCTCTGTGAGTTTATCTGTGTATTGGTCCTATTGTGCTTAGAAGGCCTTGTCTCTTTGGTGTTCTCCACATCCTCTGGCTTTTATATTATTTCTATAGTCTCTTCTGCAGTGGTGCCTAATCTATGAACGGAGAGAATTGATGGATAGATACCACTGAGAACTGAATGCTCCAAAGTCTCTTTTCTCTGCAAATTGTCCAGGTGTAGGTCTCTGTATTTATTCCTAAATACTGAAGAAGGAAGCTCCTCTGATGAAGGCTGAGCAAAGCATTGATCTTTGAGTATGGCAGAATGTTAGGAATCATTTTGTTGCTCTATTCAATTAAAATATGACATCATGAAACTGAAAAAATTCTGTGTGGTGAAGTACATCATCATTTGGACAAAGTGGCAGACTACAGTTTGGAAAAATATTTTTACCGACTACAAATCTGATAGAGGACTAATAAAATTATAAAGAGTTTTAAAATTTGACATGAAGAAAACAAATAACCCAATTAAAACATAGAATACATACCTAAAAGAAAATACTCAAGCCCCCACCCCCCAAATGATTGACAAGCAAGTAAAAATGTTCAACATCCTTAGTTATTAGGAAACAGCAAATCAAAACTGCTTTGAGATTTTTATCATATAAAAGTTCAAATGGTCTAAATGAATAAATCAAATTATAACTCATACTGGAGAGAATGTGGAGTAAGACGAACACTTATTCATTGCTGGTATGAATGCAAACCTGTACTGATGCTATGGAAATCTGTGTGGTGTTCTAACAGGAAGTTGGGAATCAACCTACCTTAAGATCTAAGTATACCACAATTGGCTTTATATCCAGCAGACTCTACATCCTACCACAGAGACACTTACTCAACCAAGTTCATTGTGTCTCAATTCATAATAGCCAGAAATTATATTTTATACAATGTAGTTCATCTTGTACTTATTGCTTCTTTTAGTAGGTTTTTCTGTAATAAGAGAAGGAAAATACATCTTGAACTATTATACAAATATAAAGCATAAAAACCATAAAAATATACTTATATTTTAGTCATGTGTTTCAGATTAATACTAACTGATCCTTTTATTTCTTATGATAGTGCGTTACTTATATTGAATGATTGAAACACTTTCAAATAAATACTCAATGGCTTATTAAAATATGAATTAAATATTCTCCAAGATTCTTCACTAAAATTATTTGTTGTATTATGAACACTTTAACTTTATATATGCATACACATACACACATATAAATATTAACTATTTAGATAAGCATGCAAAGTAATTGACTTCATTATGCCATTTACAAATATATTTCTCATACTTTATTTTCATTTGTTCTACTGTCCCACTGACCTCCCTCAGTCTCCTTACCACCTGACTGATTTCCATCTGACCCCAGATAATAGTTTCTTCCGTTTTTGTATTGTGAGCATATTATGATCATTCAATTATCAAATAGCCCTCCATACGTCTGAATTCCTTTAATATCCTTCCCTTTTCTCTTTGCTTCTCCTGAGTCGTATTCTAGTTTTATTACCTACAGACAGACAGACAGACAGACAGACTTTAAATTTAGGTTCCATATATGAAAGAAAACAATGTTACTTATTATTTCTGAGCCTGGCATTTTCGTTTGTTTATTTGTTTGTTTTCTCAACATACTGATTTCCATCTTTAACTATTTTTCTTCAAATACCATGATTTCACTGTTCTTCATAGTCAAATAGAATTCCAGTGTGTATATACAATATAGTACCTTTTCTTTAACAGTTTAGCTGTTGGTGAACATGTGAACTGATTACATTTGCTCTTTTTTCTTCTTTTTTTTATTAGATATTTTATTTACATTTCAAATGTTATCCCCTTTCCCAGTTCCTGCCCCCAGGAAACACCCTATCCCATCCCCCATTCCCCTGCTTCTATGAGGGTGCTTCCCCACTCACCCACCCACTCCCCCCTTCCTGCCCTCAAATTCCCCTATACTGGGGCATCTAGCTTTCAAAGGACCAAGGGCTTCTCCTCCCATTGATACCCAACAAGGCCATCCTCTGCTACATATGGTGCTGGAGTCGTGGGTCCCTCCATGTGTACTCCTTGGTTGGTGGTTTAGTTCCTGGGAGCTCTGGTTGGTTTATATTGTTGTTCTTCCTATGGGGTTGCAAACACCAGCAGCTCCTTCAATCCTTTTTCGAATTCCTCCATTGGGGACCCAGTGCTCAGTCCAATGGTTGGCTGTGAGCGTCCACCTCATATTTGTCAGGCTCTGGCAGAGCTTCTCAGGAGAAAGCAATATCAGGCTTCTGTCAGCAAGCACTTCTTGGCATACACAATATGTTTAGGTTTGACAACATATGGGGCAGTCTCTGGATGGCTGTTCCTTCAGTCTTTGCTCCACACTTTGTCTCTTTATTTCCTCATGTGAGTATTTTGTTCCCCTTTCTATGAAGCACCAAAGCACCCACAATTTGGTCTTTCTTCTTCTTGAGCTTCATGTGGTCTGTGAATTGTATCTTGGGTATTTTGAGTAGGGAGGGGGGAATAGGAGAATAGGGTTTCTGGGAGAGGGGAAAACCAGGTAAGGGTATAACACTTGAAATGTAAATAAATTAAATTTTTTTTGAAAAAAATGGTTTTCACAGGTGTGCCCAATTTCTTTGATTTTAATTGGTTAAATATGTAGTCAAGTTGGTACAGAGATTAACTGTAAGATGTACAGAGGCATCACAGGTATATACCAAAAAGTGACTGGCATAGCTGTATAGATGTACATCTATTTTCAACTTTAGAGGAAACTTCAGTTTACTTGTGTAGTACATCTACCATTTCATCTTTTCAACAGCAGTGCATAAGGAATCATCTTTTCCTACATCATTGCCTACATTTGCTATTTATATTTTATGTTGTATAGAAGAAAATATGTTTATTATTTTTTCATTTAAAGATATCATTGGCTAGATGTATTCATATTTTCACAGAACATCTTATATAAAACAAAATTTCTGATACATGAAGAAAATCTTTATAAAGTCCTTGAATTTTTATCTTGCATCTATAGGGAGAATAATTTATTATACATCATGATTCATTTTAGAAACTGAATATCTTATGCTGGGGACTTCAGAGGATGAAAATGTGCCTAATCTTGTAGATACTTGATAACCCAGGGAAGGGGAATGTGGGGGGTTGAGCTGGGTGTGGGTGGCTGTGTGAGAGGAGTGGGTGCAGGAGGTGGGGGCGAAGTACCCTCTCAGAGACAAAAAGGAGAGGTGATGAGGAGAAAAACTCTTGAAAGGGAGACCAGGAAGAGGGCAACATTTGGAATGTAAATAAATGAAACAACAACAACAGCAGCAGCAACAACAATGATAATAATAGTACTAATAATATTAACAATAATAATGGAGTATGTAGAATGTGGACTCACCAAATGTAGAGGAATTTTCAGTCTGACAGATGTCTGTGCTGTGAAAGAATCACATTCAAAGACATCTTAGGTCTGTGAGATATATATATATATATATATATATATATATATATATATATATATCTCACAATCCAACATATTTCTACCCTGGCCAGGTTTCTCACCCTATAGGGTAAAGAAAGCACACTTACTTTGTACCATATGCTATATCCATATCCAATATTTCTTTATTTTTAGGAAAGTTATTCTGACACACTACAATTTACAAATATAATGTATATTACAAGTTCATTAAGTCATTCATTCTTTGAAGGTTTTGTGTTTTATTTTTGTGATCCTTTTATTTTTCTTGTTCAATATCATATACATATATATGATATTTTTATATGTAAAGTATTTGTACATGATATATATATATTATATATATATATTTAATTTTCATGTTTTGTGTGATGCTTCTTCACTTTATTAATTTCTTTTATACTTTGCTATACAGAAGTTTTAAATTTTATGTAATCCAATTTGACAACTTCTAGGGCTAGGTTCTTTGTATTAGAATCCTTTTCAGAAAGTTATTTGCCTCTGCTTATCTCTTGACTCCATTTACATATGATGTGTTCTTGCTATTTTTAAGTTTTAGCTTTTCATTAATGTTTTTCATCTCCTTTGAAATTACTTTTGTGCAGAGTCAGAGATATTGATTTGCTTTGATTATTTTTGCAGGTAAAGTCTCAGTATTGCCATTACTACTTATTGAAGAATCTTTCTTTTCTATTGTATATTTTGCCTTGTAACTATTGTTTGAGGACTTATTTCTGGGTCCTATGTTATATTCCATTGCTCTACATGTCTGTGTGTTCTGATTCCTTGCTTACTAAGCCTCTGTAAGAGATCTGTTGTTAAGATCCATTTATGTTTAGAACTACCTGGGAATTTGTATTCTTTTGTACTGTTTCTTTCTAGTGCTATTAAAAAAAAAACATTGGTAACTTGATGGAAGTTGATTTAACCAGTGCATCCCTTCGTTTTACTATAACTATTTTTCGTAATGTTTTTAAATTTATCTTTGAAACTTCTCTTGATATGATTTTCTTTTTCTTGAACTCAGTCTCAATATATTTGTTATTTATATTTATAAAATCTATCAATTTTGTATGTTGATTTTTTTATCTTTCAACTTTTGCTGAAAATATTCATCAGTTCTTAGAGTTTTGTGGTAGTCTTTAGAGTACTTTCAGATAGATTCATGCAATTTGCAAATGAAGATAATTCAACTTGTTCATCTTATTTGTATCCTTTTTAATTACTTCTCTTTTTTAAGTATAGAATAGAGTTTATTCAGGGAATGGAGAGGGGAGTTGAGGGAGGAGAGACAGAGAGAGAGTAGAGGAGTAGAGGCTGGCCATTAGCATGTGAAGAGAGGGGGGAGGGGGATAGGGGGAGAGGAGGAGCAGGAAGAAGAGAACAGAGAGCAAGAAGGCAAGAGCTACTTCTCTTTTCTTGTTGCTCTATATAAAAGTTTTAGCACAGTATTGACTAATAACAGAAAGAATAGACACATCACTGTGGTCCAAATGATCAAGAAGCATTGAATACCAGTATTTATCTGGCTTTCTATTCTTTGATTTTTTTTTTTTCCTTTTAAAAGGCTAACACATGCTAGGACATCAGCAATACTCAAAATTTTCTCACATCAGGTAATCATCAATAAAACTGTTCTTGTAGATATACCTATACTTCAGATGATTCTTAATCCTGCCAAAATTACAATGAAGAGAAATGATTGCAACTGTGTACCAATGTTGTTTTAAAAAAATTATTTGCCAGTATTGACTATTAGATTCTTCTCCCCACAATGAGATGGTTAAGGACTAATAATTCCCAGTTTATTTTATAGATTAGGGTAAAAATGTAAAATGTTTAAGTAACTTTCTCAAAGTTCTACTGCTAGTAAGTGGTGGTGTTGGGATATTAAATCAGTTTTCATCCAATTCATTTATTCACTATACCATTCCGTCTCTGTAAATTATGTGCTATTTTATGTTATATGATTTAGGATCCCATCATACATGCTTTGTGGTAATTTCTGTGTTAAAATGTTTGCCCTGTTATTTTCAAGGAGGTTCTCAGCAATTTAAGCAATGGAAAATGAGTCAGAAGGTCCTTAATGAAATTTGAGACACTTAATAACCATACACAACGGATAAGCAAACTTAGCTGTGGTTCCTGCACCATCCAGATCCACTTTATTATTAGTTTGCAGTTTCAGTTTGTCTAGTGTGGATGGATATTTTTTCCATGGTTCTTACATTTATTCTCAATCTTTAAAGTATGTTTTATTGAATTTGACTTTACTCTGTGAGAGTTTAGATAATTTTACTAATATGCAAGCACTAATTCTCAATCACTGTGACAAGAATTTTGTGAGAAGTTTTATAACATATGTTAATGCATGTGATATATTACCTTTCTATGATTTTTCCTGCATCCATCATTTTAGTGAAAAATTAACCCTGTCAAAATCATGGAACAAGGTGAATTTGGTTTGACTTGATATTAATTAATCCATTATGATGTTTGGTAAGTACCACTCTGTATCTAAGTTCTAGTTAGAGCTTTTGACATGGATTATTTTATCTGAAAAAAGTCATTAGCTTTCTTCTTTGTCCACCGAAAACCAAGACTGTGTCAGAAAATTGCATGACAAAGACACTAAACAATAAAATGAAATGAAGTCACAAGCATATTTGTATGACTTTGTGATGAAAACACATGGTTTATGTGCAATCGAGGGATGCACAATATTAACTCAAAATTCTCTTATGCTTGAAACAAAATACTGGGCAAGAAATAATGAAGTAATTAATGTCCAATTTCCAGTGACTTTGTAAGTATAATAAGCCACAGAATTCAAATTAGAATCTATTTATTTCCACAAGATTGGCATTTAGTGGATATGATTTGCTTTTATTTTATGGTAGGAGAAAGGAGAGAACATAAGATAAAATATATAGGTAAGAGCATGTAATGCATGGCTATCACATAGCTGTTATTGAAGTCGGTCGATTTGGTGTAAATCAGTTAAATAGTGAACATTAATTAGACATTTGATGGTATAAATACCTTTAACTTAAAACAAAATTATCATTATAATTAGGTTTTTTTAATTTAGCTATACAAACGAAAAACTTTATAAAATATGTAAAGCAGAGATATAGCAGAGTTTACCATGGGATGATGATTTTTATGTGTCGGGAAGAGATACCAGGGTACATGTTATGCTTGCATTACATATAAGTGTATGTTAAAATTATCTGTATTGAATATGTGAAATAAATAAGTAACCTTTCTGAATGTGAGAAGAGGAATAAGACAAAACTGGGCCTCATAGACTAAAAAGCCAAGGTATTTCATGATGCCAGAAAGGCAATGAGTGTGCAGAGTGATACAATGGATTCTATAAGATGATCAGTAGAGGTAAACATTTTTTTTTTAATTTTTGCCACACAATTCTATGGATTTGGGCTTTTATGCATTTAATAATCATTATGGCTATCACACAAAATAAAATTTTCTGTTTGTCAACTTCACAGACTTCACTTTGAACACTTATATATTCATCCTTCAAATCATTGTCTTTGCTGATATCCATAATAAACCACAAACATTTGTGTCTTTACTTGATCTTGAACACTGACTATCCATCTAAGGGTATATTTTCTCATGCCTTTAGAAATTTACTTCATGTGATCGTTTTTGTGTGTTGCTAGAATGAGGTTAATAACAGAAATCATGTTTTCTTTTTTTCCCCACTCAAGCATACACATTTTAGAATATAATGTAAGTTTCCCTTACCCCATGTGCTATTTTGATCATCTATAGTTTATATGTTCTTCAGAAAAATAAAATCACTAAAATGATGTTGAAGGTTATGAAGGATTGGCTAAAACAAGAGCAGAGACAAGTATTATCCTTACAGAAAGTTTCAGTTGTCAAACAATCAAATTGATGACTATGTAATTGATCTTAATTGCTTGTTAAAATGAAAAGAGCATCTAGCAAGAAGGCACCTTTATTCTGATCAGTCATTTTAATGAGTCACTTAAGCTCCGAAGTGATTCAAATGTGAGGAATTAGCCAATATTGAGCAGCTATCTGAGAAGTAGATTAACTAGTGAGGGATGAACCCTTCCTATATGACATTTATCTGAGATCAGCCATGAAAGGGAGTTTAAATAAACAATATCAATATTTGCATACCACAATGTTACAACACAATTACCAAGCAGTTTAATACATGACTCCAGTATATTCTCCACAAACATGTAAATACTATAGTCTTTAGTTCATGGTAAAAACTGCTCCCTAAAGTAAAGCAACAGAAGTTCCTTACCAAAATGTATGTACCCAAGGAATAATAAAATTCCAGCTAAGCCTTCTATTTAAATCCTTTTGAATTTTTCTATTGTTTCCAGTTCCAGTTCCTATAGTTAAGTTTCAACCTATTTAACACACCAAAGCATACCTGACCTCCAGGATTTCCTAGTATCTGTCATTCCTAACCTGTTACAGAGTTTGGCTGGCATACCTTGCCCTCTTGCCTGAACTCTCCAGCCCAGGCACTGGGCTGCCCTTCCCTATATAATCCAGATATTTCAGAACCTTGCCCCCTTGGTGTCATTGGACTCCTGAATGCTACATGCCATTCTCCTCTCTCCCTTTTCCCTTCCCCTCCACATTTCCCCACATGGCACAGCTCAATCTGGCCATGTCCACTATGGGCTCTCCAGAATGTCTCTGTCTTTACCTGTGCTCTTCCTTTTATCTATAATCAAATTTCTTCTCCATCATACCTAGGGGAGCAGTCATGTCATTTCCTTACTCTCCACACCCATTTTCCATTGTTCTTTCCCTCCCTTCATCCCTCCCTCTCTCTTTTCCCAATCAGCTGGTGTCAAAACTGCAGGAGTGGCTTAATTCTCTCCCCCAAGAAATTCTGCTGCCTTTTGCCACCCAACAAATCTGATTCTAGAGTCTGCATCTTCAGCCACATTTTCCCTCCTCTTTATCTAATCATTCATTTCCCCTTCCTATTCCGCTTAAGTGTCTTCTCCTTAGAGTTATGATAAAGAAGAGAAAGGGTATCTTGGCAGGTTGGAGCCAAGTAATGACACAAAGCTACACAATGGAGTAAGAACAAGAAGTTTATTGGGGGAGTAGGAAGAGTGAAAGGCAAAGAGAGTTCTGTAATGTTCAGGGGGACCTTTTAAAGAGTATGTACATGAAAATGCATGTTATGTGGTAGTAGTAGGTGATGATGTAAGCTGCCCAAGCTACTGCCACTGATACACTGAAAGGCAGGCAACAAGAACACCAAATTTATGACATAAACATCTCTCGACTACTCCCTATGTGGCCCCACCATGTGGACAATTATAGTTAATACATCTTTTAAACCACTCCAGTTGTTTTCTCATCTCCCTATTCTAATTATTCTACTATTTAAGTGTCACTAGGGAACTGCCTGCTTTGACTACTTTAACTACAAATGCCATACTGGTGTGCCACCAAGCTTCTTCTCATCCTGCTGGGACCCCATTATTTGTCCTCTCCTCTGTGATTTGAGACATTTCTCAATGACAAGTCTCTGAGTCCATATGGGGTTGCCCCAGATTGAAATTCTTGTTACCATGACATTTATCCCCTCTGGTCCTTCATGACTTCTCTCAGCTCCTTCCTGGAACTTCCTCACCTCCCCATAGGGGCTGCCTACATGTTCCTGGTTCTGTAACTTTTTCTTTGCCTCATTTTCTTTGGAGCTATTTGTTCTATCTCTTCTTGTACCCTCCTAGGTCCATGTGTTGCAAGCTTTATTGCTCCCTGCCCCTAAGATCTATGTGAAATGTCCTGTAGCTTCTCTAATCCTTTGTGGTTTCTGTGATATTGGAAACCTCATTTGGGTGGAGTTCCTGCTTTTTCTTCCTTGTCTCTGTCTTTTAGCTGTATTAGTCTCCCAATGGCAGTGTTCTTTTTGTGACCCATCCTTTTTATCTCCTTGGATTCAATTCCTTTCTCAGACTGAGACATTTTCTTAAAGTCTCACTGTTTTACAGAAAATCCACTTGGCCTTAATATAGGACAATGGTCAAAGACAGCCACACTTGAGTTCCAAGTTCATGCAGACTAATAACTTCTGTAACCACACAAGCAAATGATCCACAGAAACCTAGGACAACCATCTAGGTAATGAGTAAGTCTCTGTCATAGGACATTATATTATATTTCCTGCTATAATTTACTCTTTTTAGATGATATTGACTGACTAGCTTTAACAGTATCAAGCACCCAGCTCCTCTGCCAAGGATTCAACTGCCTTCTTTGTTCTTCTGTCTTCTCAGTTCTCTTCATATGTTAAAAAATATCAGACCTCATATCTCACTTTACTAGAGTTACTAGGAACCCAGCTGATAAAGACAGTTTACTTACCTTGTTACCAGATTCTGAAAGGAGATAAATTCACAAAACAACAAAACAGGTTTCAAAGTAACTATTACTATTCCATTATTTAAAGGAATTCACTTTTTAATGACTGTTGTCAGTAACCAATCAGCTGTAAATGGATAGCAAAAAAATTTAAAGTTTATATTGTTGGGAACAAGCAAAAGATACTTGGAAACAAACAAAAGAAATTTGTTCTAATTACTGCCATTTTATTTGGGCCTGTGGAGTGGGCCCCTGTACTGTGAAGGAAGCCTGGCTGGGTGAGGGAGTCCTTAATCCTGTCTGACAGCTGGAGATGCTGAGAAGCTTGTTCCATTGTTCCAGCACAGTGAGTTTTGGTAAGAAGAGACAATCCATGATTTTAAAGCTTTATTATAGAAAAGAAGGGGGAAAGAAAGAGATAGAAAAGTAAAGAGGGAAAGAATAGACAGAGAGGTTAGAGCCGGCCATGGCCACGTGGAAAGAGAATGAAGAGAGAGGGGGAGCAGAGGGGCAAGAGACAAGAAAAGAGGACAAGAGAGAGGGCAAAAGAAAGCAAGGAGGGGTCATGCAGCCCCTTTTATAGTGGGCCGGGCTACCTGGCTGTAGCCAGGTGACTGTGGGGATGGAGTCCAGCCAGAACACTAGGGGTCTACAACACAGCCCTATATGACTGATGGTCACAGGGTTATATCCAACGATTTTGTTTTCAGACTCCATTTTAATTATAGGGTGAAAGTAAGTTCTACTTTCAGATCCTGTGGGGGCTGGGGACTCCTGAATAGCTAAATGGTTTCTGTTATTCATTGTTTGTTCCTAAAAATATAATAACTCTTCCAAAACATAAGACCTATTCCTGAACAGCTTCTCATATTCATCTTTTGCTCCCCAAAACATGACTGTTACATAGCGTAATGACTGTTCCTAATCACAGTTTCTGTTACTCATACTTTGTTTCCCAAAACATAATGACGGTACTTGACCAGAAAGGAAGAAATGGACTTTATTGTTTGTAGAGTAAAACATACATACTGTATCAATTGACATAGATGAACAACATAAAGAAAGCCCATATCCCTAAATCCTGATTGGTAGAAAATGTAAGTGTAAGTTGGCACAGATGTTTGTCATTTTCAAGCTTAAAAATTCTGTAACATTCTGGTTCTGGGTTGTAGTTCAGCTCTTGAGTCTGTTCTGTAGCCCTGATATATCAGTAGACCAGTAGCAGCTTGATTAGAATACAATTTTGTCATCTGCATTTACCTGGTATTTGAGTTTTGTTGAATCTAAATGGACCCCTCAACAATGTAAATTTTAAGAGTCTAAGAAAATGCCCTAAGGCATGTAAATACAACTTGTAAAGGTTTATGAAAATGATTTGAAATATTTGAAAAGTAAGTTTCACATTTCTTTCTGTCTCCCGACACTATTGTTATACTAAAATTTTTGATAATCAAAATTTCAGCATCAATCAATGGAGCACTGATAAATTTGTAAAACACTGATTACTATTATCAGTTTCAAGCTCAAGATTGTAAATTTCCTTTGGTTGTTTTCTAAGAATATTCTTAAAAGTGTTTCTCCAGCATACTAAAAACATCTTTGTGCAATATATCTATCCATCCCTCTGGAGAGAGTGCTAATGCTTTTAATACAGAATCATTTTGGGGTCCCCAAGATTTTATTGTGACTCAAAGGCATTGAGTCTACTATCTTTTCTACAATGTGGATTTCATTAAAGTTTACAAACAATGGCAACACAAGTACATCTAAAACTTTATCTCTCTTTATAAACATAAAAACTAATGTAAGCTTCAAGGAATCAACTCATATCTACCTTTTACAGCTCAAATGGACTCTAGATGAGTATTCCTAATTTTCCCCCATCTGCTGATTCCTGAAGGTGGGATCTCTGTCTTTCTCCTGATCTAAGAATATTCCTCACCAAACTACCAGGACTGTCAGCCTAGATGTTTCAAATGTACATCCAATATAAAAATTTCCCCTAATCTTCTTACTTTTTGTTCACTTCCTAGACTATATATGTCCCAGGAGATTTCAAATCAAGTAAAGACTGCAAACTGCTGCAAACACCGCAGCCTTAGATGCTTCTGATGGAAATTTCTATCAGCCTAAGCAGCAGGGACCCAGGTGGTCCAGCCTCACAGATTGCTCCAAAGCAGCCTGTACTTCCCTAGGTCCAGATGGTTCCCCACAGAACCTGGACAATTAGTGAAACAGCACAATATCAGCAGGAAGTAGTCAGAGAAATGACTGTGCTACTCCTCATCACTTATTATCAACAACAGGGCTGGAATGGTAGGTCTCACACCTGGGACACATGGATCCCTCATTTTTGTTTATTATTTTAGATGTATTTGCACTTGTCATAAGAATCTTCCTGATGCAAAATTCAAGTGTTCAGTATTGACTTTATTAGCAGAGGAGGTTTTAAGACATTAGACTTAATGTCTACATAAGACATTAGACATAAGACTACATGCAGAGAATAGAGCCAATTCAATAGGATTGTCTGAGGCATGCAGCTATTGGTGATCACTCTTACACAGATCTACAGTGAAAAAGAGCAAGAAGAGTAAAACGATACAAAATGTAAAACCTGAGAAGGATAAGACCATCAGGAAATTTAATGTTGGAGACGAGTCTTATGCTCCAAGAGTTGAGAAATTTAAAGAAAATGTTAAAATAAAATGGAATGAAGGGAGAAATGTCCCCAGGACAAGAACTTACTCAACTATGTTTCCCACATGTGAAAAGAAAGCAGTGTGTAAAGTGAATAAGTAAAAAAAAATAAAATTAAATTTTAAAAATTATGGTCATAGCAGCCTTATTTATAATAGCCAGAAGCTGGAAAGAACCCAGATGTCCCTCAACGGAGGAATGGATTCAGAAGATGTGGTATATTTACACAATGGAATACTACTCTGCAATTAAAAACAATGAATTCACGAAATTCCTAGGCAAATGGTCAGAACTTGAAAATATTATCCTTAGTGAGGTAACCCAATCACAAAAGAACAAACATGGTATGCAGTCACTGCTAAGGGGATACTAACCCAGAATCTCAGAATACCCTAGACACAATTCGCATATCAATAGAATTCCAAGAAGATGGAAGGAGAGACCCCAGGTCCTGGAAAGACTGGATGTAGGGGAATGCCAGGATAGAGAAGCAAGAGGGGGTTGAATGGGGAAAAGAGGGAGGGAAGGGGGCTTATGGGACTTTCGGGGAGGGAGGAAACGGGAAAGGGGAAATGATTTGGAATGTAAATAAAAAACTTAGAAAAAAAAACCCTGTGGAATAATAAAAAACAAAAACTTCTGCTTCCATACCAAAGGAATGCTTATTCAACAACAATAAAATCAAAAATTATGAAAATGTATTACAAGGAGGGATTCAGATCCATTCCAAGCAGGCAGCAGAACTTGGCAGCTATGGGGACACATGAATCTGTATTTAGAGTAATGAAAAAATAGAAAAGTGTTTATAAAAATTCCCTCAGTACTTAAGGAAAGCTGTTGAGGCCAGGGATGAAGGAAGAGAGTCCATGCCTGAAGGCCTGAAGAGGCCTTTCTATGAAGCTATAAAAACGGAACCCATATTGAATTGGAGACAAGAAGATGTGGAAGATGCCAGAGCCATGGGATATCTGGCATGAAGCACTAAAAGCAGAGAACAGAAACAACTCATGACAAAGAATACAGTGTAGTAAACAAAGATTAAAGGGAAGAACCATCTAGGCCCTCTAACGAGGGACATAGAGCTACGAAATTTAGAGTTTGTCCTCCTGGATTTTGCTATTGCTTTTGTCCAGTATTTCTCTACTATGTTCCTATACCTCCATTTTGGAGGATTACAAGTAAGAGATTGCCTTGAGTATCAGAAGAGACTGGGACATTGAAAATATATTGAGACTATGAAGGACTATATGAACATTTTTAGTTAGGGTAAAGCATTTGTCATTTTGAAATGGTCACAAGCCTTTCTGGGCCAGAGTGTTGAATGTAGTAATTTGAATGACAATGTTCCCCACAGGTTCATACATTTTAGTGGTTGGTCAAAAGTTTATGGAACTGTTTGAGCTTTGGGATAAAACAAAGGTTAAGTAGATTTGGCCTTGTTGAAGGAACTCTGCCATTGGTGGTTGACTTTGTAGTTTCAAAAGCCTATGTAATTCCCACTCTGCTCTCTCTCTCTCTCTCTCTCTCTCTCTCTCTCTCTCTCTCTCTCTCTCTCTCTCTCTCTCTCTTTCTCTCTGCCTCCTTTTTGTGGATCAACTATAAACTCACAGCTACTGCTCCAATTCCATGATTGCATTCCTGATGCTATGTGCCCCACCATAATGGTAATGGACTCATTCTTTGAAATCAAAACCCACACATTAAATGTTTACTACTCAAATTTGCCTCTGTCATGGTAACGAAAATAATTTAGACACTAAATATTATTTGCATATGTGTGTGCATACATGCACAATAATATATTTATCTAGCTCTCTCTTTATAAATATATATATGTGTGTGTGTGCATTAAATTATGCACTATGTGGTAATAATACTCCCCCCAAAAGCCATATACTCTCTAACAAAAAATATAGGGTCATGCATAGAAAAACTTCTTGAGTGTCTGATCAAGATGGTCCAAAAGAATCCCATTGACCTTTTTTGCTTCCCAAAACTGATAAGACTTCTTTGCTGAAAATGTTATGAACTTAGGATACAAGATTTGGAGGAATTAATCTGGAATTGATCTGGAAACTTCCTGCCTAAGGACTAACTCTCATAGGTTTATGCTTCTCATAGGGTACTGTGCAATTTACTAAGAAAATCAATGAATAATCCTTATTGGTTTAAATCTAGATACAATGCTTGGACAACCAAGATATTGTTTATGGTGCAATATTGCTACTACAATGTCAGGAAAAGCAACAGCTTGGACTTAATACATGCTCCATCATCACTGTTCTATGGCTTGCTTAGAGTTTCAGAGGCTTAATCTATTATCATCATAGTGGGATGCCTGGCAGCATTCAGAGATGCACTGGGCCAGTATCAGGGACCCCTACATCTGATCTGCAAATAGAAAGAGAAAGCCACTGGGTGTAGCTTGGGTTTTTGAATCCTCAATGCTCATTACCAATGACACACTTCCCCCCACAACACCGCATATCCTAAACCATCTAACCCTTAGGTTAATCAGTAGAGGTCCCTGATACTGGCCCAGTGCATCTCTGAATGCTGCCAGGCATCCCACTATGATGATAATAGATTAAGCCTCTGAAACTCTAAGCAAGCCATAGAACAGTGATGATGGAGCATGTATTAAGTCCAAGCTGTTGATGAAGTATTCAGATATATGAGCCTAAGGGGAAAAAATCCTCCTCAAATCACCAGACATGTCTATAGAGGGAGAGTATAATTTCTTCAGAGCCTTCTGATAGTTTCCCAGCAGAACAACTATATACTATTTTTGGGTTACTGGCTATTCAGATGTTATAAGAATTTGCATTTTTCCCCATACTGCATATACAGCTGTTCATGTATGTTCCTTTTTCTTCTTCCTTTTTAAAATTAAGAACAGTTTCTTCTCTCATACAATATATCCTGACCACAGTTTCCCTCTCTCCATTCATCCCTGCTACCCACATATCCCCTCTTCCTCATGTCTAGATTCCATCCATTTCCTTTCAGAAAAGAGCAGGCCTTCAAGAGAGAACAACCAATCCCAACAAAACAAGATACTAAATAAGACAAATAAGCCTTGATAATGAGGCTGGGCAAAGCACACCAACAGGCAGAAAAGAGTTCCATTGTGTACATTTGTGATTCAAGGGTTAACTTAGTGGTAGATAAAAGTAAGAAAACTAGAGTCATATTTCCTTTGTGTATTTTAGTGCAAAGCTTACAGCATGAGGGGTTACCAATAATGGAGAAAAGGTCTAAAGAACAAGCAAACAGCTAATTCCTTCCCATAAATATACATTTTAATACTGACACTACTACTACTACTACCATTACTACAATTACTTGCGGTTGTTATTTTAGATTTGAACCTTGTGTTCTATACATTAGGCAAGTGCTTTACTTCTGAGTTTTAGTCTGAACTATTCTTTTAATTTGTTTTGTTTTGAGACTGCAGGCTGGCCTTAAATTTGCTTCATAGCCAGAGAGGGCATGGGCTTAAAACTCCTCATTCTTTAGCTTCCTAAGTAGTTATGCTTATAGGACTATACAACCAGCCCTGGCTATTTCACTGCCTTTTCAGCTAGAAGAATAGATTTAGAACTTTCATAATTTTAACCTACTCTTTTAAGCAATTAGGAGGGCGAAAATCTCTGATAAGGAATATAGAATCCATCTCAGTTACTTGTTTTTTAGTATTATTTAAGTAGTACTGGACTCATTTATTACATTGCAAGTTTCAGAATTGATATACAATAATTATGGAAAATATATATTACAGCTATTAGAATCTAAATGAATTGAATTTTAATGTAAAAGGCTCCCTGGTTTTCCTAAATAAAAAAAAAGTTCATTCAATATTTAAATAATACTAAAAACCTAGTAACTGAGATGCATTCTATATTCCTTAGCATGAAATTTACTCTTCCATGTATGTATATATACATATATATATATATATATATATATATATATATATATATATATATGTGTGTGTGTGTGTACATATATATGCACAGACATATATATATATATATATATATAAAATATTAATATTAAGAGAAAGATAATAAGAGGACTAAGAGAAGTGACATTCAGTAAAAATTGGAATACAGTATTCATGGAGTGAAAACACAAGGAAATTCAATCTGGAAGTATTTATACATTCATTTGACAAATATATAGACAACATATATTATACATGGAAAGAAATTTTAGAATGTGTAAGTAATGAAAATGATGAATCAGTCATAGTTCTTTTCCAACAGAGAAGACAAGATGTGCATGTTAGTAATATCTATTATATAAAGCAATGGATAGTATACTTGTGAGAAGCACAGACATTATTCTATGCAATTCTAAGAGTGGCTCATGTAGGAATAGTTGTATGTGCACTATCTCAATTGTTTTTCTTCAATGAAAAAATGACATCCTCTATTATTATAAAAACTTATTATAGAACTGAATTATTAGAATGATCCTTGAGGACATTATACAGATTCACTGAAGGGAGAATTTTGCTGTGAATACAAAGGAACAGACCTTTTGAACTTGCATATGAGAAGAGCCTAAAATATACCTGGAAAGAATAAAGTCTTGCAAAACAAATCAATAAATGCAGAAAGAATAATTGGTTTAAGAGAAAACATAGTCATTGAATCATTTGAACCAAAGGAAATATTTCTTTATGGCAAAAACCCAGGACATATCTGCTAAGTCAGCTCTCAGGAGTCTGTATAATTATCTCATTCTTTACTAGTAGTAATGATAAAACTTAAACCAGTATGCACGTAGATTTTCATTTTTGAATGTAAGAAGTGAATAATTAAAGAAAAATTAATAACATAACCACTAAAAAGAGAACTTACAAAACTAACACACATGAACAGGAAGAAATGTAGACCAGACACTATATAATTTTTTCAAGTGAAGATACACTAGAGTTTGGAAAATAAGTTATCTGCCATGCCAGTCCTTTGCCTCTAGTTCCACTGTGTTTCCAGAAAAATACTGGAATAAAGACTGACATTTCTTCAGAGTAAACAAATTTATCCTTCTGATTACTGTGATTTGAGTGTTTACAAAAGGATTTTATTTAGGACAAACAGTAATACTGGGGCCTATCCTTTTACAGTAAGCATTTTTGTTACTCTTTTGGCTCACAAACATCAAGAAATAGCAAAATCATTTAGCTTCTGGGTTTCTCAGGATAACATATTTAGAGCTACATACATGTCTACCAATTACTACCTGTTTTCTAAAGAGATTTTTGACAAGAATGACTGGAGTGAGCCCAGTGATTACATCCTCATAAAACATTGAGAAGCTGTCAGAGCAATTGCACTATGACATTTACCCCAGAGAATTATAGTCTTTTGGAGAGCTAAAGCAGTGAGTCAGAGAGAAATTATCATCTTACCATGTCCTATTACTGACTGGACTAATTACTGCACATGATCAATAAATGTTCTAAAATTTAACATACAAAGTACTTCAAAAATTAGAATTTTCCTAAAAGTGAATAGTGATTATTAGTTCAGGAAATCAATTAAATAAATATATAACCTCAAATAGGTTTCTACCACAAAACCCATATCTTAAGGTTAATTTTATTGAATTTTTTTTTTTACATACAGAAGGTAACTGCAACTGGTGAGCCCAGAAAGTTTGTGTTACTGAAAAGAAACAATTCTGCAAACTCAATGATCTAAAGCATTAATTGTTTATTTGTACTGTTAGTCCTTCTAAGGAATAAGATGTTTTAATCTGAAGTCAAATATAACAAGGCAGCACATTTTAGAAAGAATTTGATGTTAAGATTTCTGTAGGGATACATGGAGAAAGTAAATAGGCTTGGAACAAATAATTCTACATATACATTTTAAAGACTCTTCTTTCCTTCTTGAGACTTTCACTTCAGTAGAACTTAGATTGAGCATTTCAAAATATCTGAGGGCCAGGGAACAAGTGGTTCCTAACATCTTTCAAATAAGGTTTACTTTTCTATTAAACTTTGTATTAATTATGTTAGCATTGTAGTTGTATTAATGTTTTCAACACAAGAAGCAAATTCAAATTACTTCAAGACAAATGTTAATATATATATATATATATATATATGTGTATGTATATGTATATGTATACATATATATGTGTGTGTCAAGCAAGTAGCAGATAAGATGAATTGTCCAGTGATCTACTAGGATACCAAAAATTAAAAGGAATTTCAAATATGTATTTATTTAGAGAATTCATTTCAGTTTTATCAAATGTTAATTTCATCTAATTTTAGAAAATAATTTTTAAAAATTGTACCCAAAGAATGGTTGGGCAAAATTTATAAAGCTTTAAATAGTACATCTGTATGAAGGCCATCACTGTCAACTTAGCACAGTCTGGTATCTCCTGGGAGGAGAGGTGCTATGAGAGATTGTCTACATTGGTTTGGCTTGTAGACATGGTATTGGGGAATGGTCCTAATCAAGTTAACTTTTGTAGGAAGCTCCAGTCTAATGGGGGTGACAATATTTCCTAGGCATGGAGTCCTCAACTACGTAAGAGTGGAAAAGTAAAACTGAGTACAAGTAAGTTTCCTGCCTGTATTTTTCCAGACTGATGGTCTGTAACCTGGAACGTTAGGCTGAATTACACCTCATTCTTCCCTATGTAGCTTTTTAACAGGGTATTTTAATCACAGCAACAGGAATTAAACTAGGACAATCAAGGATACTTGAAATCACTTCTACCATGAATTTAAAAGAGAAGAAAAAAATATTTAACCCAGAGATTAACAAAGACTTGTGACATAAATTCCATCTAGATACATTTTCATCTAATGGTATTGTATATTGAAGCATAACCTGAACAGCAATTTCCAAAAGGCCCAGGAGCAACTAGGAATCATTTCTGATCTCTAGTTATAGATTTAAAACTCTGGAGTCTACTGGCTTGGGTTTTTATCAGTTTATTAATTTAAGTTCAGTGCTTTTAATAAAGCAAATTTTACTGAAAATGACAGATATTTTGCCAAGTTTCCCATGTTCATTTCTAAAAGATGATGGGCATTTTGCCTTTCTACGTACTACAGTTCAAATGAACTGAGGAACCATGGAGTTAGGATACTATGAACTCATACATGCTTAAGATTTTTTTCTTTTTCTTTAAACACACCTAATTAATATGATTATTTTAGATTAATATAACACACATTTATTTCTGAGCGTAAGATATGATTTGCTCTTCCTTTTTGAGAAATGAGAATAAATTCAACACCATACTATTGAACACCATGCTACATCTCATTATGATCCTTCCTGAAGTACATTAGCTTTCTTGATTTCCCTCTGCCTTTCTACACAGGATACTAGCATATACCCCCAAAAGTATACTAAACTAAAAGAAGAGTTCAATTTGATGAAAGAACAACCTGCTAGTTTCAGAATATCTGGATTCCTTGCTTGAACTTCCACATTTATAAGAATACAGAATTATTCTCTTTCTTCATTGGCTAATTGTTATAACTATTCTGTGGTATTAGAAGAGTGCCCATCTCCAGGTTTCCTCAGATTTAAATGTTGAAAATGTTTAAATGCTGAAAACTGAGATTATGTTGTCTACTTCACTACCTACTATACTGTTCTAAGAACAGAGAAATCCTGCCTTTTTCCTGCCCATGTTTCCTTACCAACCTTTCTTGACAACCCAGTTCTGACATACCAAACATGCAGTTTGCCAAGAGTTTGATAAAAGCTATGTGTATGTGATGAAAACCAATTAACAGTATGCTATTGGCTTTCAAAGCATCTAAAATATAAAATGAAAATGAAAAATAGAAAACTATTTCTGTCTGGACCAAAGGAGTGTTTTTACTCAATAAAAAAGATAGCTTTCAATGGTTGTTTCAGAGAAATAAAAAATTATTTCTGGACAGTAAAGTTTCAACATACAAAATACAAAAGAGCAAAAACAAAACATAAAACAAAGACTAAAAGCTAGCTATTGTGATTTTTTTGTTTTTAATGAAAATTAAAATTAAGAAATTTCTAGTTAAATATTTACAGAATATTTCTATGATTCTGGTATTTGTTAATACACTACACTGCTTTTAAACTTTACTTTATGAAAAAAAATGACAATAAATTACTTAAAAAAAAATGTTTGGCTTCTGATTTATTTGAGTTAATTTTATTTCTGGCCACTTTGCTGAAGTTGTTTATCAGTACCTGTACACATAAATGAATAACATATGGTTGTTTTTACTATAAAAATATCTAAAGTTAAACTTAACTAATTTGTACAGACTGAGTTGGAAGTATTGTAGATATCCATTGATTCTGTGTTAATGAATGGACAAGGCAAAGCAGGAAGCATGGGTCATATTGATTTCTCATTCTTCTGTAAAAATACCATCTCCATTGCTGCCATTTTCCACCTTTGTCTTCGTTGGGATTGTATCTACTATGTGCTAAACAGAATCTGACACACATTATCCATAATCAATGTCAGTTGATGGGAATATTTAGTAAGTTAACTGCTCCTTCTCTTTACTTGGTTTTACTCTACTATGATAGATTTTATTGCAGTTTGAGAATGAAAATAGGTAGTGATTAAAGGCATGCACCTCCATTGCCCAGCGGATTCATGTCTCTTGAGAATGAATTGTATCAAAAAAATTCATCAGTTTCTTGACCTTGTCTAAGCTCTGCAACATTTCTCGCCTTCTGTTTTTATATTTGTCATTTGTCATTTACTTCACATGGTGCTCTGTAAACTTAACTATCTGTGTATGTTCAGTGATGAGAATGATGTCTGGGAATTTTAAATAAGTGTCCTTATTTGTAATACTAGTTTAATTCAGTTCTCCCACCGCAGCAAGTCTCGGATACCCCAACACACCAGAAAAGGAAGAGTTGGATTTAAAGTCTCATCTCATGATACTGTTAGAAGACATCAGGAAGGACATAAATAACCCCCTTAACGAAATACAGAAGAACATGGGTCAAAAGGTAAAAGCCCTTAAAGGGGAAACACAGAAATCCAGTAAAGAAATACAAGAGAGCATGGGTGAACAGGTAGAGGTAGAGGAAACACAAAAATATCTTGAGGAATTACGGGAAAACACAAACAAACAAGTGAAGGAACAAAACAAAACCATCCAGGATGCAAAAATGGAAGTAGAAACAATATCACAAAGTGAGACATCTCTGGAGATAGAAAATCTTGGAAAGAAATCAGAAGTCATAGATACAAGTATCAACAACAGAATACAAGAAATAGAAGAAAGAATCTCAGGTGCTGAAGATACCATAGAAAACATTGACACAACAGTCAAAGAAAATGCAAAATGCAAAAAGTTCCTGAGCCAAAACATCCAGGAAATCCAGGACACAATGAGAAGACCAAACCTAAGGATTATAGGTATAGAGGAGAGGGAAGATTTCCAACTTAAAGGGCCAGTAAATGTTTTCATCAAAATTATAGAAGAAAACTTCCCTAACCAAAAGAAAGAGATGTACATGAATATACAAGAAGCCTACAGAACTCCAAACAGACTGGACCAGACCAGAAAGTCCTCCCATTACATAATAATCAAAACAAGAAGTGCACAAAACAAAGAAAGAATATTAGAAGCAGTAAGGGGAAAAGTCAAGTAACCTATAAAGGCATGCCTATCAGAATTACACCAAACTTCTCACCTGAGATCATGAAAGCTAGAAGATCCTGGGCCGATCTCATACAGACCCTAAGAGAGCACAAACGCCAGCCCAAACTACTATATCCAGCAAAACTTTCAATTATCATAGATGGAGAAAACAAGATATTCCATGATAAAACCAAATTTACACAGTATCTTTCCACAAATCAAGCCCTACAAAGGATAATAGATGAAAAATGCCAACACGAGGAGGGAAACTACACCCTAGAAAAAGCAAGAAAGTAATCTTTTTCCAACAAATCCAAAAGAAAGTAACTGTACAAACATAAAAATAACAGGAAGTAACAATCACTATTCCTTAATATCTTATAACATCAATGGACTCAATTACCCAACAAAAAACATAGTCTAACAGAAATATTTTTCATGTAAATCTTCAATTTTATCAGAAAATATTTGTGATTCCTCTTTCAATCAATTTAATAATGTTTTTTATGTCTACCATTTTAACTGTATTATTTTCCATGATAATCTTTAATTTTAACTTTTTTTCTATATATTTCTTCAATTTTTTTTTTTTGAGACAGGATTTCTCTGTGTAGCCCTGGCTCTCTGTCTCTGTCCTGTCTGGTTAGTCTGGCTGAGGGTTTATCTATCTTGTTGATTTTCTCAAAGAACATGCTCCTGGTTTTGTTGATTCTTTGTATAGTTCTTTTTGTTTCTACTTGGTTGATTTCAGCCCTTGGTTTGATTATTTCCTACTGTATACTCCTCTTGGGTGTATTTGCTAATTTTGTTCTACAGCTTTCAGATGTGCTGTTAAGCTGCTAGTGTATGCTCTCTCTAGTTTCTTTTTTGGAGGAACTCAGAGCTATGAGTTTCTGTCTTAGCACTGCTTTCATCGTGTTCCATAAGTATAGGTATATTTTGCCTTCATTTTCATTGAATTCTAAAAAGTCTTTAATTTCTTTCTTTACTTCTTCTGTGACCATGCTATCATTGTGTAGACCACTGTTCACCTTTCATGTGCATGTAGGTTTCCTGTTATTTTTGTTGTTATTGAAGACCAGTCTTAGTCTGTGGTGATCAGATAAGTTGCATGGATTTATTTCAGACTTATTGTATTTATTGAGACCTGTTTTGTGACCGATTATGTGATCAGTTTTGGAGAAGGTACCATGAGGTGCTGAAAAGGAGTTATTTTCTTTTGTTTTAGGAGGAAAACTTCAGTACATATGTGTATATGTATATATATATATATATATATGTATATATATATATACATATGGATATGAATATGGATATAGATATAGATATGTATGTGAGTGTGCTTGTGTGTGTGTGTGTGTGTGTGTGTGTGTGTGTGTGTGTGTGTGTGTGTTAAATCCATTTGGTTGATAACATCTGTTAATTTCAATGTACCTCTGTTTAGTTTGGGTTTCCCTGATCTGTTCATTGATGAGAGTGGGTTGTTGAAGTCTCCCACTATTATTGTGTGAGGTGTAATGTGTGCTTTGAGCTTTAGTAAAGTTTCTTTTATGAATGTAGGTGCCCTTATATTTGGAGCATAGATGTTCAGAACTGAGAGTTCATCATATATTTTTCCTTTGATGTGTAGGAAGTGTCCTTCCTTATCTTTTTTGATAAATTTTAGTTGAAAGTTGATTTTAGTCAGTAGTAGAATTGCTACTCTAGCTAGTTTCTTGGGGCCATTTGTTGGAAAATTGTTTTTGAGCCCTTTACTCTGAGGTAGTATCTGTCATTGCCCCTGAGGTGCATTTCCTGTATGCAGCAAAATACTGGATCCTGATTACATATCCAATCTATCAGTCAATATCATTTTATTGGGGAAATGATTCCTTTGATGTTAAGAGATATTAAGGAACAGTATTTTTTACATCCTGTTTTTGTTGTTGTTGTAAGAAGTAGAATCATGTTTGTGTGGTTATCTTCTTTTTGGTTTATGGAAAGGGGATTAATTTCTTGCTTTTGCAAAGGTATAGTTTCCCTCCTTGTGTTGTAGTTTTCCATCTATTATCCTTTGAAGGGTTAGATTTGTGGAAAGATACTGTGTAAATTAGCTTTTGTCATGGAATATCTTGTTTTCTCCATCTGTTAACTGAGAGTGTTACTGGGTATAGTAGCCTGGGCTGGCATTTGTGTTGTCTCAAGATCTGTATGACATCTGCCCAGGATCTTCTGGCTTTAAGTTTCTAGTGAGAAGTCTGGTATAATTCTGGTAGGTCTGCCTTTATATGTTACTTGACCATTTATCCTTACTTCTTTTAATATTCTTTCTATATTTTGTGTATTTGGTGTTCAGAACTCTATTAGACCTTCAAAGAAGACCTAATACCAATACTCTTCAAACTATTCGACAAAATAGAAACAGAAGGAACACTACTCAATTCATTCTGTGAAGATACAATTACACTTATACCTAAACTACACAAAGATCCAACAAAGAATGAGAACTTCAGACCAATTTCACTTATGATTATTAATGAAAAAATACTCAATAAAATTCTCTCAAACTGAATCCAAGAACAAATCAAAATGATCATCCATTATTATTAAGTAGACTTCATCCCAGGGTTACAGGGATGATTCAATATATCGAAATCCATCAATGTAAACTACTATATAAACAAACTCGAAGAAATAAAGCACATGATCATTTCATTAGATGCTGAGAAACATTTGACAAAATTCAACACACCTTCATGATTAAAGTCTTGGAAAGATCAAGAAGTCAAGACCCATACCTAAATATAGTAAAAGCAATATACAACAAACCAGGAGCCAACATCAAACTAAATGGAGAGAAACTTGAAGCAATCGACAAAACAAAGAATTCTCAACTGAGGAATACAAAACGGCTGAGAAGTACCTGAAGAAATGTTCATCATCATTAGTCATCAGGGAAAGACAAATCAAAACAACCCTGAGATTCCACCTAACACCAATTAGAATGGCTATGATCAAAAGCTCAGGTGTCTGCAGATGCTGGCAAAGATGTAGAGAAAGAGGAACTTTCCTCCATTGTTTTGGGGATTGTAAACTGGTACAACCACTCTGGAAATCATTTTAGTGTTTTCTCAGAAAACTGGACATAGCATTACCTGACAACCCAGCTATATCACTACTGTTCATATACCCAAAAGAGGCTCCAAGATATAACAAGTACACATGTTCCACTATGTTCATAACTGCCTTATGTATAATAGTCAGAAGCTGGAAAGAACCCAGATGTCCCTCATCAGAGGAATGAATATTGAAAATGTGTTACACTTACACAATGGAGTACTACTCAGCTATTAAAAACAATGAATTCATGAAATTCTAAGGCAAATGGATGGAACTAGAAAATGTCATCCTGAGTGAGGTAACACAAACACAAATGAGCACACATGGTATGGACTCATTGATAAATTAATATTAACTTAAAAGTTCGGCATACCCAAGATACAATTCACAAACCATGTGAAGATCAAAAAGAAAGAAGACCAAAGTGTAGATGCTTCAGTGCTTCTTCGAAGGGGGAGCAAAATTCTCTTGGGAGGAAATAGCAAGACAAAGTGTGGAGCAGAGACTGAAGGAAAGGCCATCCATTAACTGTCCCACATGGTGATGCATCCCATATACAGACAGCAATCCTAGAAGCTATTGTGGATGCCAAGAAGTGCTTGCAGACAGGAGCCTGATATAGCTGTCTCCTGAGACTCTCTTCCAGATTCTGACAAATACAGATGTGGATGTTCTCAGCCAAAATTGGACTTAGCATGTGTTCCCTAGCAAAGGAGTTAGAGAGAGAACTAAAGGAGCTGAAAGGGCTTGAAACCCATAGGAAGAACAACAATATTAACCAACCCAATCCCACCAGAGCTCCCAGGGACCAAATCACCAACCAGAGTCCATATGAAGTGTCCCATGGCTCCAGCCGTGTATGTAGCAGAGGATGTCCTTGTTGGACATCAATGAGAGTAGAGGTTCTTAGTACTGGGAAGGCTCCATGTCATAGTGTAGGGTAATTCAAGGGCAGGGAGGCAGGAGTGGGTGGGTGGGAGTAGGAGCACCCCCAGAGAAGTAGGGGGTGGGGGAACTGGATGAGAGTTCTGGAGGAGAAACCAGAAAAGGGTATAAAATCTGAAATGTAAATATTTATAATATCTATTGAAATATAAGAGTTACAGGAATTCTGAGCCACCTGATATGAGTTCTGGGAACTAAACTCAAGCATTTGCAAGAGCAGTATGAACTGTTGACCACTGAGCCATCTCTCCAGGTACAAATCTTAAAAAAAAAACTGTTTATCCTAATAATCATTTAGAGACATCCTAGAAACACCTGAAATTGGAGTCTCATTTGAGGAATAGTCTTATTTTCATTCATCCCTTATGCATTACATCATGACAGCAGTTTTCCTCCTTTCCACTCCTCCCACTGTCCTAGTCCACCTACTCTTTCCCCATTATAACTATTCCTCCTCAATTTTCCTTCAGAAAAGAACACCAACCCAGTGATATCAACCAAACACTGTATAACAAGTTAAAATAAGTGTTAGGCACAACACTTCATATCAATTCTGGATTAGGCAACCCAGAAGGAGGAAAAGAGTCCCAAGAGTAGGTAAAAGAAACACTCCCCATGCCCACTGTTTGGGGTTCCATAAGAACATCAAGTTACACAAATAATATATATGCAGAGGACCTGGTGTAGACCCATCAGGCTTTACAATACTTACTTCAGTCTCTGTGAGCCCTCTATGAGCTGTTCTTTTTGGATTCTGTGAGCCATGCTCTCTGGGTGTCTTTGACACTACTGTGGTCTACATTCCTTCCCCTCAGTCATTTGTGGAGCTCCCAGAACTCCTCATAATATTTGGCAATGGGTCCCTGCATCTGCTCCCATCAGTTGTCAGATGAAACCTCTCTGTTGACTTTTAGACTAGGCACAGCTCTATTAGTATAGCAGAATATCATTAGGAATCATTTTGTTGATATTTTGTCAGTCCTGTTAGGTTCTATTTTAGGACTCTGGTCTATTCAGCCTCCAGTTCCTGGACATTCAGGCAATGTCAAGCATGGGCTCCATTATGTTGTATGGACTTCAAGTTGAACCACTCATTGGTGGCACACTGCCAAAAATTCTGCATCACCATTACCCAGAATATCTTTCAGGAAAAGCAAATTGTAGGTCAAATGTTTTGTGACTGGGATGGTGTCCCAGTCTGACCATTGAAAACCTTGCCTTATTACAGAGGATGGCCTATGTAGCCTCTTTATCCCTCATTCCTTGGAATCATTGCCAGTGTCACCATTACAGATGCCAAGGAGTTCTCATGCAATAGGTTTCTGCATCACTTCCAAATACTGTCCAATTCTAGTTGTGCTCTCTATATTATCACTCTCTCTCTATCCTCACCTATGTCTGTTCCCTTCTGTTCCAATCTACACCCACCTCAGTCCACTCACAAAATTTATTTTATTTCTTCTTCTCAGGGAGATTCCACTTACAAATTAAAACATATCATGATTGTCTTCCTTGGGTCTGAGGTTTTATTAGGATTGTTTGTGGGTACATCTGTGAGGAATTGTTTCCATTGTGTTAACGAATGTAGAAGAGCACAGCACACTGTGAACAGCATCACTTCCTGTGGATCTGACCCTGGGCTATATAAGAAATCTAACTAAGATTTTCTCTCTGGCAACTCTGCACGTAGGTACAGCCAGGAGCACAGGGAACACAGGAGTGGCAGAGCAGCTGGGACAGGGTCTGTCTGGGCTCTGCCTGCAAGCAAGATCTGGACTGCTTCACAGCTATCTGTGCACGTATCCTGCCAGGGCAGAACTGGTCTGCAAGGAATGCGTTGACTACTGGGCTTAGAGGGTAGACCTCCATTTTCTCTTCTGAGACTGTGCACGGTGGGTATGGCCAGGAGCCCGGGGAACATAGGATGGGCAGAGCAGCTGGTACAGAGTACTTCCAGGCTCCATCTGCACCCAGGAACTGGACTGAACCACAGCCTTCTATGCCATGGGAGAGCTGGTCTCCCAGGGGTTCTGAGACAGGTTTATAGGCCCATAGGAGGGACAAGTTCCAGCCAGAGACAGCAGGATCAACTAACACCAGAGATAACAAGATGCAAAAGGCAAACATAGGGATGTTACTAACAGAAATCAAGGCAATATGGCACCATCTGAACACAGTTCTCCCAAAACAGTAAGTCCTGGATACACCAAACACAGAAAAGCAAGATTTGGATTTAAAATCATATCTGATGATGCTGATAGAGGACTTCAAGAAGGACATAAATAGCTCCCTTAAAGAAATACAGGAGAACACAGGTAAATAGGTAGAAGCCCTTAAAAAAATTACAGGAAAGAACAACCAAACAGGTGAAGGAATTGAACAAAACAATACAGGATCTAAAATTGGAGGTAGATACAATAAAGAACTCACAAAGGGAAACAACTCTGGACATAGGAAAGCTAGGAAAGAAGTAAGGAGTCACAGATGAAAGCATCAACAACAGAATACAAGAGACAGAAGAGAGAATTCCAGATGCAGAAGATACCATAGAAAACATTGACACAACAGTAAAAAAATGCAAAATGCAAAAAGGTCCTAATGCAAAACATCTAGGAAATCCAGAACAAATTGAGACGACTAAACCTAAGGATTATAGGTATAGAAGATAGTGAAGATTTCCAGCTTTTCAAGGACCACTAAATGTCTTCAACAAAATTACAGAAGTAAACTTCCCTAACTTAAATAAAGAGATGCCTATGAACATACAAGAAGCCTACAGGCCTCCAAATAGTTTGCACCACAGAAGAAATGCCTCCCATAACATAAAAATTAAAACACCAAATGCAGTAAATAAAGAAAGAAAAAAGCAGTAAGGGGAAAAGGTCAAGAAACATATAAAGGCAGACGTATCAGAATTATACCAGACTTCTTACCACAAATTATGAAAGTCAGAAGATCCTGGACAGATGCCATACAGACCCTAAGGGAACACAAGTAGCAACCCAGGTTACTATACCCAGCAAAATTCTCAGTTATCACAGATGGAGAAACCAAGGTATTCCATGACAAAAACAAATTTATACAGTATATTTCCACAAATCCATCCGTGCAAAGGATAATGAATGGAAAACACCAACAAAAGGAAGAAAACCATACACTAGAAAAAGCAAGAAAATAATCTTCTTTTAACAAACCAAAAAGAAGAGAGACTCACAAGCATAACGCCACCTCTAATAACAAAAATAACAGGAAGCAACAATCACTATTCTTTAATATCTCTTAACATCAATGGTCTCAATTCTCCAATAAAAAGACATAAACTAACAGACTGAATACATAAATAGGACCCAACTTTTTGTTGCATACTGGAAACTCACCTGAGGTACAAAGACAGACTCTACCTCAGAGTCAAAGGCTGGAAAAAAATTTCCAATCAAATGGTTCCAAGAAAGAAGCTGGTGTAGCCATTCTAATATCAAATAAAATTGAATTTCAACCTAAAGTAATCAAAAAAGATAAGGAAGGACACTTCATACTCTTCAAAGGAAAAATCTACCAAGATGAACTCTCAATTCTGAACATCTGTGCTCCAAATACAAGGACACCCACATTCATAAAAGAAACTTTACTAAAGCTCAAAGAACACATTGCACCTCACACAATAATAGTGGGAGACTTCAACACCCCACTCTCATCAATGGACAGATCAGGGAAACAAACTAAAGAGAGACACAGTGAAACTAACAGAAGTTGTGGACCGAATGCATTTAACAGATATCTATAGAACATTTTATCCTGAAACAAAAGA
This sequence comes from Tokudaia tokunoshimensis, assembly GCA_036184795.1. NCBI lineage: Eukaryota > Metazoa > Chordata > Mammalia > Rodentia > Muridae > Tokudaia > Tokudaia tokunoshimensis. Next base: position 40,187,461 of record BTHU01000023.1, read on the forward strand.
ATATACCTTCTCAGCACCTCATGGTACCTTCTCCATAATTGACCAAATACTTGGTCACAAAACAGACCTCCCAAGATATAAGAAGATTAAAATAATTCCATGCACCCTATCAGATCAACATGGTCTAAGGCTGGTCTTCAATAACAACAAAAACAACAGAAAGCACATATACACATGGATTCTGAATAACATTCTAGTCAATGATAACTTAGTGAAGGAAGTAATAAAGAAAGAAATTAAAGACTTTTTAGAATTCAATGAAAATGAAGGCACAACATACCCAAACTTATGGGACACAATGAAAGCAGTGCTAAAAGGAAAACTCATAACTCTGAGTGCCTCCAAAAAGACACTGGAAAGAGCATACACTAACAGTTTGACAGCATATCTGAAGGCTCTAGAACAAAAAGAAATAAATACACTAAAGAGGAATAGCCAGCAGGAAATAATCAAACTCAGCGCTAAAATCAACCAAACAGAAATAAAAAGAACTACACAAAGAATCAACCAAACCAGAAACTGGTTCATTGAAAAGACCAGCAGGATAGATAAACAATTAACCAAGTTAAACAGAGGTCACAGAGACAGTATCCAAATCAGCCAAATCAGGAGTGAAAAGGGAGACAAACAACAGATACTGAGGAAATCGGAAAAATCATCAGATTCTACTACAAATGTGTATACTCAACAAAACTGGAAAATCTAGATGAAATGAACAATTTTCTAGACAGATACAAGGAACCAAAGTTAAATCAGGATCAGATAAATGATCTAAACAATCCCATAAACCCTAAAGTTATAGAAGCAGTCATTCATTAATAATCTCCCAACCAAAAAAATTCCAGCAACAGATGGACTTAATGCAGAGTTCAATCAGACCTTCAAAAAAGACCCAATACCAATACTCTTCAAAGTATTTTACAAAATATAAACTGAAGGAAAGAACCCAACGCATTCAATGAAGACACAATTACTCTGATACCTGAACCTCACAAAGACCCAACACAGAAAGAAAACTTGTGACCAATTTCCCTTATGAATATCAATGAATATATACTCAATAAAATTTTTGCCAACCAAATCTAAGAACACATTAAAATGGTCATCCATTATGATCAAGTATGTTTCATCCAAGGGATGCAGGGATGGTTCAATATACAGAAACCCATCAATATAATCCCCTACATAAACAAACTCAAAGAAAAAAACCACGTGGTCATTTCATTAGATGCTGAAAAAGCATTTGACAAAATTCAGCATCCTTTCATGTTAAAAGTCTTGGAAAGATCAGGAATTCAAGGCCCATACCTAAACATAGTAAAAGCAATATACAGCAAACCAATAGCCAACATCAAACTAAATGGAGAGAAACTTGAAGCAATTCCACTAAAATCAGGTACTAGACAAGGCTGTCAACTCTCCCTACCTATTCATTATAGTACTCGAAGTCCTAGCCAGAGTAATTAGACAAAAAAAAGTAGGTCAAAGGGATACAAATCGGAAAGGAAGAAGTCAAAGTATCACTGTTTGCAGATGATATGAGAGTATAATTAAGTGGCCCCAAAAAATTCCACCAGAGAACCCCTAAACCTGATAAACAACTTCAGCAAAGTGGCTGGATATAAAATTAACTCAAACAAATCAGTAGCCTTCTTATACTCAAAGGATAAAGAGGCTGAGAAAGAAATTAGGGAAATGAAACCCTTCACAATAGCCACAAATCATATAAAATACCTTGGTGTGACTCTAACCAAGCAAGAGAAAGATCTGTATGAAAGGAACTTCAAGTCTCTGAAGAAAGAATTTGAAGAAGATCTCAGAAGATGGAAAGATCTCTCATGCTCATGGATTGGCAGGGCTAATATAGTAAAAATGGCCATCTTGCCTAAAGCAATCTATAGATTCAATGCAATATCCATCAAAATTCCAACTCAATTCTTCATAGAGATTGGAAGAGCAATTTGCAAATTCATCTGGAATAACAAAAATCTCAGGACTTCTGGGGGAATTACAATCCCTGACCTCAATCTGTACTACAGAGTAATTGTCATAAAATCTGCTTGGTATTGGTAAAGTGACAGGAAGGTAGATCAATGGAAAGATAGTGAAGACCCAGAAATGAACCTACACACCTATGGTCACTTGATCTTTCACAAAGGAGCTAAAACATTCCAGTGAAAAAAAGACAGCATGTTCAACAAATGATGCTGGTTCAACTGGCGGTCAGCATGTAGAAGAATGAACATCAATTCTTTCTTATCTCCTTGTACAAAGCCAAAGACCAAACAGATCAAGGACCTAGACATAAAACCAGATACACTGAACCTAATAGAAGAGAAATAGGGGAAGTACCTGGAGCACATGGGCACAGGGGGAAATTTCCTGAACCAGTAGCTTATGCTCTAAGATCAAGAATTGACAAATGGGACCTCATAAAATTGCAAAGCTTCTGGAAGGCAAAGGACACTGTCAATAGGACAAAACGGCTACCAACAGATTGGGAAAACTCTTTATCAATACTACAATTGATAGAGGACTAATATCCAATATATACAAAGAATTCAAGAAGTTAGACTCCAGAGAACCAAATAACCCTATTAAAAATTCTCAACTGAGGAATACTAGATAGCTGAGAAACATCTAAAGAAATGTTTAGCAGCCTTAATCACCAGGGAAATGCAAATCAAAACAATCCTGAGATTCCACCTCACACCAGTCAGAATTACTAAGTTCAAAAACTCAGGACAACAGATGTTGGAGATGATGTGGAGAAAGAGGAATACTCCTCCAGTGCTAGTGGGATGGCAAGCTGGTAAAACCACTCTGGAAAGCAGTTTGGTGGTTCCTCAGAAAATTGGACATAGTACTACCTTAGGAGTCAGCTATACTATTCCTAGGCATATACCTGGAAATTATTCCAATATGTAATAAGGACACATGCTCCACTATGTCCATAGCAGTCTCATTTTTAATAGCCAGAAGCTGCAAAGAACCCAGATGTTTTCTCAACAGAGGAATGGATATTGAAAATGTGGCACATTTACACAATGGAGTACTACTTAGCTATTAAAAGTAATGAATTCATGAAATTCTTAGGCAAATTGATGGAGCTAGAAAATATCATCATGATTCAGGTAACCCAATCATAAAAGAACTTACACAGTATACACTAGCTGATAAGTGGATATTAGCCCAAAACCCTGGAATACCAAAGATACAACTCACAGACCACATGAAGCTCAAGAAGAAAGAAGGAAGACCAAAGTGTGGATACTTTGATCCTTCTTGAATCGTGGATCAAATACCCATGGCTCACCGTCAACCAACAGATTGAGCCTAGGGTCCCCAATGGAGCAGCTAGAGACAGGACCCAAGGAGCTGAAAAGGTTTGCAGCCCCACAGGATGAGAAATAATATGCACCAACCGGTAACCCCAGAGCTCCCAGAGACTAAACCACCAACAAAAGAGTACAACTGGAGGGACCCATGGCTCCAGCTACATATGTAGCAGAGGATGGCCATTTCGAACATCAGTGAGAGAGGAGGCCATTGGTCCTATGAAGCCTCGATGCTCCAGTGAGGGAAATGCCAGGTCAGGAAAGAGGGGGTGGGGATTGGTAAGCACTGGAAGGGGGAGGGAAAAGTGTGGTTTCAGAGGGGTAATAAGGAAAGGTGATAAAATTTGAAGCATAAATAAACAAATATCTAATAAAAAATGAAAGAAAGTTAGCTAAAAATAAGACAGAAGAAAGCTTGTATGAAATGATACTTTGTGGTCCTTCTCTCCGAGTTCCTATCTTGACTTCCTGCCCTGACATCCCTCAGAGATGAGTTATTGCCTAGAAATATAGGTCAAGTGAACTCTTTATTCTCCAAGTTACTTTTGGTCAGAGTATTTTTAATCACAGCAACAGAAAGGAAAGAAAAACACTGATTTTTAATTCAAGTCTCTCTGAAACAAGCACATATGCTGCATCTGGTTTAGGGTTCATAACAAGGTTAATACTGGCAGATTTCTACTACACTACTCAAGTAAACAATGTACTTATTTGTTATAGTTATTTTCTGTATATCAGGTAGGTAAAGTTCATAAATGTTTTGTATTCAATACTAATCAAAATTTAAGCAGGTTGTTTCATTATTCAAAACATTCTCATTCTAGTGAGATCAAAAGAAACCATCGGTTTCATATTAATATAATTGCTTACACTTAAAATCTTGACTTCACAAGTCTTCTTTTATTGCTTTTGAGAGACTTTAGACAGCTGTTCTTTTATTTTATCCAGCATTTATAGCTGTTCTCAGTGGGATAGTTGTTGTGATATAAGTTACTTTGTCAAAAATGAAAATGGAACTTGCCAACAACCCCATTTTCATTGATGCCATTACTATTCCAAACCAAGTGAGAACATTTCTTTAAAATATCACAAGAGACATCTACTTTTTGAAATAAAAGATTTTTTCCAATGTGGCTTGAATCTATTATGTAGTTATTTAACTAATGTGTTTCTAGAAACAGAATATCTCAGAGAATGTAAAAGTCAAAGCTCTTTCAAAAGCATAAGAATTATTTAGACATGAGGAATAACAGTGCCTACTTCAAATCATCAGGACATATGAAGCTTAAAAACTACAGGTTGAAAAAAAACTTTACCCATGATATAGATATTTGCAATAATTGATTATAAACATGAGCATGTGAATATGTTCATAGGCTATGACTTCAGATATAAATATTCTTATGTATACAGTTGCTTAGAAGTCTGTGTAGACACAGAAGGACACTACATACTGATCAAGGGAAAAATCCACCATCAAGAACTCTCAATTCTGAATATCTATGCTCCAAATGCAAGGGCACCCTCATTCATAAAAGAAACTTTACTAAAACTCAAAGCACACATCGCACCGCACACAATAATAGTGGGTGACTTCAACACCCCGCTCTCTGAAATGGATCGTTCAGGAAAGCAGAAACTAAACAGGGACACAGTGAATCTAATTAAAGCCTTGGACCAAATGGAACTAACTGATATATATAGAACATTTCATCCTAGAGCTAAAGAATACACCTTCTTCTCAGCTCCTCATGGTACCTTCTCCAAAACTGATCATATAATTGGTCACAAATCAGACCTCAACAGATACAAGAAGATAGAAATAATCCCATGCCTCCTATCAGATCACTATGGAATAAGGGTGGTCTTCAATGGCAACAAAAACAAAAGAAAACCCATGTACACATGGAGGCTGAACAATGCTCTACTCAATGATAACTTGGTCAAGGTGGAAATAAAGAAAGAAATCAAAGACTTTTTGAAAGTTAATGAAAATGAAGGCACAACATACCCTAATTTATGGGACACAATGAAAGCAGTGCTAAGAGGAAAATTCATAGCCCTGAGTGCCGCCAAAAAGAAATGGGAGACAGCATACACTAACAGCTTAATGGCACACCTGAAAGCCCTGGAACAAAAAGAAGCAAATACACCAAAGAGGAGTAGAAGGCAAGAAATCATCAAACTCAGGGCTGAAATCAATCAAGTAGAAACAAATAAAACCATACAAAGAATCAACAAAACGAGGAGTTGGTTCTTTGAGAAAATCAACAAGATAGATAAGCCCTTAGCCAGACTAACCAGAGAGCACAGAGATAGTATCCAAATTAATAAAATCAGAAACGAAAAGGGAGAGATAACAACAGAAACTGAGGAAATTCAAAAAATCATAAGATCCTACTACAAAAACCTGTATTCAGCACAACTAGAAAATCTTGAGGAAATGGACAATTTCCTTGACAGATACCAAGTACCAAAATTAAATCAGGATCAAATAGACCATCTAAACCGTCCTATAACCCCTGAAGAAATAGAAGTTGTCATTGGAAGTCTTCCAACCAAAAAAAGCACAGGTCCAGATGGTTTTAGTGCAGAATTCTATCAGACCTTCAAAGAAGACCTAACACCAATACTCTTCAAACTGTTCCACAAAATAGAAACAGAAGGAACACTACCCAACTCGTTATATGAAGCCACAATTACACTAATACCAAAAGCACACAAAGATCCGACAAAGAAAGAGAATCTCAGGCCAATCTCTCTTATGAATATCGATGCAAAAATACTCAATAAAATTCTTGCCAACCGAATCCAAGAACACATCAAAACGATCATTCAGCACGATCAAGTAGGCTTCATCCCAGGGATGCAGGGATGGTTCAATATAAGGAAATCCATCAATGTAATCCACTACATAAACAATCTCAAAGAAAAAAAAAAACACATGGTCATCTCATTAGATGCTGAGAAAGCATTTGACAAAATTCAGCATCCTTTCATGCTAAAGGTCTTGGAAAGATCAGGAATTCAAGGCCCATATCTAAACATAGTAAAAGCAATTTACAGCAAACCGGTAGCCAGCATCAATCTAAATGGAGAGAAACTTGAAGCAATCCCACTAAAATCAGGGACTAGACAAGGCTGCCCTCTCTCTCCATATCTTTTCAATATAGTACTTGAAGTTCTAGCTAGAGCAATTAGACAACAAAAAGAGGTCAAAGGGATACAAATTGGAAAGGAAGAAGTCAAACTATCACTATTTGCAGACGATATGATAGTATACTTAAGCGACCTAAAGAACTCCACCAGAGAACTCCTACAGCTGATAAACGACTTCAGCAAAGTGGCCGGATATAAAATCAACTCAAGCAAGTCAGAAGCCTTCCTATACTCAAAGGATAAGCAGGCTGAGAAAGAAGTAAGAGAAATAATACCCTTCACGATAGCCACAAACCATATTAAGTATCTTGGTGTGACTCTAACCAAACAAGTGAAAGATCTGTATGACAAGAACTTCAAGTCTCTGAAGAAAGAAATTGAAGAAGACCTCAGAAGATGGAAAAATCTGCCATGCTCATGGATTGGCAGGATTAATATAGTAAAAATGAGCATCTTACCAAAAGTAATACACAGATTCAATGCAATCCCCATCAAAATCCCAACTCAATTCTTCATAGAGTTAGAAAGAGCAATTCAAAAATTCATCTGGAATAACAGAAAACCCAGAATAGCTAAAACTATTCTCAAGAGTAAAAGAACCTCTGGGGGAATCAGTATCGGGGACCTCAAGCTGTACTACAGAGCAATAGTGTTAAAAACTGCATGGTATTGGTACAGTAACAGACATGTAGATCAATGGAACAGAATTGAAGACCCAGAAATGAATCCACACTCCTATGGTCACTTGATCTTTGACAAAGGAGCTAAAACCATCCAGTGGAAAAAAGATAGCCTTTTCAACAAATGGTGCTGGCTCAGCTGGAGGTCAACACACAGAAGAATGCAAATTGACCCATCCTTATCTCCTTGCACTAAGCTCAATTCTAAGTGGATCAAAGATCTCCACATAAAACCAGACACACTGAAACTAATAGAAGGGAAACTAGGGAAGAACCTTGAACATATGGGCACAGGGGAGAATTTCCTGAACAGAACTCCAATAACTTATGCTCTAAGATCAAGAATAGACAAATGGGACCTCATTAAATTACAAAGTTTTTGCAAGGCAAAAGACACTGTCAAAAAGACAAAGCAGCAACCAACTAACTGGGAAATGATCTTTACCAACCTTACATCCGACAGAGGGCTAATATCCAATATATACAAAGAACTCAAGAAGTTAAACTCCATAAAGGCAAATAACCCTATTAAAAAATGGGGTACAGAGCTACACAAAGCGTTCTCACCTGAAGAATATCTAATGGCTGAGAAGCACCTATAGAGATGTTCATCATCCTTAGTCATTAGGGAAATGCAAATCAAAACAACCCTGAGATTCCATCTCACACCAGTCAGGATGGCTAAGATCAAAAACACAGGAGGCAGCAGTTGTTGGCGAGGATGTGGAGAAAGAGGAACACTCCTCCACTGCTGGTGGAATTGCAAGCTGGTACAACCACTCTGGAAAGCAGTCTGGCGGTTCCTCAGAAAACTGGGCATGACACTCCCGGAGGATCCGGCTATACCACTCCTGGGCATATACCCAGAGACTTTACCTGCATGCAATAAGGACACATGCTCCACTATGTTCATAGCAGCCTTATTTATAATAGCCAGAAGCTGGAAAGAACCCAGATGTCCCTCAACGGAGGAATGGATTCAGAAGATGTGGTATATCTACATGGAATACTACTCTGCAATTAAAAACAATGAATTCACGAAATTCCTAGGCAAATGGTCAGATCTTGAAAATATCATCCTTAGTGAGGTAACCCAATCACAAAGGAACACACATGGTATGCAGTCACTGATAAGGGGATATTGACCCAGAATCTCGGAATACCCTAGAAACAATCCGCATATCAATAGATTTCTAAAAAGATGGTAGGAGAGACCCCTGGTCCTGGAAAGACTGAATGTAGGGGAATGCCAGGACAGAGTAATGAGAGGGGTTTGAATGGAGAAAAGAGGGAGGGAAGGGGGCTTATGGGACTTTCGGGGAGGGAGGAAACGGGAAAGGGGAAGTGATTTGGAATGTAAATTAAAAAAATAAAATAAAATAAATAATAATAAAAAAAAAGAAATAAAAGAATAAATAGCCTGGATAATCTATGAACTGGCCAGTTCCTGAATAAATCAGGAGGTAGGTTTGCATTAAGTAATGAGAAGTGTCATTTCCAACTTGTGATTGCTACAATATCGGATGCTACTCGGGCTTTGTTTGAAGAGCAGATAAAGTAAGCCAGAATTAAATGGAAGGTTAGGAGAATGTCACATATTCTGACTCCCTTCAAAATGTCAGTGGCAAATAAGATGTTGGTCTGAGCTCAGCAATCTCCTGACCTCCTTGTACTGGTTAAAAGACTGGCCAGAAAAACTGATGCAATTATGCTGGAAACCAAAGCAGCCAATGGGGATAGGGGGTTGGGGAGTGAAGAAAAGAAAAGAAAGAACATGTTTATTTTGAAAGTTAAACATCACATCAACCTTTCTGAACTACTTTGGAACTTAAAAAAAGCAAACATACATACAAAATGTATTTTGAAACTTTTAAGTGTAGGTTAATATGTTCCATGTGCTAGTTTTTACTTTTGAAAAGATACTGGAAGAAATAAGCCATTATTAAAAAGTACTTACAGAAAACAAAAAAAAAGTATTTTGAAATTTTAAAAGAGAGTATGGTAATATCAAACTTACTAATTCATATCTTAGTGTTAATATGATTTGTTGTTTGGGCTAAGGAGCAAACTCTTTTAACATAAATGAGTGTCCAAATGTGTCAATGACTTCACACAAAATTTCAGTTTTGAAAAAAAAAAAAGAAGTCTGTGTAAAGCTCATTTATACAACAAATTCGAAGGCATTTGTTGATAGGCAACTTGGGTGAGAGGCTTACTAGTATATGTCTGTATAAACGAGGTAATACAACATTCATTTTTAAGTTGTTATGCTAAGAGGAGTTGAGGAACATAGTGAGGAAAGATCCAAGAATAAAAAGAGGAAAATAGGAGAACAATCAATTGCAGTTTAAGTGACACTTAAAAAACTAGATATCAGTGTGCCTTGACACTTCTGTGCCCAACTCATTTGATCTTTCATCTAATCTTTTGGAAGTTTACACATTTTCTGAATTGTCTTCAGCCTTAGTATATTATGAACATTCTAATTTCTATAGCATAAAACATCTTTAAACATAGTCTTGTCAGTTTTGGACTCTTCAAACTTCTGAATGATTCCACTCTTTAGAAGTGCCATCCACATCTTCTCACTAAAACATACTTCTATGGACTATAGTGCATGCTCCTATCTGTTCATAAAAGTAGAATATTCTAACATATTCTTATTATATCCATGAATGTATTGAGATTAAGCTAATTTCAGCAATCTCATCTTATATTTACTGCTTATTTTCTACTTTTACCTTTTCAAAATGTCTTCCTAATATTACAGACCCAAAGCAACTTGTGTCAGAAGAAGTCTGCATGAATTATAATGATGATTATTTACAAAATTCATTATGAAAGTGTCATTGATATTGTGTTAATTCAAGATTCCTATGACCAATAAAACTCTTTCATATTGTAAGCATAAATATGTTAATAGATTGTTTAATTATCTTATAAGAGTAAAAACATGAAATAATTTTGTTTACTCATTATGGTAAAATTTCTTACATTTCCAAGCAAATTCAATTGATATTCAAACAAAAGTAGTTTCTAACATACTCATCATAAAAATGACAATCTCTATAATTTTAGTGAACAAAAAAATCTGTAAATATTCCTAAATGTACAAGAATCTCTGGAAGCAATTTAAAGTAAGCGATTCAAAAGTAGCCAAATCATTACCTCAAGGAGACATTGTAGGTTTACTAAAAGGAAGTCAAACAGAAATAACTAAAAGTCCTTGATATAAACTATCATTACCATTTTAGATGAATGTTTTGACAATATTTCTTGATTTTAATAAGATACAAGTCATGTTATGTGTATTATGGAATCATTTTAGAGAAAATACACAAACATGAGGTAAAAGTAAATAGGTAGGGTCAACAGTGGTCTATTGTCCAGGTGTGGAGTGTTAGTTAACCAGATAACCCATATAAAATATTTTGGCAAGCAACTATAAATCTAGGTATTTGGAAGCTTTTTGTGGGATGGGAATAGTGTGGTGGGCTACATTGCTGCTCCTAACTTTCCCTCTGGTTCCATCTGGTGGGTGACTTTGGTAGGATCTGTTGCCATAGCACTCACTATGTATTTGTTTATGTTAAATATCAGCTATTTAACAGCTGTGATTATACAACTTCATATGAGTCTATGGGCCACTTTCTGGTGTTTAGAATGCCAATCATAACAGAGTGTTTGTCATCAGGACCTAAATGCTGAGGAAAACCTGTAAGTCTAGGATAAAGGAGTCCACAAACCAAAACTGTAGGAAGGAATGAAGGACTTAACATTAAATATCATTCAATCCCATGACAATTATGCATTCTTATTTTAATCACATCCTTGGCTCTTTGACTTCTTGAAGTTTTTCCTGGCTTAGCTTTCTCAATGAACAGTAGCACTACCACAAATGTCAACCCTACTAGTGTTTTTTAAAAGTTATAAACATTTTAAGAACATTTGTACATCATCTTACTTAAACTGACAAGATGATTAGGAACATATCCTCACAGGGAAAGGCATGAAAGTTCAGGAACTTTGAAAGTGCTGATCTGAGAACTGTTCCATTGTATGATATGAGAGAGATCCAGTTCTGATTTTTTTTTTTTTTATTTTCTAAGTTTTTTTATTTACATTCCAAATCATTTTCCCTTTCCCGTTTTCCTCCCTCCCTGAAAGTCCCATAAGCCCCCTTCTCTCCCTCTTTTCCCCATTCAACCCCCTCTCGATTCCCTGTCTTGGCATTCCCCTACATCCAGTCTTTCCAGGACCTGGGGTCTCTCCTTCCATTTTCTTGGAAATCTATTGATATGCGAACTGTGTCTAGGGTATTCCCAGATTCTGGGTTAGTATCCCCTTATCAGTGACTGCATACCATGTGTGTTCTTTTTGGGATTGGGTTACCTCACTAAGGATGATATTTTCAAGTTCTGACCATTTGCCTAGGAATTTCGTGAATTCATTGTTTTTAATTGCAGGGTAGTATACCATTGTGTAGATATACCACATCTTCTGAATCCATTCCTCCGTTGAGGGACATCTGGGTTCTTTCCAGCTTCTGGCTATTATAAATAAGGCTGCTATGAACATAGTGGAGCATGTGTCCTTATTGCATGCAGGTAAAGCCTCTGGGTATATGCCCAGGAGTGGTATAGCCGGATCCTCCGGGAGTGTCATGCCCAGTTTTCTGAGGAACCACCAGAATGCTTTCCAGAGTGGTTGTACCATCTTGCAATCCCACCAGCAGTGGAGGAGTGTTCCTCTTTCTCCACATCCTCGCCAACAACTGCTGTCTCCTGTGTTTTTGATCTTAGCCATTCTGACTGGTGTGAGATGGAATCTCAGGGTTATTTTGATTTGCATTTCCCTAATGACTAAGGATGATGAACATCTCTTTAGGTGCTTCTCAGCCATTAGATATTCTTCAGGTGAGAACTCTTTGTTTAGCTCTGTACCCCATTTTTTAATAGGGTTACTTGCCTCTCTGGAGTCTAACTTCTTGAGTTCTTTGTATATATTGGATATTAGCCCTCTGTCGGATGTAGGGTTGGTAAAGATCATTTCCCAGTTAGTTGGTTGCTGCTTTGTCTTTTTGACAGTGTCTTTTGCCTTGCAGAAACTTTGTAATTTAACAGAGCCATCTAGCCACTTTTCCTTCATCATACTGCTTAGCAGGAAGTTCTCACGGCCTCTAGTAACAAAAATGCAAGGGACAGATTGAGTGCTTTCATCTTCTCTTCTAATTGGTTTCCAATGTTACTTTTGACCATTCAGTCATAGAAACAGGTCACTGGGACAAAATACAGACACATTTTGGCTCAAATTGAGTGAGACCACAATGTATCTTATCCCACAAATTTGTCTAATCCACTAAAGAAAAAATGGTTCAACCTCCAAGAATTTTTACTTTTTGGAGTCTGACCACATGAATAATGCCTAAGATTTTTCATGGTGCTATATTTTGAACTTAGAGTGAATGTTAAAATTCTGTGTTACAGGGCAGAGGTCAGTGTAGTCCTCCTGGGAGTAATTGGAACTTTTAAAAGAATATGGTTTTGCCAAGAATAGTAGTAATTGCCTCTTATCCTAGAATTTGGTAGATTAATGCAAGAGTTTTGCAAAATGTAAGTTTGTGAACAGTCCAAGATACATAGGGAATACATACCTCAAAACCAAACAGTAACATCAATAAGAGATGAGTCTACCAGGAGGTCTTTTGATTATCACAAATATTCTATTGAGAGGAATAGTGCCTCTTCATAGGAATAATGGGTACATTCAATCATGGTCCTAAAATTACAAAGTTGTAGCTCAAATCATTCTTTCCTTCTTATAATTTGATTACTTCAGGTATTTTTATTAAAGTAAGGAAAAGCCATTAACATATCTGGCATCAATTTTCTAACCCAACAACAGCAGTAAAATTTCCAGTGTTACTACTGGTCTTTTTCACCAATATCATCTTTCTCATCATTACAAATAATTACTGAATAATAATTATGACAAGTAACTGTGAAAAATACTACCAACTCATTATCTTTGAATTTCTTTTATAGTATTAACAGTGGTGAATTACTACCTTTACTTCATGAGAAAATTGAAGCTTTGGAGTCTAGGAATCAGGAAAACATTACAGCATTAGAAAATGCTAGAGATATTTTAAAAGGAGCCTACTAAAGACACGTACTACTTACTCACTGCTATATTGATCAGATGTACTCAACTTACACAACAATAAACTGAAGAATTACATCCTCATATTTCTTCCCTTTACTCTTAGTCTGTAATAGACTCTGCATCTGGCAAAATTTCAAGCCAATTGGTGTTTTGATCATCTTATCATCTAGGAGTGGATCTCAACCTTCCTAATGCTGTAACCCTTTAATACAGTTCTTTACTTATGGTAGCCCCCACCCATAAAATTATTTTCATTGCTGCTTGATAACTATAATTTTGATACTGTTATGAATCACCATGTAAGGATCTGATATGCAGGGTATCTTGATATGAGACCTTGTCAAAGAATCATTCAACCCCCAAAGGGGTCACACCACATATTGAGAACCACTGCTTTAGTATTACCTTCTCTGTAATTTTATTATGAAGGAAACTTCTATGGGACAAATTATGTACATAGTATCTTACAAGCCTGAACAGTAACTCAAATGTTGGCAAATGTCTGAGGAGTGATATTCCATACTTATGGTGAAAAGAAACATTGCACACTTGCAACATGGTAGTTCTCACTTTTATTTTGAAGGAAATTTTATATCACACTGTTAATCCTGTAATAGTATTTGCCAAAACAGTTCAGTCTACTTTCATTGAGAATTACAATGTTCTTGTCATGATCAAAAAAAAAAAAAAAAAAAAAACCTGGAAGAAAGTCAAGTGGTATCAGCCCATGTATATTAACTCTAATTTCAGGCACTGGATATTTTTCTGTTAATTCATTTACTAATATTATTATTGCTTGAAGTTTAGATTATTTGCTAGATTGAAGGCACATTATTTAGGGCACATTTAACAGAATTGTTCATTAATAGGAACTTATAAAATAAATAAAATTAAAGTTAGTTATAGTGTTAAAAATATATGGATTTGAATAATATAGTAAAAATCAGTGCATTATCATGAGCAATGTCCAATATGGACATATAGATAGAAAGTGTCTATAATAATGTGCGAATATATAACCACATACACACACACACACACACACACACACATATATAGCATTATTATGAAAATATGACTAAAATTGTATTTACAGTGATGATTGTTATAGACATTAACATAAGGCTTTTCCAATGCTGGAATAAAAATTGCTCAAGTTACTGGTTTTCACCAAGTTTATACAATGAAAATTCAGATAGCCATTTATATGCTAAGTGAAAATGCATATGTTTAAGGTCTCCAATTTTATTGTTCTCTAATGCTTCTCTCTCTTTTATTTTTTTTATAAAATTGAGAATGAAGCAGCATTAGCAAGCTTTATTTTCTGTCACATATCTTATATGCCTATCCAGATTCAATTATGACTGAAAAGGGAAAACTATCTTCTTAAAGGTAAAGATTACTTTTTCTGATTTACTACTTAAAATAGTTTCAAATAATTCATCATTGGTTACTTTGAATCTTAAATGAGTTAAATCTTACTGCTAAAGTACAGGCACATAAAGTTCACTATTATCTTTATTCTCTCCGATGTGATAAAAGAAATTCTTTGTAGTTAAGATTAGATGATCCTCAGATATTGTACCTATGTCCTTTTGGTTTTCTCAATGGTTTACATTTAAGTCATATATCAGGCAAACTGGTAAAACTATATCTTTTTTTTTTTGAGACAGCATCTCTCTATGTAGCACAAGCTGTCCTGGAACTCAATTAGTATACAAGAATCTACTTGTATCTACCTCCTCAGTACTGGTGACAAAATAATGTCTTCTTTTCTATATACAAAGACAGTACATTCCTATATCTGTATGTGATAAATCAGGCAATGAAATTTAGTAGCCATTTCTACCTGCACTGTTATTAAGAGGCAAAGTCATGATTTCATGCTTATCATTGAAGATACATAACAGTATATATAGACCTTATACAGGAACATAGTCCATACTTGGGTCAGTACTTTGATTTAGAGTAAGTTTTCTTTACTATTTCTTCTAATTAAAAGCAGGTCTGTTCAGTCTTCAGTCCCTCATGAAAAAAATATTGCTTAACACATTTATCTCAAGGCAGTGATCCAACCCAATGTGACAATTAACTAATTCCAATAACCAAAAGTCTACTTCTGAACCATACAGAGAGAACATAGTTTTTCCCTGAACACAGGCTTTAGAGGCCTTGACAACCTGTGCTTCTTTGATGCTGACAGAGTTGCAATGGGATCAGATGTAAGAGAAGCTTAGACCCAAGCATATCTAATTCTTAGGCTGTATACAAGCTCATGGAAAGGAAATGCTCTTGACATTTTTATCTTTCATATCTTGCTCAGGCCTGGCTCACAGGATGCATTAATCATATACTCTTATGAACTTGTTTCACTTTCTTCATTCTTGGCAAGTATAAAGACTCACAAAAAGAAGGTATGTAAGATCAAGACGTTTATTCTGGCTTTTTTTTCCTTAGATATATTCTTTATTTACATTTCAAATCATTTCACCTTTCCTGGTTCTCCCCTCCCTGAAAGTCACATAAGCCCTTTCCCCTCCCTCTGCCCCCCAATCAACCCCCTCCCTCTTCCCTGTCCTGGTATTCCCCTAAACTGCAGCATCGAGTCTTTCAAGACCAGGGGCCCCTCCTTCCTTATTCTTGGGTATCATTTGATAAGTGAATTGTGTCTCAGGTATTCCGAGCTTCTGGGCTAATATCCACTAATCAGTGAGTGCACACCATGTGTGCTCTTTTGTGATTGGGTTGCCTCACATAGGTTGATTTTTTCCAGTTCCATCCATTTGTTTAAGAATTTCATGAAGTCATTGTTTTTAATAGCTGAGAAGTATTCCATTGTGTATTCCATATACCACATTTTCTCTATCCATTCCACCATTGAGGAACATGTGGTTTCCTTCCAGTTTTTGGCTATTATAAATAGGGCTGCTCTAAACTTAGTGGAGCATATATCCTTATTACATGCCGAGGAATCCTCTGAGTATATGCCCAGGAATCGTATAACGGGGTGCTCCTGTAGTATCATGCCAAGTTTTCTGAGGAACCACCAGACTGATTTCCAGAGTGGAGGAGTGTTCCTCTTTCACCACAACCTCCCCGGCACCTGCTGTCTCCTGAGTTTTTATCTTAGTCATTCAGACTGATAAGAGGTGAAATCTCAGGGTTGTATTGATTTGCATTTCCCTGGTGACTAAGATTGTTGAACGTTTCTTTAGATGCTTCTCAGACATTGAATATTCCTCAAGTGGAAATTCTTTGTTTAGCTAAGTATCGCGTTTTTTAATAGGGTTATTTGGCTCTCTTGAGTCTAACTTCTTGAGTTCTTTGTATATATTAGCCCTCTGTCGGATGTAGGCTTGCTAAAGAAATTTTTCCAATTTGTTGGTTGCCTTTTTGTCCTATTGACGGTGTCCTTTGCCTTACAGAAACTTTGTAATTTTATGAGATCCCATTTGTCAATTCTTGATCTTAGAGCATAAGCTATTTGTGTTCTTTTCAGGAAATTTTCCCCTGAGCTCATTTGCTCAAGGCTCTTCCCCAGTTTCTTTTCAATTAGTTTCAGTGTGTCCAGTTTTATGTGGAGGTCTTTGATTCACTTGGACTTGAGCTTAGTACAAGAAAATAAGAATGGATCGATTTGCATTCTTCTAAATGCTAGCCACCAGTTGAACCAGCACCATTTGTTGAAAAGGCTATCTTTTTTCCACTGGATGGTTTTGCTCTTTTGTCAAAGATCAAGTGATCATAGGTGTGTTGGTTCATTCCTGGGTCTTCAATTCTATTCCATTAATCTACGTGACTGTACCAATACCATGTAGTTTTTAGCACTATTTCTCTGTAATACTGCTTGAGGTCCTGGATACTGATTTCCCCAGAAGTTCTTTTACTGTTGAGAATACTTTTAGCTCTCCTGGGTATTTTGTTATTCCAGATGAATTTGAGAATTGGTCTTTCTAACTCTATGAAGAATTGAGTTGGGATTTGCATGGGAATTCAATTGAATCTGTATATTGCTTTTGGCAAGATGGCCATTTTTACTTTATTACTCCTGCCAATCCACGAGCATGGAAGATTTTTCTATCATCTTAGGTCTTCTTCAATTTCTTTATTCAGAGACTTGAAGTTCTTGTCATATAGATCTTTCACTTGTTTGGTTAGAGTCACACCAAGATACTTTATATTGTTTTTGGCTATTGTGAAGGGTTTCATTCCATAATTTCTTTCTCTGCCTGTTTATTCTTTGAGTATAGGAAGGCTACTGATTTGCTTCAGTTAATTTTATATCTGGCCACTTTGCTGAAGTTGTTTATCAGTTGTAGGATTTCACTGGTGGAGTTTTTTAGATCGATTAATTATACTATCATATCATCTGCAAATAGTGATAATATGACTTCTCCCTTTCCAATTTGTATCCCTTTGACCTCCTTTTGTTGTCTAATTGGTCTAGCTAGGATATCAAGTACTATATTGAATAAATATGGAGAGAGACTGTAGCCTTGTCTAATCCCTGATTTTAGTAGGATTGCTTCAAGTTCTTCTCCATTTAGCGTGATGTTGGCTACTGGTTTGTGTATATTGTTTTTACTGTTTAGTTATGGACCTTGAAGTCCTGTTCTTCTCAAGACTTTTAACATGAAATGATGCTGAATTATGTCAAATGCTTTCTCAGCATTTAATGAAATGACCATGTGGGTTTGTTTTTTTTTTTTTTTTTGAGTTTATGTAATGGGTTACCTTGATGGATTTCCATATATTGAACCATCCCTGCTTCCCTGAGATGAAGCCTACATAATCCTGATTGATGATCATTTAGATGTGTTCTGGGATTAGGATGGCAAGAAATTTATTGAGTATTTTTTCATCGATATTCGTAAGGGAAATTGGTCTGAATTTCTCTTTTTTTGTTGGATTGTTATGTGGTTTTGGTATCAGCAAAATTGTGACTTCATAGAACAGGTTTGGTCGTGTTCCTTCTGGTTCTATTTTGTGGAATAGTTTGAAGAGTATTTGTGTTAGGTCTTCTTTGAAGGTTTGATAGAATTCTGTACTGAAACCATCTGGTCCTGTGCTTTTTTTGGTTGGGAGACTGTCAATGACCACTTCTATTTCTTTAGGGGGTATGGGACTGTTTATGTGGTCTAGCTGATCCTGATTTAACTTTGGTATTGGGTATCTGTCTATGAAATTGTCCATTTCATCCAGATTTTCCAGTTGTGTTGAGTATAGGCTTTTGTAGTAAGATCTGGCAACTTTTTGAATTTCCTCAGTTTCTTTTGCTATATTTCTCTTTTCATTTCTGATTTTGTTAATTTGGATACTGTCTCTGTGCCCTCTGGTTAGTCTGGCTAAAGGTTTATCTGTTGTGTTGATTTTCTCAAAGAAACAGCCCTGGTTTTGTTGATTCTTTGTATAGATTTTTTTTTTGTTTCTACTTGATTGATCAGCCTTGAGTTTGATGATTTCCTGCCTTTTACTCCTCTTGGGTGTATTAGCTTCTTTTTATTTTAAAGCTTTCCAGTGTGCTGTTAAGCTGCTAGTGTATGCTCTCTCCAGTTTCTTTTTGGAGGCACTCAAAGCAATGAGTTTTCCTCTTTGAACTGCTTTCATTGTGTCTTATAAACGTGGGTATATTGTGCCTTCATTTTCATTAAATTCTAAAAAGTCTTTGATTTCTTTCCTTATTTCTTCCTTGATCACGGTATCATTGAGGAGAGCATTGTTCAGCTTCCATGTGTATGTGGGCTTTTTGTTGTTTTTGTTGCTATTGAAGACAACTCTTACTTCATAGTGATCTGATAGGAGGCATGGAATTAGATCGATCTTATATCTGTTGAAGTCTGTTTTGTGACCAATTACATCGTCAATTTTGGAGAAGGTACCATGAGATGCTGAGAAGAAGGTATATTCTTTTGATTTAGGATGAAATGTTCTATAGATATCTATTAAATCCTTTTGGTTCAAAACTTCTGATAGTTTAACCGTGTCTCTGTTTATTTTGTGTTTCCCTGATCATTCCACTGAGGAGAGTGGGGTGTTGAAGTCACGCACAATTATTGTGTGAGGTGCAATATGTGCTTTAAGCTTTAGTAAAGTTTCTTTTACGAATAAGGCTGCCCTTGTGTTTGGAGCATAGATGATCAAAATTGAGAGTTCTTCTTGGTAGAGTTTTTCTTTGATGAATATAAAGTGTCGTTCCATATCTTTTTTGATGACTTCGGTTGAAAGTATATTTTATTGAATATTAGAATGTCTACTACAGTTTGTTTCCTAGTACCATTTCTTTGGAAAACTGTTTTCCAGCTTTTTACTCTGAGGTAGTGTTTGTCTTTGACATTGAGATGTGTTTCCTGTATGTAGTAAAATGTTGGGTCATTTTTACACATCCAGTCTGTTAGTCTATGTCTTTTTATTGAGGAATTGTGTCCATTGATGTTAAGAGATATTAAGGAATAGTGATTGCTGCTTCCTGCTATTTTTTGATGTAATTTTTATATTTGTGTGGTTATCTTCTTTTGGGTTTGTTGAAAGAAGATTAATTTCTTGCTTTTTCTGGTGTGTGGTTCCCCACCTTTTGTTGGTGTTTTCCATTCATTATCCTTTGAAGGGCTGGATTTGTTGAAAGATACTGTGTAAATTTGTTTTTGTCATGGAATACTTTGGTTTCTCCATCTATGGTAATTGATTGATTTGCTGGATATAGCAGTCTGGGTTGGCATTTGTGTTCCCTTAGTCAGACACTAAGGGAACATATACTCATATGACATATACTCTGGCTTTCATAGTCTCTGGTGAGAAATCTGGTGTAATTCTGATAAATCTACCTACATATGTTACTTGACCTTTTTCCCTTACTGTTTTTAATACTCTTTCTTTGTTTAGAACATTTGGCATTTTAATTATTATGTGACAGGTGGAATTACTTTTCTGGTCAAATCTATTTGGAGTTCTGTAGGT
Organism: Tokudaia tokunoshimensis; assembly: GCA_036184795.1. Lineage (NCBI taxonomy): Eukaryota > Metazoa > Chordata > Mammalia > Rodentia > Muridae > Tokudaia > Tokudaia tokunoshimensis. The sequence continues at coordinate 40,207,757 of BTHU01000023.1, forward strand.
TTCTTGTATGTTCATGGGCATCTCTTTCTTTAGGTTACGGAAGTTTTCTTCTATAATTTTGTTGAAGACATTTACTGGCCCTTTAAGTTGGAAATCTTCACTCTCTTCTATACCTATAATCCTTAAGTTTGGTCTTCTCATTTTGTCCTGGATTTCCTGAATATTTTGGGTCAGGACCTTTTTGCATTTTGCATTTTCTTTGACTGTTGTGTCAAGCTGTCTATGGCATCTTCTGCATCTGAGATTCTCTCTTCTATCTCTTGTATTCTGTTGTTGATTCTTGCATCCATGACTCCTGACTTCTTTCCTAGGCTTCCTATGTCCAGAGTTGTTTCCCTTTGTGATTTTTTTATTGTTTTTACCTCCATTTTCAGATCCTGGTTGGTTTTGTTCAATTACTTTACCTGTTTTGTTGTCTTTTCCTGGAGTTCTTTAAGGGCTTCTCCCTGTTTACTTGTATTCTCCAGTTTTTCTTTAAGGGAGTTAATTATGTCCTTCTTGAAGCCCTCTATCATCATCATGAGCTATGATTTTAAATCCAAATCTTGCTTTTCTGGTGTGCTGGGGTATCCAGGACTTTCTGGTATTAGAGAATTAGGTTCAGATGGTGCAATATTGCCTTGATTTCTGTTAGTAACATTCCTAAGCTTGATGTATATTTTGTATAATGAAAGTAGAGGTGTGGGTTGCATGGGCCAATGAAAAAACGATGGTCTTTTATCACTATTGGTTTAAAAGCACATTCAATATAAGTCCATTGCCAGTTTCAAGACTGATGTGAAGTAAATAGTTAAACCTTTAATCCTTTCCTCTTGCTAAATTTATTTGTCTTATCTTGATATAGAACACACTTTTGTCATATAAAAATGCTATATCACAATAAATGAATACAATCTGAATGTGAAACGTAGTATAAAATTCATTGGATTACCTAGTCATAATAAGATGTTAAAACTATAAGAGACCACATCTCAAATATTTCATTTCATATTATGAGTTATGTTCAAAAAAGACAGAAAGCCATCCCTAAGTGTTATTGCTCTAGCCAGGGCCTTCAAGCACTATATTGAAAAGTAGTGGGTTTAATGTATAGCCTTATCTCATTACTTCATTCACTAAGATTGACTTGAGTTTTTCTTCTATCTTCCATGATTTTAGCTATGGGATTGTTATATGGAGCCTTTATTTTGTTGCAGTGTGCTACTTCCGGTTCTATTCTTTATAGGATTTATATTCTGAAGGTATACTAGATCTTGACAAAGGTCTTTCCTGCGTTTATTCAGATGATCAAATTTTTTTTGTATTTGAATCCATTTATATGATTTATTGTATTTTTCTATTTACTATTTTGTATGATCTATGCATCTCTATTATAAAGACAGCTTTACAAAAATGATAGATGAACTTTTCAACCTATGCATGTGTGCATTTTGCAAATATTTGGTAGAAAACTTATGGATTTATTATCAAGGAGACAGGCCTATTGATCACTCCTCTTCTTCCTCCTCCTCCTCTTCTTCCCCCGTCTCTTTCTTTTTCTAACACTGACTTCACAAAAGTTTCAAAGAGCTCATTTTCTTTCTTCATTTCTTTACTTTAAATACTTTCAGATATATTAGTTGTAGTTCTTATTTTAAAGTCTTGCAGAATTCTACAGTGTATGAAACTGAACCTGTGCTCTTTTTAAGTAGGAAAACTTTTTATTAGTGTTTCTGTCTCCTTATTGGTGATCAATTTAAGTTGTTTATATCTTATTGGTTTAACTTTAGTCAACTGTATGAATACAGAAATATATTTCATTTACATTTTTTCTTTTGGTTTTTTGAGACAGGGTTTCTCTGTATAGCCCTGGCCATCCTGGAACTCACTTTGTAGACCAGGCTGGCCTCAAACTCAGAAATCTGCCTTCATTTACATTATTTAACTTAAAGGAGTACAGGCTTTTAAAGTATTCATGTATAATTTTCTGAATTTCTTTGGTGTCTGTTTCAATGTTTCCTTGTCCATCTCTAGCTTTATTAAGCTTGGAGCTCTTATTTCTGTCTTAGAGAGTTTAGCTAAGAGTCCATCAATCTTGGTTTTGTTTTTAAAGAAACCGATCATACATTAATTGATAATTTGTAAATTTCTATTATTGTTCTTTCTCTTTCCTTAATTTCTTCCTTGGACTTTATTGTTTTTTCCCTCTGTACTAGTATTGGTTTTAGTTTGTGTTCATTTATCCAAAATCTTGAGGTGCATCATTAAACTATTGATTTATGCTTTACATTTTAGGTTAAGAAATTTACACCTTTTTTTGAGATTACCAAAGGTTTGTTTGGAATTACACAGCACTGAGAACACAACTGTTCGTGGATGCGCTATCTGTTATATCATCCTGAAAACTGCACACAACACACACACAGACACCATCAACTGTTTTGGCAATGGAATGAGTGGTTTTGCCCCAAGGCAAACCTGGAGCTATAATGCTGACAAATAAAAGCAATTCATGTTATCAATAACAGTTAGAGGTGGAGAGCTACAGTGGAAAGGGAAGGAAACAGCTATTTATGTGTAGCCATCTGCATACACTTAGTTCCAGCAGGCATGGGAAGGAGTTTGTGATAGTGAGTCCACACATATGTATATAGAGGTGATAGGAAAAGACTGTTAAGAACCTTTGCAGCTGATTTTTTTTTTAAATGCAGTAAACTTGAAAGGAAAAGAAAGCATGTGCTCACATTGGGCAAGGGAGTAAGATGACAGGATAACTCATCATATCTGCAGGGCAACCACTCCACAAGAGACACTTGATGCAAAGAAGCAAAGATCTGGTCTGGAGAAAGCTACTTTAGACCTGTTGGGAGGGAAATAAAGTACCAGTGTCCAAGGTTAGACAAAGCACAAACAGACAAATATTGAACACAGGGAACAAAGTAAGGACTCTTTCCTTAATTTGCTGTTTTCCCCTCTTATAATTTTTGCATACATGCTCTATTGATCAGTCTTCCCAAGCTTTGTCTGACACCAGTCTGTCAGTTATTAAGGGTGTAGTAGCAATAGTGAACTCCTCCACATTTCATGAAGGTTTAAAAATCCAGTCACACGACCCTTTTGCAACATCTGCAGCCCTATTCCAGTTGTTGTATGAAGTTCTCTGGAAAGAGGCCTTTATATGTGGCCAGGTCTCTGCCCTAAAGCTAGTCTGAATCCTTCACCTCCACAAATTAGCCTGCATTCTGGTCAGTTTCTGAGTCTGAGGGCACCATGATCACCACATCACCCCTTTGTAGAGTAAGTTCATCAGAGTTCGCTGACTCAAAATCATGCAGGGTTTCCACCTTGTAGAGAAAGCCAGGAGGCAATTCCTGAGTGGCATCCCCTGGTGCAGGTGTAGTAGCCTGAGAATTCAGAGGCTTGGGCTCTGTAGCTACTTCATGCTTCTCACCCACTGGGCCCTGGGGAGCCACATCCTCAGCGGCCTCCCTTGTTTCAGTACCTGTAGCAGTTTCTTGATGTTTTCTTTCCCCTTCATGGTTGGAGGCTGGCTCAATAACAACAGAAGGGATGACCTTCTCCTGAGGACCACAGGCTTCAGGCTCCGCTGGATGTGGGCTCTCACTGCTTGCAAGTTCTGTGCTTTCTGCAGCAATTTTGGCTCCGTCTGGACTTTATCCTTATCGAGCAGGGAAGGCTGAATTCTCTGCCTCTGCTTACTCCACTGGCGACCCCTCAGTTGGCAATTTAGTTTCCACAATCTCGCCAGTAAAAGTTCTGGGAGGGATCAGTTTCCTACTTTGGTTCCTCCATCTCTAGCCTGAGATCCAGCCCAGCAGTAAGTGCAGCAGCAGTGGCCAGAGGCTTCTCTGCTTGGGGTTCTGTAGATAGAGCCTGCTCAATTTCAGTCAAGTCTCCTACCATATTCTGATCTGTATGCATGGTGAATAATGAAGTGTCCTGTGGCTGGGTGAAATCATTAAATGAACCTCCAAAAGCCAGTAGTACCAAATCAGTGCTTGTCATCCAGTCCATAAGTCCTAGGGCAGTGTCTGAGACATGAGTGAGTGGGTCACTGCAGCAGAACCTGCTGGAGCCACATCAAATTTAAAAGGGTCAAAGACCAAATCCAGCAAAGTCTCTTTCTTCTTCACCTCCAAGACTTCATTCTGAGGTGTTGTCACATTGATTTCTGGTACAAAGTTGTCCCCAAAGAAATTGATGATATTTTTCTGTTGCAGTTCCTTTATTGGGGTGACTTTAAGCAGAAGTGGGACAGGAAGCCCTTTCCTTGTCTGTGAAGGTGATCTGGGTCACACTGAGGCAGGAGATGCAGGTGCTAATGTGTAGTTGGTACTAGTCTACTAGCCGTTGGACAGGGCAGGGATGAAGGCTCTTCTAGGGGGTGATGGTGTCTTTGCAATATGAAGAGGACCTGAAACACTGGGGGTTCCTTGAATGCTGAAGGTCTTGTCAGCATGCTGATCACTGAGTTTTGTCATCAACTTCATAGAGCTTGTGGCAAAGCACTGTGATTTCCTTATGAAACTTGGACTCAAAGTTGGAGACATTTTTGAAAGTATTGACATAAAACCAACTCATCTTGACCACAATGACGGCAACTCTTCTTGTAAGTCAACATTGAACTCTTCAAACACTTTCTTTGCTTTCTGAAACTCCTCTTCGGCCTTACAGATCTGACTCTCATCCTTCCTTTTGGAACTCTGCATATCCTCCAGGTGATGACGAGCACTATCATAATCCACAAGATTCCTGCTTCACTTAGCAATGCAATTCTTTATGTCAGGGAACTGACCCAGGTAGGTGTCCAGTATTAACAAGGACCCATCCACTAGCTTTTGATGGAAGTCTTCCCACAGCACATCACACTTCTCACCAACCCTCTTTACATCTTACTGTCCATACCAGTGTGGCTCGTAGACTTCATGTAGTGATTCAGTCAGCTTCCTGGAGGCATCCTGCATACCTCTGGTTGCTGGTAAATATCATCAGGAATTCTCACTGAAATCTGGTACCCTCTGACTCTTGCCATTTGAAATTCTGGACATACATTTCAAACTGTTCACTTTTTGTTTCATCAGCCTTCCCCAGCTTCTGGAGGATCATTTCCTGTGCACAGTTGAACCACTTTTGCACATTTTTGGAGAAGATGCCCATCTTGATGTTGGCCATGGCCCATCTTGATGTCTACCAAGGCTGCTGTGTTTCACAGAGCTGGAAGAGCAGAGTGGGCAGTAAGCCAGAAGCTGCATGGTAGAGCTCAGGAAGAAGAGAGAAATTTGAGTATAATAGCCAGAATCAGGAAAGAAAGCACATGTCCCTCAACAGAAGAATGGATACAGAAAATGTGGTATATCTACACAATGGAGTACTATTCAGCTATTAAAAACAATGAATTCATGAAATTCTTAGGCAAATGAGTGGGATTAGAAAATATCATCCTGAGTGAGGTAATCCAATCACAAAAGAACACACATGGCATGCACTCACTGACAAGTGGATATAAGCCTAGAAGCTTGGAATACCCAAGATACAATTCACAGACCATGTGAAGCTCAAGAAGATGAAAGACCAAAGTGTGGATGCTTCGGTTCTTTTTAGAAGGCAGAACAAAATACCCACAGGAGGAGATACAGAGACAAATTATGTAGCAGAGACTGAAGGAAAGGCCACTTAGAAACTGCCCTACCCGGGGATCCATCCCATATACAGTTTCCAAACCTAGACACTATTGTGGAGGCCAACAAAGTGCTTGCTGACAGAAGCCTGATATAGCTGTTTCTTGAGAGACTCTGCCAGTGCCTGACAAATACAGAAGAGGAACGCTCTCAGCCAACCATTGAACTGAGCACAAGGTCCCCAATGGAGGAGCTAGAGAAAGGACCCAAGGAGCTTAAGGGGTTTGCAGCTCCATAGGAAAAACATCAGTATGAACCAACCCATAACCCCAGAGCTCCCAAGGATTGAACTACCAACCAAAAAGTATACATGGAGGGACCCATGGCTCCAGCTGCATTTGTAGGAGAGGATGGCTTTGTTGGACATCAAAGGGAGGAGAGGCCCTTGGTCCTGAGAAGACTTGATGCCCCAGTATAGGGGAATGCCAGAACAGGGAAGCAGGAGTAGGTGGGTTGGTGAGCAGGGGCAGGGGGGATGTAATAGGGGGTTTTTCAGAGGGGAAACTAGGAAAGGGGATAACATTTGAAATTTAAATAAAGAAAATATCTTTAAAAAAAAGACTGCTTTTAATTTGCCTCCGAGATTATTTGTGATGTTTGAGGTATAACTGGTTATTTCTATGAAAATATTTTAACACTTATTTTTAAAGATAGATTTTATAATAAAAAAATGTTTTAAATACAACGTGTAATGACCTGCCAAACAAACTAATCAACAAAATACACAAAAAACCCTTCTGATCTTAATCTAATTCTCAGCATTTTAAATAATTGGACACTTTGGGGGGGGAAGCATCTTTTTTTTCTACTACCAAGAATACTTGTATAGTTTATCTCCAGTAGAAAAACAGGGTATCAAGTGGAAGGATGGGGTTGCCATCCCACAGTCAAAAATTCTGACCCAGAATTTTTCCTGTCTAAAAGAACTGCAAGGACATAAATGGAACAGAGGCTGAGGGAAAGATGTTCAGTGGCAGACCCAAATTGGGATCCAGCTCAAGGGGAGGCTTCAATGCCTGACACTAATACTGATGCTATTGTGTGCTTACAGACAGGAGACTAGCATGACTGCCCTCCTAGAAGACCAACAAACAGCTGAAAGAGTCAAATGCAGATACTTAACACCCAACCAATGGGAAGATGCCGAGGATCCCTGTGGTTGAATAGGGAAAGGCTAGAAGAACCTGAGGAGGAGGAAGATTCTGTAGGAAGACCAGCAGTCTCAACTAACCTGGACCCATGAGATCTCTCAGAAACTGAACCACTAACCAGTCAGCATACACCAGCTGATAGGTTACTTACATTTAGAGATCAAGTTCTTCCATTTCATATTAAGGTATGATATTCTGACAGTCCTCTTCATCTCATAATGTGGTTACTATAAATCTTCGACTACTCGTATATTAAACTCTCCTAGATTAAAATTTCAAATATCATCTTAATAGTATTTATAAAATAAAACATTTCTTGGGATCTTGATAAGTGATATACTGCTATTCAGTGAGTCTGATCTGAGGATTTACAGTAATTTATGTTAATTTCTGGAAAATAGATGATGCTTATGCAGGTATAGCATAAAAGTAAATTATGATTGCTCAATAATTCTCTTCGTTGTAATTATGTGGAGATTATAGAATATTGGAAGTTCTGGCTACAAGCCCAACATAGAGTTTCTGATATAATTGGGCTTTTCATCAGAAATGTTATGAATTTCTTACATAATACTAATATGAAGCTTAAAGTGTCCTGTACCTTTCGTTATTTTGTATACCAGTAAATTTTCTGTTATGGGTAAAATGTAATCATGTATCTATTCTCTATTTCTTATGCATCAGGCAAAAAATTACTTTCATGAGGGCATGGTAATAACTTTAATAAGGCCAGAATGATATCAGGAATGGTTATATACCCAATTCTACCACTAGCATGCTAGAACACAACTTGTATCTATCTATGTGTTCCAGGAACCATTCACATAAGTGTTAGGAAACATAATTACAGATATTGCTCAAAATATTAAGAACCAAAACCTACCTTTTACAAAATTTTTCAACTGAGAATTATGGATGTTAAACTTTGAATATCAATACTTCTGGAAGCTTTTTCCAGCTGTGATAATTTGTCTCCCAGATTCAAAGGCCAACCATGTAGATCCCTTATAAAGGTCTGAGATATGAAGATTTAAGAGAAAGAGTGAAGTGAGCAATGATCTCTCTCTCTCTCTCTCTCTCTCTCTCTCTCTCTCTCTCTCTCTCTCTCTATCTCTCTTTCTCTCTCTCCCTCTCTCTTCCACACACACAGACACACACAGAGAGAGACACACAAATCCTTATGTGACTAAACAAGTTCTAAAATATACTCACAATCCAGAGTTCAACACTGTCAAGGAAATATTCATGTAGCAAAATTAAAAGATTATTATTTTGACTAATTTAGAGAAAAAAATAAAACTTGTAAAAGTCAACACCTCTGCATCAACATTTTTCAACTAGAGGAGAATTTGTACCCAATGGAACAAGTAGTACTTTGGTTGCTCCACTGGGATTGCTGTAAAAAGGAATTAAGTAGGTAAAGGTCATAAGAACTGTTACCAGTACATATAGTCTCTTTCTTTTTTAAAAAGATATGTGTTTATTATTTTATTGGTGGTGGGGTGGATTCATCTGCACATGTGCATATGGAGGTCAGAACACAACTTTTGAGAGTCTGTTTTCTCTAACCCCATCTGAAGTCTCTGTATTTAATATAGGTCATTGATCTTGGCAACAAGTACTTTTACCTATGGAGCGAAAAAACTGGCCTCATAGGCACAGTTTCTTAAAGCAAAATCTTATTTGTGAAAATAAGATATGAAGGTTAAAGTTCCACTGACAAACCTTCTGTTATGAAAAGATGAATGCTTAAGTTATTATGGGAAAGAATGGAATGAAATGATCTATAGTTATATAATCTGGAAATAATATGTAAGTAAGTTTGGGAGTATAAATTTCATTTTCTCACTGGGTTTACTCAATATTGCTGATTATCACTGTAAAGACAATCCACTTTAATGCCTTCTTGTTAGTTCTTATTTGTGTCAAAAATCTTAAACTCTAGAAACCAGTTAGTGAGCCTCCTTGAAAAGGTGTTGTTCTGTTGGATACTTCAGAGTTTAATATGGAGTTAAATAGCCTGTCAGAGCAATTTACATTTTTTGTCTTGTACAACAATGAAACCAGACTTATAGTCAGTCCTTGTGATAGTGTTATTTGCTGCCATTTGATAAGATCATTTCCAGTCTACTAAATTTTGAGTTTCTGCTGAAGAAAAACAATATTGCAATGTGGCCATGAAAAGACCAGTCACACTAGAGTGCTAAGGTTTCCTGGAGATGAAACAATGTCTACTAACTGCTGCATTGAGGATCTGTATGAATAGTACAAAGGCAGTTCCTGAGGACAGAAAATCTGGTAGTACATAGATTCAAGACCTCAGGGATAAGGCAGGTTGGTGGTGTCTGCTTTCTTACATTTCCTGCCTCCTTTTTTAAGCCTGCTGGCCTTGGAAAGTTAGAACACATTGATAATAGTAGGTGATCCTCTGTGGTACTTAAGGAAAATATTTGCCTTCTTGTTAACAGTGTTCTTTCTAAAATAGAAAATATTGAGGCTTACTAATGACCGATACCTGACCTTTATACTTAGTTTGTCTGCCAGATGTTCAAGTATCACAATATGTCCCAGAGGAAATCCTGGCTTTTTCCCATCAATGACCTTACTAGTCTTTTACTCTCAACAAATTGCAGAGTACTATGGCTTCCATACATAAAGATGTGTAATTTAGGTTGCTTAAAGAGTAGACTATTTCCAACATTGAATATAGGCACGGGGCATGGGGTATGAATGTATCTTTTCCTCTCTAGCAAGTTTTGTTGTTAAATTCTTGTAAAGAACAGTGTACTAGTTAAATTTAGGCAACACAGCAGCTTTGGGTTTTTTGTTTGTTTGTTTGTTTTTTTGTTTTTTGTTTATTTGCAAAATGATTGATGTTGATTTGCTAAACTTCTATCTCATGGCACTTTAGGACAAATTCACATGCAAGCATAATCTGCTGCAGCTTACAAATTTAAGTTGGGTGTTTAAAGAACAAGAATGTGGCACTCTAGCTTCTGATCTACACTTCTACATGCAATCCCAGATTAGCACTCCTCATCTCAACCTAACTGCTTTGAGGCCTGCTGCCACCTGGAGCAAACAGGTGAGATATCCATAAATCCCAGTCCGCTGACTGCTGGGAAACTTGCGAAACCAGCAGCTGTGAGGTTACCCCAATCTCCTCTGCACTCCATCTTCTGGTCAACAAGTCTCTTTGCAATTCCATATCTACACTCTACTCCCTGGGACACAGCTTACCCTGGCTCCTGGGAGGCCTGCTGGCACCAGACATAACCAGGTGAGATACCTATGCCCCAACTCCCCACCTACTGGGACTCAAGCAAGCCTAGCAGTCTTGAGGTCCTTGATCACCCTGCACTCCATCTTTTAATTTATACGTTTACATACAATTCCAAATCTACACTCTTTTTGCCAGGACTACAACAGCATGCCTGGCTGGGGGCATGCTGCCATTCAGACAACTAGGACAACAAGCTCTGTCTGTTGCCCTGGAGACCTTCTGTGACCCAAATCAACCAGTTGCCAGCTGCCAGCTGCCAGCTGCTATCAGAGACTACCAACTCTACTTACAGTCCCAGAGGCCTTCTACCACCATGGACTAACAGGCTATCCAACACCAGAGACAAACAGATAGTTTAAGGCTAGTACAAGAATAGATACAACAAAAGTCAGGGCTTATATGGCAACATCGAAACCCAAGGTCCTCACTATAGAAATCTTTGGATATCCTAAGACACCTGAAAGATTGTCTATGACCATAAACCTCAACTTATGAATATGATAGAAATCTTTTAAGAGGAAATAAATAAATCCTTTAAAGAAATACAGGAAAATGCAATTGAACAGGTCAAGGAAATATACAAAATTGCTCAAGACCTGAAAATACAGACACAATAAAGAAAACACAAGTGGAAGCAACCCAGGGGATGGGAAACCTAGGGAAGAAAACAGGAAGTAAAGTTACAAGTATCAACAACAGAATACAAAATATGGAAGAGATAATCTCATGCATAGAAGATAACATACAAGAAATTGAAACATCCATCAAAAAATGCCTAATCTAAAAAGTTTCAAGCACAAAACACCCAGGAAATTTGGGACAGTATGAACATTCTCAAACTAAGAATAATAGGAAGAGAAGAAAGAGAAGATTCCCAGATTAAAGACACAGAAAATGTCTTCAACAAAGTCATAGAATAACATTTTTCTAACCTAAAGAAAGAAATAGTTAAAAACAAACAAGATGCACAGGGAACACAAAATATATTGGAGCAGAAAAAACACAATATCCCAGTCAAATAGTAAAAAAATAAATGTGCAGAAGAAAGAATATTAAAAACTACAAAAGAAAACGGTGAAGTAACCTACAAAGGCAGAGCTATCAGAATCAAACCTGACTTCTATAAAGAGACTAAAAGCCAGAACGTTCTGGAGAGGTGTCTCGCTAGGAGAGCACAGATACAAGCCCAGATTACTATGACCAGGAAAACTCACAATCATCCTAGATGGAGGAAATGAGATATACCATGACAAAGCCAAACTTAAACATTATCGTTCTACTAATCCATCCCAACAGAGGATACTAGAATTGAAACTCCAGCACAAGAGGGTAATACCATTCAAGAAACCAAAAAAAAGAAGAAGAAGAAGAAGAAGAAGAAGAATTGATCATCTCACAGAAAAAAAGAATTCTTACTTAATACTTAATATACTAACAACAACAACATCAAAATAACAGGAGCTAGCAATCATTGGTCATTAATATCTCTCTACATCAATGGACTCAATTCCCCAATAAAAACACACAAGCTAACAGAGTAGAAGCAGAAACAAAATCCATCATTCGGATGCATACAAGAAATACACCTCCACAACAAAGATAGACAGTACCTCAGAGTAAAGAGCTGGCAAAAAGTTTTTCCAAGCAAATGGAACCAAGAAACAAGCTAGGGTAGCCTCTCTAATATCTAATAAAATAAACAATCAAGCAAATTATTCAAAAGAGAATAGAAAGCACACTTCTACGTTTCAAAATAAAAATCCATCAAGATGACATCTCAATTATGAACATTTTACCACAAATGTAAGGGCACCCACATTTTTATCATTACTAAAGCTGAAATCACACATCAAAACTCATATTTTAATAGTGAGAGAGTTCAACACACAACTTTCACCAATGGACAAGCCAACAAAACAGAAACTAATTAGAGAAATATTGAAACTGAAAGAGGTTATGAATCAAATGTCCCTAACAAATATCTACAGAATATTTCACCCAAACGGAAAAGAAGATACTTTCTTCTCTGCATATTACAGAACCTTCTCCACCATTGAACATATACTCTCATAATCCAGGCATCATCAGATACAAGAACATTGAAATAACTCTTTGTGTCTTATCAGATCACCAAGAATTAAAACTGAATGTTAATAATACAGAAACACCTGAAAGCATACAAACTTCATGGAAATTGAACAAATCTCTACTCAATGACCACTGGATCAAAGAACAAGTAAGAAAGAAGTCAAAGACTTTTTAGAAAAGAATGACAATGAAGGCACAACACACCAAAACATATGGAATACAATGAAAGCAGTACTAAGAGAAAAGTTCACAATACTAAATGCCTTCAGAAAGAAACTGGTTAATTCTCATACTAATGATTTTACAAATATACCCAAAAGCTCCAAAAATAATAAATAAATAAATAAATAAATAAATAAATAAATAAATAAATAAAATGAAGGAGGAGGAGGAGGAAGAGGAGGAGGAGGAGGAGGAGGAGAAGAAGAAGAAGAAGAAGAAGAAGAAGAAGAAGAAGAAGAAGAAGAAGAAGAAGAAGAAGAAGAAGAAGAAGAAGAAGAAGAAATGCACCCAAAAGGAGTAGAACACAATTACAGGAAATAAACTCAGGACTAAAATCAATCAATTTGAAATGGAGAGAACAATACAAAAAAATCAATGAAACCAAGATCAGGTTCTTGGAGAAAAATGAACAAGATAGCCAAACCCTTAGCCAAACTAATTAAAAGTCAGAGAGAGTATATCCACATTAACAATATCAGTAATGAAAAGCGAGACATAACAACTGACATTGAGGAATTCCAAAGAATATTTAGGTCTTACTTCAAAAAACTCTACTCAACAAAATTGGAAAATCTTAAAGAAATGAACAGGTTTCTAGGGAGATAACACTTACCAAAAATAAGTCAAGGTCAGCTAAACTATTTCAGCAGCACTATTACACCAAAGAAATAGAAGCAATCATTAAAATTTCCCAACCAAAGAAATCCAGGGCTAGATAATTTTAGTACAGAATTCTTCTAGACTTTCAAAGAACTAATAGCAATACTACTCAACTATTCCAAAAAATAGATACAGAAGGAACTCTACCAACTCTATGAGATCACAGTCACCCTAATATATAAACCACAGAATGACACAATAACAGGCAGTGGTGGCGCACGCCTTTAATCCCAGCACTTGGGAGGCAGAGGCAGGAGGATTTCTGAGGTCGAGGTCAGCCTGGTCTACAAGATGAGTTCCAGGACAGCCAGGGCTACAAAGAAAAACCCTGTCTCGACCCTCTCCCCCCAAAAAAATAAATAAATAAAAGTATTTGCTGGGCAGTGGTGTCGCACGCCTTTGATCCCAGCACTTGGGAGGCAGAGGCAGGAGGATCTCTGAGTTCGAGGCAAGCCTGGTCTACAAAGTGAATTCCAGAACAGCCAAAGCTACACAGAGAAACCCTGTCTCAAAAAAAAAAAAAAGGATTTGACACAATAAAAAGAAAACTTCAGACTGATTTCTCTTATGAACATTGATGCAAAAATACACAATAAAATGCTCACAAGCCGAATCCAGGAACACATCAAAGACATCATCCATCATGTAGAGTAGGCTTCATTCCAGTGACAGAAAGGTGGATCAATGTATGAAAATCCATCAATATAATTCACTATATAAACAAACCGAAAGAAAAAAATCACATGATATCTCATTTAGACACTGAAAATGCCTTTTATCCAACATTCCTTCATGTTAAAGATATTAGAGAAATCAGGGATAGAGGCCACATATGTAAGCATTATCAAATGAAATACATCAAGCCAATAGCCAATATCAAGCTAAATGGAAAGAAAATTAAAGCATTTCCACTAAAATTAGGGACAAGACAAAGCTGCCCACATTCTCCTTACCTATTCAATATAGTACTTGAAGTTTTATTCAGAGCAATAAGACCCCTAAAGGAGATTAAGTAGATACAAATTGGAAAGAAAGAAGCCAAAGTATCACTACTTGCAGATGTTGTGATAGCATAAATAAGTGACTACAAAAATTCGATCAAAGAATTCCTACAATTGATAAACATTTTCAGGAAAGTGATTGGATAAAAATTAAATCAAAGAAATCAGTATCCCTTCTTAATAAAAATGATAAACAGAATGAGACATAAATTAGGGAAACAATACCTTTTACTATATCCATGAATAATATAAAATGTCTTGGTATAACACTAACCAAGCAAGTGAAAGATACATATAACAAGAACTTCAATTTCCTGAAGAAAGAAATGGAAGAAGATATTAGAAGACGGGACTGGAGAGATTGCTCAGCTGTTAAAGACTAGGCTCACAATCAAAAATATAAGATTTCAGAAGTTGAAAAGATCTCCCATGGTCATAGATAGGAAGAATTAACAGTAAAAAAAAAAGCCATCTTACCAAAAGCAATACACACCATTAATATCATCCACATCAAATTTTCAACAAATGTTTTATAGACCTGGAAGGAGCAATTCTCAACTACATATGGAAAAGCAAAAAACACAGGATAACCAAAGCAATCTTGAACAGTAAAAGAACAGGAATCACCACCCCTGACTTCAAGCTGTACTATGGAGCAATATTAATAAAAAAAACCGCATGCTATTAGTACAGAAACAGACATGTTGATCAATGTAATTGAATCAAAGATGCAAAAAGATCCACTCACATATGGACACTTGATTTTTGATAAAGAAGCCAAAACCATACAATAGAAAAATGAAAGCTTCTTCAACAAATGGTGTTGTACTAACTAGACACTAGTCGGCTACCTGAGGAAGAATGAAAATAGATTTGCAATTATTACTCTGCATGAAACTCAAGTACAAGTGAATCAAGCCCCTCAACATAAAAGTGGTTAAACTGAATCTCATAGAAGATAAAGTGGGAAATACCCTTGAACACATTGGTACAGGAGACAATTTCCTAAACAGAACACTAATTGCTCAGGCTCTAAG
This sequence comes from Tokudaia tokunoshimensis, assembly GCA_036184795.1. Taxonomy (NCBI): domain Eukaryota; kingdom Metazoa; phylum Chordata; class Mammalia; order Rodentia; family Muridae; genus Tokudaia; species Tokudaia tokunoshimensis. The sequence continues at coordinate 40,222,877 of BTHU01000023.1, forward strand.
ATTAACAATTGATAAATGGTTCCTCAAAAAATCTGCAAAGCTTCTATAAGGCAAAGGACTCTCTCAATTGGACAAATCAGCAGTTTCGCAAAGGTTCTTAACCAACCCTAAGTCTGAATAAGGACTAACATCCAAAAATTTATAAAAGTGCCAAGAAGCTAGACACCAACAATCCAAATAACTCAATTAAAAATGGGGTAGAGTGCCGGGCGGTGGTGGCACACGCCTTTAATCCCAGCACTTGGGAGGCAGAGGCAGGAGGATTTCTTAGTTTGAGGCCAGCCTGGTCTACAAAGTGAGTTCCAGGACAGCCAGAGCTTCACAGAGAAACCCTGTCTCGAAAAACCAAACAACAACAAAAAAGTATAAAAATGGGATAGAGTACTAAACAGAGAATTGTCAACAGAGTAATCTTGAGTGGTGGAAAAGCACTTAAAGTGATGTGAAAAATCCTTAGTCATCAGGACAAAGCAAATCAAAACAATTCTGAGATTTTATCTTATACCCATCAGGGTGGCTAAAATCAAAAACTCAAGATAGATAGTACATGCTAGTAAGGATGTGGGTCAAGGGGAATACTACTTCATTGCTGGTGGGAGTACAAACTTGAACAACCATATCCAAATCAATTTTGCTGTTTCTCAGAAAACTCTGTATAGTTCTACCTCAAGACACAGATATTCTACTTCTGGGCTTATACCCAAAAATACTCTAAATTCCCACAAAGACACTTGCTCAACTGTGATCATAGCAGCTTTATTCATAATAGCCAGAAATTGAAAACAACCTAAATATCCCTCAACTGAAGGATGGATAAAGAAAATGTGGTACAATGGAATAGTAGTTAGTGGTTAAAAACCAAGGCATCACAAATTTTGCAGACAAATAGAAGGAAACTGATTATATCACCCTAAGTGTGAAAACCAAGTTATAAAAGGACATGTATGGTATGTACTAACTTACAAGTGTATATTAGCTTAAAATACAGGTACCATGCTTCACTCTACAGACCCAAAGAAGCTAAACAAGGAGGAAGGCCCAATCAGAAATACTGGAATCTCACTTAGAAGTGTGATTAAAATAGTCATGAGAGAGAGATGGGGGAAGAGAACAGGGAAGGGAAAGGGGAAAGGGAAGTGATTGGATGGTACAGGATCATTTGTGGGGAAGGACAGGAGAGATGGCCTTGAAAATGAATGGAATCTGCAATTGAGAGATGTGATGAAGTATCTTGAGGATGAGTCAGAGACCTGGAATAATGGAGGCATCCAAGAATCAATGTGGATGACCTTAGCTGTGACTCACAACATTGTGCATATGAAACCTGAAGAGATGACTTCCTCTAGCCAGGCAGGAACCCCAGTGGAGCAATAGAGACACCAACCCTTCCACAAAAGTTTCAATACATATTTTATCCTGTCTACAAGAAAGGCAGACACAGAGGATGGAGCAGAGACTGAGGGAAAGGCTGACTAATAACTGGCCCAACTTGAGACCCATCCCATGGACAAGCACCAATCCCTAATACTATTAATGAAACTCTATTATACTTACAGACAGGAGCGTGTTGTCCTCTGGAAGGCTCTACTCAGTAGCTGACTCAGACAGATACAGACACTCATTGTCAAACAGTGCAAGGTACTTGGGAACTCTTATGGAAGTATAGGAAGAAGGATTGCATTGTGGGCTCTGAAGGGGATAAGAACTCCATGGCAAGACCAAGAGAATCAACTAATTTGGAACCTTGGTGCTAAAGGAGTTTGAACCACCAACCAAAGAAAATAAACTAGCTGGACCTAGGCCTCCCTGCACATTTGGAGCAGACCAACAGCTTAGTTTACATGTTGGTCCTGAATACCTAGAATGGAAAGTGTGCCAGGGTGGGAGGATACCCAAGGGGTCTTCACCATCACAGAGAAAAAGTTAGGAAATTTGTTGTGGGGGAGCTGGAGGATGGGGACATTGATTAGGATGTAAAGCTAATAATAAATAAATAAATAAATAAATAAATAAATAAATAAGTGGTAAAAAACAGAAGGAACCAGAAAGTAATTGGGGAAAATAAATCATACTATGTAAAGAATGTGCCCTTTAGTTTGTGTTGATTTTCATTGGAGGGGAGGTTGTGTTTGTGTTTTGTACATGTGTGTGAGACAGAGAAAGAACATGAAGTAGAATGCTAGCACCAAGGACTTGGGAAAAGTTTAAAGAGGGAAAACATGATCAAAATATAAATAAAATATGGGAAAAGTGAGTATTATTTTTTGTATTGGTCTGCTTGACAATTTTTATTATTTTATTGATTTACATTCACATCATTGTCCTCCCATTCCCCTTTCCCACAGTTCTTCATCCCATTCTGCCTCCACATTGCCTCTGAAATGTGCTGTCACCCATTCAGCCCTGCCTCCCCCCCCCCCGGGGCCTCAAGTATCTTGAGGATTAAGCACATCTTCTCCCACTAAGACCTGTTCAGACAGACCGCTTCTGTATTTGTGATAGGACCCTCAAACTGACCTGTGTGCTCCTGGTTACTGGTTTAGTCTCTGGGAGTTCCCTGGAGTCTTGGTTAGTTGAGTCTGCTGTTCTTCCTATGGGGTTACCCTCCCCTTCAGCTTCTTCAATCATTCCCCTAATTCAACCTTAGCGGTCCACAACTTCAGTTCAATCGTTGGGTGTAAATATCTGAATCTGTTTCAGTCAGCTGTGGTAGGGCCTCTCAGAAGATAGATATGCCAGGCTATAAGCACATCATGCTTCCTGTAAGCACCATGCTTCCTCTAAGCACATCATAGCCTCAATATTGGTGTCAGGACTTGGTATAATTCCATGAGATGGATTCCAAATTGGACTAGTCATTGGACTATCTTTCCTTTACTCTTTCCATTTTTGTGCCTAGAGGTTTTTTTTTTTTTTTTTGACAGGAATAGGTTTGGGTCAGAAATTTTGAATGTGGGTTAGTAACCCTGTCCTTCTGCTTGAGACCCTGTCTATCTACTGGAGTTAGGTTCTTTGAGATCTCTCTCACCGATGTTGGGAATATTTGTTAAGGTCAACCCCCTTGAGTTTAGAGTCTCTAACCTCCCAGACATCTGGTACTTTCTAGAGGTTCCCCCTATCTCCTACTCCCACAGATGATGCTTATCTCTATTCATCCTCTTGGCCCTCTGGGCTTCCTCCTGTCCCCTCCACCTAATACCTAATCTTGATCAACTTTTCCCCTCTTCTGCTCTTTTCCTACCCAAATCCTTCCCTCCCTCTGCCTCCTGTGATTATTTCCTTTCCCGTTCAATTCTAAGGAATTGAAACATCTTCACTTGGACCTTTCTACTTGTTATACTTCTGGGTTGTTTCCTAGGTATTCTATAATTTTTGGCTAAAATCCACTAATCAGTAAGTACATATCATTTATGTTTTTTGGGTCTGAGTTACCTCACTCAGGATTATATTTTCTACTTGCATCCACTTGCCTGCAAAAGTCATGTTGTCCTTGTTTTAATAGTTGAGTAGTATTCCATTGTGTAAATGAACCACAATTTCTGCATCTATTCTTCAGGTGAGGGACATCTGAGATGTTTCTACCATCTAGCTATTATAAATAAGACTGTTAAGAACATAGTAGAGCATGTGTCCTTATGCTATGGTTGGGCATCTTTTGGGTATATGCCCAAGAGTAGTATAGCTTGGTCTTCAGGTAAATCTATTTCCAGTTTTCTGAGGAACTGCCAGATTGATTTCCAGAGTGATTGTATAGCTTGTAATCCAACTAGCAATAGAGAGATGACCCTCTTTCTCCTCATCCTTGCCAAAATGTGCTGTTACTTGAGTTTTGGAATTAGCCATTCTGATTCGTATGAGGTGAAATATTAGGTTCGTTTTGATTTTCATTTCTCTGATGACAAAGGACCTTGAACTTTTCTTTAAGTGCTTCTTGGCCATTCGAGATTCTTCTGTTTTGAATGCTCTCTTTAGGTTTCTAGAACATTTTTTTAAACTGGGTTATTTGGTTCTTTGGAGGTAAACTGTTTGAGTTCTATATATACTTTGGATATTAGACGTCTGTCAGATGTACGTTAGTGAAGATTTTTCCCCCAATCTGTACATTGATGATTTGTCCTATTGATGGTGTCTTTTGCTTTAGAGAAGCTTTTCAGTAAGCTTATCTATTGTTGATATTTGAGCTTGAGCCATTGGGGTTCTGTTCAGGAAAATTCCCCCTGAAGTTTGTGGCTCTTTCCCAATTTCTGTTTTATTAGATTCAGTGCATCTGGTTTTATGTTGAGGTCCTTGATCCACTTGGACTTGAACTTTCCACATGTTGATAAATATGGACCTATTTTTATTCTACTACATACAGTCCAGCAGGTAGACTAGCGCCACTTATTGAATATGATTTCATTTTTCCACTGTATGGTTTTGGCTTCTTTGTCAAAGATCAAGTGTCCATAGGTGTGTGGGTGTACTTCTAGGTCTTAGAAACTATTCCACTGATTGACCTGTGTATTTCTGTACCAATATCACTTACTTTTTATCAATATTGCCTTGTAGTTCAGTTTCATGTCAGGGATGGTGATTCCCCTGGAAGTTCTTTTATTGTTGAGAATTGATTTGGCTATTCTGGTTTTGTTGTTGTTTTTCTACATGAAGTTGAGAATTGCTCTTTCCATGCCTGTGAAGAATTGTTTTGGAATTTTGATGGGGATTACATTGAATCTGTAGATTGTTTTTGATAAGATGGTGATTTTCACTATGATAACCCTACCAATCCATAATCATGGGAGATCTATCCATCTTCTGAGGTCTTCTTTGATTTCTTTGTTCAGAATTTGAAGTTCTTGTTGTACAGATCTTTCACTTTCATGGCAGGATTTACAGGAAGGTAATTTTTACTGTTTGTGGCTCTTGTGAGGGTGCTGTTCCCTAATTTCTTTCTCAACCTGTCTATCATCTGTGTAAAGGAAGACTACTGATTTGATAGAGTTAATTTTATATGCTGCCAATTTCCTGAAGTTATTTACCAGCTGTAGAAATTCTCTGATGGAATTTTGGGGATTGCTTATGTACATTAAAATATAGTCTGCAAGTAGTGATACTTTTACCTGTTCCTTTCCAATTTGTTTCTCTTTGATCTCTTTTTGTTGTTTAACTGTGCTGGCCAGAAATTTGAGTACTATATTGAATAGATAGGGAGAGAGTAGGCAGTCTTGTCTATTTCCAGATTTTAGTGGGATGGCTTAAGCTTCTCGACATTAAATATTTTGTTGGCTGTTGACTTGCTATATATTGTTTTTATTATGTTTAAGTATGTGCCACTAATTCCTGATGTCTCCAAACCTTTTAACATATAGGAGTGTTACATTAGTCAAAGGCTTTTTTAGCATTTATTGAGATGATCATGTGACTTTTTTCTTACAGTTTATTTATATAGTGTATTACATAGATGGATTTTCATATATTGAACCATCCATGCATCCCTGGGATGAAGCCTACTTAATCTTGATGAATGATGGTTTTGATGTGTTCTTACATTTGGTATGTGAGATTTTAATTGAGTATTTTTGCATCAATATTTTAAACAGAACTCATGTGGTTTATGTATCAGAGTAACTGTGGCTTCATAGAATGAATTACGTAGTATTCCTTTGGTTTCTATTTCAAAGTTTGATGAGTATTGATATCAGCCCTTCTTTGAAGGTCTGTTGGAATTCTGCCCCAAAACCATCGGCCCCTGGGCTTTATTTAGTTGGGAGGTTTTTGATGAATATTTCTACTAATACATCTAATATTTTGATGAATATTCCTTAGGGGTTATAAGATTAGATATTTTGCCTGATCTTGGTTTAACTTTGACACATGGTATCTGTCTAGAAAACCATCATTTCATCTATATTTTCTAGTTTTGTAGAATATAGGGTTTTGTAATAGGTTCTGATGTTTTTGTTTGTGTGTTTGTTTGTTTGTTTTGTAATTTCCCAAGTTTCTGTTGTTATCTCTCCCTTTTCATTTCTGATTTTGTTAATTTGGATACTGTCTGTGTTCCCTTTAGTTAATTTAGCAAAGGACTTATTTATCTTGTTCATTTTCTCAAAGAACCAGCTCTTGGTTTTATTGATTTCATCACAGAGCTTGATTATTTCTTGACTTCTACCCCTCTTTGGTGTGTTTGCTTCTTTCTGTTCTAGGGATTTCAGGTATGCTGCTAATTTGCATATATAGGATCTTTCCAATTTCTTTATGAAGTCATATTGTGCTGTGAATTTTCCTTTTAATATTGCTTTCATTGTGTCTCATAAGTTTGGGTATGATATAACTTCATTTCTTTGAATTCTATAAAGTCCTTGATTTCTTTCTTTTTTTTCTTCCCTGACCAAGTTATCACTGAGCATAGAGTTGTTTAGTTTCCATGAGTATGTGGACTTTCTGTTGTTTTTGTTGTTATTGAAGTCTAGCTTTAGTCTACGGTGATATGACAGAATGCAAGGGGGGTTATTTTTTCAATCTTCTTGTATCTGTTAAGGCTTGTTTTATGTCCAACTATTTGCTCAATTTTGGAAAAGGTTCCCTGATGTGCCAAGAAAAAGGTATATTCTCTTGGGGTGAAATGTTATATAAATATATGTTAAATTCATTTGGTTTAAAACTTCTATTAGTTTCAAGGTATCTTTTTTGTGTTTCTGTTTCAGTGACTAGTCTATTGGTGGGAGTGGGATGTTGAAGTCTCCTACTATTATTGTGCAGGATTCAATGTGTGTTTTGGGTTTTAGTAAATTTTCTTTTATGGATGTGAGTGGCCTTTCATTTGTGGCATAGATATTCAGAATTGAAACTTCCTCTTGGTAGAATTTTCCTTAGATGAATGTGAAGGTTCCATCCCTATCTCACTTGATATTTTTGGTTGAAAGTCTATTTTACTGGATTAGAATGGCAACATTAGCCTTTTTTTTTCTTGTGACCATTTACTTGTAAAATGTTTTTCCAGTCTTTTACTCTAATATAGTGTCTGTCTTTGTCACTGAAGTGTGATTATTGTATGCAGCAAACTGCTGGATCCTGTATCTGTATCCAGTCTGTTAGCCTGGGTCTTTTAATTTGGGAATTGAATCATTGATACTTAGATATACTAAAGATAGATGATTGTTAATTCCTGTTATTTTTGTTGCTAGATGTGGTATTATATGTGTATGATCTTAATTTCTTGTGCTTTTGTGTGTGTAGTTACCCTCCTTGTAAATGGAATTTTCATTTCAGTATCCTTTGTAGGACTGGATTAGTAAAAAGTTATTGTTTTAATTTCGGTTTGTCATAGGATATCTTGTTTTCTCCATCTATGGTGATAGTTTTGCTGTGTATAGTATCCTGGGCTGAAATTTGTGTTTTCCTAGTGTCTGGATGTCCTCTGTCCAAGATCTTCTGGCTATTAGAGTCTCTGTTGAGAAGTCTGATGTTATTATGATAGGTCTGTCTTTATATGTTACTTGGCCTTTTTCCCTTACTGCTTTTAATATTTGTTCTTTGTTATGTGCATTTAGTGTTCTATTATGTGACAGGAATAATTTCTTTTCTTGTTCAATATATTTGGTGTTTTGTAGGCTTCCTCTACATTTATGGCCATCTCTTTCTTCAGGTTAGGGAAGTTTCCTTCTATGATTTTGATGAAGGTATTTTCTGGCCCCTAGGTTTGGGAATCTTCACTCTCTTCTATTCCTATTACTCTTGGGTTTGGTCATTTCATTGTGTCATGAATTTCCTAGAGGTTTTGGGTTTGGAGCTTTTTGTACCTTGTATTATCTTTAAATGTTTTGTTAATATCTTCTGTACCTGAGATTCTCTCTTCTATTTCTTGCATTTTGTTGCTAATGCTTATATCTGTAACTCATAATCTCTTTCCTAGGTTTTCCATCTCCAGTGTTTCCTCACTTTTTGATTTATTTTATTGTTTCGATTTCCATTTTTTGGCTCCTGGACCAGTTTGTTCAATTCCTTCACCTGCTTAATTGTTTGTTCCTGTATTTCTTTAAGGGATTTATTTGTTCTGTCTTTAAGGGCTTCTACCTTTTTACTTGTGTCCTCCTTAAAGTCCTCTATCATCTTCATGAGATGGGATTTTAAATCATTTTCTTGCTTTTCAGACATGTTGGGGTATCCAGGACTTGCTGTGGTAGGAGAACTGGGTTCTAATGGTACCAGATTGCACTGGGTTCTGTGGCTCACAATCTTGCACTTGCATTTGACCATCTAATTCTCTTTGGTATTAACTAGCCTGGGTGTCTTTGACTAGTGTAGGCCTCCTTTGGAGGCAGGTAGAGCTAGTCTTTTTGGAAGCAGGCAAAGCTGCCTCTGGTTAGGATGGGCTTCTTGTATATCTGGTTAAAGCAGGCTTCCTAAGTCCCTGGTATTTGGAGACCTCCTAGAGGTCAGACCAGCCTTGTTCTTGGTTACTTTGGTCTTCCTGGGTGGCAGACAGCCTGTGGCTGGGTGGGAGGGTATGGGGGCCTGCTGACCTGACCTGTGTAGGAAGCCAGTAGGGGGAAGGTGGAGCTCTGGGGTGAGTGTGGGCTGGCAGTGGGGGAGGGTGGGTCCTTTATCAACTGGGCCCCTTTGTTATTCCAGTTAGTGTGAGTAATTATGTGAGATTCTAACTTATGTCTTTGATTACTGCCGGCTTCCTGGGAGGCACACAGGATGAAGGTGTGGGCTTATATCTGACCACTGATGTTGTCAGGGTAGGAAACTGTCTGGAAGAAAGGTAGAGCCCAGGAATATTATTTTTAAATATTTTCATTATTTCTTCCCATTTTATCTCCTGCAGAGATTTCTTTGAAAAGTAATACAACTTGAGATTTTTTTATTTTATTAGATATTTGCTTTATTTACAGTTTAAATGGTATTCCCCTTTCCTCAATTACCCCTTGTAAGACCCCCTATCCCATCCCCCCTCCTCCAGCTTACCACTCTCCCTTCCACTTTCCTGACCTGGCATTCCCCTACATTGGGACATCAAGCCTCTCCCCTAATTGATGTCTGAAAAGGCCATCCTCTGTTACATATGCAGCTGGAACCATGGGTACCTCCATGTATACTCTTTGGTTGGTGGTTTAGTCCCTGGGGAGTTCTTTGTTTGTATTGAATAGTAGCCCTCTATTGAATGTAGAATTGGTAAAGATTTTTTTCCCAGTCTATTAGTTATGGTTTTGTTCTATTAACAGTGTCTTTTTCCTTACAGAAGCTTTGCAAGTTTATGAGATCTCATTTGTCAATTTTTGATCTTAGAGAAGATTATTTTATGGGAAAATTAAAGTCTGACCTCTCAAGGGTCAGTTATCTTCATCAACAACAAGAAGAAAACATATATAAAACACAGATGGTAAATGAATACAATGGAACTATTTTCCAGACACAACAGGGAGGTTGAACATAAGGACTCACAGTGGTGGTGACAGCATGCCTTAGACCTTCACAAGTTCATGAAGCCAAATTTTACAATGGAGTGGGAGAGATAGCAATCAAGTCTCAGAAGTGGATCTTTTAGTAATTTATAGCTACTTGGAACAGTAGAGTCAGTTTTCTTTAAAGATTTGACTTCTGGTATGTAAACCATGCACGAGTGGATAATCTTATACCCAACAAATACTGCATGAAATGCTTTTAAAAACAAAACAAAACAAGGCAAAAGTTGTGTCCAGAGAAGTATGTATATGGGAGAAGTTGAGGAAGATGGAGTAAATATGGATAAAGTCCATTTTATGAAAATTTTAAAGAATTAAAGTATTTAAATGAAAACAGACTTAAAATCTATTTTAAAATTCTCAGATCTATTTATTTTACTGTGACTATCCTTTACTTAAGAGTTATTACCTGCTTATTAGTGAGTACATACATATTTGTATTTCTAGGTCTGTGTTACCTCACACAGAATGATTTTTTTCCTAGTTCAATCCATTTCCTTGCTCATTTCTTGATGGCATTTTTTTTTTTGTAACAGCGGAATACTACTTCATTGTGCCTATATACCACATTTTCTTTATCCATTCTTCAGTGGAGGGATATCTAGCCTGTTTCCAGATTCTGGATGTTATGAATAATGCCACTATGAACATAACTGAAGAAGTAACCTTCTGATAGAATGGAGCTTCTTTAAGGTACATGCCTAAGAATGGTATATCTGGGTCTTGAGGAAGTTCTATTCCCAAAATTCTAGGAAACACCTTGTTGGTTTCCATAGTAGCTGTATGAGTGGCATCCTTTCCAGCTGGCTAGCAATCACTGTCAATTGGATTGTTGATCCTAATCATTCTAATAGGTGTAAGGTGGAATCACTAAGTAGTTTTGATACGTATTTCACTGATGGCTATGCATATTGATCATTTCTTAAAGCATTCCTTTCCCATTTTAGATTCCACTAGTTAGAATTCTCCATTTCTAAATTGGATTGTTTGGTTTGGTGATATCTAGTTTATTGAGTTCTATATATAGTTTGGGTACTACTCCTCTATTGGATGTGGAGTTAGGATAAAATCTTTCCTATTGTATAAGCTACCACTTTATCATATTGATGGTGTCCTTTGTCTTACAGAAGTTTTCTGTTCCATGAAGTCCCAGTTATGAATTGGTGATCTTAGTGCCCATGCTATCAATGTTCTGTTTAGAAAATTGTCTCCAGTGTTGATATGTTCAAGGCAACTCCCTACTTTCTCTTTGAACAGGTTCAGTGTGTCTGGTTTTATGTTGAGATCTTTAATCTACTTGGACTTGAGTTTTGTGTAGACAGTCTTCTACATGAAGACATCCAGTTAGACCATCACAATTTGTTGGACATGCTTTTTTACTATGTATTTCTAGATTCATTATCATAAATTATATGTCCATAGATGTGTCAATTTTCTATTGTTATAGCTCTTTAGTATAGTTTGAAACCAGGGATGGTGATAGTTCTGCAAGTTCTTTTATTGTTCAGTATTGTGTTAGCTATCCTGGTTTTTGTTTTTTCTTTTGTTTTTCAGTATGAAATTGATATTATTGTCCTTTCTATTTCTACAAAGTATTATGTTAGAAATTTTAATGGGGATTAAGTTGAATCTGTAAGTTGCTTTTGGTGGGATGGCAGATTTTACTATATTAATTCTATTGGTCCATGAGCACCAGAGATCTTCTCATCTTCTGATGATAATTTTACCCATTCATGAGGACACATGAATCTCCCTGGAAAAGGGAAATAGAATATATTTTGTGGGTCTACTGGGAACTGGAAATGTTAGATGGGGGAAGAAAGAGAGAGAATATGAGGAGAATCATCAAGGAATCAAAGACAACAAATGCTGGTAAGGATGGGAAGAAGCAAAATTTACTTACTATTGCTAGCAGAGTAAACTTGTATACTTACTATGGAAATATATGTGAAGATGTTTCAAAAGCCTAGATATAGGACTAAACCTTTCTTGTACTAATATCTAAGAGTCTTAATATTCTACAACAAAGATACTTACTTGTTTGTGTTCATTACTGTGCTGGTTAAAATAGCTAAGAAACAGAATAAATGAGCCTAAATTGCTACTGGTGAAATGATAATGAGGGTGTGGTACATATATACAATGGAATTTAATACAACTAAAAATAAGATCAAATTCTGAAATTTAGAGGTAAATAGATGGAACTGGAAATGCACAAAATGAAATAATCCAAGTCCAGAAAAACGAGTACCAGATGTTATCCCTAAATTATGGGCCTTTGTTTTAAATGTTTGGAATTGCATATTTAAGTTGAAATAGTTATAAGGGAAAAATAAAGAAGACACTTGGAGGCTCTTTAAGAAATAAAGGATAATATGACATAGGTTGTTGTATTAGTCAGGTTTCTCTAGAGTCACAGAACATATGGGTAGTCTCTATATAGTTAGGGAATTTGTCAATGACTTACAACTTGTAGTCAAAGTCTCCAACAATGGTCGTCAGCAGCTGTGGATGGAAGTCCAAAGATCTAACAGTTGCTCAGTCCCACGAGGCAAGCAGGCAAGGAAGAGTGAGAATGAGTCTTCCTTTTTCCAATGTACTTATGTAGTTCTCCAGCAGAGGGTATGGCTCAGATTAAAGGTGTGTGCCACTGCGTCTTTAATCCCAGATGACTATGAACTCTGAGATCTCCTTGTCTTAATCTTCTGGAATTCATAGCCACTATGCCTCAAGATCTCCATGCCAAGATCCAGGTCAGAAACTTGTATCTCTGAGCCTCCAGATTAGGATCATAGGTGAACCTTCCAATTCTGGATTGTAGTTCATTCCAGATATAGTCAAGTTGCCAACCAGGAATAGCCACTATAGTTGTATGAAAGCAACAAGGATAAAGAGTATGGGTATAAATATTTAATCAGAGATGGGAACAGAAAGGAAGAAAAAGGAGAGGGTAGATGAAGGATTAACTAAAATATAAACAACACATGCAAAAATACTATTTTGTAAGCCAATTAGAATATAATCTAAATTAAGTAAGGTGTTGTGGGTTGTTAAACACAAATTCCAGTGTCTCCTTTTAATTATTTAATAAACGCTTTTATTAAATACAGCATATACTTTGCAGCATATAAAAAAATTAGGTTAGAATTGAGTCGGAAGCTTCCTCCTTGCTATCCAGAATTCAGAATGCTAGAAAGTGCTATTTAGTAGCTACTGGTGAAAAAATATCTTACCTACCTGTAATTACTACAAATTACAATGAAAATCTGTCAGGCAATATATGTATAGTAGTATAATAATGGTGTTATTGTTATGGGAATAAGGACCATCTTTATTATTGAATTTTAGGACCACTCCACAGAAAGAACACATACTAGATACTGCAAATTTCATCAAAACCCATAACTATGGAGGTCATAGGACATAACAAGGAAGGTATTGTTGTTTTACTTAATGGACATGGTGTTTATCTTGTAAGTATTCAGATTTATACCTGTAGATCAAGCTGTTTTCAGTCATGATCAAAGATGTTTCATTTTGGAATAGGTTGTGATTAATGCAGAGATTCATAAACTGGTAAATACACTATAAGGAAGTGACTTTTGCTCAGTTCCAAATAGGGCATTTGTATAGCACACCCCCTCCAAAAATCTTAGGGAATGTAACAGAAGAATAGTAGAACGAAAATAGCTAGAAAATAGAAATCGCTATGATGAACTGCTGTTTCTTAGACATGGTATAACTATTGCACCAATAAATTTTGCTCATCCATGTTGGCATGGCAATTAGTACATTCATCATGCAGATCTTGTTTATGTAACCATATAGGCTCTTAAAATCTTTCTATCCCCACCCCTGTAGTGTTCCAGAGCTTTAGGTGCAGGGGTTGCATTATAGATATACCAACTGGAGATGGGCTTTCCATTATCATCTATTCTGTGGATTTTGTCCAATTGTAGATTTCTCTATTGGATTCTGACACACAAAAAAGAAACGTCAGTGCAGAAGGCTATACATATCTGTGGCTTTAAGAATATGTTCATAGAATATACTTACAAATGTCATTGTCTTAAGAACCAACTTTAAAAGTATATTAATTTATTTTTATTTTGAGTATTTGCATTTTTTCCTGAATGTATGTGCATGTGCCTTGTACATGCAGTTCCTAGAGAGGGCAGCAAAGGGTGTCAGATCCCCTGGATCTGGAGTTATAAATGGCTGTGAGTTGCTATGTGGGTGTAAGGAATCAAACCTGGGTTCTTTGGAAGAACAACAAATGATCTTACCTACTGAGCAATCTCTCTAGCTCCAAGAAATAGCTTTCAAGTGTACTCTCCATGCTGGCTGGCTGAACTAGGGACTACTGAACCTGCCCTTAGTTAGGACAGTGATGGAAAGTTGGTCCTGCTGGCAGGGGTGCTTGAGAGCTGACAAACTAGTATGAGCATTGGAGTTCTGTCTGCAGACTGCTACAAGGAGAAGAACTGGCCCTGGTGGCATGGGTGAAGGAGAACTGATGGGGTGAACAATGCAACTACTACCCAGGCTCAGATCCCGGACTTGGAGTTGTCAACCCCAACATCTACTCCATCTATGAACTGCTGAGTTACATAAGATGGTCATTTCTGCAGAAAGTTGCTGGGCTTCCAATGACAGAGGGAAAACAGGTTGAGTGGAGCTGCATAAGGATCTAGTATTGATAGTGTAGCAGAAGTCAGTGGCCTTGACTCAATACAATAAACGTTTGCAAGTAAAGCTGTTTGAATAAAAGGGTATACTGTGTGAGACACTGCAGCTTCCAGAGTGAGTTTTATTTTTATTTTTGTTTTTTGATGTTACTTTTCTCCTTTATTGCTGTTTTTATTTTTTTTATTTTTTGTTTTCTTTTGAAAAAGAAGTTGCTAGGGTGAATATGGAGGAATGGGGAGATGAGTCAGATTGAAGTGCATAGTCTGAAACTCACAAAGAATCAATAAAAGTTAGAAAAAGTTAACAGTACAAAATAATGAGTTTTATCATGGCATCTTCAAATTTATAATTTGACCTTATTCTCATTCATCCACTTCCTTCCTTCACTGCTTTCCTTATAACACCACATCCTGCAGTTCATTATCTTTTCCCCCTCAAATAGTCAGTTCTTTTAAATTCCTATTGCAAGTACTCTATTGTGCTCTCAATTTCCCACCCCTTAAGGAGTTTCATTCCTTCACAATTCCATTTCTAGTTATGACTTAAGCAGACAAGCACAAGTTCCCATGTAAAATTCAATTTAATTTTTAAACATGAGAGAAAACAAATGAAATTTGTTTTACTTAATGTAATGAATTCTGTTTGTATCCAACCACTGTGCTCATATTTAATCTGTCAGTTTATCATATATGTATTTAATATCTGTTTATTTAGATATAATTCAAAGACCATAAAATTCACTGTTCAATATATGATTTAACATGGTGGTTCTCACCCTTTGAGTCAGGACACTTTGTTTGGAGGGGTGTTCAAATGACCCTTTCATAGGGTTACCTAAGATCATCAGAAAACACAAGATTATGAATCATAACAGTAGAAAAATTACACTTATGAAGCAGTAATAAAAATAATAATTTTATGGTTGTGGGTCATCACAACATGAGGAGCACACCGTTAGAAAAGATAAGGACCAATGATTTCATGGGTCTCATGCATTCACATAGTTGTACAACTATCTTCCATACTCTTTTAAAAATGTATGCCTTCCCAAGAATATACTGTATGCATTAGCAGTGCCTTCTCATTTCTGCATCCACCATCCCTTGACAATGTGGTCACAAAATGATACATTTTGAGACTAAGCAAAAATGATGTAGCTACTTTTGTTAAGATATAGTTTGCTCTGAACTCTAAGGGTAAAACAGCTAAAGCAAATTAAGACATTTATACTATAAACTAACCCAACTTAAACAATCCTAATAATTACAAACTTAGTTTTAAATTCACCAAACTCAAATTCTGAAGTCCTTCCACATTTATTCCTGGCTTCTCTGTTGTACGATGTAACTGAGACTCTGTCAAAATCATCCTAGGTATGATTAGTATTGTAGAATCAGTTTTAGAAAGTCAAAAGATGTTCATGGTAGTCAATTAGAATCCATATTTGTTCATTTTCTTGTTCTCATAATGGGGTTTTGTAGGCAAATGTTAAGGTTGTCTTATTCCTTTTTGCCTGTAGAAAAGCAAACAGCACATTTTATTTTTTCTGGTCAAACTCTTGCAGGATATGCTGCATGTAGTCTTGTCATCTCTTTTACTTTGATGTTAAAGACTTTACTGCTATGTCACAATTATTTTTAGTGTTTTAAACTGAGAATTATATTTCAGTTGGTTGCAATTTTAATATTACAAGGAACATATACTATATTTTTCTTATTTTTTATTGAAAATATTTTTATACATTATACTCTGATTATAGCTTCCCATCCTCTTATTCCTTCCAGTTCCTCCCAAGCTCCCCTCCGATCTGTATCCATATCCCCTTTGTCTTTTCATAGAAAAAGTATAGGTATCTAAGGAATAATAATAAAATAAAATAGAATAAGTAAAAAAACCCAACCAAATATCCAAGGAACAGTAATAGAATATAATTAAATCAAAAAATTGTAATATGACAAAGCAACACAGAAAAAAAGTGAGAAAAGCACAAGAACCCAATGGAGGAGTTAGAGAAAGGACTGAAGGAGCTGAAGGGGTTTGTAGACCCATAGAAGGAACAACAATATCAACCAACCAGACTCCCAGAGCTTCCAGGGACTAAGCCATCAACAAAGGGGTACACATGGCTCTAGCTGCATATTTAGTGGGGGATTGCCTTGTCAGGCATCAGTGGGAGGAGAGGTTCCTTGGCCCTATGAGGGCTTGATAGATGCCCCAGAGTAGGAGAATTGAGGGCAGGGAGGTTGGGGTAGGGTGGGTGGAGGAACACCCTCATAGAAGCAGGGGGAGGGAGGATGGGATAGGGGGTTTCCCGGAGGGGGGGAACAGGATAGAGGATAACATTTGAAATGTAAAAAAGAAAATATCCAATAAAAAGAACGTTAAAAAAATCATATATATGCAGAGGTACACACATGAAGACCACATAAAATCCCCAAACAGGAAACCATATTATCCACACAAAGGGCCTATAAGGTAGAAAACAAATATTCCCTCACTTAACAATATGAGACAAAGAACCTTCAAAGATGCCATTGCCTTTTTCTCTATTGGCCAGCTAGTGCTGGACAAAGGGATTATGCTTAAGAGAGCTTTGTTTACGCAGAAACTAATTTTTCATTTACAAGAGGGTATCAGTTGGAGATAGCTATTGGGTTAGGCATTCCTTTCTGCCTTAAAAAACTTTCTAATTTAGTCTTAAGAAGCAATTTGTTTTCCTTTAGGCTTGGCAAAATCTAATGGGGACGAAGAATATATCACAGCATATTACTTCCAAAAACTCTCAAAAATGGACTTTTCAGTGATTGATCTTTAACACTTACCAATGATGTCAGTTTGTGTATGTATGTGTGTATTTGTGTGTGTGCACGTACTTGTACATACAGATATATATATATATATATATATATATATATATATATATATATATATATATATGTATATATATGTATATATATGTGTGTGTGTGTGTGTGTGTGTGTGTGTAAACTAGAAATCAACATTTGATATCTTTGATCACTCAATGCTTTAATTATTATTTTGTATATATCACATCTTACAGAATCTGGTGTTCACTGTGGAGTTAGACTGACTGAATAGAGAATTCCAGGGACCCCCCTATCTCCCATTTCATGTGATATTATTCCACATGCATATAATCACAGAGACTGTTTGAATGAGAATGGTCCCCACAAGCTCATATATTTGAATGCTTGGTCCTCACTGTGTGGAATACTTTGGAAAGAATTAGGAGGTTTGTCCTAGTTGGAAATGGTATGGTCTTCTTGGAGCTGTGTCACTGTGTGTGGCTAGAGGTTTTAAAAGCTCATGCCAGTCCTAGTTATCTCTTTCAGTCTCACAGTTGTGCTTTGACCATGAATGTTCTCTCTGCCACTCCTCTAACAATGTGCCTGCCTGCCTGTCTGCCTGCTACAAACACTCTCTTCTGTGATGATCATGTAGTCTACTAACCTATTGAACTATATTGCCTCAAGTTAAATGTTATCTAGTATAAATTGCCTTGATCACGATTCTCTGTTAAAACAGCAGAAAAAGTAAGTATGATAACCATACTTGGAGTTTACGTGGGTAGTGTGGATCTGAAATCAGGTCCTTATGCTTGACTGGTGAGTACAGTACCAATTCAGCCATCCTCCTACCCCAATGATTTCACTAAACAAAAACTCTCCCTGAGTTATTTTTTCTAAACTTCTACACATTAGAATATCTTATAAAATGTATCAGAACAACTTAGTCAAAATTCCTAGTGTAAAATTCAACTACATCGATATTTGGAGTAAATATATCCAAACATTATTTTATTGAGTAATATGTGATACTAATAATATGTTACAGAACTTACCTAGTCCAGGGTTTCTCTCATTCTTTGCTTTAATTACATAGTTGCTTAACAAAATCCATTACAGTTCAGCTAAGTAGATTCTTAATGAGTAGGTCTGCAGTGAGATCAGAGAATCTCCATTCTTAACAAATTCCCAGAATCTGCTAATGCTACAAGTCCCCAGACACTCTTGGACAAATCAAGACTTAAAACAGCTTCTGTGCTTCAGAGATAGAAGAGTTTAGAATTCCCCAAACCGGAAAACTGAATACAGATCAACAATTAAAAGGGAGTCACTAATTGTTTTTTTCTCTAGGCAATGAGACAAGGAACATGAACTTTAGAAGATTAAGAAATAATGAAGATGACATATAAGAAAGCATAGTGGTGCGAAATTCCTAAAGATACCTAGCTGGATATATCAGACTGTAGGCTGCAGAAGGATATAAATCAAATCCATTCGGACACATACAAATGTGCTGAGGTCCAGCTTCAGCATGAAGAGGGTCCTGAGAAAGGTGGGAATGGAAACTGCAATGATTCAATATTGACTTGGAGTCAGTAGTATATGCAAACTGTCAGTTCAGGTACTCTCTGTTTCCTGAAGATTCTTATTCTTTCTTCTACTATCTTCCTTCTTCTTTCTCATCCTTTTGCTTTCTCCCATATCACGCTTTTGACTTCTCTCCACTGAAGAGCCTGAACCTAGTCTTTTATAAAGTTACATTATCAAGGCTTTGATTGTTGTTAATAATCTTCAAAAGTTATTAAATTTATATAAATTCTATGAATCCCAGATCAATAGTCCCAAACCCTGTTTCCTTAGAGCAGAAACTAAACACAAAGCAAAAGTATATTTCCTGATGGGTTTCTTTATGTGTAGCTGGGCACTGCTCTTGTAGTTTCCTGGTATAGCATAGTCTTTAATAACTACTCTCATGTAAGAAAAGAATAATGACAGATTCCTAAAATTAAAATGATTCCTTACAGAGTTTTAAAATTTGTGTAAGTAGAGTGGTTATCTCTGTCTAATATCTTTCCAGGCATTATCATCGACAGTTCTTCAAATAGCTAGGTAAACAAAGCACGAACTTTTTCTATGCTTCTCCATCATTTTAAAATTCACTAATCCTTGTTTCCTCACCCTAGAAATTCCATAGCTCATGTACTCTCCTTCTGACACTATTTATTCCTAAATCATATATAAATTTCTATTTTTTGTTATCCATGCCTTTTCATCTTGAGACCATTTTGACTCTTGATGTCACGAAGTTCACCCTGGATAATTAATGCAGCAGCCATTGAACTAGAGGGTATGTGTGTCTCCTCATGATTCCAAGTTCAAGGGTAAGTCTGGCAATGAGCAAGTTCTACAAAGGACCATTTTGCTTTTATGGCCTCTGTGGTTATGTTGTATAGATACTTTCCCCTGGCCCTAAAGGCTAAGCAGAAGGCCTGTTCCACATCCTCTAGAGCCTCATGACCATCTTCATTCTTCATTCCTGAAAACTATTTGTTTCATTTACTATGGCATGATTAGCTCTGAGTAATGGCGGGAAGTAAATTCTCCAAAAAGAAATATTGAAAATAAGGTAGTAAAAACAAAAGATTAGTTTCATGGCAATAGCAATAATCAGCACACATGGGGATGATGGAAATCAATGACCTGGTGATGCTCCAGGGGCATGAACTATGTCACATCTCCCCTTATGCAGCCATGCTGGACCCAGCAAAAATCAGTATAATTTGACATTGATGGTGCATGTTTTGCTCAGTGAATAAATTCAACGTTTGGTCACATGTCAAGATTGCTGCAATTATAAGCAATATTAAGCTCCTAACCTATTTAAAGTTGACATTGAAAAAATTAAGGAGGTAAGAAATAGTTTGATAATTGGAAAAATATTTTTTCAATCCATGAACAAAATGCCAATTATCTCGCCTCTATTTTTTCCTACACTACTGATGCCATAAACTAATTAGGAAATTTTCTGGAGGAATGGCAACAATATTAGTAAAAATATTGTAGATGGTGGAAAAAGAGTATAATGGAACATGACAGCCTATTTCAAATCTATTTGATCATCTTGTTAATTTGTTAGAGCTGAAATAATTTTCAGTGTTTTTTTCCTATCAGAGATTATTAACTATTCATTTTTTGTATCATTACTTAATAGATAAATGATACAGGTATGGAGAATCAACCAGTTTCAAAAGTGTTTTCTGAAATAGTAGAATGGTAAGAGGTTAAAAAGACATGTTCTATTGATAGAGTCTTCAAATCAGGGAAGAATTATCCATGTTCTTTAAAGACATCTATCAAGTAACAGTGAAGTCAGAACATATCATCTATAATCCATGTAATCTATTTGTACATAAATATGTTGGAACAAAACCTTAAACTTAATATTTGGCAGAAACCACAATCATTAATGGATAGTGAATCAGTGTGTCTGCCATAATTTTTCTAGTTTGTACACTAAACCAGAGAAACAAAGTTTTCTTACTTCTAAACTTCAAGTTAACATATTTTATTTACCATGGGTCTATTTATAAGACTCTGATAGTTAACTTACCATCCTGAAAGTTAATGAAAGGATTTTAGTTTACCTAAGCAACATATGTGATTGCCATAAAATATATATATTTGAAATAGAAAAAAAATAAACTCTCTCTCTCTCTCTCTCTCTCTCTCTCTCTCTCTCTCTCTCTCTCTCTCTCTCTCTCTCTCTCTCTCTTTCCCACCCAACCAGCTAACCGTTAAAGTTAAATCTCTGTTTCATTAACCATTTAAAACAACTTTTTCAGTCACTATATTTATATGTTGGTACCTTCACTATCAGTTCTCTCTTCTTTAAGGAAGACGATTTATAAAATATTTGTGACAGAAAAAAATGAATGCAAATGAATGATAAAGATGCTTTAAAAGAATGGTGAACTTATTAAAATAGTTGAGACATATTTATTAGTGGTACAATTTTTTTTTATTTTCTATATGTTTTTATTTACATACCAAATGATTTCCCATTTCCCGTTTCCTCACTCCCGAAAGTCCCATAAGCCCCCTTCCCTCCCTCTGTTTCCCATTCAACCCCCACTTGCTTCTCTGTCCTGGTATTCCCCTACATCCAGTCTTTCCAGGAATAGGGGTCTCACCTTTCATCTTCTTGGAAATCTATTAATATGTGAATTGCATCTTGGGTATTCTTGGGTATTCCGAGATTCCTGATTTCTGCAATTGACTCTACAACATACATAGATCAATGGAATAGAATTGAAGACCCAAAAATGAATTCACAGACCTATGGTCACTTGAACTTTGACAAAGGAGCTAAAACCATCCAGTGGGAAAAACAGCCTTTTCAAGAAGTGGTCATGAAAGGTAGAGATGATATGGGAAGAAATCAAAGGGAAAGGAGGTGGAAATAAATGAGGAAAATAAAGTGCTTATGTATGAATTTGTCAAATGAATAAAATAAATGATAAAAATTAAAAATAATAAAAGTACAATAATAAGTTTTAAAATGATTAGAAAAAGCACACTCATACCTACATGGAGAACTTGTTTAGTACATGAGGTGATATAGATCAGAAACAAGAGAACATAACCTCCAAAATGATGGTGATAACTTGTCTCAAATACTTATGTAAAGCTTAAAGTATAAATAAAAATACTGGGAGCTCTGGGAGTACTTGGTGACTCATATTGTTGTTCCTCCTGTGGCGCTGCAAACCCCTTCAGCTCTTCGTGTCCTTTCTCTAGCTCTCCCATTGGGGACCCTGTGCTCAGTTCAATGGCTGGCTGAGAGTGGCCCCGTCTGTATTTGTCATGCACTAGGAGAGCCTCCCACGTGATAGCTACATCCAGCTACAGCCAGCCAGCACTTGTGGGCATCCACAATAGTGTCTGGGTTTTTTAACTGTATATTGGATGGATCCCTGGGTGGGGTGGTCTCTGGATCGTCTTTGCCTCAAACTCTGCTCCACCTTTTGTATCTATATCTCCTTCTGTGGGTATTTTTCCCCTTTCTACAAAGGACCCAAGGATCCATACTTTGTTTTTCCTCCTTCTTGGACATCATTTGATATGTGAAATGTGTCTTAGATATTACAAGTTTCTGGGCTAATATCCACTTATCAGTGAGTACATACCATGTGTGTTCTTTTGTGATTGTGTTACCTCACTCAGGATGATATTTTCTAGTTCCATCCATTTGTCTAAGAATTTCATGAATTCATTGTTTTTAATGGTTGAATAGTACTCCATTGTGTATATATACCACATTTTCTGTATGCGATGAATTACTCAGATTATATTTCAGGAGTTGTGTTGTCAAGCTTTCATAGGAGTAGATACCATACCAGAGCTAGAAGGTGCAATCTTAAAATTGACTTCCTGGTCATCAGTCTCTTACAATTGTTCTCACCTTCTTCGAAATGTTTCCTGAGCATTTAATGCAGCAGTTGTCTTGTAGATGTATTGAGGCTGGTCAGTTGTTTTCTGTTTTTTGTCTATTTGTCAATTTCTGTAATAGTTTACTTCTGCTTTAGAGGAAACTTCATAAATGAAAGGAGTTATGTACACTCATTTGATAGTATAGGGATAAGCATCTATCTGCATTGTAATTAGGGATTATACTGGTTCAGGAAAGTGGTGATAGCAGATTCTTCTGTGAGATTTATACCATTGCTAGCCATGTATAATTATTTAGGTTTACAGTACCAGGCATGATTTTCCTGCTGTTGAGAGGGAATAATTTCAATTAGATGCCTTTTGGTTACCTCCAACTTAGAGGAGACAATTTTAACATTTTGCATATACCTTCAAAAAGTAAGTGTAATCCACAGCCTCCACCATCTTTGCTCTGGTGAAAAACTAAACAGGGACAACCAAGTACACAGAGATATCCTGAGTATAACATCGAAGGGACACAGCCCGCTAGGGTTCTGCCTGCACCCAAGAGCTGGGCAGCTCTGTGGTTGTCTGTGCACCAGCCCTGCCATGGGACATTTGTCTTGCAGGGTGACCCGTGCTTGGAGGGAGTCCTGTAGCCTCCCCCATCTTTGCTCCAGTGATGGACCAGACAGAGACAACCAGGTACAGAGATATCCTGAGTATAACATCTCTTGGAACACAGCACACAAGGGCTCCAACGGCACACAGGAGCAGGGCAGACCCTCAGCAATCTATGCCAAGGGAAACCAGGTCATTCAGCAGTACAGAAATAGGCTTGCAGGCTCACAGGATGTTCAAGCACCAACCAGAGATAGCAGGACCAACTAACTCTAGAGAAAACCAGACAGCAAAAAGCAAATGCAGGAACATTACTAACAGAAATCAAGGCAATATGGCACCATCCGTACCCAATTCTCAAACAACAGCAAGTCCTAGATACCCCAACACACCAGAAAGGCAAGATTTGGATTTAAAATCATGTCTCATGATGCTATTAGAGGATTTTAAGAAGGAAATAAATAAATCTCTTAAAGAAGTACAAGAGAACATGAATCAACAGGTAGAAGCCCTTACAACAGAAACACAAAAATCACTTAAAGACATTCAGGAGAATATGTGTCAACAGATAGAAGTCCATAAAGATGAAATGCAAAAATCACTTAAAGAAATACAGGAGAACTTAGGTCAACATGCAGAAGTTCTGAAAGAGGAAACCCAAAAATATCTAAAAGAATTACAGGAAAACACAAACAAACAAGTCAAGGAACTGAGCAAGACCATCCAGGATCTAAAAAAAAAAAAAGTAGAAACAACTAAAAAATCACAAAGGGAGACAACTTTGGAGATAGAGAACCATGGGAAAAAATCAGGAGTCATAGATGCAAACATCACCAACAAAATACAAGAGATAGAAGAAAGAATCTCAGATGCCAAAGATACCACAGAAAGCATTGACTCAACAGTCAAAGAAAATGCAAAATGCAAAAGCTGGTAACCCAAAACATCCAGGAAATCCAGGAAACAATGAAAAGACCAAACCTAAGGATTATAGGTATAGAAGTGAGCAAAGTTTTCCAAATTAAAGGGCCAATATCTTCAACAAAATTATAAGAGAAAACTTCCATATACTAAAGAAAGAGATGCCCATGAACATACAAGAAGCCTACAGAACTCCAAACAGACTGGACCAGAACAGAAATACCTCCCATCACATAATAATCAAAACACCAAATGTACTAAACAAAGAAAGAATATAAAAAGCAGTAAGAGAAAAATGTCAAGTAACATATAAAAGTATACCTATCAGAATTACACCAGACTTCTCCCAGAGACTACGGAAAGCTAGAAGATCCTAGGCAGATGTCATACAAACTATAAGAGAACACAAATGCCAGCCCAGACTACTCTACCCAGCAAAACCCTCAATCACCAAAGATGGAAAACCAAGATATTTCATGACAAAACCAAATTTAAACAATATCTTTCCATAAACCCAACCCTACAAAAGATAATAGGTGGAAATCGTCAATAAAAGGAGGAAAGCTACACCCTGGAAAAAGCAAAATAGTAACCTTTTTTCATCAAACACAAAAGAAGATAACCACTCAAACATAAAAATAACATCAAAAAAAGGAAGCAATAATCACTATTCCTTAATATCTCTTAACATCAATGGACTCAATTCTCCAATAAAAATACATAGGCTAACAGAATGGATATATAAACAGGACCCAGCATCTTGCTGCATACAGGAAACGCACCTCAGTGTCAAAGAGAAACACAAACTCTGAGTAAAGGTTTGGAAAACAATTTTACAAATAAATGGTCCCAGGAAACATGCTGGAGTAGCCATTCTCATATCAGAAAAAATTGACTCTCAAACTAAAGTCATCAAAAAAGACATGAAAGTACACTTCATACTGGTCAAAGGAAAAATCCACCAAGAAGAACTCTCAATTCTGAACATCTATGCTACAAATGCAAGGGCACCCTCATTCACAAAAGAAACTATACTAAAGTTCAAAGCACACATTGTACCTCACACAATAATTGTGGGTGACTTCAACACTCCACTCTCTGCAATGGACCAATCAGGAAAACAGAAAATAAACAGTGATACAGTGAAACTAATTGAAGCTTTGGACCAAATGGATTTAGAAGATATATATGTTTATGTATATATATATATATATATATATATATATATATATAAAACATTTCATCCTAAAGCAAAAGAATATACCTTCTTCTCAGCAGCTCATGGTACCTTCTCCAAAATCGACCATATAATTGGTCACAAAACAGATCTCAACAGCTATAAGAAGATAGAACTAATCCCATGCCTCCTATCAGATCACTATGGAATAAGGGTAGTCTTCAATAACAACAAAAACAACAGAAAGCCCACAAACATATGGAAGCTGAACAATGCTCTACTCCATGTTACCTTGGTCAAGGAAGAAATAAAGAAAGAAATCAAAGACTTTTTAAAATTTAATGAAAATGAAGGCACAACATACCCTAATTTATGTGACACAATGAAAGTGGTGCTGAGAGGAAAATTCATAGCCCAGAGTGCCACCAAAAAAAAAATGGGGGAGAGCATACACAAGCAGCTTAATGGCACACCTGAAAGCCCTGAAAAAAAAAGATGCAAATACACCCAAGTGGAGTAGAAGACAAGAAATCATCAAACTCATGGCTGAAATCAATCAAGTAGAAACAAATAGAACCATACAAAAAATCAACAAAACCAGGAGCTGATTCTTTAAGAAAATCAACAAGATGGATAAACCTTTAGCTAGACTAACCAGAGGGCACAGAGACAGTATCCAAATGTACAAAATCAGAAATGGAAAAGTAGATGTAACAAGAGAAAACTGAGGAAATTCAAAGATCATCAGATCCTACTACAAAAGCCTATACTCAACACAGCTGGAAAATCTGGATGCAATGGACAATTTCCCAGAAAGTTACCAAATACCAAAATTAAATAAGGATCAAATAGACCATCTAAACAATCCCATAACCCCTAAAGAAATATAAGTGGTCATTGAAAGTTTTCCAACCAAATAAAGAAGAGGAACAGATTGTTTGAGTGGAGAATTCTATCAGACCTTCAAGGAAAACCTAACACCAGTAGTTTTCAAACTATTCAACAAAATACAAACAGAAGGAACACTATCCAACTCATTCTAAGAACCACAGTTATGCTGATACCAAAACCTCACAAAGATTGAGGAAAGAAAGAGAATTTCAGGCCAATTTCCCTTATGAATATCGATGCAAAAACACTCAATAAAATAATTGCCAACTGAATCCTAGAACACAACAAAATGATCATTCACCATAATCAAGTACGATTGATCCAAGGGAAGCAGGGATGGTTCAATATACAGAAATCCATCAATGTAATCCACTACATAAACAAATTCAAAGAAAAAAAGCCACATAGTCATTTCATTAGATGTTGAAAAAGGATTTGACAAAGCTCAGGATCCTTTCATGCTAAAAGTCTTGGAAAGATAAGGAATTCAAGGCTCATATCTAAACATAGTAAAAGCAATTTACAGGAAACTGGTAGCCAACATCAAACTAAATGGAGAGAAACCTGAAGGAATCCCACTAAAATCAGGGACTAGACAAGGCTGCCCTCTCTCTCCATATCTTTGCAATATAGTACTTGAAGTTCTAGCTAGAGCAATTAGACAACATAAAGAGGTCAAAGGGATACAAATTGGAAAGGAAGAAGTCAAACTATCACTATTTGAGGATGATATGATAGCATACTTAAGTGACCCAAAAACTCCACCAGAGAACTCCTACAGCTGATAAAAAAACTTCAGCAAAGTGGCTGGATATAAAATCAACTCAAGCAAATCAGTAGCCTTTCTATACTCAAAGGATAAGCAGGCTGAGAAAGAAATAAGGGAAATGACACCCTTCACAATAGCCACAAACAATATAATGTATCTTGGTGTAACTCTAACCAAACAAGTGAAAGATCTGTATGACAAGAACTTCAGGTCCCTGAGGAAGGAAATTGAAGAAGACCTCACAAGATGGAAAAATCTTCCATGTTTGTGGATTGGCAGGATTAATATAGTAAAAATGACCATCTTGCCAAAAGTCATGTTCAGATTCAATGCAATCCCCATCAAAATCCCAACTCACTTCTTCATAGAGTTAGAAAGATCAATTCTTAAATTCATCTGGAATAACAATAACCCAGGATCGCTAAAACTATTCTCAACAGTAAAAGAACTTCTGGGGGAATCAGTATCCCAGACCTCAAGCTGTACCACAGAGCAATAGTGTTAAAAACTGAGTGGTATTTGTACAGAGACAGGCAAGTAGATCAATGGAATAGAATTGAGGGCCCAAAAATGAACCCACACGCCTATGGTCAATTGATCTTTGACAAAGGAGCTAAAGCAATCCAGTCGAAAAAAGATAGTTTTTTCAAAAAATGGTGCTGGTTCAACTGGAGATCAGCACGCAGATGAATGTAAATCAATCTATTCTTATCTCCTTGTACTAAGCTCAACTCCAAGTGGATCAAGGACCTCCACATACAACCAGACACACTGAAACTAATAGAAAAGAAACTGGGGAAGAGCCTTGAGCACATGGGCTTAGGGGAAATTTCCCTGAAAAGAACACAAATAGCTTATGCTATAAGATAAAAAATTGACAAATGGGATCTCATGAAATTACAAAATTTTGTAAAGGCAAAGGACACTGTCAAAAGGACAAAAAGGCAACCAGCAAATTAGGAAAAAATCTTTACCAACCCTACATCCGACAGAATGCTAACATCTAATATATACAAGAATTGAAGAAGTTAGACTCCAGAGAGCAAAATAACCCTATTAAAAATGGGGTACAGAGCTAAACAAAGAATTTTCACCTGAAGAATATCGAATGGCTGAGAATCACCTAAAGAAATGTTCAAAAACCTTAGCCATTAGGGAGATGCAAATAAAATCAACCCTGAATTTTCACCTTACAACAGTCAGAATGGCTACAATCAAAAACTCAGGAGACAGCAGCTGTTGGTGAGGATGTGGAGAAAGAGGAACACTCCTCCACTGCTGGTGGGATTGCAAGCTTGTACATCCACTCTGGAAATCAGTCTGGTGGTTCCTCAGAAAACTGGGCATGACACTTCAGGAGGACCTTGTTATACCCTCCTGGTCATATACCCAGAGAACTCCTGGCATGCAATAAGGATACATGTTCCACTATGTTTATAGCAGCCTTATTTTTAATAGCCAGAACTTGGAAAGAACCCAGATTTCCCTCAACGGAGGAATGGATAGTAAAAATGTGGTGTATTTATAGTATGGAATACTATTCATCAATTAAAAACAATGAATTCATGAAATTCTTAGGCAAATTTTTGGAATTGGAAAATATCATCCTTAGTGAGGTAACCCAATCACAAAAGAACACACATGGTATGCAGTTACTGATAAGTAGATATTAGCCCAGAAGCTGGGAATACCCAAGACACAATTCAGATATCAAATGATTCCCAAGAGGAAGGAAGGAGAGGTCCCTGGTCCTGGAAAGTCTCGATGCAGCAGTGTAGGGTCATACCAGGACAGAGAAGTGGGAGGGGGTTGACTGGGGAACAGGGGGAGGAAAGAGGGCTTATGGGACTTTCAGGTAGGGGGGAAACCAGGAAAGGGGAAATCATTTGGAAAGTAAATTAAGAATATAGAAAACAGAGCAGCCTCCACCATCTTTGCCCCGGGACAGAGCAGACAGGGATTCCAGGCTCACAGAGATATCCCGAGTATAACATCTCTCGGGACACAGCCAGCTAGGGTGCTGCCTGCACCCAAGAACTGGGCAGCTCTGTGGTCATCTGTGTGCCAGCTCTGCTGTTGGACATTTGCTCTTCAGAGTGATCAGCAGCTGGAGGGAGTGCCGCAGCCTCTGCCATCTTTGCTCAGATGCTAGACCAGACAGGGACTCCAAGTAAACAGAGATTTCCCAAGTATAACATTTCTCGGACACAGCCAGCTAGGGTTCCACATGTGCCCAAGAGCAGGGCAGCTCTGTGGTCGTCTGGGTGCCCGTTCTGCTGTGGGACATCTGCCCTGCAGACTGATAAGCGCTTGGAGGGAGCATCGCAGCCTCTGCCATCTTTGCTCTGGTGATAGACCAGACATGGACTCCGCATGCCATCTCCAAGTGGTGCAGGAAGCCAGCCATCTACCCAGCTGCATGGAGGAGTCAGGTAGCACAGGTGAGACCTGCGTTGCAGAGCAGAGGACCCCATCCTGAATAGTCTGGCAGGAGGAGATTTCTGGCTTTGTCCCCAGGTTTGGGACCATCCTCTGCCATAATGCAACATCTCCAAGTGATGCAGGAAGCTAACTGTTTACCCAGCTGCTCAAAGGAGTCAGCCAGCACAAAAGAGACCTGCATTGCAGAGCAGAGGAGCCGTCTTCTGTCACTGGGTACCATATCCAAGGGATACAAGGAGGTAAGTAACCACTCAGGAATGCAAAGAGACCCGGTGGTACAATAGGAACACCCCTACTGCTAAGAGGAAACAGCCTGAAACCCTGAGGACACAAGAGCCTAGGAACAGACTGGGACAGGAGTTTTCTGATTACCGCCTGCACCCAAAGTTGATCTGGGCCACAGAGGTACATACCCAAATACAACTATAAGAGAGCAGGTCTTGCAGAAGTACTTACTTATCAGTGTACACTGAGAGAACAGGTCTCCCAGGAGCACAGAGAAGTACAGTTAGAGACAGCAACACCAGCTAACACCAGAGATAACCACATGGCAATAGGCAAACACAAGAATACAACCAACAGAAACCAAGGCAACATGGCTCCATCAGAACCAAGTTTACCAGCAACAGCAAGACCTGGATACCCCAACACACCAGAAAAGCAAGAACTGGATTTAAAATCACTGCTCATGATGCTGATGGAGGGCTTCAAGAAGGACATAAATAACTCCCTTAAAGAAATACAGGAGAACACAAGTAAACAGGGAGAAACCCTTGAAGAACTAAGGAAAAACACAACAAAACAGGAGAAGGAATTGAACAAATTCATCTAAGATCAAAACATGGAAACAATAAAGAAATCACAAAGGGAAACAAATCGGGACATAGAAAACCTAGGAAAGAAGTCAGGACTCATGGATCCAAGCATCAACAACGGAATACAAGAGATAGAAGAGAGAATCACAGACACAGAAGATACCATAGAAAGCATTGATACAACAGTCAAAGAAAATGATAAATGCAAAAAACTCCTGACCCAAAACATCCAGGAAATCCAGGACAAAATGAGAAGATCAAACCTAAGGATTATAGGTATAGAAGAGAGTGAAGATTTCCAACTTAAGGGGCCAGTAAATGTCTTCAACAAAATTATAGAAGAAAACTTCCCTAACCTAAAGAAAGAGATGCCCATGAACATACAGGAAGCCTACAGAACTCCAAATAGATTTGACCAGAAAAGAAATTCCTCCCGTCACATTATAATTAAAACACCAAATGTACTAAACAAAGAAAGAATATTGAAAGCAGTAAGGGAAAAATGTCAAGTAACATATAAAAGTAGACCTATCAGAATTACACCAGACTTCTCATCAGAGACTATGAAAGCCAGAAGAGCCTGGGCAGATGTCATACAGACCCTTAGAGAACACAAATGCCAACCCAGACTGCTATATCCAGCAAATCTCTCAATTACCATAGATGAAAAAACCAAGGTATTTCATGACAAAAACAAATTTACACAGTATCGTTCCACAAATCCAGCCTTTCAAAGGGTAATGAATGGAAAACGCCAACAAAGGGAGAGAAACTATACACTAGAAAAAGCAAGAAATTAATACTATCCCAACAAACCCAAAGAAAGATAACCACACAAACATAAAAATTACATCAAAAATAACAGGAAGCAGCAATCACTTTTCCTTAATATCTCTGAACATCAATGGGTTCAATTCCCCAATAAAAAGACATAGACAAACAGACTGGATACAGAAACTAGATCCAACCTTTTGCTGCATACAGAAAATGCATCTCAGTGTCAAAGACAAACACTACCTCCAAGGAAAGGGCTGGAAAACAATTTACAAGCAAATGGTCCCAGCAAACAGACTGGAGTAGACATTCTAATATCTGATAAAATATACTTTCAACCAAAAGTCATCAAAAAAGACATGGAAGGACACCTTATACTCATCAAAGGAAAAATCTACCAGGAAGAACTCTCAATTCTGAACATCTATGCTTCAAATACAAGGGCACCATCATTCATAAAAGAAACCTTACTAAAGCAGGAAGCACACTTCGTAACCCACACAATAATTGTGGGTGACTTCAACACCCCACTCTCCTTAATGGACAGATCAGGGAAACACAAACTAAACAGAGACACAATAAAACTAACAGACGTTTTGGACCAAATGGATTTAATAGATATCTATAGAACATTTCATCCTAAATCAAAAGAATATACATTCTTCTCAACACCTCATGGTACCTTCTCCAGAATTGACCATATAATTGGTCACAAAACAGACCTCAAGAGATACAAAAAAATAAAACTAATTCCATGCCTCCTATCAGATCACTATGGAGTAAGGGTGGTCTTCAACAACAACAAAAACAACAGAAAGCCCACATACACATGGAAGCTGAACAATGCTCTCCTCAATGATAACTTGGTCAAGGAAGAAATAGGGAAAGAAATCAAAATCTTTTTAGAGTTTAATGAAAATGAAGGCAAAACATACCCAAATTTATGGGACTCATTGAAAGCAGTCCTAAGAGGAAAACTCATAGCTCTGAGTGCTGCCACAAAGAAGCTGGAGAGAGCACACACTAGCAGCTTAACAGCACACTTGAAAGCTTTAGAACAGAAAGAAGCTAATACACACAAGAGGAGCAGAAGGCAGGAAATCATCAAACTCATGGCTGAAATTAACCAAGTAGAAACAAAAAGAACTATTCAAAGAATCAACAAAACCAAGAGTTGGTTCTTTGAAAAAATCAACAAGATATATAAACTTTTAGCAAGACTAGCCAGAGGGTACAGAGACAGTATCTCAATTAACAAAATCAGAAATGAAAAGGGAGAAATAACAACAGAAACTGAGGAAATTCAAAAAATCATCAGATCCTACTACAAAAGTCTATACTTAATACAACTGGAAAATCTGGAGGAAATGGACAATTTCCTAGACAGATACTAACTACCAAAGTTTAATCAGGATCAGATAGACCATCTAAATGATCCTATAACCTCTAAAGAAATAGAAGTGGTCATTGAAAGTCTTCAAACCAAAAAAAGCACAGGACCAGATGGTTTTAGTGCAGAATTCTATCAGACCTTCAAAGAAGACCTAATACCAGTACTGTTCAAACTATTGCACAAAATAGAAACAGAAGGAACACTACCCAACTCGTTCTGTAAACCTACAATTTCACTGACACCAAAACCACACAAAGATCCTACAAAGAAATAGTACTTCAGACCAATTTTTTTAATGAATATAGATGCAAGAATACTCAATAAAATTCTTGCCAACCGAATACAAGAACACATCAAAACGATCATTCACCATGACCAATTAGGCTTCATCCCAGGAATGCAGGGATGTTTCAATATAAGGAAATCCATCAACGTAATCCACTACATAAACAATCTCAAACAAAAAAAACCACATGGTCATTTCGTAAGATGCTGAAAAAGCATTTGACAAAATTCAGCATCCATTCATTTAGAGGTCTTGTAAAGAACAGTAATGCAAAGCCCATACCTAAACATAATAAAAGCAATATACAGCAAAACAGTAGCCAACTTCAAACTAAATGGAGAGAAACTTGAAGTAATCCCACTAAAATCAGGGACCAGACAAGGCTGACCTCTCTCACCATATTTATTCAATATAGTACTTGAAGTTCTAGCTAGAACAATTAGAAAACAAAAAAATGAAATTTTGAAAAAATGCATATTTTCTTACATAATGACCATTCTCTTCTATTTGTTGTTTTGTTTTGTTGGTTGTTGATTTTTGCTTTGTTGTCTCAATATGTAATCTGGGCTTATCTGGTACTTGCTTTGTAACTGATGCTGTCCTCAAATTTATAGCCATTCCCTGCCACATCCTAATACATACTCAGATTATAGTATGTGTCAAGTCAAGCTTCTCTCTTCTTTTAATTAAATAAAATTAGAACAACTAAAAAAAAAAGGAGGTTAAATGGATACAAAATGGAAAGGAAGAAGTCAAATTATCACTACTTGCAGGTGATATGATAGTATACTTAAGTGGCCCAAAAAACTCCACCAGAAAAGTTCTACACCTGATAAATAACTTCAGCAAAGTGGCCGGATAAAAATTAACTCAAGCAAATCAGTAGCCTTCCTATACTCAAAGGATAAACAGGCTGAGAAAGAAATGTCACCCTCCACAATAGCCTCAAACAATATAAACTATCTTGGAGTGACTCTAACCAAACAAGTGAAAGATCTGTATGACAAGAACTTCAAGTCTCTGAAGAAAGAAATTGAAGAAGACCTCAGAAGATGGGAAGATCTTCATTGCTCATGGATTAACAGGATTAATATAGTAAAAATGGTTATCCTGCCAAAAGAAATATATAGATTCAGTGAAATCCCTATCAAAATCCCAACTCGATTCTTCTTTTTTTTTTATTTTCTAAGTTTTTTTTTATTTTTTATTTTATTTTATTTTTTTAATTTACATTCCAAATCACTTCCCCTTTCCCGTTTCCTCCCTCCCCGAAAGTCCCATAACCCCCCTTCCCTCCCTCTTTTCTCCATTCAACCCCCTCTCATTACTCTGTCCTGGCGTTCCCCTACATCCAGTCTTTCCAGGACCAGGGGTCTCTCCTTCCATCTTTTTTTTTTTTTTTAATTTTATTTTATTTTTTTAATTTACATTCCAAATCACTTCCCCTTTCCCGTTTCCTCCCTCCCCGAAAGTCCCATAAGCCCCCTTCCCTCCCTCTTTTCTCCGTTCAACCCCCTCTCATTACTCTGTCCTGGCGTTCCCCTACATCCAGTCTTTCCAGGACCAGGGGTCTCTCCTTCCATCTTTTTAGAAATCTATTGATATGCTGATTGTGTCTAGGGTATTCTGAGATTCTGGGTCAATATCCCCTTATCAGTGACTTCATACCATGTGTGATCTTTTGTGATTGGGTTACCTCACTAAGGATGATATTTTCAAGTTCTGACCATTTGCCTAGGAATTTCGTGAATTCATTGTTTTTAATTGCAGAGTAGTATTCCATTGTGTAAATATACCACATCTTCTGAATCCATTCCTCCGTTGAGGGACATCTGGGTTCTTTCCAGCTTCTGGCTATTATAAATAAGGCTGCTATGAATATAGTGGAGCATGTGTCCTTATTGATATGCTGATTGTGTCTAGGGTATTCTGAGATTCTGGGTCAATATCCCCTTATCAGTGACTGCATACGATGTGTGTTCTTCATTCCAAATCATTTCCCCTTTCCTGTTTCCTCCCTCCCCGAAAGTCCCATAAGCCCCCTTCCCTCCCTCTTTTCTCCATTCCATCCCCTCTTGTTTCTCTGTCCTGGCGTTCCCCTACATCCAGTCTTTCCAGGACCAGGGGTCTCTCCTTCCATCTTCTTAGAAATCTATTGATATGCGAATTGTGTCTAGGGTATTCCGAGATTCTGGGTTAATATCCCCTTATCAGTGACTGCATACCATGTGTGTTCTTTTGTGATTGGATTACCTCACTAAGGATGATATTTTCAAGTTCTGACCATTTGCCTAGTAATTTCGTGAATTCATTGTTTTTAATTGCAGAGCAGTATTCCATTGTGTAGATAAAGCACATCTTCTGAATCCATTCCTCTGTTGAGGGACATCTGGGTTCTTTCCAGCTTCTGGCTATTATAAATAAGGCTGCTATGAACATAGCGGAGCATGTGTCCTTATTGCATGCATGTAAAGCCTCTGGGTATATGCCCAGGAGTGGTATTGCCAGATCCTCCGGGAGTGTCATGCCCAGTTTTCTGAGGAACTGCCAGCTATTGGAGTTCTGTTCAGGAAATTCTCCCCTGTGCCCATATGTTCAAGGTTCTTCCCTACTTTCCATTCTATTAGTTTCAGTGTGTCTGGTTTTATGTGGAGATCCTTGATCCACTTGGAATTGAGCTTAGTGCAAGGAGATAAGGATGGGTCAATTTGCATTCTTCTGCATGTTGACCTCCAGTTGAGCCAGCACTATTTGTTGAAAAGGCTATCTTTTTTCCACTGGATGTTTTTAGCTCCTTTGTCAATGATCAAGTGACCATAGGAGTGTGGATTCATTTCTGGGCCTTCAATTCTGTTCCATTGATCTACATGCCTGTCACTGTACCAATACCATGCGGTTTTTAACACTATTGCTCTGTAGTACAGCTTGAGGTTCGGGATACTGATTCCCCCAGCGGTTCTTTTACTCTTGAGAATAGTTTTAGCTATTCTGGGTTTTCTGTTATTCCAGATGAATTTTTGAATTGCTCTTTCTAACTCTATGAAGAATTGAGTTGGGATTTTGATGGGAATTGCATTGAATCAATTCTTCATAGAGCTCGAAAGAGCAATTATCAAATTCATCTGTAATAATAAAAAACCCAGGATAGTTAAAACTATTCTCAAGAGTAAAAGAACTTCTGGGGGATTCAGTATACCTGACGTCAAGTAGTCCTACAGATAAATAGTGTTAAAAACTGCATGGTATTGGTACAGTGACAGGCAGGTAGATCAATGGAACAGATGTGAAGACCCAGAAATGAACCCACACATCTATGGTCACTTTATCTTTGACAAAGGAGCCACAACCACCCAGTGGAAAAAAGATAGCCTTTTCATTAGATGGTGCTGTTTCAACGGAAGGTCAGCATGCAGAAGAATGAAAATCCATCCATTCTTATCTCCTTGTTCTAAGCTCAACTCCAAGTGTATCAAGGACTTCCACATAAAGCCAGAAACACTGAATCTAATAGAAAAGAAACTGGGGAAGTGCCTTTAGCATATGGGCACATGGGAAAATTTCCTGAACAGAACACCAATAGCTTATGTTCTAAGATCAGGAATTGACAAATGGGACCTCATAAAATTACAAAGTTTCTGTAAAGCAAAGACACTGTCAAAAGGACAAAACGGCAACCAACTAATTGGGAAAAGATCTTTACCGACCCTACATCCAACAGAGGGCTAATATCCAAGTATACAAAGAACTCAAGAAGGTAGATTCCAGAGAGCCAAATAACTGTATTAAAAAACAGGGTACCGAGCTAAACAAAGAATTTTCACCTGAGGAATATCGAGTGGCTGAGAAACACCTAAAGAAATGTTCAACATCCTTATTCATCAGGGAAATGCAAATCAAAACAACCCTGATATTTCACATCACACCAGTCATAATGGCTAAGATCAAAATCTCAGGAGACAGCAGTTGTTGGCGAGGATGTGGAGAAAGAGGAACACTCCTCCACTGCTGGTGGGATTGCAAACTTGTAAAACTACTCTGGAAATCAGTTTGGCAGTTCCTCAGAAATCTCGGCATAATACTACCAGAGGACCCAGCTATACCACTTCTGGGAATATACCCAGAGTACTCTCCAACATGCAATAAGGACACATGTTCTACTATGTTCATAACAGCCTTATTTATTATAGCCAGAAGCTGGAAAGAACCCAGATGTCCCTCAACGGAGGAATGGATACAGAAAATGTGGTATATTTAAACTATGGAATACTACTCAGCTTTTAAAAACAATGAATTCATGAAATTCTTAGGCAAGTGGGTGGTACTCGAGAATGTCATCCTGAGTGAGGTGACCCATTCACAAAAAATCACACATGATATGCACTCACTGATAAGCGGATATTAGCCCAGTAGCTTGGAATACCCAAGGAACAATTCACATATCAAATGATACCCAAGAAGAAGGAAGGATAGGCACCTGGTCCTGGAAGGACTCAATGTGGCAGTGTAGGGGAATACCAGAAAGGGGAGGTGGGAATGGGTTGTTTGGGGAGCAGGGCGATGGAAGAGGGCATATGGGACTTTTGGGGAGAGGGGGAACCAGTAAAAGGGAAATCATTTGAAATGTAAATAAAGATTATATCTAATAAAACATTTTAAAAAATATAGAAAATTAAAAAATAAAAAAAATTAAATGTAAGTAACTAAATTTTTTCCTATATGGGTTTTAACTATAAATTGGCTTCACTAAGCTAACACGTGATAGTTTAGATTTATGGACACAACTTACTAAATACTGAACTTAAAAGAATGACACTATGTGGCCTAATCTAATTTTAAACATTATTAATTAGTATCTATGTCACCGAAGACAAGTCGTGAATAGTTGTGAAGAAATCTCAGTATAATACCTGTGAATTGATTCTCCCTTCAACCATGTGGGTCCTGGAAATTGAACTCAGATCATCATCACTGGGCTCAGTGGCAAGTGTCATTACTTACTGATCCATCTTGATGGCCTGTATTACAAATTCATAAATATTAAACAGATATCCAAAACACTAACTTTTCTGATATTGCACTCACTGACATTTTAAATGATTCTGTATTTTTCAGATCGGGATAGGATTCCCCCAGTTTCTTTTGTTTGGTAAGGTATATTTGACAGGCAATTATGTGAGAGAAAATTAATTATACCACACAAAAAAATTATATTAGAGTCAGTTATTGTAAGATTGTCAAATGTCACCCCCAGATATAAGTGTTTGAAAGCATGGTCCCCAGTTGGTAGCACTGTTGAGAACATTGTGGGCAGATACAGCCTTTCTCTAGGAAGGAGATCACTAAGTTAAGGTTTTTGGGAATTCATACCCTAGCTCTACTTCTAGTTGTTTCTCTTCTTCATGTTTGCTGTTGAAGATATGATCTCTTATCTTATTGCTCCTCTGGTCTGCTGCCAAACCTCCCAATGAGCGTGAAAACTTTTTCTACTAGAACTGTAGGGCAAATTAAACTCTAACTTTCTGAAGTCTCAGTCATGGTGTTTTACCATGGTAACAAAAAAACATATACTTATATGTGATTTATTAAAATCTTTAGCATACCATAGTTTTCATGAATGATTCTAATTTTTCATTCTATAATCTGACTTACTAGATATATAATTCGTTAAAACTGTTCTGGAAATATGAGGGACATGACAAGCATAAGATGTGAACAATTTCTGAATCAGAAGAGAAATGGGTATTTTAATGTCTAATCCTAATGCCTAGGGTCTATAACAAAAGTACCAACATAACATGGAATACATCATTAAACACATTTACACATTTAATATTACTTAATGCTGATCATATACTAAATCTTAGCCAAACTTGGCTAGTATTCTCTATGAAAATCTATTTTTCCTGCTTCTTTTTTTGTTTATTAATTAATTAATTAATTATTTTTACACTCTATATTTTATTCCCCCCACCCACCAACTGTTCCACATCCCATACCTCCTCTCCACCCCCTGTTTCCATGTGGATGTTCCCACCCTCACCCCACCTGATCTCTAAACCCCTGGGACCTCCAGGCTCTTGTTGGTTAGGTGCATCATCTCTGAATGAACACAGACTCTCCTTAGATGTAAAAATAGCATTTGACAAAATACAGCACCACTTCTTGTTAAAAGTGTTGGAGAAATCAGGAATTCAAGGCCCATACCTAAACATAATAAAAGCAATATACAGCAAACCAAAAACCAATATCAAATTAAATGGAGACATCCTTGAAGCAATCCCACTGAAATCAGGAACAAGACAAGGATGCCCACTCTCCCCATATCTATGCAATATATTACTCGAAGTGCTGCCTAGAACAATAGAAAAACAAAAAGAGATCAAGGGGATAAAATTTGGCAAAGAAGAAATAAAGGTATCACTATTTGCAGATGATATGATAGTATATATAAGGAACACCAAAAATTCTACCAGAGAACTTCTCCAGCTGATAAACAACTTCAGCAAAGTAGCCAGATATAAACTTAACTCAAATAAATCAGTAGCCTTCCTTTATACAAATGATAAACAGGCTATGAAAGAAATTAGGGAAACAACTCCCTTCACAATAGCCATAATTAACATAAAAGATCTTGGGATAACTCTAACCAAACAAGTGAAAACCTATATGAAAATAACTTTAAGTCTCTTAAGAAAGAAATCAAAGAAGATTTCAGAAAATAGACAGATATCTCATGTTCATGGATTGGCAGAATTAACATAGTGAAAATGGCCATCCTACCAATGGCAATCTACAGATTCAATGCAATTCTCATCAAAATCCCAACAGAATTCTTCAGACATGGAAAAAGTAATTCTCAAATTCATCTGAAAGGCAAAAACCCAGAATAGCGAAGAAAATTCTTAACAATAAATGAACTTCAGGGGGAATCACCATCCCTGACATCAAGCTTTACTACAGAACAAGTGATGAAACCTGCATGGTATTGGCATAGAGACAGAAACATTGATCAATGGAGGTAGAATTTATGACCCAGAAATAAAACCCCACACTTAGGAACACTTGATCTTTGACAAAGAAGCCAAAAATATACAATGGGAAAAAAAGCATCTTCAATAAATGGTGCTGGTCTAACTAGCTGTTAGATGCAGAAAAATGAAAATAGACCCATATTTGTCACCTTGCCCAAAGGTTAAGTCCAAGTGAATCAAGAATCTCAACATAAAACTAGATACACTGAATCTATTAGAAGAAAAAGTGGTAAAGAGCCTTGAACTCATTGGCACAGGGGGAAACTTCCTAAACAGAACTCCAATATCTCATACTCTAAGATCAAGAATTGATAAGTGGGACATCATGAAACTGGAAAGCTTCATGAATTATTTCAAAGGCAATATTTATAAGAAAGTGACTATGAAGCAGTGATAATAAACCCTATAAATACATTTAAAATTTATACACAATAGATAATTTGTCCTCTGTTCAAACTGGTCTACAGCTGTGCTTTACAATAGAAATTGAGTTATCAAATTGAACTTATTCATTTAATGAAAAAATCAAACTGTGCACTGTGAGATGCCAATCTGATTTGAAAATTTGTAATTAAAAGGTTAAAAGTCACTTATTTCTAAAATATTAAATCACACAGTACCAAATAGGATAAGTACATAATATCTGTTGAGATATAGTTGTATTTATTTGAAAATACTGCTCTGTAAATATATGTCCTGCTATACTGGTAAATTAGCAAAATGTATTCTACTTCAATTAAAATATTTGAGTGCTTATAAACACATATAGCCTACAAAATGTATGCTATATTTTCTTGACAGATATCTACATAGAACACTGTAAATAAGATTTCTATAATTCTTATGGCTTTCCTAACTTTAAAAATATTAAGTCTTGTTTTGACTAATGATACTGCTATAATATAAAATGCTTAAAATATTTTATATTTAAAGTGGCAGAAGAAACTTTTTGTTCCTAATTAATCATTAGTGATATCAAGATCCTTTCATGTTAACCCTAACCCTAACCCTAACCCTAACCCTAACCCTAACTCTTATTCCTAAACTCTTCCTTTAGTTGTCTTGAGTTATCAAATTGAACATATTACTTTAATAAAAATAAATTAAATTGTCTACTGTGGTCATGGAAGTTTACTATAGAGACAGAAAAGCAACTAATACAGAGACAATTTACTTCTTATTTTAACGTTAATGGACACACCATATGGTAATCCAAAATCCAATTTATTAAAAATCTAACACACTTCCAGAAAGAAAGAGTAGTTGAAATTAAATCCCTTTGATTCTTTACAGTGACCTTATGCACCTTTAGCAGCAATAAAATTCTCATTATTTGTATCTATGTGTGATGGTTTGTATATGCTTGTCCCAGGGAGTAGCACTATTAGAAGGTGTTGCCTTGTTGGAGGAAGTGTGTCACTGTAGGGTTGGGCTTAGAGATCTTCCTCTTAGATGCCTGAAGATGCCAGTCTGTTCCTGGTTTCCTTTGGATAAAGGTGTAGAACCCTCAGCTCCTCCTGCACCATGTCTGCCTGGATGTTGCCGTGCTTCTGTCTTGATGACAATGGACTAAACCCCTGAACCTGTAAGCCAGCCCAAAGTAAATGTCTTTTAAAAAACTTGCATTGGTCATTGATGTCTGTTCACAGCAGTAAAACCTAAACTAATACACTATATCATGAAAACAAGTCCCCTTTTGGTCTGATTATACTCAATCAGACATACCAATTAACTGTATAAAATGTAAAGCAGGATATGGGATACTGTTGATATATAAATTTGGAAGCAAAGATAAACACACTAATAACATGCTATATGAAATTTATTATCTCTATTTAAAAAGATACGACTTGACAAAGTATGAAAAAGCAATACAATTTCCCCTCAGTGTTTTCTATGTCTCTCAATATCCTTACAGTGAAAACTCAAGTCATGTAAAGAGGCCATATGCAGGTATTTTCAGTTGACAGCTTTTGATGTATTCTTAGCATTATAGCAAGAATGTGCTGTCAGCCATGCATAAACAAAATTTTCACAAGTGGATCCATTTCCTTTGACTCTCAAACTGCATGAAATAAAAACAGCAAGAACTTTTAGATGAGTACCATCAAAATTTAGTAAAGAGTAATGAGCATATTACTTTTCACTTTAGTCGTTATCACTGAATCAAGGGTCTTGCACATGATCTTTAATAGTTTATTAATTGAAATGTGTATTACATAATAGACCATTGAAACTATTAGCCATTTCCAAAGTTAGCAGTCTACTAAGGAATAATGCACAGCACTCTGCTACCCTCACACACTCCAAGTACTAAAATAACTATTAAGTGTTCATTAGACAGTTAAATTCAATTCAAGAAAGATAGCATGTAACCACAAGAAATATTGGTATGTTTTATATAATATCTCTTAAATATGTATTAGGGAAACATTTAAATAATCTAAGAAATGAGAACCTAAAGAGTAAGAATTGTCTTGCTATTTTTCCACAACCATCTGAAAGTAAGTATGACATGAGAATCTGGCATAAGTATTCTAACTTCAAAAAAGGTATAGTCTTGTATTAGACACACAAAGAAATCTTATATGGTATTGGGCACTAAATTATTTCTAATTACGTGTAAATTTTTGTTTCATATTGTCTCAGGAAATAAGAAGAAGCTTAGGAATATATAGTCATTGAGAGAAAAAACAACATATATTCAAAATATGACAATTTTTTTCTCCATATATTTTTGCATCTACAATTGATAAGTTATTTCTTTGCCAGTGAAGTGGGAAAATTCAAACAAGATTAGATTATACTAAATGCACTTTTATTGTGAAGTTGAGCTCTGGCAGAGGAGTTCACTGACCCCCAAGGAAAGTACAGGCAAGTCACCATGGGAAGGGACAGACAGACAAGACAAAGAGAGAGAAAGTGAGGGTGTACAGAGAGAGCTAGAAGAGAAAGAGAGAGGTGGGGAGATTTGCAAAATGATTATATAGGGGGAAGCTTCTGTGGCAAGGGAGTGAAGTCCCTGGGCAGGAAAGTTCAGGGTTGAGAGCAGGGTAAGCCAAATAGAGACTGAGGGATAGTAGAAGAACCAGGAGGCCTGATCTGCTTTGATATGTAAAGAATGCACCTTATCCCCCTGTCCCAGAATCTGAAACCAAACAAAAATAAAGTATGAAGCATAGATAATTACTAAACTTTAGGGTTCAGTGATTATTTAAAAGAATTGCTTGTTTTTCCTCTAAGCTCTAAAATAACATTTCAAAGTGTCTCTTTCATAAAGATAAATTTTTCCTCTATTTTCATATTACTGCAACAACTCATACAATTTAATAAGATTATTTCATTAAGGTCGTGTTAAATTACTGCATGGGATGGTGTCAAGAAAAGACAGCAGTATAATGCAATATTGATCTAGGTACCAGACTTTCTCTTAAGAAAATCTAAAAATTTACTCTAAAAATTTAGTAAATTTACGTTTACTAAAAAATGATATATAACATATATTACAAATTACCCTTCTGAAAAACTTATTTTTTTAAAATCAGTTTCGTAGGTCGAAAAGACTAAATAGGAGATTATTTTGCTGTGCCACAAAACGTTCATGAACTCCAAAAGATGAGTCAGGAAGTGATTTCATGAAATCGTACAAAGGTCTTTATTCACAGGCTCAAGCTTAGGATCAGTCCACTGCTGATATACAAGTCAGTTTTGGTGGAGACAAGCCAAAAACACTCACGGGGCAAGATTTTATAGAAAGTGGCAAGTGAGAGGTGAGTGTTCCTAGCCTGGAAAGCATCTAATTGGTGTGCTATTGTGGCCTTTAGCATAATTGGCTGGTGCTGGGAGCCAAACCATAAACATAAATTCTGATTTCTTCCTAATTGGTGCTTGTTAGGCAGGGATGGGCTTGTAACCTGGAGGTGTAGATTTGTTGGGGGAAATAACCTGGAGACAGGTGCTAGGCACAAGTTTGTTGGGGAAGATTAACATGGAGATGCAGGTCTTATTCAGGGAGTAACTTGGAAACTAATGCTTGGTACAGGTCCATTAGTTAACCTTGGGTTAAGGTCTCTAAAATAGAATTTGAACTTAAAAGATTTGGTCTCTCAATTCCTTCTGGAGATTAGTCCAAAGTAATGCATTCTATCAGGAGTAATTTCGTAATATAAGTTTAAAATTGTGTGTAGTTTTTTTTTTTTATTATTTTCTATACTTTTTTATTTACATTCCAAATGATTTCCCCTTTCCTGTTTCCTCCCTCCCTGAAAGTCCCATAAGCCCCCTTCCCTCCCTCTTTTCCCCATTCAACCCCCTCTCATGTGTAGTTTTAAAAACATACTACCACCTTTGCCTGGGAGCTGCTGTGCTACCAGTCTCTGGCTTCCTTTTGCTCCACCCAGCTTAGCACAGGGAGCACTGCCCTGGCTTCTCTTTCCTACCTGCCTTTGCTCCAGGAGGGGTCATGTTACCTGCCCACTTCCAAGACCCTGGAGTCCACTGATGAAGGACAAACATATAGATGTATTATTTTAGAACTTGCTAGCTAGGCACAATTGCTGGGTACAGAAATCTCCTGCCTGGAAAGGCATGCCTTACCAATTATCATCTTTGTTTCTCCTCCTGCTGTAACTTAGTGGCTTGTATCA
Source organism: Tokudaia tokunoshimensis (assembly GCA_036184795.1). Taxonomy (NCBI): domain Eukaryota; kingdom Metazoa; phylum Chordata; class Mammalia; order Rodentia; family Muridae; genus Tokudaia; species Tokudaia tokunoshimensis. The sequence goes on from BTHU01000023.1 coordinate 40,267,012, forward strand.
GCTAGTACCCACCACCCACTAATCTCGTTGGCCATATGCCCATAGGAGAGGCCCTAGCTGCCCCGAGGCTTTACATGATTGCAGTGTCCTCTTTCCTTCTAAAGCATTGCAGAAAAGTCCCTCTCTATTTCCCTGTGTATCCTTTTTCTCCTGGGACCCGAAAGTCCAACCTGTATTCTCCATCTAGCAATTGGTTCCCAGCCTTCTTTATTGACAATTCAAGAACCAATTGGGGAACAAGACCTTAGTGATAGAACCTCCCATTACATAAAATGATTTGTAAATATATGAGGACATATTTTGAAATAAAAAGACATTCTGTCTTAGTTTTCTTGTTGCTGTGATAAACTGCTGTAGCAAAACAAACTTAAGGAAGAAGGAGATTATCTGGACTTGAAGTTCCAAGGTTCATGATGATAAGGAACTCAAGGCATCAGAAGTTTGAAGGTCCTGGTCACCTTGCATATTCAGTCAGGATTAAGAGAGCATTGAATGTTGTTGCTCAACTTACAGACTAATATCTCAATTCAGGAAATGTTGGTTCTAGCTTTTAGGATGTGTTCCTACCTACCCCACCCCAGGCTGTTAACCTAATCAACATAACTCCTCTCTAGCATGTCTGGAATCTATGCAATTTCCCACAGATGTGCCTGGAGGAAACAACACTAACACATCCTCATTGAGAAGAATGAATATGTTATGAATGGTCTGGCTTCCTGCATTGGTCTATTTGAATACACAACAAATAAAAATATATCAGAGTCTCACAGTTATACTTCATGTTTCCAGGCATTTGACAATTATCACTACCTTCATTTTCATTTGTCTTATAAAGCCAAGATATCACTTTCTTACAATGAAAGAGATAAAGAAAAAATAATTCAGTATAATTATCTCTGTAGCAAGTCTCAGTTCTCAATACAAATTATTTTTAGTATTTTATTTATCAAGAGCAATTCTTACATGCTTTAGAGAAATGTTTTTGATCATTTAATTATGCTCAGGGAAGTGAATAGAATGAAAGAATAAAAGAATGCCTTGTTCTGAAGATTATGTTTGACATTTTACTTGGTATATTCATATTTTCTTTGAAGTCAGACTTTGAATGTATATAGTAAGACAGGCCTCGTTTTTCTGACCTTGTGAGTTTATAGTCTTTAGACAAAACAAAAGACATACAAATAAACATCATAATGCTAAATGTTCATGAGAACCAAAATGCTTCAAAACCTTCTTTTTCCTTTTATAAATAGTATCTTCTGTCTAGATACTAAGAAAAAAGACAAAAAGAAGCTAAATCTGAATACTATAATCTAGTTTTTCTATAACTGTGCCTACATTTCCATCTCTATTATATTTCACTGGAATACAGAAAAACAATTCTATAGTTGGTACAGAGGTGTACTGCAATTGAATAAAAAATGTAAGGTGGATAGGTTTCAGGCTTGCCACTGGAGTAAATGGGAGGTTCCAAATAAAGGAGATAGAAAATTTTCCTTTCACGATAGATTAGAATTGCACACATCAATATAAAGTCATTTTAGTTTTTTCTAATACAGATGATTGTGTATGCACAAAAAAAAATTTCAATAGATTTTTCCTTTATTGAAAATAAGCCTTTTTCATTATAACACGTTCTTTTTTTTAAAAAGGAAAATGTTTCCTGTTTGCTAGCCATTCTGGAAACCCAGAATTGCAGTTTGTTTTTTAGTCCTATTTCTTTACAGTTCACATATTCCTTTGACACAGAAAACTAGAATGTGACCTCTAGCAAAGTTCAGGTAAGCACAAACCTCTCCTACTGTGACCCTCTACTTTCTTTTTTAACTTTTTAAATTAGATATTTGCTTTATTTACATTTGAAATGTTAGCCCCTTTCCACTTTACCCCACTGAAAACCCCCTATCCCATCCCCCCATGCTCTGATCATCCCACCTCAATTTCCTGACTTGCATTTCCTATTCTGGAGAATCGAGCCTTCACAAGACCAATGGCCTCTCCTCTCATTGATGTCTGAAATGGTCATCTTCTGCTACATATGCAGCTGGAGCCATGGGACATTCCAAGTGTACTCTTTGGTTCCTGGTTAAGTTCCTGGAAGCTCTGGAGGTGCTGGTTGGTACATATTATTGTTCCTCCTGAGGAGCTGTAACATCTTCAGCTCCTTGGGTCTTCTCTCTAGCTGCTCCATTGGGGACCCTATTCTCATTCTATTGGTTGACTGTGAGCCATGGGAGTTTTGATACATTTTCCAATAAGTATAAAAGTATCCACATTTTGATATATTTTCACCTTGAGCTTCATGTGATCGGTGAGTTGGATCATGGTTATTATGTGCTTTTGGGCTAATATCCACTTTACAGCAATTGCATACCATGTGAGTTCTGTAATTGGGTTATATCACTCAGAATAATAGTTTCTAGCTCCATCCATTTGCCTAAGAATTTCACGAATTCATTGTTTTTAATAGCTGAGTAGTACTCCATTGTGTAAATGTACCACATTCTCTGTATCCATTCCTCTGTTGAGGGACATCTGAGTTCTTTCTAGTTTCTAGCTATTATAAATAAGGCTGCTATGAACATAATGTCCTTATTACATGTTGGCTCATCATCTGGGTACATGCCCAGAATTAGTGTAGCAGGGCCTCAGGTAGTGCTATGTCCAATTTTCTGAGAACCTGCCAAAATGATTTCCAGAGTTATTTTACCACCTTGCAATACCACCAGCAATGAAGGAGTGTTCCTCTTTCTCCACATCCTCTCCAGCATTTGCTGACCCCTGAGTTTTTAATCCTGGCCATTCTGACTGGTGTGAGGTGGAATCTCATGGTTGTTTTAATTTACATGTCCTTGATGACTAAGGATGTTGAACATTTCTTTAGGTGTTTCTCAGTCATCCGGTATTCCTCAGCTGAGAATTCTTTATTTAGATCTGTACCCCATTTTTAATAGGGTTATTTGGTACTCTGGAGTCTAACTTCTTGAGTTCTTTGTATATATTGGATATTAGCCCTCTATCAGATGTAGGATTGGTAAAGATCTTTTTCCAATCTGTAGGTTGCTGTTTTGCCCTATTGACAGTATCCTTTGCCTTACAGAACCTTTCCAATTTTATGAGGTCCCATTGTCAAATCTTGATCTTAGAGCCTAAGCTATTGGTGTTCTATTCAGGAAATTTTTCCCTGTGCCCATGTACTCCAGGTTCTTCCCCACTTTCTCTTCTATTAGATGCATTGTATCTGGTCTTTTGTGGCGGTCCTTGATCCACTTGGACTTGAGCTTTGTACAGGGAGAGAAGAATGGATCAATTTGCATCCTTCTACATGTTGACTGCCAAGTGACCCAGCACAATTTGTGGAAAATTCTGTCTTTTTCCCACTGGATGATTTTAGCTCCTTTGTCAAAGATCAAGTGACCATAGGTGTGTGGGTTCATTCCTGGGTCTTCAATTCTATTTTGTTGATTTCCTGCCTGTCTCCATACCAATACCATACAGTTTTTTTTTTTATTTTTTTTTACTACTGCCCTGCAGTAGAGCTTGAAGTCAGGGATGATGATTCCACCAGAAGTTCTTTTATTGTTGATAATAATTTTCCATACCCTGGGTTTTTTTGTTATTTCAGATAAATTTGGAAATTGAACTTTCTAATTCTATGAAGAATTGAATTAGAGTTTTGATGGTGATTGCACTGAATCTGTAGATTGCTTTAGGCCAGATGGCAATTTTTACTATATTATCCCTGCCTATCCATTAGCAGGAAAGATCTTTCCATCTTCTGAGATCTTCTTCAATTTCTTTCTCCAGAAACTTGAAGTTCTTATCATACAGATCTTTTACTTGCTCGATTAGGCTCATACCAAGGTATTTTATATTACTTGTAGCTATTGTGAAGAGTATCATTTCCCTAATTTCTTCTCACCCTCCTTATCCTTTGAGTATAGGAAGCCTACTGATTTGCTTGAGTTAATGTTATATCCAGCCACTTTGCTGAAATTGTTTATCAGGGTTAAAAGTTCTCTGGTGAAATTTTTGGGGTCACTTAACTATACTATCCTATCATCTGCAAATAGTGATACTTTGAATTCTTCCTTTCTAATTTGAATCCCTTTGATCTCCTTTTGTTGTCTAATTGCTTTGGCTAAAACTTCAAGAACTATATTGAACAGGTAGGGAGAAAATGAACAGTCTTATCTAATGCCTGATTTCAGTGGGATTGCTTCAAGTTTCTTTCCATTTAGTTTGATGTTGGCTACTGGTTTGCTGTATATTGCTTTTGCTATGTTTAGGTATGGGCCTTGAATTACTGATCTTTCCAAGGATTTTATCATGAAGAAATATTGGATTTTGTCAAATGCTTTCTCAGCATCTAATGAAATGATCATGTGGTTTTTTTCTTTGAGTTTGTTTATATAGAGGATTACATTGATAGATTTCCTTATATTGAACTATCCCTGCATCCCTGGGATGAAGCCTACTTGATCATGGTGGATGATCATTTGGATGTGTTTTTGGATTCTGTTGGCAAGAATTTTATTGAGTATTTTTGCATCGATATTTATAAGGGAAATTGGTCTAACATTCTCTTTCTTTGTTGGGTCTTTGTGTGGTTTAAGTACCAGAGTAACAGTAGCTTCATAAAAAGAATTCGATAGCGATCCATCTGTTTCTATTTTGTGAAATAGTTTGAAGAGTATTGTAATTAGGTTTTCTTTGAGGGTCTGGTAGAACTCAGCATTGAACCCATCTGGTTTTGGCTTTTTTTGGTTGGGAGATTATTAATGACAGCTTCTATTTCTTTAGGGGTTATGGGATTGTTTAGATCATTTATCTCATCCTGATTTTACTTTGGTACCTGGTATCTGTCTAGAAAATTGTTCATTTCCTCTAGATTTTCCACTTTTGTTGACTATAAGCTTTTGAAGCAGGATCTGATGCTTTGCTGTTATGCTGTTGTTATGCCTCCCTTTTCATTTCTGATTTTCCTGATTTGGGTACTGTCTATGTGCCTGCTGGTTAGTTTGGCTAAGAGTTTATCTATCTTGTTGGTTTTTTTCAAAGAACCTGCTCCTAATTCTGGTTGATTCTTTGTATAGTTCTTTTTATTTCTACTTGGTTGGTTTCAGCCCTGAGATTGATTATTTCCTACTGTCTACTCCTCTTTAATGTATTTGCTTCTTTTTGTTCTTGAGCCTTCAGCTGTGCTGTTAAGCTGTTAGTGTATGCTCTTTCCAGTTTCTTTTTGGAGTCACTCAGAGCTATGAGTTTCCTTTGGAGCACTGCTTTCATTGTGTCCCATAAGTTTGGGTATGTTGTGCCTTCGTTTTCATTAAATTCTGAAAAGTCCGTAATTTCTTTCTTTATTTCTTCCTTGACCAAGTTATCAATGAGTAGAATGTTGTTCAGTTTCCATGGACTTTCTGTTGTTTGTGTTGTTATTGAAGACCAGCCTTTGCCCGTGGTGATCTGATAGGGTGCATGGAAATATTTCAGTCTTCTTATATCTGTTGAGATCTGTTTTGTGACTGAGTATATGGTCAATGATGGAGAAGGTACTTGAGGTGCTGAGAAGAAGGTATATTCTTTTGTTTTAGAATAAAATGTTCTATAGATATCAGTCAAATACATTTGGTTCATAAATTCTGTTTGTTCACTGTTTCTCTGTTTCGTTTGTGTTTCCCTGATCTGTCCATTGATGAGAGTGGGGTGTTGAAGTCTCCCAATATTATCCTGTGGGGTGCAATGTGTGCTTTGATCTTTAGTAAAGTTTCTTTTATGAATGTGGGTCCCCTTGTATTTGGAGCACAGATGTTCAGAATTGAGAGTTCATCTTGGTAGATTTTCCTTTGATGATTATGAAGTGTCCTTCCTTGTCTTTTTTGATTACTTTAGGCTGAATGTCAATTTTATTTGATATTAGAATGGCTACACCAACTTGTTTCTTGGAACCATTTGCTTGGAAATTGTTTTCCAGCCTTTTATTCTGAGGTAGTGTCTCTCTTTGCGCTGAGGTGAATTTCCTGTATGCAGCAAAATGTTGGGTCTTTTTTATGTATCCAGTCTGTTAGTCTGTGTCTTTTTATTGGAGAATTGAGTCCATTGATATTACAAGGTATTAAGGAGAAGTGATTGTCTCTTCCTGTTACTTTTGTTATTAGAGATAGTTATGCTTGTGTGCCTCTCTTTTTGTTTCACTAAAAGACAATTAATTTCTTTCTTTTTCTAGTGTGTAGTTTCCCTCCTTTTGTTGGTGGTTTCCATAAATTATACTTTGGAGGGCTAAATTTTTTGAAAAGATATTGTGTAAATTTGTTTTTGTAGTGGATGACCTTGGATTCTCCATCTATGGTAACTGAGAGTTTTGCTGGACATAGGAGTCTGGGTTTTCATTTGTGTTCCCTTAGGATCTGTATGACATCTGCTCATGATCTTCTTACTTTCATAGTCTCTGGCGAGAAGTCTGGTGTAATTCTGATAGGTCTTCTATTATATATTACTTGACCTTTTTCCCTTCCTGCTTTTAAAATTCTTTCCTTGTTTAGTACATTTGGCATTTTAATTATTATGTGATGGGAGGAATTTCTTTTCTGGTCCAAACTATTTGGAGTTCTGTAGGCTTCATGTATGTTCATGGGCATCTTTTTTCTTTAGGTTAGGGAAGTTTTCTTCTATAATTTTGTCGAAGACATTTACTAGCCCTATGAGTTGGAAATCTTCACTTTCTTCTATACCTATAATCCTTAGGTTTGGTCTTCTCTTTTGTCCCAGATTTCCTGGATATTCTGGGTTAGGTGCTTTTTGCATTTTCTTTGACTGTTGTGTCAATGCTTTCTATAATATCTTCTGCTCTGAGATTTTCTCTTCTATTTCTTGTATTCTATTGTTGATACTTGTATCCATGACTCCTGACTTCTTTCCTAGGTTTTCTATGTCCAGAGTTTTTTCTCTTTGTGATTTCTTTATTGTTTTTACATCCATTTTTAGATTCTGGATGGTTTTGTTCAATTCCTTCACCTGTTTTGTTGTCTTTTCCTGTAGTTCTTCAAGGGCTTCTCCCTGTTTTCTTGTGTTCTCCTGTATATCTTTAAGTGAGTTATTTATATCCTTCTTGAAGCCCTCTATCAGCATCATGAGCTGTGTTTTTAAATCCAAATCTTGCTTTTCGTGTGTGTGGAGTATCCAGGACCTGATGCTGTGTGAGAAGTAGGTTCAGATGGTGCCTTGATGCCTTGGTTTCTGTTGGTAAAGTTCCTACATTTACCTTTTGTCATCTGTTTATCTCTGGTGTTAGTTGGTTCTGCTGTCTCTGGTAAGTGCTTGTCCCTCCTGTGTGTCTGCAAGCCTGTCTCAGCTCCCCTGAGTGACTGGCTCTTTTTTGCCACAGAATATTGTGGTGCTGCCCAGCTCCTGGGTGTAAGCAGACCCCAGATGGACTCAGCTGTTCTTCAGCAGCTCTTGGTTCTTGCCTCCTGGCTGTATCTGCTGCTAGGTCACCTGAGAGAAGCTGGAAGGTCTGACCTCCAAATCTGGGAGTCAACTCACTCACTCCCTGCAGAGAAGTACTCCCCTGGCAGGATTGGTGCACAGAGGACCATGGAGATACCCAGCCCCTGGGTGCAGGCAGAGCCTGGATGGAACCAGCTGTACTGCAGCTCTTGGTCCCTACCTCCTGGCTGTATTTGCTGCTTGGTCACCAGAGAGAAGATGGTGGCAGCCTGACCTACAAAGCTGGGAGTCAACTCACTCACTGTCTGCTGAACAGAACTCTCCTGGCAGGATCGGTGCACAGAGGACCTTGGAGATGCCCAGATCCTGGGGGCAGGTGGAACCCGGATGGACCTAGTTGTTCTGAAGATTTTAGTCTCTGCCTCCTAGCTGTATCTGAAGCTCAGTCACCCGGTCACCAGAGAGAAGTTGGTGACCGATATATGCTGATTATGGTTTGCCTTCCCTCAATTTCTCCAATATCCTCCCTCTCTCCCATCCGCAAGCACACTCTTTCTGTCTTTTCTTAGAAAATAAACATGAATCTAAAACAATATTAATAAAATAAAATAAGATACAACAAAACAAACAATTGCAATAGAACAAAGAAAGGAAAAAGCAGAAGTACCAGAATCACATAGATGCAGATACACACACATTTGCACACATAAGAATCTCATAAAAACATAAAACCAGAAAAAACAGAAACCATAATATATACTAAAAGTATCTATAAGACTTAAAAAAAATTCCATTCCAGGAGATAGAACCTATTCCTGACAATGACTGGGTGACCAAGAACCTGAGACGAGATAGGCCAGGGACCTAGGAGAAAGCCACATACTACTTAGTATTTTGTTAAACTAAGGAATATAGCAATAAAACCACTCCTTATGATATTTTGCTATACTCATAGATCTAAACAGCCGTCATTATAGATGCTTCTTCATAGAGTTGATGAGAAAAAATATAGAGACAAACAATGTGTACAGAGTGAGAGACCTTGGAACACTCAGCCCTAATTGGGGCTGACAGCCAGAAGGTGGAAACGACCAAGATATCCCACTACAGAAGAAGGAATACAGAAAATGTGGTTCATTTACACAATGGAATACTACGCAGCTATTAAGATGAGGACATCCTGATTTTTGCAGCAAATGGATGGAACTAGAAAATATCATCCTGAGTGAGATAAATCAGACCCATAAGGACATGCACGGTATGTACTCACTAATAAGTGGATATGAGCCAAAAAAAGTACAGACTACCCAAGGACCACTCTACAAAACTTACAAAGGTCAACAAGCTGAAGGGCCAAAATGAGGACACCTCAATTCCATTTGGGAGGGAAAAGAAATCAATCACAAGTGTGGATGGAGAGAGGGGTCTGGAGGAAAAGAAGACCAGGGTAGGGAAGAGAGAAAACAAATCTGGTATTCAGTGAGGGAAAAGGACTGAAACTCTGAGGGCTAACAAGAAAGAATGGAAACAGGAAAACTTGGGAGGTAGGAGGTTGGGGGGACCCTCCAGAATGCACAAGAGACCTGGAGGTGAGAGACTCTCAGGACTCAAAGGGAGGACTCAAATGTCTGAAAGTAAGGAGAGGGAACTTATAGAGCCCACCTCAAGCAGAAAGACAGAGCATCAAGTGAAGGAGGGTGTTGCCATCCCACAGCCAACACTCTAACCCATATTTTTCCTTCCTGAAAGAACTGCAGGGTCCGAAATGGAGAGGAGCCTGAGGAAAAGAAGGTCCTGAAACAGGCCCAAAGTGGGATCCAACTTTATGGAAGGTCCCAAAGCCTGACACTATTACTGACACTGTAGAGTGCTCATAAAAAAGGACCTATCTTGACTGCCCAACCAAAGACCCAACAAGATGTTGAAGGAGTCAGATGCAGATATTTGCACCCAACCAATGGACAGAAGCTGCTGACCTGTGTGGTTAAATTAGGAGAAAGCTGGAAGAAGCTGAGGAGGAGGGTGACCCTGTAGGAGGACCAGCAGTCTCAATTAACCTAGACCCCCAAGATCTCTCAGACTCTGGACCACCAACCAGGCAGCATAAACCAGGTGAAATTCCTCCAGTCTCTTGAGGGTTAGGTACATCTTCTCTGACTGAACCCAGATGCAGCAGTTCTCTGCTGTATATGTGTTGGGGGCCTTATACCTCACTTAGGATGATATTTTCCAGTTCTACCCATTTGCCTAAGAATTTCATTAAATAATGACAAAAATAAAAGGCCATTATTCAATACCATAAAATATGAAGTAGATATACTACAAATAACACAAATTAGTAACTCAGTGATCCAGCATGTATGGATTGATGTGCAGTGTATATTCCTAGTCAGCTCACTAGAAGTTTGTCTTCCAATCAGTTTATACTCAGAAAGCTGTCCAGATATTTAAGTAAATTGGAGAAAATGTACATTTGCTCTCTCTTCCTTGCACAATTATACTCTTTCCTCTTCAACATCAGCCATCCCCATTTTCTAGTCTCCTTGACATTTCCTGCAGCTGCCAGTTGTTATTAAGTATCTGTGACCAATTAGTCTTTTCCTGGGGGGAAAAAAAAACATCCTAGAGATGAAAGCACTTTTCACATAAGGTTTTAAAAAATTGTTAGTTTTCTTACATTAGACATCTACCTTGTCCTAAAGCAGTTTGATATTTCTAGGGACAATATGTAAACTGTAGTAAATGGCAAGTAACTACAAATAAAATCACTTTATTCTACTTAGCAAATAAAACATAACTGACTATGTTCTCCTTCAAACATATTTTATTTTCTTTAGATAATAATAAATTAGCCTTTTGTTTTTTTACATAACTTACTGAGTTAAACATATATGTTCTAAAACATGATGTGGGATTTTTATTTTATTTTGGGGGTGGGCATTTGTCAATGTCAAAAGGATGTTGAATGTTCTACACCTCATCTTTCAACATCCCTAGACATCCACTTATATTATCCTGTTTTATTCTAGGTTTATATATTAACACTTATGGATACTTGGAAATAGTGATAAGTATTGAAGATTTTCTCCTCTTTTACTTTATATCATATATCTTCAGGTACTATTATCATTACCTATGTGCTTCAAAGTGATTCATAAAAAAATCTAATTAAATGTCAATTTTCTACAAATTACTACACCCTTCTTTCCCCTACCTTGGAGGAAGGAAGAGGAGAAAGAGGATCGTAACACTAAGAAATCAAACAAAACCAAAGGCTCTGTTAATTCCTAAAACTCAAAAGATTCACAAGGCCTTTCCCCAAGATTTATAGAAACACTAGCATTTGGGATGGAGAAAATAAATTCTGACTGTACAAGCTGCCTGCATGTCTTTTCTATGAGTTACTTCCTATTGCTATAATAAAGAACCATAGCTTAAGCAGCTTATAGAAAGATGGATTTATTTGGCTATGGTTCCATAGCGATAAGAGTCTATGATGATGGAAAAGCATGAGACCGAGTTGAAGGCGTGATGGAAAGAAGACAATTCTGAGAGATACCATTTGAACCATGAGCTTGAAGCAGAGAGAACAAAGATAGAGTCAGCAAGCCCGTTTAATTTTCAAAACTCAAACCAATTGGCACACTTCCTTTAAGAAGGCCATACCCTCTAATTCTTCCTGAACAATACCACCAACTTTGAACCACGTACTCAAATGCTCAGTACTATAGGGGACATCTCATTCAAAACACCATATCATGCAAAGTTTGGTGATGTAACTTTTGAGTGTTTTCACCTATGCAGGAGTGGAATTTTTTGGCAATGAGCCATTTTGAGTCACCCATTCTCCTGTAAGTAATTATTACTCATATTCCTTTGGGTAACTGCAAAACAATTCACTGGTCCACTAAAATTTTGTTGGTATAATCATTTCTGTGATCTACTGTTTGTGTCCTACCTGTGGCAATTAATAAATCCTCCTAGAAAGAGTCACACAATAACATATGTTAGCATATTCCATGATGATGGAATACATTGGGTTAAATCAATGAACTCTATAATTTTAAAAGGAGGCTTAGAATGTGATATTTTGTATTAGTAGTGAAAAAAGACATTGAACATATCACTTTTCAAATATATTCTCACTGTAAAGTACTATAATAGAAAAGCTTAAATAAATGTGATGTTCAAGGGAAATAAAAAACTTATAAGAATGCATTTGACATACTGATAGAAGCAGAGAAAGACAAGAAACTGAATGGCCAAAAAGTAAAAGAAAAAAAAAAGAATAAAAATTTCAGAAGCAGATCAACAATTGTAAAACCAAAACAACAACAACAACAACTAAAATAAAACAATTCCGTAAGTAAAGAACTAACCAAATGGCTTATTTTAGCCCAAATTGATAGTAACTTGTGAGAGTTCCCAGAACCAACTGATCTGTATTTCATGGGACGTGTAAAAAGCACTGCTTTCCTACTTTGCTGATGGTTTTATTGTCTCTGGAATTTAACATCTTACATAAATATATATTTAGTCTCATAGATGTCCATTCATAGATTTAGTCTATTTATGTACTCATCATCTCAACTTATATCACTATTTCATCTATGATCATTATTTATTGAACAGAGAGATCATTGAGATCTTACTTGATTTAGAAAGTCAGTGCTTATCCCATAACACAGAGTGGCTTGTTAGGAAAGAGAAGACTTGCACATAATGATCTTTTGATTTGGCTTCAAGGTCTTTGAATATGCCATATAGTCTTTCTTGGTGTCTAATTGGATTCATAAATTGTGGTGATTTATTTTGATATTCAACACAATTGAGCTGAAAGATGCATAGGAGTCCTCCACAATTCATTTTGATATTGTTTAATTTCAACCACAACAATACCATTAATTCAGTGATCAAATGAAGAGTTTAACCCATTGATAGATACAATATTGGAGTAGACTATTTGGAGGTGGTGTGGTTGTGGAAAGACTGGCTAAGATGGAAGAAATAGGTTAATTAAACTACATTGCTGAAGATCACACCTTGTTCTGGCCCATTCTTTCTCCCTCTTTCAAGGTATTATGTCTATGAATTGAGCAGCTATTTATCTCACCCTTCTATTGTGATGTTCTGACTCACTGAAGGTCAAAAACAATGTAGTAAGCCAATCATGGCTTGAAACATCTGAATCTATGAGCCAAAATAATCCTCCTTTAAAATGTTCCTCTCAGTCAGTCTGATCAACATACAATCACCAATTGCTCTCAAACTAATGGGCTAAAGGCCTGGCCCAGAGAAGGTAGTGGTGGAGGCATGGAGTAGGACTCTGCTTATGGCTTTGAAGTCTGAGGGTCTCAGGGCTTTCTAGCTCTCTAACTGTACTGAAATGCTGATTATAAGTTCTAAAATGTCCTAGACACTTTCTTGCTCTTTTTGAGGATGAAAGACTGGTGGTTTAGATGATTAACACTTGCAGCCTAACAGCAAGAGGATTAAGCAATGTGGTCTTTGTTCTATCTCAACAGGAACTGCTGGGCTCTAACTTTCAGCCTGCTAGTCAGAAGTCACAGAGAGAAAAATGGGACACTTAGAGAAGTAGTTAATGATTTTATTACTAAGTTGTAAAACATTTCCTATGAAAGCTATCCAAGGGGTAAAGTGGAAAGATCCTAAGCGGGGAAAGGGAAATATTCGAGATGGGGAAAGGTAAAAAGTGAGAGAGAGAGAGAGAGAGAGAGAGAGAGAGAGAGAGAGTGATCACTTTCTCTTTTGTCTTCAGTACTTATACATCTTTCAGAATGCATGATCACATGTTACAAAGTTCATCACAAGTTCACACAAAAATCAAACCATAAATTGAAATAAAAATTTATAACAGAGAATGTTTGCATGCATATACATTAGGAGTAATTATCTAGCTAAACATCTATCACTTGTCTTCTCTAGAGGTTCATAGAAAGTTTAAAACCATAACTAAGTTATTAGTGAAGTTTTGTAAAGAAAGTTAATATTTTGTCTTCTGTCCTAGCACCTATAATAAATCATTAGTTCCCTTTTTATGACCCTTGGATAATTATTTTATAACCTCTTGGAATGTGCTCTGAGTAGATGAAAGTCTGGTTATTTTCTAAGAGCAATTAACTGGTGACACTTGGGAGACTGGCAGAATTCTCATTGCAGTTTTGACTATCAGAAAAGGACGTAATAGCAGTGCCATTATAAAAGAGCTTAATAATAACAGATATAATTTTAGGAATTCTTATAGGATCATCATTAAAACTTAAGTCATCTATTTGTCTACATAGCATTACTATAAGATAGTACATCTTCATGGATCTGCAGAGATCTGCTCAAAAGGGGTGTGCTATTACTTATTGATTATTATATATGTTTAATAATAACAGGAAAAGAATATTAATAGCAGGAATCTTTCCTAAAATTAGTCCTTCACAGCCTTGCTATATAAGGGCTCACCTGTCACCGATTATATAATAATCCAAAGCAGGCCATTTCAGGATGATCACCTGCTAGTATATTCACTTGTCCTGTTATAGTTCCTGACACTAATGGACATTAAAAGTGTGTGGACTCTTTTATGTGTGGAGTCATTTGAATAACACAAATATATACTTGCTGGACAAAAATAAAAATTGTAATTATAAAACATATAAAACTCCTCCCCATAAAACCTCAAAACTCATTTTCAACTTGGAAAGAAATAAGAAGTTCGTAATCTAAGCACATAAAGAAATGTATTTAATATTTACTAATGTGGGGGTAACTTAGAGCTTAAGAGGACCAGGATTGCAACAGTGTGGCAATTTAAATCTGTCTGTATCTAGGACTAGGTGATTTAACATTCACTTCTAGTCTCCTCATATACCAAGAATACACAGGATGCATAGATATACAGGTAGGCTGAACATTCATACACATAAAAAATTAAATAAAAATATTATTAACATTTAAGTTTTGGAACAATTTTCCTTAAATATTTTCCCTTTTAAACTGAAAAATTTTGTTAACAAATTAAAAAAAGTTTTACCGAACATGAGTTAGCTTTTATAAACTGATACTGGATAAAATGATATGAGATAAACTTAAATGCACTCGAATTTCCTCAGAGATAATCTAATTTCTAAAACTTCAGGGATAATGCTTGACAAAGTCTTCTGAATTCATTACTCCAAAAATAACCTTTAAAATGAGAACAATTTGAATTTTCTCATCCTTAAAGTGAAGCCTGTTGCTTACACTCATTTTGGCAACAGTAATTTAGCTGAGTTCTTATTCACTGAGATTTACTCTGTGGGTTATGAGCCCTCCTGTGTGCTTAATGAATGGTTGCTGTCAGACTGATTGACATATCTATTTGATCTCCTAAGCACCATGGTAGTGAGCTGAAACAGGCACACAGACGCTAGGAAAGATAATGGAAACTTAGGAAGTGTGATATGGCAAGAGAAGCTGGGAGAATTTCTCAACAATTTCAGAAACTGAGTCCAACTTGCCATTTGTACTCATGAATTGGTAGAATTAACACAGTAAAAATGGCCATCCTACCAAAGGCAATCTACAGATTCAATGCAATTCCCATAACAATTCCAACACAATTCTTCAAAGACATGGGAAGAGCAATTCTCAATTTCATGTGGAAAAAAAATACAGAAGAGCAAAAACAATTCTTAACAATAAAAGCACTTCTGGGGGAATCACCATTCCTGACGTTAAGCTATACTACAGAGCAATAGTGATAAATTCTGCATGGTATTGGTATACAGATAGACAGATTGACCAGTTAAGTAGAATTGAAGACCCAGAAAGACAATCACAAAGTTGTAGACACTTGATCTTTGACAAAAAAGCCAAAAATATACAATGGAAAAAAGAAAGCATCTTCAATAAATGTTACTGGTCTAACTGGGAGACTGTAGAAAAATGAAAATAGATCCATTTGTCACCTTGCCCAAAGTTCAAGTTCAAGTGGATCAATGACCTTAAAATAAAACCAGACAGATTGCATCCAATAGAAGAGAAAGTGGGAAAGAGCCTTGAACTCATTGGCACTGGTGAAATTTTCTAAATAGAACTCCAGTGGCTCAGTTTCTAAGATCAAGAATTGAGAAATGGGACATCATGAAACTGAAAATCTTCTGTAAGGCAAAGGACATAGTCATTAGGACAAATCTGCAACCTACAGATTGGGGAAAAAAAATTCTTCCCTAACCCCACATCCAATAGAGGGCTAATAACCAAAATACATAAAGAACTTAAGAAGCTAACCTCCAAAAAACCAAGCAACCCAATCATTTACTGGGGTATAGAACTAAACAGAGAATTCACAACAAAGAAATTTCTAAGGGCTGAGAAGCACTTAAAGAAATGTTTAAAGTCATTCATCAGGGAAATACAAATCAAAATGACCCTGAGATTCTGCCTTACACCAATCACAATGGCTAAGGCCTAAAACTCAGGTGACAGCACATGTTGGTGAGGATATTGAGAAAAAGGAACACACCTACATTTCTGGTGGGATTGCAAACAGGTAAAACCACTCTGGAAATAAATCTGCAGGTTGCTCAGAAAATTGGAAATAGATGTACCTAAAGACCCAGTTGTACCATTCTTGGACATATACCCAAATATGCCCCACCATGCTACAGGAGCATGTGTTTCACTATGTTTACATCGGCATTATTTTTGAAAGCTATAAGCTAGAAACAAATCAGATATCTCATAAAGGAAGAATGGATACTGTTGCTAGAAATAATAAAAACAACATCAAGTTCATGTGTATTCTCTCCATGGTGGTCTCGCCACCTCTTGGCTAGCCCCAGTCGGCAGTCTTCCCTTCTCTGGTTCTCCTGTCTCAGAACCTCTTGTACCTTCTCAGCAATCCACTCCCTGTGGTCAGTGTTCACAATTCCCCTTAACCCAGTAAAGCAAATCTCTAGAAGCTTATAAATCAGTCAGGTTTCTGTATCAGTAAATTCTCAATCCACAAGATACCCAAACAATAATTGCAGAGCTAATTGTTAATAATATAAATTGCTCACCTAGATAAGACAAGGTGTCCGGTAATTATCCATCCCTTATAAGATACTCATAACTACCTGTGGCTATTTAAAACCACGAGGAATCTGGATTGTCCTGCTCCTCCTCCATCTTCCTTTCATCTCCTCTGTCCCATCTCTGATACCCTTTGTTCTGCCTCCTTTTTCCCTGTCCAATCACAGGCTTCTTGTTGTATTAATATTTAAAGTGATTGGACAGGAAAACTTCTGCTACATATCACCCTTTCTGTTCAAATAAAAAGACTTTACTCTCAAATATAAATTGAGCACAACTATTACCATTTTCTAGTTTATAAGGTACAAGGTAAACCTAACAGCAGTCCACCATTTTTGTCATTAAATTAGAACATTATCATCTATCCCAACTTAAAAGACTTATAATTCTACACCTGACTTATGTTCTAGCTTTAGTTTGTTTGCCGTCTGAAAACCATCCACTCAAATCTGTTCTCTCAATGTTAAGTAGACCGGGTTGTCTATGAGACTATAAGTAGTCTTTTAACCCTATCAGAAATCCGAGAATGACCAATATCTGAAGATATAGGAAGCCTAACACAGCTTCCAGAATTGAAACAAGTTATAGAGACAATTGTCTACCTATACAGCCCCAATAAGTCAGAAAGTTGGAGAATCAGTCTTCAGCATTCTGGCCCAGAATATTCTGAGAGATCTTTAAAAAACAGGAATTATTAAGTTCTAGCTTATTCTGTCTTGGCAGAACTAAGCTGTCATAACCTGTAATTTATGTCTTCTCAAGGACAGTACAGGTCTGCAGGAGAGATAAGCAATTTCTGCCCAGTAGCCACCTAGCCACAATGTACCACCTTACCTGGAGGTATAGATGCTCAGTTGCTTCTTTGAATCCATGAATGGGAAGCGGTTAGGAGCAGATTTGTCTGAACAACAAGTGAATAAGTAACATTAAATGTCACAGTCTGTAGATTTCTGATGTTTTTGAAAACCAACCACCCATGTAATCTGGACTGTTGTCCTTTAATTACCCTCAGCTATTTCTAAATAAATATCTGAAAACATTCTAACAATAAACTCAGAACCATGAATTTGCTATTTGGTCCTTAACTCACAGACTTAATCATCTCAAATCAGTTCATATTAACGGGTATAGAAGGACTGGCTCAAAGCCTTGTATTTTTAAAGTTTTTGTATCAAAAGAATAAATTTACACCAATGAAAACCTTGATTTTACATCAAAATAAATTATGTAACAAAATAAGAAATTATGACTTCAACTTAGTAAAAATTATAAGGAATTCTTCCAAATGAGATTATGGCCATACAATCAACTCTAGCTATTTTCTCCCTGTTCCACTTATGACCATTTCTAAATTCATCAGAAACGCAACCTTACAATAACCACTGCCAGCCCCAAAGCCCAGGGAACTAGGATGACAACTCTTCAAAACGTCTTCAAGCTGAACTTCAAGGCCACACCATGGATTGTATTAGTCTCTGGTATCTGTGTTCTGACTGGATCCAGCTGAAAGTCCAAGATATCAGGAGTTCAAACAGGTCAGTCCAGCATGTCTGACAACAATCTCACCAAAGCTGTATATTCTGTAATATAAAAATCTCAAAACAAAATATTAGTATCATCAAGATAACTTTTTTGTTTGATTCCCTGTAATCTAGTTCTTCAGGGGGTCTCCCTACGTGATATCTGATCCATATTACTCTTGAAGGTGTATAGACATAAATCACCTTTTCTAAAAACTTAAAAACAAACCCTTTCTCCCAAATAAACATATCCTTTATCCAGTAACCAGAAAAACCTTTATTTTGACCTCTCTCCCAGAGGAATAATATAACCATAAAACACACAATGACAGCCATTTTGAAAATTAAAATAATCCCCCCCAAAAAAGAAGTAAACTAAAATACTGTATATGCCTATTCTTAGGCTTTTTCTATTTTTCCATGCAGTTTAATAACCCAAAATTTCAGTGGAGGTCACATTAGACAGAATTTGAATATCCTGTAAGACTTAATAGAGCACTATATCTTTATACCATGTTTAAAACAACTAATTCAAACTTTGACTAATATCTGCCTATAGGAAGCAGGTAGTTTTTACTTGTTAATCTATCTCTCTGCCTAGTGCAGCCAGCATTCCCCACAGCAGGGAACCTCAGAGCCTGCAAGAGGCTTCTTGTTCTTTTTATTGGATATTTTCCTTATTTACATTTCAAATGCTATCCACTTTCCAGGGTTCCCCCCTTCCAGAAACCTCCCTCCCCCTGCTTCTAGGAGGGTGTTCCTCCACCCACCCAACTCCCACCTCTCCACCCTTGATTCCCCTACACTGGGGCATCTATCAAGCCTTCACAGGACCAAGGACTTCTCCCATTGATGCCTGACAAGGCAATCCTCCACTCCATATGCAGCTGGAGCCATGTGTATTCCTTGGTTGGTGACTTAGTCCCTGGGAGCTCTGGGAGTCTGGTTGGTTGATATTGTTGCTCTTCCTATGGGACTGCAAACCCCTTCAGCTCCTTCAGTTCTTTCCTAACTCCTCCATTGTGGAACCGGCACTCAGGCCAATGGTTGACTGTGAGAATTCACCTCTGCCAGGACCTCTCAAGATACAGCCATATCAGACCACTTTCAGCAAATATTTCCTGGTATCCACAATAGTGTCTGGGTTTGATGACTGTATATGCGATGAATCCCCAAGTGGGACAGTATCTGAATAATCTTTCATGCAGTCTCTGCTCTACAGTTTATCTCCAAATTTACTCCCGTGAGTATTTTGTTCCCCTTCTTAGAAGAATGGAAGCACTCTCACTTTTCTTCCTTCTCCTTGAGTTTCATGTGGTCTGTGAATTGTATCTTGGGTATTCTGAGTTTTTGGGCTAATATGTACTTATCAATGAGTGCAAATCATGTGTGTTCTTTTGTAATTGGATTACCTCATTCAGGGTGATATTTTCTTGTTCGATCCATTTGCCTAAGAATTTCATGAATTCATTGTTTTTAATAGCTGTGTAGTATTTCGTTGCGTAAATATACTACATTTTCTCTATCCATTCATCTGTTGAAGGACATCTCGGTTCTTTCCACCTTCTGTGTTTTATAAATAAGGCTGCTATGAACATAGTAGAGCATGTGTCCTTATTAATGTTTTGGAGCATTTTTTTTTTGGTATATGCCCAGGAGTGGTATAGCTGGGTCCTTAGGTAGTACTATGTCTAATTTTCCAAGGAGCTGCCAAACTGATTTCCAGAGTGGCTTTATCAGCTTGCAATCCCACAAGCAATAGAGAAGTGTTCTTCTTTCTCCACATCCTCTCCAGCATCTGCAGTCCCCTGAGTTTTTGATTTTAGCCATTCTGATTAGAGTGAGGTGGAATCTCGGGGTTATTTTGATTTGCATGTCTCTGATAACTAAGGATGTTGAGCATTTCTTTAGGTGCTTCTTGGTCATTTAATACTCCTCAGTTGAAAATTCTTTGTTTAGGTCTGTACACCATTTCTTAATAGGGTTATTTGATTCTCTGGAGTCAAGGTTCCTGCTTGAGTCCACGTCACTCATCCCAGCACTACCCAGCTATTCACTTAAAAAATAAAACTCTAACTTTCAAGCTAATAACCTTAAATTTCTAGCGGATTCTTGCCCAACACATTAGTCTGCCACCTGTTTAAATATTTTTAAATAGGACACTAAGATCCTGTGCTGTAATCAGTTACTCTCTGCCTGGTGGTCTAGTCACCTCTTGGCTAGTCCCAGTTGGCAGTCTTCCCTTCTCCAGTTCTCCTGCCTCAGAGGAGCCCATATCTTCTCAGTCATCTACCCCCATGGTTGTGGTCGGTGGTCACAATTCTCCCTAACCCAGTAAAGCACAACTCTAGAAGCTTATAAATCAGTCAGATTTATATATCAATAAATTCTCAATTCACAAGATACCCAAACAATAATTTCAGAGCCAATTGATAATGATATAAACTACCAACCTAGATAAGACAAATTGTCCAGTAATTATCCATCCTTTTTAAGATAATCATAAGTACCTTTGGCTATTTAAAACCATGAGGAATCTGGATTGTCCTGTTCCCCCTCCATCTTCCTTCCTTCTCATCTGTCCCCATATCTGAAACCCTTTACTGTAACTCCCTTTTCCCTGTCTAATCACTGGCTTCTTTTATTAATATTTAAAGTGATTGGACAGGGAAAATTCTGCTACAGGATACAGAAAATGTGGTTCATTTACAGAATGAGATACTAGTCATCTATTATGTATAAGGACATTATGACTTTTGTATGGAAATGGATGGAAGTAGCAAATATCCTGAGTGAGTTAACTCAGAACCCAAAGGACGTACATGGTATGTATGCACTCACTAATTAGTGAATATTAGCCAAAAATGACAGAATACCCAGGATAATCCTTAGAATTCAAGAAGGTTAACCAGCTGAAAAGCCCAAGTGAGGATCCCTCAATCCCACTTGGGAGGGAAAAGAAAGCAATCATGGGGGACAGAGGGAAGGAACTGGATGGGAGAGGGGCTAGGGAGAGGAATAGGGGAACATGATCAGGTATTGGGGGGACAGGACTGAAGCCCTGAGCCCAGCAACCTCGGGAGTTAGGCGAGCGTTCTTGAGAATGTACCAGAGATCTGGGAGGTAAGAGACTCTCAGGACTCAAATAGAGGGACCTTAGATAAAATGCCTTACAGTGGGGAGAGGGAACTAGTATAGTCTACCTCCAGTAGAAAGACAGGACACCAAGTTTGTGGATAGGGTTGCCATTCCACAGTCAAAATCTCTGACTCAGAATTGTTCCTCTCTAAAAGACCTGCAGGACAAAAGTGGAGAAGAGACTGAGAGAAAGGTAGTCCAACGACAGGCCTAACTTGGGATCCAGGTCAAAGGGATGCTCCAAGGCCTGACACTATTACTAATGCAATGATGTGCTTAAAGACAGGATCCTAGCATGGCTGCCCTTCAAGAGGTAAAACAAGCAGCTGAAAAAGTCAGATGCAAATACTTACACTCAACCAATAGACCGAAGCCAGGGACCCCTGTGGTTTGAGATAGGGAACATCTGGAAGAAGATGATGAAGAGGGTGAACCCATAGAAAGACCAGCAGTCCTGAGATCTCTTAGACACTGAACCATCAACCAGAACCAGAAGGCATATGCCATTTATATGTGGCCTCTGGCAAATATACAGCAGAGGACTGCCTGGTCTGGCCTCAATGAGAGAAGAAGCACCTGACACTCAAGAGACTTGAAGCCCCAAGGAGTGGGCAGGTCTGGTGGGTTTGGAGTTTGGGGGGTGGGGATATCCTCTTGGAGGTGGGGGGGGTGGCTTAGGATGACGAACAGTCAGAGTGTGGACAGAGAGGGGGATAATGACTAGAGGGTAAAAATATTAAAGAATAATATTAATAAAAAGAAAAGTGTGTCATTCGATTACCAGTAAACATATATAAAGACTAGTCAATCAGAAGTACTCTAGAAATGTTTCTGATTAATAATTATATGAGATAAACTAGAGCTTGACACTGATTTTCTCCATATTATATATTATATATGAAATGAAGATTTAGTAGTATATATGTGTAATATATATATATATATATATATATATATATAACCTGTATTCATATATATATGAAGATTTAATAGTAGTTAAAAGTAAAACTAGGTCATAGAATACACTAATGTTTTATAACTACATTGTTACAGATGGAAATTTTATATTCTAGATGAATATGAGGTGACAGATAAGGCAGTTTCTCACTAGAAGATCCCACAAACCTGTCTCACAGATAAAGCGATTCTTTCATCATGACTACACATTTGCAATAATAATAGCTTTTATTTTCTGTGTTCTCATGTTTTTACACATTGTCTTGCTGCAACTCTCAGGTGTAACTATTTCCTAGTGCTAGAGAACAAAATACAAAGAGAGAACAGCTTTCATATGCAAACTGATTTATCCAGAGCCTGTAGTCCAACCATATTCTTTATCAAATGTACTTTGTTCTAAGCCACTGTCTAACTTAATTAAATACTCCAGTGTCAGACATCTCAGAGCAACCTTTGTACATCATGAGCTTCTGACCTTATTTAAACTGTTCAACCCCGATTCATATATGTTATTTCACCTGTTCATTCTCTAGAATCCACACAAAACATTCTTGTTTACATTTCTGCCCAATTGCTCTGCTTATTAAATAACTCTAGTCCATCCCCTATGCAAACCTGAATATTATACCATACTTCTTGTTTCTAGAAAAGGTGTAACAATACCATCCCTTCAAAATAGTCCTTCTATAATTTATTAGAAAATGTAGTACCAGCAATTTATCCTTTTCAACCAAGAAGTTGTCTGAACTTAATTGGAGGCATTGGTATATTGCTTATCATGCATCTGTGCATTAACATAACCATATGTCAAATAACTTCGGAGTTTATCAACAGAAATGGAGAAAAGAGTTCATGAAACAAATTCAGGAGAACCACATCACATGTAATTTTGTTTTTGAAAGACTGTAAGTTTAAAATGCTTATTAAATGCAAAAATGATTGCTATCATCCAAAAGAAATTCCAGGCATAAGGAAGTATATCCACAGTCATCAAATTCTATGTATTACTTTATTTAATCCACTTTTGTTTGGCAATTACATACTTACATTTGACAGAGCATAAATGAGAACATCTGTCATCAGAAAGCTAATGATGGTGGTAGTTAAAACGTTGTTTTATTTGCAATTAGAATGAGTTAAGCATTGCATAAATTTATATAATTAAGAAAAATAAAGGATGATCCTCTCAGTCAATAAATTGCCTGCTGCCTAATCAAAAAGCCCTGTGTTCAGAGCTCCAGTGCTCACATAAATCCTTGATATGATAGTTTTCATCTTCAATCCCAAAGATGAGATTCGGAGATGGATACAGGCAAATTTCCAGGGCTCCCTGGCAAGTCAGGTTTATCAAATCTGTGAACTCCCAGCTCCTGTTTCAAAAATGGAGTAGATGGGCCACTGAAATTTTTCAGAAGTTATAATCAATTGCCATGAGAGCCTAGCAACCTGAAATTACTGCTTCAGTCTCTAGAACTCAGAATGGAAGGAAAGAAGGAACTTCAGAAATTTTCTTCTGAGTTTGTGAAAGCCTTGCACACGGTATAACAACCACTATAAATCATATGTGCAGCTGATGTATCAGGAAACATGAGTTTATTGTTATCTATCACCTCTAACTCTCATAATATTTCTACCCCTTCTTCTGTTATGCTTCCTGAGCCATGGAAATAGGAGGTATGATATAGATATTCCATTTAAGGATGACAAAATAAATTTTAAAAAGTGAGGTAGGGGATGAAAGAGACCACTGAGAGTGACTTCTGGTTTCTACATGCATACCTCCACCTATATATGCACTCACACATATACTACACACACACAACACACACACACACACATACTATTTGACCCATGTTTAAAGAATTGTATATATATATATATATATATATATATATATATATATATAATATACAGCAAAAATTAATGATACTGTGTTTACAGTATTAAAATAAAATTTCCATATGTAGATATATTTTTCTGTATTCATGATAGTAGCATGGAAATTATAGTAAATATATTTAGATTTTATATAGAAAGAAGTGTAAAAGAAAGAGGGTAGTTTTTATTTTCAGATGTGAAGCATGATAGAACTCTTTTCTCACCATAAAAAACTGTGGAGAATTTCTGTAACTCATTTGCATGAAGACCAGTTATAATGTAATTACATGCTAAATATTACCCCTGATGTAATGAAAGAGATCAGAGGATTAGCACTTGGCCTTCCTTGTCAAGCACAGGAGTCATGGGTGGAAGGAAAGAAAGAAAGAAAGAAAGAAAGAAAGAAAGAAAGAAAGAAAGAAAGAAAGAAAGAAAGAAAGAAAGAAAGAAAACCAAACCAATTTTTCAACACCCAGTGTTTGTGTTTTATTTTTCCCACACTGATTCCACATGAATGTACATGCAATTTTGTGTGCGTGCTCTTAGCATACTTCAAGTTTCAGAGTACATTTTTCCTGTGCCTGCATTCATGTGTGTGTGTGTGCGTGTGTGTGTGTGTGTTTGTGTGTCTGTCTGTCTGTCTGTGGGTATGAGTTGACCAAACTTAGTTTCAGTTAGTTTAGTCTGTTGATCTCATATCTACAGAGATCAAATCTACAGAATCTCATGATAAAATGACAAAAATTCTCAATGAAATGCATTTGATCTTCAGCATATAGATTCACACAATTGCTTTTCATGAAAAAGCATCCCTTTAAATGTTGCAGCTGTGAAGCCTAAAGATAATCCAAAGAATTTTCACCATGACAAACATTCATAGCCGAAGCCCTACTCCTGACCTACTGGTGGGTATGGAAAATGTCCACCACTGTCTTTGAGAACAAATAACTAGCTCAATGTAAAGGCACATTTATCATGGGATTATACCTTATTTTTTTCTTCTTGTGTAATAGAATAGAATGGTTTACGTTGCAATGCCTGAGGTCATATATTTTCTAGGAAATAAATATACATAGCAAAAAGTTTTCTATTAATATAGAACTATAAAATCTGACTGATATGTCATCATCTATTACATGTGAAAACTGAAAAAAATATTTCATAAGAGTGATCCACATACTAGTTGTTTTACATAAATTAAATTATTAAAATGCTTTATGTTTTATATTAGAGATTTTTGTAGGTGACCCCATTTTAGAATGACTGTATATAATAAGATCAATATTATAAATATAAAATGTATATTTAATACTTGCTATGTGTCAAATTATAAGAATTTAAAATTTATAAGAGCCAGGACATTAGAATCAGCTTGATAACACTATTTAATATATATCATCAAAAGGAAGGATTGGAGTGAAACTCTATAGCTCCTAATATTTGTTTCTGAAGATAATCAGAAGGGTAGGTAGGAAGAGATCTGAGTTATTAAAAAATTCAATCATAGTCATTTCATAGAATTGACGATTCCTTAGAAATCACTTCATTATAGGGTAATTCATTTAATACTGGGTAACTACCACATTGAGTAAAATATGACAAGACATCCAACTTTTAGGATCTCAATAACTGTGTTTCATTCCCATCTCTACCACTCCCTGGGTGCTCTTGATAAAGGAACTTAAACTCTATGTGATCGTTTCTTTATTAGTGCAAGTGGAATAAATAATGTAATCTGACTCACATATAATTATATTACTACATGATAAACTCAACACAATCAATAGTGTGGCAAAGGTGCCATGGTCATTTTGGAAACAGGCTTATATTTAGCAGATTTCTAAAATGTGAAGTTGGAATATGGCTCAACTTTCTCCAAGATAAATGTGGCTGATGGGTTTACTTCCCCTTTATTTTGACTTATTTGCTTTAATAAGCATTTTATCATATGGTTCTTTGAGAATTTTATTTTTATTAATGTCTAGTTCATCAGTTCTGTTTCTTTGAGACAAATATAAAACTTTCTTTCATTGTGCTGTGCTGGTGTGGCTACACTGGGAATGCAAGCTTTCTAAATATTGAGGAGATTGCTCTCAACCATTTACTAAATAGTTCTTGTGTGTTCCTAATAAAGAGACTCATTTACAGGTGATAATTTTGGGGGAATTATTCTTCTTTTACATTTGTATGTTATGACATATTTTCCCTGACGTAGAGTTGCCAGTTTGATTTTCATAGTGCATCAGCTGGAGGGGTATGAAGTGCCTCTCTCAGAAGTCAACAGAACCAATAAAATATCCTTGATTTTCATTTCCCAGATGTTGTGTAAATTGGCTATTTATTGAATGTATTAGAAATAGTTTATGTTTCATAGCAGAGAGAAAAATCATGATAATGATAGCCCTCATTCTGAACATAAAAGGCATAAACTCAAGTCCATGCATTTCTTTTTATGCTCCGAGAGGTAAAGGTGACTACTGCACAGCTGTAATTTTGAATTTGCAATCACACGTAAGAGAAGTTCTGGGAAATTTTTCTTTTCTTATTCATTTCTTTAAATGTTGTTTTATTGTTTTTCTTTCTTCTCATTTTCTCTTTTTTTATGCAAGGAAATGATCTTCTACATCATCAATTTAAATACATACAATTTGCATTTATTTTCTCTACTAAATTTGTTCCTAGGGACCAAGAAACCAAAGAAACAGGAGGTCTAGCTTCAAATACCTGTATAGTTCTGTTTTATCAACATCAGACTGCCCTGGTCAATATTTTGAACTTCAAATCTCGTCTGATTCATCAAGGTTGTTACGTGTTCCAAATATACTCCCTTAATAAACTCTCTAAGTTCACATTTTAATCTTGTATTTTTCTAGAGACGATCATACATCAGATAATCTGTTTTATCTATCTTTGCCTGTCTGTCTGTCTATGGGAATGTAATATACAAGATTCAGTTCACAAAAATTAGAATTACCAGAGATAATTATCATTTAAAGAAGAAAGACTATTTCCTAAAGTGATTGCTGATAACTAACAATAGTGCAAACCTCCAACTCTTACTAGAAATTACATATAATGAATCATAAAAGAATCACTAGTCTAATCTGGCCTTGGGTTTTCAGTGAACACATCTGCTTGTGTTGATATTCACCCTCTGAGCTGGCTTTATTCATTCTGGCTCAAAATACCTCAATTAATCTAGTCATCGAGATTCTTACCCCAACTGTTAATCACTACCACCAGAAATTAATTAAATATAAATACTATCTCTATGTCATCATCATTAAACACAATAAATAACTTTCTTCAACACCAGAAATAAGCAGTCCACAAACAATTTAATGAACTTCAAAAGCCACATGAGAGATTAAATTTATTTCTGTCTAATATTTTAGTACATTCTACAACATTTGAAATGGGATATTTTTTAAAAAAAATCTAAGTTTTTAACAATTCCTAGATACATTTTTCTGCCTTTTTCCCACAAATAAAAACTAAATTTAGAAACAAGATGTCTATCAACAGGCCATGAAGGAAGGATACTTTCTTTCTTTCTTTCTTTCTTTCTTTCTTTCTTTCTTTCTTTCTTTCTTTCTTTCTTTCTTTCTTTCTTTCTTTCTTTCTTCCTTCCTTCCTTGGATTCTCCAATGCATCTACAAAAGGCCTGCCTAGCTCTGCCCTGTCTTGGCTCATTACAAAGAAATGTAAAGAAAACTTGCCACCATTTGCCCTTTTAAACCACAGGTAATCAACTCTAACAACCTCTACGAAGGTCACTTGAAATGTCTCTTTTATGACGTGATTATTTTTCTTTCTTCTTTAGTTCCGATGATTTCACACTTGAACTATCCATTTGAACATAGTCAGCTTAATCTGGTTCTTTGAATGGTGCCAGGTGGCATGACAGAGTAAGTGACCTCTCTTTGATTAAAAAATAAAAAGATTTTATTTGTATTGAGCCAGCAAGCCTTCTATTCCAGACTCACAGAGATGAATATGTGCAGAACACTTGGTTTGTCTAGAGCAATCAGAGTCAAGAGACTCTGAATTAGTCTCATGCATTCACTTTGGGAAAATAAGATAGCAAAACATGTTTATGGCTGATATTAAGTTTCATATTTGAAGAGAAAGATGTATTTACAACCAACCCTTTGTACTTTTTCGCTATATCTCTCTTTCTCCCTCTCTCTCTGTGTATGTGTGTGAGAGCAACTGCAATGTATTTAAATAATAAGAAACAAATTATCTTTTGTATAAACATTTAATTCATACAATATCATTTTTGGATTAGTATTATAGCTTGGTTCTTAATTGTTCAAAGGGTTAGAAGCACAACTGGATCTCTTTTTTCTTTCTTTCCCTCTATATGGGTATATGTGTATATATAGTGAATATGCTCATGAATTTTGTGTACATGTGCATATAGATGAGCACACATGTGTACAAGGAGGTCAGAAGTCAACTTTAATTGTCTTCCTCTGTTGCTTTCCAACTTATGACAGGATCACTCATTAAGCATGTTGCTAATTGCTAGACTGTCTGACCAGAGAGTTCTTAAGATCTTACTAATGCTGGACCCTCTATCAGGATTTAGAGTAATAAATATGTGCTAACATATTCAACAATTACACGCATGCTGGAGGTCTGCACTCCGGTTCATATGCTTTTTTTTTCTAGGCACTTTCTAGCAATGCCTTAAGCCCATCAGAAATTAACTTTTAATTTGAGATATATTCATATTCTCAGAGATATCCTAGACCCTGGGAGAAGACCCAAATAGAACTGATTGACATCCCATTAGCAATATTTGTGTGCTATTTGTAAAAAGATAAATCCTTCTCCCATGTGCTAACGTTAGCACACAATGTACTGATTCATTATGTTATTCTGAGATTATTAAAACTTGGTCCAAGTTAGGCTGAAGTATTCTGGCTATCACTATGATTTGAGCAATATGTCTTTCTTTTAAATGTTAACATACATCTCTTTTATTTTGATGTTTTAATGTTTATTCAAATATTTTGAAGTGTTCATTTTATGACCGCCAGATTAGAATCATTGTTATTTACTTATAGTTCCTTAGTGTTTATAAGAGCCCACATATTGTTTTGAATTTGATCACCTTTAAAACAATAAATCTCTGGAATAAATTTCAGATTACCAATATTGAGACTGATTAATATCAATTATCATGTTCTAGGAAATCGTTTCAACATCATTTCTCTATCTGAGAATTGAAAATGACAAAAAATGAACAAGCATAATCACATATAATATGTAGACCTGTCAAAAGTTTAGGATAATAATACCACTAATAAGACTTTAATATGAAAATTCTGGTTATAGTTGACATTGGTACATATTGCATATTTTAGAACCTTTACCTGAATTCATTGTAGTTAAACTTTCTCCAGTTTTAAATGTTTGATTCTATCAAACATTTGTTCAAAGTGCTCAAAGTGTTCAAAGAAGTGTTCAAAGAAGCATATAAGTCCTCTTTTCTTTCTCCTAAGCAATTTTGGCAGCTACTCTCCATTGGAGGCTATCCTGCACCTAAGGAAAGAAGACGGTGTTTGCAAAGAACAAAAACAGATATTGAAGTAATTAATTTGTACAGTTTAACTCCTTATGAAAAGCATAAAATACATGTTATGTCTTTTGAGTAAAAACAAACTAAAAATAACCAGATTAGGAAAAACAAAATTGCTCATCTTCCCCAAAAGTTTACAAATTTTGAAAAAATTCAATGTAGAGTACAATGCCTTGTTGGCAAAAACCATTTTCTGTTATTAAAGCGGCAATGATACTGAATTGGTCATGGTGTGTAGAAAATACTTTATGAAAGTGATTGTGATATCATCAAAAATACACAGTACCAGCACAGTGAAAATAAATCATGAAAAATATTTTTAATAAACAGTGACCATCTCAATTTTAAATATCATACTACATCATGCTACTTCTCTAACTCAAAAACCTCCTATTCCCTCAGAGATTTCATATTTGATGTGCTAAATGTTTTGACAGAGTTGAAGAGATTGCATGTTGTATATATTTAACTGAGAAGCATAATGAAGAGAATATCTTTAGAGGACATACTTTTTAAAAACTGGATATATATATATATATATATATATATATATTTTCTTTTTCCTATTTATTGAAAATAGATTCTTTTCTCACATGCTAAATTCTGATCACTCTTTCCCTTCTTTGTAATCCTCTTAGTTCCTCCCCACTTCTCCTCCCTTCTGGATCCACTCCTTTCCTGTCACTTATTAGAACAGAATAGGCTTCTAAGAGATTAAAATTAAATATAAAGAGATGAATCAAAAACACTTACATTGAAGTTTTAAAAACAAACCAATAAAAGGAAAAGAACCCAAGAGAAGGCACAAAAATCAGAGACCTACATGTTCACACACTAAGGAAGCCCACAAAAATACTAAATTTAATGCCATAATACATGTGCAGAGGACCTGATGCTGCTTCCCTGTGTATGTTGCTTCAGTGTCTGTGGGCTTATATGAGCTTTGCTCATGGTGATTTAGAAAGACTTGCTCTCCATTCCCTCTGGAGCTCACAGTCGGATCTTCCCCTTCTTCCTTGGGGTAACCTGAGATTGGAGGGGAAGGGTTTAATCGAGATATTCCATTAGAGCAGAGTTTTGCAAAGTCTCTCATTCTATGCATAATGTCTGGCTGTGTGTGAGTGTAGTTGTTTTCATTGGATGCAGGAGAAAGTGGCTCTGATTCTGGCTGAAAAAGGCACTGACCTATGAGTGTAGCAAAATAATATCAAGAGTGATTTTTATCACTATATCTTATTTGCTTTGTTTTTGCTTTTGTTTTTGTTTTGTTTCTATTTAAGACTAAATGAATTAGTTTTACCCTAGGCCTTTGGAGTATATGGTCTCTATTTAGTGGTTAGTCAACTCGAGTTAACTATGGGTTCCATCTAAGGGACTGGGCCTTAAGTCAAATCAGTTTTTGGCTGATTACTCTCACAAGATTGTTATTAGTGCCCTAACCTATCTTGCAAGCAGGAAACTGCTGTAGATCAGAGTTTGTGACTGCTGATGTTTATGTTTCTATTTTGGGAGCATTCAGGGTATCTTCATGTAGCAAAGCTGCTAACAGTTAGGAATGAAAGCTTTATGTAGGCACCAGCTCGACTTCTCCATGTTCAATGAATTGTGCAGGCATTGTCTTCAACGATTTGACCTTGATATCAGTTTGTGGAGAGCAACCCTTTGTCTATGCAGCACTATGGGATGTTTAGAGATTTTTATGGCATGTTTCTTGTAAACAACTCAAGTAAATCTAACTCAATTCTAGTATATAGGTTTATGGAAGAAAATAAGGGATAATAAAGACAATAAAGGAAAGCAGAAGCCAATATGCTGCCTGTGCCCTGGACTACTCGCTGCCTAACCCTACCTACCCTTGTGTGTTAGAGGTGAGGTTGTGCAGAATCAATGACATAGACTCCAGAAGCTGGTGAGAAATGCTGCTGCAAGCTAATTTAATACCCTCCACCTGCACCCCACTGGTACAAGAAAGCATCTCTTCCAAACAGCAGTTCTCAATTGTCTGTCATTGTCTGCATCAGTGATCCTTGGGCTCTCAGGCAGTCTTCACTTAGGTCCTCCTGCAGGATCATTTGTGGCTGCATGTTTACATAGAGGTGGCCTCCTCACTTCCTCCTATACCAATAAGAGTAGGAAGAACTTTCATGTATAATTCTGAATAGGAAAAGCAAAAAAGAACAATGTAAATAATTTAGAGACCTGTTAGAAACAGATTCACCTTAGAAGCTTACATAAGGTGAGCTGTGAGGAACTTATGACAAAGGCAAAAGAGCCCCTTCCCCCCCACTCTGTGTGTGTGTGTGTGTGTGTGTGTCTGTGTGTGTGTGTTAAATTTTTAGTTTTATTCTATTCCTCTGTCAGTATGTATTTCTAATTGTCTAGACGTTAATGGATACCACTAGACATGGGAGACATTGTAGTACAGTCTACAGAGTTTTGCCTTTCATGGTCCACTGAGAACAGAAAATAGAGTAGAAAGGTGGCATTCAGTGAAGAGAAATTATACAGAGTTTTCTTTTCTTTTTTTTTTTATACAGAGTTTTCTGTAACACAGAGTCTTATATACCTACCCAGTTCCTTCTAATGTCCTATTCAGTGTTGTTTTCTTTCTTACAAAATCAGGTAGGTTGCTGTTCCTATAGAATGTAGCTGGAAAAATCCTTTACACAATCTTTTCTCTACATTGTATGATGTATGCTTCAGGAATCTTTCTGTCTGGCGCCCACACCTTGCCATGCATACACAGACACACATGTCTTTGGTTTTTTGTTTTGTTTTGTTTTTAGCTCTGTTTGTCTGTGATAGTTTTCTGTAACCATCTCTTTACAATTTTTACACATATCTTCTCTAATTGTTTTCTATTTCATATATAATATAGTTTAAAGAGGTATTGTTTAGAGGACATAAAAATTATGCATGAAAAACTCTTAAAAAGATTGGTAATATTCAATATTTTGCAATAATAATTCTCAATTATGTCTTCAACTCTATCATACACAAATTATTATAGTCAAACAGTAAACTTATCAATATACTTCACTCTGGCTTGATACAACTCTGGGTATTTTAAATATGCACACTTCAGAAAATGTCAGAGAAATATAGAAAATTCTATTTCACCAACTATTGTCCATTAACAGTGGAGCATAAGCACAGCTGATGAGAAACTAAGCTGATACAAAATTTATATTAAGAAAAGAACAAACAAGCGCATCTGGTAATAGAAATAGTGCCTCTACTAAAGGATGGAAAGTTTAAGTTTTCTGAAAAGTTTGGTGATTATAATCAATTTATTTTAAAGTGTCCACTTTAGACCACTGTAAATACAGTGTGGAGGTGTCATATATTTAACTGCTTTTGTTTATTTAGAATATTTTTTATGCATTATTGGAATGTTTTTCATTTTATCACAGATAAATACTAAGAATCAATTATTTACTGAGGTATACTTTAAAGTTCAATTTCAATAACACAGAGATGTTAGAAGATTTGCTTTTCTAGTCCTCAGTTCTAAGTGGCTCAAAAGAATTTTCTATGTTTGATGACATAGTAAGACAATTGGATACAATGAAGGTGAGAGTTTATTAATTTTATGAACTTTGTTATTTAAAAAGTAACTTGCAAATAAAAACATCACATATCAAAATTAACGAGAATGTGAGAATTTAAAAGAAAACCATTAGGAAAAGATAACAGTACTTATTGATTCACAAGAGGATAGGTGTACAGATATAGATTAGATATGGAAGTAGCAGACATATTGAGACTCTATTTCCTATTACCAAACTGCCTTGGGCCAGAGAAGACACATATTCTGAAGAATTCTGAATTCCGTCATTGGAATTATGCTAGTATCTTAGAATGTCTTCAAGGATTTATTAGTATGAAGTATACCATACATATGTCTGTCCTTGGAAACAAATCTCTGGACAAGTCACTGCTACCAAACAGCATTCCCATTAGCATGTATAATTATAAGAGGATCAGTCTGAACTAAAAGCAAACTGAGCTCAAATAAAAGCATCCTCAGAAGACTGGCACTTACTTACAAATATTAACATCCAATTTCTGATGATTTAACCACAGGAATATTTGACTACAACATTACATTTTGACATCAAAATAGTGAAATTGAGATTAGAATAGTCATTACTGAATTTTAAGTTTGAGCAAATATTGATAATAAACTTTAATTAATTCACTATTGTCCTTTGTAATATTTTATTATATTTAAATGAATCTTCCTTGAATTAATAAAATCATTTAATATAACTATAGATAGATCTTTATTATACACTTTAGTAAAAATAAAGTTTATTATAAATCTTTGGCACATAATATGTCATTATCATTATTTTTATGGATATATTACTTAATAGTTATTTTTATTTTTATTATCTCATTAATTGAACTTATAGATACAGCTAATATTTCAGTTTTACAAATTATACTATTAAATCTCTGAAGCTTTAATGAATACTCAAAATGGCACAGTAAAGCCTGATATATTAGCAGTC
Source organism: Tokudaia tokunoshimensis (assembly GCA_036184795.1). Classification (NCBI taxonomy): domain Eukaryota; kingdom Metazoa; phylum Chordata; class Mammalia; order Rodentia; family Muridae; genus Tokudaia; species Tokudaia tokunoshimensis. Next base: position 40,301,127 of record BTHU01000023.1, read on the forward strand.
TTTTAGTCTAATGGTATATTTTGCTTTTTGGAAGGAAATGAGAAATGAAGAAAGGAAAAATGGTAAGTTTAAAGGAATAGTATTTTTTCACAGATTTTTATAGGCAAAATATTAGCCACAAACATCACGTTCACACTCTAATAAGAGGAAACTTCCAATGTATTGTCTTACATGACAAAATTGACTGTTCAAGCTTTCTTAGGTTAAAAGAAACTGAATTGAGGAGATTAAAATGCATTTCGTGACTGAGTGCAATATAACCCCAATGGAATTTTTAATTGAAAGAGGAAGGAAGATGATGCAAAGTCAGAAAATATATTATGAGAGAAGCAGAACCAAAAGAAATACAATTGTCGGAAAGGGCTCAGCTAGACAATGTAGAAAAACTATGTATAGAAACTAGGACAATAAAGAGAAAAATTTCTTCTCGGTGTAGGTTGAATATAGTTTAACTATGCTTTCATAATGGTTTATATGATTGCAAGCTTGGTTCCCAAGTTGGTGGTATTGGGAAGCATTGTGAAATCTTAAAACATAGAGGAGATAGGGAGTGGGAAGGTATGGGATGTGAAACTGTCAGAGGGTAGACTGGGAGGGAGATAAAATCTGGAGTGTAAAAAAATAAAAGGACTAAATAACTAGAGCTTAGTAAATAGCCTCTAGTTTACTGGGAGTGGGGTGCTCTCAGAAAGCATTTCCTGTCATACTTCTTGAGTTATCTTAAGAGAGCAGCTACAAAAGATATAAAGTTGTCATTACCCAGATTTCTATGTTTGAGAACATTAGTATGAAATCTGTTTGCTTCCACATGCACTGCAGCATTGTCATCAGTAATGGGTATGCATAGCTAAGAATCAGTCCTCAATGAGGCTTTACTAGGATGTATTAATTTGAAACAATATCTGTGCTAATATTTTGTTATACTAATTAGAAGCTAGTATAATCCCTTCAAGCTCTATAAAGGTGAAAAATAATCTGTCAACTCCTCTCTTGTTAAAGAGAGTCATGTAGAATATCTAATCTTCAGAACTCTATACAATGAGTCAGTGGTCTGGTTTGAGGCCTTTGGCTTTTGCTATACTATCAATATTAGATCCTCATGGGTCTCCTTTCAGATATCCTGTTGTTACCCTGGTTCTTGGAGATCTTGCAGTTTTGGTTCTGTTGGACAGGCACTCCAGCAGATCATGGATAGTGTAGATGTTGGTGTGGGTCAACTCAAGGCCCTGGATGTGAGCCTGGGTTGTGGTTGTTTTGTTCAGCCCATAGTTCTCCTTTGACCCATGCGACCAGTTCCAACTCTCTTACTTTTTCCAGGTGAGGGGCAGGGTGACAGTGATAAGTAAAGAGAGTTGTAGCTTACCAAGTGCCTAAGAATAAAAGATGATTAAGTGTTTAACCTTATACAGTGTACTTATACCACAACCTCTGAGGTTCTAAGAACATTGTAAAAAACGAGCTAGAAAAAAGTAAGAACCAAAATATATGGAAGACTGTCAAATTCTATCTTCTAGTCATGACAGAACAATTGCAAACATGAACTCACAGCAACAGTGTTTTCCACACTGAGACTGCACAAAACTGAACATGTCAGTGGTTACTCTCAGACTGCAGAATGACACACAGAGCCTACACTGTACAGTAAAATACTGGCTATTGATGTATTCTGGTGTGTAGGTGTGTTCATTGTCTTCAGGTGTGTACAGACTGATGAGCCTACCAAGCTTCCGTTGAAATAGTCAAACCCATAGTTATACACATATTCTTATATAAATGCAATGGGTTAGAAAAGAACCCACAAAGACATAAATGTGGGAAAGAGATTTATAGGGAGTAGTGACCTGAGTGGGAGGGAGATAAGAAAGGATGGGTACTGAACATAATCAGAATGCATTATATGCATATGTAAAATTATCAAAATTTAATAATTTATTTTAAAATAGCAGATTAGGATCATTCATGTAGATGATTTCCAATAAAACAGGCAATTGGGAAACAGAAGCACACGGATTTCTTTGAGTTCAAAGTCACCATAATCTTCATGACAAGTTTCAGTTCAGTTAAGGGTAGATAATGAAAGCTTATCTCAATAATATTAATACTAATACTAATACTAGTACTAATACTAATACTAATACTAATAGCAACAACAAAATAACCAAAATGGGTATTGTCTAAATATAACAACATGACAACTTGTTATAGTGGTTAAAGATAAACTCAATGTAAGGGTAAATTTTATTAGCTATTGAAATGATAGAAAGTTGATTAGATATAAAACATAATACTTTCCCAGTTATATGTTTACAGAAAAAAATACTAATTCAATTTTTTTTGATATTAACCATTGTTACCTTTTATGTGTCCATGACTAGTCTTCCTCTTCTTCATGTTAGATAATTCAGTAGTTCAATGGTTTTATGGTTCTGGAATTTTTTTTTTTTTTGGTTTTTCAAGACAGGGTTTCTCTGTGTACCACTGGCTGTATTGGAACTCACTCTGTAGACCAGGCTGGCCTCGAATTCAGAAATCCGCCTGCCTCTGCCTCCCAAGTGCATGCGCCACCACTGCCCGGCCATGGTTCTGGTTTTAAATTAAAGGAAAGAACACACAGAAGACATCAGATGATTATTCAATTTCTACTTTGGCACATGTTCTTACATTCATTGAAAGAATTTAAATACTAGAGCCAAATAATGGCTTAGAAACATTAGAGTTTACTCCAAAACATTCTTTACATTCTATTGACTTGAAACTTTATTCTTTATTTGATATTTCCCAAATTGGAACATGATTATAGTCAATAAATTTTCAAATCAATGAGAATATATCAATATGTGATATCAAACTGCAACATAGATAGAGCACATTAGAATTTTCATAGCCTGTACACCTGCTAAAAATAGCATGTCAGTACAGAGTTTTATTGAAAACAACTTAGAACATATAGCTTTAGCTTGACTCATTTAAATTTAAAAATTAAACTAGCAGTGAAACATAAAATCACATCCCTGCCAAATACACTGAATCTAATAGAAAAGAAAGTTGGGAAAAGCCTCAAACACATGGGCACAGAAGAAAAGTCCCTGAATAGAACACCAATAGCTTATGCTCTAAGATCAAGAATCAACAAATGGGACCTCATAAAATTGAAAAGCTTCTGTAAAGGTAAATGACACTGTCAATAGGACAAAACAGCAACCAACAGATTGGGGAAAGATCTTTACCTATCCCACATCCCATAGAGGACTAATATCCAATCTATACTAAGAACTCTAGAATTTAGACTCCAGATAATCAAATAACCCTATTGAAAAATGGGGTACAGAGCTAAACAAAGAATTTTCAACTGAGGAATATCAAATGGCCAAGAAGCACTGAAAGAAAAAATTGTTCAACATCCTTAGTTTTCAGGGAAATGTAAATCAAAACAACACTGAGATTCCACCTCACACCTGTCAGAATGACTAAGATCAAAAACTCAGATGACACCTGATGCATAAGAGGTCATGAAGAAAGACCGACACTCTTTTATTGCTGTTGTGATTGCAAGCTGGTACAATCACTCTGGAAATTACTCTGGTAGTTCCTCAGAAAATTGGACCTGAGGACCCAGCTATACCACTTCTGGGCATATACCCAGAAGGTGTTCCAAAATCTAACGAGGAAACGCGTACCACTATGTTCAGAGCAGCCATAATTATCATAGTCGGAAACTGGAAACAACCCAGATGTTCCTCAACAGAGGAGTGAATGCAGAAAATGTGGTATATTTACACAACGGAATAGTATTCAGCTATTAAAAGCAATGACTTCATGAAATTCACAGGCAAATGGAACTTGAAAATAATCATCCTGAGTGAGATAACTCAGTCACAAAAACAAAACAAAACAAACAAACAAAAAAAAAACCAGACAAATATGGAATGCAGGATAAACACTCACTGATAAGTGACTATCAGCCCAAAAGTTTGGAATAACCAAGATACAATTCACAGACCATATGAAGCCCAAAAAGAAGTAAGATCAAAGTGTGGATGCTTCAGTGCTTCTTAGAAGGGTGAACAAAATACTCACACGAGGAAATATGGAGACAAAGTGTGGAGCAGAGATTGTAGGAAAGTCCATCCAGAAACTTTTCAACCTGGAGATCCATCCCATATGCAGTCTTCAAACCCTGACACTATTGTGAATTCTGGGAAGTGCTTGCTGATAGAAGCCTGGTATAGCTGTTTACTTAGAGGCTCGTCCAGAGCCTGACAAAGACAGAGGGAGATGCTCATAGCCAGCCATTGAACTGAGCATGGGGTCCCTGATGGAGTAGTTGGAGAAGGGACTGAAGGAGCTGCAGAGTTTTGCAGCCCAATGTATGGAGCAACAGTGTCAACTAGCCAGACCCCACCCCCCAGAGCTCCCAGGACTGGACCACCAACCAAAGAGTACACATGGAAAGACCCATAGCTCAGGCCTCATATGTGGCCTTGTTGGATATCAGTGGGAGGATTGGCCCTTAGGCCCGAGGGTATTCAGTGTCCCAGTGTAGAGGAATGCCAGGGCAGGAAGGCAGGAGTGGTTGGGTTGGTGGGGGCACACCCTCATAGAAGTAGGAGAAGGAGAGATGGGATAGGGCGTTTCCAAAGGGGAGACCTGGAAAGGGGAAAACACTTGAAATGTAAATAAAGAAAATATCCAATAAAAAAATCACATCCTTGTAAATTTGCCAATTTTTCAGCTCTTTCTGAAAATTACTGTTGAGTATATCTGGGAAGGTTGTTAAATCCACATTATAGATAATTAAAGGGGAGAATAACAAAATAAGTAAAACAGCCTTTTCCTTATATCAAATTTAGGCAGGTGTCAATCTTCAATTAATTACATTAAACACGTAACTGTATTTAACTTCCTTATATATATATATATATATATATGTATATATGTGTGTATGTGTGTATATATATGTATATATACATATATATATATAGAGAGAGAGAGAATGAAGCATACCTGCATATATGTTTGTTAAATAGTGTGCATTTGCCAACACATCATTAACGCAGAAATTTCAATATAGAGGCTCATTACTAAAATTCACAATCGCCAAAACATTAATCAAAATTCTCTCAACATTTTCAGTCCTTTTTATTTTATTTTATTTTGGATTTAAACATATTTTGTCTGACAGCTTGGATCAATGTAGCCTGCAACATACTGTGTTTGAAATTATAAAGCTAAGATAACTGATATCCAAAATCAATAATTTTGCATGGTATTTGCTATTATTATGCATAGGTAGTAAAATTTACCATGTTGGGAGCCACATAATTGTTCTTACAATGAGAATCCGACCAGAATAATTGCTATATTCCAACTATAATTGAGAAGGGGGAGCTCCACAATGCTCATGCAACTGTGCAAACTTTTATAAGTTAGCAGGAAAAACTGAATACTAAGATATATAATACCAGTAATCTATAACAGTATCTCTAAGTAGTATCTTAAAATATGCTCCCATGAAAACAATTCAACAGGTGCATGTAGTAGCCACCAAGGATTCTTATTATAGACACCTTTGAAAAGTTGGGAGAATCAAAACTAAGCAACAACAAATGGTTGGTACATACCATTGAAGTAAAGACTTCAATAAACACTGAGAATGAAAAGAGAGTCAATAAAAGACCATAAGAGTTATCCTAAACTGAGACACACAGGTTTAACAGAAAGTATGAAATGGTTTTTCGTCACATGATGCCCCTGGGATGGAGCATAGATATGTTTGAAGTAATTTCATTCAGCATAGATTATTACAATGGAAGGAGATACACTATTAATAGACATCAGCAACCAACCTTAACAACTGTAGAAAATATATGTTTTGTTTCTGAGCTGGCTGTCATAAGTGGACCTCATAAAGCCCACCTGGTATATAACTTATTTGAAATAACTCACAGATTTGTTAAAAAAATGGCATAAGTCAATATATCTGCTAGCTCCATAGACAAAGAAACTGACTTTAGCATATAAAAGATTATTATGCTAAAGATCTAGGGTTTGGGCTCAATTAAAGATTTTGTTTCTATCTAATGATGGGAAGATATGGTACTACACTTGCTCAGTTTTGATGAACTTAAGTCAAGTTTGGAAATCACAGATTATTTCAAATTTGTAGCTAGAGTGTATATTGAATATTTGGAAAGCAATTAAAATTCATCAATATGAAAAATTTATTTTTAAAGAAAACTATAAATCAGTAGAAATATTGCAAATATGAGATTATGAGAAACTCCAACTTAAGCTAGAGCTTACTAGTAATAATGGGCATTAAGGGGTTTATTAGCTAATATATTTTTAATTTAGTAAATCGTTAACTTGCATTAAATGAAAGATTTTAAAAGACACAAGAAAAAAATTGAGTTTGAAGGTGAATTCTATGTAATAAGAGTAAAAAATAAATGAAATCCAAGAAAATCAACCCAAAAGTTTAGGATAGAATGAATGATGGATATGTTATCATAAAATGTGACAGCATAATCCATTCAGTTAAAAAGTAAAATAAAGATTAGAGATCATATTAATAAATGTTGAAAGCCACTTAAAGTAAATCACTCTTATTCAAAACAGTACCATGTAAAATAAGATTAAAAGAAGATTCTAACCAACAAACAAAACAATAAAGAGGGGTGAAACATTCTAAGAGCCAGAATACCTAGACGGTGTTTAGGTATCTAATGTGTAGCTGCTAGGGAATGTCGTCTAGACACGACATGACGAGGGCACCCATGAGATCTCAGTATACTTGCCTGAATAAGACCAGAATCATGACAATACCACCCAACATGCAAAAGTATGTGGGGGAAATTTCACAAAGCTCCATCCCTAGATAAAGAGCTATAACTAGTAAATGAATGTTGAGGTGGGAGGATTAGTTTTCTTCAGGGATGACCACCTTGAAGGTTTCCAATATCAGATGGTCAACCCTAAGCATACCTATATATAACAAAATGGACTTAGTGTAGTGTGTGTGTGTGTGGGGGGGTTATGTATGTATGTGTTTATGAAACAATAATACAAAATAACTGTAGAAGAAGTGGTCATGAGGTCATAAATTCAAAGGGAAGTAGGGAGATGCATCAGAAAAGGTGAATGGTGGAGAGGAGGAAACAAAATTAATACAGTGTACTCATATTGAATTTTTATCTTCTAATTTAAAATTTAAAGTCTGTGTTTAAAATGATAGTAAATGGACCACTTGCTATTATAAAACAAAGTTATATAATAACACCTGTTTTATAGAACAGCTGATAGCTTCGTAGTGTAACTCTAGATAATACACCTAATTTGCATAAAATAAAAATATCAGAAATTGATATTTTTCATCTTGGAAACTGCAAATATATAACTAAGCTGCAGGAAGCAGCACTTGCAACTTAAGGGATCTCAATTTTTCATTGATTTCTGTGATTGTTGGCTTATAGATACGTCATTTCATCTTTTGCCTTATCTCAAATAATCTTCTCACTGATATATTTGTGACAACATTTCCCTTCTATAAAATTATTAGTCACCAGATCAGGCCACATCATGGTCCACTAGAGTGCATCTGTAGAAAACACATTTCTAAACAGCACAACAGTCATAAGTTCCAAGATTTATGATTTCAACGTATTTTAGAGGCAATTCACCCCAAGACAATTAATTAAAAGTTAAAATATACAAAAACTGTGTTTCACCGATGCAATCCTGGAATTATCTACAATAAAACTAAAAATTATTTTTAAGATATATATCTAGGAGGACCCAGTTATGCAACTCCTGGGCATATACACAAAAGATGCTCTAAAATATAACAAGGTCACATGCTCCATTATGTTTATTGTTGCCATATTTATAATAGCCAGAAGCTGGAAAGAACTCAGATGTCCTTCAACAGAGGAATGGATACAGAAAATGTGGTACATTTACACAATGGAATACTACTCAACTATTAAAAACAATGAATCCATGAAATACTTAGGGAAATGGATGGAACTAGAAAATATCATCCTGAGTGAGGTAACTCAGTCATGAAAGAACACACATGGTTCGCACTCACTGGTAAGTGGATATTAGCCTAAAAACTTGGAATACCGAAGACACAATTCACAGACCATGTGAAACTTGAGAAGAAGGAAGACCAGAGTGTGGATTCTTCAGTCCTTCTTAGAAGGGGAAACAAAATACTCACAGGAGTAAATATGGAGATAAAGTGTGGAGCAGAGACTGAAGGAAAGGCCATTCAGAGACTGCCCCACCTGGGGATCCATCCCATATACAGAGACCAAACCCAGACACTATTGCAGATGCCCAGAACTACTCGTTGACAAGAGCCTGATATAGCTGTCTTCTGAGAGGCTCTTTCAGAGCCTGGCAAATACAGAGGCAGCTGCTCGCAGGCAACCATTGAACTGAGCATGGGGTCTCCAATGGAGAAGTTAGAAAATTGACTGAAGGAGCTGAAGGGGTTTGCAACCTATAGGAAGAACAACAATATCAACGAACCGGACACTTCCCCCATAGCTCCCAGGAACTAAACCACCCACCAAAGAGTACACTTAGAGTGTCCCAAGGCTCCAGCCTCATATGTAGTAGAGGACGGCATTGTGGGATATAATGGGAGGAGAGGCCCTTGGTCCTGTGAAGGATTGAAGCTCCAGTGTAGGGGAATGCCAGGACAGGGAGGCTGGAGTGGGTGGGCAGGTGGGTGAGCACCCTCATAGAAGCAGGGGTAGGGGGTATGGGATAAGGGGGTTCCAGAGGGGAAACTGGGAAAGGGGATAACATTTGACGTGTAAATAAATAAAATATCCAATTAAAAAGAGGGTTTATATCTATATATCTCAGCACTATCTCTACACATTTTATTCAAAGCAAACCGTCTTATGTGCATTGAGAAAATGTAGTATTTCCTCACCAGTGCTACATGTAGATATTAAAATATTTGAAAACAATACATCCAAATATGGACTAATTAGCAAAAAGGGAACTTTGCAATGTGAATGACAGTGAGAGAGAAAAATCAAGTTATACTGCACACTGTACAACATAATTCTAACTTTTTGAAATAATAAAAATGTAATTCCTATATCTATAATACTATATGCTAAACTAACAAACACACAAACACAAAAGAAACTAAGTTTATTTGTAAAGTGTACCAATTTCTTGAGAGAGGATTGATGGGATAAAAAACATGGAGTTTAGCCATTCTCCAGTGAGTATATTGACAACACAAATTGGTCTTTTATTTCCTTTTTTGGTGGCAGGGTGGCAGTTCATTAGTGTGGTGTCAGATCCAGCAAAAGTAGAAAGTGAGTGTGAATTCTTAAGTAACCAATACAAATATTATGAAAAAATCTTATGAAAAAATAAAAAATAAAAAACAAAAAAAACCAAGAAAAAAGATAATGAAACAGAAAGAATGGAAAGGCAAGTATTAAAAATTGTATTAAGAATCTGGGCTGGTAACCTGGCTGTTTTTGAGAAGCTCTACAAGTAGCTGATTGAGACAGCTGCAGATATTTATAGATAACCATCGGACTGAGGTCAGAGACACCTATGAAAGAGTTAGAGGAAGGACTGAATGAGCTGAAGGGGATGGTAACCTCATAGGAAGACCAAGAGTATCTTCTACCCCATACACCTGGGAGCTCCCAGACACTAAGCCACCAACCAAAGAGCATACAGGGGCTGGTCTGAGGCTTTGGGCACATTTGTAGAAGAGGACTGTCTTGTCTGGTCTCAGATGGAGATGATGAGCCTAATCCTGTAGAGACCTGATGCCCCAGGAAAGGGTGATGCTGGTGGAGAGGCACTCTCTCAGGGGGGAAGGGTAAGAAAGATGGGGTGAAGAACTCTGGGAGTGAGAATGGAGAGGAGGCAACATTTTGGATGTAAACAAACAAAATTATTAATAATAAAAATTAATAATAGAAAAGAATCCAGGCCTTGGTTCACTATGCCTTTAGTCCCAGCAGTCAGAGGCATAGACATGTGGATCTCGTTGAGATCAAGACAAGCCTGGTCTACAGAGAGAGTTTCAGGACAGCCACATGTTTCACAGTGAAATCCTGTCTCAAAACAACAACAGCAAAAAAAATCTAGCAAGAAAAATCTCATTCACATTGTTACAAACTTATATAAGTATATATGTAAACTCATAATTGGGATACAAAGAATGGGACCACCATGATACTCTAACAAATCCATGTTTACACTGTTCCATCAGATAAAAGTAGGAAATAATATGAGCAGTGTAAATTGGAAGAAAGAATACTTTGGAAAAAATAAGAGAATACTCACTGAGAGTTCTTGGAATATATATTATCATGAGTTGTCATGAACTCACTTAATTCTTAGGTCTGCATATGAAAGAAAATAAAAATTTTAGCTGGGCATCTTGGTGCAAACCTCTCGCTTATACTTTCTGCAATTTAGGAGGGTGGAAGTATAAGGTAAGCTGAAGAACCTAGTATTTTAAAAACACGAAGAAAAAATATGAAAAAAGGAAAGAAATTAGAGTTTTATTATTTCCAAACTTTTATCTCTGTTATGCCAAGATTTATCTAGGAAGGAAATTATTGGAGCATTTAAGGCTAAAAATATTCTTTATAGTTATATACATTCATATATATATATACATATATATAATATATATATATATATATGTATATATATATAATTTCTTTATTGACATTTCAAATGTTTTCTCCTTTCCAGGACTTCCCTTCAGAACCCCCTATCCCATCCTTCCTTCTGCCTCTATGAGGGTGTTCCCCACCCACCGACCCACTCCCTTCTCTCCCTGGCGATCCCCTACATTGGGGCATCAAACACCATCAGGTTCAAGGGCCTCTTTCCAAATCATCATTAAGGTCATTAAAATAGCCATGGGAGTAGATTCAGAGACAAAGTGTGGAGAAGAGACAGAAGAAAAGGCCATTTAGAGACTGCCCTACCTGGGAATCTATCCCATAAACTGTCACCAAACACAGACACTATTGTGGATGCTAACAAGGGCTTGCTGACAGGAGCCTGATATAGCTGTCTCCTGAGAGACTCTGCCAGTGCCCGACAAATACAGAAGTTGATGCTCACAACCAACAAATGAACTGAGCACAGGGTCCCCAGTGGAGAAGCTAGAGAAAGGACCAAATAAGCTGAAGAGGTTTGCATCCCTGCAGGAAGAACACCAATAAGAACCAACCAGTACCCCAGAGCTCCCAGGGACTAAACCACCAACCAAAGAGTACACATGGAGGGACCCACGGCTCCAACTATATATGTAGCAGAGGATGGCCTTTTCAGATATCAATATGGGGATGGGCCATTGGTCCTGTGAAGGCTCAATGACTCAGTATAGGGGAATGCCAGGTCAGGAAAGTGGAAGGGGGTGGGTTGGTGAACAGGAGGAGGTGGGATGGGATAGGGAGTTTTCAGAGGGGAAACAAGGAAAGGGGATAACATTTAAATGTAAAGAAAGAAAATATTTAATTAAAACAAAGATCAACTTAACTAAATTTTATGGTTCCAGTAATGAAAATATCATAATATGATTCCTTAAAATGTTTCAAGTCTAGGAATGTAATTGTGTATATCCACAAATAACAATATTTCACAATTGAGATATAACACTTATAGTTGAAGGTCAAAAACTACATTAATAGAGCAAGAAAGAAAATATAATCATATTCAAATTGAGGAGCAAAAGTTTTACTATGCATAGGTGATTCCAATAAAGTCATTTACTATTTCAAGAATGTTTGACAATATAAAACATTGTAAAATCTATTTTTGATTATGCTTATTATGTTTGTTTAAGATCTTCAGCCCTTAGAGGCAATTGAAAAATGAGGCAAGCCATTTATAGCACTCACTTTACACAGAAGGCTGCCTTGGGAAGCAGATTCTGCAAAGTTGAAAAGCAGGTGTGAATTCTTTTGTACTAAAAATAACCTAGGCAGTTATATCAAGTGGTCAGAATCATGAGAAAAGCAGCTGGCTTCTCATGTGAAGAAGAGTCTGTTTTTTCCTCCATTTGAATTTCATTTGCTTTGACAAATTACTTATTTTCTATGAGTTCCAGTAGGAGTTCATAACTCATTCCAATTGGAGTGAAAATATTTAAAATAATTTCTTATGACAATGTCAATAATATGACATATGGAAATATTTTGTTCTGAATCCAAGATATTATTATAATAAGCATATTTTATAATAGTAGACTGAGAAAGGAATTAAATAAAAGTTTGCTTTAACTTTAGCTAATCAATAGAAATATGTTACTGGTTAGATCTATGGTTAGAAGACAAATTATACAGATCTCTCAGATATGTCATATGTTGCAAATGATTTTTACCAGGTCATAAATTCAATATCAGTGCTCTGGTCTTTAAGATGAAAAGAAAGGAGAAAATTGCCAAATCTAATTTAATTCCAAATTATATAATAATTACTTTTTTGGTGATTTAAATAGATATCTGGTTGACATTTCATACTATACATGAATATAATAAACATTTGTGATTTTAGACTCTGACTTAGGAAACACAGAAGTGATCACTCATAATTTTAAAATGAAATATCATAATTTATTGACATTGTCCTCTGGACATTTTGGCTTTGTTCAGATATATGCTGCTATCAGAATCTACCATTGCCATTCTGATTCTCTCTTCACCAGAAGAAAAGCTAAAATGAATTGAAAACAAGCAGTTTTTCATGGATGCACGAGAGAACTGAGATGGAAGGGCAAACAACTATCTCCAAATTTATAAAAATAGATTATTTTAAGAGAGAATCCAGAGGTTGAAGAGATGTTTCAGCACTTAAGAGCATGACTGATCTTCCAATGGTACTGAGTTCAATTCCCAGCAACCACATGGTGACTAACAGCCATCTGATGCCTTCTTCCAGTGTGGATGAAGACAGAGCATATATTTGTATGTATATGTATATGTATACATATATATGATTATATTATGTAAGCAGAGACAAAAATATTTTCAAAAATAAGAGGGTTATTGCGAATGATCCTAAAACATTAAAGATAGCAAAAGAATATTTTAAATGACCTTAAATTTATTAATTCAGTAAGTTACATGTGATAGACAAATTTCTTGAAATGTTACAATTGAGTTTACTCAAAAAGAAATAGATAACATGAACTTATCTGAATCTTCTTAAAAATTAAAGTAATAGTTAGAAATATACTGGAAGAATTACCAGGTCCAGGTTCCTTAGCTGAGAAACTGTTTATGGTTTTGGTGTGTGCATTCTTTCTTAAGTTCTTATTGAAAGTTAATACCCAATGTAACAGTGACAACAAGTGGTGTCTTCAAAGGTTAATTTATTGGAGTATAGCCTTCACTAATTGAATTAGGTGCTCTTACACAGGGTCTTGATAGAAAGAATTTAGCCCCTTTTGTCTTTGCTATCAGAGAAGTGAGAGCACAATACCTTTGTACTCCAGAAAATACTTTTCAAGATTCATTGTGGAAGAAATGATCAGATTCTCACTACACAACCAAATTTGCTAGTGCATTGACATTGGAATTCTCAGTCAACAGGACTGGGAAAATTAATTCCAATCCTTTATTAATTGACTATTTTCTGTTTTTCCTTTAGAGCAACATGAAAATAGTAAGACAGAAATCTGAGCTTAATAAGAAATCAGTAATTTCACATAAGAGAATACATGTGTGCATACACATAGAGATTTGCATTAAGAACCAATAAATGAAAAGAGAGTCCATGAATTTGAAACAGAGTGTAGAGTTTGAACAGGCAACAGGAGGGTTTGGAGGGAGAAAACAGAAGAGAAAAATGTTAAAATTATACTATAATCTCAGAAATTAAGTTGAAACAAAAGAACACTCCCTAACATATTTTATGAGGTCAATTTTAACCATGTTCTAAAATCAAAAACAGATATTGAAAAAAGGAAATAGACCTCATCATTCGTTAATATAAAAACAGATTTCTTAATACAATATTAGAAAATAAGTCCAGCAATGAACTTAAAACATGTACTGGGATGAATAACATTATCAATCTGTCATAATCCATAATCACCTACTAGAGGTATCTCAATGAGGCACTGCTTAGATCAAATTGACCAGTGCTCATGTTTGTGGGGGATTATTTTTGGTTTCTTTACTTGAAGTAGAAAGACATATCCACTGTTCATGGCATCATTTCCTGGGCCAGGAATTCTGAATAGAATAAGACTGCAAAAAGAAGACTGAATACAAGCATTCACTCATTGCTTGCTCCAGTTTTGATAATGGATGGGATATGACCAACTCTCTCAAGCCCCTGACACTGGAATTTCCTGGATATGATGAACAATAATCAGGAAACTTAAGCTAAAATGAAGTTTCTCCCTTAAATTGTTTTAGTCAGAGTACTTTTTATAACAATTGAAAAAGGACCTAAGGTATATACTATGGCCTGGCAGAGTGTTTTAAAAGTGCAAATATTGGTTTCATCTTTGTGTTCCAATCAATTTATTATTCCCTATTAATAGGCTAAAAGCAAACATTATATGATCTTTTTAATGGAACCAGAAAACCATTCAATTACATCTAAAACCAATCATTAAGAATACCTTGCAGTCTAGGAAGGTGGATCAGTGCTTGAATGGCTTACTGAATGGGAGCCTGAGTTAGATTTCAAGTACCCAAGTAAAAAGCCAGAAATGATAACACATACCTGTAATTCCTGTAATTCTAATGCAATGGAAAATGAGGAAATAGATATCTGGGACCCACTGACAAGAGTCAAAAATACTGGTTCTCAACCTGTGGGTCATGACTATTTGACAACTGTCTCTCTCCAAAATATTGATCCATTATGATTTACAACAGTAACAAAATTACAGTTATGAAGTAGTTATGAAAATAAATTTATGTTAGGGGGCAACAACAAAAAGAGGAACTGTATTAAAAGATTGCGGCATCAGGGAGTTTGAGAATCACTGCTCTAGAGAGCTGTTGGACTCCAAGTTCAGTGGTAATGCTTGTACACCACACACACACACACACACACACACACACACACGGAGGGGGAGAGAGAGACAGAGACAGAGAGACAGAGAGAAACAGAGAGAGACAAAGACGGAGGGAGGGTGATGGAGAGAGAGAGAGAGAGAGAGAGAGAGAGAGAGACAGAGACAGAGACAGAGAGACAGAGACAGAAACAGAGACACACAGAGATACATACACATTTTTCTTTACTTTTTTAGTTTTTTAAGACACAGACAAACCTGTACTAGATATCTGATTATCTCTGTTATGGTTACTGTTGGTGTAATTAAACACCATGTCCAAAAGCAACTTGGGGAGGAAAAGTATTTATTTGCTCACATATCCTGAGTCATAATTCACTAAGTTTAGTCAAGACAGACACTCAAAGCGGGCAGGAACCTGGAAGCAGAAACTGATGCAGAGACCATGGATGGATACTACTTGCTGACCTGTTCCATGTGATTTACTCAACTTACCTTTTATAGAATCTAAGATTACTAGTCCAGGAAAGACCACACCACAATGGGCTGGGCCATCCTGCATCAATAACTAATTAGGAAAATACTTTATAAGCTTGCCCAATAGCTCAGTCTTATGGAAGCATTTCTCAATTGGGATTTCCTTCTCTCAGATGAGTATTGTTTGTTTCAAGTTGTCATAAATTCAGCCAGCACAAAATATCAGGTTTTTCTTTTATAATTGTTAGAGTCCTTCAGAAGACCGCCACTCAATAAGGCCACAGAGACCGGAATCGCTGCTATCCGCAAGAGTTTAATGTTCCAATGTACATTGAGGTTCCCCAGCACGCAGGCAGGAGGAGACCCTGAGCTCACAAAGCATACCCTTTTTATAAACTTTTTGGAGGGGATTTCAGCAGTCGCTTGAGTTGGACAACTGTGATTGGTTACACTGAGCAACATTTAAAATTATTGGTCAACTCGAATGGGGAGGTTGTCTCTGCCATTCAGCCCTGTCTTGCCCACCTTGTGGTATTCTTGGTATTTCGGGGCATTGTTTTTTGTCACTTCTCTCTCTGTCCTAACCCTAGGCAGGGTAGTTCTGTTTAGCCCATTTCCATATCTGTCCTTACCCCAGACAGTCATGGACAGAATGGAAAGTTCCTGTCTGGCTGTGCCCCCCACCCTTGGTCGTGGCGAGCTGGCCTGCTGTTTCTGACAGGGTTCTCACAGAATCAATTCCTTCTATGCTGCATTCCTCAGCACTCCTATTGTTCAATATTTAACAGTAAGTAAATGATGTCACTAAGGAATGCTTCCTAATGAAGTTCAGCTTCAATGATAACCTCAATGTCAATTTTGAAAAAAGCCTTCTAGGGAAGGTGACTCACACTGAGGTGTGGTTCACACTGGGTGACTGGTAATTGGTGCTGTTGCTTTTTCTACATACCATATCCTTTCAAAACTTACCTTGAAGTAAAAACAAAGTGTTCTAACTTACCAAAGTAATAGGTTTGAAAAGTATATGAATTAACTCTCACATTTTTTTTTTATTAAAAGAAATGCTTCCTTTTGAATTGTATTCATTTATCCCCAGGAATGCAAAGGCCTTGAAGTACATAAATAGGTTTCCCATTACTGTCAATATTTTTTACATATATTAATAATTCAAATTGGGCTAAGAGGTGTTTCTGATGCATAGTGTTATATTTCAGTAGATGCTTCCAAATAATTTAAGCAGTTATTTAATATTTATGATAATTTTACATTGTGTTCCACCTTTATGAAATGTAATGACCCTGAATACCTTCTGTGAAACATTATTTGCCTCACAATGAGTGAATGAATGAATAGAAAATACAAGCTAAATACCTTGTTTTGTAACAGCAGATTCATCTTTTATAAGATTAAGATCATAGGGACTTTGTAGAATAGAGGAAAAAACTATTCCCATCTAGTGCAAATAAAAGTAGTAAAACCTTATATTCTCATGTTTTATAAATTATAAATCAAATTTTTATAAGTTAGTTTGAACCTTATAGGAAATGTGAGACAGTTTAAACAAATGAATTTTATTTTATTTATGTCTTTATAACTTTGAAAAGAATAACATATTTTGTAACAATTTATCATTTATGTTATAGCATCAAAAACCAATCACAGAAAATGAAAGGTTACAAGGTAAATATTTATTTTTAGAGCCTGGCCAAACTTATAGTCTCCTACAGGTAGGAGAGAGACAAGGCCAAGACTAGAAGCAGGGAGGCTTTTTATATAGGAAGTTAGCAGGCAGATACAAAAAGAATTTTGCAGTTATTTTTATGATATTTGGAAAAGATCATGTTGTGGGTTTATGGCCAGGCAGTTCTGATAACCTACCATGAAATAGTTTGTGGTCAGACAATTCACATAAAACAATATGCAAATCACAAGGTGACAGGAGAGAGGAAGAACAAGAACAAGAACAAAAAACAAGTTGAACATTACCTTGGAACATGATTCGGAAAAAACACCATTGGGAATCATAGAGATATAAATCAAATTCTATCATATGTTTAACTAGAAAAGAGAAGAATAGTATAGTTAGTTGGTCCTTAACAATCACTATATTATGAATTATTTGCAAATATGGTCACTTCTTTCCATGTCACTATTAAATTACAAGTAAATAAGTCATGATATGATTTCAATCCCATATCCTTTCCCAAATGAAGGGAAGTATAAGCAAATAGAACTATTTGTGAAAGTTGATAATATCATAAATGATTATCAAATGTTTCCTCCCAATTAATGTGTTTAGAAAATATACTCATTGTATTAATTACTTTTCTATTTGACCTTATAGAAGCGGGCGTTTATTTTGAACTTATAGATGCAGATAAATAAGAGCCTCTCACAGTCATGAGAGGGAGACATGGCAGCAGACAGAAATGTTTGTTAGAACAGCAAACTGAGAGCTAACATCTTAAATTATAGGAGCAAGAGGGAGATAGCAATTTCAAAATTGTACAAGTCTTTAAATGGTCAAAACCCACATCCAATTACACACTTTCTCCAAGAAGACAAAACCTTCTGGGAATCCCCAAACAGCACCACCAACTAGGGAACAAGTATTCAAATACTCAAGACTATGGAGAATATTTCTCATTTGTAACATCATACCTTTATTTTAAATACTGCCTCCCATTTGTAGTTCAAGATGTTCCTGGGCCATACCACTGCTTGGCCATCATGGACCCTAACCACCTAAAACTTCGAGCCCCAAATAAACCCTTCCATCTCAATGTTGTCATGCCTATGGCATTTTGTCACAGCATTGGTCAATTTTTTTATAGCAGGAAATGGATTATTGCTATGACAAAATTGGCCATGTATTTTTTTTAAAAGAATGTGGAAAACTTAGGGACGTTAGACTAGATATGCTATTGAATTTTACAAACAGAGCTTAATGGGCCAATTTATTAAGATTTTAGAAGACAGCAGTATTGACTACAGAAGGGTAGCTCGAGGCATTAGAGAGAATAACATTAGTAGCGAGTCCAGAGACCATTCTTGTGATGTTTTCACAAATATGTAGCTGTTGTCTTTCCTTGCTCCAAGAAATTCCTTAAAGCTAAATTAAGATGCAATGAATTAGTTTCCTTGCAAGAGTAGATTTCAAGACAGCCTCAGTATTGACTATGCCACATGTTTAATATGAATAACTCTTACACAGACATATAATGAAAAAGATTAAGATTAAGTGAGACAGAAAGAAATAAAAGATGTACAGTTTTAAAAGAAAAATAATATTAGCAAGGTTAAAGTCTTTAACTGCAACTATTAAGGTTGGTGTCATTAAGGAAGGGTCAAATCTTCATTGAAATAAAGGAGAAAATGTCCTCAGTGCAAACCCCACTCAATTAAGCTTCCAAATTATGAAAGAAAACCACCTAAAGTATGAACAAAAACTGAGGCAAATGTGGTTCAAAGGGTCCAAGATTCATCCCATGTGGCTAGTTGAACTTGTTCTAGCTTTATAGTCATGAAGATACATGAGTATACTGAGAGCATTAGAGTCAGGGAAATCATTGCATAAGGCCCCAAGAGACCATGAGTCCATGTGATGCCATTGTACAAGGCTATGAGCATGGAGCCTGGTTTGTGTTGGAGATGCCAGAGCACTAGATATCTGCCAAGGATATCTGCATACAGGGAATGGAACCAACTTGAATGAGAGATGTTTCAGGAAGCAAAGATTGATGGGCAGTAAACAAAGCCAGAAGGGCAGAGACATCTCAGTCATTTGGCATAAAGCATGTAGCTACAGTATTTGGACTTTGCCCTGTTGGGTTTTGGTCTGTTCAGTATGTTTTAATTGTGCTCTTATTCCTCTGTTTTGGAAGAGTAATATACATTCGGTGCCTTTGTATGATAGAAGTATGCAATTTAATTTTTGACTTTTCCGGTGATTATGGTTAGGGAAATATTTTGACTTTCAGAAGAGATCAGCTTTAGATTTTCAAATAGTGTTGAGACTGAAGGTTTGGGGATTTTTAATTTATGCTAATGCATTTTTCATTAAGATATAAACACAAAACTGTGTGAGACATGGGGTGTTATGTAGTGATTTAAATAAGATGTCCTCATAAGCCTCAGGTGTTTGAATAGTTGATCTCCAGTTGGTGCATGTTTGGGTGGGATTTGGCTGTGTGGCCTTTCTAGATGGAGTATGTTACTAGGGGTGGTCTTTGAAATTTCAAAAGTCTTGCACCATTTTGAGATTACTTTCTCTGTTTCTGTTTTGTGACTTGGGATGTCATTCTCAGTTTCTGCTCCAGCCACCTGCTAATTTTCTCCACTATAGTGGACTCTTTTCTTTTATTATTTATTTAATTTTATTCTTTTACTTATCAAGTTTACATCCTGCTAATTGCCTTCCTACCAGGCACCCCCTCCCATAATCCTTCCCCATTCCCTTCTCCTCTGAGCACATGGGGACCCCCTGGATATGCCCCCTCCCAAGCAACTTCAAGTTTATGCAAGAATAGGTGCATCCTCTCTTAATGAGGCCAGACAAGGCAGCCTAGGTAGAAGAACATATACCACATGCAGGCAACAGTATATGCCTGCTCCCATTCCAGTTGTTTGGGACCTACATGAAATCCAAGCTAAAAATCTGCTACACATATGCTGGTAGTCTTAGTTCTAGCCCATGTGTGTTCTTTGATTGGTGGTTCAGGCTCTGAGAGTCCCAAAGGTTTAGTTTAGTTGACCCCGTTGGTCTTCTTATGGAGTTCCTATCACCTTCAGGACCTGCAGTCCTTCCTCCTACTTTTCCATAAGAGTCACCAATCTCTATCTATTGTTTGGCCTTGGGTATATCTGTCTAATTCAGTTCCTGAGTAGACTTCTCAGAGGACATGTGCCTGTCTGAAAGAATAATATACTACTATTAATAATGTTATGGTCTGATGCTTGACCGTGGGATAGGTCACAAGTTGGGCCAGTTATTGGTTGGTAATTCTCTTAGGCTCTGCTCTATCACCTGAGTCTTTATTTCTTGTAAAGAGGATAAATTTTGGGTTTAAAGTTTTGGGGTGGGTTGGAGACTCTAGCTCTGTGGAGTTTCCTGCCTGGACACAGGAGGTGGGCTCTTCAGCTTCCATATCTCCAAAGTAGTGTGTCACAGCTAAGGTGAACCCCACTGATGTTTGGGTGACTCACATATCCAAGACCTTTGTCTCTTCCTGGAGATGTCACCTACCTCTTCCTCCTGTCAGTTGCAAATTTCCATTAATTTTCATGGCCATGTCTCTTGTCCTACCACATACCTGATCTTGAATCTCCATTCCTTCCCCTTGCCCCCTTCTCAATCCTCCTCTCTCACAGTTCACTCACTCCATCTGCCTCATATGTCTATTTTATTCCCCCTTCTCAGTGAGACACAAGCTTCCTCCCTTGGGCCTCCCTTCTTGTTTAGCTTCTATGGATCTCTAAAGTGTAGCATGGTACATGTATTTTATGACTAATGTCCACTTTAAGTGAGTACATACCATGCATGTCCTTTGAGAACTTGGCTATGTCATTCAGTATGATATTCTCAAGTTCCTTCCATTTATCCACAAAATTAATGATGTCTTTGTTTTTAATAGCTCAATAGGATTCCAGTGTGTAGATGTGGCCCCCTTTTTTTTACCCAATTCCTCAGTTGAGGGACATCTATGTTGTTCCCAGTTTCTGCCTATTACAAATAAAGCTGCTATGAATATTGTTGAGCAATTGACTTTGTGGTATGTTGGAGTACCTTTTGAAATTATGCCAGAGAGAGGTATAGCTGGGTCTTGAAGTAGAACTATTGCCTGTTTTCTGAGAAAAACCCAAATTAATTTCCAAGGTGGTTATACAAATTTGCATTCTCATTAGCAATGGAGGAATATTCCCCTTGCTCTACATCTTTGCCACCATTTGCTGTCTCTTGAGTTTTATATCTTAGCCATTCTGATGAATGGAAGAGGGAACCTCAGAGATGTTTTGATTTGCATTTCCCTGATGACTAAAGACTTTGAAACTTTTTTAAAAGTGCTTCTCATTCATGAGAATTCTATTTAATTTTTATCACATTTTTAATTGTGTTATTTTAATTGTCAGAATTTAACTTCTTGAGTTCTTTGTAAATTTTGGATATTAGCCCTCTGTGATATGGAGGGTTGGTGAAGATACTTTTCTAATCTGTGGTCTGCCTATTTGTCCTATTGACAGTGTCCTTTGACTTTCCAAAGCTTTGCAGTTTCATGAGGTCCCACTTATTAATTCTTGGTCTCAGAGTCAGAGCCACTGGTGATCTTTCCAGGAAATTGTCTCTGGTACCAATGTGTTCAGGGGTATTTCACACTTATTCTTCTAGATTTAGTGCATCCAGTCATATGTTAAGTTGCTTGATCCACTTGGAGTTGAGTTTTGTGCAGGATAATAAATATGGATCTATTTTCATTCTTCTACTGGTAGATATCAAATTAATATAGTACCATTTGTTGAAAATAGTTTCATTTTTCCATTATATAGTTTGACTTCTTTATCAAAAAAATCATGTTCCATAGGTATGTTGGTTTACTTTTGGGTCTTCAATTTAATTCCATTGATCAATTTGTCTGTTTCTATAATAACTATGATGTTTTTATCAATATTGCTCTGTAGTATAGCATTAAGTCAGGGATGGAGATTCCTCCTGAGTTCTTTTACTGTTCAGAATGGTTTAGATTATCCTGGGTTTTTGTTTTTCCATATGAAGTTGGCAGTTGCTCTTTCAAATTCTATAAAAAAAAAGTTGGAATTTTGATGGGGATTGCATTGAATCTGTAGATTCCATTTGGTAAGTTGGCCATTTTCACTACATTAATCCTACCTATCTACAAGCATGGGAGCTCTTCAAAGACTTGAATTTCTTTATATACAGATCTTTCAAGGGCTAAGAGTTACAAGATATATATTCATGGCTATCGCAAAGGATGTTGCTTCACTAATTTATTTCTTACCCTGTTTATCATTTGTATAAAGGAGAACCACTGATTGCTTTTTTATTTAATTTTTTTCTAAGTTTTTTTATTTACATTCCAAACTATTTCCCCTTTCCCATTTCCTCCCTCCCCGAAAGTCCCATAAGCCCCCTTCCCTCCCTCTGTTCCCCATTCAACACCCTCTCGCTTCTTTGTCCTGGCATTCCCCTACATCCAGTCTTTCCAGGACCAGGGGTCTCTCCTTCCATCTTTTTGGAAATCTATTGATATGAGACTTGTGTCTAGGGTATTCCGAGATTCTGGGTTAATATCCCCTTATCAGTGCTTGCATACCATGTGTGTTCATTTGTGATTGGGTTACCTCACTAAGGATGATATTTTCCAGTTCTGATCATTTGCCTAGGAATTTCGTGAATTCATTGTTTTTAATTACAGAGTAGTATTCCGTTGTATAAATATACCACATCTTCTGAATCCATCTTCCGTTGAGGGACTTCTGAGTTCTTACCAGCTTCTGGCTATTATAAATAAGGCTGCTATGAACATAGTGGAGCATGTGTCCTTACTGCATGCAGGGGAAGCCAGAAAGTATAAATATTCTAGATGGTAATTTAATAATATAATAATATAGAAATTATTATAGCAGTTTACATTATAGGGTATATGACCTCCCATCCATATTGCTTTAACCAGTATCAAGTATAAAATCGTCTACTGTAGACAAGCCCTCAAGTTCAATCACTCAGTATTTAGTTACCACCTAATAGCAATACCACTTCTTTACCAGCGGGCACACTTTACCTGACAGGTAAAAACAGACATAAAACTTGTCATGAATTCCATATAATGAAACAGAATGGCATTACTCAACTGTCCTACAAATATTATTTCTTTGCAGATTAACAATTATCATTAACGTTGATTTTAAGTAATATTAATAAAAAGGCCATATAAATTTCTAATTACTATATCAGAGATTTAATTAGACCAAATTGAAAAACATAACATTTAACATTCATACTTTGGATTCTGCTGAATCTCCGCTCTTTCTGTTATACTTGATAAAACTTAAATTTATATTTGCAAATATAAAAATATACAATTAAAAAAATACCAACTACTGATCATAGTTTACAGTGAACATAAAAACAGTAAGCTGTATACAGTGACATGTGGGAATATTATTTAATCATATACATATGAAATTTTATCAAAGATAGTAGAGCTATAATAAGGGTTTCAGTGAGGTTTCCTTCATGAACTTTACTACATTTTTTTAAAATTGAAAACATAAGTTCTAATGGGTATGCTCCTTTTCTCTCTAAATTAAATGAAGAAAATAAATATTTTTTTAAGGAACAGACATACTAAAGAAATATTATAGATACTCCAATAATATTGATTGTCCTTGTTGAAAACCAGTCTATTTTTATTTATTCCTGAGAACATTATTCAGATTTCCTCTCTACCCACAATTCTGAAAAACTGTCAAAAATGTAACAATTGAGATCAAGCAATCTTAGCCTTGTAGTAAAACTTATCTTTCTTCAACATATTTAAACATTTCAGTATTACAGTTAATTATGACATATATTTGTCATATTAAGATCATGTGCAATATTTTAACGGCTTTGAGGTATTCAATAATATTTTCTTAACATGTTCATTACTTGCAACTAGCCTGATCACAATCATTCTCCCCCAGTTATCAATTTTCTCCTTGACCAGAAATATTTCTGGCAATGTTTTGAACTTTTATTTCTTATCTTCTTTTTCTATACAACAGCGAGTATCACTTGCCAATGTCTTTTATTTAAATACATTTCTCATTTGTCATTCATTATTATATTGTTCCTTTTCCTGATGCATGCATTATTCCTACTCTGATATCACCTCCATTTGGTCTAAATACTCAGTGACTACCTACTTTTTTATATCAATCTGGCCACATGTCACACTACTCAAATCATTTATATGTCTTTTTGTCTTGCAAAATTTCATGTCAGTGCTTGAGCCTTGCTTGGTACACAGAATTCTTTTTCTTTTCCAAGAGATGAATTATTCTTTATTGAAAACATGCTGGCGTCATGTCAATAATATGATATTTAGCAATAAGAATAAAATCATGTGAAACTGTTTCGTTGTTTTTACAATGACACAGAATTCTATTATGCATCTAGCAGTTGAATATATCCATGTGAACAGTCATTTCACAGAACAGTGCTTAAAGGAATTATTTTTATATGAATTTAAACTTCTCTTCAGGTAGCTCAATGCAGTGTTGTGACAATAAAATATCTATTTGCCAGAGCATACATATATCAACATGATGATTTAGCTTTTCATTACATTACTGCTAGAAAATTGAATATTTTGTAGGAGACACAATCAAGTAAGTTGGCCGTACCATATTATTTTCTGTTTATTCTGTTAGATAGTGTTATTTCTTAAGTCAGTGATAAATAGCCTCAGTGTCAAGAAAACTTTAAATTATCTATGTGATTGGTTATGAGGAGAATAATTCAAACATTTTATATTGTAACTATTGTTAGAATAATCTCAGACGTATTAACAAGAATCTATCACTAAAATTAAGGACTAAATATTTTTGACTGTGTTTTGATAAGGTTTTTTTTGAAAATAAAACAACCCACTCACATGAGAAAAATGTCTTAACTTTTACAGCAGAAAGTTATCAGATTATTATTTGTGACTTTGCAATATAAAAAATTAAATAACTATGTTAAACCTCATAATATTTTTTAAATTATATTATATTACTATTATTTTATTTTACTAATTATACAAAGGCTTCAAAACTGTTGCAGGCCACCAACAACTTTAAATCAAAATGTACTTTTTATTAGAAGTATGTACTTAACACACAGTGAATATCATACTGACTATCATTACAGATATATCTCTTCATAATATCTTTTAAATCTCATATGAGATAGGTAAATGACACAAGATCTACAGAAACATTTATTTCTGAGGTCCCAAATGGCAGGATAAGTTTTATTGTTGTGATATTCCCCATGTAGAATAAACAAAGGAAAAATAATCTGCTCCAACATGTAATAAGGACACATGCTCCACTATGTTCATAGCAACTTTATTTAGAATAGACAAAAGCTGGAAAGAACCCAGATGCCCTTCAACAGAGGAATAGATACAGAAAATGTGGTACATTTACACAATGGAGTACTACTCAGGTATTAAAAGCAATGAATTCATGAAATTCTTAGGCATATGGGAGGAACTAGAAAATACCATTCTGAGTGAGGTAACCCGGTCACAAAAGAATATCCATTTTATGCACTCACTGATTAGCCCAAAACTCAGAATACCCAAGATATAATTCATAGACCACATTAAGTTCAGAAAGAAGGAAGACCAAAGTGTGGAACTTCGGTCCTTCTTAGAAGGGGGAACAAAATACCCATGGGAGGAGATACAGAGACCAAGTGTAGAGCAAAGATTGAAAGAAAGGATCCATCCCATATACAGTCACCAAACCCAGACACTATTGTGGATGCGAACAAGTGCTTGCTGACAGTAGCCTGATATAGCTGTCTCCTGAGAGGGTCTGACAGTGCCTGACAAATACAGAGGTTGCTACTCTCAGCCAACCACTGAACTGAGGAGAGGGTCCCCAATGGAGGAGCTAGAAAAAGGATCCAATGAGCTGAAGCTGTTTGTAGTTCCATAGGAGGAACAAAAATGTGAACCAACCAGTAACCCCAGAACTCCCGGGGACTAAACCACCAACCAAAGAGTCCACATGGAGGGACCCAGGGCTTCAGCTGCATATGTAGCAGAGGATGGCCTTGTTGGACATTAAAGGTTCTTGGTCCTGTGAAGGCTTGATTCCAAAATGTAGGAATGCCAGGACAGGGAAGTGGGAGTGGGTAAGTTAGTGAGCAGGGAGAGGGGAGATGGGATAGGGGTTTTTCAGAGGGGATAGTTGATAACATTTAAAATGTAAATAAAGAAAATATTGAATAAAAAAAGGAAAAAATATGATCTCCTTATATCCTTAAATAAAATAAAACTATAATCAGCTGCTACATGTTATACATACAGAATTTAGAATAACAAAATATATGTAAATGAGAAGCTAATTATGTCCTAAAGCAAGGTAAAACCTTAAGGTGGCTTTCTATTACAGAATCCTTCTTTGTCTCAGCAGTGATTTTATAAGCCTGGTTGAAACCCTATTTGAATTTGAAATAAATTTCCCTTACTTTTCTTCTAGCTCCAGAGTGTAGTTCATAAATTGAAAATATTTGCTTGTCAAAGAAATCATTTTTATTTTCAATTCTTTCTTAATTTCCATCCTGAGAGCCATTTTCCATGTGTGATGCCATGTCAGGCTTGTCATTGTGTATCCTTTGTCATCAAAGAAATACATAATTTCAAACATCAAAGAGCAAAGTCACTGGCAGAAACATTTTTACAAAGGTCAGGACTCCAAATAAATGGCATCATTTAAATAATGGTGTTAATGCATGTCAATATCTAGCAGTCTCAAATAATGTTTCCCTCTATTTTATTTCCTTAGCACTGGAAACAAATTACAAGGTGCACCACAATCAATGAAAGTCACTGTGTTCCACTTACCTGACAGATTATCAAGTCAGAGAAAAGTTTTAGACTTTTCTGTGATGTCAAGCAGATTGCCAAATGTTTTTAAATGTTCAAACAGAAAAGAGGATGGAGTAACAATGTAAAATTACCCTTTGCCTCTCACAGGAAGAAATCCTAGCATTTTAGTGAAATTTTTTTTTTTTTGCTGTCTGCTATATTCTCTTGATGAACATCATTAAAGCCGTCTATGTATTACTAAGAAAATTTCTAGTGTAAGGATTCAAATTTAGATATCCATAACTGGAATTGCTGGATCAATGTATATAGTTTAAAATTTATAGAAGTCTATCAACATTATACTGATATAAAATTGTATTAGAATCAAGATATCTGCACTTGCTTGGGCACAATGCAGATCTTTAAAAATTCATTATTCTGTCAGCATAAATTTGAATTCTGTTATTTCCCACAGTATTCATTATCTTCTCAGACAGGTATTAATCCTTTAAGGACTTCTGCTGATGTCTTCATGATTGTATGCTTCAATCAATTGTCTCTTAGGTTTTGTCACTGAAGGAATGAAATTATAGTTTAGCTGGTACTAATGAATTGTTTCTCAATGTGTTATGGTCATCTTTGCTAAACGTCTTGCAGAGATTCTCTTAAATTTTACAAATAGATTTAAACTTGGTGTTTTTAATTATTAGACAATAAGATTTTAGGCTGTCCTTCAGTCCACAACTGTGCCCGGAGATTCTATCTGGTAGAGTTTGCCTTAAGTCAAATCAAATATTTGATGGTTACTTCCACAAGCTTTATGTCACTGTTGCACTACCATATCTTGTTGGGGCAAAGGATTTAAGTAGGCACCAGATATTTATCTAGGTTTAATGTGTTTTGTAGATGGCCTCTTCTGTAATAAGGCCTTGAAGTCCATTTGTAGAAAGCAAGCTTTTGTATGAGGGTTTCTAAGGGAACCATTTTGACTATAACTCAGGTAAAGGTAAGTAATATCTGGCACTGAAAACTTCATTTTGTGACAAGAGGTATTTATTTGTGTATCTGTCTCCTACATTATTTGGTGATTTCATTTAGATCTTCATACATAAGGTGCTATAAATATTACATGTATATAATATGTACTATATATATTATATACATGTAATATATATATACATGTATATATACTATATATATTATATATATAGTATATATATATATATGTGTGGAAGGTTCTACTATATTAGGTTACATAGAGCTTGCAAATGGCCCTTTATTTTAGCTGTGGCTCACTTTTCTCTTGCTTCCTCCCACTGTTCCCTCCCCTTCATTAGCTAATTATCCAGTTACAGTGCCCCTCATCAAATTGTCAACCCATAATTATTTATTCTATTTGCCTTTTTGAGGGATATTTACCTCACTTCCCTAGTTTCTTAATATATACCGAATTTCTGTGGTTATACAGATTTTAACATGGCTATTGTTGACTTAACAGCTAATATTCACATATAAGCAAATATCCTGTTCCTCTTTCTGAGTTGGGGTTATCTCACAAAGGATGCCTATTTTACAGTTCCATCCATTTACCTGAGAATTTCATGTATTCACTGTTGAACTAACGATTAATATTCCATTGTGCAAATGTACTACATTTTCTTTTTTTTTTTAAACTTTTTTTTTATTTTCTAAGTTTTTTTTTATTTACATTCCAAATCATTTCCCCTTTCCCGTTTCCTCCCTCCCCGAAAGTCCCATAAGCCCCCTTCCCTCCCTCTTTTCTCCATTCAACCCCCTCTCTTTTCTCTGTCCTGGCATTCCCCTACATCCAGTCTTTCCAGGACCAGAGGTCTCTCCTTCCATCTTCTTAGAAATCTATTGATATGCGAATTGTGTCTAGGGTATTTCAAGATTCTGGGTTAATATCCCCTTATCAGTGACTGCATACCATGTGTGTTCTTTTGTGATTGGGTTACCTCACTAAGGATGATATTTTCAAGTTCTGACCATTTGCCTAGGAATTTCGTGAATTCATTGTTTTTAATTGCAGAGTAGTAATCCATTGTGTAGATATACCACATCTTCTGAATCCATTCCTCCGTTGAGGGACATCTGGGTTCTTTCTAGCTTCTGGCTATTATAAATAAGGCTTCTATGAACATAGTGGAGCATGTGTCCTTATTGCATGCAGGTAAAGTCTCTGGGTATATGCCCAGGAGTGGTATAGCCGGATCCTCCGGGAGTGTCATGCCCAGTTTTCTGAGGAACCGCCAGACTGCTTTCCAGAGTGGTTGTACCAGCCTGCAATTCCACCATCAGTGGAGGAGTGTTCCTCTTTCTCCACATCCTTGCCAACAACTGCTGTCTCCTGTGTTTTTGATCTTAGCCATCCTGACTGGTGTGAGATGGAATCTCAGGGTTGTTTTGATTTGCATTTCCCTAATGACTAAGGATGATGAACATCTCTTTAGGTGCTTCTCAGCCATTAGATATTCTTCAGGTGAGAACTCTTTGTGTAGCTCTGTACCCCATTTTTTAATAGGGTTACTTGCCTCTCTGGAGTTTAACTTCTTGAGTTCTTTGTATATCTTGGATATTAGCCCTCTGTCGGATGTAAGGTTGGTAAAGATCATTTCCCAGGTAGTTGGTTGCCGCTTTGTCTTTTTGACGGTGTCTTTTGCCTTGCAAAAACTTTGTAATTTAATGAGGTCCCATTTGTCTATTCTTGATCTTAGAGCATAAGCTATTGGAGTTCTGTTCAGGAAATTCTCCCCTGTGCCCATATGTTCAAGGTTCTTCCCTAGTTTCCTTTCTATTAGTTTCAGTGTGTCTGTACATTCAACTTATGAGGGATATCTAGGTTGTTTCCAATTTCAGGTTATAATGAATAGAACAATAGTGAACATTATATACTAAGCATTTTCAGTGTATTTGGTTTTATG
Source organism: Tokudaia tokunoshimensis (assembly GCA_036184795.1). Taxonomy (NCBI): domain Eukaryota; kingdom Metazoa; phylum Chordata; class Mammalia; order Rodentia; family Muridae; genus Tokudaia; species Tokudaia tokunoshimensis. The sequence goes on from BTHU01000023.1 coordinate 40,331,168, forward strand.
TTGAGGTCCTTGATCCATTTGGAGTTGAGTATTGTGCAGGGTGATGAATATGGGTCTATTTGCATTCTTCTAAATGTTGACATCCATTTAGACAAATAACATTTGTGGAAGATGAATTATTTTTCTTCTAATATGTATTTCCGGGTTCTTACTGCAAACCATGTGACTCTAGCTGTGTGAATTTATGTCTAGATTTTTTATGCCAATTATATGCGGTTTTTATGACTATAGCTCTGTAGGAACATTTGATGTTTATAGATGATGGTAATTCCAGTAGGTCTGTTATTGTTCAGGATTGTTTTAGATACCCTGTTTTTTGTTTTCATGACCTTATGAAGCTAAAATCTGTCCTTTCATGATCTGTGAAGAATTGTTGGAATTTATTGGAAATAGAATTGGATCTATAGATAGGTTTTGTAAGGTGGTCATTTTTGCAATATTTATCATACTAAACCATGAGAATGGGAGATCTTTTCATCTAATAGCTTCTTCAATTCTTTGTTCAGCATGTTACAGTTTTATCATACAAGTATTTCACTTGCTTTATTAGAGCCATTCCACAATATTTTATATTATTTTAAGCTATTGTGGAAGGTTTTGTTCCCCCAGATTTCCTTCTTGTTCTATTTGTCACTAGGATATATGTAGTGCTACTAATTATTAAAGTTTACTTTGTTTCTAGCTACTTTTCTGAAAGTGTTTTACTACTGTAGAAATTTTCCAAGGGAATATTTCAGCTCACTTATGTATATGACATATATAAGTATGTATTTGTAAATAAAGACAATTTGACTTCTTTCTTTCTAATTTGTGTCCCCTTGATCTCTTGCTGATTGTTTTAAACTAAGACTTCAAATAGTTTAATAAATAAGTATGGAGAGATTGGACAACCTTACTTTTCCCTGATTTCAGTGAAATTGCTTTGAGTTTTTCTTCATTTAAGGTAATTATGGGTATGAACTTGCTGAAAATCACCTCTATTATCCTGAGGTATACCATTTTTTTTTACCTATTCTCCCAAGAACTTTTATCATGAAAGAGTGTTGGATTTTGTCAAAGGCCTTGTCTACATCTAATGAAATAATCATGTGTTGGTTGCTGTTGCTATTGTTGTTGTTGTTGTTATTGTTTTTAGAGTATTAGTATGTCCTTGAAAAATAAATTGCAACATATCCCCTGTTTCTACGCTGTGGGATAAAATGAGTATTGGCACTAACACTTCATTGTAAGTTTATAAGCATTTTTCCCTAAAACCATCTGGCTCTGTGCTGGTTTTGTATTGTGGACTTTTAGTTTCTACTTCTATTTCACTAGAAGTTATAGGTCTTTTAAAATGGCTTTTCTAAACTTGATTTAAATTTGGTAGGTGTAATGTATCAATACTATTACCAGTTTCTTCTAGATTTTCTAATTTGGTAGAACGCAGTTTTTATAATATGCTAGTGATTCCTGAATTTCCTCAGTGTTTGTTATTATGTCTCCCTTTGCATCTCTAGTTTAGTGAATTTGGATATTCTCTCTATTCCTTACATTGAGTTTGGGTAAGGATTTGTTGATGTTGTTGATTTTCTCAAAGAATCAACTCTTCATTTCGTAGATTCTTTGTATTATTTCTTGTCTATTCACTGATTACAGTCCTGAGTTTTTATTATTTCTTGCCATCTACTTCTTTGGGTGTCAGTTTTTCCTTTTCTTCTAGAGCAGGTGTGCTGTTAGGTTATTAGCATGAGCTCTCTCCACTTTTTTTTATGTTAGCACTGAATGTGATGAACTTGCTTCTTAAAACCATTTTCATTGTGCCCCATGAATTTGAGTCTGTTGTGTATTCATTTTCTGGCAATTCTTTCATTTATTTCTTGATTTCTGTCCTGACCCAAGTTTTCATTCAGTAGTTGGTTTTTCAGTTTCCATGAGTTACAAGGTAAGTTTACTGTTGTTTCTGTTGTTGTTGATATTCAGTTTTAATTTGTAGTACTCAGATAAAATGGAAGGATGTTATATGTATTTTCTTGTAACAGTTTTTACTTGCTTTGTGTTTGTGTATGTGGTTAATATTGGAGACAGTTCCGTGAGGTGCTGAGAATATGAATTATAATTATAATTATATATATATAATTATATATACAATTATTTACTGTTTAGGTGAAATGTTCTATATATTTTTTTATATTTATTTGGTTATAATATCAGTTAGTTTCAGCATTTCCATCATTAGATTTTATCTGGATGACCTGTCTATTGTTAAGAGTGAGGTATGGAGGTTTCCCACTATAATTATATAATGAGCAAAAGTAAGCTAAGTTGTAGAACATTTTCTTTGACAAAATTGGGTGTCTTTGTGTTTGTTGCAAAAATGTTAAGAATTGCAATGTCCTCTTGATGGATGTTTCCTTTGATGAATGTATAGTTTCCATCCATATCTCTTTGGTTAGGTTTGGTTGGAAGTATACTTTATTTTCTATTAAAATTGTTACGCCTTTCTTCTTATATGCATTTGCTTAGAGAAACTTTTCTCACCTTTTCCCCTGACATGTTGTCTATCCTGGATTTGTTAATATGTCTTTTCACTGGGGGAATTGAGAACATCGATGTTGAAAGTTATCACTGACCCCTGTTTGTTGATTCCTGTTAAAATTTTCTCCTGCGTGAGTGTATGTGTGTGTGTGTGTGTGTGTGTGTGTGTGTGTGTGTGTGTTTCTTTATTCACTGTGTTTTGTTGTGTGGGGTTAACCTCTTTTTTTTGGAATATTTTTCTAGTGCATTCTCTGGACCAAGATCTGTAGACATATATTACGTAAATTTTGTTTTATCATGAAATGTCCTATTTTTCCATTTATTTTGACTGTAAATTTTGCTGAGTATTGAAGGTCGGGCTGTCATCTGTCATCTCTTTGAGTTTGTAGAATATTATTCCATTTTGGATTTTAGAATATCCAGTAATATCAGGTACAGTTTTATGGTATTTGTTCATTTTCCCTTCCAGGTTTTAAAATGGTTTCTTTGTTCTGTACAATTAGCATTTTGTTAATTATATGCCAAGAGGAATTTCTTTTTGGACCAAAGTATTGCTTTTTTTGTATGCTTCTTGTACCTTGATAAGCATCTCTCTTTTTTGGGGGGGGAGGTGGTTAGGGAAATTTTCTTCTATAATTTGTTAAAAATATTTTATCTATGATTGTCTTAAGAGATTCTTCTGTATCTTCTATGGCTATTATTTTTAGATTTGCTCTTTTTGCAGTTTCTCAGATTTCCTGGAAATTTTGTGTCATTTTTTTTTAATTTAACATCTTTTAACAAGGTATACATTTCATCTAGTGTATCTTCTATATCTAATGTTCTTTCTTCCATCTCTTATAGTTTGTTGCTGAAGCTTGTCTCTCAAGTTTCTGTTGAAGTTCCTAAATGTTTCATTTTCTGATTTCAATCAGTATGCTTCTGTCATTGATTTTATTTCCACTCCTAAATCCTGACATATTTTATTCATTTCATTCCAATATTTGTTTCACAGATTCCATTAATGAAATTAATTAATTAACTAATTAATTAATTAACTTTTTAAATAACTCTGCCATGTTCATAAAGGCTACTTGACAGTTCTTGTTCTTCAGCTATGTTGCAATGGTTGGTGTCCACTGAAGATAGGATTACTGGAATTTATTTAAGACCTGTTGTCCTGGATTTTTATTTACTATTTAAAAGAACTTTTAAGATTAAATATATTTTGACTATATTCTTTCCCTTCTCAAGTTCTTCCAGTTCTTATAGCCTCCCTACCTACCAAGTTTTGAGTTCTTAAAAAACAAAACACAATACAGAAATAAAATCCCCCAACTAAGAAAAACAATAAACCCTTATCCTGAAAGTGTGGAAACAAGCAAACAAACAAAACCCCACCAAACTATAAGCACATAAATGCACATATACAAAAAAAAATATAGAGTCCAGTTTCATGTTTTTCAAGTAGTCTTGAATATGAGGCTTTCTCTGGAATGGTTAATATATTCAGTTTCATTCGATTAGAGAAAACTCATTTCCCTCTCCCAGCAGGTATAAGTGATAGTTCAGTTGTGAACCCTTTTGTTCAGGTTTTCATTCATTCATTCATTCATTCATTCATTCACTCAAAATAAAGTATAGTAAGATAAAACAAAAACTATCACACGAAAATTGAGCAAGTAACCCTGTTAAAAAATGGGGTACAGAGCTAAACAAAGAGTTCTCACCTGAAGAATATCTAATGGCTGAGAAGGACCTAAAGAGATGCCCATCATCCTTAGTCATTAGGGAAATGCAAATCAAAACAACCCTGAGATTCCATCTCACACCAGTCAGAATGGCTAAGATCAAAAACCCAGGAGACAGCAGTTGTTGGCGAGGATGTGGAGAAAGAGGAATACTCACTCCTCCACTGCTGGTGGGAGTGCAAGCTGGTACAACCACTCTGGAAAGCAGTCTGGTGGTTCCTCAGAAAACTGGGCATGACACTCCCCGAGGATCCGGCTATACCACTCCTGGGCATATACCCAGAGACTTTACCTGCATGCAATCAGGACACATGTTCCACTATGTTCATAGCAGCCTTATTTATAATAGCCAGAAGCTAAAAGAACCCAGATGTCCCTCAACGGAGGAATGGATTCAGAAGATGTGGTATATTTATCCAATGGAATACTACTCTGCAATTAAAAACAATGAACTCACGAAATTCCTAGGCAAATGGTCAGGACTTGAAAATATCATCCTTAGTGAGGTAACCCAATCACAAAAGAACACACATGGTATGCAGTCACTGATAAGGGGATATTAACCCAGAATCTTGGAATACCCTAGACACAATTCGCATATCAATAGATTTCCAAGAAGATGGAAGGAGAGACCCATGGTCCTGGAAAGACTGAATGTAGGGGAATGCCAGGACAGAGAAGCGAGAGGGGGTTGAATGCGGAAAAGAGGGAGGGAAGGGGGCTTATGGGACTTTCGGGGAGGGCGGAAACGGGAAAGGAGAAATGATTTTGAACGTAAAAAAAAAAAAAAAAACCAAAAAAAAAAAAAAACCAACAACAACAACAAAAAAAAAAAAAAGAAAATTGAACAGGACAAACAAATAGAAGGAGCCTAAGAAAACTTGCCAGAATTAGAGACCCACATTTTCATGCACTCAGGAATCTCATAGAAACACTCAACTCGATGTCATATTAGAAGTTCACAGGACATGGTACAGATGCAAACAGGCCTTATGTGTGCCACTTCAGTCACTGTGAATTCATATGAGATTTGCTGATGCTTATTTAGAGAGTGTTGTTTTCTTGGAGTCTTCCATTTCCTCTAGCTCCTACTCTCTTTCTGCTTCCTCTTCTTTAGGGTTATGTGAGCTCTTTGTCCATTGATTATGATGGAGACATCCCATTTATAACAGAGTATCCCAAGGCCTCTTGCTCTCTATATAGTGTTTGGCTGTGAGTCTCTATATTACTTCCAATGTTTTGTAGGATGAATCTTCTCTGTGGATAACTTAACAAGGTTGCACATGAGTATAACAGAATATCATTATGAATTGTTTTATCACTATATTTTTTTCTTATTTTTAGACCAATATTATTTGGAGTTATGCTAAGTACCTCGGCCATCTACTCTCTGGTTCTTCTGCATCCATGCAATAATGGGTATTGGTTCCATATTTTAGAGTAGGTTTTAAGTCCTATTAGTTACTGGTTGAACACTCCTATAAGCTTTGTGTCATCATTGCTATAGAATACCTTATAGACAATATATCAGTTTAGATAAAAAGGTTTGTGGTTGATTTGGTGTTTATGTTTCTCTTTTGAAAGCATGCAGCATGAGTTCCTGTACCAAAGATTCTGGAATGTAGGGGTGAAGGCTCTATGTAGGCATTGACAGGACAGACATCTTCATCATTAATGGGTTATGTAGTTGTTATTTTCAGCAATGAGTACTTGCTATCAGTTTGTGTAGAGCAACCTGTAATTTGAGCAACATGCTTGGTTGTTTGGTGATTCCCATGAGTCCCTATGGCCAATATCTCAATAACATGTAACCCAGTTAAGGTAGTGGAAGCTTTAGTGATAAGAGATATCCAGTTGGGATTATGTCTCCAACATTACTGGCTATTTCATTTAGTTGCCTTTGGGTTCGAGGGAATGCTTGGTAGAGCAAGTGCTGGAGTAAAGAGATGAGGGCAGAGAAGGAAGGATAGAGAGGAAGAACTGTATAATCTGCTAGAGATTGGGTATGGAAGAAATGGTGGCCACATTGGGTGTTCAATATACAGCTGTGGGTGAATCTTGGGTATTTGATTCAGAAAAGAGAATGAAGAAGTGAAGACCTGCAGTTATCTTACCTGTTTCCCTAGCTGGAGTGGCCTGTCAATTTCTAGGGTATCTCTGCTGGTGTTGAGGCCTGAGATATTGAGATAAGTAGGAGGTAAGGGTGAAGTAGAACTGTATGATCCACTGGAGATAAGGGCAGAGAATTGGGGTAGCCTGGAATAGATTGTCTGCAACAGAGCTGGGGAATAGACAGGTTGTTTAGATTTTAAGGAAAGAAAGGAAAGATAACGATTTGCAATTATCCTAAATGTTTTCCTCTCTTGAAATTTGTATACTATTTTATTCTAGCAGTTGCTTATAACATTCCATTCTAAATTTTAAACTAACAAAATTTATTTTTAAATTATGAGTTGCAAAACACAAAAATCTATCTAACACATTGCTATGCTCTTTAGAAAATATTAACAGCTTTAAGTGTACTGTGCTGTTTCTTTTTTATTTGATCATTCTATAATGAATCTCTGTGTAATTTATCTGTATTGTATTCCTCTTGCCTCAGCATTTGGAGGACTTAGAAAACAGATATGTATCATAGTACTCAACTTATACTGTTATTTTGAACCAGTATTTAAATTTACAATATGTTATTAAAGTGAAGAAAAACCACTAATTATATTTTCTTTAAAAATAAAACTATGGTTAGATTATCCTTTTACTATCTAATTTATTCATATAATTTTCATTGTTATTTATAGAATATTGTTTCCTGATTCTCAGTGTTTAATATCATGTATTAATAGTTTTCCTCACTTTTATTCTTATACTAATTTCCTGTATTTGACTGTTTGCGTCAAAATTTTTCATTTTTACACTCAAGCTACATAGGTACTTGAGTTTTATAAAAAAACAAAAAAAAACATTTGCTTATGAAAATAACCTACATTATTTTTTTTGAGTTTTATGTACTTTTAGGAGTCCCACTAGAAGACCAAGCTATACAACCATAACATACATGAAGTGGGCCTAGGTCAGACATATGCCTGCTCCCTGATTGTCTCTTCAGTCTCTGTGAGACCTTGCAAGTCTAGATTAGATAATTCTGAGTTTCTTAAGGTTTCTTTGACCCTTCTAGCTCATACAGTCCTTCCTCCTATCCTGCAGGATTCCCTGAACTCTGTCTAATATTTGCGTGCAGATCTCTGCATCTGCTCCATGGTTGATGGATACATTTCCTCTGATGATGAATGTCTGTGGGTATGGCAATGAATTGCAGGGTATTATTAGGAATATTTTCTTTTTTTTTTCTGATCATATTTAGTTCTATACTAGGTGTTGGGGCTATCCAGCGTCTGAGTCCTAGTCATTCAGAAGTGTTGGAGGTAGGCTTCCTCTCATGACATTGGTCTCAAGCTGGACCAGTCATTGTTTGGCTACTTCTTCAAGCTCTGTACCACCCTTACCCCAGTACATCTTATAGACAGGTCAAATTTGTAATTTGAAGGAAATGTGGCTCGCTCGCTGTCCCAATCCCTCTAATGGAAGTCTCACCTGGTTCCAGAAAATGGTCTATTCATGCTCCGTATCTTCTATTACTGGTGTCTTAGACAACGTTACTCTCATAGATTCTTGGGAGTTTGCATTGCAAGCCAGATTCATGCCTATAGCAGTAAGAAATTTAACAGACCTTCTCTGAGACATCCACTTGGATAAAGCAAGGATTGTTATGCATCAGAAAAGAATCTCAGGGTAAATAAATTCAAAGTAAAGTTAAAGTTTATGAAAAAATAATAGATATAAGTACAGATGTTGAGGAAGACAGTAAGAGTAACTTAAGGAAGTGATTTATATCTCTAAGTCTGGTTGTGGGATTCTCAAGAATTTTAAATTTGTTTTTTGTCTTGGATGGCTGTTAACAGCATATTGTTTGAACTGTTTATTATAATTGCTATATATATTCATTTTAATCTATGGAATATTCATCATCAAATGAGATTATGAAGTAGTTTATAAAATGCATCTCACATGCTAACAGGATAAGATTAAAATTCAAAGGAATCTTCTTATGCATATGTTACAATGAGATTAAGAAATGTATTTCTTCTATAATCATGTCTCTGAGATTATTGGAAAATATAATGTTGTCCTTCACTATAGGTTCCAAAATTCTTCCCAAGACACTTAGATCTCGGGCTGAGGTGCTTCTTTCCCCTTATTTGTACACTTAAATTTCCCTGTCATTTTTTGTTTTTGTTTTTATATTTTTGGAGCTTACATTTTGTTTTTTATTGGGTATCCTATTTATTTACATTTCAAATGTTACATTTCTCATTTCTATCTTATCTCAAGTATAAACTTTCTCAAGAAGTATTGTGACTGACCATTTTACCTTGAAAACATAGAACATAATTTTTACTAAGATGTTTCATATGACTGAATTACTAAATTTGCCACTGAAAGAAACTAACACTATGCTAACAGTTATTAAATCTGACACTGAGAGAAAATAACTCTATTGTAATAAATACTATTTAAATACTGTTTATGAAATGACCAAATAAATCAGTAATGAATAGAATATGCAGATAATCAAAATCAAGGCTGAAATTAATAAAACAAAGACAATTTACAAATCAGGGAAACAAAGAACTGACAGTTTTAATGATTAACATAACTGGCAAACCTTGAGCCAAAACCAAAAGAGTCTATCTAAGTCCTAAAATTAAAGATGAATAGGAGATATTACACCTGACAATGAAGAAATTCAGGAAATCATAGGAACACACTTTGAAAATCTATATCGCCTTCGTTACCATGCATTTGAGTTATGAATGGATATTTCACTAATACTAAAGGTATATTGAAAAGTCAGATGGAAACTGTAGAGTAGAAGCCTCATAAATATACAAAAATGGATCTAAATTGAGTTACCATTTAGTGTGGGTAACCATACTACAATTCAACATCATATGTTACCAAGTAAAATACTCAGTACTAGGAATGAGATAAGATACATATTGCTTAATCATTGGTTAAAGAGATCTCATATAACTTCCTATTCCAAACATGACAGCCTATTGACAAGGATATCTGTTACCCTCCAACCTAGGACAATAAGATCCTATTGCTGAAGAGACCATTTCCTTCTTTCATCATACATGGAAAAATTAAGCTAGTATCTAAAGAGAAGTTTCTGTCACAATGAAGGAAAGCACAATATAATATATCTATTATAAGATGCTTTCTTTATTTACATTCCAAATGTTATTCCCTTTTCTGGTTTCCCCTCCAAAATCTCCCTATCCCATCCCCCCTCTGCCTGCTCACCAACCCACCCACGCCTGCCTCCTACCCTTGAATTCCCCTACACTGGGGCATTGAGCCATCACAAGACTAAGGGCTTCTCCTCCTGCTGATGTCAGATAAGGCAATCCTCTGCTACATATGTAGCTGGACACATGGGTCCCTCCTTGTGTACTCCTTGGTTGATGGTTTAGTCCCTAGGAGCTCTGGGCAGTCTGGTTGTTTGATATTATTGTTCTTCCTATGGGGTTGTAAACCCCTTCTTTTTCCCTGTTGTGTGTGTGTGTGTATGTGTGTGTGTGTGTGTGTGTGTGTATGCATGTTTTCATGGCTAGTCACGTGGTATTGGAAAGCAAATAGTGTTCTTCTCCCTGTGTAGAACTATTTCATCCAATCACAGTGTCACTTAGTTGCCTGTAGTTGTTTGATAGGTTCAATTTCTTCTGTATTGTAAACAAAACAGCAGTAAACAGAGATGAGCAAGTATTTGTGGAACAGGAATCTTTTGGTCCTGTGTCAAGGAGTGGTAGAGCTGGGTCAATTTTTTTCCTTTTTTTCAGTTTGAGAATTCTCCATACTGATGTGGATGCAAAAATCTGCAGTCACACCAAAAGTTATTTAGGGTTTGTTTTTCCTTAACCCCACTCCAGCATTTGTTATTGTTTTTGTTGTTGCTGCTGCTACTGCAGCTGTTATTGTCTTCATCGTTGATCTTTGCTATTCTGATTGGTATAATGTGAAACTTCACATATTTTTTTTGATTTTCATTTCCCAAATTACTTGGCACAATGAACATTTTTGACCTATTTCCTAGTCATTATTTTTGGTCTTTTGAGAACTCTCTGTTCTGGTGTATCTGGTTCCAGGTCCTTTTTTTCCCAAATTGGGTGGGGTTTTTTGTTTGTTTGTTTGTTTTTTGTTTTCTTTTTTGTTTGTTTTTTCTTTATATATTCTGGACATTGACCTTCTGACAGATGTATAACTGGCAAATATTCTCTCTCATTCTATTGGTTTCCTCTTCACCTGATTGATTGGTTTTGAGATATACATAAGCTTTTCAGTCTTATGAAGTCCCACTTGACAATTGTTGGCTTTAATTTTTGGGCAAATGAAATCTTATGCAGAACATGCTTTTTATACCTACTTTATACAGGGTGTTGCCTATAGATTCTTCTAGCAATTTCAGTGTTTCAATTTTAGAACTTTGATTAATTTGAAAGGTAGATTTTGTTCATCATGATAGATAAGGGTTTATGTTCATTCTTCTATATGTATAAACAGATATAATTTCTCCAGCACCATTTGTTGAGCATACTTTCTTTTCTCCAGCTTATGTTTTCAGTATCTTTGTTAAATACTAAATAGCTAAATTTATAAGTACCCATGTTTGGGTCGATTTCATGTAGAAATAAAAAATACCCAAGATAGCAAAAACAATTCTGAATAGAAAAAAGAAAGAATGACAAGAAGAAAGAAAGAAAGAAAGAAAGAAAGAAAGAAAGAAAGAAAGAAAGAAAGAAAAGAACCTGCTAGAACTATCATCAACTCTAATTACAAGTCATATTGCAGAGGTATAGTGTACAATCAGAATGGAACTGCCATAAAAACAGACTCATTGGTCTATGTAGTACAATTCAAGCTTTTCTATTTAAGTACTACATAAAATATATTATGAGTCTCTTGATAAAGGTAGTTAGATTACAAGAAATCTAAACATTGTTTAGTCTTTTCAAATAATATTTTTTATTATTCTTTGAAATTTTTATATATGTATACAGTATGCCTTGATCATAATTATCATTGCTCTCCACTACAACCCTACCAACTCCTCTCAACACCTTTCATTATTTATTTGTTTGCTACTGGCTATTTTATTTCTATTTTCCTTAGATGTTTTTCTCTATAGATTCTGTTTTTTATTTGATGATAAGCCTTAAACATTCAGGCAGATATTCCTATTCAAATGGGACAGACTCCATAAATGGTTTTTTTTATCTTATTGTAATAAGCTATAGTCCTGCTTTTTTGTAAAATTGCCTGAGATAGGAAAAATTACATGGACACCTTATATATACAATTGTCACTTTTTTAACCTCTTAAAAATTCCTATTAATGGCTCTTGATAGGCAGTCACAATTTACATTTTAATGAAAATCCATCCTGCCCTCTTCTGGGTCTATCCAGAACACCTAAGCACAATTTCCATATATTTATGAGAAAAATGAAAACCTCAGCACTGAAGGTTAGATGGTATGGGGTTTAATTAAGGTGATTCCTCAGAGCTAGTACAGACATAAACTGCTGGAGGTGTCCATTAGTGAAAATTCAATTATAGCTACCATTTTGAAAGAATATCATAGAGTCACCTTCTGACTTATCACTATCTAGCATCTGCCTGCTCTGCGTTAAATTGGTTATATGTTTATATTACCAATCTCACAATATAATGTATTTTAAATTAATAGGTATATTTTGGATACAAAAAAGCTAACAATTCTTTTCTACTAGCAGAATTCCATCATTATACCTCTTTTCAGTAAAATTTGACATAGTGAATTAATGTTGATTCAAACAGCAGTAGTTTGAATTTAGTGAGTGCTCAGTAACTAGTAGTCTGCAAGCTGATGACTACTAACATTGTGGTTAACCATAATCTTAAATCAAGCTCTCTCTTATCAGGATTCTTCATTGTGAAGAAGGACTTAAAAGATATTCAAAATTCCTAATGTTATTCAGTTTTGCTCATCTTACCTGGTGCTTTTAACAAATGCTTGCCTTAGGTCTTCTTCAGGATGTCTTAAAATGTGATTAAATGTCACGGTTACTTCATGGACAGAAGCAAATTTAGAGTGTAATTTTTTTTACTAAAATGTAAACTCAAGCCATGGGGTATTCTCAACTTATGTGAATGCCCTATGTCCAGGGGTGTCTGGGAGCAGCAAAAACAAAAGATCAAAAATCAAATCGTGGATCCAAGCTTCCTACCTATGTTCTGTTGGAGAACGCTTTCTCTCTCTCTTTTTTTTTATTGGATATTTTTTTGTTTACATCTCAAATGGTATCCTCTTTCCTGCCCCCCTCCAGAAAACCCCTATCCCATCCTCCCTCCCCCTGCTTCTAAGAGGGTGTTCCTCCACCCATCTCACTCCTACCTCCACCCTCAATTCAACAAGCGTTTCTTGGTATCCACAATAGTGTCTGGATTTGGTGACTGTCTTAGTCAGGGTTTCTATTCCTGCACAAACATCATGACCAAGAAGCAAGTTGGGGAAGAAAAGGTTTATTCAGCTTACAGTAAGTCAACACACGAAACCAGCCACTACAATTGACCCCTTGTCAACTTGACACACAAATCACTATTAAGCCTCAAACTTTATTTTCTTTTTTTTTCTTTTTATTATTATTATTTTTTAAGTTTTTTTTATTTACATTCCAATGATGTCCCCTTTCCCTGTTTCCTCCCTCCCCGAAAGTCCCATAAGCCCCCTTCCCTCCCTCTGTTCCCATTCAAACACCTCTCGCTTCTCTGTCCTGGTATTCCCCTACATCCAGTCTTTCCAAGACCAGGGGTCTCTCCTTCCATCTTCTTGGAAATCTATTGATATGTGAATTGTGTCTTGGATATTCTGAGATTCTGGGTTAATATCCCCTTATCAGTAACTGCATACCATGTGTGTTCTTTTGTGAACACAAAGATGATATCACTAAAGATGATATTTTCCAGTTCTGACCATTTGCCTAGGAATTTCATGAATTCATTTTTTTTAATTGCAGAGTAGTATTCCATTGGGTAAATATACCACATCTTCTGAATCCATTCCCCCGTTGAGGGACATCTGGGTTCTTTCCAGCTTCTGGCTATTACAAATAAGGCTGCTATGAACATAATGGAGCATGTGTCCTTATTGCATGCAGGTAAAGCCTCTGGGTATATGCCCAGGAGTGGTATAGCCGGATCCTCCGGGAGTGTCATGCCCAGTTTTCTGAGGAAACGCCAGACTGCTTTCCAGAGTGGTTGTACCAGCTTGCAATTCCACCAGCAGTGGAGGAGTGTTCCTCTTTCTCCACATCCTAGCCAACAACTGCTGTCTCCTGTGTTTTTGATCTTAGTCATTCTGACTGGTGTGAGATGGAATCTCAGGGTTGTTTTGATTTGCATTTCCCTAATGACTAAGGATGATGAACATCTCTTTAGGTGCTTCTCAGCCATTAGATATTCTCTGTATTTGCTCCTGTGAGTATTTTGTTCCCTTTCTCAGAAGAACCAAGGTACCCACAGTTTGGTCTTTCTTCTTCTTGAGCTTCATGTGGTCTGTAAATTGGATCTTGGGTATTTGGAATTTTGGGCTAATAGCCACTTATCAGTGAGTGTATACTATGTGTGTTCTTTTGTGATTGGGTTACCTCACTCAGGATGATATTTTCTAGTTCCATCCATTTGCCTAAGAATTTCATAAATTCTTACATCCTGCTTTCTCTCTGTTCTGCAATCTTTCTGTCTGATCTGCTTTCTCTGGAGATCACTAGACAGCTCTCTCTCTCTCTCTCTCTCTCTCTCTCTCTCTCTCTCTCTCTCTCTCTCTCTCTCTCTTCTTATATGTTATGTATGCTTGAGACAGATTTTTAAGCAATTCTTTTTTGTTATATTTAATTTTTTTCTCTGGATAGCTAATGTCCTGCAGATCTTAAGCTCAGTCTTTTAGTTTACATATCATTTTAGTCATTTACTTCAGGTTTTCTTTTGATTATCCTAAATATCTGCATCATCACATAACATTTCAAAGGAATTCAAAGATCTACCTGCCTCTGTTAAACCCAGATGATAAACTAGCTGGGTAGGACTCTGTCCTGAAATTACCATTTCTACCACACCTGGGCCTAACTCTGCTCTGCCCCAGGTCAATCCTGAACTCAGGAATTTATCTGCCTTTGTAAACCTAAACAAAAATCTAAGCTGGGTGGGATCTCCTGTAATCCATAAATCTCTTTATCTATATCATTAATATGTTCCTAACCATTTGCTTCATGCAGATGTTTTTGTTCCTTTAGATTTCTGAAGCCACTCATATAATTCATATTACATCTTTATTTTTTGCATAGTTGAGAAATAACATATTTTCAAACTCATATTTTTAGATCTCTTTTCCACAACACTAAGGACTGTCCTGAAGTTCCCAGGATTTACCATTCTGCTAAATCATTTGTCACACCTTCACCTTGTGGATTTGTGTTGGAAGGACATTCCTTAAAGGAGTAATGTAAAATATGTACATTATTATACAAACAAGCCTTATGTCCATGGCAGCCATAAACTGTCCTGGATGACCATGCCCATTGGCCTTGTCACAGAGGAAGGAACCCTGTCCCCATTAAGGCTGTACCAGACTCAGCATCAGATATTCTCTTCAATTGTCAAATGCTTCAGTTTGGAAACTATTCTTTCTAATCTTTATATGTTTTAGGTTCTTGCACTTAGAAAGCAACATATCACTATTATGATTACATAAGACCAAATTTCAGATTTCCTGATGTCTATGGTACTTTATTTTCATTTAAACCAAGCTTATGGCTGCTAAAAATCAGACAAATTTCAGTCAGATGTACTTCTGTTGCAAGAATACATTTTCCTTGCTAGAATATGAATTATCCATCAAGAAAAAAATAACAAAAATGTTGGCATGGATGTTATTAAAGGGGAAACTTTAATCAATATTGTTGATGATGTTGTCTAGTGAAGACAACTGGATGATATTCTTCAAAATTGAAGATAGAAGCCAATATCTTCAAAACAGAAGATATTATTCCTGGATATGTACTTAAAGGATTATAAATCAAAACTCCAATGATCTTTTCATATTAGTGTTTATTGATGCATACTCCTTACAACAATTAAGAAATAAAATCATTCTAGATATTTATGAACTGATTAGTACACACAGAAAATTCAGTGTAATTTTATATAGCCACAAAAAATGAAATAATGACACATATGGGAAAAGTAGATATAAAGTATAAATCACTATGTCTAGAAATGAAAATCAAACTTAGAAGTAAAGTAAACACTGTATGGTTTCTTTTATATAAAAAAATTGAGTCAATGGAGAGGAAGAAAGTGAGGCAGGAAGGAGGATGGAGAGAGCTTATGAATAGAAGGTAAAAGGTTCCCTGGTCCTGGAAAGACTGGATGTAGGGGAATGCCAGTACAGAGAAGCGAGAGGGGGTTGAATGGGGAACAGAGGGAGAGAAGGGGGCTTATGGGACTTTCGGGGAGGGAGGAAAGGGGAAAGGGGAAATCATTTGGAATGTAAATAAAAAACTTAGAAAATAAAAAAATAAAAAAAATTAAAAAAAGAAGGTAAAAGGTTAAAATAGTGAAATTATATGACATGTAAAAAGAAGGGAAATATGTTTAAGAGGAATAACAAGATAAGGAAATAGAGTAAATATAAGAGCAGTAAGGAAGATATATAAGTAAGAAAAAATATCATAACATATTTAAGAAAATATCATAATGAAACTAATCATTTTGAATCACTATAGCCATAGTTTTGAATAGAAGACATGTCCATGGTTAGGCTATTCAACATTTCATCATGAATCTGAGAATGGATTATGAGATTCCACAGCACCCTTAGAGTTTATTGGTAGTTAATGGCTTCAGAGTTTGGCAATTCCATTTTATTCATCGAAGTAGTTATCTGAAAGAAATATTTTCCACCTTCAGGCAACTCTATTATAAACTAGTTTGTCACATACCAAAGAAACACATAAAATTGCTGATAGGATCAGATACAGAGACTCACAGCCAAACATTAGGAAGAGCTTTGGAAACTCCACAGAAGAAGGGGAGGAAGGATGTTAGGAGCTGGAGGCATGGAAGACACCATGAGACTCTGGCTCACAGAACCAACTGATGGGTTCATAGGGCCTCACAGAGGCTAAGGAAGCAATCCCAGAGTCTACATGAGAAGGTGCTAGGTCTTGTGAAAATATGTTATAGTTCTTTAGTGTGAAGTTTTTGTGGAACTCCTAAGAGTAGGAGTTGAGTGTCTCTGACTCATCTGCTTGGTCCTACAACTCTTGTCCTACTAGTTTGCCTTCTTCAGCCTGGATATGAGCATTTGTGTCTAGTCTTATTACATTGTTCTTATGCTGCATTCAAGTGCTATCACTGGGAGGCCTACTGTTTGTCTGCACGGGAATAGAAGAGGAGTGAATCTGGGGGATAGTGGAGGTTGGGTGGAGGAGTAGAATGAGTGGAATTGTGGCCGGAATTTATGTAAAAACAAAAAGATTGCAATCAATCCTCCTTAATTTCCAGCTATACCACTCTTATGCATGTACCAAACAGATGTTCCATCCTACCAAAGCAAGAATTCCTTTAACATGGTTATTGTGGCTTTATTAATAATAGCAAGAAAATAGAAATAATCTAGATATCCCTCTAACAGAAGAATAGATAAAGAATATGTGGAACAACCCATAGTGAAATACTGCTAAGCTATTAAAAAATGATATCATGTAATTTGCAGGGAAATGGATGGAACTAGAAAAACGCCCATTCTGAGTGAGGTAACCTAGGCCCAGAAAGGTAAATATGGTATGTATTTACTGACATGTGGACATTATTCATCAAGTAAATGATAAGCTACGTACAATTCATATACCCAGAGAGGGGAAAACATACAATTCTTCCTGTGAGAGGGAAATTAAATAGATTTACTGGTGAATGGGGGTGGGTGAGGACTGAAACAGAGGTGTAATGATTACATGCTGGGGTAGACAGGGTAGAGAGAGAGTGTTATGGGAAAGATGGCTGGAATTAGGGGTGTGGAAACCTAGTATAGTGGAAATTTCCTAAAATGTATTAAAGTTTCATGGTATTGGGAGATACAGAGACTCAACTGGCCATTTCTTTTTGCCAGGCAAGGCTTCCAGTGGCAGTTGCATCCTTTTGAGTTGTTGGCCAAAAGGATCCCATTGAAACCTTGGAAGAACTCAGGCTGTTGCTACAAAAAAAAGGTTTCCTTTCCAAAAACTGACAGTGGGGCTTCATTGTTCTGGACAACACCCAAACAACTCTTTATACATGGAGAAGCAGAATTGGTGCCTAAAGGAGCCTTCACCTCTGTGTTCTAAGTCTCTTTCGTTTGTTAAGGTACTCTGTAGGCTACTGAAAGAATAATGTGAATACTGAGCCAGCCACAAAACCTTTGACCTATACTCTATCCTGCTGGCAAAATATTTTAAAGCAATAGTGGCACGAAAATTCTGAGAGTAGCCAACCAATTTTAATCTGACTTAAGAGTCACTACATGGGATAGAATCCATACCCATCACTCTTTGGGTGACCAAGATCCAGAGGATTAAAATAGGACAGAGAGAGGAACAGGGAATAGAGTTGAAAACAACTGAAATTTCTTGTATATATGGATAAAACTGTGAAAGAACAAAACATGGCATTTAAAAATAATAAAAAAGAAACATAAGAAATGGAAGTGCAATTCTCTTTTTTATTGGCACTTTTGCTTTATTCTACATATTTGTATTTTGGAGCAGAGCAGTGTATAATACACCAAAATACTGAAAAGTTTTTCTTTCCAATTTATAGTGTACTTCAAAATGTTCTAATCAAAATAACTTTTTGAGGAGATGGTACCCTAAAAATCATAGATAAGAAAAAAGTAAAATTTGTTAAATGGAAATATTTCAAGTAAAATTTTTCTGTAAAACCAAGAAAAGAAACAATAAAAACAAGATGCAAATCTATAGAATAGGATAAGATATTTCCAAAATATTCATATTAAAGTCCTATCTAGAATTTCTAAACAAGAAAATTCACAACAAAATAATACATGTAATCTGTCTTAAAAATGGAAAATTATCTTTTTGCACATTTCTCAACAAATATATGAAAAATTTCCTCTATCATAAATAAAATACTAATTATATTTTCAATTATATCAACCTTACTACTGAGAGTATGGCTAATAATTGTAGTAATAGTAGTAGTAGTAGTAGTAGTAGTAGTAGTAGTGGTAGTAATAAGTATATTACACAGTAAAATACTGCTCAGATATTAAAATCTGATATCATATAATCTGCAGGGAAATTGATGTAACTAGAAAAAAAGAGATCCTGAATGATGTAACTTAGACCAAGAAAGGTAAATATGGTATATTAGTTTAAAAGTGAATATCAACCATTAAGTTATATAATTGTACTAGAACTTTAATTTATACAGTTAATATAATAGCAATAATAATATATTTAATATAATAACAATGCTCACATAACAGTAGGGAAATAATGCCTGATATTTAGAACCTAGATAGTTTCCTATTACAAGTGAGGTCAGGATCCTTAAAAAAAAAGATTCTCTTACTGCAGTTTGCTAGACCAGCATAATCCCTTGCTATATTCCAAATCTCATTGTTGTACCCACAATTTAAGTATGTAGCTACCACCCTACATCAAAAAAGCTTTTTTTGCAACACACATATACCATCACAGAAAAACATAGCTGGACACAGTGCAGAGATCAACAGGTCATGTGGAGCCCAGCCTGAATAGATCCATCTACATCATAGCTCCTGAATTTATGACTCAGGGAATTTCCATGTAAAAGACTGTGACAAATGTATAAGAGCCAGAATACCAGGAAGTTTGCTATGAAACTGTCTCTCGCAGAAATCATGCATTATAAGACCAGAACAATGACAATATCTATGGACTTATTCATGAGGGAGGAGTGAAATTTAATGAGGTCCCAACCCTAGACAAAGAAATATAGCCAAGTATTGACTGTTGGGAGAAGGAGAATTAGCTTTTTCCCAGGGATCCAACCCCTTATTGATTGTCCAGTGTGGAATGTTCAGCGCAGAAACCATAAACACACAAACAGCAAAAGCAGACTCAGCAAGTTTGTATTTATATATAATTTAGTAAAGTGATGCACTTCTATTTCAATCATTTTTAAGTGAAAAATAACCTAAAAGTTCTGCAAAATAATAAATGCTAGTGAAAATCTGGATAAAATTAAATGTGTTCATACTGTTGGTGGGAATATATATTAGTATAGTCACTACATAGTATAATATGGATGTCATACAAAATACTACAAACAGATTTCCCATATGTTTGAGCTACTAGATTCCAGGTATATACCTGAAGGAAATGAAGTCACCAGAAATAACTGCTACATTTGTGTCATTTGGCCATTACTCCCAACTAATAGGGCATGGAATCAGTTGGGGTACTAATAGACAGACTATAAAATATTATTCAGTCATAAGAAAGAATATAATCATGACCTACACAAGAAAATGGTTGGAACTGAAAACCATTAGTGAAATAAGGCAGATATAAAACAAGATGTACGCATTTTCACTGCATGAAGTGATCTTAAATACAGAATAATGATTAATAGAATTTGGAATGGATTGGGTGGACAAGGGGAGATAGTGAACAATGAACGTATTTGTGAAAATACAATACTTATTTGAATTTTTATATATAATGCATATACCTATTAGTCAAAATAAATTGTTGAAAAACTAATTGCGTACGGAAGAGAATCAACCTATAAAACACATTGATTTTCATAAACACGACAACAATGAATCTTAAATGCCTCATGAAAAATGAAAGCTACTAAATGGGCAAAATACAGACATAACATACAATTTGACTTATACAAAATTCTGTAAAAGTAGCTACATTGAAAGTATAAAGAGAAAAAAATATTGCCTTGACAATAGGCTGGAGAGATAAATAAGAATGCAAATTGCAACAAAATGTAGAAAAATGTAAGTTTCATGGAAATCTTATGTCTTATATCTGGTGATTGTTGCATAAATATATGTATTTACCAAATTCTTATTAATTGCTCCAACAACTCCAGTTTATGCAAGGTTAAAATTAAAGAAAAACTAAAGTGTTTTTTAAAATGTATCTCTAGAATCACAATACTGTAGCAAAAATCTTTGAATTCCATTTTACTGACTGATAAATATATACACACATAAAATGCTAGAAGGAAGACAAATGAACAAACATTTTTTGTATTGTCAAAGAAAAATAAATTTGTGGGAAGGATGAATGACTGGAATCCCCTTGATGTTTCACAAGCCTTATTTTACAGGGAGAATCTTTCATTCCAGCATCATGTCTTAGACACTCACTGTGGGATGACCACCTGTTCTTCATGGAGTTGAAGCTCCTTCTGTTGCCAATTTGATTGCCACTAGCTCTGAGTCGGATCCCTCCCTTCTTAGTCATGGGAATTCTCTTCATCTTCCCAATCAATCTAATCATGTCTGACATATCACATCTTTCTTGAGATGAACTGCCTCAGCTTGAGGTGGCTCAGGTTTTGCCCTGAGAAACAGCTGTTCCTTCCCTTCTAATAGGCATGTGTGGTTTGATTACTTCTCTTAGTATCCTCCAGCAGCTGTACCATGAAATCTGAGATTAATTACCACAGTCTTCACCCCCAATCCTTTCACTCTGGAAAAGGAAAGAGACAGGGATGACTAACAAGCATGCTAAATATTTGGGAAAAGAGTCTATCATTCATTAACAACTATGTATCATTTATGCTTTAAAGATATTTCTATCGTTTTTAAATTCTATTTTGCACACTTACTATGTGGTATTCATAAAGAAGGAGACTCTATATTAGGAAACAATATACTTAAGTTTGTCTGAGATCCCTTCCAAAGAAGCTTTCCTTCTGTTGCCCCACGTTCTGCGCGATTGCCCCAATTACATGGTGCATATGTGTCAGCTATGACCTATTCTTTCCTTCTAGGGACTTAGGATGTCGTGAGAGAAGAAATGGCTCACAACCTGCTACATTTACACCCTCTATGCTTCCCCCTCAGATTCTTGCTAAAAATTAATTCTAGGGATTAAGGGTTCTGTGGTGTCTTGGGTAGACGGAGGCTGAGTCATAGCTTTGTCATACTTCAGAGGAACAAATAATAAATCACTCTGCAGTTTCCCTTCTGTGCTATTCTTTTGCTTTTGATGAGCCTTTTAACCAGATCCTCAGTGGGTAGATTATATCAATATACGGATGTAAATTCCAAATTTTCAAATTAGCTCAGTAAATTGTTAAACTTTGTGAATGTCACTTTACAGAGGGAAATGTGTAAATTTTGACACTTTAAAATACAAGGTTAGTTGCAACTGTGTGGAAATTAAGAATAGCAGGAGAGAGATCATCAACACTTCTAGGTCTCATGCACATTTTGTACTTTCTCTTTCACATTTCTCCACAGGACAAATTTAGGAGGAAAGCTTCTCATGGTAAAAACCCATGGCACTGTTGGTATGTGTTGAATGCTGAAGACTCATAGCTCCTCTGCTAAACATGGCTGAAGTGTGAATGATAGACTTGCGTTAAAGAGGTCAAACAAGGAAGGAATGATGTGAACCCAAAAGAGAGAATTTACCACCCCTCTCCTTGTCTCTAATATTTCATATCAATGCTTCTGGATATGGTGTTCAAGTAGATATAATGTGTAAGGCTTGTTATCACTAAAAGCTTTGATCTATTTCTACCTAAATTCTGTATAACATCTGCTTTAGCAAGAATGTTGATATCCTGGAATTGACATGTTTTAAAAAATACCTACACTGTTGCAGAGCAGCTATGTAACAATTACTAATAGTTCTTTTACAGGGATGGGATAGGGGTTTTCAGAGGGTAAAACAGGAAAAGGGATAACATTTGAAATGTAAATAAACAAAGTATCTAATAAAAATATGACACATCACATTGCATTTTGTATAATTGCGTCTACATTAGTAGAAAATTTTTCAACCAAATATTTCATGAGGGGTCCATACATTTATCAGTATTGATATTTGAAAACTAAACTGATCTGGAGTGTTTTTATTTTGTGCAAGTGAAAAATAAAATGGGAACAATTAGAAGCTGTGTAAAGAAGGTTGACACAGCAATGGAGTGGAGCAGTGTGCTTTATTCTGGCATTTCTGAGAAACTTATACTTGTGCAATGGCAATCATCCCTTCGCCCTAATCCCCACAGAGCCAGAGCTGTGGGTTCATGCAAATGACACTACATCTGGCAAGCACAACTCTTTTCAATTTGAGTTTCTGCTGTTTAATTCTGGCTATTTGGAAATTTGTGCTTGCTGCTGTAGTAATCTTGACATGATTTCTGAAATGTGTGATTTCAGTGTGAGTGTGAGTGTGTGTGTATGTGTGTGTGTGTGTGTGTGTGTGTGTGTGTGTGTGTGTGTGTGTGTGTGATGCTGACCTTTTCTTTGGCAGAATACTAATGCATAAGCTATAATTTGTGTTATCCAAATAGAGGGAAATAAAATCACAACTGGATGTTAGCAGAGCAGCAGGAGTCTTCTTGCAAGCACACCCATGTTGTCTTAGTAATGGCATCATAAATTATCTGAAAGCTGGGAAACTTCTGTTACCCAACATCACACTTTGATTTGGAACAGAGTAACTTTTGTGACTTCAAAAATATTTATAGAGAACATAACCCAGGACTTGACTTAATGAAATGATTTTATTCTCTTCTGGTAGGACGCTTCAAATTTTGATGCTCATTTTCTGTCAAAATTTAGTTGTGTTTTGACTCCTATATGTCAGACATGCATGCAGTAGTGTATTACAAAAGTGGGTCCTGCAGTCTGTCCTCAAAGTTCCTTAGTAACAGAACATCTTGAGCCTGACTTTGCAATTCTGCCTGCCAAATACAGTGGAGATGTGAGTGTAAATGTGGAGTAAGCTTGACATTTCTTTCAAAGGGCAGTCCCATTTTGCTAAGTTGGTGAGCCCACTCACATAGCTCATATTTCTGTTTGGATAATGTCACCCACCCTCCCTCTGACACATTGGGCTCTGTGAGGTTTGCTACTATCAACAATGTGCTTGTATTTGGTCAGGCCCATCCAGTTGGGAGACTGGTTTTGTGGAGGGAAAATATCATGGCTTTCACGGTGCTATTTTATACTCTGAAGCCATGTCACGATATTTCATTTTTAGGTTAAAATAGTTTTTAAATATTATTCATGTTAAGAAGCAGCTCCCTGGATCTATCTCTAAGTATATGAGATTTTTCCTTTGTCTTTGCAACAATTCCCTGTGTGTAAGTTGTGAACTGTGGAAATTTATGGAGGTCCAGAAGTTTGTGATGAAGGAGAAATGCAAGGAGGGCCACCAACCATTGACTCTACTTAGTGAGGATTTTTGCTAGGCTCAAATTTCTCCCCAGCCTCCCTTATGCTTGAAAACCACGATGAGAGGAAAGAACATTATTTGCTTCTTGTTCATTTGGATTCAGCAGAGACCATGAAAACAACAATATATGAAACACCTTGCCATCTAATCTCCATGCACTGTAATTTTCACATCAAGGGCAAATGTGGAAACAGCTTTTCCCCAGGCCTATCTTCTCTCTGAAAACTTACTCAGTTACCACTTATTTACAGCACCAAGCAGGACTTACCAGGCTGAACTCTATAAAGCCTGACAACTTTTATATGCTCATCTCTTGTCCTTATCAGCCCTACATTCTGTTGATTAATTTATTTTCATCATCTCTACCAATCTCCACTTTTTTCTCATAAGATAGGACTCACCTGAAATGATCATCATCAGTCATTTCCATGTCACTTTATGCCAGAAATTCTTCTTGTAGATAGATCTCTTACAGATTTTATGGCTCAGATGAAGGCTGACTTTTTATTCTCTTCAACATTGCAGTAACTGCATGACTAGTCTAGATACCATGAAGCATCCTACCTGAGAACTCAATATAACTCTGTTTTCATTATTACATAAGCATTGTTCACACATTTAAGTTTATTTCTAAAATATATTTCCTCATTCATTGTTTCAAAAATATTTACTTGCCATTATTTATAATATATTCTATGAATTATGTATCAGAGCAGTATAAAAAGCAAAACTCTGTCTCCAAGGATATCATACATATCAGTAGATGTTAAGCATATGTAGAAATAAAAAGACATAGAATGTGCCATATCTAGATCAGCAGGGAAGTGGAATTTCTGTTTAAAATTTCATTTTAAGCTATTTATGTGCATATGTCTATGTTCATGTGTGTGCATATATGAGTGAAGGTGCTCACAGAGCAACAAAATGATTTTAGATCCCTTAGTGATGAAATTACAGGCATTTTTTGAGCCACCACATGTGAGTGCTAGAACCCTAACTTAGGTCTTTATCATTGTGAAATAAATCTTTGTAACTACTAAGTTATCTTTCAAGCACACAAATGCCATTTCTTAATTTAAAAACTAATCAGTTAATGGCGATTATTATTTGTTATATAACTGTAGACATCCCATAATTTCTATAATTAATGATTTTAAATGTTTCAATTTAAAATTCACAGTGTTATATTGAGGGGTAGCTTGGTGCTGTTTGTATTCAAATGCTAAATTCTGGCCCCCAAGATCTTGTTGCCCCTGATGATCAGATTCTCACATAGACCAAATGATGTTATGTAAAACTTTTCTCTCCAATTTGAACCTATTGGTTAAATAAAGGTGGCCATGGCCAATTACTGGGTAGATTAGAGGTAAGCAGTCTTTCACAGTTATCAGGCTGGGGGTCAGGGGTAAGGAGCATGGGAAGAGGGTAGGAGAAGGAAGATGAAGAGAACAGAAGTTCTTCATGAGAGGAGATACACCAGGAGCACATGTCCAAGTGAAATGTCATGTCTACACCAGGACAACTGCTGGAGCAGAAGTAACCTTGACAAGATTCAAACAGCAAGTACTTGGAAAACACAGATGGGAATTAACAGTCTCATAAATAGTGACACAGATTAGGGGTAATCTCCCAGTAATTGTGCAAGAACTGATTAAATAATCCATAGGATCCTGCTTTATTAGGAGTGTGGCTGAGTCATATTGATAATTAATAGAGTTTATTAAAATCCATTTACAAGTTATTTCAAAAATTTCACTAAATCTTTAAAACTTCATTTTACGTGTTAGATTATTCATATTCAGACAACTCTCTTGGAATTTGGAGAATTTCTCTTCAAAATGGTATTTTACTGCAATCATTTTGTTACAAAGGTTCTTATATTTGCTATTGAATATTATAATCTGAAATGGTTAATAAAATAATATTCATTTATTAAGGCCATACTTCCTGTTTCTGGGTCCTGATTAGACAGAGTATCTGGATTTAAATGGGTCCTTGTATGATGGTATGTTAGCAATCTCCACAATATTTTTAGACACCAGTGACTAACATGGTAATAATTCTTTTCAATGTTATTCTTTCTTTTTAACTATAACATTGAAGTCAAATAATTGTTGCTGTCAGTAACAATCCTCTCTAAAATGGCTTATTTCATGACTTTAATTTATAACACCATAGAATAATATATCAGTAAACCTCAACCTCCTTTTTGACTCTTGAACACAAAAGTTTTTAACCTTGTCTTGTGAATGCAAACAAAGCTGAGGTATTGCATATCAGTTATTTTCAACTGCTGTGATAAAGCACAGTGACTGACCATAAGGCATTTATAGAAGGAAGAACTTATTAGGATTCTTGATGTCCGAGGGGGAGTCAATGGTCATGAGAGATGCATGCAGCCAATAGCTAAAGTAGGAATATGGTAGATCTCATCTTCAACAGCAAAAACAAAGTAGAAAGAGAAAACTGGAAGTAGGGTGAAACTATAAACTCTCAATGCCCATCTGCAGTGATGTGCTTTCCACAACAAAAATCATACCACCTCCCCAATTAATACAACCATTTGGGAAACAAATTTTCAAATATCTTAGACTTTGTGAGATGGTTTTCATTCAAACTACCACATAGAACTCCATGACCCACATAGGCTTATAGACATATTCTAATTCCATATACATTTAGTTGAACTTTAAAAATATCAGGGTCTGCGGGGTTTCTAAAATCTCTCAAATAATCTCTTAATGTGCTGTAGTATAAAAACAAAGCAAAACAAAACACAACAACAGCAACAGAAACAACACCACCAAGTATTTCTAACATACAGAGCCACAGAAAATGCAGAATATATATTATAGTTCCAAACTGTTGGAAAGGAAGCATAGTGAAGAAATATTGTACCAAATAAGGAGTAGAAGAAGGAGTAGGAGGAGAAGGATGAGGAGGAAGTAAAAGGAGAGAAGACAGAGGAGGAAGAGGAGGAAAAGGAAAAGGAGAAGGAGGAGGAGGAGGAAGAGGAAATCTAGTAAGGCAAACAAATACATAGACAAGCAGCAAATACCTAATATTTCAGCTAATTCAGTTTTACTATCAACAAACATCTCTTTCTTGGGCTGGTTCTACTTCCTGGATCTAGTTCTCCTTAGCAGATGTCTAATGACTCTGGCATCCCTAGATTTGTAGGGCACCACTTAACCAAGACATTATTTTTATAGCTTCATATAGTGACCTCTCATTGGCCCTTTATCTCTCAAAACCTTCTTCAAGTGAATCTAGCACTACCCCATATTTCCTGGCCTCAGTAGCAGAGAAAGAATCTGAGTTATTCACTCCTGCATCATTTTTCGCCACCAAAGTCAGTAATACATAGAAGAACCCAGCAAGTTTGACTGCCAATTTGCTCTTCTGAATCAAATAAGCACCATATTTTGTTTGCAGTTCCTTTCTCAAATCAATGCATACTTTTAGACTCTTTCACAATTTGGAGACTTAGTTGGGGAACCTCTTTTCCTATGGCTACTTTTCTTAATGTTCTAAAATACAGAAGGCTTTTCTTTGATGATCCTAATCTCCTGAATACCATACTATTTTACAGTAATACTCAAGGTTCTTTGTCATGGCTACTCCAATAAAATTAAACTTTGTGTGCTCTTCCCAAGGAGAATTAGTTTATAGATGAATTTGAGATTGGATATAGGACCCAATAGAACTACATTGATCAGTCTCAGATACTACTCCTTTTTCAAAAATAATTTCTGGACATGACACAACTATCACAATTATAAAGCTCAGAGTAGCTCTGCTTACCAGCATATGATGACACAATTTCAAGCTATATACAAATAGATGGACTGTGCTCCATCACATGACTACACCCAAATGCACATATAAGCAGGACTTATAGGACTTAGTGGGTTATAGAAGGAAGACATGAAATTGACAGATGCATGTTCAAATGGACATAGATGGAGTTGAGTTAATGAGATTAAGCTCAACATGATCTACATATGATCATATATCACTGTATATGTTAAATTTTCAAAAATATTTGTGTTTAACGTCAAAAGCTGGATTCAAGCATAGGACTTTGTCTATGACTTCCACTCTCCCATATGACACCCGTTAAATGCCCCTCAGAAGCTCTGCATGTGGACAGTCTGTTCAAAACTACTCTCATTTTGAGCTAAACATAAAGGGCAAGTTGATTTTTAATGTATATGTGGGAAAGTGTGTAAATAGCAGTTAAAATTAATGACACAATTTAAGCAGTGTAGAGGCGTCCAAAGTTCTTAGTCTGACAGCCACCTCTCATTATTAACTGTATAATGCTATAATACATTCTATCAATCAAATGGAAGTATCAGAAAATTCAATTCTTCTGTGGCTTTCTTGTCATGTCCCCCAATATATTAGCTTCTTTAGACATGCAACTTGCCTTGTGCACCAAATAGCTTCTTCTTGCCTTCTCTTGTCTATATGATAGAAATTCAGGGAATGGTAATATTAAGGGGTGATAGCTACGGCAGAAATGGTAAGCTTCCCCAGGCAACTATGATTTAGGTCTCCTTGCCCATTCTGTGTGAAAAGGTCACCCTAGAATACAAGCATAGTTTACCTGGGCATGTTTTTATACAATTCTGATACCTTTAATGATAATTCTATCTTAACCGACTAGTATTGACCACCACGTACATATCTCATCTTCAAATGCATAAACAGCTGTTTTTAATGTCCTAATTTTATATATAAAGCTTCCTTTCAACTTCTGTTTTTACACATTGCTTTTAATTGATTTACTGTCTCTTGCTGTGGTTTATGCTTTGGCTGTTCTTCAGTGTTAGAAGAGCTCTGAAATTAGTCTTCATTTTAGAAATTTGGTTTCCTAAGCTAAAAGTTTCATTTAATTAAAACTGCATGCCCTCTTGTTTTCTGGCCAAAATCCTTTGATTTGTATTCACCTTTCCATCAATTCTACCATGTGCCCTATAGTGTTCCTACATAACAGAAATTACCCCCTTTAAGACATGAATTTTTATTAGTTTTCTATAGATTCCTTATATTTTGTAAAGTTCAGTTATTTTAACATTTTCAGAGAAGCCAATTTCAAATAAGGTTCTTAGTGTCAACATGCATTGTTTTCCCCATACTCTATAGCGTCCTTGTGTGTTGGCAAACCTTTGTAGTGTCTTATTACTTGAATTTTGACAAGATGGATTTTCCTAGGAAGCTGAGCTAGGGAACACAGGATGTGCAAAGACAGCACAGTTTCAAAATATATGTCTCTCTGCAGACAACAGATATAGACAGTCTATATTGAATGTTTTAAAATGTGGTCTTTTCTATGGCCAGCTTTGCTGTGGGTCTTATAGTCATCTAGGTGAGTTACTCCTGCCAGGATCTCCTAGTTATCTTTAAAGAACTCTCTTCTACCATGATTAGACAATTTATATCCTGCTGCTATGGATTGTACCCTGAGAATTACAAATGCTCACAGGTGATCAACCAGCCAAACTATAGAAATGATTTTCTTACTGGTTTATTTTGCCATGAGCTGTATAGGTCTCTTCATTGCAAACATTGTATCTCTTTTCTTTCTAAGGGACACCTCATATAATCAGCCTTAAGTATATTTAAGTGCTCTTTTCCTAAATATATGAGAGTTTATAGGTTCCTAAATAAGAAGTAGACACTATCAATTAGGGGACAATTATTTGATGATTGTGCTGTTGGATGATTTGTTAGTTTTAAGACCTCTTCTCTTTCTTGTCTGTTCTTTGAGAGTCATCTGCTTCCTATGTGGCTTCACATTTACAAAAATGTAGACACATTTGGAATTTCTATATACTGCACAAAGTGGAGGTTGATTTTTTACATATATTTTTATAATATTGTATTACATATAAATATTATATATTATTAAGTAGTATGTATACTTATGCAGCTTGTGAGGGTACACTGATTTCTTGAAATTCAAAAGATTTAGAAATTTAGATTTTAAAATATATAAATAGAAAAATATACAAAAATTACTTTTCAATAGTAGGCTTAATTTTCCAGGAAATTCTGAATCCATGGAAACTAGATTAATACTATTGAACTAAAAGCATTTTGCTTTATTTTTTATTGAATATATTCTTCATTTACATTTAAAATGTTATACCCTTTCCCAGTATCCTCCTTCCCAGAAAACCCCTAAGCCATCCTCCCTCCTCCTGCCTCCAAGAAGATGCCCCTCCACCACACCCACTCCTATCTACCCT
The DNA here is from genome assembly GCA_036184795.1 of Tokudaia tokunoshimensis. NCBI lineage: Eukaryota > Metazoa > Chordata > Mammalia > Rodentia > Muridae > Tokudaia > Tokudaia tokunoshimensis. Next base: position 40,361,241 of record BTHU01000023.1, read on the forward strand.
CCCCTCAATTTCCCCACACTGGGGTATCTATCAATCCTTCATATGACCAAGGAACTCTCCTCCCACTAATGCCCAACAAGCCTTTCCTCTGCCACAAATGTGGCTGGAACCATGTATACCATGTTGATGACTTAGTCCCTGGGAGCCCTGGGGGGCCTGGTTGGCCAACATCTATGTTCTTCCCACGAGGCTGAAAACCCCTTCAGCTCCTCCAGTCCTCCCTCTAACTTCTCCATTGGGGACCATGCTCTCAGTCCAGTGGTTGGATTCTAGCATCTGTATCTGTATCTGTAAGGCTCTGGCAAGGACCTTCAGGAGACAGCTCCTTTCTGCAAGCACTTCTTTGCATCCACAATAGTGTCAGGGTTTGGTGACTGTTTATAGGATGAGTTCCCAGGTAGGACAGTCTCTGGATGGCCTTTCCTTCAGTCTCTGCCTTACACTTTTTCTCCATAATTGCTTCTCTGTATATTTTGTTCCCTTTCTCAGAAAAACTGAAACATCCACACTTTGGTCTACCTTCTTCTTGAGCTTCGTGTGGTCTGTGAGTTGTATCTTGTCTATTGTGAGCTTTTGGATCAAGGACATACATATAGGACCAGATACACTGAAGCTTATAGAAGAGAAAGTGTTGAAGAGCCTTGAACACATAGGCACAGGGGAAATTTTCCTGAACAGAACACCAATGCCTTATTCTCTAAGAAAAAGAATCAACAAATGGGACCTCCTAAAATTGCAAAGCTTCTGTAAGGCAAAGGACACTGTCAATAGGACAAAACAGCAACCAACAGATTTGGAAAAGATGTTTACCAATCCTACATCTGATAGAGGGCTAATATCCAATGTATACAAAAACTCAAGAAGTTAGACTCAAGAAAATGAAATAACCCTATTAAAATTGGGGTACAGAGCTAAACAGAGAATTCTCAACTGAAGATATTCGAAAGGCTGTGAAGCACCTAAAGAAATGTTCAACTTTCTTAGTTATCAGGGAAATGCAAATCAAAACAACCCTGAGATTCCAACTCACATCAGTCAGAATGGCTAAGATCGAGAACTCAGGGGATAGGAGATGCTGGCAAGGATGTGGAGAAAGAGGAATACTCCTCCATTGCTGGTGGAATTGCAAGCTGGTACAACCACTCTAAAAATCAGTTTGGAAGTTTCTCAGAAAATTGGACATAGGACTACCTGAGGACCCAGCTATATAATTCCCGGGCACATACCCAGATGATGCTCCAACATGTAATAAGGACACATGCTCCACTATGTTCATAGCAACCTTAGTTCTAATAGCCAGAAACTGGAAAGAACCCAGATATCCTTCAGCAGAGGAATGGATATGAAAAATGTGCTATATTTCCACAATGGAATACTACCACTAAGCAATTAAAAATAATGAGTTCATGAAATTCTTAGGCAAAGGGATGGAACTAGAAAGTGTCATCCTGAGTGAGGTAACTCAATCACAAAAGAACACATAGTATGCACTCAGTGATAAGTGAATATTAGTCCAAAAGCATTTTATTGTATGCAGAACACAGCCACTTTTTTCAATGCACTACTCTCTCGTCTTCTTCATTATATCCTTTCATAAGGTTAAAAGATGAAGGTAAGAGCTCGAGTTTTCATTAATATTATATACTGAATAATAGCATTTTCTGTTATAAGACTAAAGAATTAACATATATTGAAAATAATTTGGATTCCAGTTATGTCCTTTAAACAATCAAATGCACAAAAATGACAGCATGTAACAGGTTTTATTTCAATACATACCATTCAGTGGGCATCAATGGACTGGGTACACTTGAGATAATGAAGGTTATTTTCAGCTTTTCTATGGGAATTTGATGGGAGGCTTTATGGGACTTAAAATATAACAAAGAAACAGGAATCATTTTTCCTTTCCAATTATTTGGGGTATATTCAGGTCTGATTGTTATGTCATTTGGGACATAACTGAATTTCTATGGGGATATTTATGATACTAATCATCCTCACTGTCTTCATAGTAATCTAGAGTATACAGCATCCATCTATCTGTTGATGAAAATATATGTTGGTTCCATAATTTAGCTGTTTCAAATAGTGCTATAACAAATATTGATATGCAAATATTTCTGGAGTATTGTTCGTTATAATATTTTGAGAAAATGTCCAGAAGTAGTATAGTTAGGTCATACGGAAAATCTATTATTTTAGGAATCTCATTGACAATTCTCATTTTTTTCATTCTCATCTTCTGTGAAAAAGTGTTTCATTCTGTTCTTTTATCCTTGCCAGCATTTGTTTTTAATTGTTTCTTGATTGTGGGCCTTCTGATTGTGGTGAGTAACAACATTAATGTAGAATTTTATTTGCAGTTCTCTGATAGCTAGTAATGTTGAATTTTTCTAATTTTCATTGGCCATTTTTACTTCATTGTTTGAGGGTTGTCTGCACATCTAATTTATTGATTATATTCTTTGGTATTTTTTTTTCTCTGCACAGAATAGATGTTAATACTCGATCAAATGTATAAAAAGTCAAGTTTCTCTCATTCTGTAAGCTGTATCTTAACTTGTTTTCTGGTTTTCTTTTTTGTGAAGCTTTTTCACTTGAGGAACTCACTTATATTAGAGTTTCATTCAAGTTTCTAAAGTACTTGGGTTTCGTTTTAAAAGAGATTGCTTGGACCAATATACAGAAGTGTTTTTCCAAATTTTTCCTTTTCTTCTGTGTAGAGTTTCAAATTGTACATTAAGACCTTAGATTCTTTTGGAGTTGACTTTTTTTAAGACTAAGAGATAGAGAACTATTAATTATTAATATTAATTCTTATTATTTCTCCTATAATATACTATTATTAATTCTTCAATAGGCAAATATTCAGTTTTCCAAGCATGACTTGTTGAAGATACTGTCTTTTGTAAAATGTATATTTTGTGCATCTATGTCAAAGAAATCATGTGGTTACAGATGCACAGGTTTATATTTGGATCTTCCTCTTGTACCATTGATCTGCGTGTCTGTTTTTGTGACTGTACCCTGCTATTTTCTATACTAAAACTTTAAAATAGATATGAGGATATTTTTGAAATTGTTCCTTTTGCTCAGAATCACATCTGTCTTAAATATTAGTATAAACATATCATCCACAAATAATGACATTTGACTTCTTTTTGTTTCTTTTATTTCCTTCTCTTTTCTTATTGTTTTAATTAAGACTTCACTCACTCAAGAACATGAACAGCATTTTCCTGCTCTTGATTTTAGTAGAAATGCTTCAAGATTCTCTACATTTAGCATGATGTTAGATAGAGGCATGTTGTATATACCCTTTTTTATGATGAAATATGTTCTTGTTCTTTCAAACTCTAGACTCTCTTAGGCTTATGATGAATAGGTGTTGGATTAGTCAAAGGTCTTTTCTGGATGTACTAAGATGATCCTGTTATTTCTCTACTTCAGTTCATTTATCAGATTGGTAATAATAATTAATTCATGTGTGTTGAACCATCCCTATTTCCATATAAAGCATCCTTGGTAATGCACAATGATCAGTTTGAGATGTTGTTGAATCTAGTTTTCAAGTAGTTTATTGAAAATGATTGCTTTGATATTTATCAAGGGTATCAGTTTTTATCTAGATTTGTTAACAGGGCACTTTCAGTTGTATAGTGATCTCTTTCTATTTCATGTAATATTTTGAGAAACACTGATATTAATTCTTCAATAAAGGACTGGTAGAATTCTGCAGTTAAGCCATCTGTGCTTAGATTCATTGTAGTTGGCAGATTTTTTTAAAAATCTCATTACATGTTATAGACCTGTTTAAATTGCTTAGCATTATTTGAGTTAATTTTGGTAGGTCACATGACTGATCATTCATTTGTTCTTTGATAGTTTCCATTTGATGGAATAAGACTTTTTAAAAAAAATCTAATCCTTTGAGGAATTTGTACAATATTTTTATCATAGCACACACACACACACACACACACACACACACACACACACACACACACACACAATCTCCTCCCAGATCTAAGTCTCTTTCCCTATCAACACAAATTTGTGACTTTCTTCCCATCAAGATATAATTTGTGATGCCTAAATATTCTCAAATGTGTGACCTTCCATGGGAGTAAGATTAACTAAGCAAGGGGTATGTTCTCAGAAAAAAAAATGACTCTCCCTCTCCCAGAAGATAACAATTGCCAATATATTTATATCTAGGGGTAGAATTTTATGAACAAATGCTAAAATTTGGTCTACCTTTGGTGTACACACTTCTCTGTGCATACTGTCACAATGACTGTGAATTTATATGTACAGCTGCCCTATTAGGTACAGAAGACACATTTCTTTGTAGTTATCCTCTGTCTCATATCTTCTTTCTACCTCTTCTTCCAAATTTAATTCAAAGAAAGAGGCTGGAAAGATTACTTTCCTTGCAGTGGATATGGTTTAATTCTCAGAACCTATAAGGCAGCAAACAATAGTCTATACCTCCAGTTACAGTGAATTAGACTCTCATATCTACTTTCTTGGGTGCCAGACATGCACATAGTGTGCACACATATATGTAGGAAAAACACTTATATACAATAAAAAAATAGAATTCAAGAGTATAAAAATTAGCATTTAGATTAAATGAAAACTCAATGAACATATGGAATGTAAATTCAATAAAGAGAGATATTGAGCCGGGCGGTGGTGGCGCACGCCTTTAATCCCAGCACTTGGGAGGCAGAGGCAGGAGGATTTCTGAGTTCGAGGCCAGCCTGGTCTACAAAGTGAGTTCCAGGACAGCCAGGGCTACACAGAGAAACCCTGTCTCGAAAAACCAAAAAAATAAAAAAAGAGAGAGATATTGAAAAGACTGAAATTTTATAAATGAAAAAAGTGAGAAATATAAATAAAAACCTCAATAGAAATAGTCATCAATATAATAAATTAAGGAGATTAGCAAATATGAAGTATGCAAGAGATGATTCAGGTATAAATTAGAAGATTCAAACATCAGCAAAGTTGATACCCAAGATTTAGGAGAAGGAGGTTCTGTATGTATGTTGCATTTAGGGATGTGAATTTGGTCATTTCTTATTTTCTTCACCTTGGCCAGTTGAGAATCTATGTTCTATCTGCCATCAGCTTAAAAGAGAAGTTTCACTGATTAAGATTCAAAGATGGATTCATCTATGGGTATAACAATGAGTCAATAGGAATGAGTTTCGCACTATGTTCATCTCATCTAAAAACCTCAAACCTATCTAGTCATAGGTTCTTTCCCAATAGTTCTGGGTAAAAGTTTTGTCTTGTGGAGTGGGACTAAAATTCAGTAAAAAAAACATTGTTTATTCCTATGATCATGACACTATTGGACTAGTTGACATGTCTTGCAGATGATTCATTACTCTTGCTGACAGGATTTATAGCTGGTTAAAATTGATGATTACTTTTCTCCTCCATCAGCACTCATAGCACCTTCTTTTAATTTATGATATTCGGAAAGGTGAAGGTTTCAGGTCAGTACCAGTTTGACTTATCAATGTCGATGGCTCAAGTTAAGAGGGTTATAAAGAACATTGACAATAATAAGTACTGTTTGGGTGTCTATAGAACCTACGGACCAACAAGTAGAAAACAGATAAACTATTATTGACAATGGGAATTTTAAGAAGTCCCTGGTATCTATTAGGGACACTGTTGCCCCATTATAAGGTAACTCCATTCTGACTGGTGCTCCTGTGTGTGTGTGCGTGTGCACATGTACCTGTGTCTTTCTAAGTTTCTAGAGTAGTAGGTTTACATATGCTTTCTTTGAAGCATTTTTATTATCTTTTGTAAATCTACATATATCCTCTTCTATCCTGTTTCCCATCTTCAAGCACAATTTAACCTTTCATATTTTGTTATTCCCTTTTATTCCTTTATTGTAGCACCTTCTATCCTTCTTCTTTGAAAATCACTCCCTATGGATCCTTAGTTATTCCTTCACATACATGGGTATTCAAAATGAAATACACCCATCTGAAGATCAAAAACTAACATTCTTAAATGAGAGGAGTCATGTAGTGTTTCTTTTTCTGGGGCTATTTATATCACTCAGAATGATTGTTTCCATGTCCATCCTTTTAGATAATATTAAATGTTTGCAAGGAGTTAAGAAGTAAAATGAGGAAGAAATAACATACGAGAAAAAGTGAGATAAAAATTATGAATGAGTTGTGTGTATGAAGAAAATATAGAATGCACAAAGGTAGGATGGATATATAAGCACACAGAAAATTCATATAACCATATCAAGCAGTATACATATTAAATCAAGACTTCATATTTCTTCAAAAGTAATTATTAATCAAAAATAATTTATATAGTACAGTTTTAAATGTCTTCTTTGGTTCTCTCTTCTGCTCCAGCACTGCTATGTCAAGAAAGTCTGGGTGGTCTAATTCCTAATACTGGCTCCTAGAGGAAGATAATATGACAGCTATTGTTATAAGTTTCCAGCTACCTCTGTAGCTACCTTAGATGAGAATCTGCTTCATCCAGACACTGTCGCAATTTAGCAGTCCTCATTGTTCTCTGATATTATTTTTAATGGTACCGGACTGGACCACAGGATTTTCCTAGAGTTACTAAGTAATACTGTTATGTGACAGTGAGAGTGTACTCTGATAACTGGTGTTTCTCATTGGACCAACTGATCTGCAGACTCTACTTTGAAGTTCTTCATTCAGGGGTAGATACTACCACTAATTTTGTACCTTATCCTTGATTATCTAGCTAGTTATTTCTCTAGAAAGAAAGGAAGCACTTACCTGTGTTTTTCACTGACCTCACTGGTGCCACTTTTGGTGGCCTGATGATGCCGCATGCCTTTTAGTGTTTAAGTTTAGGTTTCCAGGGTAACCAGAACATGCCCATAAACTTGAATAGAACTTTGCTACATTTTTATCATGCATCTCTAAATATTATGGGCATTTGATGGACACATAATGAAAATATCAACCATGCTTGGCCTTAAAATGCTTACCTGGATTATGCATTGCTCTATTTTATTTCACGTTATTGCATAAGTAAGATTTTTATCCTGTCTTCTTGTCTATATGTCTGCCTTTGCTATTTAACATACTTTCATAAGAGGGTTGAAACCCCTATTAAACTAAAAAAAATTAGTAATGAATTAATACCTACTCATTCACTCTAAATTTCAAATCCAAATCCAAAATTCAAACATTTATTAAACATTGAATTTGAAGGAAACTATGCAATTCAATATATAAATGAAGTATAGATCTACTTCCCAACTATTTCAGTACCTTGAAATTTATAGCAAAAGATTATATACACACATATTGGGGTATATGAAATCTCTGAAATACAAATTTCATTATCTTCTCCTTCAATTAAAATCATTCAGTTGACTTACTTTTGTCAGCATGGTATGCTATATTTCTACTGAGCCTGTACCACCCCAATTCACACTTTCATCATCTGTCTCATCATTAATCTTTCTTTGTCCTGATCTTTTCCATCTTCCACATACCCTCTCAATTCATCAAGTACTTTCCTATTCTTAGAATGGTTATGAAACATCTAACCTTGAAGGGCTTTGTGAAGTCAAATTTTATGCTTGAAATGGTCTGTTCTAAGATAAACATTTCTAAGGATTTTTTATGTCCTTCATATTTTGCTGTCAGGAAACATCCTTTAATAGCCTTCTTAGAAAATTCTACTCAGATTTTTTTTTTTTTACTAAAATTACTAATTGAAGCCTCATGCCTTATAATGTTCAAGTTTAGGTTTCTAGAATAACCAGGACATGCTCATAAACATGAATACAACTTAGCTAATTTTTTCAGCATGCATCTCTAAATATTATGGGAATTAGATGAACTCATAATGAAAATATTACAACTATGATACAGAAACTATAATTACTTTCTACAGTGTAATATACTGTTATCCAAGTATTGATAGCATTGTTCACAATAGTTCTGACCAAAGCCTACATTTTTCATTATATTATTATATTTCTTAAGTTATTCTTAATAAAAACAGTATATTCTGTTTTTGTTTTGTCATGTCTTGTTTATTTTTCCTTTATGACAATGATGTGCCTCAGAACCAAGCAAATTAGCCTTTGAAATATGAAAGGATCTAGATTTTGCTGAGTATTTACTTGTGTTTTGTTATTTGCATCCACTATCTTGTTTCTTCTAAAAAAATGAAACTAGATTTAAATTAATACTTCTGATAAAAACACTTCAAAGGATATGTATAGATTTCCCATTTATCATGTATGTTTTTTTGGAATGCTGTCTAAATCACTTTTAGGTATACGTTTGTAAAATTTCAAAAGTGGGGTAATGGAAAGAATGAGAATAGCTTGATTTCTTCGACATAAAAGTTTCACCATTTTCTAAAGAGAAAAAGAGGAGAAGAGGGGAGGTGAGTAGGAAATTGGGAAGAGTAAAGACAGGAGATATAACAGCCAGTATGTATTTTATGAAAGAAGAATAAAACAAAAGGAACCAACTTCCAAATTTTCCATGTATATTGTGTTTCACTGCCAGAAATGTAAACTTAGAGGACTAGAAAGAAGGAGAATAACTTTCAGATACTAGATATTGCCATTCATATGTAACAGGTGACAGAATATACCTGCAGTCCACAATCACATTGGAAATAATACTTTTACGTAGCACTTGTCAGTAATTTTCCAAATTCTAAAAGCAACCTTCGCAATGAGTACCCTGAAATCACTAACAATTTATATATGGAGGATTTCAAAATTATTGATGTTTTGTGAAAGATAGTTTTTGAAATGAAAATTATAATTCTATGGTATGTATTTTACATTAATATGGTACTCTTATATTTTATGTGATAAGGATTTCAATATGCTACTGATATGCTTGTAAAACTTTTCACAATTGACTATAAACTCAATAGGATTATTGCTTGATGTGAAATTTCATGGATAAAATAAGCTTTCTGGAAACCTTTCTATAAAATATAAATAATAACATATACAAAATATTTTATATAAAATGTAAAATAATAACATAATAACAAAAGTATTATGTCAATCAGATAAAAGTATACATTGTAATAAAGCCTTATAATAAGTTGTTTCCCTATTAATGGTCTCTTTTGCAAGGATAGTTGCCTTAATTAGTGATTTTCCTTGAGAATATGAGAGGTCAGTTTCTTACTGCCTTCTCTGCACAAAAACTGAATATATTCCTTATATAATACAGATATTCATCTCACAAAATGAAATGAATTTGAAACTGGAAGGATAAAATAAAAACTGTCTTATTTATTTTTTCTTGCAAAACAATACATATTCTTAGCATATGATACATCATGCATACTCCTTAGCATTTGTCAAAAGTAATTGAAAATTTAAACACATCCCTGCATGTTCATAGCAACTTCTTAATTGTTAGAATGAAGAAACAACTAAAGTGTCCTTTGCTGGGTAAATGAAAAATAACTTCTGGTACATATAGATAATTGTATATGGTTTAGAGCTGAAAATAAATGTGCTGTTGGGTCAGAAAATTTCTGGAACAAATTTAAATGCATATTGTTTTGTGAGAGGAGTCAATCTCAGTATTAACACAAACCTTTAGTCCCAGACCTTGGCAGACAAAACCACAAAGATCAAATGTTCAAGCTCATCCTTAGATGAGTTCAATGCTTGCTTGGATTTTTGGAAACCCTGTGTCAACAAAACAAAACAGAACAGTCAATATGAAAATTATTCGTTAAGCATTAATGGACTGAAAGGAAGAGATCATTGTTAACACTCTTACGGTTAAGAAGTTTACCTCAAATTTTACCAAATGATGAAACAACTAGACAGAAGATCAACAAAGACATGATAATTTTAACTTAGATTCTAGACTTAATAGTTACAGTACATATAACAGATATGTACAGAACATTTATTCCAAAAACTACAGAATAAGCATATTTTTCTCACTGAGAGATGCATATTTGTACAGGATAGAATATTTAAAATGCCACAAAACAACACTCAATTTTTTTCAGAAATATGCTTAAATTTTATTTTCCCTTACATTTTAATTGAAATCTTGTCCATGCTTTGATCATGGTTTCTCCTTCCCCTTGTTCCTTGCAGATATCTCCACCTTTGATCCCACTCAACTCCATTACTATTCTTTTTTCTCTTTAGGAAGCATACCAGTAAAGAACCAAATCAGATTTTCTTTCAAAGAACAAGAAATACACATACATAAACCCCATTTAAAAAAAACAGAATTAAAAAATATAATACACAAGCAAAAGACAACTAAGACAAAAAAGTTTAAGAACTAAAATAGTATGTAGCAACATGCAGAAGCCTTGCACGGGTTGAAACAAATAAAGTCTCAGCACTGAGAGGAAAAAGTATACATGGGTTTCCACCTCTAAGAACATGTATAAATTTATTATCTTCTTGCAAATTAAAAATTACTTAAGCTCCCATGGAGTCTCATTGAGCATATCAGTAACAATTAAGAGTAGGACACAAGCCCACATTAAATGGGTAATACAAAAATAACTCAATGGCATTCTTGTTCATTTTTTTTTGTCTCAACACATTTTTAAAATTTTAATTCAAGTCATTTTCTTCTCATTTTCCCTTTTATTGAAAATAGGCTATTTTCTTTTTTATTTTCTATATTTTTTATTTAAATTCCAAATGATTTCCCCTTTCCCATTTCCTCCCTCCCCGAAAATCCCCTAAGCCCTCTTCCATCCCCCTGTTCCCCATTCAACCCACTCTCGCTTCTCTGTCCTAGTATTCCCCTACATCCAGTCTTTCCAGGACCAGGGGTTCCTCCTTCCATCTTCTTGGAAATCTATTGATATCTGAATTTTGTCTTGGGTATTCCAAGATTCTGGGTTAATATCCCCTTATCAGTGACTGTATACCATGTGTGTTTTTTGTCTTGATTAAAGTTACCATTCCTTATGCTCCTCCCAGGTCTTCCCCACCTCACTTCCACTCTGGATACACTCCCATTATGTTTGCCATTACAAAGGAAATAGGCAAGCTGAAATAGCTCATTAGGAAGAGCATTAGAATGAAGAAAAAAACAGGCTTCTAAGAGATAACAATAGAACATTACAAAATCACATATAATATGATGAAGCAAAAATTATCATATTGAGGTTGGATACATTAACCCAACAGGAGGAAAATATCTTAAAAGCAGGCACAAAACTCAGAGACACACTAGTTCTCACAGTCAGGTGAACATTAAAATGCTAACCTAAAAGATGTAATATATATGCAGAGAACCTGATACAGACCCTTGTAGGCCCTGTGCAGAGGCGTCAGTCTCTGTGAGCTCATATCTGCCATGACTTCATTTTTCTAGTGTTCTCCATTCTTGCTAGCTCTTAAATTTTTTCTGCCTCCTCTACCTTTGGATTCCATGTGCTATGAGGGGAGGAATTTTATGGAGACCTCCGATTGAAATAGTCTGTCTCACAATGTCTGGCTGTAGGACTGTATCTGTTCCTATCCACTGCAGGAAGACTCTTCTTTGATGATGATGGGATAAGGCATTAATCAGTGAGTGTTGCAGAATATCACTAGGAGTTATTTTTATTTGTATTTTTAAAAACTAAATGTTTAGTTTTTCCCTAGATTTCTGGGCTATCTAGTTTTTGATTCATGGTTCAAGCACTGTCCTGTATGGTCTCTGTCTCATGGAATGAGCTTTAAGTCATGTCAGACATGGGTTAGCTACTCCAACAAGTTCTGCTCAACCATTGTCCTAGCATAAAAGCAGGGAAGATTTTAGGTCAAAGGATTTGTTGCTAAGATGATTTGTATATTTCCCTTTTTGTAACCTGAAGAGTACCTTCTCACACTATGGACAACTAGAACATATGGGCATGTAGTTTCCATGTAGGCACCAGACCAACTTCATCATGTTCAATGTGATGCGTGGGTACTGCCCTAAACAATGTAGCCATGTAGTCAGATTGCAGAGAGCAATAGACTAGATTGTTTGGTGATTTTCATGAGACCTTCTTGGCCAACAACTGAATGAGTGCAACACATTCCCACTACTGGAAGCTTCCTTTGGTAAAAAAAATAATATGGCCAGTTGAAACTCTGTATCCCCCGTTATTACATTTCATTAGTATCATCATCCTTTAACTTAGGAAGTTTCTACTACCCTAGGTTTCCAAATTATCCCTCAAATGTCCCTCATCTTTAGCTCTCTCTCCTAGCATTCCGTCAACCCCTCAAATCTATTGCCTTCCTTACAACATAATCTGCCATTCTTCCCTTCATACTAGTCCAAAGGTACCCATTAATGCTACTGTATATTCCCTTCTCAAGGAGACCTATGTGTTTCCCCATACTCTCTTCACATGTACTGAAACTCTTGTAGGTCTACAGATTGTAGATACTTCATTATTTATTTAAAGGGAAATATCCATAAATAAATGTGTACATACTATATTTATCTTTCTGGGTCTGGGTCACCTCATTCAGAATGATTTGCCTACAAATATTATGTCATTTTTTAAATAGCTGAGAGAATGTTCAATTATGAAAATGTGACACATTTTCTTTATCAGTTCTCCTGTTAAGAGATATCTAAGTTGTTTCCAGTTTCTGGAATAGAAGAGAAATGGACTGGGAATAACATGTGTCCTAGTTGCAGAATGAAGAATCCTTAAGTTTTTTCCTAAGAATGACATAGACAGATCTTGAAGATAGAATGATTCCAAACTTTCTAAGAAACAGGTGTATTCATCTCAGTGGTAGTTGTACAAGTTTACAATCCCACCAGCATTGGAGGAATGTTCCCTGAGCTCCACATTCTTGTCAGCATTAACTCTCACCTTATGGTATTGATCTTACCCATTTTGACATCAGTAAGATGGAACACATATATGTATTTATATATGTATATAATTATAAGTATATTAATCCTAAAGATCCATGAACATGAAATAATTTTCTATTACCTACATCTTCTTCAACTACTTTCTTCAAACTCTTGAAGTTTATTTCATAGGTTTTCAAAGTTTAGTTAGTGTTGTCTCAAGATATTGCATATTACTTAAAGCTATTGTGCAAGGTATTGTGTCACTGATTTCATTCTTTGTCCTATTAGTGTTTGTATATAGGAGGATGACTGATTTTTTTAGTTTCTTTGTTTTCTTTTCTTTTTAATTTTTTATTGAACATATTCTTCATTTACATTTCAAATGTTATACCTGTTCCTGGTTCCCCCTCCCAGTAAACTCCCAACCCATGCTCGCAACACCTGCCTCCAAGAAGATGCCCCTCTACCCAACCCACTCCCACCTACCACCCCCCCTAAATTTCCCCACACTGTAGCATCTATCGAGCCTTCATACAACCCAGGACCTCTCCTCCCACTGATGCCTGACAAGGTATTACTCTACCACAATTACTGCTGGAATCATGTGTACCCATTGGTGATGGCTAAGTCCCTGGGAGCACTTGGGGATCTGGTTGGCCAACACCTTCGTTCTTCCCATGGGGCTGCAAACCCCTTCAGCTCCTCCAGTCCTCCCTCCAACTCCTCCATTGGGGACCCCACGCTCAGTCCAATGGTTGGCTGTTAACATATGCCTCTGTATTTTTAAGGCTCTGGCAGTCCCACTCAGGAGACAGCCATAATAGGATCCTTTTGGCAAGCACTTCTTGGCATCCATCATAGTGTCAGGATTTGGTGACTTTTTATAGGCTGAAAGGAAATGAATTTTTTTATAGGATCCCCAGATAAGACAGTCTCTGAGTGGCCTTTCTGTCAGTCTCTGTTCCTAACTTTGTCTCCATAATTGCTCCTGTGAGTATTTTGTTCCCTTTCTCAGAAAAACCAAAGCATCCACACTTTGGTCTTTCTTCTTCTTGAGCTTCCTGTGATCAGTGAGTGGTATCTTGGGTATTCTGAGCTTTTGGGCTAATATCCACTTATCACTGGGTGCATATGTTTGTTCTATTGTGATTGGGTTACCTCACTCAGGATGACACTTTCTAGTTCCATCCCTTTGCCTAAGAATTTCATGAATTAATTGTTTTTAATAGCTGAGTAGTACTCCATTATGTAAATATACCACATTTTCTATATCCATTCCTTTGTTGAAGGACATCTGGGTTCTTTCTAGCTTCTGGCTATTAGAAATAAGGCTGCAATGAACATAGTGGAGCAAGTGTCCTTATTACATTTTGGAGCATCTTCTGGGTATATGCCCAGGAGTAATATAGCTGGGTCCTCAGGTAGTGCTATGTTTAAGTTTCTGAGGAAAAACCAAACTGATTTCCAGAGTGGTTGTACCAGTTTGCAATCATACCAGTAATGGAGGAGTGTTCCTCTTTTTTGACATCTTTGCCAACATCTTCTATCTCCTGAGTTTTTCATCTTAGACATTCTGACTGGTGTGAGGTAGAATCTCATGGATATTTTGATTTGCATTTCCCTGATAGCTAAGGATACAGAACATTTCTTTAGGTGCTTCACAGCCATTTGAGTTTCCTCAGTTGAGAATTTTCTGTTTAGCTCTGTATCCTACTTTTAATAGGGTTATTTGACTCTCTGGAGTCTAACTTCTTGAGTTCTTTGTATACAAGGGATATTAGTCCTCTATTGGATGTAGGATTGGTAAAGATCTTTTCCCAATCTGTTGGTTGATGTTTTGCAATATTGACAGTGTCTTTTGCCTTACAGAAGCTTTGCAGTTTTATGAGGTCCCATTTGTTGATTCCTATTCTTAGAAGATATGCGATTGGTATTCTGTTCAGGAAAATTTCCCCTGTGCCCATGTGGTCAAGGTTCTTCCCCACTTTCTCCTCTATAAGCTTCAGTGTATCTGGTTTTATGTGGAGGTCCTTGATCCAGTTGGATGTGAGCTTTTTACAAGGACATAAGTATGAATTGATTTGCATTTTTCTACATGCTGACCTCCAGTTGATCCAGCACCATGTGTTAAAAATGCTGTCTTTTTTCCACTGGATGGTTTTAGTACTTTTGTCAAATATCAAGTGACCATAGGCGTGTGGGTTCATTTCTGGGTCTTCAGTTCTATTGCATTGAATTCTATTCCTGCCTGTCTCTGTACCAATACCATGCAGTTTTTTAACACTATTGCTCTGCAATACAGCTTGAGGTCAGATATGGTGATACCCCAACAAGTTCTTTTGTTGTGGAGAATAGTTTTTGCTATCCTGAGTTTTTTGTTACTACAGATTGCTCTTTCTAGCTTTATGAAGAATTGGTTTGAAATTTTGGTAGGAATTACATTGAATCTGTAGATTGCTTTTGCCAAGATGACCATTTTTATGATATTAGCACTGTCAATCCATAAGCATGGGAAATCTTTCCATCTTCTGAGTTCTGCTATTTCGTTCTTCAGAGGCTTGAAGTTCTTGTCATAGAGATCATTCACTTGCTTGGTTAGAGTCACACCAAGGTATGTAATATTTGTGACCATTGTAAAGGATGTCATTTTCCTAATTTCTTTCTCAACTTGTTTAACCTTTGAGGAAAGTAAGGGTAAAGATATGTTTGAGTTAATTTTCTATTCAGGCAATTTGCTGCAGTTGTTTATGATCTTTAGGAGTTCTCTGGTAGAATTTTTGGGGTCACTTAATAAAATCATATCATCAGCAAATAGTGATATTTTCACTGCTTCTTTTCAAATTTGTATCCCTTAGACCTCTTTTTGTTTTCTTATTGCTCTATCTAGAACTTCAAGTACTATATTGAATAGAGAGAAAGTGGGCAACCTTGTCTGATCCCAAGTTTTAGTGGGATTTCTTCAAGTTTCTCTCTATTTATTTTGATGTTGGCTAATGGTTTGCTGTATATTGCTTTCACTATGTTTAGGTATGGTCCTTGAATTCCTTATATATCCAACTCTTTTAACATAAAGGAATGCTGAATTTTGTTAAATTCTATTTAAGCATATAATGAAATGATTATGTGTTTTTTTTCTTTGAGTTTGCTTATGTAGTGGATTACATTGATGGATTTCCATATATTGAACCATCCCTGCATCATTGGTATTAAGCCAACTTGATCATGGGAATTATCCTTTGTATGTATTCTTGGATTCAGTTGACAAGAATTTTACTGAGTATTTTTGCATCAATATTAATAAGAGAAATTGTTCTGAGGTTTTCTTTCCTTGTTTGGTCTTTGTTTGCTTTAGGTATAAGCATTATTTTGGCTTCATAGAATGAATTGGGTAGTGATATTTGTGTTTCTTTTTTCTTTTCGTATTATATATATATATATATTATATATATATATATTATATATATATATATATAATATATATATATATTTTGTGGAATAGCTTGAAGAGCTATATATATTATATATATAATATATATAATAATATATATAATATATATATAATATATATATATAATATATATATATTATATATATATAATATATATATATATATACATTCCAAATGATTTCCCCTTTTCCATTTCAACCCATTTTTGCTTCTCTGTCCAGATATTCCTGTACATTCAGTCTTTCCAGGAACAGGGGACTCTCCTTCCATCTTCTAGGAAATCTATTGATATGCGAATTGTGTCTTGGGTATTCAAAGATTCTGGGTTAATATCCCCTTCTCAGTGACTGCATACCATGTGTGTTCTTTTGTGATTGGGTTACCTCACTAAGGATGATATTTTCAAGTTCTGACCATTTGTCTAGGAATTTCCTGAATTCATTGTTTTTGATTGCAGAGTAGTATTCCATTGTGTAAATATTACACATCTTCTGAAACCATTCCTCCAATGAGGAACATCTGGGTCCTTTCCAGCTTCTGGCTATTATAAATAAGTCTGCTATGAACATAGTGGAGCATGTGTCCTTATTGCATGCAATGGAAGCCACTGGGTAATTGCCCAGGAGTGGTATAACAGGATCCTCCGGGAGTGTCATGCCCAGTTTTCTGAGGAACTTCCAGACTGTTTTCCAGAGTGGTTGTACCAGCTTGCAATCCCACCAGCAGTGGAGGAGAGTTCCTCTTTCTCCACATCCTTGCCAACAACTGCTGTCTCCTGTGTTTTTGATCTTAGCCATTCTGACTGGTGTGAGGTGGAATCTCAGTGTTGTTTTGATTTGCATTTCCCTAATGACTAAGGATGTTGAACATTTCTTTAGGTGCTTCTCAGCCATTAGATATTCTTCAGGTGAGAATTCTTTGTTTAGCTCTGTACCCCATTTTTTAATAGGGTTACTTGGATCTCTGGAGTCGACCTTCATGAGTCCTTTGTAGATCTTAGATATTAGCCCTCTGTCGGATGTAGGGTTGGTAAAGATCTTTTCCGAGTTTGTTGGTTGCCGCTTTGTCTTTTTGACAGTGTCCTTTGCCTTACAGAAACTTTGTAATTTTATGAGGTCCCATTTGTCAATTCTTGATCTTAGAGCATAAGTTATTAGAGTTCTATTCAGGAAATTCTCCCCTGTGTCCATATGTTCAAAGTTCTTCCATAGTTTCCTTTCTATTCGTGTGTCTGGTTTTATGTGGAGGTCCTTGATCCACTTGGAATTGAGCTTAGTGCAAGGAGATAAGCAAATCAAAACAACCCTGAGATTCCATCTCACACCAGTCAGGATGGCTAAGATCAAAAACACAGGAGACAGCAGTTGTTGGTGAGGATGTGGAGAAAGAGGAACACTCCTCCACTGCTGGTGGAATTGCAAGCTGGTACAACCACTCTGGAAAGCAGTCTGGCGGTTCCTCTGAAAACTGGGCATGACACTCCCGGAGGATCTGGCTATACCACTCCTGGGCATATACCCAGAGGCTTTACCTGCATGCAATAAGGACACATGCTCCACTATGTTCATAGCAGCCTTATTTATAATAGCCAGAAGCTGGAAAGAACCCAGATGTCCCTCAAAGGAGGAATGGATTCAGAAGATGTGGTATATCTACACAATGGAATACTACTCTGCAATTAAAAACAATGAATTCACGAAATTCCTAGGCAAATGGTCAGAACTTGAAAATATCATCCTTAGTGAGGTAACCCAATCACAAAAGAACACACATGGTATGCAGTCACTGATAAGGGGATATTAACCCAGAATCTTGGAATACCCTAGACACAATTCGCATATCAATAGATTTCTAAGAAGATGGAAGGAGAGACCCCTGGTCCTGGAAAGACTGGATGTAGGGGAACGCCAGGACAGAGAAAGGAGAGGGGGTTGAATGGAGAAAAGAGGGAGGGAAGGGGGCTTATGGGACTTTCGGGGAGTGAGGAAACGGGAAAGGGGAAATGATTTGGAATGTAAATTAAAAAAATAAATAAAGAAAGAAAGAAAGAAAGAAAGAATGGGTCAATTTGCATTCTTCTGCATGTTGACCCCCAGTTGAAGCAGCACCATTTCTTGAAAAGGCTATCTTTTTTCCACTCAATGGTTTAAGCTCCTTTTTCAAAGATCAAGTGACCATAGGAGTGTGGATTCATTTCTGGGTCTTCAATTCTGTACCATTGATCTACGTGCCTGTCACTATACCAGTACCATGCAGCTTTTAGCACTATTTCTCTGTAGTACAGCTTGAGGTCCGGGATACTGATTCCCCCAGAAGTTCTTTTACTCTTGAGAATAGTTTTAGCTATCCTGGGTTTTCTGTTATTCCAGATGAATTTTTGAATTGCTCTTTCTAACTTTATGAAGAATTGAGTTGGGATATTGATGGGGATTGCATTGAATATGTATATTGTTTGGCAAGATGGTCATTTTTACTATATTAATCCTGCCAATCCATGAGCATGGAAGATTTTTCCATCTTCTGTGGTCTTCTTCAATTTCTTTCTTCAGAGACTTAAAGTTCTTGTCATACAGATCTTTCACTTGTTACTCTCACTATATCCCCTGAAGAAATAGAAGTGGTCATTGGAAGTCTTCCAACCAAAAAAAGCAGAGGTCCAGATGGTTTTAGTGTAGAATTCTATCAGACCTTCAAAGAAGACCTAACACCAATACTCTTCAAGCTATTCCACAAAATAGAAACAGAAGGAACACTACCCAATTCCTTCTATGAAGCCACAATTAGGCTAATACCAAAAGCACACAAAGATGTGACAAAGAAAAAGAATCTCAGGCCAATTTCTCTTATGAATATCGATGCAAAATTACTCAATAAAATTCTTGCCAACCGAATCCAAGAACACATCAAAACGATCATTCACCACGATCAAGTAGGCTTCATCCCAGGGATGCAGGGATGGTTCAATATAATGAAGTCCATCAATGTAATCTACTACACAAACAATCTCAAAGAAAAACACTGCATGGTCATCTCATTAGATGCTGAAAAAGCATTTGGCAAAATTCAGCATCCTTTCATTTTAAAGGTCTTGGAAAGATCAGGAATTTGAGACCCATATCTAAACATAGTAAAAGCAATTTACAGCAAACCGGTAGCCAACATCAAACTAAATGGAGAGAAATTTGAAGCAATCCCACTAAAATCAGGGACTAGAAAAGGCTGCCCTCTCTCTCCATATCTTCTCAATATAGTACTTGAAGTTCTAGCTAGACCAATCAGACAACAAAAGGACGTCAAAAGGATCCAATTTGGAAAGGAAGAAATCAAACTATCCCTATTTGCAGACGATATGATAGTATACTTAAGCGACCCAAAGAACTCCACCAGAGAACCCCTACAGCTGATAAACATCTTCAGCAAAGTGTCTGGATATAAAATCAACTCAAGCAAGTCAGTTGCCTTCCTATACGCAAAGGATAAGCAGGCTGAGAACGAAATAAGAGAAATGATACCCTTCACAATAGCCACAAACAGTATAAAGTATCTTGGTGTGACTCTAACCAAACAAGTTCCTTGTGTTTCTATTTCTTGGAATAGTTTGAAAAGAAGACCTATATTAGGTATTCTTTGAAGATCTGTTATCATTCCCCAATAAACAACCCATCTGATCCTGGTTTTGTTTTGTTTTTGTTTGTTTGTTTTGGTTTTTGTTTTGTTTTGTTTTTTTGTTTTTTTGGCTTGGGAGACTGTTAATGTCTGCTTCTGCTTCTATTTCCTCAGGATTTATGGGATTATTTAGATGGTTTATCTGATCCTGTTTTAACATTGGCACCTGATATGTGTCTAGAAAATTTTCCATTTCATCCAGATTTTCCAATTTTGTTGAGTACAGACATTTATACTAGGATCTAACGATTTTTTTTTAATTTCCACAGTTTCTGTTGTTATGTCTCCCTTTTTATTTCTGATTTTATTAATTTGGGTAGTGCCTTTGTGTCCTCTGATTAGTCTGGCTAAGAGTTTATCTATCTTGTTGATTTTCTCAAAGAACTAGCATGTGGTCTTGTTGATTTTTTGTTTAATTCTTTTTGTTTCTATTTGGGTTCTTTGGCCCTGAGTTTGATTATTTCCTGACATCTACTCCTCTTGGGTGTATTTGCTTCTTTTTGTTCTAGAGCTTTCAGGTGTTTTGTCAAGATGCTTGTGTAAACTCTCTCCCTTTTCTTTTTGGAAGCACTTAACTCTGTGAGTTTTCCTCTTAGCACTAATTGCATTGTGTCTCATAAGTTTTGGTATGATGTGTCTTCATTTTCATTAAATTCGAAAAGGTCTTTAGTTTATTTCTTTATTTCTTCCTTGACCAAGTTATCATTGAGTAGAGCATTGTTCAGCTTCCATGTGTATGTGTGTTTTCCATTGTTATTGTTTGAACTGAAGACCAGCCTTAGACAGTGGTTATCTGCTGTAGTTCATGGAACTATTTCAATATCCCTGAATCTGTTGAGGCCTGTTTTGTGACTAATTATATGGTCAGTTTTGGAGAAGGTACCATGAGGTGCTGAGAAGAAGATATATTCTTTTGCTTTAGGATGGAATGTTCTATAAATATCTGTTAGATCCATTTGGTTCATAACTTCCGTTAATTTCACTGTGTCTCTGTTTAGTTTCTGTTTCCATGATTTGTCCATTGCTTAGAGTGGGGTGTTGAGGTCTCCCACTACTATTGTGTAGGGTGCTGTGTGTGCTTTGAACTTTAGTAAAGTTTCTTTTATGAATGCGGGTGCCCTTGTATTTGGGGCATAGATGTTCAGAATTGAGAGTTCATCTGGTTAGATTTTACCTTTGTCTAGGTTGAAGTGCCCCTCTTTATCTCTTTGACAACTTTTTGTTGAAAGTTGGTTTTATCTGATATAAGAATGGTCACTCTACCATTTTTGGGGGGACGGTTTGCTTGGAAATTTTTTTTCCAACCTTTGACTCTGAGGTAGTGAATGTCTTTGTCACTGAGGTGGGTATCTTGTATGCAGCAAAATTTTGGGCTCTTTTTAAGTATCCTATCAGTTAGTCTATGTCTTTTTATTAGGGAGTTGGGTCCATTAATATTAAGAGATATTAAGGAAAAGTTTTGTGCTTCCTGTTACTTTTGTTGTTAAATTTGGAATTCTTTCTGTATGGCCATCTTCTTTTGAGTTTGTTGAAAGATTATTTTATTGTTTTTTCTAGGGTATAGATTCCTCCTTCTGTTGGTATTTTCTACCCATTATCCTTTGTAGAGCTGGTTTTGTGGAAAGATATTGTGTATACTTGGTTTTGCCATGGAATATCTTGTTTTCTCCATCTATGGTAATTGAGAGATTTGCTGGGTATAGTAGCCTGTGCTGACATTTATGTTCTCGTAGGGTCTGTATGACATCTGCCCAGGATCTTCTGGCTTTCATAGTTTCTGGTGAGAAGACTGGTATAATTCTGATACATCTGCCTTTATCTGTAATTTGACCTTTGTCCCTTTCTTCTTTTACTATTCTTTCTTTGTTTATTGCATTTGGTGTTTTTGATTAATATGTGACAGGAGGAATTTCTGATCTGGTCCAGTCTGTTTGGAGGTTTTTTTTAGGTTTCTGGTATGTTCATGGGCATCTCTTTCTTTGGGTTTGGGAAGTTTTCTTCTATAAATTTGTTGACGATATTTTCTGGAACTTTAAGTTGTAAATCTTCGCTCTCTTCTATACCTACAATCCTTCGGTTTAGTCTTCTTATTGTGTCCTGGATTTCCTGGATGTTTTGGGTTACAATCTTTCTGCCTTTTGCTTTTTCTTTGACTGTTGAGTCAATTTTTTCTATGGTATCTTCAGCACCTGAGATTCTCTCTTCTATCTCTTGTATTTTGTGTTTGATGCTTGTATCCGTGCATCCTGATTTCTTTCCAAGGTATTCTATCGCCAGAGTTTCTCATTTTGCAATTTCTTTATTGTTTCTGCTTCCATCTTTAGATCCTGGATGGTTTTGTTCAGTTCCTTCATTTGTTTGTTTGTGTTCTACTGTAATTCTTTCAGGTATTTTTGTGTTTCCTCTTTAAGAGCTTCTACCTGCCGACCTATGTTCTCCTGTATTTCTTTAAGGGATTTTTGTGTTTCCTGTTTAAGGTCTTCTGCCTATTGACACATGTTCTCCTGTATTTCTTTAAGGGAGTTATTTATGTCCTTCTTGAAGTCCTCTATCAGCATCATGAGATGTGATTTTAAATCTAACATTTTTTTTCCACTGTTGGGATATCCAAGACTTGTTGTTGTGGGAGAACTGTGTTTGGATGGTGCCATGTTGCCTTGGTTTCTGTTGGTAATGTTCTTGCATCTGCCTTTTGCCATCTGGTTATCTCTGGTGTTAGCTTGTCTTGCTGTCTCTGGCTATGGTTTATCTGTCCTGCAAGCCTGTGTATCTGTACTCCTGGGATTCCCGTTCTCTCTGTGCACACAGGTATATAGGCACTCCTGGGAGACCACCTCTCTTGCAGTTGTATTTGTGTATTTATCTCTGTGGCCCAAGAATAGCTCTGTGCTCTCAGGCCTCTTCACAGTCCTGGGAGGTTAGCTATCTCCTTGTGTTACCTGGATATGGTGCACTGTGGCAGAGGATGGTCCCAGCAGGAGAAAGAAACATGAAAGTTCCTGCCTGAGGGTTCTGGAAGGGTTCCTCTGAGCTGCAGTGGTTTTCGTACCTGTGCTCTCAGGTCTCTCCACACTCCTGCAGATGGACTGGTAGTGGAAGGGGTGGGAGGAACTGAAGGGGAGTGGTATTCAGGAGGGTGGTAGTTTTGGTTTTTGCTGGGTAGCAATCCTATTGGGACCCCAGCAGCAGCTCTCGGAATCCAGAGGTGGGAGGGGGATCTTACCAACTGTTCTGAGTGCAGCAGATTCCCTAGGATGGATCAGGACAAGGTTTCTTCACTGTAGCAAACCTGCCAAGAGTCTGCCCCAGCAGTAAGGACAAGTGGCAGAAGGGGTGGAAGGAATGGAAGGGAGTGGTATTCAGGAGGGTGGGAGTTTTCGTGTTTGCTGGTTTCTAGTCCCACAGGGCCCCCTGCAGCAGCTCTGGGATTCCAGAGGTGGGAAGGACTACCTACCAACTGCTCTGAGTGCAGCGGGTTCTCTAGGATGGATCAGGAGAAGGTGTCTTCATTGTAGCAGACCTGCCATGAGTCTGCCCCAGTAGTAAGGACAAGCAGTGGAAAGGGCAGGGGCAGGAGTACTGATTTTTAAGGTAATTTTGTACTAGCTACTTTACCAAAAGCATTTAGTTTTAAAAAAGACAAATCAAAATAACTCCTAGTGATATTCTGCAACACTCATTGATTGATGCCTTATCCCATCATCATCAATGAAGAGTCCTCCTGCAGCAGATATGGATAGATGCAGTCCTACAGCCACACATTGTGAGACAGACTATTTCAATGGGATGTCTCTATAAAATTTCTCCCCTCATAGCTCATGGAATAAAAGGACTAGGAGGCAGAAAAATTTAAGAGCTAGCAAGAATGGAGGACACCAGGAGAATGAAGGCACAGCAGATATGAGCTCACAGAGAGAAAAATGGGAAACCCAGAATAATGTTAGCTAAATAAGTGAAATATTTATACAATGAAATATATGAAATCTTATGGAAGAAGAATAAAGAGACCACACAGAAGTAGAAATATATCAGATGATTGTAGACTGGAAAAAGTAATACAATTAATGTACCCTTACTACCTAAAACAATTTAGAAATACAGTGTAATCACTGTTAACATGTTAATAGTGTTCTTTATACAACAATGAAGAAGAAATTATACATTTATAGGGAACTAGAAATCAATCTAAGCATAGCTAGAGCCACAATGAATAAAAAGAGCAAAACAGGAAACATTACATTGCCTGACTTAAAAATATTTTACAAAACTTCAAAATTCAAAGAAGCACAGCAAAATAGACATGTTGACACATGTAATATCATAAAGAGCCTAGCAGTTAATTTACATATAAAATCTGACTTTTAACCTAGTCATTAAAATACTCATTGCAAAATGTTGTTTGGAAAATTGGACATATAAGCACCGAATAATGAGATCAGATTCGTATCTTTCACCAATTAAAGTCACTACAAAATGAATTAAAGAGCTAAATGTAATACTCTAAAATTCTAGAATAATACAAAATGGAAAAAGTTGGTCAATGAAATTTTAAAGACCCCAAATTTTAAAAAGGTAAAAGAAAAATTTAAAAGGAAAAATGGGCCATGCAGACCATTTACAAAACTCTTGCTGCATGACAAAGCAAACATTGAAGAATACACAGATAACCTATAAAACTGCAAAGTTTATATCTACAAGCATACTGTGTAGTAACATTAAGTTCTCAAAAGCAATGCTATCACCATCATCAAAAACTAAAAACTAATTATAAATAGACAATACATGTAAATACATATTTAAAAAAATAAGTTATGCAAGTAACATACGGGCATATTAAAAACTTTCACTGCTATCATCAGAGAAATAGGAAGGTAAAACACAATAATATAAAATCTAATCTTCCTAAGAATGACTACTATAAAAATAACTGATATTACCTAGTACTGTCAAGGATGTGGACAAAAGGCAACACTTGCATACTCTTGATAATAATGTCAGCTAGTACAGCCACTATTAAAAGACTTTTGGAGGTAATTGTCATAAATTAAAATTAAAACTGCCATATGATCCAATAATTCTAATACTAGACATAGATCTAAAGAAAAGGAAACCTCTGCCATATAATGATCAAAAGCCAAAAAAAGAAAAAAATTGAAAAAAAAATGTAACAACCTAAGTGTTTACCAATTTCTAAGACAACACAAAAGTTATTTTTGAAGCATACCATGGTACTGATTTGTCGTCCAAAGAAATAAATTCTATCATTTGCATTAATGTGGTTGGAATTAAAAATGATTATACTCAGTTCTATAAGTTATGTACGTAAAGATAACTACCCTATGAAACCACTAATATGTTGTAATTATGAAATTTGATCTCACAGGTGTTGAGATTACAATAGTGGCTCATATTAGTCATAGATATGGTTAGGTGAATGATGAACATATAATCAATGGATTTTAAGTCACATAAAAAAGGTATAAGGCTCTCTAGAATAGTATAGAAAAGAATGTTAAATACACACAACTACACACTATTTCACAAGAAACTAGAGGACAAGTAGTAAAAGATTTTATCTCGGCTACAGCCTGCATGCTTCCCAGAAGGCCCACAGTAGCCAAAGACACAGGTGAGAATCTTGCCTAAATATCCACAACATGTGAGACATCCACACAGCCTAGCTGACACAGGACATAATCCCTCGCCCTTTACTAGCTCCACCTTCCTTCTGGCACAGTTCCCTACCCAGGCCAGATCAGCTTCTGATACTCACCGAAAGCTACAGCTTGCTAGCCTTCCAGGGGTTCCAAAGGAATCAAGGACACAGGAGGGTGGCTCTAACCAGAGACAAAGGAGGTCCACCCTAACCAGAGACAGTACTGCCTACCACCAAAGAGGCTAGCACTAACTCAGATCACTGAGCTCTACATACCTCCAAGGAGGCAGGTTTGAGTCAGAATCACCCAGGCCATTTAACACCAGAGAGAACCAAATGGAGAGCAAACACATGATCATATGCTACAGAACCCAAAGAAATTTGGTACCATCATAACCCACTTCTACCACCACAGCAGTCACTAGATACCCTAACATGCCTGAAAAACAATATGGTGACCTAAAATCCTACCTCAAGAAGATGATAGGGCCCTTTAAGGAGGCTAAAAAGAATTCCCTTAAAGAAGTACAGGAATGAGGCAGTCAGGTAAAAGTCTTTAAGAAGAAACAAATAATTCTCTTGAAGAAATACATGAAAATACAATAAAGCAGGTTAAAAAAAATGAACAAAGCAGCCCCAGAACAAAACAAACAAACAAACAAACAAACAGAAAAGGAATCAGACCTAGGAAAGAGATCAGGAGATAGAAATGAATTACCAACAGAATATAAGAGATAGATGAGAGATTCTCAGATATAGAAGATACCATAGAAGATATTGACACTTCAAAGAAAACACAAAGTGTAAAAACCTCCTAACTCAAAATATCCAGGAAATTCAGGAAACAATTAAAAGATCAACCTAATCATAATAGGAATAGAATACTGTAAAGAATTCCAGCTCAAAGGGCCAGAAAAAGAATTGTCAACAAAGTCTTAGAAGAAAACTTCACTAATCTAAAGAGATGATCATAATAAATATATAAGAACCTATAGAACACCAAATATATTTGACTAGAAAAGAAAATCCTTTTTTCACATAAGAACGAAAATGCCAAATGCATAGAACAAAGAAAGAAAACTAAAAGTTGTAAGAGAAAAAGGCCAAGTAACATATAAAGGCATACCTATCAGTATTACACCAGACTTATCAACAGTGACTCTAAAAGTCAGAAGATCCTGGACAGATGTCATCCAGACTCTAAGAGAACACCAATGCCAGCCGAGGCTATTCTATCCAGCAAAACTCTCAATCACCATGGATGTAGAAACTGAGATATTCCATGACAAACCAAATTTATACAATATCTTTCTACTAATCTAGTCCTAGAGAGGATACTGGAATGCAATTTCCAATACAAGGAGGGTAAGTATACCCAAGAAAACAAAAGAAATTGAACATTTTACAACAAACCCAAAAGGAGAGTATCATACACATGTAATATCACATCCAGTAGAAAAATAACAGCAGCTAAAAAGCATCTGCCAAAAAAAAAAAAAAAAAAAAAAAGCATCTGCCTTTAATATCTCTCAGCATCAGTCCACTCAATTCCCCAATAAAAAAGACACAGGCTAGCAGACTGGATATGTCAACAGTATGCAACATTTTACCTCATACAAGAAACATGTCTCAATGACAAAGACAGACAATATCTCAGAGTAAAAGGCTAGAAAGTTTTCCAAGCAAATGGTCCCAAGAAACAAGCTGGAATTGCCATTTTATGTCCAACAAAATAGACTTTCAAGTAAAAGTTATCAAATGAGATGAGAAAGGAAACTTCGTATTCATCAGAGTAAAATATAGCAAGAGGAAGTCTCAATTCTGAACATTAATGCCTCAAATGAAAGGGCAACCACATTCATAAAAGAAACTTTGCTAAAGTGCAAAACAGAGACTTCAACAACCAACTCTCATCAATGTCCAAGCTATTGAAACAGTACCTTAGCAGAAACACAGTGAAACTAAGAGAAGTTATGAACCAAATGGATTTAAACAGATATCTACAGAACACTTCATCCCAAAACAAGGGAATATGTCTTCTTTTATGCACCTCATAGAACCTTCTCCAAAACTGACCATATAATCAAACATAAAACAATCCTCAAGAGATACACGATATGAATAATTTCATGCATTCTATCAGGTCAGCATGGACTAAGGTAAAACTTTAGTAACAACAGAAACAACAGAAAGAGCATATATTCATGAAAGCTGAACAACTCTCTACTTAATGATAAATTTGACAGGGAAGTATAAAGAGGAAATCAAAGTCTCTATAGTATTCAATGAAAATGAGGATACACCATATTCAAATTTAAGAGGTACAATGAAAACATTGTTAAGAGGAAAATTCATAGAACTAAGTGCCTTCATACAGAAATCAAAGAAATACCATAAAAGCAACATAATAGCACAGCTGAAAGCTCCATAACAGAAAGAAACAAACACAAAAAAGAGGGGTAGACCTTAAGAAATATTCAAAATCAGGGCTGAAATAATTCAGTTATAAACAAAGGGGATGATACAAAGAATCAACAAAACTAAGAGCTGGTTCATTGAGAAAGTCAACAAGATAGATAAACCTTCAGCCAAACTAACTAAAGGGTATAGTGACAGTATCCAAATTAACAAAATCAGAAAGAAAAGGGTGACATAACAATAGAAAGTGAGGGAATTTAAAAAAAATCATCAAAACTTATTACAAAAGCCTATACTCTACAAAACTTCAAAGTCTAGTGAATTGGATGATTTTCTCAACAGATACTATGTACCAAAGGTAAATCAGGATCGGATAAACCATCTAAAGAGTCCCAAAGCCCCTGAAAAAATAGAAACAGTCATTAAAAGTCTCCCAACCAAAAAACAAAAACAAAAACAAACAGAAAAACAAAAAAAACAGAGCCCAGCGACAGATGGGTTTAGTGCAGATTTCAACCAGATCTTCAAAGAAGAGCCAATACCAAAACTCCTCAAACTATTCCACAAGATAGAAACATAGGGGACACTACCTAATTCATTCTATAAAGTCACAATTTTTCTGATATCTCAACCACACAAAGACATAAAAATAAAGAGAAACTCAGACCAATCTCATTGCAAGGACACATTAAAAAGGTCATTCACCATGATCAAGTAGGCTTTGTGCAAGGGATGCAGGGATGGTTCAATATATGGAACTCAATTAATATAATACACTATACAAACAAGCTCAAGGGAAAAAACACGTTATCATCAGATTAGATACTGAAAAATCCTTCAACAAAATACAATACCCCTTCGTGTTAAAAGTCCTGTAGCTAACTTCTCTTGACTTAATTTTGATACATGGTATCTGCCTAGAAAATCGTCTATTTCATCTAGATTTTCCAGTGTTGTTGACTATAGGCTTTTTATATTAGAATCTAATGATTTTTTTTTAATTTCCTCTGTTTCTGTTGTTATGCCTCCCTTTTTATTTCTGATTTTGTTAATTTGGATACGGCTTCACGGCCCTTTAGTTAGTTTGGCTATGGTTTTATCTATCTTGTTGTTTTTCTCAAAGAACCAGATTTCGCTTTTGTTGGTTCTTTCTTTGTATTTTTCTCTTTGTTTCTATTTGGTTGATTTCAGTCCTAAATTTGCCTATTTCCTGCTTTCTACTCCTCTTGTGTGTGTGTTTGCTTCTTTTTGTTCTAGAAATCTCAGGTGTGCTGTTAAATTTCTATTCCAGGGTGCTTAGTGCTATGAATTTTTCTCTTAACATTGCTTTCATTGTGTCCCATAAGTTTGGATGTGATGTGTCAACATTTTCATTAAATCCAGAAAGTCTTTTAATTTCCTTCTTTATTTCTTCCCTTACCAAGTTATCAATGAGTAGAGAGTTGTTCAGTTTCCACATGAATTTGGGATTTATGTTGTTTTTGCTGTAACTGAAGACCAACCATAGGTCATGGTGATCTGATAGGATGCATGGAATTATTTCAATCATCTTGTATTGGTTGAGGGTTGTTTTGTGAACAATTATACGGTCGATTTTGTAGAAGGTACCAGGAGGTCTTGAGAAGAAGGTATAATCTTTTTATTTTAGGGTGACATTTTCTGTGGATATCTGTCAAATATACTTGGTTCATAACTTCTATTAGTTTCACTGAGTCTCTGTTTAGTTTCTGTCTCAATGACTTGTCCCTTGGTTAGAGTGGGGTGTGGACATCTCTCACTATTATGGTGTGAGGTTCAATGTGTGTTTTGTACTTTAGTAAAGTTTCTTTTATGAATATGGGTGCCCTTACATTTGGGGCATAGATGTTCAGAATTGAAAATTTCTCTTGTTTTATTTTCCCTTTGATGAGTATGAAGTTTCCTTCCTCATCACACTTAATAGTTTTTGATTCAATGTCTATTTTATTGGATATTAGGATGGCAACTCCAGCTTGTTTCCTGGATCCCTTTGCTTGCAAGACCTTTTCCCACCCTTTTACTCTTAGATAGTATCTGTGTTTATTATTGAGGTATGCTTCTTGTATGCAGCAAAATGGTGGATCTTATTTGTGCATCCATTCTGTTAGCTTCTGTTTTTTATGGGTGAGTTGAATCCATTAATATTGAGAATTATTAAAGACCGATGACTGTTGGTTCCTGATATGTTTGGTTTTGTAGGTGGCTTTATGTGCTTATGATTCTCTTGTTTTGGGTTTGTTGTGAGATACTTAATATCTTATCTTTTCTTTGGTATAGGTACCTTCTTTGTGTTGGAGTTTTCCTTCTAGCATCTTCTGTAGGGCTGAATTGGTAGATAGATACTGTTTGAATTTGGTTTTGTCCTGAAATATTTTGTTTTCTCCATCTATGTTGATTGAGAGTTTTGCTGGGTATAGTAACCTGGGCTGACATTTGTATTCTCTTAGAGTCTGTATGACCTCTGACCAGGCTCTTCTTGCTTTCATAGTCTCTGTTAAGGAGTCTGGTGCAATTCTGTTAGGTCTACCTTTGTATGGTAGGCCATCTGTTGCACGAAATATTAAATAAAGACCAGCAAGCTTCCCATGCTACCATTGGCAATCAGAGGACCACATGGCTTCAGCTGGATGATCTCAACTTGGAGGTCTCTCTTGGCTAGAGCTTCCAAGTCTCTTGGTAGACAGTTGTCGCCAGATCCATGCAATGACCATCTACCCCATGGCCAGCCATCACAACACCCATTTACCCTGTAGAATCAAAACTCTTAAAGCTTATAATTGACCAGTCAGTTTTATATATTAATAAATTCTCAATTTACAAGATGACAATACAATGATTTCAGAACCAATTGATAATGATTAAAGCTTTATCCCAATTATTTTAACCTTATGATACCATAACTACCTGTGACTGATTAAAACCATGCTGTTTCACTTTAGCCTCCATCTTGCCTTCCTTTCTCCCTCATATGCTCTTTGTCTCTGCAACTCTTAGCCCTTCCTCCTTTTTTGTAATTCAAGTTCCAAGTGATACAGCACCCTTTTCTGGCCTCTGATAGCACCTGTATGCAGTTGATGAACATACAGATTCAAGCACACACGTATATACATAAACTAATTAAATTAGAGAATAAATAGTAAGAAAGTATGAGGCAGAAGTGGTTAGGTGGATGGAGGAACAACCTCTTCAAGGCAAAGGGGAGGTGTGTTCGGCTAGTGGGGTTTCATAGGGCAGACTGGGAAGAGAAACAACATTTGACATGTAAATAAATAAGATAATCAATAAGAGTTAAAAATAAACTATTTATTGCAAAAAATCAAAGGTATGTCATAAAAATAAAACAAAATAAATTGGGAAAATTGATGATGAGAAATTGAGTTCAATGATCTGTAAAAGTCATTTTGATCACACATTTAAACAATTATTTCATTCCTTATAAATAAAAATATCACCTCTCTATTCAGAAATAATCTGTCATTTGTGTATTTCCTTTCTTATTTTCAATATTTTTATATTTCTTTTATTTAAGCATGTTTACATGATATATGTAATGTTTTTTAAATTTTTCAATGTATTTGTGTTATCAATAATTTATTTAGAATATAAGTTATATATATTTACCATGTATATTTAGTTATGCATGTTTCCATATATATATATATAAATCACTATTTTAATGTTTTTGTACTTTCTGTACATTCAAGGTAGCAGAAAAGTTTATAATAGTATCAGAATATGAACAACAGATCCATAACACAACATGTTTTTGAATCATATATCTTCCATGAAAGAACCATATGCCTATATTGAAAGAAGGAATGGACTGCAATGATTGGGACGAGTGCTTGAGAAGCATGTGAAACATAACTTTACTTCTGTTTTCCTGTTACCTTTAGTCTGGACATTTGTATCCTGCTTATTTCATAACTATAAATCCTAAATAGTAATGGTACATTCCCTCACAGAGTTGCTAGGCTGATCAAATGAGTGTACAGGCACTATGAGTGTTAAACACTGCTGCCTAACAGAATCACTTAGCTCATTCTGGAAAAATTCCAGCAAATATAGTCAGGCTTAATATGATTCAGTGACAACACTTAACTCTTCTCAAGACTTCAAGATAACATTTAATAACTAGGTTAATATCAAACTTCATATAAATGTATCATTAGCAGAAAACTTTTCCAGGTAAAGTACAAACAGCATGACCTAAAAGGAATATCTCAATCCTGGGGTTACTCTAAGGCTAAATTCCATCAGATACCATGAAAAACGTGGCTTGCCTTCTGCTATCCAGCCAAACAAAAACAATATTGAGGCATAACATTTAACGTGGTGCTGATCTTGAGCAATAGTTCATTAATGCCATCTTTAATTCTACTGAAATATATATATACATATATATGGGTTCATTTTTACTAAAATATATAAATTCATAGAGAAAAATAAAATTAAAATCACTTTCTGACTGAAATGCATATCCGTTGTACAAATGCTACCAAATTTTCTGCGTTCTTGCTCTGAATCCCTTTTAGTATCAATCACACCAGGAAAGTTTCCATGGTAACAATTATGTTGAGCATAACCTCAAATACATAGTTCTATGTCTAATCTGATAAGAGGTTATATTTAGGTGAGAAACATGTACCTTAATGTCATTAAGGTAGAACTTCTATTAATAACATGCATTTTTAACATAAAATATATATCTGTATTTTCTAAACTTTTTGATACTATGACCTGTTATATAGCTTGGGCTGTCTTCAGTTTTTCTGTGCAGCCCAGAATAGCCTCAAATATTTGGAATCCTTCACCTCAGCCTCTCATAGCACATGTACATTATACATTGCTTGCATTTTCAATCTTATAGAGATTTGGCTTACACTAAAATGTAAACAGATTCATTTATCTGTAACTCACTTTCTTATTCATTAGTCTTTACTTATTTGATGATTTATTATTTGTTTTATATATTACAAAATATTCTCATATATTTTTAATAATATGAATTTTGAATTTATAAAGTATGGTGATCTATAAGTACTTCAAATCCTCTTTCTACATATATAAGAATAAGACACTCAGCTTATCTTCTTTAATATACACAAAAGGCAGGTTCTGGAAAAAATTGTTATTTCATAGAACAGTGATAATTTTTTCAAAATGTCTTGCAATAATCCTATTCATATAACAGCTACTAACTACCCATGAATCACTATTGAATGCTTGAAATGTGCCTACCATAACTGTAGAAATGAATACTTTATTTAGTTAATACTTAAATAGCCATAATATTTAGTTACTACCACAGTGTACACAATACAGAGTTAAAAACAAAGATAGACATGTGTAAAACTACAAAACATTGTTCACTATGGTACAACCACAGTATCCAAATTTGGGAGTCAAAACCGCTTTCCTTCTCTTTTTCTGAATGTATATTTTGTCTTTATTGTTTGCACTTCATTATCTCCTATGCATTAGAGAGCTTTATAAATATTCACATCCTTTCCAATGGAACTCCTAAGGGAGAAGTTCATGGTCACATTTTGTGGAGTCTCTATGCTTTGTTGACATTTCTAGAGTCCGTTGAACTCTGAAAGTACTTAGTGTGGGTAACTGATAATAATAACCCCTTCTCAATTCAGGTTGAAATACATTATCATGCTGTACTTCCTTTTCTCCTGTTCTGCATAATTTGCTCCTCCACATTTTAGAAGTTGATCTCTAGTATGAACTATAACCATCCCAAACAATAGAGTTTATCACACTAAGAAAAATTTAAATCATGTCTAGAAGAAATTTTCTCTTTGTTGTCACTAAACATTTAGAAAGAACTGACACTATTGATTATTTCAGTACTTTATCAAGAAAAGTAACTGACAGAAAACCAAAGAAGCCAATGATCAGAGAACTGAAAAATTAGTTCTTTAAGTGCATCTTGATTTCCACCAACTCTGACTCGAAATATTTTTCACAGATTATTTGTTACTAAAAAAAGTGAACATTTTTAGTAGAATTAAAGTTAAACAAAATAGAGCAAAACACTGAGAAAGATTTAAAAATGGAGATAAGAATCAAGCTGTAAATTAGTTTTTACACTAAATTGTAAGATAAATTTCCTGTACATAACTTCAGAAAGAACATAAAGATTCTAACTGCTAACATACATACTCAGTTTGACTAATTATTTCTGTTAAATATAACTTATATAAAACTTTAATTTTCCTTTTATCTGTTTTAATTACATGAACACAATCTGCGTGAAATTTGATGCAACTTTAAGCTCATCTATAGACTTACTATAACTATATGAGAATAGTGTAGAAACGTAAGGACACACAAAATAGAATCCAATATCATTTCAAAAATACTTTGTTATATTCTATTAGATTATTTCTTTAGATCACAGTTTGCTCATTTGTGTTAAACATAAATCCTTTGTTTATCTGTTTTCTAAGGGAAACAGAAGTTATGCAGTCCATAATTTGACTGGATAATCAAATTAGGTATAAAAATTCTGCACCCGGTTATTAAATTTTTTTTAAAGATTTATTTATTTACTATATGTAAGTACACTGTAGCTGTCTTCAGACACACCAGAAGAGGGCGTCAGATCTCATTACAGATGGTTGTGAGCCACCATGTGGTTGCTGGGATTTGAACTCAGGACCTTTGGAAGAGCAGTCGGTGCTCTTAACCACTGAGCCATCTCTCCAGCCCTGTTATTAAATTTTTGAACCAGAAAACTCAGGTTTACATTTCATATGTATTTTATTGCTCTCAATTATGGAATAAAGAAGATCTGGATAAATAAACATATTTCTACAGTTCTTTTGTAAATGTAAATATATATTAGCTTTAACTGAAAATGAAGACTATTACAACACTGTTCCTCTGAAAAGAATGCAGATGCACATTACTTTCTTGTTGTTCAAATTTGATTTTGTATTTTGCACGCTTGAACTTGAAGAAGATGGTCAAATATCCAGGACTCATAAAATGTATATCTATGCTTGCCTATCTTAAGTATCAAAGAGCCTCATTGGTTTGTGTATGTGTGTGTGTGTGTGTGTGTGTGTGTGTGTGTGTGTGTGTGTGTGTGTGTGTAGTTTGGTGTACTCTATGCAACATTTCTGTTATCGAACGATAAACAGTCTATAATTTTTGAAAGCCAAATGATTATTATTTGCCAAGATAAAGGACAATATTGAAAATTAATTAAACATTGGACTATTCAAAGAATAAATCTTTACTCTCTGATACCCATATATAAACGTGATCAGGGAACAAAAAAGAACTCGGTTTAATACTCCAAAACTTAACTATGTTTAAATATTTAAGTACACTGAACTTGTAAGTTTGGTGATGGTGAAAAAAATGATATAGATGACTGCTACCACCACTATTAAAGAACTTCAATAGTACCCTGCTGAGTATTCTGCTGTTCTCTCCAATAGAAATTAGGCACACAGGAATGATAAGACTTTTCCATTTCTAACTCTTTATGCTGACTTCTAACACTTCACATTTCTTCTCAGTACAGCACAATGTTTCTGGTAGTTTAGAGCAGGTTAGTCATAGAAATAAGTGACAAGTTTTATATTTTGTTTAAACATAAAGAATTAATTTGGAAATATATTAACTTATAACATTTTAGTATTGCCTAATATTTCATGTGGGAGCAAGACTTATTATTTTCCAAGTTTACAGTAAGCAACATAAAATCAGTAGTTTATTGCTTTTTTTGAGACAGGATCTGTCTATGTAGCTCTGGATGTCCTGGAACTCACAATGTAGAGCAGATCTAGCCTCAGATCTCACAGATATCTGACTGCCAATGTCTCATAAGTGCCACCCTGCCCAGACTAGTTTAGTTATCTGTTTTGAACCCTTCTTATGTAGTTCACATAAAAGTTAGTATTTATATATTGAAATGTCTGTCACATGCCTGAGTAAATATAATGTCAGAAGATCATTTTCATTTTATTCCTGAAGCAAATCACTTCACTCTCAAATGTTAAATTAATAAAAGGCAATTTTGTAACATTGTAATTATGTAGTGTGATTTAAAAAAAATATGTTATGGTGTGTGTGTGTGTGTGTGTGTGTGTGTGTGTGTGTTTAAGAACAGGTTAGAGGTCATCAGAATTGGTGACAAGTGTCTTTACACACTAAGCCATATATCCATCACACTATGCAAAATTTTTAGAATATATGTTTAATTTAGAAAATATTTTGATAGTTACAGGGTCAATTGCTATTTCTTTGCAGTAGGACGGCATTAAAATATCTTCAAACAAACTATAAATCTTAGCTAGAAGAAAAAAAACCTTAAAAATAATCATTGGAAACTTACAAGGTAATTTCTGCTACTTATGTCTTTATTATAATCTATGAATAATGATTCAGTGAAATTCTATAGAAATAAATGTAATTCACATGAATATAAAATAAACTTATTATAATTGGTGGTACTCTGGTGACTGTCAATATGCTAAACTGAAAAATCTAATTGTATATTTAGTAATTCTGAGCTATAGTAGAATTCATTTTCTTGATATTTGAATGTTTATGAGCATGCCTTTTTAAAATCACTTTGCAGTGCTGGGGACTGAACCCAGGCCCTTGTTCCTGCTAGGCATGTATTCTATCCTTAAGTTACGGTGTCAGACTCCCTACTTTCTTGAGACAAGGTTTCAGCCTTGAACTTGTGATCCTTCTAGTTTAGCCTCCTAAGTAGCTAAAATTACAGGTGTGTGACACCAGGCCTGGCTTATCATTGACCACTATAATTCTCTTTTTAGTTAATACTGTTATAGTAAATTTTTCAAATTTATTATACAATATAGTATTTACTTTTACAATATAGTAAAAGTTTAATATTTTAGGTGTATGATATGAAATATATTACCAGTACATTACCTTATTATTATAGAATAGCAACAGTTTGCAGAAGACTTGGAAGAAGGATTGTAGGAGCCAGAGGCACTGGTGAAAAACATCAGTAAAACATGGCCCACAGAATCAACTAACTAGGGCTCAAATAGGATCACACAGCCTGAAGTGGCAATCACGGAGCCTATATGGATCTGAGATAGGTCCTCTGCATATATGTTATGTTGTACAGTTTGGTGTGCCTGTGGGACTCTAACAGTGGGAAGGTGGAAGTCTCTAACACTTTTGCCTGCTCTTGAGATACTTCTCCTACTGTGTTGCCTCATCCAGCCTTGATATGAAGGTTTATGCCTAGTCTTCTTGTAATTTTTTTATATCATGTTTGGTTGATATTCCTGTGTGGGCTGTTCTTTTCTACAGTGAAATGGAGGACTGTATCTGAGGCAGAGGGTAGCTATGTATAGAGGGGACAGAAATATCTGCATCTGACTCTTACAGCTGCTTGTTGGGTCTTTCAGAAGGCCATCATGATAGGCCCCTTTTTGTGAGTACACCATAGCCTCAGTAATAGTGTCAGGCCTTGGGGCCTCCCCTTGAGCTGGATTCCCATTTGAACCTGTCACCGGACCTCCTTTTCCTCAGGCTCTTCTCCTTTTTTGTCCCGAATGGTAGTAGTAAGAATGTAGTCTCTTTTAGTTACTATTAAATCTGTGGTAATACCAGTTCTTATAGTCCACATGTGTCCTTTAGCCTCGTCTACATTCTACCTTTTACTTCCCTTCCTGAAACCACTCACTTGCTACTTCTTTCTGAGCACACTTTGGCAGCTATGATTTCCGAGATTAGTTATTTTTTCTTGTGTTGTACATATTCCCTTAACCCAAAATTCCTCTCATTGAATTTGTACATTCATGTTTTTCAACACTAACTACTACAGTTAAATTGTTGTTTAATATGCTAGAGGTATAATGCTAACAAAATATATATCCTTATCCTATTGTGGACATTTGTACCAGGAAAAGGCAGAAATTAATCAAGTGGCCATGGCAGATATGGAAAAAAGAAACAAGTGGAGTTTCAGTCTAAAAATGTAAGAGTCACCTTTGAGAAAAGAAATATCTGAAGACTTGGTCTGAATGATACAAAGAACTAGTTATATTACATGGAAAGCTATGTTATAGTAAACCCAAATTCCTGTACATATGCATGTATGATGTATTTGAGCAATAATGAGAAGGCCAAAGTGTCTGATGCACACTGAGAAAGGGTTTAATGAAAGGTGAAAAGTAGTATTAATGTCTAGAAGTTAATTCACCGAAGGAAAAGGTTGTGAAAAAGAAAAATTTATCTTGTGATTAAAACAATTTGGAGAATTGAGAACACAGGAATGAATAAGTATTTTTTAGGAGGAGAAATTAGAAGAATATATTGAGATTGATTATATAGACTTGTACCAAGACTGTGGAGGATATAGTGGAAAAGGTGAGTGCAGATGTTTTAGGAAGCTACCCGTAGAGACAAGAGGTAATGTTGGCATAAGTTGGGGAAATTGTGATAGAGATGACAGGAACTGAACAAATTGAAGGTTAATTTGGAATATAGTAATACAGAGAATGCCAATTAAACCAACAATTACATAGAACCTGTTACTCTTGAACTCTTCAAGATGATTCCTAAGACAAAGCCTAATGAACATGATACATTAGAAAATATGACATCTTCTAAGATTAGACCATTGAGAATAGAATAGGAGAATTTAAAAGTCTATTTGGAACATGCTAACTTAAATGAATATTAAGCAGTGTTATGATTTTAGGGGTAGTTTGAGTTTGTGTCCCAATAGTCTATGAGTTGGAAGAATCATCCCCAGTGTATCAATAATGGAAATGGTGGACCATTTTTACAAAGTAATGCATAGCCCAAGATACTTAAGTTGTCCAGTGCACTACTCTTTAATGATAGAGTGCTTTTGTAAATTCAATTCTTAAGGCTTGGGTTACTCTTAATGAGCAAGGCCAGACTCTGCCATTCTTTTGAATATATTCCCCATGTTATCTCTCCCTTTTACTTGAGTTATATCTATGAGCCCATCATTATGATAGAATGTTGATAGATGACCCTCAAAAGAAATCAAATATAGGTGCCAAACATTATTGTACTTTCACCCAATAAAAGTGTAAGCTAAATAATCCAATTTCTTCACATTATTGAACTTTGCTTGCAATTCTGAACTTCAATAACAAACTAATAGTTAGAGAAAGTCATTTACATTTCCAGATTTTTATGAAATTTGAGGATACAGAAATAGATGACATCACACCATTCCTTGATTCTCAACCAAACCACACGTTTAATTGACCAGAGGATGTTTCAAATTAAATACTGATGCCCTTCCATCTCTAATACAACTAACTATAAATTGCAGCTTTGAATTTAAAAGTCTTCTCTAGTTACTATAATGTATAACAGAATTTAAGAACTTTTAGTACATGCAGAAAATTCTAGTATTGTGGTAATAACAAATATACAAAACAAAATTACGGGCCATTTGAAATGGTAGGGACAGATATCTAAGAACTTAGCTGCTACCAATTAAAGGACTTGTCAAATCAGGCTGCATGAAAGTAAGTTTAAAACAAATGGCTGTCAAGCCAGAGGAAAAAGTATAGTTTATCTAAAGCAATAATAAATTGATTAATATAGATTTTAAAAAATGTTCCTAGTATGACAGATGTGATGTAAAGATCAACATTGTCCAATACCATTGGTTGTTCAATTAATGTCAAGACTACGGGAAGCTTAAAAAATTCAAAGGAAGTGATGACAAGAGGTTTTTAATGGGACACAGAAAGGAAATACTGATTATGAGTTTTCAAAAGGACCACAGACTGATACTGGGCACTCATGGGGGCAAAGCAAGTATCAACATGCCTTTACCATATCCATCTGTCAGTGCTTTATCTAATTTCAAGGCCTAGTTACAAAGCTGAGCCATCTCCTACAGTCAAAACAGCTGGCAGGAAAACACTTTATTTTACAATTCTCATTTGCTCTTATCTTCTAAGATACCAACTCAAACTATTACTTTCCTTATTTATGTGCATATTAGGTCTTTGTAGAGAAGGATCACATTCAGTTAATCTTTTTGTGCCCCACAGTTAAAGAATAATAGGCTCTCAGCAATTGTTGGCTAAAAGCTTGGAAAGAAAAGGCTTTAAAATATGCTGAAGAAGCAGTGAATGTTACTAAAGTACTAAATGAACAGTATTCTAATGTTGCACATCAGAAAGAAAAGATGTTGAAATTCAGTCATCTGTTGCAAGTAAATGCAAAGTATCAGAAGGAATAGAAGACAGAAATCAATGAGATTATAAACAGTTTGCTTAATTATCTTTAATGCCATTCTCATTAGGAAGCACTATGAAACACTAAATAGCACTTGTGTCAAGTCACTGGCTCATGAATATATTGTCAACAATCATGACTCCTCATTCTCATGCATAGTAACAAGCCCTGAACAGAACAATTAACTCTGCACATATCAAGTCAGGTTCCTTCAAAATACTGAAGTTGTAGATACAGACTTCAGGTTTACAGTTTTTTAATTAAGATCACTTTTTAAATATCATATATTTGACCACTTAACAACATTTGATGAAATTTGCTTAGTTTTATAATACCATAGAAATCTAAAGGATATAGATTTTTATAAAGGTACACCTAACAATGTAGAAAAACAATGGACATTTTCTTCAAGTCCAGAAACTTTCATTGTTCACCTCATTGGCTCCTTGGTTGTCATTGGTCTATAGCCAGGCATTTATTCCAATAACAATTTTCTGCATACATAATTTTCCAAATTAAATGTGATTAAATATATAAACTATGCATAATGCTAAAGCATTAGAATATTTTGTTTTTCTTTTGGCATCTTCTTTTTTAAAATGTGATTCCATGCATTGGAGATAGACCTCAAACTACCTATACTGCTGTGGGAGTCATTCCCCTTTTAATCCTTCTGGGAGTTCAGGTATGCTACAATATAATGTATTGATACAGGGCTCAAGCAAGATGTATTCCTCATCTAGACATTCTCCCAACTGAGCTACATTCTTGCCAAGATCCTTAATTTTTTAATGTTCTACAAGATATCTTTGCCTGCCTAGAACTCTCAAGGCAGTAAACTCCTCAAAAACCTGAGAAAACTACCTCAGCAATCATGTAATTTGTTCACCCAAACCTACAATCTGGCCCAAAGTGAAGACTGACCAACCCCTGGTGCAATAGGAAATATGATCTATTACATTTGCCTTTAAAATTAGTTACTTGGAAAATGAGACATGAAAAAACAACTTTGTGGTTTCTTTCTACACTGTGTTACATTATCTAAAAATGGATTCTTATGAAAGAGTTTCACTAAAAGAGTAACCAGTCTAAAATTGTAAATGAACGTAAAATTTCCTTCTCCAAAGCTAAATATATTCTACAGGCTGGGTATTCCTTATCCGAAATGCTTAGATTCAGAAGTGTTTAGATTCAGGACTTCTTCATATTTTTGGATATCTTAAGAAACTTATTGGTCAACATCTCCAAACTGAAATTATGAAATTCTACTTGTAGAGTTCATGTAATATTTTACTCTTAGAATTTAATATCAGGAATGTTCAACTGTACTGTGTCAAGATGCTTATTTCTGAAGCATATTAAAATAATTTAAGACTACAACTTCTGGATCAAAACTATTACTTTGTTTATTGGCATTTCTTAGAATTTGAAATATAGTTATCTCACAAATAACATTTAATACATCTAGTGAGTAATATATAGAACAATAGTTAACTAGTACATTAGTTACTTGTCTCACTGATGTGACAAAGCAACTTGAGAAAGGAAGGGCATTTTTGGCAGTTTCCCTGTATATCATGGCAGAAAAAGTTTAGTGGCATGGGGAGGACACAACTCTACCTTGTATTCAAAATCAGGAAGTAGAAAACAATGAATGCTCATGCTCATTTGTTTGATTTCCTTTTATTCTTTCCTGTAGCCTAGCCCATGGAATAGCATTACACATATATTAAGAAACTTTAAATACCACCTCTAAATAATTTGACCTACGTAATAACTCATTTTTTTTCACTTGGCAATCCTAAATCACTTCAAGTTGACAATCACAGCTGCTTTAAAAGGATGTAAAAGATGGAAAAAACAAAAGGGGTCTTCAAATAAGGAGGGAAGAGAGAGGGTGCTACAGAAGAAAGGGAATTAAAGGAGAAACAGGAGACATCAGGCAAATTTGAAAAAACCCATAGAGAAACATATTTAAAAGCTTATTTAAAACATATATAAGCCCACCCAGAGACCTACATGCCTTCTGGTTTCCACTTGTGCTGGGAGCAGAGCCATAGCGCTGGACCCAAATCCACACAGTCCACACTCCAATTGCAGCCCAACTCCACAGATATTCTGACATATCCAGGAACACAGGATCACAGGATTACAGAAAGCACCAGCACTAGTCAGAGATAGGGAGGCCAGATAATACCAGAGATAACCAGATGGTGAGAGGCAAGCTTAAGAAAATAAGCAACCAAACCAATTTGACTTGGCAAAATCATAACTCAGTTCTCCCACCACAGCAAGTCCTGGATATCACAACACACCTATAATGCAAGATACAGATCTAAACTCTCATTTCATGCAGATGATATAGGACTTTAAGAAGGACATAAATAACTCCCTTAAAGAAATACAGGAGAACACAAGTAAACAAGTAGAAAGCCTTAAAGAGGAAACATATAAATCCCCTAAAGAAATTACAGGAGAACAGAATCAAACGTGTAAAGAAATTCTACAAAACAATCCAGAACAGAAATAGAATCATTAAAGAAAACTCAAAGGGAGATAGCCCTGGAGATGGAAAACCTAGGAAGGAGAACAGGAGTTACAGATACAAGCATCACCAACAAAATACAAGAGATGAATGAGAGCATCTCAGAGGCAGAAGATACAATAGAAGGCATCGACACAACAGTTAAGGAAAATACAAAATGCAAAAAACTCCTATTGCAAAACATTCAAGAAATACAGGACACAATGAAAAGACCCAACCTGAAAATAATAGGTATAGAAGAGAGTGATGATTTCCAACTCAAAAGGCTAAAATCATCTTATGCAAACAAAATTATTAAAACAAAATTATAGAAGAAAACTTTCCTAACCTAAAGAAAGAAATGCCCATAAACATACAAAAAGGCTAAAGAATACCAATCAGATGGGACAAGAAAAGAAATTCCTCTTGTCTCATAATAATTAAAACACCAAATACACAGAACAAAGAAAGAATACTGAAAGCAGTAAGGAAAAAAGGTCAAGTAACGTATAAAACAGACCTAACAAAATTGTACCAGACTTCTCAACAGACACAATGAAAGACAGAAGATCCTGAGCAGATGTCATACAGACTCTAAGAGAACAAAAATGCCAGTCCAGGCTACTCTACCCAGCAAAACTCACAACTGCCATAAATGGAGAAACCAAGATTTTCTAAGACAAAATCAAATTTAAACAATATCTTTCCACTAATCCAGCCCTAGAGTGGATAATAGAAGGAAATGTCCAACCCATGGAGGGAAACTACACCCAAGAAAAAGCAAGAAATTAATCTTTTCACAAGAAACCCAAAAGAAGAAAAACACAAAAACATTGTTCCACCTCTAACAATAAAAATAACAGGAACCAACAATCATTGTTCCCTAATATATCTCAACATCAATGGAAATAATTCCCCAATAAAAAGAAATAGGCTAACAGATTGAGTATTTGAACAGGATCCAGCATTTTGTTGCAGGCAGGAAACACACCTCCTTGACAAAGGGAGACGTTACCTTAAAGTAAAAGGATGGGAAAAAGTTTTTCAAGCAAATGGTGCCAAGCCATTCTAATATCCAAAAAAATAGACTTTCAACCCAAAGTTATCAAAAAATATGGGGAAGGATACTTCACA
The DNA here is from genome assembly GCA_036184795.1 of Tokudaia tokunoshimensis. NCBI lineage: Eukaryota > Metazoa > Chordata > Mammalia > Rodentia > Muridae > Tokudaia > Tokudaia tokunoshimensis. The sequence continues at coordinate 40,405,211 of BTHU01000023.1, forward strand.
CTCATCAAAGGAAAAAAATGTACCAAGATGAACTCTCAGTTCTGAACATCTAGGCCCCAAATGGAAAGGCACTCACATTTGTAAAAGAAACTTTACTAAAGCTCAAATCAAATATTCAACCTCACACAATAATTGTAGATAATTTCAACACCCCCCCAATCTCTCCAATGGACATATCATGGGAATAGAAACTAAACAGAGACATGGCAAAACTAAAAGAAGTTAGGAACCAAATGGATGTAACAGTTATCTACAGAACATTTCACCCTAAAACACAAGAACATTCCTTCTTCTTAGCACCTGATGGTACCTTCTCAAAAATCAACCACATACTTAGACACAAAACAAACCTCAACAGATACAAGAACATTGAAATAATCCAATGTATTCCATCAGAACATCATGGACTAAAGCTGGTCATCAATAACAACAAAAACAAGAGAAAGCCCATATACATGTGGAACCTGAACAATGCCCTACTCAATGATAACTTGGTAAGAGAAGAAATAAAGAAATTAAAGACAACTTAGAATTAAATGAAAAAGAAGGCACAGCACATTCAAACTTATTGGACACAATGAAAGCAGTGCTAAGAGGAAAACTCATAGCTCTGAATGCCTCCATAAAGAAATTGGAGAGATCATACACTCACAGCTTAACATTTCATCTAAAATCTCTAGAACAAAAAGAAGCAAATACATTCAAGAGGAGTAGATGGCAGGAAATAATCAAACTCAGAGTAGAAATCAACCAAGTAGAAGCAAAAAGAACTATACAAAGAATCTACAAAACCAGGGGCTGGTTCTTTGAGAAAATCAATGAGATAGATAAATACATAGCCTAACTAACCAGATGATGTAGAAACATTTTCCAAATTAACAAAATCAGGAATGAAAAGGGAGACATAAAAACAGAAAAGGGGGAATTTAAAAACAATCAGGTCCTACAACATCCACAGTCAACAAAACTGGAAAACATGGATGAAATGGATGATTTTCTAAACAGATACCAGATTCCAAAGTTAAATCAGGATCAGATAAACCGTCTAAACAGCCCTATAACCCCCAAAGAAATAGAAGCAGTCATTAGAAGCCTCCCATCCAAAAAAAAAAAAAAAAAAGCCTAAGGCCAGATGGTTTTAGTGCAGAAATCTATTGATCCTTCAAAGAAGTTCTAATATTAATACTTCTCAAACTATTCCATAAAATAGAAACAGAAGGAACCATACCCAGTTCTTTCTATGAAGCCACAGTTACACTGATACCTAAGCCACAAAAAGACCCAACTAAGAAAGAGAACTACAGACCAATTTCCCTTATGAATATTGTTGCAAAACTACTCAATAAAATTCTCACAAACATTACTCGCTAGAGAACTTTAAAGAAGATAATTATTCTGACAACTGTGAAAGTTCTTAGCTTGCCCTAGGGTGGGAACTAACAGTTTATTAAAGTCATATACCAAAAATTACTTTTTGAAGCAGTTGTGTGCACCAGTAGGAACAGTCAGCTTAGTTAAGTGTTTAGTCTTCCCTAACCCATCACACAAATGGTCTCACTGTTGTCCTAGCCTGGAACTCAATCCACGTGTCTTCTGTCTCCCATGTGCTGGGATTGAAGGGTGGTGCCTATATGACAACTCATGCTCCTTTTAAACATCAAAAGAACAGTGGGGTTACTATTCAAATATGTTGCTGATTGTTCATAAGGACTATTTCTGCTGCCGTGAAAGGGCTAATTAGAAAATTGTTTAATTCAGGTTACTTTTTAACAGAATATTTTCAGGGGAAAAATCTGCAAAATTTTTTCCCACACAGGGATATCCTGCATCAACAAGTCCGCTTGGCATTTAAGTCAGAACTAAATTTATAGAAACCGTAGTTACCAATAAGGTAATAAGTGGTGGTTACTTAATACATTTGGAAAAGTACATTTCCTTAAAAGGCATTTGCATTAAATTTCCTTTCTGAAATAAAGTTATTTTACTTAATATGGTTACACTGTCATTTCTGCAAAAACACTTTAAGTTGGTAGCAAGGGTGAACATATAAAACAAATGAAGCTTACTTTGGTTTTTGGACCTGTGGGATACTGCTCCCAGTTTACATGTCTGAAAACTGTGTTCACATTTGTGTCTAAATTAGGGAACACACAGGATAAAGCTCATCTAATAGGGGACTACAGAGAAGTGGACTTGATTCTTAAGAGTTCTGTTATGTCCCAATTTGAAACACTCCTGACAATAGTATCAGTAATTGGCATGCTAGCAAGCATGCAGATATGCAAGGTGCAGTGAGGAGTGATAGCCTGTCCTAGTATTCAGTTTTAAACTTTTAGCATGTTTTCTGATTTTTATGACAGCAGAGGTGGCCTGTAATTCAATTGTTTCATTTATAGCATAATGAAATGTTACAGAAAGATGACTTTTTCATTAAAATATTTTTAGAAATGTGAAAAGAAATTCTCACAAACAAGAACACATCAAAATGATCATCCACCATGATCAAGTAGGCTTCATCCCAGGAATGCAGGGATGGTCCCACATATGGAAACCTATCAATGTAATCCACTATATAAACGAAATCAATGAAAAAAAAAAAGCATGGTGAGTCTAGTAGAAGAGAAAGTGGGGAAGAGCCTCGAATACTTGGGCATAGGGGGAAAATTCCCTGAACAGAACAGCAATGGCTTATGCTTTAAGATCAACAATCGACAAAAGGGACCTCCTAAAATCAAAAAGCTTCTGTAAAGCAAAGGACACGGTCCATAGAACAAAATGGCACACTACAGATTGAAAAATAAATTTACCAATCCTACATCCAACAGAGTGCTAATATCTAAAATATACAAAAAAACTCAAGAAGTTAGACTCTAAAGAACCAAATAATCCTATTAAAATGTGAAGTAAAGAGATAAACAGAAAATTCACAACCGAGGAATCTCAAATGGATGAGAAGCACTTAAAGAAATGTTCAGCAAGTACTCGTGGGCATTTATAACAGTGTCTGGGTTTTGTAACTGTATATGGGATGGATAACTAGGTGGGGTAGTCTCTGGATAGTCTTTCCCTCAGACTCTGATCCACACTTTGTATCTCCTTCTGTGGCTATTTTTCTCCCCGTCCGAACAAGGACCAGGGTATCCATACTTTGTTCTTCCTTCTTCTTGAGCATCATTTGATATGTGATTTGTGTCTTGGGTGCTTTGTCACCTGGGAGGCTCTGCTAGCACATGACAAATACAGAGGGGTACACTCTCAGTCAGCCAATGAACTGAACACAGTGTTCCCAACGGGGGAGCTAGAGAAAGGACCCAAGGAGCTGAAGGGGTTTTCAGGGCCATAGCAGGAACAAGATGAGCCACCCAGTACTCCCAGAGCTCCCAGGGATAAAACCATCAACCAGAGAATACACATTGTATTACCCATGGCTCTAGATGCATAGGCAGCAGAGGATGGCCTTATTGGACATCAAAGGGAGGAGAGGCCCTTGGTCCTGGAAAGGCTCAATGCTGCAATGTAGGGGAATACTAGGACAGGGAAGTAGGATAGGGTTGATTGGGGAACAGGGGGAGGGAAGATAGCTTACAGGATTCTCAGGGTGGGGGGACCAAGAAAGGGGAAATCATTTGAAATGTAAGAAAAGAATATATCCAATAAAAAAATCTTTTATAGTAAAAAATAAGGAAATAAAAATATATACAGTAATAACTTAGCTATAATTAAGTGAAAAAAAATGTTCAACATCCTTAGTCATCAGGGAAATGCAAATCAAAACAACCCTGAGAGTTTACCTCACACCAGTAAGAATGACTAAGATAACTCAGGTGACAGCAGATGTTGGCAAGGATATGGAGAAAGAGGAATACTCTTCCATTGCTGATGGGACTACAAGCTGGTCAAACTACTTTGGAAATCAGTCTATAGGTTCCTGAGAAAATTGGAAATAATTCTATCTGAGGACCCAACTATACCACTCCTGGGAATATACCCAAAAGATACTCCAGCATACAACAAGGACACATGCTCCACTCTCTTCATAGCAGCCTTATTTATAATAGCCAGAAGCTGTAAACAACCCAGATGTCCCTCAACAGAAGAATGGATACAGAAAATGCGGTACATATATACAATGAGTACTACCAGCGATGAAAAACAATGACTTCATGAAATTTTCAGGCAAATGGATGTAACTATAAAATATCATCCTGAGTGAGGTAACCCTGACACAAAAGAATACAGATGTTATATACTCACTAGTAAGTGGATATTAGCCCTAAATCTTACTATGCCCATGATACAACCCCCAGACCATATGGAGAATAGAAGGAAGACCAGAATGTGGATGCTTCAGTTCTGCATAGAGGGGAGAACAGGACAATCTGGGAGGTGAAGGGAGAGGGGGAACTGAGAGCCAGAGATAAGGGGAAGGAAATAAGGGGGACAGTATCAGAAACTTGAGGAGATGTGTGAGAGGTACAGAGGGTCAGGAAAACTAACAAAAATATTCATTTCAAAGGTTTTAACCCAGGAATGTTCCTGTCCAAAGGAAGAACAGGCACAAAAAAATGGAACAGACTATACCACCTATGGATCCATAGTGTCTGCCGACACCAAACCCAACACTTTGCAGTGGTCAAGAATGTTAAATGTCATCATTGTGACTTACATTTCCCATGGGAATATGTTCATAAAGAGTTAAGTTAAATATCTAATAATGTCTAATAGGTCAAGTTCCTACCTACTCCATTTTCACATCAAATAACTACTTAGAATATGTTCTAAGAAAATATATTTGTTTTCTTTCATATTAAGCAGTAAAAATGTTTGCTTTGAAATTTCTAAAATTACTTCCTTATTTTCCCTTTTCTATATGATAGTTCTGATATTTATTATTATATAAACCACTGCCTTATATTGAGATTTTGCTAATTTTTCAGTCTCTTAAAGAGTGATTGAGGGAGAATCTTGAGTGTCTTTGAAAAAAAAATAACTGCTTTCATTCTTTTTTGCAACATTTATTTTAATTTTATATAAGAAAATGAGATGTAAAAATATTTATTTTGCAAGATTTTAAATTAAATTTATATCTAACTGCCTGGAAAAGCAATGAGACCCACTTTAATTATATATCTTAGCTTTATTAACTATAAATCTGTTTATTCCAAATGTGTGCTTTCACTCTTTCAAAAATAATTTATTCTAAGTTATTAAAAACACTGATAGAAGATATGATTTCATTAGCTTCTACCTACTTTGCATCCCTTCTGTACAGAGTAGGATGTTGGCTAAGCACCATGTGATGGATAGTTTTATATCAATTTGAAATCAGATAAAGTCATTTTAGAATAAGGAATCCTAATTAAGAAAATAACTTCCTTAAACTCTGGCTGTAAGATATTTTCTTAATTCGTGATTTATGGGGAGGGTCTAGTCCATTGTAGGTACATCATCACTTTGCTAGTGGTCCTGTGTTCTATAGTTGCAGCATCTCCAACCTCCAGGTTTCTATCTTGCTTGAGTTCCTGTTCTCACTTTCTTTGATGATGAACAATAATATGAAAGTATAAGTCAAACAAACCCTTTCTCCCTAATTTTGATTTTTGGTCATGATGTTTCATTGCATCAATAGACACCCCAAATAAGACACAGCAACATACCATCAAAAATGCAGTATAGAAATTAAGTTATGCTAATAGTTCCATAAAATAATATAAGTAAATTATTTGATTAATATTTTGAACCTTTATATTCAGTACAAAATATGAGACTTATTTTCATTCTAAGTAAATTAAGCATACAATTAAAATGTGTTTGTTCATCCTGTCCTCCTGTGGCTGACAGCACTAGTCATCACAGGTCACCTTCTCTCCAAAGAACTGTATAGTACAAAATCATTCATGAACACCATTTGATAAATGACTTTATACTAAGTATTCAATTTTACTATTTCTACTGCTCAGTAATCGTTGTGATAAGTCTCCACATTTTCTCTAGGTCATACTTTTCTCTAATCAGTAAAGTTCCTGATTTGTGGGATTTTGATGAAGGAAAATATGAAGAGGTACGCATCACAGACACACACGCACACACACACACACACACACACACACACACACGCACACGATCGCAGAGAGCAATGAACATGAGAAATGCTGCATATTTAGAATGAACAAATCAACTTTCTGACCATTAAAGATACTTCTCTCTTTTGATACTTTAACTTAGCCAGATAGTCATTTTGTTTATATAGAAACAGAGGGTGAAGAAACATGTATTGTGTTACGATTCTGAATGAATTTAGAACTTAAAATCAATGGTAAAATAATTACATCAAAGTGTCAAAAAATGAAATTGGCACTCAAAATCAGAAACTTTCCATATACTAATAACAAATGTACTGAATGAAATTCAGAGAAACAACTGAATTCATAAACATGCACACACACACACACACACACACACACACACACACACACACCACTTGGAAAGAAACATAACCAAGGAAATGAAAGACCTTTATATTGAAAACATTAAACTGAAGAAAGAAATTGAAAAAGATGCAAAGATACCACATGATTAGAGAATGGAATAATTAGAAAAATGTCCACCTTACCAAAATTGATCTATAGATTTTAGACAATCTTATAATCCTAAAATCATTCTTCTGACAGAAAAAATAATACAAAAAATTTTACTGAAGCATTTTGTTTTATTGTATATTAAAAAAAACCTAATCATTAAGAAAATAAACAGCTAAATTAGTGAAGTGGATATGAAATTAAACAAAAATCTTAAAAGGAGAAATGGAAATGGGGAACAAGAACTTTTAAAACTTTTCTATTTATTTTTAAAAAATTAATTCTTTTTTATTATTATTTTCTATTTTTTTATTTACATTTCAAATGATTTCCCCTTTCCCGTTTCCTCCATCCCCAAAAGTCCCATAAGTCCCCTTCCCTCACCCTGTTCCCCATTCAACACCCTCTCGCTTCTCTGTCCTGGTATTCCCCTACAACCAGTCTTTCCAGGACCAGGCGTCTCTCCTTCCATCTTCTTGGAAGTCTACTGATATGTGAATTGTGTCTTGGGTATTCCGAGATTCTGGGTTAATATCCCCTTATCAGTGACTGCATACCATGTGTGTTCTTTTCTGAACACAAAGATGAAATCACTAAGGATGATATTTTCCAGATCTGACCATTTGCCTAAGAATTTCGTGAATTCATTGTTTTCAATTGCAGAGTAGTATTCCATTATGTACATATACCACATCTTCTGAATCCATTCCTCCGTTGAGGGACATCTGGGTTCTTTCCAGCTTCTGGCTACTATAAATAAGGCTGCTATGAACATAGTGGAACATGTGTCCTTATTGCATGCAGGGGAAGCCTCTGGGTATATGCCCAGGAGTGGTATAGCAGGATACTCTGGGATTGTCATACCCAGTTTTCTGAGGAACCACCAGACTGCTTTCCAGAGTGGTTGTACCAGCTTGCAATCCCACCAGCAGTGGAGGAGTGTTCCTCTTTCTCCACATCCTCGCTAACAACTGCTGTCTCCTGTGTTTTTGATCTTAGCCATTCTGACAGGTGTGAGGTGGAATCTCAGGGTTGTTTTGATTTGCATTTCCCTAATGACTAAGGAAGTTGAACATTTCTTTAGGTGCTTCTCAGCCATTAGATAATCTTCAGGTTAGAACTCTTTGTTTAGCTCTGTACCCCAATTTTTAATAGGGTTACTTGGCTCTCTGGGGTCTAACTTCTTGAGTTCTTTGTATATATTGGATATTAGCCCTCTGTCGGATGTAGGGTTGGTATAGATCTTTTCCCAGTTTGTTGGTTGCCACTTTGTCCTTTTGACAGTGTCCTTTGCCATACAAAAACTTTGTAATTTTATGAGGTCCCATTTGTCAATTCTTGATCTTAGAGCATAAGCTATTGGAGTTCTATTCAGGAAATTCTCCCCTGTGCCCATATGTTCAAGGTTCTTCCCTAGTTTCCTTTCTATTAGTTTCAGTGTGTCTGGTTTTATGTGGAGGTCCTTGATCCACTTGGAATTGAGCTTAGTGCAAGGAGATAAGAGTGGATCGATTTGCATTCTTCTGCATGCTGACCCCCAGTTGAATCAGCACCATTTTTTGAAAAGGCTATCTTTTTTCCACTGGATGGTTTTAGCTTCTTTGTCAAAGATCAAGTGACCATAGGAGTGTGGATTCATTTCTGGGTCTTCAATTCTGTTCCATTGATCTACATGCCTGTCATTTTACCAATACCATGCAGTTTTTAAGACTATTGCTTTGTAGTAAAACTTGAGGTCCAGGATACTGATTCCCCCAGAAGTTCTTTTACTCTTGAGACTAGTTTTAGCTATCCTGGGATTTCTGTTATTCCATTTGATTTTACGAATTGCTCTTTCTAACTTTGAAGAATTGTGTTGGGATTTTGATGGGGATTGCATTGAATCTGTATATTGCTTTTGGCAAGATGGTCATTTTTACTATATTAATCCTGCCAATCCATGAGCATGGAAGATTTTTACTTCTTCTGAGGTCTTCTTCAATTTCTTTCTTCAGAGACTTGAAGTTCATGTCATACAGATCACACTTGTGTGGTTAGAGTCACACCAAGAGACTTTATATTTTTTGTGACTATTGTGAAGAGTGGCATTTCCATAATTACCTTCTTAGTCTGTTTATCCTTTGAGTACAGTAAGGCTACTGATTTGCTTGAATTAATTTTATATATGGCCACTTTGCTGAAGCTGTTTATCAGCTGTAGGGGTTCTCTGGTGGAATTTTTGGAGTTGCTAAAGTATACTATCATATCATCTGCAAATAGGGATAGTTTGTCTTCTTCCTTTCCAATTTGTTTCCCTTTGACCTCCTTTTGTTTTCTAATTGCTCTGCCTAGAACTTCAAGTACTATATTGACTAGATATGGAGAGAAAGGACAGCCTTGTCTAGTCACTAATGTTAGAGGGATTGCTTCAATTTTCTCCCAATTTAGTTTGTTGACTACTGGTTTTCAGTATATTGCTTTTACTATGTTTAAATATGAGCACTGAATTTCTCATCTTTCCAAGACTTTTAGCATGAAAGGATTCAGAATTTTGTCAAACGATTTTTCAGCATGTATTGAAATGACCCTGTGTTTTTTGTTTCTTTAAGTTTGTTCATGTACTGGATTACATTGATGGATTTCCATATATTTAGCCATCCCTGAATTCCTGGGATGAAGCCTACTTGATTGATCATTTTGATGTGTTTTTGGACTTGGTTAGCAAGAATTTTATTGAGAATTTTTGCATCAATATTAATAAGTCTAATTGGTCTGAAGTTGTCTTTCTTTCCTGGATCATTGTGTGGTTTCCATATCAGTATAATTGTGACATCATCATACAAGTTGGGTGGTGTTCCTTCTGTTTATATTTTGTGCAATAGTTTGAAGAGTATTGGTGTTAGGGCTTCTTTGAAGGTCTGATAGAATTCTGAACTAAAACCATGTGGTCCTGTGCTTTTTTTGTTCGGGATACTTCCAATATCTGCTTTTATTTCTTTAGGGGATATGGGACTGTTTAGATGGTCTATCTGATCTTGATTTAACTTTGGTATTTGGTATCTATGTAGAAAATTGTCCATTTCATCCAGATTTTCCAGTTCTGTTGAGTATAGGAATTTGCAGTAGGATCTGATGATTTTTCAATTTTACTCATGTTCTGTTTTTATATCTCCCTTTTGATTTCTAATTTTGTTAATTTGGATACTGTCTCTGTGCCCTCTTGCTAGTGTGGCTAAGGTTTTTCTATATTGTTGATTCTTTTGTTTCTACTTGGTTGACTTCAGCCCTGAGTTTGATGATTTCCTGTCATCTACCCCTCTTGGGTATATTAGCTTCTTTCTGTTCTAAAGCTTTCAGCTGTGCTGTGAAGCTGCTAGGGTATGCACTCTCCAGTTCCTTTTAGAGGCACTCAGAGTTATGAGTGTTCTTCTTAGCACTGCTTTCACTGGGTCCAATAAGTTTGTGTATGTTGTGCCTTCATTTTCATTAAATTATAAAAAGTCTTTGATTTCTTTCCATATTTCTTCCTTGACCAAGGTATCATTGAGTAGAACATTGATCAGCTTCCATGTGTGTGTGATATTTCTGTTGTTTCTGTTGCTATTGAAGATCAGCCTTGAAGTTCTTCTCATAGACATCTTTCAATTGTTTGGTTAGAATCACACCAAGATACTTTATATTGTTTGTGGCTATCATGAAGGGTATCATTTCCCGGATTTCTTTCTCAGCCTGCTTATCCTTTGAGTATAGTTAGGCTACTGATTTGCTTGAGTTGAATTTATATCTGGCCACTTTACTGAAGTTATTTATCAGCTATAGGAGTTCTCTGGTGGAGTTCTTTGGGTCGCTTAAGTATACTATCATGTCGTCTGCAAATAGTGACAGTTTGATTTCTTCCTTTCCAATTTGTATCCCATTGACCTCCTTTTATTGTCTAATTGATCTAGCTAGAACTTCAAGTACTATATTGAGAAGATATGGGGAGAGAGGGCAGCCTTGTCTAGTCCATGATTTTAGTGGGATTGCTTCAAGTTTCTCTCCATTTAGATTGATGTTGGCTACCGGTTTGCTGTAAATGTTTAGATATGGGCCTCGAATTCCTGATCTTTCCAAGACCTTTAACATGAAAGGATGCTGAATTTTGTCAAATGCTCTTTCAACATCTAATGAAATGACAATTTGGTTTTTTTCTTTGAGATTGTTTATGTAGTGGATTACAACGATGGACTTCCTTATATTGAACCATCCCTGTATCCCTGGGATGAAGCCTGCTTGATCGTGGTGAATGATCATTTTGATGTGTTCTTGGATTCGGTTGGCAAGAATTTTATTGAGTATTTTTGCATCGATATTCATAAAAGAAATTGGCCAGAGATTTTCTTTCTTTGTCGAATCTTTGTGTGCTTTTGGTATTAGCATAATTTTGGCTTCATAGAAAGAGTTGGGTAGTGTTCCTTCTATTTCTATTGTGTCGAATAGTTTGAAGAGTCTTGGTGTTAGGTCTTCTTTGAAGATCTGACAGAATTCTGCACTAAAACCATCTGAACCTTTGCTTTTATTGGTTGGAAGACTTGCAATGACCACTTCTATTTCTTCAGAGTTTATAGGATGGTTTAGATGGTCTATTTGATCCTGATTTAATTTTGCTATTTGGTATCTGTCTAGGAAATTGTCCATTTCCTCCAGATTTTCTAGTTGTGTTGAATACAGGTTTTTGTAGTAGGATCTGATGATTTTTTGAATTTCCTCAGTTTCTGTTGTTATATCTCCCTTTTCGTTTCTGATTTTGTTAATTTGGATACTGTCTCTGCCCTCTGGCTAGGCTGGCTAAGGGCTTATCTATCTTGTTGATTTTCTCAAAGAACCAACTCCTAGTTTTGTTGATTCTTTGTATGGTTTTATTTGTTTCTACTTGATTGATTTCAGCCCTAAGTTTCATGATTCTATGCCTTCTACTCATCTTGGGTGTATTTGCTTCTTTTTGTTCAATGGCTTTCAGGTGTGCCATTAAGCTGCTAATGTATGCTCTATCTTGTTTCTTTTTGGAGGCATTCAAGGCTATGAATTTTCCTCTTAGCACTGCTTTCAATGTGTCCCATAAATTAGAGTTTGTTGTGCCTTCATTTTCATTAAATTTTAAAAAGTCTTTGATTTCTTTCTTCATTTCTTCCTCAATCAAGCTATCATTGAGTAGAGCATGGTTCAGCTTCCACGTGTATGTGGGCTTTCTGTTGTTTTTTTTTTATTATTGAAGACCACCCTTATTCCATAGGGATCTGATAGGAGGTATGGGATTAATTCAATCTTCTTATATCTGTTGAGATCTGTTTTTTGACCAATTATATGGTTGATTTTGGAGAAGGTACTATGAGATGCTGAGAAAAAGGTATATTCTTTTGCTTTAGGATGAAATATTATATATATATATATATATATATATATATATATATATATATATATATATATATATATATATGTTAGTTCCATTTGGTCTAAGGCTTCAATTAGTTTCACTGTGTCCCTGTTTAGTTTCTGCTTTCCTGAACGATCTCTTTCAGAGAGAGGGGTGTTAAAGTCACTCACTATTATTCTGTGAGGTGCAAGGTGTGCTTTGTGCTTTAGTAAAGTTTCTTTTACGAATGAGGGTGTCCTTGCATTTGGAGCATAGATATTCAGAATTGAGAGTTCTTCCTGGCGGATTTTTCCTTTAACCATTATGTAGTGTCCTTCTGTGTCTTTTTTGATGACTTTAGGTTGAAAGTCAATTTTATCTGATGTTAGGATGGCTACTCCAGCCCATTTCCTGGGACCCATTTGCTTGTAAGAATGTTTTCCAGCCTTTTACTCTGAGGTAGTGTTTGTCCTTGACACTGAGGTGCGTTTCCTGCATGCAATAAAATGCTGGGTCCTGTTTACATATCCAGTCTGTTAGTTTATGTCTTTTTATTGGGGAATTGAGACCATTGCTATTAAGAGATACTAAGGAATAGGGATTCTTGCCACCTGCTATTCTTATGTTTGAGTGGTTATCTACTTTTGGGTTTGATGAAAGAAGATTACTATCTCATTTTTTTTCCAGGGTGTAGTTTCTCTCCTTGTTTGTCGATTTCCACCTATTATCCTTTGCAGGGCTGGGTTTGTGGAAAGATATTGTGAAAATTTGGTTTTATCATGGAATATCTTGGTCTCTCCATCTATGGTGATTGAGAGTTTTGCTGGTTAGAGTAGTCTAGGCTGGCATTTGTGTTTTCTTAGAGTCTGTATAAGATCTGCACAGGATCTTCTGGCTTTCATAGTCTCTGGTGAGAAGTCTGATGTGATTCAGATAGGTCTTCCTTTATATGTTACTTGGCCTTTTTCTCTTACTGCTTTTAATATTCTTTCTTTGTTTAGTACTTTTGGTGTTTTGATTGTTATGTGACAGGAGGTATTTCTGTTCTGGTCCAGTCTGTTTGGAGTTGTGTAGGCTTCTTGTATGGTCATCGGCATCTCTCTCTCTTTAGTTTACGGAAGTTTTCCTCCATAATTTTGTTGAAGATATTTACTGGCCCTTTAAGTTGCAAATCTTCACTCTCATCTGTACCTATAATCGTTAGGTTTGGTCTTCTCATTGTGTCCTGGATTTCCTGAATGTTTTGGGTTACACATTTTTTGCATTTTGCATTTTCTTTGACTGTTGAGTTGATACTTTCTACGGTATCTTCTGCACCTAAGATTCTGTCTTCCATCTCTTGTATTCTATTGTTGATGTTTGAATCTATGACTCCTGATTTCTTCCCAAGGTTTTCTATCTCCAAAGTTGTCTCCCTTTGTGATTTCTTAGTTGTTTCTACTTCCTTTTTTAGATCCTGGATGAATTTGCTCAGATCCTTTTCTTGTTTGTTTGTGTTTTCCCGTATTTCTTTACCATAGTTTTGCATTTCCTCTTTCAGGATTTCTGCCTGTTGACCCAAGTTCTCCTGTATTTCTTTTAACGATTTTTGTGTTTCCTCTTTATGGTCTTCCATCTATTGTTCCTCATTCTCCTGCATTTCTTTAAGCAATTTTTGTGGTTCCTTTGTTAGGTCATCTACTGGTTGATTCATTTCTTTAAGAGATTTTTGTGTTGCCTCCTTATGGGCCTCCATCAGTTGATCCATATTCTTCATTTCTTTAAGCGATTTTTGTGTTTCCTCTGTAAGGTTCTCTACCTGTTGATTCATGTTCTCCTGTATTTCTTTATGAGATTTATTTATGTCGTTCTTGAAATCCTCTAATAGCATCATGAGACCTAATTTTGCCTTTCTGGTGTGATAAGGTATCCAGGACTTGCTGCTGTTTGAGAGTTGGGTTCAGATGGTGCCATATTGCCTTGATTTCTGTTAGTAACGTTCCTACATTTGCCTTTTGCCATCTGGTTACCTCTGGTGTTAGCTGGTCCTGCTGTCACTGGCTGTTGGTTGGAACTCTTGTGAGCCTGCAAGGCTATTTCTGTCCCTCCTCCCCCCGGATAACCAGGATTCCCATGGCACCAGTTGCTGAGGGGCTGCACTGCTCCTGAGTGGCTTTGGAGCCCTGATGTGCCTTGCCCCAAGTCTTGTTATACGTGGGGAATTCCTGGGTACCTGGAGACTCAGAGTAATCAATCCCAGGAGCAGAGGGGGCTAAGAGGAGGCTGGTGTGCTCTCTCCCGGTGTGCTCTCTCCAGGTGCAGGTCCCTATGCAGGGCATATGTCCCACAGCAGAGCTGGCGTGTAGGTGACCACAGAACTGCCCAGCTCTTGGGTGCAGCGAGCACACAAGCTGGCCGATTCCCAAGCGATGTTATGCTTGGTTATTCTTGTGCCTGGAGGTCCCAACTGCTCTGATGCCGGAACAAAGATGGCAGAGTGAACTGTGCACTCTCTCGGCACAGATCACTCTGCAGGGCAGATGGCCCACAGCAGAGCTGGCACCCAGAAGACCACAGAGCTGCCCTGCCCTTGGGTGCAGATGGAAGCCCAGCAGGCTGTGTCCCAAGCAATGTTATATTGGGGAGTCCCTGCATACCTGAAGGCTCAGTGTAGTCAATCCCTGGAGCAGAGGTTGCCAAGGGGAGACTGGTGGGCTCACTCGCTGTGCTTGTGTTCTCTCTCCCAGTGCGGGTCCCTCTGCAGGGCTGATGTCCCACAGCAGAGCTGGCAAGTAGGTGACCACAGAACTGCCCAGCTCTTGGGAGCAGGGAGCACACAAGCTGTCCGAGTCCCAAGCGTTGTTATGCTTGGTTATCCCTGTGCCTGGAGGTCCCAAGTTCTCTATTGCAGGAACAAAGATGGCGGATTGCACTGTGTACCCTCTCTCGGAGCAGATTACTCTCCCTTTTAAAACTTTTCAACACACTTAGCCACCAGTAAACTGCAAATTCAAAAATATACTATTATCCCCCTTTTCACCTTTATACTACCTATAGCTTATGCCTGTTCCATTGAGAGTCTACCCACATGTGCTGGTTTTCTGATCTCTGGTTAATTTAATTAGAAAATATATTCAAACTTTATATTTATGTGCGTGTGTGTAAACATGCAAAGGAAGAATCTACATATGGGAGAAAATCTGTGATTTTTTTCCTCTGGGTCTTGGTTTCTTCATTCTTAATGGTAATTTTTAGTTTATTCTACCTGAAAACTTCATATTTCCACTTTGTTAACAGCTCAATGGTATTTCTTGTGGATTTTGCCACATTTTCATTATTCATTCATCAGTTGATGGACATTTTAGCTTTTTACATTTCCTGACTCTTGTGTACAGCAGTAATGATCTTGGATCATCAAATGTCTCTATATCAGGATCTAGAGTTATTTGGGCATTTGCCAAAGAGTGGTGTAGGTAAATTGAATGGTAGATGATTTTTGGGTTTATTTTTCAGAAATATCCAGACTTATTTCCATTGAGTAAATGTTCCCCTTTCCGTACTTCCACTCACACCATCCTTTGTTATTAACTCTTTCTTTTTTTATTTTTCTTTACATATTTTTTCTGTGATCCTAGCCATTCTGGCTGTGGTAAGATGAAGTCTCAATGTAATTGTAATTTGGATTGCCCAGATAACTATGGATACTGAATATATTTTTTAAAAAAATATATCTCACCCAATTGTAGGTTACTTAGTGTCTTAATATTTGTTTTAGTTCTTTGTGTTTTATAGTCACTATCTATCAGACATGTAACTGTTGAAGAACGTTTATCCCTCTATAGGCTGCCTCTTTACTAAAATTGTCAGTTTTGTTAGTTTTTTTGTTGTTGTTGTTTCATTGGATTCCCATTAATCAATTATAGGTTTTACTGTTAGTGCTACTGGGGTCTTGCTTTTAATTTCCCATGCATATAAGTAAAAGCATACTCCAATCCTTCTCCTCTATCATATTCAAGGTGTCTAGTCTGATGTTGAAGTACTTCATATGTTTGGAGTTGAGTTCTGGCTAGGGTCAGAAATACTGATCTAGTTTCATTCCTCTATATGTAGCTACCCAGTTTGACTAGCGGCACTTGTTGAAGAAGGTGTCTTTACAGCAATGTGTATTACTGGCCTCTTTCAAAATATTTAAAGCTGTAGGAGTATATGTTTATATGTGTATCTTCAGTCCAATTCCACTGATCAATGTGTCATTTATGATATTATTATGTTGGTTTTATTACTATTACTCTGTGGCATAACTTGAAATCGAGGGTGGTAATACATTCAGAAGTATTAGTTGTTGTTTGTCTATTTGATTTTATTTTGGATATGTTGGATGTATTGTATTTTAATATGAAACATAAGAATATTATATTTCTTTTTAAAGGAACTGCAAAGGAAGTTTTGTGAGAATTGTATTGAATCCATATATGGCTTTTGGTAGGGTAGTCATTGACATAGTATTAATCCAAAGGAAGACTGGGGAAGAATGGACCACAAAAGACTAAGTGGAGTGAGGGCTAGCATAGAGAAGTAAAAGGAACATGACATGCAATAATTAGCCTTAAAGACACACTTTAAAATCTTATGGAAATCAATTAACACAAAACTTCCAAGAACAGATATAAACAAAACTATAAAAAGAATTTACGTGGAGTTATCCTATAACAAGGAGACAGTGCATCTTAGACTATGAAGTAAATTTTCCAGTTTCATGAATAAGTCACCTTTATTTCCTAGTTGTTGGTAATTAAGTCCCATAGATTACTGAACATTATAGGTTATTTCCATCACTCTTGGGTACCATTCAAAATTTAAGAGTAAGATCCTATTGCTGAACATGTTATACATTTGAGACATAGAACATGGAGAAATCAAGCTTACACCATCCTGGAAATGTCCTGTTGGTTAGATTTCACTGTGCTGTAAGGTGCTATGCACAGTACTAAAGTAGAAAAGCAACCAACATTTTTTCATATGTGACCCCTCTAAGCTATAGCACTACTCTCCTGGCAAGACACGACCCTCAGAAATCTCATTCTTAAAACAACATTTCATTCTTTTGTCTTGTTTTCATGTATGTATAGCTTGCATGAGACAGCTAAAGAAGAATGAGGGAAGGCAAAGCAATCCCATTCTTCTCCCCACTCTGTGATTTAGTAAGTATCACTGGCATGGATTGCATTGCTTTGTTCCAATAACAGTTCCTGACCATAAGGTCATGGTTCTAGCATTTACCAAGTTGCCCCAGGCCTTGAGATTAGAATCACCTAAGCTTTTTGCGTTTAGCCAAGGAAATTAAGTGCTTTCTCATGACATTAATCTCTATATTACCTCACCTGTTCCCATCAAAATTATATCCTGTTTAAATAGTTTTAAGAGAGAATATTCTTCTAACTACATCTGAACTGATTAACTGTGGAAAAGATAAGAGAAAAATGTGTGAGTAAACAATGATAGTTACATATATGTAAAACATAGCCTCTACTGAGAATAGCTTACTCAGAACGTTTAATGAAGTGATTATTTACAGAGTTTTAGAATATATTAAGAAAGCCTTTAGAAATAGTGATGGACCCAGAGACTCATAATAATAAGCTATTTCTACTCAATGAATAGCGTTATGGTAGAGGGTAGTATCAATGTGACATGCAAATACTTTAACTGAGGGAGGACCATCCAGTAAGAGTTTTAGACACTCATGACCAATGACATCTATTTTTAATTTCCATAACAACTAGAGGTATGACAATATAGCCACTATGAAACATTATTCTGATAGAGAATGGTCAATGGAAAGCAGTAGATACCTGACCTTACTCTGATCACATTCATTGGCAAAATGTAATCCAAAGCCAAAGCTCAGATCCCTGTCAATCCAGCCATTAAAAGTTATACTCCACTATGCAGAAAAGAGAAGACAGAAGCCAAGCTAGGATCTAGAAAGACAAACTGAAATTTCTGTCATATGCTACTATTGAAAGGAAAGTTCAGAGTACTAGGAAAGAAATAGTTAAGTAAAAATGTTGATTTCAAATATGTAAAATAGGCCATAATATGGCTCAGTGATTAGAAGCACTTATCACTCTTCCAGGGCATGTAAATTCAGCTCCTATCACTGAAGTCAAATGGCTCACAATTACCTATAACTCAGCTCTGAGGGGATCTGCACTCGCACACATGCATACATGAAATCAAACCAAATAACCAAAATATATAGGATACTTATAGAGTTACAATATGAAATATGAGAATAGAGATTACAGTTCATAATCAAGTAGTCAACACTTTAGTAATGGTTTCCATGATACCATTTAACCATCACTCAGTGATATTAAACCAATCAGTTTAACTGGCAGTATGCCCTAAAAATAACACCAAAATATGAAAACCACAAAGGTTCAAACTATTCAAGGTTTTAAGATTAATAGTGTTACAGGTTCTTAGTTTGAGGTTTACTAATGGTTCTTTTGTATACACAAATTTGTTTTATTATTTTAATTAACAATTTTATTTTGCCTGTTTATTTTATTTTGACAAAAATTAAAGTGACTAAGTTTGAATTGTAGCCAGGCAATGGTGGCTCAAGCCTTTAATACAAGCACTTAGGAGGCAGAGGCAGGAGGATTACTGCGATGGAGACCAGACTGGGCTACAGAATAAGTTCCAGGACATCTAGGGCTATGTAGAGAAACCCTGTCTCAAAAAACCAAACAAAAAGAAAAACAAAAAAAAGTCTGAATCATAGAACACAAGGGGAATTTGAGATATAGAATATTATTTGTTTAAAAATTATGGACTTCCCTTCCGGCCGCTATCTGCAGCAGGGAACCAGACAGCTCCAAAGCCTTCTGGGCTTAGCCCAAAAGTAGAGAGTGATCTCCCAGCAGCGATTTCACTTCTGAGCACGGAGGTGAGATCTCCACCTACTCTCTGGAGGGGTACAGCTATAAGGGAACAGGGCATAAGATCAGTGGAGCTGCTGGGACAGGAGTCTTCCCTTCCAGCCGCCATTTGCAGCAGACAAACAGACAGCTCCACAACCTTCTGCGCACAGACCCTGCCTGAAGAGAGTTGGTCTCCCAGGAGTACAGACACAGACTTATAGGCCCATAGGAGGGATAAGCTCCAGCCAGAGACAAGAAGACCAACTAACACCAGAGATAACCAGATGGCAAAAGGCAAGTGCAAGAACCATACCAACAGAAACCAAGGCTACTTGGCAACATCAGAGCCCAGTTCCCCCACCACAGCAAGTCCCGGACATCCTAACACACCAGAAAAGCAAGAGTTGGATTTAAATTCTCATTTCACGATGCTGTCAGAGGTCATCAAGAAGGACATAAATCACTCCCTTAAAGAAATACAGGACAACATGGGTCAAATGGTAAAATTCCTTAAAGAAGAAACACAAAAATACTTGAAAGAAATACAGGAGAGCATGGGTGAACAGGTAGAGGCCCTTAAAGAGGAAACACAAAATCCCTTAAAGAATATCAGGAAAACACAAACAAGTGAAGGAACTAAACAAAACCATCCAGGATCTAAAAATGGAAGTAGAAACCATAAAGAAATCACAAAGTGAGACATCTCTGGAGATAGAAAATCTTGGAAAGAATTCATGAGTCATAGATGCAAGCATCAACAACAGAATACAAGAAATAGAAGAAAGAATCTCAGGTGCTGAAGACACCATAGAAAACATTGACTCAACAGTCAAAGAAAATGCAAAATGTAAAAAGTTCCTGAGTCAAAATATCCAGGAAATCCAGGACACAATGAGAACACCGAACCAAAGGATTATAGGTATAGAAGAGATCTAAGATTTCCACCTTAAAGGCCCAGTAAATATCTTCAACAAAATTATAGAAGAAAACTACCCTAATCTAAAGAAAGAGATGTCCATGAACATACAAGAAGCCTACAGAACTCCAAACAGACTGGACAAGACCAGAAAGTCCTCCTGGCACATAATAATCAAAACACCAAATGCACTAAATAAAGAAAGAATATTAAAAGCAGTAAGGGAAAAAGGTCAAGTAACCTATAAAGGCAGGCCTATCAGAATTATACCAGACTTCTCACCTGAGATTATGAAAGGCAGAAGATCCTGGGCAGATATCATACAGACCCTAAGAGAACACAAATGCCAGCCCAAACTACTATACCCAGCAAAATTCTCAATTACCATAGTTGGAAAAAACAAGATATTCCACGATAAAACCAAATTTACACAATATCTTTCCACAAATCCAGCTCTAAAAAGGATGATAGATGGAAAATGCCAACACAAGGTGGGAAACTACACCTAGAAAAAGCAAGAAAGTAATCTTTTTCCAACCAACCCAAAAGAAAGTTACAATACAAACATAAAAATAGCATCAAAAATAACAGGAAGCAACAATCACTATTCCTTAATATCTTATAACATCAATGGACTCAATTCCCCAACAAAAACCCTAGTCTAACAGAAATATTTTTCATGCAAATCTTCAGTTTTATCAGAAAATGTTTGTGATTCCTCTTTCAATTTAGTAATTTTTTTATGTCTACCATTTTAACTGTATTATTTTCCATAATAATCTTTAATTTTAACATTTTTCTATATATTTCTTCAATTTTATCAGGAATGTTTTCTATGTAAATCTTCAATTTTGTTAGAAAATATTCATAATTCCACTTTCAATCTACTTAGAAATATTTTATGCCTACCATTTATCTGTATAATTTTCCATGTTAATCTTCAATTTTAATGTTTTTCTATATATTTTTTCAATTTTATCAGAAATATTTTCCATGTAAATTTTCAATTTTATCAGAAAATATTTATAATTCTACTTTCAATCAACTTAGGAATATTTTTATGCCTACCATTTTATCTGTATAATTTTCCATGAAATAGTCAATTTTTACATGTTTTTCTATGTATTTTGTGAATTTTTTCAGAAATATTTTCCTTGTAGACATTCAATTTTATCAGAAAATATTTATAATTCCACTTTCAATCAACTTAGAAATATTATATGCCTACCATTTTATCTGTAATTTTCATTGATAATCTTCAATTTTCATGTTATTTTATATTTTTCTATAATTTTATTAGAAATATTTCCCATGTAAATCTTTAATTCTATCATAAAATGTTTCTACTTCCTTTTTCAATTAATTTAGTAATGTTTTTTATGTCTATCTACCATTTTACTCTTTAATTTTCCATGAAAATTGTCAATCTTAATGTGTTTTTCTATTTGCTTCTTCAATTTTGTCAGAAACATTTTCATGTAAATCTTTAATTTTATTATAAAATGTTCTTACTTCCTTTTTCATTAAAAAATAAAAATTAAAAAATAAAAAAATAAATAAAAATTATGGTTCTAGAAGAGAATTAAATGTATACTTTCATGTATTAAAATACACTTAAAGATATTTGAGTATGTTTACTGATAAGAACAAAATGTTGACTAAATGGGAAATTTTAAAATGACAAAAATGATGTGTTTATAAAAAGATAAAGAGAGAGAGAGGGGAAATGTTTGGTGGAGGTGTAATCAGGTATGGGGGAAGGAGATGCCTCCTCAGGCCCATTCTAAGATATCCCTTCCCCCTGAAGGACCAGCAACATTGTTAGTATAGTATATAAAAGACGTTATTCAGGACTTTGGGGACAGGAGTTGTGAGGGTGTTAGAGGCAGAGAGAGAGAGAGAGAGAGAGAGAGAGAGAGAGAGAGAGAGAGAGAGAGAGAGAGAAGAGGCTGGCCATGAGCATATGGAGAGAGTGAGGAAGCAAATGGAGAGAGAGGAGGGAAGGGAGAAAGGGACAGAGAAAGAAGGGAGCAGGAAGACGAGAGCAAGTCTAAGAGTGTGAGGAGGGAGCAAACATGCCCTTTTATAGTGAGTCAGGAGATACCTGGCTGTTGATAGGTAAGTGTGGGGCAGAACATGCCTAGCTATTGCCACGTAACTGTGGGGTAGAACTTAGGCAAAATGCTAACAGAAAGATGATCAAAATTTAAAGATAAAATAGAAGATGATTCCATTGAGAACAAAATATAAAATGAATGCTTCTTCCTTCATAATAAAGACAAATGAAGACTGATAATCATGAAGACATAATGAGGAAGAGACCAAATGCTGAGAAGATTCATTTTTATTAGCTACTTCATTTATTTACATTTCAAATCTTATCTCCCTTCCTAGTTTCCCCCCTACAAGCCACTCTCTCCACTCCTCCCTCCCCCTGTCTCTATGGGGGTGCATCCCCACCTGCCTATCCACTTATGACTCAGAACTCTAGCATTCCATTACCCTGGGTCTTCTAGCCTCCACAGGACCAAGGGACTCTTCTCCCAGTGATGCCTAATAAAGCAATATTCTGATACAAATGCAGCTGGAGTCATGTATCCCCCCTATGTGTACTCTTTGGTTGGTGGTTTAGTCTCTGGGAGCTTTGGGGCCCATAGGAAGAACAGCAATATCAGTCAACCAGCCACCCTCCAAAGCTGTGAAGATTCTTACCTAAGCATTTTTTTATTTATTGAATTTCTTTTTTTTTAATTATTTATTTTATTTTTTTTAATTTACATTCCAAATCATTTCCCCTTTCCCTTTTCGTCCCTCCCCGAAAGTCCCATAAGCCCCCTTCCCTCCCTCTTTTCTCCATTCAACCCCCTCTCCTTACTCTGTCCTGGCTTTCCCCTACATCCAGTCTTTCCAGGACCAGGGGTCTCTCCTTCCATCTTCTTAGAAATCTATTGATATACGGACTGTGTCTAGGGTATTCCGAGATTCTGGGTCAATATCCCCTTATCAGTGACTGCATACCATGTGTGTTCTTTTGTGATTGGGTTACCTCACTAAGGATGATATTTTCAAGATCTGACCATTTGCCTAGGAATTTCGTGAATTCATTGTTTTTAATTGCAGAGTAGTATTCGATTGTGTAGATATACCACATCTTCTGAATCCATTCCTCCGTTGAGGGACATCTGGGTTCTTTCCAGCTTCTGGCTATTATAAATAAGGCTGCTATGAACATAGTGGAGCATGTGTCCTTATTGCATGCAGGTAAAGCCTCTGGGTATATGCCCAGGAGTGGTATAGCCGGATCCTCCGGGAGTGTCATGCCCAATTTTCTGAGGAACCGCCAGACTGCTTTCTGGAGTGGTTGTACCAGCTTGCAATTCCACCAGCAGTGGAGGAGTGCTCCTCTTTCTCCACATCCTCGCCAGCAACTGCTGTCTCCTGTGTTTTTGATCTTAGCCATCCTGACTGGTGTGAGATGGAATCTCAGGGTTGTTTTGATTTGCATTTCCCTAATGACTAAGGATGATGAACATCTCTTTGGGTGCTTCTCAGCCATTAGATATTCTTCAGGTAAGAACACTTTGTTTAGCTCTGTACCCCATTTTTAATAGGGTTACTTGCCTCTCTGGAGTTTAACTTCTTGAGTTCTTTGTATATATTGGATATTAGCCCTCTGTCAGATGTAAGGTTGGTAAAGATCATTTCCCAGTTAGTTGGTTGCCACTTTGTCTTTTTGACAGTGTCTTTTGCCTTGCAAAAATTTTGTAATTTAATGAGGTCCCATTTGTCTATTCTTGATCTTAGAGCATAAGCTATTGGAGTTCTGTTCAGGAAATTCTCCCCTGTGCCCATATGTTCAAGGTTCTTCCCTAGTTTCCCTTCTATTAGTTTCAGTGTGTCTGGTTTTATGTGGAGATCTTTGATCCACTTAGAATTGAGCTTAGTGCAAGGAGATAAGAATGGGTCAATTTGCATTCTTCTGCATGTTGACCTCCAGCTGAGCCAGCACCATTTGTTGAAAAGGCTATCTTTTTTCCACTGGATGGTTTTAGCTCCTTTGTCAAAGATCAAGTGACCATAGGAGTGTGGATTCATTTCTGGGTCTTCAATTCTGTTCCATTGATCTACATGTCTGTCACTGTACCAATACCATGCGGTTTTTAAAACTATTGCTCTGTAGTACAGCTTGAGGTCCGGGATACTGATTCCCCCAGAGGTTCTTTTACTCTTGAGAATAGTTTTAGCTATTCTGCGTTTTCTGTTATTCCAGATGAATTTTTGAATTGCTCTTTCTAACTCTATGAAGAATTGAGTTGGGATTTTGATGGGGATTGCATTGAATCTGTGTATTACTTTGGTAAGATGCTCATTTTTACTACATTAATCCTGCCAATCCATGAGCATGGCAGATTTTTCCATCTTCTGAGGTCTTCTTCAATTTCTCTCTTCAGAGACTTCAAGTTCTTGTCATACAGATCTTTCACTTGTTTGGTTAGAGTCACGCCAAGATACTTAATATGGTTTGTGGCTATTGTGAAGGGTATTATTTCTCTTACTTCTTTCTCAGCCTGCTTATCCTTTGAGTATAGGAAGGCTTCTGACTTGCTTGAGTTGATTTTATATTCGGCCACTTTGCTGAAGTCGTTTATCAGCTGTAGGAGTTCTCTGGTGTAGTTCTTTGGGTCGCTTATGTATACTATCATATCGTCTGCAAATAGTGATAGTTTGACTTCTTCCTTTCCAATTTGTATCCCTTTGACCTCTTTTTGTTGTCTAATTGCTCTAGCTAGAACTTCAAGTACTATATTGAAAAGATACGGAGAGAGAGGGCAGCCTTGTCTAGTCCCTGATTTTAGTGGGATTGCTTCAAGTTTCTCTCCATTTAGATAGATGCTGGCTACTGGTTTGCTGTTAATTGCTTTTACTATGTTTAGATATGGGCCTTGAATTCCTGATCTTTCCAAGACCTTTAGCATGAAAGGATGCTGAATTTTGTCAAATGCTTTCTCAGCATCTAATGAGATGACCATGTGGTTTTTTTTCTTTGAGATTGTTTATGTAGTGTATTACATTGATGGATTTCCTCATACTGAACCATCCCTGCATCCCTGGGATGAAGCCTACTTGATCATGGTGAATGATCCTTTTGATGTGTTCTTGGATTCGGTTGGCAAGAATTTTATTGAGTATTTTTGCATCGATATTCATAAGAGAGATTGGCCTGAGATTTTCTTTCTTTGTCGGATCTTTGTGTGCTTTTGGTATTAGAGTAATTGTGGCTTCATAGAACGAGCTGGGTAGTGTTCCTTCTGTTTCTATTTTGTGGAACAGTTTGAAGAGTATTGGTGTTAGGTCTTCTTTGAAGGTCTGATAGAATTCTGCATTAAAACCATCTGGACCTGTGCTTTTTTTGGTTGGAAGACTTCCAATGACAACTTCTATTTCTTCAGGACTTATAGGACGGTTTAGATGGTCTATTTGATCCTGATTTAATTTTGGTACTTGGTACCTGTCAAGGAAATTGTCCATTTCCTCAAGATTTCCTAGTTGTGTTGAATACAGGTTTTTGTAGTAGGATCTGATGATTTTTTGAATTTCCTCAGTTTCTGTTGTTATCTCTCCCTTTTCTTTTCTGATTTTATTAATTTGGATACTATCTCTGTGCCCTCTGGTTAGTCTGGCTAAGGGCTTATCTATCTTGTTAATTTTCTCAAAGAAGCAACTCCTCATTTTGTTGATTCTTTGTATGGTTTTATTTGTTTCTACTTGATTGATTTCAGCCCTGAGTTTGATGATTTCCTGCCTTCTACTCCTTTTTGGTGTATTTGCTTCTTTTTGTTCCAGGGCTTTCAGGTGTGCCATTAAGCTGTTAGTGTATGCTGTCTCCCGTTTCTTTTTGGCGGCACTCAGGGCTATGAATTTTCCTCTTAGCACTGCTTTCATTGTGTCCCATAAATTAGGGTATGTTGTGCCTTCATTTTCATTAACTTTCAAAAAGTCTGTGATTTCTTTCTTTATTTCCACCTTGACCAAGTTATCATTGAGTAGAGCATTGTTCAGCCTCCATGTGTACGTGGGTTTTCTTTTGTTTTTGTTGCCATTGAAGACCACCCTTATTCCATAGTGATCTGATAGGAGGCATGGGATTATTTCTATCTTCTTATATCTGTTGAGGTCTGATTTGTGACCAATTATATTGTCAATTTTGGAGAAGGTACCATGAGGAGCTGAGAAGAAGGTGTATTCTTTAGCTCTAGGATGAAATGTTCTATATATATCTGTTAGTTCCAGTTGGTCCAAGGCTTCAATTAGATTCACTGTGTCCCTGTTTAGTTTCTGCCTTCCTGAACGATCCATTTCAGAGAGCAGGGTGTTGAAGTCACCCACTATTATTGTGTGCGGTGCGATGTGTGCTTTGAGTTTTAGTAAAGTTTCTTTTACGAATGAGGGTGTCCTTGCATTTGGAGCATAGATATTCAGAATTGAGAGTTCTTGATGGTGGATTTTTCCCTTGATCAGTATGTAGTGTCCTTCTATGTCTTTTTTGATGACTTTAGGTTGAAAATCAATTTTATCTGATATTAGGATGGCTACTCCACCTCGTTTCTTGGGGGCCATTTGCTTGTAAAATTGTTTTCCAGCCTTTTACTCTGAGGTAGTGTTTGTCTTTGACACTGAGGTGCGTTTCCTGCATGCAGCAAAATGCTGGGTCCTGTTTACGTATCCAGTCTGCTAGTCTATGTCTTTTAATTGGGGAATTGAGACCATTGATATTAAGAGAGATTAAGGCATAGTGATTATTGCCATCTGCCATTCTTGATGCTGTCTTTATGTTTGAGAGGTTATCTACTTTTGGGTTTGATTCAAGAAGGTTATTATCTCATTTTTTTCCAGGGTGTTGTTTCTCTCCCTGTATTGGAGGTTTCCACCTATTATCCGTTGCAGGGCTGGATTTGTGGAAAGATATTGTGAAAATTTGGTTTTATCATGGAATATCTTGGTCTCTCCATCTATGGTGATTGAGAGTTTTGCTGGGTATAGTAGTCTAGGCTGGCATTTGTGCTGTCTTAGTGTCTGCATGAGATCTGCCCAGGATCTTCTGGCTTTCATAGTCTCTGGTGAGAAGTCTGATGTGATACGGATAGGTCTTCCTTTGTATGTTACTTGGCCCTTTTCTCTTACTGCTTTTCGTATTCTTTCTTTGTTTAGAACATTCGGTGTTTTGATTATTATGTGACGGGAGGTATTTCTGTTCTGGTCCAGTCTGTTTGGAGTTCTGTAGGCTTCTTGTACGTTCATCGGCATCTCTCTCTTTAAGTTAGGGAAGTTTTCCTCCATAATTTTGTTGAAGATGTTTACTGGCCCTTTAAGTTGCACATCTTCACTCTCATCTATACCTATAATCCTTAGGTTTGGTCTTCTCATTGTGTCCTGGATTTCCTGGATGTTTTGGGTTACACGTTTTTTGCATTTTGCATTTTCTTTGACTGTTGAGTCGATGCTTTCTATGGAATCTTCAGCACCTGAGATTCTTTCTTCCATCTCTTGTATTCTATTGTTGATGTTTGCATCTATGACTCCTGATTTCTTCCCAAGGTTTTCTATCTCCAAAGTTGTCTCCCTTTGTGATTTCTTAGTTGTTTCTACTTCCTTTTTTAGTTCCTGGTTGGATTTGCTGAGATCCTTCACTTGTTTGTTTGTATTTTCCTGTATTTCTTTAAGGTATTTTTGCATTACCTCTTTCAGGATTTCTTCCTGATGACCCACGTTCTCCTGCATTTCTCTGAGCGATTTTTGTGTTTCCTCCTCATGGGATTCCATCTGTTGATCCATAGTCTCCTGCATTTCTTTAAGCAGTTCTCGTGTTTCCTTTGTAAGGGCATCTAACCGTTGATTCATTTCTTTAAGCAATTTTTGTGTTGCTTCCTTATGGGCATCCATCTGTTGACCCATATTCTTCTGCATTTCTTTATGCAAATTTTGTGATTCCTTTGTGAGTGCATCTACCCGTTGATTCATCTCGTTAAGCGATTTTTGTGTTGTCTCCTTGTGCACCTCCATCTTTTGATCCATATTCTCCCGCATTTCTCTAAGCGATTTTTGTGTTTCCTTTGTAAGGGCTTCTAACCGTTGATTCATGGTCTTCTGTAACTCTTTATGAGATTTATTTGTGTCCTTCTTGTGATCCTCTAATAGGATCATGAGAAGTGATTTTAAATCCAGATCTTGTCTTTTGGGTGTGGTGGGGTATCCAGGACTTGCTGGTGTTGGAGAGTTGGGTTCGGATGGTCCCACATTACTTTGATTTCTGTTAGTAACATTCCTACGTTTGCCTTTTGCCATCTGGATACCTCTGGTGTTAGTTGGTCCTGCTGCCACTGGCTGTTGGTTGGACCTCCTGTGAGCCTGCAAAGCTATTTCTGCCCCCCCTGGATTACCAGGATTCCCCTGGCACCGATTTCTGGGGCCTGCCTGTTCCTGAGTGACTTTGGAGCCCTAATGTGCCTTGCCCCAAGTGATCTTATATTGGGGAGGCCTTGCACATCCAAAGGCTCAGCCTAGTGGATTCCTGGAGCAGAGGTCGCCAAAGAGAGGCTGGTAGGCTCCTGCCGTGTGCAGGGGTGTGTGATCTCTCCTCGGGGGGGAGGGGTTGTCCCTCTGTCAGGCAGAAGTCCCACAGCAGAGCTGGTGCGCTGGTTACTGCAGATCAGCCCAGCACTTGGGAGCCGCATACACACAAGCTGCCCGAGACCCAAGCGATATTATGCCTGTCTATCTCAGAACCTGGCTGTCCCAACTTCCCAGTCACTGGAGCAAAGATGGCGGAGGGCACTCTGCACACTCTCCGTGGCGCTGCTCACCCTGCAGAAGAGATGGCCTGCCGATCTGGCACCCAGATGACCACAGCACTGACCCGTTCTTGCGCGCAGATGGAAGCCCCAACAGGCCGTGTCCCAAGTGATGTTATATTGGGGATAGAGCGTGGGTACCTGTTGATTCAGTGCAGTCTGCGGGAACAGAGGTCGCGGAAGGAAAGCTGGTAGGCTCCTGCCCAGTGTGGGGTCCCTGTGCCAGGCAGAAGTCCCACTGCCTATTTATTGAATTTCTAAAAATATGTATATCATATTAACCAGCTAACAATGAAGTGAATAGGTGCATTTGAGCATGAGGGACAACAAATAAATTATACATTAGCTGAGAATAATGGGAAGTAATATTGGACTCAAACTAAAATATATTCAGTGTGTGCACTTCTGATCTAATTTCAATACATGTATGAATTTATCCTATATAGATTATATTGATTTTCTATAGCTCATCTTAGTAAATTCAATAATAGAGGTGATGGAAGAATAAAAAGACAGTTGTTCACAGTGTTATTATTTTCTCAGTTAGATGTTGGCAAAAGATCGTTTAAGTCTGAGAAATCATTTCTAAACCTATTATAATCAACGGATAGTAAAAAGTATAGAGAAAATTGGTGATCAGAATGATAGTTTAGAAGAACACTAGGACAGAGAAGCGGGAGGGGGTTGACTGGGGAACAGGGGGAGGGAAGAGGGCTTATGGGACTTTAGGGGAGTGGGGAACTGGAAAGGGGAAATCATTGGGAATGTAAATAAAAAATATAGAAAAAAAAGAACACTACACTTGAGGTTCCTAAAATGCTGAAAATTAGAGATATCTTCATATTTAACAGAGAAGAAATTTCCTATGTGGTCGTGACACACACCTTTAATACCAGCACTTAGAAGGCAGAGGCAGGCAGATTTCTATAAGTTCAAGGCCAGCCTGCTCTAGAGAGTGAGCTACACAGAGAAACTGTTTAAATGCCCCCCACACACACATACATACAAAAAGAGTAGAAACTTAACTAGGCATGGTGATAGGTTATACACACCAATTATCATACCAAGGAAACTATGGGTAAATTGTCAGGCTAGCCTCATCTCAAATAGATAAAAGAATACACTGAAACAATGGGTGATTTCAATGTAAGAAACAGAACAGATATAGATATTGTCAAATTTTGAAAGGATTATTCATTTGAATAAACAAAAGGACTTTTGAATTGGAGATAGTTAAGAAATGATGACAGTCTCCATATAAATGGAAGTATCTTTTATGAAGGATAGTAGGTACAGCTGTGTATATAAAAAATGAGATTTAGAACACTGTAAGAAATTATACTGCTCTAGTAAAGTGTGTGTGTGTGTGTGTGTGTGTGTGTGTGTGTATGTGTGAAGATAAGTCATTTGAGGTTCCAATGCTTCCCACCACAGAGCAACAAATTAACAAAATCCCCAGTACCAGATATGAGAACCCTTCATTTGAAGGGCTGGTCATGGTAGTCCAAGAGACTACCCAAATCATATAAATTATCAGTATAGTCCTTGGTTGCCTTACGATGATCGAAACTAGGCATGACATGAAAGTTTCTTTTCTGCAGTAAAATTTTCATGGTCTTAAGAAATACTATGCAACCTGCTACCATGACAGTTATTATGTTAAGTGGTACATGAAGGTAAAAGAAATAGCACAGACATAATGGTGGCAACCAACAGCTGTCTAATTATACTTAAGTTTCATTTGACAGGAAGATAAATCCTGTCTGGTACTGGAAACATGTCTAGCTGCCAAGGGCTAGTGAGGTCATAGAACCTAGATAGACCAGTTTTCTTTTGATGCAATAACAAATTATCATTTAATTTTGCTTTAAAAGAGCAAATTAAAATTTGGGTAAGTAACTCTGGAACTATATTTTTCATAGCATGAATGAAGCCTAGGTATAGTACTGCAGAAACAAAAGAAAGTAATGAAAGACTAAACAAATGAAAGAACAAAGGAATAAAGGAAGGAAGAGAATGAACAATCCAGAAGTGTGTTCACATACAACTTGTCCCTGAGGGCCAAAAGTCCTTTATAAGTCTCCCTTGGCTTCAGCTTCTCTTTCCTCTCTCTAGTGTTTGTAAGAGCAACTCAATTCTTTCTCTCTGATCATTTTGGAAAATTCCACACACTACTGCCTTATGACTCCAGAGCTACAATCACTGACTCTTTCAAGACTATGGTCGTTTGAATGAAAATGGCCCTGTTAGGCCATAGTGAGCAGCACTATTAGGATGTGTAGCCTTGATGAATAGGTTCAGTGGTGGTGGCTGGGGCAAGGAGGGGATTTTGAGTTTTCAGAACCTATTCAAAGGAATAGAATATTTTGGTGATTTTTTGAGTTAAGCGTGTTTACTAACTTCTATTTTTTCACTTATTGTTAATTTAATAGGAAAATT
The DNA here is from genome assembly GCA_036184795.1 of Tokudaia tokunoshimensis. Lineage (NCBI taxonomy): Eukaryota > Metazoa > Chordata > Mammalia > Rodentia > Muridae > Tokudaia > Tokudaia tokunoshimensis. The sequence continues at coordinate 40,436,272 of BTHU01000023.1, forward strand.
AAGCTTTTCTTAGTCCTATTGCTTATTTATATGTGCAGGACCAAGGGTTCACTCTTGCTTCCTGTTGTCTCTGAATTCAGAGCTCCTTCTATAACATTATGTCTGCCTGCCTGCTGCCATGCTTTCTGCTATGACTGTAATGGACTAAACCTCAGAAACTGTAAGCCAACCCCAATTAAGTGTATTTCTTATTAGGAGTTGCTATGGTCATAGTGTTTATTGATAGCAATAGAAACCCTAAGAGAATGGTCATAAAATACAAAACAAAACAAAACAAATCCCCAAACAACCAACCGATCAACCAGCCGAATAAAATGGTTGAACTTGGTTGCCCACCATAACTAGATGGTAATACCTTACCACTGAAGAGGTCACTCTGAATGTATGACATAGAGAAATCATTCTTCAAGTAACTAGGAAATCCCTTTCCCTGCTGGCTAGATTTCACAGAATCAGATGGTCCTATGCAGTCTTCAGGAAATGATAAGACATAATGATCTTACCCAAAACTAGACCCTGCCTGCCATAACACTGAACTACTGGATAGAAGTATCCACAGCTGCAAGAATAGCATGAAGGTTATGAACATAATCAAGTGCTTTCTGATCAGACAGATAGGAGACATTCTCTGTGAGAAGGATTTAAGGCCTGGTACTGTAGTGCTATCCTGATTGAAGTTCAAGACTGGGAACAGCATAGGCCATGATGGGGGCTTCTATAGTTTTTGTTTGATTAGTTGGTTGTTTGTTTTTCCTAAAGTATCATGCTGTGTAACTGTATTTCAAACATTTATGTTTATACCCATAGACCTGGGGTGCTCTCAAAATTGGTCAGAGAAGCTTCTGTTTGCAGTGGGTAGTACCTAATAAAGAGTCTCATTACTAGTCAACATGCTGGATATAAATATCTCTGCATGCTCAGCTGTGCATGGATCATCCTGTGCATAAATTTCCTACCATTCAAGCCTCAAGAAAATTTGATGAACAAATGGTGAAAAGAATATAAGTATCAGCAGTTGGGGAGAGAAGAGAGCAGTGAAATATTACCTTCCAGACATGATGAGATATAACTATGCACAAGTCAGTTAATTACACTCCTGGTTATTTTGACAAGACCTGCACAAAATCTATCCATCTATCCAGCCTATATTCTAATATGAATATGAAACTGGACTTCTGAGGTCCTAATCATATGGAAGAGCTATTGATAGCTGATGGCTCTCTCTCTCTCTTCTTGTGTATATGTGCATCAGTAATTATGTTTAGGATCATTAAGAACAAAAATATTAAAAAAATAAAAAGGACATGAGGAGAGATGTGTTTGAAATTGTAGCAGGAGTTGTATGGAGGTTGTGGTGAAGGTATCAGATCAATAGGACTAAAAAATCCTCAGTTTTCCTATTGAATTAACAATAAATGAAAAAAAAACAGAAGAAAGTAAACATGCTTAATGTAAAAAATAATAAAATATTCTAGTCTTTTGGACTAATTTTTAGTTGATATCAAACTTCATGAATAGCAGGGAAATTTTTGCATTTTTCCCTTAAAGATACACAGGGTAAGGCACAGATCTAATTTACTTCTCACATGTAGAAAACACTTCAAATTCAGTAAAAAGAAACAACTTGCTAATTGCTTGAAATTTAGAAAACATGTGGGAAAAATAAAATACAGATTTGGCAGTAATATAAAATTACCAAAGTAAATTTGCCTATCTATTGCACTTCAGCTTGAGAAAGATATAAATTAAGAAACTGATAAAGAGGGTAAAATAAATCAATATTAAACATAGTCATCTATTTTAAAGGCATACTCTCAGAAGTACCTGCATTTTATTTATCTATTTTTCCAACATTTTACCATAACTTGCAGATTTTGAAATTTTTTCTTTGTGACAAGTTACTAACCATAATTTCCAATTCTTTCAACCTAGGAAAAACCAAGTCTAATCAGTGGAGCCTGTGCTTCTAACTGCATTTTGAATGCAGCAAGCCATTGTGAGAAATGAAATCACACCTCTATGGTAATAGACTTAGAAGCCTCTGGTACAATAGTGCTAATAGGATTGAAAGCAATTTTAGTCCACAGTATCAAGCAATGACCTGTAAGATTGATCTTATTTCACAGGGTGAATTAATACATTGTTTCATTTTGTCTAGGAAATAACAGATTTGTTTCACTAGAAATACAAAACAGTAAATGAACTACAGTTTTAAGATACTAATTTATTTAATACCTATTTACTTTAATATTATTAGAATTTTGTGTTTGGAAACTGATGTATAAAATCAATTTTACCTAACTTTTAACAATCCTGCTCCTATTGGCCAGATGAATTATTTTACTCTGTTACTGTATTAGCATTTCCCTTTTGATGCTGCTTAGTGTTTGGCCAACTTGTACAAAGTAGAGTAACCTGGGAACAAAGAACCTCAATTGAGGAATTACCTCCATCATACTGACCTTTGGGCATATCTGTGAGACATTTGATTGACTGAAGATTAATGTAAAAGGACTCTCTCACTGGAGAAAAAAACCACTCTTTTACAAGTTGTGTTAAGTTGTATATGAAAGCAAACTGAACAAACCAGAGGCTTTTGCTTTTTACCTGCTTGCAAACATGTGCCCTGGAAGAGAATATTCTCTCCAGCAGTCACAAACACAAAGTTGCAGAAAATGAAACTGAATCCCTTAATATAAGATTGGCTAAATTTTAATAAAAATTCAAATTCTGACCATGGAGGGTATTGATGGTTAACATTGGGCTATTGATTGTTAAAAAAAAAAAAATGGGATCCCAAAACTAGAAAGTAAGAGGTCATTGTGAGCCTTACTGTAGCTGAGCACTTGGAATGCTCAGATTCTCAAGGTTTGATCTCACCAGGGGAAGAAGTCCCTGAAATATTGCCTTTTCCACCCTTGAGAAAAATTAATCCTTCATTGTGTGCTAAACCACTAGTGACCTTTTCTTAAGACGTATGCCAGGCCAGAATATCTGATGTCTCTCGGGGTTCACTAATTATTACATCTAGACCTAAAATCAAACTTAAAGCTAAGCAGGCTCCTAGAGGGGAAATAGAAAGTTTAGTCCACAAGAAAGTGCACTATACCACTATAAAGATTAGTAAGTTTGCTAACTCGTTCAAGCAGAAGCCTGGAGAATATATATGGTAATAGGTTTAAGCATTTGAATTAATAATGGAAGCAATGTAAGACTAGATCAGGTTGAATTTATTGATATTGGCTCACTTGGCAGAAATACTAGGTTTAGAATGGAGGCTTGCATGGGTTAAAACGGTGTCAAAAATTGGTTCAAATGACTGGCTGAAATATTTGATAAAAGATGACATACTGAAAAGGAGCTGGAGATGCCTAATATACCTTAACTTAGTGTTGATGAAGGGATTTTAAGGTTTGTGGAAATTGAACGGCTCAAAATTTTTAATCTAGAATTGTTTCTGTCTAAAGGAAATACAGGGTCAAAAAATGGAGCAGAGGCTGTAGGAAAGGCCATCCAGTGACAGGCTTACCTTAGGAACCATCTCTGCATCCCTATGGTGAAGACTTCTTGATTGTGGTGAATGATCATTTTGATGTGCTCTTGGATTCAGTTTGCAAGTTGTTAATATAGTATCTTGCCAATTTCTTTATGAAGGTACACAGTGCTATGAATTTTTGTCTTAGTACTTCTTTCATTGGGCCACATAAGTTTAGGTATGCAATGCCTTGATTTCATGAAATTCTAGAAATTCTTTAATTTCTTTATTTCTTCCCTGCCCAGGTTACCATTTGGGAGAGAGTTATTTAGTTTCCAAGAGTATGTGAGTTATCTGTTGTTTTTCTTGTTATCGATGAAGTCTTTGTTCATGGTGATTTGATAGAATGCATGGGGTTGTTTCAAACTTCTTGTATCTGGTGAGGATTGTTTTGTGCCCAATTATATGGTCAATTATGGAGAAGATAACATGAGGTGCTGAGAAGAAGGTATATTATTTTGTGTCAGGATGAAAAGTTTTGTAGTCATCTGTTAAATCCATTTGGTTCATAACTTGTCTTAGTTTCACTGTGTCTCTGTTAAGTTTCTGTTACCATCTTCTGTCCATTATTGAGAGTGGGGTGTTGAAGTCTCCCACTACTATTATGTGAGTTTCAATGTGTTCTTTGAGCTTTAGTAAAGTTTTATGAATGTGGATGCCCTTGCATTTGGAACATAGATATTCACAATTGAGAGTTCATCTTGGTGGATTTTGTCTTTGATGAGTATGAAATGTTCTTCCCCATCTCTTTTGATAACTTTTGGTTGAAAGTCTAATACCTAATAAAGATGTTAGAATGACTATTCCAGCTTGTTTCTTGTTACCATTTGCTTGCAATATTATTTCCAGCATTTTAGTCTGAGGTAGTGTCTGTCTTTGTCACCGATATGTGTTTCCTGTATGCAACAAAATGCTGGGTCCTGTTTAACTAGCCAGTCTGTTAGCTTATGTCTCTTTATTGGGAAGTTGAGACCATTTATATTAAAGACCAGTGATTGTTGGAGTCTGTTATTTTTGTTTTTAGAGGTGATATTATGGTTGTGTGGTTTTCTTCTTCTGAGTTTATTGTGAGATGATTTTTTTGTTTGTTTTTCGTGGGTAGAGCTCCCCTCTTTGTGTTGGAGTTTTCTTCCTATTCTCTTTTTATCCTCAGTAGGGCTGGATTAGCAGAAAGATATTAATTAAATTTGTTTTTGTCATGGAATATCTTAGTTTCTCCGTCTATGGTGACTGATAGGCTTGCTAAGTATAGTAGTCTAGGCTGGCATTTGTGTTCTCCTAGGGTCTACATGACATCTGTCCAAGAACTTTTTTGTCTCTTTTGAGAAATCTGGTATAATTCTGATAAGCCTGCCTTCATATGTTACTTGGCCTTTTTCTCTTACTCCTTTTAATATTCTTTCTTTGTTCTGTGCATTTGGTGTTTCGATTTTTATGTGATCAGAGGAACTTTTTTTCTGGTTGAGTCTATTTGGTGTTCTGTAGGCTTCTTGTGCATTTATGGGCCTCTCTTTCTTTAGGTTAAGGATATTTTCTTCTATTATCTTGTTGAAAAATATTACCTGATCCTTTACATTGGGCATTTTCTCTCTCTTCTATTCCTATTATTCTTAGGTGTGGTCTTGTTATTGTGTCCTGAATTCTCTGTATGTTTTAGGTTGGGAGCTTTTTGTACATTATATTTTCTAAACAACAGCAATATCCATCATCCTAAAGACTTTTGTGGCATGAATAATTGACCTTATACTTTCAGTAACTGAAACTAATAACACATTATTTATTGACTCACATATTATAAAAGAAAATTTATCTTTTAATTTTTAAAAATTTATTCTATTTATTTATTCACTTTACATTCATATCACAGCCCCACCTCCTCGTCTTCCTGTCCCACCCTCACAAATCTCTCTTCCCATTGCCACCTCTACTTATCCTCAGATAAGGGAAAGACCCCAAAGGGTACCGACCTGCTCTGTCACATCAAGTCACATCAGAACTAAATGCATCATTTCCAACTAAGGCCGGAATATCCAGTCCAGCTAGGGGAAGAGGATAGAGGATCCAAAGACAAGAAGATTCAGGGATAGCACTTATACTCCAATTGTTAGGGGATCCACATGGACCCCAAACTGAATATCTGCTACAAATGTGTAAGGGGCCTAAGTCAAGTCCATGGATTTTTTTTCTTGGTGATTTACTCTCTGTAAGCCCCCATGTTCTATGATTAATTGAATCTGTAGGTCTCTTTTTTCATATCCTTGACCCTTCCGGCTTCCTCACTCCCTTGCCCTCCACTCTTCCACAAGTATCCTGGAGCTCAGCCTAATATTTAGTTGTGTGTCTCTGCTCTATTTTCATCAGCTACTGGCTGAATCCTCTCAGGAGATTGCTATGCTAGGCTCCTGACTTCAAGTACAACAGAGTACATTAATAGTGTCAGGGGTTGGCTCTCTCATACTGGATGTGTCTCAAGTTGTGTCAGTCATTGTTTGGCTAGTCCCTCAATCTCTGTTCCACCTTTATCCCTGAACACACTGAATGCTGAAAAAAACTTGGGCTAAAGGTTTTGTGGATGGGCTCTTGTCTCCTTCCTCCATTGGAAGTCCTACCTGGCTACAGGAGGTGTCCACTTAAGTCTGTATATCCTCAACTGCTAGGAGTTTCAGCTAGGATCACTCCCATAGTTTCCCTGAAGCCTCCCACGTTCCATGTTTCCAACTTATACCAAATATGCCCGATTATTATTATTATAATTTTTTTTTTTTGGTTTTTCGAGGCAGGATTTCTCTGTGTAGCCCTGGCTGTCCTGGAACTCACTCTGTAGACCAGGCTGGCCTCGAACTCAGAAATCCGCCTGCCTCTGCCTCCCAAGTGCTGGGATTAAAGGCGTGCACCACCACCACTCGGCCCTATTATTGATTTCTATTCTCTCTCTAAACCCTTTCCTGCAAACCCTCACTCCCCTTCCTCCCTCCTCATCAGAGTTCTATATCATTTCTCCTTCTGAGTGAGATCCAAGCATTCTCCCTTGGGTCTTCCCTCTTCTTTAGCTTCTTTGGATTTCTGAATTGTAGCATGGTTATCCTGTACTTTATGGCTAAGATCGACTTACAAGTGAGCACATACCATGTGTGCCTTCCTAGGTCTGGGTTACCTCACTGAGGATGATATTTTCAAGATCCATCCATTTGTATCTCTTATCTAATTGAGATTTTGATGGCCATCTTTTCCCCTGCCTGTACCATCCAACCCTAGCCTCCATTTCTTTGCTCTATTGCTTTATTTGGTTGTTTTAGGATCCACATATAAAGAAGAAATGCAGCACGTGTCTGTACTTAAAATAAATTTGTGCAATGGTGCTAAAGAGATGATTAAATGGGTGATGTACTTGCAACTTAAGGGTGAGAAACTGAATTGAGATTGAAACTGAATTGTGGGTCCCCAGGACCCACATAAAGCTGAATGCAGTGACATATGACTGTAATTTTACTACTTCCTGAGAGATGGAAGACAAAGATTAAAAAAAATGCCTCCAGAGGCTCAGAGATATATCACCTGGCTTATACTGTGACAAAATAATAATAAGTGGTGCCTTCTTAGATTGCTTTCTGACAACCATATGGAATGTGATATGTGTGTACCTACACATATGTGATCATGCACACATACGTACACAATGTTTATTGAAAGAGTAGCATTATTGCTTCCTAAATATGATCATTTGACTGCTTCCTGTAAAGTTCACGTGTTGGAAACACAATACTAAAAGCATGTGGTCATGAGAGATGGAAATGATACCTTTAGAGGGGACTTAGTTATAATAGCATGATTTTATGAGAGTAAGGACTGACAATTGAAATAATGGTTTTAGAAAAAGAAGGAGGAGGAGCAGGAGGAGGAAGAGGAAGAAGAAGAGGGAGAAGAGATCTCAACATGCAAGCTTTCTTTCTTACTATATAATGCCATCATCCTAGTACAACATAGCAAGATATCCCTCACTAGATCATTGAACCTTGATATTGTACTTGCCCTTCTCTACAACTAAGAGGAATAAACTTCCTTAAAGATTCTTCTGCAACTTCATTATTATCTTATTTTTTCTATTGTTTTTCAACTTCATTCTCTTCTTTTGTAAGATATACTGTTAAGTCCTGATCCTTTATATTCCACATATCCTCCTAGATTATTCTAGGTATTTCCTTCATGCTGTGCCTGATTTACCTTGGCAAACTCATTCCTCTTTGTCACTGCTATCTAAAGTTCAATGGGCCTTTTTTCCTTTTTTTTAAATCGGATATTTTATTTATTTACATTTCAAATGTTATCCACTTTCTAGTTCCCCCACTACAAACCTCCTATCCCATTCCCCTTACCCTGATTCTATGTGAGTGTTCCCCCACCCACCTACCTACTCATGCCTCACCACACTAGCATTCCTCTACACTGGGACATAGAACCTTCACAGGACCAAGGGCCTCCCCTCCTATCAAACATTACCCTTAGGCTTAGAATTATGCCTCATGTACATCCACTAGTATGTTAAGTTTTCTAAAAAAATAAAAATAACTCAGCATACATTTCAGTTTTCCATACTATATATGCCAAGATCTGTACTTCTCTGTGGGAAGTATAACATGAAGGTTTTTGCACCCTCATATCTCCAGACAAACTAGGAATGTTAAGCATACACATTGTCTTTCTACTGGGAAAGATGTAAAATATGCTGTTCTTCCATCCAGAAAGATGGGAATTGGAAGTGTTTAATAGCAAGGTGATCTCTATTATTTGTTGGGCCATATAAATTCCTACCACTAGGCCTAGAGGTAGCTAGTAATCTAGATGACCTTATATTCAGGGACTCCCCAAGCTCTCACAACCAGCACAAATGATAACTAATAATTTAAATGACCATTATATTATCTGTATACTCAGAGGCTCCTCTGAGCTCTCAAAACCAGAATCAGAGGTGGCTAATATTCCAAATTACCTCTATACTATCTGTATCACAAAGATCAGTACAGACCCTGTACCTAGTAGTGGTAGCATTTCTTAAGAACCGATTTTCATGGAAAAACTGACATGTACCCTGAATTAATTTTTGATGGAATTATGCTTCCTTGTGCCCTGGGATTGTGTTACACCAAAAATCTTTTTTTCCAACTTATACTCTGTTTAAATTTGTTTGGAATAAATGACATGGCATCAGACTCCTTGAAGTCTTGATTCATGTTGACTAAGTTAAACTGAACTGAAACTTCATTCTCATCTCTTCTCACCTCGCTTCTCTACCTGCAGTGACTACCTACAGGGTCTCCTTTACTTCTCCCAAGGTTCTGTTTCCACTTAATGTTCATGTCATTTATTTGAGCAACCAGAGTTAGAAATATTCATCCTAAATTTCTTTTTTCTCTGAATACTCAAAAATACTCCAAATTCTTATTTCCCTTCATTTATTTCTTGCCTTTTCCTGAAAACATTTTTTGGACCAATGTGACATCCACAATCATTTTAGCACTGCCTCTGATTATTACTGTAAAATGAAAGACATGAATTATCCAACAACAGAATATTTTACAGCCTCTAGGGGATAAAGAGCGATATATACAGACATTTTAGTCACAACTTATACTGGGAATGTTATAATTATTTAGAGAGGCAACTAGAAACTATAAAATATTCTAAAATGCATGTACCATTTTCCCAAAACACTGTCTATAGTTTTAGCTTGAGAACCTGCTGATGCATTGTTTTATATTCTGAGATTCTTTAGAGCCTGAGGACTGTTTCCCCAGTGACACATTTGTTTAGCACATGCAAACAGAAGCTTCATGCTTTCAAATCCTTTTGTGTGGTCTGTCACCAAAAGATATACAGTGGGTCTTCTCACCTGAAATGATCAAGATATAAAGTAGGTCTTCTGACTTCAAACAATGCAATCAAAAAAAAAAAATTCTTCATAAGTGTTCCCAGCTGTTTGTATTTTTATTAACCTTAGATGTTAGTCAAATATCTAATACAACCAAGGTTAGTCATTTCAATTTGTATGAAGTTTTAGGGATTACCACTTTGTATTGGATAGCCAATCAAGAAACTGTTCTCTAAGAGAAGCTATTTCTCAGCCTCTCTCTCTCTCTCTCTCTCTCTCTCTCTCTCTCTCTCTCTCTCTCTGCATCCATTACCTACTTGTGGTTCTATGTCTAGAGATGGGACTCAAAAAGATAGTCTCCATTTCATGTTGGTAGGTCTATTTTTAAAGCCATTATTCCTGTCTCGTTTATGTATTCATTTCTAGGAAGACTGTTTCATGGGAGAATTTATAGTATTCTAGTTCTGACAATCTTTCTATCTCTTCTTCTGACATGTTCACTGAATTACAGAGGTAGAGTCTGTGATGAATATGTATCCATTTGGACTGAACTCCCACAGTCCACTGGTCTGTGGTTTTCTGTTATGGTTTATAATTGATATAGAGAAAATCTACTTTGATGAAAGTTCATAGCTACATTTACCTTTCATATAAGAATGAAATTTCTAAAGCTGTTAAGGAATTATGTTTAATAGCAAAGTATTGGTAGTAGATTCTCTTCTAAGAGCCATGGTCGGGACTGGAGAGATGGCTCAGGGGTTAAGAGCACTGACTGCTCTTCCAGAGGTCCTGAGTTCAAATCCCAGCAACCACATGATGGCTCACAACCGTCTGTAATGAGATCCCATGCCCTTTCCTGGTATGTCTGAAGACAGCTACAGTGTACTCATATAATACAATAAATAAATCTTAAAAAAAAGAGCCATGCTATCCTTAGGTAGTTGGATATGTTTATAATACCAGTCATGATTTCTTACATCTTGAGGGAGTCATAAGCCTAATTAGACAGATAGTGGATACAAACAACATGTGAGTGCTATCATCATCATCATCATTATTTAATTTGCATTTTAGCTCAATGGTTGAGCAGTTCTAAACTTCCTATGCCTAGCATGCTCTTCTCTCTGGTACTCCTAGCTGAATACCTTCCAAATCTACCTTTAATTTGCCTGTTCTGTTACAAGTGGGGAGGGAGGGATCTGGGAGGGAAACTGGATGGGGAGAAGGAGTGGAGGGGAAAGGGTAACCTGATCTGGTATTGGATGAGGAAAAAGGGCTAAAGTCCTGAGGGCCAGCAAAAAGAATGGAAAAAGGCACCCTAAGGAGATAGGTGGTTAGGGGACTCTCCAGAATGCACCAGAGACCTCTGAGGTAAAAGACTCTCAGGACTCAAAGGGAGAGACCTTAGATGATATGCCAGACAGTAGGGAGAGGGAACTTATATAGCCCACCTCCAACAGGAAGACAGAGCATCAAGAGGGAGAAGGGGCCATCCCACAGTCACAACTCTAACCCATAATTATTCCTGTCTGAAAGAATTACAGGGATGAATATGGAAAGGAGCCTGAGGAAAAGAAGGTACAGCAACAGGCCCAAAGTGGAATCCAGCTCAAGAGGAGGTCCCACAGTCTAACACTATTACTGAGGCTATGGAGTGCTCACAAAAAGGGACTTAGCATGACCGCACTATGGAAGACACATCAAGCAGCTGAAACAGTCAGATGCAGATATTTGCGCCCAAACAATGGACAGAAGCAACTGAACCCTGTTATTGAATTAGGGAAGGCTGAAAGAAGCTGAGGAGAAGGGCAATCTTGTAGGAAGACTAGCAGTCTCAATTAATCTGGACCCCTGAGATCTCTCAAACACTGGACAACCAAACAGGCAGCATGTACCAGCTGACATGAGGCCTCCATCACATATACAGTAGAGGACTGCCAGGTCTGTGTTCATTCAGAGATGATGTACCTAACTCTCTAGAGACTGGAGACACCAGGGAGGTTAGAAGTCATGTGGGGAGGGAGGTGGGGACATACAGGTGGAGACAGGTGGTTGGAGAAGAGGTATAGGATGTGGAACAGTCAGAGGGTGGATGGAGGTGTGGGGGAATAAAATATGGAGGGTAAAAATAAATTAATTAATTAATGAAAAGAAAAAGAAAACAATAATGCTGCTTGGTTACCTTCTGTGAAGCCCATTGGTATTAATGCCCAAGACACTTTTGGCTGTCCTTCTTTGGACTGCTTTCCTTTTCTACCTACATTTTGAAAGATCTCCCCTGCAGCTCTAAGTCTGTTCTGTCTCTGAGTGCCACTATTGTAAATACCTTTATAGATCTCTTGCTGTGTTGGTCACTGTTATGGTCCATAATTTTCCCAGCTGAATAGGACTATTTATTGCTCGCCTTATCAGCTTGAAATGTAATTATTAGTACAGCAGAAACTAGACTGTAGAATTGAAGCTTTCAGTTTAGATACAATTGGATGAGTTTAAGTCCTATGTCCTAAGTATTCTGTATCTTCAAACTTTGATAGGTATTCATGGACAACAGAAACATCCTATATTGTTTTAGGTGTCATTTGAACTGCTCTGTCTAATTGGTTAAAAGGAGGTTTCTCATGACTGATTTTGGAATATTTGTTCATCTAAGGTTCCTAAGTATATCACTGTCAACCCAAATAGCATTACTTTATTTAAGGTAAAATTAAGTATTGTGTGTGTAATTTTATGTTAATATAAAGGAATGTGATTATTGAGGCAATTCTCAAGCAACTCTGCTTGGTGTAATGTGGCCTTCTTCCCCCTTTCTCCTTCTGTACTGAACCTCCTCTCTCCCACCAATTTAACCACCTCCTTTTTTATCTTTTCTCTTTGTGTATCACTGTATCTTGTTATTCCCTTCTTTAGTTGATTGAATTTTTACTAAGCTTTACTGACACTTTTAATCGTATTAGGCACTGCTTGTCAATTTTTGGCTTTAATTCCTGGGCAAATGAACTCCTATTCAGAATGTCCTTTCCTAAACTAATATCTTATAGGATTCTGCCTATATTTTCTTCTAGCTGGTTTAGAGTTTCAGATTTCAAATTAAGGCCTTTGATCAACATGAAGCTAATTTTAGTGCAAGATAATTAATATGGATCTATTTTCATTCTTCTGCCTCTGGACATCCTGCTTTCCCAATATCATTTGTTGAAGATGTTTTTTCATCAGTGTATGCTGTTTTACCACTTTGTCAAATACTAGATGACTGTTGTTCTGTACACTTGTGTATGGATCTTTAATTTTATTCCATCCATCTATATTTCTGTCTTTGTGCCAATTCCATATTCTGGGTTCTCTTTATAACATAGTATTTAAAACCATAAGCAGAAAATACACAAATCTGTGTTTGAACTTTTCAGCTTAAAAAACTGAGATAATGAATATGGATTGTTTAATCCACTAAGTTTGTGATAATTTATCCTGGAATAGACATATATAATTCAAATACCATGTGGATAACCAGAAAGAAGCACAGGAAGCGTAAGAATCACTTATAGTAGAAAATATAGTAAGACAAGTTAGAAGGTTTTTTTACAATTTCTTATTTTTTAAATCCAGTGTTACATTTTGGGTAGTCTAGATTAATAGGATATCTTTAGTATCAATAATTATATTGTTCATATGATATTCATATAGTTTGATTATCTTTATATAATTGATCATATCTATAGATAAGCATATTGTTAAGGTTCTGTCTAAGCTCTACCCCACAATTGCCTGGCAACAGCCAGATATGCCCCTCCCCACAGTTACCTGGCAATAGCCAGGTAGGCCTAGCCTACTATAAAAGGGGATGCTTGCCCCTCCTCTCTCTCTTGCCTCTTGCCTCTTGCTTCTTTTGCTCTCTCTTACTCTTACTCCCCTCTTGGCCTTCTTGGGCTCTACTTCTCTACTTTCTCCCTCTCTCTGCCTTTCTCTGCCTCCACTACCCCATTAACTTCCATTCTCTGCCCTGAACAAACTCTACTTTATAGCATGTCTGTGTGTGTCTGGTCCCTCGGAGAAAGGGATACCTGGGCATGGGCCCGCTGGGCACACCCTTCCCCTACACCGCCTTATACTACATTCTCTAAACCTCATTCTCTTTTTATGATCATAACATTGGAGATCCGGGCAGGAGGACATAACTCATATACATTAATATTGACTCAATATTATATGACAATAAAATGTGGAGAGATGGGGAAGGGGAGGAGAGCCCAAGAAGGCTGTTGAATAATAGTTCTAGAAATATTCATAAAAATTATCGAACTTCATAGTGGGTGTTAAACTTACAAATATCTACTAGTACAAACAAATTATAGTTAGTATTAAGAATTTATTCAAAGCTAGAATACTTTGAAACTATAGACAGAAAATTTTATTTTACCCATAAAAATCTTGACATTCTTTAAAGAAGGGATATCAAATTTTAACCTGTGGTCCATGTCTACATCATTTTTTGGTACTGTACAGCTCTCAAGCTGAAAGTGACTTTTGCATTTTGTAAATAGTTGAAAACAATGTGAGAAGTTTGAGATATTCAAATGACACATAAACTGATAATAAACACAGCCACATATGTTCATTTACATATCATTGTATCTATTTAATGCTACAACAAAAAAGATTAGTTTTAAAGCAGGATCGTTTTAACTTTGAGCTTGAAAAGTAAAATATATATATTATCAACACCTTTCAAAGCAAACATTATAGTAGTTTCACTGAAATATTTTGTGTTTTAAATGATTAACAAAGAAGAGAAGCATTTTTTACAAGTATGCATAATGATATGTCTCTGTCTCTGTTTTCTAATAAATAAAACATATGTATTTCACAAATTTCTGGTAGATGACTGTGTCCCATAAATGCATGATATGATTACTCTTACAGCTTTTCTCTATAGAATTTTAGGGTATAGGGGCTTTAAGTTTAGTATCCTTTCTTATTTCTTTATCCATTTCTTCATGGGCATTTCAAATTCTGAAATCACAAAGGCTTTAAGACATTCCTTACATCACTTAGCCCAGCATTGAACTGTCTAAATGTACTTCACACCATCTGTTTGATTTCTTTACAAAAGCCCTGCAGGAGTAAAGAGTTGTAAATAATTACTTGGCATTTCTAAAAGGCTACAAAAAGAGATGGAGCACTTATTAGCATTGCATGAGGGATCAAAACCAATAGTGTGATGACTTTATAAAGTGGAAAGTGGCCCAAAGGAAAGATGAAGATGCCAATGGGGAAAGGTACAAAGTACCCATGAAAGTCCTCTAAGAAACGCAGAGGCATTGTGGCTGACTTTGACACATTAAAGGGAAGAAATGAAAAACAGAAAGGGAGAGATGAATTAATCGATTTTTACTGCTGTGAACTTTTTGACAGAATGATTTGGAAATGTTCTAACAATTATCTGGTATTTATTGTATAGGGGTTGTCAGACATGTGGATTTTATAATTTCATGTGTGAAACATAAAATGCATTTGAAAATAAATTTTGAAGATAATGTTTACATTTTTATTTCCCATCTTCACATACAATTTAAATTTTGCTAAGATTTATTTTCTTTGACGAAAATATTAAAAAGGTATTATTTTATTTATTTTCAGTTTAATAATAGCAAACCAAACATAAATAGTGGGAGAACAATCATAAATCACTGTCATTCACAGACAAAAGCAACAAGTAAAATCTTAGTAAATAATAATCATTAATAAATTCTGCTCTGTATAGTTAAGGTATTGAATATGACATGATGGGATATATCAATAGAAGCCATACTTATTTAAAAGGAATACTATAGCAAGTTCATACAAATACTTATTAATATTCCTGTAAGTGATTATGGGAAAATGGCTGAGGTGCTCATTACAGAATGACAATTTGATGGTGCTGAGCTAGGAATCCAAAATTACTTCAATCTTTTTTGCCTCAACAAGGACTTCCCAATTGACATCTCAGGGAAGATGTGTTAAAAGAAAATTTTTGTTTTCCAATAAGATTTTATTGTAAACTGCAAAATAGTAAACAGGAAGAAAAGTTGCAACACCTGGCAGGTTCTATAATTCTCTGGTTTAGACGAATATATATTTATAGCCTAGAAATGGCACACATCCCAGAAATAAGACACATTGAATACAATTGTGTATCAATCAAGTTTTTATACAGGCAAGCATTGTGGTACATACATGCATGCTGTCCTAGTACTTAGAAAGCAGAGTGAGGCAGGAGGATATTAAGTGTAAGACTAGCATGGGCTAATATACAAGGCCTTACATCAAAATCTGGAAGGTCTTAGTGTTTCAGTTTTTTGTTTTTTTTTTAAAAAGACTATTTAATTTTCAAATTAAATCCCGTCTTTCTTAGCTCATTTAATTAAATAGGAAAATATATGTTAATTGGAAAAAAGAAAGCTGTCAAGATGTGGAAGGAAGTGAGAGTGGGAGAAACTGAGTATAACAAAGAGTTAAATGGACTTAAAGATCCATTAAGCACTTTTAAAATTTTTAATAAGAATTGACTCACTAGATGAAAATTTTAACTCTTTATTAAGGAAGGGATAGTGAGAGAAAAAGAAGTTTAAATTAATGTAATCAATAGCTATTTACTAAATGAAAATTAGCCATTTCTTTCTAATTTGCATCATTTTAATTTATTTTATTTTTAGTTAACAAATAGTAATTATATATTGTTATGAGATGCATAATGATATGTACCAGGTAGAATGGTGAAATTGAATGAATGGATTGTTGAGGTTTGGTCTTTTGCTATCTATTATTATGTTAAGTGTGGCCTCCAAGACCTGGTTGCCTCAGAAAGGAGAGAGTCTGCATGTAGAGTCAAGTGACTCTATGTGACCTTGTCCAGAAGTTATTTCTGATTGGTAAACACATATGCCAACAGTCTATAGCTGTGAAGAATGTGATAGGCCAGACTTGGTGTTCCCAGCCTAGCCATTAGAGGGGACCACTACCAGGAAGATTTCATGGGTTAGCAGTTAAGAAACCACAACTCTAAGGGCTGGCCAATTGGAGACCAGCACCATTTGTTGATGATGCTTTTTTTCTTTCTGTTGTATGGTTCTGGTTCTTTGTCAAATATCAAATGTATACTAGTATATGGGTTAATTTCTGAGTCTTCCATTCAAATTCATTGATTAATCTGCCTGTTTTTATGCCAATACCAGGCAGGTTTTTTTTTTTTTGTTTTGTTTTTTACTATTGCTCTGTAGTTTAGCTGGAAATTGAGGGTGGTGATACCTCCAGAGGATCCTTTATTTAGCTCTCCTGAGCTTTTTCTTTTTCCATACGAAGTTGAGAATTGCTCTTTCAAGTTATTAAAAACTGTGTTGGAATTTTGATGGGAATTACATCAAATCTACAGATTCCTTTGGTAGTGTGGCCATTTTTTGTGTTAATGAATTATGAACATGGGAAATTTTTTCATGTTCTGATATCTTCCTCAATTTCTTTTTCCAGTATCTTGAAGTTCTTGTTATACAGTTATTTTACTTCACTGATTAGAGTTTTACCAAGATATTTTCTATTATTTGTGGCTCCTGTAAAGGGTATTGTTTCCCTAATTTCTTTCTCATCCCATTTATTGTTTATACAAAGGTGGTCTATTGATCTGTTTGAGTCACATAATTTTTAAATTAATTGAATTTGTTTAATATATTTGTAACATCCCTATCCATGGAATTTTTAAGTTGCAAACATACCTTATTTTAGCAACACTTTGAACAACCTATTATACTTATATTAATTGAAATTATAAGCCTTTCAGGAAATGTTTACCAGCAATGAAGATACTGATACAAGATTTGATGTATAAAAATATCTCAGTTTGGTCTTCCTTCTTGAGCTTCATGTGGTCTGTGAATTGTATCTTGGGTATTCTGAGCTTTTGGGATAATACACACTTACCAGCACCAAGGCCTGTTCAATAAGGCAGCACTTTTGTGAGCTGCTGATCTTTTTGTAAAGTCTAGATTTACTTATCCTATGTGTATAAGTGTTCTGTTTACCGATATTCTCCTGGAACTGGATTTATAGATCGTTGGGAACTGTGTTGTGGGAGCTAAAAGTCAAATTACTCCCCAACTTGGAAAAGGCATCAGTCTCAGACATTCTCTGGGGTGGGGGAGGGACTAGCAATCTGGGTATGGCTACACTCTGAGCTTCCCTATGACCCCACATGATAATTTTTCAAAATAAATGCGTAGTCAAACAAAAACCTGAAATATAATGACTCTGCCAACTCATTGCAAAATTGTAAATCAATGTGAATGGTGTTCTTATTTGCCATGATCTAATTTATATGATAGTGGAGCACACAGATGAAATTTTGGTCCCAAAAAATAACAAATATTTAAAAATATATGAGACAATATATAGCATGTATAATCTCCTAGAAACTATTGATTCTATCAAACATTTACCTGATGTTAGAAGGTTCTACAAAAGTTTTGTGACAGTTCATATTTTGTGTGAGGTTTTTATTTATAGACTTATAATTGTTTTTAGCTCACGTGCTAAATGGTGCATGCCAGTGAATGCTTGTACTACATGCTCTTGGGTGGTTGAGAAAGGAGGATTGCAATTACAGGAAGTTGAATGTCAGCATAGACTAGACAGTGAGTTCCAGAAAGGAAACCAAAAAGAAGCATAATCAGTATTGGGAAATGTGCTAAGAGAATTTTGTATTTTTCCCTCTTCCATAACATTGATTCAGATTTGCTTTAATTATACAAGGCATTAGTAATATTGTGAGAAGTCTTGACTTTTTCTGGATATTAATTCAGTGAAGCTATACAATATTTGATTGTTTACTCAGTTTTGCAATAGTTATGGGAGTGTCTCGCAAATAATAATGGTATTCTATGAATATTTGCTAACTAAAAATTTAAGGATAAAGCACTAAAGACTTAAAATAGGTATAATAGAGTCTCAAAAAAACAACTCAGAAGGAAAATTAGAAACTTTAGAGGCAGTTATAGTAAAAGGGGGGGGATTGTTTATTTAAAAATTTTGGTAAGCTACATTGAATTGTTTCAGAGAATACAAAACATGCATTAAAATTCTAAACCATTGCCTTAGTTCTGAAATCTAGTCCTAATTTTTGATTCAGAAATAAAATTCAAGGAGACCTGAAAATCATAGGAATTATTTTTATTTATTTGTGTGTTTATTTATTTATTAGTTGTACATGATTGAAACCATAGTCTTGTGCATGTTAGGCAAGTATTTGAACACTGATTAATATTTGTGACCTTTCTATTTTTAATTAGATATTTATTTACATTTCAAATAATATCCCCTTTCAGGGTTAGACATCTGAAAAACCCTTATCCCAGTCCCCTCCGCTGATCACCCCCTCCCTTAATTTCCTGACTTGCGTTCCCTTTGTGGGAATTCCTTGTGGGGAATCAAGCCTTCACAATAGCCTCCCCTCTCATTGATGTCTTAAAAGGCCAACATCTGCTACATATGTAGCTGGAGCCATGGGTCCCTCCATGTGTCCTCTATGGTTGGGGGTTTAGTCCGTGAGAACTCTGGGTGTACTGGTTGGTGGATATTGTTCCTCTTATGGGATTGCTAACCTCTTCAGCTCCGTGGATCCTCTCTCTCTAGCTGCTCCATTGGGGATCATATGCTCATTCTTTTGGATGGCTGTGAGACAAGGGTGTTTTGATCCACTTTCCAATAAGGATCAAAATATCCACACTTTGGTCTTCCTTCTTCTTGAGCTTCATGTGGTCTGTGAGTTGTATCTTGGGTATTCTGAGCTTTTAGGCTAGTATCCACTTATCAGCTAGTCCATATCATGTGTGTTCTTTTGTGATTGGGTTACCTCACTCAGGATGATATTTTCTAGATACATTCATTTGCCTAAGAATTTCATGAATTCATTTTTTTATTAGCTAAGTAGTACTCCATTGTGTAGATGTAGCACATTTTCTGTATCCATTCCTCTGTTGAGGGACATGGGGGTTCTTTCTAGTTGCTGGAGATTATAAATAAGACTGCTATGAACATAGTGGAGCATGTGTCCTTATTACATACTGGAGCATCTTCTGGGTATATGCCCAGGAGTGGTATAGGTGAGTCCTCAGGTAGTGCTATGTCCAATTTTCTGAGGAACTGCCAAACTGATTTCCAAAGTAGTTTTATCATCTTGCAATCCCATCAGCAATGGAGGATTGTTGCTATTTCTCCACATCCTCTCCAGCATTTACCATCCCATGAGTTTCTGATCTTGGTCATTCTGACTGGTGTGAGGTAGTATCTCAGGGTTGGTTTGATTTGGATTTCCCTAATGATTAAGGATGTTGAACATTTCTTTAGGTGTTTTGTAGCCATCTAATATTCCTTAGTTGAGAATTCTTTGTTTAGCTCTGTACCCAAATTTTTAATAGGGTTATTTGGTTCTCTGGAGTCTAACTTCTTGAGTTCTTTGTATACATTGGATATTAGCCCTCTACCAGATGTAGGATTGGTAAAGATCTTTTCCCAACCTGTGGATTGCCATTTTGTGCTATTGACAGTGTCCTTTGACTTACAGAAGCTTTACAATTTTATAAGGTCCCATTTGTCAATTCTTGATCTTAGAGCATAAGCTATTGGTGTTCTATTCAGGAAAATTTCCCCTGTGCCCATGTGCTCCTAGTTGTTCCTCACTTTCTATTCTATTAGATTCAGTGTATCTGGTTTTATTTGGAGGTCCTTGATCCACTTAGACTTGAGCTTTATACTAGGAGATAAGAATCGATCAATTTGCATCCTTCTACATGTTGACTGCCAGTTGACACAGCACCATTTGTTAAAAATGCTGTCTTTTATCCACTGGATGATTTTAGCTACTTTGTCAAAGATTAAGTGACCATAGGTATGAGGGTTCATTTCTGGGTCTCCAATTCTATTCCACTGATCTACCTGCCTGTCACTGTACCAATACCATGCAGGTGTTTTCACTATTGCTCTATAGTATACCTTGAGGTCAAGGATGGTGATTCCTCCAGAAGTACTTTTATTGTTGAGAAAAGTTTTTACTATCCTGGGTTTTTTGTTATTACAGATAAATTTGGAAATAGATCTTTCTAAGTCTATGAAGAATTGAGATGGAATTTTGATGGAGATTGCAATGAATCTGTAGATTGCTTTCAACAAGATGGCCATTCTTGCTATATTAATACTGCAAATCCATGATCATGGGAGATTTTTCCATTTTCTGAGATCTTCAATTTCTTTCTTCAGAGACATGAAGTTCTTCTCATATAAATCTTTTACTTGCTTGGTTAGAGTCACACCAAGGTATTTTATATTATTTGTGGCTATTGTGAAGAGTGTCATTTCCCTAATTTCTCTCTCAGCCTCTTTATCCTTTGAGTATAGGAAGGCTACTGATTTGTTCAAGTTAATTTTATATCCAGACAATTTGTTGAAGTTGTTTATGAGATTTAGGAGTTCTCTGGTGGAATGTTTGGGGTCACTTAGGTATACTATCATACCATTTGCAAACTGATACTTTGACTTCTTCATTTCCAATTTGAATAACTTTGACCTCTTTTTGTTGTCTAATTGCTCTGGCTAGGACTTTGAGTACTATATTGAACAGGTAGGGAGAGAGTGGACAGCCTTGTCTAGTCCCTGATTTCAGTGGGATTGCTTCAATTTTCTCTCCTTTTAGTTTGATGTTGGCTACTGGTTTGCTGTATATTATTTTTACTATGTTTAGGTATGGGCCTTGAATTCCTGATCTTTCCAGGTCTTTTATCATGAAGGGCTGTTGGATTTTTCTCAAATCCTTTCTCATCATCTAATGAAATGATCATGTGGGCTTTTTTTATTTGAGTTTGTTTATGTAGTAGATTCCATTGATGGATTTTCTTATATTGAACCATCCCTGCATCCCTGGGATGAACCCTACTTGATCATGGTGGATTATCATTTTGATGTGTTCTTGGTTTAGGTAGGCAAGAATTTTTGCCTCGAGATTCATGAGGGAAAGTGGTATAAAATTTTTCTTTGTTGGGTCTTTGTAAGGTTTAGGTATCAGAGTCATTGTGACTTCATAAAGAGTTGGATAGTGTTCCATCTGTTTCTATTTTGTGGAATAGTTTGAAGAGTATTGGTGTTAGGTATTTTTTGAAGGTCTTATAGAACTCTTCATTGAACCCATCTGGTCCTGGGTTTTTTTTTGATTGGGAAACTATTAATGCAGTCATCTCTTTCTGTAGGGGTAGTTGTATTGTTTAGATAATTTATCTGATCCTGATTTAACTTTGGTACCTGATACCTGTCTAGAAAATTAGCCATTAGATCTGGATTTTCCACTTTTTCTGAGTAGAGTCTTTTTGTAGTAGGATCTTATGATTTTTTTGTATTTCCCCTGTATCTGTTGTTATGACTCCCTTTTCATTTCTCATTTTGCTGATTTGTATACTGTCTCTGTGCCTTCTGGTTAGTTTGGCTAAGGGTTTATCTATCTTGTTTGTTTTTTCAAAGAACCAGCTCCTGGTTTGGTTGATTCTTTGTATAGTTCTTTTTCTTTCTACTTTGTTGATTTCAGCCCTGAGCATTGCTTTCATTGTGTCCCATATGTTTGGATATGTACTGCCTTCATTTTCATTAAATTCTAAGAAGTCTTTAATTTCTTTCTTTATTTCTTCCTTGACCAAGTTATAGTTGAGAAGAAAGGTGTTCAGTTTCCATGTGTATTTGGGCTTTCTGTTGTTTTTGTTGTTATTGAAGACGAGCCTTAGTCCATGGTGATCTGATACGATGCATGGAATTATTTCAATCTTCTTATATCTTCTCAGGTCTGTTTTGTGACTGAGTGAGTATATGGTCAGTTTTGGAGAAGGTACTGTGAGGTACTGAGAAGAAACTATATTCTTTTGTTTTAAGATAACATGTTCTATAGATATCTGTTAAATTCATTTAGTTCATAACTTCTGTTAGTTTCACTGTTTCTCTGTTTAGTTTGTGTTTCCCTGATCTGTCCATTAATGAGTGTGGGGTGTTGAAGTCTCCCACTATTATTGTATGAGGTGCAATGTGTGCTTTGATCTTTAGTAAAGTTTCTTTTATGAATGTGGGTGCCCTTGTATTTGGAGCATATATGTTCAGAATTGAGAGTTCATCTTGGTAGATTTTTCCTTTGATAAATATAAAGTGTCCTTCCTTATCTTTTTTGATTACTTAAGGCAGAAATTTGATTTAATTTGATATCATAATGTCTACACCAGCTTGTTTCTTGGGACTATTTGCTTGGAAAATTATTTTCAAGCCTTTTACTACTCTGAGGTAGTGTTTGTCTTTGTGCCTGTGGTGAGTTTCATGCATGCAGCAAAATATTGGGTTGTGCTTATGTATCCAATCTGCTAGTCTATATCTTTTTTATTGGAGAATTGAGTCCATTGATATTAAGAGATAATAAGGAGAAGTGATTGTTGCTTCCCGTTATTTTTGTTATTAGAGGTGGAGTATGTTTTTGTGGCTCTCTGCTTTTTGGATTGTAAAAAGATTAATCTCTTGCATTTTCTAGTGTGTAGTTTCCCTCCTTTTTGATGTTTTCCATTCATTATCCTTTGAGGAGCTAGATTTGTGGAAAGATATTTTGTAAATTTGTTTTTGTTATAGAATACCTTTCTCCATCTATGGTAATTGAGAGTTTTGCTGGGTATAGTAACCTGGGTTGGCATTTGTGTTCCCTTAGGGTCTGTATGACATCTGCCCAGGATCTTCTGGCTTATATAGTCTCTGGCAAGAAGTCTGGTGTACTTCTGATAGGTCTTACTTTATATGTTACTTGATCTTTTTCCCTTACTGTTTTTAATATCTTTTCTTTGTTTAGTGCATTTTGTGTTTTAATTATTATACAATGGGAGGATTTTTTTCTGTTCCAATCTATTTGGAGTTCTGTAGGCTTCTTGTATTTTCATGGATATCTCTTTCTTTGGGTTAGGAAGGTTTTCTTCTATAATTTTGTCTAAGATATTTACTGGCCCTTTACGTTGGAAATCTTTACTGTCTTCTATACCTATAATCCTTAGGTTTGGCATTGTCATTTTGTCCTGGATTTCCTGGATGATTTGGGTTAGGAGCTTTTTGCATTTTTTATTTTCTTTGACTGTTGTGTCAATGCTTTCTATGGTATCTTCTGCATCTGAGATTCTCTCTTCTATCTCTTGTTGTTGATGCTTGCATCCGTGACTCCTGACTTCTTTCCTAAGTTTTCTATGTCCAGAGTTGTTTCTCTGTGATTTCTTTACTGTTTCTACCTCCATTTTTAGATCCTGGATGGTTTTGTTCAATTCCTTCACCTGTTTTGTTGTGCTTCCTATAATTCTTAAGGACTTCTCCCTGTTTACCTGTGTTCTCCTGTTTTTCTTTAAGGGAATTATTTAGGTCTTTCTTGATGCCCTCTATCAGCATCATGAGATGTGATTTTAAATGCAAATCTTGCTTTTCCAGTATGTTGGAATATCCAACACTTCCTGTTGTGGGAGAATTGGGTTCAGATGGTGCCATGTTGCCTAGATTTCTGTTGGTAACGTTCCTGTTTGCATTTTGCCATCTCATTGTCTTTGGTGTTAGTTGATCCAGCTGTCTTTGGCTGGTTATTGTCCATTCTGTGGCCCTACAAGCATGTCTCAGTACCCCTGGGTGACCAACTCTCCCCTGGCACAGAGTGCTGTGGCACGGACCAGCTCCTGGGTGCATATGGAGCCTGGATTGACCCTGTCCCAGCTACTCTGCCAATCCTGTGTTCCCTGAGCTCCTCAGATGCAGGAGAAAGGTGAAGTCCTTACCTCCAAAGCTGGGAGTCAAATTACTCCCTGCAGGGCATTTCTCCCCTGGCAGGATGGATGCATAGATAGCTGTGGTGCTGCCCAGCTCCTGGGTGCAGATGGAGCCTGGATGGACACTGACCCAGCTGCTATGCCACTCTTGTGTTCCCTGAGCTCCTGGCTGTACCCACCCGCTCTGTCTCAGGAGAAAAGATGGTAATTTGTGACCTTTCTTTAGTTTTTATTTTGATTTGTCTATGCTTGAATTGATTCTGTAGCATGGGAAGGTACAGAATTACTACGTGCACTGTAACTGATCTCACATGCTAAATAGTAACTTAACCATACAGAAGTGTTTTCTTCCCTTAATATCTTACAGTCTTATAAATCTCAGGATAAAGTGCATAATACAAAATAAAAATGTTCCTGTGCCATTTGGAAGATATATAGTCAGATAGACAGACAGAGATTAAAAAAGAAAGAAAAGCATTCATCTATATTTAACCAGTTACATAACTCAGCTCTTGGAAATTTGGTAGGATAAACTGATTGCAATAAATGCCACCATGCAACAAAACATTCCACTTTGGAGGGCAAAAAACAAACATGAGCTACATGACCTAACACAGAGTGAACTCCATAGATATGTCATTTTTTAATAAACTACAGAGAAAAAATCATTCCATTTCCTATTTTTGTGCATAACGTTTTCAATAGTAATGTTAACAAACATACATACAGACAGAGAAAGAGATACACAGAGAAAGACAGAGATAAAGACAGAAGGAGATCTTACTCTAATCCATTATATGAGAAATTCTTTCTGACAAGTCATCAGTGAGAAAGAAGAGAAACCTGATGACCATAAATCCCATGTTCTTTTTTTTTTGAACTTTCCTTTTTTTCCGTTTTTTTTTTATTTTCTATATTCTTTATTTACATTCCTAATGATTTCCCCTTTCCCAGTTCCCCCTTCCCCAAAAGTCCCATAAGCCTTCTTCCCTCCCCCTGTTCCCCATTTACCTAAGAATTTCATGAATTCATTGTTTTTAATTGCTTAGTATTATTCCATTGTGTAAATATACATGGAAAATATCTCTGATAAAATTGAAGAAATATATAGAAAAACATGTTAAGCAAGGCAGTGGTGGTGCATGCCTTTAATCCCAGCACTTGGGAGGCAAAGGCAGGAGGATTTCTGAGTTTGTGGCCAGCCTGGTCTACAAAGTGAGTTCCAGGACAGCCAGGGCTACACAGAGAAACCCTGTCTTGAAAAACCAAAAAAAAAAAAAAAAAAAAAAGAAAGAAAGAAAAAGAAAAACATGTTAAGATTGACTAGTTCATGGAAAAATTATACAGATAAAATGGTAGGCATAAAAATATTCCTAAGTTGACTGAAAGTGAAATTATAAGTATTTTCTGATAAAATTGAAGGTTTACATGGAAAATATTTCTGATAAAATTGGAAAAAATATATGGAAAAACATTAAAATTGAAAATTGTCATCGAAAACTATACAGATAAAATGGTAGGCATAAAAATATTTCTAAGTTGATTGAAAGTGAAATTATAAACATTTTCTGATAAAACTGAAGATTTACCTGGAAAGTATCTCTGATAAAATTGAAAAAAATATATAAAAAAATGCACTAAGATTGAGTATTTCGTGGAAAAATTATACAGATAAAATGGTAGGCATAAAAATATTCCTATGTTTTTTGAAAGTGGAATTATAAACACTTTCTGATAAAATTGAAGATCTACAAGGAAAATATTCCTGAAAAAATTCAAGAAATATATAGAGAAACATGTGAAAACTAATATATGAAAAATTATACAGATTAAGAAAAAAAAGGTCAAGTAACCTATAAAGGCAGACCTATCAGAATTACACCAGACTTCTCACCTGAGACGATGAAAGCCTGAAGATCCTGGGAAAATCTCATGCAGACACTAAGAGAACACAAATGCCAGCCCAAACTACTATAACCAGCAAAACTCTCAATTACCATAGATGGAGAAACCAATATATTCCATGATAAAAACCAAATTTACATAATATCTTTTACCAAATCCAGCCCTACAAAGGATAATAGATGGAAAACGCCAACATGAGGAGGGAAACTACACCCTAGAAAAAGCAAGAAAATAATCTTTCTCCAACAAACCCAAAAGAAAGTAACCACGCAAACTTAAAAATAACATCAAAAATAACAGGAAGCAACAATCACTATTCCTTAATATCTTATAATGTCAATAGAATCAATTCCCCAACAAAAAACATAGTCTAACAGAGATGTTTTTCATTTGGATCTTTGATTTTATCAGAAAATATTTGTGACTCCTCTTTCAATTCAGTAATGCTTTTTGTGTCTACCATTTTGACTGTATTATTTTCCATGATAATCTTTAATTTTAACATTTTTTCTGTGTATTTCTTCAATCTTGTCGGAGGTGCTTTTCATGTAGATCTTTGGTTTCGTCGGGGGGGGTGGTTATAGTTCCACTTTCAATCAATTTAGGAATGTTTTTGTGCCTACCATTTTGTCGGTATAATTGTCCATGATAATCTTCAGTTTTAATGTTTCTCTGTATTTTTCTTCAATTTTGTCAGAAGTATTTTCCATGTGGATCTTCAGTTTTATCAGACAATGTCTATAATTTTATTTTCAATCAACTTAGGAACATTTTTATACCTTCCATTTTATCTGTATAATTTTCCATTTTTATACCTTCCATTTTATCTGTATAATTTTCCAAATCCCATGTTCTTAAGCCTAAAAGTAAGTAAGGAATGTCCATATCTATGCAATTAACAGCCTATCCAACAGGTTCTAGGGGTTCTCAAAGCAGGCATCTAAGTCAAAATACATACCAATATATCTCCAGTTGATGAACAGTACAAATAGAAAACAGAATCAAAGAAGAATCATCTGATAGAGGTCTTAATATACTATAATAATGTCAATCTGTCCAGGTGAAACACCGGGATTCCTGTACCTTAGAAGTCTGCTTAGATCAAAGCACTAATTACATCTGTAGTAAAAGGTAAAGCTTAAGGCAGAAAATAGTCAGGAATTATATAATGAAAAGATAAATGTGTTATGACTATTAGCACCACAAGCTTTGTTTTGTAAACTATTTTAAGCAACATTTACTTCTTCCTTTTGAGAATTGTTCTTCAGCCATAGAGCTTTCAAAATTTCATGTACATAATTCAAAGCCTTTAAAATTTAAATTAAAATTTATTACAGTGATCTAATAAATCAGCACTTGGTACTAACAAATTATCAGAACATGCCATGTCTTTAAAAAATAATTCATAACTTAAGAGTAAAGAAAGAAGGTGTTTTCAAACCTGACAAACCAAACAATAACTAATGGGAACAGTTGTAACCTAGACAATGATTTACAACAGGACTTTCAGTTGGAATGCATAAATTCAACGGAAGACTTTACATCTATCAACTTAGACTTTTGGCCCATTGTTTATAAATCAGCAAGTTGGTGAAGAATCAGGGACTTATAAATTCAGACAGTAAATTTAACTTTTGACATTTGATTTATAAATGTTACTTTCGGAATTAAACTTATACATAAATTGAATACGAAAAAATATACTTAAATTTAAATATTTCATTCATGAATCATAAGTTTATAAAAAGACAACATTGTCTCTTTTTTATTGAATATAATTTTCATTTACATTTCAAATGCTAAAACCTTTCCCAGTTCCCCCCTCCCTGAAAACCCTTAACCCTTCCTCCCACACCCTACCTCCAAGTATATGCCACTCCACCTGACCTACTCCCACCTCCCTCCCCCCTCTATTTCCCTTTGTTGAGGCATCTATTGAGCCTTCACCTGACCAAAGACCCTCTCCTCCCACTGATGCCCAACAAGGCATTCCTCTGACACATTTTTGGCTGGAACCATGTGTACCCCTTGATTGAAGGTTTAGTCCCTGGGAGTCCTGGGGCATCTCGGTGGCCTACCTCATTGTTCTTCCCATGGGGCTGTAAACCCCTTCAGCTCCTCCAGTCTGCCCTCCAACTCTTGGGAACCCCACGCCCAGATCAATGGTTGACTGCTAGCATCTGCCTCTTTATGTGTAAGGCTCTGGCAGTGCCCATCCAGAGACAATCATAAGAGGCTCCTTTTGTTATGCACTTCTTGTTGTACATAATAGTGTCTGGACTTGGTGACTGTTTATAGGACAAATCCCCAGGTAGGGTAGTCTTTGTGTGGCCTTTCCTTCATTCTTTGCTCCACACTTTCTCTCCATTATTGCTCCTGTGAGTGGTTTGTTCCCTTTCTCAGAGAAACCCAAGAACAACCACTTCAGTCCTCTTTCTTGAGCTTCCTGTGGTTCATGAATTGTAACATGTTTATTTTGAGATTTTACGCTAACAACCACTTATCAGTGACTGCATACCATGTGTGTTCTTTTGTGATTGGGTGACCTCACTCAGGATGACACTTTCTAGTTCCATCCATTTGCCTAAGAATTCCATGAATTCATTGTTTTTAATAGCTGAATAGTACTCCATTGTGTATACATACCACAATTTCTGTATCCATTCCTCTGTTGAAGGACATCTGGGTTCTTTTCAGCTTCTGGCTATTATAAATAAGGCCACTATGAACATAGTGGAACATATGTCCTTATTACACGTTGGAGCATCTTCTGGGTATATGTCCAGGAGTGGTATAGCTGGATCCTCAGTTAGTACTATGTCTAATTATCTGAGGAACCAGCAAACTGTTTTTCAGAGTCGTTTTACCAGCTGGATATCCCACCAACAATGGAGAAGTGTACCTCTTTCCCCATATCATCTCCAGCATCTGCTGTCCCCAGAGTTTTTCATCTTAGTCATTCTGACTGGTGTGAGGTGGAATTTCAGTGTTGTTTTGACTTGCATTTCATTGATAACTAAGGATGCTGAACATTTCTTTAGGTGCTTCAGGGCCATTCCAGTTTCTTCTGTTGAGAATTCCCTGTTTAGCTCAGTACCCCATTTTTAATAGGGTTATTTGACACTCTGGAGTCTAACTTATTGAATTCTTTGTATACATTGGATATTAGCCCTCTATGGGATATAGGATTGGTAAGGATCTTTTCCAAATTTGTTGGTTTTGTCCTTTGACCATGTCCTTTGCCTTACTGAAGCTTTGCAGTTTTATGAGGTCCCATGTGTCAATTCTTGTTCTTAGAGCATAAGCCATTGGTATTCTATTCAGGAAAATTTCCCCTGTGCCGATGTGTTCAAGGTTCTTCCCCACTTTCTTCTCTAAAATCTTCAGTGTGTCTGGTTTTATGTGAAGGTCCAAGATCCACTTGGGCTTGAGTTTTGTACGAAGAGATAAGAATGGATTGATTTGCATTTTTCTGCATGCTAACCTCCAATTGATCCAGTACCATTTGTTAAGAATGCTGTCTTTTTTTCACTTGATGTTTTTAGCTCCTTTTTCAAATATCAAGTGAAGGAAGGTGTGCAGGGTCTTTTCTGGGTCTTCAATTCTATTCCACTCATCTTCCTGCCTGTCTCCGTACCAATACCAGACACTTTTTATGACTATTGTTCTGTAGTAGAGTTTTAAGTCAGGGATGGTGATTCCCCAAGGAGATCTTTTGTGATGGAGAATAGTTTTTGGTGTCCTGGATATTTGTTATTCCAGATGAATCTCTAGATCTATGAAGAATTGATTTGGAATTTTGATGGGGATTTCATTGAATCTATAGATTGCTTTCGGCAAGATGGCCATTTTTACTATATTAATCCTGCCAATCTATGAGCATGGAATATCTTTCCATCTTCTGAGGTCTTCTTCAATTTTTTTCTTCAAAGGCTTGAAGTTCTTGTCATACACATCTTTCACTTGGTTGGAGTCACACCAAGGTATGTAATATTATTTGTGACTTTTGTGAAAGGTGTCAGTTCCCTAATTTGTTTTTCAGATTGTTTATCCTTTGAGTATAGGAAGGCTTCTGATTTGTTTGAGTTAATTTTATATCCAGCCACTTTGCTGAAGTTGTTTATCAGCTGTAGGAGTTCTCTGGTGGACGTTTTGGGGTCGCTTAACTATACTATCATAACACCTGTGAATAGTGATATTTTGACTTCTTCCTTTCCAATTTGTATACCTTTGACCTCCTTTGGTGTCTGATTACTCTGGCTAGGACTCCAAGTACTATATTGAATAGATAGGGAGAGAGTGGGCAGCTTTGTCTGGTCCTCTATTTTAGTGGGATTGCTTCAAGTTTCTCTCCATTTAGTTGGATATTGGCTGCCGGTTTGCAGTATATTGCTTTGACTACGTTTAGGTGTGGGCCTTGGATTCCAGATCTCTCCAAGACTTTTAACATGAAGGGACACTGGATTTTGTCAAAAGTCTTTCCAGTATCTAATGAAATGACCAAGTGTTGTTTTTTCCTTGAGTTTGTTCATGTAGTGATTACATTGATGGATTTTCGTATATTGAATCATCCCTGCATCCCTGGGATGAAGCCTACTTTATCATGGTGAAATACTGTTCTGATGCATTCTATGATTCAGTTGGCCAGAATTTTGTTGAGTATTTTTGCATCAATGTTCATAAAGGAGATTGGCTTGAAGTTCTCGTTCTTTGTTTGGTCTTTGTTTGTTTTAGGTATAAGCGTTATTGTGGCTTCATAGAATGAGTGGGGTAAGGTTTCTTGAGTTTACGTTTCTCGGAATAGTTTGAAGAGTATCGGTATTAGCTCTTCTTTGACGATCTAGTAGAGTTCCCCACTAAACCCATCTGGTCCTGGGCTTTTTTTTTTTTAAGATAGGAGACTGTTGACAAATGCTGCTATTTCCGAAGGAGTTATGAGACTATTTACATGGATTTTCTGATCCTGTTTTAACGTTGGCACCTAGTATGCATCTTGAAAGTTGTTCATTTTATCCAAATTTTCAAATTTTGTTTAGCATAAGCTCTTGCAGTAGGATCTGATGATTTTTTGAATTTCTACAGTTTCTGTTATGTCTCCCTTTTCATTTCTGGTTTTATTAATTTGGGTACTGCCTCTGTGCCCTTTGGTTAGTCTTGCCAAGAGTTGGTCTATCTTGTTGATTTTCTCAAAGGATCAGCTCCTGGTTTTGTTGATTTTTTGTATAGTTCTTTTTGTTTCTATTTGGTTAATTTTGGCCCTGAGTTTGATTATTTCCTGCTGTCTACTCCTCATGGGTGTATTTGCTTATTTTTGTTCTAGAGCTTTCAGGTGCACTGTCAAATTGTTACTGTAAGCTTTTTCCATTTTCTTTTTGGAGGAACTTAGAGCTATCAGTTTTTCTCTTAGCACTGCTTTCATTGTGTCCCATAAGTTTTGGTATGATGTGTATTCATTTTCATTAAGTTCTTAAAAAGTCTTTCATTTCTTAATCAATTTCTTCCTTGATCAAGCTATCATTGAGAAGAGCATTGTTCAAAGTCCACGTGTATGTGTGATTTCCATTGTTTTGTTTTGTTTTGTATTTTGAACTTAAGACCAGTCTTAAGCCTTGGTGATCTGATAAGTGGCATGGAATAATTTCAATATTTTTGTATCTGTTGAGGACTGTTTTGTGACCTTTTATATGTTCAGTTTTAGAGAAGGTACCATGAGGTGTTGAGAAGGAGGTATATAAATAATTCTATAAATATCTGTTAGATCCATTTGGTCCATAACTTCAGTTGGTTTCACTGTGTCTCTGTTTAGTTTCTGTTTCCATGATTTGTCCATTGATGAGAGTGGAGTGTTGAAGTCTCTCACTATTCTTGTGTTGGGTGAAATGTGTGTTTTGAGCCTTAGTAAGGTTTCTTTTATGAATGTGGGTGCCTTTGCATTCAGAGCATAGATATTCAGAATTGATAGTTCATCTTCGTAGATTTTTCCTTTGTTAAGTATGAAGTGTCCCTCCTTATCTTTTTTGACAACTTTTGGTTGAAAGTCAATTTTATCTGATATAAGAATGGCCAATCCAGCTTGTTTCTTGGGACTATTTGCTTGGAAATTTGTTTTCCAACCTTTGACTCTGAAGTAGTGACTGGCTTTTTCACTGAGGTGGGTTTCTTGTATGCAGCAAAATGTTGGGTCCTGTTTACATATCCAGTCTGTTAGTCTATGTCTTTTTATTGGGGAATTGAGACAATTGATGTTAATAGATATTAAGTAAAAGTGATTATCTTTTTTGTTAGAGGTGAAATTCCGTTTGTGTGGCTATTTTCTTTTGGGTTTGTTGGAAGGCGATTACTTTATTGCTTTATCTAGGGTGTGGTTTCAGACCTTGTGTTGGTATTTTCCACCCATTATCCTTTGTAGAGCTGGATTCGTGGAAAGATATTGTGTAAATTTGCTTTTGTCATCGAATGTCTTGTTTTCTCTATCTATGGTAATTGAGAGTTTTGCTGGATATGGCATTTGTGTTCTCTTAGGGTCTGTATGAGATCTGCCCAGGATCTTCTGGCTTTCATTGTCTCAGGTGAGAAGTCTGGTGTAATTCTGATTGGCCTGCCTTTATATGCTACTTGACCTTTTTCCCTTACTGCTTTTAATATTCTTTCTTTGTTTAGTGCATTTGGTGTTTTGATTATTATGCGACGGGAGGAATTTCTGTTCTGGTTCAGTCTGTTTGGAGTTCTGTAGGCTTCTTGTATGTTCATGGGCATCTCTTTCTTTAGGTTTGGGAAGTTTTCTTCTATAATTTTGTTGAAGATATTTACTGGCCTTTAAGGTGTAAATCCTCGCTCTCTTCTATGCCTATATTCCTTAGGTTTGGTCTTCTCATTGTGTCCTGGATTTCCTGGATGTTTTTGGTTACAAACTTTTTGCATTTTGCATTTTCGTTGACTGTTGAGTTAATGCTTTCTATGGAATCTTCAACACCTGAGATTCTTTCTTTTATCTCTTGTATTCTGTTGTTGATGCTTGCATCTATGACTTCTGAATTCTTTCCAAGGTTTTCTATCTCCAGAGATGTCTCAATTTGCGATTTCCTTATTGTTTCTACTTCCACTTTTAGATCCTGGATAGTTTTGTTCAGTTCCTTCACTTGTTTGTTTGTGTTCTCCTGATGTTCTTTAAGGGATTTTTGTGTTTCCTCTTTAAGGGCTTGTACCTGTTGACCCATGTTCTCCTCTGTTTCTTTAAGGGATTTTTGTGTTTCCTCCTTAAGGGCTTCTGCCTGTTGACCCATGTTCTTCTGTATTTCTTTAAGGGATTTTTGTGTTTCCTCCTTAAGGGCTTCTGCCTGTTGACCCATGTTCTTCTGTATTTCTTTAAGGGATTTTTGTGTTTCCTCTTTAAGGGCTTCTACTTATTGACTCACGTTCTCCTGTACTTCTTTAAGGGAGTTATTTATGTCCTTCTTGAAGTCCTCTATCAGCATCATGAAATGTGATTTTAAATCCAGCTCTTGCTTTTCCAATATGATAGGGTATCCAGGATTTGCTGTTTTGGGAGAACTGGGTTCTGATGGTGCCATGTTTCCTTGGTTTCTGTTGGTAGTGATCTTGCTTTTGCCTTTGGCCATCTAGTTATCTCTGATGTTAGCAGGCCTTGCTGTCTTTGACTGTTACTTCTCTGTCCAGCAAGCCTGTGTATCTGTACTCCTGGAATTCCCATTCTCTCAAATGCTCTGCATATGGCTGGTTCTCCATAAAGTATCAGGAGATGGGGTCTTACCTGCAGCAGACCTGGCAAGGGTCAAATGTCCTTCATGCTGCTGGTTCTCGAATGCCCTGCCTGCTGCTGCTTCTTGAATTCCCTGCATGATGCGTGTTCTCTAGAAAGTATCAGGAGGTGGGGCCTTCTCTGTCTCAGAACTGGCAGGGGTCAAATGCCCTGCATGCTGCTGGTTCTCTAGAATGTATAAGGACATGGGGCCTTCCCTGTGGCAGAACTGGCAGGGCGTTTACCACAGCAGAAGAATCAGAGCAGGTGGCAGTGGAGGAGGGGGTAGAAGGGACATCTTTGTCTCTTAACAGACCATGACAGGAATATTTCAAGAAAAATGCTAAAATTTAGCAAGTTCAACAAAAGCAGAAAAGAATGAATTCATCCTTATGGCTAATTTTCATTATATTTTATGTGTGTGTGCATAGCTATATAGGTGCCTGAAGAGGCCAGAAGAGTTCCATAGAATCCAGAAACATTGGGTCACTTGAGGCTGAAGTTACTATTGAATGTTATCCATCTGATGTGTGTGTTAGATAATTATCTTGGGTCTTCTGGAAGAGCAGGACATGTATAAAACTGCTGGACCATTTCTGTAACACCAAGTTACTTATAACTTTAATATAGAGAGTTAATTTAAATGCAGAACTTAGTTTATAATATTTTTGATCTATCACACAGAGACCACCAAAAACTGTTTATATACAAAGCTTCACTTGAAAAGATTCCATCTAGTTACAGGCACTGAATTCTCATATCCTCTTTTTCCCTTCAGACTGTTTGTGCACCTTTTACTTTCCTCTAACTTCTCGGGACAGTAAAATTGATGTTGTGCATATGTGGTCCTCTTCTAATAATTTTGCATGCATTTTGCATCCCTGTGTAACCATTTCACACTATCCTCCAGCTATGACACTGAAGCAGAAGAACACAAGGTTCATCACCCTCCCCCCCACACAAACAATCCCATTTTTATTTATTCTCTAATTTCACCTGAGAGGACAAGAAAGGAAGACATCATAAAAACACTCTAGTCGAACAGGCTCAAAGTCTTAAAGGGGATAAGAAATATTAGCAGGTGACTGACTCAGATTCTGTTTGACTTCTCTGTCTTCCTCTACCTTTTCTTCAGAAAAACACCATTGCCAAGGTATCTCCTGCAAACTAGCCACTTAACTGTGGACAGCATAGATCCAGATAAATTTTGATGGAGATTCATTGTGACAATTCTTCAATCTCAGTTTTGTCTCTAACAGCTCACACAACAGCTGGTGCTCCACCATCTTTATTTTTCTGACAATTCTAAGTTAGATTTAACATGCCATCTTCTCACTGCATTTGCCATGTTCCTGGTTTGTATCCTGTATGTGAGAAAAGGAACATCTCTGTTGTCTTAGGAACGCCTATATGATACTCTTGGCCACTCCTCACTCTCTGACAAAATAGGCCAAGATAATATAGAAGCAATCTACAGCTTTGTGATCACTAAGAATTTTCATGGAAAGTACCACCTTTTTAATCCCTTTGCTTCACTGATTAGTTCTTTTTAGATAGGGGTATACTTCTCTCCATCGGCCTCTGACATAAAGTCTCAAATCTGCATTTTAATAACAATGCAATCCTCTTTGAGGTGTGGGAAAGCATACACAAGGATTATCTTTACAACCCTTATTCCTGGTGACTTCATTCAATGTCTTGTTTTCTATCATTCACAAAGGCCTTGTTATACAGCTTCCTGCAATCTGTGTGAGGACCACACAGTTGGGCTGCTTTTTGGCCTTTCCACTTGGCAGCTGCACTACTTCTCACAGCATGGTATTCTTTAGGAGAACATGCTGAAAAGGTAAGTTATGCTATCTCCAACTACAGATAAAGTACTTGTTTAATTGCACCAAGAATGTTTCTTGATGGTTGGTTTTGGGGAGGACTTACATACACATAAGAGCCTACTAATAGCACTTGATAACATTTTAAGTACAGACTTAATGATAGAGTGAATTTTAAGACTTGATTATTAGAAAGTCATAAAGCATTATTGTATTTCAGAAACAAATTTCATGAAATAAAAGAACACCGAATCTAAAGCCTGGCATTTATATGGAACACTCACGCACACTCAGGATTTACTCTCAGTTGTATTTAACATCACAGGTTAATTTAAATCTAATGGGAATTCAAAATTTTTGTACTTTTCTGTATTCAGATTGGAATTTCAGAAACTTGGGCATGTCTGCAGATTATTTAGCTTGTAAAAAGTTGTGCCAAAGCAAGTGTATTCACAAGGTAGAAAGAAAAAAATAACCCTTTTTAATGCTGGTGTGGCTTAATTAGAGCCAATATAAGCAAATAAAACATTTGAGATTGCATAACATCAATTTCTTTTCCATTGTTATTTCATTATCTTTTATCTGTGTTTAGAAAGGCAGAACTAGCTACTAGTCAGAAGACACCCTTCCCTATTATATTATTCTACATTAATTAATTTACTTTACATGCTGATTGGTGGGCCCCTCCTGGTGAACTCCCCACACAGCACCCCCCATCTCCCCTACTCTTCTCTTCTGAGAGGTGGAAGCCCCACCTGGTTATCCCCCAACTTGGCACATCAAGTCTGTGCAGGGCTAGGCACATCATCTCCCACTGAGAGAGACAAGCAAGGCAGCCCAAGCAACAGCTTTGGGGACAGCCCCTGCTCTAGTTGTTGGGTGACCCACAAGAATACTGAGCTGTACATCTGCTATATATAAGCTAGGGGTCTCTGTTCAGACAGTGTACGTGCTTTGGTTGGTGGTTCAGTCTCTCACAGCCCAGAAGGGTCCAGGTTAGTTGACTCTGTTGGTCTTCCTGTAGAGTCCCTATCCCCTTTAGGACCCTCAGCCTTTCTCCCAACTCTTTGATAAAAGACCCTGAACTTCGTTCAATATTTGGGTATGGGTCTCTGCATCTGTTTCAGTGAGATGCTTGGTAGAACTTCTCAATTTACAGTTGTGCTAGGTTCCTATCACATACATAACAGAACATTATTAACAGTGTTGGGGATTGGTGTTTTTCCAGGGGATGGGTCTCAGTTTGCAGATTATTGGTTGGAAATTCCCTCAGTCTCTGCTTCATCTTTGTCCCTGAATTTCTTCCATTCTTTGTCCCTGTTAGCTGCTTGTACGAAGGACAAATTTGGTATTCTAAAAATAATGTTTTAAGGGGGTTCGTATATGGACACAGGAGGTTGCCACTTCAGGTTGCATATCTCCACTGCTAGAAGTCTGAGCTTAAGTCACCCTCACATACTCCTGTGGACATCCCCTATCCTAGGTCCTGCCACCTCATAGAGATGCCCCCACCCACCCAAACCTCTGACAGCTATGGACTTCCATTCATTCCTCCAGCTTTCTGTAGCTCTCTATTGTGTCTCCCCACACCTTATCCTGAAACAACTCCCATTCCCCTCCCCACATACTCTACCACCTAGTTCCCTTCCTCCATTTGCCTCCTATGACTAGTTTATTACCCCTTCTAAGTGAGTTCAAGCACCCTCCCTTGTGTGGACTTTCTTTTTGAGCTTCCTTGGGTCTGTGGAGTGTATAGTAAATATCCTGTATTTTATAACTAATATTCACGTACGTGAGTAAATACTATACATGTTTCTTTGGGTCTATATTACCTCACTCAGGATGATATTTTCTAGTTCTACCCATTTGCCTGTGAAATTCATGGTGTTCTTGTTTTAAATAGCTGAATAGTATTCCATTGTGTAAATGAACCATATTTTTTGCATCCATCCTTCAGTTGAGAGACATCTGGGTTATTGCTGGATTCTGGCTATTATGAATAAAGTTCCTATGAACATAGAGGAACATGTGTCTTCTGGTAAGGTAAATCATCTTTTGGGTATATGCCCAGGAATGGTATTGCTGGGTTTACAGGTAGAACTATTTTGAGTTTTCTTAGAAAACACCAAATTGATTTCCAGAGTGATGGTACAAGTTTTCCCTTCTATCCAGCAAAGGAGGAGTGTTCCTCCTTGCTCCACATCCTCACCAGAATGTGTTGTCCCTTAAGTTTTTTATCATAGCCATTCTGATTGGTGTACGGTGGAATCTCAGGGATGTTTGATTTGCATTCTTCTGAAGAATATTTCTTTAAGTGCTTCTTCTCCATTTGAGATTCTTCTGTTGAGAATTCTGTTTAGCTCTCTAACCCATCTTCTGAGTGGGTTATTTGGTTTGTTGCTGTCGAATGTCTTGAGTTCTTTGTGTATTTTACATCTTAGTCCTCTGTCAGATGTAGGCTTCATACAGATCTTTTCCTAATCTTTAGGTTGCCATTTTGTCTTATTGACAGTATCCTTTGCATTACAGATGCTTTTCAGTTTCCTGAGGTCTCATTTATCAATGGGTGATCTTAGTGCCTGAGCCTCGAGTGTTCTTATCATGAAACTGTCTCCTGTACTGATGCATTCAAGGCTATTTCCCACATTCCTCTTCTATTAGATTTAATATATCCAGATTTATGTTGAGCTCTTTAATACATTTCAAGTTGAACTTTATGCAGGGTGTTAAAAATGGATCTATTTGCATTGTTCTACATGCAGATTTCTATTGTATGTTTTGGTCTTCTTTTTCATAAATTAACTGTCCTTGGGTATGTGAATTTGACTCTGGCACTTCAATTCTAGTCAATTGAAATACATATCTGTTTCCATACCAATATCAATACCATGCAGTTTTTATTAATACTCCTCTGTAGTACAGCTTGAGATCAGGGATGATGAAACCTCCAGAAGTTTCTTCATTGTTCATGATAGTTTACTTCTTTTCCAATATGGAGAATTGCTCTTTCAAGGCCTGTAAAAATTTGTCTTGGAATTTTGATGGGAATTGTATGGAATTTGTAGATTACTTTTTATATGATAATCATTTTTACTATGTTAATCCAACAGTTCCATGAGAATAGGAGATCTTTCCATCTTCTGATATCTGTCTAAATTTTTTTTTCAGAGACATACATACAGAGCTTTCACTTGCTTGTGTAGACTTGCTTCAAGTTATTTTATATTATTATGGCTATTATAGCAGGTTTTGTTTACCTAACTGCTTTCTTGTCCATTCATCGTTTCTATAAAGGAGGGCTTCTGATTTATCATTTTAGTTAATTTGCTATTCAGCCACTTTGCTGATAGTGTTTATCAACTGGAGGAGCTCTCCGAATTATGGAGATGGCATACGTATACTATCATATCATCCATGAATAGAAATACTTTGAATTCTTCTTTCCAATTTGTATCTCTTGTTCTTCCTTTACTTGTCTTATTGCTCTGGCTAGAACTTCAAGAATTATATTGATTAGATAGGGAAGGAATGGTCAGCCTTGTCTTGTCCCTGAATTTGATAGAGTTGCTTTATGTTACTGTCCATTTAGTTTGATGATATCTATCAGCTTGTTTTATTGGCTGTTATTATGTTTAGGTATAAGCCTTGCCTTGACTATCTCTCCAAGACTTTCAACATGGTAGGATATGGGATTTTTGTCAAACCATTTTTTAGCATTTAATTAAATGATCATGTGTTTTTTTTTTCCATTCAGTTAGTTTATATCCTAGATTATGTTGAAGAATTTTCATATACAGAGCCATCCCTGAATCAGCGGAAAGAAGTCTCTTTCATCATGGTGATATTTTCAGTGTTTTTGGATTAAGTTTGTGAGAATATTATTGGATATGTTTGGATAAATTTTCATAAGAGAAATTGATTTGCAATTCACTTTTTTATTTTCTATATTTTTTTATTTACATTTAAAATCGTTTCCCTTTTCCTGTTTCCTCCATCCCTGAAAGTCCCATAAGCCCCCTTCCCTCCCCCTGTTTCCGATTCAACCCCCTCTCACTTTTCTGTCCTGGTATTCCCCTACATCCAGTCATTCCAGGACCAAGGGCCTATCCATAAATCTTCTTGGAAGTCTATTGATATGTGAATTGTGTTTTGGGTATTCCGAGATTTTGGGTTAATATCCCCTTATCAGTGATTACATACCATGTGTGTTCTATTGTGATTGGGTTACCTAACTAAGGATGATATTTTCCACTTCTGACCATTTGCCTAAGAAATTTGTGAATTCATTGTTTTTAATTGCAGAATAGTATTCCATTGTGTAATTATAACACAACTTCTGAATCCATTCCTCCATTGAGGGACATCTGGGTTCTTTCCAGCTTCTGGCTACTATAAATAAGGCTGCTATGAACATAGTGGAGAATGTGTCCTTATTTCGTATAAGGGAAGCCTCTTGGTTTATGCCCAGGAGTGGTATAACAGGATCCTCCGGGAGTGTCATGCCCAGTTTTCTGAGGAACAGCAAGACTACTTTCCAAAGTGGTTGTACCAGCTTGCACTCCCACCAGCAGTGGAGGAGTGTTCCTCTATCTCCACATATTCACCAACACCTGCTGTCTCCTGTGATTTTGATCTTAGCCATACTGACTCTTGTGAGATGGTATCTCAGGGTTGTTTTGATTTGCATTTCCCAAATGACTAAGGATGTTGAACATTTCTTTAGGTGCTTCTCAGACATTAGATAATCTTCAGGTGAGAACTCTTTGTTTATCTCTGTACCCAATTGTTTAATAGGGTTATTTGACTCTCTGGAGTCTAACTTCTTGAGTTCTTCATATATCTTAGATATTAGCCCTCTGTCGGATGTAGGGTTGGTAAAGATCATTTCCCAGTTTGTTGGCTGCCACTTTGTCCTTTTTTTTGGGGGGGGGGCTGGTAGCTTTTTTTTTTATTATTATTTACTTTATTTTTTTTAATTTACATTCCAAATCATTTCCCCTTTCCCGTTTCCTCCTTCCCCGAAAGTCCCAAAAGTCCCCTTCCCTCCCTCTTTTCTCCATTCAACCCCCTCTCATTACTCTGTCCTGGAGTTCCCCTACATCCAGTCTTTCCAGGACCAGGGGTCTCTCCTTCCATCTTCTTGGAAATCTATTGATATGCGGATTGTGTCTAGGGTATTCTGAGTTTCTGTGTTAATATCCCCTTATCAGTGACTGCATACCGTGTGTGTTCTTTTGTGATTGGGTTACCTCACTAAGGATGATATTTTCAAGATCTGACCATTTGCCTAGGAATTTCATAAATTCATTGTTTTTAATTGCAGAGTAGTATTCCATTGTGTAGATATACCACATCTTCTGAATCCATTCCTCCGTTGAGGGACATCTGGGTTCTTTCCAGCTTCTGGCTATTATAAATAAGGCTGCTATGAACATAGTGGAGCATGTGCCATTATTGCATGCAGGTAAAGTCTCTGGGTATATGCCCAGGAGTGGTATAGCCGGATCCTCCGGGAGTGTCATGCCCAGTTTTCTGAGGAACCGCAAGACTGCTTTCCAGAGTGGTTGTACCAGCTTGCAATTCCACCATCAGTGGAGGAGTGTTCCTCTTTCTCCACATCCTCGCCAACAACTGCTGTCTCCTGTGTTGTTGATCTTAGCCATCCTGACTGGTGTGAGATGGAATCTCAGGGTTGTTTTGATTTGCACTTCCCTGATGACTAAGGATGATGAACATCTCTTTAGGTGCTTCTCAGCCATTAGATATTCTTTAGGTGAGAACACTTTGTTTAGCTCTGTACCCCATTTTTTAATAGGGTTACTTGCCTCTCTGGAGTTTAACTTCTTGAGTTCTTTGTATATATTGGATATTAGCCCTCTGTTGAATGTAAGGTTGGTAAAGATCATTTCCCAGTTAGTTGGTTGCCGCTTTGTCTTTTTGACAGTGTCTTTTGCCTTGCAAAAACTTTGTAATTTAATGAGGTCCCATTTGTCTATTCTTGATCTTAGAGCATAAGCTATTGGAGTTCTGTTCAGGAAATTCTCCCCTGTGCACATATGTTCAAGGTTCTTCCCTAGTTTTCCTTCTATTAGTTTCAGTGTGTCTGGTTTTATGTGGAATTCTTTGATC
The DNA here is from genome assembly GCA_036184795.1 of Tokudaia tokunoshimensis. NCBI lineage: Eukaryota > Metazoa > Chordata > Mammalia > Rodentia > Muridae > Tokudaia > Tokudaia tokunoshimensis. The sequence continues at coordinate 40,478,126 of BTHU01000023.1, forward strand.
CACTTAGAATTGAGCTTAGTGCAAGGAGATAAGAATGGGTCAATTTGCATTCTTCTGCATGTTGACCTCCAGCTGAGCCAGCACCATTTGTTGAAAAGGCTATCTTTTTTCCACTGGATGGTTTTAGCTCCTTTGTCAAAGATCAAGTGACCATAGGAGTGTGGATTCATTTCTGGGTCTTCAATTCTGTTCCATTGATCTACATGTCTGTCACTGTACCAATACCATGCGGTTTTTAACACTATTGCTCTGTAGTACAGCTTGAGGTCCGGGATACTGATTCCCCCAGAGGTTCTTTTACTCTTGAGAATAGTTTTAGCTATTCTGGGTTTTCTGTTATTCCAGATGAATTTTTGAATTGCTCTTTCTAACTCTATGAAGAATTGAGTTGGGATTTTGATGGGGATTGCATTGAATCTGTGTATTACTTTGGTAAGATGCTCATTTTTACTATATTAATCCTGCCAATCCATGAGCATGGCAGATTTTTCCATCTTCTGAGGTCTTCTTCAATTTCTCTCTTCAGAGACTTGAAGTTCTTGTCATACAGATCTTTCACTTGTTTGGTTAGAGTCACGCCAAGATACTTAATATGGTTTGTGGCTATTGTGAAGGGTATTATTTCTCTTACTTCTTTCTCAGCCTGCTTATCCTTTGAGTATAGGAAGGCTTCTGACTTGCTTGAGTTGATTTTATATCCGGCCACTTTGCTGAAGTCATTTATCATCTGTAGGAGTTCTCTGGTGGAGTTCTTTGGGTTGCTTAAGTATACTATCATATCATCTGCAAATAGTGATAGTTTGACTTCTTCCTTTCCAACTTGTATCACTTTGACCTCTTTTTGTTGTCTAATTGCTCTAGCTAGAACTTCAAGTACTATATTGAAAAGATATGGAGAGAGAGGGCAGCCTTGTCTAGTCCCTGATTTTAGTGGGATTGCTTCAAGTTTCTCTCCATTTAGATTGATGCTGGCTACCGGTTTGCTGTAAATTGCTTTTACTATGTTTAGATATGTGCCTTGAATTCCTGATCTTTCCAAGACCTTTAGCATGAAAGGATGCTGAATTTTGTCAAGTGCTTTCTCAGCATCTAATGAGATGACCATGTGGTTTTTTTCTTTGAGATTGTTCATGTAGTGGATTACATTGATGGATTTCCTTATATTGAACCATTCCTGCATCCTGGGATGAAGCCTACTTGATCGTGGTGAATGATCCTTTTGATGTGTTCTTGGATTCGGTTGGCAAGAATTTTATTGAGTATTTTTGCATCGATATTCATAAGAGAGATTGGCCTGAGATTCTCTTTCTTTGTCGGATCTTTGTGTGCTTTTGGTATTAGTGTAATTGTGGCTTCATAGAACAAGTTGGGTAGTGTTCCTTCTGTTTCTATTGTGTGGAACAGTTTGAAGAGTATTGGTGTTAGGTCTTCTTTGAAGGTCTGATAGAATTCTGCACTAAAACCATCTGGACCTGTGCTTTTTTTGGTTGGAAGACTTCCAATGACAACTTCTATTTCTTCAGGGGTTATAGGACGGTTTAAATGGTCTATTTGATCCTGATTTAATTTTGGTACTTGGTATCTGTCAAGGAAATTGTCCATTTCCTCAAGATTTTCTAGTTGTGTTGAATACAGGCTTTTGTAGTAGGATCTGATGATTTTTTGAATTTTCTCAGTTTCTTTTGTTATATATCCCTTTTCGTTTCTGATTTTGTTAATTTGGATTCTGTCTCTGTGCCCTCTGACTAGTCTGGCTAAGGGTTTATCTATCTTGTTGATTTTCTCAAAGAACCAACTCCTCATTTTGTTGATTCTTTGTATGGTTTTATTTGTTTCTACTTGATTGATTTCAGCCCTGAGGTTGATGATTTCCTGACTTCTACTCCTCTTGGGTGTATTTGATTCTTTTTGTTCCAGGGCTCTCAGGTGTGCCATTAAGCTGCTAGAGTATGCTCTCTCCTGTTTCTTTTTGGAGGCACTCAGGGCTATGAATTTTCCTCTTAGCACTGCTTTCATTGTGTCCCATAAATTACGGTATGTTGGGCCTTCATTTTTATTAAATTTTAAAAACTCTTTGATTTCTTTCTTTATTTCTTCCTTGATGAAGATATCATTGAGTAGAGCATTGTTCAGCTTCCATGTGTATATGGGTTTTCTGTTGTTTTTGTTGAAGACCACCCTTATTCCATAGTGATCTGGTAGGAGACATGAGATTAGTTCTATATTCTTATATCTGTTGAGGTCTGTTTTGTGACCAACTATATGGTCGATTTTGGAGAAGGAACCATGAGGTGCTGAGAAGAAGGTATATTCTTTTGCTTTAGGATTAAATGTTATATATATATATATCTGTTAGTTCCATTTGGTCCAAGGCTTCACTTAGATTCACTGTGTCCCTGTTTAGTTTCTGCTTTCCTGAACGATCAATTTCAGAGAGCGGGCTATTGAAGTCACCCACTATCATTGTGTGAGGTGCGACGTGTGCTTTGAGCTTTAGTAAAGTTTCTTTTACGAATGAGGGTGTCCTTGCATTTGGAGCATAGATGTTCAGAATTGAGAGTTCTTCTTGGTGGATTTTTCCTTTGACCAGTATTTAGTGTCCTTCTTTGTCTTTTTTGATGATTTTAGTTTGAACGTCAATTTTATCTGATATTAGGATGGCTACTCCAGCTCATTTCCTGGGACCATTTGCTTTTAAGATTGTTTTCCAGCCTTTTACTCTGAGGTTGTGTTTTTCTTGGACACTGAGGTGCGTTTCCTGCACGCAGCAAAATACTGGGTCCTGTTTACATATCCAGTCTGTTAGTCTATGTCTTTTTATTGGGGAATTGAGACCATTGATATTAAGAGAGATTAAGGAATAGTGATTATTGCCACCTGTTATTCTTGACGCTATCTTTATGTTTGAGTGGTTACCTACTTTTGGGTTTGATGAAAGAAGGTTACTATCTCATTTTTTTTTCCAGGGTGAAGTTTCTCTCCTTGTATTGTCAATTTCCACCTATTATCCTTTGCAGGGCTGGGTTTGTAGAAAGATATTGTGTAAATTTGGTTTTATCATGAAGGGTCTTGGTTTTCCCATCTATGGTGATTGAGAGTTTTGCTGGGTATAGTAGTCTAGGCTGGCATTTGTGTTCTCTTAGAATCTGTAAGAGATCTGCCCAGGATCTTCTGGCTTTCATTGTCTCTGGTGAGAAGTCTGATATGATTCGCATAGGTCTTCCTTTATATGTTACTTGACCTTTTTCTCTTACTGCTTTTAATATTTTTCTTTGGTTCATTTGGTGTTTTGATTATTATGTGACAGGAGGTTTTTCTGTTCTGGCCCAGTCTGTTTGGAGTTCTGTAGGCTTCTTGTATGTTCATCAGCATCTCTCACTTTAGGTTAGGGAAGTTTTCCTCCATAATTTTGTTGAAGATATTTACTGGCCCTTTAAGTTGCAAATCTTCACTCTCATCTATACCTATAATCCTTAGGTTTGGTCTTGTCATTGTGTCCTGGATTTCCTGGATGTTTTGGGTTACATATTTTTTGCATTTTGCATTTTTTTTGACTGGTGAGTCGATGCTTTCTGTGAAATCTTCAGCACCTGAGAATCTTTCTTACATCTCTTTATTCGATTGTTGATGTTTGCATCTATGACCTCTGATTTCTTCTGAAGGTTTTCTATCTAAAAAGTTGTCTCCCTTTGTGATTTCTTAGTTGTTTCTACTTCGTTTTTTAGATCCTCGATGGTTTTGCTCAGATCCTTCACTTGTTTGTGTTTTCCTGTATTTCTTTACGATATTTTTGCATTTCCTCTTTCAGGATTTCTGCCTGTTGACCCATGTTCTCCTGTATCTTTTTTCTTTATTTTGTTTTTCTAAGTTTTTTTTTATTTACATTCAAAATCATTTCCCATTTCCAGTTTCCTCCCTCCCCAAAAGTCCCATAAGCCCCTTTCCCTCCCTCTTTTCCCCATTCAACCCCCTCTCGCTTCTCTGTCCTGACATTCCCCTACATCCAGTCTTTCCAGGACCAGGGGTCTCTTGTTCCATCTTCTTAGAAATCTATTGATATGTGAATTGTGTCTAGGGTATTTCGAGATTCTGGGTTTATATCCCCTTATCAGTGACTGCATACCATGTGTGTTCTTTTGTGATTAGGTTACCTCACTAAGGATAATATTTTCAAGTTCTGACCATTTGCCTAGGAATTTCGTGAATTCATTGTTTTTAATTGCAGAGTAATATTCCATTGTGTAAATATACCACATCTTCTGAATCCATTCCTCCGTTGAGGGACATCTGGGTTCTTTCCAGCTTCTGGCTATTATAAATAAGACTGCTATGTACATAGTGGAGCATGTATCTTTCTTGCATGCAGGTAAAGCCTCTGGGTATATGCCCAGGAGTGGTATAACAGGATCCTCCTGGAGTGTCATGCCCAGTTTTCTGAGGAACCTCCAGACTGCTTTCCAGAGTGGTTGTATCAGCTTGTAATCCCACCAGCAGTGGAGGAGTGTTCCTCTTTCTCCACATCCTCGCCAACAACTGCTGTCTCCTGTGTTTTTGAACTTAGCCATTCTGACTAGTGTGAGATGGAATCTCAGGGTTGTTTTGATTTGCATTTCCCTAATGACTAAGGATGATGAACATCTCTTTAGGTCCTTCTCATCCATTAGTTATTCTTCAGGTGAGAACTCTTTGTTTAGCTCTGTACCCCATTTTTTAATAGGATTACTTGCCTCTCTAGAGTTTAACTTCTTGAGTTCTTTGTATATATATTGGATATTAGCCCACTGTTGGATGTAGGGTTGGTAAAGATCTGATTTCTTCCCAAGGTTTTCTATCTCCAAAGTTGTCTCCCATTGTGATTTCTTAGTTGTTTCTACTTCCTTTTTAAGATACTGGATGGATTTGCTGAGATCCTTCACTTGTTTGTTTGTATTTTCCGGTATTTCTTTAAGGTATTTTTGCATTTCCTCTTTCAGGATTTCTGCCTGTTGACCCAAGTTCTCCTGTATTTCTCTAAGCGATTTTTGTGTTTCCTCCTCATGGAATTCCATCTGTTGATCCATCGTCTCCTGCATTTCTTTAAGCAGTTCTTGTGTTTCCTTTGTAAGGGCATCTATCCGTTGATTCATTTCTTTAAGCACTTTTTGTGTTGCCTCCCTATGGGCATCCATCTGTTGACACATATTCTTCTGCATTTCTTTATGCATTTTTTGTGATTCCTTTGAAAGTGCATCTACCTGTTGATTCATTTCTTTAAGTGATTTTTGTGTTGTCTCCTTGTGGGCCTCCATCTGTTGATCCATGTTCTTCTGCATTTCTCTAAGCGATTTTTGTGTTTCCTTTGTAAGGGCTTCTAACCTTTGATTCATGGTCTCCTGTAATTCTTTATTAGATTTATTTGTGTCCTTCTTGTGATCCTCTAATAGCATCATGAGAAGTGATTTTAAATCTAGATCTTGTCTTTCGGATGTGGTGGGGTATCCAGGACTTGGTGCTGTTGGAGAGTTGGGTTCAGATGGTGCCATATTACTTTGATTTCTCTTAGTAATGTTCCTACATTTGCCTTTTGCCATCTGCTTACCACTGGTGTTAGTTGGTCCTGCTGTCACTGGCTGTTGGTTGGACCTCCTGTGAGCCTGCAAAGCTATTTCTGGCCCCCTGGATTACCGGGATTCCCCTGTCACCGATTTTTGGGGTCTGCCTGCTCCTGAGTGACTTTGGAGCCCTAATGTGCCTTGCCCCAAGTGATCTTATATTGGCGAGGCCTTGCACATCTAAAGGCTCAGCGTAGTGGATTCCCGGAGCAGAGGTCGCCAAAGGGAGGCTGGTAGGCTCCTGCCCTGTGCAGGGGTGTGTGATCTCTCCGAGAGGCGGGGGGGGCGATGGGGCGTCCCTCTGCAGGTCAGCAGTCCCACAGCAGGGCTGGCATGTCAATTACTGCAGACCTGCCCAGCTCTTGGAGCAGGTTACACACAAGCTGCCTGAGACCCAAGGGATATTATGCCTGTCTGTCTCTGAACCTGGTGGTCCCAACTACCTGGACACTGGAGCAAAGATGGTGGAGTGCACTCTGCACTCTCTCTCAGTGGCGCAGGTCACCCTGCAGGGAGGATGGCCCACAGCAGAGCTGGCGCCCAGATGACCACAGCACTATCCCGTTCTTGGGAGTAGATGGAAGCCCCAACAGGCTGTGTCCCAAGCGATGTTATATTGGGGAGAACCTGGGTAACTGGCTCCTCAGTGCAGTTGATCCTGGAACAGAGGTCGCCAAAGGGAAGCTGGTAGGCTCCTGCCCAGTGCGGGGGTTGGGGTCCCTCTGCAAGGCAGAAGTCCCACAGCAGAGCTGGTGCGCTGGTTACTGCAGATCTGCCCCGCTCTTGGAGCAGGTTACACACAAGCTGCCTGAGACCCAAGTGATATTATGCCTATCTATCTCTGAGCCTGGAGGTCCCAACTACCCGGGACACTCTCTCCTGTATTCTTTAAGCGATATTTTTGTTTCCTCCTTATGGGTTTCTGTCTGTTGATCCGTATTCCCCTGCATTTCTTTAAGCGATTTTTGTGGTTCCTTTGTAAGGGCATCTACCCGTTGATTCATTTCTGTAAGTGATTTTTCTGTTGCCTCCTTATGGGCCTCCATCCGTTGACCCATATTCCCCTGCATTTCTTTAAGTGATTTTTGTGTTTCCTTTGTAAGGGCTTCTACCTGTTGACTCATGTTCTCCTGTATTTCTTCATGAGATTTATTTACATCTTTCTTGAAATCCTGTAATAGAATCATGAGATGTGACTTTAAATCAAGTCTTGCATTTCCAGTGTGATGGGGTATCCAGGACTTGCTGCTGTCAGAGAGCTGGGTTCTAATGGTGCCATATTGCCTTGATTTCTGTTAGTAACGTTCCTAAGTTTGCCTTTTGCCATCTGCTTATCTCTGGTGTTAGTTGGTCCTACTGTCACTGGCTGTTGGTTGGACCTCCTGTGAGCCTGCAAGGCTATTTCTCTCCCCGCCCCTCCCCGGACGACTGGGATTCCCCTGGCACTGATTGCTGAGGGGCTGCCCTGCCCCTGAGTGACTTTGTAACCCTGATGTGCCTTTCCCCAAGTGATGCTATACTTAGGGTAATCCCTGTCTACCTGGAGACTCAGAGTAGTCAATCACCGGAGCAGAGGTGGCTAATGGAAGGCTGGTGCGGAGCCGGGCAGTGGTGGCGCACGCCTTTAATCCTAGCACTTGGGAGGCAGAGGCAGGCGGTTTTCTGAGTTCGAGGCCAGCCTGGTCTACAGAGCGAGTTCCAGGACAGCCAGGGCTATACAGAGAAACCCTGTCTCGAAAAACCAAAAAAAAAAAAAAAAAGAAAAGGAAGGCTGGTGCGCTCTCTCTTTAGGTGTGCTCTCTCCAGGTGCAGGTCCCTCTTCAGGGCATATGTCCCACAGCTGAGTTGGCATGTAGGTGACCACAGAACTGCCCAGCTCTTGGGTGCAGGGAGCATACAAGCTGGCCGATTCCCAAGCGATGTTATGCTTGATTAACTCTGTGCCTGGAGGTCCCAACTGCTCTGTTGCCGGAGCAAAGATGGTGGAGTGCACCATTCACCCTCTTCATGCAGATCACTCTGCAGGGCAGATGGCCCACAGCAGAGCTGTCGCCCAGACGACCACAGAGCTGCCCTGCTCTTGGGCGCAGATGGAAGCCCTGCAGGCTGTGTCCCAAGGGATGTTATATTGGGGAATCCCTGTGTACCTGGAGGCTCAGTGTAGCCAATCCCTGGAGCAGAGGTCGCCAAGGGAAGGCTGATGTGCTCTCTCCCTGCGCTGGTGCCTGCAATTCACTTTCTTTATTGAGTCTTGTTTGGTTTAGATATCAGGTGACTGTGGCCTCATAGAATGAATTTGTCTATGTTCCTTTTGTTTCTCTTTTGTGGAGGCATTTGCCTATTGGTATTAGCTGTTTTTTTTATTAATTGATTATTTTATCTATTTACATTTCAAATGCTGTCCTCTTCCCAGTCTCCCCTCAACAAACTCTGCTCGCATCTCCCCTCCCTTTGCCTCTCATAGTGTACTATCCCCCCACCTACTTCTGCCTCATGCCTCTACCATCCTACTTTTCTGGGTCTAAAAGCCTTCAAGAAGACCGAGTGCCATTAGCTCTTTTAAAGGCTGGAAGAATTCTGCAATAAAACCAACTGTTCCTGAGGTATTTCGTCTGGGGGGGTGGTTGGGAGAATTTTAATAATTGTTTCTGTTTCCTTGGGGGTAATAGGACAATTTAAATATTTTACCTGATCTTGATTCAGATTTGATAAGTGGTATCTGTCTAGAAAATAACCCTCATTTAAAATTTTCACTTTTGTGGAGTACAGGCTTCTGAAATAAGACCTAATATTTTTTTTTAATTTCCTCAGTTTCAGTTGTTATATCTCCATTTTCATTTCTACTTTGTTAATTTGTATACTGACTTTGTGCCTTTTAGTTAGCTTAGTTAAGGGATTATCTATCTTGTTGATTTTCTCAAAGAACAAGCTCTTGATTTTGTTGATTCTTTGTATTATTCTTTTTGCTTCTAATTAATTGATTTCATCTCTCGATTTGATTATTTTATGCTGTCTACTCCTCTTGGGTATGTTTTCTCATTTATATTCTAGAGCTCTCAGGTATGCTGTTATGTCGTTATTATGGGATCTATCCAATTTCTTTATGAAGGCAGTCTGAATGGAATAAAGAGCTTAATATATCTCCCGAACTTCTGAAACTGTTAGAGAAAAAATTAGGTAAAACACTTTATAATGTGGGCATAATTAAAGAATTTGAATAGGACTCAATTGCTCAGGAAAAAAAAACTAACTGACAAATTGGACCTCATGAAATTCGGAATGTGTACAGCTATTAAAATAGGTAATCAAGTGAAGAGACAGCCTATATAATGTAATAAAAATCTTTGCCAACTATACTTCTACAAGAGAGTTATTAACTAAACTTCATAAAGAATATAAGGTAAACAAACAGCTCAAAATTATATACTGAGGAGTGTGATGGAGAATACTCAAAGGAAAATACAAAAGGTTAATAAACACTTTAAAAGGTGTTCAAAATGCAATACACTGGTTTCCTGACCTCTGTGTGTATTCCAAGATAGAGACAAAAAAAAATGTTCTAAGCTTACACCCATAAATGAAATACGCTTCTTTATATGGTTTGCCTCATTTTGAATAATTGTTCCCAGTTCCTGCCATTTACATGAAAATTGCAAAATTACATTTTTATTAGTAGTGGAATAATATCCCACTGTGTAAACATACCATCTTTTCATTATCTATTCACTAGTTGATGGACATCTAGCATGTTTGTGTTTGGTGATTAGTGTGAATAAAGCAGCAATGAACATATATGAGCAAGTATCTCTGTAGAAAGATATACAATGCTTTGGGTAGATAGCAAAAAGTGGTAAAAATGTATTATTTGGTAGATCTATTTTAAGATTTCTGAGGTTCATCCACACTGATTTTCATAGGTTAGTGTACCAGTTTGCACTTGCACTAACTTACACTTGTACCAGTTGTTAATAAGTATTACCCTTTTTCACATCCACTCAAATAGCTGTTGTCAGTTTTTATATATTCGCCATTCTAACTGGAGTAAGTACTAAAGTGCTCAGCCCACAATGGGTCATCTATTTAACACATTTTCTTCCCCAAACTCAGAAATCACCGCAGAGGAGGGGGTGGAAAAATTTCAAGTCAGAAATGGTAGCTGACTACAAGGAAACACTTGCTTCCAACCAAAACCAATAAAACACACAATGCTTGTGGTAGTTAGCATAAGACCTGCACAAGCTCAATTAGGCAAAGTCCCAACCCTGTCTAAGAAGCTAAAAGCCTCAATGTTCTTCATCTGATGGATAGATAACAGAAATGTGGCATATATGAAAAAAAGTATTGTATTTACCTGTGACACATATGAAAAGTAGAATTTTCTTTATCTGAAAAATTGAAAATTTTTAAAATTTAAGGAAGGTGTATAGGACTGGAAAACATTATATTACTTATCTCAAACTTAAAACCTCATGTTCTTTCTTATATATGCATTCTAGATTTTAAGAATGAGTGTGTCTCGATGGCCAGAAAACTACAAAGGGGGCCATGTGAGTGGGGTTAAAAAGACTTTAAAGTAGGATGGAGTACATAGAGCATATGTAATATGAAAGTGGAAGGGAAATGCTGGAGGTAGAAAGTTTTTTGTTTTGTTTTTTTTTTAATATTTATTTATTATATATATATATATATATATATATATATATATATATATATATATATATATAAGTACACTGCAGCTGTCTTCTGACAATCCAGAAGAGGGAGTCAGATCTCATTACAGATGGTTGTGAGCCACCATGTGGTTGCTGGGATTTGAACTCAGGACCTTCGGAAGAGCAGTCAGTGCTCTTAACCACTGAGCCATCTCTCCAGCCCCGAGGTAGAAAGTTTTAAGCAGAAGTAGAATGGGTAAAGAGATGGGAAAAAGGAGTTTTTGGAGGAGGTTCAACTAAAACCAAATATGTATGAACAAACTCATAAGGATATGTTCTTTGTGTAATGTAGTTAAAAATAAAAATTCAAAAATTAAAGTATAAAAAGGAATTCTTAAAAGAGTTATATTGTGTGGGTAGATAAAACTGCTCTCAGAAATCTAAATTGATTAAAAGAAAGGGGAAATCAATTTGAATGTAAATAAAAAAAACTTAGAAAATAATAAAAAAAATAAATAAATAAATAAAAAGAAAGTACTGGAACTTACCTCCCTAAATGTTGTTCAACAGAGAGTTCTAGAGATCTCTAATACAATACAGCTCATTGTCACTTCTGTTTTTGCCTGAAATAAAAAAAATCTTCAGACTTTACTATGACTGAAGGACATAGAAAATTTTTGCAGAAGCTTCTTCCCTGCTTTCACATTGGTAGAAGGTGCCTTGTAAGTTTCTGAAATAGGATTGCCATCAACAGTCTTTACTCATCTGTGGATTCTACATGATACACTATGGACATCCTAGCAAAGAATTCCCACTGATGCAATAATAATGCCATGATTGCTATGAGGATATTTATTGCTTTCTGATTAGACTTGAGGCATACTCTTTAGTAGGGAAATCACATCTTGTACATTCAATCTACTTAAAAACTCTTGTCTAGAAAGACTGTATGAGGGACCCCGCGCAGGGAGGGAGCCTGCCAGCTTCCCTTCCGCGCCCTCTGTTCCCGCGGACTGCGCTGGAGAGACCGGTACCCAGGCTCTCCCCCCAATATAACATCACTTGGGACACGGCCTGTTTGGGCTTCCGTCTGTGCCCGAGGGCGGGTTGGTGCTGTGGTCGTCTGGGTGCCAGATCGGCGGGCCATCGTGACCACAGGGTGAGCGGCGCCACGGAGAGTGCCCTCCGCCATCTTTGCTACAGTGACCAGGTAGTTGGGACCGCCAGGCTCAGAGACAGACAGGCATAATATCGCTTCGGTTTCAGGCAGCTTGTGTGTAACCTGCTCCCAGGTGCTGGGCTGATCTGCAGTAACCAGCGCGCCAGTTCCGCGGTGGGACCTTCTGCCTGGTGGAGGGACCCCGCGCAGGGAGGGAGCCTGCCAGCTTTCCTTACGCGACCTCTGTTCCCGCGGACTGCGCTGGAGAGACCAGTACCCAGGCTCTCCCCCCAATATAACATCACTTGGGACACGGCCTGTTGGGGCTTCCGTCTGTGCCCGAGGGCGGGTTGGCGCTGTGGTCGTCTGGGTGCCAGATCGGCGGGCCATCGTGACCACAGGGTGAGCAGCGCCACAGAGAGTGCCCTCCGCCATCTTTGCTCCAGTGACCAGGTAGTTGGGACCGCCAGGCTCAGAGACAGACAGGCATAATATCGCTTCGGGTTCAGGCAGCTTGTGTGTAACCTGCTCCCAGGTGCTGGGCTGATCTGCAGTGACCAGCGCGCCAGATCTGCTGTGGGACTTCTGCCTGGCAGAGGGACGCCCCCTCCCCCCCCCAGGAGAGATCACACACCCCTGCACAGGGCAGGAGCCTGCCAGCCTCCCTTTGGCGACCTCTGCTCCAGGAATCCACTAGGCTGAGCCTTTAGATGTGCAAGGCCTCCCCAATATAAGATCACTTGGGGCAAAGCACATTAGGGCTCCAAAGTCACTCAGGAGCAGGCAGGCCCCAGAAATCGGTGCCAGGGGAATCCTGGTAATCCAGGGGGGGCAGAAATAGCTTTGCAGGCTCACAGGAGGTCCAACCAACAGCCAGTGGCAGCAGGACCAACTAACACCAGAGGTATCCAGATGGCAAAAGGCAAACGTAGGAATGTTACTAACAGTAATCAAAGTAATGTGGGACCATCCGAACCCAACTCTCCAACAGCAGCAAGTCCTGGATACCCCACCACACCCGAAAGACAAGATCTGGATTTAAAATCACTTCTCATGATGCTATTAGAGGATCACAAGAAGGACATAAATAAATCTCATAAAGAGTTACAGGAGACCATGAATCAACGGTTAGAAGCCCTTACAAAGGAAACACAAAAATCGCTTAGAGAAATGCGGGAGAACATGGATCAAAAGATGGAGGCACACAAGGAGACAACACAAAAATCGCTTAACGAGATGAATCAACGGGTAGATGCACTCACAAAGGAATCACGAAATTTGCATAAAGAAATGCAGAAGAATATGGGTCAACAGACGGATGCCCATAAGGAGGCAACACAAAAATTGCTTAAAGAAATGAATCAACGGTTAGATGCCCTTACAAAGGAAACACGAGAACTGCTTAAAGAAATGCAGGAGACGATGGATCAACAGATGGAATCCCATGAGGAGGAAACACAAAAATCGCTCAGAGAAATGCAGGAGAACGTGGGTCATCAGGAAGAAATCCTGAAAGAGGTAATGCAAAAATACCTTAAAGAAATACAGGAAAATACAAACAAACAAGTGAAGGATCTCAGCAAATCCATCCAGGAACTAAAAAAGGAAGTAGAAACAACTAAGAAATCACAAAGGGAGACAACTTTGGAGATAGAAAACCTTGGGAAGAAATCAGGAGTCATAGATGCAAACATCAACAATAGAATTCAAGAGATGGAAGAAAGAATCTCAGGTGCTGAAGATTCCATAGAAAGCATCGACTCAACAGTCAAAGAAAATGCAAAATGCAAAAAACGCGTAACCCAAAACATCCAGGAAATCCAGGACACAATGAGAAGACCAAACCTAAGGATTATAGGTATAGATGAGAGTGAAGATTTGCAACTTAAAGGGCCAGTAAACATCTTCAACAAAATTATGGAGGAAAACTTCCCTAACTTAAAGAGAGAGATGCCGATGAACGTACAAGAAGCCTACAGAACTCCAAACAGACTGGACCAGAACAGAAATACCTCCCGTCACATAATAATCAAAACACCGAATGTTCTAAACAAAGAAAGAATACTAAATGCAGTAAGAGAAAAGGGCCAAGTAACATACAAAGGAAGACTTATCCGAATCACATCAGACTTCTCACCAGAGACTATGAAAGCCAGAAGATCCTGGGCAGATCTCATGCAGACACTAAGACAGCACAAATGCCAGCCTAGACTACTATACCCAGCAAAACTCTCAATCACCATAGATGGAGAGACCAAGATATTCCATGATAAAACCAAATTTTCACAATATCTTTCCACAAATCCAGCCCTGCAACGGATAATAGGTGGAAACCTCCAATACAGGGAGAGAAACAACACCCTGGAAAAAATGAGATAATAACCTTCTTGAATCAAACCCAAAAGTAGATAACCACTCAAACATAAAGATAGCGTCAAGAATGGCAGATGGCAATAATCACTATGCCTTAATCTCTCTTAATATCAATGGTCTCAATTCCCCAATTAAAAGACATAGACTAGCAGACTGGATACGTAAACAGGACCCAGCATTTTGCTGCATGCAGGAAACGCACCTCAGTGTCAAAGACAAACACTACCTCAGAGTAAAAGGCTGGAAAACAATTTTACAAGCAAATGGCCCCAAGAAACGAGGTGGAGTAGCCATCCTAATATCGGATAAAATTGATTTTCAACCTAAAGTCATCAAAAAAGACACAGAAGGACACTACATACTGATCAAGGGAAAAATCCACCATCAAGAACTCTCAATCCTGAATATCTATGCTCCAAATGCAAGGGCACCCTCATTCGTAAAAGAAACTTTACTAAAACTCAAAGCACACATCGCACCGCACACAATAATAGTGGGTGACTTCAACACCCCGCTCTCTGAAATGGATCGTTCAGGAAAGCAGAAACTAAACAGGGACACAGTGAATCTAATTGAAGCCTTGGACCAAATGGAACTAACAGATATATATAGAAGATTTCATCCTAGAGCTAAAGAATACACCTTCTTCTCAGCTCCTTATGGTACCTTCTCCAAAATTGACCATATAATTGGTCACAAATCAGACCTCAACAGATACAAGAAGATAGAAATAATCCCATGCCTCCTATCAGATCACTATGGAATAAGGGTGGTCTTCAATGGCAACAAAAACAAAAGAAAACCCACGTACACATGGAGGCTGAACAATGCTCTACTCAATGATAACTTGGTCAAGGTGGAAATAAAGAAAGAAATCAAAGACTTTTTGAAAGTTAATGAAAATGAAGGCACAACATACCCTAACTTATGGGACACAATGAAAGCAGTGCTAAGAGGAAAATTCATAGCCCTGAGTGCCGCCAAAAAGAAACGGGAGACAGCATACACTAACAGCTTAATGGCACACCTGAAAGCCCTGGAACAAAAAGAAGCAAATACACCAAAGAGGAGTAGAAGGCAGGAAATCATCAAACTCAGGGCTGAAATCAATCAAGTAGAAACAAATAAAACCATACAAAGAATCAACAAAACGAGGAGTTGGTTCTTTGAGAAAATCAACAAGATAGATAAGCCCTTAGCCAGACTAACCAGAGGGCACAGAGATAGTATCCAAATTAATAAAATCAGAAACGAAAAGGGAGAGATAACAACAGAAACTGAGGAAATTCAAAAAATCATCAGATCCTACTACAAAAACCTGTATTCAACACAACTAGAAAATCTTGAGGAAATGGACAATTTCCTTGACAGATACCAAGTACCAAAATTAAATCAGGATCAAATAGACCATCTAAACCGTCCTATAACCCCTGAAGAAATAGAAGTTGTCATTGGAAGTCTTCCAACCAAAAAAAGCACAGGTCCAGATGGTTTTAGTGCAGAATTCTATCAGACCTTCAAAGAAGACCTAACACCAATACTCTTCAAACTGTTCCACAAAATAGAAACAGAAGGAACACTACCCAACTCGTTCTATGAAGCCACAATTACACTAATAACAAAAGCACACAAAGATCCGACAAAGAAAGAGAATTTCAGGCCAATCTCTCTTATGAATATCGATGCAAAAATACTCAATAAAATTCTTGCCAACCGAATCCAAGAACACATCAAAACGATCATTCACCACGATCAAGTAGGCTTCATCCCAGGGATGCAGGGATGGTTCAATATAAGGAAATCCATCAAAGTAATCCACTACATAAACAATCTCAAAGAAAAAAACCACATGGTCATCTCATTAGATGCTGAGAAAGCATTTGACAAAATTCAGCATCCTTTCATGCTAAAGGTCTTGGAAAGATCAGGAATTCAAGGCCCATATCTAAACATAGTAAAAGCAATTTACAGCAAACCAGTAGCCAGCATCAATCTAAACGGAGAGAAACTTGAAGCAATCCCACTAAAATCAGGGACTAGACAAGGCTGCCCTCTCTCTCCATATCTTTTCAATATAGTACTTGAAGTTCTAGCTAGAGCAATTAGACAACAAAAAGAGGTCAAAGGGATACAAATTGGAAAGGAAGAAGTCAAACTATCACTATTTGCAGACGATATGATAGTATACATAAGCGACCCAAAGAACTCCACCAGAGAACTCCTACAGCTGATAAACGACTTCAGCAAAGTGGCCGGATATAAAATCAACTCAAGCAAGTCAGAAGCCTTCCTATACTCAAAGGATAAGCAGGCTGAGAAAGAAGTAAGAGAAATAATACCCTTTACGATAGCCACAAACCATATTAAGTATCTTGGCGTGATGCTAATCAAACAAGTGAAAGATCTGTATGACAAGAACTTCAAGTCTCTGAAGAAAGAAATTGAAGAAGACCTCAGAAGATGGAAAAATCTGCCATGCTCATGGATTGGCAGGATTAATATAGTAAAAATGAGCATCTTACCAAAAGTAATACACAGATTCAATGCAATCACCATCAAAATCCCAACTCAATTCTTCATAGAGTTAGAAAGAGCAATTCAAAATTTCATCTGGAATAACAGAAAACCCAGAATAGCTAAAACTATTCTCAAGAGTAAAAGAACCTCTGGGGGAATCAGTATCCCGGACCTCAAGCTGTACTACAGAGCAATAGTGTTAAAAACTGCATGGTATTGGTACAGTAACAGACATGTAGATCAATGGAACAGAATTGAAGACCCAGAAATGAATCCACACTCCTATGGTCACTTGATCTTTGACAAAGGAGCTAAAACCATCCAGTGGAAAAAAGATAGCCTTTTCAACAAATGGTGCTGGCTCAGCTGGAGGTCAACATGCAGAAGAATGCAAATTGACCCATCCTTATCTCCTTGCACTAAGCTCAATTCTAAGTGGATCAAAGATCTCCACATAAAACCAGACACACTGAAACTAATAGAAGGGAAACTAGGGAAGAACCTTGAACATATGTGCACAGGGGAGAATTTCCTGAACAGAACTCCAATAGCTTATACTCTAAGATCAAGAATAGACAAATGGGACCTCATTAAATTACAAAGTTTTTGCAAGGCAAAAGACACCGTCAAAAAGACAAAGCGGCAACCAACTAACTGGGAAATGATCTTTACCAACCTTACATCCGACAGAGGGCTAATATCCAAGATATACAAAGAACTCAAGAAGTTAAACTCCAGAGAGGCAAGTAACCCTATTAAAAAATGGGGTACAGAGCTACACAAAGAGTTCTCACCTGAAGAATATCTAATGGCTGAGAAGCACCTAAAGAGATGTTCATCATCCTTAGTCATTAGGGAAATGCAAATCAAAACAACCCTGAGATTCCATCTCACACCAGTCAGGATGGCTAAGATCAAAAACACAGGAGACAGCAGTTGTTGGCGAGGATGTGGAGAAAGAGGAACACTCCTCCACTGCTGGTGGAATTGCAGGCTGGTACAACCACTCTGGAAAGCAGTCTGGCGGCTCCTCAGAAAACTGGGCATGACACTTCCGGAGGATCCGGCTATACCACTCCTGGGCATATACCCAGAGACTTTACCTGCATGCAATAAGGACACATGCTCCACTATATTCATAGCAGCCTTATTTATAATAGCCAGAAGCTGGAAAGAACCCAGATGTCCCTCAACGGAGGAATGGATTCAGAAGATGTGGTATATTTACACAATGGAATACTACTCTGCAATTAAAAACAATGAATTCACGAAATTCCTAGGCAAATGGTCAGAACTTGAAAATATCATCCTTAGTGAGGTAACCCAATCACAAAAGATCACACATGGTATGAAGTCACTGATAAGGGGATATTGACCCAGAATCTCAGAATACCCTAGACACTATCAGCATATCAATAGATTTCTAAAAAGATGGAAGGAGAGACCCCTGGTCCTGGAAAGACTGGATGTAGGGGAACGCCAGGACAGAGTAATGAGAGGGGGTTGAACAGAGAAAAGAGGGAGGGAAGGGGGCTTATGGGACTTTCGGGGAGGGAGGAAACGGGAAAGGGGAAGTGATTTGGAATGTAAATTAAAAAAATAAAATAAAATTAAATTAAAAAAAAAAAAAGAAAGACTGTATGCCTTATTGAGGGATGTACTATTATTTTTTGATATGTGTATCACATGAAATTTAGATGTTTACATTCATTTTCATGGATTAGTGCCACTCTCAGATTTTGTCATAGATATTTCTTTTTGCAGTTCAACTTGGTTTGCTTCAAAGACTCGTTAAAGTGACAAGAATAAGGGACTGTCAAATGTTTTTTGACACATGAGACAACTATATCAATACCACTAAGGCTCTAGTTGCATCTTGAAAGAGTAAGTATATTGATTTAAGAGCCAGATGATGTGGAAGAATGTTTTGATACACAATCTTTGGGATGTGAAATGATTATTTTACAAATGAACTCAGAGCAGCTGTGGTTACTTGTAGAAAACTTATGCAATAGTTGGCTCTTCAATATTGAATAATGGATAGGATAGGAATTCCATTAACATGACTCATGAGCTATTGGTTTTGGCTGTTAAGGGTTATTGAGTTAGGAAGAAACATTTGTAACTAGGGCTGGAAATTTTAGTGGCTATACTCCCAGTCTGAGTTATATTTGGGGAGATACCCTAGGGCAAGTAGTAAAGTGGTAATTATTCCTCCTGGATGTATAGAGAGTACAAAATTCTCACAAAAGTCAGGCATACTTCTCTTCTACAACAATGACTCAAATTTCACATTCTTTCTGAACCTCTCCTAAAAATAAACCCTGAAAAAATTAGAATTCTATAAAATTTATTTTTTTTAAAATTGGCTATAAATATAATTCATATTGAAAGTTTTCATAGATTTCTTGTATTATTAATGAAAACTTTAATTAATGATGAGAACACTTGTCTCTTAGCTATGATTTCTGTTTTGACACAAAAGAAAACATGAAAAAGATAATGCCTTAACATTTCATTAACATTTTTGAGTTTTCTTTAGGTGACTCAATAATGAAAGAATACATAAGCTTAAATTGGCTGACAAACTTTGGCTTTGATGTTTGTTTCCTCTTCATTTAGCCAGTCTGGTCGGAGTCTACAATAGGAATTTTTCCTTTATTTAACGCATTTAGAATGAGGTTTTCTCAATAGACTTTAAATATGTTCTTCCTGGCAGGCAGAATTAAGTATTCCTAGTAGTGAACTTACACCACATAGTTATAATACTTGTTGAGTCAACTTATGTTGACTGAACACTATCTTTTCCCGTAGATGTGTTTTATAGCCTTTCAATGAAATTGCTCCTATAAAATTTAAGACTTAATAATTCCAGTTTTTCAGTGAAGTCACTTGAATCAGAACTGATGGACAGTTTTAAAAATGAAGAGAAGTAGGTAATCTTTCCATGTAAAAGCATACAATAAATACATTGAAATTTGGCTTCATACAGATCATGCAGTTTATAAATTCTGATAAATAGAAACACTAGAATGTCCCAATCCAGCATTCCTTTATCTCGTCCAAGTATTGTGAGACAATCCAGGGATAAAGATTGAGCAGGGAAGATTGATACCTACTTTCCCCTTTCCAGAATCAACAAAGCAGCCAACTCATTATCCCAAATTGGCCAGAGGAAATCTATAGTCTCTACGAATTGAGAAGTGAGCATGTGGCACAAAACAATTCAAGGGTGCTCTAGGGGAACAGCTTTCTCTCATGATAACAAAGACTCTCCTAAAAGAACCTGTCACTTCCCATACAAATTCCACAGTGCCATTCTTTAGAAATATCTTTTTAGGCAGATGTGTCACAGAGGGAATTTAGTAGATACAATTATTTACTGCCTGAAATGTCGAAGGATATGGCACTCTTGGCTATTATGAACAATTGGACAAATGAACTTGCCATGATTTAAGTGGATAAATACGGCAGTCTTCATGTAATTAACTAGGCAGAAATACCAGTATAAGTGAAAGAAATCTTTACGTGTTTCAAGGTACATCTGGCTTTGAGAAGACACATATAAAACAATGCATAATTTCCAGTAACTCAAATGACCATCAAGGTGCAACACAGGTTCTGAATAAAGGAGTGGAATGATTCAGCTCAGATCTGGGCTTATAGGGAGCAATTTGCACATAAACTTTGTTCCAGGTGAGTTCACATCCTGCATTAAAGATACCCAAAGTTGATCAATAAGCATCAGTAATTGAGACATAGGCTTTAGGCTATAAGTTATGAAAATATTTGCCTTGAGAGAAGCAAATATCAAGAGGACTTTTTAGGCTGTTAGTAGAAGCCTATATGAGACCATTTGGTCATTTGTCTGCTATACACATAGTTAAATTTTGTCACTTTTAGACAGATGAAGTTATAGAGGTCAGTGACCCAACATAATGAGAAATGTTTCCAAGGAACTTAATACCATTATGTTTAGTCTGATTTTGAGAACCTTATTAAAATCACCAAATATCAAGAATTATTTCATAGAGTCTCATTCTGCTAGGTGAATTTAAATATAAGGGAAAAAAGGCATCCCAATTACACTATGTATGGCATATGTACCATTTGTAGGCAGTGGAACTATGAAAGGGTTATCTTAATCCTGGTTCAATCAGTCTTATAAGTACTTTTCTATATATGGACCTAGTATTGCCCTATTTATAATCCTGTCTTCTCAGTGATAATTGCAAATCTTTGGGGGATTGTGTCTCTCTCTCATTTTTACTCAAACAAAATATGCTCAACAAAATATTTAGTATATAGAAATAAGATATTATAGAAGGAAGATAACAGATGTGAAGAGGAAAAATAAAGACTCATAAGTAATAATAAAAATCAACATGTAATATATCCCTACTATAAGATAGAAATGAACCTAACTGGTTAATAAATACTGTCTTATTAAATTCTCAGAGAAGAAATAAGGTACTTTTTTTCTTGTGTACAATGAAGAAAACAGTGCTTGTTCAAGGTACACTAGTTCTTGAAGGAGGGGGGGGCGGGAGAGAGAGAGTTTGCATTTTAAATATGTTGTGATTAATTCAAAAGCCTCTGTATTTATCTATAGGGCCCAGGTCTTTTCAGTAGCTTAGCTTATGTGATTCCACAAATATTTAGTAAAAGAGAGGCAAAAGCTTTTAGCAGTTAGAGACTCTGAGGATAAATGATAAAAAATTTTATCAAGCTCATTTTAATGCTAATGTTGTTCTTTAAGTATGTCACAGCTTGTGGGAAGAAAATGTTCCAAGCTTCAAGAAACATCAGAAATTGGAACCAAGGATAAGATGTCATTGGAAACATCCATCTTACTTCTCCCCTCCACTGCACATGAAAAATCTCTGATTCTTGGTTTAATGTAGAAAACCCAGCTGTCTCACAGCCTCTGAACATATGGAAACTAAGATATGCCCATACAAAGAACTATACATCAGTCCTAATTCAGATATATGTGCAAGAGCATTTTAACAGCCTAAATCAGTCTGTAAGTCCAGGCTGGTTCCAATGTTACAGAAATGTATTCATGAACTCAGAAGAAAAATTACAGTAACTAAGGCTGTCCCACAACAATGTAGTTTCCTCATGAGAATTTTTATATGGTTTTGTTGTATTTGAAAGTATAGTTGTAAATCTGAAAGATGGTCTGAATTTATCTAGTGTTTTTATCTCAAATCCAATGACCTTCCTTGCTGATTTTCAATACTACATGAAATGATAGTTAAGTTAAATTTATATATAATCCTCTACCAATAAATTTTATTTAAGGAATTTTGTTTATAATGAAAATATTTTGGGTTAGTTCTTTTCATTAAATCAAAAATAAATGTATTTTATATCAGTTTTCAAAATATCAAAACTAAAAATTAAATGTCATTGAAGATACTAATCTAGATAAAAATATTTTTTAATACCTCTTTCTCTTTCAGAATGAATGTTTTGCACTATGTGCATGCTTGATGGCTATGGAGGCCAGAATGTCACATATGATCTTACAGAACTGGAGTTCCAAATAGTTGTTGGCATCAGAAGCGACCTACTGTCTCCAAATCCAGTGATGATGTCACTGCTAGGTGACAGGGACCACTTGTCTCTTGCCGTAGCAACTGCCACAAATTCCCAGCATTGACTTTACCTGCCCACGTCTTACCTGTGCATCATGGCCAAAACAAAAGGCAGAAACCACCACCTGCTGGATCCCTTGTCCCTTTTCTCTTCTTCTTTGTTGTCCCTGTTGTCCTATTCTCTTCCCCAATTCTCTCCCAATAAACCCTCTTCTCCTGGAACTGTACTGGTCTGGTGTGATCTGGCCAGATATGAGTCATCATTCTAACACAACAGTTGAGTTACTATGCAGTTACTGGAATCCAAAGGCGAGTCATCTGGAAGAGCATCAAGTGCTCTTAACCACTGAATCATATCTCCAGCACCATAAAAGTATTATTTCATATCTGAGATATATAAACAAGTTCAAATATTTAGGTAAGATTTTTAAAATCTGAATTATTTCTCCAGGACTTGTCAGAAAAGATAAAAATATAAAAGTTAAATATATACTAGTCTGGCTTAAATATGGCTTAATTCACATAAGATTATGGGTCTTTTGGCTAATGAATAAATTTATTTCATCTGAGAATACTTTATATTGTAAATGTTATGGGTCCTCTTATAAATGCAATTACAGTTTTTAAATTTTTACATCTGTGTATTTGCTGCTTAGAAATAAAATAATATAAATTTCTAGATATTTTCCCTAAAGAACAGAACACACATTCACATAATGAGATTTTTAGTGCATAGCACTTTTGTTCATAGTAGCTATAAATGCCTTTGATCTGGTAAATGAATAAAAATATTTTTTTTATTCTAGCATACTACTAACAGAAGAAAACAACTAGTGTATTGTGTTCAGGGAGGGAAGAAAGGTATAAAATAAAATGACTCTAAAACCTCATTTTATTCAAGTCTTAGGGCAAAAAGTTCATTGGTATTTGCCAGAGGCTGGAGAGAAGAAACCAAAAGTGTAAGAAGGAACTTCCAAGAAATGGTTGATATAAAGATTAATGTGATACATATGTAATTGCATGAATTTATCAGTTTCTCACATTGTTCAGATAAAAATTATTATTTGACTCTATATAAATTATCCCTCAATCTGGCTTCAGAAAGGGAAATCAAAAGAGTATATACCAAATAGAGCCTATAACTATGATGATCTTTGGGTTCATGAAATTGCTTTTCCTTAAAATATGTTTTAAAACTGATCTGTATGTTGAAGTCCTCCCTTTTATTCATAAAATCCCTTTAAAATATATCTTTCTAACCGATGGCTGAGAAGCACCTAAAGAGATGTTCATCATCCTTAGTCATTAGGGAAATGCAAATCAAAACAACCCTGAGATTCCATCTCACACCAGTCAGGATGGCTAAGATCAAAAACACAGGAGACAGCAGTTGTTGGCGAGGATGTGGAGAAAGAGGAACACTCCTCCACTGATGGTGGAATTGCAGGCTGGTACAACCACTCTGGAAAGCAGTCTGGCGGTTCCTCAGAAAACTGGGCATGACACTCCCGGAGGATCCGGCTATACCACTCCTGGGCATATACCCAGAGGCTTTACCTGCATGCAATAAGGACACATGCTCCACTATGTTCATAGCAGCCTTATTTATAATAGCCAGAAGCTGGAAAGAACCCAGATGTCCCTCAACGGAGGAATGGATTCAGAAGATGTGGTATATCTACACAATGGAATACTACTCTGCAATTAAAAACAATGAATTCACGAAATTCCTAGGCAAATGGTCAGAACTTGAAAATATCATCCTTAGTGAGGTAACCCAATCACAAAAGAACACACATGGTATGCAGTCACTGATAAGGGGATATTGACCCAGAATCTCGGAATACCCTAGACACAATCCGCATATCAATAGATTTCTAAGAAGATGGAAGGAGAGACCCCTGGTCCTGGAAAGACTGGATGTAGGGGAACGCCAGGACAGAGTAACGAGAGGGGGTTGAATGGAGAAAAGAGGGAGGGAAGGGGGCTTTTGGGACTTTCGGGGAGGGAGGAAACGGGAAAGGGGAAATGATTTGGAATGTAAATTAAAAAAAAATAAAATAAAATAAATAATAAAAAAAATATATATCTTTCTAATAGATGGTGGATTATGAGATTGTATTGGCTGTCTTATTCATAATGTCTATAATGGGATAATTTGAAAGTTTTGCCTTCATGAAAAGATAAGTGGTATACATCCCATATATATATATATATATATATATATATATATATATATATACACATATACATATATGTATA
Organism: Tokudaia tokunoshimensis; assembly: GCA_036184795.1. Lineage (NCBI taxonomy): Eukaryota > Metazoa > Chordata > Mammalia > Rodentia > Muridae > Tokudaia > Tokudaia tokunoshimensis. The sequence goes on from BTHU01000023.1 coordinate 40,502,283, forward strand.
TATATGTACATATACATATATGTATATATATATATGTATATATATGTACATATACATATATGTATATATATATATATGTATATATATGTACATATACATATATGTATATATACATATATACATATGTATATATGTGTATATATATATACATATGTATATATATATGTACATATACATATATACATATATGTATATATACATATATACATATATATATATATATATATATATACTCACAAATTAAAGAGCTTTTAAGAAAATCCTGGAAAACTGTGTGCTCACTTAACATTTAGATATGTAATTTATCAAAGTATATTTTAAAACTAAGTGCACTGCCATCTAATCAATATGAGGTTATTGAGACCTCGTAAGATGGGAGAAATCAATTCTTCAGTTCACTAGGTCATTCTTGTCTTTCCTTCATGTAATATTTGTTCATTTGTATTTTAAAAAGAGACATGACACTCAAGCACTGCATAAGAAGATTTAAGAATTTTATCCTCTGCTCAAAAGTGCAAAGTACAGAAAAAGAATACTACTGCAAAGAAATATTCATCTTCAGTATTATGAGGCCAACATGGTACCATGTCCTTTAAAAAAAGTTCATGCAGATAGTGAGATAGTGTCTGTTTGTGTGTTTGCTACACTGAAAAATGTAGGCATCTGTATGAAAACTGTATTTTTTTTGTAGCCTCTGGATGTTGTCCAGGGCTGTTATTTCTGGGAGGCCCTTAAATGATTAGAATGAGGAAGGGAGAAAGTGGTATAGGAGGTAGCAAAAGCTAGTAACATGGTATTCCAAGTTTTTGAGGAAGAGAAAGTCTCATTTTCAAAGTTCCACACATAGTCAAAGATTAAAAGCAAGCTTTCTTGTTTTGGTTTCTTACTGTCCGCCCTTTTGTTAATCTACTCAAGGAAGACAGACTAAGAAATGAGTGAAGATTCAGGAAAGAAGGAAAGAATAAGACACTAGCCGCATACATACAAAGATTGTGCTTTTTTTCTCCAAAATAGACTTTTATGTACATGCTTAATACATATGGCTTAAAAATTCTCACTCAGTCACAAAGTCTCATTATTTACATTGGTCTACAAGCTACCATCATTTTTCATCAATGCATTCCATTCTGAGGAACTGTTATTCTTATTTGTTCATGTACTGTCACTCTTAAACATGACCTTCACTAGATTATCTTTTGTTATCAGTCATGCAATAATTAGGAAACAAGGCACTAAGATCACAAATCTAGGTCTGAATCCTGGCCCATTGGTAATTACATAGCTAAGTAACTGTTCAGGTGAGAAGAGTGTGACAGAGCAGAACAGCTCACATTCTGACATCCAGAATGCAGAGGAATAGGATGCTCATATCATGGTGGACAAAAGCAGAGCAGGCTGATAGGAGAAGACCAAGATAAGCAGTCTCCTAAAAACTCCACAAAATGTGACTTCCTCCAAGGATGCCTGAACTTATACTGTTCCAATACCTCTTAAATCCTAATCAGGTTTTTTCATTCATCACTAGATTAAAAAACACATTATCTGTAGTACAGCTTGAGGTCCGGGATACTGATTCCCCCAGAGGTTCTTTTACTCTTGAGAATAGTTTTAGCTATTCTGCGTTTTCTGTTATTCCAGATGAATTTTTGAATTGCTCTTTCTAACTCTATGAAGAATTGAGTTGGGATTTTGATGGGGATTGCATTGAATCTGTGTATTACTTTTGGTAAGATGCTCATTTTTACTATATTAATCCTGCCAATCCATGAGCATGGCAGATTTTTCCATCTTCTGAGGTCTTCTTCAATTTCTTTCTTCAGAGACTTGAAGTTCTTGTCATACAGATCTTTCACTTGTTTGATTAGAGTCACGCCAAGATACTTAATATGGTTTGTGGCTATCGTGAAGGGTATTATTTCTCTTACTTCTTTCTCAGCCTGCTTATCCTTTGAGTATAGGAAGGCTTCTGACTTGCTTGAGTTGATGTTATATCCGGCCACTTTGCTGAAGTCGTTTATCAGCTGTAGGAGTTCTCTGGTGGAGTTCTTTGGGTCGCTTATGTATACTATCATATCGTCTGCAAATAGTGATAGTTTGACTTCTTCCTTTCCAATTTGTATCCCTTTGACCTCTTTTTGTTGTCTAATTGCTCTAGCTAGAACTTCAAGTACTATATTGAAAAGATATGGAGAGAGAGGGCAGCCTTGTCTAGTCCCTGATTTTAGTGGGATTGCTTCAAGTTTCTCTCCATTTAGATTGATGCTGGCTATCGGTTTGCTGTAAATTGCTTTTACTATGTTTAGATATGGGCCTTGAATTCCTGATCGTTCCAAGACCTTTAGCATGAAAGGATGCTGAATTTTGTCAAATGCTTTCTCAGCATCTAATGAGATGACCATGTGGTTTTTTTCTTTGAGATTGTTTATGTAGTGGATTACATTGATGGTAATCCACTACATAACATACATACTGATCATGATGGCAATCCATGATCAGTATCCCGGTCCTCAAGCTGTACTACAGAGCAATAGTGTTAAAAACTGCATGGTATTGGTACAGTAACAGACATGTAGATCAATGGAACAGAATTGAAGACCCAGAAATGAATCCACACTCCTATGGTCACTTGATCTTTGACAAAGGAGCTAAAACCATCCAGTGGAAAAAAGATAGCCTTTTCAACAAATGGTGCTGGCTCAGCTGGAGATCAACATGCAGAAGAATGCAAATTGACCCATCCTTATCTCCTTGCACTAAGCTCAATTCTAAGTGGATCAAGGATCTCCACATAAAACCAGACACACTGAAACTAATAGAAGGGAAACTAGGGAAGAACCTTGAACATATGGGCACAGGGGAGAATTTCCTGAACAGAACTCCAATAGCTTATACTCTAAGATCAAGAATAGACAAATGGGACCTCATTAAATTACAAAGTTTTTGCAAGGCAAAAGACACTGTCAAAAAGACAAAGCGGCAACCAACTAACTGGGAAATGATCTTTACAAACCTTACATCCGACAGAGGGCTAATATCCAAGATATACAAAGAACTCAAGAAGTTAAACTCCAGAGAGGCAAGTAACCCTATTAAAAAATGGGGTACAGAGCTACACAAAGAGTTCTCACCTGAAGAATATCTAATGGCTGAGAAGCACCTAAAGAGATGTTCATCATCCTTAGTCATTAGGGAAATGCAAATCAAAACAACCCTGAGATTCCTTCTCACACCAGTCAGGATGGCTAAGATCAAAAACACAGGAGACAGCAGTTGTTGGCGAGGATGTGGAGAAAGAGGAACACTCCTCCACTGATGGTGGAATTGCAGGCTGGTACAACCACTCTGGAAAGCAGTCTTGCGGTTCCTCAGAAAACTGGGCATGACACTCCCGGAGGATCCGGCTATACCACTCCTGGGCATATACCCAGAGACTTTACCTGCATGCAATAAGGACACATGCTCCACTATGTTCATAGCAGTCTTATTTATAATAGCCAGAAGCTGGAAAGAACCCAGATGTCCCTCAACGGAGGAATGGATTCAGAAGATGTGGTATATCTACACAGTGGAATACTACTCTGCAATTAAAAACAATGAATTCACGAAATTCCTAGGCAAATGGTCAGAACTTGAAAATATCATCGTTAGTGAGGTAAACCAATCACAAAAGAACACACATGGTATGCAGTCACTGATAAGGGGATATTGACCCAGAATCTCAGAATACCCTAGACACAATCCGCATATCAATAGATTTCTAAAAAGATGGAAGGAGAGACCCCTGGTCCTGGAAAGACTGGATGTAGGGGAACGCCAGGACAGAGTAACGAGAGGGGGTTGAATGGAGAAAAGAGGGAGGGAAGGGGGCTTATGGGACTTTCGGGGAGGGAGGAAACGGGAAAGGAGAAGTGATTTGGAATGTAAATTAAAAAAATAAAATAAAATAAAATAAAAAAAAAGGAGGCAGAAACAGATGGATCTCTGAGAATTGGAGGCCAGCCTAGTCTACAAAGTGAATTCCAGGACAGCCAGTGGTGTTATAGAGAAACTCTGTTTCAATACACACACACAGACACACACACACACACACACACACTCATATATATATGTATACATTCGTATATATGTATATACATATATATAAATATATGGGAAGCATGTCAAATTTTCAAATCTAAGGGTATTTGTATACTAATACAATATTAAACATATTTTATTTACCAAAACAAAAAAAAAACCACATTATCTCAGACCTCTCATGACCTGAATGTACCTGGAAACACACTCAAAGACAAACGTGGAGGTTTGTTTTATTAATCTCTTACATTTTTTTCTTAATCTTATCTTGTCAAAAATCAAAATTAGTTTCTACAATGAGCTTTGCTGGTCATGTACATCTATGTTGTAGTTAAGGTCATTTTAAATTTTTCTGTTTTGGTTTGAATGAGATCATCTATAAAATGTTTAACACTAGACAAAATACAAGTTTAGATATATAGTATAAAATTGTTTGTGTAAAACTGCATGGCAATCAACCTCTAACATGACATTAAGCAAAGAAACTGCAAACAGTCCCTGTAACTACCTGTGTGGGCAAATCTTTCTGAAAGATAATTAAACCTTCAAGGAGAGTGTGAACTCAAATTTGAATGAAATCATCTGTACAAAGGGTTGGGAGGATGATGGGTAAGTTATTTAAAAGGCAATTCCATGAAGTTTGTTGACAGAGTATTTAGGACAAAAGTACTCTTGCCTATCAACTATTCTCAACCATTCTGACTAATCCCACACCATTTATTTATATCACCCAGTTAAATAGAACAATTGTTGAGTATACTTCAGACCAAATACAGTTCTATCTATTTTAGGACAACATTTTGGCAGATTATTATCTGCTCTTATGGAATTATCTGTTTGTTCTTGGTTTGCCACTTTTAAAAACTAGTAGCCCTGGTATGGTGACAAGTGTCTGTAATCCCAACACTCAGGATGCAGAAGTCTGGGATACCTGAGACCCTGTTTTAGTAAAAACAAAATAAAGCATTAGAGCATTTTATAAACTATTTAGTTAAGGAAGCCATTGGGTACATGACCAATTTATTCAATTAATCACCCAAAAAATTTCCCATGACCTAAGTATAGTCTACAGTGTTTCCAGCATGAATCAGAAAAAAAATAGTTCTACCTGAAGACCCAACTATACCACCAATGGACATATACCCAAAAGATGCTTGAATATGGAACAAGGACCCATGATCCAATATGTTTATAGCAACCTTATTTATAATAAGCAAAAGATGGAAATAAACCAGATATCATTCAACAGAAGAATGGATACAGAAAATGTGGAACACTTACATGATAAAGTACTACTTAGATATTAAGAACAACGACTTCATGAAATTCAAAGACAAATGGATGGAACTGAGAAATATCATCCTGAATGAGGTAACCCAGACACAAAAGAACACACAGGGTATACACTCACTGATAAGTGGATATTAACCCAAAAGCCTGGATTACCCAAGATACAACACACAAACTATATGGAGCTTAAGAAGAATGAAGACCAAAGTGTAGATGCTCCAATCCTACAAAGAATGAGGAACAAAATAATCACAGGATGTAGAAGGAATAATGGAACTTGGAGGGACAGAAGAGAGGAGGGGAAAAGGGGAAGCAGGAACAGGTATTTGAAGGGACAGGAGAGAAGTACAGGGGGTCAGAAAATTGAATAGACATGTAGCAGTGGAGGATGGGAACTGGGAGTAGACACTAGAAAGTCCCAGATGCCAGGGAAACAATAGACTCCAAGGACCCAATGGTGTTGACTTTACCTGAAATACCCAACAAAGAGGAGATACAATCTACAGGGAAGACCTCCAGTAGATAGGCACAGCCACCACTCAAAAGATGGGCCCACCCACACAGCTCAAAATTTTTTAACCCAGAAATGTTCAAAGGAAAAACAGAGACAAAAAATGGAACAGAGTCTGAAGGAAAGACCATCCAGAAACTGCCCCGCCTAGAGATCCATCCCATCTGCAGACACCAAACCTCCACACTATAGCTGATGCCAAGAACCTCTTGCTGACAGGAGCCTGATATGGCTGATCCCTGAGAAGTTCTACCAGCACCTGACCAATACAGATAATCATCAGACTGAGTCCAGGGACCACAACGGAAGAGCTAGGGGATGAACAGAAGAAGCTGAAGGGTATTTCAAGCCCATAGGAAGAACAATACCAACTAACTGGACCACCAAGAGTCTAGACCTCCAACCAAAGAATGTACATGGAGGGAGCCATGACTCCAAATACATATGTAGCAGTGGATGTCTTATCTGACATCAGTGGGAGGGGAGGTAGGCATCCCCAGTGTAGGGGAATGCTAGAGGAGTGAGGCAGGAGTGGGAGAGTTGGTGGAGGAGCATCCTCATAGAGGCAAAAGGGAGGGGGGAAGGGGGGATCGGATGGGGGTTTGTGGAGGCGTAAGCTAGAAGAGGGATATCATTTGAAATGTAATTGAATAAAATGATTAATTAAAAAAATAATATAAATAAAAATAAACAAATATCTCTATTTAAAAAGTCTTCTGCTGAAAAGAGTCATACAGATAATTAAAATATGAGATGTGACAGAATGATAATAACTCAATTAAGTGAATAAGGTTGGAAAGGATTTTTGTTTTTTGAAGTATGGATATATACCTAATATCAGGAAACTTTTTATCCTTGGACAGAATGGCAACTTGGTAACTCAAATAAGCCATATGCACAAAAGAAAGATTAATTCTAATGATGGTTAGGAATATTGAATAATGGCATAAAACAAATAAAATTGTTAGAATTAATAGATTTAAAAACCTGAATATCGGGAAAAAAAGCATAGAATGTCAGGAAATAACTGAAGATAAAGCCAAGTAAAACACCTTACCAAGTGAAAGATATTCTCCCACCAGGAGATCAGAGACAGAGAATCAGGTAACAAAAACCAGGTGAAATTAAATTTTTGAGAGTTTAAGTCAGCATTTACCCTCAAGAAGACGTACAAAATACCTCCTTAGGACAAAAGTCAGCTAATCGTGTCTGTGGACAAAAGGTTAAAAAAGGAGTCAAGGAGACTACATTAGTACAGTTAGGATTACTGCACAAGATAGTTTGTGCCAGTATTGTAATGTTGAATTTACAACAATTAGACAGAATTCTTTATAATAGAGAAAGCCCCCTAGAAAGCTGTGTCATACATTCAACTTTAATTGCTAGGTAGACTACATGGTGGCAAGGCAAATATCTGGGATCAGAAGGAAGTATTTTTAATCAACTGGAACTTCTACACATCAAAACATTTATATAGATTCCCTAGTTCTCTAGTAGTTCAAATACAGATTCTAGCAGCATCACTTTGATTATTAAAAAGTAACCACATTCATTATCAATCGTTTGGCTTGAGTAGTGAACACATAGTACAGTTATTAGAATGTGGAGGAACTTCCAATTTGCTTATAGGCTATGTCTACTGATTCTAACCATCTTTTTCTCCAGCATTGAAATGAAGAAAAAATACTTCCTTTGTGAAGATATTGTGGTGATAAAAAGAATCACGAAATTGTTCAGCATCACAGTTGCCACAGAGAAGTTGTAAAGCAACTAATGTAAAATTGTGTTATGCAAGAGTAGACTGAAGTACATTGTTGTCAGCTTTCCTTGTTCTATGTAGGAGGATTAGGTGCAGAAACTCTTTCAATTTCCCCAATATTTTCTAATTAGTTTTAAACTCACAAGGTAAACACTAATTTCTTTTTTCTTGGTTGGACGTAGTGCATTGTATATTATACTTTATCTCTTTTAGCATTTTTCATAAAAATTTACCATAACTTTATATATGGTACATTATTCAGTTCTGTGTTTTGTTAATGTGTTTTATAGAGCACATAGTATTAATGAGGAAAGAAAATGGTTAACATAAAATAAGATTTTCTATATAAAGAATACATTCTTTAGAGCTTAATTTAGAGCCACAGTGTGGACTTCAAATTAAAATAAAAGTCTTAGATAAAAGCTATGAAACTAAAGAACAATTATTCAGAATTATATTATTTTCTTTTTGCTGCTGTTCCAAAAATTATTTCCGAGTTATTCTCTAACTAACTTTAGTCTCTAGAAATTCTGCCAACATAAATGATTTGCCTAGGAATCATTAGCATTCATTATCTATGAATCTGCTTCTCTCTTTTTTTTTTCATTTTTTTATTATTTTTATTATTTTTATTTTCTATATTCTTTATTTACATTCCAAAGATTTCCCCTTTCCCGGTTCCCCCCACCCCAAAAGTCCCATAAGCCCACTTTCCTCCCCTTGTTCTCCGTTTGCCTAAGAATTTCATCAATTCATTGTTTTTAATTGCTGAGTAGTATTACATTGTGTAAATATACATGGAAAATATCTCTGATAAAACTGAAGAAACATATAGAAAAACACTTTAAGATTGACTATTTAATGGAAAAATTATACAGATAAAATGGTAGGCATAAAAATATTCCTAAATTGATTGAAAGTGGAATTATAAACATTTTCTAATAAAATTGAAAATCTATAAGGAAAATATTTCTGATACCTGCATCTCTCTGTCAGTTAAAATATTATGTTTATAAATAATAACACCAAGTAAATCACCATAGCACCAAAAGTTCTATCACCAGATTAACACTCACAAATACTAGAGCCACAGCAAATTCACATAAGAAGTCTTACAGCATTTGAGCCTATTCTTTGCTTTTCATCTATTTATCCTAAGTCAAAAAATAGTTTTGTACATGGAGAAATAAAAGTAAACAATCGTCTTTGCCTTCTCACGAATGCATAGATGAAGAAACAAGCAACCTTATTAATGGAAATTGCGATAATATTTCACAGTTGATTAGCGTGATTATGTAATTGCTTTGCATATACACAAACATTTCATAGTAGGAAAGCAGAACATGTTCTGCCTTTCAAGAAGTAGTAAAACCATTACTAAGAATCAGTAAGACATCAACCAAGGGGTACACATGATTCCAGCCAAAAATGTGGCAGAGGAATGCCTTGTTGGGCATCAGTGGGAAGAGTGGTCCTTAATTCTGTAGGAATTAAGGAATTAAGGCTCAATAGATGCCGCAGTGTGGGGAAATCGAGGGGCAGGGGAGGTGGGAGTGGATTGGAAGGGTCATATACTTGGAGGCAGGGGGTGGGAGGAGGGGTTGGGGGTTTTTGGGGAGGGGGGAAACCGGGAAAGGCTTTAGCATTTGAAATGTAAATGAAGATTATATTCAATAAGAAAAAGAAAAGAAAAAGAAAAAAAAAGAACTACTGATAACAGGAAGAAGAGGAGTAAAAATTTTTTGAGAATGAAACGTTTCCCCTCACAGTGGATGGACTCTTAAGCACTTTGTCCGCGTATGTGTTGTGCTAGCTGGATATCTTTTGGCATAATTGTTACACGTTTGGCATGGATAACACACAGGTTGATATCTTCAAAAAGGCCAACCAGATAGGCTTCACTTGCCTCCTGCAAAGCACCAATAGCTGCACTCTGGATTGCAGATCTGTTTTGAAGTCCTGAGCAATTTCTCGCACCAGATGCTGAAAGGGGAGCTTGCGAATCAGAAGTTCAGTAGATTTCTTTCTTTCTTTCTTTTTTTAAAGAATTTCAAATTTTATTAGATAATACTAAAATCTTCTCTTTGTAGCCTTATTCCTTTTTTTTCTGTTTTTTTTATTTACATTCAAAATCATTTCCCCTTTCCCGTTTCCTCCCTCCCCGAAAGTCCCATAAGCCCCCTTCCCTCCATCTTTTCCCCATTCAACCCCCTCTCTCTTCTCTGTCCTGGCATTCCCCTACATCCAGTCTTTCCAGGGCCAGGGGTCTCTCCTTCCATCTTCTTGGAAATCTATTGATATGCGAATTGTGTCTATGAATTCATGAAATTCCTAGGCAAATGGTCAGAACTTGAAAATATCATCCTTAGTGAGGTAACCCAATCACAAAAGAACACACATGGTATGCAGTCACTGATAAGGGGATATTAACCCAGTAGATTTCTGATAGCGTCTGATGTCACGGAGTGCCACAGTACCAGGCCTGTAACAATGAGGTTTCTTCACCCCTCCAGTAGAGGGCGCACTCTTGTGAGTGGCTTTTGTAGCCAGCTGTTTCCTGGGTGCTTTATCACCTGTGGATTTTCTGGCAGTCTGCTTTGTAGGAGCTATTGTATGGGCACCTCCTTACTTACTCCCTTTCTCCTATGACTGGAGCTTGGCATGCAAGAAGTGGCGCTGATGTTAGAGAGTGGTGGCAGCATGGCGAAGGCTGCGAACACAATTCTCTAATAGAAATTCTATACACCATATAGCCCTAGAACATCAGGAAATATGAGAGTTGTAATACTATGATCAAAGAACAATTAATGTTGTCTGGTTAACTTAACCTGCAGTTGACGTTTATTAATAAAGCAGCTTAAAAAAAAATCTGTTAGAAAACAACTTTGCCAAGAAACTCTTCCAGAAACCCTAACCTTTGTTTAATATGCTATTGGTTTTCTAAATGGTTAAGAATGGTTTATAATAGCAACAAACCTACATGATAACACTTATTAGTCAATTAATACCTCATTTATTAGATCATTAATGTTTGCCATAGGAAAAATTGACAAACTGACCTCTCTCTCTCTCTCTCTCTCTCTCTCTCTCTCTCTCTCTCTCTCTCTCTCTCTCTGTGTGTGTGTGTGTGTGTGTGTGTGTGTGTGTGTGTGTGTGTGTGTGTGACTTAAAATGAAATCTTTGCAAGCAAACATTAGTTACACACTTTTAAAATATTCATTGGAGCTCTGTAGTGTAGCCCATACTCATTTCTCTTCCTGCATGAAATAAGACAGTTGCATCTTCTAGAATTAAATAGGAAAGTTGTATGCAAGAATGAAGACACCACTCAATTTAGTAAGTGAACTTACAAATCTGTTATATAATTAAACATTACCAACAGAAAGGTGTTACGTGTGTCTATGTGTGTCCATGTTTCTATATACGCATGTAAGTGTGAATGTGTTGGTGGGGTAAGAGTGCATAGAATAAGAAAAGGAATTCTAAACTATGAAAAATCTAAAATGTTGCTAAACTATTTCTGCAAAGTAAAGTTCATATTTATTCGTTTATAGGCAAATTTCAGGACATAGAGACGCCTAGATATTGTTTACTACTAACAATTTTGAATTTCACTGCTTCTAAGGGAGTGACTTTGGAAAAATTACTTGATCATTCTATGCCTTGATTTTCTTCACTTATCAATCTTTTAGGATATTAGATTATTAATATACACAAATATATCTCTTTAATATAATTAAGTTTAAGGGTGTTACACACTTTACAAAATCATACAACTACTGAGAATTTTCTTTTAGTGTCATTATGTTATTTGTTAAACTATACTTTTTTTAATTTACTGTTTAAGAATTTCATATATGTATAATTTTTTGATCAAAACTTTAACCATTCTCCCATCCAACTTCTTCTATACTTACTACCACTTTTCCTTCCCAACTTCATGTAAACATTTTTAAACAATTTGAGATAACTTATGCTGCCACTATTTGCGTGGATATAGGACTAACCACTGGAGAAGTGATAGTATTTTAAGAAAGCTCACTTTCCATACTTCAGTAACCATCGGTTGCCAGTACTGCCCAGATAGGGTTGGGATTCTTGTCATTCATATTAAAATGGAAAATTTGCCATATTTTTATTCTATATTACTTTCTATAATATATTTCACATAGAAAATATGTGAAGAACACCGTGATAATTTGATTGGTCTGGAGGCTATGACACTTTTCAACTTAACTTTTAGATTGTTGATTATATCTTACTCTTCCTTCAGGGACAACACAGTTCATCATTTAGCACAGGATAAGGAATTAGTGAAGTGGATAATAGTAACTGAAAGTTTATGCTTATATTACCTTTTACCTCACTCTACAAAGTAATTGCTTGTTAGTAAGCCAAACAGTGAAACATTTACTTTATTGCATTTGTTTTGTCAGCTATTTAACTATAATCAATCTATTTCCAAAAAGCATCCTCTCTGAGGCAGAAATAAACTAATAACCATTAAACCTACTCTGGGAAAAAGAATCTCTGCTGATGTACAAAAGGAAAATATAATGGTCCAGGTGCATTTAGAGGAGAACACTATTTGAGCTCATCAACATAACACATTCAGGGAAAATTAGCTATATTTTATTGCTCATGTTTTCTATCCATGTGGAATATCCTGTTGTATTCATATCTACCCATCCAAATATTGGACTCATTATCCCATCCAAAAACAGTGTTTCTGTAAAATATCTTACTCTCCTTTCAGCCACCACGCTCTTCCAGAAAAATGATGATGTACGTTACTATATTTTGTTTGTGGATTTTGTATTCCCTACAATATAATCTTTTTTGTTATTCAGAAACTATTATTCATTTATCAATTGTATAATTTAATTGGTTATGGCTAAATTTTACCACCATACTATGGACAGAGAGTGTGATAGGGGATGAAATTTAACTGCCTTAGTAAACTAACAAATATTTTCTAAAATATAGGTATTTTCAAGGCACATGTATTAAAGTAGATGTTCATATAAATCATAAGAGTAAATTTAAAATCTAATTGCTTGGTTGATAAATTGCCAAATAATCTGGCAATGACAAATTTAAAATATAAAGGAATGGTGAAACACATTGTGATTTTTTTCTGTTCACACATTGTACTTTTTTCTTCTGAACCACTAAGCCATTTATTTATTTGAGGTCCAGATCAAAACATACTAATGGATAAGTTTTTTTCGACATTTACAAAAATAACTTCTCAAAAATTATTTTTAAATGAACAAATAAAAAATATCCTCCAGTAACAAATAAGGGAAAATTTTTTGTGTGGTTTTACATACACATGTGTGCATATGTGCAATTGATTAAAGCAGTTAGTAGATGCTATCTTAATACTGATTAACAATTTAAATAAAAAGTACAATCCTGATAATGACAAATATGGTGTTTAGGATAAAAATTATTTATTATGACATTTGCCTTTGGTCAGAATAGATAAAAACATTATGTATTTACTGTCATTTATAGCTTGGATATTGGGTACCTCTCAGAGTACCTATACATTATATAGTTGATCCCTGGGATGATGGTATTGGAAGATAGTGGAATTTGATTAGAATTTGGATCCCTGGAGGTATGCCTTTCAAGGAATTTATAGAAATCTAGATCTTCTTTCTCCTTTTCCTTGCTGGCTTTCATGAGCCAAGTGTTGTGTATTGCAATAATGATAAACTCAAAACAATGAAGCACAGACTGAAAAATCCACAAATGTAAGGTGGAATAAATATTTTCTCTTTTTAAGTTGATTATCCTCTGTATTTTGTTACAGTGACCAAAAGGTGATGAACACATTATCACACTGGATAAACAACAAACCTGCAATAAAATATATATGAAATACTATTTTAAATGAACATACAGTAATGATTAATTTTTCTTCACAGATAGGGAACAAAAGTGTAAATTATTTTATCCCAGTTTATTGATTACAGTGTTTCAATTCTGTGGTTATACCAGGTGAAATCTAAAAAAAATCTTCCCACTTCTGAAAATCTAGTCTATAGGAAGAACCATTTTATATATATATATAAATATATATATATGTGTGTGTGTGTGTGTGTGTGTGTGTGTGTGCATGTGTGTGTGTATTCCTAAATCAAATGGGATAATCATATATTACATTTATTTTATTATATTTTCAATATTCTATATTTTCATGGAATAATTTTGACTATGCTATCTACAGTTATATAGATATATGTTTCTCCTGAAAACTCCTAGGAGAAATAGAAGATCATTTTACCCCTAGCACTCAATAAACTATAAAATATTTGTATATGAAACCTCTGAGGAAACCATGAGAATGGGGAAGGTCAACAGTTACCTGGAATACCTGATGACTTGGCAGGCATGTTCTAACATTTGGTAAAAAGTTATCTGCCAGATTTGGGGGCTGGAGCACAGTGACGAGGGGTGGGGGACAACTGAGAGTTGAATCTATTGGAAACTAAAGAATGAACAGGTTCTACAGTCTACTTGATTTTCTGGTAGATGTGGATTGTATTAGACAGAGAGTGTCTGCCCAAGGGAACAAAGAGAGTAGGAAGGTTTGTGGATCAGTAACCTACCTGGTTCAGTTTCCTTGACATTCTTAAGAAAATTTCCCAGTCAGAAATATTGTCATATATAATGATAATTATTACAACTAGTTAGAGGAGAATCTGTACTGAAATTAAAATGTTCTTTATGATAAATTGAATTAAAAAAACATAAAGTATTTATATTTTTGTTAGGGAAAGAGAGAAAATCAATAGCTAATAATTTACTCTGGCAAAATCTTGGCAGTAGAGAATATAGTGAACAATACAATGATAGACTCTCTGCTACTACCTACAAAGGATTGCTGAGATTAATATAATTGTCAATTTTAAAACTGAAGATCCTGTGAACATTACCCTTATAGTCCTTTACAGAGTTCCCTTGCTAAAGATTGATCAAAAACATTGGTTTATTCTCCTTGGAAGAATATTAACTCAATAATAGAATTTTGTATTATAAATCATTTTCCTAAAAAGAAGATAAAAATTACAGGTAATATGCTTTCTTTCTTTAAATCTAAAACATATGCACAAATATAAGCTGATATGTCATATAACATACACTGATATGTTATATAACATACATGCAGGCATGTGTGTGTGTGTCTGTGTGTGTGTGTCTGTGTGTGTGTGTGCTCAACAAGCTGTTACACAAAGTTAATTGGGTTATAACAAATAAAATTTGTATATATTACTGATGACATGGTAAAATTTTCTCAGTGAATATCCTGATACTTAAAAACCATCATGTTTGTGAGTTAATAATCCATTTTAGAAATTCTGTCCAAATACCTTGTTACATGCTAGCTACTTCAAATGGTGTGGCCTTTGTGGATTCCAGGAAAAAACGTGACTATAACAAGGATGAATCTAGCTCAAAATTATTAAATATTCCTTAATCTCAGAGTGTCTACCTGCTTCATAAAAATAGAAATAACAAAGATTACTGTGGATCAAATCTCTTCATTCCTCTGTCTCATTATTTAAAACCTCTTGTATTTCAGTCCAATTATTATGCCTATTTATATCTCATGTTAGTTAATAGAGGTAGTAACAGAATATCTGAGAAGAAAGAGCCCACAATTGTGACTTTTGAGGTTAATGCAGAAGTGATTGTCCCTTCCAACTCCATATAATTTGCCTTTAGTCTATACAGGTTTCTGGCACCTTTTGAGGTACAGAACCCACCAATAAGTGTAGACAAAATTTTCATTTGGATCTTCAAGCTTCTGGTATTGTTGTATAAACGGTATCATTTATATAACATGATGCTAAATGCAATTCAACCCATGTGCTCAGAAAGAGGCTACAGAAAGAAGAGAATAATAGTTGCCTAGTAACCACAGTCTAATCCAAAGGGCTGGTTCCTTTGTGAAGAGGGTGACCCAGTGCTGGGTCTTGCAGCATGAATAGATCATCCTCCTCCACCTCATCACAAAAGGAGTAGACATTTAAAAGTTATGAGAGCTAATTTCATATTCATTACTTTTAAAAGTTTAGGGTTTTAAAATGCAATTCTTTCCAAGAATGATATCCAAAGGGGGAAAAAACCCAAGAAGTACATGCAGACTATGTACACAGCTCAAGAATTTCTTATGAACTGCATTTGCCTGTAACATAAACACCAAAACATGAAACAGCACAGGATGCACCACAGATATTATCTTTAACCTTTACTTTGCTTGTTATTCCAATGTTTTTGCTTTCTGACATAGGATAAAGAAAGATGGTGCATGTCACGAATTTCACATAAATGGTATTGTATGGTATGTTCTCTTTTTTATCTTGCTTCATGGTTCAGTTTAATATTTTTGATATGCTGCTGACTCTGATTATAGAATAAAGATTTTTAAAAAAAATGAAAATTTTATATGATGTATTCTGATAGCCTTATCTCCTCCCAGATCCTCCACACTTCCACAAGCATCCAACTCCTCACTTGTTACAAGTAACCAGAATACAAAATAAAAAGCATTAAAATGAAGACAAAAAAAAGCAGTAACAACAATAAAACATATAAACACAAAATTGGAAACCATAATATACAAGCAAAAACCCAGTAAGGTAAAAGTTATCCAAACATATTAATATGAAACAATATCACCAAAAATAACATTGAGTTTGTTTTGTGGAGAACATTTACTTCTAGGCATAGGACCTATCCTTAAGTGTGGTTTGTATATCCACTAAGACTCCATTTAAGAAAAGTAAATTTTCCTTGGCAAGCAATTAGAAATATCTCCTTGGTTAGGAAAAGGAGCTCATTTTCCCTTCCCCCTCTCAGTGCTAAGAATGAATATGGTTTGAATTTCTGAAGGCAAGGCCCTGAGAAAGCTGTCACAGGTTCTTTGAATTCATATGTGTCCATGTCCCATAGTATCTTGAAGACACTTTTTCCTTGGTGTCATCTAACCCTCTGGAACTTACAATCTTTCTACTTCCTGTTCCATATTCTTCCATGGGCCTTGAGGGATGACATTTGATAAAACATCCAATTAGGACTGAGTGTTTGAAGTATTCTCACTCTCTGTAATTGCCAGTTGTAGATCTCTGTATTAGATCACATCAACTGAAAAAGGAAACTTCTCTGGTGATGGCTAAATGAGACACAGGGTATAGCAGAATGCCATTATGAGTTATATTTATTGCTATGATACTTTAACTGAACAGTACTACTTGGATTTTGCCCTAGGCACACAGCTTATCTAGTCTTATATACTTAACAACATTAGCAGTGGTTCTATAAGCAGTTCTATAACAGTTCTATACGTTCTTCTATAAGGAGTGAAGCATACACACTTTTCTCTTCCTTCTACTTAACATTCATGTGGTCTATGAATAGTATCTTTGGTATTCTGAACTTTTGGGCTAATAACCATTCATCAGTGAGTGCATACCATGTATGTTCTTTTGTAACTGAGTTACCTCACTCAGGAACATATTTTAAAGTTCCATCCATTTGCCTAAGAGTTTCATGAATTCATTATTTTAATAGCTGGATAGTATTTCATTGTGTAAATGTACCATATTTTCTGTATCCATTCGATTGTTGAGGGATATCTGGGTGTTTCCAGCTTCTGGCTATTTTAAATAAGGTTGCTATGAACATAGTGGAGTATGTGTCCTTATTACATGCTAGAGCATCTTCTGGGTATATGCCCTGGAGTGGTATAGCTGAGTCCTCAGATAGAACTATGACGATTTTTCTGCAGAACTGCCAGACTGAATTCCAGAGTGGTTGTAACAGCTTGCAATCCTACCAGCAATGGGGGACTATTCCTCTTTTTCCACATCCATGCCAGCATTTGCTGTCCCCTGAGTTTTTGATCCTGGCTATTCTGACTGGTATGAGGCGGAATCTCAGGTTTGTTTTGATTTGCATTTCCCTGATGACTAAGGATGTTGAACATTTCTTAGGTGTTTCTCAGCAATTCAATATTCCTCAGGTGAAAATTCTTTGTTTAGCTCTGTACCCTATTTTTTAATAGGGTTATTTGGCTCTCTGGAATCTAACTACTGGAGTTTTTTGTATACATTTGATATTAGCCCTCTATCAGGTAAAGAATTGGTAATGATCTTTTCCCAATCTGTTGGTTGTCATTTAGTCCTATTGATAGTATCCTTTGCCTTACAGAAACTGAGATTTTATGAGGTCCCATTTGTCGATTATTGATTTTACAGCATAAGCCATTGGTTTTCTGTTCAGAAAATTTTCCCCTGTGCCAATGTGTTCCAGGGTCTTCCCCACTTTCTCAAATATTAGATTCAGTGTATCTGGTTTTATGTGGAGGTCCATGATCCACTTGGACTTGACCTTTGTACAGAGAAGGAGAACAGATCAATTTGAATGCTGACTTCCAATTGAAGCACCACCATTTGTTGAAAATACTGTATTTTTTCCATTGGATTGTTTTAGCACCTTTGTCAAAGATCAAATGACCTAGGTGTGTAGGTTCATTTCTGGGTCTTCAATTCTATTCCATTGATCTACCAGCCTGTTTCTGTACCAATACCATGCAGTTAAACAGTCCTATTAAAAATGGGGATCAATGGGGATCAAAGCAGGTGAGATCTTTCCATCTTCTGAGATCTTCCTCGATTTCTTTCTTCAGAGACTTGACGTTCTTGTCATACAGATCTTTCACTTGTCTGGTTAGAGTCACACCAAGATACTTCATATTGTTTGTGACTATTGTAAAGGGTGTTGCTTCCATAATTTCTTTCTCAAACTCTTTATCCTTTGAGTATAGGAAGGCTACTGATTTGTTTGTGTTAATTTTATATCCGGCCACTTTGCTAAAGTTGTTTATCATCTGTAGGTGTTCTCTGGTGGAGTTTTTTGGAGTAACTTAAGTATACTGTCATATCATCTGCAAATAGTGATAGTTTGAGTTCTTTCTTTCCAGTTTGTATCACTTTGACCTCCTTTGGTTGTCTAATTTCTCTAGCTAGACCTGTAAATACTATATTGAATAGACGGGGAGAGAGAGGGTAGCCTAGTTTAGTCACTGATTTTAGGGTTATTGCTTCAAGTTTCTCTCCATTTAGTTTGATATTGGCTACTGGTTTGCTGTATGTTGCTATTGCTAAGTTTAGGTATGGGCCTTGAATACCTGATCTTTACAAAACTTTTAACATGAAGGGATGCTGAATTTTGTCAAATGCTTTTTCAGCATCTAATGAAATATTTATATAGTGGATCATATTGATGGGTTCCCATATATTGAACCATCTCTGCATCCCTGGGATAAAGCCTACTTGACTGTGGGGAATGATTGGTTTGATGTCTTCTTGGATTCAGCTTGTGAAAATTTAATAAGTATTTTTGCATCCATATTCATAAGAGAAATTGGTCTGAAGTTCTCTTTCGTTGTTGGGTCTTTGTGTGGTTTAGGTATAAGCCTAATTGTGGCTTCATATAATGAATTGGGTAGTGTTCCTTTTTCTATTTTATAAAATAGTTTGAAGACAATTGGTATTAGATCTTCTTTGAACGTCTGATAGAATTCTGTACTAAACCCATCTGAACTTGTGCTTTTTGGGGGGTGGGAGGCTTTTAATGACTGCTTCTAATTCTTTAGACATATGGGACTATTTAGATGGCTTTTATTATCCTGATTTAACTTTGGTATTTGGAATCTGTCTAGAAAATTGTCCATTTCATCCAGATTTTCCAATTTTTTTGAGTAGAGCCTTTTGTAGTAGGATCTGATAATTTTTTGAATTTCCTCATTATCTGTTGTTATGTCTACCTTTTCTTTTCTGATTTTGTTAATTTGGATACTGTCTCTGTGCCCTCTGGTTTATCTATCTTTTTGGTTTAATCAAAGAACCAGCTCCTGGTTTTGTTGATTCTTTGTATGGTTCTTTTTCTTTCTATTCAGTTGATTTCAGTCCTGAGTTTGATTATTTCCAGCCATCTACTCCTCTTAGGTGTATTTGCTTCTTTTGTGCTAGAGCTTTCAGGTGTGCTGTCATGTTGCTAGTGTATGTTCTCTCCAGTTTCTTTTTGGAAGCACTCAGAGCTATGAATTTTCCTTTTAGCACTGCTATCATTGTGCCCATAAGTTTGAGTATGTTATATCTTCATTTTCATTAAATTCTAAAATGTCTTTAATTACTTTATTTCTTCCTTGACCAAGTTATCATTGAGTAGAGCATTGTTCAGCTTCCATGTGTATGTGGGTTTTCTGTTATTTTTTGTTGTTTATGGAAACCAGCCTTAGTCCGCTGTGATCTAATAGAAGGCATGAGATTATTTCCATCTTTTTATATCTGTTGAGTCTTTTTTTTTTGTGACCAATTCAAATTTTGGTCAAGTTTGGAGAAGGTACCATGAGGTGCTGAGAAGAAGGTATATTCTTTTGTTCAAGGATAAAAATGTTTTATAGATATCTGTTAAATTCATTTGGTTCACAACTTCTGTTAGTTTCATTGCACTTCTGTTTAGCTTCTGTTTCCATTGACAAGAGTGGTGTGTTGAAGTCTCCAATTATTATTGTGTGAGGTGCAATATGTGCTTTGAACTTTAGTAATGTTTCTTTTATGAATATGGGTGCTCTTGTATTTGGACCATAGTTGTTCAGAATTTATAGTTCATCTCGTTAGATTTTTTTCTTTGATGAATATGAAGTGTCCTTCCTTATCTTTTTTTATTACTTTTGGGTGAAAGTCAATTTTATTTTAGTTAAGTGCTTTTCTCCCACTAGAAATTCCTCTGTTGAGAATTCTCTGTTTAGTTCTGTACCACATTTTTCCTGGTTATTTGGTTTGTTCTCTAATTTCTTTAGTTATCTACGTATTTTGGATACTATCCTTTTGTTGATTGTAGAATTGGTAAAGGTCTTTTTCCATTCTGTGACTGCTGTATTTTCCTATTGATGGTGCCCTTAGTCTTGCAGAAGCTTTTTAGGTTCATGAGGTCCCATTTATTGATTGTTGATCTTTGTACCTGAGCTTGTGAGTATTTTATCCAGGAAGTTTTTGTCTGTGCCAATGTGTCCAAGGCTATTCCCCACTTTCCTTTCTATTAGATGTAGAATATCTAGTTTTATTTTGAGGTTTTGAGCCACTTGGATTTGAGTATTCTGCAGGGTAATAAATATGGTTCTATTTGCATTCTTGTACATGCATACATCCAATTAGACCAGCAACCTTTGTTAAATATGCTTTGGTTTTTCCATTGTAAATCCAAAACTATACATTATCCAGAATAATATATATTATATAATAATAGATTTATTATTATTATATATTATATAATACTATAATTTATAAATATAATAAATATAATTATTATATATTTATATACAGTAAAAAAGTTCTAATGACCCATATATATATATATATATATATATATATATATATATATATGAGTCATTAGATATATATATATATCCTCAGCAATATATATATATAATATATATATTATATATATATATTGCTGAGGATCTTAAGGTGACCTGATTTCAATACCTCTTTCCCCAGTGGTTGCCCTGCTTGATTCTGGTTGTATTTGTTACTTGTTGTTGAACCAAAAATACCTGATAAAACTAACAAACTAATTTAAGGAACTAAGGGATTATTTTTGCCCACAGCTCCATGGTACATGCAGAAGGATTTCTGGAGCCCGAGGGATCTTGAAGCCACTGGCAGTAGTGTCTTCAAGCATGAAGCAGATAGATGAATTCTGTCCTTCCTTTCATTTTCTCCGTTTTATTCCCTTGAAGTTCCCAGCCCATGCAATAATGACACTCATAGTTAATGTAAGTCTTCCTCTTTAATTAGATTAATCTAGACAATTGAGAAATTTCCAGAGGCAAACCTAATCTAGATAATCTCTTACAAGCATCCATGGGGATTTGCCTCCTATATTTCATTTATATTTATACAATGAAAATATATAAATGAATACATACTGTATTAAACATCCTGGGTCTTAAATAACTATACTTTACTCAAATAAGGATAAATACCAGAGTAATTAAATCATTAGATCAGAGAGAATGGATAGCATCTGTCATAACACATAGTGCAGAAACTTTCTATAGCTTTCTATGTGTTAATTCATACTTCTACATACAGTAAAAAAGTTCCAGTGACCAATTTTTGTTATTACTTTTTAGTTTCGCTTTCATTTCCTAGAAGAGTATTCATTGTTTCTTAGAGCTTGAAAAACCAGAGAGGTATCACATCTCACTTATGGATATGAATTCTAAAAATATATCTGAGGGTTAGGGTTAGGGCTAGGGTTAGGGCTAGGGTTAGGGTTAACGCCTTATTAATGGTGGAGCAGAGATACTTAACATCAGGAGAGTTTTTCTCAACAAAAGTGAGTCATAAAAGAAGGTTTCCTGACATGCAATTTAACTCTGACAATGAGATCTAGTTTGAGATATTACCCGAGTCTAAAGACTTACTGGGATGACATATAGACTTCTAATTGCATTATAAACAACTGAAGATCCAAAGCCAAATTCTATTTCTGTATAACTCATTAGACACATATGCTCCCCTTGACACAATACTGAAATCTGATTATTTATAATAAAATCCCATCAATGAGAACTAAAGAGATGGTCCAGTGGTTAAGAGTACTTGCTACTCTTGTAGCGAAACCAACACCCACATAGAGTCTTATAAGTGCATGTAATTCCAGTTCTATAGGACCCAATGCCCTTTTCTGGCTTCTGCCTGTACTGAATGTACATGGTGCCCTTAGACTTATACAGGCAAAGCACTCAGACACATATAAAAAAATAAAATAAAATGAACCTTAAGAAAGGATCCTATCAATAAATGATTTTTATGGAGAAAAGGGGTCATTGGAAAATTGTTATTGCCAAAATGTTAATAGATTCCAATTTAACTAACCAGTTGTCAGTCTTACAAGGATAATAAATTAGCCCCAATCAGTTTATATCTATTCAACCTAGCAGACTCCCAATATTCAAGTGGATTTGAGCTTGAGTCATGAGTACATGTGGAGGGACTTATGTCTCCAACCACATATGTAGAAGAGGATGTCCTTGTCAAACATCAATGGGAGGAGAGGCTGTTGGTCCTGTGAAGGCTGGATGACCCAGTGTAGGGGAATGCCAGGACAGGTAAGCAGGAGTGGGTGCATGGGTAGAGGAACACCCTCATAGAAGAGGGGGAAGGGGAATGGGATAGGGGGTTATTGGAGGGGAAACCAGGAAGGAGATAACATTTGAAATGTAAATAAAGAAATTATCTAATAAAAATATAATAATAAGAAATAAGAAAATTAGTGACTCAAAAAAAAGAAATCATTATCTGTGAATAAGATTTGCATATTATGTTTTAATAGACTTTCTTTTATTGTTACTATTTAAGAAATACTGGAAAAACTCCAGGGGGGAGTATGTTTATCCATTCTTCCAGGAGACGTTGACAAATTTTTATTCAATAAAAGTAAAAAGGAAGATGGTGTGCATTTGATAATAAGCTTGGTATTTGAAAATGTAGGAAAAGAGTTATTTTGTGGTTAATGAATGTACTTAGCACAGATATTCTCAGTTTTGATGTCTAAGGCATTCAGTCTCCTACAGATACAGTTGATAAGCAATGGACAGCAATATGCCTCAATTATATGTCAAATTCTGTTTAATGCATTTAGAAACAATCAAGTTCAATTATAACCTAATCATATACTTTTGGAAGAAGCAGATCTAAGTGATAGCAGCTAGTGCTCATCAAACAATAGCAACAGAAGCCTGTCTATGTCTTGTCAAATTCATGACCTGAAGACTGGCCCATTCAACTGTTCTGGCATCTGTTGGTACAGCAGCAGCTTTCCACAATTGAAATAGCATTACCTGTGACTAATAGAAAGGATATTGTAATTCATGTCACACAGGTTATTTGTAAGAACAGTCCATATATAAAGTAAAAATATTACTCCACTCGTATAATAAACTGTTTTTTCACACCTAGAAATAAAGACTGAAAATAAAATTAAGTCTCTTTGGTGGCCTCCCTTACAAGGATAATCAGAATGTTATTTGAAGTCCTAAATATTAGTTAAACAAAGTAGTAATTTATTATTATTACGTAGTAGTAGTAGTAGTAGTAGTAGTAGTAGGTAATACTGATTATTGTTAATAAAAATTTAAATGTCCCATATTAATACATTTAATTATATACATGTATATCTCCTGATTACTTCATTTTGTTGTTTGTGTGTATATGGTTCCATGGCTGACCACTTAGTATTAGACCACCAATAAGTGTCTCATCCCTGGAAGATATCTTTGTTTCTGCATTGTGTCCTGTTGTGATTTTCTACTTTCAATGTGTACTTAATAATTTGAAGTTGTTCCTTCCCATCTTCCTAACTTTCCAAAAATTGACTATAGTCTCTTTATTGCTTAGGTCTTTAGGAAGTAGATTCAGTCTTGATTCTGTCACTTTATGTTGTCCAATATAACATACTTGACAAATATTTGTTCCTCTATTTACTTTTCCCCTTCCTTTCCTTTTTTATTTCTGTTCCCTTCTCTTCCTTTTCCTATGGAAATGTGGATATACTACCTCTGTAGTCTGCAACTATGGAGTTACATCATGGAGCAAACTTGAGTACTGACATTACTTCAACAGTAAAACTTTCGGTTTTGGG
Organism: Tokudaia tokunoshimensis; assembly: GCA_036184795.1. Classification (NCBI taxonomy): domain Eukaryota; kingdom Metazoa; phylum Chordata; class Mammalia; order Rodentia; family Muridae; genus Tokudaia; species Tokudaia tokunoshimensis. Next base: position 40,526,648 of record BTHU01000023.1, read on the forward strand.
TGGTGGGGGGAAGGTATTTGGATGTGTAGTGAGTTTTGAATTCTACTACTCCGAACCTGGAAATAAGATTGTAGTTTCATGTACTCGATTCAAGTTGGCAGTGAGCTACAGCAGTCCTGGGATCAAGCCACCTGAAGAATTCTGGGATACCAAAAGGGGATTTTAGTGGAAATGTGGGGGTGAAGGATGAGTCTGCAGGATTCATAGTATATCTGGAACAACTAAAAATGGTCACGTATCATGGGAAGATGCTTTTTAAAAGTCATCTTGTGAAATTGGAGAAAAGGATAGTAAAGTAGGGCAGTGAGTATAGCAGAGGTTAGTGAAAAACAGAGACAGGTGACAGTGACTTCATAGGATTAGAGAGCATGTCTTGCTGAGTATGAGCAGTCATAAGCCTGCTAGGAAACTCAGACCAGAGGGCTTGATCCATAGCCAAACACGCTGCCCATCCACATGGTTACCTGACTCTGGGCAACTGTAATACTCCAGTTTTTACTGTGCCTCAAAAATGAGAAACCTTAAACCAGACTTATGAGTTGTTATTGCAATAAATACTTAGATATAAAAAACGTTCAGGCAAAAAATACACTATGTGACACACAGTAGGTTAAAATTCCATTTTGATGGATGAATGTGAGATAGAGAGGTGAGAAAGAAGGCAGAGAGGTGGAATTAAAGATGAGAGAGCTGTGGCATGAGGACAGCTGTGTGAGTGATGCTGTGGTGAACAAAAGAAGCATGTTGTTGTTGAGTGGGGCCAGCAGGGTGTTGCTAACATCCTATAGCTCATATAAGATCTGATATATAATATGCTACCCAGATGTAAATCACAGTGTCTCTGAGGAACAACAATATATGCATGATGAAGAATGGTTCATTTTCTGATTTTAGTGCTTTAAAGTACCTCCATGGTCCCTGATGTGCTGCTGTCACAGGACAGGCTGATGTCCATGGTCCCTATAGCCATCAGAAGCCATGTGGATGCTCATGGTCTGTGCTCCAGTGGAAAACCATGTAGGTGTTCATAATCTATGCTCCTAACTGAGGCTATGTTGATATCTGTGTCCATGATGGCACTGCAGCCCAGGATAATGTCTCTGTTGCATATTGCTTCTACCAGGACATGTGGATTTTAATGGCCTGGACTTGCACCTGATTCCATGTTAATGTCTGAAGTCTGTGTTGCCACCAGAGATTGTGTTGACTTCTGTGGTCTTAGAAGCTATGAGGGAACATGTTGAGATCCATGTTCAATGCTGCCACCTGAGGCCTTCTTTTATAATGGTATTGATAACTGCAGATTCATAAATGAGAATGAGAGACATTGACAGCTACTGTGCAACCTCTTCTCCATCCCAAATATAAAACATAAGAAAAGAAACAGTTCAGACAAAAACCCATTGAGGAGAGACCTTAAAGGAGTCTGACATAGCTGTCTCCTTAGAGGCCCTGCCAGAGCCTTACAAATACAGAGGCAGATGCTCAAAGACAACCATTGCACTCAGTGCGGGGTCCCTAATGGAGGAGTGAGAGAAAGGACTGAAGGAGTTGAAGGAGTTTGCAACCCTGTAGAAAGAACAACAATATCAACCAACCAGACCCCCATCCCAGAGCACCAAGTGACTAAACCACCAATCAAAGAGTACACATGGAGTGCCCCATGGCTCCAGCTGCATATGTAGGAGAGGATGGCCTTGTCTATCATCAATGGGAGGAGAGGCCCTTGGTCCTGTGAAGGCTCGATGCTCCAATGTATGGGAATCAAAGGCGAGGAGGCAAGAGTGGTTGGGTAGAAGAACACTGTCATAGAATGAGGGGGCAGGGGAAGGAGGATAGGATAGGAGGTTTATGGGAGGAGGAAACCAGAGTGAATAGATAACACTTGAAATGTAAATAAATTAAAAAATAAATTTAAAAAATTAAAATATAAATAAACAAACAAATAAATAACTAAATAGACAAAAAAATTGAGATAAAGATGTTTAAATATAGCTTTTCACAGTTGATGGCTTCTGGTGCACGGCAGTGGGGAGTCAGTTATCTTTAAGAGATTTTGCAATGGGAACTTGACCAAGCTCCAGTGAGCACAGGCAACCAAAATTTGACTTGTGTTTCTTGTTTGGATGGGGGGATGAACCAGGAAGGAAGGAAAAATGAGTATGATCAGGCTGCATTCTATGAAATTCTCAAATAATCAGTAGAAATATTATGCTTGAACAGAAAAGACCAATTTGTTAAAGTATCATGACTAGAATTTATTTTATTTTATGTAAAAGCAGCTTTTTTCAAGAGCTATTTTGTAAATAGTGTACAGCCTTTTGAAAATCTGTGTTGAAAACACACCTTAGTGTCAAAGACAAATGCTACCTCTGAGTAAAAGGCTGGAAAATAATTTTCCAAGCAATGGTTCCAGGAAGCAAGCTGGAGTGGGGATTTTCAACCAAAAGTTATCAAAAAAGATAAGGAAGGACACTTCATACACTTCAAAGGAAATATCTACTAAGAAGAACTCTCAATTCTGAACATCTATGCTCCAAATGCAAGGGCACCCTCATTTGTAAAAGTAACTTTACTAACGCTCAAAGCACACATTGCACCTCACACAATAACTGTGGGTGACTTTAACACCCCACTGACTTCAATGGACAGATCAGGGAAACAAAAACTAAACAGAGATACAGTGAAACAAATATAAGTTTTGGACAAAATGGATTTAACAGATATCTATAGAACATTTCATCCTAAATCAAAAGAATATACCTTCTTCTCAGAATATCATGGTACTTTCTCCTAAATCGACCACATAATTGATCACAAAAAAGACCTCAACAGACACAAGAAGATTGAAATAATCCCATGCATCCTATAAGATCATGATGGAGTAAGGTTGGTCTCCAATAACAACAAAAATATCAGAAAGCTCATATACACATGGAAGCTGGACAATGCTCTACTCAATGATACCTTGGTCAAGGAAGAAATAAGGGAAAAAAATTTAAGACTTTTAGAATTTAATGAAAATGAAGGCACAACATACTCAAATGTATGGGACACAATGAAAGCAATGCTAAGAGGAAAACTAATAGCTTTGAGTGTCTCCAAAAAGAATCTGGAGAGAGCATACACAAGCAGCTTAACAGCACAACTTAAAGCTCTAGATCAGAAAGAAGGTAGTACAACCAAGAGGAGTAGAAGGCAGGAAATCATCAAACTCAGGGCTGAAATCAACCAAGTAGAAACAAAAAGCACTATATACAGAATCAACAAAACCAGGAGCTGGTTCTTTGAGAAAATCAACAAAATAGATAAAACCTTAACCAGACTAAACAGAGGTCAAAGAGACAGTATCCAAATTAACAAAATCAGAATTGAAAAGGGAGATATAAAAACAGAAACTGAGGAAATTCAAAAAATCATCAGATCCTACTACAAAAGCCTATACTCGACACAACTGGAAAATCTGGACGAAATGGACAATTTCCAAGACAGATACCATATACCAAAGTTAAATCAGGATCAGATAGACCATCTAAACAGTCACATAACCCCTAAAGAAACAGAAGTGGTTGGAAGACTTCCAATGACAACTTCTATTTCTTCAGGGGTTATAGGACGGTTTAGATGGTCTATTTGATCCTGATTTAATTTTGGTACTTGGTATCTGTCAAGGAAATTGTCCATTTCCTCAAGATTTTCTAGTTGTGTTGAATACAGGTTTTTGTAGTAGGATCTGATGATTTTTTGAATTTCCTCAGTTTCTGTTGTTATCTCTCCCTTTTCGTTTCTGATTTTATTAATTTGGATACTATCTCTGTGCTCTCTGGTTAGTCTGGCTAAGGGCTTATCTATCTTGTTAATTTTCTCAAAGAACCAACTGCTCGTTTTGCTGATTCTTTGTATGGTTTTATTTGTTTCTACTTGATTGATTTCAGCCCTGAGTTTGATGATTTCCTGCCTTCTACTCCTCTTTGGTGTATTTGCTTCTTTTTGTTCCAGGGCTTTCAGGTGTGCCATTAAGCTGTTAGTGTATGCTGTCTCCCGTTTCTTTTTGGCGGCACTCAGGGCTATGAATTTTCCTCTTAGCACTGCTTTCATTGTGTCCCATAAATTAGGGTATGTTGTGCCTTCATTTTCATTAAATTTCAAAAAGTCTTTGATTTCTTTCTTTATTTCCACCTTGACCAAGTTATCATTGAGTAGAGCATTGTTCAGCCTCCATGTGTACGTGGGTTTTCTTTTGTTTTTGTTGCCATTGAAGACCACCCTTATTCCATAGTGATCTGATAGGAGGCATGGGATTATTTCTATCTTCTTGTATCTGTTGAGGTCTGATTTGTGACCAATAATATGGTCAATTTTGGAGAAGGTACCATGAGGAGCTGAGAAGAAGGTGTATTCTTTAGCTCTAGGATGAAATATTCTATATATATCAGTTAGTTCCATTTGGTCCAAGGCTTCAATTAGATTCACTGTGTCCCTGTTTAGTTTCTCAGACCTTCAAAGAAGACCTAACACCAATATTCTTCAAACTGTTCCACAAAATAGGAACAGAAGGAACACTACCAAACTCATTCTATGAAGCCACAATTACACTAATACCAAAAGCACACAAAGATCTGACAAAGAAAGAGAATCTCAGGCCAATCTCTCTTATGAATATCGATGCAAAAATACTCAATAAAATTCTTGCCAACCGAATCCAAGAACACATCAAAACGATCATTCACCACGATCAAGTAGGTTTCATCCCAGGGATGCAGGGATGGTTCAATATAAGGAAATCCACCAATGTAATACACTACATAAACAATCGCAAAGAAAAAAACCACATGGTCATCTCATTAGATGCTGAGAAAGCATTTGACAAAATTCAGCATCCTTTCATGCTAAAGGTCTTGGAAAGATCAGGAATTCAAGGCCCATATCTAAACATAGTAAAAGCAATTTACAGCAAACCGGTAGCCAGCATCAATCTAAATGGAGAGAAACTTGAAGCAATCCCACTAAAATCAGGGACTAGACAAGGATGCCCTCTCTCTCCATATCTTTTCAATATAGTACTTGAAGTTCTAGCTAGAGCAATTAGACAACAAAAAGAGGTCAAAGGGATACAAATTGGAAAGGAAGAAGTCAAACTATCACTATTTGCAGACGATATGATAGTATACATAAGCGACCCAAAGAACTCCACCAGAGAACTCCTACAGCTGATAAACGACTTCAGCAAAGTGGCCGGATATAAAATCAACTCAAGCAAGTCAGAAGCCTTCCTATACTCAAAGGATAAGCAGGCTGAGAAAGAAGTAAGAGAAATAATACCCTTCACGATAGCCACAAACCATATTAAGTATCTTGGCGTGACTCTAACCAAACAAGTGAAAGATCTGTATGACAAGAACTTCAATTCTCTGAAGAAAGAAATTGAAGAAGACCTCAGAAGATGGAAAAATCTGCCATGCTCATGGATTGGCAGGATTAATATAGTAAAAATGAGCATCTTACCAAAAGTAATACACAGATTCAATGCAATCCCCATCAAAATCCCAACTCAATTCTTCATAGAGTTAGAAAGAGCAATTCAAAAATTCATCTGGAATAACAGAAAACCCAGAATAGCTAAAACTATTCTCAAGAGTAAAAGAACCTCTGGGGGAATCAGTATCCCAGACCTCAAGCTGTACTACAAAGCAATAGTGTTAAAAACTGCATGGTATTGGTACAGTAACAGACATGTAGATCAATGGAACAGAATTGAAGACCCAGAAATGAATCCACACTCCTATGGTCACTTGATCTTTGACAAAGGAGCTAAAACCATCCAGTGGAAAAAAGATAGCCTTTTCAACAAATGGTGCTGGCTCAGCTGGAGGTCAACATGCAGAAGAATGCAAATTGACCCATCCTTATCTCCTTGCACTAAGCTCAATTCTAAGTGGATCAAAGACCTCCACATAAAACCAGACACACTGAAACTAATAGAAGGGAAACTAGGGAAGAACCTTGAACATATGTGCACAGGGGAGAATTTCCTGAACAGAACTCCAATAGCTTATGCTCTAAGATCAAGAATAGACAAATGGGACCTCATTAAATTACAAAGTTTTTGCAAGGCAAAAGACACTGTCAAAAAGACAAAGCGGCAACCAACTACCTGGGAAATGATCTTTACCAACCTTACATCCGACAGAGGGCTAATATCCAAGATATACAAAGAACTCAAGAAGTTAAACTCCAGAGAGGCAAGTAACCCTATTAAAAATGGGGTACAGAGCTACACAAAGAGTTCTCACCTGAAGAATATCTAATGGCTGAGAAGCACCTAAAGAGATGTTCATCATCCTTAGTCATTAGGGAAATGCAAATCAAAACAACCCTGAGATTCCATCTCACACCAGTCAGGATGGCTAAGATCAAAAACACAGGAGACAGCAGTTGTTGGCGAGGATGTGGAGAAAGAGGAACACTCCTCCACTGATGGTGGAATTGCAGGCTGGTACAACCACTCTGGAAAGCAGTCTGGTGGTTCCTCAGAAAACTGGGCATGACACTCCCGGAGGATCCGGCTATACCACTCCTGGGCATATACCCAGAGACTTTACCTGCTTGCAATAAGGACACATGCTCCACTATGTTCATAGCAGCCTTATTTATAATAGCCAGAAGCTGGAAAGAACCCAGATGTCCCTCAACGGAGGAATGGATTCAGAAGATGTGGTATATCTACACAATGGATTACTACTCTGCAATTAAAAACAATGAATTCACGAAATTCCTAGGCAAATGGTCAGAACTTGAAAATATCATCGTTAGTGAGGTAAACCAATCACAAAAGAACACACATGGTATGCAGTCACTGATAAGGGGATATTGACCCAGAATCTCAGAATACCCTAGACACAATCCGCATATCAATAGATTTCTAAAAAGATGGAAGGAGAGACCCCTGGTCCTGGAAAGACTGGATGTAGGGGAACGCCAGGACAGAGTAACGAGAGGGGGTTGAATGGAGAAAAGAGGGAGGGAAGGGGGCTTATGGGACTTTCGGGGAGGGAGGAAACGGGAAAGGAGAAGTGATTTGGAATGTAAATTAAAAAAATAAAATAAAAAAAAAAGAAACAGAAGTGGTCATTAAAAATTTCCCACCAAAAAAATAACCAAAACAAAACAAAAAACAAACAAACAAACAAACAAAAAAAAACTAAAACACCCAGGACCAGAAGGTTATAGTGCAGAATGCTATCAGACCTTCAAAGAAGACCTGACACCATTATGCTTCAAATTATTCCACAAAATAGAAACAGAAGGAACACTAACCAACTAGCTCTATGAAGCCACAATTTTGCTGATTCCAAAACCACACAAAGATCCAAAAGAAAGAACTTTAGAACAATTCCCCTTTTGAATATTGTTGCAAAAATACTCTATAAAATTTTTGCCAGTGGAATCCAAGACTACATCAAAATGATTATTCACTACGACCAAGTAGGCTTCATCCCAGGGATGCAGGGATGGTTCAATATATGGAAATCCATCACTGTAATCCACTACATAAGCAAACTAAAAGAAAAAATAACACATGATCATTTCATTACATGTTGAAAAAGCATTTGACAAAATTCAGCATCCTTTCATGTTAAAGGTCTTGGAAAGATCAGGAATTCGAGGCCCATATCTAAACATAGTAAAAGCAACTTACAGTAAACCAGTAGCCAACATCAAACTAAATGGAGAGAAACTTGAAGCATTCCCACTGAAATCAGGGACTAGACAAGGCTGCCCTCTCTCCATATCTGTTCAATATAGTACTTGAAATTCTAGCTAGAGCAATTAGACAACAAAAGCAGGTCAAAGGGATACAAATTGGAAAGGAAGAAGTCAAACTATCACTATTTGCAGACGATATGATAGTATAATTAAGCGACCCAAAGAACTCCACCAGAGAACTCCTACAGCAGATAAGCAACTTCAGCAAAGTGGCCGGATATAAAATCAACTCATGCAAGTTAGTAGCCTTCCTATACTCAAAGGATAAGCAGGCTGAGAGAGAAATAAGAGAAATGATACCCTTCATGATAGCCACAAACAATATAAAGTATCTTGGTGTGACTCTAACCAAACAAGTGAAAGATCTGTATGAAACCAAACAAGTGAAAGATCTGTATAACAAGAACTTCAAGTCTCTGAAGAAAGAAATTGAAGAAGACCTCAGAAGATGGAAAAATCTTCCATGTTCATATATTGGCAGGATTAATATAGTAAAAATGACCATCTTGCCAAAAGCAATATACAGATTCAATGCAATCCCCATCAAAATCCCAACTCAATTCTTCATAGAGTTAGAAAGAGCAATTCAAAAATTCATCTGGAACACTTTACTCATATCAATGGACAGGTACTTGAAACTGAAACTAAAGAGAGACACAGTGAAACTAATGGATGAACCAAATGGACTTAATTGATAACTACAAAATCATTCACCCAAATACAAGACTATACCTTCTTCTAAGAACATCACAAAACCTTCTTCAAAATTGACCATATTATTGGACAAAAAACAAGTCTCAACAGATATAATACAACTGAAATAACAACTTTCAGTCTAACAGATCACCAGAGATTTAACATGGACTTCAATAACAACACTGATGTGGTTGCACAGTGTGTCAACCTGTCTTTCACTCCTGCTTCCATACCTTCTCCCATGTTGGTATCCTGGATACCACAATACATCTTTTGTCAAGTTCTATTTTTCAGACATTTTGTCTGCGTAGCAGGCACATATTCTAACTTTAAAAATAACTGAAATGATTAATCCAAGCTTATCATTTCATTCCTTAGTTACTAAAAGTAAGATGGGATATTGTAATGTGTGACGGAATAAGAAACAGACCACATACTCATGGAAACTGAAGAATTCTTTATCTAATTATCACTTAGTTAAGGAAGAAATAAATAAATTAAAAACTTCCTGGAATACAATGAAAATGAAGGTACAACAAGCCAAAATTCATGTATCACAATGAGAGCAGTGTTATACAGAAAGTTTATAGCGCTAAGTGCCTTCATAAAGAAATTGGAGATATCTCTTACTAGCAACCTAACAACACACCTGAAAACTATGTAACAAAAAAGAAGCAAATACAGCCAACAGGAGGAGACAGCAGGTAATAGTCAAACTCAGGGCAGACATCAATCAATTTGAAACAAAGAGAACAATGTAAAGAGGCAACAAATCCAAGAGCTGGTTTTTGAGAAAATCAACAAGATAGAGAAGTCCTTAGCCAAACTAACCACAGAGGAACACTACACTAGATCCTGGATACCACAATAAATCTATTTTCAAGTTTCTTTTGTTGGGTATTTTGTCCCCACAATACAATAAATAACAGGTACATGTTCCAGCTTTAATAATTAATGAAATAACTAATCCAAGCTTATAATTTTATTCCTTAGTTTCTAAAAATTAGATGGGATATTGTAATTTGTGATGGAATAAGAAACAGATTGTAAGGGTGGGACTGGTAGGAGAAGAGGAAGGGGCTGTGATGTGTATGTAAAGTGAATAAATAAATTAATTAATGTAAAAAGAAACATATTATCAAGTCATTAAATGACTAAAAATCAAGGTTCTATTCACAACACAATACTGTGTGTTCAATGACAAGTGGTTGATAGACGGATTACTTAAATGAGAGTTCTGTTAGATAAAAGTTTTGAAAATATGATCATAATTCCATAAATTTTTCATAATTACCAGATAAGAATTAATAGATTATAAATTTCCCTACAACAAAGACTATTGCTAAGTGTGGACCACTATTTGAAATAGCTTTTCATGACTTATTGGGCCTTATGCTCCTTTTGTAAAAAAATAAAAATAAAAATAAAAAAATAAAAAAACAAAAACAGAAAAAGCAAAAAAATAAAACCCCTATACAACATTATTTTTTCAGTGTTTCACCTTGCAATCATAATATTGTATTTTACCTCTTTTAAAAGACAGACACTTCACATTTTATCTCTCATGAAATCACAATGTGTCTATGTCTGACAATCATTTTCATCTAAGTAATAATATCTTACTTGCTGTGGTGGTATGAAGAAGAATGGCCCCCATAGACTCATATAGATGATTAATTACTTCCCAGTTTGTCAGACTGTTTAAAAAGGAATAGGAGTTTCTATTGTCCTCTACTTATCCCAGAGAAGCCTCTGCCACAACCAGTTGACTCTCTCAGTACTCTCTCCCTCCATTCTCTTCACACTTTATTCCTCCTCTTTCCATCCATAACCCTTACCCCATTCAGTCCCCTCCTTCTTTCCACTCCTTATATCTAACCTATTTCCCTTAACCAGTGAGAATCAGGCCTGCCCCCTGGGTCCTCCTTGTTACTTAGCTTCTTTGGCTCTGTGGTTTGTAGTATTGTTATCCTCTATGACTAATATCCACTTAGAAGTGAGTACATACCATGTTTGTATTTTGGTGTCTGTACTACCTCACTCAGGATGATGGTTTCTAGTTCCATCCATTTACCTGCAAATTTCATGATGTCATTATTTTCAAAAAATCTATGAGTATGACCCTAGATAAGATTCCTGGAAGGGGGAGGGATAAGGAGCCTGCACAGGCCCGCTCATGTAACCAGGCAAGACTTCCAACGAAGTGTTTGGGACACCAACCCAGCCAGAAAACCTTCAACCCACACTTTTTCTTGCCTACAGGATGTGCAGTTGAGGAGATGGAGCATAATTTGAGGGAAGAGGCAACCAATGACTGGCCCAGCTTCAGACCCATTTGATGAGAGGGACCCCACCCCTGATACCATTGATGATATTCTTCTATATTTGCAGACAGGAGCCTAGCATAAATGTCATCAGAAGGGCTTCACTTTGAAAGTGTTGGAAGCTGAAGCAGAGACCCATAGCCAAAGAGTGAAAAGGCTTAGGGATTCCTGTGGAAGAAAGATAGGGAGGAAGGATTAAGGGAACAAGAGGTTTTCTTGTGGTGTTCAAAAACACCACAAGAAAACCAACAGTCAACTAACCTGGGAACATGGGGCTAATGGAGATTGAACTGCCAACTAGAGCAAGAATGGGACATACCTAGTCACTCTGCATATATGTAGCAGTTATGCAACTGGGTCTTCATGTGGTACTTCTAAATCAGAAGCAGGGTCTGACTGTGACTAGATTAATTGACTGACTTGGATCCTTTCCCCTAACTGAGCTGCCTTGTCTTGTTGTGGCTTGATATTCTTGGGCTGGTTAATGTCCATTGGAAGCCTCCCCTTTCCTGGGGGGGAAGGAGAGGAAATGTGGATCAGGGGAGTGGAGGAGAGAAGGAGTGACTGAGAAGAGAAGGGGGAAGGGGAAGCTCCAATTGACATATAAAGTGAGTAATAAACTTTGTAAATAAAAACAGAAAGGGTTAGTAGGTGTGGTTTTTCTGGAAGAAGTATGTGAGGTTTCAAAAGACTTGTCATTCCTGCTGTGTTTCTTTTTGCATCTTTGTGGATCAAGATGTAAGCTCTCAGCTGTCCTTGCCACTATGCCTTCACTCCCCAAATATGGACTATAACTCTCAGAAAGTTATAATATTTATAACTTAAATATCTTCTATAATAACATTTAAGGTGTTCCCAATGCAGTGTCTCCTAGATATAAAGATCCATTTTATGAGTTTAAGTCACCAAACATGTGTTTTCAAATAAAATAAGCTATGTTAAATGCTGATTTTTATATGTAGCAATGATCAAGGCATTTTTGTCACAGACACAGAAATGTAACTAAGACACCATTGCCAATCTTTGTGTACTTTAATGAATCGTAGTATCATATCTGCTAAGCTATGTTATAGAACATGTGTCGTTTCATTACATTAGTGCATCATTAATAATCACACTATCATTTTGTTTAAAATATGGAATAATTAGTCAAAATAAATATCGGTATGACAGAAATGTGCGGCTATTACTTAAAAGATTATCATTAGGCTAAATGAGCATCATTTCATGATTTTATGCAAAGAAACAAAATAATGTTTCACATGGAACCTTAAAAAAATTCAGATCACAATAAACATTTGTGATGGTTTGTATATGCTCAGCCCAGGGAGTGGCACTATTAGAAGGTGTGGCCCTGTTCATGTAGGTGTGGTCTTTTTGGAGTAGACATATACTGTGGGTGTGGGCTTTAAGAATCTCATCCTAGCTGTCTGGAAGCCAGTATTCTGCTAGCAGCCTTCAGATGAAGATTTAGAACTCTCAGCTCCTCCTGCTCCATGCCTGCCTGGATTCTGCCATGTTCCCACCTTGATGATACTGGACTGAACCTCTGAACCTGTAAGCTAGCCCCTATTAAATGTTATCCTTTATAGGAGTTTCCTTGGTCATGGTGTCTGTTCACAACAATAAAACCCTAAAACAACATTTTTATATATTCTTTTGACACTACCTGAGGTACTCCAAGAAATGATAGCTTTGAGGCAGGAGATATTTCCAAATAATTTGAAAATAGAAGAATTTTCCACATGCTTGGATATAGAACAGGGAAAGTCAGAACAAAGTAGTAGTCATATAATGAAATAATTTCTTATATGGGGTTCTTGTTAAAACAATATATTCTAGTAAATTTCAGTGTTTTCTTCTATAATAATATTTAAGGTGTTCCCAATGTAGTGTCTTCTAGATGTAAAGAACCATTTCATGAGTTTAAGTCACCAAACATGTGTTTTCAAATTTCATGTATTGCTTTGCTTATATTTTACTGACATATATAATTTCCTGTTTTGTAGGTGCTTGATTAAATCATATAGTCTTTTTAAATTGATTTAAATATAGAAGAGAACCTGCTCCCCAGACTTTTCTGCTGAGGCAGACTCTTGGCTGCTCTGCTTCAGTGAAAGCACCATCTCCTGATCTATCCTAAAGATCCCACTGCACTCAGAGCAGTTGGTAAGATGACCGCCCCCAGAGTCTGAGAGCTATTGCTGGGGGACTGGTGGACTCAGGACCCATCAGCCACCAAAACCCCCACCCTCCTGAATACCACTCCCCTCCATCCCCTTCCATTGCCTGGTCCTTTTTGTTGGGACAGACTCTTGGCTGGTCTTCCCAGTGAAGACATTATATCCAGACCCATTGTCTAAAGAGCAGTTGAGAACCCACTGTACTCAGAGCACTTGACCCAACCATCTGAAGGCCTCCAGGAGATCTTCTTCAGCCAGGGCAAGAGATCAGAATCCTCCTTGCCCCTGTGAAGAGCTCCCTGACGGAAGGCCCCATAGGTAGTCAACTACATCCAGGGCTACAGGTCTACCAGGAGACCTGAAGCAACCCAGGGTCAAAAGGTAGACTCCAGAAAATCACCCAGAACAACAAACACCAGGGATATCGAGATGGCAAAAGGCAAGCACAGACCATAAGCAACAGAAGTCAATATACATGGGCATCATCAGAACCCAGTTCTCCCACCACAGAAAGCAATGAATACAACACACCTGAAAATCAGGAAGCTGACCTAAAATCCTATCTCATGAAGAAAATAGAATCCTTTAAGGAGGATATCAATAACTCACTGGAAGAAATACAGGAAAATACAGATAAACAGGTAAAAGAATTGAATAAAGTGATTCAAGACCTAAAAGTGGAGTAGAAACAATAAAGAAAATAAAAATGGAGGCAAACCTGGAGATGGAAAACGTAAGAATGAGTCAGGAATTACAGATGTAAGTATCATCAACAGAATACAAGAGATAGAAGATAGAATCTCAGGTGTAGAAGTTACCACAGGAAAAATGGACACAACAGTCAAAGAAATGCAAAATGCAAAAAGCTTGTGGCCCAAAACATACAGGAAATCCAGAACACAATGAGAAGACCAAACATAAGGAGTATAGATATAGAAGAGAGTGAGGATTTACATCTTAAAGGGCCAGAAAACTTCCCTAACCTAAAGAAAGAGATAGCCATGAACATACAAGAAGCCTACAGAACTCCAAATAGGCTGGAACAGAACAGAAATTTCTCCTGCCACATAATAATCAAAATACCAAATGCACTAAAAAAGAAAGAATATTAAAGGCAGTAGGGGAAAAATGTCAAGTAACATATAAAGGCAGACTTTTCAGAATTACACCAGACTTATCACCAGAAACTATGAAAGCTAGAATATCCTGGGAAGATGCCATACAGACCCTAAGAGAACATAAATGCCAGCCAAGGTTACTATACCCAGCAAAACTCTCAATTTCCATAAACAGAGAAAAAAAAGATATTCCATGACAAAAACATATTTACACAATATCTTTACACAAACCCAGCTCTACAAAGGATAATGTGTGGAAAATACCAACACAAGGAGAGAAACTGCACCCTAGAAAAATCATGAAGGTAATATTTCAACAAATCCAAAAGAGGATAGCCACACAAACATAATTCTCCCTTTAACAACAAAAATAATAGGAAGTAACTATCACTTTTTCTTAATATCTCTTAACATCAATGGACTCAATTCCCCAATAAAAATACATAAACTAACAGACTGGATATTTAAACAGGACCAAACATTTCTCTGCATATAAGAAACCCACCTCACTGACAAAGACAGAAACTATCTCAGAGTCAAAAGTTGGAAAACAATTTTCTTTTTTTTTATTTTATTTTTTTAATTTACATTCCAAATCACTTCCCCTTTCCCGTTTCCTCCCTCCCCAAAAGTCCCATAAGCCCCCTTCCCTCCCTCTTTTCTCCATTCAACCCCCTCTCGTTACTCTGTCCTGGCGTTCCCCTACATCCAGTCTTTCAAGGACCAGGGGTCTCTCCTACCATCTTTTTAGAAATCTATTGATATGCGGATTGTGTCTAGGGTATTCCGAGATTCTGGGTCAATATCCCCTTATCAGTGACTGCATACCATGTGTGTTCTTTTGTGATTGGGTTACCTCACTAAGGATGATATTTTCAAGTTCTGACCATTTGCCTAGGAATTTCGTGAATTCATTGTTTTTAATTGCAGAGTAGTATTCCATTGTGTAGATAGACCACATCTTCTGAATCCACTCCTCCGTTGAGGGACATCTGGGTTCTTTCCAGCTTCTGGCTATTATAAATAAGGCTGCTATGAACATAGTGGAGCATGTGTCCTTATTGCATGCAGGTAAAGTCTCTGGGTATATGCCCAGGAGTGGTATAGCCGGATCCTCCGGGAGTGTCATGCCCAGTTTTCTGAGGAACCGCCAGACTGCTTTCCAGAGTGGTTGTACCAGCTTGCAATTCCACCAGCAGTGGAGGAGTGTTCCTCTTTCTCCACATCCTCGCCAACAACTGCTGTCTCCTGTGTTTTTGATCTTAGCCATCCTGACTGGTGTGAGATGGAATCTCAGGGTTGTTTTGATTTGCATTTCCCTAATGACTAAGGATGATGAACATCTCTTTAGGTGCTTCTCAGCCATTAGATATTCTTGAGGTGAGAACTCTTTGTGTAGCTCTGTACCCCATTTTTTAATAGGGTTATTTGCCTCTCTGGAGTTTAACTTCTTGAGTTCTTTGTATATATTGGATATTAGCCCTCTGTCGGATGTAAGGTTGGTAAAGATCATTTCCCAGTTAGTTGGTTGCCGCTTTGTCTTTTTGACAGTGTCTTTTGCCTTGCAAAAACTTTGTAATTTAATGAGGTCCCATTTGTCTATTCTTGATCTTAGAGCATAAGCTATTGGAGTTCTGTTCAGGAAATTCTCCCCTGTGCCCATATGTTCAAGGTTCTTCCCTAATTTCCCTTCTATTAGTTTCAGTGTGACTGGGTTTTTTGTGGAGATCTTTGATCCACTTAGAATTGAGCTTAGTGCAAGGAGATAAGGATGGGTCAATTTGCATTCTTCTGCATGTTGACCTCCAGCTGAGCCAGCACCATTTGTTGAAAAGGCTATCTTTTTTCCACTGGATGGTTTTAGCTCCTTTGTTAAAGATCAAGTGACCATAGGAGTGTGGATTCATTTCTGGGTCTTCAATTCTGTTCCATTGATCTACATGTCTGTTACTGTACCAATACCATGCAGTTTTTAACACTATTGCTCTGTAGTACAGCTTGAGGTCCGGGATACTGATTCCCCCAGAGGTTCTTTTACTCTTGAGAATAGTTTTAGCTATTCTGGGTTTTCTGTTATTCCAGATGAATTTTTGAATTGCTCTTTCTAACTCTATGAAGAATTGAGTTGGGATTTTGATGGGGATTGCATTGAATCTGTGCATTACTTTTGGTAAGATGCTCATTTTTACTATATGGAAAACAATTTTCTAAGCAAATGGTCCCAAGAAACAAGCTGTAGTGGCAATTCTTACATCAAATAAAATCTACTTTCAACCAAAAATTGCCAAAAAAGATAAGTAAGGACCCTTCATACTGGTCAGAGGAAAAATCTACCAAGATGAGCTCTCAATTCTGAACATCTATGCTCCAAATGCAAGGGCACCCACATTCATAAGAGAAACTTTACTAAAGCTCAAAGGACACATTGCACCGCACACAATAATAGCAGCAGACTTCAACACCACATTCTCAACAATGGAGGAAACATGGAAACAGAAACTAAACAGAGACACAGTGAAACTAACAGAAGTCATGAAACAAATGTATCTAACAGATATTTTTAGAACATTTCAACCTAAAGGAAAATAATATATGTTCTTCTCAGCATCTCATGGTGTCTTCTCCAAAAATGACCATATAATTGGTCACAAAACAGGCCTTACACATACACATGGAAGCTGAATAATACTCTACTCAATGATAACTTGGTCAAGGAAGAAATAAAGAAAGAAAGTAAAGACTTTTTAGAATTTAATGAAAATTAAGACACTTCATACCAAAACTTATGAGACACAATGAAAGAAGTGCTAAAAGGAAAACTCATAGCTCTAAGTGCCTCCAAAAAGAAAATGGAGAGAGCTTACACTAGCAATTTTACAACACATCTGAAAGCTCTAGAACAAAAAGAATCAAATGCACCCAAAAGGAGTAGACTGCAGGAAATAATCAAACACAGGACTGAAATCAACCAAATATAAACAAAAAGAATCACACAAGGAATCAACAAAACCAGGAGCTGGTTCTTTGAGAAAATCAACAAGATAGCTTAACCCTTAGCCAGACTAACCAGAGGGCACAGATGCAGTACCTCAAATAGTAAAATCAGAAATGTAAAGAGAAACATAACTACAGAAATTGTGGAAATTCAAAAAACCATCTGATCCTAGTACAAAAGCCAATACTCAACAAAATTTGAAAATCTGGATAAAATGTAAATTTTTCTAGACACATACTAGGTGCCAATGTTAAAACAGGATCAGATAAGCCATCTAAATTGTCCTATAAGCCCTGAGGAAATAGAAGCAGTTATTAACAGTCTCCCAACCAAAAAAAAAAAAAAAAAGCCACAGGACCAGATGAGTTTAGTGGGGAATTCTATCAGATCTTCAAAGAAGACCCAATGTTGATACTCTTCAAACTATTCCACAAAATAGAAACACAATGAACACTACACAATTCATTTTTGAAATCACAATTATGCTATACCTAAACCAAACAAAGACCAAACAAGGAAAGGCATCTTCAGACCAATTTCCCTTATGAACATTGATGCAAAAATACTCAACATAATTCTTGCTATACAAATCCAAGAATACATAAAAATGATCATTTACCACGTCCAAGTAGGCTTCATCCCACTGATGCAGGGATTGTTCAATATATAGAAATCCATCAATGTAATCCACTATATAAACAAACTCAAAGAAAAAAACATATGGTCATTTCATTAGATGCTAAAAAAAAATTTGACAAAATTCAGCATCACTCTATGTTAAAAGTCAGGGAAAAATCAGGAATTCAAGACCCATAGGTAAACATGGTAAAAGCAATAAACAGCAAACCAGTAGCCAACATCAAACTAAATGGAGAGAAACCTGAAGCAACCCCACTAAAATCAGGGACTAAACAAGACTCTCCACTTGCTCCCTATCTATTCAATATAGTACTTGAAATTCTACCTAGAGCAATTAGACAACAAAGGAGGTTAAAGTTATACAAATTGGAAAGGAAGAAGTCAAAATATCACTATTTGCAGATGATATGACAGTATACTTAAGCGACCCAAAAAACTCCACCTGAGAACTCCTCCAGCTGATAAACAACTTCAACAAAGTGTCTTGATATAACATTAACTCAAACACATCAGTAGCCTTACTCTACTCAAAGGATAACCAAGCTTAGAAAGAAATTAGGGAAATGACACCCTTCACAATAGTCACAAATAATGTTACATACCTTGGTGTGACTCTAACCAAGCAAGTGAAAGATCTGTATGACAAGAACTTCAAGCCTCTGAAGAAATAAATTAAAGAAGATCTCAGAAGATGGAAAGATCTCCCATGCTCATGGACTAGAAGGATTAATATAGTAAAAATGGTCATCTTGCTGAAAGCAATCTACAGATTCAATGCAATCCCCATCAAAATTCCAAATCAATTCTTTACAGAGCTAAAAAGAGCAATCTGCAATTTCGTTTGGAATAACAAAAAACCCAGGATAGCAAAAACTGTTCTCAACAACAAAAGTACTTCTGTGAGAATCACCATTCCTGACCTCAAACTCTACTGCAGATCAATAGTCATAAAAACTGTATAATATTTGTACAGAGACGGGCAGATAGTTCAATGGAATAGAATTTCTGGAAGTGAACCCACACACATATGATCACTTGATATTTGACAAATTAGCTAAAACATCCAGTGGAAAAAAAGACAGCATGTTTAACAAATGGTGCTGGATCAACTGGATGTCAGCATGTAGGAAAATGCAAACTGAACCATTCTTATCTCCTTGTAAATAGCTGAAGTCTAAGTGGATCAAGGACCTACACATAAAACCAGATACACTGAAGCTTATAGAGGAGAAATTGGGAAAGATCCTTGAACATATGAGCACAGGGGATATTTTCCTGAACAGAACATGAAAGGATAATGCTCTAAGAAGAATAATCTACAAATGGTACCTCATAAAATTGCAAAGCTTCTGTAAGGCAAAGGACACTGTCAATAGGACAAAAATGGCAACCAGCAGATAGGGAAAAGATCTTTACTAATCCTCCATCAGACAGAGGGCTAATATCCAATGAATACAAAGAATTCAAGAAGTTAGACTCCAGAGAGTTTAATAACCCTATTAAAAATGGGGTGCAGAGCTAAACAAAGAATTCTCAACTGAGGAAACTCAGATGGCTTTGAAGCTCCTAAAGAAATGTTCAGCATCCTTAGTTATCAGGGAATTTCAAGTCAAAACAACCCTTAGATTCCACCTTACACCAGTCAGAATAACTAAGATCAAAAACTCAGGGGACAGCAGATGCTGGCAAGGATGTGGAGAAAGAGGAACATTCCTCCATTGCTGGTGGGATTGCAAGTTGATACAGTCACTCTGGAAATCAGTTTGGTGGTTCCTCAGAAAATTAGACATAGTACTACCTGAGGACCCAGCTATACCACTCCTGGACATATACCCAGAAGATGCTCCAATATGTAATAAGGACACAGGCTCCACTATGTTCATAGCAGCCTTATTCATAATAGCCAGAAGCTGTAAAAAACCCAGATGTCCTTCAACAGAGGATTGGATAGCGACAATGTGGTATATTTACACAATGGAATACTACTCAGCTATTAAAAACAATGAATTCACGAAATTCTTAGGCAAATGTATGGAACTAGAAAGTGTCAACCTGAGCTAAGTAATCCAGTCACAAGAAAACACACATGGTATGCACTCACTGATAAGTGGATATTAGCCCAAAAGCTCAGAATAAGCAAGATACAATTTAAAGAAAACATGAAGCTCTAGAAGAAGGAAGGCCAAAGTGTGGATGCTTTTGTTTTTCTGAGAAAGGGAACAAAATATTCACAGGAACAATTATGGAAACAAATTGTGGGGCAGAGACTGGTGGAAAGGCAATCCAGAGACTGTCCTGCCTGGCGATTCATCCTATAAACAGTCACCAAACTCCAACTGTATCGTGCATGCCAAGAAATGCTTGCCTAAAGGAGCCTGATAAGGCTGTCTCCTGGGGGACCCTGCCAGAACATTACTGATACAGATGCAGATGCTAGAAACCAACCACTGGACTGAGTGTGGGGTCCCCAGTGGAGGAGTTAGAGGGAGGACTGCAGGAGCTGAAGGGGTTTGCAGCCTCAAGGAAAGAAGGACGATTTTGGCCAAGCAGACCTCCCTGGGCTCCCAGGGACTAGTTTTAGCCACATTTGTGGCAGAAGAATGCCTTGTCGGGCATCAGTGGGAGGAGAGGTCCTTCCTATGAAGGGTCGATAGATGCTCCAGTGTGCTGAAATCAAGGGTAGGTGGGAGTTGGTTGAGTGGAGGTGCATCCTCATAGAGGCAGGGGGAGGGAAGAAGGATGTGTTGGGGTTTTTTTGGGGGGGGAACTGGGAAAGGGAATAGCATTTGAAATGTAAATGAAGAATATATTTTTAAAATCTAAATTGAAAAAAATTAAAAACCAAAAATAAAATAAATAAATAAAAAAATAAATAATCAATTGAAAACATATTCTTACTTACTTTTGGACAGGAATGTAAGTTTTCTACTCTACTTCATGATATCTGCATAGAACAAACCGAAAAGCTAACATACTTCATTTTACATCTCCAGTGACACAATTAACCTACATAATCTCTGAATAAGACACTGAAACAGAATCATTTCTTGAACTGCAATGACAATTAGAATTTATAAACATTGATTTTGCTATTGACAATTCCATTGCAGTTATTACATCCAAGAATAATGATAGGAAGTTAAATTAATCTCTGTATCATTAATCTTGATATTTGCAGCTTCCAATGACTTTTCATAATTCAAATGAGTAATCTGATATTATTTTTATATTATGAAGTACTGTCACCTATGACAATGCCACAGAAGAGGATGTATAAATATAGTTTGTATATAGTGGTATAATATATATACACATATCATTCAATATATTTTTAAGTGTTGATTTTGTACTCTGTAGATTATTTTTCTACATGAGTGCAGCACCCTTTTGCAATTAAAGGCGATCTTTTACTCCTGATTTCCCTTGCAGAAGACTGATCAGCACAATCAGTCACTGGAAAGCAATTTTCATCACCAAAGGCAGCTTCTGTTCTCCCTTGATTAGCATCCTGACTGCAAGTTACACAGAAGAAACAGCTAATCTGTAAGAGCACTGCCAAACAACTCTTCTAACACTGTGAGTGTTGAGCTTGAATACCACTGATGGTGTCATAGGTAGACAAACAATCAATGAAACTTTGGTGTCTTCTGCATCTGTGTTATTCTTTTATTTGAAGAATGTGTTTTTTAGTGATGGCCTATACTTTTTCTCACTTTTGTTTGAATTTCTATCTTTCTGGGAACACGCATCTGTCTGTGATCTGTGTTAAGTGATGAAGAATCCTTATTACACAGCAGTACACAAACTGCTGATTTCTTATTTCTACATGTATATTGTGTTCCCCAAGCACAACATAGCATCTATATGAAGAAATAAATAAAAGGAATTCTAATTGCACAATAAAATTGTATGCTTATACTTTGAATTGTGTACTATTATGTAAAAGTTATTAGTTCTCTAGGTTCAGTTAAAAATAAAGTATGGAACAGAAATATTTATAGTGGAAGTGGACAAATAAAAGAGAAAGTTTAATAATTTTTTTACTCCTAATTTTTTGCTACCTTTCTCCTCTCAAAAGGAAGAATATGCTCAGAAGCAGAATGATAGAGTAAAAAGGGGAATGGATTTGGAGTCCGAATTGCTTTTAAATCTCCAGTAGTGTGGAGAAATTCCATCTGTGTGGCTCTCCATAAGCATGGAATTTTTCTGAACCCCAATCTCATCATATGTAACATAAACATAGTATTAATTACTTTTTCTTAGCTATCAATAGAGTAGAAAGTCTAAACTTATTTTGGGTTCAGTAAATAATAGCTACTTTGTTAATAATATCAATATTTAGATAAGAAAATATGAGTCCAAATTGTAGGTACACATTTTTTATAGAGCTTAGATAAGCCTATATCAATTACTTAGTTATTTTTTATACAATTGATGTACCACATGACCAAAAATCTCAGTTTCGCTTTAGAAAAAAAAACAGTTGACCCTTTATAATTAATCAGAGAAACACTTAAGTCATTAAATTTAGAGTATCTAAAGAATTGATGATTCTTTTTGCAAAGCCTTGTTCTGTAGCTAAAAGTGGTCTGGAAATTTCTATATATCTGGGACTGACCACACATTCATGGGAATCATGCTGGCCTGTTAGGTTTACCGTTGTGACCCATTACCATTGCTCAGGTATTACATGCTTAACATGTCAAAAAATTTTCTGTCATGCTTAACAACTTAAAATTCTCATTTCCATTTCGTACCTTCTGCTCTTTTGCAATAGCAATATTCAAGGTTTCAGAATCTTCTTCTCTACTGAATTGCTCTTATAACATTGTCTATTTTAGCCTATATGGTCACATTCGACTTCTACAGTCCAATTCCTCACCTGTTCTCACATTAGTCTTTAGAGCTTTCATTATCCTTTCTCCCTATCTTCTTTGCAACTCCATTTTGCTTGATTTTCCAGTTCTGACCAGGTCAGATTCCCAGAACTCATCAGCTTAATTGGGCAGAGAAACATCATGAGCAAATGTTTTTAAGCTAACTTCTCACAACAACTCAACTTTACACTGCTCTTAAAGATACATTTTGAATGTGACTCACATTCATACAGGCCAACACCAGAATATTGTTATCAAAACAAGGAATAAGAAAGAGCTAGAGAAATATGAAAAGGTGTTCAACATCACTAGTACATGAAGAATTGTAAATACAAGCATAATAAGATCATATCCTACTTGTTAGGAAGACTATCATAAAAAAATTGTCAGTGAGGATGTGAAAAATGGAACTCATATGTTTTAGTGCGTATGTAAAGAAAAAGACTGCCAGTTTTATCTCAAACCTATGTAATTTACATCAATATGGTAATGTAAGCATAATAATAATGTATACATTATCAAAAGTTAAGAACCGGTTTAAAATTGGAATCCTTTGTGACAATACTCCCAAAACAATTCTGAAAGCAAAAGTAAGTATTTTTGAAATTGCAACCTGTTTTAAAGCTCCATAAAATGAATGCTGAATGGGTTAAGAGTATGGAAAAGAATGGGTAGTAATCATGAACAAGTTTTTTTTTTTATTTAATAGTAAGCACAGTTGAAAGTGTTTTTTTTTTAAAGATTAAGAATGGGTATAATGAAAAACTGTAGGGGAGTCTAACCAATTGTGCTTGACATTCATGTCTTTTGTACTTGGGGCCATTTCTAGCTTACATTTCCAACATCCAGAAAAGAAAGGCACAATGTACCAGTCAATTTTCTAAAATGAAAAATAAAGCTTGCTTCATGAGCCATCACATGTGAATAAGCTATTAAGAGCTCAGACTGGTTGGAAGGCAACATAGCATCTCCTGAATTACTGTTATAATTCAAATTTAAAAGCCTCTGTAACTGTTTTTGCAGGGAAAGAAATCTACTGGAGAAATAGACCAACTTATATCAAATTTAACCTCATATTGTCACAGTTATTAGAGAGAAAAACTATACAAAGGGTAATCAAGAGCCTCAGGAAGACTACTAAACATTATCATGAAATCAGTAAGACTTAGTCTTACTACTGTGTGTAAAACCATGTTAGCAATCAGTGGTCCTCTTTCATTACGTCTGTATTAAAATGTTCATGCACTCAGTGAATTTTTAAAGTGTATGAATTTCATTAAAATTCATCCAATTAATCTATTTAGCAAGGACCTGGTAACAGCAGCTTGCTAGATACTACTGGGTTTGTGCATATTGTTTCTTAGCTATCACAGAGGCACATATTATCACTGCTAGTTAGAGATACACTGTCAATATTCTGTGTTTTTCTTCATTTAGTATAGGCACAAGAAACTTTAAGGGAATATGTGAATACAAAGCCAACATAAAAGACTTGCAATTTTTGACTTAACATAGATTATATCCTGCCCTATGAAATTTTATGCAAATGACTTCACTGCACTAATATTTGAGAATACAAAAATGACATTGAATAAGATGATCGCATGAGAAAAGACATTTCAAATAATTGTAATCTTTCTGAGTGATTCCAACATTCCAAAATGAAGTTCATATATGTAGTACCTACTATAGACTTGATTCTAGAACTACCATGCTTCCGTTTGTCAATGCCATTCTCTTGCACACACTATGGATGTTTTTTGTCATGTAATGCTCTATCAATAGACTTCTGATTTATATAAATTTTTTCATATGTTCATAATTTTGCATACTTCTATATTCATGGAAAATGTTATCATTAAGAAATGGTGGTACATGTCTGTAACTTCAGCATTTTATGAAAATGGATTTTTGATCACTATACGTCTAAGGTCAGCTTTGGGTAATGTAACAAGAACCTGTCTCAGAAAAAGGGAGAGGAGATTCAGAAAATAAAGCATATTTTTTCCTATTGATGACTGTACTTTTGATAAAATAGGGAATGATCTCAAATTTTCAATTGCATCATGAGATCTCTGCCTCAAAAAGTTTTATGTTCTTCTAACCATACTAAATATATCACTTTCAATTATCTGAATGTATAGTTCTTTTGAAGCTAGTTTTGTTTTTCCTTGACATTTCCTTTGCACAGAATTTCCATACCCTCCTCTTAACACTCAGCCCCAATTTTCATTGATTCCAACTTCCAAAGTACTTTTTCTGAGGACTTTGGGCATCTTTCTCTTTGCCATGTTCATGACTGTGTCTTCATAATCTAGGTTAACTCTCTCGGGATTACAGATTTACACTGTTCTAATTCCATCCATTCCCTTGCAAATTTCATGACTTCATTTTTTTTTTTTGGCATGACTAGTCTTCATGCTGGTGACGATGTGGATCAAGGGAAACTTCATTCACTGCTGGTGGGAGTGCAAAGTTATAGAACCTATGGAAATTTACATGGTGGCTCCCCAGAAAATTGGGAATCAATATCCCTTAAGACATAGCTAAAAAACTCTTGGGCATATACCTAAAGGACACTCTGTCCTACCACAAAGGACACTTGCTCAGGTTATTCTTTTTAATAGTATAACACAACTTCATTTGTGTGATAGTTCATCTTTCTCCACTAAGAAGTAAACAAGTTCTAATGTTTATGAATTTCATTCAAACCACTATTTTTTTTGTCTTTTAGAGTCCAGTGTTAGGTTTTCTACCTGAATATATCAATGCTCTTTAACCTTTAAATAGACTGAACAAATCCCAAGGGATCTGACAAACAAAAGAAAGAAAGAAAGAAAGAAAGAAAGAAAGAAAGAAAGAAAGAAAGAAAGAAAGAAAGAAAGAAAGAAAGAAAGAAAGGGATTTCCCTTCCTTAACTTTCCTCTTCATATGTTCTCTTGGATGGTATATTTCCTTCCATCTCCTGTATTCCTTTGGTGATGCTTGTGCCTGTTCTCTTCCCTAGGTTTTCCATCTTCAGGATTCTCTGTTTTCTTTATTGCTTCTATTTTCACTTGCAAGTTTTACACAGTTTTATTTATTTCCTTCTCCTGTATAATTGTATTTTCCTGTGTATCTTTAAGGGATTTATTTGTTTCCTCTTTAAAGCCTCTATCATTTTTGTAAGGTTAGATTTTAGATCATATTCTGGTGCTTCTGTTGTTTTCGGATATCCAGGGCTTGTTGAAGTAGTGCTCTGAAGGTATTACATTGCCCTGCCTTTTCATTAGCCATCAGGATGCCTTTGTTCCCTGAATGTTACTGTTGTAGTAGGTATTGGGAGGGGAGTTAACTTCTATGATCCTGGTGTGGCAGGTCTCTGATGGGTATCATTGGGCATACAGGTTCTGCATCTGCAAGTCTATGTAGTTCAGGATCCACAGGTCTGATGAAGTTGGGTAGAGAAGTGGCAGAACAGTTTGCTCTATGCAGGTTGGAGTGTCCCAGATTAGTCAGAGGACACTGAAGATGGGAGTGGAAAGAGAAGCTAACATGTATTGTTCAGGATCTGCAGTTCTGATAAAGTTGGGTGGGGGAGTGAGAATGCAGGAACAGCAGTGATAGCAGACTGCTCAGGACAGTTTGAAATGCTTCAGAGGACTTAGTGAGTAGGGAAGATAGGTGGGGGAAAGGAAGCTAATCTGTATGTTTTAGGATCCACATGTCTGATGAAGGTGAGCAGAGAGGTGGGGGCAGGGGTTGGAGAATGGGAGTCCAGAGGGCATAGGAGTCTGCTCAGGGCAGCTTTTCATGCCCTAATAGACTCAGAGAACAAGGTTTTTTATCAATTTCTCTTGCCATTTCCTGTGCAATTGAAATATTTTTGCAAAGTTTTCCCCTATGTTTATAACTTTTAAACTCTTTTCTCTGTTTTCATTTATGTGTAATATTTTATAAAGCCTCTGGTCCATTTCAAATTTATTCCTTTTTGCAGGATGATTTATAAAGACATAATTCATTCTTCATGTTACTGTTCCATTTTCCCAGCACTATTTGGTGAAAAGTTGACATTTTTTCCAACCTATGTTTTGACACCTTTCTCAAAAATAAATAAATAAATAAATGATTGTATGGGAATATATTTATTTCTGCATTCTCAATTCTATCCCATTGGTATGTTTAGTTTTGAGTATCATACACTCTTTATTATCATGGCTCCATGGTGTAATGTGAGGCCAGATATTATAATATCCATATTTTTGCTTTTTCTAATTAGAATTGCTTTCACGTCTCAAGATCTGTTCTATTTTATATGAATTTTTGGATTTTTGTTTTATTTTTATCTGAAAGATATCATTGGAATGTTGACGAGGATTACAGTGAATCTGTAAATTGCTTTCAGTAATACAACCACGTCTCCAGTATTCTTTCTGCAAGTCCATGAACATTGTAGGTCTTTCCAACTTATAGTTCCTTTTTCAACTTCTTTCTTTAGTGTTTTATAAACATTTCATTGGATTTCTTTAGCCTGCTGGTTCAGTTTATTTGCTGGTATTTTAATGTTTTCAGCTATTACAAATGTCATATTTTTTTAAACTTTTTCTCAGCAAGTTCATTTTGGTATAGTAGAAGTTTCTGACAGTGTCTTTCGGATCCTGCAGTCTACAGGCCCAAAATGGGATTCAGCTCAAGGTAAGGTTCCAAAGCCTGAAAATATTCCTGAGGTTATGGAGTGCTCACAAAAAGGAACCTAGCATGACCATGCTCAGAAAGACCCAACAAGAAGCTGAAAGAGTCAGATGCAGATATTTACAATTAACCAATGAACAGAAGCTGCTGACTCCTGTGGTTGAATTAGGGAAAGTCTGAAAGAAGCTGAGGAGGAGGGTGACCCTGTAGGAAGACCAGCATTCTCATTTAACCTGGACCCCAGAAATCTTTCAAACACTGGACCACCAAACAGGCCACATACACCAACTGATATGAGGCCCCCTACTCATATACAGCAGAGGACTGCCAGGTCTGTGTTCAATCAGACATGATGTACCTAACCCTCAAAAGACTGGAGGCCCCAGGGAATGGGGAGGTCTGGCAGGGTTGGGGTGGGGACATTCTCCTGTAGACAGGGGGTGGGGAGGAGGTATGGGATGTGGAACAGTCAAAGGGTGGATGGAGGGGGTGTAAAATCTGGAGTGTAAATATATAAATAAATAAAATGAAAAAAAGAGAATGTGTCATATTAAAATAGAGATAATTTGATATCTTACTATTTATATATTTTTTACAATATTCTACCTAAGAGTTTTGGCAACTTTACCAAGTAAGGGAACTTTGGTGTCTGTTTCACTACAAATTTCAGGGATATTTTCAGGTTTTCCTTATTCAATATTAGTGTTGTTGTGCATTTCCTTAAGTTTTTCAGTACCTTAGGATGGAGTAAAATCTCTTTTCAATATGTATTGATATTAGTTGGTATATATACTTATGTATATTTATATATTACATCATATTTATTAATTTGGATATTGTAAACTATACCTGAGATGAAACCAACATGGACATAATATCTGACCTTTGTAATGTGTTTAAATATCATGTTGAAATTTTTTGTATCTATAAGAATAAGAGAAATTGTTCATGGTGGTTTAAATAAGAATGCTTGGTCACCAGAGATTGGCACTATTTGTAAGAGTTAGGAGGTGGAGTGTATTGTGGATATATTGTATTTAATGTCTAATAGCCATAGACCCAAAGAAGCTAAACAATAAGGAAGACCGAAGCAAGGATGTTTGAATCTAATTTAGAAAGGGAAAAATATAGTCATAGAAGGGAGAGGAAGGGAGGAAACTAGGTAGGATAGGGGATGAGAAGAAGAATAGGTTGCTTAGAGTCAGATGTGGAGGAGAGACAGGAGAAGGGGCCAGGAGAATAAATGGAAATATGCAGCTGCCACAGGTCAGGGCTGGTGGGATATCTAGGAAGTGCCAGAAACCTGGAATGGGGGAGGTTCGCAGAGTCAAAGCAGGTGACCTTACCTGAGACACATAGCAGTGGGAATATGGAAATTGAAGAGAGCACCTCCTGTAGCCTGGCCAGATAACAGGAAGAGCAAAATGGACACCATCCCACCCAGAAAACTTTGGACCCAAAATTTGTTCTTTACAAAAGAAATGCCTGCCAGGACAAATATGGAGCAGAGACTAAGGGAATAGCTAATCTATAACTGGACCAACTTGAGACCCATCCCATGAACAAGTATCAGTTCCTGATGCTATTAATGATGCTCTGCTATACTTACAGACAGGAGCCTAGCATAACTGTCCTCTTAGAGGCTCCATCCATGCTGCTGACTGAAACATGCAGATACCCACATCCAAACAGTGGACAAGGTTGGGAACTCATATGGCAGAGTTGGGGAAAGGATTTAAAGCCCTGAAGGGATAGGAACTCCCCAGGAAGACCAGTGGAATCAACTAACCTGGGCCCCTGGAGGCTCTTTGAGACTGAACCACCAACCAAAGTGTAAACATAGGCTGGAATGAGTCCCCAGGCATATATGTAGCAGATGTGCAGCTCAGTCTTCATGTGGGTCCTTTAACAACAGGAGAAGAAACTACCCCTAAAGCTGCTGACTATCTGTAGTATTCGTTCTTCATATGGGCTGCCTTGCCTGGTCTCAGTGAGAGAGGATATGCCTAAAACTGCAGAATTGATGTACCAGGGTAGAGGGATATCAGGGCGGGACATTCTCAGTGGAGAACAAAAAGGGGGATATGGTAGAGACTCTCTGAGGGGGACCCAGGTGGCAAGGGGCAGTGATCAAATGTAGAATGAATGAATGAATGAATGAATGGCTAAAAATAAGAGTTAGGAGGTGTGGTCTTGTTGGAAAATGTATGTCACTGGAGAAGAGGTCTTTGAGGTTTCAAAAGCCCATATAAAGAAAAGGGTCTCCTTCTGCCTTTAGATCAGGATACAGCACTCAATTTCTTGTCTAGCACCATGTATGCCAGTATGCAGCCGTACTCCCTACTACTATGATAATGGACTAAACCTCTGAAACTGTTAACAAGTCCCAATTAAATACTTTCATAAGAATTAGTATAGTTATGATGTCTTTTTGCAACAACAGAACATTGACTAGCAAATGATCTATAACTTTCTGTTTAGCCTTTATCTGGTTTAGGTATGAGGATCATATGAACTTCAAAGAACAAATTTGCAATGTTTAATTTTTATTTTGTGGAACAGTCTAAGTCTTCCTTAAAATCACCTAATTTTTTTATTTTTAGAAAGACATCAGCAACATACAAAAAACAAGTCTATTCAACAAATGTGCTGGAAAGCTGATTATTCATTTTCATACTCTGCTCACAAAAAACAACTAAAAATATAACAAAGGCCTGAATCTAAAACACAAAAGGCTAACCATGTTACAAAAAACCTGCAACAACTAGAGTGGAGGCTGTAGCTTGAATGTGGAATCTGTTCTGCAATAGGGCTGCCTTGTCTGACCTCAGTGGAAGAGGCTGAGTCTAGCTCTGCAGAGAGTTGATGCTTCAGGGTGGACTGATACAGAAGGGGGGTACCCTCTCAGAGGAGAAAGGAAGCAGGGATGGAGAGGAACTGTATGAGGTGGGGACAGGGGATGGGCAGCCATTTGGGATGTAAATGAATAAATAAGCTTAAGAAAAAGAAATCATAATGGTAACTTCACAAGATACAGATATAAGCAAGAGCTTTCTAAATAGGATTCCAATCACACAGGAATTAGCTCAAAAAAATGAAAACTGGAATTGTGTAAAATTAAAAGCTTCTGCCCAACAAGGATAACTACCAAAATAGTGAATAAACTGTGTGTTGACATGAGGTTAATATCTACTTTCTATTTTTAAAAAAAAATGCATTTAAAACAAAAACATCTAGACAATAAATAGGACAGGGTACCAAAGTTTTAGTTCTTTTTTTTACTGGTTATTTTATTTATTTACATTTCAAACGTTGTCCCCCTTTCTGGTTTCCTTTCCACAACCCCCATCCTCTCCCCACTGCTTCTATGAGGGTGCTCCCCCACTTACCCACTCCCACCTCATTGTGCTATCATCCCCCTATGCTAGGGCATCAAGCCTCCAAAAGGACCAAGGGCTTCCCCACCCATTGACCCCAGATAAGGCAATATTGTGCTATATATGCAGCTGGAGCCATGGGTTCCTATATGTGCACTCTTTGGTTGGTGGTTTAGTCCCTGGGAGCTCTGGGGGGTCTGATTAGTTGATATTGTTGTTCTTCCTATGAGGATGCAATCCCCTTCAATTCCTTCAGGTCTTCTGCTAACTCTTCCCTTGGTGTCCCTATGCTCAGTTGTATAGTTGGCTGTGAGCATCCACATCTGTATTGGTCAGATCCTGGCAGAGCCTCTCATAGGACAACTATACCAGCCTCCTGTCAGCAGTGCTTCTTGGCATCAGCAATAATGTCTGGTTTTGGTGTCTGTAGATGGGATGGATCCCTAGGTAGGGCGGTCTCTGGGTGGCCTTTCCTTCAGTCTCTGCTCCACTCTTTGTCTCTTCATTTCCTTTAGGTAGAAACAACACTGGGTTGAAATTGTTGAGATGGATGTTTAGCCCCATCCCACAACCAGGGTGGGGCACACTTATCCACTGGTTATGGTTTCTACAGGTTCTATCTCCACATTGTTGGATATTTTTGCGAATGTCATTCCCGCTGGGTCCTGGGAAACTCTTGCTTCCTTGGCATCTGGGACTTTCTAATGGCTAGCACCAGGTCATCATCCCATACTTCTACACAACTCCATTCAATTTCCTGACCCTCTGTACATCTCCCCTGGTCACCTCCCATACCTGGCCCTAGCCCCCTTTCCCTCTCCCTCCCTTCTTCCTCCCAAGTCCCTCTCTTCCTCTACCTCCCATGGTTTATTTGTTCCCCCTTCTAAGGGTCTTCCTTCCTCTTAAGTTCCATCTGGTCTGTGTGTTGTGTGATGGGCATTGTGAGCTTTTGGGCTAATATCCACTTACCAGTGAGTACATACCATGTGTGTTCTTTTGTGTCTGGGTTACCTCACTCAGGATAATATTTTCTGGTTCTGTCCATTAGCCTGAGAATTTCATGAAACCATTGTTTTTAATAGTTGAATAGTACTCCATTGTGTAAATGTACCACATTTTCTATATCCGTAAGTCTGTGGAGGGACATCTGGGTTCTTTCCAGCTTCTGGCTATTATAAATAAGGTTGCTATGAACATAGTGGAGCATGTGTCCTTATTGCATGTTGGAGCAATTTCTGGGTATATGCTCAGGAGTGGTATAGTTTGGTCCTCAGGTAGAACTATTTCCAATTTTCTGAGGAACCATCAGACTGGTTTCCAGAGTGGTTCTAACAGCTTGCAATCCCATAGTTAGTTCTTAAAAGAAGAAATACAGTGTTGGAAATGAAGAATCCTTATTCATTAAACGTTAGAGAGTAAACAGAGAGTGTTCTATGAAAATTATCATGGAAGTCTCAAAAAAAAAGGCTATAAATAGAACTACCAGATAATAGACATCTTATACCATCTAGAATCATCTGGAAAGACAATGTTTGTGAATGACTGTATACTATAGTTTGCCTGTGGGTATGTCTGTGAAGGATTGTCTTAAATAAATTAATTGATATGAGAAGGTATAGTACATAGTGTGTGGCACCTTTTCCTAGGTAAAGACAAGTAGAATTTTGAAACTTTAAGAAAATGGATGGAACTGAATATATTAGAAGAGGGATCCTAGACTCAGAGGACAAGTCATGCAAGTTCTCTCTCTCATGTGTAGAACTGGTTCATTTCATCTAATTCAGTGATATAAGAAGATAAAAGGACATATTTCTATTATTTTATGTGTGTTCAGACTTGCTTGGTGGCCTAATGACATTGTTTTTTAAAAAAGAATGATTGGCTGCTGAGAAGAGTATATATTCTGTATCCTCTCAATGGAATGCTCTGTAGTTATCTGTTCAACACAAGAGATTTATGGTATAGTTTAGCTTTCAAGTTTCTTTGTTGATATTGAGCTTAGAATGTGTATCTAAAGATAAACGTGAGGTACAGTAGACTCCCATATTTATTGTATCCTCACCTACCAAAGTATCATGTCTTTTAGTACTTTTTCTTGTGAAATAAGCAGCCTCATTATTTGATGCATAAATATTTACAATTGTAATAGGTTCTTGATGATATACTTTCCATATTAATAGAAACTAGCCATCTTTATTTCTTCTGACTAGCTTTTGCTTGCAGTGTAATTTAGCATGTCTCAAAATAGCTATGCCAGCTTGCTTTCTATTTCTAGTAATTCACTATTTTGATAACCATCTCTCAGTCTGTGAGTGACTTTCCTAATTATGTGTGCTTTTTTTTAGGGACAACAGGTAGTCTCATTTTTAGTGCCTTTAAAATGATGAGTTAAGACAATCTGCATTGATTTTATTCATATTCACATGCTAAAAGTTGTATTATCTAGATTTCTGCATATAATTTTTACAGAGCACTATAATTCAATAACCTAAGCTATTGAAATATATATATTTATATATATTTATATATAAATATATATATTTCATATAAATATATATTTATATATATTTCAATATATATTGAAATATATATATATTTAAATTAATAGCATTCTTATTTTCCATTTGGCAATTATAATTACCAGTAAAGTGCTAATAAAATTACTATTCAATATGTGGCTTTTATTAATCATTCATAAAATATTGCAGAATCTATTATATTGATTGGCTTCTACCAGTACTACATAATGTACACTGATTGTGAACTTTGGATGTTTTGTATTTAGTAGATATAGAAATGGAGATTCTGGAATAAGTTTGTCATTATTTACAAGCTATCATACAAGTTTTTATTTTTTCATTTGGCTTCAACAGTCCATTTTAAGTCATTATTTAATGGTGTAAAGTAGACTGTATCCCATATAAAGCATATGTGGATGCATTTTGAAGCAGAATACTATTGCTTCCATCTTTTATGACAATGATATATGGCTGTAAATAGTGAAGTTTCTTTTCCTAAAACAGGTAACTTAATTTAATTAAAAAGCATTAAGTCATGCTTTACTAACTATATTAAAATTATGATTCTTACTATATAACAGATGGAAGATATCATTATCTTATTTTTATACCTCTTTTACACCTACTATTCCTAAAATAAAATGCTCAATAATATTGAAGAACAAAAACCAGAAGTGAAAAACATACTTAGTGGTAAAAGGAGACTTAAAAGTACTTGAATATCATTGTCATCATTTAGGACACTGGTTCATAACCTTCCTAATGCTTGGACCCTTTAATGCATTTCCTCATGTTGTAGTAACTACCAACCCTAAATTATTTAATTTTTTTCATTAATAATTCCATTCATTTACACCTCAAATGATATCCCACTTTCTGACTACCCTTCTACAAACCCCCATCCCACATCCTCACATTCCCTCTTCCCCTTTGTCTCTGTGAGTGTGCTCCCCCACCAACCCACCCTCTCCTGTCCCATCGCTCCAGTATCTCCCTACACTAGGGCATCAAACCTCCAGAAGATCAAGGGCCTCCCCTCCCATTGATGTCAGACAAGGCCATTCTCTGCTACCCATGACTCTGGAGCCATGGATTCCTCCCTGTACATTCCCTGGTTGGTGGGCTAGTCCCCGGGATCCCTAGGTTGTCTAGCCAGCTAATATTATTCTTCCTATGGGGTTGCTAGTCCCCTCTGCTCCTCTAGACCTTCCGCCAGCTGCGCCTCCAGGGTCCCTGAACTCAGATGGCTGGCCCCAAGCATCTACATCTGCATTGGTCATTTTGCTTGCCAAACCTCTCAAGGAATGAACATACCAGGTTCCTGTCAGCAAGCACCTCCTGACCATGGACTGCAACTCTGTAAAGTTTGTTATCTGCAGACGGGATGTACCCCTAGGCGTAGCAGTCCTTGTATGGCCCCTTCCTTTTCTCTGCTCCATTTTTCTCCCTGTACTTCCTTTCGTCAGGAACATTTCTGAGTTAAAAATTTGAGATAGATGGGTGACCCCATCCCTCAACTTTGGGCCATGCCTATCTACTAGAGGTGGTCTTTACAGGTTTTATCTTTCCTTCATTGCACTTTTCTGCTAAAGCCATCCTTGTTGGATCCTGAGAGCCTTTCGTTTCCCTGTCATCTGGGACCCTCAAATGGTTATCCCCAGTTCCTCATCCCCCACTGCTATATATTTTTATTTGATTTCTTGACCATCTGTAACTCTCCCCATTCCCCTCCAGTACCTGATACCAACTCCCGTATTCCTTCCCCTTTCTCTCTCTCTCTCTCTCTCTCTCTCTCTCTCTCTCTCTCTCTCTCTCTCTCTCTCTCTCTCTTTCTCTCCCGAGTCCCCTGTCCCTGCACCTTCTGTGATTATCCTGTTTCCCCCTCAATATAGGACTGAAGCATCCTTACCATGGTCTTCCTTTCTCTTAAGTTCCATCTGCTCTGTGCGTTGTGTTATGGGCATTGTGAACGTTTGGGCTAATATCCACTTATCAGTGAGTACATACCATATGTGTTCTTTTGTGTCTGGGTTACCTCACTCAGGATGATAGTTTCTAGTTCCACCCATTGGCCTGAAGATTTCATGAAGCCATTGTTTTTAATAGTTGAATAGTACTCCATTGTGTAAATGTACCACATTTTCTGTATCCATTCCTCTGTTGAGGGACATCTGGGTTGTTTCTAGCTTCTGGCTATTATAAATAAGGCTGTTATGAACATAGTGGAGCACATGTCCTTACTACATGTTAGAGCATCCTCTAGGTATATGCTCAGGAGTGGTATAGCTTGATCCTCAAGTAGAACTATTTCCAATTTTCTGAGGAACCATCAGACTGGTTTCCAGAGTGGTTGTACCAGCTTGCAATCCCAGAGTTAGTTCTTATGAGAAGAAATACAATGTTGGAAATGAAGAACACTTATTCATTAAATGTGAAAGAGTAAACAGAGAAGCTTCTATGAAAATTAGCATGGACGTCTTCAAAATAGCTAAAATTAGAAATACCGAACAGTCATATTTTATTGGTAATTTATACCTATAATTTTGCTACTGTTATGAATCATAATGTAAAGATCTAACATGTAAAATATCTGTGAAAGGCTCCTTTGACCTCTTAAAAGAGTGGTGAGCCACAGGATGAGAACCACTGTTGGAGAGACTGTCATGAAAAAGTATGTATTATCCCATGTAAGCAAGAAGTCAGGTTTTGAAATTATTCTGGTAAAGACAGATAGGCAGCACTTTCCATTTTTCATTCATAGCTTTTAATCATAAGAAAATATTCTTAATTTTCAAACAAAAGGATACAAGCTGTTTATTGTGTTTAAATTTGAAATAAAATGAATAATAACAATTATTATAGGAAAGAATCAATCACCAGTTCTTTCATAGTAGCACATGCATTATACTATATATTGCATTGTATATATGAAAATTTAATTTTATCAGGAGAGGATGTACAAATTAAGATTTAGCATATTAAGCAATATATTAGAAAATGTATTAAATAATCACAGCAAAAGTTAATATTAACAGGCTTTCATCATTAGAAACTGTGTCCTCAAGCAAACTTCAAATATATATATATATATATATATATATATATATATATATATATATATAATTAGTATATAAATAATGGGTTTCATCAGCTCCCCCCACACACACCCACATATTTTATTTTCCTTCTTTTGTAATATTAGTGTTTAAAAGCTTATAGCATGAGAAGTGCACGTAACTCTCATTGAAATATTTACTTGTTCTTATGCAGATACCAACATAACTCAATATTTAGAAGGTTATAAATTCAAGTTTAAGTATGAGGTATGGTATATAAAACAGAACTTGGATAAATTGAAATAAAGATTATAAAACTTCATTTCTAAATATCTTACAATATAGTAGATTGTAATAAATATTAGGGAATTTTATTTCCTCTAACCTTTATATTTGTTTTGTTTTATTCTGGTTTGTTAGAGCTTTTATATATTTTGCCTGCTTGTTTCCTAATAAGAAAGATGAAGAGGAAGTAAAGGGAACCTGAGAGGAAATGTAGGAAAGGAAACCATAATCAGAATACCTTGTACAAAAGAATAGTTCCTGAAAGAAAATATTTCAGTTACACAAAGGCGATGGTATTGATGTCAATTTCTTATTATATTTAAAAATTGTTAACATCAAGCTGTTTCTGGGATAAAAAAAGAAGCCAAGATTCTAGAGCTTGCCTTTATGGAGAAGCTCTTTGAATCCTCTCAAGTTCTTTCCCACTAACTGACTAGGAATTTGAAAAATCATGAATTAAAGCATATATAGTTGAAGAAAAATAAACACCCAAACAAACCTATACTTAAACAATCCACTTTTCTTAGTTAGGGTTGAAACACTGTACCAAAAGCAAGTTGGAGAGGAAAGTATTTTGGTAGCAAATCTTGAGTCACAACATACTAAGGGAAGTCAAGACAGGAATTGAAAGAGAACCTGGAGACAGTAACTGATGCAGAAGATAAGAAGGTATGCTGCTTACTGCCTTGCTATTCATGGAATACTCAACCTGCTTTCTTTCTGTTTCCTAAAATCCTCCTTACACAGTCCCTCTTCTATCCCCTGTCTCCTCCTCTGAGAGGCAGGAGGCCTCCTTGGTATCCCCCAAACTGGCACATCAAGTCTCTCCAGGGCGAGGCACATCCCTTTCCAGTGATAGTGACAGTCAAGGAAGCCCAGGTAGGTGAATGTATTCCACAGAGAGGCAACACCTGCAAGGATAGCCACTGCTCCAATTTGGAAGGGGAACCATATGAAGACCAAGCTTCATGTCTTCTACATATGCACCAGGCTCTTTCATCCAGCCCATGTATTCTCTTTGGTTAGTGGCTCATTCTCTGAGAACCCCAGTTGGTCCAGTTTAATTGACTCTGTTGGTTTTCCTGTGTAGTTTCTATCCCCTTCCAGGTTCTCAATCCTCCTCCCCAATTCTTCCATAAGAGTCCTGAGATCCATGCAATACTTGGTTATTGGCCTCTGTTTCTGTTTTCTAGAGAAAAATACCTCTCTGTGAAACTCAGAGCATCTCTAGAAAGCAAAAACATCATCCTTAATAAATAAAATCTACAAAATTCTGTATTTCTGCTCATCTAATTGACCAAAACTTATCATGATAGTTTTAGCCTTATTCTAGACAAATTTTGCTTTTCTTGTCTTTTCTACTTTCTACTCTGAGAACTTATCTTTCTCAAGCAAGGCTCTGTCTCTGTAAGAAGACTCTTAAGAAAATATTATCAGAATACCTTGTCATACTCCAAAGTGACATAAAACAGATCCCCACCTACCATATCAGAAGTGGTTTTATAATATACAGTTCAAAATCCCTTCAAAAGTCTAAGTTCTAATTTTACTTACAACTCATTTTGATACATAGGGGCAAGCAGACTAACCATATGGTGATTATGTAAAATTACACTCACTCTGTTTAATAAAATGAGACAGTTTTGTGGCCTTTGTCCAATTTTACTGCACTTTATCCAAGTTAAAGAATGACAACTAGTGCTCTTATATGTAAATAACAAGTTATAGTGGTGCTTCCAGAGTTCCTTATTTACAGGCTGACAAACAGCGCAATATCAAATTCATATTCCAAAACTTAATATGATAAAGAGACACTTTCCTAGTTAAGGAGTTGAATGTTTTAAATTATAGTGTACATTCTAGTTTTCCTCTTTTTCCTCACATAGTTCTTCTTTAATATAGAAAGAGATTGGTTGATGAGTAAAATGTGAACATATTCTTTTCACCTATGTCTTTTTACTCTAGTTGGTAATCTAGAAATATTTCAAATCCTTATTTGAGATGATAATTTTTGATTATAAAGTAGCTATCTTTCTTGACACTTTAAAGAAAGTAAACACTGATAAACCTTATTAACAGTTAATGAGTGATTAATTGCATGCATTTTCCATGATAATTTGCTATAAGTGCTTTATCATGTTCAAATGACATGGAAATAATCCTAGTCAGTGCCATTGGTAAATGCTTTATCAATGGTTGATGGAATATTATTCCTAACTTGTTTCAAACACTAAAAAGTTTAAATCAAGCCTCTTAATGACTGAATATTAAGTCTATATTCTCATTAATCAAGTTTTTGAATTTTACATCAATTTAAAATGAAGGGCTATGTCTTATTCAGTGATTCTCTCCAGTGAAAATGGAACAAATCTACAGAATTCCAACAACATAAACATGATGACAGAAGGGCTAGGATATACTTACCTGTCATCAAAACCTAGACTATTCTAATTTTTATTCTGATTACATTCTAGTAAAAAGTTTGTGATGCATGTTTTTAGACAGCCTTTCACACTAAATTACTAATTATAAGTTTAATTTACAAGTGAATATCATGGCCTATGGACATGGCTCACTTGTTAAACAATAGCGTGGCTCCCTAAATCTCAAGTAAAACTGCCAATTCACTTTCTTTATTATTATTAT
Organism: Tokudaia tokunoshimensis; assembly: GCA_036184795.1. Classification (NCBI taxonomy): domain Eukaryota; kingdom Metazoa; phylum Chordata; class Mammalia; order Rodentia; family Muridae; genus Tokudaia; species Tokudaia tokunoshimensis. The sequence goes on from BTHU01000023.1 coordinate 40,565,801, forward strand.
TATTTATTATTATTATTATTATTATTATTATTATTATTATTATCATTTTTTTTTATTTTCTAAGTGTTTTTATTTACATTCCAAATCATTTCCCCTTTCCCGGTTCCTCCCTCCCCGAAAGTTCCATAAGCCCCCTTCCCTCCCTCTTTTTCCCATTCAACCCCCTTCTTGCTTCTCTGTCCTGGAATTTCCCTACATCCAGTCTTTCCAGGACCAGGGGTCTCTTCTTCCATCTTCTTGGAAATCTGTTGATATGTGAATTGTGTCTAAGGTATTCTGAGATTCTGTGTTAATATCCCCTTATCAGTGACTGCATACCATATGTGTTCTTTTGTGATTGGGTTACCTCACTAAGGATGATAATTTCCAGTTCTGACCATTTGTCTAGGAATTTCATGAATTCATTTTTTTTAATTGCAGAGTAGTATTCCATTGTGTAAATATATCACATCTTCTGAATTCATTCCTCTGTTGAGGGACATCTGGGTTCTAACTCAACATTGAAAAGCAGATACAGGGGTATCCTGAGGAAACTGACTGAGACCAGACATATTAGTGTGCTCTGCTTTTGTGTGAGATCCTGCTTCAATGATAACGAAGGTGGAAGAACAATCAAAAAAGATTCAGATCTTCTTTGTACACATGATCTGCATCTGCATGCACATATGTATGTGCATAACCACCTATTGATATGTACGCACACACAAACACACATGCACAATGAGCACCCATGTATGTACAAACATGCATACACTTAACCACATGAAAAGAATTATAAAAAAAGAAATAGCTGTTATTTTTGCTATTGAAATCCTTAAAAAGTTATTGTGCTATGGGGCATTTCCTCCTCTATGTATCTTCATAATTGAAATTTGACCGAAATGCCATTCCAGATCCTTATAATATAATAAACATTTCCAAAGACTAAGAGTAGGAGAAAAACATTCACCATCCTCTCCTGAGACCAAGGAGATCTAGTTGTTTCTAAGAATAGGAGGACAATGTGATATGGAAGAGATTGCTTAATAGATGATACTTCCTTAATTGTTCATAAGAAATTAAACGTAAAGTATATTAGAAAACCTTTGTATGGGTTCATATTTACCTGTATGCTTCAGATGTATAGTGCACTCATACGTAGGTACACAAGAGTCCAGAGTACAATGTTGGGTGTCAATTTCCAAACACTGTTCACCTTGATATTTTGTGAAAGAGATTTAGTGGCCTCAGCTCACTAAACAGGCTAAGCTATATAGGCAGTTAGTCCCAAAGATCTCCTTGCCACTGACTCCCAGCACAGGGAGTTTGTCATCATGTTCAGTTATTTTACATGGGTTTTGGCTACCAAACTCATATCCTTTACTAACCTGAGACATCTCACCAGTCACAGAACACTTTTTAATGTAAATAATTTTCTGCTTCATAATCTTCACCTACTTTTTAATTGAAAATATATTTGAAAGCAGTTTACAAAAAACACAACATGTTGAAGGCCCCTAAAGAGAAGCGAAAAACAAAATTTCAGTCTTACTTATACAAAATTTCACTGACCATTCAGTGTCCCAATATCTTATTTCATCTTCCAAAATATCTATGTGCCCTTGAAAATGAACAATTTTTATAGTATTTTTTTAGACTTTCAGACATGAGTACTGTATTTACATCATTCAACCCATCCTTCTTCCTCCACCAATTCCACCTGTGCCTCCTTACTCTCAAATTCGTGGTGCCTTCTTTAATTATTGTTTTTACATAGATAGATAGATAGATAGATAGATAGATAGATAGATAGATAGATAGATAGATAGATAGATAGATAGATGAATATTCATGTGTGTGTATGTGTGACACACACATTTATCCTACTGTGTCTGTTTACTGAACACTGACCAATTGCTACATTTACAACACACCTTTTACATCTAAGTCTCAGGAAACGGTGTTGAAGAAGGGGCAGAAAGATCTTAATGGCGAAAGGACCAGGACATATATTGTAAGACAGTGTCTTCTATATATGAGAGAGAAGCTGCACCCATGAAATCTCAACAATATATTCCCCTAAACAAGACCTGCACAAGTAAAACACAAAATGACATCCCATAATTGTGAGAAGGAATCTCACAAGGCCTTACCACTAGGTGAAAAGATACAGGAAATCAATGCATGCTGAGACAGGAAGATTCAGTTCTCTCCAGGGACAAAACCCCAGATAGGTTATCCAACCCTAAGAAGTCAACTAAAACCACAAATACATAAGTAGGTTCATCAGCTTTTATATTCTTATCTTTTCAGTCGGGCACATTTTTTCTTCTCATAAATTACATTCCACATGCAGTTTCCCCTCCTTCAGTTCCTCATAGTCTCCCTTCCTCATTCTGCATATCCATTTCTCCTCTATTTCACTTCAAAAAAGAAAGAAAGAAAAGAAAAGAAAACAGAACAAAACAAAAGGTCTCTCACAGATATACAACAAACATAACATAGCTAGTTACAATAAGACTAAACACAAAGCTGCACATTAAGCCTGGATGAAGCAATCAAGTAGGAAGAAAATGGTCTCGAGCACAGGCAAGAGTCAGAGACCCTCCCCCAGTTCACTGTTGGGAGTCCCACAAGAACATCAAGTTAACAATCATAACATGTATGTAGAGGACCTTTCTCAGACACATTCAACATCCTTGTTTTTTTCTTCTGTCTCTGACGCCCACCATAACAGTGACACATTTCCTCCTGTAAGACTACGACTACTCCAACAAGGAAAGACCTCCTAAAAGTGCCATTCCCTATGAGCCAAGCATTCAGACATATGAGTTTATGGGTCCCATTCCTATTCAAACTACCACATTGACCTTTATTTAACTTCTGCACATGGCAACTCTCACGAAATTCATCCATTTCTTTTTGCTTTTCCAAATTGTGAGGTATAATTCTTAAATATGACCTAATTAATCTTTGGATTTCCTCAGTTGTTTGTTGTAATATCCTCTTTTTGTTTCTGATTTTGTAAATTTGGATATTCTCTTTTTGTCTTTTAGTTAGTTTGAGTAAGATTTTGTCAATTTATTCAAAGAACTAGCTTGTTGTTTCAATTATGTATTATATTCTGTCTATTCTGCTTTATTGATTTCAGCACTCAGTTTGATTATTTCCTACCATATATGCCTCTTTAGTGGCTTTATCTCTTTTTGTTCTAGATCTTTCCAGTGTGCTGTTAAGTTGCTAGTATGAGAACTCTCCAATTTCTTTATGTAGTCATTTAATGCTATGAATTTTACTCTTAGCACTGCTTTCATTTAGTCTCATAAGTTTGGGTGTGTTATGCATTCATTTTCATTATATTCTAGAAAGTCTTTAATTATTTTCTCCATGTTTGTCTTGAATCATCAGTATTTCAGCAGAGTGTCATTACGTTTCCGTGACTTTGGAAGCTCTGTGTTGCGTCTGTTGTAGTTGAAATCCAGTTTTAAACCTAGGTCACCTGATATGATGCAGGGTATGTTCTAATTATATTAAATCTGTTGAGACTTGCTTTGTGACTAAATGTGTTTTTAACTTTGAACAATGTTTATGGGGTGCTGAAAAGAAAGTGTATTGTTTTGTCTTTGGATGAAATGCTTTGTTGATAATATGTTAGCTTCATGTGGTTTATAAAATCTGTTAACTCCAGTATTTCTTGGTTTAGTTTTTGCCTGGATGATCTGTCCACAGGTGATAATGGGGTATTGAAGTCCTCCACTATTGATGTGTAAGGGGTAAAATGTGATTTATGTTTTAGTAGTGCTTCCTTTACAAATGTAAGTGATCTTTGCATTTGGGGCATGGATAATAAGAATTGAAGGATAATCTTGCTGGATCTTTTCCTTTGATGAGTATGAAGTGTACTTCCCTATCTCCTTTGGTAAATTTTGGTTTGATATATATTTCCTTAGATATTAATACAGTTATACCAGTGTTTTTCTTATGAGCATTTTCTTGGCATAACCCTTTGATAGGAGGCAATGTCTGCCATTGGTGTTGAGATCTGTTTCTTTTATGGGGCAAAAGGATGTGTCCTGATTTCACATGAATTCTCTTAGCCTGTGTCTTTTTATTGGGGAATTGAGTTCACTGATATTAAGATACATCAATGGCCAATGATTGCTAATTACTGTTACTTTGTTTGTGTTAGTAGGACTGGTGGTAGCATACATATGCACACACTTGTGTTGTGCATGTGCATATACTTCCCTTCTTTTGATTTTGATGATGCGAGATTATTTATTTGCTGGATTTTCATGGTTATAGTTAAACTTCTTGTGTTGGAGTTTTTCTTCTACTTCCTTCTGTAGGGCTAAATTTATGGATAGATGGTGTTTAAATTTGACATTAATCAAGGAATATCTTGTTTTCACCACTTATAGTGATGAAAAATTTTGCTGGCTGTAGAAGTCTAGGCTAGCATCTTGTCTCTTAGAGACTGCAGTATATCTATTCAAGATCTTTTGACCTTTAGAATCGCCAATAAAAATGTAAGTGCAATTTTAATAAGTCTACCTTTATGTATTACTTGATTTTTTTGTCCTTGCACCTCTTAAAATTCTTACTTTGTTCTGAGTGTTTACTGTTTTTATTATGTTTAGTGGTAAAGAGACTTTCTTTTCTGGTCCAATGTATTTGGTATTCTGTATGCTTTTTGTACCTTTTATACATGTGTCCTTCTTTAGACTAGGAGAATTTTCTTCTATGATCTTTTGTCATTGAGCTGAGATACTTTACTTTCTTCTATTGTTATTATCCTTATGCTTTGTTTTTTGATAGTATCCCAAATTTCTTATATGCTTTATGTTAATAACATTTTATATTAACAATTTCATAGACAGATGTATCAATTTCTTCTGTAGCATCTCCTATACCTGAGAATTCTTTTCCATCTCTTGGATTCTACTGGTGATGCTTACCTCTATTGTTACTGCTTAATTACCTAGATTTCCCATTTACAAAATTCCCTCAGTTTCTGTTTTATTTATTGCTTCTATTACTGTTTATGTGTCTTGAATATTTTCAATCACTTTCTTTACCTGTTTGGTTTTTCTTGGATTTCTTCATTTTCTCTATTTTTTCCTCAATTTCTTTAGCTATTTAAGGTTCACTTTTTATATAAGGACCTCTATCATCTTCAAAAAGTTCATTTTATAATCTTTATATTGAACTTCAGTTGTTTTGAAATATTCAGGACTTGCTGTAGTAGGATAACTTGGCTCTGTTGGTGACATTTTGCCCTGGCTATTGTTCATTGTATTCTTAGACCTGCATCTTGGGATCTGGGTTCAGGGTAAGTATAGTTCTAGATGCTGTTTTCTGTGTTTTTCTTTATTAAATAGGTGTTTTTCCTTGATTTCTGACCTGTGGTTGAGTAGAAGATCTCCACTGAATTTAAAGTCTAAAGCTGTAGTAGCCAGCCTGGCTGCTGGTCCATTGCGGGTTCCTCTGTAGGAGTTGGTAGCAAGGATATGGCAAGAGAGATGTGTAGAGTGATTGGGGTTAGATGGATACTGAATAGGACAATGTTGAGGGGAGTAGGCTGACAGCAAGTTCTTGTGGCTGGCATGCTCTCTAGCCCAGAAGGGTACCTCCACTGGAGTTGGGGGTTAAAATATCATGACAAGAAGAAGAGGTCCAGTTGGGTGTGGGCTGAGCAAGCACTGAAAAATTAGGGAAAATCCATGGGCAAATAGCTTACCTGGGATTCTGGTGGCTAGTATGGACCTTGCTTGGGTAGTCATCAGAATTGTTGCTGGGATATGGTTACAAGGAGAAGATAGACAGTTGGGGATATGCAGGGTAGACATTGATGGAATGTTGGTGATCTATGGGCAGGAACCTTATCTTGTGTTATGGTTACCAGCTTGACCTCTAGGAGAGCAGGTGACTTGTGCCAGGGTTGTGGACTGAGATGATGATGATGATGATGCCGACGATGATGATGGCTGTGATTATGTTGAGAGGAAGGCTACTGGGGGTGGTTGGGCAAGCACTGAGCAAGTATCGGTGGTTGGGGGGTTACTTACTATGTTTTTTTTGTGTGGCCTCTGGTGGAAAAGGGCTTCACCATTTTTTTTCAGGGACCAAACCATAGGATGAATTGTTGGATCTATACAAAAAGAAGTGATACTATAGTAAAATAAAATATAAAAATAAATTTTATATGATTACTGTCTTCATTTCTTCTGTTTCTGTGTTTAAAATATTCTAAAAGAATTTAGCTTCAAAAGGTTTTATTCTGTCTCATAGTTCAAGGACACAGTTCATCATACTGGGGAAGCCAAGGCAATAGGTACTTGAAGTACTTAAGAATTCCATTCTTCAATCAGGAAAAAAATGCAGTATCTTTTTGACTTAAGCTGACTTTTTGCTTTTTATACAGTTCAGGATTCTGCCCCAGAAAATACTGTCACTTACAACTGTTATGTCTTCCTATTTTGGTTTATCTAACCAGATAAATCCCTCTCATGCATGCCTAGATGCCCTATACCAAGGCAATCCTATATACTACAAAGCTGACAAATAACAGTAGCCCTCACGGTTACAGAAAGCAAATATATTTAAAAAAAAAAGAAAGAAAGAAAGAAACCTCTAAAGTTTGGTAAAAAAGTTCAGATGTAAAAATATTTGTTTAAAGCTGTACTTAAAAATCCTGTTAATAACTCATGCTTTCTGAATCCTTCCTTGGGTATTTCTTTGACATTAATCTTTTCATAGTCACTAACTGTCTGCTTAAATTTTTATGCTTATCTCTATTTTCTCTACTCCCCAGCATATCTTCCATACTGTTATAAGGTTCCATTTTCTAAGTAGAGCACTAATCATACCATCTTTCTTGATGTTGTTTACATTAGTCTTTCATTCTTTATTACCTACATCCCTCTAACACTCCTGTTTATACACAAAAGGAATTTGTTTTCAACCAAACTTGGGAAATGACACTTTTGAAAAGAGGAATGTGATGCTACATTTCCACGTAAGATTGGTAGGGACAGAATCACATTGTTCCTGCCTCTGGGCAGGGCCAGCAAGCATGAGCCTCCAAGAGCATTGATGGATGTTATGATCATTAGGCTTGTGTGTATAATAATGTACACATTTTAAGTTCATCCTTTAAAGAATGACCTTCCTGTTAACTTTAATGACTCTACGATAATCAGAGACAACATGAGTCTAGGAGATGAAGGTGTGGCTAATGTCTCAGCAAAATGGTAAATGCAGAGACCTTTAGGATAGCCTTTAAGGCTATGGTAAAGAACTCTAAAATTAGTCTGAAAATATACAATTTCTTAACTATGCAAAAAGAAAAGGATGTAATACGAATTAGGACTATGAAGTATACCTTGGAGAGGATATTGGTAAAACTGAAGCCTGGAGTCATCAGGGAACTTGAGCATTTTAGAGATATCAGTACCTTGGGATGAACAACAAGTACTGTAACAATGGTAGAGTAGAGAATGCCTGAGCTTAAAACATAAGCTGTGTATGATGCAGAGGGCAGAGACATGTAAAGCAAGCAAGTAAACAACACTCCTCCATAGCCTCTGCATAGCTTCTGCCTCCAAATTACTGCTTTGTGTGAGTTGTGCCCTCACTACTTTTGATGATGGACTTGTATATGGAACTGTAAGCAAAATATACTCTCCCTAGCAACTTACATTTGACTGTGATGATTCATCATAGCAATAGTAACCCTAAGACAGACATTGTGTTAAACTTCATAAGCTTGCTATAATGAATATCACAAAATAAGAGGCTTAAAATAACAGTTTATTTGTTTCTCAACTATGGATGTTGAATGAACAAAAAAACCCAAAGGGGTGAGAAAAAGATAAGATTCCTTGGAAGTCTCTATGCAGACTCCTTCCACATATCTTTCTAGCTTCCTGAGAATGGAAGACATGCTTGTCCTTCTTTGACTTTGAGGTTTGTAATGCCAGTCCTGGCACTCATCGTTACACATTAGTCTTTCCTTAGTGTATTTTCTCCTAGATTCGTCCTTGTTTTTACTTCTCTTTCTGTGTCTAATTTCTTTTTCTTAGGGTACAAATCATTAGATTAAAGCCTATGCTGAACTACTAAAATCACTGCTTGACTTGATTTTAGCAGCAAAGAGCAAATAAAGTCACACTCTAAAATACTTCATAGACACTGAAAATAACACTACTCATTCCAATATAGAGATGAACTATATGTGGAGGCTTTAGTGTCACTATATTTTGTTTCTTATATTTTAACCACTGTATTTTAATTGCTATCTCCTGAAATATATATTATGTGTTTTCTCTTTTATAGTTCAGATTAACCGGTAAGGTTCCTGGATGAGCAATTGCTTTGCTTCACATTCTATGTTTGCCTTGTTTAGTAGTTATGCCCATTCTGTCCTTTTCTTGATGAAGCTAAAAAGAAAGAGTTAAGTTCTCTAGGTAGTAGAAGTAGTCAGTTACCTTAGTTAAAGTCTTATTGCTGCAAAGAAATACCAGGACCACAACAACTCTTATAATGAAAAACATTTATCTGGGGCTTGCTTATAAGTTTAGAGGTATAATACATTCTCATTATGGTGGGAAGCATGGTGGTGCTTAGGCAGACATGATGCTGAAGATGGAACAAAGAGTTCTACATCCAGATCAGCAAACAGCCGAAGGGCAGAGTGTCACTAGGCCTGTTTGGGGCATCTGAAACCCAAAACAAATATGCAATGACAACTTCCTCCAAAGAGACTACTCCTACTCTGCAACATGTCCTAATAGTGCCACTCCCTATGAGCCTATAGAGAACAATTTCATTCAAACTACCACAGCATGTGACAACTCCTTGAGAAGGTCATTCTTCCAGTACATAATTGTAAGTCATCGTGCTTTTTTTATGGTTTTGTTGTTGTTACTGGTGTTGTTTAGTGATTTTGTTCTGATTGTTTGGTTGGGTTTTTATTCTGGATTTTTATTGGATTAATAGGAAGACAGAGTAGACAATGCAATAAAGGAAAAACACAAAAAGAACAAATGTGGCTGGTAACAAAATGAAGCCTCCATAATGCTTAGTCTATACTTAGACTTTTATGGGTATAAGCCAAAAATTGAAGGGTTTCCTTTAACTGCCAGACAAATACAATGCTGATTAATAATCTCACACAATTTCTGAAAATTGAAGTTCTATTTATTTCAATACTCAGTTTCAATACTCCTTTCTTTAGCAGTAGGAACCTTTCATTCTTTAAATTTATATAATGACTGATTTCTAGAATTCTCTTCCTGATTAATCAGGCTCTAGCAGTTAATTTCCTCTATTCTACTCTTAAACTGTTATTTCCATATTATATGTACATTATTTTAATATGTACCTATTTAACTAAAGGTAACAAAATAATTATATTCCATGAGTTACAAACATAACATACTTAGAAGAAAACACAATATGTTTTACATGCTTTTAGCAAAGAGCCAAAATTGATTTGTCAAGATAGGTCCCATTTAATTTGGGATTAATACTTACCCATGAGTGGGATATTCATCTAACATTTCTGTTATTTTTTTCTGAATCTTCAGTCTCAGTTTTGAAACTCAACTTTTGACATTTATTTTCCTAATGAACATTGATTGATGTAATACAGAACATTTTTTCTATAAGGCTTAGTCTATAAGTCCTATTCTTTCTTTCTGAGAAGAATTAAAGACTTATCTCATATTTAATTGGTAAACTCCTAATTTTTTTCTTACAAATCATAACTTATAGCTACTTTGGGGGACTGGCAAGCCCAAAATTTTCTCATGGGAGTCTCGAAGAAAAAAAAATGGGTAATGATGGTGTTTGTGATGAATCTGAAGGATTTCATCAATGTTACACCTATGCCTTTTTAACCTTGTTACTATTTTACAGGAAGTTTTGTTATTAAAGATTATGAAGGCTTGAGCCTAGCACTAGAGTGGATTGATGACTGACACTTGAACTATGTTATCTCATTAATATAAACATAAACCCATTGTTAGCATTTTGTCTAAGCTCTGCCCCACAGTTACCTGGCAAGGCCAGGTATGCCTGACTCACTATAAAAGGAGTTGCTTGACCCCTCTGCTCTCTTGCTCTTTCCTTCTTGCTCCAGTTCTGTCTTCTTGTCCCTCCCCCCTCTCTCCCCATTCCCCTCCTCCCTATCTTTCCACATGCTTGTGGCCTGCCTCTACTCCTCCTTTCTCTCTCTCTCTCTCTCTCTCTCTCTCTCTCTCTCTCTCTCCTACCCTCACCACTCCCCTTTCCATGGCCTGAATAAACTCTGTTCTATACTATACCATCCTGTGGCTGTTCCATCAGGGGGAAGGGATGCCTCAACATGGCCCTGCAGAGGCATCCTTTTCCCCCATATCTGACTATACATCCACCAAACATATTCCTTCTCCCCTTATCTTTTGATAAACACAACACCCAGTACACACAACAGAACATGAACACAGACATTCAGAGAGTGTGAATACATTCAGAGATTAACAAATTCATAAGCATAAGCAAATATCTGTAAATATTCAAACATATGCATGATGAAACCCTGGTATGTTAGTATATTAAACATAGCAGAAGAGAAAATTCATTGTTGTTGATATTTTCTTTACTTACTTTGCAGAAGGTCAAACCTAGGATGTCAAAAATGCTAATAAAAGCATTGAATCCTTAACCTTCCACAGTGCTTTTAACATAAAATATTAAATGAACAGAGTCTTTTGTCTGACAATTATTTGAATGTAGCTAGTTTGGTTTTGAATAGGATTAATGAAACTCCAGGTCACCATCTTTACAACACAGACTGAGTAGCCAGGCATGGTGGTAGATTTATGTAATCCCAGCTACTTAGAAGACAAACCCAGAAGTACTACAGATTCAAGGCTAAAGTGAGCAAGTTAAATTGTACCTTATTTCCAAACAAAACAAAGCAAAACAAAACAGTTAGAAGCAATCTGTATTAGACTTTTTGTTTCCTTACATAGTTGACAAATGTAAATAAAACTCAGCAATTCTAGTATTAGCTGCATAACCAAAAGAAATGAAATTAGCATTTTGTACTAGTGAGGGTTCTCTAGAGTCATAGTATTTGTGAAATGTCTCTCTATATTGAGGGAAATTATTATGATGACTTACAGTCTGTAGCCCAAGTAACCCAACAATGGGCAGATGTGTATGGGAAGTCCAAGAATCTAGTAGTTACTCAGTTGTTTGAGCTGCTTTTCTGTAGAATTAAGTTCTAACAAATGTGCTGGCATGTAAATGCAAGCAGTCATAGAAGACTGAATTTTCCTTCTTCCAATGTCCTTATGTAGGCCTCAAGCAGAAGGTGTGGCCCATATTTAAGCTGTACACCACGGCGCCTGCATCTAGGACTTGCTTTGTCCCAGAATGACCTTGAACTCAGAGATCTCCTTGCCTCAGTCTCCTGGGATTAAAGGTATGTACTATCTTAGCCTGGGCCTGAGATTTTCACGGCTACTATGCCTCTAGATGTCCAAGCCAAGATTCAGGTTAGAAACTTGTGTCATCCAGCCTCAAGATCTGGATCATAGGAGTGCACTCCAATGCTGGATTGTAGTTCATTCAAGATATAGTGAAATTGGGCTGGAGAGATAGCTCAGTGGGTAAGAGCACCTGACTGCTCTTCCAAAGGTCCTGAGTTCAAATCCCAGCACCCACATGGTGGCTCACAACCATCTGTAAAGTGATCTGACGCCCTCTTCTGGTGTGTCTGAAGACAGCTACAGTGTCCTTACATAAAATAAATAAATCTTAAAAAAAAAAAAGATATAGTGAAGTTGACAACCAGGAATGGCCATTATACATATCAAATGAAACATAAAAAATCTTCAACCTCATGTGCATTGTAGTCAAAATAGTCAAGGTATAAAATACCCTAAATATCCATTGACAGATGAGTGGATTTAAGATTATGGCACATATAAACTCTGAAAAAATATATAAAATATATTTCTTTAGTAGTATAGATTGTATAATACATATAATTGTCTATTTATTTTATGAATATTGCATGAAAAATTTTTGTATTTTTAAATCTTGTTAATGAAATAAGTTTCTCAGATTTTTTGTTTTTTGTGTTACTGTTATATCCAGTAACAATCTATCAGATAAAACCTATTCTGTCTTTGTCATCAGGTATCAACTATAAATAGTTTCCTAGTTGTAAGTGGGATTGGTGTCTAAATACTGTTTCTTTGTCTGGCTTGCACCTATGTACGTCTGATACATGCTGACACAGACACTGTAAATTCTTATATACACCAAAATGATTGTATATGGAAAATAGCCTTTTCTTAGACTCATCCATCACCTCTGAAGCTTATATCTCTGCCTACTCTTATGCATATATTTTTAAGTCATTATGGGAGGGCTTTGAAGACAAACTCCCACTCAGGACTTAAAATTTCAAAGTATCTCTATATTTGTTGTACAGTTGTGTGTCCCTTTATTCCTATCTACTAAAAAAATAGAGATTGTTTTGTTTTTGGAAATTCCTTTTTCTAGTTGTAGTGTGGCTCAGGTTTAGCACACATCTTTAATCCCACTGGCTGGGAAATAAACATTCCCTTAGTACAACATCAATAAACTGAAACAATTTACCCAATTGTCATACAAAGAGCACACACACATGAGAGAGAGAGAGAGAGAGAGAGAGAGAGAGAGAGAGAGAGACTCCTTAAGAGAGAGCAGCACAGCAGCACAGACAGAGGAAAGGTGAAACCCTTTTACTGTGAGGGTTTTAGAGAGAGGTTAGACAGAACAAGCTAGATACAGCAGCCAGAGGATTAGAAAACATTGCCAAAGTCAGTATGAGGCCAAGTAGAACAATTCAGTCAGAGGCAGAGAAAGAGGCTAGATTGAATGAGTCAGCTTGGAAAGGACTTTGACCCAGACAGCAGTGTTGAATGACCCAGTCAGAGCTACAAAAGCAAGAGTGATCTTATTCCACAGTAAGTCTCAGAGGCCAATAAAATTTTATGGAGGTTTAATGTTGGGGTTTGGGAATCACTACACAAACCACTCAAATATCAATCTCAGTGAAACAGGAATGTCTTATTGAATGCCACATCCCAAGACTGATTAATCAGGTTCATATTCCAGTTCAGGAACAGAATCATGATGTAGAGTCAAGAATTTACAGGGAATTTTAAGCCTGGGATCTACAAACATCTATGCCAAGTTATATTACCAATCAGAATTTAGGGATAGGGGATATCCTTAGAATCATATTTTTGTTGAATATTTATCCTGTTCAAACATGGCAGGAGACTGACCTTGTATAACAGTCATGTCTTAACTTATTAAGTAGTAAGGGACTAGTCTAAGTTTAAGTTAAAAGTTAAGGTTTTTTTTTTTTCATAAGTTAATTTTATGTCTTAACTTGCCAACCAGAATGGCAAGTTACCCTCATACATGTCTCTTTCTGCAAAGTAGGATGTCAGTTCCCAAGGAGGTCTTGGGAACTTAAACTTTACTTGACCACTACTCAAAATGGAAGTCTTATTCTAAATAAATACCGGTGTCTGTCTTATGTCACATTCTCTACCAGACGAAGATTATAAAATGAAATACCATAATAGCTTATACATATGCAGGAAGTGCTGCTGGATGGTTGGTTTGGGTCTAAGTTTATTGTGGGTAACTATATTCTATTGAAATCTATTGTGATTGATTTCCAAGGACACAGAATATAATAGAATATATAATCAACTTGAGAATGAAAAAGTTTCTAGTAACAGCACAAGCAACGTATGAGAAAGTTTCTTTATAATCTTAGTAACAGGACAGAATGGCAGACTAGACAGGTAACAGTTACCTAATCCTTAACATTTTACCTAGTCCTTAACAGTCCATCTAGGCCTTCATGTTTTCTTAACACTAGAAGATTCCAGGACCAGGCCTTGCTTAGCAGACTGAGGCAAATAAAAGATAGTTTAAAGCTGAAGAAAAAATAACTAGGGCAATTTCACAATATTTATATATGAGGAAATTTAACTATACCTCCATATCACCTACTTTCTCAAAAATATCTAATGTCTCCAACACCCACAGTTCTATAAACCCAATCACTTTATAGTCTGGGAACTATTGTCATAAATCTGTCTCCTCAGCATATGGTCTCACTTCAACTATGTATTAGCATATGTAAATTAAGAATAGATTTTATTTTCCTTAAGAATTATTAAATAATAGATAAATTTGGGACTCTGTATAGGGAGTATAAGACCAAATGAATAAACCATTACAGAACCCACTTATCTGTGGAAGAAAATCAAAAGTTCTTTCCTGCTCTTAATTAAGGTTTACTATATTATTTATGACTATCTGTAAATAAGTCCAACCCTCACGCAAATATTTTTTCTTTACTTTCTTTAGGAGTCATTTTAATTTTTGCAAGGATTTCCTACTCACATGATATATTGATTATAACTCTTCTGATCCATAAAGTTCACTCAACTATTTTCTTTTACGGGTTCTGTGTCTCATGAGGATAATGTCTCTGTACATTACATACTTACACTTTCTCTCTGATATTCAAGTTAGTAGATCAATGGAATTGGAAGGGAGGAAATAATCTCTACCTCTTACTTCTTTCCTTGTGAGATTGGCAGAGCACAGAAATGCTTTCCTAGGATGGTTACAGTTTCTAACACTTTGAACTGTGGTAAAGGACAGAAATTTTCTTGTAAATGGATGCCAGGCATTTTTGTAAAAGGACTATAGGGAATCTAGTTGAAAATTCAGTGTAGTAACAATTGTAAGAAATTTTATTCTCTTTTGGTTGTCTAATTGCTCTAGCTAGAACTTCAAATACTATATTGAATAAATATGGAGATAGAAGGCAGCCTTATCTAGTCTCTAATTTTAGTGGGATTGCTTCAAGTTTCTCTCCATTTAGTTTGATGTTGGCTACTGGTTTGCTGTATATTGCTTTTACTATGTTTAGGTATGGGCCTTGAATTCCTGATCTTTCCAAGACTTTTAACATAAAAGGATACTGAATTTGGTCAAATGCTTTTTCAGCATCTAATGAAATAACCATGTGGTTTTTTCTTTGAGTTTGTTTATATAGTGGATTACACTGATGGATTTCCGTATATTGTACCATCCCTGCGTTCCTGAGATGTAGCTTACTTGGTCATGGTGAATGATCGTTTTGACGTGTTCTTGGATTCATTTGGCAAGAATTTTATTGAGTAGTTTTGCATCGATATTCATAAGGGAAATTGGTCTAAAGTTCTCTTTCTTTGTTGGATCTTTGTATAGTTTTGGTATCAGTGAAATTGTGGCTTCATAGAATGAGTTGGGTAGTGTTCCTTCTGTTTCTATTTTGTGGAATAGTTTGAAGAGTATTAGTGTTAGGTCTTCTTTGAAGGTCTGATAGAATTCTGACTCCAGAGGGCCAAATAGCCCTATTAAAAATAGGGTACCAAGGTAAACAAAGAAGTTTCACCTGAGGAATATCAAATGGATGAGAAGCACCTAAAGAAATGTTCAACAGCCTTAGTCACCAGGGAAATGCAAATCAAAACAACCCTGAGATGTCACCTCACACCAATCAGAATGGCCAAGATCAAAAACTCAGGAGACAGCAGGTGCTGACGAGGATGTGGAGAAAGAGGAACACTCCTCCACTGCTGGTGAGATTGCAAGCTGGTACAACCACTCTGGAAATCAGTCTGACAATTCCTCAGAAAACTGGACGTAATACTACCAGGGGACCCTGCTATACCACTCCTGGGCATATACTCAGAGGATTCTCCAGCATGTAATAAGGACACATGCTCCACTATGTTCATATAAGCCCATTTATAATAGTCAGAAGCTGGAAAGAACCCAGATGTCCCTCAACAGAGGAATGGATACAGAAAATGTGGTATATTTACACTATGGAATGCTAATCAGCTGTTAAAAACAATGAATTCATGAAATTGTTATGTAAGTGGGTGGAACTGGAAAATGTCATCCTGACGTGACCCAATCACAAAAGAATACACATGGTATGTACTCACTGATAAGTGGATATTAGCCCAGAAGTTCCGAATACCCAAGAAACAGTTCACATATCAAATGATGCCCAAGAAGAAGTAAGGAGAGGGCCCTGGTCCTGTAAAGGCTCAATGCAGCAGTGGAGGGAAACCAGGACAGGGAAGCAGGAATGGATTGATTGGGGAACAGGGCGAGGGAAGAAGGCTTATGGGACTTTCCGGGAGGGGTATCCAGAAAAGGGGAAATCATTTGAAATGTACATAAATAATATATCTAATAAAAAAAGAAATATTATTCTAAGCTGAGGAGGATCAGAAGTCTCAATTAACCTGGATCCCCGAGATCTCTCAGACCCTGGACCACCAACCAGGCAGCATACACCAGGTGATATGAGACCCCCAACACATATATACCAGAGGAATGCTGAGTCCAGTCAGAGAAGATACACCTAACCCTCAAGAAACTTGAGGCCCCAGGGAGTGGGCAGTCTGATTGGGTGGGGTGGGGGCATTCTCACAGAGACAGGGATGTGGGAGGGAAGGGATGTGGAACAGTCAGAGGGTGGACAGGGAGGGGGATAAAATTTAGAGTATAAAAAATGGATTAAATAAAATTTAAAAAAAAAATCCAAATCCTATCAGCCATTTTATCTTAATTTGTTCTTACTTACTAAACTAAAATGCCAGTTGTAATTTAATCGTCATCTTTGAGGATGAACTTTAGGAAACTTCTGGAATATTCCATAGCAAAGTAACTCCAAAAAATTCTCACCAAATTTTTAAAGACTTACTATATATATATATATATGCACATACATGTATTTATGTGTACCATATGATGCATGGCTGATGCCTTTGGAGGCCAGAGAACGGTGTTTGATACCCTGGAGCTGCAGTTACATATGGTTGTGAGCCATTCTATATGAATGTTGGGAAACATACTCTAGTCCTCGGCAAAAACGTGTGCTTTAAACTACTGAACCTTCTCTTCAGCTCCTTACCATTTATTTTTTCAAGACAGAGTTTTTCTGTATAACTCTGGTTGTTCTGGAACTTACTCTGTAAACCAGGCTAGCCTCAAACTCAGAGATCTTCCTGCGTCTGACTCCTGAGTTTTGGGATTAAAGGTGTGTGCCACCACCACCAAGACACATTTTTAAACTAGAATTAAAAAAAAAACTTTTATCATTTTAGTAAACAATTTAATTCCTTTTAACCAATTTCTTTCACTTGAAAATGTAGCTAGTACACACCTCAAAAGGTAAATTAACCTAGGATGTGCTATATGCCAAGCACTAAAAGGATATCTGGTTAAAGCTTGTGCTGTATAAATTAGACAAAGGAAAATTAATAAAAGTAGCAACATATGTGCAATGTTTCAGCTAGCCCATGGAACACATATATGACAGAGGTCAACAGCTTTATATGCTCATCATTATCTTATAAGTTTGATTTAATTTCATATTTCTAGATTCATAATAATAATTAAGCATGAAAACTGATTGTCAACGGTGTCAGTAACATACAACATCAAGTGATTCGTGTGGAAACAAAATTAAAAGTGATTAGGACTTGAAGGTGGAAAATCATGTAGTTATTGCTTGCCAGTCAGGCTTGTCAAAATCATACTTATAAACTTGATGAAGAATTAAGCGACAGAAGCTGTTAAAGGTTATCTTTTATAGAAGTCATGAGACATAACAGTTTGACAAGGAGGTATATCAGATAAGTTTCTAAAGACATTTATTGGAGAACAGAAAACTGACAGACACACACGTACACACACAAATTCATGACTCTCAGCACTGATGATCAGAGCAAAGCAGGCTGTCTCGGATATTAAAAAATACCTAGACTTATCTGTCATAGTGTATTTACTTGTAGGTCTGAATGGACTGTAATAATTCAAGAGATTATATTTACTCTAAATGGTAACTGTAAGTACTGATATGAAGGTATCTGAAGAATTTTTGAAAAGTATAGATAAACTGATAGTATAGGATATTGTTGTACCAAAACATATCTACAATACAAATGGAACCTCCCAATTCTAGAAATGGTGCCTGCAATGACTTTCTTCAACAAGGAAGGCAAATCTGTTTGATATTCTGATGTGTTTGAGGGCAGGTTAAAAGTCTGCTAGATGGCATTGTTTTGGGATATAAATTGAAATGCTTTATAATCTGACACAAGGAAGACCCTTGGACCTTCAAGCACATAGGTAAAGACAAACTGCCAACTCATTACAGAAGCAATAAGAAGCCTAGGATAAGTCAATTTATCTATACTGGTAAAAAAAGTACTTTATGGATATTAACCTTTGCCTTCCAAGATTTTGTTCATGGTTCATAATGGTCCAAATCTCTCTCCTTTACTGTAACACTAACGTGATATTTTGCCCCGCCAAACCACATATTTTTGGTCAAATCCATATATCAAGTAGTTACAGAGGTATCTGAGATCTGCTATGAGAGAAGTTCTGTATCCAAGAAAAGTATGACAGTTAAGAAAGACACTGAAAAACATGGATAAAACTATGGAAGGAATAAGATATTTCTGGACTATATGAGGAAAATTTTTGGAATGATCATGAGGAATTATATGAATGCCATCTGTGAAAAGATGAAGGGTTTATTCATGATTTCAAAATATTTTTTCTTTTATTCAAAACAGATTCCTTTCTTTTTTTTTATTTTATTTTTTAATTTACATTCCAAATCACTTCCCCTTTCCCGTTTCCTCCCTCCCCGAAAGTCCCATAAGCCCCCTTCCCTCCCTCTTTTCTCCGTTCAACCCCCTCTCGTTACTCTGTCCTGGCGTTCCCCTACATCCAGTCTTTCCAGGACCAGGGGTCTCTCCTACCATCTTTTTAGAAATCTATTGATATGCGGATTGTGTCTAGGGTATTCCGAGATTCCGGGTCAATATCCCCTTATCAGTGACTGCATACCATGTGTGTTCTTTTGTGATTGGGTTACCTCACTAAGGATGATATTTTCAAGATCTGACCATTTGCCTAGGAATTTCGTGAATTCATTGTTTTTAATTGCAGAGTAGCATTCCATTGTGTAGATATACCACATCTTCTGAATCCATTCCTCCGTTGAGGGACATCTGGGTTCTTTCCAGCTTCTGGCTATTATAAATAAGGCTGCTATGAACATAGTGGAGCATGTGTCCTTATTGCATGCAGATAAAGTCTCTGGGTATATGCCCAGGAGTGGTATAGCCGGATCCTCCGGGAGTGTCATGCCCAGTTTTCTGAGGAACCGCCAGACTGCTTTCCAGAGTGGTTGTACCAGCTTGCAATTCCACCAGCAGTGGAGGAGTGTTCCTCTTTCTCCACATCCTCCCCAACAACTGCTGTCTCCTGTGTTTTTGATCTTAGCCATCCTGACTGGTGTGAGATGGAATCTCAGGGTTGTTTTGATTTGCATTTCCCTAATGACTAAGGATGATGAACATCTCTTTAGGTGCTTCTCAGCCATTAGATATTCTTCAGGTGAGAACTCTTTGTGTAGCTCTGTACCCCATTTTTTAATAGGGTTACTTGCCTCTCTGGAGTTTAACTTCTTGAGTTCTTTGTATATCTTGGATATTAGCCCTCTGTCGGATGTAAGGTTGGTAAAGATCATTTCTCAGGTAGTTGGTTGCCGCTTTGTCTTTTTGACAGTGTCTTTTGCCTTGCAAAAGCTTTGTAATTTAATGAGGTCCCATTTGTCTATTCTTGATCTTAGAGCATAAGCTATTGGAGTTCTGTTCAGGAAATTCTCCCCTGTGCCCATATGTTCAAGGTTCTTCCCTAGTTTCCCTTCTATTAGTTTCAGTGTGTCTGGTTTTATGTGGAGATCCTTGATCCACTTAGAATTGAGCTTAGTGCAAGGAGATAAGGATGGGTCAATTTGCATTCTTCTGCATGTTGACCTCCAGCTGAGCCAGCACCATTTTTTGAAAAGGCTATCGTTTTTCCACTGGATGGTTTTAGCTCCTTTGTCAAAGATCAAGTGACCATAGGAGTGTGGATTCATTTCTGGGTCTTCAATTCTGTTCCATTGATCTACATGTCTGTTACTGTACCAATACCATGCAGTTTTTAACACTATTGCTCTGTAGTACAGCTTGAGGTCCGGGATACTGATTCCCCCAGAGGTTCTTTTACTCTTGAGAATAGTTTTAGCTATTCTGGGTTTTCTGTTATTCCAGATGAATTTTTGAATTGCTCTTTCTAACTCTATGAAGAATTGAGTTGGGATTTTGATGGGGATTGCATTGAATCTGTGTATTACTTTTGGTAAGATGCTCATTTTTACTATATTAATCCTGCCAATCCATGAGCATGGCAGATTTTTCCATCTTCTGAGGTCTTCTTCAATTTCTTTCTTCAGAGACTTGAAGTTCTTGTCATACAGATCTTTCACTTGTTTGGTTAGAGTCACGCCAAGATACTTAATATGGTTTGTGGCTATCGTGAAGGGTATTATTTCTCTTACTTCTTTCTCAGCCTGCTTATCCTTTGAGTATAGGAAGGCTTCTGACTTGCTTGAGTTGATTTTATATCCGGCCACTTTGCTGAAGTCGTTTATCAGCTGCAGGAGTTCTCTGGTGGAGTTCTTTAGGTCGCTTAAGTATACTATCATATCGTCTGCAAATAGTGATAGTTTGACTTCTTCCTTTCCAATTTGTATCCCTTTGACCTCTTTTTGTTATCTAATTGCTCTAGCTAGAACTTCAAGTACTATATTGAAAAGATATGGAGAGAAAGGGCAGCCTTGTCTAGTCCCTGATTTTAGTGGGATTGCTTCAAGTTTCTCTCCATTTAGATTGATGCTGGCTACCGGTTTGCTGTAAATTGCTTTTACTATGTTTAGATATGGGCCTTGAATTCCTGATCTTTCCAACACCTTTAGCATGAAAGGATGCTGAATTTTGTCAAATGCTTTCTCAGCATCTAATGAGATGACCATGTGGTTTTTTTCTTTGAGATTGTTTATGTAGTGGATTACATTGATGTATTTCCTTATATTGAACCATCCCTGCATCCCTGGGATGAAGCCTACTTGATCGTGGTGGATGATCGTTTTGATGTGTTCTTGGATTCGGTTGGCAAGAATTTTATTGAGTATTTTTGCATCGATATTCATAAGAGAGATTGGCCTGAGATTCTCTTTCTTTGTCGGATCTTTGTGTCCTTTTGGTATTAGTGTAATTGTGGCTTCATAGAACGAGTTGGGTAGTGTTCCTTCTGTTTCTATTTTGTGGAACAGTTTGAAGAGTATTGGTGTTAGGTCTTCTTTGAAGGTCTGATAAAATTCTGCACTAAAACCATCTGGACCTGTGCTTTTTTTGGTTGGAAGACTTCCAATGACAACTTCTATTTCTTCAGGGCTTATAGGACGGTTTAGATGGTCTATTTGATCCTGATTTAATTTCGGTACTTGGTATCTGTCAAGGAAATTGTCCATTTCCTCAAGATTTTCTAGTTGTGTTGAATACAGGTTTTTGTAGTAGGATCTGATGATTTTTTGAATTTCCTCAGTTTCTGTTGTTATCTCTCCCTTTTCGTTTCTGATTTTATTAATTTGGATACTATCTCTGTGCTCTCTGGTTAGTCTGGCTAAGGGCTTATCTATCTTGTTAATTTTCTCAAAGAACCAACTCTTCGTTTTGTTGATTCTTTGTATGGTTTTATTTGTTTCTACTTGATTGATTTTAGCCCTGAGTTTGATGATTTCCTGCCTTCTACTCCTCTTTGGTGTATTTGCTTCTTTTTGTTCCAGGGCTTTCAGGTGTGCCATTAAGCTGTTAGTGTATGCTGTCTCCCGTTTCTTTTTGGCGGCACTCAGGGCTATGAATTTTCCTCTTAGCACTGCTTTCATTGTGTCCCATAAATTAGGGTATGTTGTGCCTTCATTTTCATTAACTTTCAAAAAGTCTTTGATTTCTTTCTTTATTTCCACCTTGACCAAGTTATCATTGAGTAGAGCATTGTTCAGCCTCCATGTGTACGTGGGTTTTCTTTTGTTTTTGTTGCCATTGAAGGCCACCCTTATTCCATAGTGATCTGATAGGAGGCATGGGATTATTTCTATCTTCTTGTATCTGTTGAGGTCTGATTTGTGACCAATTATATGGTCAATTTTGGAGAAGGTACCATGAGGAGCTGAGAAGAGGGTGTATTCTTTAGCTCTAGGATGAAATGTTCTATATATATCAGTTAGTTCCATTTGGTCCAAGGCTTCAATTAGATTCACTGTGTCCCTGTTTAATTTCTGCTTTCCTGAACGATCCATTTCAGAGAGTGGGGTGTTGAAGTCACCCACTATTATTGTGTGCGGTGCGATGTGTGCTTTGAGTTTTAGTAAAGTTTCTTTTACGAATGAGGGTGCCCTTGCATTTGGAGCATAGATATTCAGAATTGAGAGTTCTTGATGGTGGATTTTTCCCTTGATCAGTATGTAGTGTCCTTCTGTGTCTTTTTTGATGACTTTAGGTTGAAAATCAATTTTATCTGATATTAGGATGGCTACTCCACCTCGTTTCTTGGGGCCATTTGCTTGTAAAATTGTTTTCCAGCCTTTTACTCTGAGGTAGTGTTTGTCTTTGACACTGAGGTGCGTTTCCTGCATGCAGCAAAATGCTGGGTCCTGTTTACGTATCCAGTCTGCTAGTCTATGTCTTTTAATTGGGGAATTGAGACCATTGATATTAAGAGAGATTAAGGCATAGTGATTATTGCCATCTGCCATTCTTGACGCTATCTTTATATTTGAGTGGTTATCTACTTTTGGGTTTGATTCAAGACGGTTATTATCTCATTTTTTCCAGGGTGTTGTTTCTCTCCTTGTATTGGAGGTTTCCACCTATTATCCGTTGCAGGGCTGGATTTGTGGAAAGATATTGTGAAAATTTGGTTTTATCATGGAATATCTTGGTCTCTCCATCTATGGTGATTGAGAGTTTTGCTGGGTATAGTAGTCTAGGCTGGCATTTGTGCTGTCTTAGTGTCTGCATGAGATCTGCCCAGGATCTTCTGGCTTTCATAGTCTCTGGTGAGAAGTCTGATGTGATTCGGATAGGTCTTCCTTTGTATGTTACTTGGCCCTTTTCTCTTACTGCTTTTAGTATTTTTTCTTTGTTTAGAACATTCGGTGTTTTGATTATTATGTTACGGGAGGTATTTCTGTTCTGGTCCAGTCTGTTTGGAGTTCTGTAGGCTTCTTGTACGTTCATCGGCATCTCTCTCTTTAAGTTAGGGAAGTTTTCCTCCATAATTTTGTTGAAGATGTTTACTGGCCCTTTAAGTTGCAAATCTTCACTCTCATCTATACCTATAATCCTTAGGTTTGGTCTTCTCATTGTGTCCTGGATTTCCTGGATGTTTTGGGTTACACGTTTTTTGCATTTTGCATTTTCTTTGACTGTTGAGTTGATGCTTTCTATGGAATCTTCAGCACCTGAGATTCTTTCTTCCATCTCTTGTATTCTATTGTTGATGTTTGCATCTATGACTCCTGATTTCTTCCCAAGGTTTTCTATCTCCAAAGTTGTCTCCCTTTGTGATTTCTTAGTTGTTTGTACTTCCTTTTTTAGTTCCTGGATGGATTTGCTGAGATCCTTCACTTGTTTGTTTGTATTTTCCTGTATTTCTTTAAGGTATTTTTGCATTACCTCTTTCAGGATTTCTTCCTGATGACCCACGTTCTCCTGCATTTCTCTGAGCGATTTTTGTGTTTCCTCCTCATGGGATTCCATCTGTTGATCCATCGTCTCCTGCATTTCTTTAAGCAGTTCTCGTGTTTCCTTTGTAAGGGCATCTAACTGTTGATTCATTTCTTTAAGCAATTTTTGTGTTGCCTCCTTATGGGCATCCATCTGTTGACCCATATTCTTCTGCATTTCTTTATGCAAATTTTGTGATTCCTTTGTGAGTGCATCTACCCATTGATTCATCTCGCTAAGCGATTTTTGTGTTGTCTCCTTGTGCGCCTCCATCTTTTGATCCATGTTCTCCTGCATTTCTCTAAGCGATTTTTGTGTTTCCTTTGTAAGGGCTTCTAACCGTTTATTCATGGTCTCCTGTAACTATTTATGAGATTTATTTGTGTCCTTCTTGTGATCCTCTAATAGGATCATGAGAAGTGATTTTAAATCCAGATCTTGTCTTTCGGGTGTGGTGGGGTATCCAGGACTTGCTGCTGTTGGAGAGTTGGGTTCGGATGGTCCCACATTACTTTGATTTCTGTTAGTAACATTCCTACGTTTGCCTTTTGCCATCTGGATACCTCTGGTGTTAGTTGGTCCTGCTGCCACTGGCTGTTGGTTGGACCTCCTGTGAGCCTGCAAAGCTATTTCTGCCCCCCCTGGATTACCAGGATTCCCCTGGCACCGATTTCTGGGGCCTGCCTGCTCCTGAGTGACTTTGGAGCCCTAATGTGCCTTGCCCCAAGTGATCTTATATTGGGGAGGCCTTGCACATCTAAAGGCTCAGCCTAGTGGATTCCTGGAGCAGAGGTCGCCAAAGGGAGGCTGGTAGGCTCCTGCCCTGTGCAGGGGTGTGTGGTTTCTCCTGGGGGGGAAGGGGGCGTCCCTCTGCCAGGCAGAAGTCCCACAGCAGAGCTGGCGCGCTGGTTACTGCAGATCAGCCCAGCACTTGGGAGCTGCACACACACAAGCCGCCCGAGACCCGAGCGACATTATGCCTGTCTGTCTCAGAACCTGGCTGTCCCAACTTCCCGGCCACTGGAGCAAAGATGGAGGAGTGCAATCTGCACACTCTCCGTGGCGGTGCTCACCCTGTAGACGCGATGGCCCACCGATCTGGCACCCAGACGACCACAGCGCTGACCTGTTCTCGGGCACAGAAGGAAGCCCCAACAGGCCATGTCCCAAGTGATGTTGTATTGGGGATAGGGAGCTTGGGGTACCTGTCTCTTCAGCGCAGTCTGCATGAACAGAGGTCGCGGAAGGAAAGTTGGTAGGCTCCCAATAATATATTTTTACTGAGAAAGTTGCAGTATTATTTGTTTATCAGCATTTCAGTTGATTTAAAGTTTTTGGGTTTTTTTTTTTTTTTTGGTCTGACTGCTGTATAAAATAAAACCTTCACAGAGATAAGAGTAACCTGTCCTAACATGAGAATGTAATTATAATAACAAGAGCTGTTTTACCAAAGGCTGAATGTTTGTGACTCATTTTGCCAGGTGTCATATATATATATATATATATATATATATATATACATACATACATACATACATACATACATACATGCATACACACACACACACGATCCAACAATCCTACAAGATGCAGTTTACCAGAGTCTTTAGGCAGATGCAGAGTGAACGTATTTTGTGGCTGGTCAGTGAGAGGGTTATGACCAAAATTAGTATCATACTGCTTCATTTTTCCCAACCTCATGCAGCTCTTGTGTATTTCAATCATTTTCACTACACAATGTCTATTAGACAATAAAAGTCAATATTGTTATAATTCTTTTTTAAGGCAGCAGAGATGCTGTGATGTGTTTGCATGTGTAAGTCACAGGACAGCTTTGTGGAGTCATTTCTCTCTTTTTACCTTTACAAGGCTTCAGAGGATTAAATTCAGATCACTAAGCTTGTGTAGTAAGCATCTTTACTGGCTGAATCATTTCTCCCATCCTAATTATACATTTTAAAAAGAAACATTGGCCAACTTGAAAACAAGCCAGTCAATCAAAAGTTCTATCATAGAAGTGGAAAGGGTTTACCAGCCTCTACCCCTGTCTGAATTACTATGAACAGTTGATGGATTTTAGAGGAGGGAGAGCCACAGTCACTTTTTGGAGGGTGTGGCCCCTGGTGGATGGACCATGTTCTTGGATGGCCTCACTCCTAAACATATTGGACCCAATGGGATACTTTTAAAAGGAGGGCATGAAGTTAGGGAGGATAGTTATGGGTAGATTTGTAAGCAGCTAGTAGGAAGACGTTGTCAAAATACCTTGTATGAAATTCTCAAAGAATTAATGAAAGCAAACAGAAAACCCTGTGGTCAAAATATGAATAATATTCCTTAGGAAAGCAGGTGAATGTGAAAATGAAACTGAGGTTCATTTTCCTGGGGTCTTTTCACCCCAGCTCCAGGGATGCTTGAGACCTGATTTTACCTTGGACCCCACACCCATTTCCAGTCCTGGCCCTTTCCCACCTTACAACACCTTTCCCCCTTATTCTTCTCTTGAGTGCCCCCTTATTATTCACACTGAATTTGCCCTCAAGCCAGCTCTTCCTGAACTCCTCCAGCTCATGTACCTGCTCTGCTCTTGCCAGAAGAGCAGCAGCCATAATTCCCCTGCCTTCTTCTTTATTTAGAAGCCTCCAAGTCGCTGCAGGTGCTAACCCTTCCTGTGGATCTCCTATGATGTAAAGAGCTCCTTTCTTTTTTTTTTTTTTTTTATGGTCACTTGATCTTTGACAAAGGAGCTAAAACCATCCAGTGGAAAAAAGATAGCCTTTTCAACAAATGGTGCTGGCTCAACTGGAGGTCAACATGCAGAAGAATGCAAATTGACCCATTCTTATCTCCTTGCACTAAGAGCTCCTTTCATACAAGTGTTCATTTCAGACTGTGGCAATTTGCAGTCCCCTCTTCCCATCTGATTGCCTCCACCTCACTCTCAAAGTGAGTTTGCATCCATTGGTGAGGTAGAGCTTGGATTGGCTCAGAATATACTGGTTATTGACCAGAGAGGAGTTCTTTTTGTTAACCAGTTTGATCTTTGCAAAGGTATTTGAACTGAGGATTTAATTGAGAGTGGCCCCTGAACGTATGTGCCACTGAGTGAATGGAACTACGTTACTAATGACCAAAATCTCCCTTCTAATTGACAAAGGCAGTAAAATCAAATGTGTAAGCAAGAATCTTTTTAAAAACTACTTTATTTATTTACATTCCAAATGTTGCCCCCTTCCTGGTATTGCCCCCCCCCCAGAGTTCTCCATCTCATCCCCCCTCCACTGCATTCCCCTTCTTTGGGGCATCACATCTCTTGACAGGATTAGGTTCATCCTCTTGCTTTGAAGCTAAACAAGGCAGTCCTCTGCTAACATATATGCCAGGGTCCAAGGACCAGCCCTTGTATGCTCTTTGGTTGGTTAGTCTCCGGGAGCTCCCAGGGATCCTGCTTAGTTGACACTGTTGGTCTTCCTATGGGGTTGCCCTTCAGCTCCTCAGTCCTTCCTCTAACTCTTCCATAGTGGTCCCTGACCTCAGTACAGTTGTTGGCTCTGGGTATCTGCATCTGTCTCAGCTGCTGGTAGAGCCTCTCAAAGAGGTAGCCATACTATGCTCCCGTCTGTAAGTACAACACAACAACAGTAATAGTTTCGGGGTTTGGTGCCCATCCATGGAATGGATTCCAAGTTAGGCGGGTCACTGGGTGGCCCTTCCTACAATCTCTGCTCTGTTTTTGCCCCTGCATTTCTTTTATTCAGAAACATTTCTGGGTCAAAAATTTTGAATGTGTGTTGGTAACCCAATCCTTCCACTGAGGGCCCTGTCTAACTACTGGAGGTGATCTCTTCAGGTTCCATCTCCCCACTGTTGAGCATTTCAGCTAAGTTCATCCACATTGGGTCCTGGGAGTCTCTCACATCCCAGGTCTCTGGGATTTCTTAGAAGTGCCTCTGCCCCCATTCCCAGCAGCTGTATGTATTCATTCATTCTCCTGGCCCTCTGGACTTCTGTCCTGTCTCACCCCATACCTGATCCTACCACCTTCCCCCTACCATTTCCCTCTCCCACCTAAAGCCCTTCCCCCTTTGCTTCCCACTATTATTTTATTCCCCTTTTTAATATGTATTTTTTAATTAAATATAATCATTTACATTTCAAGTGATAAAACCTTTCCCAGGTCCCTCCTCCCCAAAACCCCCCAACCCCTCCTCCCACTCCCTGCCTCCAAGTATATGCTCCTCTACCTGACCCACTCCCACCTCCCCCCCCCACCACCTCAATTTCCCCTAGTTGGGGCATCTATTTAGCCTTCACCTGACCAAGGACCACTCCTCCCACTGATGCCCGACAAGGCATTCCTCTGCCACATTTTAGACTGGAACCATGTGTACCCTTTGGTTTATGGTTTAGTCCCTGGGAGTTCTGGGGTGTCTGGGTGGCCAACATCGTTGTTCTTCCCATGGGGCTGTAAACCTCTTCTGCTCCTCTTGACTAAAGTTGGAATGAAGCATCCTCTTTGGGGCCTTCCTTCTTGTTGAACTTCTTATGGTCGGTGAGTCATATCGAGGGTATTCTGAAACTTTTGACTAACATCGACTTATCAGTGAGTATATACCATGCATGTCCTTTTGGATCTGGGTTACCTAACTAAGGATATCTTTTGAGAATGAATCCAGAAGAATCCTAGAATTCTTAAAAATGGGAAATGTTTCCTTGATAGACATTGTAGCTTTAAATAAAAGGTCCTTCTTTTCCTCCTCCTCCTCCTCCTCCTCCTCATCATCATCATCATCATCATCATCATCACCATTTCCCATCCTTTCATTTACTCTTTCCTATATCTTCCCCAAGAGAAAAATTTGGTTCTTTTCACTTTGGTCAGTTGAAACTGCTCAGACATTTCTGATGATAGGTTGTTACGATTATGATAATGTTCCAAAAGACAGAAGGAAATTCTCAACTTGCTGAAATGGCACAGGATATTGTAAAGTGTTCTGCAGAAAAGTGATCATGATTAATAAAAGAACTATCCTTACAAAAATTAAAAAAACTTTTTGAAAATCAAGCGGGAATTTGTATTTCAAAAACATGACTCATAGTAACTAGAATTTTTGGCAAATTAAAAGATGAATTTGGCTTTCATAGAACTTTTAAAAATTAGAATTTTTGTCATAATTATAAGTCACTTTTTCTAATTGAAAATGAATTTTTAGTGTAATATATTCTGATTATGGTTCCCCTCCCCCAACTCCTTCCAGATCCTCCCCACCTTCTTACCCACCAAAATTTACACCCTTTGATGTTCCTGTAATCATTAGGAAAAAAAAGGGCATCTAAGGGGAAATAAAGGAAAAATTTAAAACAAACAACAAAACTGAATAGGACAAAACAAACAAAGAAAAAGGGCAGGAAACATACAGATGTATAGAAAAGTAAATTTTCACATGCAGAAGTCCCATAGAAATACAAAACCAAAAATAATATATAAGCAAAATACCGATTTTAAAAAGAGAGTTCAGGCAAAGCTTGACAAGACCGAAAGAAAAAAGAAAAAAAGAAAGAATAATATTAAATTCATTTTGTTTTGTTCAAATATTTCTGGGCATAGAGCCTTCCTTTCAGTGTGGTTTGTATACCCAGTGTGAACTCCCTTAGAGAGAACTAATTTCTTCGTTGGGGGCAGTTATCAATTGGAGATAACTTCTGGGTTAGCGATGGAGACTTGTGTCTACTTCTGTCAGTACTGGGACCCCATCTGGTATAGACCTGTGCATGCCCCATGCAAACTGCTGTAGTTCCTGTAAGCTCATTTGTGCGACAGTCCTGTTGTGTCCAGAAGGCTTTTGTTTCCTTGACGTCTGCCATCCCCAATAGCTTTTACAATCTTTCTACTTCCTTTTCTGCAGAGTTCCCTGAGACATGGTGGTGGTGATGGTGGTGGTGGGGGCATTTGATGAAGACATTCCACTTAGTACTGAGTTGTGGGATGTAAAACCATGCCAGAATGTTTGGTAAGGGAGAGCACGTAGAGACTATGTGGGGGGCACACATCTGAGGCTTAGGCGACTCCAGCTCCCTGCCTGACTCGTGACATGGAATACACATGCTTCTCACATAAAAGAGATGTGACCACAAGTCATGTAGGCTCAAGACAGAGGTCTCCATGCTAATGAGGTACCTAGAGGTCCAGAGGGCATAGCCAGTACACGTTCCTCCCCAGACATTCCTTCCTGCAAAAGGTATTTAATCTCAAGCCCACCCTGAGGAGTGGGGTATGGTTTTACACAATTACTATCTGCCATGACAATAAAAAAAATGCCTTAAAACCGTGGACCACCTCTATTCATCGAGATCCACCTTGGGGAGCCATGGAGAAGACCACCTACAGAGCTACAGTCTAGTCTCCCATAGAAGGCCTCCGCATGCCCAGCTACGGCTGCCACCAAGCCTACTGCCCTTCAAGCCAAGGACTCAGTCTGTGGGACCAGCTGGAGCTCCCTTTTCCCTTCTACCCCCAGGCTAGACCCAGCTCCCTCCCCCCCTCACACTCCCTACCTCCACCCCAGGCCCAGACTTTGTTCTCAGGTCTTCCACAACTTCCAGAGGTGCCTGCCTGGATGTCCAGGAGTCTGAGAACCCCCAGGCCTGTCCTCCTTACAGGCCTGGGGAACCCTGAACCAACTCTGGCTTTCCCACTTCTCACACTGCATTTTCCCATCCTGAGCAGTGCATCAGAGCTTCTTTACAGTCCAACACCCGCCAGTCTCAGCATGGTATAAGCACAGTCAAACTCCCCGCGTCCTGTCTTCCCAAGCGGCTGTGCACTGTGATGGAGCAGATGCCGGACACACAACCCTCTACACTGAGTGTTGTTTAGTTGTAGGTCTCTGTATTTGTTCCCGTTTGCTGCAGAGGGGAGCTTCTCTGATGATGGCTGAGGAAGGCACTGATCTATGTGTACAGCAGAATGTCAATAACGGTAATTTTATTGCTATGCTCCTTTAGTAGAACAGTAGTTTTGGTTTTCCTCTAGGTCCTTGGCCTATCTAGTTTCAGGTCTTTGGTTACATTACTTGTGTTAGGCATGGAGGGGACCTTAAATTTAATCAGATTGTGGTTGGTTACTCCCACAACTTTGTTTTTATTGGTTATTTTATTTATTTACATTTAAAATGTTGTTCCCTTTCCCTGTCTCCCCTCCGAAAGCCCCCATCCCATCCCCCATCCTCTTTCCCTCTAAGCGAGTGCTCTCCCACCCACTCCTGCCTCACCACAACTTTTGAACCACTATTGTACCAGTGTATTTTGCAGTCAGGTTACCATTGTGGAGCAAAGCATTTGTAGTTAGTTCGATATTTACCTTTCTTCTCCAGTAGCAAGCAAGTACCTTTCGGTACCATGAACTTTTTCAGTAGGGGTGAAGGCTCAAAATCAATTTTGAGCACTTAATTTGCTCACTTGGATTGTACTATGTTATTCCTGTCCCTAGCAAGAAAGTACATTCTCTGCTTACCTATAGTTATAAAGTGTCATGTGACAAACCTTTGTCACTGTAACAAGTTTTTCACTTCTATGACAATGCGCTAAAGAGTTATTCAGTGATCGCCATATATTTTATTCTGCTCAGTAGAAAATACAGACGACTCATACTGGATAGTGAAGTCACACAATAGACCATTCTGGGTCCACAATACCAGATAGCCTCGATAAACCACATCAGGTTTAGTGTGGACAAGAACTAAACTGTTGTGTTAGTTAAAATGTCTGTATTTCATTTCTTTTATTCCTGTTCTGTCCGTTTTCTCAGTATTATACAGTTGCTATTTTGTTAGGCCTATTTCAATATTTTACCAGCAAAGCTAATAGTGTCTCTATCCTTGTTGAAATCTTAACACAAATTAATCACAGTCCCTTTTCTTTGCAACATTCTTCCAAGAATTAATTCCCCTTTTCAAAAGTACACAATTATGTGACATTATAAAGCTTATTTAAGTCATATTCAATAATAGATATGTTATGAAAATACACTGGTTTTAACATACATGTGTAGTGATTGTTCTGCCACTTGCTATTGTCTCTTAATGATAGTGAGTGCAGAATCTTCCTGTGAAAGCATATGTAGATGCACTTCAATTTTTAAACCACTTAGTAGAATTCTAAGGGGGGCTTCTGAAGCAGTTTTCTCAGGATATACATAAAAAGTCTTCTCATTTATTGTTACGATATTGTTACGATTGTGATCTTGTGTAGCACAATCAGGGCACTGCAAATGTTAGGCAATTGCTCTATCATTGAGTTCCGTCCTTAAAATGATGAAGAGAACTGAAACTAATACTTGGAGATGTGCACTTAGGGATAAATGTGAATTGTCTCTTACTGGAAAGGTATAGCAAAGAGGAAATTAGGGAAAAGTGGAAAATGTGGAGATTATATTTTTTTTAATTTTTTGATATAATAATTACATTTCTCTCTTTTCTTTCCTCTTTTCAAACTCTCCTCCCACTCTCTCCTTTAAATTTATGACTTATTTTTCACTAATCATTATTTAATATATATACATTCACACACACACACACACACACACACACACATATTGTGGATGTTTGAATGAAAATGAATCCCATAAGCTCATAGGGAGTATGGCCTTGATGAAATAGATGTGGTCTTGTTGAAGGAAATGTCTCATTGGGTGGGTGTGGGCTTTGAAATTTTAGATGCTCAAGCCAGATCCAGTCTGTTGTTTCTGTCTCTCAGTCTCCTCTTCTGTCTCTCTCTCTCTCTCTCTCTCTCTCTCTCTCTCTCTCTCTCTCTCTCTCTCTCTCTCTCTCTCTCTCTCTCTCTCTCACCTGTGGATCCAGATGCAGAACTCTTAGCTCCTTCTCCAGTACCATGTCTGCTTACATGCCGCCATGCTTTCTGCCATGATGGACTGAACCTCTGAACTGTAAACCAGACCTAATTAAATTCTTTCCTTTATGAAAGTTTACATTGTCATAGAGTCTCTTCACAGCAGTAGAAACTCTAAGACACATATATATTCCTAAGTATAGCCTGATCAGTCCATGTAGTGATACTTCTATGTGTGTTTTCAGGGCTGACCATTTGTCAGTGGAAAATCAATTGATATTCTTTTCCCTGAGGAAGACTACCCTCTCCCACTCCCAACTTTCCCCAGTTGCCTGTAGTTCTTTGTGTGAAGTTGAGACCTTCTGTTTTCCCCACCCACTTTAAAATATTCATTGGTATTATCATTGTTCAGCTCATATTTGCCCAGTCATGTTGGTGAGATTTTATAGGTATTATACTTTTATAAGTATTGTTAAAATTTAAAATTTACCCATAAAATTCTATGATTTTTTTTTTTTTAGATTAGAGTCCCAGACTTGCCTTGAACTTGGTAGGTGGCAAAGAATGACTTTGAATTTCTGATTGTTTTGCTTCCATCTCCCCAGTGCAGGAGTTACAGATGTGGCCAGTTTCCAGTTTATTTTGTGCTGGAGGAATCAAACTCAGGACTTTATGCATACATACTAGGCAAGCGTTCTACTAACTGAACCACACCTCTAGTCCTGCAGTATCAACTATTTCTCCACAAATTAAAATATGGTGTTATTTTATAGCCTTGTAGCATTATTTTCTCAAGCTGTTTCATTTGAGAGTGAATATTAAATCAACACTATCATAATTAATATTTTTGTTTCCTGAGTAGGGTGAGTATAAAATTAACTGAATCGGGGGTTGGGGGTGGAGCACTCCTTTAATCCCAGCACTTGGGAGGCAGAGGCAGGTGGATCTCTGTGAGTTTGAAACCACCCTGGTCTATAGAGCGAATTCCAGGACAGCTAGGGGGACACAACAAAACCCTGTCTCAAAAAATACACAGAAAAAAATTAACTGAATCTGTATATTACCTACATAAGGCTAGATTTCTGCAGCGATTTTTTACTTTGTTTTTCTAAGTTTTTTTTAATTTACATTCAAAATTATTTCCCCTTTCCCGTTTCCTCCCTCCCCGAAAGTCCCATAAGCCCTCTTCCCTCCCCCTGTTCCCCATTCAACCCCCTCTCACTTCTCTGTCCTGGCATTCCCCTACATCCAGTCTTTCCAGGACCAGTGGTCTCTCCTTCCATCTTCTTGGAAATCTATTGATATGTGAATTGTGTCTTGGGTATTCCGAGATTCTGGGTCAATATCCCCTTATCAGTGACTGCATACCATGTGTGTTCTTTTGTGATTGGGTTACCTCACTAAGGATGATATTTTCAAGTTCTGACCATTTGCCTAGGAATTTCGTGAATTCATTGTTTTTAATTGCAGAGTAGTATTCCATTGTGTAAATATACCACATCTTCTGAATCCATTCCTCTGTTGAGGGACATCTGAGTTCTTTCCAGCTTCTGGCTATTATAAATAAGGCTGCTATGGACATAGTGCAGCATGTGTCCTTATTATATGTTGGAGCATATTTTGGGTATGGACTTCATCCTGAATGAAGCAACTGAGTCACAAAAGAACACAGATGATATGTACTCACTGATAAGTGGATATTAAGAAAAAAACCTCAGAGTACACATGATACAACTCATAGACCGTATGAACCTCAAGAACGAGGAAGATAAAGTGTGACTACTTCAGTCATACTTAGAAGGGGAAACAAAATTATCACTGAAGGTATAGGGTGGGAGGGACATAGGAGGAAGAAAGGAGGGAGAGGGGAAATGAGGGAGGGGCAGGATCAGGTGGTGGAGGTGACGGGAGATGTACAGAGGGTCAGCAAATTGAACAGAGGTGTGTAGCAATGAGGAATGGGTACTGAGAGTAGCCACCAGAAAGTCCCAGATACCAAGAAAGCAAGAACAAACAGGAACCAACAGGGATGACATTAGCAAAAGTACCAAACAAAGGGAAGAGAGAACCTGTAGAGACTATATCTAGAGGTTAGGCGTTAGGCATAGTCCCTGGTTGAGGGATGGAGCCACCCACCCATTCCAAAAATTTTAATCCAGAATTGTTCCTGTCTAAACGAAATACAGGGACAAAGAGTGGAGCAGACACTGAAGGAAAGGCCACCCAGAGACTGCCCCAACTGGGAATCTATCCCATATGCAGCCACCAACCCCAGACACTATTGGGGCTGCCAAGAATGGCTTGCTGACAGGAGCCTGATATAGCTGTCTCCTGAGAAGCTCTGCCAGAGCCTGACAAATACAGAGGGGGATGCTCACAGTCAACCATTGGACTGAGCATGGGGTTCCCAATGGAAGAGTTAGGGGAAGGACTAAAGGAGCTGAAGGAAATTGCAAAGCTCTCAGGTACTAAATCACCAACCAAAGAGTACACATGGAGGGACACATGGCTCTGGCTGCATATGTAGCAGAGGATGGCCTTATCTGGCATCAGTGGGAGGAGAGGCCCTTGGTCCTGTGAAGACTTGATACCCCAGTGTAGAAGAATGCTAGGGTGGTGAGGCAGGAGTTGGTTGGGTGGATAAGGGAGAACCCTCATAGAAGAAGGGGGAGGGGAGATGCGATAAAGGGTTTACAGAGAGGAAACTGGGAAGTGTGATAACATTTGAAATGTAAATAAATGAAATAACCAATTTTTAAAAAGCATCAATTTTAGTCATTCTTAACATGTGTAGAAGAATTCTGTAGTAACTATATCTAGACTTGGACTTTTTGGTGGAAATTTTTTTTTTAGTTACTGATTTAATCTCATTGTATGTTATGAATTTAATTTTTTATCTTTTAGTTTGATATGTCACATGCATGAAGAAATTTATTCATTTCTTTTAAATTTTCTAATTTTGCATAATAAATGATTTGGGCCCTTATAACCCTCTAGATTTCATTGGTATCTGTTGTTTTATCTCCTTTTTCATTTTTTTTTTATTTTCTGGTATTCTCTATTTGAATAGGGAAGTGTCAATTTTGTTAACAATGTATCAAGGTTTTTTTGTATTTTTACTTTTTTGGCAATTAAATAAATTTATTTCATTTATTTCTGGTCTTATCTTGGTTATTTCTCCCTATCCACTGTTTATGTGTATTTTTCTTCTCATTTTACCAAAACATATCAGAAAGTTTTTATTTTGGTTATCTAAATTGTGAACATTTAAAGCTATAAACTTTCCTCTTGTGATTTCCTTCATTGTTTCACATAAATTTTGGTGTATTGTGTTTTAATTCTCATTCAATTCTAGATTTTTGTTTGTTTCAGTAATTCCTTTATCAGTATGTTTTAAAATCTCCATGCCTGTATATACATCCTGTAGTTTCTATTTTTGTTCATATTTAGTTTTATTATATGTAGGGAGAGAGCATACCAAAACTTATTCCACCTTTCGTCATTTCTTTGCTTTGAGTACCCATCTGTGACCTCTTTTAATGAAGGGTTAATGGGCCAATAAGAAGAAATAGGACCTCATAAAACTGCAAAGCCTCTGTAAGGCAAAGGACACTGTCAATAGGACAAAATGGCAACCAACAGATTGGGAAAAGATCTTTACCAATCCTACATCCAATAGAGGGCTAATATACAATATACACAAAGAACTCAAGAAGTTAGACCCCCGAGAACCAAATAAAAATGGGCAACAGAGCTTAACAGAGAATTGTTAACTGAAGAAACTGGAATGGCTGAGATGTACCTAAATAAATGTTCAACATCTGTCTTAGTCAGGGTTTCTCTCCCTATACAAACAACATGACCAAGAAACAAGTTGGGGAGGAAAGGGTTTATTCAGCTTACATGTCTGTGTTGTTGTTCATCACAAAAGGAAGTTAGGACTATAACTCCAGCAGGTCAGGAAGCAGGAGCTGATGCAGAGGCCATGAAGGGATGTTTCTTACTGGCTTGCTTCCCCTGGCTTGCTCAGCCTGCTCTCTTAGAGAACCCAAGACTACCAGCCCAGGGATGGCACCACCCACAAGGGGCCCTCCCTCCCTTGACTACTAATTGAGAAAATGCTCCACAGTTGGATCTCATGGAGGCATTTCCCCAACTGAAACGCCTTTCTCTGTGATAACTCCAGCCTCTGTCAAGTTGACACACAGCCAGTACAACATCCTTACCTTAATCATCAGGGAAATGCAATGTAAACAACCCTGAGATTCCACCTCACATCAGTCAGAATGGGTAAGATCAAAAACTCAGGTGACAGCAGATGCTGATGAGGATGTGGAGCAAGAGCAACACTCCTCCATTGCTGGTGGGATTGCAAGCTGGTACAACCACTCTGGAAATCACTCTGGTGGTTCTTTAGAAAAATTAGACATAGTCCTACTTGAGGACCCAGCTATACCACTCCTGGGCATATATCCAGAAGATGCTCCAATATGTAATAAAGACACATACTCAGCTGTGTTCATAGCAGCCTGATTTATAATAACAAGAATCTGGAAAGAACCCAGATGTCCCTCAACAGAAGTATGGCTATAGAAAATGTGATACATTTACGCAATGGAGTACTACTCAGCTATTAAAAAGAATGACTTCGTGAAATTCGCAGGCAAATGAATAAAACTTGCAAATATCATCCTGAGTGAGGTAACTCAGTCACAAATGAACACACACAGTATGTGCTCACTGATAAGTGAATATTAGCCCAAAAGCTCAGACTACCCAAGATTCTATTCACAGATCATATGAAGCCTAAGAAGGAAGACCAAAATGTGAATGCTTCAGTGCTTCTTAAAAGGGTGAAGAAAATACTCACAGGAGGAACTGTGGAGACAAAGTGTGGAGCAGAAACTGAAGGAAAGGCCTTCCAGAGACTGTCCCACCTGGGGATCTATCCCCTAAACATCTATCTCTGACACTATTGTGGATGCTGGGAAGTGCTTGCTGGTGGAAGCCTGATATGGCTGTCTTCTGAGAGGCTTTGCCAAAGCCTGACAAGTACAGAGGTGGATGCTTGCAACCCACCACTGGACTGAAGGCCAGTGTCCATGATGGAGGAATTGGAGAAGGAACTGAAGGAACTGATGGGGTTTGCAGCCCCAGGGAGGGAGCCACAGTGTCTACAGGCCAGATTCCCCCAAAGCTCCTAGGGACTGGACTACCAACCAAAGAATACACATGGAGGGACCCATGGCACTAGCCGCATATGTGGTAGAGGATGGCCTTGTTGGACATTAGTAGGAGGAGAGGCCCTTGGACCTGAGGGTGTTTGCTGCCCCAGTGTAGAGGAATGCAAGGGAAGATGGTAGTGGGTAAGTGAGTAGGGGAGCACCATCATAGAGGCAGGGGAGGGGGATTGGATAGGGGGTTTCCAAAGGCCGATTTATTCGGCCACACTCTAATGCATATATTTACAAAATAAGCGCTACAAAATGTAGAGAGCAAGTGAAGTCCTGGGTGAATGTGCACTGTTTGACATGGTCATGGCCATTTCAAGGCCTCAGCCCCATGTAAGTGGTAGAGTTTTTCCTGGGTGGGGTTTATGGGGTGGCATAGCTTTCCTCTGGTTTGAATATAAATGTTGACTGTGTGAGCAAAAATGTGTCCACTGTAGCTTTTTCCCCACAGATATTTACAGTTTAAAGTCTATTCCCATACAGAGCCTGTTCCTACTGAGATTAGTTAAACCTACTTCCTTCTGAAGCTGTGTATAATAACTTATAGCCTTCATATCAGTATGTAATAATACAATTTCCCTCTTTTGTTCTATGCAATAACTTCAACTCCCGTTCCAACTGTAAATAATAGACATACTGCGCTTCCTGCATGCAGTGGCTTCTCCATCCAAGTACCCAAACCAGGTAATTTTAGCCTTTTTGTGTCGTTTTTACCTATCATTTCTTTATTCACTAGCCATCCATATGCAGAGTTTTGTGATCCAAGTTGTGCAAGGGCATGTTATCGAAATGGACATATGGAATTATTTGCCTCTATCACAGTAGATTTACATACGCTTTTTTCCCATGATCTCACCTATATCCTGCCCTCTCATCCCCCACCCCATTTAGTCTCTCATATTCTATTATATAATTTTTACCAATTATATCTTTGAATTCTATCTCCTATTCCTGGAAAGACAGCCTCCATGGGTCTTTATTAATTTCCTGACCTCTATGGATGCTCTAAATAAACATTAGATACCTATCAATTAAAATCAAATATCCAAATGTGAGAGAAAATATGTTATTTCTGTCCTTCTGAGATTGGGTGACATCAGTCAAAATTAATGTTTCTAGTTCCATCCATTTACCTGAAAATTTCAGTTTTAATTCTCAAAATAATAGAATTACTTTATAATGGTGCAACTGCACCCCAGCTAGATACCATAAGCTAGCAATTAATAGGTTCTCTCTTTTTTTATTTATTTTCTAAGTTTTTTTAATTTACATTAAAAATAATTTCCCCTTTCCCGTTTCCTCCCTCCCTGAAAGTCCCATAAGCCCCCTTCCCTCCCTCTTTTCCCCATTCAACCCCCTCTCTCTTCTCTTTTGAAGTATTGCCTAGTGGTGCCCCATAGATGCCCAAAACATACAGACTATTGCCATTAAACTTGGTTACCCTCTAGTACTTGACAGTAACATTTTCTTCCTGAGGACACCACACGTTTTAAGTCATAGACTCTACAGAAATCAAGCTGGTAGTGACATGGATCAGACCTCCATCCTAATGGCTAGCTTTCATAGTACTGGAAAGTGTTATACACACTTTACCAGAAGAAAAAAGTAACCATCAATGTTACCTGTGAATCCAGTGATCTATAGCAGTGACATGAGTCTGGCTACATATGTGCAGTAGGGCAATAGTGCCATGGATGTTATGAAAATACCATGTTCTAATTGATCTAAAGGCCTAGTCCACAAAATGAAACCCAGACCTGGCACCATTATTAGGGCTAAAACACTGCTTAGAAAAGCCACAGGCCTTAAGACAATTGTAGGCCATAGTCCCTAAGAGAGAACCTATTACTATTATTCTGCTAAATTGACAGAGTAGTCAACTGATTCCTAATGGCTTACCTATATAGCCATAGATTAGTGTGTCTCCCATCCCTCATCAGAGAAGCTGCTTGACCTCCACACCAAAATCCTGCCCAGGAGAGAGCTTATCTCTCAGGAGGGCTCTTACTCCTAAATTCACAGGTGAGATCACCACTTTTTCTCCATTAACTGCCCAAAGAGGGACCTGCCAGCTGCACACAGGGCACAGGAAAAATCGAGCAGCTTGGGACAGGATCCTTCTAGTCTCCATCAGGCCCTGGAGCTAAGGCTGTCCCACAAACTTCCACACCCAAATCCCACCCAGGAGAGAGCTGGTCTCCCTAGGAGTCCTGACACACCTAAGATCACAGGTTCACAGACCCACAGGAGGGACAAGCTCCAGTTAGAGACAGCAAGGCAAACTAACACTAGGAGTAACCAGATGGTGAGAGGCAAGCAAAAACATAAACAACAGAAACCAGAAGTATTTGGCATCATTAGAACCCATCCCATATATAGAAACCAAACCCAGACATTATTGCAGATGCCAAGAAGTGCTTGCTGACAGTAGCTGGATATAGCTGTCTACTGAGAGACTCTGCCAGAACCTGACAAATACAAAGGTGGATGTTCACAGCCAACCATTGGACTGAACACAAACTCCCCAATGGAGAAGTTGGAGAAAGGGCTGTAGGAGCTGAAGGGGTTTGCAACCCATAGGAAGAACAATAATGTCAACCAACCAGATCCCTCAGAGCTCCCAGGAACTAAACCACCAACCAAAGAGTACACATGGAGGGACCCCATGGGTTCAGCTGTGTATATAGCAGAGGATGGCCTTGTCTGACATCAATGTGAGGGGAAGCCCTTGGTCCTGGGAAGGCTTGATGCCCCAGTGTGAGGGAATGCCAGGATGAGGAGACAGGCATAGGTGGGTGCGGGGCACCTTATAGAAGCAGGTAGAGGGAGGATGTAATAGGGGGTTTCTGGAGGGGAAACCAGGAAAAGGAATAACATTTGAAATGTAAATAATTAAGATATCCAAAAAAAGGATGGAAACTTCTTGAAGTGGATGGCAATGATAAAGAGCCACTACTCCCCTGCCTTAGACTTTAAGATGCAGAAATAAAAGACTATAGATTATACAGCCCTAAATAAAACAATTACATCACACCTATTTCCCCAATGACCAAGGATCATCATGGACGAAGATAGAGAAAGAGTGTAAGAATAAGAGGCATTGGAAGACTAGCTATAAGGAATCAGTGTTTTTATTAAGGGTGTGACCCCATTATAAGGTAGGCCCCAACATTGATGTATATTTGGGCAGCGTATGTTGGATTCAACCTGTTGAAAATAAACAACAAAATGCAAGAAGACAAGGAATTGCATGGGTAGAGAGGTAGAGGTGGATCTGAAAAGATCTGGAGGTAAATATTATGAAAACATATTGTATCAAACAATTGATGACAAATACTTATACAAAAGAAACAGCAGTCTTGCATGATTATTTATAAGCTTCAGTAAACAATAAGCAACAACCACCAAGAAAAAAGTCTCTTTATACTTGGTAGGCTGAAGCTCTAGAGGATTATAACTTTCAGGACAATGTGGGCTATATAGTATAATGCTAAATAAATAAATAGTAAACAAATAAAGGTTTATTACCTTTCTTTTGCAGAGCGATATGGTTAATTCATCACAGTTTATTGAACAAAGTTTTCTTCCTTTGTATTTTTTTGGGAGCTTCCCAAAATTAGTTGACCATGTATGGTTTGTTTTACTCCCGCACTCTCTATTGTGTTCCACTGGCCATTGTTGTTGTTCTAATGACAACATTACATGTTTTCATTATAATTGTTTTATAATATAATTTGAAATCAAAAAGTAGGTTTTCTTCAAATTTTATTTGGTTTATTGTTTGTTTTGAATTGCTTGTGAAGTTGAGGCAGAAGGATTGTAGGGGCTTTCGGAAACCATGTATTAAAAGAAATTTAAAAAGTAATATATCATACTGAATGTTTATATGCTTTATGTAATGTGGATATTATGACAATGTTACGCAATTTTTCTTATCAAGATGTTTGTACTGAAAGTATTTTATTATGGAAGAAAAAAAAGCTAAAAACTTCAAAATCAATCTGAATGAAATTAAAAGGATTTATGATAGTGAAAATAAAAACAATTTAGAATAAATTGATATTAGATTAAATAGTAGATTAGATAAAGAGAAAAGAATTAGAAGTAAAGATGTATAAAATCTCTGCAAAATGTATCCTAGACACAACTGAAGAATGAGAAAAAAATAAATTATTCAAACATAAGAAAAATCTATATAGAAATGAAAATGCTTAGTTGGAACCATAGGATGTAATACAATGGTATAATGCTTGCTTATCTTATGGTCCTATAATTAACCTGTAATATAATGGTAAAGTGCTGCTTAGCTGGGTTCCAAACCAGTTAATTCAAAAAATCTATAGAAGTATTAAATTGCTAGAGAAAAATAATTATATTTAAATCATATATGCCTAATAATTTAGTTTTAAACTACATAAAGCACACATTGAGAAAATTAAATAAGTAATTTCAAAGGCCCTATCACACTGAGGAACCTTAAAATATTATCAGCAATAAAGGGTGGATTGATAGTTTTATGTAATAAGCAAATTATGTAAGATTTACATACCATAATAGATTAAGTTTAATGCAATATATGTATAGATAAATAGCCAAATAGAAAATACTTGATGTCCTATGGGTTCAAGACATGGGTTCAAGGCAATAGCAATGTCTTTATTATCCAGGCAGAACTACACTGGGTATTTGGGATCATAGTATAGCACCAAGCATTTCTTAAGGTGAGCTTTTAAACACAAATGCATTCTCTCTCTGTCTCTGTCTCTGTCTCTGTCTCTGTCTCTCTCTCTCTCTCTCTCTCTCTCTCTCTCTCTCTCTCTCACACACACACACACAAACACACAAAAATAAAAACATATTGTGACTTGATGTACTTCAGTTAAAAGAACGGTTAGCCTGCAAAAAAGCAAAGTTAGTACATTTAGAGACTTTCTCAGAAAAATAGACTGATGGATTAGGTCTTTGTTTTTATTTTGGCAAATGGTGCTGTCTACATGCTACATTTTACAGCCTGAAAGGTACTTCTATCATGGAGTCAGTTGTGCTAAGCTATAAGAGACTTCTAAATTCTTGAGGCCTATTATGGAAGGATATGTTTCCTTTAAGAAGCCGAAGAACATTGAAATTTAACCTCTCTAGATTAAAAACAAATGACAATGTAGTGTCCTTTTTTCCCCATTCAGTCTATTCCCAAGTTTGCATCCAGAGTCATCCTGTGAGTTAAATGAGTCACACCTTAAGATTTCACCTAAGAGTTCTAGATGTGTTTCTTTGACTTTAACATTTTCACTTTTCCTCACCGCTTCTTTTCCAGTACAGTGGCCCATGTTTCTCTAATAATTTGCAGAACTTGCTTCTCCTGAACATTTCACTTGCTGTTCCTTCATTCATAACCCTTCCATTTCTCCTATAGATATTACTTACAAATGTTTACTTTTAGTTGAAACGTTCACCAAGCACCTTTATAATTCAATATCTGTCCATATTCCCTACTTATTTTTCTCTAAATAATTTCTTCACTTGTAATATCTTGTTTATCAACTATATCCCTTTTATAAAATATAAACTAGGGTAATCACAGTTTTTATCCAGTTTTTTATAGTTATAATTTGTGATGAGCAGTTTCTGATACTTTGTTCATATGCTATAAATACTGATTGAAAAACAAAAATGAAATGAACTTTAAACTTTAAAATCATCATTGTACACCTGCAATTGTAGCACTGGCAGCTTAAGCAGAAAGATCATGATTTTGAGACTAATCAGGACCATCCATACAAGTAAGACCCTGACTCAGAAACCAAAACAAAAACAATAAAATCAAATAATCTGTTAGTAACAAATAGATATCAAGGAGGTCACCAGGTTGTTAAAAAAAAATCCACATTTATTTTTGTGAATGGAATACATGTATTTGATTTTTATCTCCTCCATTGAGAAGTTTACATTCCAGGTTCTCTTAGTGCTTCTCTGTGAGTACAAAAACCTCTCTGTACCATCAGGGAACTGTTAGCTCAAGAAATAATACTTACACAATCAAAAACTACAAGATTTATAAATGGTATTGAATGTTCTTTTTGGATCACTTATTTCAAACCTTATTGCAGCAGCTACTTTCATCTTGTATTTTACGTTTCATTTGGAAGCTCTCTCTTCCAAGGTATTTTCTACCTTACATTCCAGAAGTCAAGATATCAAGTGTTACCTACAAAAACTCCCCTGTACTCACAGGTGTAAAACCTAAGAGTACAGAGTAGTTAACTATCTATGTGTCTATCATGACTAGTAGAGCAAATTAGCCAATCAACCAATCAGTGGTTTCTCTCTTCTTCCCTCTGATGAGAAGGAAATGCATCCTGAGATGTATTTCCCCAAGTCTTCATACAATGTAAATAATCATAAAAGTGTCAAAAGAAAGAAAACAAAAATGGGGGCGACAACAACCTCTACATCCTGCAGTTCTAGTGGAATACAAATTAGAAAACATTTTAGTACGGTCCAATAAAAATAACCAAGAATCTACAGTGCTGTTTACTTTTATGTCAACTTGAAGTTTAAAGTCATTTATAAAAGAAGGAATGTCAATTGTGAAAATACTTCCACTGGATTTTCTATTTAGTGATTGATATCACCCATTGTGGGTGTTAGCACCCCTGGGCTGGTGGTCTTGGGTGCTATAAGAAATCACTATGAGCTAGACATGGGGAGCAGGCTAATAAGCAGTGTTCCTCCATGGCCTCTGCATCTCTCCCGCCTTCAGGTCTCTGCTTTGAAATTCTTAATTTCCCTAGATGATGGACTACAAACTGTAAGATTAAATAAACCCTCTCCTTCAAAACTTGTTTTTGATTATGGTATTTTACCACATCAATACAAACCCACTTTATGACCCACAATACCACTCCAGTATATAAGCCATGAAAAATGCCAGAAATAATGCATAGAAGTTCTTAGCATCATTGTCCAAAACA
This sequence comes from Tokudaia tokunoshimensis, assembly GCA_036184795.1. Lineage (NCBI taxonomy): Eukaryota > Metazoa > Chordata > Mammalia > Rodentia > Muridae > Tokudaia > Tokudaia tokunoshimensis. The sequence continues at coordinate 40,610,594 of BTHU01000023.1, forward strand.
AAGTTAAAAAATAGAAACAGTTTAACTGGCATTCAACTACAAAGTAGACAAATAAATACTAATTATATGGTATTTAGTGTCAAATGTCAAGTAGATGAGATCTGGAATCATCTGGAAGATGGTCCTCTGAGCATGACAGTGAAGGATGTTCTTCATTAAATTAGTGGAAGTGGGAAGACCTGGCTACTACAGGTGGCACTGTTCCATTGTCTGAAATACTGGACTGTATAAAAAGAATAATCTGAGCTCAACAAATGTATCCATTATTCTTTGCTTCCTAATAGGGATACAATGTCAAATATATTATCTGTCTAAAGCTCCTGCCACTAGGACTTGTCCACCAAGATAAACTTTATCCTGGGGCTGTTACCCAAAATAAACGTGTTCTTCCTTTAATTGATTTTGCAGAGTATTTTATTACAGTAACAGGAAAAGTAACTGAGATATATGGACAAGTGTTCTTGAACGTAATACAACAAAAATCGTGAACAGTTGCTGTTATGTCAGCATGAATAAAGTTCATAAGAGAGTCACAAGAAGATACATACTATAGGAGTTCATTAACATAGCATTAAGTGGGATAAAACTATAACATTTATTCTTAAAGATATGAAGGAGCAGGAAGAAAATAATATACATTTTGGACCATACATACATAAATAGAGGGAGGAAAGATTAGTAAATGATACAAAGGGCTCTAAGGTACTGCTAATATTTTGTTCTAAATTGGGCAATGTATACATGGAGGATTATTTAGTTGACATCGATTGTATATATTTGTTCCCTTTGTGAATAAACTGCATTTTCTAATAAAACCAGAAATTACCAATTATAGTCATTTAGGGATTGGAACTTTGCTCAGACCTTGAAGCTTTCAGATGGAGATTTGTTTCTCGGGAATGAATTAACTTATTTGCAATATCAACAGTAGCTTAGATATAATAGCCTCTAAGTCACTTCTTAAGATGTAATAATCTAATACCTACCACATATCTAGTGTAATTTTTCTAAAATCAGAAGCCTATGCACAAACCCAATGGCAACTTATTGTTTAAATATAAAGTTTTTCATAGAAAAAATATTCACCAATGTCTAAGCCTTGGGAGACACATGAAAGTTTCTTCCTAAACAAGAGAGAGAGAACACAAAAAAACTTGTGAAGAGTTTAGGCACCATGGTCACAGAGACTTTTTCTTAATTTTACCCATACCCTGTCCACCATTTCATTTTTTTCAGTCCAATCTGCTTCCCATGTTACTGAAATTTTACCTTGATTTAACACCTTAGAAAGATGATACCCCATGTTTTTCCTGGTTTCTCCACAGGGAGCATGCCATAGCAGATATATATATATAATATTATATATATAATGTTAAAACCATTCATCATTTTATGAGAGTAGAGGAGAATCATGTACCTACATAAAGTTTAGATCTTTTAATTGAATAGTCATAGATATTTATGATATCAAATACAAGCATATATGGAGCTCAGTATAAATACTGGTACCACTGCAGCTGTTAAGAAGATAAAATAATGTTAAAATTATATTGAATATTTATTGGTAATGCACCTATATGTGGAATTACTGGTTAAAATTAGAAATAAAAATGTTAAATGAAGGCTTTATAATTATGAATGCAAATTATACCTATATTAAGATAATAGTATCTACATAAAAGTGAGATTCACTTCATGCACCCATCTTACCTGCACACTGAATCCTCTGGGCACTCCCATCTGCCATGAACAGCCTGCAATCCCTGCCAGACCTCCATTGTCCTGCTACTTCTCTTCCTACCTTCAGCAGAACTGCTGTCATGCAACCACACTGCACAAGGATACCCACCAGAAACCTCTCACACTAGAATCATCGGGGTTAGGCCCCTTCCAATATGTACAACAATGGGAACATCCAGGAACTAAAGCCCTTTAGGTGGTTAAAGGCTCTCAAGGGACTACCAACATCATAACCAGGGCTATATGACATCATCAAAGCACAGATATCTTACTACAGAAAACCACAGATATCTAATACAACTGAAACATGAGAGAATGGCCTTAAATACAATCTTATACAGATGATTGGGGCCTTTAAAGAAGAAAGAATCCCTTAAAGAAATATAGGAACATTAAAATCAAACAATTAGAGGCCTTTAAAGAGGAAACAAATAAATCCCTGAAAAATACAGGAAAATAAAATTAGGCAGGTGAAGGAAATAAAAAATTGCAAGACCTGAAAACAGATATAAAAGCAATAAAGAAAACAACAAACTGAGGGAATCCTGGAGCCGGAAAACCTAGGGAAGAGAAGGGGAACAACAGACACAAGCATCACCAACAGAATATGGGAGATGGAATAGAGAATCTCAGGCATAGAAGATACAATAGAAGAACCTGATACATCAGTCAAAGAAAATGTTAAATCTATAAAATTCCCATCACAAAATGTCCAGGAAATCTAGGATATAATGAAAAGACCTAACCCAAAATAATAGGAATTGAAGAGTCCCAGCTCCAATGACCAGAAATAATTTTCAAAGAAATCATAGAAGAAAACTTTCCCAACATAAAGAGACGCCTATAAAAATACAAGAGGCTTATAGAACATCAGTTAAACTGGACATGAAAAGAATATTCTCCTGCTTATTCAAATTAAAAAATCTACAGAATGAAGAAAGAATATTAAAAACAGAAATGGTAAAATACCAGATAACATACAAAAGTAGACCTATAAACATTATATCTGACTTCTCAACAGAAATTCCAAAAGCTAAAAGGGCCTGGACAGATATTTTGCAACCATTAAAAAAGACCACAGATACCAATTTAGACTAATACCTAGCAAAACTCTCATTCTCCATAGATGCAGAAAATAAGACATTTTAAGAAAAATACAAGTTCAAACAATGTCTATCTACAAATCCAGCCCTACAGAAAATACTAGAAGGAAAACTTCAACCAAAGAAGGATAGCTCCATCCAAGTAGACACAGGAAATAAGTAATGCCATATCAACAAAAGCAAGGGAGGACACACAAATACACACACACACACACACACACAAAGAGAAAGAGAGAGAGAGAGAGAGAGAGAGAGAGAGAGAGAGAGAGAGAGAGAGAGAGAGAGGCTAACACCGCCAACATCAAAATAAGAGGGAATAACAATCACTGATCACTAATATCTCTCAACATCAATGGAAAATATTCACAAATATAATGACACAGGCTAACAGAATGGATGTGAAAACAGGAATCTATCATTCTGCTGCATACAAAAAACCCACCTCAGAAATAAAGATAGATATTACCACAGAGTAAAGGACTGAGAAAAAGTTTCCCAAACAAAATGACCCAAGAAGCAAGCTGGAATAGCTATTTTAATATCTAGTAAACATAGAATCCAACCAAAATTTAAAAGACAAAGAAGGGCACGTCATACTCCTCAAATGAAAACTCTACCAAGATAATATCTCAATTCTTAAGTGCCCCAAACAGAAGGGCACTCACATTTGTAAAAGAAAAATGGATAAAACATAAACACATCAAACCCTCCACATTAGTAGTAATGGGAGACTTCAATACCCCACTCTCAGGAATCCACAGGTCATCCAGACAAAAACTATAAACAGAGAAATATTGAAACTAACCAACCTTGTGAATCAAATGGGCATAACAGATATTGACAGAATATTTCACCTAAACACATAAGAATATACCTTCTTCTCAACACTGCATAGATTTGTCTCCAAAACTGACAGTATAGTTGGTCACAAAGCAAGCTTCAACAGATACAAGAGAATTGAAAGAATGCCTTCTATCTTATCAGATCACTGTGGTTTAAAACTGGACTTCAACAGCAACAGAAACACCAGAAAGCCTATACAGTCATGGAAATCAAACAACTCTCTACTCAATGATCTCTGGTTTAGGGAAGAAATAAATAAAGAAATTAAATCTTTCAAGAATTCAATGAAAATAAACGCACAGTATATCCAAATGTATGGCACACAATGAAAGCAGTGCTAAGAGGCAAATTCATAGTACTAAGTGTCTTCATAAAGAAATTAGACAGTTCTCATACCAGCAATTTAAAAGTACACCTGAAAGCTCTCGAAAAAAAAAAAGAAGGAAAAGCATTGCAAAAGGAGAAGAAGTCAGGAAATAAGCAAAATGAGGGCTGAAAACAATCAAGTTGAAACAAAACAATTCAGAGACTCAAAGAAACCACAAGGTAGTACTTTGAGAAAATCAATAAAATAGACAAACCCCTAATCAATGTAACTAAAAGACAAAAAGACAGTATCCAAGTAAACAAAATCAGCAAAGAAAAGGTAGACAATGAGGAAATTCAAAGAATCAATTCATTAGGTATTACTTTAAAAGTCTATATTACACAAAATTGGGAAATCTTAATGAAATGGATAGTCTTCTAAACAGATTACACTTACCAAAGTTAAATCAAGATCAGATAAACTATTTAAACAGTCTCATAATCCATAAGGAAACAGAAGCAGTTTTTAGAAGTCTCCTAAGCAAAAAAGCCCAGGGCTAGAAGGTGTTAGTGCACAATTCTACCAGATTTTCAAAGAAGAGTTAATATCAATACTCCTCAAACTATTCCACAAAATAAAAACAGAAGGAACATTGCCAAATTCATTAATTAAGCCACAGTCACCCTGGTACTTAATCCACACTAAGACTCAACAAAGAAAAAGAATTTCAAACCAATTTCTCTTATGAATATCGATGCAAAAATACTCAGTAAGACACTCACAAACCGAATCTTGGAACACACCAAAAACACCATCCACCGTGATCAATAGGCTTCATCCCAGGAACGCTGGCACCACTAAATACATGAAAAATCCATTACCATAATCCGCCATATAAGTAAACTGAAAGAAAAAAATCACATAATCATCTCATTAGATGCTGAAAAAAACCTATGACAAAATCTAACACCCCTGCATGCTGAAAGTTTGGGAGAGATCAGGACATAATACATATACCTAAATATATTAAAAACAATATTCAGCAAGCAAATAGCCAACCTCAAAATCAATTAAGAGAATCTTAAAGTAATCCCATTAAAATCAGGGACTACACCGGAAAACCAACAGAGTCAACTAGTCTGGACCCTTGGGGGCTCTCAAAGATGCACCAACCAAGAACCATACTCAGGTTTGAGCTTGGCCCCCTGCACATAGGTAGCTCTGTCTTCATGTGGATTCTTCAACAACTGGAGAAGGGGTATCCCTAAAACTGATGCATGTCTGTTGAATATGTTCCCCTAACTGGGCTTCCTTGTCTGTTCTCAGTGGGTGAGGATATGCTTAATTCTGCAGAGATTTAATGTATCAGGGTCAGGGGATACTCAGGAGGGGTGTCTCCATCCTCTCAGAGGAGAATGAAAAGGGAAATCAGAGAGGGACTGTGTGAAGGGGGATACCAGCAGGTGGCAGTGGGGTGGGTGGTTGTATGAAAGTGTTTGGAGGGAGGAAAGGAAAGACAGAAATGCTACAATTATATTATAATATCTCTTCCCAAAAGATAATAGTATCTGTAATTTGTGGCAGTGAATTAATAAGCAAAATTAAATTCAAGTAACACAAATGGGTATAGAATTAAGATGTATTACACAAATGAAATTTTTGTAACAAGTCTATGAATTGTTAAACCCAATGGAATTTTTCCCTTTTAAAATATATACCTTCTTTAACATTTTTCATACATGCATGCATAATGTATAAGTGAATTCCTACTACTCTCATTTCTATCTTCTCTTTCACTTCTATCCCTATAACTTTCTGACTTCTCCCCATGTTCCCCATTCAACCCTCTCTCGCTTCTCTGTCTTGGTATTCGCCTACATCCAGTCTTTCCAAGACCAGGGGTCTCTCTTTCCATCTTCTTGGAAATCTATTGATATGTGAATTGTGTCTTGGGTATTCCGAGATTCTGTGTTAATATCTCCTTATCAGTGACTGCATACCATGTGTGATCTTTTGTGATTGGGTTACCTCACTAAGGATGATATTTTCAAATTCTGACCATTTGCCTAGGAATTTCGTGAGTTCATTGATTTTAATTGCAGAGTAGTATTCCATTGTGTAAATAAACCACATCTTCTGAATCTATTCCTCTGTTGAGGGACATCTGGGTTCTTTCCAGCTTCTGGCTATTATAAATAAGGCTGCTATGAACATAGTGGAGCTTGGTTTCAAAACAAAGAATGTAACTGTCAGTCTCTCAGTTTCAATGACAGCCATGCAAATATTGGTCACTAGAAGGCTTACTAGCCTGTCCTACATTCTTGCAAACTGAATCCAAGAAAACATCAAAACCACCATTCACCACGATCAAGTAGGCTGCATCCCAGTGATGGAAGGTTGAATCAATATACAGAAATCCATTAAAGTAATCCACTATATAAACAAACTCAAAGAAAAAAAATCACATGATCATCTCCTTAGATGCAGAAAAAGCATTTGACAAAATACAACACCTCTTCATGTTAAAAGTATTAGTGAGATCAGGAATTCAAGACCCATACCTAAACATAATAAAAGCAATGTACTGCAAACCAACAGCCAATATCCAATTAAATGAAGGCATACTTGAAGCAATTCCAATAAAATTGGGGACAAGACAAGGATGCCCACTCTCCCCATATCTATTCAATATAGTACTCAAAATGCTAGCTAGCACAATAAGACAACAAAAAGAGATCAAGGGGATATAAATTGACAAAGAAGAAATAAAGGTATCACTGTTTGTAGATGATATGAAAATGTACATAAGTGACCCCAAAAATCCACCAAAGAACTTCTACAGCTGATAAACAGCTTCAGCAAAGTGACTGGATATGAAATTCACTCAAATAAATAAGTAGCCTTCCCCTATACAAATGATAAACAGGCTGAGAAAGAAATTAGGGAAACAATTCCCTTAACAACAGCCACAATTAATATAAAATATCTTGGGGTAACTCTAACCAAACAAGTGAAATATTTGTATGACAGTAACTTTAAGTCTCCCAAGAAAGAAATCACAGAAGATTTCAGAAAATGGAGAGATCTCCCAGGCTCATGGATTGGCAGAATTAACATAGTAAAAATGGCCATCCTACCAAAGGCAATCTACAGATTCAGTGCAATCCCCATCAAAATCTCAACACAATTCTTCAAAGACATGGAAAGTGCAATTCTCAAATTCATCTGGAGATGAAAAAAAAAACAGAATAACTGGGGGAATCATCATCTCTGGCTCTCTTTAATGAAAAATTTACATGCTTTCCATCATTCTCGAAAATGCATATGTTCTTGTTTATTCTCACCATGCTCATTTGTGATTTTCCTAAATGATTTCTCTAACTTGCTTTTGTATCCATAGACAGTTTTCTTCCAACACTTCATTTTCACAGGAGGGTTTTTCTTTTTGCCAATTAAGCTATAGAAACTATTTCAAATCTGATAATTAGGCTGGTAAATGATAAGGAGTTTAAAAGGAGCCACTGGATCAAAATATAGTTTCATTTTCTTAGCTATCATTTCCAGGCCAGTGATATTCCTTGCTCAAAGGTCCTAATCAATGAGGACTGCCCCCCTTTTTTTTCTTTGTTCATGATGCTATTTCGGGTGACTTAGACTGAACTACGTCCATATAATTCAAAAATCCATTGTGGTTTATTGTATACTATGAAAGCTCATGAATTATCCAAAATGAATTCACAAGAAACTAGCTGTCTTTTCTTGTATTCCTGAATCATAAAAGTAATATTCAAGGTCAAGTTTTAGGAGTATCATAATTTAGCATTAGTATATTAATAAACCATCAGAATCATGGCTAGAAAATAAAATCACAACAAAGTAATTGTTTAGCATTATTGATTCAAGAATATATTAATGCTAGTTAAACTAGTTGACTAAATTATCAATGAGACCAAAATCAGTGACAATGAGAGCATGCCAAAAAATTTATGTAAAAGAAATCTCATTCTCCTGCTTAACATATGTTAAAATGTGAGAACATATTCTTTATTTGCTTCACAGTTGCTTTGATATGGATGCTTTTAAGTAGAGGTTGAGCACACAGAAACTGAGATAACCGATTAGTGATTCATAAATGTTAATAATAACTTAGGGGTATCATTATGCTACAGTTTGAGGAGAAATAAGAAATAAACATTTGCAGTGAGCTTCCCAGTGATTTCAATACTGCTAGCATCTGAAATTCAGGGAGCAAGGAGTAATAACCCTAGAGATAGAAACCTTGGGATGAAATGTGTCTTTTGGGAGGGGAGAGGATATTAGATCCGGATGACACATCTATCACTTCACAGATTGCTAGCATTCATTCAGTTGACTAGTTGAATGTTACCTTCCCCCCTCCCTCACGATACCATGATTTTCCTTCCAAAGATGTGCACTTGCTTGAAAAGAACCACCTTACCAGATACAGAAAGTAATTTTGTTGTTTAATTAGTTTTACAGACAAGTGTTTAGGAGCAGCTGTGCATCCCTAACAGAAACTCTAAACAAATTCTCAAATGGTCACAGATGTTTCAGAAATTCAATACTATATCATGATATTTAATATGCTTTCTCCAGAAATGTATGAAGGGACAGATTTTATATCCAATTTTTATGAGTAAATTATTTGAATCGATACAGAAGCAAATAACAAGAAGATCTTAAGAGGCAAGGACTTGAAAAATGATATTGGATTGTGAAGAATCCTGAAATTAGAGATTTGAGAAAAATTGTTAACTCTCCTAGAGACTCGGAGGCCTTAGCTGACATCTGGATTTTAATAATGTAATGATTATGATCAGCGACTACCATATGTCTGGCATTATACCTTATGGAAATTACTTTATTTATCCTTACAACAATCCAGTGGTGTATCATTCTGTTTTAGAAAGAAGGAAACTGAGGTTAATGACTTGGTCAAAGTTACACAGTTATTAGGTTCCATAGTGAGTTCCATAGCAACCTTTAGCTTGCTCACTCAAATTAATTTTCCACTATTGTTTACAGAAACACTAGACAACTTGAAAGAAAATGGGGGAAATACAAAAGAGATAAGCACAGGAAAGGTGGAAAACTTATTGAGAGAATAGAATATGAGAAAATAAATTTTATATTATTCTGGTATATTTCCAGCTATGTCTTTTTGGAACCAAATGAGATGACATTTTGATTTATGATAGATGGCAGATATATCATACTCACTCACTTTGCAGACTAATTTGAAAAGGTGAAAGTAGAGGTGAGAACTAGACTAAAATAAAATTTCTAAGAAGACTTCCTTTTCCAACTAGTCTCAAGCCCTTAGCTTGACATTGAAGACCCCGTCTTAAAAACCCCAGAGAGTAATGATTAGATGCATTCTTCTGTTTGCAATTGTGAGTATAAATTTCTCTAGGTATCCCTTCATTGTAAGCTTCTTTACCTTCAACCTTCCCTTCAATTACAGCAAAGTACTTTAAATGTAAACTGCTGGACTCAGATTTCACGTTTGAATATGTGATTCCTTCAGACCACAAAGGAATGAAAGGATGGCTACTCCCCTACACACACACATGCGCACGCACGCACGCACGCACACACATACACACACACACATACACACACACACACACACACAGAGGCATGAATACAAGCACGCACGCACACAGGCACACATGCACAAGCACATGCACAACTTTTAGAAAAGAATTTTCTGATCCTTCTGAAGCAATTTCTGACAGAAGGCAAGATAAACATTCCCAGATATGATGATGTTTACATCACAAAATTTAATTCATAAGAAAGAATAATACAACACTACTTATCAACATAACATTGTTTCATTTAGCTAGTTAGTTAGTTTTGATACAGAGTTTCCTGTACTCCTGACTTACCTCAATCTTCTTTTATAGTTCATGATAACCTTGAATTCTTGTGCTTCCTGCCTCCACATCTGGAGTACTGTGGATGGAAGCATATGTAATCATGCCTAGTTTATATGGTTCTAGGCATGGAACTCATTGTCTTGTGCATTCGAGTCAAACACTCTACCAACAGAGCTTTATCTATAGCCCTAACTTCTTAAGTTGAGAAGCTGATGCTGTATTTGATCCTATAATTTGAGGCTACTTTGACAATGTATCTAAGCAGGTATTTCTTAGATATTTCCTGCTGAAATGGCCTCTATTTGGATTCTCAAATAAAAATAGGCCCTTAAAACAATTTTTAGGAGCATTCACTTGAAATGTGCAGTGATTTTAGAGTAACAGTGGATTCTTACCTATGAATTCCAATGAAAGCGGAGGTGGAGGAAGGTCTACTTTTTCAGGATGACTTCAGTTGTTCTCTTCTACTTCCAACTTCATTAGTATGTGCTCAGGTTCACATCTAGGCCATGGTAGAATAGCATGTTCCTTCCAGTCTCTTCTACCAAGCATAAGCTATAGTTTCTCATCTCACCTAAATTTCAACTCTCAGAGTAAGCATTTCTGAGGATTTCAGCCTTTTTGTCAATTCATACTCACCAGAAGTTACTTTGTACCAGATACTAAAATGATGGGTCTCTATGATGGTGATCAACTAAACTCCAAAACAGATCAGGATCAACTTTGTGTTGGTAGAGTACCACAAACTACATTGGCTGCAAGTGATAGAAACAGAGAAATAAGAGCACTAATATTCTGGAATGACAAGTTTTACTAATTTTTAAATTTGTTCATTCCTACTGACAAGAATCTAATTTCACCATATTCCTGCCTCCTGGGCTTCTGACTCAGACTTTTTCATTACAATAAATGTATTTATTTTAGAGCTAATCATCCTTTCCCTCCACTGTCCTCTAATGCCTTCACTTTTCTAATTTATTTCCTTCTTTTGTGGACTAGAAAATTATTATGGTCATGGGTTTTTAATATGAAACATCAATTAACATGAAATCAAAACATCAATACAATGTGAATAATGAATGTACTATTAGTGACTGAACTGAATCCACAGTGTAATACAATTTTAAAATCAGAGAATATATTAAAAATATAATTTAAAATGATGGAATTCAGCTATTAGATGTGGAATTCTTAATTTTTATAATTGTTGTTCTTTAAAAATCAGGATTAACAATTACCAATCACAGTTATTTTGATAATCCTAAGGGCTTAATGTTACGTAACAGAAGAAACTCCAGAAATGCAATAAAGTACATAACCTGAAAATCTCTTGAACTCATTAGTTTTCATAAGTAGCAGGAAGTTCTCATTATATTATAGTACAATTTACTTCATACCCCAATGGAGTGACCTGGAGAATCACTTAGAAAAAATTTGCCAACCTTCTTGCCAGCCACACTTGAAAAAGGCTTTGTAGGTATTTCTAATCTCTCATTGTTTTTCTTTCCAAAAAATTTGCTTTTTCCTGTCATATTTTTCCTCTCTGTGAACAAATAGGATCCCAGCCATGCATATCTGCAATGATCCCAGCATAGACCATTATATCTAGGGTCACAAAGGAGGAAACCTGTCTGAAATTGCTCCTGTAATCTACAAACAGAAAACATTGCAAGTTGATGGTGGATTGAGTTTGGAAAAGATGGAGAAAACTTTTACATGGCTCAAGTACAGTAGGGTTTAGGACTAATGATACCTAGCAGATTCCCTGACAGTAAGAAATTGAGGACTTACACACTATACTTCTTGTGGCAATTTCTGAAAACAATAACTGTTTCCCTGCTAACTCTTCAATTGAACTTAGTCACATATACATTTCAGCCCACAAGCAACATAGACATAGTGCCCTTGCTTATAGATTATGCTTAAAAGCATGATATTAAGTACCTTTTAATTTTTAAGACATGCTTAAATAGCATAACACATTCTATCTCTATCTCTTATTATCTGTGTTGCAGCTGTGACATATTCCACATGTCTTCTAAACTCTCTAGTATCTTTTGTAACATGAGTTCTCACATTGCTGACCCTTTTTTTCTTGCTTCACTAATTAAAGATGTTGGGCTTCTTAGGGTTTTTATTGCAGTGATAAAAGACTGACCAAAAGCAATTTAATGAGGAAAGGATTTATTTCAGTTTATACTTCACTGAAGGAAATCAGGACAGGAATTTGCAACAGAAGTCATGGAAAAGTGCTGTTTACTGGTCATGGGTTGCTCAGTCTATTTGCTTTTTTTCTTTTTTTTTCACTTATGTCTAGTTTGGTTTTTTTTTTTTTATTTTCTAAGTTTTTTTATTTACATTCCAAATGATTTCCCCTTTCCCGTTTCCTCCCTCCCCGAAAGTCCCATAAGCCCTCTTCCCTCCCTCTGTTCCCCATTCAACACCCTCTCACTTCTCTCTCCTGGTATTTCCCTACATCCAGTCTTTCCAGGACCAGGGGTCTCTCCTTCCATCTTCTTAGAAATCTATTGATATGCGAATTGTGTCTAGGGTATTCCGAGATTCTGGGTTAATATCCCCTTATCAGTGACTGCATACCATGTGTGTTCTTTTGTGATTGGGTTACCTCACTAAGGATGATATTTTCAAGTTCTGACCATTTGCCTAGGAATTTCGTGAGTTCATTGTTTTTAATTGCAGAGTAGTATTACATTGTGTAAATATATCACATCTTCTGAATCCATTCCTCCGTTGAGGGACATCTGGGTTCTTTCCAGCTTCTGGCTATTATAAATAAGGCTGCTATGAACATAGTGGAGCATGTGTCCTTATTGCATGCAGGTAAAGCCTCTGGGTATACGCCCAGGAGTGGTATAGCAGTATCCTCCGGGAGTGTCATGCCCAGTTTTCTGAGGAACCACCAGAATGCTTTCCAGAGTGGTTGTACCAGCTTGCAATCCCACCAACAGTGGAGGAGTGTTCCTCTATCTCCAGATCCTCGCCAACAACTGCTGTCTCCTGTGTTTTTGATCTTAGCCATTCTGACTGGTGTGAGATGGAATCTCAGGGTTGTTTTGATTTGCATTTCCCTAATGACTAAGGATGATGAACATCTCTTTAGGTGCTTCTCAGCCATTAGATATTCTTCAGGTGAGAACTCTTTGTTTAGCTCTGTACCCCATTTTTTAATAGGGTTACTTGGCTCTCTGGAGTCTAACTTCTAGAGTTCTTTGTATATATTGGATATTAGCCCTCTGTCATGTAGGGTTGGTAAATATCATTTCCCAGTTAGTTGGTTGCCGCTTTGTCCTTTTGACAGTGTCTTTTGCCTTACAGAATCTTTGTAATTTTGTGAGGTCCCCTTTGTCAATTTTTGATCTTAGAGCATAAGCTATTGGAGTTCTGTTCAGGAAATTCTTCCCTGTGCCTATATGTTCAAGATTCTTCCCTAGTTCCCTTTATATTAGTTTCAGTGTGTCTGGTTTTATGTGGAGGTCCTTGATCCACTTGGAATTGAGCTTAGTGCAAGGAGATAAGAATGGGTCAATTTGCATTCTTCTGCATGTTAACCTCCAGTTGAACCAACACCATTTGTTGAAAAGGCTATCTTTTATCCACTGGATGGTTTTAGCTCCTTTGTCAAAGATCAAGTGACCATAGGAGTGTGGATTCATTTCTGGATCTTCAATTCTGTTCCATTGATTTACATGCCTGTCACTGTACCAATACCATACAGTTTTTAACACTATTGCTCTGTAGGACAGCTTGAGGTCCGGGATATTGATTCCCCCAGAAGTTCTTTTACTCTTGAGAATAGTTTTAGCTATCCTGGGTTTTCTGTTATTCCAGAATTTTATTAATTCTGTTATTCATGAATTTTTGAATTGCTCTTTCTAACTCTATGAAGAATTGAGTTGGGATTTTGATGGAGATTGCATTGAATCTGTTTTCTTATATCGTTAGCACCACCTGCTTAGGGAAAGCATCATCTATGATGGGCTAGGTCCTCTTACTTCAGTCCATCAATGAAAAACTGTCACAGGCTTGACTACAACCAATATAGTGTAGACATTTTTTTCTCAATTGAAGTTCCCTCTTGTCAAATGACTGTAGCTTGTTTCACGTTGACATAAAACTAGCCAGCATGGAAACTGACCTGGTAATTGACTTCAGAGTTTATAAAGAGATTGCTTTCTACTCTTACTTTGCTATCCAGTACACACACTTCATTTGCCTTGAGCCCTTATACCAATGAAATAGAGGTATGATTCTAGCTGATAAATTTTTTTCCTGTGTGGTCCAGAAACAGGAGTGATTAGGAAGTCTCCTCAGCCATACCTTGTCCTCATTTTTCATTCAATTGCAAGTCAGTCTTCACAAGGTAGGAGTTCTTCCTTCACAGTTCACTGTGATCAATCTACATTCATTTTTATTCTACTTTGTGCAACAGGCACTGTGCATATAATATGCAATATGTACATATACTATAGTCCATAAAATATATGAGTGTATATGCATGTATTTTTGGAGACATAGAAATATATATATACACACATATATATATATACATATACACACACATATACACATGTATGTGTGTGTGTGTCTGTGTGTGTGTGTCTGTGTGTGTGTGTGTCTGTGTGTGTGTGTGTGTGTGTGTGTGTAATTCAGTTGTCATGTCTTCCCTTCATTTCCAGTCAGGTATCTTTTTTGGATATCCTTAATTTGTCATTTTTATTGTAAATTTTCGTCTACCATTCTTTCATTGAAATTCTGGGAGCCAATTGAGATAATAAAATCAGAAGTTTTCAGATGCAGGCATGATAGTATTTTGTTTATTCCATAAGTTACACAAGACTCGACAGAGTCTCTGATTATTTGCAATGAAATAAATCAAATCTATAATTCACCACAAGATAGGTTCAAATAGAACTTTCAACCAAATGAGTTTACTAAAATATTACTTAAAATAAATACTATTTTTTTCTGTTTGAAGACTTTATATATTTTAAAGGTGAACACTGAGAATTGTTGATCTTCACTGTGCCGTGCAAACTTTATAAATGCAGATAGAAGAATCAGAATATTTTAGCAGAATTTGGCTTTTTGTTGTTAGAGGTAGGTTACTTTTCTACTTTTTGGAGATAACGGATTATTTTTTTAAATAGTGCAAAGTAGCTCCAGCAAGCAGTTGAAAACAATGCAGAACAAATACAGTAAGTGTGGAGGTTGGTGTAGGGGTGGTGTAGAATGAATAATAAGCATGATGAATAAGGAAAATGTTAGTTGACTCAGAAAAGTGAGATGTTAGAATTTGGAGGGTGAAACAATGTCATTATAACCTGGAACATACTCAGGAAATTTTCCTAAAGATTATTTTTGGATTATAAATCTGCAAGTGTAAATCTGGGCAAAAGGAAGTATCACAGCCCTAGCCACCAGAGTTTATTCTTCAGGTTTGGAAATTTTCAGTGTTTCATAAGGATCTGCTTTAGTAAGTTTGGGGCACTTGGTACTCTAACACTGCATCAAAGAAGCATTTGGAATATCTAGGTAAAGGAAGGAGCTGTTCTTTTATTGGATATTTTATTTGTTTAAATTTCAAATGTTATTCCCTTTCCCAGTTTCTCCTCTGAACCCCCCCCATTTCATACCCCTTCCCCTGCTTCTATGAGGGTGCTCCCCCACCCACTCACCCACTCCTGCTTCCCTCATGCCCTACACAGGAAGGAGTTCCTTTGAGTGTGTTCTTTGCTTGTTTTTGGTGCATCCTGAAGTAATTAACATGATAATGATTGAAGGGTAGAAAAGATAACCAGTTCTCCTATTTATAGTTGTAAAAGAAAACTTTGGGTTTCATTCCTCTTGGGGCTT
Organism: Tokudaia tokunoshimensis; assembly: GCA_036184795.1. Taxonomy (NCBI): domain Eukaryota; kingdom Metazoa; phylum Chordata; class Mammalia; order Rodentia; family Muridae; genus Tokudaia; species Tokudaia tokunoshimensis. The sequence goes on from BTHU01000023.1 coordinate 40,626,364, forward strand.
CTTCTTTCTCTCAGATTACCTGATATTACTTTGATTGCTTCTTCTACTCCAAGTGTTCTTGTCAAAATGTGCTATGCCTGTGCAAAGAGGAGGTTAGAAGAGAATGGCTGCTAAGGACCCCCTTATCATCCCTGCACAGAAAGTATGAGAGCCATTAAGGTTGAGGATCGTTTTATGTGAGGGATGGGAAGCACACCAGGGGGCTTTCTTCAGGTCAGTGTCCTCATTTTTGACTTTCATACTAAGTTATTGAAAAGGTAAATGATCTGGAAACGTTCTTAGACAATGATCTAGTCATTAAATTGCTCTTTTCTTTTTCTTTTAGGCAAGATGGAGAGTAGTTTAAAAAAAAAAAAGACGAAACAACCCCCACCTCCAATCACGTTGAATTTGACAATTACAAAACCACAAATTCAATTTCAAGGGGTATGCAGTTCTCATAAATTAGCTAAAAGCGTGAAGCCCCTCCTTAAGAACCCTTTGAAGAGTCCTTGTGTCAATCAATTTAATGAAAAATATATGTAGGTACATTAGTCCCATTCAGGAACCTTATACCACAGCTTCTTATCTCAAGCCCTGTAGTAGAGCTTGTGGAAGAACAGGGGAAGCTTAGCACTGAGGGTAGGAATTCAGATCTAGCTGAACACAGTGAAGAGAAATTTAGGGATTTTGGCCAAACTACAAAGGACAGAACAGCAGAGTTGCAAATAGGGCTAGCTTTACTTTTGCACTTTGTGAAATCTCCCATTCATTTTATCTCTCACTAGCCCTTCAGAGGGAGAGCAAAGCCCGTTGTTTGATTGAGAACTGACTTAATATGGAGCAGGAAGGTGGGTATGGAAGGGTGGCTCCGGGGCTCTTCCTGGGTTTAGAGAGTGGGAAGTGTTACTTTTGCCTTCCTTCTACAACCTCATTTTGGATGTGAATTGGCTGGCAAGAGGGCAGAACATCTCTGAGTGTGGAACCTATCTTTTCTCCAAAGGCCACAGCCTAGGAAGCCACATTTAGATGCGAACTAGAAAAATGATCAATCACTGCTCCCTAGGAAAGGAAAAGCCACGTGACCCGGAGACAGCGCAAGGGAGCGACCCCGAAGCAACCGTGGTTCGGCTAGTCGCAGAGAAGAATTGCTGTGCGCAGAGGCCACGGGATTAGTGGTGTGACCAGCGGGAGCCAGCGCTCCAGGAGCCAGAGCCTTCCGCCTCCCGGTGCAGACCCTCGTCTCTCCTAAGGCGCCGCCTCCCGGTGCAGACCCTCGTCTCTCCTAAGGCGCCGCCTCCCGCAGCCTGGGGCGGGGCAGGGGCGGAGCCAGGTTGGCCGCGCCAGGGAGGAACGGGCGAGGGCGCGGGCGCGGGCGCGGGCGCAGGCAGATCGCTTGCTGAAGATTCTCTGTGCTTTTGCTGTCGCTGCAGCTGCGGACGACCTCCTTAGGCCAGACGTCCCAGCTAGGAGAGTCCCATCGAGCGCTCTGTGCGCTGAACAGAGCCCCGAGGTACGACTTCTTGGCGCAGTGTGCGGCCGCTTTTCTGTTCGGGAGGTCCGGCTCCGGGCTCTTCGAACCCTCTCCTGGCGTCCTCGCCTGCGTCGGGGAGGGCGGCAGCGGCGCCCGGGCATGGCTTCGGCTGGCGGCGGCATGGAAGAGGTGCGAGTGTCGGTGCTGACCCCGCTCAAGCTGGTCGGGCTGGTGTGCATTTTCTTGGCGCTGTGTCTGGATCTGGGAGCTGTTCTGAGCCCGGCCTGGGTCACCGCGGACCACCAGTACTACCTGTCCCTGTGGGAGTCCTGCCGGAAACCCGCCAACCTGGATATCTGGCATTGCGAGTCGACGCTCGGCAGCGGTGAGCGCCCCCACCCCACCCCTAGTGCCGCGCCCCTTGCTCCCGCGCGGCCATCCAGGGCTCCTCTGCTGCCACCTCCCCCACTTTCCTCCCCTCCCCTCCCTTCCTCCTGGCCCCACCTTCTGGGCCCTTGGGCCCCAAGACCCTCTTGCATGTGCCCCTCTCCGGAAGGGGTACGGGTAGGCAAGACTTCAGGACCTCGTACGCCCTCTACTCCCTTGCCGGTCTCTACCGCTTTAGAGTAACACGTATGCTATTTTGGGCAATTGTTATCATTGAGGGCGAGAACCATGTGGCTGTGTAAAAGACGCAATGCCTTCCACATCCCCGTTAAAAAAGAAATGGGAAAAACGCTCCAAATCTGTATGAGTTCTCTTTTCCAGCCCTTTAAGAGAAATTTGCCCAAGTTTTCCACTAGGCCCACATTTCTCCCTATTCTATTTCACTTTACCTGACTTTTCCCGAGTGAATTTTCGTGTGTGTGTGTGTGTGTGTGTGTGTGTGTGTGTGTGTGTGTGTGTGTTTCCCCTTTAAATTTTGGGGAGGGATACCACGAGTCAGGAGAGACTGATGAATTTCCTTTCCTTTTTTGGCGACACCGTTGTTGCTTCTGAGTTGCCTTTCTTTCACTCTCACAGTAAGAAACTCCCCTTTCTTCCAGTCCGTTTCTCCGTGAGCTAGTTACTCACTGTTGCCTGGAAAGTTGTGCTTTATTCAGCAAGCAGTGAAAATTGTATGCGGACGGGAAACTGGGTAGAGCAGGCGGTAGCCATTGTGGCTACTAGCTCAAAGGGACTTTGTGGCTTTATTCTCTTCCTGACCCTCCAGTTTTTTGTTTTGTTTTGTTTTGTTTTTTCCCCATTACCAGAGTCCCATTTATTTTTCCTAGGAATTTGCCAACTTCCAATTTCTTGCTGAAAACTATTCCTACTCGAATTCTGTTTCTTCAGCTGCTGGTGTGTACACAGATTAAGGAATGTAAAAGGAAGGCTCTGCTTGTGCTTTTTTTTATGCTGGCGCGCTCTAACACACACACACACACACACACGCACACATACACACACACACAAGCTCACCCTCACACACTGACCTGAGAAACTCATTAAATCCCTTCTTGACAGTTTCATGTCTTCTCTGAGACAATTTTTTAAGCTTTGCTGGAAACGTTTCAAGTTCTAATAAAGTTGAAATAGCACACAAAGGCCACAAAAAAAAATTCCGACTTTTCTTTGTCTTACGTTTTTTGTTATAGGAGAAATTAGTTCACTTGGTTAAATTCCTTCCAGAAATTTAATTTTGTGCTTACAAAGGCTTTTTCTTTGCTGTTACCTCAGAATACCTATTGAAGGCTTTCTTTGTTGATTGATTCATACTGAAGCGGACTGGTTGGCAGCAGGAGGTCAACACTCAGGCCTTTTAGTTCTTTCAGGATTAGTTGTTTACAACTGAAGATAAAATAAACCCACAAAATGCCTTTCTTAGGTAACCAGGGGATCCAAATAAACTTTGGAAAAAATATCTTTTCTTTCTCCCTTCAATAGAAATGGAAATTTATGTAGGAATGCCAGATTCAGTAGATCTCCTTAGCAACTTGAATCTTTTGCCCCCTTCACTCTGTCTTCTGAAATAATAGCCTTCTGATTGCATAAAGACTTTTCAGATAGGTTGGAGAAACCAGCTTCAGCTCCCATTTGCTTTTTAGGCTATTATCCTTTTCTCTTGGCCTGGAATGTGGGGAATGGAGGGAAGGCAGCTCCAGTTTGTTTGCTAATCTTTCTTTAATTGCCTCCATACCCATTGATTTTACCTACAAAGAAATTTGTAACTGAACCAAAAAAAAAACAAAAACCCGAAAGATTTCAGCCGGACAAATAAGGAGACATAAGCTTAATGCAAATATGGTGTCCATAGGTCTGTGCAAAGGGAAATCAAAGGCAGTCACGTTTTCTGAGCCACCACCATCCCAGCCACCGCCCCTTATTCTCTCTCCATGTACTTCAACTCGGGTTCCTTAAATTAGTGTTGGCTTCATTTTGCTTGAAAGAATGGTTTTCTGTCCCCCTGAAAGATAACAAGATGGGTTACATGTAGAGGTGGTTTTGTTGCAAGTTATGTGGAAGTTCCTGACTTTGTGCTGTAGCAGAAAAGTTGTGAAGGGAAGGACCAATATACAGGAAATTGCTGTACCCACATAGAAAATGTGCCCCTAAAGATGTTATATAGACTTGAAGCTTCTATCAACCAGTGTTTTAAGACACAAAGAGGGACACCAGGATCAGCCCAGGAATGCTGTCCTTGCCTGTTCCATTGGTGGGCAGCTTATTTAGTCTGTTCGCTCTGCAGAGTAGCAGAGGGATAGGAGCAAAATGTCTTTCTGAATATTTTTAAAGATTGACTTCATTCTCTCTGGAAAATCAATTACTTTGGGAAAACCTACCAAGGACAGTTTTATGAAAGATCCTTCGGCAGGATCTTCAGGGCTTAATTAAAAACCTTTGTCTTAATTAGAATTAAAACTGCCTTGAACAGACAAGTTTTTATTTCAAAAAGGAAAATTTCTGGAATAGTTTTCTTCTGAGAATAACATTCCCTACATAGGCCCAGTTTCTACTGAAACTTTCCCCTAAGCCATGATTTTAAACTTGCACTTGAATTTTGGTACCAAATATGCCTTGTTTGCTGTTGATAACTGCTTTTGTGGTTTTAAGCTAGAGCACAGCCATGCCTCTGATGTCCTGTTATATTGAAGGTTGCATCAGCACTTCTAGTATAAAGCAGTAATCTGGTTGTCAGCCAGAATGCTTTTCACCAGAGTCTCAATTCGAGATGTGAAGAATAGCACTGATTTTATCTTTGCTTGTATGTTTACTAGGAAGACAAATGAGGAAATAGTGAATTGGCTGTCACTGGTAGTAGGGTGGGGAAAGTTTGGAATATGCAGTAATCACATTGCTGCCCACTATAGAATTCTTTTTCTAATGGTGATTTTCCCCAGGACATTTGTACAGCTTTTTAATATGTCTTCAGTCCTATTCAAAGTTTTTATAATGTTTTAACCACTACTTCCTGTTCAGTTTGATAACTTTTCCCCTAGAATATAATAGTTAGGGTTTCATAGCCATAGCAATTACAAGAGAATATAGAATGAAGGTTCCCTAAACTCCACATCAAGAAGTTGTGATTTTATGTTTCTGTTCAAAACAATTAATATGTAGCTACTTCCCAGGAAGCAAATGGCTTTTTACTGTCCGTTTTTCGACTCAGCAAAATAGAAAACATATACGTGGCTCAATAAACAGGTTTAACTGGGAGTGATTTGGGACTATAACAAGATTGTGTCTAACCATTTTTCTATCAAAAAACACTTGATCAAATAGTACCCTTTTCAAGGAATATTAATAGCATTATTGGTGCACTGCCCTATGAATAAGCTGCATTTGTAGCATGAGTTATTGGTAGTTTTGAAATACCAGGGCACTTTATGCTAAAACAGGTGAATATTTTTATTTTCAGTTGACAGAAAGCTCTTTCAAGAGTGCTTGCATGTGGCTCATGTTTTTAACTATAGTATAAAAATTCCCTTTAAAAGGAAGTAATGACTAAATCATCCAAGGTATAATTTAAGATAAATGGAACTGCCTGAACACCTGCAATTCCTAGAAAATCTAAGATACAGTGATTCCAAGTATCAGATTCATGGCATCTTTGCATATTTTGAGTCTACCCCTTCCTTTGGAAATGGAAATTCATCAGAAAATCTCACAATATGATTTGGTCCAGGAAGGTTTAGGCGCTCCCAGAGATAAGTTGACACTGTCAAATGTGTTTAGAAATAGTGAGCTGTCAACTTACTACAAGTATACCCTCTTCCAATTTCTTCTAAGAGAACATGACCAGGTAAAGTGCACTAATGGGTAGAAAAGTACTAGCACTAGCTAGCACCTTAAGTAATAAACCAAAGAAAACTCTGGATGAATTAAATCAAGATGTTAATGATGATTTTTTCCTTTAAGGTCTTCTTGAATTTCAAATTCACTGAAGGATATTTTAATTTGTGATCAAGTAGAATCCTTCTTTTGCTCAGACTCACAGAGAGATTGAAGTCTCCAGGGAGTCCTTTAGCTGAATCTATTGGCAACAAAGGGGTTTTGGTAGGAGTGTGAAAACTGGCATTTGAAACAAATGCTGGCATTGCAAAACAACAAAAACATATCAAGCAAACAAAAACTTTTCTCAAGCAAAAGATCTTTCCTGTTGAAAAAAAGATGAATTTCAAGATTTTGTTCATTTTTTTTATTAAATATAATATTTAGAGAGACCTAAGGTATAGCCAATATTTCTAGTTTCTATTAGTAAAAATGTTTGTAGGTATTTCAAAGTAAGTTTCAGCAATAAGCTGTATGAACTATGCTAAATTAGAGCGTAATCTAATGGTAGGACAAAGTACTATTATGAAGAACACATGAGAGTTCAGCTTCCTTCTGGCCACAACTTGGCCACCCACCAGTCATGTCAGCATATATAACATGTTCTTAATTTCTTCAGATGGCATGTCGTGAAGTTTAAATACATGAAACATTGTTTTTTTTTTCATATTATATCTTTAGAAAAGTAAACTCAAAATGTTATTTTTCAATGCAAGTAATATTTCCTTTGCGTTGGATAATGAAATAGTTGTTTTCATATCAGACTTCAATATTGATCTGAGTTACATAGCATTTAATAAAACCCTTGGTAGATCATGGCCAGAGAGCTATTATCTTAGTAGCTACATTTTATTCAATACTGTGAAAGGCCAGATACCTTATTTATTCCCAGTGTCACATTAATGACTGTGCAATGTTTCAGGGAATACTATGGACTTTAATAAGTTTACCAGTTTGTGATAAGAGATGAGTATTTGCTCATTTAACTAATTAAAAAACCTAACTCTACCAACATTTACTTATATAAAATAGTTATACTGTGGAACACTGAAGGTCAGGAATGCACATAGAGCACAATGAGCCTAACTTGTCCCTGATGCAGATATCTGTGTTCATAGCTGAACATGACTTTTACAGTCAGGGACTGGGATATTAATTCTGTTCTTCTAAATCCTTTTGCTCAAGGATTTGGCACTTGGGTGGGAATGATTGAAAGGCTTGTCTTGTCTCCAGAGCACTTGCAGACAGTCTTTTTAGCTTGGGGATCTCAGGATAATTAGACTGCTTACCTACTGAGTGAGAATTTTAATTGAGTTATCTTCTCTGTGAACCAGCTGGGAAGTCTTCTAGCTTTCCTATTACATTCTATTGGTTACACCTAGCCACATGGCTAGGTTTAGATCTAAATGGAGAGTTGGACTCCACCTCTCAATGAGGAATTCCATCTGACACAGCCTAGCTATACAATCTCCAAAATCTTTATTGCCTCTGAAGAGCAAACAAAACTACATATGTAGCTTTCGGACTTGATTTTTCTAATCCATATATAAATAATCCATGGCTATGATAAATACTACCCTTAGCCAATACATAGCTTCAATGATTAGTCAATTATGATAATTTAGAATTTATTTGTGTAGCATGAAATAGCATAAGAACATAAATTAAAGTGTGGGTGGGTAGCTAGATAGGTGCATGTAGGTACAGTCATCTTAGCTCTTTGAGTTCATAGAACCAAAGATCAGGCTCATTAGAAATTGGTTTAAATATTTCATGTCAAGGGCACTGACAGATGAATCTACCACTGTTCATATTATTAGATTATCTCTCTTGAAAATTAGAGAAGGGCACTTTAATTTTTGCTGTTAGGTTTATATTGGATTAGGGGAAACCAGTAAACCCTCAATTTTCTTTTCTATTGGAATCTTTGCCACATAAACAAGAAAGAACCTCACTTATAAAGTGCAAATATATACAAGAATGAAAGACATTTGTGGTCTCCCAAAGAAACAGAAAAACATATGCAGACCATTTTAGTTTGTCAGCATGATTATTAATGGTTGTAAAGTTTAAACTGATTATTTAAAGAGTCATTTCTCTATAGTGCCAAAAAATTTGCATACATACAGTCTCTTTAAACTGTACACTTATTAGAAAAAAAGATGTAGGACAAATAGAAGATGAAATATCCTCAATTCCATATTATTTATATCTAAACAGGCATTAAACCAAAAATTCAAATTTTTTACAAGACAATTTCTTGATGCCATGTTTAAGACTTCTAAACCAATAGTCACCAAAGCATTGCTATAATCTATTGGGAATGATCCTGGGAGACTATTCCTAGCACCATCTCCATTTTCTTACTGTCTAAGAAAGAACCAGTAAGTTAATCTCATTAATTCATTGACTAGCAAGGGATAGATCTTCTTCTGAATTTAGCCAGTAAGTCTTTTGTGTTATGTAGGGAGACTAAGGGGTTGATGAAACAAATGATATGATTTAAGCTAACGAAATAAGTTTACAACATGCTGAAAATGAAGCAGTAGAAGTTCTTCCCTAGGGGAGTGAGAAAAAAGAGTTTTATGAGAGATTAACTCACCTGTTTTATTCTCCAGCATTTACTACTGCATTATTTAATGTGTGTGTCTATTTGAAGATCTTCCTTCTTTTTGAATGTTATTAGGTATCTTATACATTATTTTCAAAGCTTATAGTGGCTGGAAGGCTGTCCATTCCTCTTCCCATCTGTGTGTTTTCAGCTTTCAGCTTTTCCCAAATAAACCTAGGTATTTAAGTTCCAAGTTTGTCTTTTTTTAATTTTCTGTGCTTGTTTTTCAAGACAGGGATTCTATTTGTTGCTATGACTATATTGAAACTTGCTCTGTAGCCTAGTCTGGCTTGGAACACAGAGATCTGCCTGCTTCCCTGAGTGCTAGAATTAAAGACTTGTCCCATCACAAGAGTCCTCTCCTCTCCTCTCTCCTTCCCTCCCCTCCCCTTCCCTTCCCTCCTCCTTCTCTTCCTTCCTTTCTTCCTTCCCTCCTCCTTCTCTTCCTTCCTTTCTTCCTTCCCTCCTTCCCTTCTATTCCTTCCTTCCCTCCTTTCTTCCTTTCTCTTTTTCTTTTGTTTCTCTTTTAAGAATTGAAAGGAAACAGCCTTCAGTTTACCAGACCTAATAAAACTTTGAACAAATACTCCTTAGTAGTTACTATTGAGAAGTATCAGTGCTTGTTAGCTAATAGCATCATGGAATGCCACTGAACATTTCCCCATATAGCACACGAAGATACAGCAGTCTTTTGGCATGATGTTGGCTTTCTTTCTGTGTAAGTGCTAAAACATGTTTTAATACCAAGGCTCTTTGCTAAGCACTGTATATAACAGTTTTATTTGAGAGGAAACACCATATGTTACAGTACTCAGATTTTAAATTCTATTTCCACTGAGATTTCTAATATACTACTATGCAAACTAGCTAAGAGGTCCCTTTGTAAAAGAAAATGGATGTTTATTCTTTTAAAACTAGCAAATAACAGCTTTAAGGGTTTGAATAAAATCGTCATGATTGAACAAAAAGAATTCACCTGCTACTGAGAACATTTTTTCCCTTAAATATATTACCTTGGTGTTTTTAGTTCCTAATGGTAGAAAGGAATTTACAATAATGAGTTATCTTTCTAAGTTGTCATCAATATAATTTAATTGAAAAGTTTTGTAATAAATATGTCCTACAATTAAATAAAATTGGTCAGATATATTTGTTAAATGAGAGTGGGTAAAAGTGCTCAAATTTATTTAGGTAGATTATGAAGAATTTGGGGAAAATTTACAAGGAGTGAAGTGAAAAATCACTTTTATTATCTGATCTACTGAGTGACTTTCACTAAAGTTATGGATTTCATTTTAAATAATATAATTTCCTCCTGGGGAATTAAAGATAAAAATGCAGGTGGATGCTAGACAAATTTTATTGTGATTTTACAAATTTGTAAAAATCCATATTTCAATTTCTAATGAGAATTTTAGAAAATGGTGAATAATCTATTATTACCATCAACAAATTATGTTAATACAATAATTTAAAGCATATATTATATTTAGAGAAATACTGTTCACTCAAATAATAGAACTTGAATTTTAAAATAAAAAGACATTTCTTTTTATTGTATCTACTTTTATGAAAAAGGAACAATTTTAGGTTCAGAGTGATATATAATAGAACTTAGCAAACAAAATAGACATGTATCCTCATTAAGATTTTTCTTTCCTGGAAGTCATTAATACATTTTGACTATGAATTCCCCTGTGAGAAGACAGTTCTCCAGCTGAGCAGTTATAACGTAGGCTACAGAATTTTCACAATGTACTGGCAACTTCTGACCAGTCTCACGTATTACACTGCTAAAAATAAGTCAGCACAATTCTGTAGAATGCTAATGTATTTATAGACAATGAAGAGCCTGATACTTGTGAGTAAAAATACCTTGAAAGAAGACTCAAATGTAGTTCCTGAACTCCATGTTAATATTGAACTTAATAGTGTGATACAAGGGGCTTCCTGATTTTTATCCTGTTACTGTGGAAGGAAATACTTACTTAGTGTGTATGCATTTTTGTTTGTTTACTTTTGCTTTTGTTTCTGTTAGGAAAAGTACACAGTTGTCTTAGGTTGTTGCTTCCCTAAGTTCAGTTCCAAAGTCTCCAGTGTATTACTTTGTCATTTTTGCCCATGTACTCTTGAGGGAATGTGACACGTAATATGGCAACCTTATTTCACTTTGCATGTTATCTGGACATCTTAGCCCTCACCCATTTTATACACTAAGAACATTAAGAATTGTTTCAAGATTGATTATCATCTGTTCTCTCAGATCTTAGGAAAGGAAGTACAGATTTGCAATCAACTGTCCTAATATTAAAGAGAGCACTACAGTGTTTAAATTAGTGCCATAGGCCATTGCTGTTCTATGGAACTACTTTTTATATTTACTGCTCCACTACAGTATCACACCATAATTTATAGAAATGTGTAAAGCGAATACAAAACCATCGCTCTCAGGTTTTTATACTTGATCTGACTCAGTTCTATGAGGCATTTAACTGGAAAGCTAAAAATGAATATCAATAGAGATTAACTGATAGTAAAAACTTAAAACACATGAGTTTCTTTTTATAAGAAGTAGACCTTAAAATTACAAATGTTATGATATCTTAATTTGCCTTATAGACATTGATTTTAAGGTAGCACATTTTTTGTGACATACAAATTTTAACTAAATACAACTGAGGTAAAAATGAATATTTTGGTCACTTTTTAGTGTATTCCTTTAAAATTGCTCAGATTTTGCATGAATGTGTGCTAAATCCAATTTTTAGACATTGGTTAAAAATAAATAGTATGAATCCCAGTCTGGTATTTTAATGACCTAGGTGTACATAAATCCTTTTTACTTTTGTTTTTAATTCTCGAGATCATAGTATTGGTCCTAAAGAGAAAAGGGAAATGTTAACTATTTACCCATGACTTTAAGATCCCTTCTTAGCCTTGTCCTTTGGATTCAAGGCTTCTATTGGTACACAAAGCAGAAACCCTGTTCATAGCTCCAAAGGTCCAAACTGTCTCTTAAGCATACTGGACTTCCTTGATTATAATAGCCCTTTATAACCATTATTTGCTTATGCTGGTGAATTGAGTATTTTCTGACCATGAATGTGAAGTTTAAATCCTAGGCATCCAACCAGCCTGAATGAATCCTTCCCAGTGGACATTCTGACAATACTTAAAAAAATGGCACTCTCTACCAGGAATATAGTCTTGGTATTCCAGTTCAAAGCCATGGCTTCTGGCCAGGATAGTGACAGTCATGGCCCAGCTTTTCTGGTTGAGCTGTAACTCTGGTTGCATACTAAAGGGAAGGGCAACAATATCACAGCAATGATGGTATTGTCTTTCCTTGTTGACTTTGAGTCTAGAGAGATGTTCTGCATTAGCCATAAAGCTAGCACTAAAAATAACGGCAATCTAGTAAAAAACTCAGAAGTGCCTCTGTTCATTTGCTTTTAATGTATTTCCTAGCCTGAAAGATGTTACTTTCCTAGTTTCTAGTTTCTTTTAATCATGTAGTTTTCCTGTGTCTACTACTGCATTTTTGCATTTTTTTTCTATATGAACGGAAATACCATTGTTTGAGAAAATTCAACCTTATGTGAAATTAGGAATTTTTATTTATTTTTTTCTTTAGATTTGTATGAGTATCACTTGGTAATAAAAATGTATTCCATTGATATTGTTATGTGATTTCAGTTGTTTGATTAGGATTGCTTAGGAGAAAAAAGTGTAACATTTGAAAATGAAATAGGCCACAGTCATATAATAGTCCAGGACAGGGTGAAAACCATCCAACCAGCCTACATTTTCTTTTGCTTTTTGCTTTAATATTTTTGCATTTGTTTGGTGTGTGTGTGTGTGTGTGTGTGTGTGTGTGTGTGTGTATGTGTGTGTGTGTGTCTCTGTGCACATTTTTGTAGTCATTGTGCTGGTGGAGTACTTGTATTTTCAACCAGATGTGTTTCAGGGATTGAACTCCGGTCCTCAGGCCTGACAGCATGTGCCTTTACTTGCCAAGCTATCTAGTTAGCCCACCATTCATTTCTGTAATATGTTTTTATTAGCATTTGTACATTTTCTTGTTATGTGTGGCCACTTTTGCACTATGTCATAGTTAGGCAGGTGCAACAGAGACCGATACCCTCAAGGCTGAAAACATTGATTTGATTTTTTTTCTTCAGAAAATTTGCTGAGTGTTTTTCTTAGTCTGTCTTTATATAACGCAAATAAATGTGTGACTTGGATGTTTGAAGCTATTAAAAAGATAGACGATACTGATCAAGACTATTGTCTGATTTTGAGTTAAACTAAAAATAGTACAAAAGGTGCCATTTAACACATTTTAGATACATAGACGAATTTAGGAGGAAAGCCAGTCTATTTTAAGTTTGTATTGATACTTTTAACGAGGGAGCTATTTAGTTTTATTTTTATTGAAAGAAAGCTAAAATTTCCTTTAAAGTGACATTCATTTTATAACAGTAATAATCCAATGAAAATTATCTGTGGTGTAGCTGCTTAAACACCAGGTGTTTCATTGATCTGTGAATGCATCGATGGATTTTACTCTTTCCTTTGTTTCCTATTCATTGCTTTGGTGTAATTATACTGACTTTTTTAAATTCAGAAGTTTCAACTTACACGTTTCCATTATGTCAAATAGTGTACAATGCATAAACTTTCCAAAGTAATTTAGAGGCTTCCAAGTACACGGATTATTCTTTTGGCTTTTAAATTTAAAGTTACATGCTGTTAGGGAATAAAAATGCCATAATATAGCTATCCTTTTAACTTCTAGTTGAAAGCCAGATACACTTTTGATTGAAGTTATATGGCTTTGTTACAAATAGATGCATTAAAAAAAATGCTCTCTACTTTCTTGTGATTGATGCTTATATTTTGAGATCTGTGGATCTGTTTTATGTATTTCTTTTCTGATGGCTGTTCAGGTTCTAGTTGAAAGCTAGTGAAACATCCAGAGGTTTTTGGAGGCAAGGATGTGGAACAGGGTGTTCAAGAATAAATAGGAAAAGAATGACTTTAGGGTTTCTCTGATAAACCTTTCTTGTACTTCAGGACTTGAGAATCTTTGTAAGATAATATCAGGGGGAAGTATCAAAGTGTCATGGGTTATGGACTTAGAGTAGAATGCATTGCAGTTGCAGTTTAGCAATTGATTAAAATCTATTTGCATTTCCTGTGCATCCACATTTAATTGAGGAGCAGAAGAGGCATCCTGGGATTTCATTCAAATTACTATGCTGTAGTGTGTCAATCCCTATAATATCCTTTATGTGATGGTTCCCAATCGATATGTATTTTATAAATTCACCCTTCTTTTTATTGACTGAAACATGCATCATTTTTCTGTTATACCATGGCTACATCCTTATAAGAAATGATAAACTGTCATCAGTGAGGGTTTTTGCTTTTTCACTCAATCAAACATTCTAAATGGTCAATATAGCTTTACTTGTTCTTGATTAAAGAAAGGAGCTAAGCAAACATTTAGAGTTTGTCTCACTCTCTGAAATCCTCTACTTCAGAAACCGTTTTGGTGATGGTGACTACAGACACATGAAATGAAATAAACCACCAACAAACCTTCCTGATGGGAGTTGACTGGGAAATTGTTTTAGCAGTGAGGGAAGGGAAATTAAACATTGGAGTTTTTATGAGGTGAAAAAAGGCATTCCAAGAAGGAAAGGAACTTGAAAAACTGTTCTCTTGAAACACATAATAATGAGGTGATTTTCAGAGACTTAAAAGAAAGAAACAGAATAGTTCATATCATTTATGAACAGACCAAACTAAATTAGTCATGGCATTGGATCTTGTCACTAGCTTATGTAGATAGAAAGTTATTGACTAAGAAAAGGCAAAAGGGAAATTTCTTGATGATGAAAATATCTAAAATCTATATCTGAGTGGTGGTTATCTACAGTTTTATTTTTGTCCTTATTTTCTATACTTAAAATTTGTCAACTTTATAGTTAAATAAAATTTTTAATCTTAATATTGAAAAAAGTAGGTCATAGAGATGGAAACTCAATTTAACATTTAAAGATCCCATGTAAGAATTGTGGCAAAACTCTGCCCTAAACACTGCTGAGCTTAGCAAAAGAACCATTTCTTAACAAGGACATTAATATTAATTTTTGTCACAAAACATTTCAGACCCCAGAGAATGGTTCACATGCAGACAAATCACATCCAGGTGAAAGGTGCTGAGAAGAATTCAGATTATTCTTTGGAGTCATTTTGTTTAAAAACCATGCTTTTCTTTCTTTTTTTTTTTTTTTTTTCTTTTCAGATTGGCAGATCGCTACTCTGGCTTTACTCCTGGGCGGCGCTGCCATCATTCTCATTGCATTCCTGGTGGGTTTGATTTCAATCTGTGTGGGATCACGAAGGCGCTTCTACAGACCTGTTGCTGTCATGCTTTTTGCAGCAGGTAAATATATTCATTATGTCCAAAGCAGCATTAAAGATTCATGAAGCTTTCTATCCTTCCCCTACCTCATGCATCAGTATGTGTTTGCTCCTTATAAAAAATTGAAAGGCATTGGTTATATTTTAAGGTAATTTGACTGAAGGTTTATCCGAGTACCAGTTTTCAGCATGTTAACCATTTCACAGAACACTGTCAATTTCTAAACTTCTTACTAAAGCAAGAACAAATAAAATTTCTTGGACTTCAAATACAGCTCAGTAGTAGAGTGCTTACATAGCTTGACTTGAGGCTCTAGGACATGGAGACTAGGGCTCTAGGGCATGGAGTCTAGGTTTGATTTCCAATACTGAAAAAATAAAGACATCAAATTAAAAAAAAAATACCCTTCACAGGGCTGCTGGGCTATTGCTTTAGAGATTGTAGCAGATGTATTTATCAAATCTTTTTTATTTTTTTTTATTTTTTGAAGAATCAGTTTTTCCCATCTCAACCCTTAGCCTCCTTTGTGATCTTAGGGCAATAGCTAGCAATATCTTTTTTTTTTTTAAATTCTGACATGAAACAAGAAATGACTTTTTTTCTTAAATATAAACTCTTAATGGCATACATGTTTTGGAAAATAAACACTCTTGTATAGAAAAAAGCATAACAGTTAATGTGAACCATCAAAGAAGTTAATTATGTGAGGGCAGCTGGATGTCTATTACTTTAACAGCCATTATTCTGTGAAGCATATTTTAAATTGAAATATCTCACAATGTAAACAAAAGACCAACAGCTGTGTTTAAAAGGGGGCGGAGCTTGTGGACTGTTACAAGCCCAGTTCATTATCTGATATGAGTTGTAATTTTCATTTATAAGAATATCCTTGAATATGTTATTCATTTCCTAAAATACCTAAAATATTCTTGTGGTATCTTCAATTTTTCCTTTCAGTCATATCTGATTTGAAGAAAGTCTAATTCACTTACTTAAATGACCTGCTCAAAACCAAGTAGTGAGTGGCAAACCTGGGACTAAAATAGAGGATAGTGAATCTTAAACAAGTAGTTCATTCATTATTGTCTTTCTCATGCATCCATTCAACTATTTCTAGGATGTCTATTGTGGACTAAACATTTTATTACAACAGCACTAAAACTGGTCAAAATATAACGGGGAAACTTTTAGCAGACAACAAAAGTGTGACTACATAATATATTTTGAAATGTTTGTAATACTACAGTATTATTGTTGCCATGTGTAGTGAGAGGCTCAATTGGGAATGATACAAATAAAAAACACCCTTGAGATGTATCACTATTTGCTAGCTTCTTCATTCATTGATTTACCATTGGGTCTTTTCCTGTTTTAGAATGGAACAATTTAGGTATTTTAATTAGGTGTAAGTTTTGTCTTTGAAGATAGGACTTAAAAATAGAACAATGAGATAATAAGTTAAACTTTTTTGGATAAACTGTACCCCATAAAACATTATGTTCTATAGCTTTAGAAGTATAATTGTTATCAGCCATTCTCAGAATAGTAAACATTTCTTATTGTAGGAGGGTATAGAGATACTTTAGCATTTTTTTTTAAATATTCAATGTTACTGTGAAAACCTAATTACTATTCCATTTAGCAGTTTACTCACTACCTAGTGAAAACTGTAAAGATGTCCATTGCTGGCACAGTCTAAAAATTTATAGAAAACTAACTGGGACTTTGTTTCTCTTTCTATCCTTAAAATATACATTTTGACAAGTATAGAAACATTTGTGAAAATGAGTCCTAGTTATATAAAATATGATGGAATTTAGCAACATGAAATTAAGTGGTTTGGCCAGAATAAAGTTTTTGATTTGACTTTAGGTATTACGAATTAGTAAATGCTAAACTAATGAGAGGAAAGGAAAACCTGTAGCAAGATGCATATAGTGTCACTCCATGCACTGAGGCCTAAAATGGGCATTATACTGACTGCTATGCTTTAAAAATGTGCATGTCCTCAGATTTAATTGTGATCTCTTCCTTTGGCAAAAATTGTAGAAAACATGCTTTGAAATAACCATTAGCTTAGTGTTAACTTTTCATACAAGCAAGGTTAAACATACTTGTTATTTGTATATTGCACGAAAAGTCAATAAATCATTTCACTTGATTGACTTTTTTGGAAAGTATGTTCATTGCACATAGCAATCAATTATTAATCTGGATTTAAGTTAGAAAAACTTGGAAGGTCTACATAATTGAAACTAAATGTACTAAAGTAGTTAGCTTACCTCACCTTTAATTCATTTCAGTCATTCGTTAAATGCATATCTGAGAGCATTTCATTTTTTATTTATATTAGCATTTGTGAATATTGTAATTATGTCTCTTAACCATAAGCTTTCTTCTCCAAATATCAACAAGCCTTGTACCACCAAGCAGTATTTGTCTCTATTCACATAGAGAATGAGATCTATCAAAAGAAATGTCTCTGCTTCTGCTGAGATGAACAGTACCTGTAATCAAAATAGGCATACCACTTCTACTTGGAAAGCATTCCACCCAGAAACAGTCTTCTGTACTGGTTGATACTCATGGATACTCAAGAAATAGTCTTTGAATGACTGGTAAATGACGATTACATTTAGTGTATAGTCTTGTGAGGGAAATCAAGCATGGAAACTACTGTATGTGATATGTCGTCTTTTTTTTCTCATTGAGGCTCAGAAACAAATAGATTTCACCTGACCCTAAAAGAGGTGGTTTTTGTTTGTTTGTCTTAAAATGTTCTAAAATCAGTCAAACAGATTTTCAAGATTTTTTATCATCTTTCTTCCTAAAAGTCTTCACTTCATGGCGGGCTTGTAATTAACTTGAGCAGCTGCTAACAGAGCTAAAGGTAGCCATCATCACAACGCATTTAAACCATTGCTCCATTTTTCAAAACTTTCTTATCCTTCCTAGAAGTCTAGATTTAGATCCATATATTATCTCTAATAATACTGTTGATAGTAATAATTAATATGCCACACTTAAGCATATTCTATTTCTAATACAACAGCCTTTATTTCAAAGAATAGATTTAGGAAGGTTAATTAAGCTCTTCCCATCCCCAGTTATCTAACTACTATTTTGGAGGGCCAGGCATTCTTTTTCTTTTTCCATTAATTTATTTATTTTCTTTAAATTTCTATCACAGCTCCCACCCTCACCCGTGTATCACCCCCATCCTGGCACATCAAATCTCTATAGGGTAAGGTACATCCTCTCCCACTGAGGCCAGACAAGGCAGCCCAATTGGGGAACAGATTCCAGAGACAGGTAACAGATTTTGGAATAGCCCCCCACCCCCACTCCAGTTGTTTAGGATCCACATGAAGGTCATGTGTTTTGGGGGCTAGGTCCAGCCAGTATATGGAGAGCCAGGGTTTCTATTCAGGGTATCTATGTTACATGAAAGACAAAGATTCCTGAATCATCTTATAGGGTACCTTTCACTTCAAAGAAAGAGAGGGGGGGAGGGAGGGGGGAGGGAGGAAGGGAGGGAGGGAAGAAAAAGAAAGGAAGAAAGGAGAAAGGAAGAAAGGGAAAGAAAGAGCAGAAAAGAACAGAATCAGCTTTGCATTTAGTTTTCAAACTAAAATTTTCCCTCTTCTGACTGTCCTACAAACCCCCTTTTACTTTCTAAATTCTTTACTGTAGTATTTCTTTTATCTCTCCAATAGAGTCTATCCTGAAAATGCAGTTGTTCTATCTCATAGGAACAATACTCCTTTAGGAAGTAAGAAGCTTGAAATGTCATAAAGACCACAAACTGACTTGTACTAAGGGACTGACTCTACTAAACTATAGCTGACAATAGAAGCTTCTTATCCTTTAGGGATAGCTGACAGTGATAGATGTTTTGAGAGTCTGATATCTGCCATTCAATTTCCCTCACTAATGATTTAGTAAAATCAAAAAGATTGTCTCCTTCTTGGTTCTTCAGTGTCTGCTTTTTTACTCCACTGATAATTAGAATGAGTGTTTTCTTTTTGTCCTTCATGGATTTTGAGTACAAATTATAGAAAATATTCAGTGTTTTGTGATTTAGATTTTGGATGATATTGCACTAATTCATTATATTCCGAAGATGCTCCATTTTTGTCATATCTGGAAGAAGCCTCCTGTAAGTGATTATATGGAGTAATGGCTCTTTCCCTCATGATTTTACAGCTAATTTTCATTTCTGAGTTTTTTCTGGTCCCTGATTAGAAGCTTGTGTTTGCTACCCCTTATCATCATCTTAACAACTATAGTGAATTCAAGCAGTCATTTTAAATCTCTATTTGACTGAAAATAAGTCTAGCTTAGATTACAAACTGAAAGGATGTTCTACTGATAGGTGTTTAGACACTATGTTACTTTCCGTGTATCAGTATGCTACTATACTTTGGTTAGTGTGTTTTTACACTAATTTTATGCTGGTACTACTTTCTGAGTTATAAATTTAATTAATCGATAGCTCAACATTCCCTTTGTAAGAATTTTTTTATTATCCAAATTACAATTTCCTTTATATACTATATTTAGGAACCTATCTGGAAGGCTTGCTGCCTTTCAGTCTGCCCCTTGTTTGTTTACAACATGAATATTGCCTTAGTTGAGGCCACAGTTTTTTCTCTTTTTTAAAAAACTATTTATCTTATGTATATGAGTACACTGTCTTCAGACACACCAGAAGGGGCCATCGGATGCCATTACAGATGGTTGTGGTTCACCATGTGGTTGCTGGGAATTGAACTCAGGACCTCTGGAAGAGCAGTTATTGTTGTTCTTAACCACTGAGCCATCTCTCCAGCCCCCACAGTTGTTTCTCAACATGACATATTTCAGTGCCTAAACGTGGTATTCTGTTTTGTTTTTAATTAGTAATTTCTAACATAATTATGTGATTCTTTCCCTTTTCCTAGAATCAAGATGGCATTTTTTTCTTAGTAGTTTCTTTACTATTTCAACCTTTATTTTCCACCTGTATCTTTTTCTCTTTTACCCTCCACTGTCCGCGATGATACATGGACAAGTACTTACCTGTTGGGCTCAGTACTTTTGTCTTTTTAATTGTTCTTGCATGCAAGCTTAAGGATTCCACTTTAGATGTAGGAATGTATTCCTTTCTCTTCCTGATTTGGTTCCCACAGAAGTAATCCTAAGACAATGGACTCTAGGACAAACAATCCTATATATTGCAGAGGTAAAGGAGTGACTACAGTGAGAAGCCTAGAAAGTAATACCAGCTTCAAAGCACAGCCAGAATGGAGAGGATTTTCAAACCCATTGTTTTTGAGCCAGAAGCAGCTAGATTTTATTCCTTATTAGAACAAGTTTCGAAACTGGTAGAAAGCACACACTTCAAGATGTCTCTCGTTGGAAGGAATGGAAAGCTAGGGTATTTAAACATCGGTTTTTATGAGGAACTGGTAGAGGCTGTTGGTTGTGCTTAATGGACTTCACCATTAATTTTCCAGAACTTGTCATCATTTTGCAGGTGAGCAAAATAAATTGAGTTACTAGAGGCAAAGAAATGCAAGTGTTAGCAATTGGAAATCTATTTGCTATGTGATAGAGTGCCAAGGATAAAAGTTTCCGGATGAGACAATAGCAGGTTCTGTAACAGAAACAAATACCTCACTCAACCAGACCACAGGAAGTATCCAAGAAATGTTTCTTAAAATGTTAAAAACATTCCCTTAGAAAAAATGTTGGATGTTTTGGATGTTTTAGTTGACAAACATCTGATTCAAACTAAAATCAGAATAATGGGTTTCATGTCTGTGATCTTGAGAGGCAGATGTATGAGAATCAGAAGTTTAAGATCATCCTCTGCTAAGACCAGAGGATTGATATAAGTTCAAGACCAATTGGGGGTACACACCATGTTCATTTTATCTTAAATCCAAGAAAGCAGATAAAACAAAACTAAAATACACACAGACATTAGTAACTTTAAGTTCCTCTCATATTTCTAGCCACACAATTTCATAATCATAATTTTCATTACATCTGCAAAAAAAAAGGAAGAAAGTAAGCAAGTAAATTCCAGCATTTAAAATTCTGAAGTGCTTTATAACTTCCCCAATGCTGTATCTGATGAAGGGCACAGAATACCACAGACAACGTCCACTATTTTATATTATATTTCATTGATTGGTGGTAAGATACAAATACAGCATGATGTCATTGTCTTGTACTGCAAATGTTGACCCTTCTTCCCCCTTGCAGATATTTCAGAAAAGCAAGGAGGCATTTTCCTTTTACTATATATTTTATAGAACAGAGAAAAAAACTCTTTGCCATTACAGGTTTATATTTTTCTTCAGTTTTTCTATTGCATGCATTTTTCTCTGTGGGTCTTGAAAAAATAAAGCACTTCAGAAGTCTAATTCATTTTAGAGTAATCTTTCATCTTCTTACAACACAAGAAAGGTCTAATCAACCTGTTCTATTGAGTTTCCCATTGAAGCCTTAATGGAATTGTATTTCCACTTGACCTCTACCAGAAAATTATGTCATTACATTTTACCATAGGGTCTTAGATTTTGCTAAATGAAATACAATGAAATGAAACTTTAATGCAGCTTAGGTGAGCACCATACCTAAGGGACTGGCTGCTTTTTGAATAAATTAAAGTTGGTTATTACTTCTCTGCTCAGATTTCTTTAGCAGCTACCTATAACTTAGACTGGAGTACAAAACCCTAACTCTGGTCTTCAGGTTAAAACCTAACCAGGAACTGATGCCTGATGGGTTTGTTTTGGGTTTTGTTTGGTTTATTTGGTTCGTTTTTACTTATCTTGTTATCTGAACCAGGCCCACAGCATTGGTGTCTTCCTTATTTGAGCGACACATTTAACCGTCATGAATTTAACCCTGCCTGTTCCCTGGACACTCTTCCTGCTTTGTTGACCTGCATGTCCATTCAGAATTCATGTATATGCTCCTGTCAACTCCTCCCCCCCCCAAAAAAAACCCAACCAATTCCTTTGTGAATCTAAAAAGCAGCTCTCAACTCTTTCTGGTCGTTCTTGGATCTTGGTAGTACTTGCTATCATATTCAGTGTAGACAGACTGATGGACTTAGTAGTTTGTTTCTTTGTTTTTTTTTATATACATAATGCTTCTCTACAGTACAGTATGGCATCCAGTATTCTGCCTCAGCCTCCTCAGTTGTTGGCTGGGATCATAGGCATGGACCACAGTGGCCAACTTTCTAGTTTGTACTCATTTACTGTTGAACTGTCCATAAATGAGAATAGTAGCTTTGATTTCTTTGTGATTAATAACGCTTTAAACTGTATAACTCAGAAACATGCAAGTATTCATTGAATGGATGAATTTATTAAATATATTAAAAATATATGTAGTTCACGTCCCAATTTTAATCGTATCCTGGGTACTTTCACTATGATTTAGTAAAAAGGGTAATAAAACAAGCCTTTAAGATGGGGGAAAAACATGCTAGGTATCTAAAGTTTTGTTTCTTTTGTTTTTGTTGTTTGTAATTGATTCATTAGCTTTATGACATTTAAAAAATGATCATTCCCTTTCCTTTACCAAGGTAGAGAGCCAACCATTTTTTTTTTAATTATTGCACATTGTACTACTTAGTGGTTAGAAATAGATTAAGTAAGGTTATATAACTGTGCTGTAGGCAGAGGCTTAACTGATCTAAAACTTTAAACCAAAAAGAAGGTGTGGTTTCTATTTTTGGTGTCAAGAGATTCTCGTTTTTCCTGTTTATCAACTCTCAGTAGTAAATGCGGAAGAATGACAGGCAGATATAAGCCCAGTAGAATTGTGCTGCCAAACAACATTTGAAATTCTATCTGGAACCACATAGAGTCTGCTCTCTGGTCATTCTTACAGAAAGTATTGATTTTGAGGAACCATGCCCTTCATCATAACTTTACCAAAACTTCATCAGTTTTAGGCCAAAGGTAGATGATTGTAATCTAGTCTTGCTAGGAGAATTAATCATATAGGTAATGTGATTCTTAACACATGCTGAGAACAAGTGAGGATAGATCTTAAAATTTGAAATCCTTTTGTTCTGTTTAAGTTTAAGAAACTTGTGTATGTGAGTGTGTGTGTGCACATACATACATACATATACGTACACTGGACCAAAGTTCATTGTATTTGTTTATATGTTTGTCCTTGAAGTACTGGAATTTATAATCTTTTAATAAAAACTAAACATCAATCACTTTTAATAAAAATTTTGTTTCTTAGGTCAGGGCTATTTTTAATTTTTTTAAAGGTACAGAAAACATACTTTAGACTTTAGAAATATTGGATTTCTTTTGTAACTATAGCTTTGCCGTTGTAATGTGGACAGCATATAATTGAATGAACATGGCTGAGTAATTTTCAGCCCCTGTTATGTATATCTTTACCTTGATTCTAAATGAAAAAAAATTAACCTTTCTTGAGTGTTAAAGCTAACATAGTAGGCAAATATGGCAAATTTAGCCCATATATTCTAATTAAATCAATTTAAATGAAATAGAAATTATGTAATAGTTGATCCAATAGGAAATTACGAATTTTAAATAGGTGATTTCATCTCCCGTGTAATGCAGCATAGTGACTCTCATATAAAAATACCCACAGGATATATGACACTTATGATAATTAAAAGAAGTCTCCTTTCTTAATTAATGGATTGTTTTATTTTATTAAATATGACTCATCATAGTTCTCATTCATTCCTGAGTTAGAACTAAGAACCAACTAAAAGTAAGATCTAAAGTTTTTTTATGCTGTAGTAGTCTTCTTGGTGCCTGCCTCTCTCTCTCTCTCTCTCTCTCTCTCTGTCTTTGATTTTTTTATTCCTCATTCCTGTGGGAAATATATATGCAAATATGTGTAAGATATAATAAAAGGATATAATTAGTTGTGCCTTTGTGGCAAAGTTGACTTTTAAGTCTCTTTTAAAGATGAATGGTGTGGTCTGTGTAAAAGGAAAAAGTAAAAGTAATTTCTAATTAGAGTAATAGAACAAAAACATCAAGATTAGTCTTTCTAGAATATTGGGCTGAGTCAGATGGTTGTGAACATTTGACTCAGTTCTAGGTTGTTATAGGTTGCCCAGATTTATCACTAAAAATGTTGAATTCTTCAGTCCCTTAAGTTCAAAAGTAAATAATGAGGGTTTAAGTCTGCATTGAGGCCTCTATTGTTAACTCTATAGATGTTATATGAAACAGTTTAGTGTAAATAATGCTATCATTAGTGATAATTGTACATGTGTTTGCAGAGCAAAAATCATTTTGGTATATTTATGAATTATCGTTTCACTAATTTCACTAATTGCTAATAGCAACTCACCAGTTATTAACAGGGCAATGATTGTAGTATTGTGACAGTACTTAATTTAAAAAAAAACTTAATATTTTAAAAGATATTTAGGATAGGAAGTGCTTTAATTTTTGGTTTCTATACTTATTTTATTAAAAATTAATCCACAAAATTATATTCATATGTGTATGCTGTTTTATTTGCTATAAATAACATCATAATTTTGTTTGCTGTTTTTTTCAGTTGTTTTGCAGGTCTGCAGCCTGGTCCTTTATCCAATCAAGTTCATTGAAACTGTGAGCTTGAAAATTTACCACGAGTTCAATTGGGGCTATGGCCTGGCTTGGGGCGCGACTATATTTTCATTTGGGGGTGCCATTCTTTATTGCCTGAACCCTAAAAACTATGAAGATTACTACTAAAACCAAGTCTGAAAATACACACACACAAACACAAACACACTCACACACACACACACACACACCATGAAAAAGAGAAACCAACAATCCAACAAAAGATTGTGTTGACGTCTTTTCTAACACTATTTTCTAAAACACTTGTGGAGCCTCAAGCAGTTTGCTCAGTTGATTTAATATCCTTTGCCTTTTGGCTGTCAACATCATAACCAGCTTTTATATCCATTTTAGGGACCTGCACAAATTAAGAGTGCTGATTAGATATAGGCATATGCTGCAAACTTCCAATATGCTCATGCCATTTTCCTTGACATGTGAAGGGTCTGTATGACAGCAACCATTTTGAGAAGCTAGTTGGAATGAGAATTGCCAGAATCTCTTATTACCTGCAGGGGAACAGCTGGCCTAAGCAACATGTAAAAGTTCTGTTGCTCTGACAACATTTCTACTGTTGGAGCCCTTATCATCTGTTTATACCACACATTGGCTATATTGGTTATTGGTTAGTTGGCTTTGGAAAGCAAAACTGCCCTTTGGACATCTAATAAGAATCATAGATATAGCCATTTAATTCTCCCTTTAAGGCTATTCTTTTTTAATAGAAAGTTTATAGTTTATAGTTTGTCAATTATTATCTCTTGGGAAGGAAGTCAAGGTTTGAAGATATGTGTTTTTCATTATGCAGTTAGAAAATTGAGGGTGTCTGCTTTTCCCTGAGGCAATCAGAAAGAAATGTGCATGAGTTGCTTTCGTATCCTTTAAAATCATTTATAAAATTTTGCAGCAAATAATTGTCCATATGTAACAAGCTTATTCTTCTGCACCACAAGCCATTACTATACTGGTAATAAGTTGTCCATTAATAGTCCACATACATGCACCTATCATTTATTTAATCAATACTTGCTCTAGTGAAGAAATTTGAACACTGACCTTGTATGCATCAACAGATTTAGATCAGTTTTCACAGTTATTTACCATACAAAAGTTCATATACCTTAAAGCTTTTGCTCTGTGTTCTCTACTGATTCATTGGAAAGTGTTAATCTGAAATTTAATGATTCTTTCATAAGCATTGTAGTTCAGAAGAGAGTAGGAATTAGAATGATCACTTTGTGTAAAATTCATTAAAACACAAGTCTGCTATTTTTGCAAGTATTTTAAATGTCTTCCTTTCAAAATAAAGAAATAGTGATAAATTTCTATAAATGTCTAAATGTCTCGGTAGACAAGTAGTATTCTGTTGTCACCTGGTCCTCTGAAGTTAAATGATGGGCTAACTGATTTGTGCACACAAGTATGATGAATTTATGTTAGGGAAATCATTCACTGACTGTTCCAAGGGAAGAAAACATCAACAATAAGGAATAAGTTTGCAATGGATCTCTACTGCAAACTTGTGTTAATTCTGTTTATTATACAAATCTGGATAGTTTAACTATAAACCTATTTTTATATAAAATATGCATTCTGATAGGAAAGTTATAAGTGATTATTTTTGTTACCAAAGACATTAAAGCAAGTTTGCGCTTGTTTGACCCTCTTGAAGGCAGAAACATTGGGGAAGAAAACTTTAAAATGTGTCTATTTACTAATATATTGTACAATCCACTAAGAGAAGGATTGTGTCAATAGTATTTAATAATTTGCTTTGCTTCCCAGAGCAAGCTACTGCTTTCAGTTTATCTAAGAATGGTTGCCAAAAACAACTGCCTTTCCCTGACCCTATAATGTTTTATTCAAATGTCAAAATCAATTGTGAATTTCCTATGGAATCAAAGTAAATATGAATACCTTATTCATTCTTATTTTAGTGGTGATACACAAATGTTATTAAATGCATCTTAGAGATCAAACTTTATGAAAATGTGTGATTCTATCAAGAATCATAAGGAACTGAATGGAAAATTTCCAGAAAGGTATTAATATTATAGAATATTTTGAAGCAGCTTCCTTCAAATCATAAATTCTTGGACAGACTCTCTTATAAAGTTCATTGCATATTGTGAGAACAAAATGAGGAATGTGATATTTGGATAGGGATTTCAGCTACAGACCACAGCCTCTTGTGAGAGGATCTCTTTAATCTTGAATACTGGAATATCAAAACTTTGGTGTTGGCATCAGTGAGGCTTGTCGGAGGATACAGTGTGCAATTAGACCAATTTCAGGAGTATTATCGAGGTTTTATTCTCTGTCCACATTGCAAGCCAAAAAGTGATAGGCTATGTTACAGATTGAAGCACACATATTTGTAATCTACTGAAAAGTAGACTCCTGTAATTTTCTCTCTTCCCAATTAACGAGCCCTAAGCTACATTTTTACCATCACTAATATTTGAAACTTTTTCATTACTAAGAGCTTAGTATAGCGGGAAAATCATTGTTTCTCGTCCAAAGTAGTATTGTGTCTATCTGAATAAACACAAGTGATAATTTTAGCTATAATAGCATCATGTCTTTGTAGCTTTAGGTTGGATTGGTGTTTTCTTAAACAGAGTTGTTAAACATGAATCCATCAATCGTTTATCTTAGAGAGATAATATACACACAGAGAAACCCTAACAGTACTCAGCAGGGCTAGCTATTCAGATTTCTTGCACAATTATTTAGCTTTTTGTAAGGTCAACATGTAAATTTTAAAGACAAATATAGAAAGACTTATGTGTTTGAAATATAAATGATATATATGGATTAGCATGTACGTGTATATTATTAAATATGCAGTGAACTGACTGGTAAGTGATTGTCTAGTTGTATGGCTAGCAATGTAATTTATTCAGACTGTATTTTTGTACAGAGCAGCACACACTAACCTATGCCTCTGTGTCCTCCTTAATGCCTAAAACTGTGCCTAGAAATTTCATCTGTCTTAAAGAAAATAAAATATACTCCATGCTGTTTTATGATACTAGTTTCTTTCCTGCTATTCTGTATTTATTATTTTAAATATCTGACATGTTTACTACTTAAATATGAGTTTATGGTATTCTGGTTCCTTTTTATTTTCTTTACTTAGCAGTCACCTGGGGAAACCTGTTTGTCACTCAGTGATGCTTGAGTGTGCAGTCCCATGATCTGTTCTTCATTTAATGATTTTTGTAGTTGACCTAAAGTTATCTATGTGGAAAAAATAAAAAAAAATAAAAGTGGTTTCACTGACAATGCTCTCATTTTGTGTCTTCTTTTTTGAGTAAACCTATTAGAGAAAAATTTCTAAATTATATTTCATTAGTTCATTTTCTATTTTAAAATATATTTAAAAACTGTATAATGCAACATGTGTATAGTTTTATTTTACAATCATTAATGTTTATTTATTGTACACAGCCAATGATTTCATAGTGAAATTTTTGTTCAAGTATACCACTTTGATTGTATCTTCATGTTTCGTTCTCCTTAGTTTTCCCTACCTCTTCCCAAATCATGTTTTTCTTTTAATTTTATAGTATGTGTGTGTGTGTGTGTGCGTGTGTGTGTGCGTCGCGTGCGTGCGTGTGTGTGTGTGTTTTCATTTTTGCTTTGCTATCAATTGATCCTACACAAGCTAGGCAAGCATTCTACCACCTACTTACACCCTCTGCCCAAAAATATACAGTTTAAATTTTTCTTACTTGGAGTAGGTGTGGGAGGCTCTTGGAGACAGGGGAGGAGGAATGGGATGAGGAACTGTCAGAGGGCAGACCAGGATGAGGATAACAACTGGATTGTAAAAAAAAGTTAAAGAATAATAATAATTAAAAATTTATTTTTCTTAAATTCTCATCTATGATCATTCTTGTCCTCTGCAAATGAGTCAAATGGAGAGTCTGATAACATCAGGAAACATTGTCTTCTTGTTTTGAAGGTATTTGCATTAAAATGTATATACAGGAGATGCAACGTAGAGCATTGCCTTTTCCTACCCTAAGGAGATATCCTTTTGTGTAAATGTCAGTGTTTGCACATTGTGTTAAAGCAGACTTGTTTGATGCTCTCTATTAAAGAGCTGCTCCCTATATAAAGTGGAGACATGTAAATATACTTACATATCCTTTTATGGAAAAAATCATAAAATTAAAATAGAAATTGACCACTAGCTTTTTGTGTGTATAAATAATATACATGAAAGCAATTTCAATTGGATATTCAGTAGAATTCACTTACATGATTACCAGAAAATTTGTCTGAAGATATAGGTAGAACCATTTAATTGAGCAAAGTTTTCAAAACACAAGTTTGAATATAAATGTATTTATCACCGATGCTTTTGTCAAATTGCATGAATCTTCAAATTTGAGGTTTTTCTGCTAAGAAAACTAATGCATTCCACATCACAAACTCAAATACATGTATTTAATAAATTCTCACATTTTTCTTAGTCTTTCTATTTGAACGGTTTTCCTTTTCAGAGACTAAGTATCATCCACTTACTGCATTATATTTGCAATATAAATGCTTACTGATTTCATTGAAAATTCACATGAGAAATAACACCTTTATAAACAAGTCATGCTTGGTAATTACTCATGACCTTGTTTCTCTGAATTTACAAACATGTAAACAGCTTCATAGGATGTGACAAGGAAAAATACTTTAACTTCAGGGGTTTCATTATAAACATAAAGCAGGGAGCAATTTCAATTTTTTCATAATGGCCGTGCAATATGAGCAGTTAGATTAATTAAGTCAAGTCTGTACTATCAACAGTGTTCATTTCCATAGTATCAGTCGTTCTGTTTAGGAAATAAATTGAAGGCAAAATTGTGTATCTGGAAGACAAAGTCCCTTAAGAGGTTATTAAATTTTCATGTTAGGACTTATTGTTAATGGGGTTTCAGAAGTAGAATTTTGAATGAGATAAGATGGAAAATGTAAATGACAATTAGAATTGTGGGCTTAGCAATATTTTCACAGGAACCCTAATTTATTTGAATGATTTAAGTCATATCAAATTTTGGAACACTATTATAGCAATATTACCTCTAAAGCCAGACTGAATAATTAAATGCTCCGTAATGGTAAAATTTTTCTAATATATACAAGTTGGTTACTGTTTAACTATGAGTAAACTTTACCCTGGGCAGTGGTGTTGTCTTGTCTAGAGTGTAAGGTGAATGAACTCTCATTCATGTGGAAATTCTAAGTACACACATTTGGAAAAATCTATTTTAATCTTCACCAGGTAGGTGACTCATATTTATTTTCCAGAAGTAGGTGTTAGAGTTCTAAAGTTTAGTTAAGAGAACAGCAGCTGAACTGTTCAAGTAGAAAGGATAAAATGTATTACTAAGCCAAGATTAACAACACACAAAGAATAGTCTTTGTCAAATTAAGGCTGTGTTGAATAGTTCACCAGAGAAACTCAGTTTTGGCAGGCAGTTATTTCCAAGTTGAACTAACTTCATAGAATGGCTATAAAAGAAGTTAGGAACAAGTACTGGAAAACCATGTCATTAAACCACAGGAGACCTAGACTACTTCAATCTACATATGTCAAGCATTTATGAAGTGGGGATGGGGGTTTGTTTGTGGTGTGTGAGTGAGTGAATTTGTACATGAATGAGGATGCATCTGTTGGTGACCCAAGGGAATATTACCCTGTCGGTGAGACAAAATCAGACATGATAATAAAGTAAAACATTTCATGTGTAAGATGGTACCCCTCAGTTTGATTTGAATTTATCCTCACAAGAAATATCAATAACTCATAGAATGCATTTAAATTTTAAATAAAATAGCTCACAAGTAAAACAAAATGAACAACAACAACAAAAACAAACCAGTTTCAACCTGAGCATTGTCCTAAGTTTATTAGTAATGGGAAGCTAAATTGTTAGGGTTAAATGGAGTAGAAGTACTATCTTGCTGGTTTTGATAGCTACATGTTAACCACAAAGACAGATAATGCTATAATGCTCTTTTTTTGCTTGTACTCTGTGATAGTGGAACAACTACTATAAAGTATATACTATCTAGTTGTCAACCCTGGGATGGTTCTTCCACTTATTTAGCTACTATCTTTGTGCTGATTTTAGGCATGTAGAATATCAAACAAGAATGTTGTAATAAAAGTTTTGTAGCATTTTCTTGAAAAATATGTTTCTGTCTTGACTCCATGCTATGAATTCTTTTGACCACTGAAACAAATTTGGAAGAAATATGACAAGCTGTAGAAATATCTTTGGAGAAATAAATTTATACATGCAGTTTCTAGTTACATTCTTTGGATGAAAACTTGTAAATTTTTTTTGTATTTAATCAATGTTTATTTGTATTTTTTATTTTATTTTTTATTAATCATTTTATACATTTACATTTAAAAGGTTATCCTGCTTCCTGGTTTTCCCTCCACACAGCCCCCATCCCATCCCCCTCTACCCCCTCCATTTTGCCTCCATAAGGGTGCTCCTCCACTCACTCCTGCATCACAGCTCTAGCATCTCCCTATGCTGGGCCATCAAGCCTCCACAGGACCAAGGACCTCCCATCCCATTCATGTCAGATAAGGCCATCCTCTGCTACATGTGTATCTGGAGCCATGGGTCCCTCCGTATATACTCTTTGGTTGATGATGTAGTCCCTGGAAGCTATGGAGAATATGATTAGTTGATATTGTTCTTCCTATGGGGTTGCCATCCACTTCGTCTCCTTCACTCCTTCCCCTAGCTCTTCCATTGGGGTCCCCAGGCTCAGTCTGATGGTTGTCTGTATCTACATCTGTATTAGTAAGGTACTGGCAGAACTTCTTAGGGAACAGCCATACCAGGCTACTGTCAGCAAGCACTTAAATGTTTCATTATAATGAATAATTTAAAAAAATCTATCAGTCAGATTTTACTGAATACATCTCAGTCATTTGCACACATCTTTCTAGTAAACTTTCCCAATATGGAATTCCTTAAATTACACTTCCCTGCTTGTTAAGCTTTTGTGGAATATTTTTGTAACCGTCTCTGGAAGTCAATGAATATCAGAACATATATAGCCAGGCCTGTCAGCTTTAGAAAATTCCAGTATGATTCAAAGTAGAGTAAGTTACTGCCAGTGATTGTATTCTGCCTTCAAACAAGAAATGCAATAATTAACATGGAGGCAACAGGAAACCATCTATCTACCTCCTCAAACCTAAAACGTTGTGTGGCTTCACTTAGTGTTGACTAATTTTTATGATGTTTGGATGAATGGAGAAAACAAATGTAATAAATACAGACTAAAGTTAACCAAGTTTTGATCCATAAGGATAAATAAGTACACATTCCAAACATACACTTAGAATTGTTTCACAATATCCATTTTGGAGATGTAATATTTTGTAAATGGTTTGCCATCTGTGAAAATAGAATGTTGAAGTCAAAAGTAAGGGCTGTGGAAAACAACTTACAGGAAAGGGATATCAAAGAGTTGGCCCTTCCAAGAGTTGTCATTTGCTCATAATTGTGTGCTATAAGGCTGTATGGGTCTGAGAAAGAGTTTAAATCCAAACACTTGATGTAATTGATGGATTCTCCAATTTATGGTCCACCCATAATGATTTCTCTATGAACAATAGAAGACTTGGCAGACAACAATATATTCATCAAATGATGCTATACCCTGGTCAGAGATGATTGAAACAGAGATGCTTCCTGCCTTAAACTCTTCCCCTCTGTTTTTCTTGCTCATTAATTTGGAATTGGTCTCTGCATGTAGCTAGTAATAAAATGCAAAGAATATGGGGTCTAGGGTGCATTTAGAGACTCAAGTAAAACAAACTGAGAAAATAAAGGAATGAAATAAATACACAGAGAAGAGTAGTGAACAAGTGGGACCCAGAAAGAGTCTCCATACCTAGTATTATAAAACTATCTTATGTTTCATGAAACATTCATGTCTTTCCAATAATTTTTAATTTTAGTGAACTAAATCTAGTTCAACATAGGGAAACCTTAACAATGACACTTTTAATGTATGGGCTGATATTCAGGTCATGTTAAGATTCCATAAAGAAATCAAAATATTTGAACATTCCTTAACACATTTTCAATCTGATGGTAGGGTGTCTAGTGATCTCTATCAACAGAGGTTTCCTTTATCTTCACTGTAATATTGTAATAATGCTACTTGGGCTCAGTAGACTTAAACCCACATAGAATCAAACATGTGGTATCAGTCTTGCTATTGTATTTTATGAAAGTTTCTATTTATCCTCCCACCTTGGAGGTAGAACGACATGGTTGATTTAAAAATTTAATCCAACAGTAGTTGAATTGTACTGGATACATAAAAATTTATGTAAAACATCAGAACACTGAACACATTGCAAGGACCTAAGTTTTGGTGTATTTGTCATATAAATCATTCTAGGGTTAGGGTTAGGGGTTAGGGGTAGGGTTAGGCTTAGGTAAGGTATGTATTACTCTTATCTGCTTGGTGTTGGGCTTTCCTAAAGGTAAATTATTTTCTAATAATTACATGTGTAATATGTGTTTCAAGTGTAAGTATGACAATGATTTTTTAATGTGGACAGCAAATGGTCTTAATGTTAGTTATTCGAAGCATTTGCTAGTATAACACACAACACCTACATTTTTTGTACACTGAGTATCTTTTATGTTGTGTATAGAAGATAAAATTATTTGAAATATAAAAAATGTATTTATTTATGTTATGTTAAAAGAATGATTCTGACAACTGCTTTGACTGCAAAAAGGGTTCCTTCTGGATTTATTAATGAAATATTTTAATGCTTCAATGGAATATCACCACCCCTTTTTTTGTATTTGATAATGCTAAATAGTGCAATTATCTCATTTATTTAAAATCCTCAGCCTTCAGGAAATTCTTCAACATATTTAAGGTCCTGTCCTCTCACATATTCCTTTCCTGTGACTGAGCAGTAAGTCCATTTTTATTTCAAATACCAGGCAATTGTCTTATTTCTTAGATCAAGGGAAAACACATGCGTTGTTAGTTTCCACACTTACGTGGATCTACCGATGCAGAACAACATAAATTTTGCATTTTCAACTCTTTCATCAGGAAAATGATATATGATTCCAAACAGCAAACTTAGAACTTAGTACATTTAAATGTGCTATATTTTACATGATATGTTTAAATGTTGCATGAATAAAATTGGAGTTTCATACATCTGGTCAAGACTTCATTCTCTATAGTTCTTTAAATGCAAACACATGTATGCTGTGAGTACTCAGAAAGCTACAATTCTCCCTTTCCCAAGGGGTGCCCTCTGTTACCATCTATTTATGGAATAATAGCTGGCTGCTAACTTCATTCTCACATTGCACATTTAAAAGACCAATTTCCATTTTTGAAGTATTGTTAAAAGGAAATAAGTCATCTTTTATCACAGTGAGGAAAGGTCAGCAAGCCAGTAATCCTCCATTCACTCACTGACAGAAATATCCTCTTTCCTTCCAAAGCAGAGCAGAGGAATGATTTATTTGAGATTGGCCTTAATGCATAAAATAGCCATGCACATAGCTATGCTTGTGCTATCCCTTACATGGTCCAGAGACTTCTTTTAT
Source organism: Tokudaia tokunoshimensis (assembly GCA_036184795.1). Taxonomy (NCBI): domain Eukaryota; kingdom Metazoa; phylum Chordata; class Mammalia; order Rodentia; family Muridae; genus Tokudaia; species Tokudaia tokunoshimensis. Next base: position 40,660,427 of record BTHU01000023.1, read on the forward strand.
TACCATTTAAGTCCATGAATTCAATCTGTTGGAGCAAGCATTGTAGATAGACTTCTCAATTTCCCCCAAATACTCTCATCCATAACACCAAATGCTGGCAAGGCCAACATATTTTCATGATGAAGAACAAGCCTTAAACTATCCTTACTCCTGTGTTCCAGATGTTAGTCAGTTAGTCTTTCTCTTTGGATTCAAATAGACACATGATCATGCACATATGTACATACACACACACGCGCACACACACACACATACACACACACACACATACACACACTGATTTGCAGACATTTCTGTTTCATAAGTGTTTCACATTTCTTTTAAAGTTTTCCCATAATTCAGTTTTATTGTTTCTAAACATGAACACAAGACTGTATCTGTATCTGTGGTACTAGATGTTGATAAAGATATAAGCTCAGAGTTAATGCATCTTATAATATTGGATGAGAACATACGTATAACTCTATCTTATATTGTGGAGTGAATTAAGATTTCAAAGTAAATTTGCTAATTTTACTATAGCCTTGCACTGTTACTAATAATACAGTGTGTTAAAATATAGAGATAGATTTTGGGCAATAAATTTTGTGGCTAATAAACACAATTCATGCAGGAACCCATATGACTTTTGTCTCCAATTCTAAACTAAATGTTTTCATTTCAGAAAAATAGTAAATTTCTATTGCCTATATCCTATATTATTAAGATACCAATGTCTATAAGACTTAAAGGGCCAATAGGATAGAAAACCTACTAAAACTGCATAGAGGAATGGTGTGGTGCTAAATTTTGATTGCCAATTTGATTTGATTAGTAAATGCCTACAAAATAGTGAAACACAGATCATATATCCAAAGGAGTATCTATATATGACATGATACTTACAGGGATACTTGCTCATTCTTATACATTGCTGCTCTATTCATAAAAGCCAAGACATGGAAAGGCTAAACCATCCATCAACTGGTGAATGAATAATCAAAATGTGATACATTTATACAATGAAATATTACTAAGCTGTCAAGAAAAATGAATTTATAAAATTTTTAGGTGAAATAAAGGAGCTGGAAATAATTGTTCAGAGTGAGGTTACCCAAGCCAGAAAGACAAATGCTGCATGTTTTCTCTCATATGCGGATCTTTACTTCAAATCTTTAGATTTCTATTTAATTCAGAATACTTTTAGAATCTAGAATGCTAAAAGAGGGTCATTGCAGATGGGAAGAGAAATAACTTATGGTACTTAGATAGCAGACCACAGGTGGTAAGAAAGGAGAAATGGAATGTTGGGGAGAGAGTGAAATGGGACTGAGAGGATATGGATGAGGAGGAGTGCCCAAGGAAAGCATGTTTGAAAAAAAAAAAACTTTTGAAAACCTACAATTTTATAAGATTCCTAAAGTCTTAAAAGAACTAATTGGAGTGATGTAGGGTTAGTGGGGATTCTGTGTCTGCTCTGCCACCACTCTAGGAGGCAGGACATAGGAGTTTTGACTGCCCCATGCCCAGGCTGGGCGGGTGTCTGGCTACAGAACAACCTCAGGAATACAGCTCAGGGGTGGAGGAGCACAGTCTGAGGTACAGAACAGCAAGCTGGTTTGGGGTGGGGATCCCCGGGCCTACAAGGAGGCGGGGGGGGAGGAGGCAGGGGTGGACTGTCCATTTCTCAGGATCTTGGGCACCCAGGTGACGCTGAGAGATATGGAAGAACTGAGAGCAAAGTGGAAGTCCATAGGTTGGATATACGCTAGGGTCCAACGGGGAAAAGAGAGGAGAGGTCAGGCTGGATCCCAAGTCGTGGCCAGAAGTGCAGAAAGGGAGAAATGGGAGATTAGATGGAGGCTCTTTAGGCTGAAAGCCTTCTCCATTGCTCCCCACGGCAGATCCCAATGAAAAGGTGCTTGGGGCATTGCCCTTACGTGACTGACGGCCACAAACCTATGGAGGGCTTCGAACTCATGCCAGGAGCCTGGGTCCCTGGGAGCAGGGCAAAATGCCTTCCCTCCCTTTAAAGTCACTGGGATTTTAGCTTTAGCTTAACCAGGAATTAGGTTATTTTTCACGATCCTAAGAGTGAGCCTATATGGAGGGGGAAAATTCTTCCAGAAGCCTTAGATTATCAAACAAAAAGTCCAGTGGTGAGCATGGAATATGTCCCTTTGAGTTAATGGTCAGGGGAGTTCCAGAGAGCACCCTAACAATATATACTATTGCCATTGCTCTTGGTTGCTCACCAGAGCTTGATTTTAAGATTATACTACTGAAGACACTACATACTTTGGTCCCAGGATATGGAAAAGTCAAGCTGGTACTGACCTGGAAGCTCTTTCTCTTCTGCTTAGATTTCATCATGATACCAAACAATGCTTATAGGAGATAAGAAATAATCAAGAGCCTTATCCACTTGTTAACTATGGGAGCTACAATAACATAAAGCCTCATAGTATATGCTCATTGATGCAACACTGTGGTGTCTGTTATGTGGTTGTAACCAACAGCCTTCTGTTTGAATAGAAGGCCTACCTCACAGGAGGGAACTCATAAGTTTTGGTGTGTTAAATGGGTTAAATATGGCGAAGAACAAGCTTAGGGAAAACACACTATTATTGTTTTGCTAAATGGATATATCATCAAAATGGCTTCTATTTTTTTAATTTATTTACATTTCAAGTGTTATCCCCTTACCTGGTTTCCCCCTCTCCTGGAAAGCCCCTCTCCTATCTTCCTGCCCCCTGCTTCTATGAGGGTGTTCCTGCTCCCACCTCCCCATCCTTGATTCCCTTCTAAATACTTATTTTTTATACTTATCAAGTGATATGTTACTCAAGCTACATTTGAGAAGATATTTATTGGAGTGGACATCTTTTAATGAAAAATTCATAACAGAATAAGTGGCATGGAGTGCTCAGCAGAAATAAAACATCTATATCATCCCCTCACTCCAAGGCTTAGGGAGCACCCTGACAAAGGAAGCAAAAATCTTGTTAAAGTTCAGGGAATACTGTTGAAAGAAGTGTCTTCCTGACATGATTGCATTTCATTAATGAACTCATAGCAGCTGTGGCTGCATAGAACAAGACAAGATCAAAAGCCAGTCAATATTCCAGCTTGAAGAAGGGTGGGAAACATGAAGTCGCACTCCTAGGTGAGAGCTACTGAAAATTGATGGCTGCTCAGCCAGCATAGTTCAGTTTCCTCAGAGATGTGATCTCTCAAAAGTTACCATGCCCCAGTGGATGAACCTACATCTGTGCTCAACTGGGTAGTACTGACTGCATTCAGTGATCTTTGACGATAAAAAAAAATATTAAATTTGGAGGGGTTCATTGAGGAGTATGGGAGAATTTAGAGGGATGAATATGGCCAAAATGCACTGTATTCGTGTGTGAAATTCTCAAAGAATAAAAGAATAAAATAAAATTAAAACAAAACAAAACAACAACAACCACCACAAAACAAGTAAAGTAGAAGAGGTACAATTAGGGACAAAGAAGAGTCAGAATAAGGGAGAATAATAGAGCATGGTTGTGATAAAAATACATTATATTCAGATGTGAAAGTTCCAAGAGAAACCCACTACTTTTCCTTTCTGGTATATTAAAAAAAATGGCAGAATGGAATTAATATGTAAAAACAAAAATGCTATTCAAATCTGATTCATCAAAGTTAGTTTTATCAAAGCAAAATTTGTATAAGACAAACCCAGATATGAAATAATCACATTCAGTTCAACTGACAGTCAATTTTTAAGTTACTTTGTGAGTACATTATTTTGTTCGAAGCTAAATGCTAGATTATATATAGACCCTACAAACAACAATACGAGTGTTTCATTCCTACTCAAACATTTTTATATATGAAGAGACAATTAAGTGACAATTATTAAATCAATAAATAAGCAAAAAATAAAGAATTCATAAAATAAAACCCAGCAATTTTATTGTTTTAATATCAGCTATAATATCCAAAGCAGATTTTTTTCTATTCTGTCCAATCACATTTTGGATTATTTGAGTATATTTTCCATTTCTGGCTTTAAATTGCATCATTTTCCTTCTGTTTTTGTCTTTTAATTGCATTTTTTTAAAAGCATAAGACTTGTGCTTTATTTTTAAGAAAGAAATAATATATCCTGTAGCCCTGCAAATTAAGTTCCTTTGCCTGGCATTCCCTGCTCAGCTGAGCTCATGCTCTTCAATATAGACATGTACATCATTTTACTACTGCTAATTCTTTCAAGAAAGTAATCATCTTCAGAAGTTTCAATATATTGAAAAGTGAAAAATCAAATGGAATCTTAAAATATATGCCTACAGACAATATTCCATGTAACTAGAGTTACATCATATAAACATAATGCCTATTAGCATTTCCACAGTTTTTGTTTTATAAACATCAAAGCATAATTAGCTTCCTCTTTGAACTATTTGTATATGCATGCCTCATGAAGCTCAGGAAGACATGTCCTGTTTCATTAGGATTCCCAGAGATTATTTTGCTTCATTGTGCTGAAGTATCTTATTAACCCCTTCAGGTTTTTTTTTGTCTGTATGATCTGTGTTATAGATTACATTCACTACAAACATAATCTATTTTTAATGATATGGGCCAAGAACATCATGGCTTTATTTTTCTGTTTCCTTTGTAGTTGCCTAGCAAATAATAGTGTTCTGTTACAAATTCAGAAGGAAGGTGGCATGTGGAATTTCACCATTTACCAATTCTCCCTATGTCATTGGCGTATTGAAGAACTCTGCATCTTGAATCATCTAACACTTAGTTTATGTTACATTTTATGTGAAATGTAGAATATGATTAGCTGGAGTTTTATAGTATCTCTGAAAAGGAGTTCAAGTCTCATAATAATGCTTTAGTTTTTGTGTACTTTAACAATGACAAAGAACTTAAAAAATAATTTAATTTCCTCTTCAGAAGAACAAAACCACTCATACAAGTGTAATGAATAGAATAATGACTCTGGAGCTGGACTTCTTCATTGCCAATGGCCTCTGTTATTTACTATCTGGTAATGTAATTCTGAGCAATTTACAAACTTTTCTCTTGTCTCTGTATCTTTGTCTAATGTAGATGAAAATAGTGCCTTCAGATTCATTGTGTGTATTGGTAGAAATAAATTCTTCTGTTACTTATTGCTTCTATAATATGAGCACCAAGATAAACTCTGAGTAGTCTACAACCTTAAGCTTACAGCTATGGATTGGTGAAAAGTTACCTATGCATGACATGGGCAGTTTTATTAACAGATCCAGAACTGTTGAATGTCTAAGATCTAAGATGACTTGAAGTATGTTGACATACTGCCCTTGATTCTATTTCTCCATGGATCTCATTCTTTATCTATCCTATGGTAGAAGAAGTCTAGCCCCTGTTGCATAAGTTCATTCTAAGGCTCTGTTTGCACACACATCCACAAAAGCCATTGGACAAAGTAAATCAAATTGTCAATCCCAGACAAAAGGGAAAAGGTAAATCTAATAGTAACTGAAAATGGAAAAGAGTGCATATAAAGGAATAAATGAAATATTGATGCCATCATTGTCATATGCCACATGTAAAACATTACAAAATCCCTATAATAAAGAAAGATTCTATAAATGGATATTACTACCTGATTCATCTAGATAAAATTAACATTTTGCAAATTAGATGATCATGTATTTACAACTTTATATGATCTAATCTTAAATTACTATTATAACATGATATGTAAGGAATTATTATTGCCTACAGTCTTTGGTTAAATAAACTGAAAACTAATATTTTAAGTTATTTAAAGAGTAAACTTTAGTTTTTTAAAAATTTTAATGTACTCTTTTACTTCTACATCTAGTTGTTTTCATCTATATTCTAATTTCATTTTAAGATGTGGCAACAGACAAGGTGGGGCATAACCCTACATTAAGCACACAGACAATTCCAAACACTTTTTCCTCATAAAATTTATGCTCTGTGCAGATAGTTGAAAAACCTGGACTGTTGTCCACAACAATCCTGTAGCATTATTTTTTTTTAAATTTTCTATATATCTTTTAGTTACATTCCAAATGATTTCCCCTTTCACGGTTCCTCCCTGCCAGAAAGTCCCATAAACCCCCTTCCTTCCCTCTGCTCCACATTCAACACCCTCTCCCGTCTCCGTCCTGGTATTCCCCTACATCCAGTTTTTCCTGGACCAGGGGTCTCTCCTTCCATCTTCTTGGAAATCTATTGATATGCGAATTATGTCTAGGGTATTCCAAGATTCTGGGTTAATATCCCCTTATCAGTGACTGCATACCATGTGTGTTCTTTTGTGATTGGGTTACCTCACTAAGGATGATATTTTCAAGTTCTGACCATTTGCCTAGGAATTTCGTGAATTCATTGTTTTTAATTGCAGAGTAGTATTCCATTGTGTAAATATACCACATCTTCTGAATCCATTCCTCCATTGAGGGACATCTGGGTTCTTTCCAGCTTCTGGCTATTATAAATAAGGCTGCTATGAACATAGTGGAGCATGTGTCCTTATTGCATGCAGGTAAAGCCTCTGGGTATATGCCCAGGAGTGGTATAGCCGGATCCTCCGGGAGTGTCATGCCCAGTTTTCTGAGGAACCGCCAGATTGCTTTCCAGAGTGGTTGTACCACCTTGCAATTCCACCAGCAGTGGAGGAGTGTTCCTCTTTCTCCACATCCTTGCCAACAACTGCTGTCTCCTGTGTTTTTGATCTTAGCCATTCTGACTGGTGTGAGGTGGAATCTCAGGGTTGTTTTGATTTGCATTTCCCTTATGACTAAGGATGTTGAACATCTCTTTAGGTGCTTCTCAGCCATTAGATATTCTTCAGGTGAGAACTCTTTGTTTAGTTCTGTACCTCATTTTTTAATAGGGTTATTTGGCTCTCTGGAGTCTAACTTCTTGAGTTCTTTGTATATATTGGATATGACCCTCTGTCAGATGTAGGGTTGGTAAAGATCATTTCCCAGTTAGTTGGTTGCTGCTTTGTCCTTTTGACAGTGTCCTTTGCCTTACAGAAAATTTGTAATTTTACGAGGTTCCATTTGTCAATTCTTGATCTTAGAGCATAAGCTATTGAAGTTCTGTTCAGAAAATTCTCCCCTGTGCCCATATGTTCAAGGTTCTTCCCTAGTTTCCTTTCTATTAGTTTCAGTGTGTCTGGTTTTATGTGGAGGACCTTGATCCACTTGGAACTGAGCTTAGTGCAAGGAGATAAGAATGGATCAATTTGCATTCTTCTGCATGTTGACCTTCAGTGAACCAGCACCCAGAATCTCTGTTTTTTTCATTCAAATTGTTTATGTAGCAGATTACATTGATGGACGTCCTTATATTGAACAGTCCCTGCATCCATGGGATGAAGCCTACTTGATTGTGGTGAATGATCATTTTGATGTGCTCTTGGATTCAGTTGGCAAGAATTTTATTGAGTATTTTTGTATCGATATTCATAAGAGAAATTGGCCTGAGATTCTCTTTTTTGTTGAGTCTTTGTGTGATTTTGTTATTACCCTAATTGTGGCTTAATAGAAGGAGTTGGATAGTGTTCCTTCTGTTTCTATTTTGTGAAATAGTTTGAAGAGTATTGGTGTTAGGTCTTCTTTGAAGGTCTGATAGAATTCTGCACTAAAACCTTCTGGACCTGTGCTTTTTTTGGTTGGAAGACTTCCAATGATCACTTCTATTTCTTCAGGGGTTATAGGACTGTTTAGATGGTCTATTTGATCCTGATTTTTATTTATTTATTTATTTATTTATTTATTTATTTATTTATTTATTTATTATTTATTTATTTTTTGTTTTTCGAGACAGGGTTTCTCTGTATAGCCCTGGCTGTCCTGGAACTCACTCTGTAGATCAGGCTGGCCTCGAACTCAGAAATCCACCTGCCTCTGCCTCCCAAGGGCTGGGATTAAAGGCGTGAGCCACCACCCCTGATCCTGATTTAATTTTGGTATTTGGTATCTGTCTAGGAAATTGTCCATTTCCTCCAGATTTTCTAGTTTTGTTGAATACAGGCTTTTGTAGTAGGATCTGATGATTTTTTGAATTTCCTCAGTTTCTGTTGTTATCTCTCCCTTTTCATTTCTGATTTTGTTAATTTGGATACTGTCTCTGTGCCCTCTGGCTAGTCTGACTAAGGGCTTATCTATCTTGTTGATTTTCTCAAAGAACAAACTCCAAGTTTTGTTGATTCTTTGTATGGTTTTATTTGTTTCTACTTGATTGATTTCAGCCCTGAATTTGATGATTTCCTGCCTTCCACTCCTCTTGGGTGTATTTGCTTCTTACTGTTCCAGGGCTTCCAGATGTGCCATTAAGCTCCTAGTGTATGCTGTCTCCTGTTTCTTTTTGGAGGCACTCAGGGCTATGAATTTTCCTCTTAGCACCGCTTTCATTGTGTCCCATAAATTAGGGTATGTTGTGCCTTCATTTTCATTAAATTTTAAAAAGTCTTTGATTTCTTTCTTTATTTCCTCCTTGATGAAGTTATCATTGAGTAGAGCATTGTTCAGCTTCCACGTGTATGTGGGATTTCTGTTATTTTTGTTGTTACTGAAGACCACCCTTATTCCATAGTGATCTGATAGGAGGCATGGGATTATTTCAATCTTATATATGTTGAGGTCTGTTATGTGACCAATTATATGGTTGATTTTGGTGAAGGTACCATGAGGTGCTGAGAAAAATGTATATTCTTTTGCTTTAGGGTGATATGTTCTATATATATCTGTTAGTTCCATTGGTCCAAGGCTTCAACTAGTTTCAAGGTGACCCTGTTTAGTTTCTCCTTTCCTGAACAATCCATTTCAGAGAGCAGGGTGTTGAAGTCACCCACTATTATTGTGTGAGTTGTGATGTGTGCTTTGAGCTTTAGTAAAGTTTCTTTTACGAATGAGGGTGCCCTTGCATTTGGAGCATAGATGTTCAGAATTGAGAGTTCTGGGCGGATTTTTCCTTTGACCAGTATGGAGTGTCCTTCTGTGTCTTTTTTGATGATTTTAGGTTGAATGTCAATTTTATCTGATATTAGGATGGCTACTCCTGCTCGTTTCCTAGGACCATTTGCTTGTAAAATTGTTTTCAAGCCTTTTACTTTGAGGTAGTGTTTGTCCTTGACACTGAGGTGCATTTCCTGCACACAGCAAAATGCTGGGTCCGGTTTCTATATCCAGTCTGTTAGTGTATGTCTTTTTATTGGGGAGTTGAGACTATTGATATTTAGACAGATTAAGGAATAGTGATTATTGCCACCTGCTATTCTTGACGCTATCTTTATGTTTGAGTGTTTATCTACTTTTGGGTTTGATGAAAGAAGGTTACTATCTCAATTTTTCCAGGGTGTAGTTTCTCTCCTTGTATTGTTGATTTCCACATATTATCTTTTGCAGGGCTCAGTTTGTGGAAAGATATGGTGTAAATCTGGTTTTATCATGGAATGTCTTGGTCTCTCCATCTATGGTGATCGAGAATTTTGCTGGGCATAGTAGTCTAGGCTGGAATTCGTGTTCTCTTAGAGTCTGTATGAGATCTGCCCAGGATCTTCTGGCTTTCATAGTCTCTGGTGAGACGTCTGATATGATTCGGATAGCTCTTCCTTTATATGTTACTTGGCCTTTTTCTCTTACTGCTTTTAATATTCTTCCTTTGTTTAGTATATTTGGTGTTTTGATTATTATGTGACAGGAGATATTTCTGTTCTGGTCCAGTCTGTTTGGAGTTCTGTAGGCTTCTTGTACATTCATCAGCATCTCTCTCTTTAGGTTAGGGAAGATTTCCCCCTTAATTTTGTTGAAGATGTTTACTGGCCCTTTAAGTTGCAAATCTTCACTCTCATCTATACCTATAATCCTTAGGTTTGGTCATCTCATTGTGTCCTGGATTTCCTGGATGTTTTGAGGTCCACTTTTTTTTTTTTGCATTTTGTATGTTCTTTGACTGTTGAGTGGATGCTTTCTATGGTATCTTCAGCACCTGAGATTCTTTCTTCCATCTCTTGTATTCTATTGTTGATGTTTGCATCTATGACTCCTGATTTCTTCCCAAGGTTTTCTGTCTCCAAAGTTGTCTCCCTTTGTGATTTCTTAGTTGTTTCTACTTCCTTTTTTAGATCCTGGATGGATATGCTGAGATCCTTCACTTGTTTGTTTGTATTTTCCTGTATTTCTTTAAGATATTTTTGCATTTCCTCTTTCAGGATTTCTGCCTGTTGACCCAAGTTCTCCTGTATTTCTCTAAGCGATTTTTGTGTTTCCTCCTCTTGGGCTTCCGTCTGTGGATCGATATTCTCCTGCATTTCTTTAAGCTATTTTTTGTGTTTCATTTGTAAGAGCATCTACCTATTGATTATTTCTTTTATCGATTTTGTGATGCCTCCCTCTGGGCCTCTATCTGTTGACCCATATTCTTCTGCATTTCTTTAAATGATTTTTGTGTTTCCTTTGTAAGGGCATGTACCCATTGATTCATTTCTTTAAGTGATTTTTGTGTTGCCTCCTTATGGGCCTCCATCTGTTGACCCATATTCTCCTGCATTTCTTTAAGCGATTTTTGTGTTTCCTCCTTATGGGCCTCCATCAGTTGACCCATATTCTCCTCATTTCTCTAAGCAATTTTTGTGTGTCCTTTGTAAGGACTTCTACTCTTTGATTCATGTTCTCCTGTATTTCTTTATGAGATTTATTTGTGTCCTTCTTGAAATCCTCTAATAGAATCATGAGAAGTGATTTTAAATCCAGATCTTGCCTTTCCAGCGTGATGGGGTGTCCAGGACTTGCTGCTGTTGGAGAGTTGGGTTTGGATGTTGCCATATTGCCTTGATTTCTGTTAGTAATGTTCCTCAGTTTGCCTTTTGCCATCTGCTTATCTCTGGTGTTAGTTGGTCCTGCTGTCACTGGCTATTGGTTGGACCTCCAGTGAGCCTGCAAGGCTATTTCTGCCCCCTACTCCCGGATTACCGGGATTCCCCTGGCACTGATTGCTGGGGCCTTCCCTGCTCCTGAGTGACTTTGGAGCCCTGATGTGCTTTGCCCCAAGTGATGTTATATTGGGAAATCCCTGCACATCCAAAGGCTCAGTGTAGTCAATCCCCAGAGCAGAGCTTGCCAATGGGTGGCTGGTGTGCTCCCTCCCTGTGCGGGTGTGCTCTCTCCCAATGCGGGTCCCTCTGCAGGGCAGATGTCCCACAGCAGAGCTGGTGCATAGGTGACCACAGAACTGCCCAGCTCTTGGGAGCAGGGAGCACACAAGCTGGCTGAGTCCCAAGCGATATTATGCTTGATTATCCCTGTGCCTGGAGGTCCCCACTGCTCTGTTGCTGGAACAAAGATGGCGGAGTGCACTCTGCACCCTCTCAGCACAGATCACTCTGCAGGGCAGATGGCCCACAGCAGAGCTGGCGCCCAGACGACTACCGAGCTGCCCTGCTCTTGGGTGCAGATGGAAGCCCAACAGGCTGTGTCCCAAGTGATGTTATATTTGGGAATCCCTATGTACCTGTATGGTCAGTGCAGTCAATCCCTGGAGCAGAGGTCGCCAAGGGGAGGCTGGTGCTCCCTCCCTGTGTGGGTGTGCTCTCTACCATTTTGGTCCCTCTGCAGGGCAGATGTCCCACAGCAGAGTTGGAGCGTAGGTGTCCACAAAACTGCCCAGCTCTTGGGAGCAGGGAGCACACAAGCCAGCTGAGTCCCAAGCGATATTGTGCTTGATTATCCCTGCGCCTGGAGGTCCCAACTGCTCTGTTGCTGGAGCAAAGATGGCGGAGTGTACTGTGCACACTCTTGGTGCAGATAACTCTGCAGGGCAGATCATCCTGTAGCATTCTATTTCTTGGTTACTAGGTACTAGAAATTGAAATGTAGCTGGTATAAATAAATGCTATGGTAGTACTCAGAAAGCATCTCAAACAAGTTTGAAAACTTTTGAACTAAAGACAAATAAAAAAAAATTTACTCCTAAAACTTGCTTACATTTCACTAAACATGGATGAAAATCTTTATGCTTATTCACTGAACATTTATGTGTAATTGTAATTGGACCATGTGAAGAGAGAACTTATTTGTAAAAGCAAAACAAAACACCATGTAGACTGTTTATTTAATTATTTTATTTATTTACATTCCAGTCATTGTCCCCCCCAGTCCCTCCTCCCATAGTTCCTCATCCCATTCTTTCTTCCTCTTGCCTCTGAGAGGTTGTTCCCTTCCTACCAGGCTTCTCATGTCCCTGAGGGCCTCACATTTCTCCAGAATTAAGCCCATCTCCCACTGAGGCTAGACCAATCAGACCTCAGCAATATATGTGCCAGGGGTCTTGGACTAGCTTTGTGTATGCTCCTAGTTTGTGCACTCAGATTTTGGGAGCATCCTGAGGTCTGAGTTAGTTGAGACTGCTGGTCTTCCCCCGGGTCACTCTCTCCTTCAGTTTCTTCAATCCTTCCCCTAATTCAACAGTAGAGGTTCCAACTTCACTCCAATGGTTGGGTGTAAGTATCTATGTCTGTCCCAGTCAGTTGCTGGTAGAGCCTCTCAGAGGACAGCCTGACAGGCTCCCATGTGTAAGCATATCATAACTTCATGTAAGTGTCAGGCCTCAGTGTACCCTCACCACCATTAGATGGATCCCAAGTTAGGCTGGCCGTTGTACCACCCTTCCCTCAGTTCCTTCTCCAGTTTTGTCCCTGTAGTTCTTTTAGACAGGAATAGTTCTGTGTCAGAAATTTTAACTGTTGGTTGATGACTCAGTCCCTCCACTTAGGGCCTGGTCTATCTTCTGGAGGTGGACTCTTGAGTTCCCTTTCCCCAATGTTGGGCATTTTGGCTAAGTTCATCCCCATTGAGTCCTAAGAGTGTTTCTCTATGTGAGCTGTTTTTACTTATGCTCCTACCATATGTTAAGAGTTAAAAGTGCCTCAAGATGACACTAGTTGTTTTACACTGGGATGGCCTGAAGCATGACTCAGAGAATTAACTTGATTAGTATATAGCCAAGTAGTTAAAACGAAATCTATTCCTTTATATGGATATTCAATTAAATGGACACCAATATGAAATTACTCTTTAAATTTTAAATAATTTTGCATAGAGGTAAAAAGTACCTAATTATCATATATTATAAAATTAAGCTTCTTAGGCTATCATTTGTCACATTCAAAATAATAAAACTTTCATTCCCCTTTGCCTGTTCTTACTAATATAAGTATCATCAAATTGTTGTTCATTTCCTGACAAAGTGAATTTGAGACTGCAGGATTATGGGACTTACTGTTCTTTAAAATGAATGAGAGCTGAAATATAGCTCAGCCATGGAGACTTTGGTTAGCATACATGAACTTCTGGTTTTGGCCATAAGCAAAATGCACACGTTGAATGAAATGTGCTGATTTATTTTGTTCTTGTAATGAAAACAAGAAAGCAAACCATGTATTACAAGTGCAAAAGCCATAGCTTAGAGCTCTAATGATTCACCTGTCTTTTGCATCATTTTATTCTGTTTAAATATGGAAGCCGTGTGCATTTTAACATCCTCTGAATATTATCTAAAAGAAATATGAGTCACATGATTCTACAGAAATTATATTTGATCCCAATTTTTGTCTTTTACTAGTTGAGTGATATTAGAAGAGGTTTTACAATCCCTAATGTTTTTATAGCTGTGGACTTGGTCTACTGAGTCAGTTCTAGACAGTCAGAACTATAAAGAAAAACCTTGTCTTGATACCTACCTCCACCCCAAATAGGAGGCCCTGTGTTGAGACAGGTCTAGGAAAGGGTCTAATGATTTTATAAACGTTAAGTCCTAGTTGGATCGCATAAAATTTTGGTATACATAATTTACTTGTGCAAATTTGTTGTCTACTGCAGGTCAAAAAAAAGACCAAAACAACTCCCCCAAAATGAAAACAACAACAACAAAACTACAACAACCCTCAGTGCACACAGCCCTTTACTTTTTAGAAGTAACAAATAGAATCTTTCATAATATTTTATTTTATACTTTTCATGTTATAATTGCCACAGGTCACTTTAACATAAGCATAGACTGAAATATTTTCAAACATTTTATATAATTAGATATGCATTTTATAATTCAGTGTATAAATGCTATGATCTTACACACATTTAATGAATTTTTGTTTCCCATACTTTTATCTAATGTTTTCTACTTAGTATCTTTCTAATGTGATTTAATTTATCTTTCAAAAAAAATTAATTCAGTACCCCAGCTACATGTGACAGTATATGCTTAATATAAGTGAAGTAAGATAAGTCAGAAATTAAATGTTGAATACTGTACTTCCTAACAAGATGACTGTGATCAAACTAAATATCTCAAATTTAGCATTTATAATACGGGAATTACAAGAAAAATACATCTTATTTCTTAGTAACATTATAAAAAATGAAGTTACACAGTATGAAATAAAATATGATTTTTTCTTTTATAGTTTGAGTATGATGTATTTTCCACAGGCTCCTAAGTTGTCTGTATAGTTCTCAGAAAAAAAAAAAAGAAAGAAAAATAGTTCCAATATTTTTGGGAAGTTGTGGAAACGTTCAGAGTTGAGTTCTAGCATGTGGAAATAGGGCACTATGGGTATATCTTTGGGTGATATGCTTCCTTGTTATCAGACCATGATAAGACAAGTACTTCTGACACATGTTTCTGCTACTATAGGCCCAGATCTAAAAATATAAGAAGGCATTCTCTTAAACCATAATGTAAAGTGAATTCTTCCTCACTTAATTTGTTCGTGTCTAGTATTTCTTCAAAGAAACAAAAAACCTGACAAATACAGGGATTTTCAAATCACTAACATCTTCAATCTCCAGTGCCACATAAAATATGTACCAACCACCCACATAAAACAGTACCAAAACTCAGTAGTATTTGTACTTTCCCTTGTCTGTACATGACCAAGAGGTTTATCCTTAACACTTTAAATACACACACACACACACACACACACAAAATCCACACACATATGTATATACACACACGATCACCACCACCACTATTACAACCACCACCACCACCAACAACAACAACAAAAATCAATGTCAGTATCTTTAGTTTTAAAATATATTTAAATGGGCTTTTCTATTTTTATTGAATTTTTTCATACAATGTAGTTTGATCACATTTTTCCACTTCCCCTAATTCATCACAGACCTTTTCTACCTCCTTAGCAATCAAAATTTATGTTCTTTGTGTCTTAAAAAACATACAAAACCAAACAAGCATACACAAACACACACACACTCAGAAACCACAAACAATACCATAATCATCACCATCATCAACAACAAAAGCAAAGAAAAACCACCAAAACATAAAAAGTAACCAAAGTATACAAGTAAAATAGCAAAACAAAAATACCCAAATAATGTAGAACTGAAACAGAAAGTGTTCAAAATATACCATTGAGTTTATTTTGTGTTGAGTTGGTATTATCTTTTTTTTTTTTTTTTTTTTTTTTTTTTTGGTTTCTCTGTGTAGCCCTGGCTGTCCTGGAACTCAGTTTGTAGACCAGGCTGGCCTTGAACTCAGAAATCCTCCTGCCTCTGCCTCCCAAGTGCTGGGATTAAAGGCGTGCGCCACCACCGCCCGGCTTGGTATTATCGATTTTAGAAAAATCCAACAATAACCTGGACTCTTTTAAGTAGTGTTAAGGATAAAATCTATGGCCCTGTTCATGATAGGCAGGCACTATCCCACTGAACTATGTCCCAATATCTTCCATTCAGATTGTTAAAGTTAGTTAGTCCTTCTTGATTTTATAAAAAGAAAAATTAATCAAAATTAATTTAGGCATGGAAATACCCATGAGAAACAAATGTGTAAAACCCACCACTTAGTTTAGTTGCAAAGGCACAAATGGCTAGGAAGCATCATTTTAAAATTTGTCAGGTGCCTTAATGCTGAAAGCTATTGACTAGTTCTGTTTTAATCTAGCTCTGTTCCCAAATGATCTACTTTGATCTCAACATTTGTAAATACCAACATCCAACACATCACAGTGTCACTTGTTTCCTTTTACTGGGTATGTTACTGAATAGAAATGAGAAGAATATATTCTCCCAAGGGAAATTCCCTAGTTAATCTGAATTATCAGGTGAATCTCAGATAAACAATTACCCTTTGAATGGAAATGCACTTATGTAGTCCCTGATGGAAAATGAAGTTTATTTTCTTCTGATCTATTTTAGTCACAATTTCATTAGGGAATACCTAAAATTATTTTGAGACCTATTAAGTGTTCAAGCAGTCTTAAGATGAAATAGCTTTACAAAAGTAAGAAATCCCATGAAAATCATTTACATGCCCTGTACTTAATTGGTAATTCCTGTGGTAAAAGATAATTACAAAATGAGATCCCCTCAGAGACTTAATGATATAGACTTTAGAATGGGTTCTATTTATGAGACAGAGAAGGGCTTTCTTAGAGTTTCTGTTACTGTGAGAAAACACCATGACCAAAAGCAACCTTGGAAATGAAGGATTTTTCTTTCTTTCTTTTCCTTCTATTGATCTTACACTTCAGGCCCAATCACTGAAGACTATCAAAGCAGCAACTTAAGCAAGGCAAGAACTGATGCCATGGAAAACAACTCCTTGCTGGGATACTCTTCCTGGCTTCCTCAGCCTGCTTTCTTATAAAAGGAACACAGGAGACGTCACCATCTACAGTGATATGAGCCATCCCACATTAGTCATTTGGGGCATAATACTACTGGAGGACCGTTCTATACCACTCCTGGGCATATACCCAGAGGATTCTCCAGCATGTAATAAGGACACATGCTCCACTATGTTCATAGCAGCCTTATTTACAATAGCCAGAAGCTGGAAAGAACCCAGATATCCCTCAACAGAGGAATGGATACAAAAAATGTGGTACATTTATGCAATGGAATACTACTCAGCTATTAAAAACAATGAGTTCGAGAAATTCTTAGGGAAATGGATGGAACTAGAAAATATCATGCTGAGTGAGGTAACCCAATCACAAAAGAACACACATGGTATGTACTCACTGATAAGTGGATATTAGCCCAGAAAATTGGAATACCCAATTCACAGACTAAATGAAGCCCAAGAAGAAGGAAGAACAAAATATGGATACTCTGGTCCTTCTTAGTAGGGGGAACAAAATACCAACAGAAGGAGATACAGAGACAAATTGTGGAACAGAGACTGAGGGAAAGACCATCCAGAGGCTGCCCCACCTAGGGATTCATTCCGCATAGAGTTACAAAACCCAGATACTATTGTGGATGCTAAGAAGTGCTTGCTAACAGGAGTCTGATATAGCTATTATCTGTGAGACTCTGCCAGTGCATGACGAATACAGAGGGGGACACTCTCAGCCAACCATTGGACTGACCACAGGGTCCCCAATGGAGGCGCTAGAGAAAGGACTCAAGGAACTGAAGGGGTTTGCAGCCCCATAGGAGGAACAGCATTATGAACCAACCAGTACCCGCAGAGCTCCCAGGGATGAAACCACCAACCAAAGAGTCATGGAGGGACCCATGACTCCAGATGCATATGCCGCAGAGGATGACCTTGTTGGACATCAAAGGGAGGACCTCGGTCCTGAGAAGGCTAGATGCCCCAGTATAGGTAATGCCAAGACAGGGAAGCAGAATTTGGTAGATTGGTGAGCAGGGGGATGGGAGATGGGTTAGTGGATTTTCGGGGGGGGGGGGGGGAACCAGGAAAGGGAACAACATTTGAAACGTAAATAAAGAATATATCTAATAAAAAAGAAGTTCTGGGATTCATTTAAGTGAAAATCTAGATTTAGTGTGAAATGTGAGGGATTGAATGAGAATGGCTCCAGATAGTCTTACATATTTGAATTTTTGATCTATAGTTAGTGCAACTGTTTCAGAAGGATTAGGTGTGGCCTTGTTGAAGGACTTTTGTCACTGGAATAGACTTAGGAGGATTCAAAATTCATACAGACCCAATTAGCATTTTCTCCCTCTCTGTTTCATGCTTATGGATCAGATTTATGCTCTCAGCTACAGCTCTAGTATGGTGTTTGCCTATCTGCTGCCATGCTGTCTACCATGACAGCTATGGACTCTACTACTCTCTAGAACTGTGAGGTCAAGTTAAATGCCTTCTTTTTAAAGTTGTCTTGGTCATAGTGCTATTTTTTCAACAATAGAAAAGTAGCTTTGTCTGACCCTCTTCTAGTTACCTGCCTTCTAGAGGCACTCCAAGTTAAACACAAAATTAAAATTTGAAACTAGAATATACATGTTAGAGAAAATAGGCACTGCTTCTCTCTCTGGAGCTGGGTTACCTCATTCCATTATAATTTTTCAAGATCCACCCACTTACCTGCAATTTTAATAATATCCTTTTTCTTTATAGCTGAGTAATAGTTTATTGAATATATGAATTACATTTTCACTATCCACTTGTTGATGCAGATCTAGGCTGATTCAATTTCCAAGCTATTGGTAATGGAGCAGAAAAAACAGTTGAACACACATCTCTCTAGTGGGAGATACAGTGCTTTGGGTAAATGTTGAGGCATAGAGTATCTGGATCATATGATGAAAGTTATATTTCTAGCTTTTTGAAAAGCATTTACATTGATCTCCATAGTACTTGTATCAGTTGACACTCCCCCAAACTGGAAATAAGTGTTCCTTGTTCCCACAACTAAATCATTGTGTTATCATTTGAATTGTTTGAAGTTGCTATTCTCAATGAGGTGAGATGGAAGCTCAAAGTAGTTTTAATTTTCTTTCTTTTTTTTTAATGGCTAAAGATGCTGAATGCTTTTTAAAGTCGTTATTGAACATTAATATTCTTTGTTTTATGAGTTCTTTTTGATTCCATTGTTTGTTGTATTGTCTGTTTATTTAATATCATTTATATTTTTAAATATATTTAATATATTTTAAACATATTTAATATATAATATATTTAAAATATTTTATATTTAATATATTTCTTTGCTATCCTAGATGTTAATCCCCAGTCCACTGCATTAGTGGCAAATATATTCTCCCTCTCTGTAGGTTGTTTTTTTTTTTTCAATTCAGTGACAGTTTCATTTTCTTTACAGAAACGTTTAACTTGTTGAAGCCCCTTTTGTAAGTTCTTGGCCTTAATTTTCTAAATTTTTGGAGTCCCATTTACAACCTCTCTGACTATATCCATGTCTTTTAAAATTCTTTTTTGCTTTTTCCTCTAGTAGTTTCAGAGTCCCAAGTTTTATGTTGAAGACTTTGATCTACTTGGAGGTGGTTTGCATGGTGAGAAAAGGAACCAACTAGGTTTATTATTCTACATGTGGACGTGTCATTTTACCAGTGTCATCTACTGAAAAGGCTGTCTTTTCACCATTCTGCATTTTGTACCTCCTTTTCAAAACATACTTGTTTGTAGTTATTTAGTAGCTTGTTATTTTTACTACTGATATGTGTCTATTTTGTGCCAGTATCATGCTGCATTGGTATTATGGCTCTATGGTATAATTTGAAATTCTGTATGGTAACACCTCCAGCTGTATTCTTACAGCTCAGTAGTGCTTTGGCAATACAGGATCTTTTTGCATTTCATGTCTACTTGATTTGATTTTTGATTGTTTCTCTAGGGCCTTCAATGTCTAATTACTTACAAGAAATCTCATTTTTTTCACTTAGACCTAGACATTTCCCTCACAGGATTGCCTTCATTGCATTTCTTAAGTTTTGATATCATGTTCCCATTTTTGTTTGATTCTAGGAACATTTAAGTTTATTTCTTGCTTTCTTTAATAATTCAGTCATTGCTCAATAATATGTTTTAATTTCCCTGAGTGGTATATTTTCTTTTCTGCCCACTATTCTAATTTTTCTACATTTGTTCAGATTAAGTTTGTGTCTTACTGTATGATCAATTTGAGGGTACAGTTCATGAGCTACTGAAAAGATGTGAATTTTGTAATATGTGCTTTATTCTATAGATTTTTATCGATCGTCATTTTTTAATTTTATTTTATTTTCTAATTTTTTTTATTTACATTCAAAATAATTTCCCCTTTTCCGTTTACTCCCTCCCCAAAAGTCCCATAAGCTCCCTTCCCTCCCTCTTTTCCCCATTCAAACCAATCTCGCTTCTCTGTCCTGGCATTCCCCTACATCCAGTCTTTCCAGGACCAGGGGTCTCTCCTTCCATCTTCTTGGAAATCTATTGATATGCGAATTGTGTCTAGGGAATTCCAAGATTCTGGGTTAATATCGCCTTATCAGTGACTGCATACCATGTGTGTACTTTTGTGATTGGGTTACCTCACTAATGATGATATTTTCAAGTTCTGACCATTAACCAAGGAATTGCATGAATTCATTGTTTTTAATTGCAGAGTAGTATTCCATTACGTAAATATACCACATCTTCTGAATCCATTCCTCCGTTGAGGGACATCTGGGTACTTTCCAGCTTCTGGCTATTATAAATAAGGCTGCTATGAACATAGTGGAGCATGTATCCTTATTGCATGCAGGTAAAGCCTCTGGGTATATGCCCAGGAGTGGTATAGCCGGATCCTCCGGGAGTGTCATGCCCAGTTTTCTGAGGAACCGCCAGACTGCTTTCCAGAGTGGTTGTACCAGCTTGCAATTCCACCAGCAGTGGAGGAGTGTTCCTCTTTCTCCACATCCTCGCCAACAACTGCTGTCTCCTGTGCTTTTGAACTTAGCCATTCTGACTGGTGTGAGATGGAATCTCAGGGTTGTTTTGATTTGCATTTCCCTTATGACTAAGGATGATGAACATGTCTTTAGGTGCTTCTCAGCCATTAGATATTCTTCAGGTGAGAACTCTTTGTTTAGCTCTGTACCCCATTTTTTAATAGGGTTACTTGCCTCTCTAGAGTTTAATTTCTTGAGTTCTTTGTATATATTGGATATTAGCCCTCTGTCAGATGTAGGGTTGGTAAAGATCATTTCCCAGTTAGTTGGTTGCTGCTTTGTCTTTTTGATGGCGTCTTTTGCCTTGCAAAAACTTTGTAATTTAATGAGGTCCCATTTGTCAATTCTTGATCTTAGAGCATAAGCTATTGGAGTTCTATTCAGGAAATTCACCCCTGTGCCCATATGTTCAAGGTTCTTCCCTAGTTTCCTTTCTATTAGTTTCAGTGTGTATGGTTTTATGTGGAGGTCCTTGATCCACTTGGAATTGAGCTTAGTGCAAGGAGATAAGAATGGGTCAATTTGCATTCTTCTGCATGTTGACCTCCACTTGAAAAGGCTATCTTTTTTCCAGTGGATGGTTTTAGCTCCTTTGTCAAAGATCAAGTGACCATAGAAATGTGGATTCATTTCTGGGTCTTCAATTCTGTTCCATTGATCTACATGTCTGTTACTGTACCAATACCATGCAGTTTTTAACACTATTGCTCTGTAGTACAGCTTGAGGTCCGGGATACTGATTCCCCCAGAGGTTCTTTTACTCTTGAGAATAGTTTTAGCTATTCTGGGTTTTCTGTTATTCCAGATGAATTTTTGAATTGCTCTTTCTGCATTCTTCTGCATGTTGACCTCCAGCTGAGCCAGCACCATTTGTTGAAAAGGCTATCTTTTTTCCACTGGATGGTTTTAGCTCCTTTGTCAAAGATCAAGTGACCATAGGAGTGTGGATTCATTTCTGGGTCTTCAATTCTGTTCCATTGATCTACATGTCTGTTACTGTACCAATACCATGCAGTTTTTAACACTATTGCTCTGTAGTACAGCTTGAGGTCCGGGATACTGATTCCCCCAGAGGTTCTTTTACTCTTGAGAATAGTTTTAGCTATTCTGGGTTTTCTGTTATTCCAGATGAATTTTTGAATTGCTCTTTCTAACTCTATGAAGAATAGAGTTGGGATTTTGATGGGGATTGCATTGAATCTGTATATTACTTTTGGTAAGATGGTCATTTTTACTATATTAATCCTGCCAATCCATGAGCATGGCAAATATTTCCATCTTCTGAGGTCTTCTTCAATTTCTTTCTTCAGAGACTTGAAGTTCTCGTCATACAGATCTTTCACTTGTTTGGTTAAAGTCACACCAAGATACTTTATATGGTTTGTGGCTATCGTGAAGGGTAACATTTCTCTTACTTCTTTCTCAGCCTGCTTATCCTTTGAGTATAGGAAGGCTACTGACTTGCTTGAGTTGATTTTATATCCGGCCACTTTGCTGAAGTTGTTTATCAGCTGTAGGAGTTCTCTGGTGGTGTTCTTTGGGTCGCTTAAGTATACTATCATATCGTCTGCAACTAATGATAGTTTGACTTCTTCCTTTCCAATATGTATCCCTTTGACCTCTTTTTGTAGTCTAATTGCTCTAGCTAGAACTTCAAGTCCTATATTGAAAAGATATGGAGAGAGAGGGCAGCCTTGTCTAGTCCCTGATTTTAGTGGGATTGCTTCATTTTTCTCTCCATTCAGATTGATGTTGGCTACCGGTTTGCTGTAAATTGCTTTTACTATGTTTAGATATGGGCCTCGAATTCCTGATCTTTCCAAGCCCTTTAGCATGAAAGGATGCTGAATTTTGTCAAATGCTTCCTCAGCATCTAATGAGATGACCGTGTGGTTTTTTTCTTTGAGATTGTTTATATAGTGGATTACATTGATGGATTTCCTTATATTGAACCATCCCTGCATCCCTGGGATGAGGCCTACTTGATCGTGGTGAATGATCATTTTGATGTGTTCTTTTCTTCAGTTGGTAAGAATTTTATTGAGTATTTTTGCATCGATATTCTTAAGAAAGATTGGCCTGAGATTCTCTTTCTTTGTCGGATCTTTGTGTGCTTTTGGTTTTAGCGTAATTGTGGCTTCATAGAATGTGTTTGGTAGTGTTCCTTCTGTTTCTATTTTGTGGAATAATTTGAAGATTATTGGTGTTAGGTCATCTTTGAAGGTCTGATAGAATTCTGCACTAAAACCATCTGGACCTGTGCTTTTTTTGGTTGGAAGATTTACAATGACGACTTCTATTTCTTCAGGTGTTATAGGACAGTTTAGATGGTCTATTTGATCCTGATTTAATTTTGGTATTTGTTATCTGTCAAGGAAATTGTCCATTTCCTCGAGATTTTCTAGTTGGGTTGAATACAGTATTTTGTAGTAGGATCTGATGATCTTTTTGAATTTCCTCAGTTTCTGTTGTTATCTTTCCCTTTTCGTTTCTGATTTTATTAATTTGAATACTTTCTCTGTGCCTTCTGGTTAGTCTGACTAAGGGCTTATCTATCCTGTTCATTTTCTCAAAGAACCAACTCCTCGTTTTTTTGATTCTTTGTATGGTTTTATTTGTTTCTACTTGATTGATTTGAACCCTGAGTTCGATGATATCCTGCCTTCTACTCCACTTTGGTGTATTTGCTTGTTTTGTTCCAGGGCTTTCAGGTGTGCCATTAAGCTGTTAGTGTATGCTGTCTCCCATTTCTTTTTGGAGGCACTCAGGGCTATGAATTTTCCTCTTAGCACCGCTGTCATTGTGTCCCATATATTAGGGTATGTTGTGCCTTCATTTTCATTAAACTTCAAAAAGTCTTTGATTTCTTTCTTTATTTCCGTCTTGACCAAGTTATCATTGTGTAGAGCATTGTTCAGCCTCCATGTGTATGTGGGTTTTCTGCTGTTTTTGTTGCCATTGAAGACCACCCTTATTTCATAGTGATCTGATAGGAGGCATGGGATTAGTTCTATCTTCTTATATCTGTTGAGGTCTGATTTGTGACCAATTATATGGTCAATTTTGGAGAAGGTACCATGAGGTGCTGAGAAGAAGGTGTGTTCTTTAGCTCTAGGATGAAATGTTCTATATATATATATCTGTTAGTTCCATTTGGTCCAAGGCTACACTTAGATTCACTGTGTCCCTGTTTAGTTTCTGCTTTCCTGAACGATCCATTTCAGAGAGCGGACTGTTGAAGTCATCCACTATTATTGTGTGAGGTGCGACGTGTGCTTTGAGCTTTAGTAAAGTTTCTTTTACGAATGAGGGTGCCCTTGCATTTGGAGTGTAGATTTTCAGAATTGATAGTTCTTCTTGGTGGATTTTTCCCTTGATCAGTATGTAGTGTCCTTCTGTGTCTTTTTTGATGACTTTAGGTTGAAAATCAATTTTATCTGATATTAGGATGGCTACTCCACCTCGTTTCTTGGGGCCATTTGCTTGTAAAATTGTTTTCCAGCCTTTTACTCTGAGGTAGTGTTTGTCTTTGACACTGAGGTGCGTTTCCTGCATGCAGCAAAATGCTGGGTCCTGTTTACGTATCCAGTCTGTTAGTCTATGTCTTTTTATTGGGGAATTGAGACCATTGATATTAAGAGAGATTAAGGAATAGTGATTATTGCCACCTGCCATTCTTGAAGCTATCTTTATATTTGAGTGGTTATCTACTTTTGGGTTTGAAGCAAGAAGTTTACTATCTCATTTTTTCCAGGGTGTTGTTTCTCTCCCTGTATTGGCGGTTTCCACCTATTATCCTTTGCAGGGCTGGGTTTGAGGAAAGTTATTGTGAAAATTTGGTTTTACCATGGAATATCTTGGTCTCTCCATCTATGGTGATTGAGAGTTTTGCTAGGTATAGTAGTCTAGTCTGGCATTTGTGCTCTCTCAGTGTCTGCATGAGATCTGCCCAGGATCTTCTGGGTTTCATAGTCTCTGGTGAGAAATCTGATGTGATTCAGATAGTTGTTCCTTTGTATGTTACTTGGCCCTTTTCTCTTACTGCTTTTAGTATTCTTCCTTTGTTTAGTACATTTTGTGTTTTGATTATTATGTGATGGGAGGTATTTCTGTTCTGGTCCAGTCTGTTTGGAGTACTGTAGGCTTCTTGTACGTTCATCGGCATCTCTCTCTTTAGGTTAGGGAAGTTTTCCTCCATAATTTTGTTGAAGATGTTTACTGGCCCTTTAAGTTGCAAATCTTCACTCTCATCTATACCTATAATCCTTAGGTTTGGTCTTCTCATTGTGACCTGGATTTCCTGGATGTTTGGGTTACATGTTTTTTGCATTTTGCATTTTCTTTGACTGTTGTGTTGATGCTTTCTATAGTATCTTCAGCACTTGAGATTCTTTCTTCCGTCTCTTGTATTCTATTGTTGATGTTTGCATCTATGACTCCTGATTTGTTCCCAAGGTTTTCTATCTCCAAAGTTGTCTCCCTTTGTGATTTCTTAGTTGTTTCTACTTCCTTTTTTAGATCCTGGATGGATTTGCTGAGATCCTTCACTTGTTTGTTTGTATTTTCCTGTATTTCTTTAAGTTATTTTTGTGTTTCCTCTTTCAGGATTTCTGCCTGTTGACCCAAGTTCTCCCGTATTTCTCTAAGCGATTTTTGTGTTTCTTCCTCATGGGCTTCCATCTGTTGATCCATCGTCTCCTGCATTTCTTTAAGCAGTTCTCTTGTTTCCTTTGTAAGGGCATCTATCCGTTGATTCATTTCTTTTTGCACTTTTTGTGTTGCTTCCCTATGGGCATCCATCTGTTTACCCATATTTTTCTGCATTTCTTTATGCAATTTTTGTGATTCCTTTGAAAGTGCATCCACCTCTTGATTCATTTCTTTAAGCGATTTTTGTGTTGTCTCCTTGTTGGCCTCCATCTGTTGATCCATGTTCTCCTGCATTTCTCTAAGTGATTTTTCGTTTCCTTTGTAAGGGCTTCTAACTGATGATTCATGGTCTCCTGTAATTCTTTATTAGATTTATTTGTGTCCTTCTTGTGATCCTCTAATAACATCATGAGAAGTGATTTTAAATCCAGATCTTGTCTTTCGGGTGTGGTGGGATATCCAGGACTTGTTGCTGTTGGAGAGTTGGGTTTGGATGGTGCCATATTACTTTGATTACTGTTAGTAATGTTCCTGCGTTTGCCTTTTGCCATCCGGTTACCTCTGGTGTTAGTTGGTCCTGCTGTCACTGGCTGTTGGTTGGACCTCCTGTGAGCCTGCAAAGCTCTTTCTGGCCCCCCTTGATTACCGGGATTCCCCTGGCACCGATTTCTGTGGCCTGCCCTGCTCCTGAGTGACTTTGGAGCCCTGATGTGCCTTGCCCCAAGTGATGTTATATTGGGGAGTCCCTGCACTTCCAAAGGCTCAGCGTAGTGGATTCCCAGAGCAGAGGTCGTCAAAGGGAGGCTGGTAGGCTCCCGCTCTGTGCAGGGGTGTGTGATCTCTCCCAGAGGGGGGAGCAGAGGGCGTCCCTCTGCAGGGCAGAAATCCCACAGCAGGGATGGCGCATCGATTACTGCAGACCTGCCCAGCTCTTGGGAGCAGGGTACACACAAGCTGCCTGAGACCCAAGCGATATTATGCCTGTTTGTCTCTGAGCCTGGTGGTCCCAGCTGTCCTGGTGCTGGAGCAAAGATGGCAGAGTGCACTCTGCACTCTCTTGGCGCCGCAGGTCACCCTGCAGGGGTGATGGCCCACAGTAGAGTTGGCGCCCAGAAGACCACAGTGCTGTCCCGTTCTTGGGAGCAGATGGAAGCCCCAGCAGGCTGTGTCCCAAGCGATGTTATATTGGCGAGAACCTGGGTACTTGTCTCCTCCGTGTGCAGTCGATACTGGAATAGAGGTCGCCACAGGGAAGCTGGTAGGCTCCCGGCCTCTGTGGGAGTCCCTTTGCAAGGCAAAAGTCCTACAGCAGAGCTGGCACGCTGGTTACTGCAGATCTGCCCAGCTCTTGGAGCAGGTTACACACAAGTTGCCTGAGACCCAAGCGATATCATGCCTGTCTGTCTCTGAGCCTGGCAGTCCCAGCTGCCCTGGTGCTGGAGCCTCGATAGTTATTATTGAGAATTTTTTATTCATTCATGTTGTTTTGTTGATATTTTTATTGTTTGATGTTTCCTTAACCTTGACTTTCTTGCTTTTTTAAAAAAAATCTATTTTTATCTGTGTGTACATTTGTGTGTGTGTTTGTATATGTATATCTGTGTGGGTGAGCACATGTCCATTCACATGTGTACTAGTTTTCTTTTCTGCTGCTGTGACCAGAAGTAACTTGGAGAGAAAATACTTTATTTGTACTTCCAAGTAATGGGCTATCACTGAGAGAAAGTGGGGCAAGAGCTCAAGCGAGAGCTGATTCAGAAATAATTGAAGATTGCCACTTGCTTGCTTTCTATACTTTCTGCTCAGGTATCTTTCTTATATATTTCATGAATATGGTCAAGTTATTTTCCCAACTGAGATTTCCTCACACGACAATGGGCTGGGTCAAGTCAACATCTGGTGCTAAGCAAGAGACTACTTGAAATATACTGCCTGAGGTAGCCAGAGACATATAAAATCTTCTTGGATCTGGAATTTGTTATGAGCTGCATGACATGATGTTGGGAATAGAACCGGTCCTCTGTAAGAACTCTTAACTGTTTATCTATTTCTCCAGGCTTATTCTTCATTCCATTTACATTTTTGTTTTGTTCTGGTTTGTATTTTGTTGTTGCTGTTTGTTTTTTGTTGTGTTTGTTTGTTTCTTTTGAGACAGGGTCTTATCATGTAGCTCTGGCTGTCCTCGAACTCACTCTGCCGACCAGGTTGGGCTCTAATTTACAGAGATCTGCTTTTCTCTGACTCCCAAGTACTGGTATTAAAGGCATGCACCAGTGCATTCTGCCTCAGGTTTTCATTTTCTTAACAAATGTCTTAACATATTTTATTTCCTCTAGCATCTTAGGTGTACTACTTCTCCATTCGAAGTTTTCCCTTTAATATTCTCTATTGTTGTGTCTCAGTAAGCATAAATTGTTCTATCATGGAAAGTTTTTTTCTCTTTCTATTATGATAGAAATTTTTATAAGGTATAATAGCCTGAGCTGTTATCTGTGGTCTTATGGTACCTGAAGTATAGTACATCATTTTCTTCTGGCCTTTAAAGTTTTCATTTTGATATTATCTTTTATTTTGAAAGATTGTGTGTGTGTGTGTGTGTGTGTGTGTGTGTGTGTAACTTGTATCTTCTTCCTTGTAGCATTCAAGTAATATCATCTTCTGTCTGTATGTTTAGTGTTTAAATATAATATGGCAAAGGTCTGTGCCTGCTTTGGTTCTGTTTACTGTTCAGTATGCTTTGGATATCCTTACCCTAGATTTAAGAATTTTTTTTCTTTTGTTTTGTTGAAAATATTATCTATGACTTTGGCACAGGAGTTCTCCTCTTCTTCTATGTCCATAATTTCTAAATTTGATATTTTCATAGTATTGAACAGATCTTATATCTTCAACTAACACATTTAAAAATAACTGTTATTAATTTAACCAAATAATCTATATTTCTTACTGTGCCTGCAAGATCTGCTATTCTGTCTTCTGTATGATCTATTCTTTCATTGAGGTTTTCCACTTTAGTTTTTGTTTGGCTTATTGAAGTTTTCAAGTCCAGTATTGTCTCAGTCTAGTTATTTTTCATATTTCTTTCTCTGTATTGAAGACTATTTTCATATCCTACATTGACATCCTTATTTCACTCAACAGTTTTATTTTTCTTAAAATTCATTCCTATTATTCATATCCTCCTTGAATTTATCTATATGTACATTTGTGTCCTCTTTGAGCTTTGAACTTGTTTATAATCATCCTTTTTAGTGCTTTGTCTGCAATTTTATCTAA
The DNA here is from genome assembly GCA_036184795.1 of Tokudaia tokunoshimensis. Taxonomy (NCBI): domain Eukaryota; kingdom Metazoa; phylum Chordata; class Mammalia; order Rodentia; family Muridae; genus Tokudaia; species Tokudaia tokunoshimensis. The sequence goes on from BTHU01000023.1 coordinate 40,689,073, forward strand.
GTCACAGACATTGGTGGACATTATTAAGTATTGAAGAAAGTATTTTGTTTAGTTTTTCACATAGCTAGTATTATTTTCCATCTGAAATTAATTTATTGAGATATTCTTGCATAGCTAATTTCAGTGAGCATTTTTTAGGCCCTTGTTATTCTCCTGCTTTGTAAATTTTGGCTGGGTTCAGTGTTAGTTGAGTAAGAAGTGCTGTTGATTGTTGGAATGGGTAGCTGAAAGTGATCTCACTCCTGTGGCATCTGGCATACACTCTGACCTCTTAAGCCAGCATCAGACTTTGTTTTATTTGTCTCTTGATCTTTGTGTGTCAAAGTTGGCAAACCCATGACTTGAAATATCACAGCATTATGAGTTTGGGTCAGATGAAGGTAGATTTCTTCTTCTTGCTCCCTATGTCAGATTGTGTACCAGAGGTTGGAGAAGGTATTGCTTTACTATAGTTCCACAAGCCTTGGAGCCCAAGAAAGAAAGTTGCCACTGCAGAAACTCTGATTATAAATGCCTGGCTAGGATGAACACTAGAAAAGTAACAGTATATCGTAGAGGCACAGGGCCAGACACTTAACTTTCTGGGTCTAGTACTTAGATGACAGTGAAATTATGCATAGAGGTAGAGGACTGAAGGAATTTTTTGCCTTGTTGGGCTTGGTAAGAAAGTATATACTGAAGATGTGAAGTTGAGGACCTCTTATATGACTGAGCAGGGTGATAGCAGGGTAGGAGAAGTGTTCCCAGAGGCAGAGGATCCAGAGACATGTAACTTCTCTCTGGTGGATACTGGTGATGGGAAAATTGGAAGTATGCACTGGACACTGAGGGTACAGGAATCCCTTACAGGTCTGCCTTCTGTGCTGACTGTGCTTTGGAAGTATGGACCAAAGACAGAATTTCTGAGAACTCTTACCTATCTTTTCAAGGTACTGGCAGAGATAAGCATGAATAAGATGAGTTTGGTGACATAATACATCTGTATCCAATTATCTGTGGAATCGAGGATGATTTACCTCACTTTTACTACGGATTATGTCACATTGATTTGGCATTTCAGTGTATGTATGCCTCCTCTGTCCTAATTTCTTTCACTTATTCTTCTTATATTTTATTTTGTGTTTTCCTTTATATTTCCTATTACCTTCTGTTCTGAAATAAGCCTTTGATTTTATAAGGTTAGATTATAAAATGTTTCAAAGAGTACAAAGTTTTAGTACATTTTACATTGAGTTTCTCTTATTAACATTAGTACACAACATTTGTCACAACTAATGGACCATCATTGAGTCATTATTAACTAGTGTTCACACTTAGGAATATCATGTTGTAGAAAAAAATCTGAGGAAGACACCAGAACAAACTGAATATCTGTTCTTTATAAACAGTATTTTTTAATGCCAGGTTTTAAGGTTTTTTTTTTTTTAATTTAGGAACAATCTTGGCATGACTCAGAAAACTCAGAGACAGAGCTGATGATCATATGAAAACTTAGCAGTCTTTTCAGCATGACTATGTACTAAGGATTAAGTTAGCTGGAGACTGAATTCTGTTGTGCTGTAAACTTCAACATATACAAAGTGTTAGTCTTTTCAATAATCACATGGATTTAAAAGATTAATGATTCCTATAAATTTTTAAACTGACTTGGTTTTATTTTCTTTCTGTTTTTACTTAAAAATTCATTTAGCCAGGAGTATTTTCCATAATTAGATATAGTTTGATATTAAAGTATTAGTTTCTTTATGTAGAATAATATTTTTGTCTGGTTTAATTTAAGTAAATCTTCCTAGAATGAATATTTATGTAGAAGTTTGTTATTCAAGTATACTCATAGGGCTTTATGTATGGAAAACAAAAGAAGCACAGTTAACTTGCACATTTTTGAAAGTGTGTTGATACATGGTAAATATAATTGACATATACTGGTACAGAGTTGTCTTTGGCACAAAGACATGTCAAAGAATCTTTTTAGTGTTGTGGCAAAGATATTTTAAAGAGTCCTTATCTGTGTCATTCTAAAAGCTTCTAATTTCTGATTAGCTTCAGTCACTATCTGAAGGATGAGCTTCTTGGCTAGAATTGAATCACTTGCTTAAATGCTCACTGTGGCTAATACCATGATATACTTCATTTCAGTTGGACAGAACATGAAGACAAGGATTAAAGGATTGATATTTTTTCACACTTGTTATAGAAAGGCTGAGACTAAGGGGAGCTATTCCCCAAGCGGTTAGTAGGCAAGTGAAACACATTATTTCAATATACCGAATCTTCATAGAAAGTAGATTCCAAAGGCAGATATATTTATATGGGAATATATTTCTCCTTGTGATCTGATTTCATGTCCATTCAAGTACTTCATATATTTTCAGTAAACAGATGTGTCAGCTAAAAATCAGCTTCATATATTTATTACAATTAGTTTCTTCAGAAAATATACCAGAGGATACATTCTTAATCTGATTTAAACCCTTGAATGCAATAATATAGATCTAGTTTAAAATATTTTTGTTATTCTGACCCAAATGTAACTTTCAGAGCTATCTTTGAGGCTATGCAGATTAAGCAGGGTTTTATTGCATTTTCAATAGCATTCAAAGACTGAACTAAGGCTTTCACGATAATCTTGATTTTCTTGTACATAGATCGTCAGGATTGTCAGCATTTTATTTCTGTTTCTATCTTTTGTACTTTTGATCATTTCAAAGTAGTCTAAAGCCTTCACTATTTAACAATAATCGACCTTCATTTTCCTACCTCGTAAAAGGAAAAGCTACTTAGTACAAATTATTTCTGTGTTAATAATACTTTGTCATTATTAAAAGATACAAGTCATTATTTTTCTTACTTCTTTCACTTAAAAATTACCTTTCCTTAAGTTTTCCCCACTATCTCATTTTCTGGAATGAAATTAAAGCATGATTCCTGAAAAGATAAAAAACAGTATGGTCATTGTAATCTGTATCTATTCAACAACTAAAGTGAAAATAAAATAGAAATGACTCCTGATTGTATCCTTATACTTACAAAACTGTTACACTTTAGTCCAATGCTCTTGAGTTTATTCCATGATGGCTTTCCTCTGTGGTTATTTTGAAATATGTTAATGTACAAAACTTTAGATTTGACTTGATGTTCTCATAATTTAAATATTTGGAGACTTTGAACTACTGACAATGACATTCTGTTATTCCTGGAGATGTGTTGGTAATCCCTTTACAGTTGCACTGTACTCTATGAACAAATACATTTAATTTATTTATGTTGTTCAGAATATATGTAATGATCATGGATAATGACTACCATATTTTACTTTAAAACTCAGTCCAATAAAATATTATAAATCAAAAAGTGAATTTATATAATGATGTGCTTCCATGCCGCTTAATAGGATATTTTTGAAAAGAAAGAATCAATCAGTACATATAGTACACATACAGAAGGACAGGTAAACACACACACACACACACACACATACACACACACACACACACACACATATGTATAAAGCTAGGAATGAATAAAATTAAAAAAAACTTAATACAAATTCTATAAACAATGGAAAATGCATTCATTTGTAATAAGATTCAAAACTGGGCACATTCCAAATAGAGAAAACTAATGATTTCATAATTCAGTGAATTCTCTGTCTTTATTACTTTTCTTTTTCTGTACTTTGTCTTTTCAATATGAACTTTTCATATGTGGATGCTAATGGTGCCTGGAAGCCATTAGTATAATTTATAGTAGACCTCTTTTTTTATTATTTTCTATATTCTTTATTTACATTCCAAATGATTTCCCCTTTCCCAGTTCCCCCTTCCCCAAAAGTCCCATAAACCCTCTTCCCTGCCCCTGTTCCCCATTTGCCTAAGAATTTCATGAATTCATTGTTTTTAATTGCTTAGTAGTATTATATTGTGTAAATATACATGGAAAATATCTCTGATAAAATTGAAGAAATATATAGAAAAACACATTAAGATTGACTATTTCATGGAAAAATTATACAGATAAAATGGTAGGCATAAAAATATTCCTAAGTTGATTGAAAGTGGAATTATAAACATTTTCTGATAAAATTGAAAATCTGCAAGGAAAATATTTCTGATAAAACTCAAGAAATATATAGAAAAACATGTTAAAACTGACTAGTTCATGAAAAATTATACAGATAAGATGGTAGGCATAAAAATATTCCTAAATTGATTGAAAGTAGAATTATAAATATTTTCTGATAAAACTGAAGATTTACATGGAAAATATTTCTGATAAAATTGAAAAAAAAATATGGAAAATCATTAAAATTGAAGATTATCATGGAAAATTATACAGATAAAATGGTAGGCATAAAATATTTCTAAGTTGATTGAAAGTTAAATTATAAACATTTTCTGATAAAATTGAAGATTTACGTGGAAAATATCTCTGATAAAATTGAAGAAATATATAAAAAACGTGTTAAGATTGAGTATTTCATGGAAAAAATATACAGATAAAATGGTAGGCATAAAAATATTCCTAAGTTTTTTGAAAGTGGAATTATAGACACTTTCTGATAAAATTGAAGATCTACAAGGAAAATATTCCTGAAAAAATTCAAGAAATATATAGAAAAACATGTTAAAACTATTACATGGAAAATTATACAGATAAAATAGAAGGTATAAAAATGTTCCTAAGTTGATTGAAAGTAAAATTATAGACAGTGTTTGATAAAACTGAAGATCCGCATGGAAAATACTTCTGACAAAATTGAAGAAAATACAGAAAAACGTTAAAATTGAAGATTGGACAATTATACCAAGAAAATGGTAGGCACAAAAACATTCCTAAATTGCTTGAAAGTGGAACTACGAACACCCCCCCCCCCCGACAAAACCAAAGGTCTACATGAAAAACACCTCGGACAAAATCGAAGAAATACACAGAAAAAAATGTTAAAATTAAAGATCATCATGGGAAATAATACAGTCAAAATGGTAGACACAAAAAGCATTCCTAAATTGAAAGAGGAGTCACAAACATTTTCTGATAAAATTGAAGATCCACATGAAAAACATCACTATAAACTATGTTTTTTTGTTGGGAAATTGAGTCTATTGACATTATAAGATATTAAGGAATAGTGATTGCTGCTTCCTGTTATTTTTGATATTCTTTTTATGTTTGTGTTTCTTTTGGGTGTGTTGGAAAAAGGTTACTTTCTTGCTTTTTCTAGGGTGTAGTTTCCCTCCTCATGTTGGCGTTTTCCATCTATTATCCTTTGTAGGACTGGATTTATGGAAAGATATTGTGTAAATTTGGTTTTATCATGGAATATCTTGGTTTCTACATCTATGGTAATTGAGAGTTTTGCTGGGTATAGTAGTTTGGGCTGGCATTTGTGTTCTCTTAGGGTCTGTATGAGATCTGCCCAGGTTCTTCTGGCTTTCATCGTCTCAAGTTAATAAGTCTGGTGTAATTCTGATAGGTCTGCCTTTATAGCTTACTTGACCTTTTTCCCATACTGCTTTTAATATTCTTTCTTTGTTTAGTTCATTTGGTGTTTTGATTATTATGTGCTGGGAGGGCTTTCTGTTCTGGTACAGTCTGTTTGGAGTTCTGTAGGCTTCTTGTATGTACATGGACATCTCTTTCTTTAGGTTAGAGAAGTTTCCTTCTATAATTGTGTTGAAGATATTTACTGGCCCTTTAAGTTGGAAACCTTCACTCTCTTCTATACCTATAATCCTTATGTTTGGTCTTTTCATTGTGTCCTGGATTTCCTGGATGTTTTGGTTAAGGAGCTTTTTTTCATTTTGTATATTCTTTAACTGTTGAGTCAATGTTTTCTATGCTATCTTCAGCCCCTGAGATTCTTTCTTCTATCTCTGGATTCTGCTGTTGATGCTTGCATCTATGACTCCTGAATTCTTTCCAAGATTTTCTATCTCCAGGGATGTCTCACTTCGTGATTTCTTTATTGCTTCTACTTCCATTTTTAGATCCTGGATGGTTTTTTTCAGTTCCTTCACTTGCTTGTTTGTGTTCTCCTGTAATTCTTTCAGGGATTTTTGTGTTTCCTCTTTAAGGGCCTTTACCACTTGACCCACATTCTCCTGTATTTCTTTAAGGGAGTTATTTATGTCCTTCTTGATGTCCTCTAACAGCATCGTGAGAAGAGACTTTAAATCCAATTCTTGCTTTTCCAGTGTGTTGGGGTATTCGGGATTTGCTGTGGTGGGAGAACTGGGCTCTGATGTTGCCAAGTAGCCTTTGTTTCCGTTGGTAGGGTTCTTGTGCTTGTCTTTCGCTTATTTCTGGTTTTAATTAGTCTTATTGTCTCTGGCTGGAGCTTGCCCCTCCTATGGGCCTGTAAACCTGTGTCTGTACTCCTGGGAGACCAACTCTCTTCTGGCAGGGTCTGTGCACAGAAGGCTGTGGAGCTGTCTGGTTCCATGCTGCAAATGGCAGCCGGAAGGGAAGGGAAGACTCCTGTCCCAGGTGCTCCACTGATCATATGCCTTGTGCGCTCCTAGCTGTACCCCTCCAGAGAGAAGGTGGAGATCTCACCTCCACACTGAGAAGTGAAATCGCTGCTGGGAGATCACTCTCTCCTGGTGGGCTAAACACCGAAGGCTTTGGAGCTGCCTCGTTCCCTCCTGCAGATGACTGCTGGAAGCAGAGACTCCTGTCCCAGCTGCTCCACTGATTTTATGCCCTGTGTGCTCCTAGCTGTACCCCTCCAGAGAGAAGGTGGAGATCTCACCTCCACACTCAGAAGTGAAATCTCTGCTGGGAGATCATTCTCTTCTGGTAGGCTAAGCTCAGAAGGCTGTGGAGCTGCCTGGTTCCATGCTGCAGATGGTGGCTGGAAGGGAAGACTCCTGTCCCTGCTGCTCCACTGATCTTATGCCCAGTGTGCTCCTAACTGAACCACTCCAGAGAGAAGGTGGAGATCTCACCTCCACACTCAGAAGTGAAATCGCTGCTGGGAGATCATTCTCTCCTGGTGGGCTAAGCTCAGAAGGCTTTGGAGCTGCCTGGTTCCATGCTGCAGATGGGGGCTGGAAGGGAAGACTCCTGTCCCCGCTGCTCCACTCTAGAGTAGACCTCTTAAATTGTGGTTCACATGCCATATGTGTAACTAATTGACTGAAAGACTCATGAATAATTTGGTAAATGTTAAGGATTCTGAATACGCAATGGCTAATAATTAATATAAATTCAAATATGTGATAAATCTGAGATGTACCACACAGCAGGAGGCTATGCTATACCGCATGACTTTATGCATGCAGCAGTTTTAAAAACATACTACACATACTTTGTTCAAGCTGTGCATGCCATCAACCTAGTAAGTGCCAACAAATAATCTTGGAACAACTCAACACAGGTTTATCATGCCTCTATGCAGTCTTTTTACTGTATATAGGAAGATTTATAGTCCTTTTTTATTATTCTCTCATATATTACATTCTGACTGCAGTTTCTTCACAACAGTTTTATCTCCCTCCCCTTCATCCATCCTCTTTACCCTTCTACCTCCACTCTCCTCAAAATTTCCCACTCTATCACCCCGGCCTCCCCTCAGAAAAAAAGCAGGCATTCTTGTGACATCAAACAGACACAGCATAGCAATAATACCAGGCACATACCATCACTTCAAGGCTGGACAAGGCAACCCAGTAGGGGGAAAGAAATCCCTCAAGTAGGCAAAGAGTAACAGACAGACCCTAAACTTACTGTTATGATTTTCACAAGAACATCAAGCTATAACATATATGTAGAGGAGCTAGGTCAGATCCCTACAGGCTCCCTGGTCTCTCAAATTCCCATCAGTCCATGTGAGCTGATTATGTGAGGTTTGTCCTCATAGTGTGTCCCTGACCATTCTGGTTTGGCTAATCCTTCCTCCCTCCTCCTCAGCAGGAGCTCTCAAGCTCAACCTAATGATGGGCTGTGGTATTAAAAATCTGCTCCCATCACTTGTTGGATGATGTCTCTCTGAACTCTTTAATGACAGTTCTGCTAGGCTATGATTCCAGGACACTCTGCAGTCAGGACCAACTGTAGGTCAAATGATTTACGGCTGGGTTGGTGTCCAATCCCTCCACTTGAGGCATTTCACGTTACCGAAGATTGCAATTCTGGCCCTATGTCCCCTATTACTAGAGGTCTTTGTGAAGGTTATTCTTGTAGATTCCATGGAGTTTTCATCGGCCTAGGTTTTCACATGCTCTCCAAATGTCTCCAAATTCCAGTTGTTTCTTCCAATATTTTCTGTCTTTCCCCTTGACCTGATTTCTCCTGTTCTCAATGCCACCCACTCCCAGTTCACTTACTCTATCTGATGTGTATATAAAAAGACAAAGTGGTATAAAAATATATTCTATGGGGTATGGTGAAGTGTTGGGAAAGGGGGTGTCTAAGCAGGCCTATGCCAAGGCATCTCTTCTTCCTGAGGGACCAGTCACACAATGGTATAGCATAGAATAGAGTTTATTCAGGGCATGGGGAGGAGAGTTAAGAGAGTAGTAGCTGCAGAGAAAGGCAGAGAGAAAGAGAGAGCAGAGAAGTAGAGGCCAGACATGACCACATGGGGGGGGGAGGGAAGGGGGAAGGGAAGAACCCAAGAGGGCAAGGGAGGCAAGAGTAAGAGAGTAAGGGAATAAGAGAGAACAAGAGAGAGAGGATGGGCCAAAAACCCCTTTTTATAGTGGGCCAGGCCTACTTGGCTGTTTCCAGGTAATTGTGGGGCGGAGCATACCTGTCTGTTGCCAGGTAACTCTGGGGGTAGAGTCCAGACAGAATGCCAACATTCCCCCATTTTGGTTTAATTAAAAAAAAGAAAAAAATTAGAAAGAGGTGACGGTGAAGCAGGAATAAGATCATTGTGGTATCTGGCTGCTTCATGCTTACATTGGGATGAAGGGTCTCTGGGGAACCTAGAGGAATGGATATGGGGGATATCCATCCAGTCTCAGGAGAATTGGTTGCTTCCTTGCTGTCCAGGGTCTGTGGAGCCATCTGAGGATAGGTCAGAAGAACAGGTCCAATAGAAGCTGTCTGTTTCTGGGAGAAAATTGAAGCATCTGAAGGTAGCTTCTCTGGAGCTGTACTGGATGTAGTAAGTACCTGGACTTGACAAGAAGTTGAAATACATTATTATAGGTAGGGAATAAATTAAGTACATTTTGGAGAAAGGAAAAAAATTTATAGGATGTACATTTGAAACCCAGAGGAATCTCACCCTCTGGAATAGGTTAGGCAGATGTACTTATCTGGATGGAGCCCAAGAATGGTAGATCTGTGTAGGTTTCCTGTAGCTTATAAGATTTTAAAAGAGATAATAACGTAAGTTAACAGCATGAACAGTCTTTAAGATCAGCCTTTTGTGGAGCAGAAATAACAAGATTAAAAAGTTGGAAAGTTGGATAGTAGAGTGGAATGTTTTATAGGAGTTAGGCAAATTTGTAGGAATTCAGATAATGATAGAGGTCAGTGGCATAGCAAGAAGAGGAAATATGAAACATTTAATTAATAGAAACACAATTTAGGTAAGGAGATGACAGATTATATCTGTGAAAGCTTTCTTCTAGCTGTCAATGTAGTCAGAAGTCTGAGAAAGAATAAACAATAGTCTATCAGTTATATACTGGTTATATATTGTTTTAAAAAATGGCAGAGTCCACTAGCCAACAGTTCTCTGTGGTATCCATGGTCCCCAGGGAAACTTGGGTTGCCATTCTGGCTTTTAAGCCCATAAAAGACAGGGCTTTTTCTCTGTGGAATAGAAATGAATGACATGAAAAATGGCTTACCTTTATTTAGCTAAGTCATTTGACTCAGAGTATCCAGTCTTGTCCACTGCATATTTCAGTGATTACCATATCATAAACCAGGCAGCATCTTCTAGCTGTGTCCACATCTTCTGAGACCTCATGAAAGAAGCTGTTAGAGGCTTTGGGAATCCTATCTGTCATAAACTTAATGAATAATCTTCTGACAGGATTGAGGGCTGTGGTTATAACTGAATAGAATTTAATAGCAGTAGTCAAGATGGGATAGAAGTGAGAATCTTAAGTAACTTTGACATGTCGTGTAGGTAGAGAAAAGTACATTGTTGTATTAGCAAAGAAACATATGGCTATGACAAGAATAAGAAAGCTGGCAGCAGTGGTATAAGATCATGGTAACAGAAAATGAGTTTGTCCAGTTCAGGCCTGTGACACAAACTGAGCACACAGATCATGAGAACAGGCCAGGGGTGTGGGAGCATGAATAATTGAACGTTTGGGCATTGGGGACTTTTTCTATTTACCAGACTGCTGGCAGTAGGTGTGAAGATCCCTTAAAATATGTGTTCGAAGACATCACATCACCCATTGGCGAGTTACTGAATATTTGTACCAGCGTCCTGAGAATAATTCAATAACCAAAAATTCCAGCCAGGCTAGAGGCCTAAGTAGTCACTAGGGCCCCCTAGTGGCTACACGGCAAGTCCAGGACTTACCAGAAAGGGCCCTACCCAAGGCCTAGGGGTTTCCTAAATGTCTGCAAGAGCCCAGGGTGGGGGGAGGGGTTAGTGAGAGCAGCTTTTGAGGGGTATAGTCGCCCAAGGGTTGATGTCCTATCTTGTATGTCAGCTGGGAGGCTGGTCATAAGGACTGTGGCTTTAAAATGTCAACCCCTTAGCCCCCAGAAAAAAAGCTGGCCAGGTCATATCTGGGAAATTAGGTGGTCCTCCTGCTGACCAGAGAAAGTCCTCATCAATAAATATGTTGGTGTGTGTTTGTGAGCTTCCACAGTCTAGTATCAGGAAATGTATAACTGAGTGGTTGGTTTGAGCCGTTTCACTGTGTCAAATCTAACAGAAGGGGCCTCTGGCAGGCCATAAGGGGTGGGGACCCAGTTTCCAGGCTGAGAACTAGGAGCAGAGCTAAGGAGCAGAGGGGGAAAGGCAGCAAGTGAAAAGAAAAAGACAATTAGACAAACATCATAACATGACTCCAACCAATGCTAAGACTGAAGCGGCTTTAATTTTTTCCAGCCAGCTTTTATACCATTCTAAGTACTAGCAGAGAGTAGGGTCAGTTCTTAGATCAAAGACAAAGTGATTAAACAAAGCAATGAACAAAGAGAGATCACACCAGCTAATAATCAAACAAAGCAATAAACAAAGTCTCCAAGTCACTGTGTCTGGGGCCTTATCACAATTATCAAGACAAAAGGGAAGTCACATATTCCTTGATTGTGTTTACCTTGATCCTTGTATTAGCCCAAATATGAATAATTTTATCTGAGCCCAGTGACAAGTACTTGCCTATTTTCTATTAGTACCAAAAGTTTGCCTAATTTCTATAAGTAGTACCAAAAGCTCTCCACATTTTCAGGGGACCCAGAAGGGCAGCAAGTAGGGTCTCCAGCAGGAGGAGGCGCCAAACCTGCTTCCCAGGAAAACTGGCTAAACCAGCAGGCCACAAATGAGAGAGGGGGAAGGGGAAAGTCTAAATTATGGGTCCATAGCTGACCGACCCAATTGCAAGACACTTAGGGGCTAAAGTCTAACACTCAGAGCCAGTGCTGCTGAGCCAGAGACCAGTTTTCCAGACCAGGCCTGGAATTTTCAGATGCAAAACAGAAACTGTCTCCAAGGAGAAGGGAATCTCACCCAAGGGAAAGAGTCCTAAAACAAGGGTCAGTGCAGCACAGGGGTAGCTTTGAGCTCAAGAAATTTTGTACCATACAGATGGTCATTCTGACCAGTGGGAATGGGGGCTTATCAGATCTGAGCTAGCGAGTGTGGATCTCTTGTGGTAGCTGAGGTGGGATGCAAACCCAAAGAGTTTCTAGATCTGAGTCACTGCACCAGATGACATGTTTATAAAAAGATAAAGCAGTATAAGAATATGTTCTATGGTGTGTGGTGAGGTATAGAGGAAAGGTGATGTCTCAGCAGGCCCAGCCAAGGCATCACTTCCCCCTAAAGGACCAGCCACACAATGGTATAGCATAGAATAGAGTTGATTCAGGGCATGGGGAGAGGAGTTAAAAGAGTAGTAGAGGCAGAAAAAGGCAGAGAGAAGGAGAGAGGAGAGAAGTAGAGGCCAGCCATGACCATGTGGAGAGAAGGGGGAAAGGAAGGGAAAGGGAAGAGCCCAAGATGGCAAGAGAAGCAAGAGTATGTGAGTAGGGGAATAAGAAAGACCAAGAGAAAGAGGAGGAAGCAAGCGGCCCCTTTTAGAGTAGGCCAGGCCTACCTGGCTGTTACCAGCTAATTGTGGGGAGGAGCATACCTGTCTGTTGCCAGGTAACTGTAGGGGTGGAGTCCAGAGAGAATAGAAACAATATCTATTTGATTTTTTCTTTCCAAGTAGATCCTTGCATTCCCTCCTTAGACCCTTGTTATTTGTCCTTTCTGGGTCTGTGGACTGCAGCGTGCTTGTCTTTCACTTTATAGCTAATATCCACTTAAGTGTGAGTACATACTATGTTTGTATCTCTAGGTTTGGGTTACCTCACTCAGGATGATTTTACTTTTCTAGTTACAGCCATTTGCCTACAAAATTCATTATGTTATTAATAGCTGAGTAGTATCCCATTGTGTAAATGAACTGCATTATCTATATCCATTATTTGGTTGAAGGACATCTAGGTTGTTTCTAGTTTCTGGCTACTATGAATGAAGTTGTTATGAATATGATTGAACAAATATTCTTGTGATAGGAAGGAGTGTACTTTGGGTATATGCTCAGGTGTGGTATAGCTGAGTCTTGAGGTAGACTGATTTCCAATTTTCTGAGAAATTGCCATATAATTTAATTCCTGAAAGCAAAGATTTTATAACATTATCTCCTATTATTTTTTGGCTTGTAAATGTTAAAATCATATGCCATTAAATCATACTCATAGAATTTTAATTATTAGAATTGCTGTTTTAGTTGCTGACTACAGTTTCATAAACATGTTAAATGACTTTTACCTTGAGATTAATATAGAATATTCAACACTTTCTGAAATGCCCTATTTAGACTAATTTATTGCATTGAACTAAAGAAACATCTTGCCAAAATATGGAATATAATTTATTCTCAATATCTTCATTTATATCATATTGTTACTTCTGGATGAGAATAATTAAACTGAAATCTACACTTTTATTTTTTATTTTGATTTATTTACATTTCAAGTGTTATCTCCTTATTTTCTATTTTAACCTGTCCCAGAAACACCCTCTAAAATGCACCCTCCCCCTGCTTCTTATGAGGGTTTCCTCCACCCAACCACCCATTCCCACCTCCCCACCCTTGATTCCCCTATACTGGGGCATCTATCAAACCTTCAAAGGACCAAGGACCTCTCCTCCCCTTGATGCCAGAACCAACTGTACTCCTTGAATGATAGCTTAGTCCCTGGGAGCTCTGGGACTGGGGGGGAGTGTGGCTGGTTGGTTGATACTGATGTTCTTCCTATGGGGTGCAAACCCCTCAGCTCCTTTTGTCCTTTCTCGAACTTCTTCACTGGGGATCCCACACTCAGTGCAATGGTTGGCTATAAGCATCTGCCTCTGTATTTTCAAGGCTCTGAGAGGGCCTTTCAGGAGACAGTCATATCAGTCTCCTTTCTGCAAGCCTTCCTTAGCATCCACAATATTGTTGGAGTTTGGTGACTATATCTGAAATGAATCCCCAGGTGGGACAGTCTCTGGATGGCCTTTCCTTCAGTCTCTACTCTATACTTTGTCTCCATATTTGCTCCCATGAGTATTTTGTTACCCTTTCTAAGAAGGACTAAAGCACCCACACTTTGGTCTTCTTTCTTCTTGAGCTTCATGCGGTCTGTGAATTGTATCTTGGGTATTCATAGCTTTTGGGCTTAATACCCACTTATCAGTGAATGCATACCATATGTGTTCTTCTATGATTGGGTTACCTCACTCAGGATGATATTTTCTAGTTCCATCCATTTGCCTAAGTATTTCATGAATTCATCATTTTAATATCTGAGTAGTAATCCATTGTGTATATGTACCACATTTTCTGTATCCATTTTTCTGTTGAAGGACATCTGGCTATTATAAATAAGTCTGATATGAACACAGTGGAGCATGTGTCCTTGTCATATGTTGGAGCATCTTTTGTGTATAAGCCCAGGAGTGGTATAGCTGGGTCCTCAGGTAGTACTATGTCCAATTTTCTGAGGAAGCCCCAGACTGATTTCCAGAGTGGTTGTACCAGCTTGCAATCCCACCAAGAGTGGAGGAATGTTCCTCTTTCTCCACATCCTGGCCAGCATGTTCTTTCACCTGAGTTTTTCATCTTAGCCATTTTGACTGCTGTGAGATTGAACATTTCTTTAGGTGCTCCTCTATCCTTTGGGTTTCCTCAGTTGAGAATTCTGTTTAGTTCTGTCCCCCATTTTTAAAATAGGGTAATTTGGTTCTCTAGAGTCTAACTTCTTTTGTTCTTTGTATATGCAGGATATTAGCCATCAACTGGATGTAGGATTGGTAAAGATTTTTTTCCCAGTCTCCTGGTTGCCATTTTGTCCTATTGACAGCGTCCTTTGCCTTACAGAAGATTTGCAATTGTATTAGGTCCCATTTGTTGATTCTTGATCATAGAACATAAGCCATTGGTGTTCTGTTCAAGAACTTTTCCCCTGTGCCTATGTGTTCGAGACTTTTCCCCACTTTCTCTTCTATTAGATTCAGTGTATTTGGCTTTATGTGGAGGTCCTAGATCCAAGTGGACTTGAACTTTGCACAAGGAGATAAGAATGGATCAATATGTGTTATTCTACAAGTTGACTGCCAGTTGAACCAGTACCATTTGTTGAAAATGCTGTCTTTTTAGAGCCTTTGTCAAAGATCAAGTGACTACTGGTATGTGGGTTCATTTATAGGTCTTCAATTCTATTCTGTTTGTTCTACCTGCCTGTCATTGTACAAATACCATGCTGTTTTTTAACACAATTGCTCTGTCTACAGATTGAGGTCAGGGATGGTGATTCCCCTAGAAGTTCTTTTATTGTTGAGAATAGTTTTTGATATCCTGGGTTTTTTTGTTATTCCAAATGAATTTCAGATTTGCTCTTTCTAACTATATGAAGAATTGAGTTGGAATTTTGATGGGGATTGCACTGAATCTGTAGATTGCTTTCAACAAGATGGCCATTTTTACTCTATCAAATGATCATTTGGTTTTTTCTTTGCGTTTGTTTACATAGTGAATTACATTGATGGATTTCTGAATACTGACCTATCCCTGCATCCCAGGATGAAGCCTACTTGATCATGGTGTGTGATCCTTTTGATGTGTTCTTGGATTCAGTTGGCAAGAAGTTTATTGAATGTTTTTGCATTGATATTCATTAGAAAAATTGGTCTGAATTCCTCTTTCTTTGTTGGGTCTTTGTGAGGTTTTGGTATCAGCATAACGGTGGCTTCATAGAATGAATTAGGTAGTGTACCTTTTCTTTCTATTTTGTGGAATAGTTTGAAGAGTATTGGTATTAGGTCTTCTTTGAAGGTCTGACAGAAATCTGCACTAAACCCTTCTTCTGGTCCTGAGCCTTTTTTGGTTAGGAGATTTTTAATGACTGTTCCTATTTCCTATTTAGGGGTTATGGGACTGTTTAGATTATTTATCTCATTCTGATTTAACTTTGGTATTTGGTATCTGTCAAGAAAATTGCCCATTTCATTCAGATTTTCCAATTGTGTTGAGTATAGGCTTTTGTAGAAGACTATGATGATATTTTGAATTTTCTCAGTTTCTGTTGTTTTATCTCCCTTTTCATTTATGATTTTGTTAATTTGGATACTGTCTCTGTGCCATCTGGTTAATCTGGCTAAGGGTTTATCTATTCTGTTGATTTTCTCAAAAAAACAGCTCCTGGTTTTTTGGTTTTTTTTGTTTTTTTTTTTTATTTTTTGTACAGTTATTTTTTTTTTCTTCTACTTGATTGATTTCAACCCTGAGTTTGATTATTTCCTGTCATCTACTCCTCTTGGGTGTATTTGATTCTTTTTGTTCTAGAGCTTTCAGATGTGCTGTTAAGCTGCTAGTTTATGCTCTCTCCACTTTCCTTTTGGAAGCACTCAGATCTATGAGATTTCTTCTTACCACTTCTTTAATTGTATCCCATTAATTTGGGTATGTTGTGCATTTATTTTCATCAAATTCTAAAATGTCTTTGATTTCTTTCTTTATTTCTTCCTTGACCAAGTTATCTTTGAGTAGAGCATTTTTCAGCTTCCATGTGTATGTGGGATTTATGTTGTTTTTGTTGCTATTGAAGAACAGCTTTAATCCATACTCATCTGTTAGGAGGCATGAGATTATTTCAATCTACTTATATCTATTGAGGTCTGATTTGTGACCAATTATTTGGTCAGTTTTGGATAAGGTACCATGAGGAGCTGAGAAGAAGGTATATTCTTTTGATTTAGGATGAAATGTTTTATAGATATTTGTTAAACCCATTCGCTCCACAACTTCTGTTAGTTTCACTGTGCTTTATCTCTGTTAGTTTGTGTTTCCATGATCTGTCTATTACTGAGAGTTGGGTGTTGAAGTGTCCCACAATTATTGTATGAGGTACAGTGTGTGCTTTGAGCCTTAGTAAAGTCTCTTTTATGAATATGGGTGCTCTTGTATTTGGAGCATAGATGTTCAGAATTGAGAGTTCTTCTTGGTATATTTTTCCTTTGAGAAATATGAAGTGTCCTTCCTTGTCTTTTTTTGATGACTTTTGGTTGAAAATCGATTTTATCCGATATTAGAATGGCTACTCCAGCTTATTTCTTGGGACAATTTACTTGAAAAATTATTTTCCAGCCAGTTATTCTGAGGTATTGTTTGTCTTTGGCACTGTGGTGTGTTTCCGGTATGTAGCAAAATGCTGGGTCCTGTTTAATTACCCAGTCAGTTAGTCTATGTCTTTTTACTGGGGAATTGAGTCTATTGGTGTTAAGAGATATTAAGGAATAGTGATTGTTTCTTTCTGATGTTTTTGATGTTATTTTTATGGTTGTGTGGCTGTCTTCTTTTGGGTTTGTTGAAAGGAGATTACTTTCTTGCTGTTTCTAGGTTGTAGTTTACCTCCTTGTGTAGGTGCTTTTCATCTATTATCCTTTTTTTATGTTTCCATTTTTATTTGATGTTTCCAAATGTAAAAAAGAAAGTCAAGATTCTTACAATTCATACAACAGTTCAAATGCAACCATTTCAGATGAGACCATGCAAAGCAATTCTTGTCCACACAGCCACTTCACTCCTTCACCTCTGTGGCTTCATACAGTGTATGACAGAGCTGGATGACTTGTGTGTGGCAGGACAATGCCATTTTTCACTCTACCACACAGCAGTTTCTACTTTTCTGTAAGTCAATTTCTAACAAGTTACTTTTTTCTTTTAAACTTAGGAGGCATATGGAACTGGAGAATTTAGCTGCCCATTTTATTCAGCAACTGCACAAATAAGCACAAACAGCAGTCTCCCCTATGCAGGCTGATGGGCTAGTAGACATTTTCTCTAGTAGATTCAGTTTCCTTTATATCTTGCAAGCCTGGATTCCAGAAGAATAATGAGGAACCCTCAGGTGAAATTTAACAGTGAAGATGCATCTATTATCCTTAATAGGGCTGGATTTGTGGAAACATATTGTGTAAATTTGATTTTGTCATGGAATACCTTGGTTTCTCCATCTATTATGATGGAGAGTTTTGCTGGGTATAGTAGTCTAGCCTGGCATTTGTTTTCTCTGAGGGTATGTACAAGATCTGCCCAGGATCTTCTAGCTTTCATAGTCTCTGGTGAGAAGTCTGGTGTAATTTTGATAGGCTTGCCTTTATATGTTACTTGACCTTTTTCCCTTACTGCTTCTAATATTCTTTCTTTGTTTTGTGTATTTGGTGTTTTGACTATTACGTGAGTGGAGGAATTTCTTTTCTGGTCCAATCTATTTGGGGTTCTGTAGGCTACTTGCATGTTTATGTACATCTCTTTCTTTAGGTTAAGGAAGTTTGCTTCTATAATTTTGTTGAAGAAATTTCCTGGCCATTTAAGTTGGGAATCTTCACTCTCTTCTATACCTATTATCCTTAGGTTTGGTCTTCTCATTGTGTCCTGGATTTTCTGGATGGTTTGGGTTAGGAAATTTTGGATTTTGCATTTTGACTCTTGTATCAATGGTTTCTATGGTGTCTTCTGCCCCTGAGAATCTGTCTTCTATCTCTTGTATTCTGTTGGTGATGCTTATATCTATGGTTCCTGGTCTCTTTTGTAGGTTTTCTATCTCCAGGGTTGTTTCCCTTTGTGATTTCTTTATTGTTTCTATTTCCATTTTTTGATCCTGGATGATTTCGTTCAATTCCTTTACCTGTTTGGTTAAGTTTTCTTATAATTCTTTCAGGGACTTTTGTGTTCAGGGACTTTGAGGGCTTCTAACTGTTTACCTGTGTTCTCCTATTTTTCTTTAAGACAGTTATTTATGTCTTTCATAAAGTCCTCTATCAGCATCCTGAGATCTGATTTTAAATCAGAGTCTTGCTTTTCTGGTGTGTTGGAGTATCCAGGGCTCACTGTGCTGGAAGAAGTGGGTTCTGATGATGACAAGTAGCTTTGCTTTCTGTTGCTTAAGTTCTTGCCCTTGCCTCTCGACATCTGGTTATCTCTGCTGTTATCTGTTCTTGCTGTCTTTGACTGTTGCCTCTCCTGCAAGCCTCTGTGTCAGTACTTCTGGGAGACCAATTCTCTCCAGGAAATATTTGGGGTTCTCTCCAGGAAAAATTTGGGTATGAAGAGCTGAAATCTACACTTCAATTTCATTAGTGAATTAGAATATTCTGTGGAATAGATATCTATAATGGAAAAATGTACATTCAGCTTTTTTCAATTTATAAAATCTATTCCAGTATCACTTATTTGAACTTATTTGCTATACATGAGCATTTAATACAAGTTCATGGCATTTAATATATGAAAAGATAAGAAATGAATATATATTGGAGTGTACATCCAAAGTGATTTGTAAAACTCAGAAACCCAATATTTATATTGAAAACACTATTCACAATGCTTAGAATTTTTTTAATTGTGTTTCTTTCCTTGCTCTAAAAATAAATAAAACACCATTTTAATTTGTGGAATGTACCTTCAAACACTAGAGATATTCTGAGTCACTGATAAAAAATTCACGTAGCCTAGAAACAGATTAACTAATATCTGAAAGCTGCACACCTCTAAGTTTCTCCATACTTTTACCTTGTTGTGATTTGTTATAATGAATGTGGCATTAAAATTTAACTAAAACAGAAATTAGAACCTCTCTATAAAACCTAACGAGTATCCACCCTTAAATTTTCAGCAACTTGCCAAGCTAAAAATTAGTGACCACATGATGTTAAGTGACATGAAGTCTCACATACTAAAGTGCTACAAATAGTTGTGTGTAGTTGATTTTAGCTCCAGATACTGTCATTTTTACATATTATCAAATATCTTTTAAGAGATGTCAAATTCAGAAGAATAGAGTAATTCTACTCTAAGTAATTTAAAAGTAGGTTTGAATTCATTTAACTTAAACAACTAATGCAAGGATTTTTTTCTTGATAATTATCAATACTGCAAATCATAAGGTAAATTAAGGAATATTTATTCATTAATTTCACTGCTCTATTTCACAATATCTCTAGGTAAAATAAATTATAGAATTTTTCATAAATAACATAACTTACATTATAATAATTGTAGCAACATAGTTTTTGCACATTTTGATTAAAAGCTTGTCTTGACTGCTTAATCAATACTTTGCTTTGGTAACCTTGAATGACTTTTTTAATAAAGCCAAAGAACAGACTGTTTGCAATAATGTTTCAAAAATGTAGGCCATAAAATTTTGTAGTGCAAAGTAGATTTAAAAGTCTTGTGTATTGGATAACTTTCCCTTTGCATGAGTAGACTTAAATACCTTTTATCAAAAATTGTTTTATAATTGAAAAGTTATTACAGAAAAACATGGGAAAAGCACTTTATGACATGAGTATAGGCAATATATTTCTAAACTGATCTCTAATAGTACAGGAAATATCCTCAAGAATTGACAAATAGTATTACATTATAATGATGGGCCTCTGCACAGCAAAATAAACTATTGGCAGGGAAAATAGCCTGTAGAATTGAAGACAAAATTTCATAAATTTATTTCAAATAATATTCTCAGGAAATACTAATCTCAGTGTTGTACAACTATACACATGCACAAAATTAAAGTAACCTTATTCAGTATTTCTTATCAGAAAAAATGTTCTGTTGAGTTAGTGAATACATGGCTTAGATTGTGTCTGTCATTATCCTTACAGCAGGTGCGTGAATGTTCCTCATTGACTGGGGTTAAACCTACAGTTAACTGCCAATTGACTAAATTAGAAAGACGAGAGAGAGAGAGAGAGAGAGAGAGAGAGAGAGAGAGAGAGAGAGAGCAGAGGGAGTGTGAAGAATTAGCAATAGTTAAATATTTAAACATTTTAGGAGTTTAAGGAAGTAGTTGATACTGAGAGAAATACGCTTATCATATGAAGAAATAACAAAGGGAATTCAAGAGGATAAGAAGACGTGAGGGATTACTGACCTATGGCCATACCTTTTTGTAAAGTAAGAAATGACCAACTTACTCACAATATCTAAAATATATAAATACCTGCAAAACTAAAACATACTTTAAAAAAATAAACCCCAAAGCAGACAGACAATAAATGAGTCAATGATCTAAAATTTTTACGTATTCAACCATCTGGAAAAGTAAATTAAAACTATCTTTAGATTTTATCTCACCCTAGCCAGAATGATCACTATAAAAATAAAAACAGCAAAATACAAAAAATTTAAGAAGTGCTGGCAACCGCTAGAGTCTTACAAATACAGAGGCAGAGGGTCACAGCAAATCATTGGACTGAGCACAGGGGCCCCATTGGAGGAGTTAGAGAAAAGACTGAAGGAACTCAAGGGGTTTGAACCCTCATAGGAAGAACATCAATATCAACCAACCAGATCCCCCAGAGCAACCAGGGACTAAGCCATCAACTAAGGAGTACACATGGCTCTGGCTGAATATGTAGCAGAGGATTGCCTTGTCAGGCATCAATGGGAGGAGAGGTCCTTGGTCCTATAAAGGTTCAATAAATGTCCTAGTGTAGGGGAATCGAGGACAGGGAGGTAAGAGTGGGGTGGGTGGAAGAACACCCTCATAGAAGCAGGGGAAGGGAGGATGAGATAGGATGTTTCCAAGAGAGGGGAAACCAGGAAAGGGGATAACATTTGAAATGTAAATAAAGAAAATATCCAATTTTTTTAAAAGAAGTGCTGGCAAGTGTGTGTGTAAAGAGTAGTAATAATCCATGATAGTGAAGCCACCCACAAAACTCAGTGAGATGGTTTCTCAAAACACTAAAAGAAATACTGGGCATGATGGCACATGTCATCTAATCCCAGCACTAGGAAAGTAGAGGCAGGTGAATCTGTGAGTTTGAGGCCAGCCTGGTCTAGATAGTAAGTTCCAGGACAACAAGTGCTACACAGTGAGAACATGTCTCAATAAGACAAACAACTAACAACCAACCAACCAACCAAACAGCCAAACAATCAACCAAACAAACCAAACCTAAATGTAAAACTACAGTACAACCAAGCTATAGCAATCGTGGTGGGGATCTACACTATCATCTCTATATCTTACCGGAGAAACTTTTACACAAACACACACACACACACACACGTGTATATATATATATATATATATATATATATATATATATATATACATTTTCATATTATGAAAGTATTATGAATTATGCAGTGTTTGGTGTTTGCCAAATTTTCATCAATTATGTTTGAGAAATTTATATGTATATGTATAAATAGATCATTATTTTTATTTCTAAATATTGTTTATTTATACAAATATTCTGCAGCTTATGTATTATATGACTCAAAATAATTTACTACTTCTAAAGTTTATTTTTATTTTCTAAATTTTTCTATTTACATTCCAAATGATTTCCCCTTTCCCATTTCCTCCCTCGCTGAAATTCCCGTAAGCCCCCTTCCCTACTTCTATTCACCATTCAACTCACTCTAGCTTCTCTGTCCTGGTATTCCCCTATATCCAGTCTTTCCAGGACCAGGGGTCTCTCCTTCCAACTTTTTGGAAATCTATTGATATGCAAATTCTGTCTTGGGTATTCCAAGATTCTGGGTTAATATACCCTTATCAGTGACTGTATACCATGTGTGTTTTTTGTGATTGGGTTACCTCACTAAGTATGATATTTTCCGGTTCTGACCATTTGTCTAAGAATTTCATGAATTCATTGTTTTAATTGCAAAGTAATATTCCATCATGTAAACATACCACATCTTCTGAATCCATTCCTCTGTTGAGGGACATCTGGGTTCTTTCCAGCTTCTGGTTATTATACATAAGGCTGCTATGAACAGAGCGGAGCATGTGTTCTTATTGCATGCAGGGGAAGCCTCTGGGTATATGCCCAGGAGTGGTATAGCAGGATCCTCTAGGAGTGTCATGCCCAGTTTTCTGAGGTACCACCAGAATGCTTTCCAGAGTGGTTGTACAAGCTTGTAATCCCACCAGCAGTGGAGGAGTGTTCCTCTTTCTCCACATCCTCGCCAACAACTGCTGTCTCCTGTGTTTTTGATCTTAGCCATTCTGACTGGTGTGAGATGGAATCTCAGGGTTGTTTTGATTTGCATTTCCCTAATGACTAAGGATGATGAACATCTCTTTAGGTGCTTCTCAGCCATTAGATATTCTTCAGGTGAGAACTCTTTGTTTAGTTCTGTACCCCATTTTTTAATAGGGTTACTTGACTCTCTGGAGTTTAACTTCTTGAGTTCTTTGTATATATTGGATATTAGCCCTCTGTCGGATGTAGGGTTGGTAAAGATCATTTCCCAGTTCGTTGGTTGCCGCTTTGTCCTTTTGACAGTGTCCTTTGTCTTACAGAAACTTTGCAATTTGATGAGGTCCCATTGGTCAATTCTTGATCTTAGAGCATAAGCTATTGGAGTTCTATTCAGTAAATTCTCCCCTGTGCCCAATGTTCCAGGTTCTTCCCTAGTTTCCTTTCTATAAGGTTCACTGTGTCTGGTTTTATGTGGAGGTCCTTGATCCACTTGGAATTGAGCTTAGTGCAAGGAGATAAGAATGGATCAATTTGCATTCTTCTGCATGGTGACCTCCAGTTGAACCAGCACCATTTGTTGAAAAGGCTATCTTTTTTCCACTGGATGGTTTTAGCTCCTTTGTCAAAGATCAAATGACCATAGGAGTAAAGATTCATTTCTGGGTCTTCAATTCTGTTCCATTGATCTACATGCCTGTCACTGTACCACTACCATGCAGTTTTTAACACTATTGCTCTGTAGTACAGCTTGAGGTCCAGGATACTGATTCCCCCAGAGGTTCTTTGCTCTTGAAAATAGTTTTAGCTATCCTGGGTTTTCTCTTATTCCAGATGAATTTTTGAATTGCTCTTTCTAACTCTATGAAGAATTGAGTTGGGATTTTGATGGGGATTGCATTGAATCTGTATATTGCTTTTGGCAAGATGGTCATTTTTACTATATTAATCCTGCCAATCCATGAGCATGGCAAATATTTCCATCTTCTGAGGTCTTCGTAAATTTCTTTCTTCAGAGACTTGAAGTTCTTGTCATACAGATCTTTCACTTGTTTGGTTAGAGTCAAACCAAGATACTTTATATGATTTGTGGCTATCGTGAAGTGTATCATTTCTCTTACTTCTTTCTCAGCCTGCTTATCCTTTGAGTATAGGAAGGCTACTGACTTGCTTGAGTTGATTTTATATCCGGCCACTTTGCTGAAGTTGTTTATCAGCTGTAGGAGTTCTCTGGTGGAGTTCTTTCGGTCGCTTAAGTATACTATCATATCGTCTGCAAATAGTGATAGTTTGAATTCTTCCTTTCCAATTTGTATCCCTTTGACCTCTTTTTGTTGTCTAATTGCGATAGCTAGAACTTCAAGTACTATATTGAAAAGATATGGAGAGAGGTCACTCTTGTCTAGTCCCTGATTTTAGTGGGATTGCTTCAAGATTCTCTCCATTTAGATTGATGTTTGCTACCGGTTTGCTGTAAATTGCCTTTACTATGTTTAGACATGAGCCTCGAATTCCTGATCTTTCCAAGCCCTTTAGCATGAAAGGATGCTGAATTTTGTCAAATGCTTTCTCAGCTTCTAATGAGATGGCCATGTGGTTTCTTTCTTTGAGATTGTTTATATAGTGGATTACATTGATGGATTTCCTTATATTGAACCATCCCTGCATCCCTGGGATGAAGCCTGCATGAATATGGTGAATGATCGTTTTAATGTGTTCTTGGATTCGGTTGGCAAGAATTTTATTGAGTATTTTTGCATCGATAATCATAAGAGAGTTTGGCCTGAGATTTTCTTTCTTTGTTGGATCTTTGTGTGCTTTTGTTATTAGCATAATTGTGGCTTCATAGAATGAGTTGGGTAGTGTTCCTTCTGTTTCTATTTTGTGGAATATTTTGAAGAGTATTTGTGTTAGGTCTTCTTTTAAGGTCTGATAGAATTCTGCACTAAAACCATCTGGATCTGTGCCTTTTTTGGTTGGAAGACTTCCAATGACAACTTCTATTTCTTCAGGGGTTGTAGGATGGATTAGATGGTCTATTTGATCCTGATTTAATTTTGGTATTTGGTATCTGTCAAGGAAATTGTCCATTTCCTCCAGATTTTCTAGTTGAGTTGAATACAGCCTTTTGTAGTAGGATCTGATTATTTATTGAATTTCCTCAGTTTCTGTTGTTATCTCTCCCTTTTCGTTTCTGATTTTATTAATTTGAATACTGTCTCTGTGCCCTCTGGTTAGTCTGGCTAAGGGCTTATCTATCTTGTTCATTTTCTCAAAGAACCAACTCCTCGTTTTGTTGATTCTTTGTATGGTTTTATTTGTTTTTACTTGATTGATTTCAGCCCTGAGTTTGATGATTTCCTGCCTTCTACTCCTCTTTGGTGTATTTGCTTCTTTTTGTTCCAGGGCTTTCAGGTGTGCCATTAAGCTCCTAGTGTATGCTATCTCCCATTTCTTTTTGGAAGCCCTCAGGGCTATGAATTTTCCTCTTAGCACTGCTTTCATTGTGTCCCATAAATTAGGGTATGTTGTGCCTTCATTTTCATTAAATTTCAAAAAGTCTTTGATTTCTTTCTTTATATCCATCTTGACCAAGTTATCATTGAGTAGAGCATTCTTCAGCCTCCATGTGTATGTGGGTTTTCTGCTGATTTTGTTGCCATTGAAGACCACCCTTATTCCATAGTGATCTGATAGGAGGCATGGGATAAGTACTATCTTCTTATATCTGTTGAGGTCTGATTTGTGACAAATTATACGGTCGATTTTGGATAAGGTACCATGAGGAGCTGAGAAGAAGGTGTATTCTTTTGCTCTAGGATGAAATGTTCTATATATCTGTTAGTTCCATTTGGTCTAAGGCTTCAGTTATATTCACTGTGTCCCTGTTGAGCTTCTGCTTTCCTGAACGACCCATTTCAGAGTGCTGGGTGTTGATGTCACCCACTATTATTGTGTGAGGTGCGATGTGTGATTTGAGCTTTAGTAAAGTTTCTTTTACAAATGAGGGTGCCCTTGCATTTGGAGCATAAATATTCAGAATTGAGAGTTCTTCTTGGTGGATTTTTCCCTTGATCAGTATATAGTGTCCTTCTGTGTCTTTTTTCATGACCATAGGTTGAAAGTCAATTTTATCTGATATTAGGATAGCTACTCCGGCTCGTTTCTTGGGACCATTTGCTTGTAAAATTGTTTTCCAGACTTTTACTCTGAGGTAGTCTTTGGCACTGAGGTGCGTTTCCTGCATGCAGTAAAATGCTGGGTCATGTTTACCTATCCAGTCTGTTAGTCTATGTCTTTTTATTGGGGAATTGAGACCATTGATATTAAGAGAGATTAAGGAATAGTGATTATTGCCACCTGCCTTTCTTGACGCTATCTTTATGTTTGAGTGTTTATCTACTTGTAGGTTTGATGCAAGAAGGTTACTATCTCATTTTTTCCAGGGTGTTGTTTCTCTCCTTGTGTTGGCGGTTTCCACCTATTATCCTTTGCAGGGCTGGGTTTGTGGAAAAATATTGTGAAAATTTGGTTTTATCATGGAATATCTTGGTCTCTCCATCTATGTTGATTGAGAGTTTTGTTGGGTATACTAGTCTAGTCTGGCATTTGTGCTCTCTTAGTGTCTGCATGAGATCTGCCCAGGATCTTCTGGCTTTCATAGTCTCTGGTGAGAATTCTGATGTGATTCGGATAGGTCTTCCTTTGTATGTTACTTGGCCCTTTTCTCTTACTGCTTTTAATATTCTTTCTTTGTTTAATACATTTGGTGTTTTGATTATTATGTGAAGGGAGGTATTGCTGTTCTGGTACAGTCTGTTTGGAGTTCTGTAGGCTTCTTGTATGTTCATCGGCATCTCTCACTTTAGGTTAGGGAAGTTTTCCTCCATAATTTTGTTGAAGATGTTTACTGGCCCTTTAAGTTGCAAATCTGCACTCTCATCTATACCTATAATCCTTAGGTTTGGCCTTCTCATTGTGTCCTGGATTTCCTGGATGTTTTGGGTCACACATTTTTTGCATTTTGCATTTTCTTTGACTGTTGAGTCGATGCTTTCTATGGTATCTTCAGCACCTGATATTCTTTCTTCCATCTCTTGTATAATATTGTTGATGTTTGCATCTATGACTCCTGATTTCTTCCCAAGGTTTTCTATCTCCAAAGTTGTCTCCCTTTGTGATTTCTTAGTTGTTTCTACTTCATTTTTTAGATCCTGGATGGATTTGCTGAGATCCTTCACTTGTTTGTTTGTATTTTCCTGTATTTCTTTAAGGTATTTTTGCATTTCTTCTTTCAGGATTACTGCCTGTTGACCCAAGTTCTCCTGTAATTCTCTAAGCGATTTTTGTGTTTCCTCCTCAGGGGCTTCCATCTGTTGATCCATCTTCTCCTGCATTTCTGTTTTTTTTTTTTTCTAAGTTTTTTTTATTTACATTCCAAATCATTTCCCCTTTCCCGTTTCCTCCCTCCCTGAAAGTTCCATAAGCCCCCTTCCCTCCCTCTTTTCTCCATTCAACCCCCTCTCGTTTCTCTGTCCTGGCTTTCCCCTACATCCAGTCTTTCCAGGACCAGGGGTCTCTCCTTCCATCATCTTAGAAATCTATTGATATGCGAAATGTGTCTAGGGTATTCCGAGATTCTGGGTTAATATCCCCTTATCAGTGACTGCTTACCAGGTGTGTTCTATTGTGATTGGGTTAACTCACTAAGGATGATATTTTCAAGTTCTGACCATTTGCCTAGGAATTTCGTGAATTCACTGTTTTTAATTCAGAGTAGTATTCCATTGTGTAAATATACCACATCTTCTGTATCCATTCCTGCATTGAGGGACATCTGGGTTCTTTCCAGCTTCTGGCTATTATAAATAAGGCTGCTATGAACATAGTGGAGCATGTGTCCTCATTGCATGCAGGTAAAGCCTCTGGGTATATGCCCAGGAGTGGTATAGCCGGATCCTCCGGGAGTGTCATGCCCAGTTTTGTGAGGAACCACCAGACTGCTTTCCAGAGTGGTTGTACCAGCTTGCAATTCCACCAGCAGTGGAGGAGTGTTCCTCTTTCTCCACATCCTCGCCAACAACTGCTGTCTCCTGTGTTTTTGATCTTAGCCATTCTGACTGGTGTGAGATGGAATCTCAGGGTTGTTTTGATTTGCATTTCCCTAATGACTAAGGATGATGAACCTCTCTTTAGGTGCTTCTCAGCCATTAGATAGTCTTCAGGTGAGAACTCTATGTTTAGCTCTGTACCCCATTTTTTAATAGGGTTACTTGCCTCTCTGGAGTTTAACTTCTTGAGTTCTTTGTATATATTGATCTTAGAGCATAAGCTATTGGAGTTCTGTTCAGGAAATTCTCCCCTGTGCCCATATGTTCAAGGTTCTTCCCTAGTTTCCTTTCTATTAGTTTCAGTGTGTCTGGTTTTATGTGGAGGTCTTTGATCCTAGTACAGCTTGAGGTCCAGGATACTGATTCCCCCAGAGGTTCTTTTACTCTTGAGAATAGTTTTAGCTCTTCTGGGTTTTCTGTTATTCCAGATGAATTTTTGAATTGCTCTTTTTAACTCTATGAAGAATTGAGTTGGGATTTTGATGGGGATTGCATTGAATCTGTATATTACTTTTGGTAACATGCTCATTTTTACTATATTAATCCTGCCAATCCATGAGAATGGCAGATTTTTCCATCTTCTGAGGTCTTCTTCAATTTCTTTCTTCAGAGACTTGAAGTTCTTGTCATACAGATCTTTCACTTGTTTGGTTAGAGTCGTCTCCTGCATTTCTTTAAGCAGTTCTCGTGTTTCCTTCGTAAGGGCATCTATCCGTTGGTTCATTTCTTTAAGCACTTTTTGTGTTGCCTCCCTATGGTCATCCATCTGTTTACTCATATTCTTCTGCATTTCTTTATGCAATTTTTGTGATTCCGTTGAAAGTGCATCTACCTGTTGATTCATTCCTTTAAGCGATTTTTGTCTTGTCTCCTTGTGGGCCTCCATCTGTTGTTCCATGTTCTCCTGCATTTCTTGTGTGAGGTGTGATGTGTGCTTTGAGCTTAAGTAAAGTTTCTTTTACGAATGAGGGTGCCCTTGCATTTGGAGCATGGATATTCAGAATTGAGAGTTCTTCCTGGTGGATTTTTCCTTTGACCAGTATGTAGTGTCCTTCTTTGTCTTTTTTGAGGACTTTAGGTTGAACGTCAATTTTATCTGATATTAGGATGGCTACTCTGGCACATTTCCTGGGACCATTTGCTTCTAAAATTGTTTTCTATGCTTTTACTCTGAGGTAGTGTTTGTCTTTGACACTGAGGTGAGTTTCCTGCATGCAGTAAAATGCTGGGTCCTGTTTTAGTATCCAGTCTGTTAGTCCATGCCTTTTTATTGGGGAATTGAGAGCATTGATATTTAGAGAGAATAAAGAATAGTGATTATTGCCACCTGCTATTCTTGATGCTATCTTTATGTTTGAGTGGTTATCTACTTTTGAGTTTGAAGCAAGAACGTTACTATCTCATTTTTTCCGGGGTGTAGTTTCTCTCCTTGTATTATTGATTTCCACCTATTATCTTTTGCAGGGTTGTGTTTGTGGAAATATATTATGTAAATTTGGTTTTATCTTGGAATGTCTTGGTCTCTCCATCTATGTTGATTGAGAGTTTTGCTGGGTATAGTAATCTAAGCTGGCATTTGTGTTCTCTTAGAGTCTGTATCAGATCTTCCCAGGATCTTCTGACTTTCGTAGTCTCTGGTGAGAATTCTGATGTGATTTGGATAGCTCTTCCTTTATATGTTACTTGGCCTTTTTCTCTTACTGCTTTTAATATTCTTTCTTTGTTTGGTACATTTGGTATTTTGATTATTATGTTACAGCAGGTATTTCTGTTCTGGTCCAGTCTGTTTGGAGTTCTGTAGGCTTCTTGTATATTCATCAGCCTCTCTCTCTTTAGGTTAGGGAAGTTTTCCTCCATAATTTTGTTGAAGATATTTACTGACCCTTTAAGTTGCAAATCTTCACTCTCATCTATACCTATAATCCTTAGGTTTGGTCTTCTCATTGTGTCCTGGATTTCTTGGATGCTTTGGGTTACAAGTTTTTTGTATTTTGCATTTTCTTTGACTGTTGATTCTTCAGTACCTGAGATTCTTTCTTCCATCTCTTGTATTCTATTGTTGATGTTTGAATCTATGACTCCTGATTTATTTCCAAGGTTTTCTATCTCCAAATTTGTCTCCCTTTGTGATTTCTTAGTTGTTTCTACTTCCTTTTTTAGATCCTGGATGGATTTGCTCAGATCCTTCACTTTTTTGTTTATATTTTCCTGTATTTCTTTAAGATATTTTTGCATTTCCTCTTTCAGGATTTCTGCCTGTTGACCCAAGTTCTCCTGTATTTCTCTAAGCAATTTTTGTGTTTCTTCCTCATGGGCTTCCAGTTGTTGATCGATATTCTCCTGCATTTCTTTAAGAGATTTTTGTGGTTCCTTTGTAAGGGCATCTACCTGTTAATTCATTTCTTTAAGTGATTTTGTGTTGCCTCCCTATGTTCCTCTGTCTGTTGACTCATATTCTTCTGCATTTCTTTAAATGATTTTTGTGTTTCCTTTGTAAGGGCATCTACCCATTGATTCATTTCTTTAAGTGAATTTTGTGTTGCCTGCTTATGGGCCTCCATCTGTTGACACATATTCTTCTGCATTCCTTTAAGTGATTTTTGTGTTTCCTTTGTAAGGGCATCTACCAGTTGATACATTTCTTTAAGCGATTTTTGTGTTTCCTCCTTATGGGCCTCCATCAGTTGACCCATATTGTCCTCATTTCTCTAAGCGTTTTTTGTGTTTCCTTTGTAAGGGCTTCTACCCGTTGATTCATGTTCTCCTGTATTTCTTGATGAGATTTATTTGTGTCATTCTTGAAATCCTCTAATAGCCTCATGAGAAGTGATTTTAAATCCAGATCTTGCCTTTCCAGTTTAATGGGGTATCCAGGACTTGCTGCTGTTGGAGAGTTGGGTTCGGATGTTGCCATATTGCCTTGATTTCTGTTAATAACATTCCTGTGTTTGCCTTTTGCCATCTGGTTACCTCTGGTGTTAGTTGGTCCTGCTGGCACTGGTTGTTGTTTGGCCCTCCTGTGAGCCTGCCAGGCTATTTCTACCCCCTCCCCCCTTCCGGGATTACTGGGATTCCCTGGCACTGATTGCTGGGGCCTGCCCTGCTCCTCAGTGACTTTGGAGCCCTGATGTGCCTTGCCCCACGTGATGTTATATTGGGGAATCCCTGCACATCCAAAGGCTCAGCGTAGTTGATCCCCGGAGCAGAGGTCTCCAAAGGGAGGCTGGTGTGCTCCCTCCCTGTGCAGGTCTGCTCTCTCCCAGTGCGGGTCCCTCTGCAAGGCAGATGTCCCACAGCAGAGCTGGCATGTAGGTAACCACAGAACTGCCCAACTCTTGGGAGCAGGGAGCACCCAAGCTGATTGAGACACAAGCGATATTATGCTTGATTTTCCCTGCATCTGGAGGTCCCAATTGCCCTGTTGCCGGTGCAAAGATGATGGAGTGCACTCTGTACCCTCTAGGTGCAGATCACTCTGCAGGGCAGATGGCCCACGGCAGAGCTGCCCCTCTCTTGGGCGCAGATGGAAGCCCAACACGCTGTGTCCCAAGCGATTTCATATTTGGGAGTCCCTGTGAACCTGTATGCTCAGTGCAGTCGATCCCCGGAGCAGAGTTCGCAAAGGGGAAGCTGGTGTGCTCCCGCCCTGTGCAGGTGTCCTCTCTCTCAGTCTACTCCTAATGTTTCATTTTGAGTAAAACTCCTATATTATTGTCATACTAGTCTATGTAAGCCAACATTTAAATTTTTACTTAAATAAGATCAAGGAGTAGAATTAACAATCTAAAAAGCTGGTATATGCTTAACTCAACTTAATACTGTACTCTAAAAGTATTTCTGATTTTATGTGAATTAAATTTTAAAAGCAATTTTCAGTTTTATAGAGCAGTTGTACCACTATGCTTTTAAATTAAGTTAATAAATTAAAAAGTTCATAAACAAACATAATTTATTCTAGTTTCTCTGTCCCCCTATCTTCTCTTATATTCCTCTCTCCCTTAAAATCTCCTTCACCTATCTTTTGTCTGATTAATGACTGTCTTACTTAGGGTTGCATTGCTGTGAAGAGAGACATGACCAAGGTAAATAATATAAAGGCTTACATTTTGAGACGTTCAGTCCATTATCTTCATAGTAGGAAGCATTTTCTGGAATTCAATTAACTTAAAGTGAAAACTCAATCCACAGTAGAATATTTCATATAACCCTGATGGAGTAGTGAATAGCAGACTTTTCCCTGTTATCATGAAATGCTATACTGTTGAATAGAATATTTGAGGCTACTGTTTCCAATCACTAAGTATAATTCTGAACTCAAAGCTTTAGTACTCAAGAGAAGGAAAACTCCTGGGCAGAAGAAGAGGCAGAGGAACCTCTGTGAGTTCAAGACCAGCTTGTTCTACGTAGTAAGTTCCCAACCAGCAACCTGGGCTATATAGTGAGACCCTTTCTCAGACCCTCCCCAAGTGCACGTGCACACACACACACACACACACACACACACACACACACACACACAAATAGAAGGGAAACACATATGCAAGTCCTTTTTAACCTAATTATGTGGCCTATGACACTGCAGGATATGGAAAAGTAAATATGGAAAAGTAAAGTCTACATGAAGAATAGAGTAAATAAAACAAATGGTGGCATACGTCTTACCAAAAACGAAAACCCTCAGAATATTAAAGAATACTATCTTTTAAATGCAAGAAGAAAAATATATAAACCTCTTTAATTTGGAATTCAACAGTGTTTAGGCAGCACCAATTGGACTCCAAGGGTTTACAAAAAGATATAAACATTAGTGGGTAGGAAAGGGAAAGGCTATCTAGGAGGAGTTGGGGAAGTGAAATGCAACCAAGAATATATTTTAGATATCTCTGATGACAACATAATTATTTTATAATGCTTCATACGTCTCAATAAATTTATAATGGTATAGAGTTATTTTAAAAGAAAAATAGAAGTATAAGCATATTCAAAATATTTTCAATGTTTTGTACTTCAAACATATTAAGATTTCTATAGTTATGTTTTATGATGAACTCAATATTGAATGCATAATTTCAAACCTTATTGCTGGTTTTTGTTATCTTCTAATATTCCCAATTGAGATTCTCATTCTATTCTCACAGTGATAATTTTGTTTATTTTTAAAACTTGTATGGCACAATTAAAGGTATGCATCTCATTGATAGAAACACTCTTATAAGTATGAATGAACCCTTCTATAAGTGTGTATATGTGTGTATGTGTATGCACATTATTTTATAACTTTAAACAATAAGAAAATATCTGTTTTACATGTTATTGAAACCATGCTAACAGGACCATGAGCATTAGTTTTGTCACATCTTTCTCTTGCTTTCATTTTGATCACCCATTTAACCATAATCACAATGATTTCAAAGGAACATCACATGTATTTTGGGATTTAGCTATTAAAAAAGGAACAAGGCACAAACACACATAATTCTTATACATTTCATTTTTTCATTCATGAGGAATACACAGTTGCTTGGGAGAAACAAACATAATCCTCAGATGTGATTGTAGTTAGTTTGTGGTGTAGTGTGTGTGTGTACGTGTGTGTGTTGCAGAGGTGGGAAATGTATCTGTATATAAATGATGTGACTAATGTTTTGGTTTAAACCAACTTATTAGGAAGCCAAACTTATTTTAATTCAGAAAAAAACCTGAAAATGCAGCATAAAGCATCTTTTAAGGTAAACATTTTAGCCTATAACATTGATCAGGACAGTTGTTCTGACCTTCTGGAGTTATAGGCAATGATTCTCTTTCCAGCTGAATGAATTCAGAAATTTGACATACGAATTTCTCTATCTCCTGGAAGCCAGAGATTGACTGAAATTGCCTGAACTAGATTCAGATGTGGCTAGGTATGAACCAGGTCAGTAAGAAGGCACACATGGCACCATTTATAAAAGAACATACGATTTGGCATGAGATTGGTGAACAAGACTTAGCTGAACTTAAGACGGGATCAATTAAAACAAAATGCAGTAGCTAAGGCACCAAGGAAATGTCTGTGGCAAAAATACCAACAGGATATAAAATGATGAGTGACTTACTGAGTGTGACACTAATGGATAAAGGAATGATGTGTCAGCTGCAAAAGGAAGGAGAGCCATGTTGTTGAAGAGGGCTGATACAATATTGTCAGTTTAAGTGCTAGTAATTTTGTAGCTTATGAAATGATTGCATCCACAGTGAATGCTTCCAATACCTACAGCTATGTTGTAGTAGAAACAAGTATTCTAATCTTGGAAAGAAAAATCTACAAGAGATTCAACTTGCTTCTCAAAAGAGCAATGAAATGCTAAAATAGGAAGGAAATGTAAGAGCATATATTTCAATACAAAAATATTATAACTTTGGGCGCTTAAAGGAAAACACTTACTTTCTCAAATTATTACACAAAAGTAACTTTTGAAATGAAAATCCGTGAAAACACTAAATTAACTCAGAGAGCTCTTGAAGTATGTGGCAATCATTTCAAAGTTCTTTACAAAGGTCACAAAACTCATAACTCTCAGAAGAGGGACAGGGACATTTCAAATTGAATGCAGAAGTTGGGAGATTGCTTCAGTTGATTCTCTTTCCCACTGTATTAGTGCCTGTCCCAACTCGGGTTGCACTGCCCTGCATACTTGTGGATTTTCAAGATCTGATGACAGCATTCTTTTACAAATGGCATGGACTTCTTAGACATGTCAGCAAGGCTATTTAGTCTTTTGCTAACCCTTGGTGCCAATCAAAGGTAACATGAGGACACTGAGTAAAACAAATGAAAAACTACCCAATGGCATGGTCTTACTAATTACCCAATGGCATGGTCTTGCACTGTAACAGGTGAAAAGTTCAAAAAAAAAAAAAAGTTACATCAGTGGTTTAATAGACTACAATGAAACTATACAATCAAGGTTTTTTTTTTTAATTTTATTTTATTTTCTGTTTTTTTTATTTACATTCAAAATCATTTCCCCTTTCCCGTTTCCTCCCTCCCCAAAAGTCCCATAAGCCCCCTTCCCTCCATCTTTTCCCCATTCAACCCCCTCTCGCTTCTCTGTCCTGGCATTTCCCTACATCCAGTCTTTCCAGGACCAGGGGTCTCTCCTTCCATCTTCTTGGAAATCTATTGATATGCGAATTGTGTCTAGGGTATTCCGAGATTCTGGGTTAATATCCCCTTATCAGTGACTGCATACCATGTGTGTTCTTTTGTGATTGGGTTACCTCACTAAGGATGATATTTTCAAGTTCTGACCATTTGCCTAGGAATTGCGTGAATTCATTGTTGAGATTCCATCTCACACCAGTCAGAATGGCTAAGACAAAAAACACAGGAGACAGCAGTTGTTGGCGATGATGTGGAGAAAGAGGAGCACTCCTCCACTGCTGGTGGGATTGCAAGCTGGTACAACCACTCTGGAAAGCAAGTCTGGTGGTTCCTCAGAAAACTGGGCATGACACTCCCGGAGGATCCGGCTATACCACTCCTGGGCATATACCCAGAGGCTTCACCTGCATGCAATAAGGACACATGCTCCACTATGTTCATAGCAGCCTTATTTATAATAGCCAGAAGCTGGAAAGAACCCAGATGTCCCTCAATGGAGGAATGGATTCAGAAGATGTGGTATATTTACACAATCAAGGGGTTTTAATGGCATAAGAAGTGACTATATGATTGGGAAATATCAGAATCATTTTAACTATTGAATACATTTCATTCAGAGAGTAAAAGATATATACTGTTAGACGTTAATGTTGGCAATGCAAAAGGTCCATAAAAACTAAAGAGAAAAATTTCATAACAGCCAACAAAACTACATATACTTTTATTATTCCAATTAGCAGCATTCCTCTTAAAAATATGAAATGTATATGAAAAGTTTATTTTCATATGCATATGTAATATACATATGTAAAATATGTAATATATGGTATGAATTACAGCAAAATGATGCTCTGTTTGAAGTTAATGGAGCAAAAGAACATAAACATATTTATAAGTTTTTGTGTTTGAACAATGAAGTAACAAAACATAAAAATTAAAAAGAAGAAAATTAATTGACCATACAAAATGGAAACATGGGAGTAAAAGATATTGATGGAATGATCCTTCTCCGAGTGGACTTTTCAAAATACCTTTGACTTTCACATACATATGCAAGTTATACATTTTCAAAATCCCCACATCACTTCAATAGACACAAGTGTGAAAAAACGTGAACAAAAATGGAAATAAATTTATTTAAGACACATGCTTTACTTTTCTCTACAAGAGAGGAAGGACTATTCTAGTTAATTCAACAGTGAGATCTATCTATATATTTAATGTTAGTTTGGTGGTGTGAATGAAAATGACCTCTATAGGCTCATAGGGTGTGACAGTACTAGGAGATGTGAGCTTGTTGGAATAAGTGTGGCTTTGTTGAAGGAAGGGTCACTGAGGGTGGGATTTGAGGTTTGAAATGCTCAAGCTAGGCTCTGTATTGCTCTCTCTTCCTGCTGCCTGATGATCCAGATGTAGAACCCTTGAATCATTCTACAGAACCATGTATGCCTGTATCTGCCATGCTTCCCACAATGACTATAAGCAAGTTATATTAGTCAGGGTTCTCAAGAGTCAGAGAACTTATGGAATGTGTCTATTCATTAAGGAAATTTATTGTAATGACTTACAGCCTGTCGTCTAACTAACCTAACAATGGGTAGCTGTGAATGTGAAGTCCAAAAGTCTAGTAGTTGCCCAGTCTCACTATTCAGGCTATTCGCCTGAATCTAGAATCCTGAATCAGGAACCCTGAAGAAGTAGGTTCCAACAGATGTGCTGGCAAGTAAGTGCAATCAAGTGAAGAAGAGAGTCTTCTTTCTTTGAATGTCCTTATGTAGAAGTCCAGCAGAAGATGTGGTGCAGATTAATGGTGAATACCATCATTCCTGTTTCTGAACTTGCTTTGTCCTAAGCTGTCCTTGAACTCAGAGATCTGCTTGCTTCAGTCTCTTGGAATTAAAGGCCTGTATTACCTAAGCTTTTTGTGGCCACTATTGTTAGAATTTTGTCTAATCTCTGCCCCAGATATACCTGACTCACTATAAAAGGGGCTGCTTGCCCCCTCCACTGGCTCATGCTCTTGCTTTTGACTTCCTGCTCCAGCTCTGTCCCCTTGCCCCTTCCCTCCTCTCTCCCCATTCCCTTCTCCTCCTCTCTCCACGAGCTCATAGCTGGCTTCTGTTCCTCTACTTCTCAGCTCTCTCTCTCTCTCTCTCTCTCTCTCTCTCTCTCTCTCTCTCTCTCTCTCTCTCTCTCTCTCTCCTCTTGTAGTGGCTATTCCTGGTTGTCAACTTGACTAAATCTGGAATGAACTCATGAAGAATTGGAAGGCTTTGTGGCACATGCCTTTAATCTGGGCCCCCACCATCTTCTGGAGACCTATATAAGGACATTGGAAGAAGGAAGATTCACTCTGGCTTTTCCTGGCCTGCCTCGTGTGACTGAGCAACTGCTAGATCCTCGGACTTCCATCCACAAGTACTGCTGACTATTGTTGGGGAGTTGGACTATAAGCTGTAAGTCAGAGACTAATTCCCTAACTATATAGAGACTACCCATATGTTCTGTGACTCTAGAGAACCCTGACTAATACAGAAGTTGGTACCAGGAGTGGTTCTAGAGGAGCAGAAGTATAAGGATGAATATTTTAAAAATCTGGAGTTGGTTTGGTAATTCATCAGTACCTTCAACTACTGAAACCTCTCTAGATTCTCTTCCTCCTGGGAGTTTGGAAAATATTGAAGACCCGTGGTTGAAACTATATTTCAAGCCTAAAGAAGCTAATGTCTTTGAGTATCTTGATGAATTAGATGATTCAGTGGTGTACAATACTTTCTACAAGTTGGGAAAAAAATTGAAAAATGATTTTGCTGACTGGTTGCTCTTAGCATCTCAGGGAAAAACAATGAAGGAAAGGAAGAAGTTGTGTGATAAAATCGAACAGCTCCAGATGCAAGTAAACAATCTAAAAGTTGCTAAGTGTGCCCTTGAAGAGAATCTTCTCTCTAGCAGCCATAGTGCTCAAGTTTCAGAAAATCAAACTGAAGCTCTCATTATAAGGTTAGCTGAATTACAACGAAAATTCTGGTCTCAGCCTCAGAGGGTGTCAGCAATTAAAGTAAGGGCATTAATTGGCAAAGAATGGGATCCTATAACTTGGGATGGGGATATGTGGGAAGACCCTGTTGAAATTGAGAATTTTGAATCTTCAGATTTTCAAGGATTTGCCCCACCTGAGGAAGTAGTACCCTCAGCCCCACCCCTTGAAATAATGCCTTCTCCATATAATGAAATTAATTCCTCAGAGCCTGATAAACCAGCAACGACTTTTGCTGAAGAAAATGCCAGACAAGACAATACTGATGTTTCTCAAGGCCCACCAATATCTTCTTCTAGACCTATAACCAGACTCAAGGCAAAACAGGCCCCTAGAGGGGAGGTAGAAAGTGTAGTCCATGAGGAAATACACTATACTACTAAGGAGCTTAATGAGTTTGCTAATTTATTCAAGCAGAAGTCTGGGGAATATGCATGGGAATGGATTTTAAAGGTGTGGGATAACGGTGGAAGGAACATAAAACTAGAGCAGGCTGAGTTTATTGGCATGGGCCCTCTGAGTGGAGATTCTAGGTTTAATATGGAAGCTCGCACAGTTAAAAAAGGTGTCAGGAGTTTGTTTGAGTGGTTGGCTGAAGTGTTTATCAAAAGATGGCCTACTGAAAAGGAGTTGGAGATGCCAGATATCCCTTGGCTTAGTGTTGATGAAGGGGTTTTAAGGCTTAGGGAAATTGCAATGCTAGAGTGGATACATTGTGTAAAACCTAAGTATCCACAATGGGAAGGTCCAGAAGATATGCCCTTCACCAGTCCTGGTGAGAGGGGCACCAGCACATTTAAAGAGTTTTGTTCTTGCCTGTTTCCTTGTGCCAGACCTTAGGGTTGGAGATGCTGCTGCTCAATTAGATGAATTAAATTCAATGGGTTTAACTGGGCCTTGAGGTAACAAGGGCCAGGTGGCAGCATTGAATCGCCAGAGACAAGGTGATCATAGTTATTATAATGGACAGGGTAGACAAAACAGTGTTTATAATGACGTACCTCGTAATGGTCAGTACAAGAGAGGTGGAACTTATAATGGCATGACTCGTTTGGACCTTTGGTACTGGCTAGTCAATCATGGTGTTTCCAGGCATGAAATAGATAGGAAACCTACTGCATATCTGTTTGATCTGTATAAGCAGAAAAATTCTCAAACAAATGAAAGAAAGGCTACATTGGATCATGGCAAAAGGCAATCTCAGCCAGTGAATCAATTTCCAGACTTGAATCAGTTTGCAGAGCCACAACTGCTTGAATGATGGGTGGCCAGGTTCCTCTGAGGAAGAATCTTGATAAGACACCTAAAAGATTTACTGTTAGTCTTTCCCCAATTCTTCCCCAGAGGGACCTACAGCCTTTTACAAGGGTAACTGTACGCTGGGGGAAAAGAAATAATCAGACTTTCTGGGGTCAATTGGAAACTGGTTCTGAATTGACACTGATCCCAAGAAACATTGTGGCCTTCCAGTTAGAGTAGGAGCTTATGAAGAACAGGTGATTAATGGAATTTTGACTGATGTCTGACTCTCAGTAGGTCCAGTAGGTCCCCGAACATATCCTGTGGTCATTTTCCCAGTTCCAGAATGTATAATTGGGGTAGATATACTCAGAAATTGGCAGAATTCTCACATTGGTTCCCTGACCTGTGGAGTGAGGGCTATTATGGTTGGAAAGGCAAAATGGAAGCCTTTAGAGTTACCTCTGCCAAGGAAAATAGTGAATCAAAAACAGTATCGTATTCTGGAGGAATTGCAGAAATTACTGCCACCATCAAGGACTTGAAAGATGCAGGGGTGGTGGTTCCTACCACATCTCCCTTTAACTCTCTTATCTGGCCAGTGCAGGAGACAGATGGATCATGGAGAATGACAGTTGACTATCAGAAACTAAATCAGGTGGTAACTCCAATTGGAGCTGCTGTACCAGATGTAGTTTAAATACTTGAGCAAATTAACACATCTCCTGGAACCTGGCATGCAGCTATTGATCTGGCAAATGCCTTATTCTCAGTACCTGTCCATAAAGACCACCAGAAGCAATTTGCTTTCAGTTGGCAAGGTCAGCAGGATACCTTTACAGTTTTGCCTCAAGGATATATTAACTCTCCTGCCCTGTGTCATAACTTAGTTAGAAGGGATCTTGATTGTTTGTCTCTTCCACAAAATATCACATTGGTGCACTATATTGATGACATTATGCTGATTGGACCAAGTGGACAGGAAGTAGCAACCACTTTGGATTTATTGGTAACACATATGTGTATCAGAGGATGGGAAATAAATCCAACCAAAATTCAAGGACCATCTATCTCAGTGAAATTCTTAGGAGTACAGTGGTGTTGAGCATGCAGAGATATTCGTTCTAAGTTGAAAGATAAGTTATTGCACTTGGCCCCTCCCACCACCAAGAAAGAAGCACAACATTTAGTGTGTCTATTTGGATTCTGGAGACAGAACATTCCTCACTTAGGTGTGTTACTCAGGCCTATTTATCAAGTGACTCAGAAAGCTGCTAGCTTTGTGTGGTGCCTGGAACAAGAGAGGGCTCTTGAACAGGTCCAGGCTGCTGTGTAGGCTGCACTACCACTTGGACCATATGATCCAGCAGACTCAATGGTACTTGAGGTGTTATTGGCTGATAGAGATGCTGCTTGCAGCCTCTGGCAGGCTTTATAGGTGAATCACAGAAGAGACCTTTGGAATTTTGGAGCAAAGCTCTACCATAATCTGCAGACAACTACTCTCCC
The DNA here is from genome assembly GCA_036184795.1 of Tokudaia tokunoshimensis. Taxonomy (NCBI): domain Eukaryota; kingdom Metazoa; phylum Chordata; class Mammalia; order Rodentia; family Muridae; genus Tokudaia; species Tokudaia tokunoshimensis. The sequence continues at coordinate 40,729,803 of BTHU01000023.1, forward strand.
TTTGAAAAACAGCTCTTGGCTTGCTATTGGGCCTTAGTGGAAACTGAACGTTTGACAATAGGACACCAAGTTACTATGCGACCTGAACTGCCCATCATGAGCTGGGTGTTATCAGACCCTTCAAGTCATAAAGTAGGACGTGAACAGCAGCAGTCTATTATCAAATGGAAGTGGTATATACGTGATCGGGCCTGAGCAGGTCCTGAAGGAATAAGCAAGTTATATGAAGAAGTTGCTCAGATGCCTATGGTTTCTACTCCTGTTACAATGCCATCTGATGCCAAGCATGCACCTATAGCCTCATGGGGTGTTCCCTATGACCGGCTGACTGAAGAAGAGAAGACTAGAACCTGGTTTACTGCTGGCTCTGCACGTTATTTAGGCACCACCCAGAAGTGGACAGCTGCAGCATTACAACCCCTTTCTGGGACAACCCTGAAAGATACAGGTGAAGGAAAATCTTCACAGTGGGCAGCCTTCGGGCAGTACACATGGTATTACAGTTTGTTTGGAAGAAGAAATGGCCAGATGTATGATTGTTCACTGACTCATGGGTTGTAGCCAATGGATTGGCTGGATGGTCAGGGATGTGGAAAGATAACAATTGGAAAATTGGTGAACAAGACATCTGGGGAGGAAGTATGTGGATAGATCTCTCCAAATGGGCAAAGGATGTGAAGATATTTGTGTCCCATGTAAATGCTCACCAAGAGGATACTTCAGCTGAGGAGGAGTTCAACAATCAAGTAGATAAGATAATCCATTCTGTGGAGAGTCAGCCTCTTTGCCCAGCCATCCCAGTCATTGCCCAATGGGCACATGAACAAAGTGGCCATGGTGGCCGAGACGGAGGTCATGCTTAGGCTCAGCAACATGGACTTCCATTTACCAAGGCTGACCTGGCTACAGCAGCTGCTGAATGCCAGATCTGCCAACAGCAGAAACCAACACTGAGCCCCAGATATGACACCATTCCTTGAGGTGATCAGCCAGCAACCTGGTAGCAGGTTGACTACATTGGACCACTTCCTCCATGGAAAAGACAACATTTTGTTCTTACTGGAGTAGATACTTATTCTGGTTATGGATTTGCTTCTGCTGAAACCACCATCCGTGGACTCACAGAATGCCTTATCTATCGTCATGGTATTCCACACAGTATTGCTTCTGACCAAGGAAATCATTTCACAGCCAGAAAAGTGCGACAGTGGGCCCACGGTCATGGAATTCACTGGTTTACCATGTTCCCCATCATCCTGAAGCAGCTGGTCTAATAGAAAGATAGAATGGCCTTTTGAAGGCACATTTATAATGTCAATTAGGTGGCAACAGTATGGAGGGCTGGGGCAGAGTTCTTCAGAAGGCAGTATATGCTTTGAATCAGCGTTCAATATATGTTACAGGTTCTCCCATAGCCAGGATCCATGGGTCCAGGACTCAAGGGTGGAAAAGGGAATAGTTCTACTCACTATCACTCCTAGTGACCCTCTAATAAAATTTTTGCTTCCTTTCCCCACGACTTTAGGTTCTGCTGGCCTAGAAGTTTTGGTTCCAGAGGGGGTGTGCTCCTACCAGGAGCCACAACAAACATTCCATTGAACTGGAATCTCCGACTTCCCCCTGGCCATTTTGGGCTTCTAATGCCTTTAAACCAACAGGCTAAGAAAGGAATAACAGTGTTAGGAGGGGTGATAGATCCAGATTACCATGGTGAAATTAGATTGCCTCTCCACAATGGAGGTAAGCAGGATTATGTCTGGAGTGCAGGAGATCCTGTAGGGCGTCTCTTTGTACTACCATGTCCTGTGATTAAAGTCAATGGCAAACTACAACAGCCTAATCCAAGCAGGATAACAAAGACACAGACCCATCATGAATGAAGGTATGGGTCAATCCTCCAGGAAAAGAGCCAAGACCTTCTGAGGTGCTTGCTGAAGGTGAAGGAAATACAGAATGGGTAGCAGAGCAAAGTAGTTATAAATACCAGCTAAGACCACGTAACCAGCTGCAGAAATGGGGAGTATAAGTAATATGATTTCTTCTGTCTTATTTTGTTAAAGATACTTTTGTCTCTCTTCCAATTTCTTTAACATCAATTGGTATTGAGACACTTAAAGAATGTTTCCAAGGGACATTATCCTGTTGTAAATTTACAAAAGCGTTTGCGATTGTGCGAGGAATAGTTATATCATGTTAGGTGTATTCATGACCTTGTTATTGTTTCATGTGGACATGAGATATTATTTGTGTCAAGTTGACAAGGGGTGGATTGTAGTGGCTATTCCTGGTTGTCAACTTGACTAAATCTGGAATGAACTAATCAAGAATTGGAAGGCTCGGTGGCACATGCCTTTAATCTGGGCCACACCCTCTGCTGGAGACCTATATAAGGACATTGGAAGAAGGAAAATTCACTCTGGCTTTTCCTGACCTGCCTCATGTGACTGAGCAACTGCTAGATCCTCAGACTTCCATCCACAGCTACCTCGTGGGCCTGAGCAACTGCTAGATCCTTGGACTTCCATCCACAAGTACTGCTGACTATTGTTGGGGAGTTGGACTATAAACTGCAAGTCAGAGACTAATTCCCTAACTATATAGAGACTACCCATACATTCTGTGACTCTAGAGAACCCTGACTAATACACCTCCCCATGCCCTGAATAAACTCTATTCTATACTATACTGCAGTTTGTGGCTGGTCCCTCACGGGGAAGGGATGTTTCAGCATGGGCCTGAAGACACACCCCTTCTGCCTTACCTCACCACACATCCACCAAAACATATTCCTCCTCTCTTTATCTTTATCTTTTTATAAACCAAATCAACTATGCCTCAAAATCTCCAGGTCAAGATTTGATCAGAAGCCTATCTTCCAGCCTCAAGATCTAGATCACAGGTGTGCCCTCCATTTCTGAATTGTAGTTCCTTCCAGATGTAGTCAAATTGACAATCAGGAATAGCCATCACAAAAGACCAATTAATTATTTACACAATGGAATACTACTCTGCAATTAAAAACAATGAATTCACGCAATTCCTAGGCAAATGGTCAGAACTTGAAAATATCATCCTTAGTGAGGTAACCCAATCACAAAAGAAAACACATGGTATGCAGTCACTGATAAGGGGATATTAACCCAGAATCTCTGAATACCCAAGACACAATTCACATATCAATAGAGTTCCAAGAAGATAGAAGGAGAGAACCCTGGTCCTGGAAAGACTGGATGTAGGGGAATGCCAGGACAGAGAAGTGAGAGAGGGTTGAATAGGGAACACAGGGAGGGAAGGGGGCTTATGGGACTTTCGAGGAGGGAGGAAACAGGAAAGGGGAAATCATTTGGAATGTAATTTAAAAAACTTAGAAAATAAAAAAGGCCAATTAAGTTATTTTCTTCATTAAGAGTTGCCAAGGTCATGGTGTTTCTTCATAACAATAGAAACTAAGGGACAAGTTATCAAGGACTGGGATACTGCTGTGATAGTCTGGACCATGCTTTTGTTTCAAGGGATATGGAACACTTTGGCACTTTGGAATAGAAAAGCAATTGGAAATGTTAAACAGAGATTAATGGGATGTCCTTCTAGTTATATGGAAGACAGTGGTGCTGAGGTAATTTGAACTGTGGGGGTACAACTCAAGAGATTTCAAAGGAGAAGAATTTGAGAATGTGGCCTAGACACTGTTCTTGTGATATTTTGTGAAGAGTATGTATGCTTTCTAGTTTTGCCCCAAAAATCTGCCTTAGAATAAATTGTAGAGTTTTGGATTAACTTTGTTTACAGAGGAGAATTCAAACGAGCCTAGTATGGACTATATCTTGTATGGTTATTAGGAATCAGATCTATATTGAAAAGGAATAAGCTGAGCTAGGAACAAAAATTTTAAAAAATGTACAGTTCTAAGAGAAAAGAAGCATAAACAGATTAAAGAAAAGCCTGTTGCTAAATGGAATAAAAGCAGTAGTTTCCTCAGAGCAAAACCCCACCCAGCTAAGCTTCCAATTTGTGAAAAGGAATTAAAGAATTGTGAAAAGGGAATATAGAAAAGCTTAGCACATTGGTTTTCACCTATAATCACAGTAATTAGAAGATAGAGGCTAGCCTCATAAACAGAGTTAGTTCCAGACAGCCAGACTTAATCAGTGAAAGGAAATCACCAAAAACAGAAAACTTGTGAAAATATATTTATCCTAGCCCCAGCAAGCAGCAGAACTTGCCAACATCAGCTATGTGATTCTGGCTTTAATGCCATGAATATAAGAAAAGGTTTATGGAATCTCCCTCCACAAGTTTGGAAAGCATCTGAGGCCAGGATTTCCCCAGAGAGGCCATTGTGTAAAACTATGAAGGGGAAGCCAGGATTGTCTTGGAAACTTCAAGACATTGGTGATAATATAGTCATGAGATACCTGCCTAGGAAAGTTGGTAACTGGGTGTGGAACCAGTGAGAGAGGGAGAGGGAGAGGGAGAGGGAGAGGGAGAGGGGGCAGTCAACCAAGCTGAAAGGAGTTGGAATTAGAAAGAGGGTTTTGATATCAGACACTAAGATGCAGAGTTTGAAGACTGCCCAGCTGGTTTTTGTTCTTGTTTTGTTCCAGCATTTCCTCACTATGATCCTTTTCGTCCCTTTTGGAATGGTAATACATATCCTGTGCCATTATATGTAGGAAGTATGTGATCCGATATTTTTTTTTATTTTGATGTTAGAGGGGGATAAAATTAAGAGCTTGCCTTGAGTCTCAGAAGAGATTTTGGACATTTAAAGAAAACTGAGGTTGTTACAGACTATGGGGACTTTTCAAGTTGGACAAAATGCATTTCTGCATTAATGCATGGCTAGAAGCCTATGGGAGTCAGAGAGTGGAATGTGGTGATTTGAATAAAAATGGCCCTCTAGGATTCATAAGGAATGACACTATTAGGAGGTGTGGCCCCATTGGCATAAGTGTGGCTTTGTTGAAAGAAGTGTGTAACTGGTTTGGGGCTTTGAGGTTTCAAATACTCAAACCTGTTCCAGTGTTTCAGTTCATGTTTCCTCATGATCCAGATGTAGAATTCTTGGCTTCTTTCAAAGGTACTTTCCCCAGGTACTTCAAGCAGGAGGGGACCAGGGGAAGGGAAGAGGACTTCTAGGACTTTCAGGAAAGGGGAAATCATGTGAAATGTAAATAAAGAATATATCTAATAAAAAAAGAGAATACAAACAAACAAACAAACAAAAAAAGGAACAAGATGCCAAGTCAGTGCTGGAGAAATATAAATTTGTAGCACTAAAGTCAAGACTTATGATACCACTTCTAATGAAGGAATTAGAGTATCTCAGACAAAGAGTTCTGGGATAGAGAGAGGTAGAACATGAATATTACACAGTCTATGATACCATAAGGAAGAATAACAAAATAAGTAATGTTGCTAGGCATTATGATGTATATCTCTAATGACATCATTCAGTAGGCTAAAAATAGGGATGCTTCGATTTCTAGGTCAAATTGCAATATATAATTAGGCAAGAAAAGAATAATAGCATCAAGAATCACACAAACCAATAAAAAATACTTATGATCAATGAGATAATTAATACGCACATAACTAAATATTTTCCTGGAATTCTATTTGGCAAATCTAGAATCATTTGAGTATCAACATAATTGAGAAACATAAAGAACCACTGGTCAAATAAGAACCCACAAGTCCACAATTATAACAAATGATTAAACTCATATATATATACATATATATATGTATATATATATATATATATATATATATATATATATATATATATATCCCACATAAGGGAGAGATTGTATAAATGATGCACATGTACTGAGGTTCATAACAATTTATTTGTAAATATCCTACAACATTCATCAACAGGAAGTAGTATTATACACATATACTGTAATGTTACTCAACCAAACAAACTGCATTCTACCCAAATCAGCAACTTGGATAAATTGCAAAAGCATTTTTCTAGGGAAAGAGCTAGACATAAAATATCACATGATCATTCCCATTTATATGAAATTTTAGCAGAAATAGTAGTTTGTGGAGGAGATAAGGAGCAGATGAATGTGTCCTGGGATGTAAGTAGTGGTGGTACTGGCTATAAATATATGAAAATTAAAAATTCTGAGGTAATAAATATCTTTTATATCTCAAATTGCTGATGTTATATGTGTGTGCATATTTAACAAAATGTATAGGATATTTCTATGGAATTATTATGAGTAAATTTTGTTGTTGAGCATGACTCCCTGTTCTCAGTACTTTTTGACTTCCATTCTTTTTTTTTTATTTTCTAAGTTTTTTTATTTACATTCCAAATCATTTCCCCTTTCCTGTTTCCTCCCTCCCCAAAAGTCCCATAAGCCCCCTTCCCTCCCTCTTTTCCCCATTCAACCCCCTCTCGCTTCTCTGTCCTGGCATTCCCCTACATCCAGTCTTTCAAGGACCAGGGTCTCTCCTTCCATCTTCTTGGAAATCTATTGATATGCGAATTGTGTCTAGGGTATTCCGAGATTCTGGGTTCATATCCCCTTATCAGTGACTGCATACCATGTGTGTTCTTTTGTGATTGGGTTACCTCACTAAGGATGATATTTTCAAGTTCTGTGACGTCCATTCTATTCTCTGCTCCTCTGAGCCTGTCTTTTTTAAAAGGTACATGTAAGTGATATCATGCACTATTTGCTTTTTCGTGTATGATATTTTTCACTTACCATAAAATCCTGTGTTATTAAAAATTAAAATATCTCTTAAATTTTTAGATGAATCCTTTTGCCATTTTTATAATATCTCATATATGATAACTTGATAACTCTGAGACACTTTAGTTTTAAAAGAAGTATTTACATTTACAATTAATTAATATATTATTCAATATATATTTTATTTGGGGGAAAGAAATAATTTGGGTATTTTGGATTCTTCCTGATGAGGTATGATATACTGAAGAAAAATAGTATTCATTAGCGAGACCAGTGTTCTTACTTTTATGAGTATCAGTGTTTCTGTACCCTTTTTGATAGTTATTTATCATTTTTTTATTTTAATTTATTATGTGTATAGTGAGGGTTATTTATCTAGCTTATTTCAGATTTTCATGGTCCCATTGCTACACATGGGGTATTAGTTATTTAATACATATGAGGTATTAGTTATTTAAAACACTTGCAATATATTTTTGAAATTAAAATAACCTGTACTGTGCATTCAATAACATAAATAACTGCAGGCCAGTGTAGAGGATCTTCTAAACCAGTGGTTCTCAATCTATGTCCTAACTCCTTTGTGGTTTATATATCAAATATCCTGCATATGAGATATTTACATTACGATTCATAACAGCACCAAAATTACAATTATGAATTAGCAATAAATATAATTTAGGGTTGGGATGTCACCAGAAAATGAAGAACTGTTATAAAGGGTTGCAGCCTTAGGTCGAGAACCACTATAAACTTTTGTCAAAAAGTGTCTTTTGTAAATCTTCAGTTCAATGCCGTCTTAAAGGTGTCTCTGATGTTGTTTATTAATGAAAGATACTTTTATGTAATATTTAATCTGAATTTTGAAAATTTTGTACGCATGTTTTAAAGACAATGATAACTTTCAGTGGTATAATCACATTAGTAGCCGTATCTGGCCGGGCAGTGGGGCACACTGGGGATTAAGCCTTTAATCCCAGCATTTGGGAGGCAGAGGCAGGCAGATTTCTGAGTTCAAGGCCAGCCTGGTCTACAGAGTGAGTTCCAGGATAGCCAGGGGTACACAGAGAAACCCTGTCTCGAAAAATAAAAAAAATAAAAAAAAAAGAAGAATAGAGAAAAAAATTTGAATCTATAAATGTTGCTTATTGTTTTCCTTTTTGTTCATTGAGTGAAATTGACTTACTCTTTCATTACATAATAATGGAATAAAATTTATGGTTTTAAGCAATATTTTCCTCACTTTCCTATTTGTTTATTGTTTTCATTTCACAAAGAACATTAAAATTGAATGTTGAAGAGAAAATGCGAATTCTCACTGTTATGTGGCGTTTTGGATACTTGGTTCATTTGAACTTAGATTTCAAGTATAAATTTTTTTCTGTCAGTTCTTTCTTCAACACATGCTTCTCTGTTCAAATAAGATAACAGATTTTAAAGGTAAAGTGATAAGGAAATACTGTTTTACATTTTTATCTCTACCTAGGTAGGATGACTGCACTGATGACACAAAATAAATATTTTTAAATTGAATTTGATAATATTATGTATCTTTAGAGATCTGAGATCTCATCAAGAATTAAATAAAGGGACCCCCGCACTGGGCGGGAGCCTACGAGCTTCCCTTTGGCGACCTCTGTTCCAGTAGAATGCACTGAGGAGACAGGTATCCAGGTTCTCCCCAATATAACATCGCTTGGGACACGGCCTGTTGGGGCTTCCATCTGCTCTCAAGAATGGGACAGCGCTGTGGTTGTCTGGGCACCAGCTCTGCTGTGGGCCATCCCCTCTGCGGGGTGACCTGCACTGCTGAGAGAGTGCAGAGTGCACTCCGCCATCTTTGCTCCAGTGGCCAGGTAGTTGGGACCGCCAGGCTTGGAGACAGACAGGCATAATATCGCTTGGGTCTCAGGCAGCTTGTGTGTACCCTGCTCCCAAGAGATGGACAGATCTGCAGTAACCAGTGTTCCAGCTCTGCTGTGGGACTTCTGCCTTGCAGAGGGACACACCCTCCCCCACCTCTGGGAAAGATCACACACCCCTGCACAGGGCAGGAGCTGACCAGCCTCCCTTTGGCGATCTCTGCTCCGGGAATCCACTACGCTGAGCCTTTGGATGTGCAGGGACTCCCCAATATAACATCACTTGGGGCAAGGCACATCAGGGCTCCAAAGTCACTCAGGAGCAGGGCAGGCCCCAGAAATCGGTGCCAGGGGAATCCTGGTAATCCAGGAGGGCCAGAAATAGCTTTGCAGGCTCACAGGAGGTCCAACCAACAGCCAGTGACAGCAGGACCAACTAACACCAGAGGTAACCAGAGGGCAAAAGGCAAACGTAGGAACATTACTAACAGAAATCAAAGTAATATGGCACCATCTGAACCCAACTCTCCAACAGCAGCAAGTCCTGGATATCCCACCACACCTGAAAGACAAGATCTGGATTTAAAATCACTTCTCATGATGCGATTAGAGGATCACAAGAAGGACACAAATAAATCTAATAAAGAATTACAGGAGACCATGAATCAACGATTAGAAGCACTTACAAAGGAAACACAAAAATCGCTTAGAGAAATGCAGGAGAACATGGATCAACAGATGGAGGCCCAGAAGGAGACAACACAAAAATCACTTAAAGAAATGAATCAACGGATAGATGCACTTTCAAAGTAATCACAAAAATTGCATAAAGAAATGCAGAAGAATATGGGTCAACAGATGGATGCCCATAGGGAGGCAACACTAAAATTGCTTAAAGAAATGAATCAACGGATAGATGCCATTACAAAGGAAACATGAGAACTGCTTAAAGAAACGCAAGAGACCATGGATCAACAGATGGAATCCCATGATGAGGAAACACAAAAATCGCTTAGAGAAATACAGGAGAACTTGGGTCAACAGGCAGAAATCCTGAAAGAGGTAATGAAAAAAATACCTTAAAGAAATACAGGAAAATACAAAGAAACAAGTGAAGGATCCCAGCAAATCCATCCAGGATCTAAAAAATGAAGTAGAAACAACTAAGAAATCACAAAGGGAGACAACTTTGGAGATAGAAAACCTTGGGAAGAAATCAGGAGTCATAGATGCAAACATCAACAATAGAATACAAGGGATGGAAGAAAGAATCTCAGGTGCTGAAGATACCATAGAAAGCATCGACTCAACAGTCAAAGAAAATGCAAATTGCAAAAAATGTGTAACCCAAAAGATCCAGGAAATCCAGGACACAATGAGAAGACCAAACCTAAGGGTTATAGGTATAGATGAGAGTGCAGATTTGCAACATAAAGGGCCAGTAAACATCTTCAACAAAATTATGGAGGAAAACTTCCCTAACCTAAAGAGAGAGATGCAGATGACCATACAATAAGCCTAAAGAACTCCAAACAGACTGAACCAGAACAGCAATACCTCCCTTCACATAATAATCAAACATCAAATGTATTAAACAAAGAAAGAATATTAAAAGCAGTAAGAGAAAAGGGCCAAGTAACATACAAAGGAAGACCTATCCAAAACACATCAGACTTCTCACAAGAGACTATGAAAGCCAGAAGATCCTGGGCAGATCTCATGCAGACACTAAGAGAGCACAAATGCCAGACTAGACTACTATACCCAGCAAATTTCTCAATCACCATAGATGGAGAGACAAAAATATTTCATGATAAAACCAAGTTTTCACAATATCTTTCTACAAACCCAGCCCTGCAAAGGATAATAGGTGGAAACCACCAATACAGGGAGAGAAACAACACCCTGGATAAAATGAGATAGTAATCTTCTTGCTTCAAACCCAAAAGTAGATAAGCACTAAAACATAAAGATAGCATGAGAAATTGACGCATTCTTATCTCCTTGTACTAAGCTCAATTCTATGTGGATCAAGGACCTCCACATAAAACCAGACACACTGAAACTAATAGAAAGGAAACTAGGGAAGAACCTTGAACATATGGGCAAAGGGGAGAATTTCCTGAATAGAACTCCAATAGCTTTTGCTCTAAGATCAAGAATTGACAAATGGGACCTCATTAAATTACAAAGTTTTTGCAAGGCTCAAGACACTGTCAAAAAGACAAAGCGGCAACCAACTAACTGGGAAATGATCTTTACCAACCTTACATCCGACAGAGGGCTAATATCCAATATATACAAAGAACTCAAGAAGTTAAACTCAAGAGAGGCAAGTAACCCTATTAAAAAATGGAGTACAGAGCTAAACAAATAGTTCTCACCTGAAGACTATCTAATGGCTGAGAAGCACCTAAAGAGATGTTCATCATCCTTAGTCATTAGGGAAATGCAAATCAAAACAACCCTGAGATCCCATCTCACACCAGTCAGGAAGGCTAAGATCAAAAACACAGGAGACAGCAGTTGTTGGCGAGGATGTGGAGAAAGACGAACACTCCTCCACTGCTGGAGGGATTGCAAGCTGGTACAACCACTCTGGAAAGCAGTCTGGCGGTTCCTCAAAAAACTGGGCATGACACTCCCAGAGGATCCGGCTATACCACTCCTGGGCATATACCCAGAGGCTTTACCGGCATGCAATAAAAACACATGCTCCACTATGTTCATAGCAGCCTTATTTATAATAGCCAGAAGCTGGAAAGAACCCAGATGTCCCTCAACGGAGGAATGGATTCAGAAGATGTGGTATATCTACACAATGGAATACTACTCTGCAATTAAAAACAATGAATTCACGAAATTCCTAGGCAAATGGTCAGAACTTGAAAATATCATCCTTAGTGAGGTAACCCAATCACAAAAGAACACACATGGTATGCAGTCACTGATAAGGGGATATTAATCCAGAATCTCGGAATACCCTAGACACAATTCGCATATCAATAGATCTCTAAGAAGATAGAAGGAGAGACCCCTGTCCTAGAAAGACTGGATGTAGGGGAATGCCAGGACAGAGAAACGAGAGGGGATTGAATGGAGAAAAGAGGGAGGGAAGGGGGCTTATGGGACTTTCAGGGAGGGAGGAAACGGGAAAGGGGAAATGATTTGGAATGTAAATAAAAAAAACTTAGAAAATAAAAGAAAAATAAAAAAATAAAGATAGCATGAAGAATGGCAGTTGGCAATAATCACTATGCCTTAATCTCTCTTAATATCAATGGTCTCAATTCCCCAATAAAAAGACATAGACTAGCAGACTGGATAAGTAAACAAGATCCAGCATTTTGCTGCATGCAGGAAATGCACCTCAGTGTCAAAGACAAACACTACCTCAGAGTAAAAGGCTGGAAAACAATTTTACAAGCAAGTGGCCCCAAGAAACGAGCCTGAGTAGTCATCCTAATATCAGATAAAATTGATTTTCAACCTAAAGTCATCAAAAAAGACACAGAAGGACACTACATACTGATCAAGAGAAAAATCCACCAAGAAGAACTCTCAATTCTGAATATCTATGCTCCAAATGCAAGGGCACCCTCATTCATAAAAGAAACTTTACTAAAGCTCAAAGCACACATCGCAGCTCACACAATAATAGTGGGTGACTACAATACCCTGCTCTCTGAAATGGATCGTTCAGGAAAGCAGAAACTAAACAGGGACACAGTGAATCTAATTGAAGCCTTAGACCAAATGGAACTAACAAATATATATATATATAGAACATTTCATCCTAGAGCTAAAGAATACACCTTCTTCTCAGCACGTCATGGTACCTTCCCCAAAATTGACCATATAATTGGTCACAAATCAGACCTCAGCAGATATAAGAAGATAGACCTAACCGCATGCCTCCTATCAGATCACTATGGAATAAGGGTGGTCTTCAATGGCAACAAAAACAGCAGAAAACCCACATACACATGGAGGCTGAACAATGCTCTACTCAATGATAACTTGGTCAAGGTGGAAATAAAGAAAGAAATCAAAGACTTTTTGAAATTTAATGAAAATGAAGGCACAACATACCCTAATTTATGGGACACAATGAAAGCAGTGCTAAGAGGAAAATTCATAGCCCTGAGTGCCTCCAAAAAGAAAGGGGAGACAGCATACACTAACAGCTTAATGACACACCTGAGGGCTCTGGAACAAAAAGAAGCAAATACACCAAAGAGGAGTTGAAGGCAGGAAATCATCAAATTCAGGGCTGAAATCAATCAAGAAGAAACAAATAAAACCATACAAAGAATCAACAAAACGAGGAGTTGGTTCTTTGAGAAAATGAACAAGATATATAAGCCCTTATCCAGACTAACCAGAGGGCACAGAGACAGTATCCAAATTAATAAAATCAGAAGCGAAAAGGGAGAGATAACAACAGAAAGTGTGGAAATTCAAAAAATCATCAGATCCTACTACAAAAACCTGTATTCAACGCAACTAGAAAATCTCGAGGAAATGGACATTTTCCTTGACAAATATCAAATAGTAAAATTAAATCAGGATCAAATAGACCATCTAAACCATCCTATAACCCCTGAAGAAATAGAAGTTGACATTGGAAGTCTTCCAACCAAAAAAAAGTACAGGTCCAGATGGTTTTAGTGCAGGATTCTATCAGACCTTCAAAGAAGACCTAACACCTATACTCTTCAAACTATTCAACAAAATAGAAACAGAAGGAACACTACCCAACTCGTTCTATGAATCCACAATTGCGCTAATACCAAAAGCACACAAAGATCCGACAAAGAAAGAGAATCTCAGGCCAATCTCTCTTATTTATATTGATGCAAAAAATCCAAGAACACATCAAAACGATCATTCACTATGATCAAGTAGGCTTCATCCCAGGAATGCAGGGATGGTTCAATATAAGGAAATCCATCAATGTAATCCACTATATAAACAATCTCAAAGAAAAAAACCACATGGTCATCTCATTAGATGCTGAGGAAGCATTTCACAAAATTCAGCACCCTTTCATACTAAAGGTCTTGGAAAGATCAGGAATTCGAAGCCCATATCTAAACATAGTAAAAGCAATTTACAGCAAACCGGTAGCCAACAACAATCTAAATGGAGAGAAACTTGAAACAATCCCACTAAAATCAGGGAGTAGATAAGGCTGCCCTCTCTCTCCATATCTTTTCAATATAGTACTTGAAGTTCTAGCTATCGCAATTAGACAACAAAAGGAGGTCAAAGGGATACAAATTGGAAAGGAAGAATTCAAACTATCTCTATTTGCAGACGATATGATAGTATACTTAAGTGACCCAAAGAACTCCACCAGAGAACTCCTACAGCTGATAAACAACTTCAGCAAGGTGGCCAGATATAAAATCAACTCAAGCAAGTCAGTAGACTTCCTATACTCAAAGGATAAATAGGCTGAGAAAGATGTAAGAGAAATGATACCCTTCACGATAGCCACAAACCATATAAAGTATCTTGGCGTGACTTTAACTAAACAAGTGAAAGATCTGTATGACAAGAACTTAAAGTCTCTGAAGAAAGAAATTGACGAAGACCTCAGAAGATGGAAATATTTGCCATGCTCATGGATTGGCAGGATTAATATATTAAAAATGACCATCTTGCCAAAAGCAATATACAGATTCAATGCAATCCCTATCAAAATCTCAACTCAATTCTTCATACACTTAGAAAGAGCAATTCAAAAATTCATCTGGAATAAGAGTAAACCCAGGATAGCTAAAACTATTTTCAAGAGTAAAAGAACCTCTAGGGGAATCAGTATCTCGGACCTCAAGGTGTTCTACAGAGCAATAGTGTTAAAAACTGCATGGTATTGGTACAGTGACAAGCATGTAGATCAATGGAACAGAATTGAAGACCCAGAAATGAATCCACACTCCTATGGTCACTTGATCTTTGACAAAGGAGCTAAAATCATCCACTGGAAAAATGATAACGTTTTCAACAAATGGTGCTGGCTCAACTGGAGGTCAACATGCAGAAGAATGCAAATTGATCCATTCTTATCTCCTTGCACTAAGCTCAAGTCCAAGTGGATCAAGGACCTCCACATAAAACCAGACACACTGAAACTAACAGAAAGGAAACTAGGGAAGAACCTTGAACATATGGGCAAAGGGGAGAATTTCCTGAATAGAACTCCAATAGCTTTTGCTCTAAGATCAAGAATTGACAAATGGGACCTCATTAAATTACAAAGTTTTTGCAAGGCAGAAGACACTGTCAAAAAGACAAAGCGGCAACCAACTAACTGGGAAATGATCTTTACCAACCCTACATCAGACAGAGGGCTAATATCCAATATATACAAAGAACTCAAGAAGTTAATCTCCAGAGAGGCAAGTAACCCTATTAAAAAATGGGGTACAGAGCTAAACAAAGAGTTCTCACCTGAAGAATATCTAATGGCTGAGAAGCACCTAAAGAGATGTTCATCATCCTTAGTCATTAGGGAAATGCAAATCAAAACAACCCTGAGATTCCATCTCACACCAGTCAGAATGGCTATTATCAAAAACAAAAGAGACAGCAGTTGTTGGCAAGGATGTGGAGAAAGAGGAACACTCCTCCACTGCTGATGGAATTGCAAGGTGGTACAACCACTCTGGAAAGCAATCTGGCAGTTCCTCAGAAAACTGGGCATGACACTCCAGGATGATCCAGCTATACCACTCCTGGGCATATACCCAGAGCATTTACCTGTATGAAATAAGGACACATGCTCCACTATGTTCATAGCAGCCTTATTTATAATAGCCAGAAGCTGGAAAGAACCCAGATGTCCCTCAATGGAGGAATGGATTCAGAAGATGTGGTATATTTACACAATGGAATCCTACTCTGCAATTAAAAACAATGAATTCACGAAATTCCTAGGCAAATGGTCAGAACTTGAAAATATCATCCTTAGTTAGGTAACCCAATCACAAAAGAACACACATGGTATGCAGTCACTGATAAGGGGGTATTAACCCAGAATCTAGGAATACCCTAGACACAATTTGCATATCAATAGATTTCTAAGAATAGGGAAGGAGAGACCCCTGGTCCTGGAAAGAGTGGATGTAGGGAAATACCAGGACAGAGAAGTGATAGGGGGTTGAATGGGGAAAAGAGGGAGGGAAGGGGGCTTATGGGACTTTCGGGGAGGGAGGAAACTGGAACGGGGTAATGATTTTGAATGTAAATAAAAAAAAACTTAGAAAATAAAATTAAAAAAATTTTTTCAGCAGAATAAAAAAAAAATTAAATACAGGTCGATATTCTAAACTAGTAGTTCTCAACTTTCCTAATGGTGCAAGCCTTTAATACAGTTCACCATGTTGTGATGACCCCCACCAAAATTCATTGCTATATTATAGCCATAATTTTTTACTGTTATGAATTGTAATGTAAATTCCTGATATGCCATATAGCTGATATGTGACCGAAAGGGCCACAACCCACCGTTTGAGAACCATAGTACTAGATATTGACTCTGTAGCCATCTGCTTTGTATTTACTTTTAGCAATTTTTTTCTTAAAGACTTAAATTGGTTTAGGATGCATACCAAAATGTGTATGTGAATCCCCAACTTCATATACACATAAACTCACACATAAACACACACACACATACACACACACATACACTCAGCTATTGAAGTAGTCAGGAAAAGTATGGGTTAATATTTTGGTATGTTTTCATAATACTCATATATAAGACTCTAGAATCCCATTTAAGTAAAAGGAAGTGATTTAATAAGCATAACTCCTATACATTGTGGAGAATGTAAATCTAACTGTGATGTTTGTCTTCAACATTTTACAAATTACTTTAATCAAACCAATGATATTATGGAGAACAAAATGTTTAGAGTAATAAAACAGAAGCAGCTGGTACTATTGTGCATCCTTCAGATCACAAGAGAATGAAAGATTATCCTGTTACTAAAATATACCGAAGGCCTTGATTGAACCTTATGGAATTCAGAATAAATGTTTTTGAAGGCTTTCATTTTTTCCATATTGTGATGGGATCTAATACTTAGGAATTTCAAGTTTATCCCACTCCCAGATATTCTTGAGAATTGGGAAACCATGTGAGACAGTATTAGAGAGACAAAAACAAACAACATGGCAATGATTCAAGCTATAAACAGTTATGGTTCTCTGACCTCTTTAAGTGAAACACAGATGTCACATTTGAAACAGACCTTCTGGGGTAAAGTATTTGAGAATGAACACCAGCAGTTTCAGTGAATTTAATTTACCTGATTTTGATTAGAAACGTTTAGCATTTTCAAAGTTTATAAGAAAACATAGGAAGAAGCAATTATTCAATCATTTTTATTTCATAGACATGGAGAGAAAAATTACTTAAAATAAAACCCAAGTCCATTCTGCAATCTCCCAAGTTTTCTTTCTGTGGTACTTCAACCCATCTGAGAAAGTATACTGATGTTTGTTAAGCACTGATGATTATAATCCAGAAAAGCTATGTGTCATTCATGGTTTGTGATCTTTTTAAGAAAGATAAACACAAAAAAATAAGAGAAGGAACAAAAGAATTGGTAGTTTAGCATCAGTTCTTGACAGACTTTAAATGCAGATTGTCATTTCTACACACTGAATTAAAATGGAATAAACGCAGCTGGCTAATTATTCCTGGGCCAGAATGCTGACAGGACATGTTAAAGAAACAAAACTACAGCCTGGGAATAAGTTAGATTCACTGACTAAGGTCACAAAAGGGTTACTTAGTTCTAACTCTACATTTATAATCACATGGAGAGTTGTTAATAATACCTGGATATCAACTTTAAAAAACAATAAACAAAATCTGTATATCCAGGGATGGTCATGGGCACATGTAAGTTAGAGTGGAAAACCACTGAAATAAAATACCATATGACTCTTCCATAGGATATTGCAATGGGAAAAATTTAAAACATAAATAATTGAATAATTTATAAATTTTTGTCATTAAAAACAATGTGTTAAATGATATCTCAAATATAACGAACGTGACTGGCATATAGTATGAATTCAATCAGTAGTAGATTTATTTCCTTTTTCAGTATATGTTTTATACAATAGTAGGAATATGAGCACAAACATGGTACTTGCATAGCCTTAAATAAGTATAAATATTTTGTTTCATTTAAATATAGACTCAATTGCCTATCCTATGATTAGTTGAATGTGAGTTATTTTTGTCCACAATGAAATACACGATTTGAGTTTTAGTAGTACTTTCTAGACATTATTTGTGATTATAAAAATAGCATGGAAGATATCATCTATATCAATGATTTTGACTGTGTGCAAAACAAACAAAAACAAAAAGTCTTCAATGAAGACAGACACCTATTATCTCAGTATTAGAAGCCAGGAAGAGGAAACTTTTAGCATCTACCTCCAATAGAAAGACAAGGCATCAAGTGGAGGAATGAAGTTTTCATCCCATATTCAAAAACTCTGACCCAGAATTGTTCCTGTTAAAAAAAAACTGCAGGGACAAAAATGGAGTAGAGATTGAGGAAAAGGAGGTCCAGTGACTGACCTGACTTGGGCTTCATCTCAAGGGGAGGTTCCAGGCCTGACACTATTAATGATGGTATGGTATGCTTACAGACAGAAGGCTAGCATGACTGTCTCCTGGGAGGCTCAACAAGCAGCTAAGATAGATGCAGATACTTACACCCAATTCTCTGGTTGAATTAGGGAAAGGCTAGAAGAAGCTGAGGATGGTGACTACATAGGAAGAGCAGCAGTCTCAATTAACCCAGACCCCTGAGACACTGAGCTACCAACCAGGCAGCATAAATGAGCTGATAAGAGGACCCTAACACATCTACAGTAGAGGACTGCCTGGTCTGGATTCAATGAGAGAAGAGAATCCTAACCCTGAAGAGACCTGAGGTCCCTGGGAGTGGGGAAGCCTGGCAGGAGTGGGGTGAGGAGTGGGGTGAGGGATGCGGACATTCTCTTGGAGACACATTGGAGGAGTAATGGGATGAAGAACTGTGGAAGGGCAGGCCAGTAGTGTGAGGGTAACTACTGGACAGTTAAAATAATAAAAGTAATAAACACAAACAAAGTTAAGATCATTGTACTATAACAAAATTCAAATAAATCAAATTGTATAAATTTGCAATCAATCTCAAAGCTACTAGAATGTAAGTATAATTAGCTGAAATGTAATGTTTTTACATGGAAGGCATTTTTAAAACATTTTTATGGACATTTGCTTTATTTGATGTTAACAAAAGCTGGTAAACTCATTACCCCCACAAATAAGTCATAGAAACATTACGTATTTGAAAGAACAATACCATTAATTACAAAATTTAATTGTATGAATCAAGCAATGGTTATTGGTCCATCCAATCTATGTTGGTAGCTCTGAAGTACACAGATGCTAATTTTTGATCAAAGGTGACAAATACCAGTTCAGCTTTCATAACACTTCCGGATCTACAGAAAATTGATTCTGTGCATAAGGCAGAGAGAATGGCAGTGCAGTCATCAATAATTAATCTAAAGGCAGAATTTTCCAAACAACTTTTAGTAACAAATTATAACTTCATAAATGTCTAAATCTACACAAAACTCAAAGCAATCTATTTTTTTAACCTGAGATCAAAACAAGGTTTTTTCATATCTAAACATAATTCTTAGTATTGAGGTAAATCTGAATCCACATGATACAATGCAAAAGTTTCATAAAAAAGTTGAAGCCCTGTTTTAGTGAGGAAGTCTCCTGTTTCATATATATTTTCAAGGCTACTGACAACTTCATGAAGCTAACAGGCCTACAATGGGACTGTGCTGTGACTCACTGTATGAGAATAAAAGGCACTTGTTTATATAGTGTGCACTACAAAATGGGATCCAAGAACCTACTTATATACACAAATCACTATGGGTTCAGAAGTGAAGATCACTTTTAGAAAACTCACTGTATTCTCCTTTGGAGCAGAAGCTGAAAAACAGTGATGTAGAACAAAATACATGTATGAAAGCTCCTATGCTAAGCACTAACCTTTTGTTTTGGGAACTGTAGTTTCTTTAATGAGTCAACTTCATTTCCTGTTCCTTCCTCTTGCTCTTTACCACAAAACCAAACCCAGCAAACCAAAACCAAACCAACCAACCAACCAACCAATAATGACAAAAGCTATGTATATAGCTACCACATTCATGGCTTGTTGGAAATGCTTCCAAATCTTGAACGCAAAAAGAAGCTAAATGAAGAGATGAAGAGACTATATGATGCATGGAAAGAAGCCTAGGAGAGGGCAGAACCCTCCATGTGTATCTCCCAATGAGGTACATCAAATCTCTGCCATATTAGGCACATCCACTTCCATTGAGGCCAGACAGGGGAGCCATCAAGACTTTACTGCCTGTCTGCTACATATGTGCTGGGAGCCTCATTCTAGCTTATGTATGTTCTTTGGTTGGTGGTTCAGGTTCTAAGAGCTGCCAGGTGTCTCTGAACTCCATATAATGTTTGACTGTGGGTATCTGCTTCTCTTTCTGTATTCAGCTGACTATAGGCTCTCAGAGGCCAGTTATGCTAGGCATCTGTCTACAAGCATAACAGGGTATCATTAATAATGTCACGGGTTTGTGCTGGGATGGGTTTCGAATTGGGCTGGTTATTAGTTGGCCTTTCCTTCAGTCTCTGCTACACCCCAGCATTTCTTTTAGACAGGACAAATTTTGGGAAAAATTTTTCTACGGGAGTTGATGTCCCTATCCTTTCACTGGGGACTGTCGTGGCTACAGAAGGTGACCACTTCAAGTTCTGTATCTATAACCCTGTACAAAACTGAAGCCTATGTGTATCAAGAACCTCAATATAAAACTGGGTACACTAAATGAAATAGAGGAGAAAGTGAGAAATATCTTTGAATGCATTGGTACAGGAGAAAATTTCCTGAACAGAACACCAGTAGGCTGAGGCCATCAGATCAACAATTGATAAATGGAACCTCGTGAAACTGAATATCGTCTGTAAGGAAAAGAATACTTTCAACAGAACAAAATGGCAGCCTACAGATTGGGAAAAGACCTTCACTAACCCTACATCTGACAGAGGGATAATATCCAATCCCTAACACTATTAATTTATAATCCTGTTATGCTTGCAGACAGGAGCCTAGCATAACTGTCCTCTAAGAGGCTCCACCCAGAAGCTGAGGGATGCAGAGACCCACAGACAAATATTAAGTGGAACTCATGGAGTCTTATGGAAATGTTGGGAGAAGGGTTAAGGTACCCAAAGAGGACAGGGCTTCCACAGCAGGACCTATATTGTAAACTATATTGGACATTGTGGGTTCCCAGATCCCACAATGAACCAGCAACTGAAAAGTAAGCACAAGCTATACTTAGACCTTCCGCACATACGTAGCAGATGTAGCAGATGTGCAGCTTGAGCATCATATGTGTCCCATAACAACTGGAATTGGGACTGTACATGAATTTCTTGCCTGCTTTTGGATCCCATTCCCTTCATTGGGCTGCCCTATCTGGCCTCAGTGGGAAATGACGCACCTAGTCATGCAGTGACTTGAAGAGCGAACCTTATAAAATCAACTCAAGCAAGTCAGTAGCCTTCCTATACTCAAAGGATAAGCAGGCTGAGAAAGAAGTAAGAGAAACGATACCCTTCACGATAGCAATAAACCATATTAAGTATCTTGGCGTGACTCTAACCAAACAAGTGAAAGATCTGTATGACAAGAACTTCAAGTCGCAGAAGAAAGAAATTGAAGAAGACCTCAGAAGATGGAAAAATCTGCCATGCTCATGGATTGGCAGGATTAATATAGTAAAAATGAGCATCTTACCAAAAGTAATACACAGATTCAACGCAATCCCCATCAAAATCCTAACTCAATTCTTCATAGAGTTGGAAAGAGCAATTCAAAAATTCATCTGGAATAACAGAAAACCCAGAATAGCTAAAACTATTCTCAAGAGTAAAAGAACCTCTGGGGGAATCAGTATCCCGGACCTCAAGCTGTACTACAGAGCAATAGTGTTAAAAACCGCATGGTATTGGTACAGTAACAGACATGTAGATCAATGGAACAGAATTGAAGACCCAGAAATGAATCCACACTCCTATGGTCACTTGATCTTTGACAAAGGAGCTAAAACCATCCAGTGGAAAATAGATAGCCTTTTCAACAAATGGTGCTGGCTCAGCTGGAGGTCAACATGCAGAAGAATGCAAATTGACCCATTCTTATCTCCTTGCACTAAGCTCAATTCTAAGTGGATCAAAGATCTCCACATAAAACCAGACACACTGAAACTAATAGAAGGGAAACTAGGGAAGAACCTTGAACATATGGGCACAGGGGAGAATTTCCTGAACAGAACTCCAATAGCTTATGCTCTAAGATCAAGAATAGACAAATGGGACCTCATTAAATTACAAAGTTTTCGCAAGGCAAAGGACACTGTCAAAAAGACAAAGCAGCAACCAACTAACTGGGAAATGATCTTTACCAACCTTACATCCGACAGAGGGCTAATATCCAATATATACAAAGAACTCAAGAAGTTAAACTCCAGAGAGGCAAGTAACCCTATTAAAAAATGGGGTACAGAGCTAAACAAAGAGTTCTCACCTGAAGAATATCTAATGGCTGAGAAGCACCTAAAGAGATGTTCATCATCCTTAGTCATTAGGGAAATGCAAATCAAAACAACCCTGCGATTCCATCTCACACCAGTCAGGATGGCTAAGATCAAAAGCAGTTGTTGGCGAGGATGTGGAGAAAGAGGACACTCCTCCACTGCTGGAGGGATTGCAAGCTGGTACAACCACTCTGGAAAGCAGTCTGGCGGTTCCTCAGAAAACTGGGCATGACACTCCCGGAGGATCCGGCTATACCACTCCTGGGCATATACCCAGAAGCTTTACCTGCATGCAATGAGGACACATGCTCCACTATGTTCATAGCAGCCTTATTTATAATAGCCAGAAGCTGGAAAGAACCCAGATGTCCCTCAACGGAGGAATGGATTCAGAAGATGTGGTATATCTACACAATGGAATACTACTCTGCAATTAAAAACAATGAATTCACGAAATTCCTAGGCAAATGGTCAGAACTTGAAAATATCATCCTTAGTGAGGTAACCCAATCACAAAAGAACACACATGGTATACAGTCACTGATAAGGGGATATTGACTCAGAATCTCGGAATACCCTAGACACAATCCGCATATCAATAGATTTCTAAGAAGATGGAAGGAGAGACCCCTGGTCCTGGAAAGACTGGATGTAGGGGAAAGCCAGGACAGAGAAACGAGAGGGGGTTGAATGGAGAAAAGAGGGAGGGAAGGGGGCTTATGGGCCTTTCGAGGAGGGAGGAAACGGGAAAGGGGAAATGATTTGGAATGTAAATTTAAAAAAAATAAATAATAAAAAAAATTTTCTTGGGTTATAAACTTAAACACTATTAGAGGACTGCCATCTATATGCTTTATTTTGTTTGAAAAGTGTTGCAGACCCACATCTTTCTGGTCTGCTCAGTCTCCCAGGAGGTCTGCTCTAACCAGGGACACAGGTGAGACCCTTCCATAGAGCCCAGAAAACATGGGCACTACTGCTCCACCCTGCCAGTACTCCATCTCCCTTTCATCCTGCACATGCACCTGAACTTTGGGATCAACAAGTCGCAAACCCACCCCACAACTCCAGCTGTCTCCCAGGAAACATGCTCCAACTTGGGACAAACATTTCTAACTATCTTCTTGAGGGCATTCTCCAAATTGGGTCACCCAGGCCAGCCAACACCATTGATAACATAGGTGGCTAAAAGTAATTGCAAGAGTATAATCAATGGAAGACAACACAATCTGACATCTTCAGGATTCAGCTCTCCTTCTACAGAAAGTCCTGGATATCCTAACACACTTGAAGAGCATGATTGTGACCATAAATCCCTTCTTATGAAGATGATAGAGACCATTAAAGAGGATATAAATAATTCCCTTAAAGACATACAGGGGAAAAAAAAAACAGTCACACATTTAGAAGTCCTTAAAGACATACAGGAAAATACTTTTAAACAGGTGAAGGGAATAAATAAAACTTTGAAAAACCTAAAAGTGGAAGTAAAAGCAATAAAGAAAACACAAACTGAGGAAATATTGGAGATAGAATGTTGTGTGTATTATCAAAAATAATCTATCCTATTTGCTGGCTAGGTACTGGCCAGTGGTCTTTGTCTGTTCCCAGCCTGGCACATAGCCTGAGACCACATATTTTGCTATTGCCAAAGTTGGTTCTGCCTCTCTAGAGCTACAAAATCACTTTCTCCTTCCCATAGCTGGCAGTGCCAAACTTACTCAGCACTCCCAATTTCCCTGGCTAGCTGAGGGTGCACTCTCATAAACTCAAACTCTGTGGCAGTTACCTTTCCTGGAGCTCAGTTGAATTACTGCGAAATGGAAAACACCAGACAATCTTAGTTTATAATCTGCTGGGTGAAGAATCTAGCATCCTAAATTTACCAACTATTCTAGGTAGAAATATTCTGGTGGCAGACCCTGCAAAATTCTGCCACCTGAACTAACAGTCTCCTGGGCGTACATCTCGTCCCCTTTTCTCCCACCTTCCAAAAGGAAATCCCCTCCTCCTGCCTTCCCTCTTCCTCTCTTGGACCCAGAAAATCTGCCTCCTTCTTGCTCAGTGATTAGCTTCTTGTCATCTTTATTATTTAATCAACTAGGGGACATGTCTGCTACAATAGAAAACTTAAGGAAGAGAACAGGAACAATAGATGAACACGTCATCAACACAATATAGGAGATGGTAGAAAGAATCTCAGGCACAGAAGACACAATAGAAGAAAGTGATACATCACTTGAAGAAAATGCCAAACATAAAATATTTTTAACTCAGTACATCCAGGAAATTTGAAAAACTATGAAAAGACCAAACCTAAGAATAATAGAAATAGAATAGGGTGAAGGTTCCCAGTTCAAAGGTCAGAAAACATCTTCAACAAAATCATAGAAGAAAACTTTCCTAACCTAAAGAAAGAAATGACTATGAATATATAAGAATCTTACAGAACACCAAATATATTTGACCAGAACAGAAAATCCCCTGCCACATAATAATGAAAACAAAAATGTTCATAAAAAAGAAAGAATATTAAAAACTGCAATGGAAAAAGGCCAAGTAACACATAAAGGTAGACCTATCAGAATTATACCTGACTTCTCAACAGAGACTCTCAGAGTCAGAAGTTCCTATAGTACTATATCCAGCAAAATTCTCAATCACCATTGATAGAGAAACCAGAATAATATATGACAAATCAAAATATAAACAATATTTTTCTAGTAATCACAGAGGATACTAGAAGCAAAACTTCAACACAAGGAGAGTTAACTACACACAAGAAAACACAAGAAATTAACCATCTCACAACAAACCCAGAAGAAGAAAATCACACACACACACACACACACACACACACACACACACAGAGAGAGAGAGAGAGAGAGAGAGAAAGAGAGAGAGAGAGAGAGAGAGAGAGAACCACCTCGAGCAAGAAAATAACATCCATTGGTCATTAATATCGCTCAACATCAATGGAATCAATTAACTACTAAAATGACACAGGGTAACAGACTGGATACAGAAACAGGATCCCTCATTTTGCTACATACAGGAAACACATTACAGCAACAATGATAGATACTCCCTCAGAGTAAAGGGCTAAAGAAAATTTTTCAAGCAAATGGACCCAAGAAACAAGCTGCAGCAGTCATTCTAAATTTTAATAAAACAGACTTTCAATCAAAAGTTATCAAGAGATGGGGAAGGGTACTTATCAAATGAAAAATCCACCAATATGAAGTCTCAATTCTGAACATCTATGTGCAAATGGAAGGGAATCCATATTCACAAAAGAAAATTTACTAAAACTCAAAAGACACAGTGGACCCCACACAATATTAGTGGGAGACTTCCACATCCAATACTCATCATTGAACACGTCATTGAAACAGAAACTAAACAGAGACACAATGAAGCAATTAGATGTTATGCACTGCCAATGACCAGTTTTAGCATCCATGTGGTGGGGAAACTGAGGCTGGTAGCCATTGGGGATCAGTAAATAGATCCACTGACAGGGATGGATCCAGATAACTTAAGGGGCAGCTGCCCAGTGTAGCCAGTGATTAGAAATGTTTCTTAGCAGAACTTTTTTTCTGAGGGAACAAAGCTTAATTTACTAGGGTTGGCACTCTCTGTGGCCAGCAGAAAAAATTTGTGAACCTTTTTAATTCCTTGGGACCATATAGAAAGAGAAGGAAAGAGAAATTTCACACACGTATACACACACACACACACACACACACACACACACACACACACACTGAGTGGATGAAACAAATGGTAGTGTCCAATAACTTCATACACACAAACATACATGAATACATACATACAAATCTACAAACATATACATATTCACATATAGAATGGTTAGAGTAAAGCTCCAGCAAGTCGACTTCAAACATTTCACACATATACACATAAATACATGCAATTGATAGAAGGAATAAGTTCTAACGCACACCCAGACAAGCTTTACATATATACATCCATATACATAGTTGGTGGGTAAAAGAAACAATATTCCAGTTGTCATTCACGCAAACCTTATCCATATACATGCACATAGCTGATGGATGGAAGAATGTTCCCACACACTCTCATCCAAACCTTACACATATATGTACATACACATAGTGGATAGATGGAAGGAACAATGTTCTAACCCCTACTCACAAAAATTTTACACGTATACACATATTTGATGGTTAGAAGAATGTTCCAACACACTCTCCCACAAAGCTTGCACATATACACATAGTTGATGCATAGGGGCAACAATGTTTCAGCCATCATACACACAAACTTTACACATAAACACATAGATGATGAATGGAAGGACCAATGTTCCAACCCTCCACTCACACAATCTTATATGTATACCCATGGTTGATGGATAGAAGGAACAATTGATACTTGACTTTTTGAACTTTGCCATTCTGATTGATATAAGGTGGAATCTAAGGATCATTTGATTTGCAGTTCACAGATGACTAAAGATGATGAACAGTTCTTTAAATGCCTCTCGGCTATTGAAGATTCCTCTGTTGAGAATTCTCTGTTTAGCTGATCTGCTGGGCTGGCTTCAGTGGGAGAGGATGTGCCTAGCCCCACAGAGACATGATGTGCCAGAGTAGAAATAATACCCATGCGGTCTCTACCTTCTCAGAAGAAAAGGGGAGAGAAGATGGAGGAAGAGTTGTGGGAAGTAGTAACCAGGAGAAAGAAAGTGAATGGGGTGTAAAGTAAAGAAATAAAAACAAATAAATGGCCGGGTGGTGGTGGCGCACGCCTTTAATCCCAGCACTTGGGAGGCAGAGGCAGGTGGATTTCTGAGTTCGAGGCCAGCCTGGTCTACGGAGTGAGCTCCAGGGCAGCCAGGGCTACACAGAGAAACCCTGCCTCAAAAAAAAAAAAAAAAAAAAAAAAAAAACCAAAAAAAAAACAAATAAATGCAAAAAGGTAATCTTACAATAATGTTAAAAGAATCCCAAATATAAAGGTTTATTTAAAAATTAGTCATATTTAACTTAAATCCTCAGAATACAAATTTTATTTATTAAATTATATCAGGAATTTGAAGGTAAAACTGGATCCAAGATGTCCAGCTTCAGCAAGAGTCAAACCGGGCAGTGGTGCCATTGTTCTTGTTCCCTAACCTCAAAAGTCCCTAACAAGAGTGTGTTTTTTCTGAGTTTCAAATTGTTCCCTAAGGTTTTCTACATCTGAGCCATTAGCTAAACACCTTAACATAATTTCACTAACAATTTTTCCAAGTGTTTTCTTAGGGTGGTCATCATTGCTGTCAATCTACATTTCTAAGTTCTTTCCTAGTGTGGTGATTGAATCATTAATCTTCTCCAGGAGTAGTGACTGAAAGAGATCAAACATTATTATTGTGAGTGCCAGCGATACTGCCTAGTGAGGTGCTGGAGGCCCTGTAGAGTTTTCATACAATTCTTAGATTAAGAGGGTTGTGAATACAACAAGCAAAGCAAAAAATCCAGAACAGCATGAAGTCCTTAGGACACATAGTCCTGAGGTATGTGCCTCTGAGATAGTGTACTAAATGGTAGGTAGCATTCCTTGAGTTCTAGAGCCATTTGTTGTTCTTCCTGTGTGGCTCTCAAAGTTTTTTTTTTTTTTTTTAAATTTATGTATGTCGGTTAAAAGTTATTAACTATACTGATATGTAATTCTAGTTGTAGTACTAAGTGTTGATCTCAGAACCTTCTGAATGCTAGGCAAATACTTTAGCAATGACCTGTACCCCAAGTCAATACAGATGTCATTTCACATTTATATTCGTATTAATCATAGGTAAATGAATCTCCTTTATAGTACTTGGGTTAGTTTGTATATGCTTGTCCCAGGGAGTGGTACTATTAGAAGGTATTGCTTTGATAGAAGAAGTGTGTCACTGTGGGGCTTGGAAATCTTCCTTCTAG
The DNA here is from genome assembly GCA_036184795.1 of Tokudaia tokunoshimensis. Lineage (NCBI taxonomy): Eukaryota > Metazoa > Chordata > Mammalia > Rodentia > Muridae > Tokudaia > Tokudaia tokunoshimensis. The sequence continues at coordinate 40,758,042 of BTHU01000023.1, forward strand.
CTGCCTGAGGATGCCCAGTCTGCTCCTGGCTTCCTTTAGATGAAGATGTAGAACTCTTAGCTCTTCCTGCACCATGTCTTCCTGAATTCTCCCGTGCTTCCTCCTTGATGACAATGAACTGAACCTCTGAACCTGTAAGTCATCACCAATCAAATGCTGTCATTTATAAGACTTGGTCATGGTGTCTAATCACAGCAGTAAAGCCCTAACTAAGACAGAAGTATTAGAATAGTCTAAATTTGACATTTTGTTATTTTTTGACTAACTTCATATTTTCCAATAACTAGTGAACTTTTCTTTAAGCTGTAAAACATTCTTTATATTTATGATAATCTAGGTTTAATCATGATAAACTCCTCCATATTTATTTGTCTAGGAAACTGTTGCTACTCTATTTCTGAAAAAGAGCTTGTCAGGTATATCTGTATGATGCTGGTTTGGTGATTTTATTGTTGTTGTTGTGATGGTGGTGGTTGTTGTTTATTTTTTAGCATTTTGAATATTTTATACCATTCTCTTTGGGCCCTCAGGTGTTATTTTATTGAAATAATAAATTATTTATTTTATTTTATTAATTACTGGAGCTTATGAATCTGTGTGGGTTAGCTGTTAATAACGTTGGCCAAGGTGAGTTCACTTTCTCTAGATTGCTAGACTACTACATCTTTGTTCTCAATTCATGTAGGGCACCTGATCACCTGCCGCTACACAGTAAGACTTCAGTTTGAGCTCTTGTATTGGGCCAAAATACTATATGGAAACTAAAACCATCTCTGATTTGGCTTGGCCACAGTTATGTGTTTCATGTTCACAAGGTACTGCTCATTGATTTCAACAGCTGGACCGACTTGTAATAAAACCTGGGGTTAAGCATGTCAGGATGGATGAGTTGACTTCCATGTTCACTAGAAATGCACAATTGAGACTTAATTTCCTTCAATACCATAGTTAAACTGAAAAACTGTCCTTCTAAATGCATGTCATTGGCTTCCTTAATTTTCTTGAAAGCATTTATTACTTTTTGATAGATTACTACTTCTTAACTTATTTTTTGTATTATTTTATTACTGAAATTCAAGCACTTTATCATCAAGAATACATTCCTATAGTATATTGTATTATTAGTGAACTGGCAATTATGGAGTTTAATGGACATTTAAGAAATAATGCTAGTGTTTGTAATATTATTTCTAAATTTTTAAGGTCAACTTTTCAAATAAAATTTATATTAAGGTACTCCTTGTGTATAAATTTTGCATTTACATCTTATTTAATCATCATGTACTATCTTATTTAATCATCATGTAAACTCGGTGGAAGCAGACTTAATTCTTATTTCCTAATATAACAAGAAACTAAGAATCTCTGAATGGAAGCAACTGGTTTAAATGAAAGAGTTAGTATTAGAGAGACCTATTATAAGATTTTTTGCTGTTTGCCTTAGACTTCTTCATGTCTTTCTTCTAAGAGATGAGTGAAATGAAGTTTATGGCATATAACCATGCTGTAGAAGTTTATATAATGTCAGAATTACCTGGACATAAAACAGTTCTGAATTTTTAAAGAAATCTTTCAGTCATATTGAGAATTTTCCCTCTAAGTCACTCATGCATATTTTTTGTGCTTACTGCCTAAGAATGTTTAGTATATTCATCATTTCAAAGAAATGAACATTTACAAAGCAATTGAACTTATTTCTTACCTAGCACACATAAAAATTACTTGTTTCTATATAGAATATTGCTACTTCCTGAAGTGGAAACTTGAAGGGTTCTTTGGAAACTCTGTTGGATGGTGTTTTCCTGGGGCAATCAGGTGAAGGGATATTTCATTAAAGTGGACACAAATGTGAAAGGCTAAGGCTGACTCCTGAAGGAATGTTTCATTGCAGCAGACACAGGAGAGAGGTACTGTTAAAGCATGCAAGTGAAAGGACACTTTGTTAACATTTCCTTCTAGGCTCTGCCCCACAGTTACCTGGCATCATCCATGTATGCCTGACTTAATATAAAAGGGACTGTTTGCCCCATCTTTGTACTCTTACTCTCTTACTCCACTTCCTCTCTTACTCTTACCTTCTTACTCTCTGCCCCTTCTCTCCCAGCCCCTTCTCCCTCTCTCCCCATCCACAATGCCCCTCTCTCTCCACTTGATCCTGGCAGGCCTTCCCTCACCTCTTCCCCGCCCCTCTCTCTCTGAATATCTTTATTTCTACTACCTTCTCAAATCCCCTTCCCATGCCATAAATAAACTCTATTCCATATTATACCTACCTTGTGACTGGTACCTCATGGGGAAGGGATGACTCAGTATGGTTCAGCAGAGGCACTGACTCCCACCCATATATGGTGATACATAGCTCTAAAAAACATATCTTTGGGTATTTTTCTATTTCATAAAACACAACACATGTGATGAAGGATTCTTTGTTAACAATACACATGTATTTTTACACTTTACATTGCATAGTTGAGCTGCATTTGTTGGGATTCCATAGAGATAACCACACTGAAATACTTCTAGTGTTGTACTTCAGTTTCATGCCACTTTTACAGACTTGGGCTGATTGAATGCATGAGCTGAGGCAAGTTACTTGGAGAACACACATGATATTTGCAGGGTATATATAGTACTCCATGGTGAGAGAGAGAGAGAGAGAGAGAGAGAGAGAGAGAGAGAGAGAGAGAGAGAGAGAGACAGAGAGAGAGACAGAGAGAGACAGAGACACAGAGAGATACAAAGATAGAGAGACAGACAGAGAGACAAACAGAGAGACAGACAGAGAGAGACAGATATATATATGTATATATATACATATATATATATATATATATATATATATATACATAGAGAGAGAGAGAGAGAGAGAGAGAGAGAGAGAGCTTGGCTTGCTCTTATAGCTAGCTGTACAATTCTTGTGGGTCACTCATTTTCACTGATCTTTGATTCTCTGACAAATGCACAGCAGAGAACTTCCCTTAGTGTTCTCCCTGGTCCCTCCTGCTGACCTGAGCAGAGGCTAAGGCCTGACTATCTCTGCTAGATTATGGCAACACTGTTATAATCCAACTCTACCAAAATGGACTGGTGGTTTATCCATGAAGTGTTTGCAAGTGGATCAAGCTGCTGCTGCCTGCTAACCAAAGAACTGACCTCCAGATGTCCAGACAACACAGGTGAGTTGCTCCAAAGAACCTTTCTAAACAGATCCACTTTCCCTGTATCCTTTCTTTCCCACTACCTCTCAGTTGGGTAGTAGGCTAACAGGGCATTTAAAATATTTAAACACCACCATTAAAAATAAGGCTTGAAAAAAAATTAAAGTTACAACTCTTACTACCTCTACAGAAATATTCTTCAGTAGTCACAATTTATTATCTTTTTGTATCACTTGGGTGATTGCACAAGCTTCACTTATCAATAGAGTTCTTGGCTGAATATACTATTAAAGGAAAGCAATCTCTATCCCTTCTCTTTTCTAACCATTCTCTTTTTCCTTTTAAATAATATACTTACACCACCATTTTTTTCTTTTTAAATAGTAGTATTTGTTGGACTACTAATTATCAAAAGTCTTTGTAAGAAAGAATGAAACTTCCATGACAGTAAAACTTTTTGTTAGTGTGTTAATCTCCAACACTGAGTAGAGTGCCAGGCACATGTTAACAATTCAATTAAAACATTGATCAAAAGGATGCTCATCCAGTAGTTTTGTGTTTCCAAGTATATCTAATAATTTCAAATAAGCAATACTCATACAGTTGATTGTATGCACATTTATCCATCTCTTATTACAATATAGAATCCATGGAACAAAAATTGTGTCCTTCCTAACAAAGCGAATTTGGGTTGATAGACTATTTGCACCAAAGTGCTATTATTTACTATTAGAGAATGTAAAAATCCTTTCAGTATGTTTTAAGTAAAGCTTTGAGGAACTGAAATTACAAAATTGCACTTTTAGCCCTCCATCGAATGTAGGGTTGGTAAGGATCTTTCCCCAGTTTGTTGGCTGCCGCTTTGTCCTTTTGACAGTGTCCTTTGCCTTACAGAAACTTTGCAATTTTATGAGGTCCCATTTATCAATTCTTGGTCTTAGAGCATAAGTTATTGGAGTTCTGTTCAGGAAATCTTCCACTGTGCACATATGTTCAAGGTTCTTCCCTAGTTTCTTTTCTGCTAGTTTCAGTGTGTCTGGTTTTATGTGGAGGTCCTTGATTCACTTGGAATTGAGCTTAGTGCAAGGAGATAAGAATGGATCAATTTGCATTCTTCTGCATGCTGACCTCCAGTTGAACCAGCACCATTTTTTTGAAAAGGCTATCTTTTTTCCACTGGATGGTTTTAGCTACTTTGTCAAAGATCAAGTGACCATAGCAGTGTGGATTCATTTCTGGGTCTTCAATTCTGTTCCATTGATCTACTTGCCTGTTACTGTACCAATACCATGCAGTTTTTAACACGATTGCTCTGTAGTGCAGCTTGAAGTCTGGGATACTGATTCCCCCGGTTCATTTACTCTTGAGAATAGTTTTAGCTATCCTGGGTTTTCTGTTATTCCAGATGAATTTTTGAATTGCTCTTTCTAAGTGTATGAAGAATTGAGTTGGGAATTTGATGGGGATTGCATTGAATCTGTATATTGCTTTTGGCAAGACAGTCATTTTTACTATATTAACCCTGCCAATCCATGAGCATAGAAGATTTTTCCATCTTCTGAGGTCTTCTTCAATTTCTTTCTTCAGAGACTTGAAGTTCTTGTCATACAGATCTTGCACTTGTTTGGTTAGAGTTACACCAAGATACTTTATATGGTTTGTGGCTATAGTGAAGGGTATCATTTTTCTTATTTCTTTCTCAGCCTGCTTATCCTTTGAGTATAGGAAGGTTACTGATTTGCTTGAGTTGATTTTATATCTGGCCATTTTACTGAAGTTGTTTATCAGCTGTAGGAGTTCTCTGGTGGAGTTCTTTGGGTTGCTTAGGTACACTATCATATCATCTGCAAATAGTGATAGTTTGACTTCTTCCTTTGCAATTTGTATCCCTTTGACCTCCTTTTGTTGTCTAATTGTTCTAACTAGAACTTCAAGTACTATATTGAAAAGATATGGAGAGAGAGGGCAGCCCTGTCTAGTCCCTGATTTTAGTGGGATTGCTTCAATATATACAAAGAACTCAAGAAGTTAGTCTCCAGAGAGCCAAATAACCCTATTGAAAAATGGGGTATAGAGCTAAACAAAGATTTCTCACCTGAAGTTTATCTATTGGCTGAGAAGCACCTAAAGAAATGTTCAACATCCTTAGTCATTAGGGAAATGCATATCAAAACAACCCTGAGATTCCACCTCACACCAGTCAGAATGGCTAAAATCAAAAACACAGGAGACAACAGTTTTTGGCGAGGATGTGGAGAAAGAGGAACACTCCTCCACTGCTGGTGGAATTGCAAGCTGGTACAACCACTCTGGAAAGCAGTCTGGCAGTTCCTCAGGAAACTAGGCATGACACTCCCAGAGAATCCTGTTATACCACTCCTGAGCATATACCCAGAGGCTTCCTCTGCATGCAATAAGGACACATGCTCCACTATGTTCATAGCAGCCTTATTTATAATAGCCAGAAGCTGGAAAATACCTAGATGTTCTTCAACAGAGGAATGGATTCAGAAGATGTGGGATATTTACACAATGGAATACTACTCTGCAATTAAAAACAATGAATTCACGAAATTCTTAGGCAAATGGTCAGAACTGGAAAATATCATCCTTAGTGAGGTAACCCAATCACAAAAGAACACAGATGGTATGCAGTCACAGATAAAGGGATATTAACCCCGAAACTTTGAATACCCAAGACACAATTCACATATCAATAGATTTTCAAGAAGATGGAATGAGATACCCCTGGTCCTGGAAAGAGTGGATGTAGGGGTATGCCAGGACAGAGAAGCGAGAGGGGGTTGAATGGGGGAAAGAGGGAGGGAAGGGGGCTTATGGGACTTTATGGGAGGAAGGAACCAGGAAAGGGTAAATCATTCCAATTGTAAATAAAAAAAATATAGAAAAAAAAAAGAAAACATTACCCCCCAAAATTATAGTTTTAAAGCTAAATGAAGGCTGAGTTAGCAGGACTATTGTTGAATCACAGAACATATGTTTGGTTTGATAGCTACCATGGGTTCAATCATCAGAAACACAACTACACACCAAAATTAAATAAATTGAAATAAGAAAAGTTAATGAATCTGATATTATATAGGCAAATAAATTAGTTAGTATTGTTATTATAAGAAGTATATTGGAGAATATTTAGCATATATTCTTAGAATTGTTAAAGAAACAAAACACGTAGAAAAGCTGAAAAAACTTGCATAATAGGTGGAATTCAAGTATTTGAAAAGTAATGACTCTTACAAGAAAATAAGAAAGGATGTTTGGGAGCATTGAAATCAATATAGAGAATTGATACTTGTACAGTAATATAAGAAAAAACATTAGAATTTAGGTTACCAAATAAGTTAAAATTCAGCCTTCAATTCTGCCATAGTCTGGAGATTATTGGTGGGAAAGTAAGACAGGCGTTTAGTTAACTTAGTAAAATATTTTAATTACTTGAGGTAATTATGGAAGCAAACACATAAACCCATAAACAAATTGTTTAAGTGTTTTAAATCACATTATTTTAAAAGAAAAAGTAATCTTAGATGTCTTATTTAGGATGTTTATTGTTGGGATAAAACACCATAACTAAAACCAATATTAGAATGAAAACGTTTATTTCATCACATACATCCACATCATATCCACCATCAAAGAGCGTATAGGAAGCTAGAATTAAATCAGAAGCTATGAAGGAATACTGCTTACTGGCTTGTTCCAGTAATGCTGAGACTGCATTCTTATAGCAAATAGGACCATCAATCCAGGGGTGGCATCACCCACAGTGAGATAGGCTCTGACCTACAAACATACATAAAAGCAAATCTTTTTTTTTTATTGAATATATTGTTCATTTACATTTCAAATGCTGAAATCTTTCCCAGTTTATCCCCTCCTTGAAAACCCCTTACCCCTCCTCCCACCCCCTGCCCCTCCACCTGACCCACTCTCACCTCCCCCCTTGATTTCCCCATGTTGGGGCATCTATTGAGCCTTCACAGAACCAAGGACCTCTACCACTGATACCCAACAAGGCATTCCTTTGCCACACTTTTGGCTGGAACCATGTTTACCCCTAGGTTGATGGTTTAGTCTGTGGGTATCCTGGGGCTTCTGGGTGACCGACAACATGGTTCTTCCCATGGGGCTGTAAACCCCTTCTATTCCTCCAGTTCGCCCTCCAACTCCTCCATTGGAGACCCCACAACCAGTCCAATGGTTGGCTGCTATTATCTACTTCTATATGTGTAAGACTCCAGCAGGGCCCCTCCAGAGATAACCATAACAGGTTCCTTTCGTTATGCACTTGTTGTCCACAATAGTGCCAGGGATTGGTGACTGTTTATAGGATAAATCCCAAGGTAGGGCAGTCTCTGCTCCACACTTTGTCTACATAATTGCTCCTGTGAGTATTTTGTTCCCTTTCACAGAGGAACCAAAGCACCCCTACTCAGTCCTCCATCGTCTTGAGCGTCCTGTGATCTGTGAATTGTAATTTGTTATTTTGAGCTTTTGGGCTAACATCCACTTATCAGTGAGTGCATGCCATGTATGTTCTTTTGTGATTGGGTTACCTCACTCAGGATGACACTGTCTAGTTCCATCCATTTGCCTAAGAATTTCATGATTCATTGTTTTTAATAGCTGAATAGTACTCCATTGTGTACATATACCACAATTTCTGTACTCATTCCTCTGTTGAAGGACATCTGGGTTCTTTCCACCTTCGGGCAATTATAAATAAGGCTGCTATGAACAGTGGAACATGTGTCCATATTACATTTTGGAGCATCTTCTGGGTATACGCCCAGGAGTGGTATAGCTGGGTCTATGTCTAATTTTCTGAGAAACCACCAAACTGGTTTCCGGAGTGGTTTTACCAGCTTGCAATCCCAACAACAATGGAGAAGTGTTCCTCTTTCTCCACATCTTCTCCAGCTTCTGCTGACCCCTGAGTTTTCATCTTAGCCATTCTGACTGGTGTGAAGTGGAATCTCAGTGTTGTGTTGATTTGCATTTCCCCGATAACTGAGGATGGTGAATATTTCTTTTTTTTTTAAACAAACTAATGTTTTTATTTTTTTAATTTTTTATATTTTTATTTACATTCAAAATCATTTCCCCTTTCCTCCCCCCGAAAGTCCCATAAGCCCCCTTCCCTCCCTCTTTTCCCCATTCAACCCCCTCTCGCTTCTCTGTCTCGGCATTCCCCTACATCCAGTCTTTTTCTTTAGGTGCTTCAGAGCCATTCAAGTTTCCTCAGTTGAGAATTCCCTGTTTAGCTCTGTACCCCATTTTTAATAGGGTTATTTGACTCTCTGTAGTCTATCTTCTCGAGTTCTTTGTATACTTTGGATATTAGCCCTCTATCAGATGTAGAATTGGTAAAGATCTTTTCCCATTCTGTTGGTTGCCACTTTGTCCTATTGACAGTGTCCTTTGCCTTATAGAAGCTTTGTAGTTTTATGAGGCCCTTTTGTCTATTTTTGTTCTTATAGCATAAGCCATTGGTGTTCTATTCAGGAAATTTTCCCCTGTGCCCATGTGTTCAAGGTTCTTCCCCACTTTCTCCTATAAAAGCTTTAGTGTGTCTGGTTTTATCTCTAGGTTCTTGATCCACTTAGACTTTAGCTTTGTACGAGGAGATAAGAATGGGTCAATTTGCATTTTTCTGCATGCTGACCTCCAGTTGATCCAGCACCATTTGTTAAAAATGCTGTCTTTTTTTCCACTGGATGTTTTTAGCTCCTTTGTCAAATATCAAGTGACTGTAGGCATGTTGGTTCTTTTCTGGGTCTTCAATTCTATTCCTTTGAACATTCTGCTTGTCTCTGTAGCAATACCAAACATTTTTTATCACAATATCTCTGTAGTAGAGCTTTAGGTCAGGGATGGAGATTCCCCGGGGAGATATTTTGTTGTGGAGAATAGTTTTTGTTATCCTTTGGTTTTTTTGTTATTCTAAAAAAATTTGAGAATTGCTCTATCTAGCTCTATGAAGAATTTATTGGAAGTTTGATGGGAATTGCATTGAATCTGGAGATTGCTTTCGGCAAATTGGCCATTTTTACTGTATTAATTCTGCCAATCCATGAGCATGGGAGATCTTTCCATCTTCTGAGATCTTCTTCAATTTCTTTCTTCAGAAACTTGAAGTTCTTGTCATACAGATCTTTCACTCTCTTGGTTAGAGTCACACCAAGGTATGTAATATTATTTGTGACTATTGTGAAGGGTGTCATTTCCCTAATTTCTTTCTCAGCTTGTTTTTCCTTGGAGTAGAAGAAGGTACTGATTTGTTTGAGTTAATTTTATATCCAGCCACTTTGCTGAAGTTGTTTCTCTGCTTTAGGAGTTCTCTGGTGGAAGTTTTGGGTTCATTTAAGTATAAGATCATATCATCTGCAAATAGTGATAGCATGACTTCTTCCTTTCCAATTTGTATACCTTTGACCTCCTTTTGTTGTCTGATTGCTGTGGCTAGGACTTCAAGTACTATATTGGTTAGATAGGAGGAGAGTGGGCAGCCTTATCTGGTCCCTGATTTTAGTGGTATTGCTTCAAGTTTCTCTCCATTTAGTTTGATATTGACTACAGGTTTGCAATATATTGTTTTCACTATGTCTAGTTATGAATCTTGGATTCCAGATTTCTCCAAGACTTTTATCATGAAGAGATGCTGGATTTTGTCAAACGCTTTCTCAGTATCTAATGAAATGACCATGTGTTTTTTTTTTTCAGTGAGTTTGTTTATGTAGAGGATTACATTGATGGATTTCCGTATATTGAACCATCCCTGTATCCCTGGAATGAACCCTACTTGATTGTGGTGAATTATCATTTTGATGCTTTCTTGGATTCGGTTGGCCAGAATTTTGAGTATTTTTGCATTGTTATTCATAAGGGATATTTGTCTGAAGTTCTCCTTCCTTGTTTGGTCTTTGTTTTGTTTATGTATAAGAGTTATTGTGGCTTCATAGAGTGCATTGGGTAGTGTTCCTTGAGTTTCTATTTCATGGAATAGTTTGAAGAGTATCAGTATTAGCTCTTCTTTGAAGATCTGATAGAATTCCCCACTCAACTCATCTGATCCTGGGCTTTTTTTTTTTTTTTTTTTTGATGGGAGACTATTAACAGCTGCTTCTATTTCCTCAGGACTTATGTGACTATTTAGATTGTTTATCTGATCCTGTTTTAGCATTAGCACCTGGTATGTATCTAGAAAGTTGTCCATTTCATCCAGATTTTCCAATTTTGTTGTGTATAAACTCTTGTATTAGGATCTGATGATTCTTTGATTTTCCACAGTTTCTGTTGATATGTCTCCCTTTTCATTTCTGATTTTATTAATTTGGGTAGTGCCTCTGTGCCCTCTGGTTAGTCTGGTTAAGGGTTTATCTATCTTGTTGATTTTCTCAAAGAATCAGCTCCTGGTTTTGTTGATTGTTTGTACAGTTCTTTTTGTTTCTATTTGGTTGATTTCGGCCCTGAGTTTGATTATTTCCTGCTGCCTACTCCTATTGGGTGTATTTGCTTCTTTTTTGTTCAAGAGCTTTCAGTTGCACTGTAAAGCTGCTAGTGTAAGCTCTCTCCATTTTCTTTTTGAGGCACTTAGACCTCTTAGCACTGATTTCATTGTGTCCCATAAGTTTTGGGATGATGTGTCTTCATTTTCATGAAATTCTATAAAGTCTTTAATTTATGAATTCATGAGTTATTTTCTCAATTGAAGTTCCTTTTCTCACAATACATCTAGGTTTTTGTGAACTTAATAAGGTATTGTGAGGTATTAATGAGGTATTTTCTCAGTTGAAGTTCCTTTTCTCACAATACACCTAGTTTTTTGTGAACTTAATAAAAAACAGCTAGCACATAAGAAATCATCATTTACAAATAATTTAGACTCTATGCAGAAGTATAGAAACAATTATCCTTTTGGCAAAAGAAAGGAAGCAACAATATGAAGTCAAGAAAGGAGATTATTGAAACACTTCATTTTAAAGTAGATACCTTTTCAGTGACAATATTATGTAAGAATGTGTTTCCTTCAAGAGAACAGCTAAAAGAAAAATTATCCCCAATGCTACTCCAATTCATTTAAAAACTCTGACCGAGATTTTGAAGCTTTTATGGAAGTTTTAATTTTTGAGAGGTTGGTTTTCTGTGACATGGTAAATCACATAAAAATTTGTACTAGTTAGGGTGGGACACTAAATACCAATGAAAATAAAAGATGCTTCACTGCTTAAAGTGGAACTTATAAATCTACAGAAAGGACATTGCTGTTTAGCCAGAAGTAATGTGCAACAATGCCTTTCTATTATTACTTAGGGCTTCCCGATTGGCAAAAATGTTGATTAAATGTAAAACATGTTGCAATTATGTTGAGTAGCTTTATAAAATTTGTCCTTGGTAATGAGGGAAAAATCAAACAAACAACCTTTTCACTGCTAGAAAATGCTACCATATTAAAATCAGTAGGCTTTTTTTTTCTTAACTACAGTCAATAGCAAATTAAATGGAGAGATATTTGAAGCAATCCCAGTAAAATCAGGAACAAAACAAGGATGGCCATTCTCCCCATATCTATTCAGTATAGTACTCAAAGTTCTAGCTAGAACAATAAGACAGCAAAAAGAGATCAAGGGTGTACAAATTGGCAAAGAAGAAGTAAAGGTATTACTATTTGCAGATGATATGATAGTAGTATACAGAAGTGACCCAAAAAATTCTACCAGAGAACTTCTGCAGCTAATAAACAACTTCAGCAAAGTGTCTAGATATAAAAGTAACTCAAATAAATCAGTAGCCTTCCTTTTATACAAATGAAAAACAGGCTGAGAAAAAAAATAAAGAAACAATTTCCTTCACAATAGTCACAAATAATATAAAATATTTTGGGATAACTCTAACCAAACAAGGGAAAGATCTCTATGACATAGAAAAACAGTCATCCTACCAAAAGCAGTCTACATATTCAACACAATCCCCATCAACATCTCAACACAATTCTCCAACGACATGGAAAGATCAATTCTCAAATTCATCTGGGAAAATAAAAAACCCAGAATAGCAAAAACAATTCTTAATAATAAAAGAAATTCTGGGGATTCACCATCCTTGACCTCAAGATTTACTATAGAGCAATCGTGATAAAAACTGCATGGTATTTGTACAAAGATGCACATATTGATCAAGAGAATAGAATTGAAGACCCAGAAATAAAACCACAAACTTACAGACACTTAATCTTTGACAAAGAAGTGAAAAATATACATTGCATAATAGAAAACATCTTCAATAAATGGCTGTGATCTAACTGGCAGTCTTTATGTAGAAACATGAAAATATATCATTTATCATCATCATATTCAATTTTGAATTTCTTCACTTAAACATTTTAATATTCTAATCAGTGCTGATGACTGTCTGGGTTTCCCCAAACGTAGATGTATGTCTGGAGGACAAACAGGATGAGCACAAGGAGACGGCATTGGTACATAGCAGAGATTATATCTGTCAATTTTCAGTGGTTACATTAGGAATAGTTGTAATGCTCTTGCCAGAATAACAGTTTTATTTTTTTCTATACTTCACTCAGTGGTGACTTCCCATGAACCAGGAGCATTAGATACACATTTAAATCTACTTTGTTCCCAGAAGGACTCCAAACAAAACTAGACATGTGACAATTTAGCACGACCTATTCAAATTTTCTGTTTATCTTCTCAATTAGAACATCATAATAAAGGATTACATTATTATGAAATCAATTGTAACTATGTGGGATGAAGATAAATGAATGCAGCTTACTAAATTCTAGACACTTCAAGTTGTTATTTAATTAGGCAGAAATTAACATTTAAATCCAGGAGAATTGCATTTTCAGAGAATGACACATGCCTTTTCAAATACATAATTTTCAAGAAACCTCTCTTCTACAGCAATCCTCCTTTGATGACTTAGCTAGATATACTGACTGTGAGAGGGATTAAAATGTGATATTCTCCTAAGTATTTGATGCTTTAAAGCTAGAGTTTTCTTAAGACAACTAACACATTTATTTGAGCAATACCTAGTTCTCCCTTTCAAATTAGTATTTCTTCTATTTACAGCTGATTAGAATAAACTACAAGAATAGTTTCAAGTCTAAAATTTATGCCTGGCTATCTATTTTGAGAACTGAGTAAAACTGCATCAAGAAGGAAATATCTTGTTTTTATAAAAAATTACAGTAACCTTAGTTGTATTGTACAGTTTTTACAGCATGCTACAATGTTGGAACTATAGTAAAAATTCGTGGGTTAAAATAAATGTAAACTACTGTGAGGATGTTTGATTAGTTGACTGAAACTTAGTAGTAATGAGATTGGGTTATGTACCAATGAACTATGTGACATATGACAAATTTACTCAATCATCTCATCATTGAATAAATAGATGAGTCAGTAAAAATACACATGTCTCTAACTATAGGTAGCCCACTCTTAATATGTGAATTTTAAATATTACTATGTGTTCATAGCCTAGGTTCATACCAAGTGACTATTGGAAGATTATGAAATTTTAGAGAATGGGGCATATTGGGGGAAAGAAATTCACTTGAGACATGCTTTTGAAAGGGATAATGAGATTCTAGTCTCTTATTTCTTTATTTTGATAATTCATCACTATTGTTAGATAAACAGCGTTCTTCATAATGCTTCACTATGAAACCAAAACTACCTTGCTAAGTAACTTTAAAAGAATAAGCCTACATATGTGTTTTGGTCCTTCAGGTTGACTTTACACAGATCTTTGTCAGGTTGATGAAAAGTCATTCAGGTAATAGTCTTCTGAAGCAGTGTACCTGAGTTTCCCTGACATTGGATAATTTCCAAGCTGAAATTATACCTGTAAGTGTGAATTGGATCCGCAACAAAAGAAAAGAAAAATGCAAAACAGCATTTGTTTAACAAATTCCTTGTGCCTGAAATGATCTATTTTAGGAACCACCTCTTGGTAGAGCAAGGACTCATATTCATTTTCAGATCTTCAAATCCCAGTGGGATGTCGAAAATATAGCAAAAACACAATAGATATTTATTGAGTGGCGTACATGGGAAGAGTTTGCTTGGGTATTTTGTCAAAAATTAATCTCTGAAAGACTACCAAAACTTCACATCAATCAAAGTAGTTTCCATTTTTAGACATACTGCAGTAAGGAGAACATCTTGACACAGTGGTAGAAACAATCAAAGTGAGTTAGTTGAGAAGGTTCTTTTAGTGAACTCATGTAGATGATTTTAAGACAGGTTGAACAATCTGGAGAAATGGTTACAAATGAGCAAAGTTTATGATATTGCTACAGTATGACCAAGGCTTAATATGAGTATTAATGAGTGAGAGCTGTTTCTGCTTATGAAAGTTTTTCAGCAAGTATTTCTTGATTACAGAGTAAAATTAATTTTGTTTGATATGATCACTATTGAAAATAGGAAAAGAAAGTATTCCTGCCCCATGTATTAATATATAGTTATGTCAATTAAAAATTTTGTGAAGATTTTTTCTTTCTTCCATTGTAAAATTTTGGCTTCTTTGTCAAAGATCAACTTTTCTAAGTGTGTGGTTTTACTTCTGGGTCTAGAATTCTACTCCACTGGTCAATATGTCTGTCTCTGTTACCAAAAACCATGCAGATTTTATCACTCTTGCTATGGAGTGTAGCATGAAGTCAAGGATAGTGATTTCCCCAGAATTTCTTTTATTGTTAAGAATTTTTTTTAGCTATTCTGGGTTTTCTTCTTCCAGATGAATTTGAGAGTTTTGTCTTTGAAGAATTGTGTTGGGATTTTGATGGGGTTTGTATTGAATTGGTGGATTGCTTTTGGTAAGATTGCCAGGTTTACCATGTTAATTCCACCAAATCATGAGCATGGGAGATCTTTCTATTTTCTGAGGTCTTCTTTGAATTCTTCCTTTAGGGATTGAAATTATTGTTACACAAGTCTTTCACTTGTTTGGGTAGCGTTACCCCAAAATATTTTATATTATTTGTGACTATTGTGAAGTGTGTTGATTTTCTAATTTCTTTCTCAGCCCATTTATCATTTGCATAAAGGAAGGATACTGATTTGAGTTAAATTTTTATCCAGGCTCTTTGCTGAAGTTGTTTATCAGTTATGAAAATTCTCTGGTAGAATTTTTGAGATTGCTTATGTATGCTGTCATATCATATGCCAATAGTGATATCTTTATTTCTTCTTTGCCCATTTGTATCCCCTTGATCTCCTTTTGTTATGTTATTCCACTAGATAGAACATTGACTAGTATATTAAACAGATATGGGGAGAGTGAGAATCTTTGTCTTGTCCCCTAATTTTAGTGGGACTGCTTCAAGTAACTCTCCACTTAATATTGGCTGTTGATTTGCTATATATTGCTTTTATTATGCTTATGTATGAGCCTTGAATTCCTGATCTCTCCAATACTTTTAAGATGAAGTGGTGTTGTAATTTGTAAAATTCTTTTGAAGCATGTAATGAGATGATCATATGATTTTTCTTTGAGTTTGTTTATATAGTGAATAAATGATCCTGGTCTAACTGTCAGTCTGTACGTAGAAAAATGAAAATAGACCCATATTTGTCACCTCGCACAAAGCTCAAGTCCATGTGGATCAAGGACCTCAATATAAAACCAGATACACTGAATCTAATACAAGGGAAGGTGGGAAAACACCTCAAACTTATTGCACAGGGGGAAATTTCCTAAACAGAAATCCAGTGGCTCAGGCTCTAAAATTAAGAATTGATAAATGGGACATCATGAAACTGGAAAGCTTCTGTAAGACAAAGAACATAATCAATAGGACAAACCAGCAGCCTACAGATTGGGAAAAATCTTTACTAACCCCACATCCCATAGAACGCTAATATCCAAAACACATAAAGTACTCAAGAACCTAACCACCAAAAAAACCAAACAACCCAATCACAAAATGGGGTATAGAAATAAACAGAGAATTCACAACTTAAAGAAATGTTGAAAGTCTTTAGTGATCAGAGAAATGCAAATCAAAACAACTCTGAGATTCCTCCTTATAAGAATCAGAATGGCTAAGATCAAAACCCCAAGAGACAGCACATGTTGGTGAAGTTGTGGTGAAAGAGGAACACTCCTCCATTGATGATGGGATTGCAAACTTGTATAACCATGCTGTAAATCAATCTAGAGATTCCTCAGAAAATTGGAAATAGATCTACATGATCATCCAGCTACACCACTCTTGGGCATATACCCAAAAGATGCCCTACCACGCCACAGAGGCAAATGTTCCACTATATTCAGAGCAGCCTCATTTACAATATCCAGAGGCTGAAAAAAAAAACACAGATGTCCCATAACAAAAAAATGGAAACAGAAAATGTGGTTCATTTACACAATGGAATACTACTCAGCTATTAAGAATGAGGACCTTCTGAGATTTGCAGGCAAATGGATGGAACTGCAAAATGTCATCCTGAATGAGGTAATTCAGACCCAGAAGACATGCATGGTATGTACTCACTAATAAGTGGATATTATCCAAAAATGTACAGCATACCCAGGATATAATCCACAGATCTCAAAAAGGTTAAAAGCCCAAGGGCCCAAGTAAGGACTCCTCAATCCCACTTGAGAGGGAGAAGAAAGCAATCACAGGAGGAAGAAGGGAGGGAGGGACCTTGGTGGGGAAGGGGACATGTTGGGGAAGAGAGGAACATGATCAGTTATTGGGTAGGGAGAACAGTACTGAAGCCCTGAGGGCCAGTAGAAAGAATGGAAACTGGCAACCTTGAGAGGTAGGAGGTGGGGGACCCTCTACAATGTAACAGAGGCCTGGGAAGTGAGAGACTCTTAGCACTAAAAGGGAGGGACCTTAAATGAAATGCTCTACAGTGAAGCAGAGGAATTTCAGGAACAAAAATGGAGAAAAGCCTGAGGAATAGGAGGTCCAGCAGCAGGTCCAAAGATGGATCCAGCTCAAGAGGAGACCTAAAGGCTTGATACTATTACTGAGGCTATGGAGTGCTCATAAAAAGAACCCAACAAGTGGCTAAGAGAGTCAGATGCAGATATTTATACCCAACCAATGAACAGAAGCTGCTGACCTCTGGTTAGAAAGGCTGTAAGAAGCTAAGGAGGAAGGCAACCCTGTAGGAGGATCAGCAGTATCAACTAATCTGGACCCCTAAGATCTCTAAGACTCTGGATCACCAACCCAGACAGCCTACACCAATTTATATTAGGCCCCCAACACATATACAACAGAAGACTGCTGGGTCTGTGTTCAGTCAAAAAGATGTACCTAACCCTCAAGGGAGTGGAGGCCCCAGGGAGTGGGGAGGTCTGGTGGGGTGGGGCCATCTTACTGGAGCCAGGGTTTGGGGAGGTATGGGATGCAGAACAGTCAGAGGGTGGACTGGGAGGGGGATAAAATTTGGATTGTAAAAATTTAAAAAAAAAGGAATTGCACAGTTATACTTGATTTTGATTCTTAAAATTATAGTAAAATACTTGCATTGTTTAAAATTGTTTTGAACACTGTCATAAAATAATTGCCATTGCTCTTTTCTTTCCTATTTAAAGATTTAAGAGAAAAACCTCTTATTTTAAGAATTTACTACAAATGAACAAAACTTCCATCTAGGCTGTCATCAAAAAGCAAAAATATTTTAAGAAATTGGAAAATTCCAGAAAAAAAATCAAATTTCTTTATGCTTATTTACTGCTTTTTCTTATTCCATTTCACACACCTCTTTGTTCCTACTAATATTATCTGAAGCCACCTAACTGATTTAGCTTAAAAAAAAGAAAACAACTTTCCATCTTAATTTTGATGGGAAAAAATGTGTAAGGAGTAGTATTGCCATCAATTTTTTATATGTAGTGCCAGATTACTTATGCTTTTAATTCCAAATAATACACAAATTTACCCTGGGGGTAATCACTTTCTTTATACAGCTCTGTAAATCCTCTGGGCCATGCTATTTCAATTACACTTCAAATGTTGAGTTATTTGTTCTGCTTTTATGAATAGGTTACAAAATTTTGCTTGATGAGTTATAAATGAAAGGAAAGGTCTCATGAATGTGTACCATGGTATGCAATTCCAGAGGAAATGGTAGGAAGCCTTATACAACTGCTTATGAACCCCATGACTCAAGGTATCGCTTGCAGATCAGGAAAAGGAAATTTTATGGAATGTTCATCACAATCCACAGTGACTGGATGATTCATTTCCCGTTTGTTCCAAGTAAAACTATGACCCTTTATTTCCTTCAATAGAATTAAGACATTCTGTGCTTATGAAAGGCACAAGAAGTATAACTAAATAATTTTTACTAATTAAATCTCTAAATTATTTGTACAACTCAATCTGCATCTAATAATTCTCTTAGCCATCTCCTTTCCTCAGAATGTAGACCAAAAGCACATTTTTTGTAATTATTTACAGCAATTATTTATGTACTTTGGAATATCATAAAGAACTCATTTACAATTATTTTTATATGACATTGAATTTATTTTTGCTCCGTAATTCTTTTAAGATTAAATTGATATCCTTTCTTGTTTATTGAGTGTCTATGCTCAGAGATAAATTTATGAGTTGTGACTAATTAATATTGATGAAATAAAATTTAGATTAATTTTATACAGTTTACATATACAACAAATAATAAAAATATTAATTGTAAAATTGTTATATAGAGAATGCTGTTTCTGCATCCTAAATACTTAATAAATTTTTATGGTGTGTATTTCATTCTACATGAAATTTTCTTGCTTTTATTTTGATGTAATTTTATTTTCCCACTGCAAGGTGAAATAGCCAGTTATAGATGCTAAATACTGTACTTATAGAAGAGTAGGGATGCTTTTTTGAAAGACTGCTACTCAACCTTCACAGTTCTTTTTTTCAACTAGGGCTCTTGGAGAGAACTTAAAGTAACTATCCTAATTCCCTTGGGCTCTGGTGTATTCTATTTGGGTGACTTAAAACAAAAACAAAAATAAAAATCTTTGATAAGGATGTTAGGTTCAATGCTCAGAGACCTTGTGCCCACCACATTTTCTTTTGAATATGTGATTATGACTACAAAATGAGCATGCTTGCAAATGTGCCTCTCTCTGCATTTGAAATTGATTATTCTTTATATGATTATGCCTATTTTCTCTGGTAAAACCAATTGGGTTGTTGTTGTTGTTGTTGTTGTGTGTGTGTGTCTGTGCGCGTGTGTTCATATGTTCTTTTTGCTCTGATTTTTGTCTTTTGGGTTTTATTTTTTAGAGACCAACACTAATTTCAGATTAGTTGAAATGGTTTCCTTACTTGCTAAAAGAAATAAACCTATCTCCACTCTTTTATCTCTTAATTTTGCTTATCAATAACACATGTCCTGAAGGGTCAATGTATTACATAGAGCAGTACCAGTATAAATTACATTATTAATAACTTTTATTTAGAATTCTTAACCTGAGATAAGAGTCATAAAATAATCCTAGTAGAGTCCTAATTTACAAAATTACTAAGGAAGTGAGACCGGAATGATAATTTGGAACTTGGCAGTAAAATTACTGTTATTGCTGGATTTTAAATAATTGATAATATAGTAACATAAATTTGAGTTTTATTTCAAAAGCAAACCCTTTACTTATTCCAGGTCATACAATGCATACCCATTATCCTTAAAAGATGTGTGCCACTAGACTTATTCTTTATATCTAAAATGAGAATATGTTACCAAGTAAACATTCTTTCTGAGTAAACATTGGATCATTAGCAGTAACCTCATCAAGAAAGTATGGAGATTAGAATTGCTCTTTTCCTTCAGATAAACAAAAAATGAGTGTCATGATAAAAATGTACACACGTAAAGCATTCCCGAAAAGAATGAGAAATATTGGAAAATAGCAAAACCATTGTAGGGTACCTAGGTGGAGATGGGAAGAGAATGTACATTGCAGAGAGTCTGGGGAAAGATAATTGTCTAGATTTACAAGACAGACACAGGAACAGAGCCTGAACCCTAAAGATTTGCAAAAAGTCCATCGTCAGTGCTTAGTTGAGATGTGATATTGTTATTGAGGTTGGGGGATACAGTCTGTGACACAAATCAGAAGCTTCCACCTGTCCATAATAAGCCAGATTAATAGTAGAGAAGCAGAAATGTGAGATTTATTAAATGTGGCCACACCGCGAAAAGGAAGAAACTGAAGCAGTGAACACTTTCCCCTCTGCTCACTAATCCCCACCCACTCCAGCACCTCTTGTCCAAGTCCTTCACGGTCCTTAGGGGATTAAAGTTTAAATAGAGTGTCAAGGATATATACCTATACTGAGAGACACAAGGGTATCATTATACTATCTTATTTCTGTCAGGCTATTTACAATGGAACAACTGTGAGCAATGAAAAAAAAAGACAGTTCTTTTTGGTTACTTTGGACACTAGGAACAGGATCTTCAGAAAACATATCACCTTTTCTGTTTCCTTGCTTTTGTTTTCTGATTCAGTTTTGATAGTAGAAGTCACTTCTTAGAGACAGGGAGAATCAAGTAGAGAGCTGTTGGGTAGTTGCTGTTTCCATTTCCTTCCGATTTTTCCATCTCTGAAGTAGTGAAGTTGTTACAGTAGCCATTTTTGTCTTGAGCTCAGTCATAGAACCAAAGATACCAAATAACTTATCAGAAATGGGAAATCTCTTCTGTTATTACTCTGTGAATAGAAAGATGTATTTTTGTACACTAATTATAGTATCTTGCTTCTTTATATACACCCTGTAATTGACTTAATTCTAATGAATGACTTATGAAGTTATTTCATAAAAAGGTGATGACTTTTATCTCTGTGAACTATTTCTTGCATTACTCACCTGAATGACTCAGCTACCATGCTATAAGGAAGTCACATAGGGAGATTTAACTGGAGATAAAAGAGGCCAACTATTACCCAAATAAGTGGACTATGACATAATCCTTAACTACTTATTCATAACACTGAACATTTCAGAAAAGAGATAGCAGCTTTAGCTAAAATGTGAAAAGTTGTATTTCACCATTATTGGAGATATTGAACCAAATTCATTTAAACCATAAAAATCTTGTGCATTTGTTTCTTAATATGATATATTATCTTTCTTCCTTTTACTTTTAAATTATAAATTTATAAACATTAATTTTTAAGTACATAAGGGTTCACTTTAAATCCAAACATGCTTTTTAATAAATTGAAGTATGAGGAGGGAAAATTTAAATATGAATAGTTTCAAAGATGAAAAACCTGCTTACTTTGTCAGCATGAAAATAGAGAAAATTAACATTTAATTTAATCAAGGACAGCATGTACAAGGGAAGTTGCAAATGTCTTATGTATTATATAAGTATAGAGTAACAGAATTTTACAAATGGTGTTTCCACATAGATGAAAAGATCTATTTTTTTTCTTACTTTTTGTTTTCTTGGGAGGTAGGATTTTTATGTTGTGTTTCTTTCTTTTTTCTTTCTGTATACACTTGGCTGTCCTGAAATTTGCTCTTTAAACCAGGCTGTCCTCAAACTCACAGATATCTGCCTGACTCTGCTTATGATTGCTGGGATTAAAGGTTTGCATCTTCATTGCCGAGCTTTCAGTAGAAGTTTTAAGTTAAAAAATGAAAGAAAAGAAAAGAAAAAAGAAATAAAGAAAAGTAAAATGGATAACATTCCAATAAATAGTGCTTGGTCTGGAACCTAGAAGAAAAATATCATAGAACCAAATACATGTCATCTTTGTAAGCATGTCTCTTTATGTTGAACTTGAACAATTAGAATATGGATAACAATGTAAGAATCCATTAATATGCTAAAGGCCTATCTTGCTCTCCTTCCCTTTGAGATATATTAAAATATTCTACTCATATAGATAAAATTATGGACTTAGTCATAAATATTAATATGAGTTTATTACCACTTCTGAACTTACATGTAAGAGAATCACAAGTTAAGAAACTGAAAATAAATGTTGGGGGAAGTTGATTTAGCTAAAGACTAGAATTGAGAGATTATCAAACCAAATCACCAGGAGTGTTTGTTAATACAGGGATGGTTGGGTTTTACCTATAGTAATGTTTTATTCATTGGACTTGGGTGGGGCTCAACTTTTTCATTCCTAACAAATTTTCAGGTGTGTGGACAATGCTTGTGTGGAGTGCACAGATTGATAATCACTGTGTTAAAGTATTGGGTTTGAATTTATTTTATCATAATCAATATTCTAAGCTCTTGTTTATAGCCTTTCTGTTTTAAATACTAAGTGATGGCACATACAGTACTGAGATTTACTCGCGTCATTGATTTTTTTTTCTTTCCCTCCATTTGTTTTGCTGAAAAAAAAATGGATGTAAAAGTTATTATACAAAAGCAGATGTAGATATTGACTGATTTTTCATGATCAGGTTTTTCCATGGTAAAGATAATATTTTTCTTCTTAGGAGCAATAGTTTGAACAAGTGCAAGTGCAGACTAAAGGCTCTTCCAAGAAAACTGTGAATAAAAAAGAACAGATACAGGATTGTAGAGATGACTCAGTGAGGAACTTACAATGTAAACACAAAGAACATAATTGGTATTCCCAACACTCATGTAAAAAGCAATGGGGGGCATCACTATGGAGACAGGATAACATTTTGTCCTTAATATTAGCAGTAGCCAATCCTCTCGGGAGTCTTTCAGTCCTTGGCACAGCCACATCAGTGTTTGACGCCTAGAAGCCTCCTGTTTTCTGACTGTGCTTAGTGTTCCAGTTTTCCCCGTGTTATTTTCTCAATTTCAGAATCTGTGGCCACACTTCTTTTTGCTCACCATTGTAGGTAGGAATTTTTGTCTTTCCAATGTTTGTGAGGCATTTATATTTGTGGTTCCTTGGTTCTTCATATTTTATGTCCTTCTTGGTTGGGGAGGGGTTGTGGCTCAGAGATATTACTAGTTTAGTATTCTATGCTCTTCCCTCCCAAAGGCACTGATTATAGAGTTTCTCTGTGGATTTGCTTCCTCCTCTCCCAAACATAATTGTTAATGTTGCAAGATGGCAATGATAATTACCCAATATTTTCATACACAACTTACTGTGTCATACAAAATTTTGCATTATCTGCCTGTGCAGATGTTTCTCCTCTCTCTCTCTCTCTCTCTCTCTCTCTCTCTCTCTCTCTCTCTCTCTCTCTCTCTCTCTCTCTCTCCCTCCCTCCCTCCCTCCCTCTCTCTCTCTCTTCTTCTTCTTCTCTCTCTCTCTCTTTCTCTCTCTCTTCTCTCTCCTCTCTCTCTCTCTCTCTCTCTCTCTCTCTCTCTCTCCCTCAAATACACACACACACACAAACACTCTAGCTAGGATTTATTTGTAAAAAATTAAAACAATAATTTTAAATGGATATTACAAATCTGATAAATGCTCCAAAGAGATACAAGCATTAGGTGGAGATGAAAGAAAAGGTATTGTTCACAGTTCAACCATTCAGCAATATGACAATGCCAGCATTGAATGAATACCATTTGATACATCACAATGTGAATGTTGGTTAAAAAAAAAAAGAATTAGGCTTGACAGCAACTACTGGATCAGAAAAATGTCACTTGTAATCACAAGCATTTCTGGCAGATAATGTTCATTGTTTTTGCTTTCTGATATAATTCTGGCATCTTATGTGCCTGGATTCAAAGAATGCTCAAAACAATTTTCCCATTCCTTGTAGAAGCTATAAGTGGTTATGTGATAAAATTTTCAATAATGATATCCAAGACAGCATTGCTATGAGCCTTCAAAAATAGTTCACATCTTCTTTGATAGCAAAATGAAATCATAGAAGACCTTTTGCCCTTATCCCTTACTTTCTGCTGGTAATGCTGTTATGAGAAACTGATAGCATAAGCTTCAATTCACAGACATGAGTGAAAAGTGACAAGTCTGCAGATTCAAAGTGACTATTCTGAGGATAATATACCAGAAAGATTTAAAAGTCGTAGTTTTGTTTTAATTTAATAAATTATTTTATTTAATTATATCACAAATGTTGCCACCCCTCCTAATCCCCTCTTTCAGAGTTCTTCACCCCATCCCCTCTCCAATTCACCTCTGGCAGGTTACTTACTGGTCCCCAGCGTCCCTTTTCCCTGAGATATTATGTCTCTACAGGATAAGGTTCATCCCACTAAGGCCAGATAAGGCAGTCCTCAGCTAGCTATGTGCCAGGGACTACATACCAGCCCCTGTATACCCTTTAGTTGGTGGCTTAGTCTTTGGGAGGTCTCAGGGCTCAAGGTTAGTTGACATTGTTGGACTTCTTATGGGTTCTCATGCTTTTCAGCTCCTTCAGTCCTTCTTCTAACTCTTCAATAGGGGTCCCTGACCTCTGTTCAATGCTTGGCTGTATCTGCATCTGTATCAGTTAGCTGCTGTTAGATCCTCTCAGAAGACAAACATGCTGTGCTCCTGTCTACAAGCACAATGTAGCATCAGTAATAGTGTCCGGGTTTGATGTTCACCTACGAGATGCATCCCAAGTTAGGCCGGACACTATACGGCCTTTCTTTCAGTCTCTGCTCCTTTTTTGTCCCTGAATATTTTGAAATATTTTTCACACTAGCACTTCCCAATGCTGGGTCATCGAGCATTCACAGAACCAAGGGTCTCCCTTCCCATTGATGCCAGATAAGGCATCTGCTACATATGCAGCTGGAGCCATGGATCCCTCCATGTGAATTCTTTGGTTGGTGGTTTAGTCCCTGGGAGCTTTAGACAGGCACAATCCTGGGCTAAAGATTTTGAAGGTGGGTTGGTAGTCACATTCATCCACTGGGGGCCCTGGTGTAACTACTGAAGGCAGTCTCTTCAGGTTCCATCTCCCCACTGTTGGGCATATTGGCTAAGGTCACCCACATCGAGTCCTGGGAACTTCTTACATCCCAGGTCTCTGGGACATTTTACAAGTGTCCCTAGGCATCTGCAGATTTCATTTAATTCTTCGGGCCCTTGGAGCATCTCTCCTCTCTCTGTCCATACCTGCTCCACTTTTCCCTTCCCCCTCTACTTTCCCTCCCAAATGCCTCCCTCCTTCTGCCTCCTATTATTGTTTTGTTCCCCCTTCTAAGTGGAATTGAACCATCTCCTCTTTGGCCCTCCTTTTTGTTTAACTTCTTAAGGTCTGTGGGTTATGTCAGGGGTATTCTGTACACTTTGGCTAATATCCACTTATCAGTGAGTACATACCATGCATGTCCTTTTGGGTCTGGAATATCTCATTCCAGTTCCATCCATTTGGCTGAAAAATTCATGATATCCTTGTTTCTAATAGCTGAATAGTATTTCATTGGGTGAATAAACCACATTTTCTGTATCCATTCTTCAGTTGAAGGACATCTGGGTCATTTCTAGTTCCAGGCTATTACAAATAAGGCTACTATGAACATAGTGGAGCACATGTCCTAGTTGTATGGTGAAATATCTTTTGGGTTTGTATATCTGGGTCTTCAAGTAGAACTATTTCAAATTGTCTGAAGAACTGCCAGATTTACTTCAAGAGGGGTTGTAATACTTTGCTATCTCACTATATATGGAGGAGTGTCCCCCTTTCTCCACATCTTTGTCAGCATGTGTTGTCACTAGAATTTTTTATATGGGCTATTTTGAAAGGTGTAAGGTGGAATCTCAGCATCCTTTCAATTTGCATTTCTCTGCTGACTAAGGATGTTGAACATTTCTGTAAGTGCTTCTCAGCCATTCAAGATTCCTCAGATAAGAATTCTCTGTTTAGCTATTTATCCCATTTTAAAAATTGGTTAATTTGCTTTTTGTAGTCTAACATATTGAATTCTTTATGTGTTTTGGATATTAGATTTCTATCTGACAAAAAGTTAGTGACTATCTTTTCCCAATCTGTAGGTTGCAATTTTGTCCTATTAATAGTGTCCTTTGCCTTACAGAAGCTTTGTAGTTTTAAGAGGTCTCAATTATCAACTGTTGTTCTTAGAGCCTGAGCCACTGTTATTCTGTTCAGGAAAAAATTCCTTGTGCCAATGTATTTAAGGCTACTTCCCACTTTCTCATCTATTAGATTCAGTGTGTCTCGTTTCATGTTTTGGTCCTTGAACCACCTGGACTTGTGCTTTGTTCAGGGTGATAAATATGGACCAGTTTTCATTTTTCTACTTACAGAGCATTTAGACCAGCATCAATTGTTGAAGATGCTTTTGCTTTTCTACTCTATGATTTTGGCTTCTTTGTCAAAGATCAAGTTCTGTAGGTATATGGAATTACTAGTATTCAAGATTCTGTTTCTTTGATAGACATGTCTGTCTTTGGACCATACCATGTGAATTTTATAACTGTTGCTCTATAGCATAGCTTGAGATTGGATATGGTGATTTCCCCAGAACTTCTGTTATTGTCTAGAATTGGTTTGGCTCTCCTACTCTTTTGTTTTTCCATGTGAAGGTGAGAATTGCTTTTTCCATGTCTGTGAAGATTTGTGTTGGAATTTTGATAGGGTTTGCATTGAATTTTTAGATTGCTTTCTGCAAGACAACAATTTTCACTATGTTAATCCTGTGGATCCATGAGCATGGGAGATCTTTCCATCTTCTGAGGTCCTCTTTGATTTCTTTCTTTAGGGACTTGAAGTTCTGGTCATACAGATTTTTCAATTGTTTGGGTGGAGTTAAATCAAGTTATTTTATATTATTTGTGGCTAATATGGTGTTGTTTCCCTCATTTCTCAGCCCATTTGTCATTTGTGTAAAGGAAACTTACTTATGTGTTTGTGTTAATTTTATATTCACCCACATTGCTGAAGTTATTGATCAGTTGTAGGAGTTTTTGCAGAATTTGGGGGGTCACTTTTGTATACTGTAATATCAAAGAAAATAGTGATATCTTGACTTCTTCCTTTCCAATTCATATTCTCTTGATCTCCTTTTGTTGATTTAATACTCTAGCTTGAACTTCAAGTACTATGTTGAATAGTTGTGGAGAGAGTGGGCAGCCCTGTATTGTCCTTGATTTTAGTAGAATTGTTTCAAGTAACTCTCCATTTAATTTGATGTTGGGTGTCAGTTTGCTGTATATCGATTTTATTATGGTTAGGTATATGCCATGAATTCCTGAATTCTCTACAAGTCTTTTAATAGGAAGGGACAGCTTTGAAAGTCTTTTTCAGTATGTAATGAGATGATTATGTGATGTATTTCTTTGAGTTTTTTTATGTAGTAGATTATGCTGATAGATTTTCCTATATTGGAAAATCCCTGCATCCCTGGGTTGCTTGATCATGGTAAATGATGTTTCTAGTGTTTTCTTTGATTCAGGTTTTAAGAATTTTATTGAGTACTTTTGCCTTAATGTTCATAAAAGAAATTGGTCTGATGTTCTCTTTTTTTGTTGGATCATTGTGTGGATAGGTATCAGAATAACTTTGGCTTCATAGAATGAATTAGGTATTTTTCTTCCCATTTCTACTTTGCAAAATAGTTTGAAGAATATTTGGGTTTTTTTTTTTTGGTTTTATTGTAGTTGTTGTTATTTGTTTGGTTTTTTTACTGTTTTTTTTATTTTTGTAAAATAAGAGTTTCTGAACTCTTTTTTTTTCTATATTTTTTTATTTACATTCAGAATGATTACCCCTTTCCTGGTACCTCCCTCCTCGAAAGTCCCATAAGCACTTTTCCCTTCCCCTGTTCCCCATTCAACCCCCTCTCTCTTCTCCTGGTATTCCCCTATATCCAGTCTTTCCAGGACCAGGGGTTTCTCCTTCTATCTTCTTGGAAATCTATTGATATGTGAATTGTATCTGGTGTATTCCGAGTTTCTGGATTAATATCCCCTTATCAGTGACTGCATACCATGTGTGTTCTTTTGTGATTGGGTTACCTCACTAGGGATGATATTTTCCAGTTCTGACCATTTGCCTAGGAATTTTGTGAATTCATTGTTTTTAATCGCAGAGTAGTATTCCATTGTGTAAATATACCACATCTTCTGAATCCATTCCTCCGTTGAGGGACATCTGGGTTCTTTCCAGCTTCTGGCTATTATAAATAAGGCTGCTATGAACATAGTGGAGCATGTGTCCTTATTGCATGCAGGAGAAACCTCTGGGTATATGCCCAGGAGTGGTATAACAGGATCCTCCGGGCGTGTCATGCCCAGTTTTCTGAGGAAACGCCAGACTGCTTTCCAGAGTGGTTGTACCAGCTTGCAATCCCACTAACAGTGGAGGAGTGTTCCTCTTTCTCCACATCCTCGCCAACACCTACTGTCTCCTGTGTTTTTGATCTTAGCCATTCTGACTGGTGTGAGATGGAATCTCAGGGTTGTTTTGATTTGCATTTCCCTAATGACTAAGGATGTTGAACATTTCTTTGGGTGCTTCTCAGCCATTAGATATTCTTCAGGTGAGAACTCTTTGTTTAGCTGTGTACCCCATTTTTAATAGGGTTATTTGGCTCTCTGGAGTCTAATTTCTTGAGTTCTTTGTATATATAGGATATTAGCCCTCTGTCGGATATAGGGTTGGTAAAGATCATTTCCCAGTTGGTTGGCTGCCACTTTGTCCTTTTGACAGTGTCCTTTGCCTTACAGAAACTTTGTAATTTTATGAGGTACCATTTTCAATTCTTGATCTTAGAGCATAAGCTATTGGTGTTCTGTTCAGGAAATTCTCCCCTGTGACCATGTGTTCAAGGTTCTTCCCTAGTTTCTTTTCTATTAGTTTCAGTGTTTCTGGTTTTATGTGGAGGTCCTTGATCCACTTGGAATTGAGTATAAGGAGATAAGAATGGATCGATTTTCATTCTTCTGCATTTTGACCTCCAGTTGAACCAGCACCATTTATTGAAAATACTATCTTTTTTTCCACTGGATGGTTTTAGCTCCTTTGTCAAAGATCAAATGACCATAGGAGTGTGGATTCATTTCTGGGACTTCAATTTTGTTCCATTGATCTACATGCCTGTCACTGTACCAATACCATGCGGTTTGTAACACTATTGCTCTGTAGTACAGCTTGAGGTCCGTGATACTGATTCCCCCAGAGGTTCTTTTACTCTTGAGAATAGTTTTAGCTATCCTGGGTTTTCTGTTATTCCAGATGAATTTTTGAATTTCTCTTTCTAACTCTATGAAGAATTGAGTTGGGATTTTGATGGGGATTGCATTGAATCTGTATATTGCTTTTGGCAAGATGGTCATTTTTACTATATTAATCCTGCCAATCCATGAGCATGGAAGATTTTTCCATCTTCTGAGGTTTGAAGAATATTTGTATTGGCTCCTTTTAGAAGATCTGGTAGAATTCTGTACTGAAAGCATCTGTTCCTGGTCTTTTTAGATGGAAGATTTTTAGTGACTGCTATTTCTTTAGTGGTCATTCGACTGTTTTGATATTTTACTGTATCTTGATTTATCTTTGTTCTGTGATATCTGTCTAGAACATCATTCATTTCATTTAGATTTGAAAGTTTCGTAGAACATAGGCTTTTGTAGTAAGATATGTTGAATTTTTTGAATTTCCTCAGTTTCTGTTTTTAGTGTCTCCATTTTCTTATTTTCTTAACTTGGGTAATGTCTCTGTGCCTTTTAATTAGTTTGTATTACAGGTTTATCTACTTGCTTAATTTCTCAAAGAAACAACTCTTGGTTTTGTTGATTCTTTTTATTATTCCCTTTGTTTCTAATTTGTTGGTTTCGGGACTGAGTTTGACTCTTTCCTGCCATCTACTCTTCTTGGATATGTTTGTTTCCTTTTGTTCTAAAGCTTTCAGGTTTGCTGTTAAGTTACTAGTATAGGATTGTTCCAATTTCTTTATGAAGGCACTTTGGGCTCTGAATTTTCTTCTTAACATTCCTTTTATTGTGCCCCATATGTTTGTGTATATTGTGCCTTCATTTACGTTGAATTCTAGAAAGACTTTAATTTCTTCCTTCCTTCCTTCCTTCCTTCCTTCCTTCCTTCCTTCCTTCCTTTCTTCCATGACCAAGTTATCACTGACTAGACCGTTGTTCATTTTCCATGAGTATGTAGGAATTCTGTTGTTTTTGCTGTTATCAAAATCCATCCTTAGTCCATGTTGATGTGATAGAATGCTTGGGATTATTTCCATCTGTTTCTCTTGAGCCTTCTTTTGTGCCTGATTATATGATTAGTTTTTGAGAATATTCCATGTGATGCTACGAAGGAGGTGAAATATTCTGTATATACCTGATAAATCTATTTGGTCCATAACTTCTATTAATTTCACTGTGTCTTTGTTTACTTTATGTTTCAGTATTTACTGTGTGATTTAAGTTTTAATAATGTTGCCTTTACACATGTGGTTTCCCTTGCATTTGTGGCATAGATGTTCACAATTGAGACTTAATCTCTGTGGATTTTTTCTTTGATTAGTATGAAGTATCATTCTCCATTTCTTTTGATTACTTTTTGTTGAAAGTCTGCCTTATTGGAGAGTAGAATGGATAATCCAGCTTGTTTCTTGGGACCACTTGCTTGGAAAACTCTTTTTCTAGACCTTTACTCTGAGGTAATATGTCTGTTTTACTGAGGTGTGTTTTTTGTATGCAGCAGAATGATGGATCATGTTTTCATATATAGTCTGTTAGCCTTTGTCTTTTAATTGAGGAATTGAGTCCATTGATGTTAAGAGATTTTAGTAACTAATTATTGGTAATTCCTCCATTTTTTTGTTTGAGGTAGTATTAGGTGTGTAAGATTCTCTTCCTTTACTTTTGTTGTGAAGTGATTAATTTATTGTGTTTTCTTCTGTTCAGTTACCCTCCTTCTATTGGAGTTTTCCATATAATATCATCTGCAGTGCTGGACTAATAGAAAAATATTGTTTACATTTGTTTTTTAGAGTGTCTGTTGAGAAGTTTGGTATAATTCTGATAGGTCTGCCTTTATATGATACTTAGACATTTGCCTTACAACTTTTAATATTCTTAGTTTTATATATATATATATATATATATATATATATATATATAGTGTTTCGATTCTTTTTTAAATTTTATTATCTTTAAATATTTTAGACGCTAGTCTTTATTCCTCTCCCAGTCAGCATTCGCACAGTTCATCACCTCATTCCTCTTACCCCCTTTCTCCAACAGTATGTCCCCACCCCCACCAGACCTCTCCACTTTCTGAGGCCTCAGGTCTTTTGAGGGTTATGTGCCTCTTCACTCACTGATGACAGACCATGCAGTCCTCTGCTATATATATGTTGGGGGCCACAGACCAGCTAGTGTATGCTGTCTGGTTGGTGGCTCAGTATCTGAGAAATCTCAGGGATCCAGGTTAGTTGAGACTGCTGGTCTTCCTATAGCATCACCCTCCTCTTCAGTTTCTGCCAGAATTTCCCTAATTCAACCACAGGGATCCCCAGCTTCTGTTCATTGGTTGGGTGTAAGTTTCTGCATCTGACTCTTTCAGCTGTTCGGTCTCTAAAAGTACAGCCATGCTAGGCTCCTGTCTGTAAGCATACCATAGCATCAGTAATAGTGTCAGTACTAGAGCCTCCCCTTAAAATGGATCTTAAGTTGGGCTGGTCACCTCCACATAAAACCAGACAAACTGAAACTAATAGAAAGGAAACTAGGGAAGAACCTTGAACATATGGGCACAGGGGAGAATTTCCTGAATAGAACTCCAATAGCTTATGCTCTAAGATCAAGAATTGACGAATGGGACCTCATTAAATTACAAAGTTTTTGCAAGGCAAAAGACACGTCAAAAAGACAAAGTGGCAACCAACTAACTGGGAAATGATCTTTACCAACCCTACATCAGACAGAGGGCTAATATCCAATATATACAAAGAACTCAAGAAGTTAATCTCCAGAGAGGCAAGTAACCCTATTAAAAAATGGGGTACAGAGCTAAACAAAGAGTTCTCACCTGAAGAATATCTAATGGCTGAGAAGCACCTAAAGAGATGTTCATCATCCTTAGTCATTAGGGAAATGCAAATCAAAACAACCCTGAGATTCCATCTCACACCAGTCAGAATAGCTAAGATCAAAAACACAGGAGACAGCAGTTGTTGGAGAGGATGTAGAGAAAGAGGAACACTCCTCCACTGCTGGTGAGATTGCAAGCTGGTACAACCACTCTGGAAAGCAGTCTGGCGGTTCCTCAGAAAACTGGGCATGACACTCCCGGAGGATCCGGTTATACCACTCCTGGGCATAATACCCAGAGCCTTTACCTGCATGCAATAAGGACACATGCTCCACTATGTTCATAGCAGCCTTATTTATAATAGCCAGAAGCTGGAAAGAACCCAGATGTCCCTCAACGGAGGAATGGATTCAGAAGATGTGGTATATTTACACAATGGAATACTACTCTGCAATTAAAAAACAATGAATTCACAAAATTCCTAGGCAAATGGTCAGAACTTGAAAATATCATCCTTAGTGAGGTAACCCAATCACAAAAGAACACACATGGTATGCAGTCACTGATAAGGGGATATTGACCCAGAATCTCGGAATACCCTAGACACAACTCGCATATCAATAGATTTCCAAGAAGATGTAAAGAGAGACCCCTGGTCCTGGAAAGACTGGATGTAGGGGAATGCCAGGACAGAGAAGCAAGAGGGGGTTGAATGGGGAACAGAGGGAGGGAAGGGAGCTTATGGGACTTTCAGGGAGGGAGGAAACGGGAAAGGGGAAGTGATTTGGAATGTAAATAAAAAAAAACTTAGAAAAAAAGAAGTAAAGGGAGACAATTATTTCAGTACAAAATAATTAATTAAAGAAGAAAAAAAGTCCCTGTATTCAGTGAAATTTTACATATTTACTATCCTAAACTTCAATTGGCTCTATTACTGTTTTGTTTTCTTTTGAGACAGAATTTCACTTATCTCAGAATCTGTGGGGCAGTAAGCTGTGAATAGGCAACCTGGTCCCTGGTCGAGCTCAGGCTTAAAACCCTGGAGACCCAGCAGGTGACTGTTGCCTGCAAGGGATAGCAGGTGTTTGGCCACACCCTTTAGGCTTTTGGCTCCTGTACCAGCTACATCCTTCCTACAGCCCTCCATCCCAGAGACGTTTGTGGCCATCAGTCACAAAGGAGCAGCACCAAGCCCACCGACATGCAAATAAGGTTTCCCCAAGCTCTCATACCAAGCCAATGAGAAAAACCTGCTGTCAGACCCTGATCCACTCCAAAACTGTATATAAGAATCTGAAGGAGCTCGAGAAAGGACTCAAGGAGCTGAAGGGGTTTGCAGCCCCATAGGGGGAACAATATGAACCAACCAGTACCCCCAGATCTCCCAGGGACTAAACCACCAACCAAAGAGTACACATGGAAGGACCCATGGCTCCAGATGCATATGCAGCATAGGATGACCTTGTTGGACATCAAAGGGAGGAGAGGTCCTTGGTCCTGAGAAGGCTAGATGCCCCAGTATAGGTGAATGCCAGGACAGGAAAGTGGGAGTGAGTGGATTGATGAGCAGGGGGAAGAGGGTTGGGTTAGGGTATTTTCGGGGGG
Organism: Tokudaia tokunoshimensis; assembly: GCA_036184795.1. Lineage (NCBI taxonomy): Eukaryota > Metazoa > Chordata > Mammalia > Rodentia > Muridae > Tokudaia > Tokudaia tokunoshimensis. The sequence continues at coordinate 40,791,753 of BTHU01000023.1, forward strand.
CGGGGACCAGAAAAGGGACAACATTTGAAATTTAAATAAAGAATATATCTAATAAAAAGGAAGAAGAAACAAACAAACAAAAAGAATAATATCCAGAGGATTAAAGTTGTTTGAGAACTACTTCGTAATCTGAGAGCTTCTGTTATAAGAGCTGTAACACTTGGGAAGAGGTCTGCTTTTCTAAATGCTACCTGAAGCTACCCCCCATTCCCCCCACCGCACTCCTCCCTACCTAGTCAGCCTCTTGTTGGCCTAGCCCAGCCCAGCTCAGCAACTGAGATGGCACAGCAGAGACAGAGGTGGAGCCAACTGCTGCTGCAGCAGAAGTGGTAAAATGACTCCTGCTTCTCTCTCTCTCTCTCTCTCTCTCTCTCTCTCTCTCTCTCTCTCTCTCTCTCTCTCTGTCTCTCCTTTGCCTGAATCTTTGCACTAGGCCAGGCCAGAGATCTCTGTTGAAAGCCTCCAGTACACAGGCCCACAAGAATCAATATGTAAACATAGGTGAATTTGAATTTCTGGTACTAGTGTCTACAACTGCCAAGTGCAAGTATTGGGGTGTGTACAACCTAATCGATCCATGTTCTTTTTCTACTGATATATAAGTACATGTTCTTATGATGATGATTCTACACTGTTAAATTATAGTTTACTCTCAATGCATGACCAATAGCAATTTTTAAAAATGTGCTCATGTATATTAAATATTCTTTTTAAAATTTGCTTCAAATTCGTGATAGAAGAAAGAAAAGGAGGAAAATCATGAAGAAATGTATTTCATATTTAAATTAATTAAAATGTGAATGAAAAATTAAAATTAAAATAAGAACTTTGAATAAAGTTCTTGGTAGATGTTGAACAGTGCTGGGTCTGAGACATTTCTGGTGTTTTAACGCAGCATCCTGGCTAATGCAGGAAAAACAATGTTTCTATTTTATTTTAGCTTAGCTCTATTTGTTGTTGCTTGCTTATTTTAGGTTGTTTCTTTTTTAGAAGAGGGAAGGACAGGTTCTCTATACACAGCTCTGGCTGGTTTGGAACTTACTGTGTTGACCAGACTGACCTTAGACTCAAAGATATCTGCCTACCTCTGTATCCTAAGTGCTGGGATTAAAGGCATGTATCACCATTTCTGGCTTAGCCTAGCGTTTTGAACACCTAGAAAGTTTAGATGTTGAAAAGGTTTTCTATCCATTGGATTTTGAGATTTGTTGAATTCTATTTTGTCTATGCTTTGGCAATTTTTGTTAACTAGTAGAATTCAATCATGTAATAAATTTATAGGAAGATTTATCTTGGAAATTTACGGATGCTGGCAGGACTCAACTGTTCATCTTCCTTCAATCGTCATTTTAAACCATTTAACAGGGTACTTTAAATATGTTTACAACTACTGATGAGTTAATATAAAAATATCATGGATGGATATGTATGTACCTATTTGAGTAAACTATAAATTCATCTTAAAATATTATTTATCAATGAATAAAACTCAGCAAATGAGAAATATTCCATTACTTTACAGGATAAAGTATAATTGTCCAAATACAGTGAACCACATGCTTAATTCTAAAACACTGAACATATTCTCTTTGAAAGCTAGAACTTGGTAAGATTTCACACTATAATCATGGTTTTAAATAGTTTAGGCATCCTAATTAAGAAAAAGAAAAACTTAAGACAGGATGATCATTGTTGTTCTTTCTTCTTTTATTTAGCCTTGAGAATTTGTTTAGTCTAGAAGCGCGCACGTGTGTGTGTGTGTGTGTGTGTGTGTGTGTGTGTTTGTATGCATATATTCTTAAAAGGGCATAAGTAAAACATTGCCAGTCTCTATAATGTTATATTTATATATGATTTTTGCACTGACCACTTTGTATTAAATAACCATTTTATGTGTCCTTCTCTAGGAAAGAATGTTTTTCCAATTTACAAAACTCCATAGTTGACTATGATTTATTGTGTAGATTGAGCTTCCTGGAATTTCTCATATTCACATTAGTGAGTATATTTTTGTCCTCGTTCAACTCCTAATTAAGTAGTCATAAGAATAAGACTTCAAGGTTGTAGCCTCTGACATCCATGGAAGACACAATCTCACAAAACCCCAAAATTCTTTGGTTGTTACATGCTTTCCATCCCTACTTCCACAATGTTCGCCAAGCCTTAGCTATGGAAATATTTTGTAGATGTGATTGGGCTCTACAACTCTTCCTTTTGATTGACTGTACTTCTCTGTAATGGTTTCTGTCAGTTGCAATGAAAAGTTTCCTTGATGAACAGTAAGGCAAAAAATGTACATATTATAATAAGGATAAATGTTTAGAATGCAGTTACAGATTATGCTAGTTTAGTAAACTGGCAGTTGTAGGATCTCTTCCAAGACTAATGGCTACAATAGCAAGGATTCCAGTACTAGGAATGAGGTCTGTGTTCTGACTAGAATTTAAGTCCAATTAGAGAACTGTTGTTTACTGCTAAGGTATGTGTATCACTACTACATCCTTTGATTTATCTTGCAGTCCTAGTCATTGTTGTGTTTTACACTCATCAAAGTTCGGTAGGACAGCTGGTTGTTTCCTGCCTTTGGAATCTTGCATGGCATATTCTGATAACAGAAAATTTATTCAGGTCAGTTCCTGCTCAGTGGCCTTTGGAAGCTGTGTTAAATGTGTTTGGTGTCTTCAGCAATAGTGACTTAGCTTTTACCTCCAGGGAGAAACCAAGGTCGATAGAAACAGCCTGTAATGTTTTGGGAGTCTTTTAGACAACCTCGACCAACAATTTAAAAGAGGGCTTTTGATGTCTGATGTTGTATTTTTGTTTTATTTTTTATTTTGTCTTGTCTTGTCTTCTTTTGCTTTGTTTTGCTTTATTTCAGAGAGTCTTTGGTTCTTGGGGGGAGAACATCATCAGTCCAGATGGGAAAATTCCATTTAAAATATACATGTATATTTATATTCTGATTTTTGTGCATTATAGGTATTTTAGGCATATAATGAATACTGTAATTCTTGATGACTTTTTCCAGCATTCTTCCTAATATTTTACCCTCCTTCCTCCATATTTATCTTCCCATTCCCAAAGAAGGCCCTCTCCCCATTTTCCCATTCCCCTTAAGATTTCCCCTTCTGTTTCCATCTTTTGCTACCCAACCCAGGCAAACTGTCCCCTTTTTATTGTCCTGGTTTCTACTTTTACTTCAGTATATGTACTCACATCAGAAGATTTGGAGCTAGGAGACTCAGATGAGAGAAACCATTTGTCATTCTGGATCTAAGTTACCTTACTCAATATATTTTCTAGTGTCAGCCATTTACTGTAATGATCATGCTTTTTTTTTTTAATTTTGTAATTATATTTATGTACCAAAAACTTAGCAGTGTACATTTAACCCAGTTTAGTGGTGAGTTCTGTAGCCTTTGCCTTTTCCAGCTTGGCAATGTGAGCCACAGACTTAGGACCCAGGACGTTGCCTCCCCACTGGTGGCAGAATGTCTTATCTGTCATTATACTTGGTCCTAATAGCTTCAACCAGCTTAGCTAGAGAACACTTGTCTTCCCTGGGAAGGTAACTAGAAAGATCTTGTTAGAGTTAACCTGTGTGAAGGAAACAGTGCTGTGGACCAGACTCCCCACCCAGGCCTTTCCTTTGATGATGCAGTAGGGCACCCCCCCCCATCTTTCAACACAAGGCAGATGGGAAAACTACCAGTTCAATAGGGTCTACATCATGGACAATCACCACTAGCTGAGCCTTCTTGTTCTCCACCAAGTTGTTGACTGTATTGACTCCTACTCAGAGGACAGGTGGTCTCTTAGTTAGGATGTCCCCTTTGCCAGCAGCTTTCTTCTCAACCTGGGCCAGTAGCCTCTTGTTTTGTCACTGGCCTTTACTTGTGTACAAGCTTAAGAAGCTAAGTAGCTATTTGCCTGCCCAAGGCCTGGGTGAACTTGTTAATGTCAGGAGGTGCTTTGAGCTGTTTATAGAGGATGGCTCTTTGCTGCTGCAGCTTGATGTAGCAGGGCCATTTAATGAAGTGTGTTTACATTTTTCTTTACAGATGAATAATACCATAATTTCATTATCGATCCATGCCGCAGTTGAAGGACATTTAGGTTATTTGAATTTCCTAGGTATTGTCTCTGTATTTGCTCCTGTGAGAATTTTGTTACCCCTTCTGAGAAGGACTGAAGCATCCACACACAAGTCTTCCTTCTTCTTGAGCTTCATGGGGTCTGTGAATTGTATCTTGGGCATTCCAAGCTTTGGGGCTAATATCCACTTATCAGTGAGTGCATACCATGTATGTTATTTTATGACTGGGTTATCCCACTCAAGATAATATTTTCAAGTTCTATCCATTTGCCTAAGAATTTTATGAAGTCATTGTTTGTAATAGGTGAGTAGTACTCCATTGTATAAATATATTTCTCCTCTGTTAGTTTCAGTGTATCTGGTTTTATGTGGAGGTCCTTGATCTACTTGGACTTGAGCTTTGTACAAGGAGATAAGAATGGATTGATTTGCATTCTTCTACATGAATTCCATTTGCATTCTTCTACATACTTTCCATTTTCTGAGATCTTCTTCAATTCCTTTCCTCAGAAACTTGAAGTTTTTGTCATACAGATCTTTCACTTGCTTGGTTAAAGTTACACCAAGGTGTTACATATTATTTGTGACTATTTTGAAGGGTGTCCTTTCAATAATTTTTTTCTCAGCCTGTTTTCCTTTGAGTAGAGGAAGGCCACTGATATGTTTGAGTTAATATTATATCCAACCACTTTGCTGAAGTTGTTTATAAGGTTTAGAATTTCTCTGGAAGAATTTTTGAGATCACTTAAGTATACTATCATATCATCTGCAAATAGTGATATTTTTACTTTTTCCTTTCCAGTGACCTCCTACTGTTGTCTATTTGCTCTGCGTAGGACTTCCAGTATGATATTGAATAGGTAGGGAAAGAGTGGATAGCCTTGTCTAGTCCCTGAATTTAGTGGGATTGCTTCAAGTTTCTCTCCATTTAGTTTGATGTTAGCTACTAGTTTGCTGTATATTGCTTTTACTATGTTTAGATATGGACCTTGAATTGGTGATCTTTCCAAGATTTTTAACATGAATGGATGCTGAATTTTGTCATTTTACGTTGATGGATTTCCATACATTGTACCATCCCTGCATTACTGGAATAAACCCTACTTGATCATGATGGATAATTGCTTTGATTTATGTACTGGCTGGTTTTGTGTTAACTTGATAAAAGCTGGCATTATCACAAAGAAAGGAGCTACAGGTGAGAAAATGCCTCCATGAAATCCATCAGTAAATCACTTTCTCAATTAGTGATCAAGTGGGAAGGGCCCCTTGCGGGTGGTACCATCTCTAGGCTGGTGGTCTTGGGTTTTATAAGAAAGCAAGTTCAGCAAGCCAGAGCAAACAAGCCATTAACTAACATCAGCTCCTGCTTCCTGACCTGCTTGAGTTCTAGTCTTCACTTCCTTTGGTGATGAACAGCAGTGTGGAAGTGTAAGCTGAATAATCCCTTTCTGCCCGATTTGCTTCTTAGTCATGATGTTTTATGCAGGAATACACACCATGACTAAGACAATGTGTTCTTGGATTCAGTTTAGAAGAATTTTATTGAGTATTTTTGCATCAATATTCATAATGAAAATTGGTCTGAAGTTCTCTTTCTTTGTTGGGTCTTTGTGTGATTTAGGTATAAGAATAATTGTGGCTTCATAGAACAAATTGGGTAGTGTTCCTTCTGTTTCTATTTTGTGGAATAGCTTGAAGAGTATTGGTATTAGGTCTCCTTTGAAGGTCTAATAGAATTATGCGCTAAACCCATCTGATCCTTGACTTTTTTTGGATGGGAGACTTTTAATGACTGCTTCTATTTCTTTAGGGGTTATGGGACTGTTTAGATAGTTTATCTGATCCTGATTTAACTTTGGTATTTTGTATTTGTCTAGATAATTGTCCATTTCATTCAGATTTTCCAGTTTTGTTTAATATAGGCTCTTTTTTTAGTAGGATCTGATGATTTTTTGAATTTCCTTGGTTACCATTGCTATGTCTCCCTTTTCAGTTCTGTTTTTTTTTAATTTAAATATTGTTTCTGTGCCCTCTGGTTAGTCTGGCTAAGTGTTTTATCTATCTTGTTGATTTTCTCAATGAAACAGCTCACAGTTTGGTTGATTCTTTGTATAGTTCTTTTTGTTTCTACTTGCTTGATTTCAGCCCTGAGTTTGATTATTTCCTGCTGTTTAGTCCTCTTGGGTATGTGTGATTCTCTTTGTTCTAGAGGTTTTAGGTGTGCTGTCAAGCTGCTAGTGTATGCCCTCTCCAGTTTCATTTGGAGGCACTTAGACCTATGAGTTTTCCTGTTAGTACTGCTTTCATTGTGTCCCATAAGTTTGGGTATGTTGTGGCTTCATTTTCAGTAAATTCTTAAAAAAAGTCTTTAATTTCTTTATTTCTTCCTTGACCAAGTTATCATTGAGTAGATCACTGTTCAGTTTCCACATATATGTGGCTTTTCCTTTGTTTTGTTGTTATTAAAGACCAGCCTTAGTATGTGGTGATATGATAGGATGCATGGGATGATTTCTATTTTCTTGTATCTGTTGAAGTCTGTTTTGTGAACAATTATATGGTAAATTTTGGAGAAGGTACCATGAGGTGCTGAGAAGAAGATAAATTCTTTCAATTTAGGATGAAATGTTCTACAGATATCTATTAAATCCATTTGGTCCAAAACTGTTTAGTTTGCGTTTCCCTGATCTGTCCATTTGGGAGAGTGGGGTGTTGAAGACACTCACTATTATTGTGTAAGGTGCCATGTGTTCTTTGACCATTAGTAAATTTTCTTTTATAGCTATGGGTACCTTTGCTTTTGGAGTATAGGTGTTCAGAATTGAGAGTTCTTCTTGGTAGATTTTTTTTCTTTGATGAGTATGAAGTGCCCTTCCTTATCTTTTCTGATAATTTTGGTTGAAAGTTGATTTTATTTGATATTAGAAATGGAGGTCAACATGCAGAAGAATGCAAATTGACCCATTCTTATCTCCTTGCACTAAGCTCGATTCCAAGTGGATCAAGGACCTCCACATAAAACCAAAACCTTGAACATATGGACACAGGGGAGAATTTCCTGAATAGAACTCCAATAGCTTATGCTCTAAGATCAAGAATTGACAAATGGGATCTCATTAAATTACAAAGTTTCTGCAAGGCAAAAGACACTGTCAAAAAGACAAAGCAGCAACCAACTAACTGGGAAATGATCTTTACCAACCCTACATCCGACAGAGGGCTAATATCCAATATATACAAAGAACTCAAGAAGTTAATCTCCAGAGAGGCAAGTAACCCTATTAAAAAATGAGGTACAGAGCTAAACAAATAGTTCTCACCTGAAGAATATCTAATGGCTGAGAAGCACCTAAAGAGGTGTTCATCATCCTTAGTCATTAGGGAAATGCAAATCAAAACAACCCTGAGATTCCATCTCACACCAGTCAGAATAGCTAAGATCAAAAACACAGGAGACAGCAGTTGTTGGCGAGGATGTGGAGAAAGAGGAACACTCCTCCACTGCTGGTGGGATTGCAAGCTGGTACAACCACTCTGGAAAGCAGTCTGGCAGTTCCTCAGAAAACTGGGCATGACACTCCCAGAGGATCCGGTTATACCACCCCTGGGCATAATACCCAGAGCCTTTACCTGCATGCAATAAGGACACATGCTCCACTATGTTCATAGCAGCCTTATTTATAATCGCTAGAAGCTGGAAAGAACCCAGATGTCCCTCAACGGAGGAATGGATTCAGAAGATGTGGTATATTTACACAATGGAATACTACTTTGCAATTAAAAACAACGAATTCACAAAATTCCTAGGCAAATGGCCAGAAGTTGAAAATATCATCCTTAGTATGGTAACCCAATCACAAAAGAACACACGTGGTATGCAGTCACTGATAAGGGGATATTAACCCAGAATCTCGGAATACCCAAGACACAATTCGCATATCAATAGATTTCCAAGAAGATGGAAGGAGAGACCCCTGGTCCTGGAAAGACTGGATGTAGGGGAATGCCAGGACAGAGAAGCAAGAGGGGGTTGAGTGGGGAACAGAGGGAGGGAAGGGGGCTTATGGGACTTTCGGGGAGGGAGGAAATGGGAAAGGGGAAATGATTTTGAATGTAAATAAAAAAACTTAGAAAAACAAAAACATAAACAAAACAAAAAAGGAAAGAATGGCTACTGCAGCTTGTTTCGTGGAACCATTTACTTGGAAAATGGTTTTACAGCCTTTCACTTTGAGGTAGTGTCTGTCTTGTCACTGTGTTTCATTTTCTGTATGCAGCAAAATACTTGGTCCTGTTTACATAGCCAGTATGTTAATCCGTGTCTTTTTATTGGGGAATTGAGTTTAATGATGTTAAGAGATATTAAGGAAAAGTGATTGTTGCTTCCTGCTATTTTTGTTATTATAGGTGGAATAATGTTCTTGTGGGTATCTTGTTCGAGTTCGTTGGAGGAAGATTTCTTACTATCTTGCTTTTTCTAGGGTGTAGTTTCCCTCCTTGTATTGTCTTTTTCCATCTATTATCCTTGTAGGGTTGTATTGTGTAAATTTATTTCTGTCATGGAATATCTTGTTTTCTCTGTCTACGGTAATTGAGAGTTTTGCTGGGTATAGTAATCTGGGCTGTCATTTATGTTCTTTTAGGGTTTGTATGAGATCTGCTCAGGATCTTCTAGCTTTCATAGTCTCTGGTGAGAAGTCTGGTGTAATTCTGATACATCTGCCTTTTTATGTAACTTGACTTTTTTCCCTTACTGTTTTTAATATTCTTTCTTTGTTTTGGGCATTTGGTGTTTTGATTATTGTGTGACAGGAGGAATTTCTTTTCTTGCATAGTCTATTTGGAGTTCTGTATGCCTCTTGTATGTTCATGAGCATCTCTTTCTTTAGGTTAGGGAAGTTTTCTTCTATAGTTTTGTTGAAGATATTTACTGGCCCCTTTATTTGGGAATTCCCTCTCTCTTTTTTACCTATTATCCTTCAGTTTGGTTTTCTCGTTGTGTCCTGAATTTCCTGGATGGTTTTGGTTAGGAACTTTTTACATTTTCATTTTCTTTGATTGTTGTAACAATGTTTTCTAAGGTATCTTCTGTGCCTGAGATTCTCTCTTCTATCTCTCATATTCTGTTTGTGATGCTTGCATGGATGACTCCTGATCTCTTTCCTAGGTTTTTCATCTCCCGGGTAGTCTTCATTTGTGATTTCTTTATTTTTTTCTACTTCCATTTTTAGATCCTGGATGGTTGTATTCAATTTCTTCACTTGTTTGGTTGTGTTCTCCTGTATTTCTTTAAGGGAGTTATTTATGTCCATCTAAAAGTCATTTATCATCCCCATGAGAAGTGACTTAAATATGAATCTTTCTTTTCCAGTGTGATGGGTATCCAGGACTTGCTATGGTGGGAGAACTGGGTTCTGATGATGGCACCTAACGTTGGTTTCTGTTGCTTATGCTTTTACACTTGCCTCTTGCCATCTGATTATCTCCAGTGCAACATGTACTAAATGTCTCTGACTGGAGCCTGTCCCTCTTGTCAACTTGGTTGTATCAGAACTCCTCAAAGTCCAGCTGTCTCTGTGATCCCATGATCCTGAGGTCCTGTGCATATAAGTAACCCTATTAAAAAATGGGGTACAGAGCTACACAAAGAGTTCTCACCTGAAGAATATCTAATGGCTGAGAAGCACCTAAAGAGATGTTCATCATCCTTAGTCATTAGGGAAATGCAAATCAAAACAACCCTGAGATTCCATCTCACACCAGTCAGGATGGCTAAGATCAAAAACACAGGAGACAGCAGTTGTTGGCGAGGATGTGGAGAAAGAGGAACACTCCTCCACTGCTGGTGGAATTGCAAGCTGGTACAACCACTCTGGAAAGCAGTCTGGCGGTTCCTCAGAAAACTGGGCATGACACTCCCGGAGGATCCGGCTATACCACTCCTGGGCATATACCCAGAGGCTTTCCCTGCATGCAATAAGGACACATGCTCCACTATATTCATAGCAGCCTTATTTATAATAGCCAGAAGCTGGAAAGAACCCAGATGTCCCTCAACGGAGGAATGGATTCAGAAGATGTGGTATATCTACACAATGGAATACTACTCTGCAATTAAAAACAATGAATTCACGAAATTCCTAGGCAAATGGTCAGATCTTGAAAATATCATCCTTAGTGAGGTAACCCAATCACAAAAGAACACACATGGTATGCAGTCACTGATAAGGGGATATTGACCCAGAATCTCGGAATACCCTAGACACAATCCGCATATCAATAGATTTCTAAGAAGATGGAAGGAGAGACCCCTGGTCCTGGAAAGACTGGATGTAGGGGAACGCCAGGACAGAGTAACGAGAGGGGGTTGAATGGAGAAAAGAGGGAGGGAAGGGGGCTTATGGGACTTTCGGGGAGGGAGGAAACGGGAAAGGGGAAGTGATTTGGAATGTAAATTAAAAAAATAAAATAAAATTTAAAAAAAAAAAAAAAGAGCTCCTGGAAGTCAAGCTGCCTCTGGGATCCTGAAATCCTGGTGTGACCAAGCTCTTGCAATCCTGTGATCCTATGATCTTGCGAGTTCTTTTTTTTTTTTTTTTTTTTTTTTGGTTTTTCGAGACAGGGTTTCTCTGTGTAGCCCTGGCTGTCCTGGAACTCACTTTGTTGTTCAGGCTGGCCTCGAACTCAGAAATCCTCCTGCCTCTGCCTCCCAAGTGCTGGGATTAAAGGCGTGTGCCACCACCGCCCGGCTTTTTTTTTTTTTTTTAAAAGAACCTACTGGCCGGGCAGTGAGTGGTGGAGCACACCTTTTTTTTTTTTTTTAAATTTATTTATTTACTTATTTATTTATATGTAAGTACACTGTAGCTGTCTTCAGACACACCAGAAGAAGGCATCAGATCTCATTACGGACGGTTGTGAGCCATCATGTGGTTGCTGGGATTTGAACTCAGGACCTTCGGAAGAGCAGTCAGTGCTCTTAACCACTGAGCCATCTGTCCAGCCCGATCTTGCGAGTTCTAAATCGCCTGGGAGCTGAGCTTCCTCTAGATTTTCTGGGACTTGGTGAGGAGCTATTGCCCAAGGTCTGCTCAGGGCACTGGCTCAGAACAGAAGGAACCTGTGCTACTGACTGACTGGTGGTTCCTAAGTCTCTGGATTCTGGGGGATCTCATTTATTCCTGGTGTTGGGGCTGATGTTGTGTCCTCCTTGCCTATGATCCTGGATGTGTTAGAGCACCTGGTAGTAGAGCTTCCTCTGGGTGTTGTGGGATTGGGTGTAGAACTAGCATCCAAGTTCTACTCAGGGCACTGGTTCAGACCAGAACCTGTCTTTTTGTTTTTATTTTAGGTTCTTAGGGCCATACATTTTCCCCATAGTACTGCTTTTGATGCAATACAGAGATGTTGTTGTCTAGTGTTTTCAGTTTTTAACTAGTTACAGAAAATATTTAATTTCTTTCTTGATTTCTTATTTGACTCATTCATCATTTAGTAATGAGTTGTTTAATTTCCATGAATACTTTAGTTACTATTCTATTGCTGTGAAGAGACACCATGAAAACTGCAACTCTTATAAAAGGAAGTATTTATTTGGAGCTTTTTTTTTTACAGTTTCAGAGGTTTAGTCCATTATCATCATTGCATGGAACTTTCTGGCACATAGGCAGGCATGGTTCTAGAGAAGTAGCTTAGACTTCTACATCTACATCTGGATCCATAAGCACCAGGGAGAGAGACAGGAAGGAGCAAGGAGAGAGAGAGGGAGAGAGAGAGAGAGAGAGAGAGAGAGAGAGAGAGAGAGAGAGAGAGAGAGAGAGAGAGAGAGGGGGGGGGGGGCTAGCCTTGCATGTGCTTATGAAACCTCAAAACCCATTCCTAGTGACACACTTCTTCCAAAAGTGAACACCTATTCCAACAAGGTTATACCTCCTAAATTTCCTAACTAGTACCACTCCTATTCATATGAGCCTATGGTGGCATTGATTTTCAAACTAACAGCAGAGATTTTTTTAGAGATTTGTTTGCTGTCAAGTTTAGGTATTATTATACTGTGTTTGGATAGGACTGATTGAGTTACTTCAGGCTTCCTGAATTAGTAAAGATTTATTTTGCATCCCAGAATATGATCTATCTTAGAGAGGATGTCATGTTCTGCAAAGTAGAATGGGTATTCTTTGGCCCTTTGGTGAAATATTCTGTAGATGCCTTTTAAATTCTTTTGATAAATGGCACACATCTTTCTGATGTTTCCCTTTTTATATTTTGTTCAGATAACTTTTCTGTCATGAAAAGTGGAGTATTGGAATCACTTACTATTAAAAGGTTGATTTTGCTCTATGTCTTTAAAAACAGTAGCACAATTTTATTTTCAATGTTTTAATGAACGATTGCACAGAGTTTGGAGTATATATGTTCAGAATAAAAGTGTCTTCTTGGGTCTGTGTTCCCTTGATAAAATTAATTATTCTTCTTTATCTATTCTCATTAGTTTTAGTATGATATTAGAATAGTGAACCTCTCTTGCTTTCTGGTCACACTTGATTGGTGGGCTTTTGTCCAAACTTTTACTCTATGGAAGTAAGCATGTTTCCTTATTGATGATAATTGCAATTTAAAACATATGTTAATGTCATTGTAAATGATGCAATCATCAATATCTGAAAATTGGAAAATATGAAAATTACTAATTGTAATTCAGTAAACATGAAATAAATGGTGAATTGAAAGGAATAATTTAGAAAATTTAAAGGTATGACATCTAATACTAAAGGATATGAATTTAAATATAATTCAGAATTATATTAAGAGTATACTATAAATAATTTCAGGGACTATAGCAGTGTCTCAGCAGTGAAGAACTTGTAATTCTCTTGCAGAGGACCTGATTTTAGTTCCTACTATGTATGTGAGGCAGATAACAAAGGCCTATAACTCCAGCTCCAGTGTATCCTATACTCTTTGCCTCTGCAGACTTCTGCACTCACATATACATACTCACAGGCACATAGACATACACATTTAAAAATAAATACAGAAGAATGGATATAGAAAATGTACATTTACACAATGGAGTACTCAGCAGTTAGAAACAATGACTTCATGAAATTCGTGGGCAAACACATGGAACTAGAAAATACCATCCTGAGTGCGATAATCCAGGCACAAAAGAACACACATGATATATACACACTGATAAGTGGGTATTAGCCCAAAAAACTCACAATGCCCATGATTCAACCAACAGATCGTATAGAGCTTAGGAGGAAGAAAAACCAGGGTGTGGATGATTCACCCCTGCCTTGAGGGTGGAACAGAGTCATACTGGGAGGTGGAGGGAGAGACGGACCTGGGAGGGAGAGAGGAGGGGTAGGAAATAAGGGGGCATTATCAGGTACTGGAGGGGATAGGAAAGAGGCACAGAGGATCAGGAAATCAAATAACAATATATAGCCAGGAGGAAGGAGGAACTGGGGATAGCCACTGGAGGATCCCAGACACCAGGGAAATAAGAGGCCCCTAGGACCCAACAGGGATGACTTTAGCAGAAATGCTCAGAGACGGATGAGATAGAACCTGTAGAGACTACTTCCAGTAGATAGGCACCGCCCCTGGAAAAGGGATAGGAGCACCACCCATCTCAATGTTTTTACCCAGGAATATTCCTGTCTAAAGGAATAAAAGTGACAAAAAATTGAGCAAGTGGACTGCCCCACCTGGGGATCCATCCTTCCTGCAGACATCAAACCCTACACCGCTGTAATCAAGAGGCACTTGCGGACAGGAACCTGGTGTGGCTGCTCCTTGGGGGTCTAGCATCCAACACCTGACTAATGCAGATGTGAATGCTTGGAGCCAACCATCAGGTTGTGCTCAGGGACCCTGTGGGGAACCTGGCAAAAGGACTGGAGGAGCAGAGCAGGATTATAACCCCTTAAAAAGAACAACATTGGCTGGTTGCAGCACCCAGTGCTCCCAGAGACTAGACCAACAACCATGTAGTGTACAGAGAGGCATCCAAGACTCCAGATACATATGTAGCAGAGGATTGACTTGCCTGACAGCAATGGGAGGGGAGGTCGTTGGTCCTGTGGAGGTTTGATGCCCCAGAGTAGGGGAGCCTGAGCTGTGGGGCAGAAGAGGGTAGGTGGGTGGGGGAGCACCCTCATAGAGGCAAAGTGGGAGGGTAGAGGGTAGATGTGGGATGATGGGTTTGTGGAGGGGTAACCAGGAAGTGGGGTATCATTTGAGATGTAAATGAATGGAACTAATAGCTAAAAAATCAATTCATATGAATACATTAATAAATTAAAACTTTGAAGCTATTGACCTCATATAGAACGATTGTAGCCTACTCAATAGTTTCCAAAGAAGTCTTCAATCTCAATACTATTGAATGTAAGGAAACAGTATTATAGACTCCCCAGGAAAAATAAAATCCCAAGACAAAGGAGGGAAAGCAAAACTATTTTGCTGTTGAAATTATGCCAACGAAGTCCAGTAAGATCTCTAAGCAGATAATGATGACTGCTGCCAAGCCCGATGACTTGAATTTCATCCCCTAAACCTATATGGAGAAAATTCCATGAGTTGCTCTCTGCCCTCCTCATGTGAGCTGTGTCATTTGCATATGTGTAGATAATATCAAGTTGGTGGGCATCTCTTTCTTTCAAGATTGAAATATTCCATCCTGCAAGCCATCCTTAAGCCAGAAGGTAAATGACTCAAAATAGCTTCTGAAAATTCCTGAAAGTGATGGTATTCTTAGTCCCCTTCTTCCCAAGAGTAAATAAGACACACAAGAAAGATTTTGAGACCAGGGAAACTTATCTGGAAGAAGTACAAACCAGTGGAGCTACCTGGAAGTGATATAAACTGAGTTGATTTAGCTAATGAGCTGACCAGCAGGCTGTGCAGTGTGCAGGTTCTCAGCATTTGTGAGCTCTAGTAGTAAATATCTGACTAGAAAGAACAAGAAAGAAATATGTTAATTATAATTGTGCCTACATCTTTGGGCATATATTTAGATAATTATATGTAAAATTTTATTTGTGATAGTATGAAATATTTGCATGAAGAAATAATATTAGTTATGTCAATTAAAAATTCTATGAAGTGTAAGTAAACAGAGGACTAGTATTAATGACAAAACTTATTTTACTGAGATAATGCTGTTAGAACTTACACAAATAAATTACTTTATCAATTAAAATAATTCAATTATTCTCAAATTTTCTTCTCTATACATTTATTTGCTATTGTCCTAAAAGAACTTGGAAGTATTGAAAGAGCAATCATATCTTTTCTCATGTAGTCAATAATTTCGTATCTGTTTTAATTAATTTTTGGTATTAAAGAGATTTGTAAATGTTCCATTTTATTTTTACTTTTTGCACATTGGTGTTTTGCCTGAATTAATATATTTATGAAGGTACCAGATACCCTGGAGTTAGAGACAATGGTGAGCTGTCATGTAAGTGGTGAGAATTGAACCCAGGGTCCGCTAAGCTATCTCTTCTGCTTTGCACCGAAGAGTTTGAAAATGTGTTATCTGCCTCTCATTTTTCTATACTTAATGAAAGGCAGTAAACAGGAAGAGATTATTTTGATTTTTTATCTGTTTACTAATAGTTCAAACAATTCAACATGTTAATTCAAAATGGTTGATAGTTTATCACATATAAACAAAATGTTTACCATTCAAATTGATTATATCAGGAGTTGATTGCAATATCAATTTTCTTGTTGGATACATTGCTATATTCTCGTTTTTTGGCTCCTAATTTACTACATCATTAGCCCATAGAATCATTTTTTCCCAGAAAATCTATAGACATCTCACATTGATTCTCTGTTGTGAGTTTTTAAATTTATTGTATTTAATGTAGTATTAGAAAACAGAAAGTGTATCATCACTTTTGTGTCATCTTGACTGAAATTTTTTATTAAATTTTAGGCATATTTCTGTTTATCATATTTGTAATAAGCAACCAAACATAATAAAATGCACTATACATGTTAATATAAAATAACATAACATGGTGAAAATAACTGTGTTTGCAACTAAGTTTTAAATATTCTAACCATGTAAATTTAAACAAGGAATTTAACTTTTTATTTAAATATCTTCAACTGTAAACTATAGATGATTGCTTATACCCTTCTAAGGTATGCTTCAATTTTATCTAAGAAAGGGGATATAAAGTAACCATGTTAGCACAGACTAATTTAATTAATTACTACTGCACTGGGGATTTCTGTTTGCTAATTCTCAAGCCCTTTAATCTTTCTTGTTTTATTTAGAGATAGAGTCCCATTAGGTTACCAAGGTTGACCTTGAATTCACTACATAGCATAGGCAGGTCCTTGGCTTTCACTGTCCTGCCTCGTGCTCCCCCAGTACCTGAGAGTGCTTGATTATGTCATTTTCTGTTCTATTTTCTCAGTTACTCACTTTACATCCTGCTCATTACCCCTGCTCTAGGTCACCCGTCACCCCTCCCACAATTGTTACCTGCTACTACTCTCCTTTTCCTCTGTGCAGGGGTGTGCCCCCCAGGATATCCGCCAACACTGGCACATCAAGTTTCTTTAAGAGTAGGCACATCCTCTCTCACTGAGGGTAGACAAGGCAGTCCAACTACACAAGAACATATCCCACATACAGGCAACAGCTTTTGGGATAGCTCCCACTCCACTTGTTGGGGAGCCACATGAAGACCAAGCTACATATATGAGCAGGGAGGCCTAGGTCCAGCCTATGTATGATCTTTTGTTGGTGATTCAGATTCTGAGAGCCCCAAGGGTTCAGGTTAGTTGATTCTGTTTGTCTTCCCCTGGAGTTCCTATCCCTTTCAGGGACTGCAATCCTTCCTTCTATTCTTTCATAAGAGTCTCTAAAGTCTATGTCTCTTGCTGGATATGCCTGCTACCTCTCCACCCTAGTCAGATACAGATTTCCATTCATTTTTATGATCATCCGGATATCCTGTCTATCCCTCCTATTCTCTTTGATACCTGTCCCTGAACCTCCCACATTCCCCTCCCCATCTACTTTCCCACCCAGTTCCCTCCCTCCATCTGCCTCTTATGACTATTTTATGTGAGGTTCAAGTATCTTCACTTGGTACTTCTTTCTAGTTTAGCTTCCTTTGAGTTTGTGGAATGTAGCATGGGTATCCTGTATTTTATGACTGATAATCAACTTATAAGTGAGTACATACCATGCATGTACTTTTGGGACTGGGTTACCTCACTCAGGATTATATTCTCAAGATCCATCCATTTGTCTGCAAAATTCATGATATTATTGTTTTTAAGTGCTGAATAGTATTCCATTGTGTAAGTGGACCTTGTTTTCTTTATCTATCTTCAGTTGATAACTATCTAGGTTGTTTCCAGTTTTTTGCCATTATGAATAGAGCTTCTATGAACATAGTTGAGCAAGTATCTTTATGTAATTGTAGCACATTGGTTGGGTATATGATCAGGAGTGGTATAGCTGGGTCTTGAGGTAGAACTATTCCTAGTTTTTGAGAAACCATCAAATTGAGTTCCAAAATTGTTGTATAAGTTTGCATTCAAACATCAGTGGAGGACTGTTCCCCCTTGCTTAACATCCTCACTAGCATGTATTACTTTTTGAGTTTTTGTTCTTAGTCATTCTGGTCAGTTTAAGATGGAACCTCTGAATTGTTTTGATTTGCAGTTCCCTGATGACTAGGGACTTTGAACATTTATTTAAGTGCTGAGATTTCTGTTTAGCTCTCAGTCCATTTTTTAATTGGGGTTTTTTGGTTGTTTGTGTTTAATTTCTTGAATTTCTTATAAATTTTGGATATTAGCCCTCTGTCAGATGTAGGGTCAATTAAGATCCTTTCCCAATATTTAGGGTACCGTTTAGTCTTATTGGCAGTGTCCTTCAATTTACAGAAGCTTTGTCCCATTAATTTCTGATCTTTGAGCTTCATTCATTTGAAGTTGTTTCCTATACCAATAAGTTCAAGGGTATTTCCCAGTTTCTCTACCAAGAGATTTAGTGAATCCAGTTTTATGTTGAGATCCTTGATATACTTGGTCTTGAATTTTGTGCAAAGTGATAAATATGGATCTATTTTCATTCTTCTACATGTAGACATCCAGTTAGACCAACACCATTTGTTGAAAATGCTTTCTTTTTTCCATTGTATGGTTTTGGCTTCTTTACCAAAAATCAAGTATTCATAGGTGTATGGGTTTATTTCTGGGTCTTCAATTTGCATTCATTGGTCGGCATGTCTGTTTCTGTACTAATACCATGCAGTATTTTTTTTTTATTGTAGCTCTATAGTATAGTTTGAGCTCAAGATGGTAATTCCTCCTAAAGATTTTTATTATCCACAATTGTTTTGGCTAGCCTGGGTTTTGTTTTCCTATATGAAGTTGAGAATTGCTCATTCAAGGCATATAAAAATTCTGTTGGATTTTGATGAGTATTGCATTAAATCAGTAAGCACTTTTGGCCAGATGACCATTTTCACTATGTTATTCCTGCCTATCCATGAGCATGGGAGATCTTTCCATCATCTGTTGTATTCTTCAATTTCTTCTTTAGGGACTTGAATTTCTTTGTACAAATATCTTTCACTTGCTTGGATAGAGTAACACCAAGATATTTTATATTATTTGTGGCTATTGTAAACTGTGTTGTTTCGCTTATTTATTTCTTGTCCCATCTATCATTTGTATCATTTGGGCTACTGATTTCTTTGAGTTAATTTTTTATCCAGTAACTTTTCTGAAGCTCTTTCTCAGCTGTAGGATTTCTCTGGTAAAACTTTTATTAGAGTCCCTTATATATGTTATCATATCTGCCAAGAGTGATTTGTTGACTTATATTCCAATTAGATCTCCTTCAAGTGCCTTATTGCTCTGGCTAGAATTTCAAATACTATATTGAATAGATAGGGAGAGAGTGAATAGCATTGTTTTGTCCCTGATTTTAGTGGAATTGCTTTAAGTTTCTTTCTGTTTACCTTGATGTTGGCTATTGGCTTCCTCTATATTGCTCTGATTATGTTTAGGTATATTCCTTGCATCCCTGATCTCTCTACTACTATGAACATGAAGGGGTGTTGGATTTTCTCAAAGGCTCTTTCAGCATCTAATGTGATGATCATGTGATTTTTTTTTTTTTTGCATTCAGTTTGTTTACATGGAGGATAGTTTTGATGGATTTTTGTATAATGTACAATTCCTGTATCCCTGGGAGGTACCCTACTTGATCATGTTGGATAATGTTTTTCATGTGTTTCTAGTTTCAGTTGGTGAGTATTTCATTGTGTATTTTTGCAAGTTTATAAGAGAAATTGGTCTGAATTTCTCTTTCACTGTTGAATCTAAATGTGGTTTAGTGGATCTTCCCGGGAATTGCTCATGAGCGGGTTCTACGCGGGGGAGAGCTGAAGAGTGAAACTACGGGGGTCGAGAGAAAAGAACACACAGAGACATTAGTGCATGGCTGTACAAAATCTTTCTATATTTCTTTGGGGACAAGAGCGAAAATATATGTGCTGTGGGCGTGACCCTCCCTCCCAAAGCTACAGAGTCTTCTCAGCAGGTCTCAGGCAGGCTGAGAGATATTGCCATAACAAAGATCACAGGGTCTGCTACACAGCAGGAGATGGCGACTTGACTCCAGGAAACTGTAGTGCCAGAGGGGCTCTGACATCTGTCAGGTGGGAGGAGGTGTGGCTGGACTTCCTCAGCTCGGCAGGCAGCTGAATTTTGCCTAGAGGCTATATGGCTCACTACAGTTTAGTATCAGTGTGTCTTTTGCTTCATAGAATTAGTTTGGCAGTGTTCCTTCTGTTCCTACTTTGTAGAATATTTTGAGGAGTATTGGTATTAGCTCTTTATTGAATGCCAGATAGAATCCTGCAGTAAAACCATCTTGTCCTGAGCTACTTTTAGTTGGGAGATGTTTAATGACTATTTCTATTACTTTAGGGGTTCATTATGAGACTGTTTAAGTTAAGTTACCTGATCTTGATTTAAATTTAGTAAGTGGGATATGCCTCAAAAGTCATACACTTCCTTAAGATTTTTCGAGTTTGTGAAGTACAAGCTTTTGAAGTAAACCCTAATAATTATTTGAATTTCCTCAAGGTCTGTTGTTGTGTCTCAGTTTTCATTTCTGATTTTGTTTATTTGAATGCTGTCTCTCTTTTGGTTAGTTTGGCTAAGGATTGATATAGCTTGTTGTTTGTCTCAAAGAATCAGTTTTTGGTTTCTTTGATTTTTTTTTCTGTCTTCCTTGCTTCTAATTAATTGATATCAACCCCAATTTTGATTATTTCCTGTCTTCTACTACTTTTTGGTGTGCTTGGTTCTTCCTTTTTTCCCAGAGCTTTCAGGTGTACTTTTAAATTGCATATATGAAGACATTCTTATTTCTTTATGGAATCATGCAGTTCTATGAACTTTCCTCTTAGCTCTTCTTTTATTGTTTCCCCTACATTTAGGTATATTGTGTTTTCATTTTCATTGAGTTCTAAAATGTCTTTAATTTCTTTCTTTATTTCTTCCCTAACCAAGAGAGATCATTGAATAGAGAGTTGTTCAATTATCATGAGTATGTATGCTTTCTGGGGTTTCTGTTGTTGAAGTCCAGCTTTAATCCATGGTGGTCTTATAAGATACATGGCATTATTTCACTTTTTTTTGTATCTGTTGAGACTTTCTTTGTGACTGAGTATATGGTTAAGTTTGGAGAAGGATCCTGGAGGTGCTGAGAAAAAGGTATATTTTTTGTGTTTGGATGAAATATTTGATAGATGTCTATTAAGTCCATTTGATTCATAATGTCTGATAGTTTTGCTATTTCTTTGTTTAGTTTTTGTCTGGATGACCTGTGAATTAGTGAGAGTGGGTGTTGAAGTCTTCTCCTATTGATTTTTGGGGTTCTACGTGCATTTTAAGCTTTAGCAATGTTTCTTTTACAAACATGGGTACCCTTGTCTTTGGGGCATAGATGTCCAGAATTGTGATGTCATCTTGGTAGATTTCTTCTTTGATGAGAATTAATTGTCCTTCCCTGTCTCTTTTGATTAATTTTGGTTGAAGGTCTATTTTACTACATATTATAATGACTATTCCAGCTTATTTCTTGGGTCTGTTAGTTTGGAAAACGTTTTTCCAACCCTTTTCTCTGAGATAATATCTATCTATCTTTATTGCTAACATGTGTTTTTTGTATGTACTATCTATTATTTTACCCTCATCTATTATTTTACCCTGTGTCTTTTCATTAGAGAATTAAGTCCATTGTTATTTAGAAATATTAATAACCAGTGATAGTTATTTTCTGTAATTTTGAAGTTGGCAGCATTAGTGTGTGTGTGTATGTGTGTGTGTGTGTGTGTGTGTGTGTGTGTGTGTGTGTACATACACATATGCTTTTGTATATGCTTTCCTTCCTTTTGCTGGTATGGAATTACATATTTCCTCTGTTTTCATAGATGTAGTTATTCTCCTTGGGTTGGGGTTTTCCTTCTAGAATTTTCTTTGGGGCTGGAATTGTGGATAGATATTGTTTGAGTTTGGATTTGTCTTGAAATATCTTTTCTTTTCTCCATCTATGAAGACTGAGAGGTTTTCCAGTTATAGTAGTATAGGTTGGCATCTTTGGTTTTTTAGAGGTTGTAAGATATATTCAGGTCTTTCTAGCTTTTAGATTTTGTGTTGAGAAGTCAGAAGTGTTTTTTACAGGTCTGCCTTTGTATGTTACCTCCCATTTTTTCCTGGCTGCTTTTAATATACTTTTTTTTTGATCTGCTGATTTTGTGTTTTGATTATTAAGTGGTGGAAGCATTTTCTTTACTGGTCCAGTCTAATTGGTGTTCGGTAAGCTTCTTGTGTGTAGGCATCTCCTTCTTAAGGTTGGGAAGATTTTCTTCTATAATTTTGTTGAAAATATTTTCTGGGCCTTGGAGCTGGGAATCTGTAACTTCTCCACCTACTATTCTTACCTTAGGACTTTTCATGATATCCTAAATTTCTTTGACTGATTTCTTAATTTCTTCTTCTGTATCTTCTATCACTGAGATTCTCTCTTATATCTCCTGTATTCTGCTGCTGATACTGGCATGTGGTGTGTGTGTGTATGTGTGTGTGTGTGTGTGTGTGTGTGTGTTCTCTTTCCTAGGTATTTCATCCCCAGAATTCTATCAGTTTTTGTTTTCTTTATTGATTCTATTTCCACTTTCAGGTCTTGCACATTTTTATGTATTGCCTTCATCTGTTGAATTTGTTTTCCTTCATGGAATTTATTGTTTCATCTTTAAAGACTCTAACTCTTTATATTTCCCTGTATTTCTTTAGGAAATTTATTCATTTACTCTTTAAAGGACTCTATCATCTTTATAAGATTGTATTTAAGGTCATTTTCTTTTGATTCAGTTGTGTTAGGATATTTATGCCTTGCTGTAGTAGGGAGGCTCTGCTCTGTAGTTGTGATAATGCCATGGTTTTTGTTGATTGTTTCCATTTGAGGGCCTTTAGCTATCTGGATAGCTTTGATCCATGGGTGTTCCTGTTGTATTTTGAATGGTCCCCATCTGACAGACCTCTGACGGGTATCCTTGCATTGTATGGTTCAGGATCTGCAGGTTTTTATAGTTCTAGATCTGTACATCTGTGTGTTACACAATCTGCAGTTCTGTATGTTTCAGGAGCAGCAGATTCAATGATGGTGAGCAGAGAGGTGGCAAAAGAATGGTGGTCAGCCTGGGCTACCAGGCTCTTCAGGTCAGCTTGGCATGCTCAGAGGTCTCAGCTAGCAGGGAACATGGGTATGGAAATGGAAGCTTACTTTTATGGTTCAGGATCTACAGGTATGATGAAGGTGGGGGGAAAAGTGTGTAAAGAACAACGGTCTTCTTGTGATAATAGGCTGCTTAAGTCAGCTTGGCTTGCTCTTGAGGACTCAGTGAGAAGAGAAAATGGTGAGGGAAGGAAATTTCATCTGCATGGTTCAGGATCCACAAGTGTTATGGAGTTGGTTGGAGAAGTGGGGATAAAATGAAGGTTCCCCTTGTATAAGAGGCCTCTTGGTGCAGCTCGACTTGATCCACAGGACTGAGCCATTCATTACTTCTTGAACATACCAACACCAGCTCAGTATTCTACAATTTAATTTGTTGCTAACATTAACTACTAGAGTTAATGTTCTAACAATGATTACAAATTAAAGACTGATTCCTCATTTTCAATTAAGCATGCTGTTTTTGTAAATTTCAAAGATGAGTACTGTAGTTTATATTTCTACCCTTCTAATTCTTCTGAATATCACATGACGTCACTCAGAAATTGATGACTTATTCCTTTTTTTAATTATTATTTTCTAAGATTTTTTTATTTACATTCCAAATGATTTTCCCTTGACTTATTCCTTAACTATTATTTATCACACACATATAAAAATACTCACAAGGATATAGTATGTATCTATATTTAGTGTTGTTTATATTTACAAGTGTTAATGGATGATCAGTTTGAAATGGATAACCTATCTGTGGGCTGTTACCCGGAGAAAATCTGTAGCCAGTTTTTGCTATTTTGTGGATTCTTCCTTCTTCTATCCTTTATGCACCTCTCCCCCATTTTTATCCCTTTCAGTCCTTTAACACTAGATAGCATAAAAAGAAATGATAGAAAGGAAAGAGGGCAATGTTACCATTAGACAACTTCCTGCTTATTAGGGGCATCAAGTTTCTTGTAGCAAGTTTGATCTTCACCATAAAGATATCGCATTCTTCTTTCTTCTTTGCACATGACTACTTAAACCTGTGACCAACAGCAACCAACAGAAACCAACAACAAGCACCTACCAACCAACTGCCAATCAACCACCAATCAACCACTAAAAATCCCCCCAAAGCCAACCTCTCAGGGGCCTAGTATTTATACACACTCTGGAAATATTCTAGTATTCTAAATGTCACATAATTGCAGAAACTATCTGCAGCTGGCAAAATCATGTCCCCACCAGAGCTGGAACCAAATTATAGTTAGCTGCTGTGGACTATTTGAGGGCACCCCATATCCTATACCTTGGATTAAAACAAAAACATATTTTTATGAATTTCTGTATGTTTTTAAAAGAAAGCAAAATGTCAAAATTATCACTACAAAAATCAATTCTCCCTCTCTCAGTAGTCATTGAACGTAGCTCTTCAATAAATTTCTTTCACTCTCATTTGCATACTGATTGATGGTAGCATTATAAAAGTTTTGTTTGGGCTCTGCCAGAGACACATCTTCCTTCGGTACATAACTGTGCTCAGAGGTAGATCAGGTACTCCAGCCTTCCCCCACATACCCACACACCCAGAGACAGCTGGACTCCTAGGAGGTCTGTCATAACCAGGCTGACAGGAGGGAAAGGTTCAAGTCAGAGACGGCAAGGCCAGTTTATAGCAGAGATAACCAGATAGTGAGAGGCAAGTACAAGAACATGAGCAATAGAAACCAATGCAACTTGGCAGGATCAGAACCCAGTTCTCCTACCACAGCAAACCTGGGATACCCTAACACACCTGAAAAGCAAGACTCTGACCTAAAATCACATTTTATGAAGATGCTAGAGGCCCTTAAGAAGGGCATAAATAACTCCTTTAAAGAAATACTTGAGAACACAGGTAAAAAGGTAGAAGCCAAAAGTACATATTGGAAAAATGAGAGCTTTTTCAGCAAATTCAGAAAAAGAAGGAAACTAGATCCCTACCTCTAATCTTACATGATATTGATCAAAGATTATAATACTAGAACTGAAACTAAAAGATCAAGAAAAAATCATATGTAAAACACTTCAAGGCATAAGTCATGATTCTAACATCTCAGAAACTAGAACTAAGAACTGACAAATGGTATTTCAAGAAGTTTAAAAGCATCTCTACAACAAAGGAAATAATTATTTGAGTGGAGATGCAGTCTTTAGAATGGGAAAATCCTATGCTAACTCTAATGGGACAGAATATTATTATCTATAAATTTCAAAACACTAATTACAAAACAGCCAAACAACCTAAACATCAAATGAGAAAATGGCTCACTCTTTCTTCCAACATGCTGCCTACCCAGGACAGATCAGCTGCCAAATATCAACCCACATACCACAGATTGCTTGCTTCTGATGAGGTCCACAGTAACCAAAACCAAACAACACAGCTCTCTCCTAGGTGGAGCAATTAGACAATAAAAGAGGCTGAAGAGAAACAAATTGGAAAGGAAGAAGTCAATGCATCACTATTTGAGTATGATATGATAGTAATAATAGGCTACCCCTAAAATTCTATCAAAGAACTCCTACAGCAGATAAACAACTTCAACAAATCACTGGATATAAAATTATCTCAAACAAATCAATAGCCTTCCCCTACACAAAAGTCAATCAGTTTGAGAAAAAATTAGGGAAACAACATCCTTCATAATCTTCAAGAATACTATAAAATATCTTGGAGTAACTCTGACCAAGCAAGTGAAAGATCTGTATGGAAAGAACTTCAAGTTTCAAGAAATTGAAGCAGACCTCAGAAGATGGAAAGATCTCCCCTCCTCAGGATTGGTAAGATAAACCTATTAAAATGATCATCTTACCAAAAGCAATCTACAGATTCAGTGCAATTAACATCAAAATTCTACCTCAATTCTTCACAAAGATAGAAAGAACAATTCTCAACTTCATCAGGAATAACAAAAACTCAGGATATCGAATACAGTTCTCAAGAATGAAAGAACTTCTGGGGGCAATCACCATCCCTGACCTCAAGCGGTAGTACTGAGCAATAGTGATTAAAAACACATGTTATTGGCACAGAGACAGACAGGTGCTTCAATGGAACAGAATTGAAGACCCAGAAATAAACCCACACACCTATAGTCACTTGATCTTTGACAAAGAAACCAAAACAATACAGTGGAAAAAATACAGCACTTTCCACAAATGGTGCTGGACTAACTGGAGGTCTGGATGTACAAATTTATCCATTTTTTTCTCTTTGTACAAAGCTCAAGTCCAGTGGATCAAGAACCTACACATAAAACCAGACATGCTGAATCTAATAGAAGAGAAAATTGGAAAGAGCCTGGAAACCATAGACACAGAGGAAAATTTCATGAACTTCTGTTCACACCTATGGCTCAGGCTCTAAGATCAATAATTGACAAATGGGACCTGATGAAACTGAAAACCTTGTGTAAGGCAAAGGACACTGTCAATAGGATAAAATGGCAACATACAAATTTGGAAATGATCTTTACCAACTGTACATCTGATAGGGTAATATCTAAAATATACAAAGAACTCAAGAAGTTAGACTCAAGAAAACTAAATAACCCAATATAAAGAAAGTACTGAGCTCAAGAAAGAATTCTCAACTGAGGAATCTCAAATGGCTGAGAAGCACCTAAATAAATGTTCAACATCTTTAGTCATCAAATCAAATCAAATCAACACTGAGATTTCACCTTATAGCAATCAAAGTGGCTAAGATAAAATACTCAGGTGACAGCAGATGCTGGTCAGGATGTTGAAGAATACTCCTCCATTGTTGGTGGGATTGCAAACTAGTACAATCACTTTAAAATCAATCTGGAAGTTCCCCAGAAAATTGAAAAAAAGTTTTACCTGAAGACCCAGCTATACCACTACTGGGCATATAACCAAAATATGCTCCAATATATAACAAGGACATGCACTCCATTATGTTCATAGCAGCCTTATTTATAATAGCCAGAAGCTGGAAAGAACCCAGATGTCCCTCAACAGAAAGATGGATAAAGAAAATGTTGTGTATTTATGCAATGGATTAATACTCAGCTATTAAAAATGAGGACTTCATGACTTTTGCAGGCAAAAACTAGAAAATATCATCCTGTACGTGATAACTCAGATCCAAAATAACATACATGATTTGTACTCACTGATAGGTAGATATTAGCCTAAAAGCTCAGAATATCCAGGATGCAACTCATAGACCTTATGAAGCTTAACAAAAGAAAGGTCAAAGTGTGGATGCTTCAATCCTACTTAGAATTGGAGACAACACAATCATGGGATGCCGAGGGAGGGAAGGACCTTTGTGGAAGAGGGGAGGGGGAGAAAAATGGGGGAAGCATCAGTATGGAAAAGGACAGGAGAGAAGTCCAGATGGCCAGGAGAATGAATAGTAATATGTAACAGTGGGGTTGGGTAATGGGGTTGAACCACTGCAAGGTCCCATATGCCAGGGATATGAGAAGTTCCCAGGAACTAATGAGGATGGCATTAGTGGAAATACCCTACAGCAGGGAGATAGAGCCTGAGAAGATCACCTCTAGTAGAGAGACATGGCCTCCAGTGGAGGGATGGAACCACCCACATATCTCAGAATCTTTAATCCAGAATTTTTCCTATCTAAAGGAAATGCAGGGACAAAACATGGAGCAGAGACTCAAGGAAAGGCCATCCGGTGACTGCACTACCTTGGCTTCCATCCCATCAGCAGACACCAAATCCAGAAACTCTTGCTTATGGCAAAACATGCTTATATACAGGAGCGTGGTATAGTTGTCCTATGAGAGGCTCTGCTAACACCTGATTAAGACGGATGTATATACTCACAGTCAGTCATTGGACTGAACCCGGGGACCCCAATGGGAGAGTCAAGGCAAGAGCTAAAGCAGCTGGAGGGGATTGCAACCCCATTTAAAGAACAAAAATCTCAACTAACTGAACCCCTAAGAGCTCTCAGGGACTAAACCATCAACCAAAGCGTATACATGAGTGAGTCCATGGCTTGTATTACATATGTAACAGAGGACTGCCTTATCTGGCATCAATGTGTGTGTATGTGGGGGGGCATTTGGTCCTGTGGAGCCTTTTTATGTCAATGAAGGATGAGGCACAAGTGGATAGGTGAGTGAGGGAGCATCCTGTTAGATGCAAAGGGAAGGAGGAATGTTGTGGTAGTGTTATGGAGGAGAGACCAGGAAGGGGGACAACATTTGAAATGTAAATAAATAAAATAATTAATAAGAAAGCAAATCCAAGAAAAAAAGAAACAAAAGTTTTGTTTCAGTAATCCTATTTGTTGTGCTATCATAGTAGCAGCATCTCTGTCATGTCTGTTATATTGCAGAAGGCATACTGGCCTTCTGATTTCTTTAATCAAACCACCGTGTTCCCTTTTAGGTGATTGAGCTCTCTTATAGTTTCACCAATTGGTTCTGGGTATTCCAGGTCATATGTTCTTTCAATTTTGACCAGTATGCAGATCTCTGTAATGATCTCCATCTGCTGAAAAAAAAATAAAGCTGCTTGAAGAGGAGTGAGACCTATAGTTATCTATATGTATAAAGGTAAATATAATTCAGCTAGGAAATATTCTGATTTAGGAAATTGGCATCAATATTTTCTTCTGTAGGGTCCATATCATTAGCAGCCATGAGTAGTGGACTCAGTTTACAATGCTAGGCAATAACTCTCTTCTATTGAGCAGGCATTATTACATCCAGTTTGACAAATGCAGGTTATCTCCCTTATTCATGTATTAGTATTGCACTACTGTTGATACTTTACTGGGTCAATCATTGTTGTGGTCCACAGGATATGCAGCTGGGTGGGACAGTTGATTTCTTTTGTTCCATAACAGCTAGGATAGCATCTAAGGATTAACTCTAAAATAGAGTGACTTTACTTCACAGAAGAGGAATGTACTGTAAGTCATAATTTTATATTCCTAACTTCTCAATTTCTGTAAAACTTGGATGTAAATTTGAAGGTTCCAAAAATTAGTTCCCTTAAATTTCATAGTTTGTTGGTAAAACTCAAAACGCAGAAACATACTATCCTTATATTACTGCTTACTAAAAATAATACAAATGAATTGTTAGTTACTTAAAAAGCTGAATAGAATGAGGTACAAAATGTTCTCTAGTACAAAAAGGTTATCAACATGAAGCTGGATATGTCACCCTCCAATAATGGTTTGTTCGTCAGCTTAGATGCTCTCCAAGCCCTACCATTTATGGTGATGTATGTTTCCATTAAATACTCATAAGAATGTTAATTCAAAATTGATGTAGTCAACATCCCCTGGCCAGTCTCTGGAGAGCTGAGGAAGGAGCTTTCCAAGCCTCTTATTAATCCTTTGACTTTGTCATGAAAGTGCCATGGGACCTTCCTAGGAGGAAATAGTTGGTGAGTGTGTGAGGTGGATAATAAAGTGTTGAGGTGAATGTGATCATAAATATATTTATGATATTGTCATAAATTAATTTTTTTTCATATCCTTCAAAGTAACCAGATCTTGCTTTACAGATCTCTAGTGCTAATAGTTGTCTAACAAGAAAAGACCACTCCTACCATTTTTTATCACTCGTAAAATTTCAAATGTTTTGTAAAGTTGGTCAGAAGAATAAAATTCAAACAGCATTCTTTTTTCCCATTCATATATTTATATACCTTACATCCCAATATCTGCCCCTTCTCCTCCAAGATCCCCTTAGTTAGACTCGCCAATGTCCCTGCCTTCTGCTTCTCTGAGAAGGAGGAAGTCCTCCCTGGGTACCAACTGACCCTGGCACTTCAAATCACCACAGGACTAGGTGCATCCTTTCCCAATGAAACCAGACAATACAATGTAGTTAAGGGAACTGGATCTACAGGTAGGCAAAAGAGTCAGAGTAAGCCCTTGCTTCAGTTGTTGGGGGAACCACACGAAGATCAAGTAGCATATCTGCTATACATATGTGGTGGGAATAGTTCCAGGCTGTGCATGAACTTTAGTTGCTTGTTCAGCCTCTGGCAGACCAAAAAGGTGAAGGTTAGTTGACTCTGTTGGTTTTCTTGCGGCATCCCTATCCACTCTGGCTTCCTCAATTCTTTCTCCAAGTCTTCCACAAAACTTCCCAAACTACATCTAATGTTTGGCTGTGGGTCCAGAATTAAACATATATAAGTATGGACACATGATTTATGACAACCATGCTAAATACCATACAATTGAAAAAGAAAGCAATCTTCAACAAATGGTGCTGGTTTAAATGGATGTCTGCCTGTAGTGCATTTTCTTAATTAGTGATTGATGTGAGAAGGCCCAGCCTATTCTGAATGGTGTTATCTCTGGGTTGGTGATTCTGAGCTCTATAAGAAAGCAGGCTGAGCAAGGCATGAGAAGCAGCAGCACCCTCCATGGCCTCTGCATTAGCTCCTGCCTCTAGGTTCCTGCCCTGCTTGAGTTCCTGTCCTGACTTCCATCAATGCAAACTACAATGTGGAAGTGTAAGCCTAATAAACACTTTCCACCTCAAATTGCTTTGGTCATAGTTACAGCAATTAGTAACCCTGACTAAGACACATGATTTTCCATTTATAGACAGGGATTGGGATGAACTGGCCACTCAAAGACTGTGTTTGCCTTATTTATTCTTAGACTCTGGCTAGACTATTATTGAAACTGACACTATTCTTTCTCTTTTATTTTAATTTAGTATATTTTGTTTTGAATTTAATCTTCTAGCACCATGATTTGTCCAATCAGTACATCTTTTTTTAATGTATTTTTTATTGAATATATTATTCATTTACCTTTCAAATGGTATACACTTTCCCGGTTTCCCACCCTCCCAGAAAGCCCCCAACCCATCCTCCCACCCCCTGTCTCCAAGAAGATGCCCCACTGCTCAACCCACTCCCACCTAGCCCCCCCCCTCAATTTCCCCACACTGGGGCATCTATTGAGCCTTTATAGGACAAAGGACCTCTACTCCCACTTATGCCCGACAAGGCATTCCTCTGCCACACTTGCAACTGGAACCATGTGTACCCCTTGGTTGATGGCTTAGTCCCTGGGATCCCTGGGGGGGTTGGTTGGTCAACATCATCGTTCTTCTCATGGGGTTGCAAACCCCTTTAGCTTGTCCAGTCCTTCTTCCAACTACTCCATTGGGGACCCAGTGCTCAGGCCAATGGTTGGCTGATAGTATTTTCTTCTGTATCTGTAAGACTCTGGCAGGGCCCATCAGGAAACAGCCTTAACAGGCTCCATTCAGAAAGCACTTCTTGTCATCCATAATAGTGTTGGGGTTTGATGACTATTTATAGGATGAATCCCCAGGTAGGACAGTCTCTGGATGGCCTTTCCTTCAATCTCTGTGCCTTGTCTCCCTAACTGCTCCTGTGAGTAGTTTGTTCCTTTTCTCAGAAAAACTGGAGCACCCGCACTTTGGTCTGCCTTCTTCTTGAGCTCCTTGTGGTCTGTGTGATGTATCTTGTATTTTTCTGAGCTTTTGGGCTAATATCCACTTACCAGTGAGTGTGATTGGTAACCTCACTCAGGATTACACTTTCTAGTTTCATCCATTTGCCTAAGAATTTCATGAATTCATTGTTTTTAATAGCTGAGTAGTACTCCATTGTGTACATATACCACATTTTCTGTATCCATTCCTCTGTTGAGGGACATCTGGGTTCTTTCCAGCTTCTGGCTATTATAAATAAGGCTACTATGAACATAGTGGAGCATGTGTCCTTATTACATGCTGGAGCATCTTCTGGGTATATGCCCAGGAGTGGTATAGCTGGGTCCTCAGGTACTATGTCTAATTTTTGGAGGAACCACCAAACTGATTTCCAGAGTGGTTGTACCAGCTTGCAATCCCACCAGCAGTGGAGGAGTGTTCCTCTTTCTCCACATCCTCACCAGCATCTCCTCTCCTCTGAGTTTTTCATCTTAGCCGTTCTGAGTGGTGTGAGATGAAATCTCAGGGACGTTTTGATTTGCATTTCGCTGATAACTAAGGATGCTGAACATTTCTTTAGGTGCTTCAGAGCCATTCAAATTTTCTCAGTTGAGAATTCTGTTTAGCTCTGTACCCCATTTTTAAATAGGTTTATTTTACTCTCTGTAGTCTAACTTTTGAGCTCTCTCTATATATTGTATATTAGCCTTCTATTGGATGTAGGATTGGTTAAAAATCTTTTCCCAATCTGTTGATTGCCATTTTGTCCTATTGACAGTGTCCTTTGCTTTACAGAAGCTTTACAGTTTTATTAGGTCCCATTTGTCAATTCTTGTTATTAGAGCATAAGCCATTGATGTTCTATTCAGGAATTTTTCCCGTGCCAATGTGTTGAAGATTCTTCCCTACTTTCTCCTCTAAAATCTTCAGTGTGTCTGGTTTTATGTGTAGGTCCTTGATCCACTTGGACTTGAGCTTTGTACAAGGAGATAAGAATAGGCCAAATTACATTTTTCTGCATAGTGATCTCCAGTTGATCCAGCACCATTTGTTAAAAATGCTGTCTTTTTTCCACTGGATGTTTTTAGCTCCTTTGTCAAATATCAAGTGACCATAGGTGTGCTGGTTCTTTTCTGGATCTTCAATTCTATTCCATTGCTCTTTCTGCCTGTCTCCATATCTGTACCAGACAGTTTTTTATCACTCTTGCTCTGCAGTAGACCTTGAGGCCAGGGATGGTGATTCCCCAAGGAGATCTTTTGTTGTGCATAATAGTTATTGCTATCTGGGGTTTTTTGTTATTCCAGATGAATTTGAAAATTGCTCTTTCTAGATCTATGAAGAATTGATTTGGAATTTTAATGGGGATTGCATTGAATCTGTAGATTGCTTTTGGCAACATAGCCATTTTTACTATATTAACTCTGTCAATCCATGAGCATTGGAAATATTTCCATCTTCTGAGATCTTCTAAGATTTCTTTCTTCAGAAGCTTGAAGTTTTTGTCATACAGATCTTTCACTTGCTTGGTTAGACTCACACCAATGTATGTAATATTATTTGTGACCTTTGTGAAGGGTGTTGTTTCCCTAATTTCTTTCTCAGCTTGTTTGTCCTTTGAGGAGAAGAAGTCTACTGATTTGTTTGAGTTAATTTTATATCCAGCCACTTTGCTGAAGTTGTTTTATCAGCTTTAGAAAATCTCTGGTGGAGTTTTTTGGGTCACTTAAATATACTATCATATCATCTGCAAATAGTGATATTTTGACTTCTTCCTTTCCAATTTGTATACTTTTGAACTCCTTTTGTTGTCCAATTGCTCTAGCTAGAACTTCAAGTACTATATTGAAAATATAGGGAGATAGTGGGCAGCTTTGTCTGGTTCTCAACTTCAGTGGTATTGCTTCAATTTTTCTCCATTTAGTTTGATGTTTGCTACTGGTTTGCTCTATATTGTTTTCACAATGTTTAGGTATGCACCTTGAATTCTGGATCTTTCCAAGACTTTGAACATGAAGGGATGCTGAATTTTGTCAAATGCTTTTTCAGCATTTAATGAAGTGATCATGTGGTTTTCTTTCTTTGAGTTTTTGTAGTGGATTACATTAATGGATTTCCTTATATTGAACCATCCCTGCATCCCTGGCATTAAGGCTACTTGATCGTGTTGAATTATCATTTTGATGTATTCTTGGATTCGGTTGGCAAGAATTTTATTGAGTAATTTTGCATCAATGTTTATTTAGGAAAATTGGTCTCAAGTTCTCTTTTCTTGTTTGGTCTTTGTTTGGTTTAGGTATAAGAATTATTGTTGCTTCATAGAATGAATTGGGTAGTGTTCCTTGTGTTTCTATTTTATGGAATAGTTTGAAGAGTATCGGCATTAAGTCTCCTTTGAAGATCTGATAGAATTCTCCAGTTTGTTGGGAGACTGTTAATGACTACTTCTATTTACTCAGTACTTATGGGAATATTTAGATGGTTTATTTGGTCCTGTTTTAACATTGGCTCCTGGAATGTGTCTAGAAAATTGTCCATTTCCTCCCGATTTTCAAATTTTGTTGAGTATAAGTTTTTGTAGTAGGATCTGGTGATTTTTCTGAATTTTCAAAGTTTCTGTTGTTATGTCTCCCTTTTTGTTTCTGATTTTATTAATTTGGGTAGAGCCTCTGTGCCTTCCAGTTAGTCTGGCTAAGAGTTTATCTATCATATTGATTTTCTCAAAGAACCAGCTCCTGGGTTTTTGATTCTTTTTATAGTTCTTTTTTTATTCTATTTGGTTGATTTTGGCCCTGAGTTTGATTATTTCCTTCCTTCTAATTCTCTTGGGTGTATTTGCTTCTTTTTGTTCTAGAGCTTTTAGATGTGTTGTCAAGCTGCTAGTATAAGCTCTCTCTATTTTCTTTTTGGAGGCACTTAGTGCTATGAGTTTCCCTCTTAGCACAGCATTCATTGTGTCCCATGAGTTTTGGTATGATATGTCTTAATTTTCATTAAATTCTAAAAAGTCTTTAATTTCTTTCTTTAGTTCTTCCTTGACCAAGTTATCATTGATTAGAGCATTGGTCAACATCCATATGTATGTGTGTTTTCCATTGTTTTTGTTTGAACTGTGGACCAGTCGTAGACTGTGGCGATCTGATAGGATGCATGGAATTATTTCAATATTCCTGTATGTGTTGAGGCCTGTTTTGTGACCAATTATATGGTCATTTTTGGAGAAGGTACCATGAGGTGCTGAGAATAAGGTATATTATTTTTTTAGGATGGAATGTTAACAGATATAAATATCTGTTAGATCCATTTGTTTCATAACTTCTGTTAGTTTCACTGTGTCTCTGTTTGGTTTCTGCTTCCATGATTTGTCCATTGCTGAGAGTGATGTCTTGAAGTCTCCCACTATTACTGTGTGGGGTGCCATGTGTGCTTTGAGCTTTAGTAAAGTTTCTTTTATGAATGTGGTCCCCCTGGCATTTGGAGCATAGATATTCAATACTGAGAGTTCATCTTGGTAGATATTTTTTTTCTTTGACCAGAATGAAGTGTCCCTCATTAACTTTTTTAACAACTTTTAGTTGAGAGTCGATTTTATTCAATATAAGAATGGCCAGTTCAGCTTGTTTTTTTGGGACCATTTGCTTGGAAAATTGTTTTTCGACCTTTGACTCTGAGGTAGTGACAGTCTTTGTCACTGAGGTGGGTTTCTTTTATGCAGAAAAATGTTGGGTCCTGTTTATGTATCCAGTCTGTTAGTCTATGTCTTTTTATTGGGGAATTGTGTCCATTGATGTTAAGCAATATTAAGGAAAGGTGATTGTTACTTCGTGTTATTTTCATTGTTAAAGGTAGAATTCTGTTTGTGTGGTTATCTTCTTTTGGGTTTGTTGAAAGAAGATTACATTCTTGATTTTTCTAGGATGTTGTTTCCCTCCTTGTGTTGGTGTTTTCCACACATTACCCTCTGTAGAGCTGAGTTTGTGGAAAGATATTGTATAAATTTGGTTTTGTCATGGAATATCTTGTTTTCTCCATTTATGATAATTGAGAGTTTTGCTTGGTATAGTAGCCTGAACTAACATTTATGTTCTCTTAGTGTCTGTATGACATCTGCCTAGGATCTTCTAGCTTTCATAGTTTCTGGTGAGAAGTCTGGTATAATTCTGTTAGGTCTGCCTTTATATGTTACTTGACATTTTTCCCTTGCTGCTTTTAGTATTCTTTCTTTGTTTAGTGCATTTGGTATTTTCATTATTATGTGCTGGGAGGACTTTCTGTTCTGGTTCAGTCTGTTTGAAGTTCTGTTGGCTTCTTCTATGTTCATGGGCATCAGTTTCTTTAGGTTAGGGGAGTTTTCTTCTATAATTTTGTTGAAGATATTTACTGGCCCTTTAAGATGTAAATCCTAGCTTTCTTCTGTACCTATAACCCTTATGTTTGGTCTTCTCATTTTGTCCTGAATTTCCTGGATGTTTTGGGTTACAAGCTTTTTGCATTTTGCATTTTCTTTAACTGTTGAGTCAATGTTTTCTATGGTATCTTCAGCACCTGAGATTCTTTCTTCTATCTCTTGTATTCTGTTGTTGATACTTGCATCTATGCCTCCTGATTTCTTTCCAAGGTTTTTATCTCCAGAATTGTCTCCCTTTGTGATTTCTTTGTTCTTTCTACTTACATTTTTAGATCCTGGATGGATCACTTCACTTGTTTGTTTGTGTTTTTCTCTAATTCTTTAAGGGAGTTTTGTGTCTCCTCTTTAAGTGCTTCTACCTGTTGACCCACATCCTTACTGAATTTTAATCTTCCTTCTCTGAGAAGTAGAAGCTAGTGAGCTGACAAAACTGGAGACCAAATGCATCTAACACAGAGCATGATTGAGAGTCAGTGCAGTGAAAAAGAACTATTTTTAGGGGAAAAGATTATGGGTGCTTTATCAGAGGCATAGTTGGTGTGAAGGCGCTATTGGTTAGGGGAGTAAGGGAAAAGACTGCAGATGCTGTTTCAATGCAGGTTTTCAAGGAAGCTTTGGATGGTAAAACTGGTGCTAAGCAGGGCACTATCTCTGGCTCCCAGAAAGAGTTTGAGGACTCTGTCTGGGTCTAAGCATGGCGAAGGTGGCAACCAGACTCAGGATCTGGGAGAGTGTATAGGAGAAATTTTCCTCTAAGCCACAGCTGGCAGGAGGAAAATGGTGTGACTGGTACCTGTGAGCCTGGGGGGGGGCCCGGGTCACCCTTAGTCTCTGGCCTCTTCTTATACTCCACTCTCACTTGATCTGTGCAGTGTCCATGGTGGGGAGGTGGGTGAAGCCAACGGCAGGTGATGGGGAAGGTGCCTGATAGCCATTCACAGTCCTACAGAGAGCTAGAACCACGGCCTTCTGGGTCGTAGTTCTTGAACACAGACTCTACTAGCTGCTCTACATGGTGACCCAGAGTCACACTGTCTGGCTTTGGTATCACACCATGGGCCCACTCTACCATGACAGGTGCTTTGAAGGAGGATGGTGGCAGACTCTTGGGACAGCATGGTTCCTGGTCATAAAAATGTTCTTCTGTGTAGAAGAGATCCAGGGAAAACATCAGCAGGTGCTCATTGGCACTGCAGGGGAGATGCTGTTCCTGGAGTGCTGTCAGCTCTTGCAGTGGTAGATAGAGGCTATTCAGCTTGGGTGGGTGCAGGTGGTCATCTGGCAATCTGTCTCAATGGGCCTCATACAGAGATAGCAGGTCCTTGAGGTGTACACCCGGTACTGGCAGCCTGAAAACAGTACAGAGGACCCAGGTGTGGCGGTAGTATGCATAGTTGTGGGAAGAGAAAAGGTCTGTCAGCTCTAGCAGGGCCTTAGTGCTATCAGGGCTCAGATGGACGTGCGAGTCCTTGAGTCTGGACAGGGCGCTATGACACAGACCTCCCTGCCACTCCCCACCCCCCACCCAGTGATCGCCATCAGTGTGTTGAAATGAGGCAGTTGGTGAAGCCCCTGTGATACACGAATGAATTTGTCCAGTACCTGGGCTCACTGCGCAGGCCCAAGACAACTCAGCATCATGACCTGCACCCAGTGGGACACACAGTTGCTCAGACACACAGAATCTTTCAGAGCAGGACAACCTCTTACTGAGCTCTGCAAAATATAGCCCTGAAGGTCTTGGAGTGAAGGCCAGAAAGGACTAGAATTCCAGGTAAGTAAGGCACTGTGACAGATCCTCTGTCTCCAGGTAATCGAACAGCAAGGACACTTTCTGCTTTTTGTCCAGGCCTGGGCTGCTCATTGGAGTTAGGGGACTGGGCCCTCCAGGACTCAGCAGGATTGAGACATCACCTAGGCTCGTTTGGACCATGTTTTCCTCTTGAGCAACAGTGGCCCAAAAGCGACTTATGACTGCTTCAAGCTGGGGAACCTGGTGCACTGCTTCAGAGTGATGGATCGGCCAGTACCAGATCTGTAGCTGTCTTAGCTCCTGGGCATCTTTGGCAGCCTTCTGATATGAAGTCAGCAGACAGGCAGCAAGTTCTGAGGATGGAAGAACCCAGCTGTGCATCTAAGCACCATCTTGAGAATGTGGTTCCCACATGGAATAGGCTGCCAGCTGAGTCAAAGCACTGGATACATTTTTCCTGTAGCTTATCTTCGCTGCAGCTGCTCTTACTCAGCACTCCCAGATTCATGGAAGCCATGACTTTGCTGATTTCCCAGGGTGGGGTGCTTCTTGTTGGGCCTGTGGTAGACTGTGATCTGAGAGTTGTAAGCTAAAATAAATAAATACATAAACAAATAAATAAATAATAAAAAGAAATAAAAAATAAAACCACTTTGTCGCTAAAGTTACTTCCCCTGGGGGATGTACAGTAATGTATACTAGACTCAAACTCCAGCAGGTACCCCATGTTAACCCAAGGGGAGCTCCTCCAAGGGCAACAAGTAGACTGAAGTCAGACCCATACCTCTCCTTTTGCTTCTGAGAAACAATCTCTCCCTCAGACACCCCCACTTGTCACATCTCCAGACATGTAACAGGAAACCTGATACGTTCTCGCTTTCATCACTGATTCCAAACCCAACAGATCATAAAGATGTTCTTCTTCAACCTTCTTTCTCTCAACTTATTACAGTATCCCAGTATCCAATACCAGCAGGCATTTCATATGAACATACCAACTGAACAAGCTAGGGAAATAAGCAATACAGAACCATCAAACTCTTCAGG
Source organism: Tokudaia tokunoshimensis (assembly GCA_036184795.1). NCBI lineage: Eukaryota > Metazoa > Chordata > Mammalia > Rodentia > Muridae > Tokudaia > Tokudaia tokunoshimensis. The sequence continues at coordinate 40,830,321 of BTHU01000023.1, forward strand.
AAAAAAACAAAAACAAAAAACAAAACAACACTCCCCCCAAAAATGGAAAAACAAAAACAAAACCAAGAAAAAACAAACAGAAATCAATAGGATAAAATAAACCACCTACCCCAAAAAGACAAATCCAGAAGTCATCCCTTACGGTTATAATCATTCCAAACCCAGATGATAAGACACCAACATGAAATAATATCAATAACAACCAGGACAAGATATATCCACTTGAGTCCAGCTATTCTACCACAGCAAGCACTGAATAATCAAACATAGCTGAAGCACAAAGAAAAGACCTTACCAAAAATTACATGAATATGACAAGAGTTCTTAAAGAGGAATTGAAAAAAATCTTAATTGAATTGAGGAAAAGACAAACAAACAGAGCAAAGGAAATGAATAAATCTATCCAAGACCTGAAACTGAGAACATAATCAATAAAGAAAAATAAAACTGAGGTTATTCTGGAAATAAAATATTAGGAATTTGAACAAAAACTACAGTGGTAAGCTTCACCAACAGAATATAAGAAGTGGAAGAGATAATCTCTATTATTGAATATTTGATAGTAATATCATATATTCACACAAGCAATAAATAATCTCACAAAAGCAAAATACAAAGAAAGGAATCACCACAAACAGACATCATCACCACCACCACCACAATGACCACCAAGACAATAAAGAACAAAAAAGAATAATCAACAGTCATTAGTCGTTGATATCTCTCAACATCAATAGTTTTAATGTCCCAATAAAAAGGTGCACACTAACAGAGTGGATATAAAAACATGATCCATTCTTCTACTTTATCAATGAAATATACCTCAATATCAAGGGTAGACATTATCTTAGAATAAAGGATTGGGAAAAATTTTTAAGCAAATAGAACAAAAATCAAGTTGGTAGAACCATTTAAATATCAAACAGAAGTCTTAAAAATCCAAACTAATCAAAAGAAACAGAGAAGGACACTACATATTCATCAAAAGAATGATCCACCAAGATGACATTTAAATTCTGATCATCTATGTCCAAAACACAAGGACATTAAAATTTGTAAAAGAAATACTGTTATGTCTTTAATCACATCCTGACCCTCACACACTGATAATGGGAGTCTTAAATATCCCAGTATCAACAATGGACTAGTCATCCAGGCAAAAACTAAACAGATAAATGTTGGGACTAACAGAGGTTATAAAATAAATGGAACTAACAGATATTTACAGAATATTTTGTCTAAGTACAAAAGAATACACCTTCTTTTCTGCATCTTATATAACTTTCTCCAAAATTGACCAAATGCTCAAACACAAATCAAGTTTCAATAATATAAGAAAATTGAAATAACTCCCTGAATTCTATCAAACCACAAGAGAATAAAGCTGTATATCAACAACAGAAAAAACAAACAACTTACAAATTAATGACAACTGAACAACTCTGCTGAAGGAAAAATGAAACAAACAGAAATAAGAAAGAATTTAAGTATTTTTTTTTAGTATTTAATGAAAATGAATACACAGCATACTGGAACTCATGGGATATAATGAAAGCATAGCAAAGTAGAAAATACTTAGCACTATGTGACTACATAAAGAAATTAGAGTGATCTCATACTAGCAACTTGACAGTATACCTGAAACTTTAGAACTAAAAGAAGTAATCATAAACAAGAGTATTAGATGGAAATAACTAATGAAACCCAGGTCTGAAACCAATAGAATAGAAACCAAGACAGCAATATAAAGAATCAATGAAGCAAAACTTGGTTCTTTTAGAAAATCAACAAATTAGAAGAAAACATGATTTTAACAAACTAAAAAAACACAGAGAGAGTATCCAAATTAACAAAATAAGAAACAACAAAAGGAGGCCTAAAAACATATATGAAAGAAATTCAGATAATGATAAGTACATAATTTAAATCCTATAATACAAAAAATTGGAAAATCTAAAAGAAGTGAATAATTTCCTTGATAAGTACAATCTACCATAGTAAAAGCAAAGTAAGACACATTAAATAGAAATATATAACCAGTAGAAGTCATTAAATGACTCCCAACTTAAAAAGAAGTTAAGAGCTATATGGTTTTAGCACAGAATTCTATCAGAATTTCAAAGAAGTATTCAAACCAATACTCTTCAAAATTTTCACAAAAAATGAACATTTTCCAATTGTTTTATGGAGTCAGAATTACCCCAAAACCCACACCACACAATTTGAAAAATTTGAAAAAAAAAGAGTATATAATTTCTCAACTATACAAAATATAAGGAAGTAATATGCATTATAGGAGGTGCTTCACAGACCTAAAAGAACAGAGGCAGCTATAATATGAGCCAGCTTGTCAGAAAGCTACTTTTATTTATTTACTTACTTTATTGTTTATTTTTTACTTATTTACTTTATATCCTGCTCACTGTCTCCCTCACAGTCACCTTCTCCTGTAATTCTTTCCCCATGCTCCATTCTGTGCCATAAATTTGAGTATGTTGTGCCTTTATTGTTATTGAATTCTAGAAATTCTTTAATTTATTTCCTTATTTTTTTCCCTGACCCAGTGATCATTTAGTAGATAGTTGCTCAGTTACCATGAGTGTGTAGGCTTTCTTTTGTTTCTGTTGTGGAATTCCAGCTTATTACTTGGTAGTTTGATATGATGATACAAGGCATTATTTGAGTTTTCTTGTACCTGTTGATGCTTGCTTTGTGAATGACTATATGGTCAACATCAGAGATGTGTTCAGGAGTTGCTGTAAAGGTATATTCTTTTATTTTGGAATGAAATATTCTATAGATGTCTAATATGTCTATTTTATTCATAATGTCTTTTAGTTTCATTATTTCTGTTTAGCTTTTTTCTATATGACCTGTTAATTGAGGAGAGTCATATGTTGAAGTCTTCCACTATTAGTGTCTGGGGATCAATGTGTAATCTAAGCTTTAGCAATGTTTCTTTTACAAATGTCAGTACCTTTGTGCATATGGCATAGCTGTTTAGAATTTTGGTATCTTCTTGGTAGATTATTCTTTTCATGAGTATGAAGTATCATTCACTGTCTCAATTTTATTTGGTTGAATGTATATCTTATTAGGTATTAGAATGGCAAATATAGCTTGCTTCTTGTATCTGTTTGCTTGGAAAACTTTTATTCCAGCCCTGTACTCTGAGGTAATATCTATATATATTGCGCAGGTATGCTTTGTGTGTTGAGAAGAATGATGAATTTTATTTTTAATTTCATTCTGTTATCCTGTGTCTTTTTATTCGGAAAAATTGTCTAATGATATTGACAGATATTAATGATCAGTGATTTTTATTTCCTCTTATGTTGACGCTGGCGATGAGTGATGTTAGTGTGTGTGTTTTTGTGTGTGTGTGTGTGTGTTTGTGTGTGTGTGATTCCCTTGGTTTTCCTGGTATGTAAATTTTTATATTGTGTGTTTTCTTGGATGTAGTTATCTTCCTTGGGTTGGGGTTTTCCTTCAATCATTTTCTTCATGGCTGGGTTTGTGCATAGATATTGTTTGAATTTAGATTTGTCTTGAAATATCTTATTGTTTCCATTTATGGTCATTGAAAATTTTGCTGTGTATGGTAGTCTAGGTTTGCATATGTGGTTTTTTAGGGGTTGCAAGATAGCTGTTCAGGCCACTGTAACTTTTAAGAGTCTCTGTTGGAAGCATCGGGTGTAATTCTACTAGGTTTGCCTTTGTATATTAGCTGACCATTTTTCTTTTCTGCTTTTAATATTCTTTCTTTGTTTTGTAGATTTTGTGTTTTTATCATTATGTGTCAGGAGGATTTTCCTTTCTGGTCCAGTTCATTTGGCATTCTATAAACTTTTTATATGTTTATAAGTATCACTTTCCTTATGTAGAGAAGCTTTTCTTCTATGATTTCATTGAAAATATTTTCTGGAGTTGGGACTCCTTATCATTTTCTATTCCTACTATTCTCCTGTTAGTTTTTTTTCATGTTATCTCAAATTTCTTAAATGTTTAGTGTCAGACAGAAACATTCTAGATTTAATATTTTCTTGATATATTTATCAATTTCTTCTCTGGTATCTTCTATACTTAAGATTTTGTCTTCCATCTACATTATTCTTTTGGTGATGCTTACTTACATCTGTTGTTCCTCTTTTGTTCCTTAGGTTTTCCATCTCTAGGATTCGTTATTGCTTTATTGTTTTCTTTATTGCTTCTATTTCCACTTTTAGGTTTTGCATATCTTTATTTATTTCCTACACCTATTTAATTGTATTTTTCTGGAAGTTTTTAAGGAATTTATTTGTTTCCTCTTTAAATTCTTCTTCTAACTATTTGATTGCATTTTACTGTGTTTCTTTAAGGGATTTACACATTTACTCGTTAAAGGCCTCTATCATCTGTATAAGATTGATCTTAAGGTCATTTTCTTGTGCTTCAGATGTGTTACGTTATCCAGGTCTTAGTCTAGTAGGGTAGCTCTGCACTGGGGAGGTACCACTTTATCCTGACTGTGTTTTCTTGAGGGTCTTTAACAGTCTTAATGGCGTTTGTCCCTTGATATTCCTTTTGTAGTAGGTATTAGGGGTGGGGGGAGTTAGCTTCAATTGTCCTGGTGTGGAAGGCCTCTGATGGTTATACTTGGGTTGCATTGTTTTGTATCTGCATGTCTTTACTGTTTAGGATCCTCAGGTCTGTATGGTTTTGGTGCCACAGATCCCATGAAGATGGACAAAGATGTGAGGGGAGAATGGAGGTCCTTCTGGGATAGCTGGATGTTCATGGTAGCTTGGAATTACCAATGGACTCAGTAAAGAGGAAAAATGGGTGGGGAGGGGGGAAGGGAAACTTACATGTATGGTTCAAATTATGTATGATGAATGTGAGACAAAAGATGGAGTAGATGGAGTTCCCCCTGGGATAGCTGGCTTCTCAGGCCTGTCAGAAATATATTAAGGAAGGGGATAAAATATTTGGGGAAGGTGACTTCAGGGCAAGGTCTCACCCAGGTAAGTTTATTATTTGTGCTTATAATGGTCAATTCCTGAATTCAAGGTCAACATGGGACAGAGTATTTTTAGGACCAGAGGAGGGGTTGGAATGATGATTTCAGAGCCAAATCCTCTCAGGTAGTTTATTGCCTGTAATTACAAAGGCAGTCAGATCTCTGAATTCATTTCTATGTTTAAGAAATGTACTTGCTGTCTTTTCTAAGAATCAAGGGACTAAAATCATAAAATGCTGATTCAGGAATAATCAAAAAGAAACCTTAGATGGATGATTGAATTGATATGCAAATAAAAGACCCTGCTTTTGTCTGCAAGAGGTGACCTATCTGTAGACCTCTGGAGAGGTGTCTCAAGCATAACTTAAGGCTGTCAGCTTGTACCAAAGTTTTAATTTGATTTGTTCTTTAACTGCTCCCAAACATCCCTTCCTCAGAACCCCTCTCCAAGCTGAGATGGTCCTTGGGAATGTACAAGTAGTGAACTTAGCAGAACTATACAGGTCATGTGGGTAACTGAGAGAATATATCAATATCAATGATAGCAATAAAGTACAACTATTTGTTTGTTTGTTTGTTTGTTTGTTTTTTGAGATATAGCCCTGGAACCCACTCTGTAGGTCAGGCTGGACTTGGACTCAGAAATTGGCCTGCCTCTGCCTCCAAAGTGCTGGAATTAAAGGCACATACTACAAAAAAAGACCTACCCACATATTTTGTTTTATTTATCTGTTATGCTTTGCATATTTTAAGAAAAGGTGTACTTTAAACAGCTCAGACTTTCCTTGAAACTTTGTATGTTATACAGACTAACATTGAAATCCTTCTTCTTTTCAAAATGCTGGGCTGCTGGGCATGATGTCAGGCCCAGATAAGAATTTATTTTATTTATCAAAGAATACAGGGCAGTCGTTTGTCATTACATTATCAGTTCCACAATAGAAGGAAGATGATACAAGATAAAATCTGAATAGTGCAGAAATTATCAGCATTTGTGTTTTAAGAAATTTGCATTAGTTTGTAATAGCTGCCAATGATGGTGCTGAAGAGAGACACTGAAATGTACAAACATTGTGACAAAGTATTTTCTATGTTGATATGCTTATTCCTAAGACAATTTTCAAAGAAAGTAGTTTGAGTATTTTTCATTTGCTTTTCTATTAAAATGACAGTTGAAGCTTTTAGTTTTTACTTACCAAGGAATAGTAAAATGGTTAATGTCTGTATAATCTTCTCATAGACCAGCCATTCAGAACCTCACTAAAACCTTTTTTTTTTTTATTTTTTCCAGATTTATTTAGTCATAAAAAGGGAACTAATGATTTATTATAGGAGCTAGGACAGAAGATAACTTATTGACTGTGTTTATCTATACAAAGCTTCACTTATAATTTAGTTATGGTTTTAAACCTTCAGTTTACTTGTGGAGCTAAGACAGGTGGTGGATGTTTAGCTACATAATTACTCCTAATGGATATGCATGTAAACATTCTCTGTTGTAAACTTCTATTTCAATTTATGATTTGATTTTTTGTGTGAACTTGTGATGAACTTTGTAACATATAATCATGTATTCTGAAAGGTGTTTAAGTGCTGAGAATAAAGCGAAGAGTCAGTATTGTGATAAGAGGAATGGAGGTGAGAAGAACTGAGCTGAGAAGAATTGAACTGTGAGAGGGACCTGAGCTGAGAAGTTTTTAGACAGAACACCTTTTAGACAGAAATGAACTCAGGAAGAATTTAGAAGTATAGGCATAGCTTTCAGATAAAAGGCATTGAGAGTAAGAGCATTGTTATGACTTCAGAGCAGGAGGAGAGAACAAGACTAAAAGGACAATGCAGAGTGGAATAACTTAGAAACTATAGGTAACACAAAAAACTAAGAGTGCAATGTGCAGAGTGCAGAGGGAAAGAGGAATAAATAAGACATAGCAGATAGCAGAGGAGCAAGCAGGCTTCTCCTTACCATGGGACAGAACAGGTTCCATGGTAAGAACAAGGCAGGCTTAGTCTTATTAAAAGGAACAAAACATTTTTCTTACAAACATGTGTTTAACTTATTTAGAATTAAAAGGGTGGAAGCCTTTTCTTTCTCTATGCAATAAATATTGGAGCTCATTTTTCATCCAGAATGAGTGAGTTCTTTCTGCACCTGGGCTTGGTCTTTTGCTCCATATGCATATGTAAGTATGGATATGTGTGGAAGTATGCAATTGTGAGAATGTATGCATGTGTGTGTGTAAGAATGTAATTGTGAGAATGAATGCAAGCTGGGACCAACTGGATTTGAATGGAAATTTATAAAAGAGCAAGCAAAAAACTGTGTATGAACTTATGTGAGATTATGGATATTCATTTATGTAAAAGTTTTTCTTTCTGTGAGTGTTATTCTCTTCTAGTTCAATAAATGTTTATTGCTCCAAACTTCCCCCTAGCCTTAAAAGCAAGAGGCATCAGGGCAATAGGGAAAAGGCTCTAGCAATTAATCCTTTACTTAATCTACTGCTGTTTTAGGGAGAGGTGCTAAGTGCCTGCAACTGCAGTCTCTGGCCTCAGAGGAATGAAGAAGGCAGGTCAGCCACAATAGCATAGTAACTTAGACTTAGATAAGTAAACTTTATTTTACAGCAACCCTAAGTATCTAGAATCTCCTACAAATTCTTACCCCAGAATCTCCTTAGACAAAGTCTTACCCAAGAATTTTGTAAGACCAAGTCTTACATACCCACCCCCCAACATTCTTCCCCCTCTACTGCCTCAAGAACTGTCAAGAAAGAAGAACATCTCCTGCTGGGACTGGCCACTGGCAATAAGGAACTTCTGGGGAAATAAGATTCCTGACCTCAAGCTGTACTACAGAGCAATAATGATAAAACTGCATGATATTGGTACAGAGACAGACATGTCGATCAATGGAATAGAGTTGAAGACCCAGAAATAAACCCACACAACTATGGCAACTTGATCTTTGACAAAGAAGACAAAACCATACAATGGGGAAAAAGACAGCATTTTCAACAAATGGTGCTGATATAACTGTTGGTCTCTATGCAGAAGAATGCCAATTGATTCATTTTTATGTCCTTGTACAAAGCTCAATTCCAAGTTGATCAAGGACAACCACATAAAACTAGATATGCTGAATCTAATAGAAGAGAAAATGGGGAAGGTCTTCAAATGCATAGACCCAGGGGAAGTTTTTCTGAACAGAATACCAACAGCTTATGCTCTGAGATCAATAATCGGCAAATGGGCACTCATAAAACTGAAAAGCTAATACTGTAAGGCAAAGGACACTGTCAATAGGACAAAATGGCAACCTACAGATTAGGAAATGACCTTTACCAAACCTACATGTTAGTTGGCTAATATCAAAAATATACAAAGAACTCAAGGAGTTAGACTTTAGAAAACCAAATAACCCAATTAAAAAGGGGGTACAGAGCTAAACATAGAATTCTCACCTGAGAAATCTCAAGTGGCTGAGGAGCATCCAAAGAAATGTTCAGCATTCTTAGTCATCAAGAAAATGCAAATCAAAATGACCTTGAGATTCCACCTGACAACAATCAGAATGGCTAAGATAAAAAAATCAGAGATAGCAGATACTGGCAAGGATGTGAAGAAAGAGGAGCACTCTTCCATTTCTGGTGGGATTGTAAGCTGGTACAACTACTTTGGAAATCAATCTGGCTATTCTTCAGAAAATTTGAATTAAATCTACCTGAAGACCCAGGAATACCACTACTGGGCATATACCCAAAAGATGCTCTACCATATTACAAGGACATGTGCTTTACTATGTTTGTAGTAGCATTATTTGTAATAGCCAGAAGCTGGAATCAACCCAGATGCCCTCAGCTAAAGAATGGATACAGAAACTGTGGTATATATACACAATGGAGTAATACTCAACTATTAAATACAATGAATTCTTGAACTTTTTAGGCAAATGGATGGAAGTAGAAAAATATCATCCTGAGTGAGATAACCCAGACACAAAAGAACCTGTTTGTTATGTACTCACTAATAAGTGGATATTAGCCCAAAAGCTCTGAATGTCCATGATACAATTCACAGACCACATGAAGCTTAACAAGAAGAAAGGTCAAAGTGTGGATGCTTCAAACCCACTTACAAGGGTGAATAAAATAATCAAGTGAAGCAGAGGGAGGAAAGGGTCTGGATGGGAAAGGGGAGGGGGAGCAAAAAAGAGGGGAGCCATACCAGTTATGGTAAGAGACAGGAGAGAAGTTCAGAGGACCAGGAGAATGAAAAGAAATTCCCAGACAACAGGGATGGGATAGGCTCCCAGGACCCAATGGGGATGATGTTAACTAAAATACCCAACAGTAGGGATATAGAACCTGAAGAGATCTCCTTCATTAGGTAGACATGGCCCCCAGAGGTGGGATGGGGCTACCCACCCACCTCAAAATTTTCAACCCAGTATTGTCACTGTCTAAAAGAATGACAGGGGTGAAAATGGAGCTGAAGCTGAAGGAAAGGCTATCCAGAGACTGCCCCACATTGTGATATGTTTTATCTGCAGACACCAAATGTTGACACTATTGTTAATGCCAATATGTGTGCTTGCAGACAGTAGCCTGATATGGCTGTCCTCTTAGAGGCTCAGCTAGTACCTGACTAAGACAGATAGAGATATGCAGCCAACCATTGGACTGAAACCAGAGACCCCAATGCAAGAGTTACTAGAATCATTCTCACTAATATACACTGGTGTTTTTCCTTTCCATAGTCAGTGTATTGCTGTTGATTAGCTGTTGTGGGAAATCTCCAACCCAAAAAGGCCCAGTTAAAGAAATCATAACTCAATTAATGGGAATACAAGCTACAAACCTAGATTGGGCAGATCTACCACTACACTATTCTATTCCCATCTATGAGATCCCATATAACTTGTGGTTTCTCCAAGCCATGTGCTTCTCTCCATTCTACTTCCACCAATGCCTCCATCAATTCCCTCTCCACCTCCTTCCCTTCTCCCCCCCAAAACTTGTCAGCTCCACCTTCTCTCCTATGGCCCAACTGCCAGCTCTAGACTTTATTTGAAAAGTTAATGTGGGTGAGAAGGTTCACAAAGCACCTGTATACATGATTAACCCCTCTTCTGCAGCCTCTCCCAGGAGCAGAATTAGCATCAAAATATAAGACCAAGACTATCCACAACACTTCCCCCTTTCCGTCCAATTACGAGACTCTTTTTATCTCAGATATAAATTGAGCACAACTTTTAACATTTTTTAATTTATAAAGTACAAGATAGACCTAACACTCAGTCCATCATTTTTTGTCAATTAAATAGGACCTCTCTCATCTATCCTAACTTAAAAGACTTATAATTTTACACCTGACTCATGTCCTTATTTTAGATTGTAAGCCATCTGAAAACTATATCCTTAATCCTCTCAAATCTATATCATCTATCTCAATGCTAAACAGCTTGGGCTGGCTATGAAACTACCAGTCTTCAATCCCATCAGAAATCTGAGAATTACTAATATTATCTGAAAATATGCAAAGCACAAAATATAGCTTCTAAAACTTCTCCAATTTATAGAGACTGCTGATCACCTGGAGAGGCGTCAAACCTTTGGAGCATGAGTCTTCAGCCTTCTGGCCCAGCATCATCTGACAGACCTTTGTAATGCAGAATTTTGAAGGGCTGATTACCCTATCTTGGCAGAGATTATTAGTTGACTATTGCTCATAGTGTCTACTTTTTCTGGACAGTATTTTGTCTGTAGATGAAATGAGGCAATTCTTGTCTAGTGGCTATCTTGCAACAACTGGAGCAACTCCGTTGATGCTCAATTTCTTCTTTAAATCCAAGAAAGGGGTGCTGTCAGGAGCAGACAGGTCTCTAGTCAAATGATATTTAACAAAGAAATGTCCATAAACGTCATATTCTGTGGACTTCTGACACTTTGAAGACTATCTATCTACCCAAAGCATCTCTGAACGATAAGCCTTGACTACTCTCAGCCATTTCTAATTGAAACATCTCAGAAACACCATTTTAATTATGACTCATGACTCATGACCAAGAGTCTGCTATCTGGCCCTTAACTTGTATTAATTAATCATCTAAAAACAGTTTATAATAGCAGTCATAGAAGTATTGAGTTTAAACCTTGTATTCTTAAACGTGTTATATAGACACAATATCTATATGAGAGTAATAATATTAATCCCAATTTTAAATCCATAGCAAATTCATACCAATGAAAACTTTAAATTTGTATCAAATAAATTCTGTACCAATATAAGAGATTATAACTTCAATGTTGTATCAATTATAAAGATTTCTACCAATGTAAGTTCTAGCTATGTAATGTTTTGCTTAAGAGTAAATTTACTAACCTATCCCTATTTGTCTACCTCTATAATTTCTATGATATTGCTATATCCCCTTTCTTTTCTACCCCTTTTACCTAAGAAGGAAGGATAGAGAAGAGGAAAGGAAAGGAAGAAATCCTGAGTTTAAGCTCCCTAGTTCTTTCCCTGTCCAAAGCTACATTTGTAAAGTATCCCTTAAATGACAATATATCTCTAATTCCTAAAATAACCACAGCCATCTACCCCAACAAAAGGAACTGGGACAATGATCTTTTGTCTGCTTCCAGCTGAATTGGGGCAAAGAATTAGTCTGGGGTCCCAAAAGGAAAATAGGAAAATTGACTTTGTCAATGGAAAGCTAGATTTCATTTGCCTTCCAGTCACTATGTGCTGAGAAAGTTCATTGCTTAACTGACATCTTGACCATGAAAGTCTGAAAGTCTGGATTAAAAAAAAAGCTAGCTGTTCTGGAAAAGTTCTGGAAGGAAGTCTTTAAAAGAAGCCAATTCAACGTAGTTGAAATAGAGTCAAGTGCAAAGCTGGAATGGAAGGACTCAGAGTTTCAGCATCCTAGAGTATGAATCTTTTCAAGTCTGTCTTTCTCTTCTTTCATCCTGCAGTATATAAAACATAAAAGCAACATGTAGTTCTATAAAGAGATTCACATGGAGTATACAGGGTGCACAAATTGGTCAATGAAGATCAATAAAGAAAGACAACTGCCTTTCCTCAGGTTAGTTTGATCACATAGTAAACCTGCAATATAACTTTGTATACTTGCCCACGTAAAAGATGGTAGGATGGTATGTAATAAAAAGTTATGAGAAATTTCTACCCAATAAGTGTTATTGGGTGCATATTGACATTTTATTCTCAGCCAGTTCCAGAGCTGTCTCTGTATACAGAAACATACACATCACCACATATACATCACCTATCTTGTTGACTGTATTAGTCTCCCTCTTCTTATCTGTTGCCAGGATCTTCAGGAGGTCACCCTTTGTTATGTCTGATTTTTATCAACTTGGAAGGAACCCACAGCTTTTCTTTTCCTGTGGAAACATAGGCATAACCCCTCCCCCAGCATAACATATTTCCTGTTTTCCATTCTGATGTTAGAATATCCTTAACATAAACAGGCTGGTTTAGTTCAGTTGTTCTTTCCACAATCCAATGTCTTTCAGCAGCTGCAGTGTTTTGTTCATTATCATTTAAAAATTTTAATGTTAATAAACACTATGTAATCTATATTTGGGGGTTCTTGTTGAGCCTTTTTGCCTATTAAATGTCTCCTTTAGAGTTTGGTTGGATCTCTTCACAATCGCTTGTCCTGTAGGATTGTGTGGTATGCCTTTAACATGTTTTATATTGTAGTGTTCAAAAAACTGCTTTATCTTATTAGAGATATATGCTGGACCATTGTCCATTTTAGTTTGTGTGGGTATTTCCATAATGGCCATAACTTCTAACAAATATGTAATTACAGAATCAGCCTATCTGACGCTAATGCAGATGCCCATTGAAATCCAGAATATATGTTTACAGTGTGATGCACATATTTCAGCTTTCCAAACACTGTAAAATGGAAGACATCCATTTGCCAAAAGTCATTTCTTTGGGTAACTTTAGGATTAGTTCCTGTAGGCAATGAAGTTTGGTTATATAATGAGCAAGTAGGGTATTGCCTCATAATTTCCTTGACTTGTTTCCAAGTGATAGAAAATTCTTTCTTTAAACCTTTGCTGTTAACATAGTGTTTTTTATGGAATTCTAAAGACTCTAGTACACTTCCTACCAATAGTTGGTCAGTTTCATTATTACCTTGTGCCAGAATGCCTGGCAGACCGATATGGGATCTTATATGTGTTGTATATAGAGGATGACTCCTATTTCTGATTATTTGTTGTACCTGAATAAATAGTGAAGGTAATTCAGAATTATCCTGAATAAGTTCAACAGTCTCTATAAGTGACTCAGGCAACTTAATTACATCTTCTGATTTATATCTTGCCTTTCCTGATTTACTGGCATTGGTGTAAAATGTAGGGGCTCCAGATACTGGAATTCCCTTTATTATATGAGGGAAAATCCAATTAGTTCTTTTTATGAACTGAGCCTCTTACTTTTAGAGTATCAGTTGTTCATCTCTCCCAGGAAGTTGCTGCATGCTTTTTGCCAATGTTCATCTTGTGCCCATAATGAGGCAATTTCTTCTTTAGTAAAAGGTACCACAATTTCTGCCATATCCTTTCCAACTAATTGTTGAAGTCTCATTTTTTCTTTAAGCATCAATTCAGCGACTTTCTCAACGTAGGTTTTTAATTTCTTACTCTGTTTTATTGTTAAAAATATCCATGCTAAGATATAATCTTCCCTTTGCATCAGAATTCATATAGGGGAATGAGTAGAAGGTAAAATAGCTAAGATGCAGGCCATCTTTGGATCAATACAATCTAGATGTCTTTCCTGCAATTTCCTTTCTACCAAAGTTAACTCCTCAGCCTCAGCTGATAGTTTCCTTGGGCTACTTAAATCCTTATCACCTTGTAAAGTTTGAAATAATTGCTCAGCTCTTGAGTGGCCAAGCCCAGTAGCTTCTGAAAATCATTAAGGGTCCTTTAATTGTTTTCTTCTGATTTGCACCTTTTGTGGCCTAACCCTTTGTAGACTTATTTTATACCCTAGATAATTAATAGAATCCCCTCTTTGTATTTTTTCTGGGACAATTTGCAATCCCAAGGAAAGCAGTTTTTTTTTTGTGTTTGTTTGTTTGGTTTTTTTTTTAATTCATCAAACATTCTTTCCACAACATATACACATTTGTATCTGGATCAGTCAATAAAATGTCATCCATGTATTGATAAGTAATGGATTGAGGAAATTGTTTGTGAATCATCTTCAATGGCTATTGTACAAAATATTGACACATAGTAGGGTTATTTAACAGTCCTTGTGGCAGGACTTTCCAATGATATCTTTTTATTGGGCATCCTCTATTAAAGATAGGTACTGAGAAAGCAAACCTTTCCTTATTGCATCCATGCAGAGGAATGGTGAAAAAAACCTGTTTCAGATCAATCACTATGATAGGCCATTACTTAGGCAACAAGGAAGACAATGGAATCCCAGGCTGCAAGGAACCCATTGGCTGAATAATCTCATTAATCGCTCTGAGATCTGTCAACATCCTCCATTTGCCAGATTTTTTTTAATGACAAATACTGGAGAATTCCAAGGACTGGGAGACTCCTTGATATGCTGAGCCTCCAACTGCACCTGGACTAACTGCCCTGTAGTTTGATTTTTGGGTTTTTTTTGGTCATAGACCACTGATCAATCCAAACGTCAGTCGATCACCTTAGTGGTAAGGCTGTTGGAGTTTTGGCAACAGTGGCTCCTTGGAGTAGAGCTAAATTGTCAGCCTCTGCTGTATCTTGTTTATGGACAGCTTGGAAAATCTGTACCTCCCTTTGATAATGTTCCCTAACTAATTTAAAATTTTATTAGGAGCCTGCCAAATTTCATGGCTAGATACTGAGACTGAGGGTATATTAATTTGGGTTTTCCAATGCTGTAATAGATCTCTTCCCCATAAGTTAATCGCTATATCAGCCACATAGAGCCTCAATTTTCCTACCTGACCTTCTGGTCCTATACATTAAGCATCTGGTACTTTGCTTTATTTGGTATGGGTTCCAACTCCTTGAAATTGGATGTCTACTTCTTGAAATGGCCAACTTACAGCCCAAGATTTTGGAGAGATAATGGTGACATTTGCTCCAGTGCCAATCATTCCTTCAATAATCTCAATATTGTTTACTAGTATTCTTACTTTTGGCCTTTGATCCTCTATAGATACTTGCCAAAATATCCATTTTTGACTCTCTTTGAGGCTTTTTGAGTTGTCTATAGAACTTGCCTCAGCCTTGTCTGGTTTCAGAACATCTGTTTATGAGGCAGTGATGTTTAATGGTCCTGAGGAAGATAATTCTTCCTGCCTGGCATTGGGGCCTGTAAGAGGCCGCCCTGAGATTTTTTTGACAGGGTGTTGCCCCATTTGTCTATTGCTGTTCTACATTCCCTAGTCAAATGTTGGCCTTTGCTACACCATTGACAAATTCCAGAAAGCATAGGCCCCCTTTTGCTATTACTTTGGTTTTTCCTGCAGTCATTTCTGAGATGACCCTGCTCACTACGATTAAAACATTTGAAATCTTGGGTCATATCTAGGTGTATCTCCTGTTACAGTCATATCAGGTGAGCAAGACCCAACATCAGTTATATATCTTATCTACTCATCCATCCATTGATGCTGACCTTGCCCTCAGTGGTATGATTACTTCCTTGCATTCACCATTTGCATTTTCAAAGGCTAAAGACTCAATTATTTCCTTCCTTGCAGTCGATCTGATATACTCCTTTCCACAGCTGAGGTTAGCCTTTGTAAAAAGTCAGGGAAGGTTTCTTTGGGCCTTGTATGAATTGAGTAAATAATTCAAATCTTTTCCCTGATTCTGCAATATTGTCCCAGGCCTTTAAGGCTGACAATTAACAAAAGGCCAGAGTTTCTTCATTATATACAACCTGCTCCTCTACCTTAGCAAAGGGACTTTCACCAAGTAGTTGGTCTGTGGAAATCACTCTACCTCTGGCTCTATTTTTTTATGGTATCTTCCTTACCTCATCTCTCTACCATGTGAAACATTTTAAATTTGTAGCAGGTTCTAGTATTGCTCTTGCCAAATCCTTCCAGTCTTGGGGGGTTATTCTATTTTTAACAGCCCAAGAAGTTAGGATTTTTTTACAAATGGTGAATGCATTCCAAAAATTAGAAACACTTTCCTTAAATTTTCTCAGATCTAACACATCCATGGGTCACCATCCAAATTCCTGATAACCCTGTGGATAATCATCCTCTTGAGGCACTTGTTGTATGTTAACTGGATAGACTAAAGTTTGTTTTCTAATAACCTTTGGTTGGCTTTCTCTAATTTAATCTTCTGTCTCTACCTGAGTATTTTCCTTAATTGAAATTTTAAATTCCTCCCTTTAGGTCTGTGTCCATACTTCATATCTCTCCTTTTGTTGCTCTTCCTGTTCCTTGAGTTCCTGTCTTCTCTGTTTTAGGTTCTGCCTCAGAATTTTGATTTTTTTTCTTTATATTGCAATTCTGATAGTCTGCTGTTCATTTTATTTTGATTGATTAAATTTAAAAGGTTATTCTCCAAGTCTAGCTTCCAATCCTCATTATTTTCTCTCTGCTGCTCAGTCTGATATGTGAGCTGCTGCATCCTTTGTTCTAGCATCTTTTCTACCTCCTATCTCCTACCTTCATTTCATCTTTTTTCTCTCTTATTCTGATCTGTAATTTCCTGTGTATTAATTCTGGTGTTTCCTCTAGGTTGTGTTGCCAATTTTAAGCTTATCTCTCTGTTGCTTAAACTCATCTATGAACTTCAGAAATTTCTGTTCTAGCATCTCTTCCAGCTCCTGTCTCCAACCTTCATTCTCCTCTTTCTGTTGCTTATTTTGACCTATGAAATCCCGAACTTTTAGTTCTACTGTTACTTGTAATCTATTTTCTAAGGCAAGGAAATTTTTATCTAGGGCCCTGTCTTTTAAGAGGATATAGTAAATCAAGAGAATAAATATTGTAATAGATAAATGATAAGGTGTCTATTTCCTCTAAATACATCCCTGTCAAACCATTCAAAATATCATCACATAAAGCCAAAAAGATATTTATTGTGTTTCCCATCTTTAAATATGAAAAGTTTATGTATCTCTCTTTATATCAATGAATTACCTGATCCAGAGCCCTTTGTACCTTTGTCTCCTGATTCTTTATTCACGGGGAGGGGCTGAGTGTAAAAAGATTCTGTTTGGGTTGCAGCTGTCCTGTGTCCCTGTTTGGGTTGCCGCTGGCAGCACGGTATTGTGTGCTGATCCCAGGCAACCGGCAGCATAAGCAAGCAGTCTGGGGATCCAGTCTGGCTGTCCTAGACACTGGGGTGGAGGAGGCAGGTTGGGGGCGGGGTGTGAAGGATACAGGGAAGCAAACAGAGAAAGTCTCTCTCGGGCGTACATGCCCTTATTAGTTCACTGTGTCTGCCCCAAAACTACCTCACAGGCAGTTGTGCTCCAGGGTCTCCTACTTCTCACTACAGTTCTCACACAGCCACAGCTCTGCTAAACCCCAGCTCCAGGTTGAGGTGCTGCTCCTGGCCTTAGTTCTCTGTCTGGGGGTTGCAACTGGGGGTTGGTGGAGGGAGCCTCTTTGCCTTGCCATTCTCTGTAGGCCCCACAGACCCAGTCAGCTTCCAATCCACACTGCTGCATCCTATATCGCTGCCCGAGCCATATTCCGGGGATGAGGGGAAGTGAACTTTCTATCTCAGGTTTGTTGAGTTCTAAGCCATAAGTTGGACACCAATTTTTTGCAGTAAATCTCCAACCCAAAAAGGTCCAGTTAAAGAAACCACAACTCAATTAATTGGAATACAAGCTACACTCCTAGATAGGGCAGTTCTACAACTATACTACTTTATTCCCATCTACAAGATCCCATATAACTTGCAGTTTCTCCAAGCCACTTGCTTCTCTCCATCCTCTTTCCACCTCCTCCTCTGTTAATTCCCTCTCCACCTCCCTTCTCCCCCAAAATCTTTTCAGCTCCACCTTCCCTCTTATTGCCCAATCACCAGCTCTAGCCTTTATTTGACAAGTTAAAGTGGGGAGAAGGTTCACAACAAAGCACCTGTATGCATCATTAATTCCTCCTCTGCAGCCCTTCCCAGGAGCAGAATTAGCATCAAAATACAAGACCAGAGATATCCACAGCAATTAGCCATGACAACACAATCATTTTACATACTCATCTACATTCTTTTGTGAAATTCATCATCCAAGAAAATCATGCATGGGTTTTCTCCAGATTAAATCAGGGTAGTCAACAGATTGCAAGTGGGTCACATTCCCTTTACTCCATGTTATACAACACACATACACACATACACACACACACACACACACACACACGCACACACACACACACAAACACACACATGCACACACAAAGTGATGTATAAAACAGAATCACAAGTGGAAAATATTAATGATCCTTTAATAAGTTCATAATCTTTATTGATTCCAATACCATTTTTCAAAACATAAGTCACATTCTGAAGGGTCCAGCTTAAAGGAAGGGCCCAGTTTAAACTTAAAACTCCATTTTACTTTCAGACCATCATAATTCCCCTGGGCAAATAGCCACTCCATTTCTAGCAACAACCAATCAGTACTTAAGGAGAAGGTACCTAATGTCTTAAAGTAAATTGATTAGTTCATACCCAGCTGAAATCATTACTAGCAAATAGAAGTATACCAAGCAAATATCAACCAATCATGTAAATGTCAAGTTGGAAAGTTCCTCAGCCTGCAACCATGATAAACAAACAAGAATTGCACAAGCTCAGAATCTTTCACTCCTTGCACTGTGCTGAAGATGTTGGAAGGGTACATGACTGAGCTTGAATAAAGACTCTTAGGTTTTGCAGACAAGTAGCATCCCTGCTGTCTTATTTTCCACTGGAAGGTTTTAACTCCTTTGTCAAAGATCAAGTGCCCATTGGTGTGTGGTTTCATTTCTGGGTCTTCAATTCTATTCCATTGATCTACCTGTCTGTCTCTGTACCAATACCTTGCAATTTTATCACTAATGCTCTGTAATACAGCTTGAGGTCCAGGATGCTGATTCCCCCAGAAGTTCTTTTATTGTTGAGAATAGTTTTAGCTATTCTGGGTTTTTTGTTATTCCAGATGAATTTTCAAATTGCTCTTTCTAACTCTATGAAAAATTGAGTTGGAATTTTGATGGAGATTGCATTGAATTTGCAGATTGCTTTCGCTAAGATGGCCATTTTTATTATTTTTATTTTGCAGATCCATGAGCAAGGGAGATCTTTCTGTCTTCTGAGGCCTTCTTCAATTTCTTTCTTTAGAGACTCGAAGATTTTGTCATACAGATCTTTCACTTGCTTGGTTAGCATCACACCAATATATTTTACATTGTTTGTGAGTATTGTCAAGGGTGCTGTTTCCCTATTTTCTTTCTCAGCCCATTTATTCACTGAGTAGAGGAAAGGTACTGATTTGCTTGAGACAGTTTTCTATATAGCCACTTTGCTGAAGCTGTAGGCATTCTCTTGTAGATATTTTTCTTTGGGTGGTCACCTATGTATACTATAATATTGTCCTCATATTGTGATATCTTGACTTCTTCCTTTCCAATTTGTGTCCCTTTGATCTCACTTTGTTGCCTAATTGCTCTGGCTAGTAACTTAGGTACTACATTGAATAGATGGGGGAGAGTGAGCAGCCTTGTCTTGTCCTTGATTTAAATGGGATTAGTTTAAGTGTCCCTCCATTTAGTTTGATGTCGGCTATTGGTTTCCTGTAAATTGCTTTGATTTTATTTAGATATGGACCTTGAATTCCTGATATTTCCAATATTTTAGGCATGAAGGGGTGTTGTATTTTGTCAAAGGATTTTTCATCAATAAATGTGATGATCATTTTTTTTCTTTAAGTTTGTTTATATAGTGGATTACATTGATGGATTTTTGTATATTGAACTATACCTGCATCCCTGGGATGAAGCCTACTCGATCATGGTGAATGGTCATTTGATGTGTTCTTGGATTCAGTTTGCAAGAATTTTATTGAGTATTTTTGAGGAAAATTGGTCTGAATTTCTCTTTCTTTGTTGGATTTTTGTGTGGTTCAAGTATCAGTGTAACTATGGATTCAAGGAATGTAATGTGTAGCATTCCTGCTGTTTCTATTATAGTAAATAGTTTGAGAGGTACTGATATTAGGTCTTTTTTGAAGGTCTGATAGAATTCTGCATTAAAACCATCTTGTCCTGTGGATTTTTTGGTAGGCAGACTTTAATGACTGTTTCTATTTCATTAAGTGTTTTGGAACTGTTTAGATGATTTATCTGATCCTGATTTAAATTTGGTACCTGGTATCTGTCTAGAAAACCATACATTTCATATAGATTTTCCAGTTTTGTTGAGTATAAGCTTTCATAGTAGGCTCTGATGATTTTTGGATTTGCTCAGTATTTGTTGTTATGTCTCCATTTTCATTTCTGATTTTGTTAATTTGGATACTTTCTCTGTGCCCTCTGTTTAGTCTGAGTGATTTTCTCAAAGAACCAGCTCCTCATTTTCTTGATTCTTTGTCTTGATGTCCTTGTTTCTACTTGGTTGATTTCAGCTCAGAGTTTATTTCCTGCCATCTACTCCTCTTGTGTCTATTTGTTTCTCTTTGTTCTAGAGCTTTTAAAGAATAAAAAATTTAAGCAAGCCCCATTGACCCTGCCTTGAGGGCAAGTATGCCTCAAGGCTAAGAATAACATAACATGTTTTGAGAAATGGCCTAACTGCAGACACCACAAACCATCTGGTGTTGACAAAGTCTGACTCAGTGGTCCAGAGAAAAACAAGTATGAAGGTCGGCGTGCCCCAAAACAGGGTGGCCTGGAGTTGAATCATATTCAAAAACAGACAGAGTATGCCAATTTAAATAAATCAATGAAATTGTTACGCACCTGTTGCTAACTGCCTATGTAATTTTCCCAATAACTATGTCCCCCTAACTGAGTTTGGGGTCGACTCCTCCATCTCCTGCGTGAGATACGTGTCGACCTCAGAGTTCTGACTTCCCGAATAAACCTCTTGCCCTGATTGCATCAAGACCGGGTCTTTGTGAGTTCTTGGGTTCATGCTATCCTGAGATTTGAGTGAGGGGCTTCCCCATTTTGGGGGTCTTGCACTTTAGGATGTGCTGTTAAGCTGCTAGTATATGTTCTTTCCAATTTATTTGTGAAAGCCCTCAGAACTATGAATTTTCCTCTTAGCACTGCTTTCATTGAGTCACATAAGTTTGGGTATGTTGTGCCTTCATTTTTTCTAAAAAGTCATTAATTTCTTTTTTTATTTCGTCCCTGACCAAGTTATCATTTAGGAGAGCTGCTTAGCTTTCATGTGTATGTGTACTTCCATTTTTTTTTCATCATTGTTGAAGACCAGCCTTTGTTCCTGGTGATCTGATAGGATGCATGGGATTATTTCAATCTTCTTATATTGATTAATGCTTGTTTTGTGATCTATTATATGGTCAATTTTGCAGTAGATACTTACATTAGCTGAGAAGATATAATCGTTTGTTTTAGCGTGAAATGTTCTATAGATATTTGTTAATTCCACTTGGTTAATAACTTCTATTAGTTTAACTGTTTCTCTCTTTATTTCCTGTTTCCATGATCTGTTCATTAGTCAGCATGGAGTGTTAAAGTCTCCTACTATTATAATGTGAGGTTCATTGTGTGCTTTGACCTTCACTAATGTTTCTTTTATAAATGTGGGTGCCCTTGTATTTGGAGCATAGATGTTCAGAGTTGAGAGTTCCTCTTGATAAATTTTTCCTTTGATGTGTATGTGGTGTCCTTCCCAATTTTTTGATAAATTTTGATTGAACATTTATTATTGGGTACTAGAATTGTTATTCCACCTTGTTTCTTGGGACTATTTGCCTGGAAAGCCTTTACTTTCAGATAGTGGCTGTCTTTGTCACTGAGGTATCTTTCCAGTATATAGCAAAATGCTATGTCCTGCTTATGTATCCAGCCAATTAGTATATGTGTTTTTATTGGGGAATTGAGTCCATTGATTTTGAGAGATATTAAAGGCCAATGATTGTTGCTTCTTGTTATTTTTGTTGTTAGAGGTGGAATTATGCTTATGTTGTTCTCTTCTTTTGGGTTTGTTGTGAGAAGATTATTTTCTTGCTTTTTTGTTGGGTGTAATTTTTCTCATTGTATTGGTGTTTTCCTTCTACTATCCTCTGTAGGGATGGATTGGTAGAAAGTTATTGTTTAAATTTGGTTTTGTTATGGAATATCTGGGTTTCTCCCTCTATGGTATTTGAGAATTTTTCTGGGTATCATAGCCTTGGCTGACATTTTTGTTCTCTTTGAGTTTGTATGATGCCCAAGATTTAATGGCTTCTAGAGTCTCTGTTGAGGAAGTCTAATGTAATTCTGATGTGTTCTCCTGTATTTCTTTTTTTTCTTTTTATTTTATTTTATTTTATTTTATTATTTTTTTAATTTACATTCCAAATCATTTCCCCTTTCCTGTTTCCTCCCTCCCCGAAAGTCCCATAAGCCCCCTTTCCTCCCTCTTTTCTCCATTCAACCCCTTGTATTTCTTTAAAGGAGTTATTTATATCCTTCGTAAAGTCTTCTATCATATTCATGTGATGGGATTTTAGAACTGAATCTTGCTTCTTAGGTGTTTTGGGGTATACAGGGCTTGGTCTGGTGGGAGAATTGGGTTCTGATATTGTCAAGTAACATTGGCTTCTGTTGCTTATGCTCTTGCACTTGCCTCTTGCCATCTGGTTAACTCTAGTTATAACTGCCCTTGCTGTCTCTGACTGGAGCTTGTCCCTCCCGTGAAAATGGTTGTGTCAGACCTCCTGGGAGTCTAACTGTCTCTGTGATCCTGTGATCCTGGGATCCTGGAATCCTGAGATCCTGGCTGTGGCAGAGCTACTGTGAGTCAAGCTACTTCTGGGATCCTAAAATCCTGGTGTGTCCAAGATCCAGAGTTCTTGTTTTGTCAGAGTTCTAGGGAGTCAAGATTTCTCTGGGTGTTGCAGGAGTGGGGTGGGGAGCCAGAGCCCTAGAACTGCTCTGGATACAAGTGCAAGCCAGAAGGAATGTGTGCCTATGGCTGGGTGAGGGTTCCTGCTTCCTTGGTTCCTGTAGGGGTCCCAGTTATGCCCAGTGTTGTGGCAGTTGTTGTGGCCTCACCTGTGATCCTGGGTGTGTCAGAGCACTTAGGAGTCATGCTTCTTCTCGGTGTTTTGGAGTGAATGGGGAGACAGCACCCTGGTTTTTCTCTGCATACTGGTGCAGACTAGTAGTAACCTGTGCCTCTTGCTGGTTAGAGGTTCCTGAATCCCTGGATCCTGGGTGTCCCAGTTCCTCTGGGTGTTGGGGCAGATGTAGTGGCCTCACTTGTGATCCTTGGTCCTGATATGAATATTTAAGCATTTATATCTTGTTTAGTATTCAAAAATTCAAACAAATTTATGTCTTATTCTTCCAAACTGAGATGTAGCCACAGATTTTTTGAAACTATTTACTTACTACAGCTCTGCATAAGATCATGCCAACACCAGAATATATACTTAAATTTGCACTTATTCAAAGACCATGCTCTTACCATTCTTTAATATGTGGTCTCAGACATGAGAAATATTTTCTTTTCTTAATGTTGCACTTGTTCATATAGACAAATATTGCAAACATATTGACATTATATTTTAATTGCCTATTATAATATACATATAATACAGCACTCTCTTTACACACCACTATAATTTTAGAAGCCTACATGAACATTTGAATCATGAAATTAAAATTCAGTATAGAAGTTCTTTACCACAGCCCATGCATTCTTCTAGACTTCATATCTATTTAAGACATTTTTAACATCAAGGTGATAAGTCTAGTTTGTAGAGTTTAAAGAAATAATAGTTGTTTTCAGCACAAATTTAATAAAAATTTCCCAAAAGATTAGATAAGACTGGATATAATTTCTCTTTGAGCATATTCATTTTTACACACAAAATTAAATGCTGTACATATAAGCAAAAATGCCGTGAAAAAATAATAATCAAGGGATCATACTATTTATAATGACTATTTCATTATGTTTAACTTATAACTATCTTCATATTACACATGCTTGTTTAATAAATATTATATATACATTTATTCAGTAATATATTTTATCACACACTAAATATTCTGAGGTTAATGAGGGATTATTTGAAAAGGGTTTATTATCATTAACTTCTGCTTAAATAGTGAAACATCGGAGTTTCATGACTTGGGTTTCATTGGCTATGGATTTCAATTCCACTTGCCTTACCTCATTTTATCTTTCCATTGTTCAATTTATCCATGTTTAATGTTTACTTATGACAACTCTAATGGAAGAGCAATGTGTATTTCTAGGAAAACAAAAATGAATCTTTATGTTTCCTCAATTAGATGCCCTAATATATATGCTCTTACATTGGGTGAATATTTTATTGTCCATGATATGCTTATTGTTTCTGGTGAAATAACTGAAAATATTAGAAGATTTCAACTAAGGATCTCACACTTGACATTGACCTTAGTCTTTTCTCAATTATAGAGTGTAGATTCTCATAGATTTTGTGGTACAATATTTGTAAATAGTATAGAATTTTCAAAAAGGAACTATAAATTAAATAAAATAAAGCTTTAAGAATGAATAAAGTAAAATAAAAATAATGCAATGGATATGTATAGGCTCTGAAAACTTAGAGGTTACACTAACACAATTCAAGAACAATCTCTCCTGAATTCTTTCTTCTAAAATTTATTGTATGCCTTACTGTTTGTGGAAGTTTCACTGAAATTATAAAATATAACTTGCTTCAAACAAAATAAAATCCTGCAAATATTTATGCCTTTTTGAAAAAGTATGCCAATTTGGATAATTATAATGTGTAAAAACTCATATAAGCTCTAAGCAAGTAGCTATTACAGATAAACAATATAATACTCTGCCAATAACTATTATTAATTTTTAATTGACACATAAAAACTGTACTTATGGAATATAGTGTGATGATTTGATTCAGCTATACAATGGACAGTGATTATTTAAAAAGCTATTAGCAGTTCTTTCTCCCTAAATATTAATCAGTTCTAGTTAGCACTGTTGGCCCAAGTGTATAATGCCAACCATTCTGGAAGCAAAAGCATTAGTTTCACAATTCAATGTCAGGCAGAATAACTTAGCTAGATACCTGCCTTAGAATATAAAAGTTAAAAATTCAAAAAATTTTCAGTGTAGTTCAGTAGTCTAGTGCTTGGTTAATATGTTTAAGATCCTACATTGAAATCTTGAAGTGCCAGGGTGGAGGGATATCCAGGGGGCCACACCCACTCAGAGGAGAAGGGGAGGGGTTGGGGGAAGGGTTGTGTCCTGGTGAACAGGAGTGGAGCAGTAGGTGGGATGTAAAGTGAGTAAGTAAAAATATAAAAGACAAATTGAAAAAAAAAAAGAGATACTGTGTCAATCCCTGATATTGAAAAATGAAAACATGAAGTGTCCTATGACTGAAATTTGATTCAGTATAAGGTTCAGTTTTGCACATGCAATATTAAATGATAAATTTGATGCCTTTTATTTTATAAATACATATTTCCATTTTAGTGTGATATACATTTTGGGGTACATCTATGGTTCCACGTCCTCTGCTTCTTCCCTTGCATAGTGTCCTGATGCTGTTGCACATTGGGCTGGAAAGATAAAGCAGAACCCAGAATAGGTGCAGTTCTGCAAGTGCCATGCATTGCTGGGATTGAATGCAGGGGGTGAAAGGATGGCTTTCTCTAGGGATTTTAGTGTTGCATCTCTTGGACAAAGGCCTTCTCTGAGGTTCTTTAATGAAACAGTTTTCTGAGATGCTCTTAGCTTCTGTATATTTCTTTATTTGAATTGAACTTGTATGCATGTGCTTTACTCAGGGTGAATCAGGGGTATATATGGAATTTGGAGAGCAGGAAAGAGTTTGTATGGTAAGCGAAAATAGTTTGCTAGGGTTTAATGTTCTATGAATGTCTCCTTTGCATGGATAGGAATTCCAGGAATCTCAGAAGCTTGATGGACCTGTCCTTATCAGGAGGGAAGGAGCTGATTCTCATTCTCACCAAGGCTATGTAACATTCCTGGGGTAGAGGTAGGGTATAGGTGTTTTGGGCCCAGACTGGAGGTTAGAGAAGGAGCAGCTCTACTGGTAAAGGGAGTCCACCAAGCTTACAAAGCTATCTGGACAATGTAAGACTCCAGCAATAATTAGCAGGGGCCAGAATTTTAGGTAATATCTAAGATTGACAGAATTACCGTTAAACACGATTCATGTAAGAACACCAACTGATAAGTTAATGTTTCCTCTTTCTTTGCAGAATGTCTGTTTATTAGCTTTTTTATCCATGAAGGATTGATACATGCTAGCTCACTTCTTGGTTTACTTAATGGTTTATACCCAACTAGCTATGTTATAGAGGCCAGCTTGGGATACAGCCTGAGGCAGGCTACTCAGAGGGAATAGAGCAAGGCTTCTTGCCTCTTGAAATCAAAATAAGAATAGAAAAATTAATGTAAATAGGAAAAGTCAATGCTTTTGTGAGCAAAGGCATTATTTGAACATGGGCTGTTCAGAAGTCCTGGAATCACTTAGCATGGCATATGACACATGTTGGTCTGAGAATAGGCTTATATAGTAAGTAGGAGGAAATTTAATTGAAGTTAAACACATAGGAAAGTATATTAATTCAATTTATATCAAGAGAAAGGAGACACAATTATATATTCCACGGAAATGTTAATTTCCCTAAAAGGGAAGAATAAATGAAATTTGTTTTAATTGCTTCTAAGGATAGAAGGGAGAAATGATGGCCATTGTTTTAAACATGTTTAAGTATGCATGGATGAATAAATAAATCCAGGCCTTTGATCTTAAATGTAGGAGATAAAGGTACAGATATAGATAGAAACCATATCTCAATAAATAATTGTTTCAGATTGTTTTAATTGCTTCAAATTGTTTTAATTACCAAAATGATGGTAATTATAGGTTCAGTGGTATTAATGCTATTACAAATCCTCTGTTAGAAAGGGCAAAGTAGAGCAGGCTTAATGAAAAAAAGAGGCTGCTAAATTGAATCAATCAATTTTGGATTTCTGGATTAAGGATTTGCTATTTTAGTAGGGAGGTTCTGTATTTGTGTTAACAGGAAAGGAGAAAAGTCTTTGGACCCCTTTCAAAGTAATATGGATCCAAAATGATAGGAAAAGATCCCTTGAAGATCTTGGCTGCAGATATGAAAGAAAAATTCAAGTAGACCAAACAGGACAGGTAGCATGATTTGCTGATCTCTCTATATAAGAAGAACCCTCAAACTGGCTGAAACATAAAACTGTCTGTAGCCAAAACTTCAGCTATACATAGCCAATAAATCTTGTTGTTTACAGAATCTTCAAAATCCATCATTCCATCCATCCATATGACATGAATGAAGATTTATTTCAATTTAGTTATTGATCAAACTAACACAAAAAGAAAGCTGTCTTTTATTTGTTCCAACTAGCAGAAATGGTAGCAAAAATTCATCCTTAACTGATATGTGCATCTTGCACAATTTATACAAATATCTTTATAGAACTAAATATTGTTTATATGGTTTATATATTACAGAATGAAATAAAGAGAATACAGCTCTGAAAAGATTCACCCTAGGAGATGCTAAAAATACCTGCTGTTCCAGCTTCCTGTGTGATCCTGCCTCACCTGATGCTGTTTCCAGATACTTGCTTCCAGAACCGCTTCAGGACTGACTGCTAAACCCCAATGATCTCTGTTCATCCAGGCTTTCAGATGGTTCCTTTCAGGAATTCAGTTATGCTCTGAAATTTCTCAGTATACAGAGCCTGGACAACAAATGCTACATCTAGCTTTCTTAAGACTAACCATTTTTTCTAATTTTTTGCTCCTCCCAAAGAAATCTTTCATCCTAATTCAGCAGTAAGTATTCATAGAAAAATCATTATCCTAATCCCTAACGTTGAGGTGGCTGGTTGTGGATGTTTTATGAATCATAGACATGTTGTCATTTTAAGGAATAATTTACAAATAATTATGGTTTTGGACAAGGAAGAAAAATATAGAAAGATTAGATTCAGGGATTTCTGTCTTTCCTTTTCTCTTCTCTATTCTTTCTTTCTTTCTTTCTTTCTTTCTTTCTTTCTTTCTTTCTTTCTTTCTTTCTTTCTTTCTTTCTTTCTTTTTGTAAAGGGAAGGGGATTGAAAAGAAAAACAGGGGGATAGGTTAATAAAGAAATTAGACAAATAGGGGTGAGTTATTAAATTTATTTTTAAACACAGAATTTTATAGTCATAATATATATTGGTAGAAATCTTTATATTTTGATGCAGAATTGAAGTTATATTTTCTTATATCAGTACAGAATTTTGAATATTAATATAGGTTTAAGGTCTTCATTAATATAAATCTTTCATATTGATAAAAATTTAATATTAATTTTGTTACTCTTAGATAGGCATTTTGCCTATGCAACTCATTTAATAATATATAACTTAGACCCAATCCTTTTAATAGGTGGTATCACAAACTGCTTAGGATAATTAAATAATGCAAGTTAATAGTCAGATAGTAACCTCATGGTTATATTAGATTCTAATTTAGTTAATTAGAATTAAGTGTATTTTGAGTTATTCAAACAGTAAATATCTAAAAAAAAATCAATGTTTAACAATTATGCTATATACAGATAGATGGTCTTCAAAAGTGTCAGAGATCCATAGAATATGGCATTTAAAACAATTTCATGATTAAAAAATCTTTTGATTATGAGACTGATCAGCTCCTGGCAATCCTCCCTTTTGACTTCAAAGAATAAACTGAGGGTCAGTACCTTGATGTGGAGATGCTTAAATATTGGTAAACTAGTCCATGGGTAAGAAATGGCCTAATTTCATCTGTAGACAGAATGCTGTTGATAAAGGACAAAAGGACACAGAATAGTCAACTGATAAGCTCTTGCCAAGCCAGGGTAAGGTAGTCCTTCATAATTACTACCTCATTTAAGGTCTGTCAGATGTTCTGAGCCAGAGGCTGAAGATAAATTTGCCAACATTATAAGGAATATTGGGGACTGTCCAGGCAGTTAATTGTCTCCTCCAGTTGTTTAAAATTTGCAAGCTACATTCTTGCATATACATATATATGTGTGTGTATATATATATATATATATATATATATATATATATATACACATATATGTATATATGTGTGTGTGTATATATGTATATGTATTTGTTCATATATATATATATATATATTCCTTCTTAAGTTGCCGACAGGTTTGAAAGATAATCATAGTCTCAAAACTGAACTTAAGCTGTTCAGCATTAAAGAAGATGTTCTAGATTTGAGAGAATGGTTTTCAGATGGCAATACAAGTTGAAATCAAACACGATTTAGGTTCATAATACTAAAGTTATTATATTAGGATAGATAATAAGATACTTTATTTAAATTACTAAATATAATAGACTGGATGTAATAAGTGTATGTCATGTATATTATAATTTTCATAATTGCTATAATTGTATTCAAATAATATCTGAGAGAAAAGAGCCATTTATTGGACTGAAAGAGGGAATTGTTGAGGTTTTGTTTTTTACTATCTATTGTTTTTTTGTTTTTTTTTTTTTGTTTTTTGTTTTGACAACAGGGTTTCTCTATGTAGCCCTAGCTGTCCTGGAACTCACTCTGTAGACCAGGCTGGCCTCGAACTCAGAAATCCACCTGCCTCTGCCTCCCAAGTGCTGGGATTAAAGGCATGCGCCACCATGCGCTATCTATTGTAATGTTAAGTGTAGGCCTCCAAGATCTAGGATGCTTCCCTGGAGTTACTTTGGATTGGTGAATAAAGATGCTAGATTCTAACAGACAATAGCTGGACAGAGGAGACATATGTGAGGTCGAGGTCTTAACGAGCTTATGGAAGGATAAGGAAAGATAGTCTCCATGAAATTTAAGAACGTGTAGGAGAGGAGAAAGAACTCCCACTGTTTAGCTCAACTGTTAAAACATGGCCATGTGGACTGACCATTTGGGGCTAAGAGTAGCCCAGATGAAACATAGCAAGTAATAAGAAGTTATAGATAGGAAGGTAGATTCATTAGAACACTGAGGGTAAAACGTTGCCAAGCTATTGTCCTGCTTAAGTCATATTAAAATATAAAGGCTGTGTGTGTGTGTGTGTGTGTGTGTGTGTGTGTCTTTCATCCAGGAACACTTAAGGTCTAAGGCAGAGAAAAAAAAAAAACGCACAGCAGGATTTGTTTTAATATTGCTTACTACGCCCTTCCCTGTCAGATTCCAATTTCTATTTATTCTCATGGCCATCTGACCCTGTCTCCTGTCCCTTGCACCCCTGATCCTGAACTAGCCCATTCCTCCATTCATCTCTGCATCCAATCTCACACCCATTTCTCTCCCTCCATCTATCTCTTATAACTATTTTATCCCCCCTTCTAAGTGAGAGTCAAGCATACTCAACTGTGCCTTCCTGGGGAAGTATTGTAGGCACCAAAGGCAATAGGAACTGCACAGACAGACAAACAGAGACAACTAACCTGGACCCTTGGGGCTCTCAGAGTTTGAACCACCAAACAATGAACATACAAGGCCTGGATCTAGGCCAGTCTGCACATGTGTAGCAGATGTGCAGTTTAGTCTTCATGTAAATCGCTAACAACTGCAATGGGGGATAATCCAAAAGCTGTCATCTGTAAGTGGGATATACTGTTCTACTTGGGTTGCCTTGTATGGCCTCAGTGGGAGAGGCTGTGCCTAGCCTCTCAGACTTGATGTGCTTCGGAGGATGTGGGGGGGTTCACAACTTCAGAAGAGAGGGCAAGTGGTGAAGGAGAGGGGGAATGATTGTAGGAATAGTGACTAGGAGGGGACCAGTGAGGGAGATGTGAAGTGAATAAGTTTTTTTGTTAAAGCAAGTCTTTATAGCATAAAATGACAAAACACCACACTAATGAGATGTTGCTGTACTACATCACACAACACCATAATTTCTGAGGTCTAAATGAAAAGCTACTAGATTATCTCTAATTTTGAATGTTTCCTAATTTTGAAGG
This sequence comes from Tokudaia tokunoshimensis, assembly GCA_036184795.1. Taxonomy (NCBI): domain Eukaryota; kingdom Metazoa; phylum Chordata; class Mammalia; order Rodentia; family Muridae; genus Tokudaia; species Tokudaia tokunoshimensis. The sequence goes on from BTHU01000023.1 coordinate 40,861,537, forward strand.
TTTTAGTACTTCAGTTATCAATATTCAACAACATTTTTCAGTGCAGAGCAACTGTGAAATGAATCTTTAAAATTATAAGGTATTAATTAAATGCAATATACAATATACAAATATACAAAAACATAAAAATAAAATATACAATATCATATGTTCATAAGAAACAAATCATTTAAAAGTTTTTGCACAAATTTCATCTTTGAGGGTCTTCTTTTCAGAGCAGTGTATGTAAATAAATAAGACTGTAGATCAAACCTTTGGGTTTCTGTCTGCAGCTGGAGACAATCCTCCGCCACAGGGCTCCATACAAAGGTGGCACAAGGAGATAGCTAGCCACCAAGGAGTGCAGACAGGCAGGTGAGTACAAGTAGAACCACCACTGCTGCTCAGAGGAACCTTCCCAGAGCCCTCAGGACAGAGGAACCAAGGGTTTGCCCTGGACAGGAGGCTCCCAATTTCCATCTGTGCCCAGAGCTAATCCTGGGCCACGGAGCTACACACATAAATACCACCAGGAGAGAGCTGGTCTCCTCAGGAGTGTCTACCCAACTGCTAGCACAGAGCTGACCCTGTACCACACCTTTCCATACCTAAATTCCTCCCAGAGAGAACTTGTCTCCCAGGAGTACTGACACACAGGCTTGTAGGACAGAAAAGTCACAGTCAAAGACAGGAAGACTAGCTAACACCACAGATAACCAGATGGCTAAAGGCAAGCACAAGAACACAAACAAGAGAAACCAAAGCTATTGACATCATCAGAACTCACTTCTACCACCACAGCAAGCCCTAACCAGAAAGCCAACACACCAGAAAAGCAAGACTCTGACTTAAAAGCACATCTTATGATGATGATAGAGGACTTTAAGAAGGACATAAATAACTCCCTTAAAGAAATACAAGACAACATAAGTAAACAGGTAGAAGGCCTTAAAGAGGAAACACAAAAATCCCTTAAAGAATTATAGGAAAACACACCCAAACAGGTGAAGGAAGTGAACCAAACCATCCAGGATCTAAAAATGAAATTAGAACCAATAAAGAAATCAAAAAGGGAGACAACACTGGAGAAAAATAACCTAGAAAAGAGATTAGGAGTCATAGATGGACTCCTGATCATCAACAATGGAATACAAGACATAGAAGAGAGAATCTCAGGTACAGAATATACCATAGACAAAACTGACACAACAGTGAAAGAAAATGAAAAATGCAAAAAGCTGCTAACCCAAAACATCAAGGAAATGCAGGACACAATGAGAAGACCAAACCTAAGGATAATAGGTATAGAAGAAAGTGAACATTCCCTTCTTAAAGGGCCAGTATATATATATTCAAAAAAAAATATAGACGAAAACTTCCCTAACTAAAAGAAAGATACCCATAAACATACAAGAAGCCTACAGAACTCCAAATAGATTGGACCAGAAAGGAAATTCTTCCCAACACATAATAATCAAAACATGAAATGTACTAAACAAAGAAAGAATATTAAAAGCAGTAAGGGAAAAATGTCAGGTAATATATAATGGCAGACATATCAGAATTACACCAGATTTCTCACCAGAGACTATGGAAGCTAGAAGATCCTGGGCAGATGTCATTCAGACGCTAATAGAAGACAAATGCCACTATAGACTACTACACCCAGCAAAACTCTCAATTACCATAGATGGAGAAACCAAGGTAGTTCATGATAAATCCAAATTTACACAATATCTTTCCACAAATCAAGCCCTACTAAGGATAATAGATGGAAAAGGCAAACACAAGGAGGGAAACTACAAACTAGAAAAGGCAAGAAAGTAATCTTTCAACAAACCCAAAAGAATATAACCACACAAACATAAAAATAACATCAAAAACAACAGGAAACAACAATCACTATTTTTTAATATCTCTTAACATCAATGGACTCAATTCCCCAATAAAAAGACATAGACTAACAGACAGGGCATGTAAACAGGACCCCACATCTTGCTGCATACAGGAAATGCACCACAGTATCAAAGACAAACACTACCTCAGAATAAAGTTGTGGAAAACAATTTTCCAAGCAAATGTTCCTGTGAAACCAGTTGGAGTAGCCATTCTAATACCAAGTAAAATAGACTTTCAACAAAAAGTCATCAAAAAAGGTAATGAAGTACACTTCATAACCATCAAAGAAAAAAATCTACCAAGAAGATCTCTTAATTCTGAACATCTATGCTCCAAATGCAAGGGTACCTACAATAATAAAAGAAACTTTAATAAAGCTGAAAACATACATTTCACATCACACAATAATTGTGGGTGACTTCAACACCCCAATATCACCAATGGACATATCAGGGAAACACAAAATAAACAGAGACACAGTGAAACTAACCGAAGTTATGGACCAAATGGATTTAACAGATATCTGTAGGACATTTCATCCTAAATCAAAAGAATATACCTTCTTCTCAGCACCTCATGGTACCTTCTCCAAAACTGACTATAGAATCATTCACAAAACATCTATGTAAAAATACTGCAATGTCAAAAATATCAATGTAAAAATACTAAATAAAATTCTCGTAAACTGGATCCCAGAACACATCAAAATGATCATCAAACATAATCAAGTAGGCTTCATCCCAGGGATGCAGGGTTGGTTCAATATAAGGAAATTCATCACTGTAATCCACTACATAAACAAAATAAAAAATAAAATAATAAAAAACACATGATCATTTCATTAGATGCTGAGAAAGCATTTGACAAAATCCAACACACCTTCATGATAAAAGTTTCAGAAAGATCAGAACTTGAAGGCCGATACCTAAACATTGTAAAAGCAATATACAGCAAACTAGTATCCGACATCAAACTAAATGGAGAGAAACTTGAAGCAATCTCACTAAAATTAGGGACTAGACAAGGTTGCCCACACTCTTCCTACCTATTCATTATAACACTCAAAATCCTAGTTAGAGCAATTAGACAACAACAAGAGGTCAAAGGGATACAACCTGGTAAGGAAGAAGTCCAAATATCACTATTTTCAGATGATATCATAATATACATAAGTGACCCAAAATATTCCACCAGAGAACTCCTAAACCTGAGAAACAACTGCAGCAAAGTGGATGGCTATAAAATTAATGCAAAGAAATCAGTAGCCTTCCTCTTCTCAAAGGATAAACAAGCTGAGAAAGAAATTAGGGAAATGACACCCTTCACAATAGTCACAAATAATATAAAATACCTTGGTGTTACTCTAACTAAACAAGTTAAAGATCTATATGACAGGCATTTCAAGTCTCTGAAGAAAGAAATCGAAGTAGTCCTCAGAAGATGGGAAGATCTCCCATGGTCATAGATTGGCAGGATTAATATAGTAAAAATGGCCATTTTGCCAAAAGCCATCTACAGATTCAATGCAATCCCCATCAAAATTCCAACTCAATTCTTCATAGAGTTAGAAAGAGAAATTCTCAAATTCATCTGGAAAACAAAAAACCCAGGATAGCTAAAACTATTCTCAACAATAAAAGAACTTCTGGAGGAATCAGTATCCCAGACCTCAAGCAGTACTACAGAGCAATAGTGATGCATGGTATTGGTACAGTGACAGGCAGGTAGATCAATGGAATAGAATTGAAGACCCAGAAATGAACCCACACACCCATGGTCACTTGATCATTTACAAAGGATCTAAAACCTTCCAGTGGTAAAAGATAAGCCTTTTCAACAATTGATACTGGTTCAACTGGTGGTTAGCATGCAGAAGAATACAAATCGATGCATTCTTAGCTCCTTGTACAAAGTTCAAGTCCAAGTGGATCAAGTACCTCCACAGAAACCAGACACACTGAAACTAATAGAAAAGAAAGTGGGAAAGAGCCTTGAGGACATGGGCATAAGGGAAAATTCCCTGAACAGAACACCAATAGCTTATTCTCTTAAGATTAAGAATTGACAAATGGAACCACATAACATTGCAAAGCTTCTGTAAGTCAAAGAACACTGTAAATAGGATTAAATGCAACCAACAAATTGGGAAAAGATCTTTACCAACCCTATATCTGATAGAGGGCTAATATCTAATATATACAAAGAACTCAAGAAATTAGACTCCAGAGAAACAAATAACCCTATTAAAAATTGGGTGCACCTCTAAACAAAGATTTCTCAACTGAGTAATATCGAATGGCTGAGAATCACCTAAAGAAATGTTCAACATCCTTAGTCATCAGGGAAATGCAAATCAAAAGACCCTGAGATTCCATCTTATAGCAGTCAGAATGGCTAACATCAAAAACTCAGGTGAGAACATGTGCTGGCCAGGATGTGGAGAAAGAGGAACACTCCTCCACTGCTGGTGGGATTGCAAGCTGTTACTACAACTCTTGAAATCAGTTGGGTGGTTCTTCAGAAAATTGGACAAAGTACTACAGGAGGACCCTGCTATACCACTCCTGGGCATATAGCAAGAAGATTCTCCAACATGTAATAAGTACACATGCTCCACTATATTCAAAGCAGCCCTATTTATAATATCCAGAAGCTGGAAAGAACCCAGAGTCACTCTGCAGATGAATGGATACAGAAATGTGATATATTTATACAATGGAGTACTACTCAGCTATGAAAAACAGTGGTTTCATTAAATTCTTAGGAAAATGTATGGAACTAGAAAATATCATAGTGAGTGAGATAACTAAATCACAAAAGAACAAGCATGGTATGTACTGATAAGTGGATATTAGCCCAGATGCTCGTAACACCCAGGATAAAATTCGCAGACAAAACAAAGCTCAATAATTAGGTAGACCAAAGTATGAATACTCTGGTCCTCACATGGGAGAACAAAATACCCATGGGAAGAGATATAGAGACAAAGTATGGATCAGAGACTGAAGGAAAGACCATCCAGAAACTGCCCCACCTGGGGATCCATCCCATATACGTTTAACTATCCTTGGCACTTTTCTGGATGCCAACAAGTGCTTGCTGACAAGCACCTGATATAGCTGTCTCCTGAGAGGCTTTGGCAGTGTCTAACAAGCACTGAGGTGGATGTTCTCAGCCAATCATTGAACTGAGTACAGGGTCCTCAATGGAGGAGTTAGAGAAAGGACCCAAAGAGCTTAAGGGGTTTGCAGCCCCATAGGAGGAAACAAATTATGAACCAACCTCTACCCCTAGAGCTCCCAGGGACTAAACCACCAAACAAAGAGTACAAATGTACAACCTTTTTCCCCATCTTCCCTACAATTATGGCCCTTTCTTGGTCCTTTTTTTCTGACATGTATTAGTATTCTAAATGAAACACACTTATCTGAAGATTTAAAAGTAGCTACAAATGAGTACAAACAAAAGATATTTTTATTTCTGAGTTTCAGTTTACTGAACTCAGAATGATTATGTCCATTTCCATCCATTTATTGGGAATTTCATAATTTCATTTTGCTTAGTAGATGAATAATAGTTCATGTTTTAAAGGACCACATCTATTCATTTTTGATGGACATTTATGATACTTCCACTTCCTGGGTATTGAAAATATGGCATCAATAAACATGGATGAGCAATTATCTCTGTAGTCCTTTGTGTGAATACCCAAAGAGTGGTATACCTGAATAATGTAGTACATTATTTTCAACCCTTTGAGATTCTTGCTGATTTCCACAGTGAGGGCACATGTTTTAACCCTCCCAAAATGGCCAATAATTTCACAGCTCAATTACTTTTCACAAAATTAAAATTATTTGTTGTTTCTACCTCTCTATTTCAATAGGCAAGAAGGCAAATAAATATGAGAGGCACATTATTAAAAAAAAAAAAAGAAAAAATATGGCCGCCATCTTTGCTCCTGTGACTGTGTAGACAGGTGCAGATAGGTAGGTACACAGGGATGACCCGAGTAAAAGATCGCTTGGAACATATCCCACCAGGGTTCCACCTGCACCCAGGAATTGGGCAGCACCACAGCCATTTGCACACCTACCCTGCCAGGGTACTTCTTCTCTGTAGGGAGTCCCATGGTTAGAGGTAAGGCACCGCCATCTTTGCCACTGTGACTGAGTAGACAGATGCAGGTACACAGGGATCACCCGAGTAGAAGATCACTTAGAACACACACCGCCAGGGCTCCACATGCACCCAGGAGCTGAGCAGTGCCAATACAGCCATTTGTGCACCTAGTCTGCTAGGGGATATGTGCTCTGCATTGAATCCCATGAGTAGAGGTAAGGCCAGCATCTCCTCTCCTGTGACTGAGCAGGATGTTGCAGCCAGGAACACAGAGAACACCTGAGTGCAAGTTCACTTGGGACTCGGTCTGCCAGGGCCCGCCTACACCAGGGAGCTGGGCAGCCCCATAGCAGTCTGTGCCAGGGAAAAGTCGGTCATTCAGGGGTACTGAGATAGGCCTGCAGGTACACAGGTGGGACAAGCACCAGCCAGTGACAGCAGGACCAATTAACATCAGAGATAACCAGATAGGAAAAGGCAAATGTAGGAACATTTGTAACAGAAATCAAGGCAATATGGCTCCATCCCAACCCAATTCTCCCACAACAGCAAGTCTTAGATACCCCCAACATACCAGAAAAGCAAGATTTGGATTTAAAAATCACAGCTCATGATGCTGATGTAGGGCTTCAAGAAGGACATAAATAACTCCTTTAAAAATACAGGAGAACACAAGTAAATAGGAAGAAGCCCTTGAAGAACTAAGGGAAAACAAAACAAAACAGGTGAAGGAATTGAAAAAAGCCATCCAGGATCGAAAGATGGAGGTAGAAACAATAAAGAAATCACAAAGGCTATCTTTTTTCCACTGGATGGTTTTAGCTCCTTTGTCAAAGATCAAGTGACCATAGGAGTGTGGATTCATTTCTGGGTCTTCAATTCTGTTCCATTGATCTACATGTCTGTCACTGTACCAATACCATGCGGTTTTTAACACTATTGCTCTGTAGTACAGCTTGAGGTCCGGGATACTGATTCCCCCAGAGGTTCTTTTACTCTTGAGAATAGTTTTAGCTATTCTGGGTTTTCTGTTATTCCAGATGAATTTTTGAATTGCTTTTTCTAACTCTATGAAGAATTGAGTTGGGATTTTGATGGGGATTGCATTAAATCTGTGTATTACTTTTGGTAAGATGCTCATTTTTACTATATTAATCCTGCCAATCCATGAGCATGGCAGATTTTTCCATCTTCTGAGGTCTTCTTCAATTTCTCTCTTCAGAGACTTGAAGTTCTTGTCATACAGATCTTTCACTTGTTTGGTTAGAGTCACGCCAAGATACTTAATATGGTTTGTGGCTGTTGTGAAGGGTATTATTTCTCTTACTTCTTTCTCAGCCTGCTTATACTTTGAGTATAGGAAGGCTTCTGACTTGCTTGAATTGATTTTATATCCGGCCACTTTGCTGAAGTCGTTTATCAGCTGTAGGAGTTCTCTGGTGGAGTTCTTTGGGTCGCTTAAGTATACTATCATATCGTCTGCAAATAGTGATAGTTTGACTTCTTCCTTTCCAATTTGTATCCCTTTGACCTCTTTTTGTTGTCTAATTGCTCTAGCTAGAACTTCAAGTACTATATTGAAAAGATATGGAGAGAGAGGGCAGCCTTGTCTAGTCCCTGATTTTAGTGGGATTGTTTCAAGTTTCTCTCCATTTAGATTGATGCTGGCTACAGGTTTGCTGTAAATTGCTTTTACTATGTTTAGATATGGGCCTTGAATTCCTCATCTTTCCAAGACCTTTAGCATGAAAGGATGCTGAATTTTGTCAAATGCTTTCTCAGCATCTAATGAGATGACCATGTGGTTTTTTTCTTTGAGATTGTTTATGTAGTGGATTACATTGATGGATTTCCTTATATTGAACCATCCCTGCATCCCTGGGATGAAGCCTACTTGATCGTGGCGAATGATCGTTTTGATGTGTTCTTGGATTCGGTTGGCAAGAATTTTATTGAGTATTTTTGCATCGATATTCATAAGAGAGATTGGCCTGAGATTCTCTTTCTTTGTCGGATCTTTGTGTGCTTTCGGTATTAGTGTAATTGTGGCTTCATAGAACGAGTTGGGTAGTGTTCCTTCTGTTTCTATTTTGTGGAACAGTTTGAAGAGTATTGGTGTTAGGTCTTCTTTGAAGGTCTGATAGAATTCTGCACTAAAACCATCTGGACCTGTGCTTTATTTGGTTGGAAGACTTCCAGTGACAACTTCTATTTCTTCAGGGCTTATAGGACGGTTTAGATGGTCTATTTGATCCTGATTTAATTTTGGTACTTGGTATCTGTCTAGGAAATTGTCCATTTCCTCAAGATTTTCTAGTTGTGTTGAATACAGGTTTTTGTAGTAGGATCTGATGATTTTTTGAATTTCCTCAGTTTCTGTTGTTATCTCTCCCTTTTCTTTTCTGATTTTATTAATTTGGATACTATCTCTGTGCCCTCTGGTTAGTCTGGCTAAGGGCTTATCTATCTTGTTGATTTTCTCAAAGAACCAACTTCTCGTTTTGTTGATTCTTAAAAAAGAGGGAAACAAAGGGAAACAACTTGGGACATAGAAAAACTAGGAAAGAAGTCTGGAGTCATGGATCCAAATATTAACAACAGAATGCAAGAGATAGAGGAGAGAATCTCAGAGACAGAAGATAACAGAGAAAGCATTGATACAACAGTCAAAGAAAATGAAAAATGCAAAAAAACTCCTGACCCAAAACATCCAGGTAATTCAGGACAAAATGAGAAGACCAAACCTAAGGATTATAGGTATAGAAGAGAGTGAATATTTCCAACTTAAAGGACCAGTAAATGTCTTCAACAAAATTATAGAAGAAAACTTCCCTAACCTAAAGAAAGAGATGCCCATGAACATACAAGAAGCCTACAGAACTCCAAATAGATTTGACCAGAAAGGAAATTCCTCCAGTCACATAGTAATTAAAACAACAAATGTACTAAACAAGGAAAGAATATTAAAAGCAGTAAGGAGGAAAGTTCAAGTAACAAAGATAGACCTATCAGAATTGCACCAGACTTCTCACTAGAGACTATGAAAGCCAGAAAAGCCTGGGCAGATGTCATACAGACCCTAACGGAACACAAATGCCAACTCAGACTGCTATATGCAGCAAATCTCTCAGTTACCATAGGTGGAGAAACCGAGGTATTTCATGACAAAAATAATTTTACACAGTATCTTTCCACAAATTCAGCACTTCAAAGGATAATGGATGGAAAACCCAACAAAAAAGAGGGAAACTACACACTAGAAAAAGCAAGAAATAAATCTTTCACAAACCCAAAAGAAGATAATCACACAAACATAAAAAATACATCAAAAATAGCAGGAAGAAAGAATGACTTTTCCTTAGTATCTCTTAACATCAGTGGACTCAATTCCCCAATAAAAAGACATAGACTAACAGACTGGATACTTAAAAAGGACCCAATATTTTGCTGCATACAGGAAACGCATCTCAATGTGACATCTTCAAAGCAATGTTCAGTATATACCATGATGGTTATTATAACTACTTGTCAAAACACTCTACTTTTTATTTTAAAATAGTTTCAGTGTTTATAATTGCATGAATTTGGCTGCAACTTTTATTGTTTCTTTGCCAGTTTACTTTAAACTCTTGAAAGTTATGAACAAAACATTTTTTATTTAAGAATGAATATTTAGCTTATCATACAGAACAAGTCACATTTTAAGATTACATTAAAATTCTATTGAATAAATTATAGAAGCATTAAAACAGGATGTTCTGCTTTGAAACTAAGGTATTTAAAAGCAGAAATTTGAAAAATTAGAGATTTATATGGGCTTCTTTAATTTACTATAGTTCACTGAACTGAGTTTTAGAGACAGGATTCAAGTTGATATATATATATTCATATTAGAATTTGAAATTTGCAAGGTTTCTTTTAAGTCTATCTTTCTAGAGACCCTCTGGTGATTTCCCTCATTCAGAACATCACCATTACCCTTTACCCAAAGAAAGATGGTTGTAGTATCCGGAAAGATTATTATTACATTAATCCTCTGCAGTACTCAAATTTTTAGTGCTATAGCAAATTATGAAATGCTAGACATTTTACAATGAAAAGACATGTTGTTTATCTTATTTTTTTGAGGCAGAAAGTTAAATGTTTGGTGGCCAAATCAAGGTGAATAGTGGGGAAGTATATTTTGAATACATTACTTCAAGAAAGATAGCCACATGGCAAAAATTAATATTGAAAAGACTGATATCCACACTCTATCTAAACAATAATCATTTTTTGTAATCCTAACAACAGAAGCTGTGTCACAATAGCTTATAATCCACAGAGGAAAGAGAGACAATTGATTATTAGTGACCTGTCAGACAAAAGGGAAAACATATTCGTTAAACTTTAGTAAGCATTGACAACATCTTATTGAGAATTTTAAGTAAATTTGATCAGTTCTTATTTTTCCCCTCTACGTATTTGGGAATTGTCATCATTTTCCAAAGACATTCAGTTACTTTGTATACTTCATTTACTCTTTGTCAGTTAAAGAGAAGTGGCATATTTTGTTATAGCATGCTTACACAATAGCAAACATAGAAAGAAGAGAGAAATATTTTAAAATTAATTTTCCATGTGTAACACAGTTTTAGTTAAGTATATAAACAAGAGATTAATTGATTATGTTCTTAGTAAAATATGAGGCATTAGAAACGAAGAAAAGCTTTTTGTTGTTGTTCTTTTAGTTTTAAAAATTTCAGGGCAATACAAGTTAATTTCAAGAATAAGTGAAATGAAGCAGAGATATAAGCCCTGCCAGAATTCAGCACAAAGTCATTTAACCTCATAGTAAAGGTACTTTTTGTTACAACCATTCTTGCCTTCAAGTGAGGAATTAGTTAATCCAAACAATTTAAACGTTTTAAATAAATCTTTAAAATAATTTCATGTCTATGTTGTTTCAAACCTTGTGGATTTCAAAAGAACCAACAGCAGCTTTGTTGTTGTTGTTGCTACTGCTGCTAATGTTGTTTTCCTGCTATGGTAGTTTTCAACATCAGGATTTTCTGTGTATCCCTGGATTTCCCATACCTTGTTTTTTAGGACATGTTGGTCTTGAACTCAGAGATCTTTCTAACTCTGCAAAGATTAAGGTTCAGCATGAGTGTGCATAGGCATAAAAAAAGCTTCTTAACTATAAATACTTCTATGTATATAACAAATTCCATAGACATCAACTAACAAAATAAACAAACTTAATAAAACATAGCCTAGCAACAGTCTGAAGACATAGAACAGTGTAATTTGGGTTCCCATCTAAGGTTCAAATGTAAAATAAAAAACATTGAAAACAACAAAACCTGTGCTGAAGCTCAGACTTATCAAGAAATTGAAGCTAAACTTCATAAAAATCAAGGACATGAAGAAGAGTAAAGTTTTGTCAGAACATACAAAATTCTGCTAGACATATCAATCCCACATTAAGTATAAAAATATTAAGAGCAAAGTGTGACATAATAGGAATTAATACTGGCTTTGGCTTTGTGAATTTAATGGGAGAGACTAGGGAATTTAGAGGCAGAAAAAACTGTCACAGAAATTCATTGTTCCTGAAGTAGAATAGTAAACATGGATTTACATATCCCTTGGACTTTTAAAAAGAGAGTTTAGAAAAAATGGAAGAAACAGAAGAAGTATAAGGAATTAAAATGTTGGAACTATCTCTTAATTGTATCTATCATGAGGAAATTCCATTGTATTATAGCAACAGTATTCTAGCTTTAGGAAAGAATAATTGTATGATTCCGATATAACGAACTGAGTGCTCTAAAGTTTATAATTAACACTGAGATATTTGTTCCTAAGAATAAGTTTCTGCTGACATAATCCAGATCTCCTTGATTATAAAGAATTACAGAGGAAGTACAAGATGAAGTATCGGTATAAAAATTCTCAAATCAAATAAGACAGTGTCAAAAAGATGCAGTAGACAGCTTGATCAGGAGGATGTCTGTCCAACATTGTGGGCAGTAAGAAGAATGATGAGAGCAGCTAATTTATACAGTTTTTATGTGTGTAAAAGATAAATTTATGATTTTCAAAAATGATTTAAGAGTTAGAAAATATAAGATGATTTTCCTTGATGTGACTTGAGAAAGTAAAAATGCAAGGTATTTTAGAATTATATACTAATTTCCAACTCCTATTGTAAAAATACAACAATGTATCTTTTTTCTTTTTTAAATATTTTATTGAATATATTCTTCATTTACATTTCAAATGTTATACCCCTTTCTGGTTTACCTCCTCCCCGAAAATCCCCTACCCATCCTTCCACCCCTTTCCTCCAAAAATATGCTCCTCCACCCAACATACTCCCACAACCACCACTCAATTTCCTCACAATGGGGCTTCTATTGAGCCTTCACAGGAGTAAGGACCTCTCCTCCCATTGATGCCTGACGAGGCATTCCTCTGCCAATCTTTTGGCTGGAACCACGTGTACCCCTTGGTAAATATGTTAGTCCCTGGGAGCCTTGGGGCATCTGATTGGCCAACATCATCGTTCCTCCCCTGGGGCTGAGCACCCCCCAGCTCCTACTGTCCACCCTTCACCTCCTCCATTGTGAACCCTGCGCTCAGTCCAATGGTTCCCTGCTAGTATTCGCCTCTGTATCTGTAAGGCTCTGGTAGGACCCCTCCAAAAATCAACCATAACAGGCTCCTTTCAGTACGCACTTCTTGTCATCCATAGTAGTTTTGTGGTGTGGTGATTGTTTATAGGATGAATCCCCAGAAAGGACTGTGTCTGGGTGACCTTTCCTACAGTCTCTGCTCCACCGTCTCCATAGTTGCTCCTGTGAATATTTTGTTCCCTTTCTCTGAGGAACCAAAGCACCCATACTTTGGTCTTCCTTCTTCTTGAGCTTCCTGTGGTCTGTGAATTGTAACAGGTTTATTTTGAGCTTTTGGGCTAATCTCCACTTATCAGTTATTGCATACTTTGTCTGTTCTTTTGTGATTGGGTTACCTCTCTCAGGATGACACTTTCTAGTTCCATCCATTTGCCTAAGAATTTCATGAATTCATTGTTTTTAATAGCTGAATTGTACTCCATTGTGTACATATACCACAGATTCTGTATCAATTCCTCGGTTGAAGGACATCTGGTTTTTCCAGCTTCTGGCTACCATAAATAAGGCTGCTATGGACATAGTGGAGCATGTGTCCTTATTACATGTTGGAGTATCTTCTGGGTATATGCCCAGGAGTGGGCTGGGTCCTTGAATTTTTCTGAGGAACCACCAAACTGATTTCCAGAGTATTTTTTACTAACTTGCAATCCCACCAGCAATGGAGAAGAAGTGTTCCTCTTTCTCCACATCCTCTCCAGCATCTGCTGTCCTCTGAGTTTTTCATCTTAGTCATTCTGAATTGGTGAGAGGTGGAATCTGAGGGCTTATTTTAATTTGTATTTCCCTAATAACTAAGGATGCTGGACATTTCTTTAGGTGCTTCAAAGCCATTTGAGTTTCCTCAGCTGAAAATTCCCCATTTAGCTCTGTACCCTACTTTAATAGGGCTATTTGACACTCTGGAGTCTAACTTCTTGAGTTTTTTGTATGCATTGGATATTAGCCCTCTGTCAGATGTAGGATAGGTAAAGATCTTTTCCCAATCTGTTGGTTGATATTTTGTGCTATTGACAGTGTCCTTTGCCTTATAGAAGCTTTGTAGTTTTATGAGGTCCCATTTGTTGATTCTTGTTCTTAGAGCATAAGCTATTGGTGTTCTGTTCAGGAAATTTTCCCCTGTGCCCATGTGTTCAAGGTTCTTCCCCACTTTCTCCTCTATAAGCTTTAGTGTATTTGGTTTTATGTGGAGGTCCTTGATCCACGTGGACTTGAGCTTTGTACAAGGAGATAAGAATGGGTAGATTTGCATTTTTCTGCATGCTGACCTCCAGTTGATCCAGCACCATTTGTTAAAAAATGCTGTCTTTTTTTTTCCACTGGATATTTTTGTCAAATATCAAGTGACTGTAGGCTTCTGGGTTCCTATCTGAGTCTTCAATTCTATCCCATTGATCTTCCTGCCTGTCTTCTTAAAAATACCATGCAGGTTTTTATCACAATTGCTCTGTAGCAGAGCTCTAGGTCGGGGATGGTGATTCCCCCAGTAGATCTTTACTTTTAGAGAATAGTTTTTGATATCCTGGGTTTTTTCTTATTCCAAATGAATTTGCAGGTTGCTCTTTCTAGCTCTAGGAAGAATTGATCTGGAATTTTGATGGGGATTGCATTGAATTTGTAGATTGCTTTTGGCAAGATGGCCATTTTTACTGTATTAATCTTTCCAATCCGTGAGCATGGGAGATCTTTCCATCTTCTGAGATCTTCTACGATTTCTTTCTTCAGATGTTTGAAGTTCTTGTCATACAGATCTTTCACTTGCTTGGTTAGAGTCACACCAAGGTATGTAATATTATTTGTGACTATTGTGAAGGGTGTCATTTCCCTAATTTCTTTCTCAGCTTGTTTATCCTTTGAGAAGAGGAAGGCTACTGATTTGTTTGAATTAATTTTATATCCAGCTACTTTGCTGAAGTTGTTTATCAGCTTTAGGATTTCTCTGGTGGAATTTTTGGGGTCGCTTAAGTATATGATCATATCATTTGCAAATAGTGATACTTCTTCCCTTCCAATTTGTATACATTTGATGTCTTTTGTTGTCTAATTACTCTGACTAGGACTTTGCATATTATATTGATAGATATGGAGAGAGTGGGCAGCCTTGTATGGTCCCCAATTTTAGTGGGATTGCATCAAGTTTCCCTCCATTTAGTTTGATGTTAGGTACTGGTTTACAATATATTGCTTTCACTATGTTTAGGTATGAATCTTGAATTCCTGTTCTCTCCAAGACTTTTATCATGAAGGGATGCTGAATTTTGTCAAATCTTTTTCAGCATCTAATGAAAGGACCATGTGTTTTTTTTCTTTGAGTTTATGTAGTGTATTACATTGATGTATTTTCGTATATTGAACCATCCCTGCATACCTGGGATGAAGCCTACTTGATCGTGGTGAATTATTGTTTTGATTCATTCTTGGAATCAGTTGGCCAGAATTTTATGAATTTTTGCATCAATGTTCATAAGGGGTATTGTTCTGACGTTCTCTTTTCTTGTTAGGTCTTTCTTCGGTTTAGGTATAAGTTTTATTGTGGCTTCATAGAGTGAATTGGGTAGTGTTCCTTGAGTATCTATTTTGTGGAATAGTTTGAAGAGTATCGGTATTAACACTTCTTTGAAGATCTAATAGAAATTCCCACTAAACCCATCTCGTCCTGGGCTGTTTGTTTGTTCGTTTGTTTGTTTGTTTGTTTGGGAGACTATTAACAATTGCTTCTATTTCCTCAAGACTTATGGGACTATTTAGATTGTGTATCTGATCCTGTTTTAACGTTGGCACCTGGAATGTATCTAGAAAATTGTCCATTTCATCCAAATTTTCTAATTTTGTTGAGTATAAGCTCCTGTAGTAGGATCTGATAACTTTTTGAATTTACACAGTTTCTGTTGTTATGTCTCCCATTTCATTGCTGATTCTATTAATTTGGGTAGTGCGTCTGACCCCTCTAATTAGTCTGGCTAAGGGTTTATCTCTCTTGTTGATTTTTTTCAAAGAAACAGCTCCTGGTTTTGTTGATTCTTTGTATGGTTCTTTTTGTTTCTATTTGGTTGATTTCAGTCCTGAGTTTGATTATTTCCTGACTTCTACTGTTGTTGGGTGTATTTGCTTCTTTTTTTTTTTCTAGAGCTTTCAGGTGTGTTGTCAAGCTGCTAGTGTAAGCTCTCTCCAGTTTCATTTTGGAGACACTTAGACCTATGACTTTTCCTCTTAGCATTGCTTTCATTGTGTCCCATAAGTTTTGGTATTATGTGTTCTCATTTTCATTAAATTCTAAAAAGTCTTTAATTTCTGTTTTTATTTTTTCCTTGACCAAGCTATCATTGAGTAGAGCTTTTTTCAATGTCCATGTGTATATGTGATTTCTTTTGTTTTTGTTTGAACTCAAGACCAGCCTTAGGTCATGGTGATCTGATAGCATGCATGGGCTTATTTCAATATTCCTGGATCTGTTGAGGCCTGTTTTGTGACCAATTATATGGTCAATTTTGGGGAAGGTACCATGAGGTGCTGAGAAGAAGGTATATTCCTTTGCTTGAGGATGGAATGTTCTATAATTATTTGTTAGATCCAGTTTGTCATTAACTTTAGTTAGTTTCACTGTGTCTCTGCTTAGTTTCTTTTTCTATGATTTGTCCATTGTAGAGAGTGGGGTGTCGAAGTCTCCCACTATAATTATGTGGGGTCCAATGTGTGCTTTAAGCTTTCATAAAGTTACTTTTATGAATGTGGTTGCCTTGCATTTGAAGCATAGATGTTCAGAATTGAGAGTTCATCTTGGTAGATATTACCTTTGATATGTATGAAGTGTCCCGCCTTATCTTTTTTGACAACTGTAGGTTGAAAGTCAATTTTAATCGATATAACTATGGCCACTCCGGCTTGTTTCATGGGACCATTTGCTTGGACAATTTTTTTCCTACCTTTGACTCTGAGGTAGTGACGGTCTTTGTAACTGAGGTGGTTTCTTGTATGCAGAAAAATGTTGGGTCCTGTTAATGTATTCAGTCTGTTAGTCTATGTCTTTTTATTGGGGAATTGAGACCATTGATGTTAAGAGATATTAAGCAAAGGGGATTGCTGCTTCCTGTTATTTTCATTGTTAAAAGTGGAATTCTGCTTGTGTGGCTATCTTCTTTTGGGCTTGTTGAAAGATTACTTTTTTGCTTTTTCTAGGGTGTAGTTTCCCGCCTTTTGTCGGTATTTTCCAATCATTATCCTTTGAAGCGCTGGATTTGTGGAAAGATACTGTGTAAATTTGGTTTTGACATGGAATATCTTGTTTTCTCCATTTGTGGTAATTGAGAGTTTTGCTGGGTATAGTAGTCTGGGCTTACATGTATGTTCTCTTATGGTCTGTAGGACATCTGCCCAGGAACTTCTAGCTTTCATATTTTCCATTGAGAAATCTGGTGTAATTCTGATATGTCTGCCTTTATATGTTACTTGACCTTTTCCCCTTACTGCTTTTAATATTCTTTCTTAGTTTAGTACATTTGGTGTTTTGATTATTATGTGTCAGGAGGAGTTTCTGTTTTGGTCCTGTCTGTTTGGAGTTCTGTAGGCTTCTTGTATGTTCATGAGCATCTCTTTCTTTAGGTTAGGGAAGTTTTCTTCTATAATTTTGTTGAAGATATTTGCTGGTCCTTTATGCTGTAAATTCTTGTCCTCTTCTATACCTATAATCTTTAGGTTTTGTCTTCTTATTGTGTTCTGGATTTCCTGGATGTTTTTGGTTATAGGTTTTTTGCATTTTGCATTTTCTTTTACTGTTCAGTCAATGTTATCTATGATATCTTCAGCTCCTGAAATTTTTTTCTTCTATCTCCTGTATTCTGTTGTTGATACTTGCATCTATGACTCTTGAATTCTTTCCAAGGTTTTCTATCTCCAGAGATGTCTCCCTTTGTGATTTCATTATTGTTTCTACTTCCTTTTTTAGATCCTGAATAATTTTGTCAGTTCCTTCACTTGTTTCTTTGTGTTTTCCTGAAAATCTTTAAATGATTTTTGCGTTTCCTCTTTAAGGGCTTCTACTTGTTGACCCATGTTCTCCTGTTTTTCTTTAAGTGATTTTTGTGTTTCCTCTTTAAGGGCTTCTACCTGTTGACCCATGTTCTCTTGTATTTCTTTAAGGGAGTTATTTATTTATTTCCTTCTTGAAGTCCTCTATCAATATCATGAAATGTGATTTTAAATCCAGCTCTTGTTTTCAGGTGTGTTTGGGTGTCCAGGATTTGCTGTTGTAGGAGAACTGGGTTCTGATGGTACCATGTTGCCTTGATTTCTGTGGGTAATGATCTTGCATTTGTCTTTTGCCATCTAGTTTTCACTAGTGTTAACTGGTCTTGCTGTCTCTGATTTTGGCTTAACTGTTTTTCAAGCCTATGTATATGTACTCCTCGGAATCCCATTCTCTTTTTGCACACAGGTATGTAGACTCTCCTGGGAGACCAGCTCTTCTGTGCTCCCAGGCCTCTTAGCACTCCAAATGACCTGAGTGCAACTAGTTCTCTAGGAAGTATCTGGAGATGGTGTCTTCACTGTAGCAGACCTGGCAAGATTCTGCCATAGCAGGAAGAGGCTGGTAGTGGTCTACAACAATATATCTATCAGTGGCATAAGCCATATGCCAAAAATATCTGGAAATAAATATTCATCGTCACTTATATGAATTATTAGTTACAAATAGAAAACAAGCATAGAATAAAGAAATAAGAAGACCTCTCATAAGTCATTAGTAGTCACATGACTACAATGATAAGTACACCAATATGTATTATAAATGTTACAGAAAACCTTGTTTGATGTTTTTTCCAGTTATGGATATGAAGTGAATGTTAGACTACTTTCAAGTGAATCTTAAATGAGTAATATACTGAAAAATTAGGATGGAGGATACAGGATATTTCAGTGGTTCTCAACCTCCTAATATTGTAACCCTATAATACAGAACCTCATTTTGTATCCCCCCCAACCATAAAATTATTTTCATTGCTACAATATTTTATTAACACTTGAGAGGTAAATACAGGTGTATCTTTTTAGCTAACTGACTAGCCAGCTTAGGTGACTTGTTAAGCTGCAAGCCAGTGAAAGACTTTCAAAAGTCAAGTTGAGTGATTCCCAGGAATTATATCTGAGTGTTTCATCTTTCCTTCACACACATGTACACACACACATGCTGTCACTCACAAAAACATGCAAACACAGAAAACAGAATCTCTCTCTCTCTCACATATACACATACATGTGTGCTTGTGTGCACACTCACACATAAGCAGACAGGCACAAAAGAACTAGGAACAAATATTTGTTAAAGTATCCAATGCTACTGTAAGTTTAAGGCAGCTAATCACCCTTATGGATCATAAAAAACTAAAATGCAAAACTGCATTAGTTGAAATTTATTGGATTATAGAAAAAGAGAACAACTAAAATGTATATTTTAGATAAAATTAGGACATTTTTAATATAGTGGATAATTCTTCAATGTTAATTTCCTTATTAGGACTGTCATAAATGTATTATAAAATGATACTTATTGTAAAGGGAGAAATCATGAATTACACAGGGATGAAAGATAATGTCTTTTTTTTTTTTATTAATCATTTTTTTTATTTTCTAAGTTTTTTTTATTTACATTCCAAATGATTTCCCTTTTCACATTTCCTCTCTCCCCCAAAGTCCCATAAGCCCCCTTCCCTCCCTCTGTTCCCCATTTAACTCCCTCTCGCTTCTCTGTCCTAGCATTCCCCTACACTGGGACATTGAACACCCTCAGGCCCAAGGGCCTCTCCTCCCACTTATGATCAACAAGGCCCTCCTCTGCCACATATGCAGCCAGAGCCATGGGTCCTCTCATGTATACACTTTGGTTCGTGGTCCAGTTGCAAGGAGCTCTGGGGAGTCTGGCATGTTGCCCCCTCAATGGGGCTACAAAACCCCTCAGCTCCTTCAGAACCTTCTCTAATTCTTCCATCTGGAACCCCACACTTATTTCAATGCTTGTCTGCGAGCATTCACCTCTGTATGTGTCAGATTCTGGCAAAGCCTCTCGGAGACAGCTATATCAGGCTTCCATCAACAAGTATTTCCCAGGATCCACAATAGCATCCAGGTTTGGTGAATATATATGGGATGGATCCCCAAATTGGGGGCATTCTTCTGGATGGTCTTTACTTCAGTCTCTGCTGCATACTTTGTCTCTATATTTCCTCCTGTGAGTATTTTGTTCTCCCTTCTAAGAAGCACTGAAGCATCCAGATTTTGGTCTTCCTTCTTCATAGGCTTCATATGATCTGTGAACTGAATCTTGGGTATCCCAAACTTTTGGGCTAATATCCACTTATCAGTAAGTACATACTGTGTGTGTGTTTTGTGAAAGATAATGTCTTTATTGTCACTTCATATTATTTTATTAAAAAGGAACTGCACATATCTAATGTGAGAGGGAAGAAAGACAATTGTTATGGTGATAAAATGATAATTTATATATTCAATTATCAATTATATTAGTGTTTCAGATTTTCTTAGGGTTACATTTTATAAGCATAAAACAAAATACAACTTAATATCTTTGTTTTAATTATTTATTTCCAATTAGGTGTCCACTTATGAAGCAGATTATATCATAAAATGTTTTACTTTCAAGTAGTCTTCAAATAGTAAGAATATATGAAATATACATTTAATCATAACTGTATCATTTAATATCAATATTGCAGATAATCTTTACTGTAAATTTGACAGGATTTAGAATCACTATGGATACAATCTCTGGATGTATCTCTGAGTTACATGCTAAGATGTTTTATCTGAGATGAAATTGCCTGTTCTGACAATGTGTGATGGAATTCTGTTAGCTGGCATCCTGTACTGAATTAAGAAATAAGAGAATAGAAGCTGTGCAGTAGTTTACATGTCCCTCTATTTCCTGATTATTGGTTCTACTATTATGAATCTTGAAACATGGTGGGCTGTATCCTCAAATTGTAAGTGGAAACAAATCCTTACTCAAGTAGTTGTTCTTACTATTTTGGTGTAGCAATGAAAAAATAACAAATATTTGAAAAATGTTACATATAGTGAACATCAGATCATGATATATATATATATATATATATATATATATATATATATATATATATATATATATGCGCTATGGCAATTGTGAGTTAAGCATTCAATTTACCCATTTGTCCACAAAGTGAAAAATTTATGAAACTATAATTAAACATGAAAAATTGACAAAATTTAGAACCACTGTGTATATAATCTCTGGACGTATTTCTGAGGTACATTCTAAGTTTTATTATTTGAGATGAAATGGCCAGTTCTGACAGTGGATCATAAAATTCTGTAATGGAGCTGTTTAAATAGATTACATGATCTCATTTTAGCTTTGATAAGTGGTATCTATCTATAAAATCATCCATTTCATTAAGATTTTCCAGTTTTGTGGAGTACAGGCTTTTGAAGTAGGACATAATTATTCGATGAATTTCCTAGTTGTCTGTTGTGTCTCTTTTTTCATTTCTTCTTTATTTATTTTGGCTACTGTGTCTCTGTCTTTTGTTTAGTTTGACTAAGGGTTTTTCTTTCGTTTTTTTTTCTTCTTTTCTTTTTGTTGTTTGTTTGTGTTTTGTTTTTGAGTATTTTTCTTTCCTTTTTATTGATTATTTTATTTATATTTCAAATATTGTCCCCCTTCCTGGTCTCTCCTCCACAACCCCACCACCCAATCCTACCTCTCCTTTGAACTTAGAGTGTACTCCTCCACCCACTCACCCACTCCCACCTTATTTCTCTAGCATCCTACTTCACTGGGGTAAAAAGCCTTCACAGGACCAAGAGCCTATCCTCCTATTGACACTAGATGAGGTAGTCCTCTGCTACATATATAGTGGGAGCCTTTGCCCCAATCATGTGTACTCTTGATTGGTGGTTTAGTCCCTGGGAGCTCTGAAGGGTCTGGTTAGTTGATAC
Source organism: Tokudaia tokunoshimensis (assembly GCA_036184795.1). Lineage (NCBI taxonomy): Eukaryota > Metazoa > Chordata > Mammalia > Rodentia > Muridae > Tokudaia > Tokudaia tokunoshimensis. The sequence continues at coordinate 40,883,202 of BTHU01000023.1, forward strand.
TGTTGTTCTTCCTATGGGGTTGCAATCCCCTTCAGATGTTTCAGTCCTTCTCTATCTCTTCCATTGGGGTTCCTAGGCTCAGTCCAATGGTTGAGTCTGAACCTTTGCATCTGTTTTAATCATGTGCTGGCAGAGCCTCTCAGAGGACAGCCCTACTGAGTTCCTGTCTGCAAGTTGTTTATGGCATCAGCAATAGTGTCTGGGTCTGGTGTCGAAAGATAGCATGGTTCCCAAGATGGGGAGGTCTATGTATGACTTTTCCTTCCATCTCTGCACCATTTTTTTGTCAGCTAAGGGATTTTCTATCTTGTTGATTTTGTCAAATCATCAGCTCTTGATTTTTATTGATTCTTTGTATTGTTTTCTTTGTTTCTATCTGAATTATTTCAACCCTCATTTTAATTATTTCCTGTCTTCTACTACTCTTCCTTGTGTTTGCTTCTACTTTTTTTTTCTTTTAGAGATTCCAGGTGCAATTTTAAATTGTTAATAAGAGAACTCTCTAACTTGTTTATGGAGGCATTAATTCTATGAACTTGCCTCTTAGAACTGCTTTCATTTTGTACCATAATTGAATATATCATGACTTCATTTCATTGAATTCTAGAAATTATTTAATATATTTACTTGTTCCATGACCCAGCGATCATAGAACAGTTATTCAATTTTCATCAGTGTGTAGTCTTTCTTGTGTCTCTGTTGTTGAAGTCCAGCTTTAATCCATGTTGTTCAGATAAGATATGACATTATTTTAATTTTCATGTATCTGTTGAGACTTGGTTTGTGACTGATTATATGGTAAATTTTAGAGAAGCATCTATGAGGTGCTAAAAAGAAGACATATTCTTTTGTGTTTGTGTAAAATAATCTGTGCATGCCTAGTAGTTCTATTCTTTCATAATGTCAGTTAGTTTCATCATTTCTCTGTTTAGTTTCAGTCTGCATGATCTGTCAATTGGTGAGAGTGGGATGTGAAAGTCTCCCACTAATAATATGAGAGGTTTGGTGTGCAATGTAAGATTTAGTGATGTTTCCATTAGAGAAGTAGGTGCCCTTGTGTTTGGGGCATAGATATTCAGAATTGAGAAGCAGCACAAAGATGCTGTGTTCTAAAGGCAGCCAATGTACTACCTTGCACTGGCAGCCAAACTTGTCACATATAAGAATCTATTAGGGGCTCCCAGTATTGAAGACATGAAGGGATCTTGGAGAACACCTGAGGCTTGAAACTGTGAGAAGCCATGAGAAGCCATTGATGATGGTGCAACCTCAGTGTCAGTTGAATTCTCAGGATTGATGGGATCATGAAGAGATTTTGTCGCCTGGTACTATGAAGAAAGCCCAGGATATACAATTGTGAAAGTGAAGTGCAGTTTTAGGAGGAAGACCTAGAATTTTGGAGAAACCAGGACCATGCAATAGCCAACGAGGAGAGGAGCAGCTATCAAGTGGAACTAGGCAGAGCCTATGTGACAAGTTGCATATGTTTTGGCAGGCCATTTGTAGGAGTCAAGAAGATCTGGCATGAATCCTAGCAGTCTGAAATATACATTGTTAGAGTTTGATTTTGCTTTGGTATGATTGTAATTATGCCCTTATTCTTCCTTCTTGTAATAAGAAACTATTTAACTTATTTTAAATTTGTAAGAGCCCACACAAGAGACTTTGAACTTTTAATGAGACTTTGGAGTTTATATAGAAAATGATTTAAAATTAATTAAATTCTTGAGGTCATCCAGAAAAGAAAGATATGTCTTAAATGTGATGATGCTTGTGTGTCAAGTTGAGAAAGCATCAATTTTACTTGCTAGTTTTGTCTATATGTCAAAAACTAGGTTAATCTGTGAGGAGTGAAATTCAATTGAGAAAATGATTCTATTAAATTGGATTATAGGCAGGCAAGACTGAAGAGTATTTATTGAAGGGTATTTTCTTAATTGGTGATTAATGTGGGTAGGCCCAGCTCATTGAGTTTTGTGAAAGAAAAATGACTGTATAAAGAGGAAGCCAGTAAGCAACACTCTTCCATGCTCTCTGAATCAGCTCTTGCTTCCAAGTTTCTGTCTTGTTTGAGTATAAACTCTTTCTGCACAATGTTGCTTTTGGTCATGTAATTTTTCAAACCACTTGAAACCCAAAGTAAGACAGTAAATGAAAATCATTAATTTAATACTAAAACAATTTATTTATCTGAGTTCCAGGAGTCAAAAGAGAAATTCTGTGTCATCAGGATTTATTATATATTTGCGACAAATAGGACAGGTAGAGTTGTCAGACAACCAGAGATCAATACATTTATCATGATATTCATGTAAGCAAGGTAGTACACAAATCTTGCTATTTTGTATGTATGGTGTAATACAAATACTGCAGTGGCTTAATCTATCATTTTCACAAAACATTTTTACTGGTAAAGTATTAATCTGTTCTTTGGTAAGTCCTTTAGGGTGGTTATTATGAATAGCATTGAAGTTTGAAAAATCAGGCAAAACTGGCCAAGAATCACTATCATTCAATGTTTCTGGGCTTGTAACATGCTTTTGCTGCCTGGCCTCAAAAGGTGGGCAATGAAATAAAATTAATTCATTCCCTTCTTGATTAATTTGTGAGGTGTGTGTTGAATTTATATCATTGCCAATATTATCACTAGTACTAGAAACAGGTAAATCCTGTTGACTGAAATTTAACAAAGAAAACAGAAAGTAATTTGTAGTAGAATTACTGGTAGAATTTGAATTAGAGCTGGAAACAGAACTAGAAATACAACTGTAACCAGAATGAACTCTTCTATTATTTTGACTTGACAATGAGTCACAAGACTCTAAGTCAATCTCAGTGAAATTATCATCTACCTCAAAAACTCTTGTCATGATGTTCCCTGATTTTCCACAAGGAACTGTAGATACTATAAAATTTAAATTGGTATTTAAAGTTTCATCATCAGAAATTATTTCAGAATTTGGTACACCTGTCTGGTTAGAATAGGAAGAGATATCTGTGTGTTCTTTTTGATCATTTTGCACAATGGTAATGTTAGTTGTTGTTATAGATGTAGACTGATTTCTATGAGCAGTGCTCCCAGTCAATATGTGTTCTCTTGTTGGAAAAGATGAAAAAAAATATAGTTTTGCCACTCAGATATGACTAAATAATCTCTTAATGTTAAAAATGTGTGACTATTAGAAAAATGTAAGCCTCATCCTTCCTAAGATCTTCAAAATTTCAGGCACTAAACTATGATGAGCTCTCACTAGTGCCATATCCTTGGTATCTGGAAGTAGCCCACTTTCAATTGTTTCTTCAAGTATCAGAACATCTGGACTATTGCTTCTAGTGCTTATATCTTTACTAAATTTGTCTTCCATTAAAACAGTTATATTTCCTTCTTGTATAAATGGAATTACACAGGCTGACTCAAGTTCTTGATAGTCCATTTGCTTCTGAATTTTCCTATTACTGTCATGACAGCAAAGCTCTGAAAGGTCATTTTGTGGATTTGTGTTCCCTTTATTAAAGGTAAATCTCATCCCTCCAGTGATATCATAATTGCTTGGGTTACTCTGATTTTTTGCTCTTCGAAACCCATACTCCCTGATCCCTATTTTTGTCCCCTTTTCAGATTTTTGAAGGGAGATAAGTTGGTCTATTTCAGAATCACCACTATGTGCAAAATATGTAGTATTTGCTCCACCTGTAAATATTAAATGAAAACTAATCAGTAAGAAATTGTCAAAGTTAGAATGGATACATTTTGGCAGTGCTTCAAAAGAGAATGAAATCAAACACCTAATGATTTAAATACTTTAATCTGAATTTGATTCAGATTTTATATGGAATCAATAAAAATCAATACAAATGCAAAGCATAAAAATCTAAATTTACAAGGAAAGAGGGTTTCAAAACTGCCTTTGAAATAACTTAGCTTATTTTAGATTATGAAACTTTAAAGTGAATCAGAGGATATTTCATTCATTTCAGAATTTTATATATCACCATGGAGAGGAATATAATCAAGATGCTAACATAACCAAACAAAATACCACTTCTAAACCAAAGATTATTCTTAAAGTTTTACTTATGTTATATACATGTGTATGCATCTCTCTGTGTGTATATTAAATATGTTCAGATGCCTATTGAAACTTGGAGGAATCAATTCTCCTGGATCTAGAGTTCTAAACATTTGTGAGGTACCAAAACTGGGGAAAGAAATTGAACACAGGTTCTCTGGAAAAACACAAGGTGATTTAACTACTGAGTTATCTTTATAACCTTCAAAAAATTCTGTACTAGATAAAACACTTGTATAAAAGTTCAATTACTGTTTTTTAAATATTTATTAGTGTGTACATCTATTTCTAGGCTCATGCATTACATGGTTTTATTGGAAAATTGAGAAGCAAATAAAGCATAATTGTGGGCATTAATTATATAGCAATATTTGATATTGCTTCCTGAGGGAGAAGCAAAATTATTAGTTTCATGTAGGGTTTTTAAGTGAAGCACCAACTATATTGGGAACCACATGGTTGGGTTGGATGGGATTGTGTGGTCAGACGACAAGAAGCATTCTTAGCCTTGTCACAATGAATAGAATAAACATCCACAGATACTAGCCATCATCATAATCAAATTTGTTTTTCTGACATTAATTGATGGTCCTGAGGAGGAGAATAGAATTACATAAAATTTCATTTCTTGTTATAGATGTTATTTTATGAATTCTTAAAAGAAGAAATACAAATAAACAACAAATACATGGAAAAATTATGAATATCATTTGCCATCAGGAAATAATCGAGTATCAAAATTATATTGAGATGCTCTCTCACTTATTTACAATAGTTTAGTACTATTACTAATCATAATAATATATGATTTCCAATTTACAGTCAAGAAAAACTAAAATAATAGAGAATTGTTCCTATATATTCTCTATTGTTTATATTGTTTTCTAGAACAATTCTTGTTGGTAAAGCCTAAAAATTCCTACAATTTTCTACTTAAATATTCTTATATGCCAAAAAAATATTTGTCTTGCTAAAATTTCACAGCTTCATTCACTGTAATATGGTCAAAAGATTCTGGTAATATATTATACAGAAATTTCCATAATATTGAATTTGAAAAATTCAAATGTTACTAACATCTATTTGAATTGTTGGGTCTTGGAAGTCCTTGGCTCCTCTTTCTTGTTCTCTGATATCTATCATACACTGTCAATATTTCAGGTTCAATTTCTTTTAATAAATACGGTTTTATTATTGACACAGACTGTGGGTGTTCCATTTGTCTCTTTTTATTTTCTACATATTTTCCTGCAAAAATTTTTTTACAAATAAGTGTTTCGTGTAGTCAAGATTGTACCATACATGTTAGTTAACCCTTACCACTCTGCTGACATTGGGGATGATTGAATTATTGTGATCTGTTTCTGTTCAATTTTGTTGTTTTCTCAGTTCACTATCTGCCATATTTTAATAATATAAAAAAAGCAGATTAGCTAGACTCTTAAAAATGATATGGGGAACATGATACAAAGGATTGCCTATACCGGTTGCCATCAAACAGCACAAGATTGGAAAGGAGCTCCCAAATGGAGAGAAATCATAAAACTGTACGTTGAAATTTTGCTACAAAACAGTAATAGCAAGGGGCTTAGAGGATAGCAGATCATACTACATCAAGGTTTAGTATAGTTTCCAGGGTATAACAGGGATGGCAGGAGAAGAGTTATCTGATAAGGTAAGTCATGGCAGTAAAATGGTTGTCATCAACAAAACAAAGTGACATGTTTATTCTGAAAGACTCACTGTCAGTAGGGGCTACTTCTACTGTGAATGGAATCAAACATAAATGTTTGGAGATGGAGCTGAAGATGAAGAATATGCCTCCAAAAATTTAAACAGTATACTTGGTACCAGAAAATTTGCACGGGAGAGGAAGAGAAGAGAGAAGAGATCCTTGAGGTAGTTATATGAGCAGACAGAGATATGAAGACCAAAGAAAAAAGTAATAGAATATAAAATAGATGTTTAAAAAGAGAACCCAACATATATTACTGTACAAATCTGAAGTGAAATGATATACAAATTTTAGAGTCTACTTAACATAAAAGTGTGCAGAGAATCTTTGCTTTTTGTATTTTATGGGAATAACTGCAAGAAGATATTTTCCATGCGGATACTTAAATGAGACTGCATATTTACCTCACCCGTACATTGTCAATATGGATAGGGTACATCTATTACGAATCCACTCACAGATGAAGAGCAATAGGCAGTCAATGGGTGTTGAGAGTGTATGTACAGTGAGTTTCCTCTAGAGATGAGACTCTCACCATAGTTCATCCATTCCATTCTATAATTCAAAGCACCCATATATATGTATATATACATATATATACATATATATACATATATATTGCACACATACATATATACATATATTTTATATATATATATATATATATATATATATGTATATATATGATGATGATTTATACCAATTTATACCAAGATGATTTCACTGGGAAAGGATTCTTTGCATTGTAGGATTCCAGAAGTATTCATAATTACACTATAGTGGATAAGTAATAGGAGGGTGCCTAAACTTAGTTTAAATAGTTCATAATTATTTTCTTCACAGAGAAACAATTTTCTACAGGTAAGAGATACTTAATTATTATATTGTAGCCTTTCTTGCACTGTTCAAGATGTTGTGCATCTAACTCGTCAAAATATAACCATAAATATCTAATATACATGTTAAAAGGATGACCTTTTTTTAAACAAACAGTATGGAGGATTATCAAAATAAATGGATATATTATGAAATTCCATTGAAAATAGGTGATAAAAATTGATAAAATTTCCATATTACAAATTCACTGTTGCCCGAAGCACACTCTACCAAATAGTAATTCTTTGATAAAAATTTTGAATAAAAATCCAAAACATTTTACTCAGTGAATTTAGTGGGGACTTATGTCAAGTCCAAAGGAAACACAAGTTACCCAATCTCAAAAAGGCAGTCCAAATACCATGAAATTAGCTCAATCTAGACTATGGGAGATTTTTCTGGCAGTTAGATTAAAGCCAGCATACCTTAGGAACTTTTGATGCTAGCTCCCTATCTACCAAAAGAAGCAATTCCCTTTAAATCTTGCAAAAGGGACATATTACTCTCCAATTAATATGTACTAATGCTGATTTTCATTATATTAAGGTCCATACTAGCCTCTAGGATCCTTCATTGTCTATGGACAAATACATTTCAAAGCCCCCACACAGTTCTTCTGGTCCTTTTCTCCCCAAGATATTGATCCTACTTGAAATCTGTCTATTTTCAATATTCTGTGCATCTTCTTCTGCTGTTCTCACTATGCTTTCTCTACTGTCTATCTGCTGCTATTTTTCTATCTCTTACAGATATCTCTGGCCATGTCCAGAACAATGTCCATGTTTCTTCCACTTTGCCTTTCTTAGTTTTGTACTCCTCTAAATGTTCTCTCTCTCTCTCTCTCTCTCTCTCAGTAAAATAAAAACTTTCCAAACCACAAAACAATCATGTTTTGATACAACTTACTTTCCATCCTTGGACTTTTCCTTGAATTTTGTGGGGTTCTGAATATTTTTCTTGTCTGACTTCTGGTAGGTAGACCTGTCATCAATGTGTGAGTTGCAATTCTTTTTGTTATATGTGGCCTTTGAAACATAGAAATGGATTGTACATTTTCCACTTGCCTCTGGTTGTTCTCCATATTTTCTCCCACAAGAAGTCCTACAAATATAAATGGTAGTGTTTTATTTTATTTTTTTATTTTCTAAGTTTTTTTTTAATTTACATTCCAAGTCATTTCCCCTTTCCTGTTTCCTCCCTCCCCGAAAGTCCCATAAGCCCCCTTCCCTCCCTCTTTTGCCCATTCAACCCTGTCTCGCTTCTCTGTCCTGGCATTACCCTATATCCAGTCTTTTGAGGACCAGGGGTCTCTCTTTCCAACTTCTTGGAAATCTATTGATATGCAAATTGTGTCTAGGGTATTCCGAGATTCTGGGTTAATATCCCCTTATCAGTGACTGCATACCATGTGTGTTCTTTTGTGACTGGGTTATCTCACTAAGGATGATATTTTCAAGTTCTGACCATTTGCCTAGGAATTTCGTGAATTCATTATTTTTAATTGCAGAGTAGTATTCCATTGTGTAAATATACATATATACATATATATACATATATACATATATGTATACATATATATACATATATACATATATGTATACATATATACATATATACAATATACAATATACAATATAGCAGGATCCTCCAGGAGTGTCATGCCAAGTTTTCTGAGGAACCGCCAGACTACTTTCCAGAGTGGTTGTACCAGTTTGCAATCCCACCAGCAGTGGAGGAGTGTTCCTCTTTCTCCACATCCTCTTCAACAACTGCTGTCTCCTGTGTTTTTGATCTTAGCCATTCTGACTGGTGAGAGATGGAATCTCAGGGTTGTTTTGATTTGCATTTCCCTAATGACTAAGGATGATGAACATCTCTTTAGGTGCTTCTCAGCCATTAGATATTCTTCAGGTGAGAACTCTTTGTTTAGCTCTGTACCCCATTTTTTAATAGGGTTACTTGGCACTACCCAACTCGTTCTATGAAGCCACAATTACGCTAATATCAAAAGGACACAAAGATCTGACAAAGAAAGAGAATCTCAGGCCAATCTCTCTTATGAATATCGATGCAAAAATACTCAATAAAATTCTTGCCAACCGAATCCAAGAACACATCAAAACGATCATTCACCACGATCAAGTAGGCTTCATCCCAGGGATGCAGGGATGGTTCAATATAAGGAAGTCCATCAATGTAACCCACTATATAAACAATCTCAAAGAAAAAAACCACATGGTCATTTAATTAGATGCTGAGAAAGCATTTGACAAAATTCAGCATCCTTTCATGTTAAAGGTCTTGGAAAGATGAGGAATTCGAGGCCCATATCTAAACATAGTAAAAGCAATTTACAGCAAACCAGTAGCCAACATCAAACTAAATGGAGAGAAACTTGAAGCAATCCCACTAAAATCAGGGACTAGACAAGGGTGTCCTCTCTCACCATATTTTTTCAATATAGTACTTGAAGTTCTAGCTAGAGCAGTTAGACAACAAAAGGAGGTCAAAGGGATACAAATTGGAAAGGAAGAAATCAAACTATCAGTATTTGCAGACGATATGATAGTATACTTAAGCGACCCAAAGAACTCCACCAGAGAACTCCTACAGCTGATAAACAACTTCAGCAAAGTGGCTGGATATAAAATCAACTCAAGCAAGTCAGTAGCCTTCCTATACTCAAAGTATAACAGGCAGAGAAAGAAATAAGAGAAATGATACCCTTCACGATAGCCCCAAACAATATAAAGTATCTTGGTGTGACTCTAACCAAACACGTGAAAGATCTGTATGACAATATCTTCAAGTCTCTGAAGAATGGTCATGTTTTAAATTTTGGTTCTTGTAGCAGCCTGCAGCTGCATGCGAACTGGTGACCTGTAAAAGATACTTAGGGATGTGTGGAGGGACCACTAAAAGAACATGGACCAAGACAAAACAGCTCTTCAAAAGTCCACCTTTACTTGGGGTAAACAGAAAACATAAACTTTGGGGGCGTGACCCTCCCTCCCAAAGTCTTATCAGCAGGTCTCAGCCCAGCTGAGAGATATTGACATAACAAGTCTCAAGAAGATGTTAATTCCACAAGGTCTGCTAGGTTTGCAAGAGATGGCGGCTGGCCCCCATTTCGCAGGAAGCTGCAGCATCTTTGAATACAAAGGCTTGTTCCTGGAGCTCTGCCAGCTCCACCAGGTGGGGGAGGTGTGGCTGTTATCCCTCAGCTCCGAATGGGTTAAGAATGCAGGCAGCTGAATAATGGCTCAGGTTATATGGCACTTCAATGACTCTCTACACGTTCTCATAATTATCAACACTCTCTATGTTCCTGATATTATGAATGTGAATTTCTCAGGAGTTTTTCTGTCTGAGATGGGCATTCATTTTGTTTTTCTTCTCGGATGACTTCAAAGTGTTCTATAATAATTGGCTGGAAATTAGTAGTATTTCAACTAAACATATCATGTATAGGGTCTTCTTTATCTGTTATTACAAAAGAGAAGAAGTATAAAGGAGTTCTAAATATCAAAACCATCATAAAATATTTGTCAAAAGCTTTATTTTATAAACTACATAAACCAGGATCTCTGCATATATTTTATGGCTGTTAGCTTGGTGTTTTGTGGGACTCCTAGTGTTGGAGTGTGTCTCTGACTTTTTTTCCTGTTCCTGAGACCCTATACCTCCTCTTGGGTTGCCTTGTCCAGCCTGGATATGAGTTATTTTGCCCTTTCTTTCCTTTTTGTTTTAAAGATATATTTATTTATTTTGTGTATGTGAGTACACTGCTGCTTTCTTCAGATACACCAGAAGAGGGCATTAAGTTCCATTACAGATGGTTGTGAGATACCAGGTGGTTGCTGGGATTTGAACTCAGGGCCTCTGGAAGAGTAGTCAGTACTCTTACCCACCGAGCCAGCTCTCCAAATCCTCTTTTGCCTTTTCTTACTGTATCTCATTTTATCCTATTTGGCTGTTGTCTTTTGGAGGCTGTTTTCTAAAGGAAAATAAAGGAGAAATAGATCTAAGAGAGAAGAGAAGTGTGAATGGAGACAGAGGAGTTTAAAGAGGGAAAACTATGGTAGAAGAAACTATTTTCAATAAAAATACCACATGGAGATTCTAAAAAGTTGGATATTTCATGATGATGTGATACTTTCTGTACTGGCTGATTTTGTTTGTCAACTTTTATATTAGTTGTACATACTTTTATTTCTAGGGTACATTTAATAATACCTGTAATTTTGCTAATGCATGAGATTTTTTTAAATATGTCTATTGTAGACACTAGAAAATTTAAAAAAATATATATATAACTCACATTTTTACTAGAGATTTGAATCGGCCTGAAATTGTAGATCACATCAAATGAGTATGTAGATCAATTGATAAATATTGTTATAAAACCAAGCTATTAGAGTAGACTAGTGAAAACAAGTGCAAAGTTAAGCAACCACTCTCCATAGTTGGGGAGATGGTAACTATGAAAAAGAGAATAGTCAAAGGAATATGGAAGAATCAATTGGAATTCACCAGGGCAATCTCTCTGGAGAAGGAAAAAAATAACAAAAATATTTTAAGAGTTATGATATTTATAAGAGGTTATGTTGAAAAAGGAAAAGGTTTAGGTTGCTGAAATAGCTTGGAAAGTAACATAGTAGTGGAATAGTGTGGGAGTTGAGAAGGAACAGAAGACTACTATGGGGGCTGTGATATTCATAATAGCTATAAAGTACCAGACAGCAGAGGAAGCCTAGAAATTAGTTTCAGGATTTGACATGTAACCACATGTATATGCCAAAGGAAATAGCCCTTTCTGGCTGATGGTCACTTCCTTTTACTGATGCCTAAGGAGTACCAACTGTAGGTTTACATCTTCCCTCCAGCAATCCCTTTATACTCTATCTTGAGCTAAGTCAAGACTATCGTTGGATTTTTCATAACATTTGAGAATTGTGGTTCTCCTTGAGCATGAAAACTAGTAGACTCTTCATTGTATGCATGTAAGAGCCTAGCCAAGGAATTACAGTATCTTGCTTACTATTTGTTTGATTATAAGATTTCTTATTTCTCACCATAAGAGAAAAAACCTTGAGGTTAGAGCAAGGTTTCTAAACATAAATAATGGAATCTTGGGGCAGATGGCTTTAATTTTAAGAAGCCATCTTGTATGTCTGATGCAAGATATTTTCTATCTATTCACAAGGAGGCACCGAGAGGTCAGTGATTGGAGGGGAGAGAGGAGGAGGAGCTAAGAGAAGGAGGGGAAGAGAGAAAGAAAGCCTGGGAACTGCAGGAGGGAGTGGAGGAGGAGGAGACACGCAGATCCAAATGACATTAGATGTGTTTCTGGTGTGCTGAGAGGTTAGAAATATTGGAAAAATACTTTAACATTGTAAATTAACATTACGTAATTGGGAGTTTCATATACATAAATATATTTGGTTAACTACTCAAGTTTAAGAGTCATGCTTTCTCGGATACTTGGAAGGATTGGGTGCTGGGCAGGACAGAGAAACCCACTGGGACTTGGAACAGAGGCCTGGTGGGGTGCTACTATATTTTAACTATCTCCCACTACATATGTCAAATGATATTTTGTAGCATTCATAGTCTCCACATTGTAATAACATAGTATCTGTACTTCTACCCTCAATTGTGTCAACACAATCATTTAAAAAACATTAGGATATGCCCAATAGAGACAAACATCATTGATCTCAACTAAGACTTACAGGTTAATGATATGCAGCATTTGAATTTTTTGGATAATACTGTATTTATGATTTCTCAAAAAATTTAAGGACAAATAGTATATTAAAACAATGAGTAATTTTAAACATTGGTGGGTGCATATCCAAAGTATACTAAAATGCCCTCTCAAGCTATTTATAATGGTTACCACAAAAATATGATGTTTCCTACATTCACATTAGGGAGTTGTGTCTGGATAATTTTCTGATAAAAAGACATACTTTGTTATAGAAATTTTAAAAAATATTCCTGATTCGCAACTTATTGAATTCTTAGCCTCTTGTTCTGTAATTCTATCAGTATCTCAAACACATTTGAGGTAACATAGAAGTCTTATGTTATGAATCACCAAAATATACAAAATATTTCTATCAGTGAATCTTGACATCACTTGTTTTCAGTCCATGTTCTGTCAGTCAACAGTTTTGGGTTTCACACTTCTTCCTTTCATCTGTCCTCTAGTGGGTGCAACTGAAATCATTGCTTTGGTTATATGTCCTTGTAATATGTATGCCTTTCAAAATTTAGATTCAGAGTGTGGAATTTCTACTTGCCTTTGGTTGGATTCCAAATTTTGTCTTGTAAAATTCCATATAAACGACAAATGCTCACTTTGTGGGCATTGATTCCCTTGAGTAGAATTCTTAGTATCAGTATTCTTGACTTTGGGATCTATATAACTATATTAGAGAACATTGTCAGTTATTGGGCAGTATTTCTAATCATTCTTTGACAATTGAGTGTAAAATTAACACTCTTATCCATAACTGACCCAACTTACCATTGTTTCATAACTAACAAATTTGTCACCCATTTCAGAACTACTTGTTTAGAGTTTTGCAACATGTCAGATTGGTATTGAGGATATTGAATTCTTCCATTTTAAAGATAATAACGATGACAATGAATATTATGAAAATGGCAATAAATATTATTTTTCTATTATTTTCTAAGTTTTTTTATTTACATTCAAAATGATTTGCCCTTTCCTGTTTCCTCCCTCCGTGAGAGTCCCATAAGCCCCCTTCCCTCCCTCTGTACCCCATTCAACCACCTCTCACTTCTCTGTCCTGGTATTCCCCTATATCTAGTCTTTCCAGGACCAGATATAGGACCATTTGCCTAGGAATTTCATGAATTCATGGTTTTTAATTGTAGAGTAGTATTCCATTGTGTAAATATACCACATCTTCTGAATCTATTCTTCCATTGAGGGACATCTGGGTTCTTTCCAGCTTCTGGCTATTATAAATAAGGCTGCTATGAACATAGTGGAACATGTGTCCTTATTGCATGCAGGGGAAGCATCTGGGTATATGCCCAGGAGTGGTATAGTAGGATCCTCCAGGAGTATCATGCCCAGTTTTCTGAGGAACCGCCAGACTGCTTTCCAGAGTGGTTGTACCAGCTTGTAATCCCACCAGCAGTGGAGGAGTGTTCCTCTTTCTCCACACCCTCGCCAACAACTGCTGTCTCCTGTGTTTTTGATCTTAACCATTCTGACTGGTGTGAGGTGGAATCTCAGGGTCGTTTTGATTTGATTTCCCTAATGACTAAGGATGTTGAACATTTCTTTAGGTGCTTCTCAGCCATTAGATATTCTTCAAGTGAGAACTCTTTGTTTAGCTCTGTACCCCATTTTTAATTGGGTTATTGGGCTCTCTGGAGTCTAACTTCCAAGTGGATCAAGGACCTCCACATAAAACCAGACACACTGAAACTAATAGAAAGCAAACTAGGGAAGAACCTTGAGCATAATGGGCACAGGGGAGAATTTCCTGAACAGAACTCCAATAGCTTATGCTCTAAGATCAAGATTTGACAAATGGGACCTCATAAAATTACAAAGTTTCTGTAAAGCAAAGGACACTGTCAAAAGGACAAAGCAAAAAACAACAAACTGGGAAATGATCTTTACCAATCCTACATCTGAGAGAGGGCTAATATCCAATATATACAAAAAACTCAAGAAGTTAGACTCCAGAGAGCCAAATAACACGTTTAAAAAATGGGGTGCAGAACTAAGCAAAGAATTTTTATCAAAAAATATTATTACATATAAGATATTTCGATAAATACTAAATGTTCACCTCATTCCATTTGCAATAAAAATAAACTCAACTGATCAAATTCACAGAATCATTACATGTCTGGGGAATATTTTACTGAAAATATTCATAAAATATGTGTCATAGAAGGAAGCTCCAGAAAATTGAACACAGGAATTGTTAGGTGCTTTGTTAATATGGTAGTGGTGCTAACCAGTTTGATACTATTTTCCACCAATTACATACCAGTTGGATTTGCCCACAATCCCACTTGGGTCTGATTGGAACATAGCCTGAAGAGTAGGGTCCACTCAGGTCAGAGCCTACAAAGTGAGGTCATCCTGAGGCACAGCCAACAGAGTTGGATACCATGAACTTCATTGTTTGGGCTACAATTCTGCACACATTCCCAAAAAATCAAGCTGCCACTCAACCAACACCAGGGAAAACAAAATTCCTAAAGGACAGTGGAAGAACACATTCAACAAGAACCATAGCAATGTTGCACTACTAGAGTCCAGGTATCCTGCTACAATAAATACTGGATATCCTAATGAAATTTAAAGACAAGAAGAGGATCTTAAATTTTATAAAGATGATAGAGGCCTTTAAAGAGGACATGAAACAGAAAAACATGTTCAAGCATTTAGAGGTATTGAAAGAAGAAGCAAGTAAATATAAAGAAATTCAGGAAAGAAAAACAAAACAGGTAAAGGATATGAATGAAATTGTTAAAGAACTGAAAAAGGACATAGAAACAATAAAGAAACCACAAACTGAGGTAATCTGGGAGAAAGAAAACCTGGGAAAGAGAACAGGAATTACAGACATAAGCATCAGTAATAGAACACAGGACAGAGAAGATAGAATCTCAGGTGTAGATGATACAATGGAGAAATCAAGATATTCCATGTCAAAACCAAATATAAACAATAACTTTACACTAAACCATGCTTATAGAGGATACTACAAGAAAAATTCCAACACAAGGAGGCTAATTACACTCAAGAAAACATAAAAAATAATTTCATACCATTAAAACCAATCGAAGTGGAACACACCACACACTTAGATACAAACACTCAACCAGCACCATCATCAAAATAACAGGAAGTAGCAATCACTGGTGAATAATATCTCTCAAAAATCATTGGACTCAATTCCCAAGTAAAAAGACATGGGGTAACAGAATGGATGTGTAAACAGAATTCACCATTCTACTGTACATAAGAAACAGATCTCAGTAACAAAGGTAGACACTATCTCACTCTAAAGGCTTAGAAAAAGGTTTCCTAAGCAAATGGACCCAAGAAGCTGAAGTAGCCATTTTAATGTCTAATGAAATAGACTTTCAACATAAAGCAACAAAAAGAGAAAGAGGACACTTCACACTCATTATAGAAAATATCCATCAAGAAAATATCTCAGTTCTCAACATCTATACTTCAAATGCAACCACATTTGTAAAAGAAACATTAATAAAGATTAAATCACAAATCAAACTGCACACACTAATAGAAGGAGACTTCAACACCCCAGTCTCACTAACTGAGACAAAAGCCAAACAGAAATAATGAAACTTACAGAGGTTATGATGCAAATGAACTTAACAGGTATCTACAGAATATTTTACACATACGTAAAAGAATATGCCTACTCCTCAGCACTTCATGGAACCTTCTAAATTGATCATTTAATCAGTCACAAAGCAAGTCTATACAATACAAGAAGAATGAAATAACCCTTTTAATCTTACCAGATCACCATGGATTAAAGCTGAACTTCAATAACAAAAGAAACAACAGAAAGTCTACATGTTCATAGAAACTGAATAATTCTTTTCTCAATTTTTAGGGAAGAAACGCAGATACCAAAGACTTCCTAGAATTCATTGAAAATGAGGTACAACATATCCATACTTATGGGATACAATGAAAGCAGTGATGAGAGGAAAACTCATAGCACTAAGTGCCCTCATAAAGAAATTGAAGAGGTCTCATATTAATGAACTAAAAATATATCTGAAGGTTCCAGGTAAAAAAGGAAAAAGAAACAAATACACAGAGGAAGAGTAGACAGCAGGAAATAATGAAACTCAGGACTGAAATAGTCAATTATAAACAAAGGGAACTATACAAAGAATTAACAAAACCAACAGCTAGTTCTTTTCGAAAACCAACAATATATACAAACCCTTAGTCAACCTTGTTAGTATTCCTTCTAGGTTCCGCCCCACTTACCGGGCAATGGGCAGGTATGCCTGACTCACAATAAAAGGGGACTTTCCCCCCTCACTATCTCACTCTCTTAACCTTTTACTCTCTTAACCTCTCTGTTCCTTCTCTTTCAATTCCTCTCCCCCTACCCTTATCTCTCTCCACTTGTTCTTGGCCAGCCCCTCTTCACCCATTTCTCTCTCTCTCTCTCTCTCTCTCTCTCTCTCTCTCTCTCTCTCTCTCTCTCTCTCTCTCTCTCTCTCTCTCTCTCTCTCTCTCTTTCTGCCTTTCTCAACTCCCTTTCTCCATACTAAATCTGTTGTATGACTAGTACCTCATGGAGAAGGGGTGCATCAGCATGGGCCCATGGATGAACTCTCTTCTAACTCACCATACTATGCCTCTACAAACATATCCTGGTTCTTTCTTTTTTATAAAATACAACAATCCTACAAAAATGCAGAGAGATAGTACCAAAATTAACAAAAATCAGAAATTAAAAGGGAGACATAACAATGGACATTGTGGAAATTCGAAGAATCATTAAGTCTTACTTCCAAAGCCTGTACTCGACAAAATTGGACAATCACAATGAAAATGATGATTTTCTAGACAGATACCAATTACTAAAGCTAAATGAAGATCAGGTAAACTATCCAAATAGTCCTATAACCCCTAAGAAAATAGACGCAGTCATTAAAATCTCTCAACCAATAAATAAATAAACAAACAAATAAAAATATTACCATGTCTTAGACTTGATAGTTTCAATGCAGCATTCTATCACCCTTTCAAAGAAGAAACAATATCCATAGTCCTCAAACTATCCACGAAATAGAAACAGAAGGAACACTGCCAAATTCATTCTCTGTAGCTGCAGTCACCCTGGTACCAAAAGCACACAAAGACTCAATGAAGAGAATTTCAGGCCAATTTCTCTCATGCCAAAATACTCAAAAATACTTGCA
Organism: Tokudaia tokunoshimensis; assembly: GCA_036184795.1. Taxonomy (NCBI): domain Eukaryota; kingdom Metazoa; phylum Chordata; class Mammalia; order Rodentia; family Muridae; genus Tokudaia; species Tokudaia tokunoshimensis. The sequence continues at coordinate 40,900,869 of BTHU01000023.1, forward strand.
ATATGAATACACATCAAAAACATCCTGCACTATGATCAAATAGGCTTCGTCACAGGGATGCAGGGGTAGGAAAATTTAAGAAAATCTGTCAATGTAATCCATAATATAAACGAACTGAAAAAAACAAACTCTACATGATCAACTCATTTGATGCTGGAAAAGCACTTAACCAAATGCAACACCACTTTATGATAAAAGTACTTCAGAGAGCAGGGAAAAGATGCATACCTAAACACAATAAAGGCAATGTATGGTAAGTGAATAGCCAGCATCAAATTAAGTGGAGAGAAACTGAAAGCATTTTGATTAAATTGGGACAAGGCAAGACTGTCTACTCTCCCTCTATCTCTCCAATATAGTACTTGAAATTCTAGCTAGAGTAGTAAGACAAAAGAAGGAGATGAAGGGGAAGATGTCAAGTTATAGTCAAGTTATTGTTATTCGCAGATATGATAGTATAAATTAGTTATTCCAAAACTTCTAACAGAGAAGTCTTGCAGCTGATAAATACCATCAACAAATTGTCAGAATACATTAACTCAAAGAACCCATAACCCCATCCATATAAGCAATAAATGGGCTGAGTAAAATGTTAGAGGGACAATATCATTCATGATAGCTACAAATTATATAAAATATCTTGGTGTTATTCTAACCAAACAAGAGAAAGACTTGTATGACAAGTTCTAGTCTCCTAAGAAATTGAGGAAGATAGAAGATGGAAAGATTTCCCATTTTCATGGATTGGCAGAATTAACATAGTGAAAATAACCATATTATCAAAAAAAATTACAGATTCAATACAATCCTCAGGGAAATTCCAACAAAATTGTTTACAGATCTTGAAAGAAAATTTCTCAACTTCATATGGAAAAACAAAAAAAATGCAGGATATCTAAAAATATCTTGAACAATAAAAGAACCCCTGTAGGTATCACTATTTTTGACCTCAAGGTATATTATATAGCAATAGTAATAAAAATTACATAGTATTGACATAGAAACAAGCAGGTAAAGCAGTGGAATTGGTTTAAAGACCCAGAAATAAACTGACACACCTTCAGACACTAGACTTTTGACAAAGAAGCCAAAACTATACAATGGAAAAGGGAGAGTATCTTCAACAAATGGTGCTAGTTTATCTGGACATCTGCATGTAGAAGAATAGAAATAGATCCATATGTATCACCTTGCAAAAAACTCAAGTCCAAATTGATCAAAGACCTCAATGTAAAACTAGATACACTAACTCTATTAGAACAGAAAGCGGGGAATAACTTTGAACTCATTGGTACAAGAGACAACTTCCTGACCAGAACACCAATAGCTCTGGCACTAAGGTTAAGAACAATATCAACCAACCAGACCCCACAAAGTGACCAGGGACTAAACCACCAACCAAAGAGTACACAGGAGATGGGATTTATAGCTCCAGATTAATATGTAGCAGAAAATTGCCTTACCTGGCATCAGTAGGAGGGGAACCCCTTGGTCCTGTGGAGGCTTGATGACCCATGTAAAGGGCATGCTTAAGGCACTGAGACAGGAGTGAATAGTCAGGTGGGGGAGCACCCTCATAAAGCTAGGGGAGATGGGAAGGGTATAGAGGGCTTTTGGAGGGGAAACTGGGAAGGGTGATAACATTTGAAATGTAAATAAATAAAATAACCTTTAAAAAATACTGAAATACTGATAAAAAAGCAAGGAAGCAAGCAAGGAAGCGAGAAAGAAAGAAAGAAAGGAAGAAAGAAAGAAAGAAAGAAAGAAAGAAAGAAAGAAAGAAAGAAAAGGAAAGAAAAAATAACAACCAATTACTGCCCTAAATCTCAACCCATCCCATAGGCAAGAACCAGTCTCTGACATTATTAATGATACTCTGTTATGCCTGCAGACAGGAACCTAGCATAATTGTTCTGAGATCCTCTAGCCAGCGTTTAATGGAAAGAAATGCAAAGACTCACACTTAAAAATTACATGGAGCTTGCAGAGTCTTATGGAAGTGTTACATGAAGGACTGAAGGACTGGAAGACAACAGGGACTCCACAAGAAAACTAACAGTCTACTAACCTGAACCCTTGGTGGCTCCCAGAGGCTGCATCACCAACTAAAGACAAAACACAGGCGGGATCTAGGCCCCCTGCACACATGTAGCAGATGAACAGCTTAGTCTTAGTGTGGTTCCCCCAACAACTGGAGCAGAGGCTGTCCCTCAGTTTGTTGCCTGCCTGAATATGGATGCCATACTCTCAAATGGACCTCTTTGCCTAGCTTCAGTGGGAGAGTTTGGGCAACAACATGAGGTGAAGGGGAGAGTTTGGGGTAACAACAAAAGTGGGGCTTCATCTTCTTAAAAGATAAGGGGAAGTTGGATTAAGGGAGGATTTGTATGAGGGGGTACTGGGAGGAGAGAAAGAGCTGATGTTGGGTTGTAATTTAATAAATAACTACATTGAAATAAGACTATTCTCAAGACTGATATAAGTCTGTCATAATCAATAACTAATTTTAGAGTGGCTTTTTAAAGAGAATATTCTCTCCCTTTTCTCTCTGGGAGAAAATTGTAGCCATGCAGCTAAAACTGAATTTCTTAAAATCAATAATTTTCAGTTTTGGACTCTAATAGCTGTATCAGGAAACTCTCTTTAATGTATGGAGCATAGCAGCATTCCTAGACTCTAGGGTATGCTAAATGAGTACAGCACCTCCCTTACTCTTATTTTGGCAACCCACAATTATTTCATGACATTTATTTATGCCCCCTTGGGGAACAGAGTTGTCTCCAATTAAGTTTTATTTGTTTAGTGTTTTATATTTCTATTTGTTGTTAAATTTGTGAAATGCCGGACATCACTCAAAATACAATAAAATTGCTAACCCACATATATGAAAATGTTGAATAGTATTGATCAATATGTAAAGACAGCTATATTAAGACAAATAAACACCATATTTCAAAGAATTCCTAATGATGGTTTCTTTTTTTTTAATATTTTTTTATTTTATTTTTTTAATTTACATTCCAAATCACTTCCCCTTTCCCGTTTCCTCCCTCCCCGAAAGTCCCATAAGCCCCCTTCCCTCCCTCTTTTCTCCATTCAACCCCCTCTCGTTACTCTGTCCTGGCGTTCCCCTACATCCAGTCTTTCCAGGACCAGGGGTCTCTCCTTCCATCTTTCTAGAAATCTATTGATATGCGGATTGTGTTTAGGGTATTACGAGATTCTGGGTCAATATCCCCTTATCAGTGACTGCATACCATGTGTGTTCTTTTGTGATTGGGTTACCTCACTAAGGACGATATTTTCAAGTTCTGACCATTTGCCTAGGAATTTCGTGAATTCATTGTTTTTAATTGCAGAGTAGTATTCCATTGTGTAGATATACCACATCTTCTGAATCCATTCTTCCGTTGAGGGACATCTGGGTTCTTTCCAGCTTCTGGCTATTATAAATAAGGCTGCTATGAACATAGTGGAGCATGTGTCCTTATTGCATGCAGGTAAAGTCTCTGGGTATATGCCCAGGAGTGGTATAGCCGGATTCTGCGGAAGTGTCATGCCCAGTTTTCTGAGGAACCGCCAGACTGCTTTCCAGAGTGGTTGTACCAGCCTGCAATTCCACCAGCAGTGGAGGAGTGTTCCTCTTTCTCCACATCCTCGCCAACAACTGCTGTCTCCTGTGTTTTTGATCTTAGCCATCCTGACTGGTGTGAGATGGAATCTCAGGGTTGTTTTGATTTGCATTTCCCTAATGACTAAGGATGATGAACATCTCTTTAGGTGCTTCTCAGCCATTAGATATTCTTCAGGTGAGAACTCTTTGTGTAGCTCTGTACCCCATTTTTTAATAGGGTTACTTGCCTCTCTGGAATTTAACTTCTTGAGTTCTTTGTATATATTGGATATTAGCCCTCTGTCAGATGTAAGGTTGGTAAAGATCATTTCCCAGAAAGTTGGTTGCCGCTTTGTCTTTTTGACAGTGTCTTTTGCCTTGCAAAAACTTTGTAATTTAATGAGGTCCCATTTGTCTATTCTTGATCTTAGAGCATAAGCTATTGGAGTTCTGTTCAGGAAATTCTCCCCTGTGCCCATATGTTCAAGGTTCTTCCCTAGTTTCCCTTCTATTAGTTTCAGTGTGTCTGGTTTTATGTGGAGATCTTTGATCCACTTAGAATTGAGCATAATGCAAGGAGATAAGGATGGGTCAATTTGCATTCTTTTGCATGTTGACCTCCAGCTGAGCCAGCACCATTTGTGGAAAAGGCTATCTTTTTTCCACTGGATGGTTTTAGCTCCTTTGTCAAAGATCAAGTGACCATAGGAGTGTTGATTCATTTCTGGGTCTTCAATTCTGTTCCATTGATCTACATGTCTGTTACTGTACCAATACCATGCAGTTTTTAACACTATTGCTCTGTAGTACAGCTTGAGGTCCCCGATACTGATTCCCCCAGAGGTTCTTTTACTCTTGAGAATAGTTTTAGCTATTCTGGGTTTTCTGTTATTCCAGATGAATTTTTGAATTGCTCTTTCTAACTCTATGAAGAATTGAGTTGGGATTTTGATGGGGATTGCATTGAATCTGTGTATTACTTTTGGTAAGATGCTCATTTTTACTATATTAATCCTGCCAATCCATGAGCATGGCAGATTTTTCCATCTTCTGAGGTCTTCTTCAATTTCTTTCTTCAGAGACTTGAAGTTCTTGTCATACAGATCTTTCACTTGTTTGGTTAGAGTCACGCCAAGATACTTAATATGGTTTGTGGCTATCGTGAAGGGTATTATTTCTCTTACTTCTTTCTCAGCCTGCTTATCCTTTGAGTATAGGAAGGCTACTGACTTGCTTGAGTTGATTTTATATCCGGCCACTTTGCTGAAGTCGTTTATCAGCTGTAGGAGTTCTCTGGTGGAATTCTTTGGGTCGCTTATGTATACTATCATATCGTCTGCAAATAGTGATAGTTTGACTTCTTCCTTTCCAATTTGTATCCCTTTGACCTCTTTTTGTTGTCTAATTGCTCTAGCTAGAACTTCAAGTACTATATTGAAAAGATATGGAGAGAGAGGGCAGCCTTGTCTAGTCCCTGATTTTAGTGGGATTGCTTCAAGTTTCTCTCCATTTAGATTGATGCTGGCTACTGGTTTGCTGTAAATTGCTTTTACTATGTTTAGATATGGGCCTTGAATTCCTGATCTTTCCAAGACCTTTAGCATGAAAGGATGCTGAATTTTGTCAAATGGTTTCTCAGCATCTAATGAGATGACCATGTGGTTTTTTTCTTTGAGATTGTTTATGTAGTGGATTACATTGATGGATTTCCTTATATTGAACCATCCCTGCATCCCTCGGATGAAGCCTACTTGATCGTGGTGAATGATCGTTTTGATGTGTTCTTGGATTAGGTTGGCAAGAATTTTATTGAGTATTTTTGCATCGATATTCATAAGAGAGATTGGCCTGAAATTCTCTTTCTTTGTCGGATCTTTGTGTGCTTTTGGTATTAGTGTAATTGTGGCTTCATAGAACGAGTTGGATAGTGTTCCTTCTGTTTCTATTTTGTGGAACAGTTTGAAGAGTATTGGTGTTAGGTCTTCTTTGAAGGTCTGATAGAATTCTGCACTAAAACCATCTGGACCTGTGCTTTTTTTGGTTGGAAGACTTCCAATGACAACTTCTATTTCTTCAGGGGTTATAGGACGGTTTAGATGGTCTATTTGATCCTGATTTAATTTTGGTACTTGGTATCTGTCAAGGAAATTGTCCATTTCCTCAAGATTTTCTAGTTGTGCTGAATACAGATTTTTGTAGTAGGATCTGATGATTTTTTGAATTTCCTCAGTTTCTGTTGTTATCTCTCCCTTTTCGTTTCTGATTTTATTAATTTGGATACTATCTCTGTGCTCTCTGGTTAGTCTGGCTAAGGGCTTATCTATCTTGTTAATTTTCTCAAAGAACCAACTCCTCGTTTTGTTGATTCTTTGTATGGTTTTATTTGTTTCTACTTGATTGATTGCAGCCCTGAGTTTGATGATTTCCTGCCTTTTACTCCTCTTTGGTGTATTTGCTTCTTTTTGTTCCAGGGCTTTCAGGTGTGCCATTAAGCTGTTAGTGTTGCTGTCTCCCGTTTCTTTTTGGTGGCACTCAGGGCTATGAATTTTCCTCTTAGCACTGCTTCCATTGTGTCCCATAAATTAGGGTATGTTGTGCCTTCATTTTCATTAACTTTCAAAAAGTCTTTGATTTCTTTCTTTATTTCCACCTTGACCAAGTTATCATTGAGTAGAGCATTGTTCAGCCTCCATGTGTATGTGGGTTTTCTTTTGTTTTTGTTGCCATTGAAGACCACCCTTATTCCATAGTGATCTGATAGGAGGCATGGGATTATTTCTATCTTCTTGTATCTGTTGAGGTCTGATTTGTGATCAATTATATGGTCAATTTTGGAGAAGGTACCATGAGGAGCTGAGAAGAAGGTGTATTCTTTAGCTCTAGGATGAAATGTTCTATATATATATCTGTTAGTTCCATTTGGTCCAAGGCTTCAATTAGATTCACTGTGTCCCTGTTTAGTTTCTGCTTTCCTGAACGATCCATTTCAGAGAGCGGGGTGTTGAAGTCACCCACTATTATTGTGTGCGGTGCAATGTGTGCTTTGAGTTTTAGTAAAGTTTCTTTTACAAATGAGGGTGCCCTTGCATTTGGAGCATAGATATTCAGAATTGAGAGTTCTTGATGGTGGATTTTTCCCTTGATCAGTATGTAGTGTCCTTCTGTGTCTTTTTTGATGACTTTAGGTTGAAAATCAATTTTATCCGATATTAGGATGGCTAGTCCATCTCATTTCTTGGGGCCATTTGCTTGTAAAATTGTTTTCCAGCCTTTTACTCTGAGGTAGTGTTTGTCTTTGACACTGAGGTACGTTTCCTGTATGCAGCAAAATGCTGGGTCCTGTTTACGTATCCAGTCTGCTAGTCTATGTCTTTTAATTGGGGAATTGAGACCATTGATATTAAGAGAGATTAAGGCATAGTGATTATTGCCATCTGCCATTCTTGACGCTATCTTTATGTTTGAGTGGTTATCTACTTTTGGGTTTGATTCAAGAAGGTTATTATCTCATTTTTTCCAGGGTGTTGTTTCTCTCCCTGTATTGGAGGTTTCCACCTATTATCCGTTGCAGGGCTGGATTTGTGGAAAGATATTGTGAAAATTTGGTTTTATCATGGAATATCTTGGTCTCTCCATCTATGGTGATTGAGAGTTTTGCTGGGTATAGTAGTCTAGGCTGGCATTTGTGCACTCTTAGTGTCTGCATGAGATCTGCCCAGGATCTTCTGGCTTTCATAGTCTCTGGTGAGAAGTCTGATGTGATTCGGATAGGTCTTCCTTTGTATGTTACTTGGCCCTTTTCTCTTTCTGCTTTTAGTATTCTTTCTTTGTTTAGAACATTTGGTGTTTTGATTATTATGTGACGGGAGGTATTTCTGTTCTGGTCCAGTCTGTTTGGAGTTCTGTAGGCTTCTTGTACCTTCATCGGCATCTCTCTCTTTAAGTTAGGGAAGTTTTCCTCCATAATTTTGTTGAAGATATTTACTGGCCCTTTAAGTTGCAAATCTTCACTCTCATCTATACCTATAATCCGTAGGTTTTGTCTTCTCATTGTGTCCTGGATTTCCTGGATCTTTTGGCTTACATGTTTTTTGGATTTTGCATTTTCTTTGACTGTTGAGTCGATGCTTTCTATGGAATCTTCAGCACCTGAGATTCTTTCTTCCATCTCTTGTATTCTATTGTTGATGTTTGCATCTATGACTCCTGATTTCTTCCCAAGGTTTTCTATCTCCAAAGTTGTCTCCCTTTGTGATTTCTTAGTTGTTTCTACTTCCTTTTTTAGTTCCTGGATGGATTTGCTGAGATCCTTCACTTGTTTGTTTGTATTTTCCTGTATTTCTTTAAGGTATTTTTGCATTACCTCTTTCAGGATTTCTGCCTTTTGACCCACGTTCTCCTGCATTTCTCTGAGTGATTTTTGTGTTTCCTCTTCATGGGATTCCATCTGTTGATCCATCGTCTCCTGCATTTCTTTAAGCAGTTATCGTGTTTCCTTTGTAAGGGCATCTAACCGTTGATTCATTTCTCTAAGCAATTTTTGTGTTGCCTCCTTATGGTCATCCATCTGTTGACCCATATTCTTCTGCATTTCTTTATGCAAATTTTGTGATTCCTTTGTGAGTGCATCTACCCGTTGATTCATCTCGTTAAGCGATTTTTTTGTTGTCTCCTTGTGGGCCTCCATCTTTTGATCCATGTTCTCCGGCATTTCTCTAAGCGATTTTTGTGTTTCCTTTGTAAGGGCTTCTAACCGTTGATTCATGGTCTTCTGTAACTCTTTATGAGATTTATTTGTGTCCTTCTTGTGATCCTCTAATAGGATCATGAGAAGTGATTTTAAATCCAGATCTTGTCTTTCGGGTGTGGTGGGGTATCCAGGACGTGCTGCTGTTGGAGAGTTGGGTTTGGATGGTCCCACATTACTTTGATTTCTGTTAGTAACTTTCCTACGTTTGCCTTTTGCCATATGGATACCTCTGGTGTTAATTGGTCCTGCTGCCACTGGCTGTTGATTGGACCTCCTGTGTGCCTGCAAAGCTCTTTCTGCCCCCCCGCCCCCGGATTACCAGGATTCCCCTGGCACCGATTTCTTGGGCCTGCCTGCTCCTGATTGACTTTGGATCCCTAATGTGCCTTGCCCCAAGTGATCTTATATTGGGGAGGCCTTGCACATCTAAAGGCTCAGTCTAGTGGATTCCTGGAGCAGAGGTCGCCAAAGGGAGGCTGGTAGTCTCCTGCCCTGTGCAGGGGTGTGTGGTCTCTCCTAGGGGGAGAGGGGCGTCCCTCTGCCAGGCAGAAGTCCCACAGCAGAGCTGGCGCGCTGGTTACTGCAGATCAGCCCAGCACCTGCGAGCAGGTTACACACAAGCTGCCTGAGACCGAAGCGATATTATGCCTGTCTGTCTCTGAGCCTGGTGGTCCCAACTACCTGGCCACTGGAGCAAAGATGGCGGAGGGCACTCTCCGTGGTGCCACTCACCCTGTAGACGCGATGGCCCGCCGATCTGGCACCCAGACGACCACAGTGCTGACCCGTTCTCGGGCACAGATGGAAGCCCCAACAGGCCGTGTCCCAAGTGATGTTATATTGGGGATAGGGAGCTTGGGGTACCTGTCTCTTCAGCGCAGTCTGCGGGAACAGAGGTTGCGGAAGGAAAGCTGGTAGGCTCCCGCCCTGTGCGGGGTCCCTCTGCCAGGCAGAAGTCCCACAGCAGAGCTGGCTCGCTGGTCACTGCAGATCAGCCCCGCACCTGGGAGCCGCACACACACAAGCAGCCCGAGACCCAAGCGATATTATGCCTGTCTGTCTCAGAACCTGGCTGTCCCAACCTCCCAGTCACTGGAGCAAAGATGGCGGAGGGCCCTAATGATGGTTTCTTATGCATCATTTTCTACTACAAAAGCATTTCTTGTCAGTTCTATAATAATATTTCATGTTTTGGACATCACAAAGTATCTTTGCCTTTATTTCAAAGGTAGGATGGCAGATTCTAAGCTGCATCTGGGTGGTGCTGTGAATCATTGAATTTCAAATACCATAAGAATAAACTCCATTCCAAAATGGAAAATATGGTAAAGCATTGTGAATCACAAAATGTGTGATAAGACATCTGAAAACAAAAGCCACACAGCAATAAATAGTAAACAGGTTTGTGTTAATAGGACTGGTAAGAAATTATTAAGGTGCCAGCATGAATAAGAATCCAATAACTGAGCTGAAATGTAAAACAACAACAACAACAACAACAATAATTGAGAATCTATTCAAAACAATTATAACAAAACTTTACCAAAATCCTAGAAATTCACAGCCAAGCACAACAAATTATAACCACAGATACTAACGAACAGGTAATAGCCTGTATACAGTAAGCTAGTATCATAAGAAAATCAAAACAAAACTTAATGTAAACATTTCTCAAACAGGAAGGAAATTCTAAGAAGGACATTTATAGGAATAAATGTTTACATTAAAAAATCAGAGAGATCTCAATTAAATAACTCAATGATACTCATCAAGGTTCCAGAAGTAAAAATCAAAGCAAGTGGGCTGAAGGAAATATTAAAAACCAGTTCAGAATTTAACATAATGGACAGCAAAATATACAAAGACTCAATAAAGCAAATATTCTTGAAAGGCAAACAAGATCAACAAACTCTTAGCCAAACTAATAAGAAGAAATGAAGGACTCAAATCAATAATATTAGAGATAACAGAGGACCTTACAGCATATAGTAGTAAAATTCAGGAAGGTATTAAGGAATGTTTTGTGAACTATATTTGGAAACATAAACCTATAGAAACATAGACAAATTTGACGAACCATATGACTTATAAAAGTTGAATCAAGGAAGGCATCAGTATCATAAGTATATGTATAGAGACATGATTGAACCAGTAAGATAGATTATTCCTAAAAAGAGAAATTAGGGAATAGCTTTGACACATCAGCACAGAATACAACTTCCTCAACAGAATACCATTAGCTGAGGCACCAAGATCAGCAATTAATATCTGGGACCTCATGAAAGTGAGAAACTTATATTAGGCAAGTAACACTGTCAAAAGCCAACTGTTTTAAACATATATTTAAGCATGATTATATATCTGTAATGAGAAAAGTTCAATCGTGTTACATAGATTTTTAAATATTTTTTACTAAATTAGTAAATATTTTAGAATGTGTGCATACAAAAGCACATGATTCTACACAACATGAAAAGGTATTCACCAACCCCACATATAACCAAGGTCTAATATCCAAAATATATCAAGAACTCATAAAACTAGGCATCAACAAACAACATAACCCAACTTAAAAATGGGGTGCACATAAAAAGAGAATTCTTGACAGAGGAAACTCTAATGTCTGAGAATCACTTTTTAAAATATTTAACATCCTTTGTCATTATGGAAATGCAATGCATGATGACTCTTATGTTCTATCTTACATGTATCAGAATAGCTAAGATAAAACAATGAATAGCTCATGCTGGTGAGGATTTGGAGCAAGGGGAACATTCTTCTATTGTCGGTAGGAGTGCATACTTGTACAACTACTTTGGAAACTAATTTGGCAGTATTTCTAAGAAAATAACTATATCAGATACATTCATGAATGAATTCTCTTACACCTTTAAGGAAAAATGAGCACTAATGCTACTCAATATATTCTGATAAATATCAGTAGATATGTTATGAAATTTATTCTACATACTTTCATATCCCTGTACCAAAACTAGGAAAAGACACACACAGGGAAAATATAGAACATTTTTTCCTAATGAGAATATACACAAATGTTAATATATTTGTTAATTTAATGAAAAATACTTAAAAATTATATACTGCAATTGAACCTAATTCATTATAGATATATAGGCATGTTTACATATATACAAATAAAGAACTATAATGTACAACATAAATTGACTACTACTGAAATAATTTGCCATCTCAATACATACAGAAAAGGCCTTTGACAGAGTTCAAAATTGTAGCCGGCCACAACTACATTTGAACGGGTTACTGGGTTCCCTGGAAGGAAAGCTGGGAATAGATACGGGGTGATGAGAGAAACATGGAGCCAAGAAAAGATTTCCTGCTCAAGGCCCAAGGTTTTTTGGGGTTCTTCAAATACATAGGTGGGGGAAAAAACCCTTCCCCCCCCACAGGCTTGAAACAGGTCTGCAGATAAGGTTTGCTTGCTCTGCAGGTGGCTGGCTCTGCTGCTTGGTGAATGTCAGCTATTGTCTCTCAGGAAACTGCAGGTCTTTGGAGAACAAAGGGCTAGAACTCTGCCCCAGATGGGAAGCAGTGGCCATCCCCAAGTTCTGAAACTCTCGCTCAAAGGCTGGGGGAGGGCACATTCCTCCCTTTCTATTAGTTTTAAGATGAGGATAACAACCAAGTAGATAAACATCCATCAAAGGATGGTGGGCATTAACCATGGAGTGGAAGATTGACCTGATCCTCCTACATACTTTATGGTGTCTTTTGTGGAGGAGAGGTTCTAGGCTTCCTTGTCTAAGGGATGTCTTTAAACAACAGCCTCTATGTAACCAGGTTTGCTTCACAGGGGACTCAGAGGCATAAAACATGGCCCTCCCCTTGCAGAGTTTTGCCTTGCAACTCCCACTGGTACCCATGTCGGCTCGTAAGTAGAAACACATAAATCTGAGTTCTATGTGGCTCCATGAAGAAGATCCACTTGTATAGGTTTTAATGTCAGGGAGTCAATTGGTTGCCAAACACCCTGCAAGAGGGGGTTTTCATTATCTTTTGCACTTTTAAAAAGTGGGTATCAAATACTTTTAAGTTTTATTTCACCCCAAATCAGAAAGTATTTCCATGTTACTGTGGTATACCAACCACTGCCTATCAGTAGCTTTCAACCACCAGTGGTTGTTTAATAAGACCATTTTAAGTCTAATGTGTTACAGTTATTTTAAGCTAAATTATAAGGATTAGTGCCAGTTGTATATTAAATAGGCCATATGCTTCAAAATACCCTCCCAAGGTAATACTAATTATATGAAGCAATACTCATTTTCAGATGCTTAAGAATTGACTTTTCTCCTTGTGAATGCTTCCAATCATATCTGCATCTGATATATAGCATAATATTTAATATTTTACCAGGGTTAGAACTAAATCTCTTCAGTTGTGTCCTCTAATATTTAAGATAAAATAAAATAAAATATTAATGTCTTCATCTTATGCTATCCGATCCACTCAACTTTGTGATAAAGAATTTAAACTGTTTCAAAATTGCTTTTTGGAGATGGCAAAATTGAGTAGCACAGTGGTGAAGTGTTTTGTGTGTTCAAGCATGAAATGCAAGATAAGTTTTTATTTCTCAGCACAACACAGTATATATATGAATAACAAACAAAAAAGTAAATAAACAAATTCTGTCAGGTCCCCTAGTTCTTAGATCCTTCTTGAAAGCATCATTTCAGTTTTATTTTATTTTCTCATAAATATAATAAATACTGAAACCAAACACTAAAATGTGTAGAGTCTAGTCAGGACTGGTAATTTCTCCCAGGATGTACTTAGAAGAGCATAAAAACAAAACCTAAACAGTGATAGCATCAATAGACATGTTGATATAGAAAAGAGAAATCTCAAGGAGCCTCATCCCTAGACACTGTACAACAGTTAAGCAATGAATTCTGAGAGAGGGAATTCTATACTCTCAGGGAAGAGATCAATACCAAATGATAAATCTTGGAATCATACTCATATAAGCAACACCAAAGAACTCAGTATGTCACATGAATATACTTATCTCCTTATAAGTAAATGTATTAATAATAGTGAAAAAATATGTCATGAATTTGAAAAGGTATAAGGGTAGGAGGGTATGGGAAAATCTGAAGGGAGAAAATGGAAGTGGTGAAAGGGTATAATTATATTTTAATTATGACTTTACTGATCTTGTGTTGTGGTTTTTGCATAGGCAAGTTGTCTTTGGAAAAAATAATCCTTATTTAAAATACCATTTTACTTTTAAGATTTATTAGTATTATCAACTCCACTTACATGTTTTAAATTTTTCATGTAAGGTTCTTTAATATGGGGACACTTTGGTACTGTATTATTTTATTTATTTATTTAATAAATCTGTCTTGCATAAACCAACTGACGTACTGTCTTTGATACTATTTGTTTTGTAAATGCTGCTGTAGTCTGCATTCCCAATTTAGATTCCATATGAGAGAAATAACACATATTACCAAAATGTATAGTATATTCACTTTTGCATATGTATAGGCAAATGAGTGATATAGACTAGTGAACTTGTTTCAAAGTTGTTCAAGAACTTGAACCCAAAGCAAGACTCAATGATTATAAGAAAATTTATATAGCTCCTAGTATCCTACATGAACACCACAGTTTAAAACTGAGTATGAACAAGAACAGAAACAACAAAATGTTTACCAACTCATTAAAATTGAGCAACTTACTGCTGAATGGATGTTTGCCAAGATATAATTTAAGAAGGAAATTAATAACATTTAGAATTGAATGAAATTGAAAACACAATATATCCAAACCTATAGGACACAAGGAAGGGTGTTCTAGAGGAAAATGCATGGCACCAAATACCTACATAGAAAAAAATGGAGAAATCTCATATTAGAAATTTAAGGGTAGACATCAATGCTTTTGATGAAAAATAAGAAATAACATCTCAAAGGAGCAGAGAACAATAAATAATCAAAATAGATCTGATATTAATAAAACACAAACAAAACAATACACAAAGAATCAATGAAAGAAGAGTTGGTTCAATGAGAAAACCAGAAAGATTGATAAAGCCTTACCCAAATTAACTGAAAGGTAGAGAGGCAATATTCAAATTGATAGAATTAGAGACAAATGGGGGATATAAAAACAGATACAAGAAAACCCAGAGAATAGTGAAGATATATTTTAAAAATCCATTCTCCATCAAACTGAAAATCTGAAAGAAATAGATAAAATTCCTCATATAGACAACCTATTAAAGTGAAATCAAAACTGAATAATCAATTAAAACAAACCCATAACACTAGTGAAACAGAAGTAGTGATTAAGCCTTCCAACCAAAAATAATGAATAAATAAAAATAAAAAAAAAGGCTTAGAGCTAGATCGGTTTAGCAAAGAATTCTACTGGAGTTTCAAAGTAATATTGCCAATACTCATCAAATTATTCTGCAAAATAGAAACAGAAGGAATACTGTCTATTTTTTTTTATATAAAATGCCACTATTACCCTGAAACATATATCACAAAAAGAAACAATAAAGAGAGAAGACTATAGGTCAATTTCTCTGATGGACACAAATGGCAAAATTTCTCAAACCAAACCCTTCAAAGTTCCTTCCAACCAAATCCAATAATATATAAAAAGATTATTCACAATAATAAAGTAGGTTTCATACCAGAATTATGGTGAGGAAAGTGGCATGAGATGATTAAATAGATGGAAAGGGAAGAGGGGTTAAGGCAGGAGTTAAGTGTAGGAAGAGATGACTAAAATGAAGGACCAAATGAGTGGTCATATGGAAACCTTCTACAGTAAATGCTGAGAATTTCCTGAACAGAACTCCAATAGCTTATGCTCTAAGATCAAGAACTGACAAATGAGACCTCATAAAATTACAAAGTTTCTGTAAGGCAAAGGATACTGTCAAAAGGACAAAGTGGCAACCAACAAACTGCGAAATGATCTTTACCATCTCTACATCTAACAGAGTGCTAATATCCAAGAAATACAAAGAACACAAGAAGATAGACTCCAGAGAGCCAAATAACCCTATTAAAAAATGGGGTACAAAGTTAAACAAAGAGTTGTCACCTGAAGAATATCTAATGGCTGAGAAGCACCTAAAGAAATGTTCAACATCCTTAATCATTAGGGAAATGAAAATCAAAACAACCCTAAGATGCCACCTCATGCCAGTCAGAATGGCTAAGATCAAAAACACAGGAGACAGCAGTTGTTGGTGAGGATGTGGAGAAAGAGGAACACTCCTCCACTGCTGGTGGAATTGCAGGCTGCTACAGCCACTCTGGAAAGCAGTCTGGTGGTTCCTCAGAAAACTGGGCATGACACTCCCGGAGGATCCTACTATACCACTTCTGGGCATATACCCAGAGGCTTTACCTGCATGCAATAAGGACACATGACCCACTATGTTCATAGCAGCCTTATTTATAATAGCCAGAAGCTGGAAAGAACACAAATGTCCCCCAATGGAGGAATGGATTCAGAAGATGTGGTATATTTACACAATGGAATACTACTCTGCAATTAAAAATAATGAACTCACGAAATTCCTAGGCAAATGGTCAGAACTGGAAAATATCATCCTTAGTGAGGTAACCTAATCACAAAAACACACATGGTATGCAGTCAGTGATAAGGGGATATTAACCCAGAATTTCGGAATACCCAAGATACAATTCACATAGCAATAGATTTCCAAGAAGATGGAAAGAGAGACCCCTGGTCCTGGAAAGACTGGATGTAGGGGAATACCAGGACAGAGAAGCGAGAGGGGGTTGAATGGGGAACAGAGGGAGGGAAGGGGGCTTATGGGACTTTCGGGGAGGGAGGAAACGGGAAAGGGGAAATCATTTGGGATGTAAATAAAAAATCTTAGAAAATAAAAGAAACAAAAAAACCCCAACCTCCCCCCCCACACAAAAAAAACTTATGAGGTAGACCATATAGACCTTGAAAAAAATATATATATATATATATTTACATAAAAGTAGTACAAATAAAATCACCAAATAATGAAATGACAAAGCCCCACTAGATGTCTCTTACCACCAGTGAAACCTTTAGCACTAGGAATGTGTAATATCTAATTGAATTCTTGCCAAAGGGTCCCCACAGAAACTCCAATACAAATCAGGTTGTTCTCCACAAACTGATTCTAAAGCCTTATTGTTGAAGACAATTGTATAACTCATTGAACATGGAGAAATCAAACTGGTGCCTACTTAGAGCCTTCATCCCTACTGACTAATGATCACTGTACTTTAAGGTACCCAGAATGGTACTACAGGAAAAATGTAAAAACTAGCCCAACAACAAGCTTTTTGATTTGCAAGGGTGATCTCTCTGCAAGATAGACAAATGCATAAAAATTTTTAGGCAGAGGCATAAAAATTGTGGGAATAACAAAACACTATTTGATGTCATTTATGACCCATTCCATATGTGTGAACCCATGCCTGATGTTGTTCAGATGCCCAAGAACCTAAAAGAGAAAAGAAAGATGGCAGAGTGTGGGTTTGGGTGGTTGAAGAGGATCTTGGAGAATTTGAGAAAAAAGAAACCAAAATCAGAATATATTTTATAATAAATCTCTTTCTAGTTTTGAAGATGTGAGGAACTGAATACATTTTTAATCCAGAAATTTTATAATGGTAACCATGAAGTAAAGAATAAATACAATGGACACTTGAAATGGTTTTAACAAATGCAAGGCACAAAGAGTAACAGTTCCAACAGCAGTTTTAAGCTCTAAAATAAACAAGTGATCTTTACTGGACATGCCACCTTAATAGCTAAATATACTTCCTCAACTGTTATATGGTTGTGCATGATACTTACAAATATGTATAAATATTTGTGTGGTGATTAATATATAATTTAATAAACTAATTCTAATATCTTTGTACAATTGAAAGTTTGTTATCATTTAGAGCAGAAAATATATAGAAAAAATTTTATAGACTTTTAACTTGAATGGATGAAGACTATAAGGAATTGTGCCTAATTGCCAAGTTTTAAATAAGAAAGAACAACAGACATCGTCATAGGAAGCTTCAAATGAAGCTAATTCTCAATTAGCCTTTAAAAAAAATTGAGCAATCTAAAGATTATAATTTTTACTTCAAATACCTAAATAAGAAAATCTTTCAGCAACTTACAGGGTTTTTTAATATTCAAATAGCAGCTATAAAATTAAGTTAAAATCATGACAAAGGTTTACAATAAAATCCTGTGCAATATATCATTCTTTTACACTTCTATTGAATTTTACCAAAACCTCTCTCCCTTTACCTTCATGTTTCCTTCTACTCAGAGTACTTGTTGAGGAATTTTTAACCTATTTGTGCCTACCTCCTCCTGAAGGATATTTGGAGGCACTCTTACATGAAGATTTAGATTTGTGTTTCTTCTTTTCTCCTAAGAAGTTTCGGGACGTTAGACAGGCCCTCTTTTGCAGTTGTTGAGTAGACACTGAAGACTGGGTCTTGGATCTTTTGGTAGATGACGATCTTCTGTGTGAGAGATTACAAGATTGAGATTTGGATTGAGTGGTTTGGAGAAGATCCATTCTAAGATCTGGTTTGGATCCTGGTGTTGGAAAAATACTGCCTTTCAAATTGGCTCTGAAATTCATGGTTTTCTTCCTCATAATAGTATTGCCTTTCCTGGCCACAATCAGACTGAGTACAATGTGGATCATCATTGTGCACCATCTGTACCTCCAGTTTACAATCATACAGTAAAATATCATTTAGAGCATGTACAGCATCCTTGGCATCACATTTGTTGTAGAAATGGATGAAGGCAAAGCTCTTCAGTTAAATGATTTGGGGGGATGTATACATCACCAACTGGCCCATAATCCTCGAAGACATACTTCAGGGTACAAGATGTATGCCAGGTTTTCAGCTTTGACGCAGGCCATTCCATTTACATTGTGAAGAGCATGAGAGCAGCGCATGGTCCTTGATAGCTTTGGATCTTCTGAATTGAGCAGTTTTTAATGGAAAATACATTGGATGTATAACAGAAGGAAAAACGGCTATGAATGGTTTCTCTGGTTCATTTGACAATTAGTTATTCCCCCTAGGCATTCTAGAACGTTTCACATAGCCCCAACTGATTCACAGAGCTGAAACCATTTAAGAAATAGAGGAATATAAATGAACTCCAGTATTTTTTTTAAAAGGGTTATTTATTTTATGTATATGAGTACCTTCACACCAGAAGAGGGATTCTGTACAGATGGTTGTGGCCACCATGTGGTTGCTGGAACTGAACTGAGAACTTCTGGAAGAAAAACTAGTGCTCTTAACCACTGACCAATTGCTACACCCCAACCTGCTTTCCAGTTTAAATAAGTCATATAATCACAACACAATTCTTTTTACTTTTCCAGTATAAATTCAGATATGTAGCATCAATAAATTGGATTAGAATTGGATTTATTTATACTTAACATAACTTTCAGCTTCCAATGTTCTTAGTCATAAAGTGATATAAAGTTACTAAAGTTTTTATTCCTTCCATTCAATACTGTATATAGCAACAGTATGAAAGAAGAGGATTATTAAATAGAAAATATTTTTTCAGAGGGGAGAATTGATGATTTATTTTGTCCAAAAATATTATTTTATTTATTTTAAGTGAAATGAAATGTATTTGTTTTATTTATTTATCTTGAGATAGAATTTCTTTACATAGTGCCGACTTTCCTGTAATTCACATTGTAGATCATGATAGCCTTAAATTTAAGGGGATCCACCTGCTCCTGTTTCCCAAGTACTGAGATAAAGGATCTGTGCCCTCAGGTGTGGACCCCAAAATAATTTTTTGCAGTATTAGAAGATGAACACAGATCTTCACACATTCTAGTTAAGTGCCATTGGTGTACACATTTTAAATAAATATATTTAAATAAAAGACAAATACACAGACAAGTGAAATCTACTGAAAAAATATAAACTACTGAACATGTAGTTTTCCCTCTTTTTGGACTCAACAATTTCTAATTTTTTTTCATGATTCTATGTCAGATAAACCAAATTAATTTATTAACTCAGGTAAGCACCAATACTTCTTTACAATGACAATGATAATTATTTTGTGTTAAGTTTAAATAATACCATTCTTTCAAATGATGGTGTACATATCTAGTGATGTTTCAAAAAGGAAAGAAGAAAGTAGAACCAATATCTTATTTGTTTTTCTTTGCATCCAAAGATCTTGAAGAGAAGTAAATATTAATAAAAAAGAAAGAGTACTGAGAGAAATGAGTAAGAGACTCTGAAAAGGTGGTTGGATTGTTGTTTTCCATACTATACCATACTAGAGCTGATTTAGGTATATATATATATATTCTGTGTGTGTGTGTGTGTGTGTGTGTGTGTGTGTGTGAGAGAGAGAGAGAGAGAGAGAGAGAGAGAGAGAGAGAGAGAGAGAGAGAGAGAGAGAGAGAAATTTATCATGAAAGAAATAAGCATGTAATGCATTACAATGAACTGTTTATTCTATTTGGATCCCTTTTGTAAGTTCTAGGCTTTATAGATACAATAATTTAAAAAATATACTCTTTAGGGAATTGGAAGCTGCCTTTTGAAAATGGAGAAAGAAAAGAATAATTCAAGCACTCCAGCATACTGGAAATCTTAACATTTGGGCGTAGGGAGTTGGCAAGGGAGAAAAAATAAAAATTTATGAACTAGAAGTAAAAAAAAAGTGTGCTAACTCAGTAGAGAAATTCCATATACGCGTTGAATGTGTTAGGTTCGGGAAAGACACTTCAGACTGTGACAAAGCTGCAGATGTCTGAAAAAGGAAATTTTGGATTTGGGCCTTTGTGGATAAAAGAGGGAAAAGTATGGAGGAGAAAAGATGTATGAAAGCAGATAGGCTTAATGGTGAGTTTTCAGGCAACCACCTCATACAAGAGGGTTTGTGTGTATGTGTGTGTATGTGTGTGTGTGTGTATGTGTGTGTGTGTGTATGTATGTGTGTGTGTGTGTGTGTATTTGAGTTTATTTATCTCATGTATTTTTATTTATGTGTTTATGTGAGCATCTGGGTAGGATTATGTGCCCCACATATGTGTAGATTCTCAATGAGACTAGTGGATATCAGACTGTCTGGAACTGGAATTACAAATAGTTGTAAGCTTCCCAGTATGAGATCTGGGAGCTGAAACCAGGTCCTCCATACAAACTCTATGTTTACTGAACAACTGTTCAACCCCATTTCTTATCATATTTTACCATTCATTTACCATATCTTCAAGAATAAGATTTTAAAGCCTTATTTCCTTTAGAATTTAAAACAAGATTTTGTAACTAACACAAGGGCTCTATTCCCTTGCCATGTAAGGGAAATAGCTTCTGTTTACATCCAAAATATATAACCAGAAACTGACAAATTTTAAAAGGAAATACTGACCTTTGGCACTTATTTATATTAGAAGATGTCAGCATTCTGGTAATCATATGTTTCAAGGAGAATCTCCAACAAGGAAGACATCCACTGGCTACATCTTCTATGCAATGAACTATATTTTGCATATGAAGCTGACAAATATATTTATGTGGCTTAGATATTGCCAAGTTTGTTGAATAAAAAAATAGTTCTCTTTTTTCTCATTTTGGTGTCATTGATACATTCCACTTAAAAAAATTTCATTTGTGATTATTCTATGCATTTATAAAACACCAAGAAACCATAGAAAGACACAGATTTTCAAGCTAATCATAAAAAGCAGAGAACTTGTTCAATATTATACTATTACTCATTTTCTCTTCCCTTGACTTCTTGTTTCCATTAAGAAATGTTAAAGATCCTTAGTGGCATGCCTTTCTTGAACCTATTCATTTAAAAATTTCAATGTATTTCTTTAGAGAGCTTGCTATTATAACCAACTTCTCTCTTAGGTATTGGAACAGCATCTTAAATATAATAAACATGTGCACACTGTTGGCTCTTTCATTATATAAGCTGAATAATTCTAAAAGTCCATGAGCTTTGATATCCTCAATCATGCCTCTAAGAAATGAATGAGAGATTGCATGACAGTGAAAATATATCAAGTCTATTTCTTAAGCAAAAAGTAGAATCATTTCTATAGTCAAAGAAAATATAATAAAGAAGAAAGAGAAAGTAGTGAGATATGTGAAAGGGAGAGAAAATTTAAACAATCTATATTTCTGTATTATTATTTCTTTCAATAGAAGAGTTTTTATTAAAGCAGATTTTCTTCAGAGGACTCTCATACCTATAAGTGAGAATTTATAGTTGAATAACTAAGGGGTGAATAGGTGTGAGGTTTGACCTTGTTCTTGTTTTTCATTTTGTTTTTTGTTTTTGTTTTGTTTTTTGAGACAGTGCATTACTACATAGACCAGGATGGATTCAAGCTCAGATAGATCTTGTCTCTTTCTCCTGAGTGCTGAGATGAAAAGTGTGTGTGACCAGCCCCAATGTGGTCAATATTTAGAAAGGAAAGACTCCTCATATCAGCTTTGTAGTAATTTACAGTATCTTTTGTACACAAATGATTATTTTTTATTGATAAATAATGAAGACATGTTACTCACATGTACTATGATCCTTTCTGTTCTAATTACTTTTGAAAAAATCAGAGATACAATGTAGTGTGGTGGTTTTAGAAATCATATGTCAGGGCTGTTTTTTAAAGGAGAATAATCATGATATTTGTTAAAGATAATAAACATATTTTATTCAGAGGACTTACAATACACAAACAAGTGAAAATTTAAAACCAAGAAATAAGGCAAATAATTAAAGACTAATGTCAAACTATAGATCAAGTAGCCTTCTGGAATTTTGGTGAATCAACTTAACAGTAGTGTTGTTGAAATAATACCAAAGTAATATGACATGCAAAGTGGTAGGTAAAGGATTTAATATCAAAGGTGGTCAGATACAAGAGAGATGAAATGAGGAATTTGGTCAGTTGTCAAAAGTAAAGGACATATGTTTTTAAATCGACCCATTAGCGTTCTTACTCAAATTCAAAAAGAGATGACAAAGTTCATTTATATGGTATGTAGAAGTCAGAAAAGTAGTCAGAAAATTTTAGTTATCCATGTCAGCAGTAACTTGAAATCATTAAAAAGAACATTGCAGAAAACAACAACTCATAAGTTTTAAATTGTATGCTTTGCTGAGAATGGGAATGAAATCCCATGCAGTCATTCTGTTGAGAATGGGAATGATATCCCATGCAGTCATGCTCTCCCTTACTTAAAACTTGGATTTCTCATTTATTCAGCATATCTGTGATATATATACATATATATATATATATGTATATATGTGCATATGATCTGTACTATGCTGTTGCTACATAATGATGCCTTAGTGACTCAATTTTTAAAATTATTATACAGGCAGCATATCATGCTATATAACCAAAAAATAAGGATACAACACAATATATGATTTTGAAAGATAACATTGTATTTGCCACAATATATCATTATAATTGTTTGATTTTATTCTATTACAACTGAACTCTTAGTGTGTCTAATTTACATATTATTTATTGTCATGTTCAGCATATTTGTGAATTCTATATTTGTGGACTCAACTAACAAAGTATCAAGAATAGCCAGGAAAAATTATCTGCCCTGAACATATGAGTACAGAAAGAAAACTGTGTATACATAAAGGTTTCAGCTCTGTACAAAGTCTATGGTATCTGCTGTGGGTGATGTCTTACAAGATATGTATCCCATTTATAAGAAATGATGAAATATGTGTTTATGTTATTATACAGAGCAGAAATGATCAACTTATTTTAAATGGCGATCATTTTTATTTTCACCTAACTTGTAAATGACTTTTATTTAGCTAATTGTTCTGTTAATATCTTAGGATGCTAGACAATGTTGAGTTGATTTTTTTCTGTCAAAATTTCACATGTTATAATGCACTCATTTTTATACTCTCTAAAGTACAGAAGACAGAAGTGCTAGAAAGGAAGAAACTACTTCATAAAAGGAATGGATGTCCTTGAAGCACTTAACACATAGGAAATAGTCTTTCATTATACCAAAGGCATTAAGCTTGTGAGATCAAAATAAATGTAGGAATATGGAATAGTCAGAAAAGTTCTAATTCCAGGAATGTACATTTAAGCCCCATTAAAAAACATCTGAAAATTCAAAATGAAATTATACATGAAATAATTTTTAAAAGGCTAAAAATAGAATAGTACTCATTATTTCCTAAATTAATATTCATGCTGCCTTTTTGCATCAAAAACACCAAAGAAGCAAAAATCAAACCTACTAGCTCCCTCCTGTGTTTATAGAGGGACTATATTTTTTCATTCACTTATGCTGTCTCTCTAGCCAGTCCATAGAATGTGCACTATAAAAATATTTCTCAGACATTGTTCTTCATACTCAAATAGAAATTAAAATATTTTTGAGGTGCTGGAAAGTACTAGGAAAAAATTTTATCTACTTTCAATTTATTTGAATTAAAGGATGCATCATTTGTTTTTCTTTCAATTTGGATATACTATTTCCAGGTAGAGAAATTTTTTGTCAGATTTTTAAAAAACTTATTCTGAAGCTACTTATATAGAGTATATGGTCTATAACCCTAAAATTAATTCACCATTAATTTATCTAGCAGTTGTTTACAGTTTATATGGTCTATAACCCTAAAATTAATTTGCTATTAATTTAACTAGCAGTTGTTTACAGTTTAATATATAAAATATCTCAATAAATAAATAAAGCTTCCATTTTATCTCTTTCAGACTTAATAGAGTCATTATGCCACAAAAATTCCATTATTATCTCAGCCTTGGTAATGAGGTAGATATACTGGGTTAGTATTGAAAACAACTACAGGGGATTCTTTACAATAAATGAGTTAATTAGGCAAATATAAAAGCAGTCATCTAAATTTATTCAATATGAAGTACACTGTTTTTATCAGTGAGATATATGATAGCATTAAAGTAATGTACATGTATGACTTAGGTTTATGAGAAATCAAATAATCATGGAAGTATGTTCTCTTTTAAAACATAGATATGATATTAATATTTAACAGAAAAAGAATACAGTAAGTAGGGTCTAGTGGAGTTGGGGTAGAATTGGGACATCCTCTTAGAGATGGGCGTAGGAGGTGTGGGATGTGGACCAGTGAGGGTGAATGAGTGGACTGGGAGGGGGAAAAAGTCTGGACTGCAAAAAGATTAAAGAATATATACAATGAAACTTTAGTTGTACCTTATAAGTTTGTACTCAATGTGCATATAAATAAAATTCACTAATGGTTTTGATTTACAAATATTTAAGGTAAAACTTTGTATTTGAGAAAGAATGTATTTAATGTGTAAGAAATAAAGACAAACACAAACATGAATATATTTTAAAATGTATTATATTTCATTTGTTTTCCAAATATCTATGAATTTGAGATTTGATTCCCAGCCTCTTCTTGACACCTGATTCTCAGCTTGCAATATGTGTATGAGGTACAGAACCTTAATGGTTAGGCCTAATATGAGGTTCTCAGGTCAATTGAGGGTATAGCTATTTTGCAGCAATTATGGTTGTTCTCATGGGTCTCTTAAGTTATTATTGCAAGTGAGTTAGTTTAAAACACTAAGCCTTAGGGATCAGTTTGACTTCTTGTTTTAAGTTAAGATACATGCTTCTTCCTCTACTTGTTCTAACTGTGAGACACTCACTATATGCCACTATAATGATACTGCCCTATCCTTAAGCTTTCAGACCTAAAACTGTATGACAAATAAAACTATCTATAAAGTTAGGTTTCAACAAGAGTTTCACTGTAGTGATATAAAACATACTGGTAAGCTTCTCAATGCATTGAAATTAGATGATATAATGGTGGTCAGAATGGAGACACAGTTGAGTGTAGGGATGACAGGCCAGTGCTAATGAACAAAAACTGACTTAGAAGTAAACTCATTGTCATTTGAAAATTCAGTGAGGCAGCTCATTCTATTTTCATACATTTTAAGGTATGTATTTATTTCAAATATAAAAAATGTAGAAAATATCAAACAACATAGTTTTCTATATAACTGCAAGGTTAATTTTATATATCATAGTCAACCACCTTTTATCTAGTTTTGTGTGAATGGCGATTTATTTTTCAGGTGACAGCTAATTTCAAACACTGATAATAAAGCCTACATGTGTCATTTACTTCCTTCTCTCTATGTTTGTTTAACAAACTACTCCAGAGAAACATCTTATATGGAAGCTGAGTATGATGATTTTAGTCTATAGTCAGTTGGCTTTGTTGCTTTTGGGCTTGAGGCAAAGTAGTTCATAATATTGTGAGTAAAATGTAGAGAAAATTGCTTCTTTTGTTGTTGGAGATAAAAAAAAGATCTCAATATCCCCTTTCTGCACGTTCTAACAATGACATAACTTCCTTCCATTAGTCCCACTCTCAAATGTTGCACAACTTCCCAAACTCCAAGTTCTGGAGACCATTTCACACAGAGATCTCAGGAGGATACTTAGTTGAACAATACAACTTCCTGATTTAATAGAGAATGATTCTGGCTTAAAATTAACAAACAAAACAAAAATAGCCTTTCATGGGTAATTGTTTTACTTTTTTTTTTCATCACTGCTCTTGACGTAGCTCTGACTAAGACTTCTCCTTTGTCAGTTGTTTTCCACATATCCTGGCTCATTACAACTTTTTGAAATTATTTGAGTATATTTCACACAATTTCTGCTAGTCCTTTCTCTAAATCTTCAGTTTTTTTCTAGTTTCTGAAAGATTTCTGGCAGTCATGAATAAAATTCCTTATGAAGAAGCTATTACGCCTTCTGCGACCTCTGTTCCCGCGGACTGCGCTGGAGAGACGGGTACCCAGGCTCTCCCCCCAATATAACATCACTTGGGACACGGCCTGTTGGGGCTTCCGTCTGTGCCCGAGGGCGGGTTGGCGCTGTGGTCGTCTGGGTGCCAGATCGGCGGGCCATCTTGACCACAGGGTGAGCGGCTCCACGGAGAGTGCCCTCCGCCATCTTTGCTCCAGTGACCAGGTAGTTGGGAACGCCAGGCTCAGAGACAGACAGGCATAATATCGCTTCGGTCTCAGGCAGCTTGTGTGTAACCTGCTCCCAGGTGCTGGGCTGATCTGCAGTGACCAGCACGCCAGATCTGCTGTGGGACTTCTGCCTGGCAGAGGGACGCCCCCTCCCCCCCCAGGAGAGATCACACACCCCTGCACAGGGCAGGAGCCTGCCAGCCTCCCTTTGGCGACCTCTGCTCCAGGAATCCACTAGGCTGAGCCTTTAGATGTGCAAGGCCTCCCCAATATAAGATCACATGGGGCAAAGCACATTAGGGCTCCAAAGACACTCAGGAGCAGGCAGGCCCCAGAAATCGGTGCCAGGGGAATCCTGGTAATCCAGGGGGGGGGCAGAAATAGCTTTGCAGGCTCACAGGAGGTCCAACCAACAGCCAGTGGCAGCAGGACCAACTAACATCAGACATATCCAGATGGCAAAAGGCAAACGTAGGAATGTTACTAACAGTAATCAAAGTAATGTGGGACCATCCGAACCCAACTCTCCAACAGCAGCAAGTCCAGGATACCCCACCACACCCGAAAGACAAGATCTGGATTTAAAATCACTTCTCATGATGCTATTAGAGGATCACAAGAAGGACACAAATAAATCATATAAAGAGTTACAGGAGACCATGAATCAACGGTTAGAAGCCCTTACAAAGGAAACACAAAAATCGCTTAGAGAACTGCGGGAGAACATGGATCAAAAGATGGAGGCCCACAAGGAGACAACACAAAAATCGCTTAACGAGATGAATCAACGGGTAGATGCACTCACAAAGGAATCACAAAATTTGCATAAAGAAATGCAGAAGAATATGGGTCAACAGATGGATGACCATAAGGAGGCAACACAAAAATTGCTTAAAGAAATGAATCAAGGGTTAGATGCCCTTACAAAGGAAACACGAGAACTGCTTAAAGAAATGCTGGAGACGATGGATCAACAGATGGAATCCCATGAGGAGGAAAGACAAAAATGGCTCAGAGAAATGCAGGGGAACATGGGTCATCAGGAAGAAATCCTGAAAGAGGTAATGCAAAAATACCTTAAAGAAATACAGGAAAATACAAACAAACAAGTGAAGGATCTCAGCAAATCCATCCAGGAACTAAAAAAGGAAGTAGAAACAACTAAGAAATCACAAAGGGAGACAACTTTGGAGATAGAAAACCTTGGGAAGAAATCAGGAGTCATAGATGCAAACATCAACAATAGAATACAAGAGATGGAA
Organism: Tokudaia tokunoshimensis; assembly: GCA_036184795.1. NCBI lineage: Eukaryota > Metazoa > Chordata > Mammalia > Rodentia > Muridae > Tokudaia > Tokudaia tokunoshimensis. Next base: position 40,928,597 of record BTHU01000023.1, read on the forward strand.
GAAAGAATCTCAGGTGCTGAAGATTCCATAGAAAGCATCGACTCAACAGTCAAAGAAAATGCAAAATGCAAAAAACATGTAACCCAAAACATCCAGGAAATCCAGGACACAATGAGAAGACCAAACCTAAGGATTATAGGTATAGATGAGAGTGAAGATGTGCAACTTAAAGGGCCAGTAAACATCTTCAACAAAATTATGGAGGAAAACTTCCCTAACTTAAAGAGAGAGATGCTGATGAACGTACAAGAAGCCTACAGAACTCCAAACAGACTGGACCAGAACAGAAATACCTCCCGTCACATAATAATCAAAACACCAAATGTTCTAAACAAAGAAAGAATACTAAATGCAGTAAGAGAAAAGGGCCAAGTAACATACAAAGGAAGACCTATCCGAATCACATCAGACTTCTCACCAGAGACTATGAAAGCCAGAAGATCCTGGGCAGATCTCATGCAGACACTAAGAGTGCACAAATGCCAGCCTAGACTACTATACCCAGCAAAACTCTCAATCACCATAGATGGAGAGACCAAGATATTCCATGATAAAACCAAATTTTCACAATATCTTTCCACAAATCCAGCCCTGCAACGGATAATAGGTGGAAACCTCCAATACAGGGAGAGAAACAACACCCTGGAAAAAATGAGATAATAACCTTCTTGAATCAAACCCAAAAGTAGATAACCACTCAAACATAAAAATAGCGTCAAGAATGGCAGATGGCAATAATCACTATGCCTTAATCTCTCTTAATATCAATGGTCTCAATTCCCCAATTAAAAGACATAGACTAGCAGACTGGATACGGAAACAGGACCCAGCATTTTGCTGCATGCAGGAAACGCACCTCAGTGTCAAAGACAAACACTACCTCATAGTAAAAGGCTGGAAAACAATTTTACAAGCAAATGGCCCCAAGAAACGAGGTGGAGTAGCCATCCTAATATCGGATAAAATTGATTTTCAACCTAAAGTCATCAAAAAAGACACAGAAGGACACTACATACTGATCAAGGGAAAAATCCACCATCAAGAACTCTCAATTCTGAATATCTATGCTCCAAATGCAAGGGCACCCTCATTTGTAAAAGAAACTTTACTAAAACTCAAAGCACACATTGCACCGCACACAATAATAGTGGGTGACTTCAACACCCCGCTCTCTGAAATGGATCGTTCAGGAAAGCAGAAACTAAACAGGGACACAGTGAATCTAATTGAAGCCTTGGACCAAATGGAACTAACAGATATATATAGAACATTTCATCCTAGAGCTAAAGAATACACCTTCTTCTCAGCTCCTCATGGTACCTTCTCCAAAATTGACCATATAATTGATCACAAATCAGACCTCAACAGATACAAGAAGATAGAAATAATCCCATGCCTCCTATCAGATCACTATGGAATAAGGGTGGTCTTCAATGGCAACAAAAACAAAAGAAAACCCACATACACATGGAGGCTGAACAATGCTCTACTCAATGATAACTTGGTCAAGGTGGAAATAAAGAAAGAAATCAAAGACTTTTTGAAAGTTAATGAAAATGAAGGCACAACATACCCTAACTTATGGGACACAATGAAAGCAGTGCTAAGAGGAAAATTCATAGCCCTGAGTGCCACCAAAAAGAAATGGGAGACAGCATACACTAACAGCTTAATGGCACACCGTAAAGCCCTGGAACAAAAAGAAGCAAATACACCCAAGAGGAGTAGAAGGTAGGAAATCATCAAACTCAGGGCTGAAATCAAACAAGTAGAAACAAATAAAACCATACAAAGAATCAACAAAACGAGGAGTTGGTTCTTTGAGAAAATCAACAAGATAGATAAGCCCTTAGCCAGACTAACCAGAGGGCACAGAGATAGTATCCAAATTAATAAAATCAGAAACGAAAAGGGAGAGATAACAACAGAAACTGAGGAAATTCAAAAAATCATCAGATCCTACTACAAAAACCTGTATTCAACACAACTAGAAAATCTTGAGGAAATGGACAATTTCCTTGACAGATACCAAGTACCAAAATTAAATCAGGATCAAATAGACCATCTAAACCGTCCTATAACCCCTGAAGAAATAGAAGTTGTCATTGGAAGTCTTCCAACCAAAAAAAGCACAGGTCCAGATGGTTTTAGTGCAGAATTCTATCAGACCTTCAAAGATGACCTAACACCAATACTCTTCAAACTGTTCCACAAAATAGAAACAGAAGGAACACTACCCAACTCGTTCTATGAAGCCACAATTACACTAATAACAAAAGCACACAAAGATCCGACAAAGAAAGAGAATTTCAGGCCAATCTCTCTTATGAATATCGATGCAAAAATACTCAATAAAATTCTTGCCAACCGAATCCAAGAACACATCAAAACGATCATTCACCACGATCAAGTAGGCTTCATCCCAGGGATGCAGGGATGGTTCAATATAAGGAAATCCATCAATGTAATCCACTACATAAACAATCTCAAAGAAAAAAACCACATGGTCATCTCATTAGATGCTGAGAAAGCATTTGACAAAATTCAGCATCCTTTCATGCTAAAGGTCTTGGAAAGATCAGGAATTCAAGGCCCATATCTAAACATAGTAAAAGCAATTTACAGCAAACCTGTAGCCAGCATCAATCTAAACGGAGAGAAACTTGAAGCAATCCCACTAAAATCAGGGACTAGACAAGGCTGCCCTCTCTCTCCATATCTTTTCAATATAGTACTTGAAGTTCTAGCTAGAGCAATTAGACAACAAAAAGAGGTCAAAGGGATACAAATTGGAAAGGAAGAAGTCAAACTATCACTATTTGCAGACGATATGATAGTATACATAAGCGACCCAAAGAACTCCACCAGAGAACTCCTACAGGTGATAAACGACTTCAGCAAAGTGACCGGATATAAAATCAACTCAAGCAAGTCAGAAGCCTTCCTATACTCAAAGGATAAGCTGGCTGAGAAAGAAGTAAGAGAAATAATACCCTTTACGATAGCCACAAACAATATTAAGTATCTTGGCGTGACGCTAACCAAACAAGTGAAAGATCTGTATGACAAGAACTTCAAGTCTCTGAAGAAAGAAATTGAAGAAGACCTCAGAAGATGGAAAAATCTGCCATGCTCATGGATTGGCAGGATTAATATAGTAAAAATGAGCATCTTACCAAAAGTAATACACAGATTCAATCCAATCCCCATCAAAATCCCAACTCAATTCTTCATAGAGTTAGAAAGAGCAATTCAAAAATTCATCTGGAATAACAGAAAACCCAGAATAGCTAAAACTATTCTCAAGAGTAAAAGAACCTCTGGGGGAATCAGTATCCCGGACCTCAAGCTGTACTACAGAGCAATAGTGTTAAAAACCGCATGGTATTGGTACAGTGACAGGCACATAGACCAATGGAACAGAATTGAAGACCCAGGAATGAATCCACACTCCTATGGTCACTTGATCTTTGACAAAGGAGCTAAAACCATCCAGTGGAAAAAAGATAGCCTTTTCAACAAATGGTGCTGGCTCAGCTGGAGGTCAACATGCAGAAGAATGCAAATTGACCCATCCTTATCTCCTTGCACTAAGCTCAATTCTAAGTGGATCAAAGATCTCCACATAAAACCAGACACACTGAAACTAAGAGAAGGGAAACTAGGGAAGAACCTTGAACATATGGGCACAGGGGAGAATTTCCTGAACAGAACTCCAATAGCTTATGCTCTAAGATCAAGAATAGACAAATGGGATCTCATTAAATTACAAAGTTTTTGCAAGGCAAAAGACACTGTCAAAAAGACAAAGCGGCAACCAACTAACTGGGAAATGATCTTTACCAACCTTATATCCGACAGAGGGCTAATATCCAATATATACAAAGAACTCAAGAAGTTAAACTCCAGAGAGGCAAGTAACCCTATTAAAAAATGGGGTACAGAGCTACACAAAGAGTTCTCACCTGAAGAATATCTAATAGCTGAGAAGCACCTAAAGAGATGTTCATCATCCTTAGTCATTAGGGAAATGCAAATCAAAACAACCCTGAGATTCCATCTCACACCAGTCAGGATGGCTAAGATCAAAAACACAGGAGACAGCAGTTGTTGGGGAGGATGTGGAGAAAGAGGAACACTCCTGCACTGCTGGTGGAATTGCAGGCTGGTACAACCACTCTGGAAAGCAGTCTGGCGGTTCCTCAGAAAACTGGGCATGACACTTCCGCAGAATCCGGCTATACCACTCCTGGGCATATACCCAGAGACTTTACCTGCATGCAATAAGGACACATGCTCCACTATATTCATAGCAGCCTTATTTATAATAGCCAGAAGCTGGAAAGAACCCAGATGTCCCTCAACGGAGGAATGGATTCAGAAGATGTGGTATATTTACACAATGGAATACTACTCTGCAATTAAAAACAATGAATTCACGAAATTCCTAGGCAAATGGTCAGAACTTGAAAATATCATCCTTAGTGAGGTAATCCAATCACAAAAGATCACACATGGTATGCAATCACTGATAAGGGGATATTGACCCAGAATCTCAGAATACCCTAGACACAATCAGCATATCAATAGATTTCTAAAAAGATGGAAGGAGAGACCCCTGGTCCTGGAAAGACTGGATGTAGGGGAACGCCAGGACAGAGTAATGAGAGGGGGTTGAATGGAGAAAAGAGGGAGGGAAGGGGGCTTATGGGACTTTCGGGGAGGGAGGAAACGGGAAAGGGGAAGTGATTTGGAATGTAAATTAAAAAAATAAAATAAAAAAAATAAAAACATAGACTATGATAAAGTAAAAAAAAAAGAAAAAAGAAGAAGCTATTACATAGTATCAATCATGAGTTACCTTAAGAATGACAATTACAAAACATCAGCAACAATAGAAAAATGACAAATGAACATACCATACAAAATATACTTTACTCATAGTTTCCTTTGTCCTATTTGAGGTGAAGTTGAGAATTTATTAAAATATCTGCAAGAATCATACAATAAGTTTTGAAACTGACTTTATAAGACCAATTAGATGTAAAATATATGTATAAATTTCCTAGGTGTGTCAAGACAGACTGCCCCCAACTTTACAGACTGAAATAAGAATAACTTATTTTTTACAATTTAAGATACTAGCTATCCAAAATCAAGTTTCTGGAAAAGTTGTATCCTTCCCAATGTTCTCACCAGTTACTGCAAGTCCATTTTGTAAACCCTTGTGATGCCTTAAAAATTGTTGGTATGCCTTGGCTTGTGTCAGCATGAACCCAATCTTAGACACTGCATTCCCATGGTCTTTATATTACTCTCTGTGCCTGTAAACATACATCAAAATTCCCTTTGCATTTCTCTCATAATGATACCACTTAGAAATGAAGAACCTACCTGAATTCCAAAAATATTTCACTTTTGAGGCCTTCAAATAAATACTCAAAGCTAGGATATCATTTAACCAAATACATCTACATTCTAATATGACTGGTCTATATGAGTCTTAAAGAGAAATGATAGAATCTATTATTTGTAGTTTTCAATATTTGGACTTTTTTTTTGTGAAGCACACATAGGGAGGAAACGGGAAAGAAAAAATGATTTGGAATGTTCAATGGAACAGAATTGAAGACCCAGAAATGAATCCACACTCCTTTGGTCACTTGATCTTTGACAAAGGAGCTAAAACCATCCAGAGGAAAAAAGATAGCCTTTTCAACAAATGGTGCTGGTTCAACTAGAGGTCAGCATGCAGAAGAATAGAAATTGACCCATTCTTATCTCCTTGCACTAAGCTCAATTCCAAGTGGATCAAGGACCTCCACATAAAACCAGACACACTGAAAATAATAGAAAGGAAACTAAGGAAGAACCTTGAACATATGGGCACAGGGGAGAATTTCCTGAATAGAATTCCAATAGCTTATGCTCTAAGATCAAGAATTGACAAGTGGGACCTCATTAAATTACAAAGTTTCTGCAAGGCAAAAGACTGTCAAAAGGACAAAGCCGCAATCAACTAACTGGGAAATGACCTTTACCAACCCTACATCCGACAGAGGGCTAATATCCAATATATACAAAGAACTCAAGAAGTTAAACTCCAGAGAGGCAAGTAACCCTATTAAAAAATGGGGTACAGAACTAAACAAAGAGTTCTCACCTGAAGAATATCTAATGGCTGAAAAGCACCTAAAGAGATGTTCATCATCCTTAGTCATTAGGGAAATGCAAATCAAAACAACCCTGCGATTCCATCTCACACCAGTCAGAATGGCTAAGATCAAAAACACAGGAGACAGCTGTTGTTGGAGAGGATGTGGAGAAAGAGGAACACTCCTCCACTGCTGGTGGGATTGCAAGCTGCTACAACCACTCTGGAAAGCAGTCTGGCGGTTCCTCAGAAAACTAGGCATGACACTCCAGGAGGATTCTGCTATACCACTCCTGGACATATACCCAGAGGCTTTACCTGCATGCAATAAGGACACATGCTCCACTATGTTCATAGCAGCCTTATTTATAATAGCCAGAAACTGGAAAGAACCCAGATGTCCCTCAACTGAGGAATGGATTCAGAAGATGTGGTATATTTACACAATGAAATACTACTCTGCAATTAAAAACAATGAACTCACGAAATTCCCATGCAAATCGTCAGAACTTGAAACTATCATCCTTAGTGAGGTAACCCAATCACAAAAGAACACACATGATAGCAGTCACTGATAAGGGGATATTAACCCAGAATCTTGGAATACCCAAGACACAATTTGCATAACAATATAATTCCAAGAAGATGGAAGGAGAGACCCCTGGTCCTGGAAAGACTGGATGTAGGGAAATGCCAGGACAGAGAAGCGAGAGGGGTTTGAATGGGGAAAAGAGGGAGGGCATGGGGCTTATGGGACTTTCAAGGAGGGAGGAAACAGAAAAGGGGAAATGATTTGGAATGTAAATAAAAAAACTTAAAAAATAAAAAAAAATTAAAAAAAAAACCTTAGGAAAAAAAAGAACTGAGAAGTATATAATTTCCAAATACACTACTAAATTTTGTTCTGGAAAGAAAAATTCTGTTCATTCCTTTTTCTGGAGATTCTGTTTTAATTTCAAAGCAAAACTCAGGGAGATTTTAAAATAGCCTAATTTTATTAAGGATTCATTATTCTTCAAAAATTGTATTTGTTTTGGAATTAATAGTGTAAGCATGTATAAAATGCCATAATAAAATGAATATTGTTGTATGATAACAAAACTATGAAAAAAAACTACAATCAAACGTTCTATAAATAGATCCCAAACCTGATTAATCCTAGTTGAATACTAATTGTTTTACTACTTATTGTTGAGTATTGAATAAGACTTAAGTATATTTGTAAATAATCTGGACTTCTTTGACTCAAATTAATGTTTCAAAATAATTTAAATTTTAAAATGAAATAGTTATATTCTTTATCTTGACTCCGTCTCTTTAATGTCAGGTTTAGTATTTGACTTAAATGAAAAATTCAATGAAAATGAATATAAATGAGTTATAGAATAAAATATATGAAAAACGAGTTTAATATATTAAATCTGAACTTTTCAGACAAGAAACTACTGAGACACTTTAGGCACATCTTCCAGGTTGAAAATATATTATATTTTATAATCCTATTTCTTCTGATCCTTTCCATACTAGGCTGGTAAATTTTTAAAAGTAAGACAATAACAAATCTTCCTTCTTTTTCATTACTCCTTTTCTTTTTCTCCTTTCTCTAATCTGTTGCTGAAAGCAAACCAAGGAACTCACATATGCTATGAAAAACAGTCACTTAGTGAGCCACTTTTAACAAACATGTCTTATTGTTTTGTTTTTTCTAAATAACTAATACCAAAGTTGTTCTTTGACAATTCCATACTTTTATATAATACACTCTGAACAATGTAACATCCCAATGACTCTCATACTTCTTCTACTTCTAATGCACCCCTTACCACAAGTTCCCTTTCCACATTCTTGCCTTCTTGTTTTGAAGTTCACTGAATTTAACCATGACTGTTTGTTTGCATGACCATGAGTTTTGGACTATCCAGTGGAGCCTGGAAGACTGTTCATGTGATACGTTATAAAGAAAATGAGTGTATCTCCCCAGAATTCGATAGCAATTATTGCTTCTGCAGGGAAGGGTAGGATCCCAGGGATGGCCCTATATGTGGTTTACTCTTGAATGTCTCACTCTTGTGCAGGCTCACGGTAGGTACTGGGATGTTGTGTGACCATGGTTGCATTGGCTATACCAATTCCAGAAAGTAAAGTTTCAATGTTTCAATCCCTAAATTAAAATTATTTGAAATTCAGAAATATGAAAGTAAGTAAAGAAAGGCTGCCCAGGATATATTTTTCTTTCCTTTTTTTTTCTAAGTTTTTTTTTTATTTACATTCCAAATGATTTCCCCTTTCCTAGTTCCTCCCTCCCCGAAAGTCCCATAAGCCCTCTTCCCTCCCTCTTTTCCCCATTCAACCCCATCTTGTTTCTCTGTCCTGGTATTCCCCTACATCCAGTCTTTCCAGGACCAGGGGTTTCTCCTTCCTTCTTCTTGGAAATCTATTGATATGTGAATTGTGTCTTGGGTATTCCAAGATTCTGGGTTAATATCCCCTTGCAGGATACATTTTCTGATGACCCTATCTGTGTACTTGTGCTTAGCAGGTCTTTTCTGATTAACAGCACTCTGTTCCTTGGTTAATGATCAAATACAAATACCATTCCATCTGTGTCAATATAACTTATGGGATATTAGACCTATGTTTATTTAAGATCAGAGACTGAACTGATTCTCAACCTAACTAACATTTAAATCAGGTATAATTTGATAGAGTATAATAGTTCCTCAACCTCATCAATCACTTTGGAAACAAAACAAAACAAAACCACAAAAAAAAAAAAACAAATACAAATACAAAAACAAAAACAAAAAATAAACCAGTAAGTGTTCTATGGTTTCCAGATAAACTTTGGGTGTTAGTAAGATTAAGTCACATAAACAACACATCTAACATGTACTGTGAGCACCACCCAGTGGCAAAAAGATAGACTAGAAATTTTGTATTTACAGTTTTTGCAGTTGGGTATTCCAAATGCTGTAGCAAGGGAAAAAAAGGGAATGGGGGAAGAAGCTGATGAAATTAACTTGTATTAACTTTGAGCTACAGTCACCACTTGTAAAATTAACTATTAGACTGAAAATAAGCAAAGAGAGAATAAAAAATAAATATAAAATTGAAAAGCAAGTCTAAAGAGTTGAAAAACTAAGTTCTTTCATAGTTTATATGGTATATTTTAACTCATTCTCTTTTCTCTACCCACTTAAATTTGTGTCTTCTTTTGCTTTCTTTAAACTTAGTAAGTTAAGCTTGTGTTGTCCATATATAATTCTTGGATTTGTGGGTCTTTTGTGGTTAGACTTACCAGGGCCTACATTCCATTCACAGAAAACTAAACAAACAAACAAAAACAAACAAACAAAAAAAAAACCAAAAAAAATACCCAGCAATATCACTATGAGTAGCTATCAAATTACCAATGGCATGTTGATTAGAGAACAGTTTTTAATGTTTATTTTAAAAGAATGCAAAATTGCAGATATAGGAGGGAAATGCAGCAGCAGTGAGGGCCAATACTGCCCTATCCCTGCCACACACCATTCCCCAGGCTACAGCTATGCCTGTATCACTGAAGCCCTTTGCCAAACAAGAAAAACGAGTGAAATACCCGTGCCCCAATCCCATCAAGGAACATCAGCTCTTCCTGCTTCCCCATAGGACTGCTGTCTCCCAGGACAGTAAGAGGCCTGAAGCCATTAGGCACTACTAATTCTGGCTGAATTGCTGGAAATCTTGGGCCATCCATGACAACCAGTTTTACTTACAGTCAGAGAGGCCTGAGGTCATCAAGGTCTATCAGGTCTGCCAATACCAGGGACAACCAGAAGGGTAAATAGAGTTGCCTGTAAATGTCCAAGAAGCTTACAAAACATCAAATAGTTGGACTAGCAAAGAAAATTTTGCTGCAACATAATAATAAATACATTAAATGCATAGAACATAGAATGAATATTAAAAAGCTTTAAGGGAAAAAGGCCAAGTAACATATAAAGGGAGATATATCATAATTACACCTGACTTTTCAGCAGAGACTCTAAAATTCAGAAGGGTCTGTGCAAATGTTTTGCAGCCCCCAAGAGATCACAGATGTCAACCCAGCCTACTATACCCAGCGATACTTTCAATTATCACAGAAGGATATAACAGGATATTCAATGACAAACCAAGGTTAACCAATATTTCCACTAATACAGACCTACAGAGATTACTAGAAGAAGAAACTCCACCACAAGGAGGGTAACTCATCCCATGAAAACGTAAGAATAGCTTCACAACAGCAAATCCAAAAGAAAAGAAACATGTGCATGCACACACGCACACACACAATCACACAGTACCACCATCAATATCAAAATAACAGGAATGAACAACCATTGGTCATTAATATGTCTCAAAATTGGTACAGAATGTGCCAATTAAAAGACAGGATAACAGAGTGAATGTCTAAATAGGATCCATCAATCTACTGTATACAAGAAATAAACCTCAGCAGCAAAGATGGACACTTCCGCAGATTAAATGGGTGGCAAAAAGGTTTTTCATGAAAACAGACTAAAGAAACAAGCTGGTGTAGCCATTTTAATATCTAATAAAATACATTCAAAAAAATTAATCAAAAAATATTCAAAAGGGGATTTAATACTCATCAAAGTGAAAATCCACTAAGACAACTTCTCAATTGTGCACATCTATGCCACAAATGAAAGGGCACCATCATTCATTAAAAAACATTATTAAAACAAAAATTATTAAAGCTTACGTCACATATTGAATGCCACACAATAATAGCGGAAGACTTCAACATCCTACTCTCATCAATGGAGAGATCATTGAAACAGAATCTAAACAGAAATAATGAAACTAACAGGTGCTATGAATCAAATGGACCCAACCCATATTCATAGAACATTTCACCCAAATACAAAAGAATATACCTTTTCTGCACATCATGGAACCATCTTCAAAATTAACCATATATTTTTTCACAAATCATGTCTTGACAAATACAAGAAAATTGAAATAACTCCTTGTATCTTCTCAAACCACCATGATATAAAGCTGGACTTCAAAAACAATAGACACAACAGAGTGCCTACAAAATTGTGGAAAATGAACAATTTTCTGCTCAATGTTTACTGGGTCAGGGAAAAAATAAATATTTTCCTGATTCTGTGATAATGAAGGCACAAAATACATAAACATATGGGGCACAATTAAAGCACTGCTAAGAGGAATGTCCATTGTGATTATATAAAGAAAGTGAAGTGATCTAATATTATCAATCTCACTTGAAAGCTCTAGGAAAAAACAAGTGAACATTCCAAAGAGGAACAGATGGCAGGAAATAATCAAACTCTGAGAGAGATGAAATCGATCAATTAGAAAAAATACAACAATACAAAATATCATCAAAACCAAAAATTTGTTGTTTGAAAAAATCAACAAGATAAAAATACCGATAGGCAAAAGAAATGAAAGCATTGAGAAAGTACACAAATTAATACTATCTGAAATGAAAATGAGGACATATCAACAGGTACTAAAGAAATTCAAACAATTATTAGGTCTTATTTCAAAAGCCTGTACTCCACAGAATTAGAAAATTTAAATGAAATGAATGATTTTTCTGGATAGATTTCACCTACAAAAGTTAAATCAAGTTCAGGTAAACATTCTAAATAATCCTACATCTCCTAAGAAAATACAGCCAGTCATCAAAAGTCTCCCAACAGAAAGAAAAAAAATAAAAGGAAAAGAAAAGAAAAACAGGAAAAGGAAAGACAAAAAGAAAAACAAAACAAATAAACCTAGACCAGATGAGTTTGGTGCAGTTTGCTGTAGAATTCAACCAAACATTCAAAGAACAAATAATTACCAATACTCCTCAAACTATTCCATAAAAGAGAAACAGAAGGAATATTGCTAGTTACCCTGATACCTAAAGCATACCATGGTTAAGAAGGCTTTATCCCAGGGATACTGGGATGGTTTAATTTGTGAAAACCCATCAGCATATTCTGCTATATAAACAAGCTGAAAGAATAAAAACCATATGATCATTTCATTAAATGCTGAAAAAGCTTTGACAAAATCCAATATACCTTCATGTTAAAAGTTAAGAGAGATTAGGAATACAAGGAGTATACCTAAGCAGGATAAAGCAATATACAACAAATTAATATCAATACCAAATTAAATGGAAAGAAATTTAAAGCAATTCCACTAAAATCAGGGACAAGACATGGCTTCTAACTCTCTAAATCTATTCAAGATAGTACTTCAAGTTCTAGCTAAAACAATAAGATAACTAAAGGAAATCAAGGGGCTACAAATTGGAAAAAAAGAAGTCAAAGTATTGCTATTTCACATGTGATATAACAGTATATAAAAGCAACCTGATAAGCTCTACTGGAATTTTCCTAGAGCTAATAAACAACTTCAGCATAGTGACTGAATGCAAAAATTAACTCAGAAAAAGAACTGCATCCCTCCTTTACACAAACAATAAATGGGCCAAAAAGGTAATCACCAGCTCACTACACTTTATTAATAATATAAAACAATTTTTCAAATAATATAAAATATCTTAGTGTAATTCTAACCAAGCGAGTGAAGTGAAACACACCTATGACAAGTACATCAAATCTTTCAAGTATGAAACCTAGGAAGATAGGGTAAGATGGAAAAAAATCTTCCCGTGCCATCGATCCATACTATTACTGTAGTAAAAATAGGCATTTGACCAAAAGCAATCAACAGATTCAATTCAATTCCCACAAAAATTCCAAAACAATTATTTATTGACCTTAAAAGAACAATTCTCTACTTCATATGAGAAAAACAAACCAACACAAAACAAAAACCACAAAATAGGGTAGCTAAAGCAATGTTGTACAATAAAAGAACTTCTGGACATATCACCATCTCTGATTTCAAGATGTACTACAGAGCAGCAATATTAATAAAAACTACATGGAATTTTTACATGAAAGATAGGTTGATCAATGTAATAAAATCAAAGACTCAGAAATAAACCCAAAGAGCTATGGACACTTGACCTTTGACAAAGAATTCAAAACCATTCAATGGGAGAAAGAAAGCATTTTCAACAGAAGGTGTTGGTCTGACTGGATATTTGCATGTAGAAGAATGCAAACAGATCTATATTTATAAACTTGGACAAAACTCAAGTCTAAACTGATCAAAGAACTCAATATAAAACAGGATACCATAAAACCAATAGAAGAAAAAGTCAGAAGAACTTTGAATGCATTGGTAGAGGAGCCAACTCCCTGAATAGAACAAGAAGATATCAGACACTAAGATCAACAATTAATGTATGGGACCTCACCCAACTGAATAGATTTTAAAGGCAAAGAAACCATCTGTAGTGCAAACTGGCAGCCTACACAAAGGCAAAAGATGTTCACCGATCCTATATCTGACAGAAGGTTAATATCCAAAATATATAATGAACCCAAGAATTTAGACACCAGGAAACAAAACACCCCAAACCAAAGAGTACACATGAAGGGAACCATGTCACCAGCTGCATATGTAGCAGAGGATGGCCTTGTCAGACATCAATAAGAAGAGATCCCTGGTCCCGTGAAAGCTCAACACCCCAGTGTAGGGGGGTTTTCGGAGGGGTAACAAGGAAAGGGGATAACATTTGAAATGTAAATAAAGAAAATATCTAATGAAAATTCAAAATCTTAAAAAAAATGGGTATAGTGAATTTTCAAGAGAGGAATCAGAAAGAGTGATGGAAAATTGGTGGCAAGTGGGATGGGGTGGTACTTCTCTGTGAACTGCTGGAGACCTGGAATACCAAAAGATTTAGGGAGTCGATGAGAGTGACTCTAGAAGATACTTTTACCATTGGGACATACGGAATTTGAAGTGGCCACCTGCTGTAGCCAGGCATGACTCCCAGAGGAGGGATAAGGACACCAACTCACATACTGATATACATACCGAGAAATACAAACATACAAACATAATTAGATAAAAAAACTTTTTAAATCAACTTCATAAAAATTTGTTAGGAAATGGAATACAATTTTCATTTGTATTTATTCACACACAAATTTACACACACACACACACACACACACACACACACACACATTTATGAGCCTGTGAAGGTTACAAGAGTTATTGATCCATTGGAAATGGAGTGGCAGGTAGTTGTGAGTTGTCATATAGGTTTTGGGAATTAAATCTGCTTCTTCTGAAAGAGCACCCATTTTTTAAGTTTTTAAAGTTGTACTTTGAAACTAGATTACAAACTAGGAGATTTCTATATGGATTTTCATAGGATTTTAGTTTAGGATTTTTCACATTCCTCTTTAATATTTCCTTGCTGCCATCGCTCTTTAATGTTCTAATTCTGTGTTCCCCTCCCTTTTTATTTTTACATGTGTTATATTTGCCTTCTACTTTTAAAAAGTTGATGTGGCTTTTCAGATATCCTTTATTGGAGTAGTTGCCCTATTGTCTCTTGACTCTATGCAATACTACTATAATCATCTCTTCTTTAGCCTTTTTGACACCAGTCTTCAACCATACCATGCGTATTCTATCTATGTTCTATCATTTCCTTCCCATAAGAGGATGCTTTCCAAATTTCCCTTTCCAATATCCTAATTTCTACTTTTACCTAAAGCTGATACATATATCAAAATTTATGAAGCTAGGATCCTCATGGAAAAGAATACACAGAGCTTGACTTTTAGGCCTCAACAACATAATTTAGTATGAATGTTTTACTTATACTCTTTTTTTCCTGATAGAGCAAAATGACAAGCAATGATCTAAAGGGAACACAAACAGGAAAGAAAGAAGTAAAAGTACTTTTATTTGCAAATAAAATGTCTGAATACATAGGTGAGCATAAGCATTCTACCAGAAACTACTACAGTTGATAAATACTTTCATTATCGTAGCAGAATAAAAAATTAATAAGCAAAAATCAATAGCCTTCCTTTATATTAGTGACAGACTGGAAACAAAATCTTTGCTAATAGCCTCAAATAATGTACAATATTTTGGGGTAACCCTAACCAGGCAAATAAAGCACATGTATAATAAAAGCTTTAAGACACTGAAGAAGCTACCAATAGATGAAAGACATCTCTAGTACTCACAGCAAACTCCATTTAATATAGTAAAATTAGCCACACTACCGAAAGCACTATACATATTCAATTTAATCCCCATCAGAATTCCAGCACAATTTTTCAAAAACTTGAAAGGACAATCTTCAGCTGTATATGAAAGCAGAAAAAGTCAAAGAGAGCTAATCCAGTCATGAATAATAAAAATAACTGTGTGAGATATCACCATCCCGCAATTTAAAACTGTATTACAGTGCTATAGTAATAAATTAGCATGGTATTGACATCAAATCAGACACATTCGTCAATGGCATCTAATTAAAAATGCAGATACAAGTCTACATACCAATGGATACATAATTTCTGATGATGAGGCCAGAAATCGACACTCAAAAAGACAGCATCCTCAGCAAATTGTGTAGGCTACAATGGATGGCTTCATTGAGAAGAATGCAAATAGTTCAATTCTCGTTACCCTCCACAAAACTCAGAGACCTCAACATAAAACTGTATGCACCGAACTTGCACAGAAAAGAAAGTGGGAAATAATCTAGCACACACTGACAGAAGAAATTTCTGAAGGAAATTCCATTATCACTGGAACTAAGTCCAACAATTAATAAATAGGACCTGATGAAACTGAAAACATCTTTATGGCAAAGGCATCATTATTTATAGTGGCAGGTTACAGGAGGTTAAAAGGTTTTCACCAACTGAACATCTGAAAGATGCGTAATATGCAAAATATATAAAGAATTTTTTTAAGTGGCATCTAGAAACCAACCCAATTAAAATATTTGGTACAGAATACATTCTGCCATATTTGCTCTGGCGACAGAGCAGACGGGGGCCTCCAGGTACAGAGATGAACAAGCATAACATCACTTGGGACACAGCCAATTAGGGTGCCGCCTAAACCCAAGAGCTGGGCAGCTCTGTGGTTATCTGCACGCCAGCTCTGCCCTGGGACATCAGCTCTGCAGAGTGACCCGTGCCTGAAGGGAGCACAGCAACCTCCCCTCAACCATCTTTGCTCTGGTGATGAACTACACTGAGACTCCCAGGTACACAGAGATTTCCCAAGTACAACATCGCTTGGGACAAAGCCTGCTAGGGTTCCATCTAAGCCCAAGAGCAGTGCAGCTTTGTGGGCATCTGGATACCAGCTATGCTGTGGGACATCTGCCCTACAGAGTGACCCGCACTGGAAGGGAGCTCACTACCCTCTGCCATCTTTGCTCTGGCGACAGAGCAGACGGGGCCTCCAGGTGCAGAGATGACTGAACATAACATCGCTTGGGACACAGCCAGCTAGGTGCTGCCTGTGCCCAAGAGCTGGGCAGCTCTGTGATCATCTGCGTGACAGCTCTGCTGTGGGACATCTGCCCTGCAGAGTGACCTGTGCCTGGAGGGAGTGCGCAGCCTCCGCCACTTTTGCTCAGGTGATAGACCAGACAGAGACTCTAGATACACAGAGATACCCCAAGTATAACATCACTTGGGGTAAGTCACACCAGGGCTCCAAAGACACTCAGGAGCAGGGCAGCCCCTCAGCAATCAGTGACAGGGGAAATGTGGTCATCCAGAGGTGCAGAAATAGCCTTGCAGGCTAACAGGAGGTTCAAGCACCAGCCAGTGACAGCAGGAACAAATAACACCAGAGATAATCAGATGGCAAAAGGTAAACGTAGGAAAGTTATTAACAGAAATCAAGGCAAAGCCGGGCGGTGGTGGCACACGCCTTTAATCCCAGCACTTGGGAGGCAGAGGCAGGAGGATTTCTGAGCTCGAGGCCAGCCTGGTCTACAGAGTGAGTTCCAGGACAGCCAGGACTACACAGAGAAACCCTGTCTCGAAAAACCAAAAAAAAAAAAAAAAGAAAAAGAAATCAAGGCAATATGGCACCATCTGAACCCAAGTCTCCAACAGCAGCAAGTCCTGAATACCCCATCACACCCAAAAGGCAAGAACTGGATTTAAAATCATTTCTCATGATGCTATTAGAGGATATCAAGAAGGACATAAATAAATCTCTTAAAGAAGTGCAGGAGAACATGAATCAATGGGTAGAAGCCCTTCCAAAGGAAACACAAAAATCGCTTAAAGAAATGAAGGAGAATATGGGTCAACAGATGGAAACCCATAAAGAGAAAACACAAAAATCATTTAAAGAAATATAGGAGAACTGGGGTAAACAGACAGAAGTCATGAAAGAGGAAACACAAAAATAAAGAAATACAGGAAAATACAAAAAAATCACACAAAGATGCAACAAAGAAAGAAAATTTCAAATCAATTTCTCTTATGAATATAGATGCAAAAATAGTCAATAAAATTCTTGCCAAATGAATCCAAGAACACATCAAAATGATTATTCACCATGATCAAGTTGGCTTCATCCCAGGGATGCAGGAATGGTTCAATATAAGGAAATCCATCAATTTAATCCACTACATAAACAATCTCAAAGAGAAAAACCACATGGTCATTTCATTAGGTGCAGGAAAAGCTTTTGACAAAATTCAGCATCGCTTCATGCTAAATGCCTTAGAAAGATCAGGAATTCAAGGTTCATACCTAAACATAGTAAAAGCAATTTACAGAAAACTGGTAGCCAACATCAAACTAAATGGAGAGGAAATTGAAGCAATCCCACTAAAATCAGGGAATAAACAAGGCTGCCCTCTCTCTCCATATCTTTTCAATATAGTACTTGAAGTTCTAGCTAGAGCAATTAGACAAGAAAGGGAGGTCAAAGGGATACAAATTGGAAAGGAAGAAGTCAGACTATCACTATTTGCAGACGATATGATATTATTTTTAAGCGACCCAAAGAACTCCACCAGAGAACTCCTACAGCTGATAAACAACTTCAGCAAAGTGGCCGGATATAAAATCAACTCAAGCAAATCAGTAGCCTTCCTATACTCAAAGGATAAACAGACTGAGAAAGAAATAAAGGAAATAATACCCTTCATGATAACAACAAAAAATATAAAGTATCTGGGTGTTGACACTAACCAAACGAGTGAAAGAGCTGTATGAGAAGGACTCCAAGTCTCTGAAAAAGAAATCAAAGAAGACCTCAGAAGATGGAAAGATCTTCCATGCTCTTGGATTGGCAGGATTAATATAGTAAAAATGACCATCCTGCCAAAAGCAATATACAGATTCAACGCAATCCCCATCAAAATCCCAACTCTATTCTTAGAGTTAGAAAGAGCAATTCTGAAATTCATTTGGAGCAACAGAAAACCAAGGATAGCTAAAACTATTCTCAACAGTAAAAGAACTTCTGGGGGAATCAGGATCCTGTACCTCAAGCTGTACTACAGAGCAATAGTGTTAAAAACCGCATGGTATTGGTAGAGTGACAGGCATGTAGATCAATGGAACAGAATTGAAGACCCAGAAATGAATCCACATTCCTATGGTAACTTGATCTTTGACAAAGGAGCTAATATCATCCAGTGGAAAAAAGATAACCTTTTCAACAAATGGTGCTGGTTCAACTGGAGGTCAACATGCAGAAGAATGCAAATAGATCCATTCTTATCTCCTTGTACTAAGCTCAACTACAAGTGGATCAAAGACCTCCACATAAACCCAGAAACACTGAAACTAATAGAAAAGAAACTAGGGAAGTACCTTGAACACATGGGCACAGGGGAAAATTTCCTGAACAGAACAACAATAGCTTATGCTCTAAGATCAAGAATTGACAAATGGGACCTCATAAAATTGCAAAGTTTCTGTAAGGCAAAGGACACTGTCAAAAGTACAAAGCAACAGCCAGCAAATTGGAAAAAGATCTTTACCAACCCTACATCCGACAGAGGGCTAATATACAAGATATACAAAGAACTCAAGAAGTTAGACTCCAGAGAGCCAAATAAACCTATTAAAAATGGGGTTCAGAGCTAAACAAAGAATTTTCACCTGAAGAATATTGAATGACTGAGAAGCACCTAAAGAAATGTTCTACATCCTTAGTCAGTAGGGAAATGCAAATCAAAACAGCCCTGAGATTCCACCTCACACCAGTCAGAATGTCTAAGATCATAAACTCAGGAGAAAGCAGTTGTTGGCGAGAATGTGGAGAAAGAGGAACACTCCTCCACTGCTTGTGGGATTGCAAGCTGGTACAACCACTCTGGAAAGCAGTCTGGCAGTTCCTCAGAAAATTGGGCATGACACTCCTGGAAGACCCTGTTATTCCACTCCTTGGCATATACCCAGAGGCCTCCCTGGCATGCAATAAGGACACATGCTCCACTATGTTAATAGAAGCCTTATTTATAATAGCCAGAAGCTGGAAAGAACCCAGATGAACAATTTTTGTGATTGGGTTACCTTACTAAGGATGATATTTTCAAGTTCTGACCATTTGCCTAGGAATTTCATGAATTCATTGTTTTTAATTGCAGAGTAGTATTCCAGTGTGTAGATATACCACATCTTCTGAATCCATTCCTCCGTTGAGGGACATCTGGGTTCTTTACAGCTTCTGCCTATTATAAATAAGGCTGCTATGAACATAGCAGAGCATGTGTCCTTATTGCATGCAGGGGAAGCCTCTGGGTATATGCCCAGGAGTGGTATAGCAGGATCCTCTGGGAATGTCATGCCCAGTTTTCTGAGGAACCGCCAGACTGCTTCCCAGAGTGGTTGTACCAGCTTGCAATTCCACCAGCAGTGGAGGAGTGTCCCTCTTTCTAAACATCAAGGCCAAAAACTGCTGTCTCCTGTGTTTTTGATCTTAGCCATTCTGACTGGTGTGAGATGGTATCTCAGGGATGTTTTGATTTGCATTTCCCTAGTGACTAAGGATGATGAACATCTCTTTAGGTGCTTCTCAGCCATTAGATATTCTTCAGGTGAGAACTCTTTGTTTAGCTCTGTACCCCACTTTTTAATAGGGTTACTTGCCTCTCTGGAGTTTTACTTCTTGAGTTCTTTGTATATATTGGATATTAGCCCTCTTTTGGATGTAGGGTTGGTAAAGATCGTTTCCCAGTTAGTTGGTTGCAGCTTTGTCTTTTTGACAGCTTCTTTTGCCTTGCAAAAACTTTGTTATTTAATGAGGTCCCATTGGTCTATTCTTGATCTTAGAGCATAAGCTATTGGAGTTCTATTCAGGAAATTCTCCCCTGTGCCTATATGTTCAAGGTTCGTCCCTAGTTTTCTTTCTATCAGTTTCAGGGTGTCTGGTTTTATGTGGAGATCCTTGATCCACTTGGAATTGAGCTTAGTGCAAGGAGATAAGAATGGGTCAATTTGCATTCTTTTGCATGTTGACCTCCAGCTGAGCCAGCACCATTTGTTGAAAAGGCTATCTTTTTTCCACTGGATGGTTTTAGCTTCTTTGTCAAAGATCAAGTGACCATAGGAGTGTGGATTCATTCCTGGGTCTTCAATTCTGTTCCATTGGTCTATGTGCCTGTCACTGTACCAATACCATGCGGTTTTTAACACTATTGCTCTGTAGTACAGCTTGAGGTCCGGGATACTGATTCCCCCAGAGGTTCTTTTACTCTTGAGAATAGTTTTAGCTATTCTGGGTTTTCTGTTATTCCAGATGAATTTTTGAATTGCTCTTTCTAACTCTATGAAGAATTGAGTTGGGATTTTGATGGGGATTGCATTGAATCTGTATATTACTTTTGGTAAGATGGTCATTTTTACTATATTAATCCTGCCATTCCATGAGCATGGCAGATTTTTCCATCTTCTGAGGTCTTCTTCAATTTCTTTCTTCAGAGACTTGAAGTTCTTGTCATACAGATCTTTCACTTGTTTGGTTAGAGTCACGCCAAGATACTTTATATGGTTTGTGGCCATCGTGAAGGGTATCATTTCTCTTACTTCTTTCTCAGCCTGCTTATCCTTTGAGTATAGGCAGGCTACTAACTTGCTTGAGTTGATTTTATATCCGGCCACTTTGTTGAAGTTGTTTATCAGCTGTAGGTGTTCTCTGGTGGAGTTCTTTGGGTTGCTTAAGTATACTATCATATCGTCTGCAAATAGTGATAGTTTGACTTCTTCCTTTCCAATTTGTATCCCTTTGACCTCTTTTTGTTGTCTAATTGCTCTAGCTAGAACTTCAAGTACTATATTGAAAAGATATGGAGAGGGCAGCCTTGTCTAGTCCCTGATTTTAGTGGGATTGCTTCAAGTATCTCTCCATTTAGATTGATGCTGACTACCGGTTTGCTGTAAATTGCTTTTACTATGTTTAGATATGGGCCTTGAATTCCTGATCTTTCCAAGAACTTTAGCATGAAAGGATGCTGAATTTTGTCAAATGCTTTCTCAGCATCTAATGAGATGACCATGTGGTTTTTTTCTTTGAGGTTGTTTATATAGTGGATTACATTGATGGATTTCCTTATATTGAACCATCCCTGCATCACTGGGATGAAGCCTACTTTATCGTAGTGAATGATCGTTTTGATGTGTTCTTGGATTCGGTTGGCAAGAATTTTATTGAGTATTTTTGCATCGATATTCATAAGAGAGATTGGCCTGAGATTCTCTTTCTTTGTCGGATCTTTTTGTGCTTTTGGTATTAGTGTAATTGTGACTTCATAGAAGGAGTTGGGTACTGTTCCTTCTGTTTCTATTTTGTGGAACAGTTTGAAGAGTATTGGTGTTAGGTCTTCTTTGAAGGTCTGATAGAATTCTGCACTAAAACCATCTGGACCTGTGCTTTTTTTGGTTGGAAGACTTCCAATGACAACTTCTATTTCTTCAGGGGTTATAGGACGGTTTAGATGGTCTATTTGATCCTGATTTAATTTTGGTATTTGGTATCTGTCAGGGAAATTGTCCATTTCCTCAAGATTTTTTAGTTGTGTTGAATACAGGTTTTTGTAGAAGGATCTGATGATTTTTTGAATTTTCTCAGTTTCTGTTGTTATCTCTCCCTTTTCGTTTCTTATTTTATTAATTTGGATACTATCTCTGTGCCCTCTGGTTAGTCTGGCTAAGGGCTTATCTATCTTGTTGATTTTCTCAAAGAACCAACTCCTCGTTTTGTTGATTCTTTGTATGGTTTTATTTGTTTCTACTTGTTTGATTTCAGCCCTGAGTTTGATGATTTCCTACCTTCTACTCCTCTTGGGTGTATTTGCTTCTTTTTGTTCCAGGGCTTTACGGTGTGCCATTAAGCTGTTAGTGTATGCTGTCTCCCATTTCTTTTTTGTGGCTCTCAGGGCTATGAATTTTCCTCTTAGCACTGCTTTCATTGTGTCCCATAAATGAGGGTATGTTGTGCCTTCATTTTCATTAACTTTCAAAAAGTCTTTGATTTCTTTCTTTATTTCCACCTTGACCAAGTTATCATTGAGTAGAGCATTGTTCAGCCTCCATGTGTACGTAGGTTTTCTTTCGTTTTTTTTGCCATTGAAGACCACCCTTATTCCATAGTGATCTGATAGGAGGCATGGGATTAGTTCTATCTTCTTATATCTGTTGAGGTCTGATTTGTGACCAATTATATGGTCAATTTTGGAGAAGGTACCATGAGGTGCTGAGAAGAAGGTGTATTCTTTAGCTCTAGGATGAAATGCTCTATATACATCTGTTAGTTCCATTTGGTCCAAGGCTTCAATTAGATTCACTGTGTC
Organism: Tokudaia tokunoshimensis; assembly: GCA_036184795.1. Taxonomy (NCBI): domain Eukaryota; kingdom Metazoa; phylum Chordata; class Mammalia; order Rodentia; family Muridae; genus Tokudaia; species Tokudaia tokunoshimensis. The sequence continues at coordinate 40,951,492 of BTHU01000023.1, forward strand.
CCTGTTTAGTTTCTGCTTTCCTGAACGATCCATTTCAGAGAGCGGGGTGTTGAAGTCACCCACTATTATTGTGTGAGGTGCGATGTGTGCTTTGAGCTTTAGTAAAGTTTCTTTTACGAATGAGGGTGCCCTTGCATTTGGAGCATAGATATTCAGAATTGAGAATTCTTGATGCTGGATTTTTCCCTTGATCAGTATGTAGTGTCCTTCTGTGTCTTTTTTGGTGACTTTAGGTTGAAAATGAGTTTTATCCGATATTAGGATGGCTACTCCACCTCATTTCTTGGGGCCATTTGCTTGGAAAATTGTTTTCTGGCCTTTTCCTCTGAGGTAGTGTTTGTCTTTGACACTGAGGTGCGTTTCCTGCATGCAGCAAAATGCTGGGTCCTGTATCTAGTCTGCTAGTCTATGTCTTTTTATTGGGGAATTTAGACCATTGATATTAAGAGAGATTAAGGCATAGTGATTATTGCCATCTGCCAATCTTGATGCTATGTTTATGTTTGAGTGGCTATCTACTTTTGGGTTTGATTCAAGTAGGTTGTTATCTCATTTTTTCCAGGGTGTTGTTTCTCTCCCTGTATTGGCGGTTTCCACCTATTATCCCTTGCAGGGCTGGATTTGTGGAAAGATATTGTGAAAATTTGGTTTTATCATGGAATATCTTGGTCTCTCCATCTATGGTGATTGAGAGTTTTGCTGGGTATAGCAGTCTAGGCTGGCATTTGTGCTGTCTTAGTGTCTGCATGAGATCTGCCCAGGATCTTCTGGCTTTCATAGTCTCTGGTGAGAAGTCTGATGTGATTTGGATAGGTCTTCCTTTGTATGTTACTTGGCCCTTTTCTCTTACTGCTTTTAATATTCTTTCTTTGTTTAGAACATTTGGTGTTTTGATTATTACGTGACGGGAGGTATTTCTGTTCTGGTCCAGTCTTTTTGGAGTTCTATAGACTTCTTGTACGTTCATCAGCATCTCTCTCTTTAGGTTAGGGAAGTTTTCCTCCATAATTTTGTTGAAGATGTTTACTGGCCCTTTAAGTTGCACATCTTCACTCTCATCTATACCTATAATCCTTAGGTTTGGTCTTCTCATTGTGTCCTGGATCTCCTGGATGTTTTGGGTTACACGTTTTTTGCATTTTGCATTTTCTTTGACTGTTGAGTCGATGCTTTCTATGGAATCTTCAGCACCTGAGATTCTTTCTTCCATCTCTTGTATTCTATTGTTGATGTTTGCATCTATGACTCCTGATTTCTTCCCAAGATTTTCTATCTCTAAAGTTGTCTCCCTTTGTGATTTCTTAGTTGTTTCTACTTCCTTTTTTAGTTCCTGGATGGATTTGCTGAGATCCTTCACTTGTTTGTTTGCATTTTCCTGTATTTTTTTAAGGTATTTTTGCATTACCTCTTTCAGGATTTCTGCCTGTTGACCCACGTTCTCCTGCATTTCTCTGAGCGAATTTTGTGTTTCCTTCTCGTGGGAATCCATCTGTTGATCCATCGTCTCCTGCATTTCTTTAAGCAGTTCTTGTGTTTCCTTCGTAAGGGCATCTATCCGTTGATTCATTTCTTTAAGCAATTTTTGTGTTGCCTCCTTATGGGCATCTGTGTGTTGACCCATATTCTTCTGCATTTCTTTATGCAATTTTTGTGATTCCTTTGTGAGTGCATCTAACCATTGATTCATCTCGTTAAGCGATTTTTGTGTTGTCTCCTTGTGCGCCTCCATCTTTTGATCCATGTTCTCCTGCATTTCCCAAAGCGATTTTTGTGTTTCCTTTGTAAGGGCTTCTAACCGTTGATTCATGGTCTCCTGTAATTCTTTATTAGATTTATTTGTGTCCTTCTTGTGATCCTCTAATAGCATCATGAGAAGTGATTTTAAATCCAGATCTTGTCTTTTGGGTGTGGTGGGGTATCCAGGACTTGCTGCTGTTGGAGAGTTGGGTTCGGATTGTCCTACATTACTTTGATTTCTGTTAGTAACATTCCTACGTTTGCCTTTTGCCATCTGGATACCTCTGATGTTAGTTGTTCCTGCTGTCACTGGCTGTTGGTTGGATCTCCTGTGAGCCTGCAAAGCTATTTCTGCCCCCCCTGGTTTACCAGGATTCCCCTGGCACAGATTTCTGGGGCCTGCCCTGCTCCTGAGTGACTTTGGAGCCCTGATGTGCCTTGCCCCAAGTAATGTTATATTGGGGAGTCCCTGCACATCCAAAGGCTCAGCGTAGTGGATTCCTGGAGCAGAGGACGCCAAAGGGAGGCTGGTAGGCTCCTGCCCTGTTCAGGAGTGTGTGATCTCTTCTGGAGTGTGTGTGGGGGGGGAAGAGGGCATCCTTCTGCCAGGCAGAAGTTCCACAGCAGAGCTGGCACGCTGGTTACTGCAGATCTGCCCAGTTCTTGGGAGCCACGTACACAAAAGCTGCCCGAGACCCAAGCAATATTATGCATGTCTGTCTCTGTGCCTGGCGGTCCCAACAACCTGGCCACTGGAGCAAAGATGGCAGAGTGCACTCTGCACTCTCTCCATGGCACTGGTCACCCTGCAGAGGCGATGGCCTACAGCAGATCTGGCACCCAGACGACGACAGCACTGTCCCGTTCTTGGGAGCAGGCGGAAGCCCCAACTGGCCGTGTCCCAAGAGATGTTATATTGGCGAGAAACTGGGTACCTGTCTCTTCAGTGCAGTCTACCGGAACAGAGGTCGTGGATGGGAAGCTGATAGGCTCCCGCCCAGTGCGGGGTCCCTCTGCCAGGCAGAAGTCCCACAGCAGAGGTGGTGCGCTGGTTACTGCAGATCAGCCCAGCAATTGGGAGCCGCATACACACCAGCTGCCCGAGACCCAAGCGATATTATGCCTGTCTGTCTCTGAGCCTGGCAGTGCCAACTTCCCGGCCACTGGAGCAAAGATGGCGGAGTGCTGATTATTCATTTTAAACATAAAGATTCTAATATGTATAATTAAACAGTGAGTTAAATTTTCATTACATGCAAGAAGAACTGAATATATTTCTGCAGAGAAACTGCCTTTATTTTAATGTACAAATGCCCATCAATTAGAAATTAGAATTAGTCAACTCTTCATGTATTCTGAGAAGCTCTGAAATGAATAAGAGCTTAGCCGGTTAATCAATAAAATCCTAAAATCCTAAAATTTGAACCAGTTTTATAAAAAACTAGAAATAGGCAACAGAATAGGAGGATGAAAACTAGAAGAGGCAACACAGTAGGAGGATGAAAGGGTCAAAAATCAGGCAAAAGAATAAGAGATAAACCCTGTTTCCATTGTTAGATGTACCATAAGAATGTTATGCTGCACAACCATACATAAATGTAGAGGACATAGGTCAGACCTTGGTTGTTGGTTCAGTCTTTGTGCAGCTCTATAAATCTGGATTAGTTGATTTTATGGGTTTTCTTGTGATGTCCTTGACTCCACTCATTCCTACAATATTTCCATCCCCTCTTTCACAGGATTCCCTAAGTTCTTCCTAGCATTTGGCATCCCTTCCGTTACTGAATGAAGCCTCTAAGATAATGATTGTGATAGGCTCCTGTCTAGAAGTATAGCAGAATATCATCAGCAATCATTGTTGAAGTAACTTTTATTCTCCTTCATATAAATTTTATCTCTGATGCTTGCTGCCTCCATCTGCTAACCTAGGCCTAGTCCTTGAAGCTACTAGCTGCCATACAATCTAAGATAGGTCTAGAATGTTTTCAGCCTCTGAGACTTAATTCTGAATAAGCTCACCATTTCTAGTTCTTTGTGAACTCTGACTGGCAAGTTCAATTCAGCTGTTCTGGCTCCAACTCCTCTCCAATTTTGCCTGATTCAAGATAGCTTTTCTCTGGGCCTCTGGCTAAATTGTTTTTCTTGGCCACAAATTAAGTCTGGCAATCTGTCATAATCATCTGGTTCCTTCTAGTTCTCTGGCCTGTCTGTCTTCATCTTTGACAAGCTTGTTCACTCTCTGAAATATGTCTCCCTATAACTTTCCCAGTAAATCTGACTCCTTCCTGTATCCTACAGTATCCTAAGTATTTTCCCCTTCTTCTCTCTTCTCAAGAGATTTGGGCATATCTTATACTTTCAAATCCTTCTTTGATTTGTCACTTTCTCTTCCACTAAATTAGAGATCAGTTTCAAACATGGGTGCTTCCTTCTACAACCTAATTTTACTATTATTGTTTGGAATTAAAGGGGTATAATAAGGGAAAGTCTCTAGTCCAGCTAGAAGGACTAAAGTTGTGTGCTGAAGTTTGAGCCACTCCATCACTAGAAACAGTTTTTTAAATAAATAAAACAATACTGATGTTCACAGTGTTATGAAATATGCTGCACCAAATCATGTCATTCTAATTTTGCCACTCATGATAGGTTCTTTCCTAGGTGACTGAGCTGTTCAGCTTCTTGGTCTTAGCCTACAGACAGTGTCCTCTGTGGGCTTCATCTCAGAGCATGGGTCTGAAGTTGGATAAGTCATTGGTTGGCCATTGCTACTCTGTGCCTTTTTTACCCCAGCACATCTGGCACCCAGGGGGAAAAATCGTAGATGAAAGGTGTTTTTTTTTCTTTCTTTCTTTTTTTTTTTTTTTTTTTTTTTTTTTGTTGCTGAGTGGGTGTCCCAATCACTCCTGGAAGCAGGAGTTGGCCTGTTAAGGTTCCTTATCCAACTCTGATAAGAGTGTACCTCTAGAGTCATGCTTGTAGATCCCCGGGAGTTTCCATTGCACTAGGTTTCTATCTTGTCCCAGAGATGCTCCCCAATTACAATTGACTTTCCCAGTATTCTCTTCCTCCATTCTTCAACCTGTTCCTCCTCTTTATTCTCCCATTCTGCCTTCAGTTCACCTGGTTTTCTTGTTTCTTTGAATAGTTCTTTTTGTTTCTACTTGGTTAATTTCAGCCCTGAGTTTGATGATTTTCTGCCTTCTGCTCCTCTTGGGTGTATTAGTTTTTTTCTGTTCTAAAGCTTTCAGGTGTGCTGTCAAACTTCTAGTGTAAGCTCTCTCCAGTTTCTTTTTGGAGGCCCTCAGAGCTATGAGTTTTCCTCTTAGCACTGCTTTCAATGTGTCCCATAAATTTGGGTATGTTGTGCCTTCATTTTCATTAAACTCTAGAAAGGTTTTGATTTCTTTCCTTATTTCTTCCTTGACCAAGGTATTATTGAGTAAAGCGTTGTTCAGCTTCCATGTGTATGTGGGCTTTCTGTTGTTTTTGTTGCTGTTGAAGACCACCCTTACTCCATAGTGATCTGATAAGAGGCATGGAATTAGTTCAATTTTTTTGTATCTGTTGAGGTCTGTTTTGTGACCAATTATATGGTCAATTTTGGAGAAGGTACCATGAGGTGCTGAGAAGAAGGTATATATTTTTGATTTAGGATAAAATGTTCTATAGATATCTATTAAATCCATTTGGTTCAAAACTTCTGTTAGTTTTACTGTGTCTCTGTTTAGTTTGTTTTTCCCTGATCTGTCCATTAAGGAGAGTGTGGTATTGAAGTCTCCCACAATTATTGTGTGGGGTGCGATGTGTGCTTTCAGCTTTAGTAAGGTTTCTTTTATGAATGATGGTGACCTTCTATTTGGAGATAAATGTTCAGAATTGAGAGTTCTTCCTGGTAGCTTTTTCCTTTGATGCATATAAAGTGTCCTTCCATGTCTTTTTTGATGACTTTTGGTTGAAAGTATATTTTATCAGATATTAGAATGGCTACTCCAGCTTGTTTCCTGGGACCATTTGCTTGGAAAACTGTTTTCCAGCCCTTTACTCTGAGATAGTGTCTTTGACACTGAGATGCATTTCCTGTATGCAGTAAAATTTTGGGTCTTGTTTATGTATCCAGTCTGTTAGTCTATGTCTTTTTATTGGGGAATTGAGCCTATAGATGTTAAGAGATATTAAGGAAAAGTTATTGTTGCTTCCTGCTATTTTTGAAGTAATTTTTATGTTTGTGTGGTTATCTTTTTTTGGGTTTGTTGGAATAGGATCACTTTCTTGCTTTTGCTCTTGTATAGTTTCTCTCCCTTTTTTGGTGTTTTACATTCATTATCCTTTGAAGGGCTGGATTTGCGGAAAATATACAGTGCAAATTTGTTTTTGTCATGAAATGCCTTAGTGTTTTCATCTATGGTAATTGAGTAATTCGCTAGATATAGCAGTCTGTGTTGGCATTTGTGGTCTCTTAGGGTCTGTATGACATCTGCCCAGGCTCTTCTGGCTTTCATAGTCTCTGGTGAGAAGTCTGGTGTAATTCTGATAGGTCTACCTTTATATGTTACTTTACCTTTTCCCCTTACTGCTTTTAATATTCTTTCTTTGTTTAGTACATTTGGTGTTTTAATTATTATGTGACAGGAGTAATTTCTTTTCTGGTCAAATCTATTTGGAGTTCTGTAGGTTTCCTGTATGTTCATGGCATCTCTTTCTTTAGGTTCGGGAAGTTTTCTTCTTTAATTTTATTGAAGACATTTACTGGCCCCTTAAGTTGGAAATCTTCACTCTCTTCTATACCTATAATCCGTAGGTTTGGTCTTCACAATTTGTGCTGGATTTCCTGGATTTTTTGGGTCAGGAGTTTTTTGTTTTTTGTTTTTTTTTTTTTTTTTTTTGCATTTTTCATTTCCTTTGACTGTTGTATCAATGCTTTCTATGGTATCTTCTGCATCTGAGATTCTCTCTTCTATCTCTTGTATTCTGTTGTTGATGCTTGGATCCATGACTCCTGACTTCTTTCCTAGGTTTTCTATGTCCAGAGTTGTTACCCTTTGTGATTTCTTTATTGTTTCTACCTCCATCTTTAGATCTTGGATGGCTTTGTTCAATTCCTTCACCTGTTTTGTTGTGTTTTCCCTTAGTTTTTCACGGACTTCTCCCTGTTTACTTGTGTTCTCCTGTATTTCTTTAAGGGAGTTATTTATGTCCTTCTTGAAGCCCTCCATCAGCATCATGAGTGTGGGACCTTAATGAGACTTGGGGCCATGCCCCAGATTCTAGCCTGCCTACAGCCATGCTCTCCCCACCTCTGGGATCCCTGACAACCCAACTCACTATAAATGCACCCCTCAGCACGTTCTCTCTCTCTCTCTCTCTCTCTCTCTCTCTCTCTCTCCCACTTATTCTCCCCTGGTCCTCTTCTTTATCTATCTCTCTGTTTCTCCATTTTCTCCCCTTCCCACGTGGGTATGGCTTTTCTTATCTATTTTCCCCTCTTCCTCTGTCTTTCTATCTCCTTTCTCTTTCTATTTTCTTAAAAATAAAACATTAAAGCTATGGGCCACCTCTTATTGAATTCGCCATATGGAGCTAGCTGCTACATGCTGTCAGAGACTCAGAGAATCAGCCATGCAGACAGTTTGTGAGCACAGGTAACATGCATAGAAATCCACACCAGAATGGCCCAGCCTTCTGTGTGAGATTTCTCTGCATGCCCGTGCATGCCTGCACACAGAAACGAGCCAGTGGCGTGTTCGCCTGCTCCCCGTTGCACTGAGGTACACGTGCAGCTTGCCTGCTTCCCCCAAAACCCCATGCGGGATCTGTGTCCGCCTGTATCCTCTGTGACATGCATGCTACCTTGGCCCGAGAATGAGGCCCATGTGCCTCTGTCCCCGGCCCAGGGCGCACCCCTTTTCCTGCATCTGTGTGTGCAAGGCCCCGCACTTTTCTTTTTTTTCCCACACATGAGCAGTGATTTTAAATCCAGTTCTTGCTTTTATGGTGTGTTGGGATATCCAGGAATTGCTGTTGTTGCAGAACTTGGTTCCGATGGAGCCATGTTGCCTTGGTTTCTGTTGGTGGTGTCCTTGCCTTTGCCTTTTGCCATCTGGTTATCTTTGGTGTTAGCTGCTGTTGCTGTCTCTGACTGTGGTTTCTCTGTGCTTCTGAGAGACCTGTTCTCTCTGTGTACAGTGATATGTAAGTACTTCTGCAAGGTCCGCTCTCTTATAGCTGTATTTGGGTATGTACCTCTGTGGCCCAGTTTAACTCTGGGTGCAGGCAGTAATCAGAAGACTCCTGTTCCAGGCTGTTCCTAGGCTCTTGTGTCCTCAGGGTTTCAGGCTGTTTCCTCTTAGAAGCAGGGGTTGTCCTACTGTACCACTGGGCCTCTCTGCATTCCTGAGTGGCTAGTTACCTCCGTGTATCCCTTGAATATGGTACCCAGTGGCAGAAGATGGCTCCTCTGCTTGGCAATGCAGGTCTTTCCTGTGCTGGCTGACTCCTCCGAGCAGCTGGGTAGACAGTAGGCTTCCTGCGCCACTTGGAGATGGTGCGCTATGGCAGAGGATGGTCCCAAACCTGGGAACAGAGCTGGAAATCTCCTCCCAGACTATTCAGGATGGGGTCCTCTTTTCTGCAATGCAGGTCTCACCTGTGCTATCTGACTCCTCCATGCAGCTGGGTAGATGGCTGGCTTCCTGAGCCACTTAGCAATGGTGCGCTGGAGTCCTTGTCTGGTCTATCACCAGAGCAAAGATGGCAGAGGCTGTAGTGCTCCCTCCAGGCACTGATCAATCTGCAGGGCAAATGTCCCACAGCAGAGCTGACCCACAGATGACCACAGAGCTGCCCAGCTCTTGGGTGCAGGCAGCACCTTAGCTGGCTGTGTCCCAAGCGATGTTATACTCAGGATATCTCTGAACCTGGAGTCCCTGTCTGCTCTGTCACCAGAGGAAAGATGGTGGAGGCTGCTGCACTCCCTCCAGGCATGGGTCACTCTGCATGCCAGATATCCCACAGCAAAGCTGGCTCCCCAATGACCATAGAGCTGCCCTGCTCTTGGGCGCAGGTGGAACCCTAGCTGGCTGTGTCCCAAGCGATGTTATACTCGGGATATCTCAGTGTACCTGGAGTTTCTGTCTGCTCTATCACCGAAGCCTTCTTTATACATTTATAAAATGAGCTTGATTATTTCCAGTTTCTGGATTTTATGAATAAAACTCCTATAAAATAGTTGCTCATGTTGTGGAGAGCAAAGTTTCTTCCCTAGTAAATTTATAAGCTGCCCCTTTAAGAATGGCTGAGAAGTCTCAGGGAGACAGTCAGACTAGCTTGAGAGCTGGTAAGCTCCTGCCCTGCCCTTTGAATAGAGTTTTCTAAGAACATTAAACAAGTCTCTAAGAATGTAAAAACAAAAGTTTTAAGCATACAAAGTGACCAAGCTGAGGTTGTGCTGACCAAGCCAGGACATAATAAAACATAACAGTTCTCTGAATCACCCCCTACCCTTCCTGCTACTGGGTTCTGGGGAAGGCCACAAACTGTCAACAATCTTATTGCAAAAATTACTCTTGACCTGTAAAATTTAAAAACATATTGCCTATAGCATGTTACCTCCATTTCATGATGTGTCACCCCCATTGCAAGAAGGGTATAAAAGATGTGTGCTTTCTTCTTTCAGGGTTGACTCTACCTGCGAGGATGAGTAAACACATGTATGTGGAATAATAAACAAACTTTATGCTTTTGCATCAATCTCTCATCAAGCTGTGTCCTGAGGGGTTTTGTTCCTGAGCTGAGACCCTGGGGGAGGGTCTCCTGAGTTACAACAATGTCTTCTTGTAATAGAGCATAATTTCTTTTGGGTATATGCCCAAGTGTGATATAGCTGGGTCTCGAGGTAGATCAATTGCCAGTTTTCTAATAAAGCATTATTTTGATTTCCAATGTGGCTGTACATATTTGCACTCCAACCAGCAAGGGAGGAATGTTCCTCCTTGATCCATACTCTACAGTATGAGCTGTCATTTGTTGTTACTGATTTAACCCATTGTGACAGGTATAAGATAGAATACCAGAGTCATTTGATTTTCATTTTCTCATACTCTACAGTATGAGCTGTCATTTGTTGTTACTGATTTAATCCATTGTGACAGGTATAAGATAGAATACCAGAGTCATTTGATTTTCATTTTCTTACTCTCTAAGAATGTTAAATGTTTCTTTAAGTTTTTCTTGGCCATTTGAGATTTCTGTTTGACTCCAAAAATTCTGTGTTTATATTTTTACTCTATTTTTATTGGATATTTTGTTTATTTACATTTCAAATGTTAGCCCCTTTCCCAGTTTCCTCTCCAGAAACTACCTATCTCATCTCCCTCCCCCTGCTTCTACGAGCATGCTCCCCAACCCACCCACTCTCTACTGCCTCTTGGCCCTGCCATTCCTCTACACTAGAGCATTAGATTATTTAGTTTGTTGATGTCTCATTTTTTGCTTTATTTATACATATGGACATTAGCCCTCTGTCAGAAGTTGAGCCAGTGAAAGTCTTTTCCCATTCTATAGGCTGCAGTTTTGTACTATTGAAGGTATCTTTTTTCTTACAAAAGCCTTTCAGTTTCATCACTGTTTATTTTAGTGCCTGTGCTATCTGTTTTCTAGGAATACCCAAGACACAATTTACATATCAATAGATTTCCAAGAAGATGGAAGGAGAGGACCCCTGGTCCTGGAAAGTCTGGATTTAGGGGAATGCCAGGACAGAGAAGTGAGAGGGGATTGAATGGGGAACAGAGGGGGGGGAAGGGGGCTTATGGGACTTTCGGGAAGGGAGGAAACCGGAAAGGGGAAATTATTTGGAATGTAAATAAAAAAACTTAGAAAACAATTAAAGAAATAAATAAAAAATAAATTAAAAAAAAGAAAAATTTTCCTTTGCTAATGGATTCAAGAATATTCTCTACTTCCTCTTCTATCAAGTACATTGTATCTGATTTAATGTTTAGATCTTATGCATGGTGATGATTATAGTTCTATTTGTATTCTTCTACATGCAGGCCTCAAGTTAAACTAGCAACATTTGTTGAAGATGCTTTCTTTTTCCATTGTGTATTTCTGGGTTCTTTTTAAACAATCAAGTGTCATCTGTGGGTGGATTTACTTTAGTGTTTTCAATTTGATTCCATTGATCAACGTGTTTGTTTTTAGGCTGATATCATGCTGGTTTTTATTACTATAGCTGTGTAGAATAGCTTGAAATCAAGGATGATGATAACACTAGAAGTTCTTTTATTGTTTTGGGATTGTTTTACTTAATTTAATTCGTGTGTTGTCAGTTTCCTTTAGAAAATCTTTATAGTGTAGTGATGAGATTTTCCATCATTACTATACAATGCACCAATAGAAAACAGATGAGGATGCTTGCAGGCAACTGTTGGACTGAGCATTGAGGAGTTAGAGAAAGGACTGAAGGAGCTGAAGGGGTTTGCAACTCCATAGAAAGAGCAACAATATCAACAAACCAGACCCCCCAGAGCTCCCAGGGACTAAACCACCAAACAAAGAATACACATGGAGAGACTCATGGATCCAGCTGCATATAAAACAGAGGATGGCCTAATCTGGCATCAATGGGAGGGGAGGCCCTTGGTCTTGTGAAGTCTCCATGCCCCAGCATACAGGAATGCATGAGTGGGTGGGGGAACACCCTTATAGAAGCATGGGTTAGGAGGTTTGGGAGAGGGCGGTTGTGGAGGGGAAACAGGGAAGAGGGAAACATTTGAAATGTAAATAAATAAAATAACCAATAAAAATTAAAAACAAAGAAAATAATGCTAAAGACATGTTTAAGTATAAAAAGAATTTTAATAATTAAAGGATAATTTAAGAGCACTGAAATATTTTACTAAGCATTCTTTATTTAAAGCTTGCTATAGGATTTTGCTTACAACGTAAACATTTTTAAACTAAACTTATCTAAACAAGAAATAAAATGAGAAATGCTGAGAGCTGCTCATAAATTTTTCATTAGAGTTAAGGCTGTTCCACAGGCCTCTGTGCATGGGTTCTGCCAGGAAAGAACAGGTTTCTCAGGAGCACTCTCACTCTGAGGCTCAGATGTAACCATTCTACTTTTTCTCCAATAACTCTCTGGAGCAGGACTGGCTAGGAGCGGGTGCAGGGCACAGGAACAGTGGAGCATCAGGGACAGGATCCTTCAGATTGCTCTCTGCACATGGGAGGTGGGGCTGTTTCATAGCCCTCTGTACACAGGTCCTGCTAGAAGAGAGCTGGTCTCCCAGGAGTGCTGACATAGGGTTATGGGCCCACAGGAAGGACAAGCTCCAAACAGAGACAGCAAAACAAACTAAAACCAGAGATAACCACATAGCAAGAGGCAAGTACAAGAATTTACCAAAAGAAACGAAGGCTACTTGGCATCATCAGAACCCAGTTCTCCCACCACAGCAAGTCCTAGATACCCCAACACACTAAAAAAAGCAAGATTGGTCTTTCAAATCACATCTCATGATGCAGATATTGGACTTTGAAAGGGACATAAATAACTCCCTTAAAGAAATACAGAAGAAAACAGGTAAACAAATAGAAGCCCTTAAGGAGGAAACACAAAAATCCCTTAAAGAGTTACAGGAAAAAAAAAACAGCTATAAAGGTGAAGGAATAGAGCAAAATTGTCCAGGATCTAAAAGTGGGAGTAGAAACTATAAAGAAATCACAAAGGGAAACAACTCTGGAGATAGAAAACCTAGGAAATATATCAGGAGCCATAGATGCAAGCATCAACAACAGAATTTAAGAGATAGAAGGGAGAGTCTCTGGTGCAGAAGATACCATAGATAACATTGACTCAACATTCAAAGAAAATACAAAATGCAAAAAGTTCCTAACCCAAAACATCCAGGAAATCGAGGACACAATGAGAAGACCAAACCTAGGGATTATAGGTATAGAAGAGAGTGCAGATTCCCAACTTAAAGGACCAGTAAATATCTTCAACAAAATTATAGAAGAAAACATCCCTAACCTAAAGAAAGAGATATCCACGAACATACAAGAAGCCTATAGATCTCCAAATAGACTCTACCAAGCAGAAAAGAAATTCCTCCTGTCTCATAATAATCAAAACAGCAAATGCACAAAACAAATAAAGAATATTAAAAGCAGTCAAGGAAAAAGGTCAAGTACCATATAAAGACAGACCTATCAGAATTACACCAGACTTCTTGCCAGAGACTGGGACTCCTGTCTCAGGCTGCTCCTTGGTTCCTGTATCCTGAGGGTTCTTGGCAGGTCCCTCTGAGCAGAAGTGGTGGTCTTATCTGTGCTCATAGGCTTCATAGAGTTAGAAAGAGAAATTCTAAAATTCATTTGGAATACCCAAGATACAAATCACAGACCAAATAAAGCTCAAGAAGAGGAAAGACCAAAGTGTAGATACTATAGTCCTTTTTAGAAGGAGGAACAAAATAGCCACAGGAGGAGCTGCAGAGGCAAAGTGTGGATCAGAGACTGCCCCACCTGGTGATCCATCCCATATACAGTTACCATACCTAGACTCTATCGTGAATGCCAACAAGTGCTTGCTGACTGGAGCCTGATACAGCTGTCTGCTGAGAGGATCTTCTGGTACCTGACAAATATAGAGGGAGAAACTCTCAGCCAACCATTGAACTGAGCACAGGATCCAGAATGGAGGAGCTAGAGAAAGGAACCAAGGAACTGAAGGGGTTTGTAGCTTCATAGGAGGAACAACAATATGAATCAATCAGTACCCCCAGAGCTCCCAGGGGCTAAACCACCAACAAAAGAGTACAAATGGAGGGAACCATGGTTCCAGCTGCGTTTGTAGAAGAGGATGGTCTTATTAGACATCAAAGAGTGAACATGTCCTAAGTCCTGAAAAGGCTGCATGCCCCAGTATATGGGAATGCCAGAACAGGGAAGAGGGAGTGGGTGGGTTGGTGAATAGGGAGAGGGGGGATGAGTTTGGTGGGGTTTATTTGGGGGGGGGCAGGAAAGGGTATAACATTTGAAAAGAAAATATCTGAAAAAAAAGAAAACCGAAACCAAAAACAAAAAATAAAACCAGAATAGCGAAAACAATTCTCAACAATAAAATAACTTCTGGGGAAATTACCATCCCTGACCTCAAGCTGTACTAAAGAGCAGTAGTGATAAAAACTGCATGATAGCGGTACAGTGACAGGGAGGTAGATTAATGGAATAGAATTGAAGACCCAGAAATGAATCCACACAGCTAAGGTCACTTGATCTTTGACAAAGGGGCTAAAACCAACCATCAAGTGGAAAAAAGACAACATTTTCAACAAATGGTGCTGGTTCAACTGGAGGTCAACCTGTAGAAGAATGCAAATTGGCCCATTCTTATCTCCCTGTACAAAGCTCAAATCCAAGTGGATAAAGGACCTCCACATAAAACCAGATACACTGAATCTAATAGAAGAGAAAGAGGGAAAAATTCTGTAACACATGGGCACAGGGAACATGTTCATGAATAGAACACCAATGGTTGTGCTCTAAGATCAAGAATTGACAAATGGAACCCCATATAATTGCAGAGTTTCTGTAAGGCAAAGGACACTGTCAATAGGACAAAACTGCAAACAACAGATTGGGAAAAGATCTTTACCAATACTACATCTGATAGAAGACTTATATCCAATATATACAAAGAACTCAAGAAGTTAGACTCCAGATAGTCAACCCTATTAAAAAATAGGAAACAGAGCTAAACAGAGAACTCTCAACTGAGGAAACTTGAAGGGCTGAGAAACACCTAAAGAATATTTCAACATCCATGATCATCAGGGAAATGGAAATCAAAACAGCTCTGAGATTCCACCTCACACCAGTCAGTATGGTTAAGATGAAAATCTCAGGTGACAGCAGGTGCTGGTGAGCATGTGGAGAAAAAGGAACACTCCTCCATTGCTACTGAGATTGCAAGCTGGTACAACCACTCTGGAAATCAGTCTTGTGGTTCTTCAGAAAATTGGACATAGTACTACCTGAGAACCCAGCTCTACCACTCCTGAGCATATACCAAGATGATGCTCCAACATGTAATAAGGACACATGCTCTACTATGTTCATAGCACCCTTATTTATAATAACCAGAAACTGGAAAGAACGCACATATCACTCAACAGAGGAATGGATACAGAAAATGTGGTACAGTTTTACAGTGGAGTACTACTCAGCTATTAAAAGCAATGACTTCATGAAATTCTTAGGCAAATGGATGGAACTTGAGAATATCATCCTGAGTGAGGTTACTCAGTCACAAAGGAACAAATACAGTATGTACTCACTGATAAGTGGGTATTAGCCCAAAAGTTCGGAATACCCAAGATTCAAT
This sequence comes from Tokudaia tokunoshimensis, assembly GCA_036184795.1. NCBI lineage: Eukaryota > Metazoa > Chordata > Mammalia > Rodentia > Muridae > Tokudaia > Tokudaia tokunoshimensis. The sequence continues at coordinate 40,966,622 of BTHU01000023.1, forward strand.
TCAGAGACTATATGAAGCCTAAGAAGAAGGAAGACAAAAATATGGATGCTTCTGTGCTTTTCAGAAGGGTGAACAAAATACTCACAGGCAGAAATATGGAGGAAAAGTGTGGAGCAGAGGTTGAAGAAAAGGATAGCCAGAGACTGCCCTACCCGGGGATCCATCCCCACCAAACCCGGACTTTATTGTGGATGCTGGGAATTCTTGCTGATGGAAGCCTGATGTAGCTGTCTTCTGAGAGGCTCTGCTAGAGCCTGACAAATACAGAGGCAGAAGCTAGCAGCCAAACATTGGACTGTGCCTGATGGAGGAGTTGGAGAAGGGACTGAAGGAGCTGAGGGGTTTTGCAGCTCCATGGAGGGAGCAACAATGTCAACAGGCCAGACAACCCCGGAACTCTACCAATCAAAGAATACACATGTGGCAACACATGGAGCTAGCCACATATGTGGCAGAGGATGGTCTTGATGGATGTCAGTAGGAAGAAAGGCCCTTGGTCCTGTGAAGGCCCCAGTGTAGGTGAATGCCAAGGTGGGAGGATGGGAGTGGGTGGATGGTTAGGGGACCACCCTCATAGAGGCAGGGGGAGGGGGAATGGGATAGGGATTTCTGACGGTGAGACCTGGATAGAGGAAAATATTTGAAATATAAATAAAGAAAATATACAATAAAACACACACACACACACACACACACACACACATATAAAATAAAATTTTTAAGAAAAAAGGCCAAGATATTGAAAGGTGAATGATTTCTGATTTTAGTCATTGCTTGTCTGAGTGAATATCAGACATCGAGGTTATACATGGGAACTGGGCTTAAGATTTGAAAGGCACAATTGTTACCAATAGTGTCATATGCTGGCACCAAGGGGAAAAAATGTATGGCAAGAAACACTCTGAATAGAAAGACTAATTTATTGTTACAAAACACTTTTTATGTTTGAAAAGATACCAACTTTTAAAATATCATTTTTGGCTTCTGAAATTATAATGTAATTGTATCACATAATCATGTGTAAAATGCCTTTGAGTAAGTAGGGAACAAGCAGAACCAAGAAATTCGGTTAAGGGAGGCTCACTCAAGAGAGAGCTCAGTTTGAAAAGCCAGCTGACTCCCTCAGCTTCTTTCAAGCCTTATATTTGATGACATGAACTTGTTTCAATCTGTCCACTTCAATCATTTCAGTTGTGAACTACAGGCTGCTTCTATTTGCTACATCCTATTTGTTCTTTTCCTTTTGTTCACTGCGTGCTTAATAAACTTCCTCATTTAAAACCAAAAAATGAAAGAAAAGAAATTCTTAACATATGGATTTTTACTTTATGTCTCAGATTCTCCAAAAGATATAAAATAGTCATCACCAATGAAGCACTTCAGGAACTACTACATTTTTTAGGCTATCATAACAAAATAGAATATCGCACAAACTTTTCATTGAAAAGTAAGTATTCAATCCACCTGTTTATTAAAAATATTTTCTTAAAATATATACAAGACTTGGTTTAGTGTTGCAAGTGATTATTTTCAAAGGGAAGGTTGATCAATTATTAGTAAGACCATATAGTTAGCAAATAAAGTGCCTAGTACATAAAGAAAATAAATGTCAATGTTTATAAATAAAAATTTATGGTTGTGGTTCTAGTTTAGTTGGTAGAACACTTGTCCATCATAAACAAAACCTCATGTTCTACTTGTAAAACTGCATTACTGAGGCATGGTTTTGCATAAGTATATAACCAGGATTTAGAATTAGAGGCAGGAGAATCAGACATTTAAAGTCATCCTTATCTACAAAGAAAGGAAGATGACTATCATGAATACAGGAGAGTTTGTCTCCAAGTAACAATACTAATACTAATCTGAATAGTAATAGCCATCAATTATTTTACATTCACACTTTATAATGGCTCAATTCCAAATACTCTTACAGTCTAGACCAGCGTTTCTTAACCTTCATAATGCTCTAACACTTTAATACTATTTTTTTTCATGTTGTTGTGACTCTAAACCAAGACCTATTTTTGTTTCTACTTCATAACTGTAATTCTGCTTCTGTTATCAATTATAAGGTAAATAACTCCATTTTCCAATGTTTATCTATGACACCAAAAATCAGATGTGACCCACAGGTTGGGAATCACTGGTCTAAACAAACAATATTTTATCTTGAATTTTCTGTTATCACTTTCTTCCTAGTGCCATGAACTGCTCCATTGTTGCTTTCTAAACTTAAAATGCTCCATTAGATGTTTAGATGTTCCAAAGCAGAAAAATGCATACAGAAAATGTGATACATTTGCACAATGGAGTATTAGTTAGCTATTAAAACCAATGACTCTTTCAGATTTACTCTTCCTGATTCTCACTTTAGAAAAGAGCACAACTCCTAGTGATACCAATGGAACATGGAATTAATAAGACACAATATGGACAAGCATAAACCCTCACATCATGTATAGACAAGTTTACCCAGTAGAAGCAACCCAGAAGGAAGAAAAACGTTCCACAAGCAGGCAAAAGATCATAGACACTGTGACTCCCATTGTTAGGAGTTCAACAAAACCCCAAGGTAAACAAACAGCATATACACAAAGGGCCTACCTCAGACCCATGCAGGCTCTAAGGTTGCAACATTAGTCTCTATGAGCCTCTCTGAGACCTTAGCTAATGTTCAGTGCCTCCACCTGCCTTTTTTTCCTTGACTTACATCTTTAATGTAAATCTCTTCCAAATACATACTGTTATTGTAAACAATTCCACCCATTCATAGTAAATTAATTTATCAATTATTTGGTATAATATTTTAGCTACATTTTCTATTTTCTATTAACTTATGCCATAATTGTTTTATTTTGAACTTACACCCTAACCATTTTTTTCTTCAGGTAATAGATTTATATAATTTTGAACTGATAGAAAACCCAGTAAACATCTTACAAATATTCATATAATCTTCTATCTGTGACTATATTATTTAACACACAGAATTCACTGATTGTATCAAAATTCATAGTATTTGGAGGTTTCAACTTCCAAGCATCACATATTTCTAAATGCACAAATATTTACTTTATTCTCTGAACTGCTAAATATCAAGCAAAAACCTGTCAAAAAATTTATGTGGGACTGGATAAATGGATTAGTGTCTTTAAATCTCATAATTCTCTTGTAGAGATTTCAGGTTTTGTTCCTAGCACTCATACAGAGAAAAACATTCATTTGGAACCCCTCTTCTGAGGAATCTGATACCTTCTTCTGAACTCTGAAGCCACTAGTCATGCATAGAATATACATATATACATGCAGACAAACACTAATAAACATCAAATAAGATAATCTTAAAATTTTAAAATGATTATTGCTACAGTAAAATTATTTCACATAGGAAAAGCCCTCTTGCAAGAGGAAGCAATTTATAGTAGTAATATTTGTAAGCATATCAAAAGATGTTTTCTTCTTTAAGAAAGACTGAGAATATGGAGAGTAGAATGAAGATCAGGCAGTGTGTCAGATATGATTTTCCAGTGTCACAGCTTATTCTCAGGAGTAGGAATGTGTCACAATATTAAGAATATGTTCAGAATTCAAAGACCTGGAGGAAAGAAAGAAAATTAACAGTTGTATGTGTTTGTAAACCTGTTCTTCTTATTTGTAAGATGTTTTAACACACACACACACACACACACATACACACACATACACACACACACACACACATATATATGTATATATATATATATATATATATATATATATATACAATATCAAAATATTACAATCTGGATGATTCATGAAGAAAACTATCTTTATTCAGTTCATAGTTGTAAATTTAGCAGTGTTGATTTGGCAATCAGGGCGCTACAACTGATGATAGCTTCATGCTCTATCCAAACCTGGCATAAAGTAACAGGTGGGAGGAGTGCAAAAATGTTAAGTAGGCAAGTGAAGAAGAGAGGGGGAGCCAGAGGTTTATTTAGAGAGCCAGAGCTTTGTAAAACCTACACTTTCTCTAAATTGTATCACTCACTGCTGTGTTCATTAGGATTCTACTTCATGATGCAAGCACCTCCTTTTTGACATCACCTCCAGCATTTGGACTTGAGGAAGTGAGTCCTATTATAAGTTTTGGTAAAACCCATCTTAAAACTATAGCACAAAGTAAAAAAAAAAAGATTTTGGGAATTTTTGTTTTACTTTGTCATAGGTAGACAAAAGGCAATATCCTTGACACTTCTAAGTCCTAATTTGTAAGTGTAGTGTTCTGCAATCAACTTTATTTTCTGGATTGCAAACAGCAGGACCTTCTTAATCTCTGGTCATATTTTCCATGATTTTACAGCTTAGACAAAATCTGGTACTGGCACTAGTTATAATGTGTTCTGGATTGAAGGACAGAGATTTCCATGTACATAAACTTAATCTTCTTTTTCCTGTGGTTATCACACAGTCTGTTCACTGCTAAATTCAACAGCTACATTTTATGTTAGGTTTCTCCAAATTAAATAGGTCAGGAATATCTATAAAGAATTAAATATAGTCTGTCTGCATAAATCAGCAGATTTAGGTTTGAGTATCAAGACTTATCAGAGTTTTTTCCAACTGAAGTGACCTTCATTCACTTGGAAAGACTGTAGAGGGCACAATTATAAAGGAATAAAGCTTGAGTGAAAGGCTAAGAACTTTATTACACAAACTACACATAGATAATACATGACTGCAAGCTGTTAGTGATTCATATCTGCCTTTCAGAACATAGAATTAAAAAAGTTTTTTTCACAACAGAGTTTTCTTATTAGTCACCCTGCTTTCTTTTTGGTGCTTTGATCAAATCTTTTTTGGTGGTGCTTGATGATAATGACTTATGCTGTAAATAAAAATAAGCTAATAAGTGGAAATACAATGCTCATTTGTTATTCTTAATTTTGGTAAAGACAGATACATTAAGCAGGATGTAAGAGTCCTTGCTATCTTTATTTTTCTTCACTTCTGTTTTGCCCTTATAGATGTTTTTTATCTCTGTTCTTATGTTCCTTCAACTAATATTGAGTCATTACTGGTTTATAAGTTTTAAATGTTATATCTGTAAAGGATGCAATTTAAAAAGATCACATACAAACATATATATAGTGAACACTCAGTGGATCTTCAATATCAATCAGGTAGAAATCAGCCACTATAAATTTTGAGATCATAAATTTTCTTGTAAATCTAAAAACCCTGAAGCTTCCAGAAGAAGACAAGAAAGAGCTAAGAAAAAATAAAAGAAAAACAAAAAGTATAAGGGCTAAAACAAAAATAAAACATACAGAAGAGTAAATTTAAAAAAAAAAGCATTTAGTGATTGCTCAATGGATCTTCAACATCAATAAGGGAGAAAGTAGCAATTATAAATTTTGAGATGACAAATTGTCTTATACGTCTAAAATCCCTGTCAGCTTCCACAAGAAGACAAGAAAGAAATAAGAAAAGAGAAAAGAAAAAGAAAAAGTATAAGGGCCAAAACAAAAACAAAACATATAGTGTACTCTTGGTTGATGGTTTCCAACCGTTTGAATGTGGTTTTCCAGCTTGTGGAAGACTCAGAGAACTGTGCTATATTGCTCTTTTCAGTGAAGTAAAGACAACCTTCCCATTATTTTTCTTTTCTTTTTCTATTTTTTGCTCTTTTTTATTTTAAAGTTTTTAATTCTTCACTCACTTAATGCATCTGAGAGCAATCTCCCCTTCCTTTGATCCCACTAGCTCCTCTACCTATATGCCCTCTTCTCCAGATAGACTCCTTCTCCATTTCCCTTCAGAAATGATTAGACCTCCTAGGGATATCAACAGATGTGGCATTACAAGAAACAATAAGACTAGGTACAAACCTTGATTTCAGGACTCCAAGAGAAAACACAGTAAGAAGAAAAGTGTCCTATGAACAGAAGAAAGTCAGAGACACCCTCACTCCCACTGTTGGGAGTCCTACAAAAATACCATGCTAACAAACAAAACATACAAGCAGAAGACCTAGTGTAGATCCAAGTAGGCTTTGTCCCTTCAGTCTTTTTGAGGCCCTATGAGCCCACCTTAGTTGATTGTGTGGGCTGCCACTGCCTCGTGTCTTTGGCCCCTCTGGCTCCTACAGTTTTCTTTCCCTTTTTCCATGGGGATCTCCAATGTCATTTGTCATTCCAATTTTTTTGAAGTCTATACATATCTTTTTATTCACATTACCTCCAAATCTCCATCCCTCTCCCTCTTCTCTTCCCAGTCTTACCCTTACAATTCTCTCCTCTCATTGCAGCTTCACTGCTCAGAGGAGAAGGGGAGGTGCCTTTGGCTACCACACTAACCTGGGACATCAAGTTCCAGTAGGACTAGTCACATCTTCTCCCACTGAAGTCCAAGTAGGCAGTCAAGGTAGGGGGAAGGGGATTCAATGGCAAGGAACAGAGACTGAGACATCCCCTTTTCCACTTGCTAGTGAATCCACATGAAGACCAAAGTGCAAGTGTGCTACAAATGTGTAGGGAATCTACGTTCAGCTTCTGCATGCTCTCTGGTTGGTGGCCCAGGCTCTCTGAGCCCCCATGGGTCTAAGTCAGTTGATTCTATGCATCATCTTGTGGTGTCCTTGACCCCCTCGACTTGTGCATTTCTATCCTCAGTTCTTTGACAAGACTCCCTAGGCTACACCTGATGTTTGACTGTGTGTCTCTGGATCTGCCTCCATCCACTGCTGTATTAAGCCTCTCAGGAGATAGTTGTGCTATGTTCCTTTCTGCAACCATAGCAGTTGTGTCATTAAGAATGTCAGGGGTGAACTCTCTCACATAGGATGGGTCTCAAATTGGGGCAGTCAATTGTTGGCTGTTCTCTCAGTCTCTGCTCCATTTTGATTCCTACACATCTTATAGGCAGGACAAATTTGGGGTTGAAGATATTGTGAATAGATTGATGTTGTTCTCTCTCTTCTGGAAGTCCTGCCTGGCTATAGAAGCTGGGCCTTCAGTCTCTATATCCTCCTCTGGTCAGAATCCTAGCTTGGTTCGCCATCATGGACTCCCCATATCCTCCTCCAGTTCAAGACCTTCAACTAGTCACCAGAGAAGCCCATTGTGGGACATAAAACCATGCCGGGATGCTTGGTGAGTAGAGCTGGTTGAGACCTGGGAGATGCAGTGAGCACACACCTGAGACTTAGGTGACTTCCTGCCTGACTCATGGCATGGAACATGTGCCATGCTCCTCACATAAAAGAAATGTGTCCTATGGTTACATAAGCCCAAAAGAGATTTCCCCATGCTAATGAGATACCTAGAGGTCCTGAGGACTTAGCCAATAAACTTCCTTTCCCAGATATTACCTGCAAAAGGTATTTAATCTTAGTTCAGACCCTGAGAAAGGGGGCTATGCATCCATTTCCCATCATGAACAACGAATAAACTGTTTAGAACCATGGACTGTCTCTTTCATCAAGAACCACAGTGCAGAGCCACAGAGAAGGCATTTGGCTACAGAGCTGCAGGTTAGTACTCCCACAGAAGGCCTTTATTGTGCTCTCATCTAAAAGCATCACCAAGTCTGCCTCCACCAAGTTAAGGACAATCATTTCTGGTACAAGTCAGACCTCTCCTTCACTCCACGACACTGGGGGTAGACACTGTCTCCAGTTCTCAGTCCCCAACTCCATTCTCTGATCTTCTATGACTCCCAGCATTGCCTGTGTGTCTAAAAGTCAGAGAACCTTCTGGCCAAGACTTGGTGCAGGCCCGGGAACTCCAGAACTAGCTCTGGCTTTCCCACATGCCTGGCATCTACCACAGGGGCCGGCAGCATGGGATAAGCACAATCAAACTCCAAGAGGCTTTGCCAAGCAGCAGGGCAAAAATGGATGCACCTGCCTCACTGATTCCTATATTCACTAGTAGATCTCTCCTGTTCCAGTCACACCCTCTACTACCCAGTTCCCTCTCTCCAACCACCTCAGATAGGTTCCCCTTATGAGTGAGATTCTTGCATCCTTCTTTCTACCTATTATCTTCAGTTGACCGTCATGACTTTTTCATTTATGCCCACAGCAATATTTATCTAGAGATCTGAAACAAAATGCATTGACTTCTAAAGAAAGATTCTGCTATGCTTCTGGGGGTTTAGCCCATGAGTCAATGCAATTTTTCTTCTTTATACAGTAGTCCTGACAAATGCAGTTTGCTCTATTTTTAGTTTTATTTTATTTTATGTATGTATGCATTTATTTTTACCTACATGCAGTTTCTTGCACAAGTTACACTTTGTATGAATATACACACTCTTAGAGCTCATTGTTATTCAGAAGATTATATGTTAGTTTCAGCACCTTGAACAGTTGGCCAGAATACCAGGAAGCCTGACCACTCTCTGCATTAGTCCCTGGCCAATGACTTCAGGGCCACTTGGAGAAGCATTCATTTTTTATGGACAGAACACAACAATTCATTACTTACATGATAAGTTCAATTCTAGGACTAGACCTCTATAAATGATTTAATGGAAGAAAATGGATTTTTCTTCAGACTGACTTTGTTTTGAGATTGTCTAGCTTCTTAAGGGTTTTTTTTTTTTTTTTTTTGAGGATTGTTGGAGTAGTGCAGAGAAAGACAAGGTGAGAGAAATGAGAGAATCTGCTGCTGCTGCTCTGTGTGTGTGGGGGTGGGTATGTATGTGTGTATGTATATATGTATATGTATCTGTAGGTCTATGTGTATTTGTGTGTGTATTATGTGCCTCTGTGCTACAGGTATCCATGTCCTCAGTACCTGAAGGGAGACCTTAAGACAACTTTGATTTTCAAACATCTTCCACATTGTTTGAAGCAGAGATTTTGTTGTTTACCACTGTAAGCTAAAATAATAAATGTAAATTTATAAAAAGAAAAAAGAAATCTAAATGAGAGTAATCTTATCTATTAAAACTTAGATTAAAATTGGTAGGGGTGATGGCTTGATTATGCTAAGCCCAGGGAGTGGCACTACTATCTGCTTTCAGATTAAGACATAGAACTCTCAGCTCTGCCTGTACCATGCCTGCCTGGATGCTGCCATGCTCTTGCCTTGACAATAATAGACTGTACCTCTGAATCTGTAAGTCAGCCCCAATTAAATATTGTCCTTATAAGAGTTGCCTTGGTCATGGTATCTGTTTATAGCAGAAGACTAATTAAGACAGGATGGTATAGAATTATTAAGTAAATTTTGTTTCTCAGGTGGAACAGGATGGTATAGAATTATTAACTAAATTTTGTTTCTCAGGTCATGAATATGATATATTCTTTAACTTATTAACTGTTCTTTAGTTTTTCAGGATCATTCCCAATTTTATTTATACTTCTTAATTTATTATGTGTTTGAGATTTTGGATATGGCTACCAAGAATAATTTTTTCTCATTTTCACACTGCATTTTCTGTCTGTGTATATAATTATATTTTCTGTCATATTTACTTCATATTCTATAACTTTGTTAAATAATCTTACAAATTCTAATGATTTACTTTTTGTAACATAAAATTATCAACTTTCTAAAACATAATATAGAAAAATTCCATGAACATCTACCTCAAAATGTTGACAGATAAAACTTAATGCTTAAATCAACATTTACACTTCAGAATTGTAAACAAATTATTGAAGGACTAGAAACATGATCAAGAAAAATTACATAATTTTCAAACAAGAAATATAAATTTTTAGTAAATTCAAATTTCTTAAATATTGCTCAATATTCATGCTTACAGAACATGTAGACCATCTTCTAAAATTCATTATGAAATCCTCAGCATATTCTCAGTATTGCAATAAAATGTTTTTAATTTTTCAGACATTCAATTAGGATCAATAACAAAAATGACTAAATATTTAAGATAGCATACATTTTAATAATGCATAAATCAAATAAATAATAGAAACATCAGGAACATATAATTTTAGCCATAGTAACACAATTTTTATTTGTTTATATGTCATAATGCACATTTCTTCAGAGATCTTTCAAAAGCTAATTTACTCAGAGTATGTGTTCCTATAGTTTGACTTCATGTAGTTTCTGACACAAACAAAAAAATAGATGGAGTTTAATGAGTGTGGTGGTTTGTATATGCTTGACCCAGGGAGTGGCACTATTAGATGGTGTGGCCTTGTTGGAGTAGGTATGTCACTGTGGGCATGGGCTTAAGACCCTCACCCTAGCTACCTGAAAGCCAGTTCTGCTAGCAGCCATTAGATGAAGATGTAAAATTCTCAGTTCCTTCTGCACCATGTCTGCCTGGATGCGCCCATGTTCATGCCTTGATGATAATAGACTGAACCTCTGAATCTGTAAGCCATCCCCAATTAAATGTTGTCCTTATAAGACTTGCCTTGGTCATAGTGTCTGTACACTGCACGAAAATTTTAAGACAGTGAGTGACAATTGAATGTACCAGACATAATTCTAAGTTCTAACCATGATGAACTGTCCTTAATGATCCTAGAAAGAAAATAATATACTATACCTTACATAACTAGTTGCCATGCCCTAGAAATATGAACCTAACCTGTCACCTAGAGGAAACACCTAAAGTCATTGGCTTTCCTAAACTATTGAAGACAGTTGCCACTGCTTCCAGATTATTTCAATACTCTGCAGATTGTAAACCTGAGTTTACAAACCAGAGGATTAGCTGCTGGTGTTTCTGGGAAGTGAAAAATGTTTCCACCAGAGTTCTGAGTGACAACAGTAGATTCTGAAGTTATTTCTTGTTTGTTTGTTTTGTTTCTCATATCAGTAGCAGCTTCGTATTCTAAATATGGGCCACAGTTATTCAGTTGATAGAGCCCTGTCCCTGTTGCGTACTATTTTGCAAGGAAACAAACAATACAAAACCAAACCAAACAATCCAACTATTGGGGCTCTAACTTCTGTAGTTGAAGATCAACACACACTATGATCTGGATGATTCTCAAAAAGAAGGAAAGACTGGAGACTATGAACACAGAAAATGATGGTATAAGACTACATTTCACTTGTCACATTAGAACATTATCATACCTTTTATTTTCTCTCAGATTCTTTTAGACAAAATATGATCATTTGCAACTATCTCTTTTGTTGACTATGAAGAAGATGTCAGCAACACCTCTCATATACTTGTGACAATCAAAATTACCTCCAACTATTGTCAATTATCTATGGTGCTCAGTATTGCCACAGAAGAAAGTCAACTGCACTAGATAAAAAAAGGGAAAGCATTTGCTGTACTCAGCTCAATAGCAAAACCCTTCATTCAAAAGATTTGTTTAACTTATTATTGCCACATACCTGTGTTTGACATTCTGAAGTAAAATTAAATTTTATCTGCAATTAAGCCTTTCCATAATAACAAAGAAAAAAATATATATATATTATTTTCATAAGAAATGCTTTATGTTATATGACAATTCAAATGCTCAAATACTTAATTGCCAAGGCACAACAAAACAATTAATGTATAGCTAAAACATTATTGTGTAAATATTAAATGCTAATTATATTCATATAAAGGTATTAATTTACTGCTAGAAACTCCTGACAATGTGTGTACTTTAACCACTGTAAAACTTTCCAGAAATTCTGTGCATTAGTGTGACTTACTACAGATCATATTAGGAGAATATTTGGAGACTAATTATTATGTATTTCTAGGCTAATATGAGCTAATGTGATATATTTTCAATGTAAACCTACATTTCTTAAACACATAATATATTTGTATTTTTTCTTGGTTTATTTTTCACTTGTTTCTGATTTATTTATTTATTTATTTATTCACTTTACATCTTGATTACTGCTCCTTCTCCTATTTCCTGGCCTCCACCTCACACAGTCACTTTCCCCATTTCCCAGTCTCCTTCTCCTCTGAGAAGGTACATACACTGGGCATCTCTGCACCTTGCTATATCAAGTTTCTGCAGGACTAGGAACATCCTCTCTCATTGAGACTAGACAAAGAAGCTCAGTTTTGGGTATCAGATACACAATAAGACAACAGATTTATGGACAGCTCCTGCACCAGTTGTTGGGAGGGATCCAGATGAAGACAGAGCTACCCATCTTATATATGCAGGGACCTAGATGAAGCCTATATATGATCTGTGGTTCATGGTTCATTCTTTGAGAGTCCACAAAGGACCAGGTTAGTTGATTCTGTTGGTGTTCTTGTGGGGTTGCTTCCCCTCTAAGTCCCTCAATCCTGCACTCAACTTCCTATAAAAGTCCTCAATCTCCATCCATTATTTGGCTATAGGTCTCTGCATCTATTTTAGTCAGCTGCTGGGTAAAGGCTCTCTCAGGATAGTTATACTATGCTTCTATCTGCACACATAACAGAGAAAATCTAGTAGTGTCAAGGATTGGTGCTTGCTCACGGGATGAGTCTCAAGTTGGGTCAGTAATTAATTAGTTGGCAGTTCCCTTAGTCTCTGCTCCATTTTGTCTCTGCAGTTCTTATAGAGAGGACAAATTTTGGGTCCAAAGTTTTGTGGATGGGTTGGTGTCCTTATTCCTACACTAGGGGTCATGCCTGCCTATAGGAAGTGACCACTTCAGTTTCCCACTTCTAGGAGTCTCAACTAAAGTCACACCCAAAGACTCCTTGCAGCCACCCCAGGTATCTGGCATGACCTAGAGATGTCCCCATCTCCAACCCTGCCAGCCCCTGATTTCCTTTCATTATTCCAGCCCTCTGGCCTCTCTATTGTCTGTTCCTACACATGATCCTGAACACCCCCATGACCTCTCCCACCAAGATCCCTCCTTTCATGTGCCTACTGTTAATATTTTATTCCCTCTTCAATATGAGAGCCAAGCATCCTTCCTTGGGCTTTCCTTCCTGTTTAGCTTCTTTGAGTCTGTGGATTATAGCATATATAACCTGTAATTAATGGCTAATAGCTACTTACAAGTGAGTACATACCATGTATGTCCTTATGGATCTTTGTTACCTCACTTAGAATGATATTTTCTACTTTCATTCATTTGTTTGCAAAATTCATAATGTTCTTGTTTTTAATACCTGCATAGTATTCCATTCTATGTTGAGGAGCATCTGGATTGTTTTGACTTCCTGGCTTTTAGGAATAAAGCTGCTATGAATATAGTGGAGAATGTGTCCTTGTGGAATGGTGGAGCATCTTTTGGATATATGCCCAAAGGTGGTATAGCTAGGTCTTCAGGTAGAACTATTTTTAGTTTTCTGAGAAACTATAACATTGATATCCAGAGTGGCTGTACAAGTTAACATTCCTATACACAGCGGTGGAGTGTATCTCTTGCTACACATCCTCGCCAACATGTACTGTTCCTTGAGTTTTTTTTAACTTAGCCACTCTGATGTGTGTGTGATAGAATCTCAGGATCCCTTTGATTTGCAATTCCATAACTAAGGATACTATACTTTTCCTTTATTTCTTTGAGGCCATTCTAGATTTCTCTGTTTTGAATTCTCTGTTGAGCTCTGTACTCCAGTTTGCAATTGGCTATTTTGTTTATTGGTGTCTAAATTTTTGACTTTTTATGTATTTTGGATATTAGTCCTTTTGTTGGATGTATGGTTGGTGATAATCTTTTTCCACAGTGAAGAATGTTGTTTTGTCCTATTGACATTGTTCTTTGCTTTATAGATGATTTGTCATTTTATGAGGTTCCATTTATAATTGTCGATCTTAGAATTTGACCCATTTATGTGGTGTTCAGAAAGTTGCCTGTTGTATTAATACATTCAAGGACATTTCTCACTTCATCATTTATTAGATTTAATGATCCTGTTTTATGTTTATGTCTTTGATCCACTTGGACATGACTATCTACAGGGTGATAAATATGGATTAATTTGCCTTCTTCTACATTCAGATATCTTAGTTAAAACAGCACCATTTGTTAAACATTTTTCTGCTTTTCATTTGTATTATTTTGACTTTTTGTGAAAAATCAAATGTCCATAGGTGTATGGGTTCAATCTGGAATTTTGATTTGTTTCCATTAATCAACCTGCCTTTTTCTATATGACTATGATATACATTTTATTACTATTGCTCTGTATTACAGCTTGAAATTAGGGATGGTGATACCTCAAATTCTTTTGTTATGCAGGGTTGTTTTAGCTATCCTGGTTTTTGTGTTTTTTCATATGAAATTGAGAATTATTAATTTTAGGTTTGTAAAGGTTTGTTGGGCTCTCTGTCCCTTTTCTCTCTCTGACATCCTTTGCTCTCTTTGATCCTTTTCTCCCTTTCTCCCATTATAACCCCCACAAGTTCCTAGATGGTCTCTTCTATCTCTCTTTGTCTTTCTGTCTCTCTTTCTCTGTCTCTGTACCTGTCTCTGTCTGTCTCTGTCTCTCTGTCTCTGTCTCTGACTCTCTGTCTGTCTCTGTCTCTCTGTCTCTGTCTCTGTCTCTCTCTCTCTCTCTCTCACTCTTTCAATCTGCCTCTACTCCTTTCTCAACTCCCCCTCCTATGTCCCCAAATAAATTCTATTCTGTAGTAAAAATGAAAATAATCATATTGGAATTTTGATGGCAAATGCATTGAGTTTGTAGATTACTTCAGGTAAGATGGGCATTTTTGCTATATTAATCCTACCAGTTCATCAGCATGGGAGATCATTCCATCTTCTGACTTCTTCAGTTTCTTCAGAGACTTGAAGTACTTGTCATACAGATCTTTCTCTAACTTGGTTAGAGTTACAACATATTTGTGACTATTGTAAAGTATGTTGTTTCTCTGATACCTTTCTCAGTATCTTTATCCTGTGTTTAAAATAGGTCTTCTTTTTTTTAAAGATAATTTTGTATCCAGCCAGCCAATTTGCGAAAGGTACTTATCAGCTCCAAGAGTTCTTTGGTAGAATTTTTTAGGTCACTTATGTCTATAGTGTCAGGACTTCTTTTTCTCCAATTTGTATCCAATTGATCTCCTTTAGTTGTCTTATTGTTTAGCTAAAATTTCAAGTACTATAATGAAGAGATATCTAGAGAGTGGGGAACCTTGACTTGTCCTTGGTTTTAGTGGAATTGCTTCAAGTTTCTCTCTATTTAGCTTGATATTTCTTATCAGCTTCCTGTACATTGCTTTTATAATGCATAAATATGTAACATATCCCTGATTTCTCCAAAACTTTTAACATAAAGGGACATTGGATTTTGTTAAAGGATTTTTCAGTCTCTAAAGAGAGGTTCATATGTTTTTTACTTTCAATTTGTTTATTTTGTGTAGCACATTGATGGATATTAATACTGAACTAAGTGTGTATCCCTGGGATAAAGCCTACTTGATCATGGTAAATGATGTTCTTGGATTCAGGTTGCATTGAGTATTGTTGCATCAAAGTTCATGTGGGACACTGGCCTGAAATTCCATTTATTTGTATTGTCTTTTTCTTACTTAGGTATGAGGATGATTTTGGCATCTTAGAATTAATTTGGCAATGTTCTTTATGTTTCTGTTTTGTGTTAGTTTGAGGATTATTGCTATTAGTGCTTCTTTGAAAATCTGATAGAATTCTGTGCTAAAACCATCTGGCCCTGGGTTTTTTTTTTGGTTGAAAGAATATCAATGACTGATTCTATTTCCTCAGAGGTTATAGAACTCTTAAACAATTTACTTTATCTTTATTTAACTTTGGTAAATAGGATCTATCTAGAAATCATCCATTTTCTTTAAAAATTTCAAGTTTGTGGAGTATAGACTTTCGAAGCAGGATCTACTGATTCTTTGAATTTCCTCAGTGCCTGTTGTTATGTCTACCTTTTCATTTCTGATTTTGTTAACTTGGCTACTGTCTTTCTGATTTTTAGTTAGTTTGGCTAATGTTTTGTCTATCTTATTTTCTCAAAGAACCAGTTTTTTGATTTTCTTTATTATTTTTACTGTTGTCTTTATTTTTAATTGTTTGAGTTCAGCCTGAGCTTTGATCACTTACTGCCATTTACTCTCCTTGCATATGTTTGCTTCTCTTTCTCTTAGAGCTTTCAGCTGTGCTGTAATAGTTTTTATCATGTATGAGATTGATGCATTAAATGCTAAGAGGCTTTAAAAAGAAGCCAAGTGTCTTGATAGAGTGTAAATCACAGGAAAACTTCAGAGCCTATGTCAGAATAAACATGTTAGAAGATTATAAGAAAATATGAATAGGTGCTTTATCTTAATTTAGTAGTTCCTTGACTTTTTAAAAATAGAATATCAAATGGTGTGATGAATAAACTTGGTTGTTGACTTAACATAAATGGCTACAGGAAAGTTTAATTAAAGAACTGTGCCCATTATCCATAATGAACTCAAGAAGCTAACCTCCAAAAACCAAACAACCTACTCAAAAATGTGGTATAGTGCAAAAAAGGGAATTCACAACATAGGAATATCTAATGGACAAAAAGCACTTAAGTAAATGTTCAAAGTCCTTAGTTATCAGGGAAATGCAGATCAAAAAGACCCTGAGATTTCATATTTCACCAATTAGAATGGCTAAGATCAGCACGTGGAGAAATCAATTGCTGGTGCTCCATTGCTGGTGAGATTGCAAACTTGTAGAACCACTCTGGAAAGCAATATTGCAGTTTCTCAGAAAATTGGAAATAGTCCTACTCAAAGACCCAGCTATACCACACTTGGGCAAGTAAACAAAAGATATCCAAATATACCACAGTGACATGAGCACCACTATGTTCATAGCAGCTTTACCTGTTATAGCCAGAAGCTAGAAACAACCCAGATATCCCACAATGGAGGAGTTGATACAGAAAATATGGTTCATTTACACAATGTAATTCTATTCAGCTATTAAGAATGAGGACATCAAGAGTTTTGCAGGCAAAGGAATAGAACTAGAAAATATCATCCTGAGTGAGGTAACTCAGTCCCAAAGGACATGCATGGTATGCATGCACTAATAAGTGGATATTACCCCAAAATGTACAGAACACCTAGGATACAATCTACAGAACTCAAGAAGGTAAACAAGCAGAAGGGCCCAAGTGAGGATGCTTCAATCCCATTTGGGAGGGAGAAGAAAGCAACATTTGAGGCAAGAGGGTGAGATAGACCTGGGCGGGAAAAGCAAGGAGGAGTTTAAAAGGGGAACATGATCAAGTATGGAGGCGGGGAACAGAAGAGAACCCCTCAAGGCCAGCAGAATGAATGGAAATATTCAACCTCGGAGGATGGGACATGGGGAACCCTCTAGAAAGTACCAGAGACCCAGGGGGTGAGAGACTCTCAGTACTCAAAGGAAGGGACCATAGATGAATTGTCCAAAAGTTGAGAGTGGGAACCTATAGAGTCCAATTCCAATAGGAAGACAGGGCATCAAGTGGAAGGATGGGGTTTCCATCCCACAGTCAAAATCTCTGACCCAAAATTGTTCTTGTCTAAAACAACTACAAGGACAAAAATGAAGACGCGACTGAGAGAAAGGCCCAACAGGATCTATCTCAAAGGGAGATTCCAAGACCTGACAATATCACTGCTGCTGTGGTATGCTTACAGATAGGGGCCTAGCATGATTGTCTTCTGAGAGGCCTAACAAGCAGCTGACAGACACAGATAATTACACCCAACCAATGGACTGAAGCTGAGGACCCCTGTGTTTGAATAAGAAAAAGGCTAGAAGAAGCTGAGGAGAATGACCCCAAAAGAAGATCAGCAGTCTCAACTAACCCAGACCCCTGAAATCTCTCACACACTGAGCCACCAAACAGGCAGCATACACCAGCTGATATGAGGCCCTCAATACATATATAGCAGAAAACTGCCTGGTCAAGCCTCATTGGGAGATTTTCCTAACCCTGGAGACTTGAGGCACAGGGAGTAAGGCGGCCTGGTAGGGGTTGGGGAACATCGTTTTGGAGACATTGGAAAAGAATGTGATGAAAAACTGTGGGAGGGCACACCAGAAGGGGGGTAATGACTGGACTGCAAGAAAATAAAAGTAATTTTTTAAAAAAGTTAAAAAAAATTACCTCCATTGGCTTCTGGCCATGTCAGTGAGGAATTTACTTAATTGCCAATTGATGTATGAATTCTAAATCCACTGTGACCACCATCATCCCCAAAATGTAGGTTTGGACTGTATGAGGAACATAGCTGAGCAGGCCAGAGTGAGTAAGGCAAAGAGCAGCAAACCTCCATGTATTTATCCTTCAAGATTCTTCCTCGAGTTTCTGCCTTGGTTTCATTCTATGGTGGAATATAATCTGCATGATAAAGCAAATGCTTTCCTCAACAAGTTGTTTTTTTGTCATAGCATTTGTCACAGCAGCAGAAAGTAAATTAGAACATTTAGTAAGGTTTCTTTAACAAGTGACCACTCTTTCATCTCAGGGAACCAAAATTATTGTTGATATGTGTGATAAAAGCAGCTAGCCATGGATTTCGTTTTTCATTGGAAATATGAGTGTCCAAAGATTTTTATAAAAACACTACTTGATACTGTCCAGAATATATTCCTTTCTGATGGCAAAGATTTCAGCCACATAATAGTTACATAATGCTTGAAAGTTTAGATCAACAGACTACTAGTATTCCAGAATTAGAATTTTTTCATTGCATTAAAGTTTTCAGTGAAAAAAAATTAGTATCCACTATGAACAGGGATGAAGGAACTCAGATTTTGAGATAACCCTCTAACAGAACCAAGCTAAAAATGGAAGATATATTCTTCTGGACACAATGTCTAAAACCTTACCATCTCTAGAGTTCCAGCCATGAACCTCGGAGCATTATATTATCCATTGTAGCATCCAGAAGCCATGTGTTAATCCATCAAAGACTGATGCCAGTTGATGTACCACTTTGTTTTCTCCCTACCATCTTCTATGAAATTTTCTTGTATCACTCCTCAGATTTGATTAAAAATAAAAGAGTTCAATTAGTGTAACTTGCATGTACATGGGTATGAGGATATTTACTATAGTATTGGCAAGTGATCTTTGGTCTCATTTTTGCAAATATATGAATACCTTTGTCCAAATTATGTCTGGCAAGAAAGTGAAAAAGTGTTCCTTGATAAAAAATTTAAGGCCATGTTTTAAAGATTGAAGAGTTGCACATGATTCTTCTATCAATACTTTACTGATTTCACATAGTTCTCTGATATTTCACAGACTATAATAAGTTTTAGGAGTCACTGGATCATAAAACCTAAGGTCAGAGCTACTGATACTGCATCCTAGTTCAGTAGTAAAGTCTTCCTTCATTTCTGGTATATGGCTGAAAAATATATCAAAGCAATCACAATGTAGTGCAGAATATGCTGTCTCTCAAGTCTGTCAAAAATGTTACATCATTAATCGTAAATTTTTGAGATTATATATGTCAGTTGTTAATTATATTTTATCACCATAGCCAAATAAGTGAGATAGTTGGGTCTTTGGGTAGATCTATTTCCATTTTTCTGAGGAACTGCCAGACTGATTTCCACAGTGGTTGTGCCAATTTGTAATCCCACCAGCAATGGAGGAGTGTTCTTCTTTCTCCACATCCTGGCCAGCATCTGCTGTCACTTGAGTTTTGGTCTTAGCAATTCTGGTTGGCATAACCTAGAATCTCAGGTTTGTTTTGATTTGCATTTCCCTGATCGCTAATTGTTGTGGATTGCTGTTGTATTTTCTGCTCCCACAGGAGCGGTACCTCCACAAGGAATAGATCCCATGCTCAGATGAAGTCAGGTGAAATCTTACTTGGTCAGATAAGGCTAGAGCCTGTGATTGAGTAGTGGAAGGAAAAGGTGGAGCTGAACTCTTTAGAGAAGGGGAGAAGGAGGAAAAGAAGGGGAAGAGAGATGGAAGAAAGAGGTAGAAGATGATGAAGTGGTTGAAGATGGAGCAGATCCATAGTGTCCTGGAGGAGCAATAAATAACTAGGAATTTCATAGATGGGCATTAAAGTAGTATAGGGTATATTTGCCCAATCCAGTCATGTAGCTTGTATTTATATCAATTGGGTTTTGTGTTCTTTTCATGGGCATTTCGGGGTTGGAGATTTACAGTTTAAATCTGGCTGGTATAATATAAATCTCTAGTGTTTTCATTTTAAGGTGCTAAGGGGAGCTGAGTGAGTGGTAGCAGGAGTTCTACAGCATATCCACAGAGGGTAGAAGGCCTGAGAAATGTGAGCTGCAGCTCAGGGCATTATAGAAAAAAAAACTGGTTGAGTTAGCTTAGAAAGCTACCTTCAGAAACCAGAGCAAGAAGGGTCTATAGAGCTAGCCATGGGGGAAACCTCCTATGCTGGCAATAGCTGGATTTGGTGTGAGTTCATTTCAAAATTAGATGCAACAAGTACGGATTTTGAACATTTCTTTAAGTGCTTCTCAGCCATTTGAGATTCTCCTGTTGTGAATTCTCTCTTTAGCTCCATACCCCATTATTTTTTATGGAGAAATTGTTTATTTTGACTAACATTTCCAGAACATAGTCCATTATTGTGAAGAATTTTGACAAGATCCATGTAGAAGGAACAAAAAGAATATTTAAAACTGTCGGAATGTGGCCCACTGATTAACACAGCCATGATGGATATTCATGACAACAAGGACTGTGTGTCCTGAGAAATCCAAGCTGTCAGTGGAGTTCTGCTCTGCTTGTTTCCCTCTTAATCTAAGAATAGTATGAAAATGCTAAGGGGCTTCAAGCCCCTCACTGAACAGTATCTCTGGCACTCACAATAATAGTGCTTGATTTCTTTCAGGTATTTCTGCTGGAGAGGATTAATAACTCAATCACCTTAGGAAAGAACTTAGAGAAATAGATTGTCAGCAATGACCACCATCCTTAGAAAGCAATTGGAAAATAAAATTGTTAGTGAAGCTAGGTTAAGATGTTTTTGCCACTGGATCTCATGTATACAATCTTAGGGAATAATTTGAAGTTTAGAAAAGCACACTCTACTTAGTTAAGCTAGGGATCATTTATGGTCAGGGAATAAGAACAATGGCAGTACTGACTAACCTGACTCTCACTGAGGCTGGACTGGTGATGATGATTGATTTTTATTAGATATTTGCTTTATTTACATTTCAAATGGTATCCCTTTTCCTCCTTACCCGTTTGAAAACCCCCTATTCCATCCACTCTTGCCCTGCTTACCAATGTCCCCTCCAACTTTCCTGACCT
Organism: Tokudaia tokunoshimensis; assembly: GCA_036184795.1. Taxonomy (NCBI): domain Eukaryota; kingdom Metazoa; phylum Chordata; class Mammalia; order Rodentia; family Muridae; genus Tokudaia; species Tokudaia tokunoshimensis. The sequence goes on from BTHU01000023.1 coordinate 40,987,772, forward strand.
GACATTCCACTACAGTGTGACATCTAACTTTTACACGTCCAATGGCCTCTCCTCTCATTGATGTTTGAAAGGGCCATTCTCTGCTACATATGTAGCTGGAGCCATGAAGTTCCTCCATGTGTACTCTTTGATTGGTGGTTTAGTCCCTGGGAGCTCTGGGTGTTCTGGTTGTTACATATTATTGTTCCTCCTATGGGGCTACAAACCTCTTCAGCACCTTGGGTCATTTCTCTAGCTCCTCCATTGGGGACCCTGTGCTCAGCCCATTGGTAGGCTGTGAGTCATGGGTGTTTTGACCTCCCTTCTAAGAAGGACTAAAGTATCCACACTTTTGTCTTCCTTAATCGTGAGCTTCATGTGGTCTTTGAATTGAGTCTTGGGTATTCCGAGGTTTGGGGCTAATATCTACTTAGAGCAATGGCATACCATGTGTGGTATATATATATATTTGTGATTGGGTTACCTCAGGATAATATTTTCTAGTCCCATCCATTTGCCTAAGAATACATGAATTCATTGTTTTTAATAGCTGAGCAGTACTTCATTGTGTAAATGTACCACATTTTCTGTATCCATTCCTCCGTTGGGGGACATCTGGGTTCTTTCCAGCTTCTAGCTATTATAAATAATGCTGCTATGAACATAGTGGAACATGTGTCCTTATTACATGTTGGAGCATCTTCTGTGTATATGCCCAAGAGTGTTATATCTGGGTCCTCAGGTCTGATTATCTGAGGAACCTCCAAACTGATTTCCAGATTGGCTTTACCAGCTTGCAATCCAACTAGCAACGGAGGAGTGTTCCTCTTTCTCCACATCCTGTCTAGTATCTGCTGTTCCTTTAGTTTTTGATCTTAGCAATTCTGACTGGTGTGAGGTGGAATCTCAGGTATATTTTGATTTGAATTTCCCTGATCATTAAGGATGTTAAACATTTCTTTAGGTGTTTCTCATCCATCTTGTATTCCTCAGTTGAGAGTTCTTTGTTTAGTGCTCTACCCCCATTTTTTTCCATTTTATCTTTCCACAAGTTCTTTTTTTAAATTTTCTATATTCATTATTTATATTCCAAATGATTTCCCCTTTCCCAGTTCCCCCTTCCCCCAAAGGCCCATAAGCCCTCTTCCCTCCCCCTGTTCCCCAGTCAACCTGCTCCCACTTCTCTGTCCTGGTATTCCCCAACACTGCTGCATCTAGTCTTTCCAGGACCAGGGGCTCTTTCTTCCTTCTTCTTGGGAATCAATTGATATGTGAATTGCGTCCTGGGTATTCCTAGCTTCTGGGCTAAAATACACTTATCAGTGACTGCATACCATGTGTATTCTTTTGTGAGTGGATTACCTCACTTAGGATGTTATTTTTGAGTTCCAAACATTCCTAAGATTTTCATGAATTCATTGTTTTTAATTGCTGAAGAGTATTCCATTGTGTAAATATACCACATTTTCTGTATCCATTCCTCCACTGAGGGACATCTGGGTTCTTTCCAGCTTCTGGCTATTATAAATAAGACTGCTATGAACCTAGTGGAGCATGTGTTCTTATTTCATGCTGGGGAGTTCTCTGGGTATATTCCCAGGAGTGGTATAACAGGGTCCTCTGGAAGTGTCATGTACAGTTTTCTGAGGAACTGCCAGACTGATTTCCAGAGTGGTTGTACCAGCTTTCAATCCCACTAACAGTGGAGGAGTGTTCCTCTTTCTCCACATCCTAATCAACACCTGCTGTCTCCTGAGTTTTTGATCTCAGCCATTCTGATTGGTGTGAGGTGAAATCTGAGGGTTGTTTTGATTTGCATTTCCCTAATGACTAAGGATATTGAACATTTCTTTAGGTGCTTCTCAGCCATTTGATATCCTTCAGGGGAAAATTCTGTGTTTAGCTCTGTACCCACATTTTTAAAAGGGTTATTTGTTTCTCTGGAGTCTAACTTCTTAAGTTCTTTGTATATATTGGATATTGGCCCTCTATCAGATGTAGGATTGGTAAAGATCTTTTCCCCCAATCTGTTGGTTGCTGTTTTGTCCTATTGACAGTGTCCTTTGCCTTACAGAAGCTTTGCAATTTTATGAGGTCCCATTTCTCATTTTTTGATAATAGAGCATAAACCACTGGTGTTTTGTTCAGGAAAATTTCCCCTGTGCCCATGTGCCCAAAGCTCTTCGGCACTTTCCTTTCTATTAGATTCAATGTGTCTGATTTTATGCGGAGGTACTTGATCCACTTTAATATTATCTTTGAACAGAGAGATAAGAAAGGATCAATATGCATTCTTTTACATGTTGACTGCCAGTTGAAATGGCACCATTTGCTGAAAATGTTGTCTTTTATCCACAGGATAGTTTTAGCTCCTTTGTCAAAGAACAAGTGACCTTATGTGTGTGTTCGTTTTTGGGTCATCAATTCCATTCCATTGGTCTACCTGCCTGACATTGGACCAATGCCATGCAGTTTTTATCACTATTTCTCTGTAGTATAGCTTGAGGTCAGGAATGGTGATTCCCCCAGAAGTTCTTTTATGTGGATAATAGTTTTCACTATCCTGGGATTTTTGTTATTCCAGATAAATTTGGAAATTGCTCTTTCTAACTCTATGGAGAAGTGAGTTGGAATTTTCATGGGCATTGCAATGATTCTGTATATTGCTTTAGACAAGATGGCCTTCTTTACAAAATTAACCCTGTGAATCCATCCACATTGACGATCTTTCCATCTTCTGAGATCTTCTTCAATTTCTTTCTTCAGAGGCTTGAAGTTCTTGTTATACAGATATTTCACTTGCCTGGTTAGAGTCACACCAAGGTGTTTTATGCTATTTGTGACTATTGTGAAGGGTTTCATTTCCCTAATTTCTTTCTCAGCCTCTTTATCCTTTGAGTATAGGATTGCTACTGATTTGTTTGAGATAATATTATATCCAGTAACGGTGCTGAAGTTGTTCACTAGATTTAGAAGTTCTCTGGTGGAATTTTTGGGGTCACTTATATATAAATCATATCATCTGCATATAGTAATACTTTGACTTCTTCCTTTCCAACTTGTTTCCCTCTGACCTTCTTTTGTTGTCTAATTGGTCAGGCTAGGATTGAGTACTATATTGAACAGGTAGGAAGAGAGTGGGCAGCCATTTCTACTCCCTGATTTCAATAGGATTGCTTCAAGTTTCTCTCCATTTAGTTTGATATTGGCTACTGGTTTGTTGTATATTGCTTTTACTATGTTTTGATATGGGCCTTGAATTCCTTATCTTTCCAAGTCTTTTATCTAGTGGGGTGTTATCTAGTGGGGCAAATGCTTTCTCAGCATCTAATGAGATGATCTTGTATTTTTTCCTTTGAGTTTGTTTATGTAGAAGATTACATTGATGAATTTTCCTATATTGAACAATCCCTGCATCACTGAGATGAAGCTTACTTGATTGTGTTGGATGATCTTTTGAACATGTTCTTGGATTTGGTTGGTAAGAATTTCGTTGAGTATTTTTGCATCGATATTTATAAGGGAAATTTGTTTGGAGTTCTCTTTCTTTGTTGTGTCATTTATGTATCAGAGTAATTGTCACTTCATAGAATGATTTGGATAGTGTCCCTTCTGTTTCTATTTTGTTTAATAGTTTGAAGAGTATTGGTATTAGGTCTTCTCTGAAGGTCTGATTGAACTCTACATTAAACCCATCTGGTTCTGCACTTGTTTTGATTTGGAGACTATTAATGTCTGCTTCTATTCCTTTAGGTGTTATGGGACTGTTTAGATCATTTTTCTGATCCTTATTTAACTTTAGTACCTAGCCATTTCATCTAGATTTTCAAGTTTTGTTGAATATAGGATTAGAATTTGATGATTTTTTTTGATTTCTCCAGTATCTCTTGTTATGTCTCCCTTTTCATTTCTGATTTTGTTAATTTGGTTATTGTCTCTGTGCCCTCTAGTTAGTCTGGATAAGGGTTTATCTATCTTGTTGATTTTCTCAAAGAACCAGCTCCTGGTTTTGTTGATTCTTTATGTAGTTCTTTTGTTTCTACTTGTTTGATTTTGGCCATGAGTTTGATGAATTCCTGCCATCAACAACTCTTGGGTGTGTTCTTTCTGTTCTGAGCTTTTAGGTATCCTGTTAAACTTCTAGTGTATGCACCCTCCAGTTTCTTTTCGGAGTTACTCAGAGCTATGAATTTTCCTCTTAGCACTGCTTTCATTTTGTCCCATACATTTGGATATTTTATGCCTTCATTTTTATTAAATTCTAAAAAGTTTGATTTCTTTTATTAATTTTTCCTCGACCACAGTATCACTGAGTAGAGCATTATTCAGCTGTCATGTGCATGTGGACGTTCTGTTGTTTTTTGTTGCTATTAAAGTACAGCCTTAACCTGTAGTGATCTGATAGTAGTCATGGGATTATTTCAATCTTCTTATAACTGGTGAGTTATGTTTTGTGACCAATTATATTGTCAGTTATGGAGAAGATACCATGAGGTGCTAAGAAGAAGTTATATTCTTTTGATTTAGAGTGAAATGTTTTGTATATATCTATTAAACCCATTTGGTTCATAATTTCTGTTAGTTTCACTGTGTCTCTGTTTAGTTTCTGTTTCCATGATCTGTGCATTGATGAGAGTAGAGTGCTAAAGTCTCCCACTATTATTGTGTGAAGTGTAATGTGTGTTTTGAGGTTTTGTAAAGTTTCTTTTATGAATGTGGTGTCCTTCCATTTGGAGCATAGATGTTCAGAATTGAGAGTTCATCTTTTTTTTTACTTTGATGAGTGTTAAGTGTTGTTCCTTTTTTAATTTGTTTTGATAAATTTAGGTTGACAGTTAATTTTATTTGATCTTAGAATGGCTTACCAGCTTGTTTCTTGGGAGCACTTGCTTGGAAAATTGTTTTCCAGCCCTGTACTCTGAGATAGTGTCTGTCTTTGTGCCTGAGGTGAGTTTCCTGTATGCAGCAAAATGTTGGGTCCTGTTTACCTATCCAGTCTGTTAGTCTATGTCTTTTTATTGGAGAACTGAATCCATTAATATTAAGCGATACTAAGGAAAAGTGATTGGTGCTTCCTGCTACATTTGTTATTAGAGGTGAAGTTACGTTCATGTGGTTCTCTTCTTTTTGATTTGTGAAAAGATTATTTTCTTGCATTTTCTAGGGTGTGGTTTCCCTTGTTTTGTTGTTGTTTTCCATTCATTAGGGCTGGATTTATGGAAAGATATTGTGTAAATTTGTTTTTGTCATGGAATACCTTGATTTCTCCTTCTATGGTAATTGAGAGTTTTTCTGGGTATAGTAGTCTGGGTTGGAATTTGTGTTTCCTTAAGGTCTGTATGACATTTGTCCAGGATCTTCTGGCTTTCATATTCTCTGGTGAGAAGTCTGGTATAATTCTGATAGGTCTGTCTTTATGTGTTACTTGACCTTTTATCCTTACTGTTTTAAATATTCTTTCTTTATTTAGTGCATTCGGTGTTTGATTATTATGTGATGAGAGGAATTTCTTTTCTGTCCAATCTATTTGGAGTTCCGTTGGCTTCTTGTATGTTCATGGGCATCTTTTTAGCTTAGGGATGTTTTCTTCTATAATTTTGTTGAAGAAATTTAATAGTCCTTGAAGCTGAAAATCTTTGCTCTAGTCTACACCTATAATCCTTAGGTTTTGTCTTCTCATTGTGTCCTGCATTTTCTGGATGTTTTGTGTTAGGTGCTTTTTGCATTTTGCATTTTCTTTGACTGTTGTATCAATGTTTTCTGTGGGATTTTCTGCACCAGAGATTTTCTCTTCTATCTCTTGTATTCTGTTTTTGATGCTTGCATCTATGACTCCTGACTTCTTTCCTAGCTTTTCTATCTCGAGTTGTTTCTCTTTGTGATTTCTTTATTGTTTCTACTTTCATTTTTAGATGCTGTATGGTTTTGTATAATTCCTTCACCTGTTTGTTTGCATTTTCCTGTAATTCCTTAATGACATTATTTATATCCTTCTTGAAGTACTCTATCAGCATCATGAGCTGTAATTTTAAATCCAAATATTGCTTTTTCAGTGTGTTGTGGTATCCAGGACTTGGTGTTATGGGAGAACTGGGTTTGGATGATGTCATGCTGCCTTGGTTGTTGTTGGTAACTTTCTTGCCTTTGCCTTTAGCCATCTGGTTATATCTGGTGTTAGTTGGTAGTGATGTCTCAGGCTGGTCCCTCCTGTTGGTCTGCAAAACTGTCTCAGCACCCCTGGGAGATAAGCTCTCGCCTGGCACAAAAGGCTGTGACTCAGTCCAGCTCCTGGGTGCAGATGGAGCCCTGAAGGACCCTATAGAAGCTACTCCGCTAATCCTGTGTTTCCTGTGTTCCTGGCCATACGCACCTTGTTCAATCACAGGAGAGAAAATGGAGTTCTTACCTCCAAACCTGGGAGTCCAAGCGCTCCCTGGAGACCAGTTCTCGCCTGGCAGGACTGGTCTCTACCCCATTTTTTGGTTGGGTTGTTTGATTTCTTGGTGTTTTGCTTCTTGGTATCTTTATAAATTTTGTATATTAGCCCTCTATCAAATGTGGAGATAGCGAAAGTTTTTTGTTTTTGTTTTTGTTTTCCCCAATTGGTAGGTTGCTTATTTGTTCTATTGAATATTCCCTTTGCCTTACAGAAATTTTCCAATTTCACGAGGTCCCATTTATCAATTCTTGATGTTAGAGCCTGAGCCATTTGAGTTCTGTTTGTGAAATATCCCCTTGTGCCAATGAGTTCAAGATTCTTTCCTAGTTTCTCTTCTATTAGTTTCAGTGTATTTGGTTTTATTTTGAGGTTCTCAGTTCACTTGGACTTGAACTTTGTGCAACGTGACAAATATGGATCTGCATTTTCATTTTTCTACATACAGATTACCAGGTAGACCAGCACCATTTACTGAAAACGCTTTCTTTTTACATTGTATATTTTTGGTTCCTTTGTTAAAGATCAAATGTCTTTAAGTGTGTGGTTTTATTTCTGGGTCTTCAATTCTATTGCATTGATCAACCTGTTTGTCTCTGTACAAATACCATCCAGTTTTAATCACTATTGCTCTCTGGTACAGCTTGAAGTCAGGAATGGTGATTCCCCCAGAAGTTCTTTTATTGTTAAGAATTGTTTTTGCTATTAAGGTTTTTTTGCTTTTACAGATAAATTTGAGAATTGCTTTTTCAAGTTTTTTAAGAATTGTGTTCGGATTTTGATGTATAATCTCATATTTCTTATAAAATTGACCATTAAAACCTTATTCCATTACAAAGGTGACGATTTTTCAATCCCTTCTGTGCTTCAAGCTTTCCATTAATCTATCAACATTCTAAATAAACCGTAAGTGCTTTTTATCTCTAGCTTGTGGATCCTAGCATTAAGACTTTACTCAACAATGGAAAAGGCATAATGTTTCAAACTCCCATGAACTGAGCATTTAAGACAAACAAGGTATTCTAAGTATATCCAGTGTCTTGGTATGTTTAGAAGCAAACGTTTCACCCTTCAGACCTATAATAAACGTGACCTTAATTTATTATTGTCTATGGTAGCTTGTATTTGGTTTTCTCTAGCTGGGCATGAGATTCCAAGGATTAATTTAAGAACTATTTTCTCATTTTATGCTATAGCATTGTTTAGATATTCAGGAGGGATTTATTGCTTTCAGTTATAACCAGGCTAGTTAACTAATGGAAATATTCCCCTTTCCCTTGACAATCTGATTTGATGCCTTGAATTTCTAATGACACCAGTTGAAAGTCAATTTTATCTGATATTAGGATGGCTACTCCGGCTCATTTCCTGGGACCATTTGCTTGTAAGATTGTTTTCCAGCCTTTTACTCTGAGGTAGTGTTTGTCTTTGACACTGAGGTGTGTTTCCTGCACCCAGCAAAATGCTGGGTCCTGTTTATGTATCTAGTCTGTTAGTCTATGTCTTTTATTGGGGAATTGAGACCATTGATATTAAGAGAGATTAAGGAATAGTGATTATTGCCACCTGCTATTCTTTATGCTATCTTTATGTCTGAGTGGATATCTACTTTTGGGTTTGATGAAAGAAGGTTACTATCTCATTTTTTCCAGGGTGTAATTTCTCTCCTTGTATTGGCGATTTCCACCTATTATCCTTTGCAGGGCTGGGTTTGTGGAAAGATATTGTGTAAATTTGATTTTATCATGGAATGTTTTGGTCTCTCCATCTATGGTGATTGAGAGTTTTGCTGGGTATAGTAATCTAGGCTGGCATTTGTGTTCTCTTAGTGTCTGTATGAGATTTACCCAGGATCTTCTAGCTTTCATAGTCTCTGGTGAGAAGTCTGATGTAATTCAGAAAGGTCTTCCTTTATATGTTACTTGGCCTTTTTCTCTTACTGCTTTTAATATTCTTTCTTTGTTTAGTACATTTGGTGTTTTGATTATTATGTGATGGGAAGTATTTCTGTTCTGGTCCAGTCTATTTGGAGTTCTGTAGGCTTCTTGTATGTTCATCAGCATCTCTCTCTTTAGGTTAGGGAAGTTTTCCTCCATAATTTTGTTGAAGATATTTACTGGCCCTTTAAGTTGCAAATCTTTACTCTTAACTATGCCTATAATCCTTAGGTTTGTTCTTCTCATTGTGTCCTGGATTTCCTGGATGTTTTGGGTAACACGTTTGTTGCATTTTGCATTTTCTTTTACTGTTGAGTCAATGCTTTCTATGGTATCGTCAGCTCCTGAGATTCTTTCTTCCATCTCTTGTATTCTATTGTTGATGTTTGCGTCTATGACCCCTGATTTCTTCCCAAGGTTTTCTATCTCCAAAGTTGTCTCCATTTGTGATTTCTTAGTTGTTTCTACTTCCTTTTTTAGATCCTGGATGGATTTGCTTAGTTCCTTCACTTGTATTTGCATCAGAGTACTCATGACTTGATCTGGTTTAATTGAACTGAAAATAAATCTACTTCAAGAATACTGGGAATATAGTATATCTCTGAAAGTATTACAGGATAGGACTGGAGTTTAATAAACTAAATTAATGCCTAGAAATGTGACTATATATTTGATGCAGGAAAGATAACCCTACTGATTGAGTTACTGGTCACAGTCGCTACAATGGGAAGAATAATTATCAATGATATCAAGCTCAATTGCTATCTTTTGAATCACTGGTATGTGGGTGCAGGGTATGGAAAGCATGTGTGTTTCTTATTTCTGGAGTATATTTTAAGCAGCATTTATTTTTGTTATTAGTTTCTAGTCAATTTTCTATCATGGATATAACTGATAGTGCTAAATTCACATGTGAGCCTGAAGCTTTAAAGGCAGTCATAAAACCACGTAGCTAGCATCTTCAATTACTATAAGAAGAGGCAGTCTCAATCTTTGAAGGAAATGGTTTTCATAATTTTGGTATGGGTCCATAATTTAGTGTTGATTCATATGTGAATATCACAGTGAAAAATAACTGCATGCATACAGGCATGCACACACACACACACACACACACACACACACATACACACAGAAACAGAGTGACAGAGAAATTCACAAACACATAGTTATGGTGCATGTACATACATAGGTGAATATATGAATATGCACATTGATTTATACATGTATGTTTGTGTAGGGGGAGATAGTCTGTTAAAACCTCATAATTTATGATTTGAAAATTTTTTGTTTTGATACGTTTTAATAATTTTGAATGGTGATTCTCTTACTTTAAAGAGGAAATTTAGAACTTTAATTTTAAGGTAAATTAAATGAAACATAAACATGAAAAGTAACATCAGCACAGAAGAAAGAAACTCAAAATTATACTTCCTCTGAAGGAGTTATGTAAATAGTTTTGACTTCATTTATTATTAACAGAATATATTTGTTTAAGACATCATTGCAAATAAATGTTTTATAATACTACTGCTTTTCCTGACAAATTAAACATAAAATGTGTAAGGAAATGTTTTTCAATGTAACTTCAAGTTAAATGTTTTCCATATATAATGTGTAAGTGGAAAAATTAGACTAAAAGATGAATTGCTAGAGTCAGAAATATAACAATAATAATTTTGTCAATATTATTATAGGAATAATATTTAAATTTTATATTTAAGAAATTTTGGAGTAACTTTTGCTCTGGATAACAAATGAGTTAACTTTCAAAAGTGTGGAGTATGAAAGGTGGCAGCATGTTCTATTCAGAATTTGAGATAAGTAAATAAAAATTACTTACAATTTTTGAGACTGTAGCACATAGAGGTACATAACTTTCATAATATCTGAAAATTTAATGTACCTAGCATATTAAGTGCAGATTAAAATACTTATATGATTTCTGGGCAACTGAAAAAATTAAAGTCAATGTAGAAACACTAGAGATAGTCATGTTCATCCTATCACTAATCACGGACAAATGATGAAACCATTGTGTATGTGTCCAGTAGCAATTTAATTGATGAAGAAAAGATGCTCTGTGTACATAATGGTGTACTTTTTTGTAAGTCATGAAGAATGAAATAATCTTAATTTCAGCAAAGTGCATGAAACAGAAGATCATGATATTATATAGACTTAACCAGAATTCAAAAAATAGTTTTTCATGTATGTACTTTTAGGATATAGGAGTGGGACATAAAGACAAAAGGAAGAATTTTAAACATGTGCAAAGGGACATGAAGGAGGAACTGTGAGTGGGGTATAGAAAGGGTGAATATGATACAATACAGTGTTTATATGTTTGAGTGCTAATTATATTTTGCACACTATCTGTAACAACACACAAATTAATATATTATTGAAAGCAAAATAAACAACAAATGCAATTATAAAAGAATTAAAATCTCCCTAGGCAACTTAAATGTGTGTCAAGATAAAGTAAGAAAAAAACAGTTTATGGCTCCAGTGACTGGGAAGTTGGGACAGCCAGGTTCTGAGACAGACAGGCATAATATTGCTTGGGTCTCGGGCAGCTTGTGTGTGTGCGGCTCCCAAGTGCTGGGCTGATCTGCAGTAACCAGCGGGCCAGCTCTGCTGTGGGACTTCTGCCTGGCAGAGGGATCCCACACTGGGCGGGAGCCTACCAACTTTCCTTCCGCGACCTCTGTTCCCGCAGACTGCGCTGAAGAGACAGGTACCCCAAGCTCTCTCTCCCCAATATAACATCACTTGGGACACGGCCTGTTGGGACTTCCGTCTGCGCCCAAGAACGGGTCAGCACTGTGGTCATCTGGGTGCCAGATCGGCAGGCCATCGCGTCTGCAGGGTGAGTGGCACCATGGAGAGTGTGCAGATTGCACTCCGACATCTTTGCTCCAGTGACTGGGAAGTTGGGACAGCCAGGTTCTGAGACAGACAGGCTTAATATCACTTGGGTCTCAGGCGGCTTGTGTGTGTGCAGCTCCCAAGTGCTGGACAGATCTGCAGTAACCAGCGTGCTAGCTCTGCTGTGGGACTTCTGCCTGGCAGAGGGATGCCCCCTCCCCCCCCAGGAGAGATCACACACCCCTGCACAGGGCAGGAGCCTACCAGCCTCCCTTTGGCGACCTCTGCTCCAGGAATCCACTAGGCTGAGCCTTTGGATGTGCAAGGCCTCCCCAATATATGATCACTTGGGGCAAGGCACATTAGGGCTCCAAAGTCACTCAGGAGCAGGCAGGCCCCAGAAATCGGTGCCAGGGGAATCCTGGCAATCCAGGGGGGTCAGAAATAGCTTTGCAGGCTCACAGGAGGTCCAACCAACAGCCAGTGGCAGCAGGACCAACTAACATCAGAGGTATCCAGATGGCAAAAGGCAAACGTAGGAATGTTACTAACAGAAATCAAAGTAATGTGGGACCATCCGAACCCAACTCTCCAACAGCAGCAAATCCTGGATACCCCACCACACCCGAAGGACAAGATCTGGATTTAAAATCACTTCTCATGATGCTATTAGAGGATCACAAGAAGGACACAAATAAATCTCATAAAGAGTTACAGGAGACCATGAATCAACGGTTAGAAGCCCTTACAAAGGAAACACGAAATCGCTTAGAGAAATGCGGGAGAACATGGATCAAAAGATGGAGGCGCACAAGGAGACAACACAAAAATCGCTTAACGAGATGAATCAACGGGTAGATGCACTCACAAAGGAATCACAAAATTGGCATAAAGAAATGCAGAAGAATATGGGTCAACAGACGGATGCCCATAAGGAGGCAACACAAAAATTGCTTAAAGAAATGAATCAACGGTTAGATGCCCTTACAAAGGAAACACGAGAACTGCTTAAAGAAATGCAGGAGACAATGGATCAAGAGATGGATTCCCATGAGGAGGAAACACAAAAATCACTCAGAGAAATGCAGGAGAACGTGGGTCATCAGGCAGAAATCCTGAAAGAGGCAATGCAAAAATACCTTAAAGAAATACAGGAAAATACAAACAAACAAGTGAAGGATCTCAGCAAATCCATCCAGGAACTAAAAAAGGAAGTAGAAACAATTAAGAAATCACAAAGGGAGACAACTTTGGAGATAGAAAACCTTGGGAAGAAATCAGGAGTCATAGATGCAAACATCAACAATAGAATACAAGAGATGGAAGAAAGAATCTCAGGTGCTGAAGATTCCATAGAAAGCATCGATTCAACAGTCAAAGAAAATGCAAAATGCAAAAAACGTGTAACCCAAAACATCCAGGAAATCCAGGACACAATGAGAAGACCAAACCTAAGGATTATAGGTATAGATGAGAGTGAAGATTTGCAACTTAAAGGGCCAGTAAACATCTTCAACAAAATTATGGAGGAAAACTTCCCTAACTTAAAGAGAGAGATGCCGATGAATGTACAAGAAGCCTACAGAACTCCAAACAGACTGGACCAGAACAGAAATACCTCCCGTCACATAATAATCAAAACACCGAATGTTCTAAACAAAGAAAGAATACTAAAAGCAGTAAGAGAAAAAGGCCAAGTAACATACAAAGGAAGACCTATCCGAATCACATCAGACTTCTCACCAGAGAATATGAAAGCCAGAAGATCCTGGGCAGATCTCATGCAGACACTAAGACAGCACAAATGCCAGCCTAGACTGCTATACCCAGCAAAACTCTCAATCACCATAGATGGAGAGACCAAGATATTCCATGATAAAACCAAATTTTCACAATATCTTTCCACAAATCCAGCCCTGCAACGGATAATAGGTGGAAACCTCCAATACAGGGAGAGAAACAACACCCTGGAAAAAATGAGATAACAACCTTCTTGAATCAAACCCAAAAGTAGATAACCACTCAAACATAAAGATAGCGTCAAGAATGGCAGATGGCAATAATCACTATGCATTAATCTCTCTTAATATCAATGGTCTCAATTCCCCAATTAAAAGACATAGACTAGCAGACTGGATACGTAAACAGGACCCAGCATTTTGCTGCATGCAGGAAACGCACCTCAGTGTCAAAGACAAACACTACCTCAGAGTAAAAGGCTGGAAACCAATTTTACAAACAAATGGCCCCAAGAAACAAGGTGGAGTAGCCATCCTAATATCAGATAAAATTGATTTTCAATCTAAAGTCATCAAAAAAGACACAGAAGGACACTACATACTGATCAAGGGAAAAATCCACCATCTAGAACTCTCAATTCTGAATATCTATGCTCCAAATGCAAGGGCACCCTCATTCGTAAAAGAAACTTTACTAAAACTCAAAGCACACATCGCAACGCACACAATAATAGTGGGTGACTTCAACACCCCGCTCTCTGAAATGGATCGTTCAGGAAAACAGAAACTAAACAGGCACACAGTGAATCTAATTGAAGCCTTGGATCAAATGGAACTAACAGATATATATAGAACATTTCATCCTAGAGCTAAAGAATACACCTTCTTCTCAGCTCCTCATGGTACCTTCTCCAAAATTGACCATATAATTGGTCACAAATCAGACCTCAACAGATACAAGAAGATAGAAATAATCCCATGCGTCCTATCAGATCACTATTGAATAAGGGTGGTCTTCAATGGCAACAAAAACAAAAGATAACCCACATACACATGGAGGCTGAACAATGCTCTACTCAATGATAACTTGGTCAAGGTGGAAATAAAGAAAGAAATCAAAGACTTTTTGAAAGTTAATGAAAATGAAGACACACCATACCCTAATTTATGGGACACAATGAAAGCAGTGCTAAGAGGAAAGTTCATAGCCCTGAGTGCCGCCAAAAAGAAACGGGAGACAGCATACACTAACAGCTTAATGGCACACCTGAAAGCCCTGGAACAAAAAGAAGCAAATACACCAAAGAGGAGTAGAAGGCAGGAAATCATCAAACTCAGGGCTGAAATCAATCAAGTAGAAACAAATAAAACCATACAAAGAATCAACAAAACGAGGAGTTGGTTCTTTGAGAAAATCAACAAGATAGATAAGCCCTTAGCCAGACTAACCAGAGGGCACAGAGATAGTATCCAAATTAATAAAATCAGAAACGAAAAGGGAGAGATAACAACAGACACTGAGGAAATTCAAAAAATCATCAGATCCTACTACAAAAATCTGTATTCAACACAACTAGAAAATCTTGAGGAAATGGACAATTTCCTTGACAGATACCAAGTACCAAAATTAAATCAGGATCAAATAGACCATCTAAACCGTCCTATAACCCCTGAAGAAATAGAAGTTGTCATTGGAAGTCTTCCAACCAAAAAAAGCACAGGTCCAGATGGTTTTAGTGCAGAATTCTATCAGACCTTCAAAGATGACCTAACACCAATACTCTTCAAACTGTTCCACAAAATAGAAAAAGAAGGAACACTACCCAACTCGTTCTATGAAGCCACAATTACACTAATACCAAAAGCACACAAAGATCCGACAAAGAAAGAGAATCTCAGGCCAATCTCTCTTATGAATATCGATGCAAAAATACTCAATAAAATTCTTGCCAACCGAATCCAAGAACACATCAAAACGATCATTCACCATGATCAAGTAGGCTTCATCCCAGGGATGCAGGGATGGTTCAATATAAGGAAATCCATCAATGTAATCCACTACATAAACAATCTCAAAGAAAAAAAACCACATGGTCATCTCATTAGATGCTGAGAAAGCATTTGACAAAATTCAGCATCCTTTCATGCTAAAGGTCTTGGAAAGATCAGAAACTCAAGGCCCATATCTAAACATAGTAAAAGCAATTTACAGCAAACCGGTAGCCAGCATCAATCTAAATGGAGAGAAACTTGAAGCAATCCCACTAAAATCAGGGACTAGACAAGGCTGCCCTCTCTCCCCATATCTTTTCAATATAGTACTTGAAGTTCTAGCTAGAGCAATTAGACAACAAAAAGAGGTCAAAGGGATACAAATTGGAAAGGAAGAAGTCAAACTATCACTATTTGCAGACGATATGATAGTATACTTAAGTGACCCAAAGAACTCCACCAGAGAACTCCTACAACTGATAAACGACTTCAGCAAAGTGGCCGGATATAAAATCAACTCAAGCAATTCAGAAGCCTTCCTATACTCAAAGGATAAGCAGGCTGAGAAAGAAGTAAGAGAAATAATACCCTTCACAATAGCCACAAACCATATTAAGTATCTTGGCGTGACTCTAACCAAACAAGTGAAAGATCTGTATGACAAGAACTTCAAGTCTCTGAAGAGAGAAATTGAAGAAGACCTCAGAAGATGGAAAAATCTGCCATGCTCATGGATTGGCAGGATTAATATAGTAAAAATGAGCATCTTACCAAAAGTAATACACAGATTCAATGCAATCCCCATCAAAATCCCAACTCAATTCTTCATAGAGTTAGAAAGAGCAATTCAAAAATTCATCTGGAATAACAGAAAACCCAGAATAGCTAAAACTATTCTCAAGAGTAAAAGAACCTCTGGGGGAATCAGTATCCCGGACCTCAAGCTGTACTACAGAGCAATAGTGTTAAAAACCGCATGGTATTGGTACAGTGACAGTCATGTAGATCAATGGAACAGAATTGAAGACCCAGAAATGAATCCACACTCCTATGGTCACTTGATCTTTGACAAAGGAGCTAAAACCATCCAGTGGAAAAAAGATAGCCTTTTCAACAAATGGTGCTGGCTCAGCTGAAGGTCAATATGCGGAAGAATGCAAATTGACCCATTCTTATCTCCTTGCACTAAGCTCAATTCTAAGTGGATCAAAGATCTCCACATAAAACCAGACACACTGAAACTAATAGAAGGGAAACTAGGGAAGAACCTTGAACATATGGGCACAGGAGAGAATATCCTGAACAGAACTCCAATAGCTCATGCTCTAAGATCAAGAATAGACAAATGGGACCTCATTAAATTACAAAGTTTTTGCAAGGCAAAAGACACTGTCAAAAAGACAAAGTGGCAACCAACTAACTGGGAAATGATCTTTACCAACCTTACATCCAACAGAGGGCTAATATCCAATATATACAAAGAACTCAAGAAGTTAAACTCCAGAGAGGCAAGTAACCCTATTAAAAAATGGGGTACAGAGCTAAACAAAGTGTTCTCACCTGAAGAATATCTAATGGCTGAGAAGCACCTAAAGAGATGTTCATCATCCTTAGTCATTAGGGAAATGCAAATCAAAACAACCCTGAGATTCCATCTCACACCAGTCAGGATGGCTAAGATCAAAAACACAGGAGACAGCAGTTGTTGGCGAGGATGTGGAGAAAGCGGAACACTCCTCCACTGCTGGTGGAATTGCAAGCTGGTACAACCACTCTGGAAAGCAGTCTGGCGGTTCCTCAGAAAACTGGGCATGACAGTCCCGGAGGATCCGGCTATACCACTCCTGGGCATATACCCAGAGGCTTTACCTGCATGCAATAAGGACACATGCTCCACTATGTTCATAGCAGCCTTATTTATAATAGCCAGAAGCTGGAAAGAACCCAGATGTCCCTCAACGGAGGAATGGATTCAGAAGATGTGGTATATCTACACAATGGAATACTACTCTGCAATTAAAAACAATGAATTCACGAAATTCCTAGGCAAATGGTCAGATCTTGAAAATATCATCCTTAGTGAGGTAACCCAATCACAAAAGAACACACATGGTATGCAGTCACTGATAAGGGGATATTGACCCAGAATCTCGGAATACCCTAGACACAATCCGCATATCAATAGATTTCTAAGAAGATGGAAGGAGAGACCCCTGGTCCTGGAAAGACTGGATGTAGGGGAACGCCAGGTCATAGTAACGAGAGGGGGTTGAATGGAGAAAAGAGGGAGGGAAGGGGGCTTATGGGACTTTCGGGGAGGGAGGAAACGGGAAAGGGGAAAAAAAAAGAAAAAAACAGTTTATGAGTATAAGATTATTCAACTCTACCAGAAAAAAAATTATTTAATTAATAGTTATGGCACAAAGCAAAGAGTTTTAAGCATAAATAAAGAAAGGAAAATATAAGCTACAAAATGAACTATTTTCTTCAAAACAGATCTAGAACTGTTACAGGAATTAAAATTCTAGTTTAGAAAAATCAAAACATGAAATTATTTCCGATATATTTATAAAGATTAAAGTTGGGATAAGACTACAAGAATCAGTTAAACAAAACTGATGAAAGATATAGTATTCAAGAATAAAAATAATTTATTTGATAATTGAGGATGTTGGTACATACAAATAATCTAAGTATTTAGGACATGAAGGCAAGTATATGAAGACTTCAACCATTTCCTCAGTACACAGAGTCTGAAGATAGAATGGGCTACATATGACCTTATATCAATCAAACAAAAATAGTTAAAATATCAACAGATTATTGAATGTAGCAACAAAATATGATTAGTGTTTGCAGCTAAGAGATAATGAAAGTATCAAACCTTGTATTCTCTGCCATTCTCAAAAATACTCAGGAAATTTATGTATTTTGGATGTGGCATTTATGAAGATCTTTTCCCAATCTGTAGGCTGCAGTTATGTCCTATTGTCTTGCAGAAACTACTCAGTTTCTTGTGTTCCTATTTATTAATTGTTGATCTTAGACTTGAGCCATTGGTGTTCTGTTCTTGAACAGAACGTAGTTTTCTCCTATGACAATATATTCAAGGATATTTCCCACTTTCTCTTCTATTAGATTCATTGTATATGGTTTTATGTTGAAGTCTTTGATCCACTTTTATTTGATGTTTGCATTCTTCTACTTGCATACAACTAGTTAGATCAGCACTATTTGTTGAAGATACTTTCATTTTTCCACTGTATCATTTTGGTTTCGTTGTCAAAAGCCATGTGTCTGTAGGTGTGTGGGTTTATTTCAAGATCTTCAATTATATTCCATTAAACAACTTGTCTGTCTCTCTATCAATACTATGTGGCTTTTATCATTTTGCTCTGTAGTAACCCACCTACAAAATTTTTGACCCAGAATTGCTCCTGTCTAAAGGAAATGCAGGGACAAAAATGGACCAAACACTGAAGGAATGGCTGAACAACAGGCAGCCCAACTTGAGATCCATCACATGGCTGGGCACCAGGGAAGAGCCTAGCATTGGTTCCTCTGAGAGGCACTACCAGCAGCTGACTGAGAAGTGGAGATACTCAAAACCAAGCATTGAATGGAGGTCAGGGACCCCTAGGGAAGAGTTAACGGAAGGATTGAAGGAACTGAAGGGGATGGTAACCCCATAGAAAACCCAAGAGTGTCAAATAACCTGTACCCCTGGGAGCTCCCAGAGATTGAGCCACCAAACAAAGAGTATATGCAGGCTGGGCTGAGGCCTTGTTTACTTATGAAGTAGAGGGTTTCCTTGATTGGCCTCAGTGGGAGAGAATGTGCCTAGTCATATATAGATACATGATGCCTCAGGATGGTTTAGATACCCTCCCAAATGCAAATGGAAGGAAGATGGGGGAAGAACTCTGCAAGAAGGACCAGAAGGGAAGGCAACATTTGGGATATAAATAAATAATATAATGAATAATAAAAAGAAATTTATTTAGTATTACAGACCAACGTACCAGGGAATAAGTAAAAAGGAACTACTTCTGGATGTAAATGGAATTAAAATAGGGCTTCCAATTTTGGGGTCTTTTGAGATGAAAGATTCAAGAGCAGGCCAAGTAGCTATAGTCTCTCACTTTCAAATTGTAATGGCAACTCATGTGTGTTCTTCTGTGATTGGGTTACCTCACTAAGGATGATATTTTCCAGTTCTGACCATTTGCCTAAGAATTTCATGAATTCATTGTTTTTAATTGCAGAGTAGTATTCCATAGTGGATGTAGCAGTGTAGGAGAATACCAGGACAGAGAAGCAGGATGGGGTTGACTGGGGAACAGGAGGAGGGAAGAGGGCTTATGAGACTTTCAGGGAGGGGGGAACCGGGAAAAGGAAAATCATTGGGAATGTAAATAAAAAATATAGAAAATAAAAAATAAAAAATAAAAAAAATTGTAATGACATATTAAGATAGTAGCGGAATTTCCCATTGTTCTTTGGGTGCAGTGTGACACTTTGAGGAAACAGCCTACTGTTTCTTTCATTCATTCACCATATCTCAAAATCAGTAGTAAGAAGCTTGCATAGCATGGAGTCAAGAATTCATGTGTGTACATGCATATGTGTATGTGCTTGTGTGTAGATGTGTATGTGTGTGTGTGTGTGTGTGCATGCATGTGTGTGTGTAAGACAGAGAGACAGAGAGAAAGATACAGAGAGAAAGAGAGAAACAGAGGCAGAGGAAGAATCAAATACAGACAGAAAAAGAAACACACCAACTGAGAATACACTAAGGTAAAGGGTCATTATTATGTGACAACCATAGGAAGGCTACAGCCAAATCCCAATAATTCTGAAATTCCACTATCCCACTCAGTTCTCCTGCACCTTTGGGAAGGTATTTCAGTATAGTGTCTGGGCTTAAACTCCTTCTAGTGATTTTGGTGGAAATAGTTTTGTGTAATTAAGAAGCTTAGGTCTAGGAATTTTAAGGAATCTAAAAACATAAGAAAGGATTGTTTCCTAAATGTAGGCTCTCCTTGAAGAGGTCATTTCAAAAATGTCATTCACTAGGGTTAATTTTGACACAAAATGTTTTCGTGAATACAGTATATCTGGTAAATACCTGTAGCAAACCTTCTACTATCAAAGGATGTAATAGTAAGACCCTGATTACCTCTAGTAAAGAAGGAAAACAATTTGAAGAATTCAAAAGGCATTAAATTTGATTCATCAAAGATTACTCTTAGAAGAAGCTATATATAAGTTAACATTCAGCATATAATTAGTACCATTTCTAATGCTTTTTAATAAAGAATAGAGAGGGATAAGTAGATATCTCAGTTCATAAATTGTTTATTTTGCAAGTATGATTACTTGAGTTTGAGAACAAGAATCAATGTGTATGCTTATAATCTTTGTGCTTGGAAGGTGAACACAGCAGATCTACGGAGCAGGAGCAAATGGGCAGATCAATGGTGTCACTAATCAGACAACTTACCAGATATTGAGAGCCCCTGAAGAACAACATCAAAGATTTTTCTCTGGCTTATAATAATTACACATATGTGCATGCATGTGTAGAAGTTAGGTCTATATTTTTCTTTAGAATCATTTTATGTGTCTAAGTAATTTATTTCTACAGCATTAAAAAGTAATTTCTTTTTGGGGGGAGATTATAGTATAATTACATTAATTCTCCAGTCCATTTGATTCTCTTTGACTTTCTATTTACTTCTCACTGCTCTCTACTAAATTCCTGGGGCCTCAGTTATATACATATTACAGATATATATATATATATATATATATATATATATATATATATATATATATATATATATATATATATAATTATTTCAGGGCCAAATACTTGGTATTAGATAATCTATTCATGTGTTCTTCCCTGGGAAAGAATGCTTCTCCTACTTAGGATTCTTTTGTTGCCCATAAGCCATTGTGTAAGTGGAGGCCTCATAGACTTTTCCCTGTCCACTACAGCATGTCTCTGGTTCCTTTTATTTTTGGTTTATGTTGAGATAATCATATAGCAAAAAACTGTATTTATTACATCTCATCAAGCAAACTTCTCTTAACATCAGAGGAAAATCGCTATAGAAAATCACAACCCAACAAAATGCAGAATTGTGAAGCCCATTCACAAAGGATACATCTTCAAAGTAAGTCACAATTCTAAGATGCAAAGATCACTGTGGAAGAGGGGGCAGAAATACTATAAGAGCCAATTGAATCAGGGATTCTCTTGTAAGAGATGAGGGGAGGAGGTATGGGATGTAGAGCCGTCAGAGGTTGGACCAAGAGGGTGATAATATCTGGATTGTAAAAAAAATAATAAAATTTTTTAAAGAAAAGAATCTACTAGTGCCACTTTTCTAGATCAGCAAAATTCCTTAAATATATTGTAAAATATATTCTTATATGCAAAGATAAGTGTAGCACCTTTCATCAATAAGTGTTTTTCACATTAAATGTATACCATTTTTTAGCAATGCACATATAAATTGACTGTGGTATGCTCAGCCCCAATGAATACATTTCCAACACAAGTTCTGTAACTAGGACTCAAGAAGTATCTTTGAAGAGAGGGTGAAAAGATTGAAGCAGTTAGACGACCAGGAAGTCAGCAGTGAGATTGTGTCACCAAAGAAAGACAGAGTATCTATGTCTTTGTAGGATGAGACTTCTGACTGGTTATTCTACACAAAATTGGTAACTCTGAAATCATAAGCACAAAAGCCAGAGTAAATAGACTCAGCAGGTTGAATGGTTGAATGTATATATTTATGTGTGTGTTTGAGAACATATATTCAAAGAAAAGGAAGTCAACAGTTTGAGAATTATTTGGGGTTGTGGGATAGATTGGAAGGAAGAAATGAGAAAATATAATACAGTCATATTTAATTTAAAATGTTTTAAAATGTATCAACAAAAGAAATCTTACGAATTCAGTTGAATTAATCAACAAATTTGTCAACATTTTGTGACAGTTATTTTGAAGTTTTTGTGCTTCTGTAATGGAAATATTTCAGATTAAAACAAAATTTGGTTTCATTACTTAGAGATTTTAATTTATTTGAGGTTTATCTATGATCTCCAGGACAATATTATTAGGTTAGTTCCTTTTACATATATTGTCTCCCATAATGATTTTCATGATTCACATATTTTGAAGTACATTCAAGTTCCAAGTAATTATTTTTATTTGAATATTTATTTTTTCTCTGAATCCATTAACATTTATTGAAGAGGATTTCTAGTAGGCATTCCAGTACATTACATTTTACTAAGTGTGTTATATAGGGATTGGTGTGAAATGATTATTCCCTTGAATGCAATAGGACTATTAGAGACTGAGGAAATTTCAGCATGAGTGTTTTATTGACATATGGAATTATTTTCCTGAAGTGCTAATTATTTTTGTTTGCCACAGTATAAGTTATTGAGGTGTTAATTTGTGTGTGCTTTCCCGACTGTACTACCACCACTTCATTATGTTAGTCAAGGTTTCATCTTAATTACTTTAGTGAAGATTCATATTATGTGTAAAGCTAGAATCAGAAATTTTTCTTGTGCCTGTGCTCTTTGATTTATTTTATAAAGGAGGGCTGTTCTGAAAGAAATAACACAGGAAGGAGGAAAAGAGGAAGGAAAGGAGACAGATGAAGGGGGATGGGTCCTTTATCATTTTCCAGATTAAGTTTTCAGGGTTTAAGGAACATATATTCTTGAATATCATAGGATCTGGAAGCCATGAGATATCCTTACATAGCACAAAATTTAGAATCTTATCATGGCAATGTATTCATATTGACTTATTTCCAGGGGATAAAGTAAGATTTAATAAGTAATTTTTATGCAAGATGCAAAGATAAAAATAGATTAGAGCCTGTGTAGCCACTCTAGTAAAGTCAGCACAGATAAAGTGAACCTGACAAAGACATATCTCTAAAGAGCTGGACATATAGTCTCTGCATTACACTTAGGGTTGTTGTACACCTGCAGAGTGCTCATATAAGCCTAGAAATGAGAGAGACAGATTTCCAAATGATGGCACACTGATGTTGAGCTTATTCTTGTCCTAGTGTAATAGAAGTTTATAATATTGTTAAATTATATTTAAAAAATATATGAGCCCCTATACCTACATAAAATTAAACACACAAAGTTTATTGTAGTATCACTGTGCGTGTCTTATTGCAAAGATGAAACAGTATGACAACAAGTAACTTGGAGTGGAAAAGATTTATTTTGCCAATAGATTATAGTCCATCATCTTGGAAAGCCAAGACTGAAATTCAAGTCATGGGTTTAAGGAGAAACTAAGGAGGAATGTGGCTTAATAGCTTGCTTCCCTGGCTTACTAATATACATTTCTTGTTCATTCATAGCCTACCTGGTGAAAGATGTCACTATCTACAGTGGCCTGAGTCCTCTTATGTCAATCACTAATGAGGGAAGTTGTCTGCATATGCCTACTACTCAATGACTATATGCCAATCTGATGGAGTTAGCTCATCAACTGAAATTTCCTCTTCCCAGATAGTTCTAGGTTTCTATCAAGTTGGCAGAAAGAATGAAATTTGTAATATTAAAAGATCAAAAATAATGAAGGAAGCAGATGTTACTTAGGATACCCAGCCTATGCTTTAAATTCCAAAGATTTACTATTTTACTAAAGAAATGAAGTGAGAGTCAATTTATGTCTCTTGTTCTCAGAATTGAAACTGTATATTATTCCTTTTAAATGGATAGAATTTTGAATAGAATGACATATCTACTGTCTGTGTCATTATAATAAAATACTTAATGTTTTTCTTTGAATATAGGAACATTAAGCACCACCATAGGCATGGAAAAAATATTAACAAAATAAAACATAATAACACAGTAAGTCTTCATTTTGTATCTTAAATTAATGAAATAATGATATTTTATATGTGCTTCAGATATCTGATGAATCTTTTTAAATTATATATTTTTAATCAAACCTTGAATTTATCTTTCCATGTCTGTGAAGAATCATGTTGGAAATCTGATGAGTATTACATTAAATATGTACATTGCTTTCAGTAGCATGGCCATTTTTACTAGGTCAGTCCTACAAATTCATGAGAATGGGATAACTTTCCATCTTCTGAGGTCTTCTTTGATATCTTTCTTGAGAGACTTGAAGTTCTTGTCATGTAGAGTTGTCACTTGCTTGGTTAGAGTTATACCAAGATATTTTATATTATTTGTGACTATTTTGAAGGGAATTGTTTTCCTAATTTCTTTCTCAGCCTATTTATCATTTGTATAAAGGAGAGTTAATGATTGGTTTGAGTTAGTTTTATATCCAGTCACTTTGCTGAAGTCAGTTATCAGTTGTAGAAATTCCCTGGTAAAATGTTTGAGATCATCTAGTTATACTATCATATCATTCACGAATAGTGATACCTTCACTTCATTTCCAATATGTATCACCTTGATTTCCTTTTGTTATCTTGTTTCTCTAGCTAGAACTTACTTCTAGTACTATATTGAATAGATACTGAAAGAATGAGGAGACTTGTCTTGTCTTTGATTTTAATGGGATTGCTTCAAGTTTCTCTCTATGTAATTTGATATTGACTGTTGTTTTGCTCGATATTGGCTATAACATCTTTAGGTATAGGTCTTAAATTCTTTATCTCTCCAAGACATTTAACATGAAGTTAGGTTGTAGTAAGTCAAAGGACTTTTCAGCTTCTAATGAGATGATCATGTGATTTTTTCTTTGACTTTGTTTATTGGATTACATAGTTGGATTTCCATATATTGAACCAGGCCTGAATCCCTGAGATGAAACCTACTTGATCGTGATGAGTAACAATATTGACATGTTCTTTGATTTGGTTTGCAAGAATTTTATTATTTTTGCATTGATATTCATAAGGAAAATTGTCTGAAGTTCTTTCATTTGTCGGATTTTTATGTGGTTTAGGTGCTAGCAAAACTGTGGATTCATAGAGCAAATTAAGTAGTATTCCCTCTGTTTCCATATTGGGGAACAGTTTGATAAGTATTCATATTAGGTTCATTGATTGTCTGATGGAATTCTGCAATAAAACCATCTGGTGTCCTGGCTTGGCGTTTTTGTTTTGGATTAGGAGACATTTAATCAATTCTTTTATTTCATTTGGGGTTATGAGCATGTTTAGATAGTTTATCTGGTCCTTATTTAACTTTGGTATCTGGTATCTGTCTAGAAAATCACCCATTTCATGTAGATTTTCCAGTTTTGTTGAGTAAAGACTTTTGTAGTAAGATCTGTGAATTTTTTTGTAAATTTCGGTTTCTGTTGTTATGTTTCCCTTTTTATTTCTGATTATGTTAATTTGTATACTGTCTTTGTGACTTTAGTTATTTTGTCTAAGGGTTTATCTTGCTGCTATTCTAAGAACCAACTCTTGGTTTTGTTAATTCTTTGTAATGTTCTCTTTGATTTTAACTGGTTGATTTCTTCCCTGGATTTGATTATTTCCTACCATCTACTCTTAGATGTATTAGCTTCTTTTTGTTCTAGAGCTTTCTGGTGTGCTGTTTAGTTGCTCATGTAGGATCTCTCCAATTTCTTCAGTATGGCACTCAGAGCTATGAGTTTTCCTCTTAACACTATTTTCATTGTGTCCCATAAATTTGGGTATGCTGTGTCTTAATTTTCATTGAATTCCAGAAAGTCTTTAATTTTTTATTTTCTTTCCTGACCAAGTTATCATTGAGTAGAGAGTTGTTCAGTTCTATGAGTATGAAAGTTTTCTGTTGTTTTAGTCATAATTGAAGTCTAGCCTTCATTCGTATTGATCTGATAGGATTCATGGGATTATTTCTATCTTCTTATGTCTGTTGAGGCTTGTATTCCGATCAATTATATGGTTATTTTTGGAGAAGGTACCAAGGGGATTCAAGCAGAAATGCTAATCTTTTGTGAAATGTTCTATATATATCTGTTAAATCCATTTGGTTCATAACTTCTATTAATTTCACTATATCCCTGTTATTTTCTCTTTAATGACATGTCCATTGATGACAGGAGGATGTTGATGTCTCTCAATATTATTGTATGAGTTTCAATTTATGTTTGAGCTTTAGTAGTGTTTATTTTATGAATATGGATGTGCTCGTATTTGGGGCATACATGTTTAGAAAAGAGAGTTCATCTTGGTGAATTTTTCCTTTGAAGAATATGAAGTGTCCTTCCCTATCTTGTTTTAAAACTTTTGCTTTAAAGTCTATTTTATTGGCTATGAGAATGGCAACTCTTGCATTTTTCTTGGGACCATATGCTTAGAAAACATTTTTCCAGGCTTTTACTCTGAGATAGTATCTGGTTTTATCATTGTGATGTATTTTTTGCATGCAGCAAAATGCTGGAACCTGCTTTCATATCCAGTCTGATTATGTCTTTTTGTTGGGGAATTGAATCCACTAATATTGAGAGGTATTAAAGACAGATCAGTGTTAGTTCCTGCTACATTTGGTGTTAGGGGTTGGTATTATTGTGTGTGTGTGTGTGTGTGTGTGTGTGTGTGTGTGTGTGTATGTGTGTGTGTGTGTGTGTTTCTCTGATTCTCTGCTTTTAGGTTTGTTTTGAGACGATTAATTTCTTGTTTGTTCTTTGGTGTAGATACCCTGCTTATTTTGGTGTTTCATTTGTATAATCTTTTGTAGGACTCTCTCTCTCTCTCTCTCTCTCTCTCTATATATATATATATATATATATATATATATATTATTTCATGAAATACTTTGATTTCTCCATCTATCATGATTGAGAGTTTTGATAGATATGGTAGCCTGGGCTAGCATTTGTGTTCTCTTAGGGTCTGGATGGCATTTGTACAGGACCTTATAGTTTTTAAAATCTTTTTCAGAAATGTCATGTAATTCTGATAGGTCTGCCTTTATATATTCCTTAGATCTTTTCCCTTACAGCTTTCAATATTCTTTCTTTTTTCTAAGCATTTAGTGTTTTTATTATTATATGACAGGAGGATTTTCTTTTCTGGTAAAATCTGATTGATGTTTTGAAGACTTTGTGTGCATTCATGGCCACATGTTTCTTTAGTATAGGGAAATTTTCCTTTATGAATTTGTTGATGTTTTCTGGTCTTTTGACCTGGTAACTTCATTTTCTTCTATTCCTATTATTCTTAGGTTTGGTCTTTTTTAATGTGTCCTGGATTTCTTGGATGTTTTGAGTTTGGAGGCTTTTGTTTTGAATTTTCTTTTATTGTGTTGATATATTCTATGCCTGAGATCTTCTCTTCTATTTCTTGTATTCTGTTGGTGATGCTTACTTGTAACTCCTGATCTCTTCCCTAGGTTTTCCACTTCCAAGGTTACCTCCACTGCTGATTCCTTTATTGCTTATATTTCCATTTTTGGGGGGGATTCAACCACTTTGTTTAACTCCACCTTTTTTTCTTCTGTTTTCTCATATTTCTTCCAGGGATTTGTTTCCTCTTTAATGTCTTCTTCCTTTTTAACTGTCTTTTCCTTTATCTATTTAAGTGAGTTATTTATATCCTCATTAAAGGTCTCTATTATCTTCATGAGATGGGACATTAGGTCAGCGTCATACTTTTCAGGTGTGTTGGGGTATCCAGGTCTTGCTGTAGTTGGAGAACTGGGTTCTCATTGTGGCGAATTTTTTTGGCTTCTGTTACTTATGTTTTTGCACTTGCCTCTTGTCATCTGGAAATCTCTGGTGTTAATTGGCCTGGGTGTCTCTCTCTGTATCCTATCTCTTATGTCCCCAGTTTCAGCAAATCATCTTGACCTTCAGGAGATCAGGGAGACCTTCAGGCACTGCAGTGTTGAGAGGGACTGACATGTCCATCTGCCTCAAAGGCATTGTAGACCAGAATGGAGAAAGTGTTTGCACAAAAAACCCAAGATAGCAAAACTAGAAACTATTCTTAACAATAAAAGATCTTCTGTGAGAATCACCATCCCTTACCTCAATGTGTATTTCAGAGCAATAGTGATAAAAACAAAACAAACAAGAATGCATGATATTGCTACAGAGACAGACAGCTTGATCAATGGAATAGAATTGAAGACCCAGAAATAATTCCACATACTTATGGACACTTGATCTTTGACCAAGAAACCAAAACATACAATGGAGAAAAAAATATCTTCAATAAGTGGTGCTGGGCAAACTGGCAGTCTGTATGTAGAAAAATGAAACTAGATCCATATTTATTACCATGCACAAAGCTCAAGTCCAAATGGATCAAGAACCTCAACAACCACAAAATAATGAATACAATGAATTAAATAGAAGGGAAAGTGGGTAAGAACCTTGAACTAATTGGCACATTGGGAAATTTTGTCAACAGACCTAATGAAACTGAAAAGCTTCTGTAAGGCAAAAGACACAGTCAATAGGACAAATTTTCAATTTACAAATTGGGAAAAAATATCTTCATTAACCTCAAATTCAAGAGAGAGATAATATCCAAGAACTCAAGAACCTTACATTCCCCCAAAAAACAAACAAATAAAGTCAACTAAAAATAAGGTACTAAGATAAACAGAATTCACAACAGAGGAATTGTGAATGACTGAGAAGCACTGAAGGAAGTATTCAAGTTCTGTATTCATCAGGGAAATGAAAATAAAAACAACCCTGAAATTCTACCTTTCATCAACTAGAATGACTAAGATCAAAAGCTCAGGCAACAGCAGATGGAGAAAGAGGAACACTCCTCCACTGTTGGTGGGATTACAAACTGGTACAACCACTTTGGAAATCAGTCTGGTGTATCCTCAGAAAAATAAAAATAGCTCTATCAGAAGAACTAGCTACAACATTCTTAGGCATATTCCCCCCCCCCAAATGCCACACCATACCACAAGGACATGTATTCTACCAAGTTCATAACAGCTTTATTTGTGTTAGCCAGAAGCTGGAAACAACCCAGATAACCCTCAATCAAAAAGAGGGTGAGAAGTCCAGAGGGCTAGCAGAGTAAATGGGAATATGGAGCCTTGGGATGTGGTAGGTGGGGGAACCCTCTAGTTAATACCAGATATCTGGGAGGTGGAAGACTCCAAAGACTCAATGGGATGACCTTAGATGAAATGCCCAATAGTGGAGAGAGGGAAGTTGAAGAGTCTACCACCAGTAGATTTAGAAAGTCTCAAATGGAAGGATGAGGTTACAAACCCACAGTCAAAATTTTTGACGCAGAAATGTTACTGTCTAAAAGAACTGCAGGTACAAAAATGGAGATGAGATTAAGGGAAAGGCTGTCCAGTGAGAAGTTCAACTTGGGATCTACATCATGGGGAGGCACCAAGGGCTGCCGCTATTGTCTATGCTATGATATGCTTACAGACAGTAGTCTAGCTTGACTGTCTTCTGAGTGGTCTAAGCAGCAGCTGAGTGAGACAGAAGCAGATACTTACACTTAACCATTGGACTGAAGTCTGGGACCCCTATGCTTGAATTAGAAGAAGGATGGAAGAAGCTGAAGCGGAGGGTAACTAAATAGAAAAACCAGCAGTTTCAACTAATCCAGATCCCTGGGAGTTCCCAGACACTGAGCCACCAACTAGGAAGTATACAAGAGCTGGTCCGAGGCCCTGGAAACATACATAGCAGAGGACTGCCTGATCTGGCCTCAGTGGAAGAAGATACACCTAATTCTTGAGAGATACTTGAGGCTCCAGGGAAGGGGGAGGCCTGGTGGTGGGAGCACCCTCTTAGAGCCAGGGGAGGAAGAAAGTGATGAGAAACTGTGGGAGGCATGACTGTGAGGCGAGGCAATGTCTTGATTGTAAATAAATAAAATAATAAAAACGAATAATTTAAAAAATTATATGTTTCATTTATGAAAATATTTTGAATTATGTATAGGTTATATCTGGAATTACATATATATTTCAATTCATAGCCCACTTATGTTTATACCCCCTAACATAAACTACTAAAATGACTTATATGTACTATTAAAATAGCTTTCTCTTGTTTTAACTCTTGGTTTATTGTCTACAAAAATTTTTCCATAAATGTGTTTTTTAAAACATAGAAATTATATCAGACAGCATCCTATGCTTAATTCTCTTATCTTAGCATTCCATTGTTCTATCCTACAGGTACTGAAATAAATCCAAAAATTTCATCATGGACTTAATTCTACATAATGTGGCACCTTCTGCGTCTTCTATCCACAGTTTGTGCTACACTCCTATATGTTGTACTTTTGCTATTTTTTGTAGCATTTATGTTTACGTATAATATGTTTTATTACTCATTTATTCCCCCTACACACACAAACACACACACACACACACACACACATACACACACACACACGCACACACACACAATTGTTCTATTCCCTACAAAACTATCATGCATGATTATTTCTGTAAGATGCAGAACAAAAGACACAAGTAAGATTAGTGGTGATGGAAAGAATGGCTACAAGTCTTGGTTATAATTTTTATCACATGCTCATTTTCTGTTTTCAGTGCTTAAGAGGTAGAGAATAGAGAAAGGACCCAAGGAACCAAAGGGGTTTGTAGCCCCATAGGTAGAACAACAATATGAACCAACCAGTAACCCCAGAGTTCCTAGGAACTAAACCACCAACCAAAGATTACACATGGAGGGACTCATGGCTCCAGCCACATTTGTAGCAGAGAATGGCCTTGTTGAACATCAAAGGGGTCCTGAGGAGGCTCAGTGCCCCAATGTAGGGGAATGCCAGGACCGGGAAGCAGGATTGAGAGGGTTGGTGAGCAGGGGGAAGGGGGATGGGATAAAGGATTTTCAGAGGGGAAATGAGGAAATGAGGGTTTTCAGAGGGGAAATGAGAAAATTTGAAATGTAAGTGAAGAAAATATCTAAGAAAAAAAAGCAAAAAAAAAAAAAGAAAATATCTTACATGTCAATTGGTTACATGTAAACATCTGCATCTGACTCAGCTGCTCCTTGGACCTCTTGGAGGGCCATTATGCTAGGCTCCTATCTGTAAGCACACCATATCATCAGTAAATGTCAGGCCTTGTTGCCTCCACTTGAGCTGGATAAGAATTTGGGTTAGTCAATGGACCTTCTTTCTCTCTGTCTCTTCTCCATCTTTGTACCTGCAGTTCTTTTAGACAGGAACAATTCTGGATCAGAGTTTTTGAGTGTGGCATGATGTGGGATCCCTCCAATTGATACCCAGTCTTTTTACTGGAGGTGGACTCTTCAAGTTCCCTCTCCCAACTGTTGGGCATTTCATCTAAGGTCCCAGCTTTTGAGTCCTGAAGGTCTCTCAGCAACCAGGTCTCCGGTACATTCTAGAGGGTCTCCTACCTCCTATCTCCTGGAGTTGCCTGGTCCATTCCTTCTGCTGACCTTCAGGGCTTCATTCCAGATCCTTCCCCTTAATACCTGATCATGTTCTCCTTTGCTTTTCTCTGTCCCATCTCTTACTCAGGTCCCCTCTTCCTCCCTCCCTCCCTCCCTCCCTCTATCCCTCTGCCCCCTGTGATTGCTTTCTTCTCTGTTTCAAGTGGGGATTGAGTCATCCTCACTTGGACTCTTCAGCTTGTCAATCTTTTTCTTTCTTTCTTTCTTTCTTTCTTTCTTTCTTTCTTTCTTTCTTTCTTTCTTTCTTTCTTTCTTTCTCTCTCTCTTTCTTCTTTTATATCTTTCTTTTAATCTTTTATTTTATTTTTTCTTTCTTTTTAATTTTCTTCATTCCTTGTTTCAGTTTTTAAACCCAAAATTAGAATTTACTTTTATACAATGTATATTAATTATGGTTTACTTTTTCCCACTTACTCCCAGATACTCTAACTCTCCATGAATTCAATACTACACCCTTTCCTCCTCTCTTTCTTTACAAAACAAAAAAGTCATGTAAACATAATAAAATAAAATAAAGTAAAATAAAATCCAGAAAACAATAATTGGGCCAAACCAACAAACATACCAGCAGAAAAACACAAAAGAAAACCAAAAGAAACATATATAAACACCAACATACACATATTTGCCCATACAGAAAATCCATAAAAACAAAACTGAAAACATTAATTTATTAGCAAATAATTTGCAAGATAAAAAGAAAAACTGACAAAACATTATGAAAAAAATAAAACAAAACAAAACACTCCAAAATTACCACTGAGTTTGCTTTGTATTGACTACTGCTGGACATTTTGTCTCCTGAATGGTATGCCTGCAGTAAAACAGGCCCCACTTTACTACTTTGTAGAGGCAGGATGGAGCCCAGTAGAATATATATATATATTTCAAGAAGCTTTATTTCAAGAAGGTTTATAACACGCTAAGAGATAGATCCTTGGATTTCCCATTATTTGGTAATTTCATTTAAATAACCATCATATATGTATATATTCTATTCTATTAGGTTCTTCTCATGGCTGTTTGTTTTAGCTGACCTACCCTGGATTCCATTCCTCTCCCCCTTCCTTTTCCCAGCCCTGGTTTATTTTCCCAATTCAGTTCTACTTGTCATTCCCAACTATCCATAATTATCTATTCTATCTTCTCTTCCTAAAAAATCTTCTTTCCCTCCACCACTCACATTCTCATTTCATTCCTACCCTCTGTTGCATTCACTTTGAAAAATTTTTCCTTAAATAATGCAGAAACTTTATTTATAAAGATATAGATAGGAGATAGAGAATTATTACTTATAAGAAAGAAGAAGGGGAATACTGATAGATAATAATTAAAACATGAGAATATGAAAGGAATTTTAAAGTAAGTAACAATTAGAAATGAGAGAACATAGGTACATGTGCATAACATTTTTGAAGCCTTGTTCTATGTTTTCTAATATTACTCAAATATAGTCAGTATTGACATTCCGTGCTTTCCAGGAATTTAAGTTTTTATTTGAATGAATTATTATACTGACCATACCATATATTTTGGCCAAAAATTATTTTGTTTCATGCATTTGGCATGCAAAATTTTACTAATATATTTGAGTAATTTATATTTCTTTCTCCTAATATAGATTCACCATTATCTCACTAATATAGAAGATTACCATATTTTTTCTATGACTTCAAAATGATGGATATTTCTATAAATTATAAGGTTGTAGACATTCAATTTAGAATAGCTCTTTAACCTAGATAAAATTTGCATGTACTGCTGTCTATTTATACATGAATTTCTGTTTTTCATTCTTGATAGTTAAAACAAGAACATCGAAGATCCCCCTTCAATTTAAAAACCTATTGCTGAACATACAGCATGCTTCAAGTATCAGGCAAAGGACTTAGAGGAATAGAGCTGGAACTGGACTTGAATCTGCAACCCTTAGGACTAGCATTCATGGTACCAGAAGGTCCTTTGCAAGCTTCCAAGAAAGAAAAGCAATCAATATCCTTATGCACCTGTAAAGCCTGTGAACTATAACAATGTCCTTCTTAGCCAACAATCCCCAATAACACAATACTTGCACTCTTATCTTGGCAGTAAGCTGTTTACTTGGACTTGAGTACTGTTTACTTGGACTCAGTAGGAATAAATCCATGTCTGGTACTCTTCTACTAGACCAACTATCTATGGCTTGAAGGGACATAGATTGCAGAGGAGCAGCTGCAACTGCCATTTTCGGAAATCAATATATCTTCTAATTGTATTTTAAATGTTTATCCTTGAAGTCACAGATAAGTGTATCTTTCACTACTCATTGAAGGTTTTATTTCCAACAGATGGTGGTCACTACAATGAACTCCAAATGCTAAAAATGACTGAGGTTTTCAGCCCTAACTGCCAATAATAACTACAAGACAGCTTCTACATACACAGTTTAGGGAACATCACAACAGAGAAGGTAGAAATATTGTAAGAGCCATAAGGCCATGACTTTTGTTGTTATAAAGTTTCTTTTAGATACAATCTGGAAGTGGAACCCATAAAATGGTTACAATATGGTTGCATAAACAAGGCCTACATAATTCCACCACCAGGTGATTTGTCAATATGGATAGGGAGATTCTCATAGACTTCCATTCCTAAAGGAAATCAACATTAAACCTCAAATAAACTGAACTAGTTTCATCCAAATTATTACACTGTTAGTTTATGTTAATTATCAGTCACTGTCCATGATCTATTTGCCTTTTCATAAACCAATAAAGTTACTTCAGGAACCAGGTAACATATATTAGCATCTGTATGATTAGTTTGGTTTGTACCACCCCCAAACCTGGTACATGGCATTGCTAATTCAATGGAATTACATTGGAACTTCAAACATACACACACACACACACACACACACACACACACACACACACACCCCATCACACTTATAGCAGCTCCTACTTTCTCTTTACTATTTTAATATGCTAAAATACGTATTTCATTAAATCATATCATTGAAAGTGTTTTAGGTTTACTATCTTAAATATATTATGTATATGTCCTTGGGTATATAATAACTGATGATGTCTATCCTAAGACTTTTTGATGTTCTTAAACTGAAACTCTGTAT
This sequence comes from Tokudaia tokunoshimensis, assembly GCA_036184795.1. NCBI lineage: Eukaryota > Metazoa > Chordata > Mammalia > Rodentia > Muridae > Tokudaia > Tokudaia tokunoshimensis. The sequence continues at coordinate 41,022,255 of BTHU01000023.1, forward strand.
TATTGTGATTTGTTTTTCAGTACTGTGATAAAGACCACAACCCAAAATAACTTGAAGTGGAGTTCATTTATCAAATGCAACCTGGTCACATACCATCATTGAGGAAGTCATTTTATGACTCAAGTATGGATAGAAGCAGAGGCAAAGCCCATGGAAGGCACTATTTATTGTCATTCTCTTGGGATCAAATTAAGTTATTTCCCTTAAAACTACTAGGACCGTTAACCAGAGGTGGGTCTGTCCAGAGTAGACTGGGCCCTTCTACATCAAATATTAGTAAGGAAAATATTTCACAAACTTGGCAACAGACCAAGTGGAGATATTGTCTTTTGATCTCTTGTAAACATTTTCTCAATTAAAAGTTCTCATTTCCCCTAATGATGATATCATGTGTAAAGTTACCATGAAAAAAAGTCAAACAGAAAAACAATGAGCACAATACTTAGTTAACATCATCTTTATTGCCATAATACCTAGATCCTCATGAAATTCATGCAAACAATGTCTATGATGAACATTCTAGCTACTTTATAAAGAGGCAATGTTGTATTAAGATTTTAGTAAATCACGATATAGGGTTATTTCTTGCCTCAATGTTTTATGTTCCTAAATGAAAGACACACACAGCCTTTATATTTTAATATTCTTTAAGCAGCAGGATAGTTGATTGCCTAGCCTCTGTGTTGCCAGAAACTATCATTCTCTGATAATTCCTAGTTACTACTTACTAATTTATATGTTCCATATTGGCTGTTCTGGACCCAATTGAGCAGCCCTCTGAGCTGTGTTTTCTTGGCCCAGAGTCCAGGGCACTCTTCTTGCTTCTCTTCTCCATGGTGGTCTTTGTGTTTTTCCTCTCTCCACACTCTCCTGAAACCTGGAGCATCACCATCTTCTTGCTTCCTCAAGCTCACAAACCTGGAAACCCTAAATCCTCACTCACTCTTCCCCAGCTACTGGCTGATGTCCTTTTGTTTACCATTCTGAATTAACTGGGGGTAGGTTCCCAGATGATATGTGCAGACCCTCTCATGGAAATTACATTGAGTGACACAAATTAACATTAGAATAGAATAGAATAGAATAGAATAGAATAGAATAGAATAGAATAGAATAGAATGGCTAGAGTACAATTATACAATAATTTTTAAAGTATGTCTAGTGTATCTCACATTCCATATTGTATTCTCAGTTATATATATATAGATATATATATAAAACTCATATATATCTATATATTTATATATATATATATATAAATATATATATATATATACTGATATAAATAATATATATATGGATAGTGTTACTAGTATGTCCATAATATTAGATAGAGTTCTTGCCTTTAAATTTTGAGGATACATACTGACAAGGTGGCAATAAATAAAATCCTGGAAATAAATTTCATTTTTGGAACAACTACCAGAATTATTTGCATAATAGGTGCATACATTTGTGCATTTCTGTCAAAATTATACAGTTTCCAGGTACCCACATCCTCATAAGCACTTATTATTATCTTAAATATAAGTGATAATTGAGTGATGGGATAGCCATTCTTATCTCAATTGCTCTGACTGTGGAATAGAATTCTATCATTTCTCAAGCATTCATATTCCAAAAATATTTTCAGGTATGAGAAAATAACTTAGGTATATAAAAGAAATTTAAAATTCACCAAATTCTTTTTTTCTTGCTTAAAAATGCCCCTGGTCAAATTTTAAAACTCACATTATGAAATTCCTGTAAGGGAGAACTTATAGAATATGCATTTAAAATTATAATTGAAGCCTTTTGTTTTTTGAGCCATTTGTGTATGGGTTTACATCTAGGTAAGATCATGGGTTTTTGTGTTTACTCAGTGTATGAAACCACCTGCAGTTTCATATGAACGGGTTATTGCATTCTCTGGACAGAGAGCTGGGGATAGAAAACGATGGGGTGACAAGAGAAATATGGAGCCAAGGCTATATTTCCTGCTCAAGGCTCAAAGTTTAATGGACTTTTCCAAATATATATAGGCGGGAGAAAAATCCTTTCCCCAAAGGCTGAAACCAGGTCTGCAGAACTAGTCTGGTTGTTCACTGGCATTGGAGCCACTGCTCAGGCAGCTGGGTGGGCCACCTGCTTAATTCAGGAATTCCTAGACCTGGAGGAACAAAGAACTTCACCTTCACTCTACCCTAGGTGGAACAAGATTGTGACTAGCACAGAAATTTCCTCGCTCAGAAGCTGGGAGAGGAATTTCACCTTGGTCAATGTCAAATTTCTGCCAGGTGACAAGACACCCCAATATGGCTCTCTACAAGTGTAGTGTTCTAATTTTTGCTTATAGATTTTATTTTTGTTTTAATGTTTCAAGCCTGGTCATCAATTTAAAATTCAATGGAAACATGACTAAACATTGCAATAAATGACATTAGATCAAAATATTGTGCCTTTCTGCCCTTGATAAACTTTATAGTTGCACTTAGCTTTCTTTTTATTCTGATGTTAAATACCAATAAGAAACTTTGCTTTTCTGTAATCCTATTAGAATTGGAGAAGACACTTTAATGGCAGTGTTCTTGATTTTCTCTTTTAGCCCACAGACAGCAAACAATCCAAAAGTTTAAATACATTTTGATGTCTTAAAGAAGAATGGAATCCTTAAGGGAAATAGTTGTGGAAAATTCATTGCAGTGCAAAATTTTAATCTAAGATAGTACTGTCATTTTCTTTAATTTACTAATTGCTTTTACTGCCTTTTGGTATGTTCACACAGGTGTATTTTGTACTTATTTGATGCTGCTGACCATGGAATCTAAATTTCATTTAAATATGTCACTTTCTATATTCTATTATACCTTATACAATATAAAATTTCAGGCAAATTCTATCTAATAAATTCATCTCATTCCTGCTTACTTTCCATATATTCCAGTCTAACATTCACAAAGCTTATAGCATATATACTATACACATTGGTGCTGGAATAAATTATTAAGATTATAATTCCTTTGGAGTAATTAGTGTCTTTGGTGACCATGGAGACTCCTAGAATGTGACTGACGATATAACAATTTACAAAGCAATTGGTGTTGATGTAGGTTCATCTTGAACAATTTAAGTTTAGTTTAATGAAAGAATGTGAGGCAGATCTTCTCCTATACCTTTCGTACTTCACCTCATCTCTTTGTCTCACCTTCCCACACCTGATTTAGTCTCTTTCTGGAAACCCTCTGGCCACTCTTAAAAAGGCATCAGGTAGGTGCTTTTTCTTTCTCCTTCCTGTCTTTCAGTTCCAATTCCCCAGTGTTGTCAGTTCTGTAACAAACCACTTTTTCCTCTAAGCTCCAAACCCAAGCGACAAAAGCAGGCCTTTCCTACAGCTTTCCTTGTCTTGTTTGTCAATACTGGTTCAACGTTCTGGCCACAGCAGTAGAGAATCAGGTATGTGATTGTCACATTCCTTCCTGTCTAACATCAACTCTTCAGTCTCAGTCCTCTTTGAAGATCACCTCAGGAGCCTGTCTTTCCTCTCTTTGTCTACTCCCTGTAAACTCTACAGATCCTTGTGGTAGACTCTGCTTTCTTTGTTCCTATGCATTATTTTAGCCCATACAATTCTACCCAAACTCCATTCTTTCCTGACAGTTCTTAATCATTTTTGAGATAGTCAGTGAACAATCATTCAGATGACCACAGATCTTGTAGAGGACATTATATAAAGACTTTAAGAAAATTGGACATCAAAAAAAAGAAACAGCCCAATTCAAATATTGGGTACAGATCTAAACAGAAAATTCTTAAAAGATAAAAAAGAAATAGCTACAAAAGAGAAATAGCTGAGAAATACTTAGATGGTCAATATGCTTAGTCACCAAGGAAATGTTAATTAAAACTACTTTGAGATTTCATTTTCAACCCATAAGAATAGGTAAGATCAATAAAAGAAATGACAGCTCATGTTGGCAAGGATGTGGACTAAGAGGAACACTTCTCCATTGCTGGTTTGTGTGCAAACCTGTAAAACAACTTCAGAAATAAATTGGTGGTTTCTCAAGAAACTGAACCACCAACCAAAGTGCTACCACAGGCAGGACCTAGGCCTCCATATGCATATGTAGCAGATGTGCAGCTTGATTTTCATGTGTGTTCCTAAAAAGTAGAGCAGTCAGTTTGTCCCAAAAACTCTTACCTCCACATGGGATGTGCTTTTCTATCTGGTATAACTAAATAATGGGGGAATAGATTCCCAACTAGATTATTTTTAGCTTAATGGTATTTTTTATTGACCAAACATAGCATAAGGGAAATGTTGTTTTTCCTTTTATGAATAGGCTGCTCCCATAAACAAATTCTGTTAGTTCAAAACAGTCAACACATCCTAAGTACACTTCCTTACACCAACTGCCAAGCTCTCAAATACCGAAATTTTACACAAAAGGCTGAAGGAATGTCTGGGGTTGGGGTAAACAGGTCCTGAGAATGCATGAGATCACTCTGAAAATTGAGACATAGAAACACCTTCTCCATTCTAATGACTGCAATTGGTGGCATGAAAACCACCATTTTATTAAATGGATTTGTTTTTTTCACTTGAACAAACGGGCTGTTTAAAGTGTGCTTTAGTACAAACACAGAAAGTCACAGTAATTTGAGAAATTCCCGTTACAGAGTTATACCATGTAGTTTTAGTTGGAATAATGTCTTTTACCTGCTGCATTTATATAATGTTATAATATAATAAAATACATCATGGCTCTTTTAATATTTTAACCAAAGTTAGAAGAGATAACTAAAATAATTTCTGAAGCATTATTTTAAATACAGTCTTTTTTATTGGCTATTATTTTTATTTGCATTTCAAATGTTATCCCTTTTCCAGCTTTCCCCTCCAGAAACCTCCTATCCCCTCTCTCCTCCCCCTGCCTCTATGAGGGTGTTCCACCACCCACCCACCCACTCCAAATTTCCCAACCTGGAATTCCCCTACACAGGGGCATTGAACCCCTTAAGGCCCAAGAGACTCTCCTTCCACTGATGTCCAACAAGGCCATCCTAGGCCACATATGTGGCCAGAACCCTGGGTCATTCCATGTGTATTCTTTGGTTAGTAGTCCAGCCTCTGGGAGCTCCGGGGGGGGGGGGAGGGTTGGCGGGGAGTTTCTGGATTGTGGACAGTGTTGCACTTCCCATGGGGATTTTTTTTCTCACAATAGGAACCCTCCAATTTCTGGAATGTGTTCCATATAATTGAATTGTTGTGAAAGGGGGCATAAGAAACCTTCTCGAAACAAACCATGATAACGCCACAGCTATTCATTTCTCTGGACAAACCAATAGTAAGGTCTTATTGCTATATAACTCTTTGAATATGGAGAATTTGAGATGGTGACTACCTAGAGCCTTCACTTCTACTGATTAGTGTTCATTTTACTGAAATGTATATTGTTTGGTACCAATGGCAAAAGGTAAGCACTAACACAGCTGGGCCAACAAAAAGAGAAACTTACTCCTGTAGTACATAGGTTTAAATACATAGAACCTCAGCTGTACATGTGCAGAGAGAGATAGATCATGGAGTGTTCAATCATAAATGAGATGTCTCCATGAAATACCCTTTCTCAAGGATCAGCGAAGTCTGCAAAAAGGTGGAAATGTGCGATCTGGAGAGGACTGTGAACACTAACAATACACAGCTTTCTTAACATAGAAATACTGATGTACATATGAACTTATGGACTGTGGCATCTTGCACAATACATGCAAAGGTCTTGGCTGATGTAGTCTCAGTACTTAGCAGGAATGTAGACACATTCCACAATCCTATTCCAGAAGCTATCTCCAATTGTTTCATTAAAACTAACAATGAATAATTAGTTTTCTCCAAAGGATTCTTATTGCATATACAAACCATTCTTTATATCTGGACCCGTGCCCAGAAGTAGATGGCCAAAAAAGAATGGACTTCAATAGTGTTTGGGGAGATTCTTTGTCTCATAATGCTTTGCCAGGGCAGTTTTTTAATTTCTTGAATTTCTTTTATTTTTCTTTTAAACCTTGTATCTCTTTTGCATTATATTATGGTTACTAGTTATCCATTCTTCTTGAGTTTCTATATGTGCAGATGTGTGTATTTGTAGCTATGTGTTTCTTGAGCTTTTCTTTGGTACTTTTTATTCTGTTTGCTTGGTTTATTTTTATACTATTCTGGTTTAGTTTATTATATTATAATTATTATAGTTTAGATATCTGTATATATCATAATCAGAGAGGAAAATGATATAAATGCTTGTGATTGTGCAAGTGGTGAAGTTTCTGAAGGAGTTAGAGGTGGAGAAACCATAATAAGACTATATTGTATTAAAAATTAATTTCCATTTAAATTAAACTATTTTAATTAAAATATAATTAAATTATTTCTCTTTCCCTTTCTTATCACTAATATCTCCCATTTCTCTTCAATTCACCTTTTTCTATGTCTCTGTCCCATCTTTCTTTCAAGTAGATAACTTTTTTATTATTTACATACATATAAAAAGATGCACAAATATATAAATAAAACATGTTCAGTCCACTTAAAATTTTTAAATAGTTAAATATTTAAATATATATTGGTGTTTTGCCTGAATGTCTGTGTGTGTGTGAGGGTGTCAGATCCCCTTGAATTGGAATTAATATACTTGTTAGGAGATGCTGTGCTGGTGTCTGAAAATTAAACTTGGGTCCTTTGGAAGAGCAACCCATACTCCTAACCTCTGAGCTATTTCTCAATCCCTGCTTGTTCCATTTTTAATGTGTGTATATAATTTTAGGGCTGACTGTTTTGTATTTGATAACCACCTGGGACCTGTTCTCTGGGAAAGACTGAATCTCCCAATCACAGCAGTTACTAGTTGTCTCCACATTTTTGTCTAGGGTTAGAGTTCTGTGAAATATTCTCTCTCAGGAATTAGGATGTTTACTGAAATTATCATTGCTCCAGTCTTGCTTCATCATCCATTTTGGTCTTTATGAGGCTGTTAGCTGTTTGAAATGTTTATTTTTACTTTTATTTTGATGAATGGATTGCTAAGGAATATTATTCTGTGAACATTAAAGCATGTACTTACATAATTCAGATATGATAAGCCATTCACTTCAAAAGGTACAAAAATATGAAACTGTTTCTTCTAGCTAAATGACAAAGTAAACATATATCAGATAGAAGTATATGAAAATAAAAATAGAAGAGTAATATAGTATATGTAACACATTAACATAGAAGATTATTATTATTATCAAGCATTGTGTGTGTATGTGTGTTGGTTTTATATTGCTATACTTTCATTTAATTGGTGGGGATGGCAGATTTGTTCTCATCACCATGTGTGTAATGAGGTTGTACATTTACACCATTATGGCTAGGTTAAAAGAATGCAATGGAAATTCTTTTGCTCCATTTTAACCCCTTGGGGCAACTATTGTTTATGAATCCCTTCATTAAGAGAAACATAATAATGTAATATACGGCTATGTTTCAGAAACAGTGTTTAGAGAGATATTAAGTAGGGTGACTTAATTTTTAGTTCTGTCAGTTGAATGCAGTATTTTGAAGAATTGGGTTATTTTTTCCCTTACTCTTGAGTCTTCCAACTTTTTCTTATTCTTAGTCTTCAAGTTCCAATATCTTTGCATTTTATTGCATTACTAAAACATTTAAATTTGAAGATGAATCCTCGGCCATGCCTCTTTTGTCATAAAAAGAAATGAAACCCTCACATTGAGTATCTAAGTGGGTTCCATGTTCTGGCCTATTAGTTTAAACACCTGACTTAAAACTTTCATTTGGTAAGTTCTGTATTGTGATGAGAAATAGCTAATGAATCTTAGAGTGTCTGAAATTATTTCTCCCACAAATGAACAAATGCACCTACCACTTGACCCCCAAACATATTGTTTTGAATTGGAATTTTTTCCAAATAAACCTAAATACTTATGGTAATCTAAGTAACAATGTTGTCACTGCTTGAAAAAGATCTTTGCCATTTTTACATGGAACGAGGGGGTCAATGTTACACTCAAACTCAGAAAGACAAACAATCTAATTTCAAAGTCTTATATTGATGGTATCATTTACAAGCTCAGACAGCTCATAAATTCTGCTTCAGGAACCTGAGAATGTACAATTTAATAAAAATATAAGAATATTGTTTCAAAAACTTGAAAAGCTAGATTAAAAATAGGGATAGGATAAAATTTGAAGTGTGGTAAGAAGGAATCCTCAAAACAGATGTAATTTGCCTAGATGCTAGAGACATAGAAGAAAAGAGAACTAATGGGAGTTGAATACATGAAGGAGATTGCCCCAGGCAACAATGCCATTCAAATACGAATACTTTCTAGTACATGCTTTATTCCTTCTTTCCAATTTTCATTAGTGAGTTTCTTTGTTCTAAATCAAGAAGAAGGTAGTGCTCAGTGGGCCTGGAAAATTCAATTCCTAATAATCTCTTTTCTATAGCAAATATGAGGGTATAAAAATGGAATTATTTCCTGACATTTCATTAGTGTCATTCATTATATTCTTAGACTCTAATGTCCATTATTTCTGAATATTTATACCTCAAAGTTTCTTTATATTCTATCATTTATTTATATCTGAGTCTTGACAGTTCCATATTGCTTTCTTGGCTTCCAAAATTTCAGAGCTGGTGCGAAATTGCAGTAGTACAAAATAACATATGTATGTGTGTGTGTGTGTGTGTGTGTGTGTGTGTGTGTGTGCAGCTTCTAAGACTTTAATATTATGAGTGAAATAATGTGTCGATCCATGTTTATGTGATGGAATTACTGGTAGATGGGAAAGTATACTAATTAGTGAATACTCCAAATTTATACAAGGATATATATTTAGAATATTGTATTGACTATATTTTTAAATTAATTCTTGTCCAGAGTTTCTATTGTTACTAACTTGATACCTATTTAGCTTTATTTTTATTTTTTATTTTTTTGATATATAATTAATAAATTCCTTGCCAATTTCAAACTGCTTTGAAGATTAAAGGAGATATTGTTAATATAATATTTTAAGTATGGTATAGTTTAGTATGCAATAGTATAATATAGTATAGTAGTGAGTGTGTATGTGTCTGTGTTCAATACTTTCTAATGAGTATCTCATATCCAGCATAATTTACAAAAAATATAAGTCATCACAGACCTTTCTATTCTGATATAGTGTCTTTCTTTCTGAAATGTACTTAATCAATGTTATTCCCACTCTTCATTTTGAAAGAAGACACAATTGGTTCTAACCCAAAGGGGAAAATATATTAAAGATTAACTTTTCTATTAATAAACATAATATTTTTATTATAGATACACTTATTTTTATTTTCTGTGTTCATTTTACATGATGCAAGAAAATTTCTTCTCCATAGATTTGGGTAGTATATTATGATTAAATATTTTAGATAATTATATTGGTTAATATTTTTATTCCATTTTTAGAATAAGAATTTCATAATTAAATATATGAACATTACATTCAATAAGCATATCCATTTTCAAATATATGACACTCAAACCTTTTCTGATAGATGTTAATTTCTACAGCTTTCTTTCTTAGAACATATCTTGAACCCCAAAAAAATTTTCACTAATTAATGTATGTATTTATTTATTTATTAGTGCATTTATTTGAGTGCATTTGTGTGTGTACCACAGCATGAATATGTTGATCAGAGATCAAGTTGCTGAAGTCTTTTTTCTCCTTCCACAGTGTAGGTGCTACCCTGCAACTCAATAAATCATGCTTAAAAGAAATTGTTCTTATGATAAACCATCTTGTTATTCCACATTCAAAGTATGATGCTTCAATCTTACTCATAAGGAGAAGTAAAATAAATATCAGAGGTGTATGAATGGAGGGAATTGGGTGGGTCAGGGGATGGGGAGAGGAATGGGACAGGGAAGAAAAGTGATAGGGGGAATGTAAGTAGGTAGGGGCATATCTCTAGGTTGAACCAAAGACTTGGGAGAGGAGGAGACCCCAGGGAGTATATGGGGGTGACTCTAGATGAGACTCCTAGCAGTAAAAGATATGGATCCTGAAGTGGCTACATCCTGTAGCCAGGAAGGATGCCCAGTAGAGAGCTAAAGACTCCAATACATCCACAAACCTTCAATACCAAATTTGTCCTTCCAATAAGATGTGCATGAACTAAGATGAAACAAAGACAGAAGGAATTGCCAACTAATGACTGGCCATGCTTGAAACCCATTCCATCCTCAAGAACTAACCCCTAGCACTATTAACAAAACTCTGTTATGTTTCTAGAGTGGAGACTACCATAACTGTTCTCTGAAAGCTCCACCCAACAGCAGATGGAAACCCATACAGAAACTCATAGCTAACCATTGGATGGAGATTAGTTAGTTTTATGGAAGAGTTGAGGGAAGGATTGAGGGACCTGAAGGGCAAAGAGACTCTAAAAGAAGACCAAAAGAATCAAAAAACCCTGAACCCATGGGGTATCCTAGAGTCTGAACTACAAAACAAAGAGGATATGTATGCTAAACCTAGACTCTATCACCACAGAAATATGTAGTAAATGTGCAGCTTAGTCTTCATACAGTTCTCTCAACAACTGGAATATAGGGGTCTTACCCTGACTCTGTTGCCTGCCTATGAATCTTGTTCCCCCAACTGAGCTGCCTTGTCTGGCCTCTGTTGGAGAAGATGCACTTAGTCCTGTAGTCACTTGATGTGGCAGGGTAGGGTGATATCAAGTGTGGCCTTCTTATTTTCAAAGGATAAGGGAGGGGTTGCAGAAGGACTAAGTGTGGGTAGGAGGACTGGGAGGAGGGGGCACTTCAATTGGCATGTAAAGTGAATTAATAAATAACTTTAGTTAAAATACATAAGTAAACAATTATAGACATTCACATTTTGCATGCCAGTAATATCAGTTCTTTCCTAAACTATTAAAGCATAGAGTTTCCTTTTCCCAAAAATCTGCTAGTCAAAACTGGGAGTAGAGTCCAGAGAGCAATCAAGTTGCATCAGTGAAAACCATTGTTAAAATTTGTACCTTAGTTACAAAAGGATTAGCAACATACAGTTAATATTTTTAAAAAATAAGCACTGCATTGATTTTTGGTTTCTATCCTAGGTTTCTAAGCTATCAAACTGATGGGTCTTGGTCATCCAGGCAGTGTCTGGCATGGGCTTTCTTTAGTGACATGGGCCTTAAATTAAGTTATCGGATGGTCACTCCCACAAGTTCTCTGCCTCCATTGCTCCAGCACATCTTACAGGCAGTATAGGCTATAGAAAATAATCAATAAAATGATTCCTAGTTATATTCTTACATACTCATATTCAATGTCTATTCCAAGTATCATTAGAGTGGATTCCTACAGCAGCTTGGGGGAGCAGATACAGAGACTCACAGCCAAACATTAGATGAGAGAGAGTTCAAATTGTAGATCTCCATCAGGTCTCTCACCGTGGAGCTCCAGCAAACCAGTGGAAGAGAAGGAAGAAGAAATGTAATAGTCATAATCATTAAGGGTACCATTAGAACATGGCCCACAGAATCAACTAAGCAGGACCCATAGGGGTTCACAGAGACAGAAGCAGGAATCAGACAGTTTGCATTGGGTCTGCAATAGATTCTCCGTGTTCATGCTATGGTTGTTTAGCTTGGGGTTTTGTTGGTCTGCTAACCATCAGAGTGATATTCTCTGACTCATTTGATTGCTCTTGATATACTTTTTTTCCTCCTCTTGTGTTGCCTCATCCAGCCTTGATATGAGAGTTTGTGCCTAGTCATATTGTAACTTGTTATGCTGTCCTTGGTTGAAATACATGGGAGACCTTCTCTTTTCTGAAGACAAATGGAAAAACATATGGGGGAGATGGGGAGAGGGAATATAAATTAGAGAAGTGGAGAGAAGGAAAACTGTGGTCTAAGTGTAATGAATGAAAGAAAAAAAAGAAAAAGAAAAAGAAAAAAGAGCATCTTAAAAAGATAGTGCTGATCTAACTGGATATTTCCATGTAGTAGAGTAAAACTAGATCTATATTTATCATCTAACATAAAACTTATGTCCCAGTGAATCAGGAATGTAACCATAAAATCAGACATGCCAAATATACTGGGAGAGAAAGTGGGGTCCTGCCGTGAACACAGTGGCAAAGGAAACAAATTCCTGGAAACAAATTCAGGCACTAAGATCAACAAAAAATAAATGGGGTCTGACAAAACTGAAAAGTTTTGCAGGGATAAGGACACCATCAATAGGATGAAAATGCAGGTTACAGAATGGGAAAAGATCTTCACCAACTCTACACCCAACAGAGGACTAATATCCAAAATATATAAAGAACTCAGTATTTTAGACACCAGCAAATAAAATAACCCTACTGAAAATGTACCTAGCTAAACTGAATTATCAAGAATGGAATATATAAAGGCTGAGAAGCACTGAAGAAATAATCAATATTCTTATTTATCAGGGAAATGACAATCAAAAAGACTCTGAGATTCTGTCTCACACCTGTTAGAATGCCTGAGTTCAAACCATAAGTGAGAGCTCCTTCTGGCAAGGATGTATAGCAAGGGAGAATACTTCTCCATTATTAGTGGGAGTGAAATCTTGTTCAACCACTTTGAAAATCAATTTTGGTTGTACCAGCTTGCAATCCCACCAGTCGTGGAGGAGTGTTCCTCTTTCTCCACATCCTCGCCAACAACTGCTGTCTCCTGTGGTTTTGATCTTAGCCATTCTGACTTGTTTGAGATGGAATCTCAGGGTTGTTTTGATTTGCATTTCCCTAATGACTAAGGATGATGAACATCTCTGTAGGTGCTTCTCAGCCATTAGATATTCTTCAGGTGAGAACTCTTTGTTTAGCTCTGTACCCCATTTTTAATAGGGTTACTTGCCTCTCTGGAGTTTAACTTCTTGAGTTCTTTGTATATATTGGATATTAGCTCTCTGTTGGATGTAGGGTTGGTAAAGATCATTTCCCAGTTAGTTGGTTGCCGCTTTGTCTTTTTGACAGTGTCTTTTGACTTGCAGAAACTTTGTAATTTAATGAGGTCCCACTTGTCAATTCTTGATCTTAGAGCATAAGCTGTTGGAGTTCTACTCAGGAAATTCTCCCCTGTGCCCATATGTTCAAGGTTCTTCCCTAGTTTCCTTTCTATTAGTTTCAGTGTGTCTGGTTTTATGTGGAGATCCTTGATCCACTTGGAATTGAGCTTAGTGCAAGGAGATAAGAATGGGTCAATTTGCATTCTTCTGCATGTGGACCTCCAGTTGAACCAGCACCATTTGTTGAAAAGGCTATCTTTTTTCCACTGGATGGTTTTAGCAATTTGTCAAAGATCAAGTGACCATAGGAGCGTGGATTAGTTTCTGAGTCTTCAATTCTGTTCCATTGATCTACATGCCTGTCACTGTACCAATACCATGCAGTTTTTAACACTATTGCTCTGTAGTACAGCTTGAGGTCCGGGATATTAATTCCCCCAGAAGTTCTTTTACTGTTGAGAATAGTTTTAGCTATCCTGGGTTTTCTGTTATTCCAGATGAAGTTTTGAATTGCTCTTTCTAACTCTATGAAGAATTGAGTTGGGATTTTGATGGGGATTGCATTGAATCTGTATATTGCTTTTGGCAATATGGTCATTTTTACTATATTAATCCTGCCAATCCATGAGCATGGCAGATTTTTCCATCTTCTGATGTCTTCTTCAATTTCTTTCTTCAGAGAGTTGAAGTTCTTGTCATACAGATCTTTCACTTGTTTGGTTAGAGTCACACCAAGATACTTTATATTGTTTGTGGCTATTGTGAAGGGTATCCTTTCTCTTACTTCTCTCTCAGCCTGCTTATCCTTTGAGTATAGGAAGGCTACTGACTTGCAACTACTCTGGAATGCAGTCTGGCGGTTCCTCAGAAAACTGGGCATGACACTCCCAGCGGATCCGGCTATACCACTCCTGGGCATATACCCAGAGGCTTCCCCTGCATGCAATAAGGACACTGCCCCACTATGTATATAGCAGCCTTATTTATAATAACCAGAAGCTAGAAAGAACCCAGATGTCCCTCAACGGAGGAATGGATTCAGAAGATGCGGTATATTTACACAGTGGACTACTACTCTGCAATTAAAAGCAATGAATTCACGAAATTCTTAGGCAAATGGTCAGAACTGGAAAATATCATCCTTAGTGACGTAACCCAATCACAAAAGAACACACATGGTATGCAGTCACTGATAAGGGGATATTAACCCAGAATCTCGGAATACCCTAGACACAATTCGCATATCAATAGATTTCCAAGAAGATGGAAGGAGAGACCCTGGTCCTGGAAAGACTGGATGTAGGGGAATGCCAGGATAGAGAAGTGATCGGGGGTTGAATGGGGAAAAGAGGGAGGGAAGGGGGCTTATTGGACTTTCGGGGATGGAAGTAATGGGAAAGGGGAAATGATTTGGAATGTAAATAAAAAAACTTAGAAAATAAATTTAAAAAAATAAAGAAAATCAATTTGGGGGTTTTATAGAAAATTGGGAATAGTTCTACTCCATGACATAGCTATACTACACTTGGGTATATACTCAAAATTGCCCCACAATACCACAAGGCCATTTTCCCAACGATGTTCATAGCAGCTTTATTCATAATATCCAGAAACTGGAAACAATCTAGATGTCCCTCAATTGAAGAATAGATACAAAAAATGTGCTATATCTGCCCAATGGAATCCTATTCAAATATTAAAACCAAACATATCATAGAAGTTTTAGGCAAATGGACAGTACAATAGAATATTTTCCTGAGTGAGGTAACCTACACCCATACAGTTGTCTATTATATGAAATTACTATAAGGGGACATTAGCCATTGAGGACAGGAAAGAAATGTTACAATCCACACACCTTTGAAAACAGGTAAATAGGATGTCACAAGAGATGGTGAATGAATCTCACAAGAAGTGGAAAGTAAATCATCATCTGAGGTGGATAGAGAGAGGAAACTGTGTGGGAGAGGGAATGAGTATGGAAAAGAAGTAAGGATCAGTTGTGGGAAAGGGTGTCAGAAGACTGGGGTGAGAATAGAATTTGGTGGGGGCCATGTCTAGAGCTGTCAGGAGACCTGAGATGAGGGAGGTTCCAGGGAGTCTGTGAGGATGAGCCTATCTCAAGTTTCTACTAGTAGGGGTTATAGAAACTGAAGTGTTCAACTCCTATAGCCTGGTGGAACTTCCAGTGGAGGGAGGGAGACATCAACCCACTCCTAAAACCTTCAACCCAAAATCTGTCCTGCCTAAAGGATGCATAGGGATAAAGTTGGAGCAGAGCAGAGTGTGAGGAAACAGCCATCCATTGACAACAGGTGCAGATGAGACCCATTCCATGGAAGGGATTCAACTTCTGACCCTATTAATGACACTCTTGCTATTCTTGCAGATAGGACCTTAGGATACCTGCCTCTTGAGATGCTTCCTCTAGCAGCTGATGGAAAGAGATGACGAGACCCACAGCCAAACTGTGAAGCTCCAGGAGTGTTATGGAAGAGTGGGAGATAGAATTGAGCAAGCCTGATGGGTCAAGAACATCACAGGAAGACCTATAATGTCAACTAAACTGGTTCCATGGGGGCTCAAGAAAATCATGCAGGGGCTGGACCCAAGTCCCCTACACAATTAGAGCAGATAGGCAGCTATTTCTTCATGTGAGTGTCCTAACAATTGGAGCAGAAGCTGTCTCTTACTCTGTGACCTGATGTTGGATCCCCTTTCCCTAGCTGGAATGCCTTATTGGGCCTCAGTGAGGAAATATGAGGATAGTCCTTGGACTAGATGTCCCATGGAAGGGTAGTACCCAAGGAGGACTTCCTCTTCTCTGTACAGAAGGCAAGGTTATAATAGTGGGGGGGAGATCTGTAAGGTTGGCATTGAAAGGACAGGAGGGAGGGTGCTGCGATGTGGACATAAGGTGATTAAATAAATTATCAAAAAAAAATAAAATTTAATAGTGAAAATATAAATTTTATTATAAGATATGGGGAACTTTGAAATTTGTTGCTCATCTACTTCAAATGTGTTTTGTTTTTTATAATATTTTTGTCAAAATTTAACTATTTACAAACAAATAATTTAATAAAAAAAATTGGTAACATATAAGGAAGCATCAGAAAAATAAAGAAGAGCAAGTTAGTGAAAAGTTTAGTGATGAAAATGAATCTGCTTCTATCAAGATTATGTAAAACAAAAGTCAAGAGAAGGATGTAGAATTGACTGGGGCCAGGTTACTTATTCATAATATCCTTGGTTTATAAATGCTCTAGCTTTGTCATTTACATGATAGCTACTACTGGAGTAGTTATTTGAATTAGAGATAAGTGGGAGAAATCACTCAGTTCCTTCCTAACCTGCCATACTTCTCAGTGCTCTTTATCAGCTGCATCTGGTAAAATTAAAATAAAATAAAATGACACTGTATGTTTCATGATATAATAGCAAATAAAATCAAGAAATAGCACTTGGTAAAATCAAGAAAAAGCAAACCATTACCAGGGTATTTGCTTCAATGCTGTTTAATATTCCATTTTTACACTACTATAGGACCATGAAAAGCAGCCTGATTCCTGTTTGAGGTAAGGCTAGAAATCCCAGTGACTCTAAAGGGATGGTAGGTGTTTCACCTGATTCCCAGACACCAGGATTCTGGCAGGAGGCCACAGCCCTCCATAGATTTGTGGCCATCAGTCAAGTAAGAGCAAAACCCCAAACCTCTCCACAGGTAGAGGACATGACCTGTGGTCACATAGAGTTAAGACAGACCTCCGTTTTAATGAGGCACCTAAAGGTCTGGAGGACTTAGCCAATAAACTCTCCTTCCCAGACACTCCATCTAGTGGTAAAGGATATATGACCTCAGGCCTGACCTGAGAAGTGGAGTATGATTTCACTCATCCTCTTTCTGTCATGGTAATAAGTGTCTTAAAACCATGGACTCTCTCTTTTCATCAGGATCTGCCATGGGAAGCCATGGAGGCCTTTGGCTAGGCCCCCACTAAATTCTCAGCTCCCAAAATGGCACCTGGGTATTTGAGAGGCTGAAATCCAGATGGTCCTGGCCTCCTTGCAGACCCGGGTACTCCCAAGCCAGCTCTGGTAATTCTGCACCTAAGACTGTGCTTTCTCAACCCTGGAGCTGAGTCCTGGCTTCCCTACAGCCTTACACCCACCCAGCAACAGCATGCAGTAATTACAATCAAATTCCCATGATATGCCTTCCTGAGCAGCTGTTATTACTATTATTATTACCTCTTAATTATCTTTCAAGCAAAATCTCATTTTAGCAATCTGCTTGTAGGTCATCAACTCTGAACTTCCCTATTTCCTTCAAAAATTCTCTCTGTTCCTGAAATAGTTATAGACATAAAATTACACATTATTTATTTTTTGTCTGGCATTCTGTTTTGAACTTATTTAACTACATGCTGTCACTCCCAACTAGATGTTATGCTGAAAAATATAATATCATTACTTTTATATTTGTCTTCCATAACAGTGTAGTTTGCTATCCAGAAATACATGTCATAAAAATGTACTGAGTGATGAAATTAAATGTTAAATATAACTTAATGGTATTGAGATAGAGTCAAAGCACATAATTCAAAACTTATTGGAATATGTTATGAAATTCTAAGTTTTATAATTTATAGAATTTATGGATTTTTATATTGGTTTTTGGTTAAAAGAATCTTGTGAAAATAGCATGACCAAAGTTTAGCTTAAAGAGATTACAAAATGGTTTATCACTTGGACATTTATACATATTAAAATTTGCCTGTGGGGATTAGAATGGCTTAGTGGTAGCTTTCTGTTAGTACTTCCTTGAATGCATGAAGCTGTGAAGTTTTTCTTCAGCCTTCCAAAAATATTGAATATTTTCTAGCCTCTCAGAACTTCCAATAGCTTTGCAGCTACAGGAGGCTGATTAGTTGAATATAGACTCCTGCTACTTCTATTACCTACCTATACTTAAAAGCAAAAAGGTGATTATAGTAATAACAAGGGCATGCATTTTTATTACTCTATCATTACAAGGAAGATCAATCTTCCTCATGTACTTACATAATTTAGCAAGGGAATTCGCATCATGTATGCAGTCCTTAAGGGCATTTTTATCACTTTGAATTTAATCAACCTTATTATTAATCACAGATTAATAAAATCCTATTTGAGGACATGTACTCAAGTTGCTTTCTAGTATGTGAGGAACATGTACTTGGAGAGTTGAAGGGTCACTTCTGGAATGAAAGAACAATAACTGTACACTATAATTATCAGAGTCAGAAAAAACTGTTGGAATATATAGTACATAGTAGGGAAGGAAATAGCAATGAGTGAGGAAAACTAAGGGAAAATTTTTTTCTTTTTCTTGCTTTGACTTTCTCTTCCTTTTGTTTTTCTCCTTAACTTTCTTCTTCATTTTGAAATTTGTTTATTTTAGTTCATATTTGTTGGGACTGAGCATATAACATACCATGCCACAGGCATCATTATGTTTCCAGAGATCTCAGTGGTAGGTTGTTTTCTTTTCTAACATGTGACCAATAGGATCAACCACAGTGTGCTGGGCTTAGTGTCAGAAGGCTTTACACACTGAGCCATCTTTCTTGGTCCAAAATGCTGTTTTAAAATTGCCATTGGAGTGGAGATATTTAGCTGAAAATGGAAAAGGTATCATCAATTGTTAGCACAACTGTACTAATATTTATTTTTTTCCTCATTTCTCTTTATATGACAATAAATATTAAGTTAATTTTGATTATAAAATTATAATAGATCAATTCTATGCAATACAATCTATGAGGTAAATATTTATTATTGCTATAATAACTAATTTTTTTAGCTCCCTCCTCAATTTTAAGTAAGCGCATGACCTCTTGTATGAACAAACTGAGTGGATGGTCATACATGTAAGAATGTATGACAAGAACACTGGGATTTTTGAGGGCTCTAAAAAAAGAAGAGGATGTAAATTGAGTGGGTCAGGAGGATGACTGATCTGGAAGGAGTTGGGGTGATAGATATGATCGAAATATATTTAAATACTGAAAAACAAAATGATGAGAGATTATATACCTAAATAAATTAATAAATTTGTTTATAAAAATTTTAGATAATTTTCATAGGTTCTATGACTTACAAAACTAAAACATCTTTGTTATATTGTTAAAATGGAAGATTTTATAAGTGGTTAGTCTAGAATTTCAAAGCACTTACATTTGATTCACTCTGGTGTGTACATTGTCAATTTTTCCTTATCTTCATAATTTCCTCTTTTACAGAAAATGGATTATTTTCTCATACAATATATCCTGACTATAGTCCTCACCAATTCCTCCCAGCTCTTCTCTACCTCCTTTTCCATCAGGACCCAGACCCTTTCTGTCTCTCAATAGGAAAGAGAAGACTCCTAAGATATAACATCGAAATAAGGCAAAAAGAAAATATAAGATTAAGAAAAACATAGCACATCAAGACAGAACAAGGCAATCCATGAAAAGGAAAAGAGTATTAAGAGCTTACAGAATAATCAGACAACCATTTGATCACATGTTCAGGAGTCCCATGAAAATGCTAAACTGAAAGCTATATATAGTATATAAACAGAAGAACTCAATCAGACACATTTTGGTTCTGTGTTGGTTTAGTCCCTATGGTTCATTTGGCCTTTGTTTAGTTGATTTAGATGGCCTTTTACTCTTTGGGAACTCTGTTACCTCTAGATTTTACACTCTTTCCACTTGATGTTCTATGAGTTTCACTCAACTCAGATGGATGGAACTTAATGAAGACATTCCATTTAGACCCTTTTTACTCTCATCATAATGTCTGGCAGTGGGTCTCTGCATTATTTTCTACCTGCTGCAGGAGGAAGGTTCTCTAATGATGACTGAATAAGGTACCAGTCTATGAGTATAGCAGAATTTCATTAGGATCCATTTGACTGTTGCTTTCCTTTAGACCAGTAGTAGTTGATTTTTTGATAGGTCTCTAAACTATCAAGGCTCTGGACCTTGGAAACCAAGCAGTGTGCAGTCTGAGTTCCATATCATGGAGTAAGCCTAACGTCAAATGGGATGTTGGTTGATTACTTGCAAAAACGTTGTGCCACCACTGCTTAAGTGAGAGGGAGTTGAATGGGGAACAGAGGGAGGGAAGGGTGCTTATGGGACTTTCGGGGAGGGAAGAAACGAGAAAGGGGAAATCATTTGGGTACTCTTTTTTTTTTTTTTTTTTTTTTTTGGTTTTTCGAGACAGGGTTTCTCTGTGTAGTCTTGGCTGTCCTGGAACTCACTTTGTAGACCAGGCTGGCCTCGAACTCAGAAATCCACCTGCCTCTGCCTCCCAAGTGCTGGGATTAAAGGCGTGCGCCACCACCGACCGGCGGGAAATCATTTGGAATGTAAATAAAAAACTTAGAAAATAAAAAAAAAAACAAATTCAAATGATAAAAAAAGAAAAAGAAAAAAAACATATTTTACAGGCAGACAGATTGCAGAACAAGGACTTTGTGGCTGGTTTGGTGTTTATGTTTTTCTTTTGGTAGCCTGCAGAGTACTTTACCATAACAAATACACTAGAATATCAAGGAGAAAATTAATCATACTGCCTAATATATTATGAGAAAATCAAAACAATTTTCAATGCAACAGTAAGTTTAGTACTGCTGTTTCCTTTTGCCTTATAATGTTATAATGCTATATATATGTATGAATGCATATATATATATGTGTGTGTGTGTGTGTGTGTGTGTGTATAAGCTTTAATAGAGCAACATATCAGAATATTTATGTTTTATGGGTGCCATACAATATATGGAGGAAGGATATTATAAACCATACAGTTTTAACTATTAAAACACAGAATTCGATCTTTCTCCTGGGACTGAGAAGACAGATATAGTCAAGTATGCAGGGAACACCCGGGTGTAAGATTGCTTGGGACATGGACTTCCAGGGCCCCACCTGCACCCAGGAGCTGGGCAGCACCACCATAGCTGTCTGTGCACCTATACTTCTAGGGGACATCTGCTCTTCAGGGACTCTTGTGGTTAGAGGTGAGACCTCTATCTTCACTCCTGCTAGTGAGCAGGCTGTTACAGCCAGTAACCCAGAGAACACTAGAGTGTAAGTAAGATCGCTTCTGACTCAGTTCGCCAGGGCCCAACCTGAACCCAGGAGCTGGGCAGTGCCACAGCCCTCTGTGCACATATCCTGCCAGGGGACAACTGCTCTGCAGGGAATCTGACATTCAGAGGGAGTCACACTTTTAGACGTGAAGCCACCATCTTTGCTCCTGTGACTGAGCACTCAGGGAACACCTGAGTATAAGATCGCGTGGGACACAGTCCTCCAGGACCCCACCTCCACATAGGAGCTGGGGAGCAATTGCTACAGTTGTTTGTGCAACTATCCTGCTAGGGCACATCTGCTTGGCAGTGAGTCCTGTGGTAAGAGGTTAGGCCATCATCTTCACTCCTGTGACTGAGAGGGCTGTTATAGCCAGGAACGCAGAGAACACCCAAGTGTAAGATCACTTCGGAATCAGTCTGCCAGAGCTCCACATGTACCCAGGAACTGGGCAGATGCACAGCAATCTGTGCCAGGGGAGAGCCAGTCACACAGGGGTGCTGAGATAGGCTTGCAGGCACACAGGAGGGACTAGCACCAGTCAGTGGCAGCAGGACCAACTAACACCAGAGATAACCAGATGGCAAAAGGCAAATGTAGGAAGGTTACTAACAGAAATCAAGGCAACATGGCACCATCCAAACCTAATTCTCCCACAACAGCAAGTCCTGGATACCCCAACACACCAGAAAAGCAAGATTTGGATTTAAAATCACAGCTCATTATTCTGATAGAGGGTTTCAGGAAGGACAAAAATAATTCCCTTAAAGAAATACAGAAGAACACAGGAAAACAGGGAGAATCCCTTAAAGAACTACAGGAAAACACAACAAAACAAGTGAAATAATTTAACGAAAGCATCCAGGATCTAAAAATGGAGATAGAAACAATAAAGAAATCACAAAGGGAAACAACTCTGGACATAGAAAACCTAGGAAAGAATTCAGAAGTCATGAATGTAAGCATCAACAAAAGAATACAAGAGATAGAAGAGAGAATCTCAGATGCAGAAGATACCATAGAAAGCATTGACACAACAGTCAAAGAAAATGCAAAAGGCAAAAAGCTCCTGACCCAAAACATCCAGGAAATCCAGGAAACAATGAGAAGACCAAACCTAAGGATTATAGGTATAGAAGTGAGTCAATATTTCCAACTTAAAGGGCCAGTAAATGTCTTCAACAAAATTATCGAAGAAAAACTTCCCTAACCTAAAGAAAGAGATGCCCATGAACATGCAAAAATCCTATAGAACTCCAAATAGATTTGACCAGAAAAGAAATTCATAAGGTCCATAATAATTAAAATGCCAAATGCACTAAAAAAAGAATATTAAAAGCAGTAAGGGAAAAAGGTTACACAACAGGATCATATAAAGTTAGAACTATCTTAATTACACCAGCCTTCTCACCAGAGACTATGAAAGCCAGAAGAGCCTGGACAGATGTGATACAGAACCTAAGGGAACACAAATGCCAACCTAGGCTGCTATACCCAACAAATCTCTTAATTACCATAGATGGAAAAACTAAGGTATACCATGACAAAAACAAATTTACAAAATATCTTTCCACAAATTCAGCCCTTCAAAAGATAATGAATGGAAAACACCAGCAAAATGAGGGAAACTACACATTAGAAAAAGCAAGAAATGAATCTTCTTTCACAAACCCCAAAGGAGATAATCACACAAACATGAAAATTACATCAAAAATAGCAGGAAGCAACAATCACTCTTCCTTAATACCTTTTAACATCAATGGACTCAATTCCCCAATAAAAAGACACAGACTAACAGACTGGATACTTGAACAGGATCCAGCATTTTGCTGCATACAGGAAATGCATCTCAGTGTCAAAGACAAATGCTATCACAGAGTAAAAGGCTAGAAAACAGTTTTCCAAGCAAAGGGCCCCAGGACACAAGTTGGAGTAGCCAGTCTAATATCCAATAAAATAGACTCTCAACCAAATATCATCAAAAAAGACATGGAAGGACACTGCATATTAATCAAAGGAAAAATCTTCAAAGATGAACTCTCAAATCTGAATATCTATAATCCAAATGCAAGGGCACCCTTATTTGTAAAAGAAAATTTACTAAAGCTTTGCATCTCACAGAATAATTGTGGGTGACTTCAACACACTTGTCTCCTAAATGGATAGATCAGGGAAACACAAACTAAATAGTGACACGGTGAAATTAACAGAAGTTTTAGACCAAATGGATTTAATAGATAACTATAGAAAATTTCATCCTAAAACAAAATATACCTTCTACTCAGCATCTCATGGTACCTTCTCCAAAATTAACCATATAATTGGTCACAAAACAGACCTCAACAGATATAAGAAGATCAAACTAATCCCATGCCTCCTGTCAGATAAATATGGATTACAGGTGGTCTTCAATTGCAACAAAAATAACAGAAAGACCACATACACATGGAAGCCGAAAAATGCTCTACTCAGTGACACTTTGGTCAATGAAGAAATAAGGAAAGAAATCAAAGACTTTTTTTAGAATTTAATGAAAATGAAGGCAAAATATACCCAAATTTATGGGACACAATGAAAGCAGTGCTAAGAGGAAAACTCATAGCTCTGAGTGCCTCCAAAAAGAACCTAGAGAGAGCATACACTAGCAGCTTAACAACACACCTAAAAGCTTTAGAACATAAAGGAACAAATACATCCAAGAGGAGTAGAAGGCAAGAAATCATCAAACTCAGGCCTGAAATCATCCAAGTAGAAACAAAAAGAATTGTACAAAGATTCAACAAAACCAGGATCTGGTTCTTTGAGAAAATCAAAAAGATAGATCAACCCTTAGCCAGACTAACAAGAGGTCACAGAGACAGTATCCAAATTAATAAAATCAGAAGTGAAAAGGAAGATATAAAAACAGAAAATGAGGAAATTCAAAAAAATCATCAGATCCTACTATAAAAGCCTATACTAAACACAACTGGAAAATCTGGATGAAATGGAGAATTTCCTAGACAGATACCAAATACCAAAGTTAAATCAGTATCTGATAGATCATCTAAATGGTTCCGTAACCCTAAAGGAAGTGGTCATTAACAGTCTGCCAAAAACAAAACAAAACAGGACCAGATGGTTTTAGTGCAGAAATCTATCTGAACTTTAAAGAAGACCTAACGCCAATACTCTTCAAATTATTCCACAAATCAGAAACAGAAGGAACACTACCCAATTATTAATATGAAGCCACAATTATGCTGACACCAAAACCACACCAAGATCCAACAAATAAAGAGAACTTCTGTCAAATTACCCTTATGAATATCGATGCAAAAATACTCAATAAAATTCTTGTCAATTGAATCCAAGAACAAATCGAAATGATCATTCACTGTGATCAAGTAGGCTTCATCCCAGGAAGCAGAGATGACTCAACACATGGAAATCCATCAATGTAATTCACTACATAAACAAACTCAAAGAAAAAACCACATGGTCATTTCATTAGATGATGATAAAGCATTTGACAAAATTCAAAGCATCCTTTCATGTTAAGTCTTGAAAAGAACAGGAATTCAAGGCAATAATAACATAAACATAGTAAACATAGTAAAGGCAATATACAGCAACCCAGTAGCCAACATCAAACTAAATGGAGAGAAACTTGAAGCAATCCCACTAAAATCAGGTACTAGTTAAGGCTGCCCTCTCTCTCTCAATAATTATTCAATTTAGTACTTGTAGTTGTAGATAGAGCAAAATTACACAACAAAAGGAGGTCAAAGGGATACAAATTGGAAAGGAAGAATTCAAATTATCACTATTTGCAGATCTTAAGATAGTATACTTAAGTAATCACAAAAAAACTCAACCAGAGAATTCCTAAAGCTGATAAACAACTTCAGCAATGTTACTGGATATAAAATTAACTCAAACAAATCAGTAGCCTTCCTATACTCAAAGGATAAACAGGCTGAGAAAGAAATTAGGGAAATGATACCCTTCAAAATAGTCACAAACAATATAAAATATATTGGTGTGACTCTAACCAAACAAGTAAATGATCTGTATGACAAGAAATTCAAGTCTATGTGGAAAGAAATTGAAGAAGACCTCAGAAATTGGAAAGCTCTCCAATGCTCATGGATTGGCAGAATTAATATAGTAAAAATGGCCTTCTTGCTAAAAGCAATATACAGATTCATTGCAATCCTCATCAAAATTCCTACTCAATTCTTCATAGAGTCAGAAAGATCAATTCTCATATTCATCTGGAATAACAAAAAAACCCAGGATAGAGAAAATTATTCTCAACAGTAAAAGAACTTCTGGCGGAATCAATATCTAGGACCTCAAGCAGTACTACAGAGCAATAGTGTTAAAAACTGCATGGTATTGGTACAGTGACAGGCAGGTAGATCAATGGCATAGAATTGTAGACCTAGAAATGAACCCACACTCCTATGGTCACTTAATCTTTGACAAAGGAGCTAAAACCATCCAGTGGAAAAAAGATAGTCTTTCAACACATGATGTTCTTTCTATTGGTGCCTAGCATGCTGAAGAATGCAATTTAATCCATTCTTACCTCCTACTAATCTCAAATTCAAGTGGATCAAGACCTCCCCATAAAACCAGACACACTGAAACTAATAGAAAAGAAACTGTGGAAGAGCCTTGAACACATGGGTAGAGTTGAAATTTTCCTGAACAGAACACCAGTAGCTTATGCTGTAAGATCAAGAATTGACAAATTGGACCTCATAAAATTACATTTCTGTAAGGTAAAGGACACTGTCAATAGGACAAAGTGGCCACCAACAAATTGAGAAAAGATCTTTACCAACCCTACATCTGAAAGGGGGCTAGTATCCAATATATACAAAGAACACAAGAAGTTAGACTCCAGAGAAGCAAATAACCCTGTAAAAAATAGGGTACAGAGCTAAGCAAAGAATTTTCACCTGAGGAAAATAGATTGGCTGAGAAGCACCTAAAATTTTTTTTCAACATCCTTAGTCATCAGGCAAATTCAAATCTAAACAACCCTGTGATTTCACTTCACAGCAGTCTGATTGGTTAAGATCAAAATCTCAGGGCGTAGCAGGTGCTGGTGAGGATGCAGAGAAAGAGGAACACTCCTCCACTTCTGGTGTGATTGCAAGCTGTACTACCAATCTGGAATCAGTCTGGAAATTCCTCAGAAAACTAGCCATGGTACTACTGGAAGACCCTGTTATACCACTCCTGGGCATATACCAAGAGGATTCCCCAGCATGTAATAAGGACACATGCTCCTCTATGTTCATAGCAGCCCTATTTATAATAGCCAGAAGCTGGAAAGAACCCAGATTTCCCTCAGTGGAGGAATGGATACTGAAAATGTGATATGTTTAAACAATGCAATACTATTCAGTTATTCAAAACAATGAATTCATGAAATTTTAGGCAATTGGGTGGAACTGGAAAGTATCATCTTAAGGGAGGAAACCCAATCACAAAAGAACACACATGGTATGCACTCACTGATAAGTGGATATTAGCCCTAAGCTCGGAACACCCCAGTCACAATTCACAAATCAAATAATGCCCAAGAAGAAGGAAGGAGAAGCCCCTGGTTCTGTAAAGTCTTGATGAAGCACTGTAGGGGAATACCAGTACAGGGAAGCAGGAGGGTTTGATTGGGGAACAGGGGGAGGGGAGATGGCTTATGGGACTTTCAGGGAGGGGAAAATCAGGGAAGGGAAAATCATTTGAAATGTAAATAAAGAATATATCTAATAAAAATAAATTTTAAAAAAAACACTGAATTCACTTGTGCTTAATTAAGTACTCTTTGGAAC
The DNA here is from genome assembly GCA_036184795.1 of Tokudaia tokunoshimensis. Classification (NCBI taxonomy): domain Eukaryota; kingdom Metazoa; phylum Chordata; class Mammalia; order Rodentia; family Muridae; genus Tokudaia; species Tokudaia tokunoshimensis. Next base: position 41,049,289 of record BTHU01000023.1, read on the forward strand.
ACCATTTATGTCAGTAAGTCTCAGACATTTCAAGCAGAACTGATAGTGATGATATAGTCAATCTTAGAATTTGCAAGACCAATGAGAGACAGTTACACACAGAAGTCAACAGAACTAACAAAAACAGAACAGAACCTTGGAGATAAGAAAAGACTGTCAACAGGAAGAAACAGAATATGATAGAAGATAATAGAAGGAAAGTAAGGTTAGTGGTAATCATAATATCACATAGAACACAAGGAAGTAAGCAGTCAACAGTGTTGGCTACAAATTTTAACAGGTTTTGCAAACACATTTGTAACAGAAGTAGAAGTCCTTTAACACAACTATATTTTTTTCCTTATGCATACTGCAGCAATGAGTGCATCCATGTAAAATCTAATGCACAAAAGTCAAGGGTTTGTGGAGATTCTATGGCAAAATCTGGTTAAATGATCAAAAGAAATTTTAAAATATTAATTTTGTCTCAATTGTCACATATAGTTGCCACAGTGAACATTAATGCATGTTACTTAAAATAAAAGGAAATATATTACTGATGGGTGCATAGTGAAAGGAGTGGATCTGAGAAGAGTTGGTAGAAAGGCATGAATATAATCAAAACCCAAAAGTCCCAAAGAACTAATAAAAATTACAAACATACACAAAAATTATATATAAGTGTACATATATCAGAAAAATACTAAGATGGAATGATTGTGAAAAACGACCCTAAAGTAAATTGGACATATAAGATGAGGGCAGACTGTCTGAGTATATAACACAGTTCTTGAACTGAAATCAGTAACTTTCCTCTGCAATTGTAGGAAAACAGAGTGGCAGGAATGTGTCAGACAGAAAGTTATATTTGGACCCCTTGTTTGTTCTCTATTAGCTCTCACTTGCCTCTTAAAATATTTCTGTACTTAATTTCTAAGGCTGGGAGAGATTTAAAAATTATTTAAGCATGTATTAGAGATTTTTACTGATTTTTTAACAGTATTTTGTAACAATTGGCTTTATTTTGTATTTTGTAATTTAGGAAAATATGTAAATCAGTCACTGTAAATAAGTGGGAGTTCTCATTTCACTTACTAAAATTATAAATATGTGAAACATATAGTTATCACACATTATATGTGATTGACTTCTAGAATAAATTATAGAGAAAAGGTATGAAGAAAATCAGAGGTAAATACTGAAAATTAATTAAAATAAGACATTGTAGTCCATATTAATGATCCCATAAGTAAGGAGCAGGAAGCAAGTAAATCATGGGTTTGATGCCAAACAATGCTACTTGGTTAAGTTCAAGGCCAGTTCAGTGAGACCTTGTCTGGGCAAAACAAACATACAAACAAACAAACTAAATGCTAAAATTCCTAAAAGAATCACTGAAGTGCTTGAGGTTTTTGTTTGTTTAGTTAACAACTTTTAAGAGATGTTCCAGAACTATATGACTAAAGCATTTTTTTATTTTTGAATGATACCAAAAATGAAGCAGGACATGGAACTTCTCAAATCAGAGGACTTAGTATTCCATATAATTCTGACTTTTCGCATGCATGGGTAGTAATGAAATTGTGTGCAGAAATTTAAAATACTCTTTTTGTTTTTCTAATGTATATTTTGCATTATGTTGATGTTTATCCTCCATATTCTGAAGTTAAAACAACACATTTAGATGTTAGTTTGAGTCAATAAATTTCTGTTGCCCTTGTTTGAGTGTTATTGATTCAATATTTAGAATTACTTCAAAGTTCTGGAAGTCTTACTGATATTTTAGTATGATGGCATGCATGACTCAATTCTTTTGTTGCTATAGAAATTAGACAATGTAATTATAAACACTACTTATGCGAAATTTATCACACAATTTAAAACGAAATGAAAGTTCTATATTTCAAAATAAATCTTTCTTCATCAGTAACTTAGCAGTCTATCTTAAGAGCTAAAGAATAGCTACCAATCTCCCAGTATTCTAATATATTTTTGTTTTCTTCTCATTGAATAGTTCCCATTCTTAGGTCTCTGTTTGTTGGGAGTATGGCTCTGTTATTTCAGCTACTCATGACTCCATAATGAAATGCAATACTTGAGTTTTATACCAGGTGACAAATATGGATGAATTTGCATTCTTTTATATGCAGACATCCAGTTAGACTATTACCATTTGTTGAAGATGCTCTCTTTTTTACATTGTATGGCTTTTGCTTCTTTGTCCATACATGTGTGGGTTTATTTCTGGGTTTTCTATTAAATTCCATTGATCTACTTCTCTGTTTCTATACCAATATCATATATTTTTCTTATGTTACTCTGTAGTACAGATTGAAGTAAAAGGTAGTGATATCACCAGAAATTCATTTAATGTTCCGGATTCTCTTAGCTATCCTGTCTATCCTGTGTTCTTTGTTTTTCCATATGATGTTGAGAATTGTTCTTTCGAGATTTGTGAAGAACAAGTGGAACAATGATCTCAAAATAAAACCAGATACACTTAATCTAAAAGAAAAGTAAGTGGGGCATATCCCTTGCACTCATTGGTACAGGGCACAACTTCCTGAAAAGAACACCAAAGGCTCTGGTACTAAGGTCAAGAATTAATAAATGAGATCTCATGAGACTGAAAAACTTCTCTAAGTCAAAGGAAGCTGTCATCAGGACAAAACAACATTCTACAAATTGGGAAAATGTTTTCTTTAACACTACATCTGACAAAGGGGTAATATACAAAATATACAAAATACTTAAGAAGTTACACTCACAATCCAAATAACCCAATCAGAAATTAGGTAAAGAGCTAAACAGAATTCTCAACAGAGGAATCTTGAATGGCTGAACAACACCTTAAGGAATGCCAGGACATGGACGTTCGAGTGCATGGGTTGGTGAGTAGGGGGAGGAGGGATGGGATAGTATGTTTTTTTGGAGGTGAAACCAAGAAAGGGGATAACATTTGAAATGTAAATTAAGAAAATATCTAATAAAATAATGTTCAACATCTTTTGTCATCAGGGATATTCAAATCCAAACTGCTCTGAGATTCCATCTTGTATCAGGATGGTTAAGATAAAAAATATAAAGATCAGCACATGCTGGCGAAGTTCTGGATTAAGGGGTACACTCCTCCACTGCTGGTGGCAGTGCAAACTTGTATAGCCACTCTAAAAATCAATATGGCATTTTCTCGGAAGATTGGGAAACGTTCTCTCTGAAGACCCAGCTATACCACTCCTGGTCATATAACCTAAAGATGTTTCACCATCTCACAAGGACACTTATTCAACTACAGGAATAGCAACTTTATTCATAATAGCCAGAAACTGGAAACAACCCAGACATCCCTCAACTGAAGAATGAATACAGAATGTATGGTTTATCTACCTCATGGAATATGACTCAGTCGTTAAAAACAAACAAGGACATTATGAATTTTGTATGCAATTGAATAGAAATAGAAAATATCTTCATGTGTGAGGTAACTCAAAACCAAAAGGACAGGGATAGAACGTACTTACTTATAAGTGGATATTAGTCATAAAATATAGCATTAACCATTTTAAAATCAACAGACCCAAAGAAGCCAAAACTAAAGAGGGCATAAGGGAGGGTGTTTGACTCTTTTTCAGAAGGGCAAACAAAATAGATATTAGAAATCGATGGAAGGAGGGAACTTGGTGGAAAAGGGAATGGGTAGGCAGAGATCATATGTAGGGAGAACAGGGGAGAGAGAAGGCATATCACCTGAAGGGGGAAATCTCTTTGACTTGCCAGAAACCTGGTATAGGAGGAGGCCAAAAACATTCTAAAGGAGAGAGTCTAGGTGAGATTATTAGTGGTGAGGGATATGGATCCTGAATTGGTCACTTCCAGTAGCTAAGCAGATCTCCCAGTGGAAGGATAAGGACAGCAACCTACCCAAAAAAGTCTTTGACTCAAAATGTGCCATATCTACAAATGTGTAGAGACAAAGATAGAGCAGAGACAGAGGGAATGGCCAAGCAATGAGTTCCCCAAATTAGGATCCATTTCCTGGGCAAGAACCAATCCCTGATACTGTTAATGATACTCTGTTATACTTGCAGATAGGAGTCTAGCAAAGCTTGTTCTCTGAGAGGCTCTGCCTAGCATCCAATGGAAAGAGATGTAGACCTCACACCCAAACATTAGACGTAACTCTGCAAGTCTTAAGGAGGGATCGGAAGAAAGACTGAGGGATGTAAAGAGGACAAAGATTCCAGAGGAAGGAAGACCAGCAGATTTAATTAACTTGGTCCTTCCAAAAGACTGAATCATTAATCAAAGAATGAGCATCAGCTGGAAGTAGGTCCCTTGCACATATGTATCAGATGAGCACCTTTGACTTTATGTAGGTCTCCCAAACAACTGGAGTAGGGGCTGTCCTTAAGTGTGTTGCCTGCTTGCCTGCCTATAAATTCCATTCCATGAACTGGACACAGCTTAGTCTGACTTCAATGGAGAGGATGTGCCTAGTCCTTCAAAGATTTAATGTGCAACAGAAGGTTTGTTTGCATGCATGTATGAGTGTGTGTATGTGTTGTGTTGACACCCAAAGGGTAGCTTACCCTTCTCAAAAGTATGCCTTCTAAGAGACACTAAAAATTAAATAAAAATGCAATACTCTTTCAGTAATAACTTTATGTGTCCCTTCCAACTATTGATGGAGATAGGGAAGAAGTGGAAGGGAGATCAAAATTATAGAAGGTAAGCAACACTAAGCTTGCAACTTAGTAAAGTTATAAAAATGATCGTGAATAAAAAGTCAAATAAAGAGATTACATTATTTGAAAAGTATATAAGAAAGAAGAATGGTGAAAAATTAGCATACCAAAAAATTAAATATTATGTAAACCAAAGACAGAACACACATTTCTAAATGTGTTGTAGTAGTTATAATACTTGACAGATAATTTTCTCTCCTTATTTTTTGAACATGAGAGCTTTAATTTCTCAAATTACTTGAAAAATTTTAGGTCATATAATGTTGGTAGGTATGAATGGACATTTTTGGCATTTGCTGTTTCTGGAGTAAGATTATTTAACAAAACTTACAGAAGGTTCTTCAAAGTTCATTTATCAGTGGTAGTATTCAGAAGAGGCACAGGAAGGTAGCTAACCACCCATCAGCACAGAAAGGACAGTCAGCACAGGTGAGACCTGCCTGCATTGCAACTCAGAGAATCACGTCCAGAACCCTCTTGGCAGAAGATTTCTGGTTTCTATCTCTGGTTTGGGACCATCCTCTGCCACAGTGCACCATATCCAAGTGGCACAGGAAGGTAGCTAACCACCCAGCAGTGCAGAAAGGACAGTCAGCACAGGTGAGACCTGCCCTGATGCTCAGAGGAAACAGTTAGAAACCCTCAGGAAATAAGAACCTAAGAGCAGCCTGGGACAGGAGGCTTCTGTTTTCTGCCCACACCCAGAACTGATCAGGGCCACAGAGGTACATAACCAAAAACAACCACAAGGGAGCAGGTCTCAAAGAGGAACATACATACCTGTATACACAGAGAGAATCTGTCTGCCAGGAGCACAGATACAGAGCCTTGCATAACAGACAAACCACCATCAGAGACAGAAACACCAGCTAACACCAGAGACAACCAAATGGCAAAAGGCAAATGCAAGAACATTACCAACAGAAACCAAAGCAACATGGCATCATCTGAACCAAGTTCTCCCACAATAGCAAGACCTGGACAACCCAACACACCAGAAAAGCAAGATCTGGATTTAAAATCACATCTCATGATGATGATAGAGGATTTCAAGAAGGATATAAATAACTCCCTTAAAGAAATACATGATAATATGAGTCAACAGGTAGAAGTCCTTAAAATGGAAACACGATAATCTCTAAAAGAAATACAGAAGAACATGGGTAAACAGGTAGAAGTCATTAAAGAAGAAACACAAAAATCCCTTAAAGAATTATAGGAAAACATAAACAAGTGAAGGAACTGAACATAACCATCCAATATCTAAAGAAGTACATAGAAAAAACAAAGAAATCACAAAGTGAGACAACTTTGGAGATAGAAAACCTTGGAAAGAAATCAGGAGTCATAGATGCAAACATCAACAACAGAATACAAGAGATAGAAGAAAGAATCTCTGATGCTGAAGATACCATAGAAAGCATTGACTCAACAGTCAAAGAAAATGAAAAATGCAAAAAGCTTTTATCCCAAAACATCCAGGAAAATGAGGACACAATGAGAAGACCAAACCTAAGGATTATAGGTATAGAAGAGAGCAAATACCTACAACTTAAAGGGCCAATAAATATCTTCAACAAAATTATAGAAGACAACTTCCCTAACCTAAAGAGAGATGCCCATGGACATACGAGAAGCCAAGAACTCCAAACAGACTAGACCAGAACAGAAATTCCTCCTGTCACATAATACTCAAAACAACAAATGTACTAAACAAAGAAAGAATATTAAAAGTGGAAAGGGAAAAAGGCCAAATAACATATAAAGGAATACCTATCAGAATTACACCAAAATTCTCACCAGAGACCATGAAAGCAGGAAGATCCTGGGCCGATTTCATACAGACCCTAAGAGAACACAAATGCCAGCCCAGCAAAACTCTCAATCACCATAGATTGGAGAAACCAAGGTTTTCTATGATAAAACCAAATTTACACAATATCTTTCCACAAATCCAGTCCTGAAAAGGATAATAGATGTAAAATGCCACTATAAGGAGGGCAACTACACCCTAGAAATAGCAACGTAGTAATATTCTTTCAACAAACCCAAAAGAAAATAACCACCAAACATAAAAATAACATCAAAAATAACAGGAAGCAACAATCACTATTTCTTAATATCTCTTAACATCAAAGGACTCAGTTGCCCCAAGAAAAAGATATAGACTAACAGACTGGATACATAAAAAGGTCCCAGAATTTTGCTGCATTCAGGAAATGTACCTCAGTGTCAAACACAAACACTACCTCAAAGTAAAAGGCTGGAAAACAATTTTCCAAGCAAATGGTTCCAGGAAATGAGCTGGAGTAGCCATTCTAATATCACATAAAATTGATTTTCAACCAAAAGTCATCAAAAAAGACATGGAAGTATACTTCATACTCATCAAAGGAAAAATATACCAAGAACTCTCAATTCTGAACATCTATGTTCCAAGTGCAAGGGCACCTTCATTTGTAAAAGAAACTTTACTAAATCTCAAAGCACTCATTGTACCTCACACAATAATTTTGGGTGATGTCAACATTCCACTCCTATCAGTGGACAAATGAAGGGAGCACAAAATTAATAGAGACACAGCGAAACTGACAGAAATTTTGGATCAAATGGATTTAAAAGATATGTATAGAATATTTCATCCTAAATCAAAAGAATACTCCTTCTTCTCAGCACCTCATGGTACCTTCTCCAAAATTGACCATATAACTGGTCACATAATGCACCTCAACTGATATAAGAAGAATGACCTAATCCCATGCCTCCTATCAGATCACTATGGAGTAAGGGTAGTCTTCAATAACAAAACAAAACAAAAACCAAACCAAACAAAATAAAACAAAACAAAACAAAGCCCAAAGATGAACAATGCTCTACTCAATGACAGCTTGGTCAAGGAAGAAATAAGGAAAGAAATCAAAGACATTTTAGAATTAAATGAAAATGGAGGCACAATACACCCAATTTTATGGTGATTAATGAAAGCAGCTCTAAGAGGAAAACTCATAGCTCTGAGTACCTCCAAAAGAAGATGGAGAGAGCATACACTAGTACCTTAATAGCACACTTGAAAGCTCTAGAACAGAAAGAAACTAATACACCCAAGAGGAGTAGAAGGCAGGAAATCATCAAACTCAGGGCTGAAATCAACCAAGTAGAAACAAAAAGAACTATGCAAAGAATCAACAAAACCAGGAGCTGGTTCTTTGAGAAAATCAACAAGATAAATCAACCTCTAGCCAGACTAACCAAAGAGGAAAGAGCCAGTATGAAAATTACCAAATCAGAAATGAAAAGGGAGATATAACAACAGATACTGAAGAAATTCAAAAAATCATCAGATCCTCCTACAAAAGCCTATACTCAACACAACTGGAAAATCTGGATGAAATGGATAATTTTCTGGATAGATACCAAATACTGAAGTTAAATTAGGATCAGATAGATGGTCTAAACAGTTCCTTAACACCTAAAGAAAGGAAAGCAGTCATTGAAAGTCTTCCAACCAAAAAAAAAAAAAAAAGCACAGGACCAGATGGTTTTAGTGCAGAATTCTGACCTAACACCAATACTCTTCAAACTATTCCACAAAATGAAAATAGAAGGAACACTACCCAACTTGTTCTATGAAGCCACAATTATGCTGATTCCAAAACCACACAAAGATCCAACAAAGAACGAAAACTTCTGTCCTATTTCCCTTATGAATATCGATTCAAAAATACTCAATAAAATTCTTTCCAACTGAATCCAAGAACACATGAAAATGATCATTCACCATGATCAAGTAGGCTTCATTCCAAGGATGGAGGAATGGTTCAATTTATGGAACTCCATCAATGTAATCTACTACATAAACAAACTCAAAGAAAAAGAAAACACCTGGTCATTTCATTAGATGCTGAAAAGCGTTTGACAAAATTCAGAATCCTTTCATGTTAAAAGTCATAGAAAGTTCAGGAATTCAAGACTCATACCTAAACATAATAAAAGCAATATAAAACAAGCCAGTAGCCAACATCAAACTAAATGGAGAGAAACTTGAAGCAATCCCACTAAAATCAGGGACTAGACAAGTCTGCTCTCTCTCTCTCTCCATATTTATTCAATATAGTACTTGAAGCTCTACATAGAACAATTAGACAACAAATGGAGGTCAAAGAGATACAAATTGGAAAAGAAGAAATCATTATATCACTATTTACAGATGGTATGATTGTATTCTTAAGTGACCCTAAAAATTCTACCAAACAAATCCTAAAGCTGAGAAACAACTTCAGCAATGTTGCTGGATTTAAAATTAACTCAAACAAATCTGTAGCCTTCCTGTTCTCAAAGGATAAACAGGCTGAGAAAGAAATTAGGGAAATGACACCCTTCACAACATTCACAAACAAGATGAAGTACCTTGGTGTGACTCTAACCAAACAAGTGAAAGATTTGTATGACAAGAACTTCAAGGCTCTAAAGAAAGAAATCAAAGAAGACCTCAGAACATGGAAAGATCTCCCATGCTCACGGATTGGCAGGATTAATATAGTAAAAATGGCCATCTTGCCAAAATCAATCTATAGATTCAATGCAATCCCCATCAAAATTCCAACTCAATTCTTCATAGAGTTGTAAAAACAATTCTCAAATTCAACTGGAATGAGAAAAATAAAACACAGGATAGCTAAAACTATTCTCAATAGTAAAAGAACTTCTGGGGGAATCAGTATCCAGGACCTCAAGCAGTACTACAGAGCAATAGTGCTAAAAACTCCATGGTATTGGTTCAGTGATAGGTAGGTAGATCAGTGGAATAGAATTGAAGACCTGGAAATGAACCCACACCCCTATGGTCTTCTGATCTTTGATAAAGAATCTTAAACCATCCAGTGTAAAAAAGATAGCCTTTTCAACCAATTGTGCTGGTTCAACTGAATGTTACCATCCAGAAGAATGCAAATCAATCCATTTTTATCTCCTCATACAAAGCTCAAGTCGAAGTGGATCAAGGATCTCCACATAAAGCCAGACACACTGAAACTAATGGCAAAGAAACTGGGGAAGAGCCTTGAGTACATGTACACAGGGGAAAATTTCCTGAACAGAACACTAATAGCCTATGCTGTAAGATCAAGAATTGACAAATGAGACCTGATAAAATTACAGTTTCTGTAAGGCAAAAGACACTGTCAATTGGTCAAAACAGCCACTAACCAATTGGGAAAAGATCTTTACCAACCCTACATCTGACAGAGGGCTAATATCCAATATATCCAAAGAGCTCAAGAAGTTAGACTCCTGAGAACCAAATAACCCTATTAAAAATGTAACATAGAGCTAAACAAAGAATTTTCAACTGAGGAATATCTAATGACTGAGAAGCACCTAAAGAAATGTTCAACATCCTTAGTCAACAGGGAAATGCAAATCAAAACAAGTCTGAGATTTCACCTCACACCTGTCAGAATGGCTAAGTTTGAAAACACAGGAGACAGCAGATGCTGGTGAGGTTGTGGATAAAGAGGAACACTCCTCCACTGCCCATGCGATTGCAAGCTGGTACAACCACTCTGGGAATCAGTTTGATGGTTCCTCAGATAATTGGGCATATTACTACTGGAGGAACTTGTTATACCTCTCCTGCGCATATACCCAGAGGATTCTCCAGCATGTAATAAGGACACATGCTCCATTATGTTCATAGCAGCCCTATTTATAATAGCCAGAAGCTTAAAAGACCCCAAATTCCCTCAATGGTGGAATGGATACAGAAAATGTGGTATATATACACAATGGGGTTCTACTCAGCTATTAAAAACAACGAATTAATGAAATCCTTGGGCAAATGTAGGAACTGGAAAATATCATCCTTTTTGAGGTAACTCAATCACAAAAGAACACACATGGCATGCACACACTGATAAATGGATAGTAGGCTAGAAGCTTGGAATATCCAAGACACAATTTGTATATCAAATGATGCTCAAGAGAAAGGAAGAACAATGTATAGTTATTCTTATTCTTCTTAGAAGGGGAAAAAATTCCCACAGAAGGAGATAAAAAGTGGGGAGCAGAGTCTGAGGGAAGGACCATGCAGAGACCACCCCACCTAGGTGATCTATCCCATATAATGTTACAAAACCCAGACCCTATTATTGATGCCCACAAGCACTTGCTGACTGGAGCAGGGTATAACTGTCACTTGGGATGGTCTGCTAGTGCATGACAAATACAGAGTGGGACACTCTCAGCCAGTCATTGAACTGAGTACAGGGTCCCCAATGGGGAAGCTAGAGAAGGGATTCAAGTAGCTGAAGGGGTTTCCAGTGCCATAGGAGGAACAACAGTATGAGCCACCTAGTACTCCCAGAGCTCCCAGGGACAAAACCACCAACCAGAGAATGCACATGCTGTTACCCATGGCTCCAGACACATAGGCAGCAGAGTATGGCCTTGTTGGACATCAAATGGAGGAGAGGTCCTTGGTCCTGGAAAGGCTTGATGCTGCGGTGTGGGGGAATGCTGGGACAGGGAAGAAGGAGGGGGTTGATTGGGGAATGGAGAGGGGAGATGGCTTTCGGTGCAGGGCTAACCAGGAAAGGGGAAATCATTTGAAATGTAAATAAAGAATATATCTAATTAAATAAAAAACGGTAGTATTCAAAATGGTTGATACTTGTCCTTTCAGAACACTTGTATATTGATAAGCAGTAGTATCTTCCTTTCTAATCTCCAAGTTTTACACTATGGATCTAATTAACTAGAGGTAACTATGCATGTTGCTGTAAGACATGGATATTCTATAGCTGGTTGTGACTACAACATAGCTTAGTGCATTTATATCATATCCTAAAAAATTATCATTTATAAGAAAAAAGTGAGTGGATAGTGACACAGTAAGAAAAGAAAATTAAATGAAAACTGAGGAAAGAGCAATGTACTTTTCTAACAATACTTTATTAATAGGCATTGTGGCACGTGCTTTCATTCCTACCTCTTGGGAAGCAGAATCAGCTGAATCTTTATGAGTCAGAGGACACCCTGGACTACCCAGAGAGTTTTAGGCCAGCCATATACATGTAGAGGGAATCCATCTTAACTCCTTTTATCAAACTGATTAGTCAGTGACTAATTTTACATATGTTTGAACATTCATATATATATATATGAATATATATATGAATATATATATGAATATATATATATGAATATAACAAGCAAAAAAAGTGTATTTAATTGGTTTTCATTCTTATCTATTTATATTTTTATATAATCTATTTTATTATATATTATTTATGTAAACATAAATTTATTTGTTTTATTTTTACTGATTAAGAAGTCATTAGAAAAAGCAACATGAAGAGAGTGTAGTATTTTCTGGAGGTTGATGGAACATTTTTAGACAAAACGGAGGAGAGAGAAATCAAGAAAGAAAGTAAAGACTTTTTAGAATTCAATGAAAATGAAGACACAGCATTCCCAAATTTATTGGATACAATAAAATCAGTGAAAAGAGGGAAGTACAAAGTACTAAATGCATTCCTAAAGAAATTGAAGAGATCTCATTCTAACAAGATATCAGAACATATGAAAGCACTAGAATAAAAGGAAGTAAACACACAAGACCAGTAGGAGACAAAAAAATAATGAAAATCAGGGCTGAAATCAATAAATTAGAAACAAAAAGAATACAAAGAATTTACAAAATCATGAGATGGTTCTTTGAGAAAATCAACAATGCAAACAAACCCATAGCCCAGGTAACTAAAGGACACAGAGACATTATCCAAATGAACAAAATCAGAAATGAAAAGGGAGACAAAACAGACATTGAGAAAAATCCAAGGAATCATTAGGTCTTATATCTAAACCCGTTCTTTACAAAATTGGAAAATCTAAATGAAATGTATATTTTCTAGACAGATATCACTTACCGAAATTGAATCAAGCTCTGGTAAATATTTAAATAGACCTGTACACTCTAAGGATATAGGAACTGTCATTAAAAGGCTCCCTCCAAAAATGCCCAGATCCAAAAAGTTTCAGCATGGAATTCTAGCAGTATTTCAAAGAAGAGATAATACCAATACTCTTAAACTATTCCATAAGATATAAACAGAAGGAACTCTGCCAAACTCATTCTATGAGGCCACACTCACCTTGACACCTACCCCACACAAAGACTCAACAAAAAGAAAATTTCAGACTAATTTTCCTTATGAATATTTATGCAAAAATACTCAACAAAATACTCTCAATCTTAATCCAAGAATTCATTTAAACTATCATCACAGAGATACAACATTGTTCACTTATAAAAATTCATTAATGCAATACATAATATAAACAAACTGGAAGAAAAAACACATTATATCTCATTAGATGCTGATAAAGCCTTTTAAGAAATTCAATACCCCTTTATGTTTAAATTCTTGGAGAGATCAGGGCAACAAGGGGGCATACCTAAACACAATGAAGGCAATATACAGCAAGCCAATACCCAAGAACAAATTAAATGGAAGGAAACTTAGAGCAATTACACTAAATTTAGGGGCAAAGCAAGACTGCCAGCTCTCTCCATATCTATTCAACATTGCACTTAAAATTCTAGTTATTGTAATAAGAAAACTAAAGGATATCAAGTGGATACAAACTGGAAAGGAAATAGTCAAAGTATCACTAATGTTACGGTTTGTATACGCTTGTCCCAGACTTTGGCATTAGGAGAGCTTGGCATTATTAGAAGGTGTGGCCTTGTTAGAGTAGGTGTCACTTTGAGCATGGACTTTAAGACCATCAACCTAGCTGTCTAGGAGTCAGTCTTCTAGCATCCTTCAGATGAAGATGTAGAAATCTTCTGCTCCTCCATCCTACTTGGATGCTGTCATTGTCCCACCTTGAAGATAATCAACTGAAACTCTGAATCTGTAAGCCATTTCCAATGAAATATCCTTATAAGAGTTGCTTTTGTCATAGTGTCTGCTTACAGCAGCAAAACCCTAATTAAGACACTATTCAAATATGATATGTTAGTATACATGTGACTCCCAAAATTATACCAGAGAATACCTATAGCTGATAAATACCTTCAGCAAGGTAGGGCTGGACACCAAATTAACTTTAAATAAATCAGTAACTTTTCTTTACACAAATAATGAATGGTCTGAGAATGAAATGAGGGTAACAGCAACCTTCAAAATAGCTGCAAATAATATAAAATATCCCATTGTAACTCCATACAATGCAGCACAGGACCTGTATGTCCAGAACTTCAAGTTTCTGAACAAAGGAACTGAAGAAGATAACAGAAATTGGAAAGTTCTCCCATGCTCATGGATTTATAGGGTTAACATAGTAAAAATGGGCAACTTACCTAAAGCTAGCTACTGCCTCAAAGAATGCCCATCAAAATTCCATCAAGAACTTATTTTCAGACCTTTAGCAAACAATTATGTGAAAGAACAAAATGCCCAGGACAGATTAGAATTCCTGTACAAGAACTTTACATGTGTTCAAGAGGAATAGTAATTTAAACTACCTGATATTGGCATAAAATAGACATATTAATCAAGGTAATAGAACCAAAGACACAGAAATACACACAGACATTTATGGACACTAGATTTTGACAAAGAAGCACAAAACTATTCAATGGAAAAAGAAAGCATCATTGAGAAATGTTGAGAGTCTTTACTAGATGTCTGCATGTAGCAGAATGCAAATAGATTCACACCAACTCAAGTCCATGTGGTTCAAATACCTCAACATTAAAGTGGACACACTAAATGTAATAGAAGTGAAAGTGGGGGACAGCTTTGAACACATTGGTATAGGAGACAATTTCTTAAATAAAACAAAAAAAAGCTCAGGCAATATTATCAAGAGTAATAAATGGGACTGCCTGATATAGAAAAGCTTCTGTAATGCAAAAGACACAGTTCATAAGACAAAATGTCAACCTACAGAATGGGAAAATATAGTTAAAAACCCTACATCTGATACAGGGCTAATATCCAAAATGTATAAAGAATTCAAAAAATTAAATATCAGTAAAGAAAATAATACTATTAAAAATGGGATACTGAGTTAAACAGAATTCTCTATGGAGAAATGATTAATGGTTGAGAAGCACTTAAAGATTTGTTTAGTCATCAGCGAAATGCAAATCAAAATATCTCTGGGATTCCATCTTACATAATAAAAATTGCTAACATCAAAGCCTCAAGAATAGCACATGCTGTGGAGAAAGGGAAAAGCTTCTTCATTGCTGCTGGAATTGCAAACTTCTACAACCACTGGGGACATCAATCTGGAGTTTTCTCAGAAAATCGGTAATAGTTTTATCCGAAGACCCAGTTATAACACTCCTGAGCATTATCCAAAAGATGTTCCACCAGACCACAAGGACACTGCTCAGTTATGTTGGGATTAGGGTGAGAGAAGTCTAGAGAGAATGTAATCAGTGGGGGCATCTCTGGGATAGGGGTAGCTTTTGGTTGTCTATGAGTGTGACTCTAGCTGAAAACTCCACCAAGGTGAAAATGAAACATAAATAGGCTGCTGTTTGTTTCTAGGTGGGACTTCAAGTGAAGGAGGGATGACATTAACCCACCCACAAAACATCTGCCCCAAAGTCTGTGCCTATAAGATGTTTATGAATAATAATGAAGCCGAGATTGAGGGAATGGCTAACCAATGACTGGCCTGACTTGAGACCAACCCAATGGGTGAGAGAAAACCCGTAACATTATTAACAATATTTTACCATGTTTCTAGACAGTATAAACCCAAATTTGTCCTCTGAGAAGCTTCATCCAGCAGAGAATGGAGCCAGATACAAAGATTCACAGCCAAACAATAGGCTGAGCTTGGGAAGTCTTGGAGAAGAGTGGAGGGAAGGATTGAGGGAACCAGAGGGATCAAGGACAGCATAAAAAGACCCAACTAACCTCGGCCCATGGGGTCACAGGCAATGAACCACCAAATAAAGAATATGCAGGGCCTATCCCTAGGCCCTGCACACATATGTGGCCAGTGTACAGCTTGTTCTTCATATAAGCCAAAAAAATTTGGAAAATGGAGACAAACATGATAGAAGAAGATGGGAGAAAATGGCATCTATCTTCAATCCTGCTACCATGGGCCTCATGTGACATAGTTCATGTCTTTACTATTTCTTTCGAGGTAGATGAAGGAGATTGATCATGCTAATCAATGGTCTTCAAAAACATGGTTCCTAATAACTATGTACTCACATCTGTACACATTAGAATTGATTTCAACATCCACCAGTCGTAAAGATTTTCTGTGATTTATAGCTCCTCCATACTATAAATAATGCTGCAGTGAAGAAAAAAAGAATGAGAGAGAATTACAAGGAACAGATGTAGGTAAAAGTTTCAGTTTTATTCTTTCAAATGAGGATAGCACACACCTAAAATTATAGAGAGACGATAATAAAGAAAAGGAAGATAGGAGATGACAGAATGCCTGTACTTTCAGGAATGGATGGAATTGTGTGCAGACATCAATTATGTAAGTTTATTTATAATGATACCTTTCTTTGAAAATGAAGGGAAATAGGAGATGGAAAAGCAAATGTGTTTAAATTTCACATATTTCAAATTTCACACATTTCAAATACACCTCATATTTTTTTTTATCAGGAATGATCTTGATCTTGAATATTTTAAAGGTTGTGATATAAATTATTATAACAATCATTATTCTGGCACAGAGCATTCTGTGGATATTATCCATGCCTGCTCACTATGCAGGGAGCCTCCCACACAGCTCTTCTCAACTATTGAAATATTCTTCGCAGAGATATTTTCAAAGTGAATCTCATATCTCAAGTTTTTAAAACTGGAAAAATAATAAAATAATGAAAAATATTCACAGCAGCTAACAACCTTGGACGGAAGAATTTGCCAGAAGTGTAGTGTTTACTAGCAAACAGTGCTTTACTATGAGAAGAATATGTTGGAACAAAGCATTTATAACAAGAGCACTTAGTCAGTCTAATGTCTCAATGTGGAAATTAGGTCACTGTATAGTTCAGAAGTATTTAAGAAACATAAACCAGTAGTCTTAACAGTTTTACAACCTGAGAAACTTGCTAAAAGTTTTCACTGAAAAATTTTACCACATTGACACAAGAACACTTTTCTTTTTATAAAGATCAGTAAGTGACTACCTGAAAGCTGAAATTCTAGACTTACTGATCAGAATGCATTTTATTAACCTCACATCTTTTCAGTTCCTTTGAGGCCGTGGGAGAGGAATATGTGGGTCTGCGTTATAGAGTATCTTTACTGATTAGAAAGTTAGGAGCACAAACTACAGAGCATTGATAGCAGAGATGATTTAAATTTCTAACTCATCAAATATTCATATTTGTTTAATATGAAGACTGTGGCTATGAATCCTTCTTAATGTCATGAGAGAGATCCAAATGTTGAGCATTTATGTCCACATTTAACATTAAACTCACACATGCAATAATCTTCTGATGCTATACAAAACTTTATTCTTGTATTTCAAAACACTTTATTTTTCCAAGTTATTTTAATTCACAAGAAAAAGAAAATCTGGCTTCACTCTGTGAGTTTAAATTTCCTGGATTTACCACAGTTGTGTTATAAGCCAATGATGCAAGTGTCAAGGATAAATGTACATACAACTCTCACAAACAAGCTTATTTTCTATTATCATGCCTTCCCACCTGACTTTGTACACACACACACACTTTCCAAATATCCTCCAGATGAAGTTAATTTCATTGTTAAGCAGTTTCCACCTATTGTGATTCTTAGTATCTGTCATATTCTTAACAAGATAAAAGCAAAAGCACTTTTTGTACTCATATTGAATTAATTTTTCTTTGTTTACTTAGAACTTAAAGATTCACTTGAGACTTGTTGGTGTGTACATGTATGATATTTGTATGAACAAATGTTACCAGAGTGTAGGCACATGTGTGTCATGGTATGCAGGGTCACAGGACAACCTTGCCCAGTGGGTACTACCTATCAATTTGTGGGTTTTACTTATGTACTGCTTTATATGATAGGGTAACTGACCAATGAACTCCCCAGATGGTCTTGTCTGTTTTCATCGATTGGTGGAGGTGTGCTTAGATTACTGATACATGTGCTAATGTGTCAGGCTTTATAAAAGTGTAGGTTCTGGTGTTCTCAGATTATCAAGATTGAGAAACAAGTACTGATACTGAGCCACCTTTCCAATGCTACTTTACATGTTTATCTAGAATTTAGATTTTCAGAGCCTCTTCAAAATTTCTATAGGCTCTGGATTTTCACATTGGCATTCTGCTCATTGCTCATTCTAAAGATTTGACTTTCTTTTCCGAACACTGATGATCGTTTTCTGATCATGATAGTCTTTGTTTTATCTTTATTTATTCTTTTTTTCACAAAGCACATTCCATGTTGAAACTATGTGACTATTTTGTATCAGTAAATCATTACCTATGAAGTAATCTATTTGTATTGCTAGATACATTTCAGTGATCATTTATCTACCTGATACCATACTTTGATTACTTGCTTTTGTTTTTATTTTCAGGGGGGTCAGATTGCAACACAATTACAACATTTATTCCTCTGCTGTCTTCCATTCAAATCCTTCTATATAAACTCTTCCTTTGACTAATCTACTACTGCCCAAATGTTAGCTATGATAATATATGAAAAAAGACAATATAAATCTTAATTACTTGATTTTAAAGTAATATGGCTCTTACCATTTCTCTAAGACTTGTGTGCTGAAGGCTAATGTAGCAAGAGAATAAATATATAGAATGCTAAATAAAAAGCCAACTGAATTAGGATTTTTCTTAATACAAAAATGAACATGAATATCAAAATTTGAATTTCTTCTACTTATCACAAATAAAGATTTGGAAATCCTGATAAATATTTAAAAAGAGTACATCACATTATACAAAGGACCATCAAATTTCTCTTTTCATAAGGTTTTCTCATTTCAAACTTTCCTTATTAATCAGCCTGATGCACCCATGAATGAATTGTGCATAAACAAGTATTTGATTTTTTTTGTTTTTCCTTTATTTTTGGGGTTTTTTATATATTTAAATTTCAAATGTTAGCCCACTTCCCATTTTCTCCTCCACAAATCTCTTATCCCATACCCCTGTCCCTGCTTCTAAGAGGATGCTCCCACATCCACCCACACCTCATCTCTCTATTATTCCCCCACACTGGAACATCGGAGCCTCCACAGGGTCTAGGTCTTTTCTTCCCATTGATGCCAGATAAGGTAATCCTCTGCTACATATGCAGGTGGAGCCATGGGTCTCTCTATGTGTATTCTTTAGCTGGTCATTTACTCTTTGGTTGGTGGTTTAGTCCCTGGGAATTCTGGGGGATGTGGTTGGTTGATATTGTTCTTCCTGTGGGTATGCAAATACCTTCTTCTCCTTCACTCCTTCCCCTAACTCTTCCATTAGGGTTCCCACACTCAGTCTGATAGTTGACAGTGAGCATCAGCATCTGTATTGGTCAGGCTCTAGCAGAGCCTCTCAGGAAACAGCCATACCAGGCTCCTGTCAGCAAGCATTTCTTGTCATCAGCAATAGTGTCTGGGATTGGTGATTGCATGATGGGATGGATGCCTAGGTGGGGAAGTCTCTGGATGGCATTTCCTTCAGTTTCTGCTCCACTCTTTGTCCCTGCATTTCCTTTTGACAAGAGTAATTATGGGTTAAAATTTTTGAGATGGCTGGGTATCCCCATCCCTCAAATGGGGGATGTGCCTAACTTCCAGATCTGGTCTCTACAGGTTCTTTCTTCCCTTTGTTGGGTATCTCAGCTAATGTCATCCCCATTGGGTCCTGAAAGCCTCTTGCTTTCTTGGTATTTGAGACTTTTTAGTGGCTCTCCCAGTCCCCCATCTCCCACTGTTACATACCTCCATTCAATTTCTTGAGCCTCTGTACTTCTCCCCCATCTCCTCCTATACCTGATCCTGACCCCTTCCCTTGATTTTAATGCCCTTCTTATTAATATATAATTCAATGTCAACCCTATATTTTCTGCATTTCTAGAAAGATGGTTATCCCTAGATTTTTCTGTGTATCTACCAGTCTTTTCACTTAAAGTATGGACATAGATTCCATGCATTGAGAAATATCTTTTAATTATTGAATTTTAGGAGTGCCACTCATCAAATATTCTTAGTTTATCTCTATTGCTTCTAGAAAGCCCATTTCCTGTATTTTTATGAGATTTGAGATTCAGACTACTGATACACACTCTTCAAATAATTTTTAAGACTCTATATGATAGGTACAAGATGTTCTAAATATTTAGTTTATAGACAAAACATGCTTGGAAAATGGTGTCTTTTTCTCCTGGAGCTCATATTCTGGTTGTGGGTCTAAATGCACTGCTGTCTACTTACTTTTTTTAGTAACAAAGTAAATATTACATAGTAAATTAGAAAGTGAATGGTTTTATAGATAAGAAGAATGCACACATATGTGCACAAAATAATATTTCTCACTCTATTATTTGAAGTGGGATGACTTAAATAACAGTTAGGAAGAAAGGTGGCAAATTCAATGTCTCCTGAAGGTTTCTGAATGGAAATTTTATGTCATTCATGTTTGTTTTATATTATCTCAGGCAAATCAAGATGGACAAGTTGAGCTTCTCAGTCTGTTATGGTTTCATTCCACTATAGATCACAAGCCATCTAGGATAGGCTAAGACTAGCAGGTGGTCTTCCTGGTGGCAGTCCATCATTTTGCATGGTCTGTGATAGGTGACTTCTATGAGCCAAATATTGTTTCCTGCAACTGATATGCCTTTGCTGTAATTATTAAATGAATATAACCCCTGGGCATTAGCCTACCCCATTGAGCAGATTTCCTGCAGATAAACATGTGGATGAACTTTCATGAATTAAGGCTGTTTAGTTGAATTAATGATTTTATAGAATTTCTGATTTAATTAAAATAATCTTCAGAGGAAAATTTTTATTTGATATTTTGCTTATTAACATTTCAAATGTTATATCCTTTCCTGGTTTTCCCTCCAGAAACCTCCTATCCCAATCCCCCTCCCTTGTTTATATGAGGATGCTCACCCTACCACAAACCTACTCCCACCTCCCCATCCTGGATGGCTCAGTGGTTAAGAGTACTTGAATGTTCTTCCAGAGATCCTAAATTCAATTCCCAGCAACCACATGTTGAATCATAACCATCTGTAATAGGATCTGGTGAGTCAGCAACAGTGAACTCATACACATAAAATAAATAAAATCTAAAAAATAGATAATCCAAAAATCCCCTTCAGCTCAGAAGAAAATTTTACGTGATGGTTTCACATGTTTGTTAGAGAGATGTAGTAAAGTTAAAATCAATTATACAATGGCCCACTCATAATATTAAGTAAAGACTGCATAATAAGAAATACAATGAGCTTACATATTACAGGAAAAGGAGATATAGGCTTGGGGCAAATTTGTGTTCAAGGAAAAGCATTCATGTTCAAAGGATTGAGCCACAGGTGTGTACCGTGAAAACATAAGACCATGTGAAACTGTTGCTTTGAACTTATAATGAGCATATAACATGAAACACTACTTTGAACTTAATACCAACATCCTTTTGTAACTTTCATTTTGTATAACAATTTATTTATGAGGTAATTTTCTAAGAACTCTTTTCTATAAAAATAAGAGAGCAACATAATAAAGATAAAAGTTTTGCTTTGGGGGGCCTTTGTGCCATCAATCCATCCATCCATTCATCCATCCATCCATCCACCCATCCATCCATCCAATATAGTAATGTAGCCATTTAACACTTCGCCCTGTGTGTATTCGTCTTTGTGAGTGACATCTTTTCTTTACTTTTTCTCCCTGATTCAAAGAGAGTTAACAAACCTAGCCAGTGAACTGCTTCTTGTCGCCTGAACAGAGAAGAGAGGCTTCAAGCCGTAAATCCTTTACCCAATCCCCTGCTCCTAAGAAGCTTGCATTAATCAGCAAATATGAGAGTTTACTTAAGCACAAATAAAGGCTAAGTTTTTATCACAGAACAGTTATAGTTAGGTTTCTCCAGTGTTTAATGAAGTACCAAACAGTAACAAAGAGTTAATAGTTAAATTTTCAATGCTTAAGGAAGCATAGAACAAAACTAGTTATAAAAGATACAACACTTAATAAAGCACAGAGATTTATAAAGTAAAAATAAAGCACAGACAAACAAAGAGAAAAGAAGCCTGTGGTTTTCAACCACAGAATAAGTAAGAGAGTTTTAAGTCTTCAGAAACCATCAGCTAATATCATCCAGTATAATTAGATACAGTTACAAGGCCAGAGATCATCAGTCTTTTGGTCTTCATCTAATTTTGTGTGTCCTACCTCAGCCTTTTTACATAAAGCTCGGTAGGACCCCAGCAACTATGTTCCTGAAAGGAGAAGGCTTATAATTTCGTAAATTATTTTAATGAAGTTTTCAATGTAAAATGCTGATGTGTTTGATAAGGAAACATTACAAGTTAAAATAGTATGGGTAGAACTAATGGAAAATATAGTGTGAGTGAAATCTTATGGGAATCTTTGAATAATCCAAGCACTTGAGAGTCCAAGGAAAGAGAAAACATTTGAGGACAACCTGACATAGAGTGTCAGATCCTATTCTACCAACCCCAAGCAAATCACTTATGGGAAGTAAGAATATTGGCCTTTGAATATAGAGGAGTAATTTCCCCTAGTTGTCCTTTAAGATAACTTTTTTTTACGCACAGTAATGGCAAAGCCAATGTGATTAGAGTGGAAGGCATGAAGCATGGGCAGAGCAAGAGCAGATCTAACAGTAAAGGAACAGGAAATGATATCTACAGATCCCATAGATTTTGACTTATCTGGCGTATACTCCAAGTGAAAGGGGTAGTTCTTATGAAATTGTGATTTCCTTTCAGTCTGGCCATTGCCATCATGCCAATCTTCATTTCATTGTTAGTGAAAGTGTCCTCCTGGTTTCCTTTCATGGCTACGCTGATAATCCAGCCATATTACATCAGTGATCCCTGTGGAAACAGTTTTTCCTGTTTCTTCAGGGTATCTTGGAATCTGAGTGCAGAATCAACTCTGCAGTGCCAGGGCTCTACCTCCCAGCTCAAAATACTTTATCATTCTGATTCCTTTGCCTTTTCCTTATTTTATCTGCCATATTGTTTAGTGCAACACACCTTCCAAAGCCTGGGGGCTCAGTGATGTTGCTCTAAAGTATCAGTCATATTTGAACAGACTTGAGGCCATTCTCATATATGTCCCCAAAAGGAAAATGCAGGCAGAATGCACAGAAGAAATATGAGTATTGTGAGCCGGGAGTAACTTGGCGTCCTATTGTCACAAGTTCAGTTTCCACTAAGGCCCAATTGCAAGCCAAGAGCTGTTTTTCAAAGGGAGAGTAGTTGTCTGCAGATGATGGTAGAGCTTTGCTCCAAAATCCCAAAGGTCTCTTCTGTGATTCACCTACAGGGGCCTGCCAGAGGCTCCAAACAGCATCTCTATCTGCCACCGATACCTCAAGTACCATTTAGTCTGCTGGATCATATGGTCCAAGTGGTAGTGCAGCCTGCACAGTAGCCTGGATCTGTTGAAGAGCCTTCTCCTGTTCCAGGCCCCACACAAAGCTAGCAGCATTTCGAGTCACTTGGTAAATAGGCCTGAGTAACACACCTAAGTGAGGAATATGCTGTCTCCAGAATCCAAAGAGACCCACTGAATGTTGTGCTTTTTTCTTGGTTTTGGGAAGGGCCAGGTGTAATAACTTATCTTTCACCTTAGAAGGAATATCTCTGCATGCCCCACACCACTGTACTCCTAAGAAGTTCACTGAGGTAGATGGCCCTTGAATTTTGGTTGGATTTATTTCCCACCCTCTGATATGCATATGTGTTACCAATGAAACAAAAGTGGTTGCTACATCCTGCTCACTTGGTCCAATCAGCATAATGTCATCAATATAGTACACCAATGTAATATTTTGTGGAAGAGACTATTATGGGGTATGTCATTATAAACACTGTTTTGTCTACCCTGTCCATTATAATATCTATGATCACCTTGTCTCTGGCGATTCAATGCTGCCACGTGGTCCTTGTTACCTCGAGGCCCAGTTAAACCCATTGAATTTAATTCATCTAATTGAGCAGCAGCATCTCCAATCCTAAGGTCTGGCACAAGGACAAGGGCAAGAACAAAAGTCTTTAAATGTGCTGGTGCCCCTCTCACCAGTTTGCGTCTTATAGGACTGGTGAAGGGCATATCTTCTGGACCTTCCCATTGTGGATCCTTAGGTTTTACACAACATATCCACTCTAGCATTGCAATTACCCTAAGCCTTAAAACCCCTTCATCAACACTAAGCCAAGGAATATTGGGCATCTCCAATTCCTTTTCAGTAGGTCATCTTTTGATAAACTCTTCAACCAACCACTCAAACAAACTCCTGACACCTTTTTTAACTGTGCGAACTTCCATATTAAACCTAGAATCTCCACGCAGAGGGCTCATGCCAATAAATTCAGCCTGCTCTAGTTTTATGTTCCTTCCACGATTACCCCACACCCTTAAAATCCATTCCCATGCATATTCCCCAGATTTCTACTTGAATAAATTAGCAAATTCATTAAGCTCCTTAGTAGTATAGTGTATTTCCTCATGGACTACACTTTCTACCTCCCATCTAGGGGCCTGTTTGCCTTGAGTCTGGTTATAGGCCTAGAAGAAACTATTGGTGGGCCTTGAGAAACATCAGTATTGTCTTGTCTGGCATTTTCTTCAGCAAAAGTCATTGCTGGTTTATCAGGTTCTGAGGGATTAATTTCATTATACAGAGAAGGTATTATTTCAAGGGGTGGGGCTGAGGGTACTACTTCCGCAGGTGGGACAAATTCTTGAAAATCTGAAGATTCAAAATTCTCAATTTCAACAGGGTCTTCCCACACATCCCCATCCCAAGTTATAGGATCCCATTCTTTGCCAATTAATGCCCTTACTTTAACTGCTGACACCCCCTGAGGTTGAGACTGGAATTTTCACTGTAATTCAGCCAACCTTATAATGAGAGCTTCAGTTTGATTTTCTGCAACTTGAGCTCTATGGCTGCTAGAGAGAAGATTCTCTTCAAGGGCACACTTAACAACTTTTAGATTTCTTACTTGAATCTGGAGCTGTTCGATTTTATCACACAACTTCTTCCTTTCCTTCATTGTTTTTTCCTGAGATGCTAAGAGCAACCAGCCAGCAAAATCATTTTTCGATTTTTTTCCCCAACTTGTAGAAAGTACTGTACACCACTGAATCATCTAATTCATCAAGATACTTGAAACTTCCCGGGAATTGCTCACGAGCGGGTTCTATGTGGAGGGAGAGCTGAAGAGTGAAACTACGGGGGTCGAAAGAAAAGAACACACAGAGACATTAGTGCATGGGTGTACAAAATCTTTCTATATTTCTTTGGGGACAAGAGCGACAATATATGTGCTGTGGGCGTGACCCTCCCTCCCAAAGCTGTGAGTCTTCTCAGCAGGTCTCAGGCAGGCTGAGAGATGTTGCCATAACAGATCTCAGAAAGATCACAGGGTCTGCTACTCAGCAGGAGATGGGGAATGACTCCCTTTCGCAGGAGATTGTAACTCCTTTGAAGTTCCAGAGGGACTCTGACATCTCTGTCAGGTGGTAGGAGGTGTGGTTTGAATCCCTCAGCTCCCGAGTATGTGAAATGCAGGCAGCTGAATTCTGCCTAGAGGCTATATGGCATTACAATGGCTCTCTACAGATATTCAAAGATATTAGCTTCTTTAAGCTTGAAATATAGTTTCAACCACGGGTCTTCAATATTTTCCGAACTCCCAGGAGGAAGAGAATCTGGAGAGGTTTCAGTAGTTGAAGGTGCTGATGAATTACCAAACCAAGTCCAGATTTTTAAAATATTCATCCTTATACTTCTGCTTCTCTAGAACCACTCCTGGTACCAACTTCTGTATTAGTCAGGGTTCTCTAGAGTCACAGAATGTATGGGTAGAGTCTATATAGTTAGGGAATTTGTCGATGACTTACAGCTTATAGTCCAACTAACTCTCCAACAATAGTCAGCAGTATTTGTGGATGGAAGTCCAAGGATCTAGCAGTTGCTCAATCTCACAATGCAGCTGTGGATGGAAGTCCAAGGATCTAGCAGTTGCTCAGTCCCACAAGGCAGGTCAGGAAAAGCCAGAGTGAATTTTCCTTCTTCCAATGTCCTTATATAGGTCTCCAGCAGAGTGTGTGGCCCAGATTAAAGGCGTGTGCCACTGAACCTTCCAATTCTTGATTAGTTCATTCCAGATTTAGTCAAGTTGACAATCAGAAATAGCCACAACAGTGTTATAATTGCCAAATCTAGATCATACATCTTCAAATTGGAAAGTGTCCTTAAATACTTTCAGGAGATAACAGCAAATAAAAGTGAACATGTAAGCTCAGTTTCTGGAGGGAGAAAATATCCAAGTTTCAATCCTGGATTTAGTACTTACTAAATTTGTGATCTAGGATCTTTTCCTCAGTATCTCCACTTCTAATAAAAATAAATAGGATCCATCTCATATATATCACTCTCAGGCACATAGCAAGAACTCCATAAAGTTAAGTTGTTTTTATTATTCATCCTCCTTGTAAATCAGTACTCATACTACTGCCTTAAGCTACCTCTGATTTAATGGAATGGTCTGAAACCTATTGAGCTCCCTTTGGAAATAAACTGTCTTTTGCTTGTCCCAGACAGATTTTATTCTGCCATTATTCAGAGAGTAGCCCCTTAATAAATTGGCTGATAGCTATAGATTTCTTGATACCATCACTTTTCCTGTTTAGGTTTCTGAGGAAAGTCTGACTGAAATGTTTGGCACATTCCTCTTACATTGCACATTCCTCAAAACATTAATGGGCAAGGTTCTATTGAATGTGAAGAAATTGCATGAGTAATGCTTTGTCCACTGTGAGAGTTAGAGCTGTTCACATGTCAGTTGTAATGGCGAGTACTTAATCATTATATAATGACAAAAATCATATTTTTATGGATTTTTCCCACTTGGTAGCCTTATAGATGCTTATTTTGGGTTCACTGTAAAAATTTTGTTTAGAAGCACAGAAGTTAACCAAATTTGAGAAATGAGAATGTATAATAAATGAAACAAAACAACAGTTTTATAGATAATATTCTTTCACTATGTAATTGTATCAGAGACAATGAATTTTTATAATTGAGTAAAAATACAGTCTGTAATTATTTAATATTTAAATTAAGTATGGTGAAATTTTTATTTTCTTAAGAAATCTTCAAGATTTCATGAAGCAAACACTTCCTGAAATTGTGAGCTTAGAGATAATATTCACACTGTTTTTTGATATATTTCCCTTGCTTTGATGTTCAGATTTTTCATGATATATGTTTTATAAGTCATGGAATCTTGTTCCTTTCTACTATGAAAAGAGACTTTAATTACAGAGGATAGCTCTTAAACCCTTATTAACCTTAAGAAGATAAACTAACAATAGAATTATATTAACAGGGTCTGATAACTAATATTTACCTTCAGCTAATTTTTCTTTCCCCGTGATTTAGTATCCACATATCTATAGAAAATTTTATTTACTCTTGTCACATTTGTCCTTTATCAGAAAACTTATGTACACTATAATTATAAATTATATGACTATAATTCAAAGTGATTACTTGCAATAATATTTAGTTTGTAGGTATATGTCATATATAATGTGTATATATGTACATATTTGTGTATATATGAAATAGCTATATTGATAAACAGGTTTGTTTTCTCTTTTAGTCTGTCTTTTCTAAAAGGGCTGCCTTCCAAATACAAAGTTACTGAAGTTATAATTCTTTTCACTTGATCACTTAAGACTTCAATGTCTATTTCCGAATACTTATCATTCATACAGTTTGTATTTTGATCCTGAGATTAAGAAATATGCTTGTTCTTTGCCCATAATATATTTCTGCATCAAAATTATCCTCTTTAAAGTTTCTGAATTCTCATGAAATTAAACAAATTCAATTTCAAACAGATACACTCTATACATATTTTGATATTCAGCATGATTGCTAATGCAAGTGTCAGTCTTCAGATTTCTTCTACAACTATTCCAACATTTACTCAATATTCATGACTTATTTCAAAAATATTATCTCACCAAATATTTTTTAAAATTTTTCATTAAAATTGATTTTTCCAATCAAGTTGTTGGCCTACTGTCTGTGATTATCATATGGTATATATAACACTTTTGTCTAATTCTACTTTTGCTTTAAACTTCCTTTGGCTTTAGGTACCTATAAATAAAATTTGGGACTTTAATGGAGATTTATTTTGTACGGTGTCATATATATGTACATGGAGCTGGTTTTGAAAACAAATAGCTACTTTGCTTCTTCTCTGGAAAGAATTTGTGTTGAGGAGTTTTGTTTAGACATAAAGGAGACACTGGAAAATCAGAGTCCTCTAGTTGAACTCATAAGATGAATATTGGTGAATGACTGCCAGAATTTGTTTATGTGATCACCATTTGGCTTTCCTCCATAGAGCATGTAGAGAACAACCCTGAAATTCAGTTCTACTTCAGAACTTTCCAGGATTGCAATACTTTGTCTAATCTGAAGTGAGACTTATTTGAACATCTAAATTGGATTTTTTCCTCTCCCCATTCTGTCATTCTTATTCACTTTTCCAGGTTACTATGTAAAGCCTATTCTGGATATGTCTCATACATTGATATTTCAGGATTTCTTTTAAAGGATCTTAGCAAAATGTGTATAAATCTTATTTTAAAACCTTAATCCATTCATCTTTTATATTTCTTAGAGTAATTAGAAAATGTCCAGAATTTAGTGATCTTCAAATCAGGAGAAGAAATGATTATATCAATATAAAATTACTTAATACTATTTCAGATAGAAGTGCATTGATGACAGAGTTGAAGAGAAAAAATATATGCTATTATTATCTGCTCTTATAGTCTGTGCACCTGAAAGTCTATCTTTTCTTCCAGCTGATACAATTGTCATCTTAGAAACATACTACTAAATAGGCTCATCCTTTATAGTTCTTTCTGAACTCTGCCTAGTTGGTTCTACTCAACTCTTTTGGATCAAACTCCACTCCAAGCTTATTGACTCAATTTGACTTCTCTCAGATTCTCATTGAATTGCTCTGCTTAGTCACAAACTAACTCTGGCAATTTTGTTCTAAGCTTCTGGTCACTTCTAATTCTCTAGCTTCAACTGCCTCTGCTAACCTGCACTAAACTGCATGAACACACAAGTGAAGTCAACTCCATTGCACTGCAATCACCACACTGACTCCCAAATGACTAGACTAAACCAACTGAACTGACTCTTTTTTAAAGATTTATTTATTTATTATATGTAAGTACACTATAGCTATCTTCAGACACCAGAAGAGGGTGTCAGATCTCTTTACGGATGGTTGTGAGCCATCATGTGGGTGCTGGGATTTGAACTCATGACCTTTGGAAGAGCAGTCAGTGCTCTTACCTGCTGAGCCATCTCTCCAGGCCTAAACTGACTCTCTTAAATAGTTTTCTCCTGAGAATTGGGCATATCTTTTATCTGAATCATTCTCTCTGATTCATCACATTGTCTGCTCCTCAATTAGATGTCATGTTTGACATTAAAGGTGTGTATTAAAGGATTCCAGCCAGAGAGATAAAAGGTGTCTACTAAAGGCATGTCTGTATTCCAGCTGAATCCTATAGACACAAAAGGTCTTTGAGTATGATCAGAGAAGCCATGTTGTTGGATTAAGATTCCTCTTCACCCACCAATGTTTCCAGCATTCAGAGAATATGGGTAATTAACTATTCTGATAATATAAATATAATGTCTAGAATGTATCATTTGTCTACACATTATATATTTAGTACACTTATGATGTCATAATCTTTGATTTGAATGTTTTGTGTTTCTGAAAATTGAACGTAGAACTTCATGAATGCTTGACAAATACTGAGATACAGACCAGATGGAATTAATTTAAGATACTTTATTTTGTTATTTAAAATGTAAACAGTATGTCAGTTGGCAGTCATGATAACCGGTGAAACTGAAGATCCTGCAATAAAACCATCTTTTGTGGGGTTATCTTCCATTTTAGTAAAGAGCTGTATAAAGTGTATGACTCATGGGACAAGAATTACTGTTCTGTGAAAGGTTATGGCTTGAGTCAATCTCTTCCTCATAACTACCACAAATCTCCCATAACTGCTTTTATAAATCATACAGACAATGAAGTGTGTCTGGGTTATATTTGGTTGAGTTGTAGGCTGAGGTGGGTCTATCAAAAATCCCTAAACAACACAGGTTGATGGTAGGACAGAAGGATACTTTCTGAAAACTGATGGCGGGGACCCATTGCTGAGGATAACATCCACACATCTTATTGAATGTAGAGATTTAGCTGGTACAGATATGGAGACTTCACCCCTACTTTCTAGTCTTTTTTTCCCAAAAAGGTACTTTGCAGGCTGTGGAAAGAGAAAACTGGTCAGAAACCTAGCCAAAAAAACCCTACCTTCATTCTACTCTGCGTCCAAGATGTACTGGAGCAAAGGTAGCACAGAACATGAAGATGAGGCCCACCAATATTTAGGTTAACTTGAGTCCCAAGACAGGAGAGGTAGCCTGTGACCTACATTGCCTGGAGAGCCAGAAATCAGATACTTTAAAGCTCAGAAACTTAGGATAGAATCAAACACAACTTGCAAAAAGGTCAATGCTATGAAATGATTCCTAATGATATTTTGCTTCCTCATGGAACAGTGCTGTGTCTAGTCATCATATGGTCATCTGAGAGGATTCCTCCAATAGTAGAAGAGAGCAGATGTAAAGATCCATAGTAAGATACTTTGTGGAGAGGATTTAAATTGCTAAATCCAAGGTCAACAATTGGTCTCTCCCTTGTGAGATTAGGAAACACTGCTAAAGTTGGAGAGAAAAGACTGTATGAGTGAGAGGAGATGGAGGACACTAAGAGAACATGGTACACTGATTCAACTAATAAGAACTCACATGGGGCTCACAGGGACTGAAGCAGCAAGCATGGGGCCTGAATGGGTCTGTATGATGTCTACTGGGCATGTTAAGGCTATTAGCTTGGTATTTTGTGGGACTTGTAACAGTGGAAATAGGTGTGTCTCTGACTCTTTTGCCTGACTTTGGGACTCTGCTGCTCCTATTGGGATGTCATATACAGACTCGGGATGAGAGATTTTGTCTTGCCAAATTTTTATTTTGTTTGATTCTGTTTGGTTGTTATTTCTTGGAGTCCCTTTATTTTCTGAAGGGAGACACAGGGGAAGGGTATTTGTAGAAGGTATCTGGAGCAATGAAGGGAACTGAAAGGATTGGTGAGGATTTAAGTATTATCTATGTTTGGATTTCTTAATTATTAGTTTTTACTTTTTTATTTTGTTTGGAGTCAAAGTGAGATTTACTATATCATTTCAGAAACCCTAGTGAGATTTAGTCCTAACTGTTTCTAGGTTCGAATTAACAAATGAATATACCTATTTGGAAATCAATCAAAAATAGAAGACCAAAGCAAATATAAGCAAAAAATTGCAAAGGATGTTGCAAACAACATAGTAAATGACAAAACATTACAAAGGATTGAAAACTGAGGGCCATCAATTTTTACTACATTAAGTATTTATTTAAATACATAAAAGATTATTAAAATACTTCAAAGAATATGTCATGCTATATACAAAGCATATTTAAATATGAATATTATTCTTAACTCATATTTTGATACCCCACATTAAGCATTGTAGGCAAAGAAGAAAGAGAAAAGCAAAGAAAAAATGTAGTTTAATAGTCCCACTCTCTTTAACATTTTATAATAGTCTTCTTGCTTACTTATTGTCAATATTATTCTAAACCATAACATAGTTAAAGTTCCCAAAACATTGTTTCTTATTTTGGTTTTAAAGATCCCATAATCTTTTCAAGTTCTGTATTTTCCATAATGTGTGCTTAATTTTGCTATTTTAAATGTTTACTTTTAAACTGTACCCATTTGAGTGGTCCACACAGCCAGAGAAACACAGTCTCACTGATCATATGCTTTGACTTATTGTTACTGAACCCTAGAATTTAAATGATAAAGTAATTTCCATCCATATAAAACATGGGAAAATGTGGACAAGATGTTTTAAAAGGAATATTTAAGTAGATATTAAATTGCATCAAATTTACTTACAAATGAGTTTAAGTCAATTTTGTTTTCATGCACTAAATGATTGTTCCAGGGCTGTTCACAGATTTCAGTGCATGTAATATACATTATATTAGTAAACAGTAATGTTTTAGTTGAGTTCATTCAAAAGCTGACTTTGGATGTCAAGTTCCCCACACACACTTCATACTTAAGCATGTTTATACCAATTGTTTCCCAAGGTTCCCTGTTAGGAAATGAGCTGACTCACTTAACGCTGTGATGATAGGAAGGGAAGCGAACAGAATACTAGCACTATAGTACAAACATTCTGTCCTTGAGAAGAGCTAGAAGGTAAATCATTTCTGACATGAATTACTATAATTCATGCCTCCTATCAGATCACTATGGAATAAGGGTGGTCTTCAATGGCAACAAAAACAAAAGAAAACCCACGTACACATGGAGGCTGAACAATGCTCTACTCAATGATAACTTGGTCAAGGTGGAAATAAAGAAAGAAATCAAAGACTTTTTGAAAGTTAATGAAAATGAAGACACAACATACCCTAATTTATGGGACACAATGAAAGCAGTGCTAAGAGGAAAATTCATAGTCCTGAGTGCCGCCAAAAAGAAACGGGAGACAGCAAACACTAACAGCTTAATGGCACACCTGAAAGCCCTGGAACAAAAAGAAGCAAATACACCAAAGAGGAGTAGAAGGCAGGAAATCATCAAACTCAGGGCTGAAATCAATCAAGTAGAAACAAATAAAACCATACAAAGAATCAACAAAACGAGGAGTTGGTTCTTTGAGAACATTAACAAGATAGATAAGCCCTTAGCCAGACTAACCAGAGAGCACAGAGATAGTATCCAAATTAATAAAATCAGAAACGAAAAGGGAGAGATAACAACAGAAACTGAGGAAATTCAAAAAATCATCAAATCCTACTACAAAAACCTGTATTCAACACAACTAGAAAATCTTGAGGAAATGGACAATTTCCTCGACAGATACCAAGTACCAAAATTAAATCAGGATCAAATAGACCATCTAAACCGTCCTATAACCCCTGAAGAAATAGAAGTTGTCATTGGAAGTCTTCCAACCAAAAAAAGCACAGGTCCAGATGGTTTTAGTGCAGAATTCTATCAGACCTTCAAAGAAGACCTAACACCAATACTCTTCAAACTGTTCCACAAAATAGAAACAGAAGGAACACTACCCTACATGTTCTATGAAGACACAATTACACTAATATCAAAAGCACACAAAGATCCAACAAAAAAGAGAATCTCAGGCCAATCTCTCTTATGAATATCGATGCAAAAATACTCAATAAAATTCTTGCCAACCGAATCCAAGAACACATCAAAACGATCATTCACCACGATCAAGTAGGCTTCATCCCAGGGATGCAGGGATGGTTCAATATAAGGAAATCCATCAATGTAATCCACTACATAAACAATCTCAAAGAAAAAAACCACATGGTCATCTCATTAGATGCTGAGAAAGCATTTGACAAAATTCAGCATCCTTTCATGCTAAAGGTCTTGGAAAGATCAGGAATTCAAGGCCCATATCTAAACATAGTAAAAGCAATTTACAGCAAACCAGTAGCCAGCATCAATCTAAACGGAGAGAAACTTGAAGCAATCCCACTAAAATCAGGGACTAGACAAGGCTGCCCTCTCTCTCCATATCTTTTCAATATAGTATTTGAAGTTCTAGCTAGAGCAATTAGACAAGAAAAAGAGGTCAAAGGGATACAAATTGGAAAGGAAGAAGTCAAACTATCACTATTTGCAGACGATATGATAGTATACATAAGCGACCCAAAGAACTCCACCAGAGAACTCCTACAGCTGATAAACGACTTCAGCAAAGTGGCCGGATATAAAATCAACTCAAGCAAGTCAGAAGCCTTCCTATACTCAAAGGATAAGGAGGCTGAGAAAGAAGTAAGAGAAATAATACCCTTTACGATAGCCACAAACCATATTAAGTATCTTGGCGTGACGCTAACCAAACAAGTGAAAGATCTGTATGACAAGAACTTCAAGTCTCTGAAGAAAGAAATTGAAGAAGACCTCGGAAGATGGAAAAATCTGCCATGCTCATGGATTGGCAGGATTAATATAGTAAAAATGAGCATCTTACCAAAAGTAATACACAGATTCAATGCAATCCCCATCAAAATCCCAACTCAATTCTTCATAGAGTTAGAAAGAGCAATTCAAAAATTCATCTGGAATAACAGAAAACCCAGAATAGCTAAAACTATTCTCAAGAGTAAAAGAACCTCTGGGGGAATCAGTATCCCGACCTCAAGCTGTACTACAGAGCAATAGTGTTAAAAACTGCATGGTATTGGTACAGTAACAGACATGTAGATCAATGGAACAGAATTGAAGACCCAGAAATGAATCCACACTCCTATGGTCACTTGATCTTTGACAAAGGAGCTAAAACCATCCAGTGGAAAAAAGATAGCCTTTTCAACAAATGGTGCTGGCTCAGCTGGAGGTCAACATGCAGAAGAATGCAAATTGACCCATTCTTATCTCCTTGCACTAAGCTCAATTCTAAGTGGATCAAAGATCTCCACATAAAACCAGACACACTGAAACTAATAGAAGGGAAACTAGGGAAGAACCTTGAACATATGGGCACAGGGGAGAATTTCCTGAACAGAACTCCAATAGCTTATACTCTAAGATCAAGAATAGACAAATGGGACCTCATTAAATTACAAAGTTTTTGCAAGGCAAAAGACACCGTCAAAAAGACAAAGCGGCAACCAACTAACTGGGAAATGATCTTTACCAACCTTACATCCGACAGAGGGCTAATATCCAAGATATACAAAGAACTCAAGAAGTTAAACTCCAGAGAGGCAAGTAACCCTATTAAAAAATGGGGTACAGAGCTCCACAAAGAGTTCTCACCTGAAGAATATCTAATGGCTGAGAAGCACCTAAAGAGATGTTCATCATCCTTAGTCATTAGGGAAATGCAAATCAAAACAACCCTGAGATTCCATCTCACACCAGTCAGGATGGCTAAGATCAAAAACACAGGAGACAGCAGTTGTTGGCGAGGATGTGGAGAAAGAGGAACACTCCTCCACTGCTGGTGGAATTGCAGGCTGGTACAACCACTCTGGAAAGCAGTCTGGCGGCTCCTCAGAAAACTGGGCATGACACTTCCGGAGGATCCGGCTATACCACTCCTGGGCATATACCCAGAGACTTTACCTGCATGCAATAAGGACACATGCTCCACTATATTCATAGCAGCCTTATTTATAATAGCCAGAAGCTGGAAAGAACCCAGATGTCCCTCAACGGAGGAATGGATTCAGAAGATGTGGTATATTTACACAATGGAATACTACTCTGCAATTAAAAACAATGAATTCACGAAATTCCTAGGCAAATGGTCAGAACTTGAAAATATCATCCTTAGTGAGGTAACCCAATCACAAAAGATCACACATGGTGTGAAGTCACTGATAAGGGGATATTGACCCAGAATCTCAGAATACCCTAGACACAATCAGCATATCAATAGATTTCTAAAAAGATGGAAGGAGAGACCCCTGGTCCTGGAAAGACTGGATGTAGGGGAACGCCAGGACAGAGTAATGAGAGGGGGTTGAACGGAGAAAAGAGGGAGGGAAGGGGGCTTATGGGACTTTCGGGGAGGGAGGAAACGGGAAAGGGGAAGTGATTTGGAATGTAAATTAAAAAAATAAAATTAAATTAAATTAAAAAAAAATTAAAAAAAAAAATAAAAGAAAATCTTGAGGAAATGGACAATTTCCTTGACAGATACCAAGTACCAAAATTAAATCAGGATCAAATAGAACATCTAAACCGTCCTATAACCCCTGAAGAAATAGAAGTTGTCATTGGAAGTCTTCCAACCAAAAAAAGCACAGGTCCAGATGGTTTTAGTGCAGAATTCTATCAGACCTTCAAAGAAGACCTAACACCAATACTCTTCAAACTGTTCCACAAAATAGAAACAGAAGGAACACTACCCAACTCGTTCTATGAAGCCACAATTACACTAATACCAAAAGCACACAAAGATCCGACAAAGAAAGAGAATCTCAGGCCAATCTCTCTTATGAATATCGATGCAAAAATACTCAATAAAATTCTTGCCAACCGAATCCAAGAACACATCAAAACGATCATTTACCACAAAGTAAAAATGATTACAGTGGCAAAGGGAAACAGGAAATTCAGCTGCAGGAACCTCATCTGTGGAAAGAAAGATCAATTGGAACTCCAACTGACTGCTTCTGTTTTACCATGTTGGTTTTGCATTTGTTAGGAGGGCCAGAATTGATGATGCTACCTCTGTCCATAGCTAAATTTTCATTTACTTGGAAATATCACAGGGAGAAGAGCCACACACTCCTCTCGGCTCAGGACTTCCTTGATTCAAAACATCACCTATATGCCTTAATTGAATTTCCCTTGGTGATTTCTGCTGGAAATTATGAGGAACCGTTTTGATGCTTTCATTAATGTATGCTCCCTCACTTCCTCCCTCCCCTCTCCCTCCCTCCTCCTCCCTCTCCCTCCCTCCCTTCCTCCCTTCTCCCTCTCTCTCTCTTCCTTTCCTGACATTTTTCCACGCATCAAATGTAACGTTTGTTACCTAAAGACTATTGAATGTGTAGCCTTCAATTAATGTGTGACCAGTTTTCAAATGGGAACACTCTTAAAGAAAACAACCCTTCCTCTACTAGAAGTTATCAATTGTTAATAGAACCTCAGGTATCCAAAAGTATTAGCGCCTGACTCCCCTTTCCATGATGGAATATTGTTTGGATAGAGCTCATTTACAGTTAGTGCATGTCATCATTCCCTGTAAGTTCATATGTTCCTTTCCTGTCTTATCCAGAGTATGTTGTTTTCTTGTTGTCATTAAACACAAAAGACTTAAAAAGATTAACAAAATAGTAAGATTGGGTCATAGGAAACCAGCATAATTCAACAAGTAGAAAGAGAACTAAATAACACTAAATATTGTCTTTAAAAAGAAATATAAAAATTAATATTAAGAAGATTCTTTTTTAAAAGACTTTATTTATTTTATATAAGTAAGCACACTGTACCTGTCTTCAGACACATGAGAAAGAGGGCATTTGATTTAATTACAGATGGTTGTGAGCCACCATGTGGTTTCCAGGAAGTGAACTCAGGACCCCTGGATGAGCAATCAGTGATCATTTTTAAGTATTTTTTAATATGTATTTATTTTACATTTCCAATGTTATTCCCTTTCCCAGTTTGCCCCCTCCCAGAAAACCCCAAGCCATCCTCTCTCCCCCTGATTCTATGAGGATGCCCCTCTACCCAAACCACTCCCACCTACCCCTCCTCGATTTCCCCATGCTGGGGCCTCTATCAAGCCTTCATAGGACCCAGGACTCTTCTTCCTCTGATGCCCGACAAGGCCTTCCTCTGCCACAAATGTGGCTAGAACCATGTATACTCCTTGGTTGATTGTTTAGTCCCTGGGAGCCCTGGAATATCTGGTTGGCCTACATCATCATTCTTCCCATGAGGTTGCAAACCCCTTCAGCTCCTCCAGTCCTCCCTCCAACCCCTCCATTGTGAACCCTGCACTCAGTCCAATTGTTGACTGCTATCATCTGCCTCTGTATCTGTAAGGCTCTGGCAGAGCTTCTCAGGAATCAGTCATATCAGGCTCCTTTTAGCAAGCACTTCTTAACTTCCACAATAGTGTCAGGGTTTGGTGATTGTTTATAGGATGAATCCCCAGGTAGGATAGTCGCTTGATGGCCTTTCCTTCAGTCTCTGCCCCACACTTTGTCTCCATAATTGCTCCTGTGAATATTTTGTTCTCTTTCACAGAAAAACCCGAAACACCCACACTTTGGTCTTCCTTTTTCTTGAGCTTCCTGTGGTCTGTGAATTGTATCTTCTTTATTCTGAGCTTTTGGACTAATATCCATTTATCAGCATGTGCATACCTTGTGTGTTCTTTTGTGACAGGGTTATCTCACTCAGGATGATATTTTCTATTTCCATCCACTTGCGTAAGTATTTCATGAATTCATTGTTTTTTTAATAGCTGAGTAGTACTCTATTGTGTAAATACACCACATATTCTGCATCCATTTTTCTTTTGAGGGACATCTGGGTTCTTTCCAGTTTCTGGCTATTATAAATAAGACTGCTATGATCATAGTGGAGCATGTGTCCTCTTTACATGTTGGAGAATCATCTGGGTATATGCTCAGGAATATAACTGGATCCTCAGGTAGTACTATATCTAATTTTCTTATGAACTGCCAAACTGATTTCCAGAGTAGGTGTATCAGCTTGCAATCCCACCAGCAATGAAGGAGTGTTCTCCTTTTCCACATCCTCGCCAGCATCTGCTGTTTCCTGAGCTTTTCATCTTAGCCATTCTGACTGGTGGTTGTTTTGATTCACATTTCCCTGATAACTAAGGATGTCATATATTTCTTAAGGTGCTTCACACCCATTTGAGTTTCCTTAGTTGAGAATTCTCTGTTTAGCTCTGTACACCATTTTTAATAGGGTTGTTTGACTCTCTGGAGTCTAACTTCTTGAGTTCTTTTTTATACATTGGATATTAGCCCTCTATCAGATGTAGGATTGGTAAAGATCTTTTTCTAATCGTTTGGTTATCATTTTGTCCAATTGACATTGTCCTTTGCCTTACAGAAGCTTTGCAATTTTATGAAGTCCAGTTTGTTGATTCAAGTTCTTAGAGCATAAGCCATTGTTGTTCTGTTCAGGAAATTTTCCCTCGTGCCCATGTGTTCAAGACTCTTCCCCACTTTCTCCTCTCTAAGCTTCAGTGTATCTGGTTTTGAGTGGAGGTCCTTGATCCACTTGGAATTGAGATTTGTACAAGGAGATAAGAATGGGTCAATTTGCATTTTTCTACATGTTGACTTCCAGTTGATCCAGCACCATTTGTTAAAAATGCTGTCTTTTCTCCATTGGGTGTTTTTAGATCCTTTGTCAAATATCAAGTGACCATAAGAGTGTGGGTTCATTTCTGGGTCTTCAATTCTGTTCCATTTATCTACCTGCCTGTCTGTGTACCAATACCATACAGTTTTTAATCACTATTGCTCTGTAGTAGAGCTTGAGGTCAAGGATGGTAATTTCCCAAGAAGTTCTTTTGATGAGAATAGTTTTCGCTACCCTGGGTCTTTTTTTACCCCAAATGTATTTGCAGATTGCTCTTTTTTGCTCTATGGAGAATTGATTTGAAATTTTGAAGGTGAAACATTGAACCTGTAGATTGCTTTTTGGAAAGATGGCCATGAGAGATCTCTCCATATTCTAAGATCTTCTTGGGTTTCTTTCTTCAGACGCTTGAAGTTCTTGTCATACATAACTTTCACTAGCTTCCTTAGAGTCACACCAAAGTATGTAATATTATTTGTCACTATTGTGAAGGAATTCATTTACCTAATTTCTTTCTCAGCTTGCTTATTCTTTGAGTAGAGGAAGGATACTGATGTGTTTGAGTTAATTTTATATCCAGTCACTTTGCTGAAGTTGGTTATCAGTTTTAGGAGTTCCCTGGTAGAATTTTTGAGGTCAATTAAGAATAAGATCATATCTGCAAATAGTGATATTTTGACTTCTTCCTTTCCAATTTTTGTACCTTTGACCTCCATTTTTATCTACTTGCTCAAGCAAGAACTTCCAGTACTATATTGAATAGATAGGGAAATAATGGGCAGCCTTGTCTGGTTCTTGATTTTAGTGGGATTGCTTCAAGTTTCTCTCTGTTTAGTATCA
The DNA here is from genome assembly GCA_036184795.1 of Tokudaia tokunoshimensis. Classification (NCBI taxonomy): domain Eukaryota; kingdom Metazoa; phylum Chordata; class Mammalia; order Rodentia; family Muridae; genus Tokudaia; species Tokudaia tokunoshimensis. The sequence continues at coordinate 41,089,142 of BTHU01000023.1, forward strand.
TGTAGGGTACTTGTTTGTTGTATATAGCTTTTATTATATTTAGGTATGGGCCTTGAATTCCTGATCTTTTCAAGACTTTTAACATGAATGGATGCTGAATTTTGTTAAATGCTTTTCCAGCATCTAAAGAAATGATCATGTAGATTTTTTTTTCTTTGAGTTTTTCAGGTAGTGGATGATTTCATTGATGGATTTCCGTATATTGAACCATCCTTGTATTCATGGGATGAAGCCTATTTGATTGTGGTGAATGATCGTTTTGATGTATTCTTGAATTCCATTGGCAAGAAATTTATTGACTATTTTTGCATCAATGTTCATAAGGGAAATTGGTCGGAAGTTCTCTTTCTTTCGTTGGTCCTTGTTTGATTTAGGTATAAGTGTAATTGTGGCTTCATAGAGTGAAGTGGGTAGTGTTTATTGTATTTCTATTTTGTGGAATAGTTTGAAGAGTATTGGTATTATGTCTTCTTTGAAGATCTGATAGAATTCCCCACTAAACCCCTCCAGTCCTGGACTTTTTTTGGTTGGGAGCCTGTTAACGCCTGCTTCAATTTCCTCAGGAATTCTTGGACTATTTAGATGGTTTATCTGATCCTGTTTCAATTTTGACACCTGGCATGTGTCAAGAAAATTGTCCATTTCATTCAGATTTTCAAATTTTGTTGAGCATAGGCTTTTGTGTTAGGATCTGATTTTTTTTTAAATTTCCATGGTTTCTGTTGTTATATCTCTCTTTTCATTTATGATTTTATTAATTTGGGTACTGTCTCTGTGCCCTCTGGTTTGTCTAACTAAGGGTTTATCTATCTTGTTGATTTTCTCAAAGAACCAGCCCATGGTTATGTTGATTCTTTTTATAGTTCATTTTGTTTCTATTTGTTTGATTTTCAACCCTGAGTTTGATTATTTCCTGACATCTACTCCTCTTGTGTGTATTTGCTTCTTTTTGTTCTATAGCTTTCAGATGTGCTGTCAATCTGCTAGTGTAAGCTCTCTCCATTTTCTTTTTGGGGCACTTAGAGCTATGAGTTTTCCTCTTAGCACTGCTGTCATTGTGTCCCATAAGTTTTGGTATGATGTGTCTTCATTTTCATTAAATTCAAAAAAGTCTGATTTCTTTCTTTATTCCTTCCTTGACCAAATTATCATTGAGTAGAGCACTGTTCAGCTTCCATGTATATATGCATTTTCTGTTGTTTCTGTTGGTACTTAAGACCAGTCTTAGACTCTAATGATATGATAGGGTGCATATATTCCTGTATCTGTTGAACCCTGTTTTGTGACCAATTATATGGTTAATTTCGGAGAAGGTACCATGAGGTGCTGAGAAGAATGTATATTCTATTGCTTTAGGATGAAACATTCTATAAATATCTGTTAATTCCATTTGGTCCATAACTTCTGTTAGCTTCACTGTGTCTCTGTTTAGTTTCTGTTTCCATGATCTGTCCATTGATGAGAATGGGATGTCATAGTCTCCCACTATTATTGTGTGGAGTGTCATGTATGCTTTGAGCTTTAGTAAAATTTCTTTTATGAATTTGGGTTCCCTTGCATTTGGAGCATAGATGTTCAGAATTGAGAGTTCATCTTGGTAGTTTTTTCCTTTGACCAGTATGATGTGTACTTCCTTAAGTTTTTTGAGAAATTTAATTGAAAGTCGATTTTATCCTACATACAAATGGTCACTCCAGCTTGCTTCTTGGGACCATTTGCTAGGAAATTTTTTTTTCCAACCTTTGACTCTGAGGTAATGTCTGTCTTTGTCACTGAGGTGAGTTTCTTGTATGCAGCAAAATGTTCAGTTCTATTTACATATCCAGTCTGTTAGTGTATGACTTTTTATTGGAGAATTGAGTCCATTGATATTAAGACATATTAAGGAAAAGTAAGTGTTACTTCCTATTATTACTAATTTTCACATTAAAGGAAGAATTATGTTTGTGTGGTTATATTCTTTTGGGTTTGTTGAAACCTTACCTTCATGCTTTTTTTTAGGGTGTAGTATCCCTCCTTGTGTTGGTATTGTTTACCCATTATCCTCTGTAGAGCTGGGTTTGTAGAAATATATAGTGTAAATTTTGTTTTATCATGGAATATCTTGTTTTTTCCATCTATGGTAATTGTGAGTTTTTTTAGGTATAGTAGCATGGCCTGGCATTTATGTTTTCTTATGGTCTGCATCACATTTGCCCAGGATCTTCTAACTTTCATAGTCTCTGGTGAGAAGTCTGGTGTAATTCTGATAGGTCTACCTTTATATGTTACTTTACCTTTTTCCCTTACTGCTTTTATATTCTTTGTTTGTTTAATGCATTTGTTGTTTGATTATTATGTGATTCTGCTCTGGTTTAGCCTATTTGGAGTTCTGTAGGCTTCTTGTATGTTCATGGGTACCTCTTTCTTTAGGTTATGGATGTTTTCTTCTATAATTCTGTTGAAGATATTTACTGGCCCTTTCAGTTGGGGATTCTTGCTGTCTTCTATACCTATAACTCTTAGGTTTGTTCTTCTCATTGTGTCATGTATTTCCTGTATGTTTTGGGTCAGAAGCCTTTTGCATTTTGTATTTTCTTTGACTGTTGTGTCCATCTCTTCTATGGTATCTTCTACACCTGAGATTCTCTCTTCTATCTCTTCAATTCTGTTAGAGATACTTACATCTGTAATTCCTGACATCTTTCCTAGTTTTTCCATTTTCAGATTTGCCTATAGTTGTGTTTTCTTTATTGTTTCTACTTCCCCTTTTATGTCTTGAATCACTTTATTCAATTCCTTCACCTGTTTACCTGTTTACCTCTGTTCTTCTGCATTTCTTTCACTGAGTTACTGATATTCTCCTTAAAGGACTCTATTATCTTCATAAGATAGGATTTTAATTCAGCTTCCTGATTTTCAGGTGTGTTATTGTATTCAGAACTTGCTGTGATGGGAGAACTGAGTTGTGATGATGCCCTGGTATATTGGCTTCTGTTGCTTATGGTCTTGTGCTTGCCTTTTGCCATCTGGATAGCTCTGATGTTTGTTCTTCTGGGTCATTGTCTGGAGTCTGCCTCTTTTGATCCTGAGTTACTTCAGTTCTCCTGGTAGCCCTGCAGCCCTGACTGGAACATACGACTTATGTGGTCTTCCCATGAGGTGAGGGTTCTTCACTGGAGTAGAGAAGGTTCTGATCTGTTGCCCTGGCTAGAGTAGATCTTCTGGGAGGCCTTCAGACTGTTGAATCAACTGCTCTGAGTGCAACATGTTCTCTAGGATGGATCAGGAGATTTTGTCTTCACTGGAACAGACCAGTCAAGAGTCTGCCCCTGCAGAAAGGACTGTTGTTTTTTTCTTTTATCCTATTTTTTTCCCTCTTATTGAATAGTTCCTTTATTTGTATTTCAAATGTTATCCCCTTTCCACTCATCCCCTGCCTCTATGAGGGTGCTCCTCAACCCATCCACCCATTCCAGCCTTCCAGCCCTGGCATTGCCCTGCCTTGAGGGCCAAGGACCATTCCATCCCACTCATGTAAAACAAGGCCATCTTCTGCCACATATGTGGCAGGAGGTATGGGTCCCTCCATGCGTACTAACTATTTGGTTGGTAGTCCAGTCCCGGGAGTTCAGCAGTTTGGCGAGTTGACACTGTTGCTCCCTACATGGGAATGCAAAACCCCCCAGATCCTTCAGACCCTTCCCTAACTCCTCCAAGAGGTACCCAGTGCTCAGGCCAATGGTTGGCTTGAGCATCTGACGCTGTATGTGTCAGGTTCTGGCAGATCCTCTCAGGAGACAGGTATATTGGGCTCCTGTCAGTGCACACTGTAATAGCATCCAGGTTGTGCCACTGTATATGGGATGGAGCCCCAGATAGGGCAGTCTCTGGATGGCCTTACCTCCAGTCTCTGGTCCACACTTTGTCTTCATAATTCCTGTTATGATTATTTTGTTCCCCCTTCTAAGAAACACTGAAGCATCTACACTTTGGTCTTCTTTCTTCTGGGGCTACATATGGTCTGTGAATTGTTTGTTAGTTATTGCAAAATTTTGGGCTAATATCCACTTATCAGTGAATGCATACCTTGTGTGTTCTTTTGTGACCAGGTTATCACACTTAAAGTAATATTTCCAAGTTCTATAAATTTTCTGCAGAATCCATAAAGTTGTTTTTAATAGCTGAGTAGTATTCCATTGTGTAAAAGTACCACATTTTCTGTATCCATTCATCTGTTGATGGACATCTGGGTTCTATCCAGCTTATGGCTATTATGAATATGGCTGCTATGAACATAGTAGAACACGTGTCCTTATTACATGTTGGAACATCTTCTGAGTATATGCCCAGGACTGGTATATCTGAGTCCTCAGGTAGTCCTATGTCTAATTTTCTGAGGAACTGCCAGACTGATTTCCCAAGTGCTTTTACCAGCTTTCAATCCCACCAGTAGTGGAGGAGTGTTCCTCTTTCTCTGCATCCTCGCCAGGCCAGCATCTGCTGTCACCTGAATTTTTGATCTTAGTCATTCTGACTGATGTGGGGACAAATCTCAGGTTTTTATTTGCATTTACCTGTTGACTAAGGATGATGAACATTTCTTTAGGTGCTTCTCGGCCATTCGGTATTCCTCAGTTGAGAATTCTGTGTTTAGCTTTGTACCCTATTTTAATAGGGTTATTTGGTTCTCTGAAGTCTAACTTCTTGAGTTCTTTTAATATATTGGATATTCGTCCTCTATCAAATGTAGGATTGGTAAAGATCTTTTCCCAATCTGCTGGTTGCTGTTTTGCCCTATTGACAGTGTCCTTTGCCTTATAGAAACCTTGCAATTTTATGAGGTCCCATTTGTCAATTCTTCATCGTAGAGCATAAGCTATTGGTGTTCTGTTCCGGGAAATTTCCCCAGTGCCCATGTGTTCAAGGTTCTCCCCCACTTTCTCTTCTATTTGATTCAGTTTATCTAATTTTATGTGGCGGTCCTTGATCCACTTGGACTTGATCTTTGTACAGGGAAATAAGAATGGATCAATTTTCATTCTTCTACATGCTGACCACCAATTGAACCAGCACCATTTGTTGAAAATGCTTTATTTTCTACTGGATGGATTTAGTTCCATTGTCAAAGATCAAGTGACCAAAGGTGTATGTGTTCTTTTCTGGATCTTCTATTCCATTGATCTACCTGCCTGTCACCATACCAATACCACGTAGTTTTTATCATGATTGCTCTGTAGTATAGCTTGAGATCAAGGATGGTGATTCCCCAGAAGTTCTTTTGTTGATAATAGTTTTCCCTATCCTGGGTCTTTTTTTGTTATTCCAAATGAATTTGACAATTGCTCTTTTTTACTCTATGAAGGATTGAGTTGGAATTTTGATGGGGTTTGCATTGAACCTGTAGATTGCTTATGCCTATATGGCAATTTTTACTGTATTAATCTTGTCAATCCACAAGCATAGGACATCTTTCCAGCTTCTGAGACCTTCTTTGAATTTTTTTTCTTCAGAGACTTGAAGTTCTTGTCATACAGCTCTCTCATGTGTTTGGTTAGTCACATCATGATATTTCATATTGTTTGTGACTATTGTGAAGAGTGTCATTTGCCTAATTTCTTTCTCAACCTCTTTACCCTTTGAGTATAGGAAGTCTACTGATTTGTTTGAGTTAATTTTATATCCAGTCACTTTGCTGAAGTTGTTTGTCAGGTTTGGGAGTTTGCTATTAGAATTTTTTGGGGGGTGGGTCACTTAAGTATGCTATCATATCATCTCTAAACAGTGATATTTTGACTTTTTTCTTTCAAATTTATATCCATTTAACCTCCTTTTGTTGTTTAATTGTTCTAGTTAGAACTTTTAGTATTATATTGAATAAATAGAAAGAGAGTGAGTAGCTACTTTTTTTGGTTTTTCAAGACAGGGTTTCTCTGTGTAGCCCTGGCTGTCCTGGTACTCACTCTGTAGACCAGGCTGGCCTTGAACTTAGAAATCTGCCTGCCTCTGCCTCCCAAGTGCTGGGACTAAAAACGTGTGCCACCACTGCCTGGAGAGTGGGTAGCCTTGACTACTCCCTGAGTTTAGTGGGATTGCTTTAAGTTATTCTCCATTTATTTTGATGTTGGCTACTGGTATGTTGTATAATGATTTTGCTACGTTTAGGTATGGGCCTTGAATTCCTGATCTTTCCAAGACTTTTATCATGAAAGGGTGATGTATTTTGTCAAATGCTATCACAGCATCTAATGAAATGATCATGTGGTTTTCTTTTTGAGTTTGTTTATGTAGTAGATTATTTTGATGCATTCTGTATATTGAGACATCCCTGAATCCCTGGGATGAAGACTCTTGATCTTGGTGAATGATCATTTTGATGTGTTCTTTGATTTGGTTTGGTAGAATTTTATTGAGTATTTTTGCATCATATTCATAAAGAAAATTGGTCCATCTTTGTGTGGTTTTTCTATCAGTGTACCTGTGGCTTCATAGAAAGATTTTAGTAGTGTTCCTTCTGTTTCTATTTTGTGGAATAGTATTAGCATTATGTCTTCTTTGAAGGTCTGATAGAATTCTGCATTAAGTCCATCTGGTTCTGGGCTTTTTGTTGTTGTTGGGAGAATTTTAATAACTGCTTCTATTTCTCTAGGGGTAATGGTACTGTTTAGATAATTTATCTGACCCTGATTTAACTTTGGTACTTTGAATATGTCTAGAAAATTGTCCGTTTCATCCAGATTTTCCAGTTCCTTTGAATACAGGCTATTGTAGTAGGATCTGATGATATTTTTTTGAATGTCATCAATTTATGTTGTTATATGTCCCCTTTCATTTCTGATTTTGTTAATTTGGATACTGTCTTTGTGCCCTCTGATTAGTGTGGCTAAGGGTTTCTTTATCTTGTTTATTTTCTCAAAGAACCAGTTCCTAGTTTTGTTGATTCATTGCATTATTCGTTTCGTTTCTATTTGTTTAATTTCAGACCTGAGTTTGATTATTTCTTGCTGTCTACTGCTCTTGGGTTATCTATTCCTTTTACTTCTAGAGCTTCAGGTATGCTGTTAAGCTGCTGGGGTATGCTCTCTCCAGTTTCTTTTTGGAGGCACTTAGAACTATGAGTTTTCCTCTTAGCACTGTTTTCATTGTGTCCCATACGTTTGGGTATGTTGTTTCTAAATTTTCATTAAATTCTAAAAAATCTTTAATTTCTTTTTTATTTTTTTCCTTGGCTAAATTATCATTGAGCAGGGCATTGTTCATCTTACATGTGTCTGTGGGTGTTCTGTTGTTTTGTTGTTTTTGAAGACCAGCTTTGGTCCATAGTAACCTGATAGTATGCATGGGATTATTTCCATCTTCTTGTATCTGCTGAGGCCTGTTTTTTGATTCATTATATGGTAAATCTTTGAGAAGGTTCATTGAGGTGTTGAGAAGAAGGCATATTCAATTTTTAGGATTAAATTTTTTGTAGATATCTGTTAAATACATTTAGTTCATAACTTTTGTTAGTTTCACTCTAACTCTGTTTAGTTTCTATTTCCATGATCTGTCCATTGTTGAGAGTAGGGTGTTAAAGTCTCCCACTCTTATTGTGTAAGGTACAATGTGTGCTTTGAGTTTTAATATAGTTTATTTTATGAATGTGGGTGCCCTTGTGTTTGGAGCATAGATGTTCAGAATTGAATTATTCTTGGTGTATTTTTTTCTTTGATGAGTGTGAAGTTTTTTTCTTTATCTTTTTTGATAACTTTTGGGTTTAAGTCGACTTTATTCGATATTAGACTGGCTACCCAAGCTTGTTTCTTGGGACCATTTGCTTGTTTTCTAGCACTCTCTTTTTGACACTGAGGTGTTTTTCTGGTATGCAGCAAAATGATGGGTCCTGTATCTAGTATGTTAGTCTATGATTTCTATTGAGGAAATAAATCCATTGATGTTAAGAGATATTAAGGAATAGGGATTATTGCTTCCTATTATTTGTGTTGTTATAGGTGGAATTATGTTTGTGTGGCTAGATTCTTATGGGGTTGTTGAAAGAATATTACTTTCTTGCTTTTTGTAGGGTGTAGTTTCCCTCTTGTTATGGAAGTTTCCATCTATCATCCTTTGTAGGGCTGGATTTGTAGAAAGATAAATTTGTGTAAATTTGGTTTTGTCATTGAATATCTTGGTTTCTTCGTATATGATAAATGAGTTTGGTTGGGTATAGCAGTCTGGGCTGGCACTTGTGTTCTCTTATGGTCTGTATGACATATGCCCAGGACCTTCTTGCTTTCATAGTCTTTGTTGAGAAGTCTGGTGTAATTCTGATAAGTCTGCCTTTATATGTCACTTGGCCTTTTCCCCTTACTACTTTTAATAATCATTCTTTGTCTTGTGCATTTGGTGTTTTGTTTACTATGTTCTTACCTTTGCCTTTCGACACTGGTTTATCTCTGATGCTAGCTGGTCTTGCTGTCTCTGACTGTGGCTTGTCTGTCCTGCAAACCTGTATGACAGCATTCCTGGGAGACCAGGTCTTTCCAGGAAGAATTTGGGTATGGAGATGAACTGGTTGGTTTTGTATATCAAGTTGACACAGGCTGGAGTTATCACAGAGAAAGAATATTCAGTTGTGGAAATGCCTCCATGAGATCCAGCCATAAGGCATTTTCTCAATTAGTAATCAAGAGGGGAGGGCCCACTGTGGGTGGTGCCATCCCTGTGCTGGTAATCTTGGTTTCTATAAGCAAACTTAGCAAGGCAGAGGAAGTAAGTCAGTAAGTAACATCCATCTATGACCTCTGCATCAGCTCCTGTTTCCTGATCTCCTTGATTTCCAGTTCTGGCTTCCTTTGTTGATGAATAGCAGTGTGGAACTGTAAGCTGAATAAACCCTTTCCTCCCCTACTTGCTTCTTGGTCATGATATTTTGTGCAGGAATAGAAACCCTGACTAAGATAGGAGAGCTAACGCACAGTGTCAGCTCTGGGGTGCAGACCGAAACAGAATGGATTTTGTCCCAGGCTGTTCCTTCGTTCCTGTGTCCTGATGGCTCTGCAGGGGTCCCTCTTGGGCCAGATATTTGATCAGAAGTGGTTGTGTTACCTGTGCTCACCCATGTGTCCACACTCCTGGGAGACCATCTCTCTCCTGGAGTTATTTGGCTGTGGAGGTCTGTAGTACTGGATCAGCTCTGGACGCTATGGCACAGGATCAGATGTGAATAGAGACAGAAAACTGAAGTATTTTGTCCCAGGTTACTCCTTGGTTCTTGTATCCTGATTCTTCTGGGAGGGATCCTCGGAACAGAAGTGGTGGTCTTAACTTGTGCTCACAGATGTATCAGCACTCCTGAGAGCCCAGCTCTCTCCCAGTGGTATTTGGGTATGGAGAACTGTAACACAGGATCAGCTCTGGGCGCAGACATTCTAATATTCTTAAAATATATAAATTTATACATATTCAAAGATTGTAAGATGAACAACTCCATAAAAAGATGACATTTTCCCTACTGGACTACACAAACTAATAAAGCCCAGTGATAGAAATGGTTTAACTCTTTTAGAGTTGTTGACCAGTGAAGCCCCACAGGCCCCCCCTTCCAAAAATATTATAGGCTATTTCAGACACTCTTGGCTATTCTTCAGAAATTCATGGTAATACTATAGTGATGTTGATATCACATAGTTACATCATAGAACATGGAGAAGTCAAGATTATACTGACTTGGAGGATGCATCCCCAGTAGTTAACTATTATGGAAACAGATGAAAATCAATCGTCAACCTTTCCCATCTGAGAACCATGTGAGATAAGTGTTCTCTAACAATTGATAGTATAACCAAAATTAGACAAAGTATTTTATTTTCTTTTAAACAGGAGGCAATATTTAATTTGGTTTGCATAGAATCCTTTACCATAGCAAACTATGTTTGAAACTATATTTGTTTTGTATGGAAAAGGCTCCTGGACAATCAACCCTTTCTCTGTTCTATGAGAGACTTATTTGGGAACAGATGGAAATAGTATTAGCTGAATCATCTAATTGCAAAACCAATAAACAAAAATATTTTAATATGGGGGGATATATGGCACAGGTGACAAGAATAAATATTTTTCATTGGGAAGTTGTTTAACATCACACAACACACCCATATCCACACAGGCATACACATCACACATGTATATTTGCGTGCTAGGAAGTAATATAAATAATTTTGCTAAGGAAATGATGACTTTAAAAATAATACTGCTTGGCATTTCTGTGTAGTATAATTCTTAGAAAATTTTAGAATTAATAGAACTACTCTGAATATTTAAAAATTTTTAAAAGAATCCTCTATATCTAGCTTAATTCAGAACTATAACACTCCTTATCTTTTGAAATTCATTTTTATCCTCTTTTACAACACAGTTGAGAGTAGGAGGAGATGCCATGTAGTTTTTAAACTTATAACATGTTGTCCCTTGGCTAAGCTAGAGAGGAGAGGATGATAATGGCTTTTCCTATTGTAGCCTCAGTGATGGAAAAATCAAAGCTTGAAATTCACACTCTCAGTGTCCCTTAGCTGTGTATTGTCCACATTCTACTCTTATTTTTCTGAGTCTTCCCTTTGAATGTAGCTGGGATGAGTGCATATTTGGCCTTTGCAGTCTTTTCAAAGAATAGGAGAAAAAGCAAATCCTGAAGCATGTCCATTTGCAGTGTCTGCCTAAACCCATTTGCATTGGTCACAGGAAAAAAGGCACTATGGAGTCTTTACCTGGCAAAGGGATTTAACTTATTTCCTATTATATGCATAAAGGTACACAGTAGCTGAGATGATCACAACACAACATAAAGCAGAGGATGGCTGGAAATAGCAAATGGTTTGACAGGCAAAATAGGGCCCAAAATTCTAGTAACAGTTACCCTGAAGACAAATTAAAAAAAAAAAGCATTTGTTCAGTTCTCTGCTATAAAACCATTTTTCTCCCTCCAGTAGATGTCAAAAATACTGGCCTATTGGAGTGAGAAAATTATGCCTCTGGTAACCAGAAATCATCTGACTCTCAAAAATGAGATTTTTAGGATTCCCATTAGGCCTTTCAGTTTGGCTTATTAAGAATAAGTGGGAAGCTGAACAAGATTACCCATCACTGATGGTAAGAAAAATAAAGTAAGTTGTAAATAAACAAGCTGCTACATTCTTTATCGTACCTAATAAACTCCATTCTGCTATCTCTACCTGAGGACTCAACACTTTGGGACCATGATATTGTTTAAAACTCATTGCTTATTTATACATGAATTGAAAATGTAAAAGAAACTAATAAGTATGTAGAATTTGGAAAGTAATACAGGTAAAGGCACTGTAAAATGTGTCTTTTATTCTCTGTCTAATGATCACCAACACATCATGCTTCATTTAAAAAAAAAAATCACCAGTCTTCAGAAAGTGGATATGTCTGTATCTAAAGGATGTATGGGGGTTGAATCTGCTGGCCCGGATGGCACAGGTTATGGGGCAATTTTCTGTATTTGAATCCTGGAGAACTTTGCCCTATGACATCATTTTCTTCTTTGTGAAGCTATAAACGTTACCAGATAGGACCTGAGGCAAACTCTTATCAGGCTTCCTGGCCTCTGTATTTTATCTTTTGCCTTTCTTGAGAAATCTGTTCCTCTTCAATATGTTCAAGTACTTTTGATTCCTTTGCCCTTAATAAAATACTTCAATAGCTGCTATGGAAAAAAATCTTATAATTTTAGTGAACGTGTGCCTTAAGCTTCATTCTTAATTGTGGAATAAATTATCCTATCAAAGGCATTTCAATCTCCATCTAGTAGAAAGGAAAATGCTCTTTAATGGAAATTCAGAAATCAGAGCATGGAGTTACTAACTCCACTGCTTTGCTGGGTCACTTTGCTCTTCAGGGGTTTCCCTGCAATTTGCTGAGAAGGCTCAAGGGTGAACATGGCATCTAATTTGCATAAGTATATGGTCTGAATACTATGCTCAACTTGACTGCAGTCAAGTTAGTTATTTCAGAGTAACATTCCCATTGATCATTTTTGTACTGAGGTTTCAAATTGACTTTAGCGTGACTAAAGAGCACTGTGGTGTACTTCATAGCCAATTCTCAGGTGAAGCAGGCTTAGAAAGTGAAGATTATGAGGAATTAAGGAGGAATATCAGACTGGATAGTATGGACTAGAGCCATAAAAATATGACATAAAGAGGAAAGATAAAAAGTAATACATGGTAACAGCTACAATATAAATCCACAAGCCAATATTTTAAAAGGGTGTGTTAACATGACAAAGGAGAGATTCCCTATACTTTGCTATAATTGGGTATAAGATATTCAGAGGAAAGACACACTGGATTATGAAGGTGGTATAAGTAAAATTTAGATTGCTGGTGGAACAATTAGAGCCCTTACAGGAAAAGGAAGTAAAGCAAGGCTGAAATAATATGCATACTATGAGGAGCAGAGAGTTGAAATGAAACAGTTTATAGATATATTAAAATCCATGTCTAGGAAATTAGTTTTGATATTGTAGAGCAATGGGAATCAGTAAATTTTATGTTAGAGTGAGTGGATAATGACATAAATTGCAAATGCACTTCTTTGTTTGGATCTTACTGTGTGAATGTCACTGTATTTTGTGGTCATTTTCATTCACAGCTTTCTTGCATATAAGATCAGCTTCAAAGTCATGAGAAGACTTGAGGGTCACTGATAAAGATATACTGTGATGTCCTCCCTTTCTTTCTTGTATTTTCTCATCATTATCGTCCTAAAATACTTTCATTATTTTATTATTGCTGATCCATGAAATTAGTACCACTATATATTTGCCACAACATACATAGTCTTTGGCTTGACCTTACTGAGCTTAGCAAAAGTGAAGAAACAACAGACACAAATGCAGAAAAAATGGGAATCATGCGGCCTGTGTGCTCTGATGGAGCCAAAAGAGCAGTCAGAAAACTCAGTGCATCTATTGTATCCAGCTGAAGAAGGAGGCAAGTTAGCTAATTATCATGTTTCAGGGAGGTGTTTCTCAACTGGAGCAGTTTCAGGTTACAGATATCTGTGTTTGAGAGTTTCTGCATACACTATTTTAACATAAAGATCAGGTGTTGTAACATTCATACTTGGAATAGAAAAAGGCTTTGCCATTCCTTTGGAGCGTGACATGGAAAAGGTCTTGCCACTCACATGGGTCTGAGGCGTCAGGATCCTTGACTTGCCAAGATCATGTCAAAAATCCAAATCAAATCCAGTACATGGATGTACTAGAAATTACTCTGCAGTCCAGTCTGTCTTTGAACTCAAGAGATGTGCATACCTTTGCTTCTGAAGTGCTGGACTAAAAGCTCATGCAGCCTCAGCTGGTTTGGGCTGACGTTTTTTTTTTTTGTTGTTGTTGTTGTTGTTGTTGTTGTTGTTTTGTTTTTTTCTTTAATTTTATTTTTTTTCTAAGTTTTTATTTATTTACATTCAAAATCATTTCCCTTTTCCCGTTTCCTCCCTCCCTGAAAGTCCCACAAGCCCCCATCCCTCCCTCTTTTCCCCAATCAACCCCCTAACACTTCTCTGTCCTGGCATTCCCCTACATCCAGTCTTTCCAGGACCAGGGATCTCTCCTTCCATCTTCTTGAAAATCTATTTTTTTTAATTATTTATTTTATTTTTTTTTAATTTACATTCCAAATCATTTCCCCTTTCCCGTTTCCTCCCTCCCTGAAAGTCCCATAAGCCCCCTTCCCTCCCTATTTTCTCCATTCAACCCCCTCTCTTTACTCTGTCCTGGAGTTCCCCTACATCCAGTCTTTTCAGGACCAGGGGTCTCTCCTTCCATCTTCCTAGAAATCTATTGATATGCGGATTGTGTCTAGGGTATTCCGAGATTCTGGGTCAATATCCCCTTATCAGTGACTGCATACCATGTGTGTTCTTTTGTGATTGGGTTACCTCACTAAGGATGATATTTTCAAGATCTGACCATTTGCCTAGGAATTTCGTGAATTCATTGTTTTTAATTGCAGAGTAGTATTCCATTGTGTAGATATACCACATCTTCTGAATCCATTCCTCCGTTGAGAGACATCTGGGTTCTTTCCAGCTTCTGGCTAATATAAATAAGGCTGCTATGAACATAGTGCAGCATGTGTCCTTATTGCATGCAGGTAAAGCTTCTGGGTATATGCCCAGGAGTGGTATAGCCGGATCCTCTGGGAGTGTCATGCCCAGTTTTCTGAGGAACCGCCAGACTGCTTTCCATAGTGGTTGTACCAGCTTGCAATTCCACCAGCAGTGGAGGAGTGTTCCTCTTTCTCCACATCCTCGCCAACAACTGCTGTCTCCTATGTTTTTGATCTTAGCCCTCCTGACGGGTGTGGGATGGAATCTCAGGGTTGTTTTGATTTGCATTTCCCTAATGACTAAGGATGATGAACATCTCTTTAGGTGCTTCTCAGCCATTAGATATTCTTCAGGTGAGAACACTTTGTTTAGCTCTGTACCCCATTTTTTAATAGGGTTACTTGCCTCTCTGGAGTTTAACTTCTTGAGTTCTTTGTATATACTGGATATATATTAGCCTTCTGTCGGATGTAAGGTTGGTAAAGATCATTTCCCAGTTAGTTGGTTGCCGCTTTGTCTTTTTGACAGTGTCTTTTGCCTTGCAAAAACTTTGTAATTTAATGAGGTCCCATTTGTCAATTCTTGATCTTAAAGCATAAGCTATTGGAGTTCTGTTCAGGAAATTCTCCCCATGCCCATATATTCCAGGTTCTTCCCTAGTTTCCTTTCTATTAGTTTCAGTGTGTCTGGTTTTATGTGGAGGTCCTTGATCCACTTGGAATTGAGCTTAGTGCAAGGAGATAAGAATGAGTCAATTTGCATTCTTCTGCACGTTGACCTACAGTTGAGCCAGCACCATTTGTTGAAAAGGCTATTTTTTTTCCCACTGGATGATTTTAGCTCCTTTCTCAAAGATCAAGTGACCATAGGAGTGTGGATTCATTTCTGGGTCTTCAATTCTGTTCCATTGATCTACGTGCCTGTCACTGTACCCATACCATGCAGTTTTTAACACTATTGCTCTGTAGTACAGCGTGAGGTCCGGGATACTGATTCCCACAGAGGTTCTTTTACTCTTGAGAATAGTTTTAGCTGTGCTGGGTTTTCTGTTATTCCAGATGAATTTTTGAATTGCTCTTTCTAACTCTATGAAGAATTGAGTTGGGATTTTGAT
Organism: Tokudaia tokunoshimensis; assembly: GCA_036184795.1. Lineage (NCBI taxonomy): Eukaryota > Metazoa > Chordata > Mammalia > Rodentia > Muridae > Tokudaia > Tokudaia tokunoshimensis. The sequence continues at coordinate 41,104,353 of BTHU01000023.1, forward strand.
GGGGATTGCATTGAATCTGTATATTGCTTTTGGCAAGATGGTCATTTTTACTATATTAATCCTGCCAATCCATGAACATGGGAGATTATTCCATCTTCTGAGGACTTCTTTAATTTCTTTCTTCAGAGACTTGAAGTTCTTGTCATACAGATCCTTCACTTGTTTGGTTAAAGTCACACCAAGATACTTTATATTGTTTGTGGCTATCGTGAAGGGTATCATTTCTGTTATTTCTTTCTCAGCCTGCTTATCCTTTGAGTATAGGAAGGCTACTGACTTGCTTGAGTTGATTTTATATCCGGCCACTTTGCTGAAGTCGTTTATCAGCTGTAGGAGTTCTCTGGTGGAGTTCTTTGGGTCGCTTATGTATACTATCATATCATCTGCAAATAGTGATAGTTTGACTTCTTCCTTTCCAATTTGTATCCCTTTGACCTCTTTTTGTTGTCTAATTGCTCTAGCTAGAACTTCAAGTACTATATTGAAAAGATATGGAGAGAGAGGGCAGCCTTGTCTAGTCCCTGATTTTAGTGGGATTGCTTCAAGTTTCTCTCCATTTAGATTGATGTTGGCTACCGGTTTGCTGTAAATTGCTTTTACTATGTTTACATATGGGCCTCAAATTCCTGATCTTTCCAAGACCTTTAGCATGAAAGGATGCTGAATTTTGTCAAATGCTTTCTCAGCATCTAATGAGATGACCATGTGGTTTTTTTTTCTTTGAGGTTGTTTATATAGTGGATTACATTGATGGATTTCCTTATATTGAACCATCCCTGTATCCCTGGGATGAAGCCTACTTTATCGTGGTGAATGATCATTTTGATATGTTCTTGGATTCAGTTGGCAAGAATTTTTTGTGTATTTTTGAATCGATATTCATAACAGAGATTGACCCGAGATTCTCTTTCTTTGTCGGATCTTTGTGTGCTTTTGGTATTAGTGTAATTGAGGCTTCATAGAACGAGTTGGGTAGTGTTCCTTCTGTTTCTATTTTTTGGAACAGTTTGAAGAGTATTGGTGTTAGGTCTTCTTTGAAGGTCTGATAGAATTCTGCAGTAATACCATCTGGACCTGTGCTTTTTTGGTTGGAAGATTTCCAATGAGGACTTCTATTTCTTCAGGGGTTATAGGATGGTTTAGATGTTCTATTTGATCCTGATTTAATTTTGGTATTTGGTATCTGTCAAGGAAATTGTCCATTTCCTCGAGATTTTCTAGTTGTGTTGAATACAGGCTTTTGTAGTAGAAACTGATGATTTTTTGAATTTCCTCAGTTTCTGGTGTTATCTCGCACTTTTTGTTTCTGATTTTATTAATTTGGATACTGTCTTTTTGCCCTCTGGCTAGTGTGGCTGAGGGCTTATCTATCTTGTTGATTTTCTCAAAGAACCAACTCCTCGTTTTGTTGATTCTTTGTATGATTTTACTTGTTTCTACTTGATTGATTTCAGCCCTGAATTTGATGATTTCCTGCCTTCTACTCCTCTTTGGTGTATTTGCTTCTTTTTGTTCCAGGGCTTTCAGGTGTGCCATTAAGCTGCTAGTGTATGCTGCCTCCCGTTTCTTTTTGGCGGCACTCAGGGCTATGAATTTTCCTCTTAGCACTGCTTTCATTGTGTCCCATAAATTAGGGTATGTTGTGCCTTCATTTTCATTAAATTTCAAAAAGTCTTTGATTTCTTTCTTTATTTCCATCTTGAACAAGTTATCATTGAGTAGAGCATTGTTCAGCCTCCATGTGTATGTGGGTTTTCTTTTGTTTTTGTTGCCATTGAAGACCACCCTTATTCCATAGTGATCTGATAGGAGGCATGGGATTAATTCTATCTTCTTATATCTGTTAAGGTCTGATTTGTGACCAATTATATGGTCGATTTTGGAGAAGGTACCATGAGGTGCTGAGAAGAAGGTGTATTCTTTAGCTCTAGGATCAAATGTTATGGATATATGTGTGTATATATATATCTGTTAGTTTCATTTGGTCCAAGGCTTCAATTAGATTCACTGTGTCCCTGTTTAGTTTCTGCTTTCCTAAACGATCCATAGCAGAGAGCGGGGTGTTGAAGTCATCCACTATTATTGTGTGAGGTGCGATGTGTGCTTTGAGCTTTAGTAAAGTTTCTTTTACGAATGAGTGTGCCCTTGCATTTGGAGCATAAATTCAGAATTGAGAGTTCTTCTTGGTGGATTTTTCCCTTGATCAGTATGTAGTGTCCTTCTGTGTCTTTTTTGATGACTTTAGTTTGAAAATCAATTTTATCTGATATTAGGATGGCTACTCCAGCTCATTTCTTGGGGCCATTTGCTTGTAAAATTGTTTTCTGGCCTTTTACTCTGAGGTAGTGTTTATCTTTGACACTGAGGTGCGTTTCCTGCATGCAGCAAAATCCTGGGTCCTGTTTATGTATCCAGTCTGTTAGTCTATGTCTTTTTATTGGGGAATTGAGACCATTGATATTAAGAGAGATTAAGACATTGTGATTATTGCCACCTGCCATTCTTGATGCTATCTTTATGTTTGAGTGGTTATCTACTTTTGGGTTTGAAGCAAGAAGGTTATTATCTCATTTTTTCCAGGGTGTTGTTTCTCTCCCTGTATTGGAGGTTTCCACCTATTATCCTTTGCAGGGCTGGGTTTTTGGAAAGTAATTGTGAAAATTTGGTTTTATCATGGAATATCTTGCTCTCTCCATCTATGGTGATTGAGAGTTTTGCTGGGTATATTAGTCTAGGCTGGCATTTGTCCTCTCATAATGTCTGCATGAGATCTGCCCAGGATCTTCTGGCTTTCATAGTCTCTGGTGAGAAGTCTGATGTGATTCGGTAGGTCTTCCTTTGTATGTTACTTGGCCCTTTTCTCTTACTGTTTTTAATATTCTTTCTTTGTTTAGTACATTTAGTGTTTTGATTATTATGTGACGGCAGTTATTTCTGTTCTGGTCCAGTCTGTTTGGAGTTCTGTAGGCTTCTTGTATGTTCATCAGCATCTCTCTTTAGGTTAGGGAAATTTTCCTCCATAATTTTGTTGAAGATGTTTACTGGCCCTTTAAGTTGCAATTCTTCACTCTCATCTATACCTATAATCCTTAGGTTTGGTCTTCTCATTGTGTCCTGGATTTCCTGGATGTTTTGGGTTACATGTTTTTGCATTTTGCATTTTCTTTGACTGTTGAGTCGATGCTTTCTATGGTATCTTCAGCACCTGAGATTCTTTCTTCCATCTCTTGTATTCTATTGTTGATGTTTGCATCTATGACTCCTGATTTCTTCCAAAGGTTTCCTATCTCCAAAGTTGTCTCCCTTTGTGATTTCTTAGTTGTTTCTACTTCATTTTTTAGATCCTGGATAGATTTGCTGAGATCCTTCACTTGTATGTTTGTATTTTCCTGTATTTCTTTAAGGTATTTTTGCATTTCCTCTTTCAGGATTTCTGCCTGTTGACCCAAGTTCTCCTGTATTTCTCTAAGCAATTTTTGTGTTTCCTCCTCATGGGCTTCCATCTGCTGATCCATTGTCTCCTGTATTTCTTTAAGCAGTTCTCATGTTTCCTTTGTAAGGGCATCTATCCTTTGATTCATTTCTTTAAGCAATTTTTGTGTTGCCTCCCTATGGGCATCCGTCTGTTGACCCATATTCTTCTGCATGTCTTTATGCAATTTTTGTGAATCATTTGAAAGTGCATCTACCCGTTGATTCATTTCTTTAAGCGATTTTTGTGTTGTCTCCTTGTGAGCCTCCATCTGTTGATCCATGTTCTCCTGCATTTCTCTAAGCGATTTTTGTGTTTCCTTTGTAAGCGCTTCTACCTGTTGATTCATGGTCTCCTGTAACTCTTTATTAGATTTATTTGTGTCCTTCTTATGATCCTCTAATAGCATCATGAGTAGTGATTTTAAATCCAGATCTTGTCTTTCGGGTGTGGTGGGGTATCCAGGACTTGCTGCTGTTGGAGAGTTGGGTTCTGATGGTCCCATATTACTTTAATTTCTGTTAGTAACATTTCTACGTTTGCCTTTTGCCATCTGGTTACCTCTGGTGTTAGTTGGTCCTGTTGTCACTTGCTGTTGGTTGGACCTCTTGTGAGCCTGCAAAGCTATTTCTGGCTCCCCTGGATTACCGGGATTCTCCTGGCACTGATTTCTGGGGCCTGCCCTGCTCCTGAGTGACTTTGGAGCCCTGATGTGCCTTGCCCCAAGTGATGTTATATTGGGGAGTCCCTGCACATCCAAAGGTTCAGCGTAGTGGATTCCAGGAGCACAGGTCGCCAAAGGGAGGCTGGTAGGCTCCCGCCCTGTGCTGGGGTGTGTGATCTCTCCCTGAAGGGGGGTGAGGGGGGCGTCCCTCTGCAGGGCAGAAGTCCCACAGCAGGACTGGCACTTCGATTACTGCAGACCTGCCCAGCTCTTGGGAGCAGGGTACACACAAGCTGCCTGAGACCCAAGCGTTATTATGCCTGTCTCTCTCTGAGCCTGACCATCCCAGCTGCCCTTGTGCTGGAGCAAAGATGCAGGAGGAGTGCACTCTGCACTCTCTTGGCGCGCAGGTCACCCTGTAGGGGGGATGGCCCACAGCAGAGCTGGTGCCCAGACTTCCGCAGTGCTGTCCCACTCTTGGGAGCAGATGGAAGCCCCAACAGGCAGTGTCCCAAGGGCTGTTATATTGGGGAGAACCTGGATACCTGTCTCCTCAGTGCAGTCAATACTGGAACAGAGGTTGCCAAAGGGAAGCTGGTAGGCTCCCGCCCAGTGAGGGGGGTGGGGGGGTCCCTCTGCAATGCAGAAGTCCCACAGCAGAGCTGGCGAGTTGGTTACTGCTGATCTGACCAGCTCTTATAGCAGGGTACACACAAGCTTCCTGAGACCCAAGTGATATTATGCCTGTCTGTCTCTGAGCCTGGGGGTCCCAGCTGCCCTGGTGCTGGAGCAAAGATGGAGGAGTGCACTCTACACTCTCTCAGAGGCACAGGTCACCCTGTCTCCTCAGTGCAGTCGGTACCGGAACAGAAGTCGCCAAAGGGAAGCTGGTAGGGTCCCGCCCAGTGCGGGGGGGGGGGTCCCTCTGCAAGGCAGAAGTCCCACAGCAGAGCTGGCATGCTGGTTACTGCAGATCTGCCCAGCTCTTGGATCAGGTTACACACAAGCTGCCTGAGACCCAAGCGATATTATGCCTGTCTGTCTCTGAACCTGGTGGTCCCCTGGGCTGACGTTTTAATCCAGGCTCTTCAGAACCACCTGAAGGATGACAGGGACTTCTTTTGGTGAGAAAAATAATCTAGTGTTCTTACACTGCACACTGTCCCTCTCAGTCAGGAGAACAGTATATACAGGAAGGTTTCCTGGTGAAACTTTGACTCTTGCTATCTACTTCCTGCAGCACTGGACCTGATGGCACTGAGGCTGCAAATTGGCTTTAGCACATGAAATACTCCAAGAGTGCAGAGTCTGAGCAACACCCCCTTCATATAGACTTTAGTCATGAGGCTGTTCCTCTGTGAAAGGGAGGAAACAACTTGGGTCTTCAGCAAGTCTGTGTTTCAGACTTCCTACCTGGATGCCCTGTGGGGATGCTGAGGACAGCAGCACTTGCCTTGCCACTCACTGTGACCTGGAGCTGGCGAACCCATCCTCTACCTCAACCTAAGTAGAATTTAATGGCCTTTAGTCCTATAGATTTTGTTTGGTCATCATATTATTTATTGTATTGTTTCTGAAAATGGAAACTCTCTGTAAGTAGAGATGTTCATATAAACACGTTTGGTTTTATGTTATGTGACTTCTCTTAGTCATGATACTCTGATCTTTTTATTAGATATTCTAATTCTCATAGCATTCCTGTCACATTGTTATTTCTTTATTATACTAGAATAGAAATGGGAATGTCCAATTTGATTGCTGTGAGCTGTTTGAATCCCACCATAGACATGAAAGCAGACCACACATTCGTAGATGACAATGTTACATCTAATCAAACATTAAGCTTATCCCTTGCTTTTCTGCTAAATTTAGTAAATTTCTCTTCCATGCAAAAAGTTGATTGGTTTAAAATTTAATGTTCATTCTTTCAGATACTTCTAAAAGAGATAATAGTTTATACTTTAAGATATTAATACACTAGCAAGATTTATGAGACATAATGTAGAACCACAGACCCTTGAATGTCTGAAATATATTATTCTCAGTCTTATTTGTAGCAATTGCTAAAACTTTATGGGAAATTTAGGATTTCTTTGTAATTTTATTTTTCAGTTGTACCGGACATTGAACCCAGGACCTCTTACCTATAAAGCAAGTACACTACCACTTATTTTATTTTCTTAAGTATTATCAAAATATAAAACATATAATATATTAAGAACCATGTAAAACACAATGCCAGATACTCCTGAATGAAATACTGAACATGTTTAAAGTTATATGTAATTAAAACAATGTTCAAATCACTTAAACAATAATGGGGGATCATGATAGCTTGGAGGTAACTCCCCAAAGGAGGACAAAACAGTGACTAATAGATGTAAAGGCATTGTGAGTAAACCGCACTGCATTTTACTTCTATAGCACTAGGTGGCATGAGAGATACACACTGTTCAAGTGAAACCACTTTGCTAGAGATTAAAATTGTTTTCTTAATACTTCAGGCAGGATAAGTATTATTAAAACAATAGAATACTGCAGTGTTCCACTTTCAAATGCGAGTATTCTGTGAAAGTGTACTTTCCTCTGCCACTATTGTCTAAAGAGCATGGAAGGAAGAACACAAAGAATATACATTTCCCTAATAGTCTAAGTCCATAGAGGAAGGACTTTATATGCTTAGGTAGCTTTTATACCCAAAGTGAGAATAATAATATAAGCTTCATATAATCATACAAAATACTGTACTTTTCAGTTTTCAAATATATTGATGTATATTATTTGATTTGATATTCATAAAATGTCCATAATATAGAATGTAAATGTACCTGGGTTTTTTTGCTTCATATAGATTTTAATTTTTTTTCACAAATGCTATTGTGTTGTGAAAATGTAGAGAAAGATATTCTGCCTAATGATGCATGCATACAAAACAAAATGAAATGCATTTAGTATATGGTAAATTAAGAATAAATATAAATTATAATTAAAAATATGTGATACAATCTAACTTTTTTTAGGGGAAATGAATTGAGTCCTCAACTATGACTTCGGAAAATATACAGAATGGACTACTTTATCCCTTCAAATATTTATTTGTTATTCTTTAGTTCAGTTTATGTAACATTATAGATAATTCTAAATAACAGACATAGAAATGAGAGAAATTAGGATGCACAGTCAGTAGGAGGCATAAGAAGGAGATAGTCGAGGCTTCAGGGAGATATTAATGACAATAATTTCTTAGAAATAGGTAGGCCATTTTATATAGATGAGTCAGCAGTTAAGAGCACTACCTGTTCTTCCAGAGGACCTGAGTTCTATTCCCAGCACCCACATGGCAGCTCACTCCTGTGTGTAATTTGTATTCCATTAGGTACACTATCCTCACACTGACAAAAATGCAGGAAAAACACCAATTCACAAGAAATAAAAATAACATTAGGAGAAGAAATTGGAAGGACATCATCAGTGAAAGTAAGTGCAGGCAGCAGAGATCAGAGAAATAATGCCCAGTATTTCAGGGATATGCAACAGTCAGAAAGGAGGAGATGTAAATCTTAAGAGGATCAGGCAAGGAAACAGATTGTTTCTTAGAAATAAAGAAGATAAAATTCACCCATAGTAATGGAATAAATGTGAGTGTTTGCTTATAAGACTGAATCAAACACAGACTGCCTTTACTCTTGGAATACTGTTTCCAAACTGTGGAAAACTGAATCTCTGGACAGAAACAGAATAATTTTTAAGGTTTCTGCACTATGATAATTTCATGAATATATACAATGAAATATGATTACCTCCATCCCCTATTTCCCTCTCCAGTTTTTTGACTATTCTCAACATGGCTCCCACACATCTACATACCTTATATTTGGAGTTTTGTCTTTTCTTTTCTTTTCTTCTCTCTTCTCTTCTCTTCTCTTCTCTTCTCTTCTCTTCTCTTCTCTTCTCTTCTCTTCTCTTCTCTTCTCTTCTCTTCTTTCCTTCCCCCCTCTCTCTCTCTTTCTTTTACTTCTCCTCATCCTCCTTCTTTCTTCTCCTCCTCCTCCTCTTCCTCCTCCTCCTCGTCCTCGTCCTCCTTGTCCTCCACCTTTTCCTTCTTCTTATTGGATAACACATTAGAACTACTTAGTGCTGCTTATATATACAAAGATGTGGGACCAGAGTCTAGGGAATGGGAAACATATCAGTGACTAAACCATCAAGAAAGAATTACTTTACATCCTTAGGAGCTGCTAATAGATTTTCAGTTAGGGGTGGACCATGGAAATCATCTCATCCATCTATATTAGGACTGTATTAACAACCATTGTATCTGTTTTCTTGGTTAGAAGAGGTCAAGATCAGAAGATGGTCTCTCAGTCTTGTATCTCAGTGAATGTTATTAGTCACTCAATGTCCTGGAGTATACACACACAAAAATTACTGACAAAGAGAATGGTAGTTCCAAAAATACTTAGGATTTTCTCAGGCTCTACCTGGTTATAATGCACTATGAGATTAGATAGTAGTGCTTCTGTAACCTAGTGTGTTAGGGATAGTTGGCCAAAAAGGGGATGGCCACAATGATCTTTGTCCAGTAACAGGAGTTGGCCAAGCAAACAGGGGAATATATTTTCTATGTAACTCTAGTATAATTTTAGATCTGGACAAACCTAAGAAAGCATTTTAGAGTAATTCTAGGAAAGAAGTGAGAATGACAGAATGTGAAGCAGAAAAATTATATGAAGTTTACAGTCTTGAAAAAATTCCCAGACGATCTGGCTGTACAATTTTTTTAGGTATATAATCTATTCTTTTCAACACTGGGGAACCTCTGCTTGCTCTTTATTAAGTACACTTACACCTTTGGACATTTGCGTTCATTCATCTAGCTATACAGAATCCTCTTTGTCCAGGCATGTATGTAACTTTTCCCTCTTTTTTAAATTAATGTACCTAACAAATTCCATTGTAAAATGAAATACTGAACACATTATCCTAAATATTTCCTTCACAGAATTCTCATAAACTTGTCAAACAATTATTGTCTATTTGCAAAGTTTTGCAAGTTTCACCAAGTGCTCAACAGAAAGACATGTGTACTAATGCAAGAAACAGAAAAGCACAAATGCAAAATTGTATGATTGATTTTTTCACACTGTTCTGATCTTAGCATTTAATTTTTTCACTGTTTGAGAGAGAAATGTTAACGTTTTCTAACTTTAGTTTTTTTCTTGATGATTGCCATCTACCATCATCTTGAGAAGTTGTTGAATTACAGCTCTACTTCAAACATGTTTTAATTAGTAATCTCCGAATAATGAGAAAAGGGAAAATTGTAAGAACAAAAAAATAAAATACAAGAATCATTAAATAAAAATAACTGTTAAATATATAATTACCTGATTATCTTTGGTTCCAAATTTGTATAATGTATATTACACACAATTGGTATCAAAAGATATATATTATAAAAAATTGGTACCAAAGATAATCAGATATATTTGAGATTCTTTCCTTCTATTTGTTACTTAAAAAGACATTCAAGGAAAGTTATTAGAGAAGTTACAGTTTCATCTTTTCAAAGAGACTGGAGGTAGAACTCATTCTCCAAAAAGCCAAGGTTTACAGTAGGATATCGAATAAAGACAGGGAGAAGAAGCTACTATATAACTCTGGTAGTTCTAAAAAAACTTTAAGCGATCACTTAATTAAAGCATTCTGTTCGATTTTACATGTGAGAGCTAAGAGGTCACTTCCTTTGTAAGGAAGCTTAGAATCTGGGAGGATAGAAAATGTTATGGTAGGTAGGTTACCAATTACTCTTACCAAGAAGGCACATTGTGAGCCTGGCTAAAACTTTTTTTCCCTTGGGAGGTTATGTGAAAATATACTTCTTCACCAAGTTTTTTTTTTAATGCATTATTACGAACTTTAATAAAGTAGGGTATAGAAGTATGTTTTCTACGTTTCTGGTGGAATTGAGCTCAGTTAAGCAAATATGAGTGAAAATAATTGAGACTAGCAACTCTTTAATTTCAGTGAGCAAAATTTCAGTTAGTACTTTCATTTGCTCATATTAATGTCTAAATGTTTTTAAAGAAACAAAGATGAGTTTATAAAATATAAAAATAAATGTTTGTATACTAATAACCAGACATTGTAACCCAAATATATTGTTGTTTACATGACTCAGATAAAATTACTAAAACCATAATTTCTGCATAGAATTCACATATAATTAACATCAAATTTTCTACTGAGGTACTAAAGAATTTCCTGTTCAAGACAAAGTGTGGACAAAAGACCCTAAATGGTAGGCAAATCTTTAGCATTAGAAAATCTTTTCAATGAAATTGTAGATGTCAACTGGATTTTACTTCTTGGATTAGTTTATGGTTCTTTCAATTGGCATTAGGAGACCAGTAGTACCATTCTTTAAAAAGCAATGTTAGTTATATAATAACTGAAAGAAACTATAAATGAGAAAAGTCATTGCTCTTTTACAGTTTTTAATGCATGGGACTGCTAGAAATATTTTTATTGTCCATGTGTGTCCCAAATAAGACAAAATGTGGAAATACAAAGGAAAGTTCATAGAATATGTACTGGATAATTTTACTACAAGTATTAGTAAAATGCTCTGTTCTAAAATGAAAATAAATATACACAGTGCTCAAAACTATGGGAAATTTTAAAAGGACATCTAGCCTACAGCAAATCAGTAACAGCTTGATCAAATAAACAGTAATTATTGAAAATCAGAAGCAAACTAGGTGTATATGTGCAAACTGGAGAAAAATCAGAACAAAACATGTTGTTTTCTATAGGTCATAGTGAAAATACTGTGTGCTTTTCCAAAGTGAAATGGAAAGTAAGTAAAATATGTTCTAAGCAGCCATTCTTTCATCTCCATGCCCTATAATTTTCCTGGCTGCTGTTTGAAAACAGAATTTGGTCAATTAAGAGAAAGCCCTTCTGTTTACAAATACAAGAGACAATACAAGAAAAGAAAAAACAAAACAAATAAATAAACCAAAACAGTTCTAAGATGGTAAAGAAAAAAGTAGGAAATCTAATCCTCCCTGTCTATATTTAAGATCTGCACATTCATTATTTACTGTAATCCTAAACAAAATCCCTTGTCGAGAAAATTCTTGCTGTAATGACAGCTCATTACAATTTCAGAATGGCACTACAATTTCAGAAAATTAAATAAGAGAGTTATGATGCACAAGATCTTCAGTGATTCTATTTTCTTACTTGATCTTTATGTTTATGGAAAGATGATAAATCCACTGAATTCATATAGTACAAAATAAAATGATATTCTATGCCAGGATTTCTATTCTTTCCTTGAGGAAATACTATATTAGAAAATATGACATACTGTCTAAATAATTCTTCAACTGGAATCATATTTTAAGGGTTAGATATTTATCAGGCTGCATTTTGTATTTTAGCATCAACAACTATTAAAGGATGAAAAATTGAATGTCTTGTACAGAAGAAGATGTATATCTTTGAAATCATTTTAACTCTCCACTGGAGCCCTCAAAGTTCATATTCATAACAATAGTATAAGTGTGAAATAATATAACTTGGCACTGGGGTAGAAGAAAAGTGAATCCCTCAGCTATACTGATGATGATACATGTTATCTTTCTTATTTATAGAAAATAATATGAACACGACATTATGAGTCACCTTCACACTTCTGTGCTATTCTTTCTTTGAACATCAGCCCACATCAATATGATATTGCCTACAAAATGACATGTCAGTACGATTTCCAGTTATTTTGGTATCAAATCCCTCTTATTTATGGGAACAGAGAGATCAAAGAGGATGAAATCATATCAACTTAACTTAGCCTCACTAATCCAAATAGTAAATGAGAAATTATCTATTCCATGTGCTCCATTTGAGATAAACCCAGTGACACAATGCATATTTTTATTCATACAGAATATTACTGTTCAAATTGCCCAGAAATATCTAACCTATAAATTTCTAAATGTATAAATTATATATTTGATAATATTTAAGTGCTGATCTTTATACTGTAAAATATTAATATTAAAATGAAAGAGAAGCACCTTTTGACTGAAACAGAATAAAGGTTATTTTTTTTTAATTCTCCAGCGATTTCCAATTTTTTTCTCTATGAAATTACATAAATCTCTTTGCAAAAATGCATAAAACAGTCAGGCATAATAGAGTTGAATTTCTCCCTTTGTAATATGAAATATTATTAATGTGTGAGAGATTAAACTTATGATCTGCTACCCATCACTGATCAACAAAACAGTAAAATATAATTGTAATTTTTATTTGTTCCTAATTCTAGCAAAACTGTTTTGAATCTCACTCCATTTTCATGTATCAGATTGCTGTAATTGCATTTATTATGTTGAACTAAATCTCTTGTTCTCTTAGTCCCTTCCAGAATTTTATCATGAAGAACATTGGAATTTTGTCAGAGGTTTTGTCTTTACTCTGTTTATCTGGTGGAATTATACAGTGCTTCTTAATTTATGAATGTTAAATAATCTTTCCATTTCTGAGATGAAGTCAACATAATTATAGTAAATAATCTTTCTGGTGTGTTCTTAGATTCAGTTTGTAATTATTTTGTTCAGTACTTTTGAGTCAATGTTCACAAAAGATATTGATCTATCATTTCATTCTTATTTCTGTTGACCCTTGTGTAGTTTGAGTATCAGAGTAATAGTAGCATCATAAAAAGATTTTAAAATCTTCTTTCAATTTTTATTTTTATAATAATTTTGGAATAGCAGTGCTAGTTCTTTTTGATAGTCTGGTAGGATTATGTACTGAATGAATCCATCTAGCTCTGAGCTATTTTTATTTGGGTGTTGTAAATTATTGTTATTTCACTGTGTATTATGGGTATTATTGTGATTCATCATGAAATGAACAATTGAAAACAAACTTTGGTAGGAGACATATAGAAATTCATTATTCACTGTAGGGCTTCCTATTTGATGGGATATTTTTAACGTATGTGCAAATATTTCTTGGCTATCTATTGCAATATGCACATATTTATATCTTTATTGATTTGAACCCCATATTTCTTTTGGTTAATTTTGCCAAAGCTTTGTCAATTTCATTGATTTTCTAAAAAAAAAAAAAAACATATCTTTGTGACATTGTCTTTCTATGCATTAAATATTTAAAATTATTTTAATTTTCTTAATTTTATATCTATTTCATTAATTTTGACCTTAGATTTTTTTCTTCTCACCTACTTTGCCTATGTTTCATTTATTTTTGCTTTTTCTAGGGCTTTCAAGTATGTTGTTAAGTAATTAATAAGAGAGATCTGCAAGATTCTTTTTAATTTAGGCACTTAGTACTATGATTTTCCTCCACTGTGTCCTATAGGTTGGAGTATGCTGTATTTTAATTTTTATTTAAGAAAATAAAATTTTCTTTTAAATACTAATTTAAATTTTAAATTAATAAATATAAATTTTCTTTTAATTTTTCTTTTAAAATTTTCAGTTAAAGAAAAATGCTACTGAACTCAGTATGAGGAAAGAGTAATCTTTTTTTGTGAGACTGAGCTATTAAACCTTTCATATCTTTTTGTTTTGCAGTTAACTTACCTAACAAAATTTGGAATCAAGAGGCTAATATTTGTGCTATCTTCTTGAGTCTGAATTGGCCCATTTATTAGAGCCCAAGATCTGTAAATATATCACACAGCTGGGGATATGAGATGATGTGCCTATTGTGTGAACTGTATATCTTCACAATGTTCTGAGATCAGAAGTCTATCTGGTTTTCCAGCTGAATGGAAGGTTTTAGTTGAACAATTATGTTATCTGTAATGCTTCACTTTATTTTTTCAATATTTTTATTGGTTATTTTATTTATTTACATTTCAAGTGTTGTTACCTTTCAAGTTTCCTCTTCACAAACCCCACATCCCATCTCCCTTCCATTTTTTCCTCTATGAGGGTGCTCTCCTACCCACTCCTCCAGTCCTGCCTTACTCCTCTAGTGTGACCTTATGCTGAGGTATCAAGCCTCCACAGGACCAAGAGACTCCTCTCCCATTTATTCCAGATAAAGCAATCTTCTGCTACATAAGCAGCTGGAGCCATGGTTCCCTCTATATGTATTCTTTGGTTAGTGGATTTTTTCCTTGGAGGTCTAGCAGGTCCACATAATTGATATTGTTCTTCCTCTGAGGTTGCAGTCTCCTTCAGCTTCTTCAGTCCTTCTCCTAGCTTTTCCATTGGGGTTCCCAGGTTCAGACAGATGGGTGGCTGTGAGCTTCTGCATCTGTATAGGTCAGGTTCTGGCAGAGCCTCTCAGGGGACAGCTATACCAGGCTCCTGTCACTCCTGTCAGCAAGTAGTTCTTGGCATCATTAGTGCAGGAGTTCTGCGTTTGCAAGTGGGATGGATCCCTAGGTGGGACAGTCTCTGGATGGTCTTTTCTTCAATCTCTGTTCTAGTTTTTTGTCTCTGCATTTCCTTTAGGTAGAAACAAATATGGGGTAAAATTTTTGAGATGGGTGAGTAGCCTCATCCTTCAACTGAGGTCAGTGCCTATCTATTGGAGATGGTTTCTGCAGTATCTCTCTCCCCTTTGATGGGTATTTCTGCTAATGTCATCCATTTTGGGTCCTGGGAACCTCGTGCTTCCCTGGCATCTGGTACTTTCTAGTGGCTAATTCTAGTTTACCATCCCCTACTGCTACATAATTTTGTTCAATTTCCTGACTCTCTGTTCTTCTCTCTTGCCCTTCCAATAACTGATCCTGTCCCACTTTTCCATGCCTCTTCTTTCTCCCTCCATGGTCTTTCATTACCTCTATCTATCATGATTATTGTGTTCTCCATTTTAGGTAGGATTGAAGTATCCACACCTTGCTCTTCCTTCTTAAGCTTCATATGGTCTGTGAGTTAGTTGTATTGTGGGTATTCTGAGATTTTGGGTTAATATCCACTTATCAGTAAGTACATACTATGTATGTTTTTTGTGTTTGTCTCAAATGTATACAAATTGGAAAAGAAGAAGTCAAAATATCACTATTTGCAGATGATATGATCGTATAATTAAGTAACCCCAAAACTTCCACCAGAGAACTCCTAAAGCTGATAAACAACTTCAGCAAAGTGGCTGGATATAAAATTATCTCAAGCAAATCAGTAGCCTTCTTCTACTCAAAAGATAAACAAGCTGAGTAAGAAATTAGGGAAATGACACCCTTCACAATAGTCCCAAATAATATTTCATACCTTGGTATGACCCTAACAAAGAAAGTAAAAGGTCTCTATGACAGAAATTTCAAGCCTCTGAAGAAAGAAATCAAAGAAGATTTCAGAAGATGGAAATATCTCCCATGTTCATGGATTGGCAGGATCAATATAGTAAAAATGGCCATCTTGCCAAAAGCAATCTACAGATTCAATGCAATTCCTATCAAAATCTCAAATCAATTCTTCATAGATCTAGAAAGAGCAATACTCAAATTCATCTGGAATAACAAGAAACCCAGGATAGCAGAAACTATTCTCCACAACAAAAGATCTCCTGGGGGAATCACCATCTGTGACCTCAAGCTCTACTACAGAACAATAGTGATAAGAACTGGTTAGAATTGGTATGGTGACAGGCAGGAAGATCAATGGAATAAAATAGAAGACCCAGATATGAACCCACACACATATGGTCATTTGATATTTGACAAAGGAGCTAAAAACATCCAGTGGAAAAAAGACAGCATTTTTTAACAAATGGTGCTGGATCAACTGGCAGTGAGCATGCAGAAAAATGCAAATTGACCCATTCTTATCTCCTTGTACAAAGCTCAAGTTCAAGTGGATCAAGGACCTACACATAAAACCAGACACACTGAAGCTTATAGAGGAGAAAGTGGGGAAGATTCCTGAACACATTGGCATAAAGGAAAAGTTCCTGAACAGAACACCAATGGCTTATGCCCTAAGAACAAGAATCAACAAATGGGACCTCATGAAGCTGCAAAGCTTCTGTAAGGCAAAGGACATGGTCAGTAGGACATAAAGGCAGCCAACAAATTGGGAAGACATCATTACCAATCCCATATCTGATAGAGGGCTAATATCCAAGGTATACAAAGAACTCAAGAAGTTAGGTTCAAGAGAGTCAAATAACCCTATTAAAAAAATGGGGTACAGAACTAAACAGGGATTTCTCAAGTGAGGAAACTCAAATGGCTCTAAAGCACCTAAAGAAATGTTCAGCATCCTTAGTTATCAGGAAAATGCAAATCAAAACAACACTGAGATTCTACCTCACACTGGTCAGAATGGCTAAGATGAAAAACTCAGGGGACAGCAGATGCTGGAGAGGAAGTGGGGAAAGAGGAACACTTCTCCATTGTTGGTGGGATTGAAAGCTGGTAAAATCACTCTGAAAATCAGTTTGGTGATTCCTCAGAAAATTAGACATAGTCCTACCTGAGGACCCAGCTATACCACCCCTGGGTATATACCCAGAAGATGCTCCTACATGTAATAAGGACACATGCTCCACTATATTCATAAATGTCTTATTCATAATAGCCAGAAGCTGGAAAGAACCCAGATGTCCTTCAACTGAGGAATGGATACAGAAACTGTGGTATATATACACAGTGGAGTACTATTCACCTATTAAAAACAATGAATTCATGAAATTCTTAGGCAAATGGGTGGAACTAGAAAGTGTCATCCTGAGCAAGGTAACCAAATCACAAAAGAAGGTACATGATTTGCACTCACTGATAAGTGGATGTTAGTCCAAAAGCTCAAAATAAACAAGTTACTATTCACAGACCACAGGAAGCTCAAGAAGGTGGAGGACTGAAGTTGGGGGTGCTTGGGTGCCTCTGAGAAAGGGAACAATACACTTACTGGAGCAATAATGGAGGCAAAGTATGGAGCAGGGACTGAAGTAAAGGCCACCCAGAGATTGCCCTACCTGGGGATTCACCCTATAAACAGTCACCAAACCCCAACACTACTATGGACAACAAGAATTGCATATCAAAAGGAGCATGCCATGGTTGTCTTTGGAGGGGCCCTGCAGGAGCCTTATACATACAGAGGCAGATGCTGGTAACCAACCATTGGTCTGGGAGTGGAGTCCCCAATGGAGTAGGTGGAGGTCTGTCTGGAGGAGCTGAATGGGTTTACAGCCCCATGGGAAAAACAATGATGTTGACCACCCAGATGCCCCAGGACTCCCAGGGACTAAACCATCAACCAAGGGTTACACACGGTTCCAGCCAAAAACGTGGCAGAGGAATGAATGCCTTTTCGGCCATCCGTGGGAGGATTGGTCCTTGGTCAGGTGGAAGCTAAATAGATGCCCCAACAAGGGTAAATTGAGGGGGGGGAGGTGGGAGTGGGTCTGTTGGAGGGACATATACTTGGAGGCAGGGAGTGGGAGGTAGGGTTGGGGGGTTTTGGGGAGGGAGAAACTGGGAAAGGTTTTACCACTTGAAATGTAAAAGAAGATTATATTTAATAAAAAGAAGGACTGTAAGAGCTAGAGGAGCATGCTGTTTGCTGTAAACTTTTGTCTCTGAGTAATGTCAAAAATGACACCCATAAAGTATCACCAGCATGACTCTCTAAACCTGAGCTTAACAAGGACAACAACAATAGACATGTTAAATTGGAAGGGAAACACCTATGAGGCCTCAAATTTATACAAACTACAGCCAACTCAGGACCTTTGAGAGTAGAAGAAATAGTTTTCTCCAAAAAAGAAAACATCAATGAGTTATCATATACCCAATGGTCAATTATGAAAACAAATATGCAGGTAGCAATATCATACTGAAAGAGTTATATTTATATATACATATAAATATACGATGAATGAAACAATTATTTAAAAAATAGAAAATTAGGGTACAAGAGTGTGATTTTGGAGTTAGGAAAGAGAAAGTAGTATTATGTAATTGTAGTATAATTTCAAAAATAAATGAAAGAAAGCAGGATTAAGAAGCCTAGCAGATAGAGCTGAGGGACTTTGCAGCCCCATGGGGGGAGCAACAGTGTCAACTTGCCAGACTCCCTGGAGCTCCTGGGGATTGAGCCACCAACCAAATATTTCACTTAGAGGGACCCATACCTCTGGCCAGATATGTGACAGAGGATGGGGTTATTAGGCATCAGTGGGAGAAGTGGCCCTTGGGCCTGAGGAGGTTCGATGCCCCAGTGTAGGAGAATGCCAGGGTGGGAAGACAGGAGTGGGTGAATGGGTGGGGGAGCACCCTCATAGAGGCAGGGGGAGGGGGCATGGGATAGGGGGTTTCTGGATGGGAAACCTAGAAAGGGGAAAGTATTTGAAGTGTAAATAAAGAAAATACCTAATAAAAGAAAAAAAAATATCTTTCTATGACTTCTGCTTTAGGCCTTTCCTCTAGGCTCCTGGCTTGAATTCCTGCAATAACTCCCTTCAGTGGTAGATGGTGACATGAAACTACAGACCAAATTAACTCTTCTCTTCCCCAGTTGCTATTGGCCACAGTGTTTTATTGCAGTAATAAAATCTTATCTAAAGCAGTCTGCAAGGTTCTATGCTTTCCCAGGATGTATATATCTATGGAATTGCAGATCTGATAATAATGATTTTAGGAAGAGAAGTGTTCTCATGTAATAAATATGGATGAAAAAGTAACTTATAATTTTAGAATTATTTTATACTCAAATAGCATCTTAGTAAAATGACTTTTGCTTTTTCAGGAAAGCTCTCACACATCCATGTAATATGAAGAACAAAAATGTAGAGCAAATAAAAATATCCCTTCTTTATCATAACTATATTTATTCTATAACACCTTCATTTATTCATTTCTGTATTGAATTTTCATAAAACACTACTACTTTTGATTATTTTAAGAGCATCCTGTTTAGATCTGATGTTTGAGGTAGAATCTTAAATGTGTATAGAGGTTATCCACAGATACAATTTAAAATGAGGAGTCCTCAGAAGCTACTAAGCTATAATTAGAAAAAAAGATATACTCTCAGGTTCAAAAATTGCAGGAGCAGAACTATTTCTTACTGTAGAATTAGACTCCCTGGAATGACATGTCCTGAATGAAATCTTTGAAATTAAGACATTTTGGCATATGCATATATACGCCAAACTCAAAATTCTTTTCTATAATAATCTTTTCCAGACACCCTGGAGCTCCTTGGGACTGGATCAGCAACCAAAGAATACACATGGAGGGACACATGGCACTTACTGCATATGTGGCAGAGGATGGCCTTGTTGGATGTCAGTTTGAAGAAAGGCCATTGGGCCTGAGGGTGTTTGATGATGTCACAGTGTAGGGGAATGCCAGGATGGGAAGATAGGAGTGAGTGGGTGGATAGAGGAGCACCTTTATAAAGTCAGGGAGAGGGGGGGATGACAGAGAGTGTTTTCTGAAGAGGAGACCTGGAAAGGGGAAAACATTTGAAATGTAAATAAACAAAATATTCAATAAAAATGAAAGAAAAGAAAGCTAGGTCCTCCAGTAGTATTATGCTGAGTTTTCTGAGGAACTGCCAGACTGCTTTCCAGAGTGGTTGTACCAGCTTGCAATCCCACCAACAGTGAAGGAGTGTTCCTCTTTCTCCACATCCTCCTCAGTACCTGCTATCTCCTGAGTTTTTAATCTTAGCCATTCTGACTGGTGTGAGGTGAAATCTCAGGGTTGTTTTGATTTGCATTTCCCTGATGACTAAGGTTGTTGAACATTTCTTTAGGTGCTTCTCAGCCATATGATGTTCCTCAGGTGAAAATTCTTTGTTTAGCTCTGTACCCTATTTTTTAATAGGGTTATTTGGCTCTCTGGAGTTTACCTTCTTGAGTTCTTTGTATATCTTGGATATTAGCACTCTGTTAGATGTAGGGTTGGTAAAGATCTTTTCCCAATTTGTTGGTTGCCGTTTTGTCCTTTTGACAGTGTCCTTTGCCTTACAGAAACTTTGTAATTTTATGAGGTCCCATTTGCCAATTTTTGATCTTAGAGCATAAGCTATTGGTGTTCGGTTCAGGAAAATTTCCCTTATGCCCATGTTCTCAAGGCTTTTCCACAATTTCTTTTTTATTAGTTTCAGTGTTTCTGGTTTTATGTTGAGGTCCTTGATCCACCTGAACTTGAGCTTAGTACAAGGAGATAAGAATGGATCTATTTGCATTCTTCTGCATGCTGACCTCCAATTGAACCAGCACCATTTGTTGAAAAGACTATCTTTTCTCCACTGGATGGTTTTAGCTCCTTTGTTAAAGATCAAGTGATCATAGGTATGTGGGTTCATTTCTGGGTCTTCAGTTCTATTCCATTGATCTTCCTGCCTGTCATTGTACCAATACCATGCAGTTTTTTATCACTATCACTCTGTAGTACTGCCTGAGGTCGGGGATACTGATTCCCCCAGAAGTTTTTTTTTTTTTTTTTTTTTTACTGTTGAGAATAGTTTTATATTCTGGGTTGTTTGTTATTCCAGATGAGGGGAATCCAGTAAAGGGGAAACCATTTGAGATGTAAATAAAGAATTATCTAATAAAAAAATAAAAAGAAGTTTGCAACAACAACAACAAAAAGAAATGGAAGGTCAACATATCCCAGTAGAGCATGCTTCCCCTGGGCCTTAGAATACATTTAGAAGTCCAAAGTGATATATCATATCAATTTTGAAAGGATGTGGGAAAAAGAAGAACCCAGATAGCCTGGAAGACAGAGTCACCCACCCCTAGAGTCCAGGTCATTGGCCTCTACAGTCAGATTATACCAGGCATGTGTTTCTCTGTCCAGTTCTTTCTCATTAGAGATGTCCCCTTGTTTGGTTATGTGGAAGAATTGGCCTCTGTCACTGGTATTGCAGATGGAGTATCTATCTAGGAAAAAGAGGTTCATGGCTTTCCTTGTCCTTTGCTGTTTCTGCAGTCCTCAGGATGACAGAGAAGGAGCTTCTGAATTTGACCCTTGTATCCTTACCCACACTCCTTTCTAATGTTCACCCAGAGTGAGTGGACCTGCACATGTCCACATCAGCAGGATGGTGCTTGACCTAAAGGATGTAGTTAACTTACTATTGGACAAGGTACCTGAGACTCCACCCAGCTGCATCTGAAACTAAGTAAAAAACTTTAAATTCACCTACACCATAGCTGGGATTGTGTGTGTGTTTGCTTGTGTGTGTGTGTGTGTGTGTGTGTGTGTGTGTGTGTGTGTGTGTGTGAAGATTATTGCTGTTACTGAAAAGCTATGACAAAAAAGAAGATGTAGTACAAGGTATAATACATTGTTTGATACGAAGAAGGCCTAGGTCTAAAGATTAATATTTGGATATAACTATAAAAATATAGCAATAGTTGGACATATGCTGATATTCCTTTGAATGTTCCAGAAGTGTGAGGAAACAGAAAGGTTCAGACTCTCATGAACAAAAAGCAGATTCCCTAAGAAGAAAGGAAAATTAGACCCACTCCAGATGTTCCCACAAAGGTGAATGCTAGAATACACTTGGTGGAACTTTTGAAGAGAAGTCTCTATGACCTGAAGATTGCACTAGTACAGCCAAGAGTCATTAAAATTAAAAGGCAAAGAATAACTTCATGTGTGTGCATGTGTTTTTTTAAATATGTCTTTATTTAAGAAATACATCATTCACAAAGTTGGGTTCTGATTATGCAAAGAAAAATTTGTTTTGAATCTTTAAGAGATGTCCTAATCAAAATTAGAAACTTGGTTTGGGAGGAACTGAAATGAACTTGTTGGTGTGTGTATGACTGATGCTTTTAACCAGAAAACATTTAAGATTTTGAAGACAGAAGTAAATATATGGTCAAATGTCTATGAGGAAAAGAAGAGGGTTCTAGCAAAGCTGAGGAGCAGAGGAAGCCTGTTCCATTGAGAAATGGGAAATATAGAACAAGACAAATGAGAACAAACCCAGCACAATGAAAACAGCAAGCAGGCTGAACACAAATAAAGAAAGAAAAGAAAGGAAAAAATAATAATCTTTTACACATATGAAGCAATAAGCACCCATTCAGGATATGTTCAATAAGGTATAGTGTATCTTTTTGTTTTTTCACAAATGTATTTGAAATGCAGATAGTAAAAATTAGAAAAAAAAATTTTCAAATGCATCATAGCATTTGATTTCCGTAGCCAATGTTCTAGTAATGGGAATACAATATAACATCTATTACTAATCTCTTCTTGTGTTTGAGTAATTTATATTTTATACTGTATGAATGCCTTACAGCTTTAAGTAAAAATTTTAATAATGTGTTCACAGTCCATGCAGATATGTTCACCAATTTCTCCAAATAAAAGCCTTTAGTGAATTTCTTCTAATATGAATTGGTTCAAATATCTACTCGTCAAATATTTAACTTAACATGCAATCTGATGTGCATAATTATTTATAATTTCTATAGCATTAAAAGTACTAGAAATAAATTACAGTTTTGGCAAAATTCAGTAACCATATATTTTAATGTAAGAGATAATACAATGATATATAAAAGATATTGAACTAAATACTTATTAGTACTTGTAAAGTTGAATGAAGATATATTTATATGTGCTATAAGAAATGAAACATACCTCAAGAAATCCTATGAGATTTTTTGAATGTCACATATGCATAGAAGAAATATTTCTTGTCTTTTGAGTTATGAATCTTCACTGTCTTCTATGCTTATTATTCTTAGGTTTTGTCTTTTCATTGTATCCTGGATTTCCTGGATTACACCTGAGATTCTCTCTTCTATCGCTTATATCCTATTAATGATGCTTGTGTATATGATTCCTGATCTCTTTGCTTTGTTTTCTATCTCCAGAGCTGTCTCCCTTTGTGATTTCTTTATTGTTTCTATTTTCATTTTTAGGTTCTGCATGGTTTCGTTCAATTCCTTCAGCTGTTTGGCTGTGTTTTTCTGTATTTCTTAAGGGATTTATGTATTTCCTCTTTAATGACTTCTATCTGTTTACTTGTGTTCTCCTGTATTTCTTTAAGGGAGTTATTTTTGTCTGACTTAAAGTCCTCTATCATCATCATGAGATGTTATTTTGGATCAGAACCTTGCTTTTTAATTGGGTTGGGTTATCCAGGGCCTGCTGTAGTAGGAGGACTGGGTTCTGATGATGCCAAGTAGCATCGGTTTCTGTTGCTTATGTTCTTGTGCTTGGCTCTAGCCATCTGATTATCTCTAGTGTTAGCTGGCCTTGCTGTCTCTGACTGTAGCTTGTCCCTCTTACATGCCTGTGAGTCTATGATCTTGGTTATGTCATCACTCCTGGGTGACAAGATTTCCCTAGGCAGCATTGAGGTGTGGTGAACTGTGGCACAGGCTCAGCTCCTTGTTGCAGATGGAAACCCTTATTTTATTTATTTGCATTCCAAATATTGGCCACATTTCCAGGTCCATGCTCCCAGAGTTTTTCATCCCATTCACCTGAACCTTTTTCTCTGAGAAGGTGCTCCCCTACTTACTGACCCAATCACCTCCTTCATCCATCCACCCATCAATCTCTGTCACCCACCTACTCAGTTCTACCTCACATCTCCCTCCAGCATACCCCTTTTTGGGAGCTTCAATTCTCTACAAGACACATCCTTTCTCACTGTGTCCAGACAAGGCATTCTCTGTGACATATGTGCTGGTGAGTGGGCATGGAACAGCTATGTATGCTCTTTGATTGGTGGTTTAGTTTCTAGGAGCTCTGAGGGGTTGAGTTTTGTTAATGCTGTTGTTCTTCCTATGAGCTTGCCATCCCTTTCAGTTCCTTCTGTCCTTCCCCTAATTCTTCCGTAGGGGTCCTCTACCTCATTTCAAGTGTTGGCTGTAAAGATCTACATCTGTCTCAGTCTACTTCTGGTAGAGTCTCTCAGAGGACAGCCATAGAAGGCTTCTGTCTGCAAGTACAACATGATATAAGAAATAATGTCATGGTTTCTTGCCTGTACATGGAATGGATCCTAAGTAAGGTAGGTCACTGGATGACCTTTTTTTCAGGCTGTACTCCATTTTTGTCCCTGCATTTCTTTTGGATAGGAACAATTCTGGGTCAAAATTTTGAAGGTAAGTAGGTGGCCCCATCCTTCCCCTGGGGCTTGTCTATCTACTGGAGGTAGTATTTTCAGGTTCTATTTCAATCAGATTATACAAGAAAACTTCCCTAACATAAAGAAAGAAATGCCCTAAGCATACAAGAATTCTACAGAATGCCTAATAGATTGTACCAGGAATGAATTTCTTCCCTTCACATAATAATCAAAACACCAAATATATAGAACAAAGAAAGAATAAGAAAAGCAGTAATAATATAATAATTCATCAAATCACTATTGTAGGTGATAAGCTAATTACTCATATCTTGACCTTGTATGCTATAACAGAATATATGATTTCTGTAAGAAAATATGTGTTATGTGAGCATTTGACTTGTCTTCATAGGCATTATCACCTTGTTTTGAGGTTCTTCAAATATGCACTCTTCAATAAGAGTTTGACTCCAAGAGCCTTTTTTGGATATAATTAAAGGAAATATGAAAACTGGATAAATAAAAACAAGAAACAGGAAAGATTTCTAAAGGACATGTTAATGACCAGCTTCAAGCCTTGGGATGTTTTTTTTCCCCTGAAGTATAAAGAAGTTAGAATATCACTACCAATTCTCTTTGCTCAGTGGTTGAAGGGTTATTATATCTATGATATCAACAACTTCTATCTTACATTTCTGCATACCCATATCCATGACCACTTATAGTAATTCAGAGATTTACACAGTAACTTAAAGTGATGAAAATAAATTCTTTCATAACTATTTAATATTTTTTTAATTCATGAAAATTTTAAAGTAAATTTTAATATTTACTTATGTGTTGCCATATACTGAAAATTGTGAATTTTTTCAAAATCATGATTATAAATCTCCATGAAGTGAAGGACTGTATTGCTATCCAATGTAAATTATTCTCAATGAAGGCATTAATTTCATGTTTGTTTTCTCACTACACATATCACTCAATCAGTGTAGCACACAGATTTTTTTCAGCAAATATTTGGCAGCAAATAAAAGAAGCCAAAGTATAAGTTAATTATGAGAAAATGTGCTATAACTCTTGAGAAATCTATAAAGGTGATACTTGTGATTGCCTTCCTGAAAATCTTGCTTTAGTCCCTTATGTATCAATATATAAAAGCACATTAAATGACCATTTATAAACAAACACTTGTTTAAAAATATAGATGGAGTTATTTCTTGGTCATTCTGCTAGGGCTGATGTCCCGACTCTTAAACTACATGGAGAAAGCCCTATCCACTTATTTCTTTTTAATTAATTATAGCTTTCTTAGGAATAAGCATTTATTCTTTTCATAAGTAACCAGTAATACAACTTTTTTCATATTTTCAATGTTAAATTCTGGCAATGCAAATCTATGTAAAAAAATAAGCTTACTGTTTATTTTTACTTATCTACAGATGTTTATAACTTTCATTCTAGCTTACAGAGGTTAAGTTTGGGTAATTTGCCACAGTTTCACAAAGTAACACATGAATGTATCAGTGCATGCTAGAGATATTCTTTTCCTTTTTGGCCATATGGAAAACTGAAGATGGACTGAAAATTACTATCTTTTCTTGACAGGCTAATTAAGTCTCATAATCAGTCACAGTCATTTGAACAGCATGGTTGCTGGATTGAGAATTAATAGGATACCATGATGGACAAATAGGAAACATTTTATAGGAAGCAATGTTTTTCACAGATAAATGAATACAAAAATATGACAAAAGGAAACCACATTTAAAAAAGAAGACATTTTAGCTCTTAGTCTGGAAATACTGCTAATGGAATTTATTTATAAATGATACTGTGCACCTTAAACATTAATATCGCTTTACTCGATAAGGCTTATTACTTTACATTTCTTTTGTGTTTGATTATGGATTTCTTGTATGTAAGAATTCTTTAACTTTCCTGTAATTCTAAGCACATTTTTCTCTTATAATTGTTTATTTTGAAAATTAAATAATTTAATTTCATAAAACATGTCATAAATTATTTTAAGATTTAAAAGATTTTCAATATTTTTCCTAAAAAGTCATCTACTAGTAATGACTAACATTAATATTTTCCTAATATATCTCATTATTTCTCTTCAAAATATTACTTTCTGTGTAATAAAATCATGCAAGATCAAATATTGTGGTATTTAACAACTAAGCTTGTTTTAGATATAATTTATATAATAAGTTTATTAATGACCCATATTAATTTATTAGATATTTTCATTATTTACATTTCAAATATTATCCACTTTCCTCTTTTCACCTCTGAAAGCCCCCTATCTAATTCCCCTTCCCCCTGTTCCCCAATCCACCTACTCCTACTTTACCTGCCCTGGCATTCCCTTATACTGGGGCATCGAGCCTTCACAGGAACAAGAGCCTCTCTTCACATTGACATCTGACAAGACCATGCTCTGCTACATATGCTTCTGGAGACATGGGTCCCTCCATGTGTACTTTGATTGGTGGTTTAGTCCCTGGGAGCTCTGGGGGCACTGGTTGGTTCATATTGTTGTTCCTCCTACAGGGCTGCAAACCCCTTCAGCTCCTTGGGTCCTTTCTCTAGCTCCTCCATTGGGAACCCTGTGCTCAGTCGAATGGTTAGCTGAGAGCATCCACCTCTGTATTTGTCAGGCACTGGCAGAGACTCTCATGAGAGAGCTACATCAGGCTCTTCTCAGCAAGCACTTGTAGAAACATATTATAAAGTTGTTATTGAAATAGTTAAATTTTTAACTATTTCTAAATATTTCAAAAACAAAATCAAAATCAACTAACAAAATATTACACAGGTATCTATCTAAATGCAAACTTGACCATGTTGAAATATCATTACATTAGAGTCACTAATTTTGTCCATAGCCCTTTGTCCTTAGTCTTCTCAGCTACTCCCAAATTCTGTACTTTCTATTTATGAGTCTGGCTGGTTCTAAAATTCAGTGATATCTTTTTTTTTCCTGAAAAGACCTCTTGCCTTTTGAAGATACTGAACTTTTGTCAGACCTTGAAACCAAGTTAATAGCATGTTTTATGATTAATATGTACTCAATCCACTATCTTACTACATACTCAGCATGTTTAAATTGAACATACCTTTACAAAACTATGCACATAGCCTTAAAATATCCTATATTTTTCATCTAAACAGCTTTTGAAACCTAAAATAAGAATGTATATTTTTAATTTAACCGTGTATTCTTTCATTCTTTCAAGTCAGAGTTGTATGTCTTTATTGGTGTGCATGTGGTATTGTAATCATTTGTAAAAAAAAAAAAAAGGCAGTAAGTAGAAAGATACCTTAAACAAAACATATTCTAAAAATATCAAAAACTGAAAGCAATAAGTGGATATTAGTTGATGATATCTGTATGCAATTACAAATGGTATTTTGAGCCAGTTGAGATCAGTTGTGTAACTGATCTTTGTAATATCCTGCTAAAGATTTCTGTAGAAAATAGTCCTTCATTCCTTTTCCATACAATATTTTCTGAACAGTTCAATAAATACAGAGTAAAACAGAAAAATAGTATGAATAGGTCAGAAAATATACACAATAATAATACTAAAGACAGGACACAGACAACATACTATAGTGGATGGAAGGCAGATAATTCAAATTTAGACTTGTGTTTTGTTTAAAATTCCAAGAAGTCTCTTTCTGTTTCTTAATATAGAAGCAACACATTTTGGTGCCTCATGTTCAGACTCTCTAATGTAGTATCAGTACAAAACAAAACAAAATAAAACCCCAGGAGATAATTTAAATTAAAGAGGAAAATAAAATTAAACTTTAAGAACACAAAACAACAAATGTTTGTTTAAATATAACTTAAACCAAAGTATAAAAGTGGTTTAATTGATTCTCCAACTGCCTCTCTCCCCACTACAATCAGACCTGTGATTCCTGAACCATACATGCTAGCTTTCCTTCCCTGAAGATACATCTTTCCTGCAGGCTGAGACCTCTGGGTCAAGTCAAGCTCCACTGAGCAGCCTCTTATCCAAAGGGGACCTTCATTCTCCCACCTTTTCTCCACCTTTACCAGAGTCATGAACCCTACAGGTTAACTTCCCTTCTTCTACCCATATTCCCTGCCCTCTGTGCCCTCTGGGTAAGGCCGAGATTCTTTGAACCTGCTAGCCCAAGGAGACCTCTATTCTTCTGGAAGATCAAATATTGTGGTTTAAGACTCCATCTCAGAAAACCTGACTTAAGGTTGAACTTGAATTAAATACCTAACACCAGTTTTCGGGTTACCCCCAACACACCAGTCTAGCACCAGTTTCCCGAGTATTCCCCAACAAATCTGCATCTCCAGCTTATAAGCCTGACCCTGACACTTCACTTCCTAACAAACACCAATCAGGAGGAAATCAGAAGCTAAGTTTATGGTTTGGCTCCCAGCACCAGCCAATTATGTTAAAAGTCATAGTGATCCCCCAATCAGACGTGTATCAAGCTAGATAACCCACTTCTTGCCTCTATAAATGCTTGCCTAAAACTGGGCTCAGGGCTCCACCTTTCTGCTGTGTCAGGGTTGGCCAGGAGGCCAAGCCAAAGCTTGAGATAAAGAAACCCTCATGTGATTGCATTGCACAATTCCTTTGTGTTTTTGGAGGTTTATGAATGCTTTCCAGCACAATGCTTTTCCAACTTCATCAGATCTGAGGCTCCTGAACAATATTGAACTGCATGTCTGGAACCATACAACCCAAGGATAACAAATGAGTTTAAACCCAGTCCCAATACTTATTACAATAAAAACATCCTGGCACCAAAATCATCCAGATGGCTAAAGAGCCTCATAAAAACACAACCAACAAAAACGAAGGCAATATGACACCTCCAAAGTACAACCACTCCACTAGAGCAAGCCGTGGTTATCCTAACACAACAAAAGCAGAAGAAAATGTCTCTAAATCCAATTTCATGATGATGATAGAGCCCTTTAAAGAGAAAATGAGAAAATCTCTTAAAAAATACAGGAAAATACAAACAGATAGTGGTCTTTAAGGAGGAAACAAATCAAACCCTTAAATACATACAGGAAAATACAATTAAACAGTTCAAGGAAATAAATAAAACTGTGAAAGACCAGAGAGTTGAAATAGAAGCAATAAAGAAAACACAAACCAACGAATTCCTGGAGATGGAAAGCCTAAGAAAGAGAACTGGAACAACAGATGCAAGCATCACCAACAGAATATAGGAGATGGAAGAGGGAATCTCAGGTATACAAGCTGAAATAGAAGAAACTGATATATCAGTCAAAGAAAAGGGTATATAGAACAAATCCTTACACAAAATATCCAGAAAATCTTGGATACCCTAAAAAGACCTGACCTTAGAATAACAGGAATAGAAGAAGGAGAAGATTCCCAGCTCCATGGCCTGGAAATTATTCTCAACAAAATCACAAAAGAAAACTTTCTGAGCCTAAAGAGTGAGATACCTATATACATACAAGTTTATAGAACACCAATTTGTTTGGACCAGAAAAGAAAATACTCCTAGTACATAATGATTAAGACACAAAAATCTACATAACAAAAAAGAATATTAAAAGTGACCAGAGATAAATGCCAGATAACATACAAATGCGGAATATCAGAATTACACCCATGTTCCCAGGACAGATTCTAAAAGCTAGAAGGGCCTGTTTAGATATCTTGAAACCTCTAAAAAATCACAGGAGCCAACCTAGACTACTATACACAACAAAATTCTTAATCAACATACATGGAAAAAACCCAAAATATTTCAAGACGAATCCAAATTTAAATAATATCTATCCAACAATTCTGCCTTACAGAACATACTAGAAGTAAAACTCCATGAAAGAAGGATAACTACATTCAAGAAAACACAGGATATAAGTAATTCCATACCAGTAAAAAGAAGGAAGAGCGCACACGTGCGTGCGTACACAAACACACACACACACACACACACACCCTCACACACATGCACATGGATACACACACACACACACACACACACACACACACACACACTAGCACCATCAATATCAAAACAACAGGTATTAACAATAACTGGTCATTAATATCTCTCAATATCAATGGACTCAATTTCACTGTAAAAAGTAACAGGCTAACAAAATGGATGCAAAAGCAGGATCCATCATTCTTCTACACCTCAACAATAAAGATAGACATTACCTCAGAGTAAAGAGCTTGAAAAAATTTTTCAGAGGAAGTGAACACAAGAATCAAAGTGGAACTGGGCAGTGGTGGTGCATGTCTTTAATACCAGTACTAGGAGGCAGAGGCAGGTGGATTTCTGAGTTTGAGGCCACCCTGGTCTACAAAGTGAGTTCCAGGACAGCCAAGGCTACAGAGAAACCCTGTCTCAAAAAACAAAAAGTAAAAAAAAAAAAAAAAAAAAAAAAAAGGAATCGAGCTGGAGTAGCAATTCTAATACCTAATAAAATAGACTTTCAACCAAAATCAATCAAAGGAGACAAGGGAAGGTACTTCATACTCATCAAATGAAAATTCTATTAAGATGCTATCTCAATTATGAACAGCTATGCTCTGACACAAGGGCAACCATGTTTGTAAATGAAATATTGCATACGTTTAAATCACACATCGAATTCCACACATTAATAGTGGGAGATTCATAATCCTACTCTCAACAATACACAGGACATCCAGACAAAAACTAAACAGAGAAATAATGCAACTATTAGTTATTATGAATGAAATGAATCTAACAGATATCTGTATTACATTTCACCCAAATATACACAAAATATACATTCTCAGCATTTCATGGGTCCGTCTTCAAAATTGACCATATAATCAGTCACAAAGCAAGCCTAAACAGATACAAAAAATTGAAATAACGCATTTTATCTTATCAGACCAGTATGGATTAAAGATGGATTTCAATAACAACAGAAACACTGGAAAGGTTACATGCTTATGGAAATATGAACAACTCTCTACTTAATGATATCTGAGTTAGGGAAGAAATAAAAACAAATGCAAAAATACTCAATAAAATACACTCAAAGTGAATCCAGGACACATAAAAGACATGATCCATCATGATCAAGTAGGTTTTACCCCCAGGGATGCTGGGGTAGTTCAACATACAAATATACATCAAAAAAATCTGTCATGTAAACAAACTAAAAGAAAAATATCACAAAAATTTCTGATTAGAAACTGAAGTAGCCAGTCTCCCTTTGGTGACCTCTGTTCCAGGGACCACACTCCTATGGTCACTTGATCTTTGACAAAGGAGCTAAAATCGTCCAGTGGAAAAAAGATAGCCTTTTCAACAAATGGTGCTGGTTCAACTGGAGGTCCATATGTAGAAGAATGCAAATCGATCCATTCTCATCTCCTTGCACTAAGATCAATTCCAAGTGGATCAAGGACCTCCACATAAAACCAGACACACTGAAACTAATAGAAAGGAAACTAGGGAAGAACGTTGAACATATGGGCACAGGGGAGAATTTCCTGAATAGAAATCCAATAGCTTATGCTCTAAGATCAAGAATTGACAAATGGAACCTCATAAAATTACAAAGTTTCTGTAAGGCAAAAGACACTGTCCAAAGGACAAAGTGGCAACCAACTAACTGGGAAATGATCTTTCCCAACCCTACATCTGACAGAGGGCTAATATCCAATATATACAAAGAACTCAAGAAGTTAGACTCCAGAGAGCCAAGAAACCCTATTAAAAAGTGGGGTACAGATCTAAACAATGAGTTCTTACCTGAAGAATACCTAATGGCTGAGACACCCCTAAAGAGAGGTTCATCATCCTTAGTCATTAGGGAAATGCAAATCAAAGCAACACTGAGATTCCATCTCACACCTGTCAGAATGGCTAAGATCAAAAACACAGGAGACAGCAGTTGTTGGCGAGGATGTGGAGAAAGAGGAACACTCCTCCACTGCTGGTGGAATTGCAAGCTGGTACAACCACTCTGGAAAGCAGTCTGGCGGTTCCTCAGAAAACTGGGCATGACACTCCCGGAGGATCCTGCTATACCACTCCTGGGCATATACCCAGAGGGTTTACCTGCATGCAATAAGGACACATGCTCCACTATGTTCATAGCAGCCTTATTTATAATAGCCAGAAGCTTGAAAAAACCCAGATGTCCCTCAACGGATGAATGAATTCAGAAGATGTGGTATATTTACACAATGGAATACTACTGTGCAATTAAAAACTATGAATTCACTAAATTCCTAGGCAAATGGTCAGAACTTGAAAATATCATCCTTAGTGAGTTAACCCAATCACAAAGGAACACACATGGTATGCAGTCATTGATAAGGTGATATTAACCCAGAATATTGAAATACCCTAGACACAATTTGCATATCAATAGATTTCCAAGAAGATGGAAGGAGAGACCCCTGGTCCTGGAAAGACTGGATGTAGGGGAACGCCAGGACAGAGAAGCGAGAGGGGATTGAATGGGGAAAAGAGGGAGGGAAGGGGACTTATGGGACTTTCAGGGAGGGAGGAAAAAGGAAAGCAAAATGATTTGGAATGTAAATAAAAAAACTTAGAAAATAAAACAACAACAACAAAAAAAGAAACTGAAGTAGTCTTTGATAAAATCCAACATTCCTTTGTGATAAATGTATTAGACTAATTATGGATATAATTTAACATAGCCAAAACAATATAAGGCAAGCTAATAGCCATCATAAAACTTAATGGAGAGAAATTTAAATCATTTCCACTAAAATCAGGGACAAACAGGCTATCCATTTTCTTCCTAATATAGTACTTTAATTTCTTGCCCAAACAATATAACAACTAAAGGAGATCATGGAGTTACAAGTTGGAAAGGAAGAAATCAATTTTTCTCATTTGCTGATGATATGATTTCATATACAAATGATGCCAAATATTCTACCAGAGAACTGCTAGAGCTATTAAACACCTTCATCTCAGTGGCCAGATAAAAAATTAAATCAAAGAAATTAGTAACCTCCCTGTATACCAATGATTAATAGACTTTGCATGTAATTAGAGGAATAATACCCTTTATAAAAGCCACAAAAAATACAAAATATAATGGTGTATCTCTAACCAAGCTAGTGAAAGATCTGTATTACAAGTACTTTAAATCTCTGAACAAAGAAACTGATATATCAGAAGATGGAAAAACCTCTAACACATATGTATAGGTAGGATTGGCACAGTAAAAATGACTAATTTGATATCTTTATATAGAAGGATGTGATTAGATCCATATTTATCACCATGCTTAAGACTCAAATCTGAGTGGATCTATGACCTAAAAATAAAACTGGGTACTCTCAGTCTCATAGAAGAGAAAGTAGGAAATACCTTTGACTGCATTGGTACGGGAAAAATTTTCCTAAAAAGTAAAACAATGGTTAAGGCTCTAAGATCAGCATTTGATGAATGGGAACTCATGAAACTGAAAGCTTCCATAAGCAAACAATGCTGTCAGTAGGACAAATTGGCAGCCTACATATTTGGAAAGAATCTTCAATAATATATGACAGAGGGCTAATATCCAGAGTTTACATACCAACAACCCAAATTATTATATAAAGGAATAGCTAATAAAATAACACCAGACATTTTAATGGAGATTCTAAAAACTAGAAGGCCATGGACAGATATTCTATAAAAACTGATAAAGCAGAATGTCAGCCCAGACTACTATACCCAGCAAAACTTTCAATAACCATTGTTGGAACAAATAAGTCATTCTAAAATAAAGTCATGTTCAACAACCTATCTACATATTGAGGTATACCAAAGGTGCTAGAAGGAAACTTAAAATTTAAGAGGCTAACCACACACAATAAAACCCAAGAAATCCTGTACATCACAAGAAGAAAATTATAGAAACAAAAAATATTGTTCATTGATGACTCTCAATATGACTATTTTCAATACACCCAAAATGACACAGACTAACAAAGTACATCTAGGACATATATCTAACATGAAGGATAAATATCAATTTTGAGTACATGGAAAGAAAAATATATTCAAATTAATTGAAGCCCCCAAACAAGGCAATATAGCCATTTTAATATCTGACAAAATAGATTTCAAACCAAAATATTCAGAAAAAAATTGGCAAACACTTTGCATTTATCAGAGGAAAAATGCATCCAGGGGATATTGCAATTGTTAATGTCTTTTTAACAGTCACAAGAGCAACAAGGTTTTAAGAGAAATACTATTTGAGCTAAAGTCATATAGTTCTTCATACAGTGATAGTTGGTGCTTTGATACCATACTCTCTCCAATATTAAGGCATTCCAGACAATACACAGAGAGAGGGAGAGAGAGAGAGAGAGAGAGAGAGAGAGAGAGAGAGAGAGAGAGAGAGAGAGAGAGAGAGAGAGAACAACAGCAAAAAGATAGAAGAAAAGAGAATGCTACACATAACTGATGTTATATATGACTTGGACCTATTTAAAGAATATTTCAATAAACACAAAAGAATACACCTTATCCCAGTAAGCAGAAAAAAAATGAAAGAAAAGCTACATTGGATTGTGACAAAAGGGAAACTCAGCCAGTGAATCAATTTCCAGACTTGAGGTAGTTTGCAGACCCAGAACCCCTTGAGTACAGACAAATTCCCCTGAGGAAGGACTTGATGAATGCCTAAGAATTTTACTGTTAAATCTTTTCCAGTCTTTGCACAGAGGGAACTATGAGCTTTGTAACAGTAGCTACACTTGGGGAAGGAAACAATTAGATTTTCCATGGTTTATTGTATACTGGATCTGAGTTAATCTTGATTCCAGGAGACCCCAAGAAATATTGTGGCTCTCCATTTAACATACAAGCTTATGGAATTCAAGTAATAAATGGATTTTTTGCTTATGGCTAACATTCACAGGAGATTCAGTGGGTCCCTAAACTCATCCTGTGCTTATTTTCCTAGTACCAGCATGTATATTTAGGGTAGATAGAAGGTGGCAGAATACTCAAACTAACTCACTGACTTGTGAAACAGAGAATCTTGTGGTTTAAAGGGCTAAATGAAAAGTTTTAGAGATTCCTACTCCAGGGAAAAAAGAAAATCAAAAACTATATCACATCTCTAGAGGAAAAGTACCAACTAGCACTACTATCCAGGACTTAAAATATGCAGGGGTGGTAGTTACTAACATATCTC
Source organism: Tokudaia tokunoshimensis (assembly GCA_036184795.1). Classification (NCBI taxonomy): domain Eukaryota; kingdom Metazoa; phylum Chordata; class Mammalia; order Rodentia; family Muridae; genus Tokudaia; species Tokudaia tokunoshimensis. Next base: position 41,139,752 of record BTHU01000023.1, read on the forward strand.
CCGTTAATTCTATTATCTGACCAGTGCAGTGGATCATGAATCTAGAACTCTCCAGCCTTGGGCCATAATATAGTTCAAAGGGATTTTAACCATGAAATTTAACTATATGACATTGTTATAGTGATTGGACCAAGTGAACAGGAGCTAGTAACAATTTTTGACTCATTAGTAATGCATAGTCCATCAGAAGATGGGAAAAAATCTAACTAAAACTGAAAGGTTTTCTTCCTCAGTAAAATTCTTAGAAGTCCAGTGGTATAGGCCACACATGCATATTCCTTCTAAAGTAAAAGATACATTACTGAATCCGAGTGCTCCTACCAAAAGGAAAAATAATTGGCACATTTTGTGGGACTATTTGGATTCTGGAGACAGCACATTCCTCACTTGGATTGATTATTCTAGTTCATGTTTCAAGTAACTCAGAAATTTGTAGTTTTGAGTGCAATCTTGAATTGAAGAAGCTTCTTGAACAGATTCTGGCTCCTGTATAGGCTGTATCAACCTACCACTTGAGCCATATGAGCTGGCAGACCTGAAGGGACTTGAAGTTTAAGTGGAAGACAAAGATGATGTTTGGAGCCATTGGCAGGAACCTGTAGGTCCATCATAGTGGGGAACTTTGGAATTTTGGAGCAAGTCTCTACAATCATCTGAGGACAATCCTTACCCTTTGTAAAACAGTTCTTGTTCAGTCCTATTGATCTGCTACTAAACCTTAGTGGATTCTGAATATTTGATAATGGATCTCCAAGGTTCCATGTGACCTTAGCTTCCAATAATGAGCGGAGGTTATATGGCATGCCAAATCATAATGTAGGACATGAGCAGAAGCAATCCATTATATAAAATGGGAGTGGTATATGCACAATCAGGCCCTCGCAGGTTACATGCAAGTTACTTCAAGAAGTTGCTCAAGTTTCTATGATCTCTACTTCCATTAAAATGACTTCTAGGGATGAGTGTGCACCTATTCCCTCATATGATGAGCTGGATCAGCTTAGGAAGAGACTATGGACGTATGTGCTGATGGCCCTGCACATTATATGGCATCACATAGAAATAGACACTGTAGCATTACAACCACTTTCTGGAACAACTCTGATACACACTGTGAAAGAAAAATGTTCAAACTGGGCTTGCCTTTTGTTAGTACATATGGTCACACATTTCTCTTGGAAGCCAGATGTGTGATTGTTCATTGATTCATGGGCTATAGCCAATGGTTTGTCTGAATAATTAGAGACTTGGAAAAAACATGAATTTAAAATTGGTGAGAAAAACATCTGAGAATAAGCATGAGGATAGACCTCTCCAAATGGGGCAAGCATGTAAAGACACTGGTGTGCCTTATGAATGTGCATCAAAAGATGTCTTCAGCAGAGGAGTTTAACAATCAGTTAGATAGGATGTCCTGTTCTGTGAACAGTTAGCCTCTTTCCCTAGCCATGTCTGTCATCTCCCTTTGAGCCCATGAAAAAATGTGACCATGATGACAGAGACAGAAAATTATGCCTAGGCTCAATAACATGGGCTTACACTTGACAAAACTGACCTGAGTATGACTGCTGCTGAGTGCTAAGATCAGAAACCAACACTGAACCCCAGTTAGGGCACCATTACCCTAGGAACTTAGCCAGCAACCTGGTGACAGGTTTACTGCATTGGATAACTTCCTCTGTGGAAAGGACAATAATTTCACCTTATTGGTGCAGATACTTACTCTAGTTATAGATTTGCCTTTGTGCATGTAATGCTTCTGCCCAAAACACTGCCTGTGGACTTACAGAAAATCTTATCAACCAAGATGCTATCCCACACAGTACAGTTTCTGAACAGGAAAATTACTTTACAGCAAGTGTCTCAATAGGTTCACAATCATGGAACACACTGGTCTTAGTATGTCCCCACGATCCTGAAATATGCTATTTAAGTATGGTAGGGAATGATGGAATAGCATTTTGAATACATATATTCCATTAGGTAGCAGCAGCCTGGAAGGCTGAGGAAGGGATCTCCACAAAGCTGTGTATGCATTGAATCAGTGTTCAATATATGGTACCCTTTGTCCCATAGCCAGTATCAGAAACAATTGGGTATAACGGAGAATCATTCCACTTACTATTAGTTCCATGGCTCACTAGGTAAATATTTGTTCCCTCTTCTCATGATCTTAAGTTCCACTGGGCTAGAAGTTTTGGTTCCAGAGTGGGGAATATTCCTGCTAGGAGACACAAAAATCAGTCTATTGAACTGAAAACTCGGACTTCCTGTGACTGCTTTTGGCTTCTGATACCCTTAAGCCAACAGAATAGGAAAGGATTAGCAACATTAGGAAGGAAGATTGATTCAGATTACCAAAAGAAAATTAGGCTGCTTCTGCACAATGGAGGTAAGACTATATCTGGAGTGCAAGAGATCCTTTAGGGCACCTTGGTAATACTATGTCCTGCAATTAAAGGTAAAGGAAAACTACAGCAACATAGTCAAGGCAGGTTGACAAAGGGCATAGACACAACAGTAATGATGGTATGGCTTACTCCTCCAGGAAAAAAGCAATGACCTGCTAAGGTATTTGCTGAGAGTGGAGGAAAATACAGATTGGGTAGTAGAAGAAGGTAGTTATAAATATCAGATAAAGACACATGGCTTGTTTCAGAGGAGAATTATAACTAAAAGGGGCATTTTTGTCATATTTTGCTAAAAATCTGTTTGTATATATTTGTATTTTTTTGCCTCAAAAGTTTTGTCATGTGATATAACCTAAATCTAAATAATATAAATGACTGGCCAGGGAGTTCCAGGGATCTGCCTTGCTCTAATGTTACCTATAGTTTTACAGGTACTTACAGCCCTGCCAACTTTTGCTTTTCTAATATGTTAATGCTGGTGATTCAAAGTCAGTTCCTTCTGATTGCAGTAAACTTTTCCTAGTTGATGAGCCCACTTTTTTAGTAACTATATCTGAACTTCTGTTATATTTCTTGATTAGATTACTCCTTTCATCAATCAGAATAATATTATGAGTTTAACTTTATTGGCTTATTTAACAACAACAATAACAACAAAACAAAACAATACAAACATCATTTTCCTTGCTCTGTTTTTCAAAATCTCAAATTCAGCCCACCTTTCAATATAGACCCATTGCCTGTTGAATGAGTCTTTTAAAATAATTTAAATTATTATTATTTTTAAACTCTTATGCATTCCTTGTAAAACTTCATGGTAATTTGAAAAATAGAATCAATAACTTAAGTTAACTGAATTATCTTTTCACATGATTGTTAAATCTTATGTGTATGTTAAAGTTTTGTTATTAAACTAGCCAGAAGGAGGAAACAGTTTGCAAAGCTTTCAATATTGGGTTTGCTTACACAGAGAAGAAAAGAGAAATATCAAAAGGAAGGCAAAATTGACCAATAATATCCTCAGTTATCCCATGGGAGACAAGTTAATAGGCAGCAAACATCTCGAAAGATTGTAATAGGAGATGATTCTGTAAAACTGATTAAGGTCAGAAGAAGGAGAGTTTTGAACACCAGGTAAAGAATTCTAAAATACATTTTCCAGGTGATTCAGAGGATTACTTTTTAATCAATGTGTAAAATGAAAAGGCTTCTAGGAGTCTGGAGGCATAGAAATCTATTGAGAGGCTGTATTAACTTGTACTGAAGTGTTAGGTAGCCGTATGTAGGTACACACGGAGAAAATAGGGGAAAAGCAATAAATTCAAGAGGTACTAAAGAGGAAATCTGACAAGACTCATGTCAATTTGGATTATATGTAAAATATATTAGATTTTAAGTTTTTAAACTTTCTTAAAGGAATTCAGAGAAAAATTTAAGTCTTTTTCTTATGTAAACATAGAGTTGATAAACATTAAAATATATAATTTTGAATGTATAATAAAAATAGTCATAAATTTATCATTTGATGCTGGACAATGAACTAAAAACTTGTGCTTATAAAGCATGTGTTGTGCTACTCAAACTCAATCTTCCTTCAGAAATAAGTGTCTCTGAATGCATGAGATAACATATTTAAAAAAGCACCTACTAAGCGACATATAGGGTTAATGAAAAAGTAGCAGAGATAGAAATATGAATTTATAAATAACAAACTATAAGGTGGAATAATTATTTTCATCTCTGCATCAATCAAGTAGAACAAAATTAGGCTTTCTAGAGTATTGGTTTTATGCTTTTTATATTTTATATATTGCTGTATTATATTCTACTGCTGCTCATTCCTTTATAATCATTTAGAAGAATTTGGATGTTACGAAAATTGTTTGCTCCTACCAAGACAATATAAATATGTGTCAAAAAAGCATATACTGTGAAATGTAACTGTACTTTGAGGATCGTTTTTCCACATTGTACAGTTTAAGATTGTCTAGGCTAGCTTTTGAATTTTCAAAATTTGGGAAACTTAAACAGTGACTTACAAGAAAATCTTCTACATTTTTCATTAATGGTTACCATCATGACTGTCTATTATTAATTGTTAAGTTGGACATTTTAAGATGAAAAAATTACTGTTTTGATATTAGGAGCAGTTTGAATTTCAAATCTATCTAATATGTATTATGTGAGTCAGTCATGTCATTTGGTACATGTAACACCACTTGTTCCACAGATGCAACACTGTTTTAATAATCCAGGTAAGCAAAAAGGGTGTGTGTGTGTGTGTGTGTGTGTGTGTGTGTGTGTGTGTGTGTGTGTATTTATGTGCTTGTGTGTTTTAGAGATATAGAATGAAGGGGATAATACTAATACATGTGTGGTGGTTAGAATGAGCATGACCCTAAAAGCTTATATATTTGAAAACTAGGTCCCCAGTAGGTGTTTATGCATAATCAGGAAGGGTAGTCTTGTTGAAGGAGGTATGTCACTGTGGGTTGGCTTTGAGGTTTCAAAATCCAACTGTCTACCCCAATGCATTCTCTGCTATTTACTTGCCAATGGACAAGAGACATGAGCTCTCAGCTGCTGCTAGAACGGCTAAGGTTTAATTTTGTTATACCATCATAGAGTCTAATCTTTTGAAATTTTAACAACAGTTAAACTCTGTCTTATACAAATTGCTCTGGTCAAGATGTTTCAATAGGTGTAAGTGATACCCTTTGTCGTGTTTTTCTCAATTGTCATGGTTTGTAAAATTTCTACTTTTCAAAGAAATAAATACGGAAACATATTTACTGAAATTCAAACTCATAAAGAAAATGATAAGGATTGGATATATAATGATAACTATGACTTACCTGCAAGTAAGGGTTACCAAGTATTCTTATTACAAACACAGTAGGACTAAGTAAACTGAATGATAGGCAATAATATTATACTTTTAGATAGGTTTTTAAAATTAAGAGCAATTAGGGTCAACAGAATCTAAGGATAAAACACAAAAGATTGTCTCAAATAAAAGAATATGTATTTACAGTGATCGTCTTTGATCTTTATTCTGTTTGGGAAAGCTAGTGAAAAATTGAAAGGAGATTAAATAGAAAATCTAAGTTTTTAAACAATATGTATAACTCATTAGAAGACTAGAATCACATAACACTTGTTAAAAACATTGTATCAATAAATAGAGAAAATTAATTTTAAAATTTTCTATATAGAAATTGCATTAAAGACATTTTGGGAATAAAGAAGTATTAGAACTCAACAATTATTTAAATGAAATATGGTTCCTTTTGCTCAGGAACAGGACATTTCACAGTGTAAATATATTAGGTCATAGTCTATGAAACACCATCAATGTTCTCATTGTTATCTAGTTCCCTTGATAGTCTAAATCTTTACTCTACTCTACTCTACTCTACTCTACTCTACTCTACTCTACTCTACTCTACTCTACTCTCCTATACTATACTGGACAGCTCACGGTTGTCTTGAATTTGAGAAATTACTGCTGCAACCTAGAAGGTGCAGGAGTTACAGATCTATACAACATTGTCTAATCCTAGCAGTCTAACAATTTTTAATAACTGTGTTAGACATTGAATTTTAAGAAGCTGTCAGATTAAATTCATAACTTTATACTGTTTTGTATCTCTATTATATTAGACATACAACAAAGGCAAAAATAAATATCTTTTTATGTGTTGAAAAGAACATATGTTGCAATAAAATAGATTATTTTTTTGAGAAATCCATATGACAAACATATTGAGGAAAATACATATAAGGATTTTAATAAAACTATTGAATCTAATTTATGATATGGTATTTAGATTTCTACTTTAAACACAGTTTTTCCTAAAATATCAATTACATATTTAAAAGAACACATAATCTGCACACATTGTGACAGGAAAATGTTACCAATAATCTCCTGATTATTTTGTGTAACTCTGTGCAATTGGTATAACTTTCCCTGTTGTGTAAAATTTGTTACAGTTTCAGGATATTATAAACTTGTAAATTCATATATATATGCAAGTGATATGAAGCCATTTAACGTACTCTCAGAGGTGGAATTTACATATGAATTATCTTGTAAAATTTTATACACAATTATCTAATTAGAGATAAGATTTTATATGACCACCATTAAGCTGAAGGCGGATATTTCAGCACAATTAAGATGGAGAATTCATAGAAAGTGCTTTTTAAAATAAAATCTATTATTTTGTTACTATGCAATTTCCCCACTTATTTGATTTTATTCTTTAATTATTAGTTGATACATTATATTAATTTACAGTAAAGTAGCTATAATGGATAGACAAGAAAAGTATTGTCCTCCTAATTCTAATTCAGTAGTAATTAAAATGAATTTCCCTGGGCAGTTGAAATATTTTTGATGAGAACCACTGTTTTTTACTTTATGGTTCTATGTCAGGTTGCATAATAACTTTATGCATGTGGTACTTTTCTCATTGTTGTGACAAAAAATCTAACAGTAACAATTAAGGGCAGAAGAACTTATTCTGTTTCACAGTTTAAGAACAAACACATTTTCTTTTGTTTTAACAGCATTGTAACAGAAGCATAAGGCAGTTGGTATTATCCTGCCTGCAGAGAAGAAGGAGGGAGATTGATGTTGTTGCTCAGGTAGTTTCCACATTTCTACCTTTTTTTATTCAGTCTGCTACCTCAGATCATAGGAAGGAGCCAGTCACATTCAGCATGAGTTTCTCTTTCTCAGTTAAACCTCTCTGAAAATGCTCTTCCAGACACACAGCTGTGTTTTTAAGTGACTCTAAGTCACATAGGTTGGAAATAAGCAAGGATGACCTGAGAAAACATATCAAACTAAAAATGGAAAAGTCCAGGAAACCTCAACTCTGTAAAAGTAAATGAATGAAACTGGGAATGGGAGATCTGTATTTTATAAGGAAATGCATACCAACTGCTTACCCAATGCCAAACAGTCAGCACTTAACAAAACATACAAGTAATATATACCAGCTTGCAATCCCTCCAGCAGTGGAGGAGAGTTCCTCTTTCTCCACATCCTCGCCAACAACTGCTGTCTCCTGTGTTTTTGATCCTAGCCATTCTGACTGGTGTGAGATGGAATCTCAGGGTTGTTTTGATTTGCATTTCCCTAATGACTAAGGATGACGAACATCTCTTTAGATGCTTCTCAGCCATTCGATATTCTTCAGGTGAGAACTCTTTGTTTAGCTCTGTACCCCATTTTTTAATAGGGTTACTTGCCTCTCTGGAGTTTAACTTCTTGAGTTCTTTGTATATATTGGATATTAGCCCTCTGTCGGATGTAGGGTTGGTAAAGATCATTTCCAAGTTAGTTGTTTGCAGCTTTGTCTTTTTGACAGTGTCTTTTGCCTTGCAAAAACTTTGTAATTTAATGAGGTCCCATTTGTCAATTCTTGATCTTAGAGCATAAGCTATTGGAGTTCTATTCAGGAAATTCTCCCCTTTGCCCATATGTTCAAGGTTCTTCCCTAGTTTCCTTTCTATTAGATTCAGTGTGTCTGGTTTTATGTGGAGGTCCTTAATCCACTTGGAATTGAGCTTAGTGCAAGGAGATAAGAATGGGTCAATTTGCATTCTTCTGTATGTTGACTTCCAGTTGAGACAGCACCATTTGTTGAAAAGGCTATCTTTTTTCCACTGGATGATTTTAGCTCCTTTGTCAAAGATCAAGCGACCATAGGAGTTTGGATTCATTTCTGGGTCTTCAATTCTGTTCCATTGATCTACATGCCTGTCACTGTAGTGTTTTTTTTTTTTTTAAAGATTTATTTATTTATTCGTTATATTTAAGTTCACTGTAGTTGTCTTCAGACACTCCAGAAGAGGGAGTCAGATCTCATTACAGATGGTTGTGAGCCACCATGTGGTTGCTGGGATTTGAACTCAGGACCTTTGGAAGAGCAGTCAGTGCCCTTAGCCGCTGAGCCATCTCTCCAGCCCCCCACTGTAGTGTTTTTAACACTATTGCTCTGTAGTACAGCTTGAGGTCCAGGATACTGATTCCTCCAGAGGTTCTTTTACTCTTGAGAATAGTTTTAGCTATCCTGGGTTTTCTGTTATTCCAGATGAATTTTTGAATTCCTCTTTCTAACTCTATGAAGAATTGAGTTGGGATTTTGATGGGGATTGCATTGAATCTGTATATTGCTTTTGGCAAGATGGTCATTTTTACTATATTAATCCTGCCAATCCATGAGCATGGCAGATTTTTCCGTCTTCTGGGGTCTTCTTCAATTTTTTTCTTCAGAGACTTGAAGTTCTTGTCATACAGATCTTTCACTTGTTTGGTTAGAGTCACACCAAGATACTTTACGTGGTTTGTGGCTATCGTGACGACCACTCTGGAAAGCTGTCTAGTGGTTCCTCAGAAAACTGGGCATGACACTCCAGGAGGATCTGGCTATACCACTCCTGGGCATATACCCAGAGGCTTTACCTGCATGCAATAAGGACACATGCTCCACTATGTTCATAGCAGCCTTATTTATAATAGCCAGAAGCTGGAAAGAACCCAGATGTCCCTCAACGGAGGAATGGATTCAGAAGATGTGGTATATTTACACAATGGAATATTACTCTGCAATTAAAAACAATGAATTCACGAAATTCCTAGGCAAATGGTCAGAACTGGAAAATATCATCCTTAGTGAGGTAACCCAATCACAAAAGAACACACATGGTATGCAGTCACTGATAAGGGGATATTAACCCAGAATCTCGGAATACCCTAGACACAATTCGCATATCAATAGATTTCCAAGAAGATGGAAGGAGAGACCCCTGATCCTGGAAAGACTGGATGTAGGGGAATGCCAGGACAGAGAAGCGAGAGGGGGTTGAATGGGGAAAAGAGGGAGGGAAGGGGGCTTATGAGACTTTCGGGGAGGGAGGAAACGGGAAAGGGGAAATGATTTGGAATGTAAATAAAAAAAACTTAGAAAATAAAATAAAATTAAAAAAAAAAAGACTGACATTCTACTTTGTGCTCATCCTGTTTGTTTTACCTTCCTATAAAAGAACAATGTAGGGCTGGAGAGATGACTCAGCAGTTAAAAAAAAAAAGAAGATATATATATATATATATATATATATATATATATATATATATATATACATATATATATTTAAGAGGTTATATTTGGGGATTAATATACATATATACATATACACATATGTGCATAAATGGATTGGATTTTGAAAACAGCTTGGGAGAGCTATATAGGAATACTTATAGGTAGGAAAGGCAAGGGAGAAATATTGTAATCAGAATGCAATCCCAAAATGTTACTAAGAAACAATGAAACTAAAGATTAAATAACAAACTTTACATGTTGAAAGGTTTCCAATGTCAACATTTGCCTTCATTGCATTATACAGATATTCAAAGTTCAAAAGTCTCAAGGCATTATTGACATAATTTCTAAATTTGAATTCTAGAATTAATAGTTTTTATTTTACCACAAAAAGGTAACCATGCTTGTACTTATTTTCCTTTGAAAACAATGTTGCATTGGTATTAATGCTGATAATTATGTGTAGCTTCTTTACTTATTTAAATATTTAAATTATATTGCAAAATGATAGAATAAAACTAATATTTTTAATCAAAGTAAAGATAAGGACTCATAGAATTTGGGATGAGTCTCTAGGCTCAATTCTTATTACCACCAAAATGTCATTTATTTTATTATTTGATTGTCTAAAATATAAAACAATCCAAAAATATAATAAAAAAACTTAACAATATCTAATGTGGAGCACAGCAATAAAAGAGGACCTAAGATATACTATCCTTCAAAGAAAATATTCCCTGAGATTTCTTTAATGATATAATTGCTCTTCATTAAGATACCTGAAATTTATGTTAAATTCATACATGTTTCCAATATATTTTTCTTGTGTATAAAGTTTGTAGCAACAACATGCACTGAATTTTTAAATGGACCAAATAAAGGAAAAGTCATGTTAACATGTAAAAGGGGGTTTTGGAAATCATTTTGAAATTTTAAATGTCATAAAGCAATAAAGATATTTGAGATTTTAATAAGAAGATTAGAATTGTCTTATTATTAGACTAGTTTTCTTCAATAAGTCATCACTAAAATTAAGAATATTAAATGTGCATGCAAATGAGGTTGTCATGATAGAAAGAGGAAATGGAATACTTTCCATTGATTTACGTGGATAATGAAGTGAACAAACTTTAAGAGAGTCTATATTTTTCAGACATTTTTTTCCCTGGGAAATTGTGTTGTGTATGTCAGAAAACCCTTAGAGGAGATGATTAAACTTTGATGAAGCATAGTTGGCTGGAACTTTTGTGAAAAGTTACAGCCTATATTTTTCATTTATATCAAGATGTGAATTTTCCACACTGATTATCTTCTTTATCTCCATTCTAGGTAATTTCTTTCATTGTGGCCACCATCTTTTCATGCTGATCATATTCACATAACAAGCTGGCAAGCAACCCTTCTGACCCACATGGTTATTTTCACTGTATTTCCATTCTGTGAAGTTTATTATATAATTGGTTCAGCTGTGACTTGCAGAGCAAATTTTGAAGATGGAATTGTTGAGTCAGTCATGTCACAGTCTGCACACATACAGACATAAGCCTATGAATAATTCCTCTCACCCCACCCTCCCATGAATCCCACATTACTTATTTTCTTCTATTTATAGTGCTGAAAGTAGCAGGCAGATACCATCTGGCTTTATGTTGTGAGGATACAATATTTTAAGTTTAAAATGTCATTCACAATGAATTTTATAAATAATAATGACAAAATTGCATATTGTTTGCATTTCTAAATTATGGAAATTTTGAAACAGTATAATTTATACTCAGTTCAATTTTGTTACACTAATATATATTTCAATGCCATTTTCTCATTTTTCATCAATGCTACGACAATTTTCACTGTAAGAATTTCAAAGACAAAGTTAAACACAGATTATATAACTAGAATAATGGTATAATCTTATATTTTCATAATGAAAACTATTTTTAAAGAGTCATTGTTAATGCTAAGTCACAATTTAATACATTACCTATATTTTTTGACTATTAGATGAATTATTTTTGTAAGACTAGAAAGGTGACTAAAGTGTTAAAAGCACTGGCTGCTCTTCCACAGGACCTGAGTTTGATTCCCAGAAGACACATTGTTACAAATAATTCTCTGTAACTCCAATTCCACAGGATCAGATATTCTCTTAATGCCTATGTCAACTATAAGACAGGTACATGGTGCAGAGATATACATGTAAAAAAAGCACCCCTACAACAAAAATAAAAATGATTTTTAAAATACTATCCTTTTAAATCTTAAGGATTGTTTTATCCCTTAGGCCAACCAAGTTGGATACTCTGGTCTTTCTTAAAAGGGGGAACAAAATACCCACAGAAGGAGATACAGAGACAAAGTGTGGAGCAGAGTCTGAGGGAAAGACCATCCAGAGAATACCCACCTAGTGATCCATCCCATATACAGTTACAAAACCCAGACACAATTATTGATGCCCACAAGTACTTACTGTCTGGAGCAGAATATAGCTGTTATTTGGTTCTCTGGAGTCTAACATCTTGAGAGTTTGTATATATTGGATATTAGCTCTCTATCAGATGTAGGGTTGGTAAAGATCTTTTCCAGTCTATCGGTTGCTGTTTTGTCCCATTGACAGTGTCCTTTGGCTTACAGGAGCTTTTCAATTTTAAGAGATTCCATTTGTCAAATGTTGATCTTAAAGCCGGAGCCATAGATATTCTGTTCAGGAAAATTTCTCCTGTACTGATCTGCTTGAGACTCTTTCCCAGTTTCTGTTTTATTATAATCAGTGCATTTGGTGTTATGTGGAGGTCCCTGATCCACTAGGTCTTGAGCTTTGTATAAGAAGATCAAAATGGATCGATTTGTATTCTTCTACATGCTGACCACCAGTTGAACTAGCACCATTTGTTGAAAATGCTGTCGGAATACTACACTGCAATTAAAAACCATGAATTCACGAAATTCCTAGGCAAATGGTCAGAACTTGAAAATATCATCCTTAGTGAGGTAACCCAATAACAAAAGAACACACATGGTATGCAGTCACTGATAAGGGGATATTAACCCAGAATCTCGGAATACCCTACACACAATTCGCATATCAATAGATTTCCAAGAAGATGGAAGGAGAGGCCCCTGGTCCTGGAAAGACTGGATGTAGGGGAATGCCAGGACAGAGAAGTGAGAGGGGGTTGAATGGGAAAAAGAGGGAGGGAAGGGGGCTTATGGGACTTTGGGGGAGGGAGGAAATGGGAAAGGGGAAATGATTTTGAATGTAAATAAAAAAAAAACTTAAAAAAAAAGAAAATGCTGTCATTTTTCCACTGGATGGTTTTGTCAAAGATCTGGTCACTAAAGGTGTGTGGGTTTATTTCTGGGTTTTTAATTCAATTCCATTTATTTACCTGTCTCTCTCAGTACCAATAACATTTGGTTTCGATCACTACTGCTCTGTAGTACAGCTTGAGGTCAGGGATAGTATTGCCTCCAGAATGTCTCTTATTGTTGAGAAAGACTTTTGCTAACCTGGAGTTTTGGTTATTCCAGATGAATTTGAGAATTACTCTTTCCATCTCTGTGAAGAATTGAGATGTAATTTTGATGGAGATTGCATTGAATCTGTAGATTGGTTTAGGTAAGATGGACATTTTTTACTATGTTAATATTGCCAATTCATGATCATGGGAGATCTCATCTTCTGAGGTCTTATTCAATTTCTTTCTTCAGAGACTTAACTTCTTGTTATACAGATCTTTCACTTGCTTGGTTAGAATCACACCAAGATATTTTATATTATTTGTTACTTTTGTGAAGGTTGTCATTTCCATAATTTCTTTCTCAGCCAGTTTTTCCTTTGAGTAGAGGAAGGCTATTGATTTGTTTGGGTTAATTTTGTATCCATCTACTTTGCTGAAGTTTTTTATCAGCTGTAGGAGTTCTCTTGTGGAGTTTTTTTGGTTACTTATCTGCAAATAGTGATACATTGACTTCCTGCTTTCCAATTTGTATCCCTTAGATCTCTTTTTGTTTCCTAATTGTTCTGACTAAAACTTCAAGTACTATATTGAAAAGATATGAGGAGAGCTGGCAGTCTTGTTATGTCCCTGATTTTAGTGGGATTGCTTCAAGTCTTTCTCCATTTGGTTTGATGTTGGTTATTAGATTACTGTATATTTCTTTTATTAGGTTTAAGTATAAGCCTTGAATTGCTTATCTTTCCAAGACTATTAACATGAAGAGGTCTTGTAATTTGGCAATGAATTTTTCATTATTCAATTGAATTATCTTGTGTTTTTTTCATTGAATTTATTTAAATTGTAGATTATATTAATGGATTTCTATATGTTGAACCATCCCTGCATTCCTGGGATGAAGCCTACTGGATCATGGTGAATGATCGTTTTGATGTGTTCTTGGATTCAGTTTACTCATATTTATTGAGTGTTTTTGCATCAATATTCGTAAGAGAAATTGTTCTGAAGTTCTCTCAGAAGACGGAAAGATCTGCCATGTTCATGGATTGGCAGAATTGGCATAGTAAAAATGGCCATCTTGTCAAATGCAATCTACAGATTTAAAGTAATCCTCATCAAAATTCCAACTCAATTCTTCATAGAGTTAAAAAGAGCAATTTACAAATTTCTTTGAAATAACAAAAATCATAAGATAGTGAAAACTATACTCAACAATAAAAGAAATTCATGGGAATCACCATCTCTGATCTCAAGCTGTATTACAGAGCAAGAGTAATAAAAACTACATGGTAGATCAATTTTATAGAATTGAAGATCCAGAAATGAACCCATGCAACTATGATCACCTGAACTTTGCCAAAGGAGCTAAAACCATCCAGTGGATATAAGACAGCATTTTCACCAAATGGTGACAGTTCAACTGATAGAGAGTAGAAAATGCAAATTGATCCATTCTTATCTCCTTGCACAAAGTGCAAGACCAAGTGAATCAGGGACCTCCACATAAGACCTGATACACTGAAACTAATAGAAGAGAAAATGGGGAGGAGACTCAAACATATGAGAACTGGGGAAAATTTCCAGAACAGAACACCAATGGCTTATGCTCTAAGATCAAGAATCAACAAATGGGATCTCATAAAATTGCAAGGATTCTGCGAGGCAAAAGACACTGTCAACGGGACAAAACAACAACCAACCAATTTGAAAAAAAAATTTTCACCAACCCTATATCTGATAGAGGGCTAATATTCAAAATATGCAAGGAACTCAATAAGTTAGACTCCAGAGAACCAAATAACCCTATTAAAAATGGGTTACACAGCTAAACAATTTATTCTCAAAGTGAATGGCTGAGAAGCACCTAAAGAAATGTTCAATATCCTTATTCATAAGGGAAATGCAAATCAAAACAACCAGGAGATTCCACCCCACACAAGTCAGAATGGCTAAGTTAAAAAAACTCATGAAACGGCAAATGCTGGAGAGGAAGTGGAGAAAGAAGAAAACTCCTCCATTCTTGGTGAGATTGTAAGTGGGTACAACCACTTTGGAAATCCATCTGGAAGTTCCTCAGAAAACTGAACATGGTACTCCCTGAGGACCCAGATACATCACTCCTGGGTCAAAAGATGCTCCAACATATGAGAAGGACACATGCACCACTATGTTCATAGCACCTTTATTTATAATAGCCAGAAGCTGGAAAGAACCCAGATGTCCATGAACAGAGGAATGGATACAGAAAATGTCATACATTTGCACAATGGAGTACTACTCAGCTATTAAAAACAATGATGTCATGAAATCCTTAGGCAAATGAATAGAACTTCAAAATATCATCCTCAGTGAGGTAACCCAGTCACAAAAGAACACACATGGTATGTACTCACTGATAAATGGATATAAGCCCAAAAGCTTAGATTACCCAAGATACAACTCTCAGACCACTTGAAACTCAATAAGAAGGAATACCAAAGTGTGCATGCTTCAATCTTTTTTAGAAGGGAGAACACAATACTCAAAGGAGGAAATACGGAGGCAAAGTATGGAGTAGAAACTGAAGGAAAGGCCATCCAGAGACTGTCCTACCTAGAGATGCATCCCATATATAGACAGCAAGCCCAGACCTATTACAGATGTCAAGAACTGCTTGCTGACAGGAACCTGATATAACTGTCTTCTGAGAGGTTCTTTCAGAGCCTGACAAATACAGAGGTAGATGCTTGAAACCAACAATTTGACTGAGCATGTAGTTCCCAATGTAAAAGTTCGAGAAAGGTCTGAAGGAGCTGAAAGGTTTTACAACTCATAGGGACAACAACAATATCAACCAACCATACTCCCCTGAGCTCCCAGGGACTAAACCACCAACCAAAGATTATATATGGATGGACCCATGTCTCTAGCCTCATATGTAGCAGAGGATGAGCTTGTTGGACATCAATGGGAGGAGAGGCCCTTAGTCCTGTGAAGACTTGATGCTCCAGTTTAGGGGAATGCCAGAGTGGGGAGGCAGGAGTGGGTGAGTGGGTACGTGAGCACCCTCATAGATGCAGAGGGAGGGAGGATGGGATAGGGGTTTTCTTGAGGGGAAATCAGGAAAGGCGATAACATTTGAAATGTAAATAAATAAAATATCCTATAAAAATAAAAACAAATAAATAAATAAAAGAAATTCTTATATATCCATACATTCCACAAAATGTATTATATATATGTAAGATATTAACAAACAAAAATTTATAAATATGTTAGACCATACAAATTGTACATGGGAAGCGAATGTATAAGAACTGAAAAGCACCAAAACATAATATCTAAGTTTTGATGATAGTTGGTAATAATATGATAAATATTATAGAATAATTTCTGTAAGTCAACACAGAGAAGAAAATTTTCTATAGAACTAAGAGTGCCAAGTTTGCATATTTTATGTAATTGTTAATTAATAAAATGTTGACTACTCTCCCCAGCTTCTCAGTGCCTCTGATGTGAGCTAGATTACTGGAACAAATTAACATTAGTCTTGAGTGACTAAAACTACCTCTTGTGCCTCTCTTGTCACTTGAACGTGCTACTTGGGAATATTCAACAGAATATTTCTCTTTATGTTTCATGAGGTTGTACAAGTTACATTTCCTAGAAAAAGAGCTTGTGGAAGTGTACTTCTAAGTCACTCAGATTTCTAAACTTGTAAAATTATTCCTTGGATTTCAAACAGTTAAGAAGTTATTTGCCCACAGAAATAATAAATTTGGACTTTCTACTTATCTGGTATGTGTGTGTGTGTGTTTATGTGTGTGTGTGTGTGTGTGTATGTGTGTGTGTAGTATGTAAAATATAATGTCTTATTTACTAATTATGGCCTACTTCATTACTTCTGTATTTTCTGTGCAAAATATTTAATAAAATTTGATGCTCAGTATTTGTCCAAAAATGCTAAGCTTCTATTGAACTGTGTGTAGTGACACATGCTTTTAATTCCAGTAATTGAGAGGCATAGTCTGGTGGATTCTATTAGTTGAAAGCAAGCCTGGACTATCTAAAAAGTACTAGTGAATACAGGGCTATACAGTGAGGTTACTCTCTCTCAAACAATATCTAGTTTTGCAAATTGTTTAGAGGCTGCTATTACCAACAAAGTTTTACAAAGTCAACTTCACAAACATAGAAAAAACCCAAAAATTTCTGTTAAAAAATTTATATGCTAATATTCCATCGTGTTTTTCACAATCCAACTCCTTCCACATCTCCCCACTTTTCTACATGCCCCACTTCATGTTCTTTTTCATCCCCCCAAAAAACCAGAAAATTAAAAACAAAACCATAAGGTAAAAATAAACAAACAACAAAGGAACCAAAATCAAAATCCAAAGAGTTTGTGTCATGTTAGTCAACCTCTGCATGCATATATATATATATATATATATAGATAGATAGATAGATAGATATGGATATGGATATAGATATAGATATAGATATAGATATATAGATATAGATATAGTTATAGATATATAGATAGATATAGATATAGATATGCGTGTGTGTGTATATGTATATGTATACAGTGAAATTCCTCCAGATATCTGTGATTTTTCCCTTTCCCACAGATGCCATTTGCAAATATCTTCAGAGTGTATAAATATTTTACCTTCTTCTTTGTTCAACTAATTGATATAGAAGTGTTTGTAGAAAATTAAATAGTCAGTAAACATAAAGTAGACCATTTTAAAAACTCTGATATATATTTTATATTTCAAGGAAGAATTGTATAGGTTTTTAGCAAAACCTTGATATTAAGCAATATTCTCCAGCACATGCAATAAAAAGAAACTGCATTTTGCATGCCAGAAATTAGATAAATGCAAGCTTGTTACAAAATGGCCATCAGGTTAAAAGATGCAACAATGGATTTAGTGCCTATTAATTTTAGAGTTCTGAATAATTCCACCATCATTCTCTATTATTCCACATTCTTAATTTCTGAAAGTTCAGAGCAATAAATACTTAATAAATATTACATATTTTTGAAAATTATTGAAGGTTAAAATAATTTTACATTTGGTCTCAGAAACCAAAATTTACATAAGGCTGTCATATCCATTAATATAAGTACTCTTGTAAAATAACTTACATGTTATTTTGCCTTGGGAGTTGATAAAATTTACAGGTTTGTAGATTTTTAAGGAATAATTCTAACGTGGACTAAATGAATAAAATGACAATGTATTAATTTATCATGCTTCCTTGTTGAAAATATCAAAACTGATTATAATTCTGATAATACTGACCAGCTGAGCTTTAATAATGTGTTCTTTGTTGTGGGGTCAAACTGACTGAGCAAGGTGATATTTCATTCTGGCTCAAAGTAGCCTCTGAAAAGATAGAAATTTTCATTTAAATTTAATATCAAAGAACCCAAATCAGCTTACTGTATCAAAGAAAAGATTGGGCAAAGATGGTCAAGAAGAAACATCATTTCTGTCTTAATTAAAATTTATTTAGATACAAACACAAATGCTTTCCTTCTCAGCACAAATTCATTTCTTTTTCTTCTCATATTTAGTTTAACAAGCAATTTATTCTTACATAAATATGAGTTTGTAGTAATCAAGCCAAAGAATTAAACAAGCAACTGATGGATCATTGCAGAAGTCCAGACTCAGCATGAGAAGGGTCATGAGAAAGGGGGAAATGGGAGCAGTACTGATTCAATAATGACTTAGAGTCAGTAATGGATGAAAGCTGTCAGTTCAAATGCTCTCTCTTTGTCCAAAGATTCTCATCATTCTTCCTTCCTTTTTCCTTCTTCATTCTTTTTTTTTAATTTTTTTATTATTTTCTAGGTTTTTTTATGTACATTCCAAATCATTTCCCCTTTCCCGTTTCCTCCCTCCCCCAAAGTCCCATAAGCCCCCTTCTCTCCCTCTTTTCCCCATTCAACTACCTCTTGCTTCTCTGTCCAGGTATTCCCCTACATCCATTCTTTCCAGGACCAGGGGTCTCTCCTTCCATCTTCTTGGAAATCTATTGATATGCGAATTGTGTCTAGGGTTTTCCGAAATTTTGGGTTAATAACCCCTTATCAGTGACTGCATACCATGTGTGTTCTTTTGTGATTGGGTTACCTCACTAAGGATGATATTTTCCAGTTCTGACCATTTGCCTAGGAATTTCGTGAATTCATTGTTTTTAATTGCAGAGTAGTATTCCATTGTGAAAATATACCACATCTTCTGAATCCATTCCTCCATTGAGGGACATCTGGGTTCTTTCCAGCTTCTGGCTATTATAAATAAGGCTGCTATGAACATAGTGGAGCATGTATCCTTATTGCGTGCAGGGAAAGCTTCTGAGTATATGCCCAGGAGTGGTATAGCAGGATTCTCCGGGAGTGTTTTGCCCAGTTTTCTGAGGAACTGCCAGACTGCTTTCCAGAGTGGTGGTACCATCTTGCAATCCCACCAGCAGTGAAGGAGTGTTCCTCTTTCTCCACATCCTCGCCAACAACTGCTGTCTCCTGTGTTTTTGATCTTAGCCATTCTGACTGGTATGAGGCAGAATCTCAAAGTTGTTTTGATTTGCATTTCCCTAATGACTAAGGATGTTGAACATTTCTTTAGGTGCTTCTCAGCCATTAGATAATCTTCAGGTGAGAACTCTTTGTTTAGCTCTGTACCCCATTTTTTAAAAGGGTTATTTGCTCTCTGGAGTCTAACTTCTTGAGTTCTTTTATATATTGGATATTAGCCCTATGTTGGATGTAGGGTTGGTAAAGATCATTTCCCAGTTTGTTAGTTGCCGCTTTGTCCTTTTGACAGTGTCCTTTGCCTTACAGAAACTTTGTAATTTTATGAGATCCCATTTATCAATTCTTAATCTTAGAGCATAAGCTATTGGAGTTCTGTTCGGTAAATTCTCCCCTGTGCCCATATGTTCAAGTTTCTTTCCTAGTTTCCTTTCTATTAGTTTCAGTGTGTCTGGTTTTATGTGGAGGTCCTTGATCCACTTGGAATTGATCTTAGTGCAAGGAGAAAAGAATGGATCAATTTGCATTCTTCTGCATGTGGACCTCCAGTTGAACCAGCACCATTTGTTGAAAAGGCTATCTTTTTTCCACTGGATGGTTTTAGCTCCTTTGTCAAAGATCAAGTGACCATAGGAGTGTGGATTCATTTCTGGGTCTTCAGTTCTCTTCCTTTGATCTACATGCCTGTCACTATACCAATACCATGCAGTTTTTTTACACTATTGCTCTGAAGTACAGCTTGAGGTCCGGGATACTGATTCCCCCAGAAGTTCTTTTACTCTTGAGTATAGTTTTAGCTATCCTGGGTTTTCTGTTATTCCAGATGAATTTTTGAATTGCTCGTTCTCACTCTATGAAGAATTGAGTTGGGATTTAGATGGGAATTGCATTGAATCTGTATATTGCTTTTGGCAAGATGGTCATTTTTACTATGTTAATCCTGCCAATCCATGAGCATGGCAGATTTTTCCGTCTTTTGACGTCTTCTTCAATGTCTTTCTTCAGAGACTTGAAGTTCTTGTCATACAGATCTTTCACTTGTTTGGTTAGAGTCACAGTAAGATACTTTATATTGCTTGTGGCTATCGTGAAGGGTATCATTTCTCTTATTTCTTTCTCAGCCTGTTATCCTTTGAGTATAGGAAGGCCACTGATTTGCTTGAGTTGATTTTATATCCGGCCACTTTGCTGAAGTTGTTTATCAGCTGTAGGAGTTCTCTGGTGGAATTCTTTGGGTCACTTATGTATACTATCATATCGTCTGCAAATAGTGATAGTTTGAGTTCTTCCTTTCCAATTTGTATCCCTTTGACCTCCTTTTGTTATCTAATTGCTCTAGCTAGAACTTCAAGTACTTTATTGAAAAGATACGGAGAGAGAGGGCAGCCTTGTCTAGTCCCTGATTTTAGTGGGATTGCTTCAATTTTCTCTCCATTTAGATTGATGTTGGCTACCAGTGTGCTGTAAATTGCTTTTACTATGTTTAGATATGGGCTGCAAATTCCTGATCTTCCCAAGACCTTTAATATGAAAGGATGCTGATTTTTGTCAAATGCTTTTTTAGCATCTAATGAAATGACCATGAGGTTTTTTTTTTCTTTGAGATTGATTATGTAGTGGATTACATTGATTGACTTCCTTATATTGAACCATCCCTGCATCCCTGGGATGAAGCTTGCTTGATTGTGGTGAATGATCGTTTTGATGTGTTCTTGGATTCTGCTGGCAATTTAGAGACAGATGCAGATAATTATCACCAACCATTGGACTGTGGTTGCAGACTCTTATGGAAGAGTTACAGAAAGTATTTGAAGGAATTGAAGAGAATGGCAGCCTCATAAGTAGATCAACAGTGTCAACTAACCCATACCTCTGGTAGTTCCCAGAGACTAAGCCACAAACCAAATGGTATACATGGGCCCTGGCACATGTGTAGCAGATGACTGCATTGTCTGGCCTCAGTGGAATAGGATGTGCCTAATCCTGTAGAGATTTGATGCCTCAGGTAAGGACAATGCTAGCAGGGGAAAGGTACTCCCTCAGAGGTAAAAAGGAGGCAGAAGGGGTAGTGCATTCTGGGAGGGAGGTACCTCAATGTGGAATAACATTTGGAATGTATTAAATAAAATAATTAAAAAAGAATGGTCATTTAATTTTTTTGATAAGTAAATAATGGAAGTAACACCTACCATTTCCAGTTAAGATTTAAAAAAATTAACTTGCAAATTGAGCTTAGATGACCATTCTGTTTTTTATTCTAATCTAACATTTATGGAATTTTTCAAATGTATGAATCTGAGATAACTGAGATAAGATGTAGAGGATATTTGATAAGAAACATCAGCCAGAGAGTCAATATAGTTTTAATCAAGCACATTTTTTGGAATAAGACATTAAGTTTTCATAGATGTTCTTAATGCAACAAAATAAATTCTTTACCACCTCTGCTATTTATACATAAAAAATATTTATGATGGCTATTTATGCTTGACTGTAGGTAAATTTAGTCTATCAAATATTAAATATGTATATATCCCAATAAGGAAATTTGAAATACTCTGTGGATAATACATTTTCAAACATACCAGCTGTTTTAAATATATAAGATAGTGTATGAGAATGAGGATTATGTAGACAATATAGGAAACCTCTTATACTATCTAAAATTAATATATGTATGCATATTATCTCTATATATAAATATATAGTATTACTATCATGAGAATTTTTAGTTGCATACATACAACTGCATTTATGATAGAAAATATTTTGGTTATATAATATCTCTATTAATTTATTTCCTACTTATACAACAACCATAAAAGTGTGTGTGTTCATTCTCCTCTAATTTGTCAATAACCATTTTGTAACAAAAAACCATTATTTTACAAATTAAACTGACTTCTTTCTGACTTTTCCCAGTTATATATTCTAAACTATGATAAATTTTCTATATAATTAAAAGAAAATCATACTTTCCATTGAACATATAGTTTGAGTTTATAATATCAAGAGAAATATTTCAATACTTATTTTTTAAATTTTTGAAAGCTTATAAAATAAATGAAACTAGTAAAATAACCATATATATTTTTTTTTGCAATTGTGACCATTACTATTGCTCTCAATTCATCCATGCCTCAAGATATTTCTCTGAACCTCCTCCTGTCAAGAAAAAAATTCTGTTTGCTTTTATCACTTTAAAACAATAGAATGAGAGGACGTTTTCTCAGTATTCCAATCTCTTGGACTGTTGTCACTGTCAAGAGATCAAGCCCTGGGGATCATTTTGAATGGTAAAATATCTATGGCACATCCACACCTCTTGTCTCTGCCAACACATAGCCATCCCATTTCCAGAAGCATGACTGAGAACTCCTTGTAATGAACTGTCATGGACCAGCCCAGCTGGCTATGGGTGTCCCTGGGATGAGGGTCCTTGATTCCAGGTGAGTAAGGATTCAGCGGTGACAAACAGAAACAAACACAGAGGCAGTCTGAATCTGAGTGTATCTTCCAGCTCTCAAGCAAGGGATCTTATACATTAAAAGCCAACCATAATAATTCTTAGAAACTGTATTCAGTGAAACAATCACTAATACCAACGAAAATCATTTGGCACATTAAAATACAAAAATCATTCAAGCATTACAACTCTGAAACTACACTTTCAGTGAATCACAAACAGAACAGATAACACCATTATTAATATAAATCATCAAAATATAACAGTTCGAAGAGAATGTATTCAATAGGGTGGTTGTCCAAGGCTAGTGGCATATTCCCAAGAACAGGTTAATAAATCTCTATGGTCAGTGCTCTTAACTGCTGAGCTAACTTTCTAGCCCCATATGGTTAATTATTATTTAACATCTATTGCCTGATACTTTTTATAAATCTTCAATGCATAAATTTAAACAATTTTAATTCTAATTAAGGCTTTCTTTACCACATACCAAAACCCACCTGTGATGACACATGTGTAGTCATATAAAATTTTACTGTTGGGAAAGGTTTTATCTATCATAATAATTTTGTAAATTATTTAAAAAGTAAAGTGTAGGTTTTCCTGGAGATAAGGCCATGTTAGTGACACCATCTCGAAGGATGGTTTTGTACCCATTATTCTTGCTTAAGTTCATGTTCTAGACTACCGGGAACCTGTAACTAAGAAAAGGAATGAAAAAGAACAAAACAGAAAAAATTGCCATGGGGACTATGGCTCAATATGTTTGCTCCGGCCGAAAGTTCCACAACCAGGTTCAGGAGAACTCATTCTTTAGAAGTCTAATGCCTCTCAGTCTGTGGAACCTGTCACACAGATTCTACTGTGGTTGCTGTGGCACTGAACAACAGTTGGAAAAAATTGCCTTTATTTTCTATACGTATAAATAAGTTATCTGCAGAAGTGGCTATTTAACCCTAGATTCATACATATTAAGATATAGTTGATATATTAAGATTGCTAAAATCCATAAATGAATCCCTTCAAAAATATTATGCAATAATTCTTTTATTTTTACTTATTTAACACTTTCAACAATTTTTATCTTTTATTTACATTTATTTTCACTATTTTATACAATTTTTATGATTTTCATATTTTGAATACCATAAAATGATGAGTAAAAATTATGAAAACCAAAAATAGAAAATGTGTTCTCTTCCAAGATATATTAACATATTTGAATTATAATCAACAAAATGTGATCATTAAAATTTATATAATATACAATATTGAGAAAAATGTTCAACTCTAGAAAGTATCAGTTCTTACACCTTAAATTTTTGAAAATGATTAAACTTTGGTATGGTAAGCAATCAAATATTAATGATTCATGTAATCACCATTGCTTTCTGGTTGAGGTTTTTATCCTAGTATTTATGTTTAAATCATATGAAAGTAATAGAACTCAAAGTTTAAAAATACATTCATTTCCTCTGTATTAGGTACTTTTCCAGAAGGGAGGACAAACATATCAAAAATAGAAATAAAGCATCAAGAAGATCTTAGAAATGTGCAAATTTTTAGAGTTTTAAGTTATCCACTTTTATAATACTAATTTCCTAAGTAATATCCTAGTTAGTAGATAGATAGATAGATAGATAGATAGATAGATAGATAGATAGATAGATAGATAGAGATAGATCCAATTCGATATTCAGTGAATATAGAAATATTGAAAGGTAACAGCAAATATCTGTGATTTAGCTATCACTATTTAATGATGTGCCATATATTAATTCCTCCCTCAGAAGTCCATAAGCATAATTTTTGCCATTTTTCTACATTTTTATGCTTTAAACATTTCCTAATTCATTTAGCATAGTATAATCTGAAGCAGAAAATTGATACATCTTATTATCAAATATTATTATTTGAGGAAAATGAAAGGAATTAATCAATGTGACAATTAAGTATCTTTTTTGTCATTTTCCATTTTTTTTATTTACTTTCATCTTTTTGTACAGTCTAATCATTATCTCATTCATAATCCACCCCTGACTGTTTCTCATCCTATATCTCCTCCCACTTCTCCAAGAGGATGTCCCCATCCCACACACACCTCACCAGACCTCCGTACTCCCTGGGACCTCAAGTCTCTCGAGTGTTAGGTTAATCTTCTCTGACTGAGTCCAGAACTGGCAGTCCTCTGCTGTATATGTGTTGGGAGCCTCATATCAACTGGTGTATCCTGCTTGGTTGGTGGCTCAGTATCTGACAGATCTCGGGATACAGGTTAGATGAGACTGCTCGTCTTCCTATAGGGTCGTCCTACTTCTCAGCTTCTTCTAGCTTTTTCCTAATTGAACCACAGGGGTCCCTGGCTTCTGTCCATTGTTTGGTAAGTATCTATATTTGACTCTTTCAGGTGCTTGTTGGGTCTCTCAGAGGGCAGACTTTTGTTTGTAGCACACCACAGCATCAGTAATAGTGTCAGGCATTGGTACCTCCCTTTGAGCTGGATGCCAATTTGGGTCTGTCACTGGACCTACTTTCCCTTAGGCTTTCCTCCATTGTTTTCCCTGCAGATGTGCAGATGTTTTAGACAGGAACAATTCTGGGT
Organism: Tokudaia tokunoshimensis; assembly: GCA_036184795.1. Taxonomy (NCBI): domain Eukaryota; kingdom Metazoa; phylum Chordata; class Mammalia; order Rodentia; family Muridae; genus Tokudaia; species Tokudaia tokunoshimensis. The sequence continues at coordinate 41,165,333 of BTHU01000023.1, forward strand.
CAGAGTTTTTGACTGTGGGATGGCAACCCCATCCCTACACTTGATGCCATGTCTTTCTACTGGAGATGAGTACTACAAGTTACTTCTCCCATCTGTAATTATCGGGTCTCCAGTACATTCCAGATGGACCCAAATTTGTCACCTTGCACAAAACTCAATCCATGTGGATCAAGGACCTTAACATAAAACCAGATACACTGAATCTAATAGAAGAGAAAGTGAGAAAGAACCTCCACCTTACTGTCACAGGAGTGGAGGTGAGGTTCCTACTCAGAACTCTAATGACTCAGGTTCTAAGGTCAAAAACAGTTAAATGGGACCTCAGGAAAATGGAAGGCTTCAGTAATGGAAAAGACATAGTCAATTGTTTTTGTGATAGCCAGAATCTGTAAATAACCCAGATGTCCTACAATGGAAGAATGGATAGAGAAAATGTGGTTAATTTACCAATGGAATACTATTCAGCTATTACAAAACAGTACATTATGAGTTTTGCATGCAAATGGATGGAACTGGAAAATATCATCCCAAGTGCAGTAAATGAGACCCAAAAGAACATATGTGGATATTAACCAATAAAGTACAGAATACCCAGAATACAATCCACAGAACTCAAGAAGTTCAAAAAACTGAAGTGAGTATGCCTCAGTCCCATTTTGGAAGAAGAAAGCAATCATGGGGAAGGATAGTGAGGGGAAAGGGATAACATGACCAGGTATTGTTGGGTGGGGGAATAGGATTGAAGACCTCATGGCCAGCAGCAATAATGGAAACAGGCAACCTCAGAAGTTATTAGGCTGAATTAACCAAATAGAGACAGAGAACTGTGCAAAGAATGAACAAAACCAAAAGCTATTTCCCTGAGGAAATCAACAAGATAGATAAACACATAGACAAACAACTAAAGGGCCCAGAGACAGTATCCAAGCTACCAAATTCAAAATGAAAAGGGAGACATAACAGTAGAAACTGAGGAAATTCATAAAATCATCAGATCCTAATACAGAGGCCCATACTCAACAAAACAGGAAAACCTAGATAAAATGGAAATTGAATATCATTTACTATAACAACCAATCTAAGATTAAGATAAATATGTTAATTTGGACACTATTATCATTAACTCTAGATTACAGACTTAAATACTGAGGCACATATATGATAAGTAACAGGGACAGTTAAAGACTCCCGCATCAACCTTTTAAAATAGATGCATAGAACAATGTGTACAGAATAATGCTGAGCTATCTCTAGATGAAAGGTTGGCTGTTATCATAACTAGTTATATTATTCATGGATGAAATTTGTGGAAGTACATAGTCTCGTATTTTCTTTTCTTTTAAATACAAAAGTTTAGTCCTTACAGGCATTAAATCAGCTCTTAAATGAATATCATTATGGGATAGTACTCTATTTGCTTTGAAGTTTTAGTGTTTTATTTCTCCACTTATGTTCTCAATTTGTAAGAAATTTTATTCTTTAATTCTCCCTGGTACTTATAAAGTACATGACATCATTAGGTATACTTACTAATATATTAAATGATGATGATGACAATATTGTGTTGTTCTTGAAGATAACTAATGAAATATGATATGTGAAAATATTTTGAAATGCAATATAGTAAATATTGAAATGTCTATGATAACCAGGCATACTAATTGAATATTAAGTAAAATGCCTAATAACATGTGCCTACTCTTCTGACTAAATATCGTTGTATTCATTTTAAAAATTCTATGATATAATTTGCCAAGTGTATGCAAGTAATGGTGGAAAATTTAATGAATGACAAGAATTTAAATGGATAGCAACAATTTAAATGAATGACAAACTTAAAACATTATATAGACTATTTTAACTCAGCAGTATATAAATCTACTTTGCATATTTTCGTCAAATTTTTTCAGGATTCCAATTCAAGACAGTTCCTTTTTATCTTTCTCACTCAAGATTACTTTTAATTATTTTATTTAATTTATATATTTTTTAATCATCAGCTTGATACCCAGATTGCTGGTCCCTCTCCTGGATATCCCCTTCCAAAATTCCTTCCCCAGCCCTCTCCCCTTCTCCTCTGAAAGGGTTGAGAAAATCCCCTGCATATCCCCAACCTAGCATATCAAGTCTATATAGGGGTTAGGGACATCATCATCATCACCATCATTCATTCTCTCTCTCTCTCTCTCTCTCTCTCTCTCTCTCTCTCTCTCTCTCTCCTCTTTCCTCCCCCCTCTCTCTCTGAGGCTAGACAAGACAACCTTGCTGGAAGAATATACAACACAGAGAGGCAACAGCTTTTTGGATAACCCATGCTCCAGCTGTTTGGGTCCACATGAAGACCAAGCTGCATACCTGCTACATATGTGTGGGGAGGGTGCTAGTTCCAACTGGTGTATGAACTGTTGGTTCAGGCTCTGAGAGCCCCAAGGGTCTAGCATAGTTGAATCTGTTGGTCTTCCAGTAGAGTTCCTATTCCAATCAGGGCCCTCAATCCTTACCCCAACTTTGGACATAGTACTACCTAAGGATTCAGCTATACCACTCCTGGGCATATACCCAGAAGGTACTCCAACATGTGATAAGAACACATGCTCCACTGTGTTCATAGTAGCCTTTTTTATAATAACCAGAAGCTGGAAAGAACCCAGATGTCCTTCAGTGGATCTTCCCAGGAATTGCTCACGAGCGGGTTCTACGTGGGGGAGAGCTGAAGGGTGAAACTACGGGGGTCGGGAGAAAAGAAGACACAGAGACATTAGTGCATGGCTGTACAAAATCTTTCTATATTTCTTTGGGGACAAGAGCGACAATATATGTGCTGTGGGCCTGACCCTCCCTCCCAAAGCTGCAGAGTCTTCTCAGCAGGTCTCTGGCAGGCTGAGAGGTATTGCCATAACAAAGATCACAGGGTCTGCTACACAGCAGGAGATGGAGACTTGACTCGCAGGAAACTGTAGGGTCAGAGCGGCTCTGACATCTGTCAGGTGGGAGGAGGTGTGGCTGGAATTCCTCAGCTCCATGTAGGTGAAATGCAGGCAGCTGAATTTTGTCTAGAGGCTATATGGCTCACTACATCTCCTCCTTCCTTATTAATTTAAACAAGTGTATAGTAAATCCGTCCATGACGGCGGGCGATTGACCAGGGGAGGGAGCAGGAGTATAATTCCCCTCGTGGAGAACAAATAATTGTTTCCACCTTTTAGATGGCTCTTGGTGTCTTTTGGAGGGGAGGGGCAGAGCCTTAGATTAGTGGGACATGCCCACAGAGTGCATGGTGGTCAGAAGACCAACCCCAACCCCTATGCAAATCAGACTTGCTCCCCAGAGACTCAGAACCAGATACTTAGATCCTCTCTGTGCAATGCTTGGTTGTACATCCCCTGATGCCCATGTCAGCTCGTAAGTAGACACACATAGATCTGAGTTCTATATGGCTCCCTGAAGGAGATCCACTTATTTATAAATTTTGATACGGAGTCATGTAATTGCCAAATGCCTTACTAGTCTTTAACAGACAGCCTGTTTTCAATTCAGGTGAGCCTGGATGGAGACAATCTGCTTAAAATACAAGACAAAGAGTTAAGCAAGACACAATATTCAGTTACAAATTAGCTTGTCTTTGGAAGGTCCCAGGAATTCAAATGTAAATGAGTAGCTCTTAAAACACAACTTGACTTAAAACAGCTTAACTTCCCAGTGTGAAGGGAAATGGCTTTGAGAGTTAACAGAGACCTGTTACTTCTCAGAAAGAATGGAGACTATATTTGAAATTAACTCAGTTGGCTGATAATTATTATTAGCCATCTTCATAATTGGAATCTCTAATATTGGACTTATTACTAGACCACTTCATAATTGAGTAAACTGATCACATTAAAGGAAGGAGAAGAGTCATTATAGCTCTCCTTTTAGATTAATTTTTTTAAGTCAGTTTTAACAGTCTCCACTGTTCTCTGTCCCACAAGATCTAAAGTTTACAGCAAGACAGTGTATTTAATCTGGGACATAGGCAAGTAAAGTCACCATTGTCAGGGCACTCAGCAAGTTCACAGGTCGGCATTATTTTTGGCATGTCACACTCATCACTATAGCAGCTAGAATGCTTCTGTAGCATTCTGTGGAAAAACATAAACATGCCTTCTTAAACAATACGCACAGGGATACAATTTCCCTCCTTTTTGTTTTTTATTTAGAAGATATTGTTTAAAAATTACACAATATCTAGTCTTTGAGAATTATATCACATTAAATTGTTAAAATCATCTCAAATATTTGATGACTATAATAAATATCTAGTTCCATTATTTGTTTTAATCTTAATTGGAACACTAAGAATAGACAATAATATAGGCAATGACTATGTAAGCATAGAAAATAAACGTAGCAATTTTAGTTGCTTTTCTAGTTAGAGCAGTTGCAACTAGAAAGCCTAAAAATGTATCATTAGTCACGTGCACATATTTTAATTTTCTAAAATCAGAAATGAGTACCATTCATTTGTAATAATTGATTAATTCCACTTGAAGTAACACCATTATGTGGTACAGGAGAAGTTGAGGACACCAAGAACAAGCCTCTACAATTTGATGTGCACAGTTTCTAAAAATATAAAATTATTTTTAAGCCATTACTATTTTGATGATGTAAAGAATATGATTGTATGGCCAATTGTTCTTATGCAAGGCCTATAGTCTGCCTGGGATACAAATCCTTCCTGCCGCGGGATGAGCTCTTAAATATCCAGAGGACAGTCATCTGAAGGAACAGTATTTGACTTGAGTTGTATTTGCATAAACCATTGTAAAATTTAAGAATTAGCAGTATCTAAAAAAGGAACAATTTCAAGCAATTATAAGCTATATATATTTATTGGCTATCAGTATATAAATTAAAGGTTTGATAACATTTTAAAAATAGTGGCTACAACACCCAGGTCAGTTAATTATCTGTGTTGAAGCAGGTGGAAACTCAAAAAGAATAAACATGTAATCTAATTGCATGAGCTTCACTCCCACAGTAGATGCATTCTTTATAGGATGCATGTTAACAACTTGTCTTTTGGATAACAATTATCAATTTTGCCTAAAAGGCTTGCCATGTAGTAGACCAACTATCAATACTCTGCAATGACCAATTTGATTGCTGTTTGAAACAAGGAACAAATGTTTCATCAGGTTCTTAAGACATTTCTTTTAAAACACTTAACACACCAATATCTTTATCGGAGGATGTTAAAACTTTACTTGGAGATGAAAAAGGTCATTCTACATTAATGTTCCCTTTGCCAAGGAATGGCAGTGAATACATAATATAAAACCTTCTGTAAATGCTTTTACAATTATCAGGATCCTTAAAGCAAAAAATAAAAAAAAACTTTTAAATCTATAATAATTTTGTAGGCCAAATTTTAATATCTTCATAATTACTACATAGCCTCATTGATCTTTCATAGATCTTAAATTTGAACTATATTTTAAACCACACCTGGATAAATCTCCAGTGTAAATGCCTTCTAATCTGAGCCTATTGTCTAAAGCCAGGCCTACACCCGCCTGTGTAGGACTTTAGCCTGCAGCCAGCCAATATGATAATTTGAGGGCTCCCGTAAAGACTTTACTAAAATCGTACTAAAATCTCCTTTTTAATCTTGAGAGAGAAAAAAAATTACCTTTACAACTGTATCTAATAAACTTGTGAAAAAGTAGCAACAGGCCTATACTGGCCACAGCTGTTTTTAAACTTTATCACTCTAGAAGTTATCTTTGAGAATCATGAGCCTTTAATTAGACTGAAAACTGCAGTTTTTAAACATAATTTTTAACTTTCTTTGTAATATAGAAAGTACCTACAACTTTGAAAAGTAAAGTCCAATTTTAAACCATCTATTCCCTTTAAAATCAATGGTAAACACATTACTTGTACACTTTAAAGTTTGTCTGCCTGCTCTCATGTTTCAGTGCATGACAGTGTAACTTATAATATCTCATTAAGAAAACATTATTTTAAATCTTATCTCTTATAGGACTAATCTCTTAGGATCAGATCCACATAAAACATTACACCAATCTGGATGTATCTTAGAGGCCTGTATTTTCTGGGTTGGGTCATGCCACATGTTGCTTAAGATGGCTCCAACCCTTCATTACCAGTTTTAAACTAATCTTTTGTTACCGACATTACATCCTTTAAAAAACTTATGAGCCAATATTCTATAGTCAAAACATTTAAGCATACTTATATCTTTAACATCAATTAGAAACAAGAATAAAGCAACTACGCAAGTTTTATAAATTTAAATCAAACACATTTTTTCTTTTCTCTAGCTGTAATTTCAAGAGAAAAAGCACTTTGGACCCAATAACCACAATTATATAGCTTTTTCTAAGATAAATAACAATAAACTGAGACTGCATTAAGAGATGGATCACCAACAGATGAAGTTTTTACCATTTTTTTCTTTTCAACATGAAACATAGAACAGCCATTCAAACAACAAGAAACAAATTGACACGTGGACATATTGGTGCACCAAGGACATACAAAGGACATACACCAAGAACATGTAAATCTAGGGAAGCGCGCTTTCTATTTCTCCTTGTGCCTAGGAGACCTTTAAAATCCATTTTCCTTCTGTCTTTCTCATGTTTCTAAAATCTGCTTTTCTCTTTTTTTTGTTTTTTTTTGTTTGTTTTTTTGTTTTTTATACTTTTTATTTTATTTTATTTTATGCCCTAATTTTCTCTCGCCTGGAGTTCGGTGCTAAACCGCGGCCAACTACCCTGACAAAATTCCCGGATTCACATCACTGTCACCCCTAGTTGATCTCAGCATCGGGCTACGCTGATTCACCTAGTATTGACATATCCCTTTCTGCCCCTTGCAACCATAGCCTTTACTCTATGTTGCTTACCGGGCCCTGGATACTCAACCTTTATTTCTTCTTTTCCGTGGAGCTCCACCAACAGACAGTGTTCCTCAGTAGTTCTCTCCTTTTCCACGCCCCACGTTCGAGGCGCCATCTGGATCTTCCCGGGAATTGCTCACGAGCGGGTTCTACGTGGGGGAGAGCTGAAGGGTGAAACTACGGGGGTCGGGAGAAAAGAAGACACAGAGACATTAGTGCATGGCTGTACAAAATCTTTCTATATTTCTTTGGGGACAAGAGCGACAATATATGTGCTGTGGGCCTGACCCTCCCTCCCAAAGCTGCAGAGTCTTCTCAGCAGGTCTCAGGCAGTCTGAGAGGTATTGCCATAACAAAGATCACAGGGTCTGCTACACAGCAGGAGATGGAGACTTGACTCGCAGGAAACTGTTGGGCCAGAGGGGCTCTGACATCTGTCAGGTGGGAGGAGGTGTGGCTGGAATTCCTCAGCTCCATGTAGGTGAAATGCAGGCAGCTGAATTTTGTCTAGAGGCTATATGGCTCACTACACTTCAGCAGAGAAATGGATACAGAAATTGCATGTGTGTATACACACACACACACACACACACACACACACAATGGAGTACTATTCAGCTATTAAAAACAATGAATTCATGAAATTCTTAGGCAAATGGATGGAACTCGAAAGTGTCATCCTGAGTAAAGTAACCCAGTCACAAAAGAACGCACATGGTATGCATTCACTGATAAGTAGATATTAGCTGAAAATCTCAAAATAAACAAGTTACAATTCACAGACCACAGGAAGCTCAAGAAGAAGTTAGACCAAAGTGGGGGTGATTTGGTTCCTCTGAGAAAGGGAACAAAATAATCACAGGAACAACTAGTGAGACAAAATGTGGAGCAGAGACTGAAGGAAAGGTCGTCCAGAGACTGTCCTACCTGGGGATTCATCCTATAAACAGTCACCAAACCCCAAAACTACTATGAAAGACAAGAAATGCACACTGAAAGGAGCCCGTTATGGTTGTCTTTTTTGAGGGGCCCTGCCAGAGCCTTACAGATACAGAGGCGAATATTAGCAGCCAACCATTGGACTGAGTGCATGGTTCACAATGGAGGAGTTGGAGGGCAGACTGGAGGAACTGGGGGTGGGTTTGCAGTCCCATGGGAAGAACGACAATGTCGGTCAAACAGACAACCAAGGCCTCCCAGGGACTAAGCTATCAACCAAGGGGTACACGTGGTTCCAACCAAAAGACTGGCAGAGGGATGCCTTGTCTGGCATCAGTAGGAGGAGAGGTCTTTGGTCCTATGAAGGCTCAATAGAGACCCCAGTGTGGGGAAATCGAGTGGGGGTAGTGGGAGAGGGTTAGGTGAAGGAGCATATTCTTGGAGACAGGGGGGTGCGAGGGTGGGTTGGGGGTTTTCAGGGATGGATGAAACCGGGAAGGGGTATAACAATTGAAATGTAAATGAAGAATATATTCAACTAAAAATGGTAAAAGGGAGAGAGAGAGAGAGAGAGAGAGAGAGAGAGAGAGAGAGAGAGAGAGAGAGTCCACAAGCTTCATCTACTGATTGGCTATGGGTCTCTGCATCCATTTGAGTCTGTTTCTGGGAGGAGCCTCTCAGAGGAGAGCCATACTGACTTCTGTCTGCAAGTGTAACAAGATATTATTAATAGTTTCAGGATTGGTCCTTGTCCACGGGATTAGTCTCTTGTTGGGCTAGTTTATGCCTGGCCATTCCCTCAGGCTCTTCTCCATCCCCTTTCCCTGTATTTTGTGTAGACAGGATGAAGGTTGGATCGAAAGATTTATTGATGTGGTACAAGACATAGGTTTCTGCACAGAATATCAATGGCTCAGGCTCTAAGATCAACAATTGAAAAATGGGACTTTATGAATCTGCAAAGCTTACTTAGACAAAGGACACTGAATAAGACAAAATGGCAGCTTATGGATTGAGAAAGAATCTTCACCAACCCTATATCTTACAGAGGGCTAATGTCTAAAAATCTAAAAATAACTCAAGAAACTGTATACCAACAATCCAAATAACTCAATTAAAAATGCTATACAGAACTAAACAGAGTATTCTCAACAGATGAATCTTAAATGGATGAGAAACACTTAAAATAGTCAAAGTCTCTTAATCCTGTTACAAGCTGCTTGTAGACCTGTTAATATAGTAATAATTTTATGATAAATTCACTTAAAGTACTACATTTTTGCTGTTTTATCATGTATGCATTATTTTGTATATGTACAGGGCAAGTAGGTTTATAATTTGATAAAGTTGAAGTACTAAAATAGTACTAACAGAAGATGTAAGAATTTCTGCATGGCCTAAGTCTTTTTGTCTCTTACTTGTAAATTATTTTCCCTGAAGTTTTAGAAAACAGTATCTGAATTTTAAATTTGCTGGATTCATGAAGTCAGCATTGCAGTTTATCAGAGATCAAAGACTGTAATAATACTACATTTTGTAAACGGTAAGGAAAAAGTTATTTTTATACTATGTAATGTCTAAATGTTCATCCTAATGGCTCTTGATTTCATCTAGTCATGGTGACTCATAGAATTGGGGATATTGAACCTGAACAGGCCAACACCTGTAAACAGGCTGGAACCCTGAGTGGACTGATAGTAACACCAACCCACCCACAAAATTAAGTTGTTTTCATAATACACACTATACTACTTTTATTCTACATTTAAACTATTACTCTCTGTTCTTAACATTTATCATTTTTACCTTTTATTTTTCTCATAAATACAGTATGTCCTGCTTATAGTCTTCCCTCTCTTTATTTCTCCCTTATCCTCTCTACATCCCCTTCTACTGGGATTTATTTTCTTTCTGTCTCTCAATAAATACAAAAAGAATTCTAAAATATAAGAACAAAACATAGCAAAATAAAATATAAGAAGGAAAAACAAAAACCATCACATAGGAGTTGGACAAAGCAAACCAACAGAAGGAAAACTGTCCCAAGATAAGGCACAAGAATTACACACACATACACACACACACACACACACACACACACACACACACATACACACATGAAGCTAAGAACTGTCCTTTCAAGATCAGTGAAGAATTTTGTTGGGGATTTCATTGAGTATGTAGACTGCTTTTGGTAAGATGGAGATATTTTATTATGTTATATCTACAAATCCATGACCATGGGAAATCTTTGCATATTCTGATTTATTTATTTATTTATTTATTATTCAATTTATTTCTTCAAGACTTGAACTTTTATAGGACAGGTCTTGCACTTGTATAGCCAGTCCTAACCAATAAATTACATTGTCAGTCAGCATGAAAAAAAGTCTTGTTGGTAATATGATGCAAATATTTTACATTATTTGAAATATTCCATTTAAGTACTAACTTACACTCCATCACCAAATCAGGAAGTGCCAAAGTCAGATTTCTAAACAGTGTATTATCTTCCATAATAGCATTTGCAAAATGATGGAAAATACTTAGATTATATTAGATTATAAGTTTTTCTGTCTGGATGAAAATAGTCTTAAAGTATTAATGTTTAAAATCTATTTGAGTCAAGTGTTCCTAATGACAAGAAAGGAATTGTTTTTTCATTTGAGTGCTAAGTATATTGACTTGGCATAGTAAATGCTCAATATTTATTGTATTGACATGCTACTCACAACACAAGCACATGAACACACACATACACAAATATAATGAAATAATAATGTAACATTGTTGTTTTGATGATGCAAAGTCAATAGAAATCTTTCAATTTTATTAAAACTCACCCACATTCATGAATAAAGTAAATGTATAAAATATTGAAACCTATGTTTTATAGTCTGATGATACAGTAGAGACAAATGCACTTCTAGATAATACATATGATTTAGTTCAGCAAACTGTTTAATGCCATGGAAGAAAATGAAGGAAAATTAATTATAAAAGAATAACTTAATATAAAGCAACCAAAATTTAAATGTGTTTGTGGAATGAGTGTTCAGTACTGGAGGGATCATGAAGAGCATTCTCCTAGGTAAAGCATTGTGGATACAAGTTACTGAAATGATTCTGTGATTTTTTTTATTCTTTCTTATATTTAAATATGAAAGTTTATTTTTAATGGGTAAATAACAAGAGTAGAGTTCCTTCAGTGTCAACAAATGAATTGCATCTGTCCCTAGAAAATTAGATTATCCATGGAGTGAAGTGTTTAGATTAAATCTAAAAGAAAATTTAATTTATTCCTTGTAAACATTCATGGAAATTTTGCCTGGTAGATCTTGCTGTAGTGATGCATTCATACATTTAGATAATCCTTTTGACATTTACAGCACTAACATTGAATCAAAATGAAGATAATTTTTATGTTTAATCAAATGAGTGATATCTTGACTATTTGTAATGTAATCTAAATAGACTCAGAATTATGAAACAATGGTGTCAATAGCATGAGAATTCCTTTTATTTTACAAGTGATGAGGAAATTTCAAATGCTAACAAATCCTTTTAATATCCTTGGACATTTTTTACTAGAATTTTGCCGGCTTAAAAATTGTTCATTAGGTAAAATTCACTTGTCTTATATAGAGCCAATTATTTATATACTTCTGTAGACTTAATGCATCCTAAAACTTTGTCAAAAGATTATAAGAAGAAAATGTTATTCATTGATTGAAGTATTTTTAATATCTAAAGACAAAATTTACAAAATAAAGCTCAATTATGTTTCATGTAATTAAACTAAAGATTTTTCTTCCCAGTTTCAAGTTTCTCATTTATGTCATTTACATTTGATTGGCTTCCATTACATACCGTCTCCTTGTTTATCATGCAGTTTCATTTGAAAAAAAGAAATTACTATGGCAAAACTGATCAAATATGTGATAAATACAAGGTTCTGAATTAGAGTAAAAATTATACAGCTCTAGTGCATGGACCATTGTATTCACTTATAGAAGTAACAAACTGACATTAAATAATATACTAAATTACTAAGGTATGGTGGCACACGCCAAAGAATTGCAGCATTTAGGACCAGCACCAAGAGGATCTGTGTTTCAAGAGTAGCTTTGGCTATGTAGTAAGTTTTAGGCCAACCTGGATATATGAGTCCAAATAACAACTAAATCCCTTAGGGAGATGACTGAGTTAGTAAAGTTTTTGCTGTGCAAGAATGAGAATCTGTGTTTGGTCCCTAGTACCCACAAAAACTATGGGTATAGCTGGCCATACCTGTCTAGATCTGTAGTGCTTTGGCAGGAGGATTTAGCTAGACTCTGAGATTAGCCTTACAACCAGCTTATTGTAATCACAAACTCCAAGATCAATAGGACCCACCTGGATTAAAGAATAAAATGAAAAGTTGACACTCAATGTCAACTTCTAAATGATCTAATTTCTGCAGTGATTAACAGATAGGATTTTGCTGCATCTAGGAAACACACTTTAACACCAAAGATGGCAATTAACTCCAGACAAAAAAATAGAAAAAGACATTTTGTGCAAATGGACTCAAGTAGCGATATGGTATAACCATTATAATATATGACATAATAGACTTCAAACCATAGCTAATCAGAAAATATGGGAAAGGATAATACATTTTCATCAAAAGAAAAATCCACCAAGAAGATATTACAATTGTTCACATATATGCACCAAACACAAAGGCACTGAAGTGCTTAAAGAAACACCACCACATTTACAATCACATACTGATCCTGAAAAAGTAGTGTGTGACTATTAAAACACTCTTGCCTATTGTCAAAAAAATTAAACAGAAAAATTCTGAACCTGAATAATGTCATAAAACAAATGAACAGATATTTACATTAAATTTTCACCCAAACACTAAAAGAAGATACCATCTACTGTTTACCTTAGTTAATGTTTTCAGAAACTGACCACACACATCGACACAAAGCAAGTCTCATGACATGAAAGAAAACTGAAATCAACCTTCCTGCATCCTATGTGACCAGCACATATTAAAGCAAAATGTCATCAACAACAGAAACAAGGCAAAATTTACAAAATAATTAAAACGGAAAATATCACTATCGAATAAATATGAGTCAAGCCAGAAATTAAGAAGGAATTAAACTTTTAGATTCTAATTGGAAACAATGAAAGCAGTTCTTAAAGATATGTTCCTAGTATTAAATCTCTGCATTAAGAAAAAAAAATGGAGAGATTTCAAATACCTTAACAGGACACCTATACTTCTAGCATGAAAGGAAGAAATCAGACACAAAAGGAGTATGTACCAAGAAATAATCATCATATTCATGACTGAAATCAATGAAAACAAACAAACAAGCAAACAAATAACTAAATGTCAATGAAACAAGCTAATCACAATGACTCAATGAAACAGAGTTTGTTCTTTGACAAAATCAAGGTTCTCGATATGCCTTTGGCTAAATTAATTAGAAGAAACAGAGAGAATAACCATATTGACAAAATTAGGGACGAAAGGGAGATATAACAACAGACACTGAGGATATTCAGAGAATCAATGAAAGCAATTTTAAAACTTGTAATCCTTTGAGATTGTTTATATAGTGAATTACATTGATGGATTTCCTTATATTGAACCATCCCTGCATCCCTGGGATGAAGCCTACTTGATCGTGGTGAATGATCATTTTGATGTGTTCTTGGATTCGGTTGGCAAGAATTTTATTGAGTATTTTTGCATCGATATTCATAAGAGAGATTGGCCTGAGATTCTCTTTCTTTGTCGGATCTTTGTGTGCTTTTGGTATTAGTGTAATTGTGGCTTCATAGAACGAGTTGGGTAGTGTTCCTTCTGTTTCTATTTTGTGAAACAGTTTGAAGAGTATTGGTGTTAGGTCTTCTTTGAAGGTCTGATAGAATTCTGCACTAAAACAGTCTGAAACTGTGCTTTTTTTGGTTGGAAGACTTCCAATGACAACTTCTATTTCTTCAGGGGCTATAGGATGGTTTAGATGGTCTATTTGATCCTGATTTAATTTTGGTATTTGATATCTGTCAAGGAAATTGTCCATTTCCTCGAGATTTTCTAGTTGTGTTGAATACAGGTTTTTGTAGTAGGATCTGATGATTTTTTGAATTTCCTCAGTTTCTGTTGTTATCTCTCCCTTTTCGTTTCTGATTTTATTAATTTGGATACTGTCTCTGTGCCCTCTGGTTAGTCTGGCTAAGGGCTTATCTACCTTGTTGATTTTCTCAAAGAACCAACTCATTTTGTTGATTCTTTGTATGGTTTATTTGTTTCTTCTTGATTGATTTCAGCCCTGAATTTGATGATTTTCTGCCTTCTACTCCTCTTTGGTGTATTTGCTTCTTTTTGTTCTAGGGCTTTCAGGTGTGCCATTAAGCTGTTAGTGTATGCTGTCTCCCGTTTCTTTTTGGCGGCACTCAGGGCTATGAATTTTCCTCTTAGCACTGCTTTCATTGTGTCCCATAAATTAGGGTATGTTGTGCCTTCATTTTCATTAACTTTCAAAAAGTCTTTGATTTCTTTCTTTATTTCCACCTTGACCAAGTTATCATTGAGTAGAGCATTGTTCAGCCTCCATGTGTATGTGGGTTTTCTGTTGTTTTTGTTGCCATTGAAGACCACCCTTATTCCATAGTGATCTGATAGGAGGCATGGGATTAGTTCTATCTTCTTATATCTGTTGAGGTCTGATTTGTGACCAATTATATGATCAATTTTGGAGAAGGTACCATGAGGTGCTGAGAAGAAGGTGTATTCTTTAGCTCTATAATGAAATGTTCTATATATATCTGCTAGTTCCATTTGGTCCAAGGCTTCAATTAGATTCACTGTGTCCCTGTTTAGTTTCTGCTTTCCTGAACGATCCATTTCAGAGAGCTGGGTGTTGAAGTCACCCACTATTATTGTGTGAGGTGCGATGTGTGCTTTGAGCTTTAGTAAAGTTTTTTTTTTTTTTTTTTATGAATGAGAGTGCCCTTGCATTTGGAGCATAGATATTCAGAATTGAGAGTTCTTGTTGGTGGATTTTTCCCTTGATCAGTATGTAGTGTCCTTCTGTGTCTTTTTTGATGACTTTAGGTTGAAAATCAATTTTATCTGATATTAGGATGGCTACTCCGGCTCGTTTCTTGGGGCCATTTGCTTGTAAAATTATTTTCCAGCCTTTTACTCTGAGGTAGTGTTTGTCTTTGACACTGAGGTGCGTTTCCTGCATGCAGCAAAGTGCTGGATCCTGTTTACGTATCCAGTCTGCTAGTCTATGTCTTTTTATTGGGGAATTGAGACCATTGATATTAAGAGAGTTTAAAGCATAGTGATTATTGCCATCTGCCATTCTTGACGCTATCTTTATGTTTGAGTGGTTATCTACTTTTGGGTTTGAAGCAAGAAGGTTACTATCTCATTTTTTCCAGGGTGTTGTTTCTCTCCCTGTATTGGAGGTTTCCACCTATTTTCCTTTGCAGAGCTGGGTTTGTGGAAAGATATTGTGAAAATTTGGTATGCAGTCACTGATAAGGGGATATTAACCCAGAATCTCGGAATACCCTAGACACAATTCGCATATCAATAGGTTTCTAAGAAGATGGAAGGAGAGACCCCTGGTCCTGGAAAGATTGGATGTAGGGGAATGCCAGGACAGAGAAGTGAGAGGGGGTTGAATGGGGAAAAGAGGGAGGGAAGGGGGCTTATGGGACTTTCGGGGAGGGAGGAAATGGGAAAGGGGAAATGATTTTGAATGTAAATAGAAAAATCTTAGAAAATAAAATTAAAAAAAAAAAGTTGTATTCCACCAAATTGTAAAACCCTTAAAATGGTTAATTTTAGTGATATATATCACTTACTAAAGTCTAATCAAGCAATTTAAAGACCTCTATAATTCCTAAGTAAAATAGAAATAGTCATTAAAAGGATTCTAACCACCACAACAACAAAAGCCCAGGACAGATAGTTTTAGGTTAGGATTTTACCAGACTTTCCAAGAAGAGTTAAAGCCAATAATCCTCAAATAATTCTACAAAATAGAAACAAAAGTAATGCCAAAGGGATTCTTTTGTTCTTTTTATGAGATAATTATCCAAATACCTAAGCAACATAAAACCTAACAAAAAGAGTTATAAACCAAAGACCAAATTCCCTTATGACCAAACATGCAAATATTCTCATTAAAATACTATCAAACCTAATCTAAGAGCAAATCAAAAAGATAATTCACTGTCATCAAGTAGTCTTTACACTAGAGATACAGGACTGTTTCCATGTATGTAAATCTATAAATATAACCCAGCACATAAACAGACTTAAAGACAAAAATGTCCTGACTATCTCTTTAGATGAAGGAACGGCTTTTGACAAAATCCAACACCACTTTGTAATAAAAATCATGGAGAGTTTAGGGATACAAGAATAAAAATCAAAGTGTGTCTGCTAAAATCCAGATATCCATCAAAGGATGAATGGATAAAGCAAATGTTGCACATTTTCATTTTACACAATGTAATATTTTACACAATTACAATTTGCAGAATACAGCATTACTCAGTTGTTAAAATTAATTCATCCAATTCTAAGTTAAAAGGACAGAGCTAGGAAAAAAGAATCTTCAGACAAATAGGGTATGCATTCACTTATATCTGGATGTTTGCTGTTGTATCTTCAAAAAGTAGACTGAAATCCATATAATCACAGAGGATAAGTTTAGGCTAGGATAGTTAAAGGACTAAAAGGGAGGGCTGAATCTCCCTAGGAAGAATGTATAGAACATATACATATAGGTGGACAGATTGAGAGGGCTGGAATGGTCAGATCAGACACAGTGGGGGAAGTAATCAGGGGATAAGAAATGGAATACAGGGAAGAATAGCTAAACTAGGTATATTTGAGGGGTTGTATAGAAATCTAAAACAACCGAAGCTTTCTAAAATGTGTACTTATAAAGGAGATCTACATGAAATTGCCAAAGAACTGGGGAGATGCAGCACCAACTGTGTAGTTGGCATTTACTACTTTGTGGAATCTTCTTTATTCCAACTTTCTCTGCCATTTCTACATAGTTTCGAACCCTAAAACTACATAGGAGAGAGAAAAAGGATAGAGGGGAAAGTATGCATCACTATCCTTATACTACTTCCTGCTTATTAAGGGCATCAAGTTATTTAGGGCAAGTTTAATCTTAGACATCAGGATATATCATTGTTTCCTCTTATTTCTTCTTTGTGCAAAACTCCTTAAAAACTGTGACCAACAGCAACCAACAATAGCCAACCAACAACCCACCTTGCATTTTGGGACCCTAGCACTTACATACTCTGAGAAGTCCCCAGAATTCTAAATGTTACACAATCATAGAAACTATCTGAAGCTGCCAAATCATGCCCTTGAGAGAACACAAGTCAAATAATAGTCAGTCGCTGTGGACAATCTAAAGCATCCCCATATCCCCATACCCAGGATTAAAACAAAATATAGTTGTATAAAATTTGTTTTTGCTATGTTTTCAAAAAAATCAAATCTTCAAAATTGTCCCTACACTACTGAATATCTCTAGTCATCCAATTCTGAAGTCTCCAATTGTGGGGATGGGCTCTGTCTTACCTAATTATCAGACAAAAGGGGACCGTAGAAATCATCAATCAATCTATACTAATGCCAAGAATATTGATTTCTCTTCACAGATTCTTATTAAGGCCTGATTGCTGAAAACAATACCTGCAAAACTCATTGGATATGGAGAAATTAAGCTGGTGCCTACATAGAGCTTTCACCCATACAACTACAGATTTAGAGTTGGAAGGTACTCTGAACATTATCTAAGGAAAAAGTAAACAAAAGCACAGCTATAGACACCTACCTGAGATACTCTTGTGAGACAATGGCAAATGTTAGCAAAGAGTAACCAGGAAATTTTGGATTAAATCCAGGTCCGTTGCACAAAAAGAAACTCATCTCTGTTATTCCTCAGAAGTCCAAGAAGCAGAAATTTTCTAGGCTAGGAACCTATGGGAAAACCAGTGGGGATAGAGGACATCAAGGAAACAAGGCCTTCTAAAGACAGCTAGACTGATGTACATATGAACTTATATAAACTATGGCAATATGTGCAGGGCCAGAAACAATTCTAGTGCTGAGAGAAAAAGTAGAAACAAGCTTTCATCTCTAATCTAGATCCTAATTGCAACTGATAACTACTCTCGAAGTAGTTTTTCCTATGGAGTCTCACCAGGTATTCAAATTACTTTTACAATCATGTCTCATGCTCACCTGGAGATAGATGGTCAACACAAAACAAAGACACTAGCATTTTTTGAGATTCATTGTAATCTAAATGTTTGTATAGATATTTTCTTTTTTACTTCACTGATTTTTTTATGTATATTATGATTTCAGTTTTGTGTTTTTTATGTGATGTCTCTGTATAGGAACTTGAATGTCTCTGCATCAGTAAATATGTCTTATGCTTTTTCCTTGGCTCCTTTTCTTTTCTCTTCTCTTCTTTTCTTTTCTTTTTCTTTCTTTTTCTCTTTCTATTTTTAGTTGTTTTTTTTTCTTTTCCTTATTTATGTTGTTTTATTCTTATTATTTAGATACCCATGTTTTTTAAATAAAAAAAATAAAAGACTGTAGATTTGGTTGCAATGGGAATTGGGGAAGATCTGGGAGTATTTATGGAAGGAGAAACCTCAATCAGAATAAGTTGCATGAAAAAAACCTGTTTTCATTTTTTTAAATTTTTTATTGGTTATTTTATCTATTTCCATTTGAAATGTTATCCCCGTTTCAGCTTCCCAGCTCATCTTGTTGATAAGCCAGATAAGGCTTCCTGACAGGAGCATGGTATAGCTGTCCCCTGAGAGGCTCTGCCAGAGCCTGATCAACACAGATGTGGATGCACGCAGACAAATATTGGACTGAGTGCAGGGACCCCAATGGAGAAGTTAGGGAAAGGACTGAAGGTGCTAAAGAGTTTTGTAACTCCATTGGAGAACAACAATATCAACCAACCAGACCACCCCCAAATCGCCCAGAAACTAAACCACCAACCAAAGAATACACATGGGAGAACCCATAGCTCCAGCTGGATATGTAGCAGAGGATTGCCTTACAGTGAGACCCTTGGTTCTGCGGAGGCTTGATAACCCAGAATAGAGGAATGCTAGGGCACTGAGGCAAGAGTGGGTGGGAAGTTGGGGGAGCACCCTCATAGAAACAGGAGAAAGTGGAGGGTATAGGGGGTTTGTGGAGGGGAACCTGGGAAGGGGTATATAAAACATTTGAAATGTAAATAAGTAAAATAAAAATAAAAAAGAATTTACACTGTTGTTTTTAAGGTAAATTAGAATGTCTATTATAGAAGAATAGTATGTAAATCCTTCAAAAGAACAAATATAAAACCACAATTGGATTTAATAATCCCATGTATAGGTAGATGCTGAAAGGATATCAACATGTAACAAGTATTTAATGTACAGCATTACTCACAGGAGTTAAAGTATAGAATTAACCTAAGTATTTGGCAGCACAATAATAGATAAATAAAATATAATTCACAATCATAATGGAATATAAAATGACGTGAAATATGACAGACCAATGAGGAAACTTGTTAAGTGAAGTAAGTCAAGCACAGAAAGAAAAATTACTTACAATATTAAATCAATCAGAAGTAGTACATGCACTTGTAAGTCATGAGAGAGATCAAGGATATATTACCCAATGAGAGAATAATTCACAAAAAAGAATTAAGAAGTACAAAAATTTCTTTGTTTCGTACTGTCAACACAATAACAATATGTTATATAATTGCTTAATGCAAGTACAGTTATCACAAAAGTTGGTGAATGTGTGAGGCTATGCATATAGTAATTTACTTAATTAACAACTACAATTTAATTATTGAAATAGCTCTTTTAGATAATATGGACAATTCTCTTATCAAAAACCTAAAAATTACTCTATAATTTTTAGTCTATATGTATTTCAAATTTGCTGCATAATATTTTCTATAGAGTGGGTTTATAAATAATTAGTTTGATAAATATTATTTTTATTCAAAATTCCATAAAATATGTCCATATAAACTTATTTCATAAGTTAGGATTTTATTTACTCTTAGGTAGCTGATTCAAAGTTTGACATAAAATGTAAATGTGACCTCCAAATTCTTTCAAAGATTGGTATTTCTGCTAAAAGTATTTTTTGCAGTAATAGTCTATCTCCTGGAAAGAAGTAAAACAAACCATACTTACATAACACCTTTTCCTCAGCAAGCATAAAAGTCTCAACAATTATTCTCCATTTCTTTAATGTTTACTTCTAAAAATAACAGCAGACTGAATGTTTTTCTTCTGATGTAATAATTACTTACACTTTCTTCTCATCTAACTTAGTTATCATCACTTTTACTGTTTAGGTCTTTCTTTACTACTTCTACTTTCTGACATTTTACATCATGCCAAACTATTTTCCTTCCCTTTAATATCTTTCCTGAGCCACATTATACTCCCATTCTCCTATGCCACACTGCTTGCTGGAAATAACATTATTTGCAGATGTGTCCGACTTATTATGAAACATATTAAAATTGGAAGAGCACAATGATAAATATAATTCCTAAACCATTGCACAATAAGGTAATCTCTTTTTTACTCTTGTTTTTATCCCCACATATCATAAAAGCAAAAGTTTGTAATATGACAAATTTAGAAAATTAAATTTTGTTTTATATTTATAATCTGGCTACAAATGGCAGCATATCATAACATTCACACTGCTAAAGATAAAATAATAGTTGCAAATAATTCTTGTATTTTCTCTAAAATGTTGAACATCTTTGTGAATTATATTTAGCAATCCAGTTTATGCATGTAATATTTAAAACTCAAATAACAGTAAGTATAACTTTTGTCTCTTTTAACATTATTGAATTGTGTGTTAGTAATGTCCTATTTTCCTTTTCTTGTCATCTTGAAATGCATCTCAAATTCATTTCCCCTACATTTCCCATCGGAACTGAGAAAGTTTCCAAGAAAAAACAACCAAACAAAACAAAACAACCTACAAAAAGGCAAGGTGAAGAGATGCAGAAGGTAAACCAATAAGAGGAAAAGAGTCCCAAGAGAAGGAAAAAGAATCAGATACAACCTAACTCACTGTTAGCAGTCACACCAATAAACAAAGAAACAAAGAAACAAAACAAGAATAAAACAACAAAAGAATAAACAAAATAACAACAACAACAACAACAACAACAAAACCAAATGCTATCCACAATAGAATATACAGAGAGAATATGTTACAAGTTGTTTATCCATTTTTGATTGAAAGTTCCTACTAATTATAGCCACTTTCTGGCTATAAATTGTAAAACTGAAATTAACATAGTTGAACAACCTGCCTTGCAGTAGGGTGGAATATCCTTTGGGTATAAGACCAAGGTTGGTATAGCTGGGTCTTGAGGGAGATTGACTCCCAGTTTTCTGAGTAATCGTCATATCAATTTCTATAGTGGCTCTACAAGTTTGCACACCCAGAAGCAATGGAAGGGTATTCCCCCTGCTATATCCTCTTCAGCATTAGATATCACTTGTGATATCTACCTTAGTCATTCCGACCAGTATAAAAAAGAATCTCAATAATTTTGACTTGCATTTCCTAGAAGGTAAAGGATACTGGACATTTCTTTAATATATCTCAGCCATATGAGATTCTTCTATATTGAAATTTGGCCCTGCTTCTTCCTCCCAGTCCCCTACTCCCAGAAATAAGGTTCAGATTCAAAATATATTGACAAATACCTTGGCCATATAGCTAGGCTCATCTCTGACTAGATATAACTTAAAATATCCCATTTATTTTAATCAAGGTTCAGCCACCTGTGCTCTGGTACTGTGCATCTGACTCATTATAACTGCCTGCGGTTTCATGAGAACGGGTTATCAGGTTCTCTGGACAGAGAGCTGGGGATAGAAAACGATGGAGTGACAAGAGAAATATGGAGCCAAGGCTATATTTCCTGCTCAAGGCTCAAATGTTAATGGACTTTTTCAAATATATAGGCAGGAGAAAAAGCCCTTCCCCCTCAAAGGCTGGAACCAGGTCTGCAGATCTGGTCTGGCTGTTCACTAGGCATTGGCTTGGGCAGCTGGACAGGTCACCTGCTTAATTCAAGAATTCTTAGACCTGGAGGAACAAAGAATTTCACCTTCACTCCACCCTAGGTGGAGCAGGATTGTGGCTGGGACAGGAATTTCAGCTCACAGGCTGGAAGAACTTCACTTTGGTCAATGTCAAGTTTCTGCCAGGTGACAAGACAGCCCAATATGACTCTCTACAGTTGTATATGGGATAGATTCCCAGGTGGGGCAGCCTCTGGATGGTCGTTCCTTAAGTCTTTGCTCCACACTTTTTCTCTGTATCTCCTCTGTTGGATGTAGGGTTTGTAAAGATCTTTTCCCATTTTGCTGGTTGCCATTTTGTGCTATTAACAGTATCCTTTACCTTACAAAAACTTTGTAATTATATGAGGTCCCATTTGTGAATTCTTGATCTTAGAGCATAAGCTATTGGTATTCTGTTCAGGAAATTTTCATCTGTGCCCATGTGCTTAAGGCTCTTCCCTACTTTCTTTTTTATTAGTTTTAGAATGTCTGGTTTTATGTGGAGGTCCTTGATCCACTCAGACTTGGGCTTTGCACAAGGAGATAAGAATGGATTGATATGCATTCCTCTGTATCCTAATCACTAGTTGAACCAGCACCATTTGTTTAAAAGGCTATCTTTTTTCCACCAAATGGTTTTAGCTCCTTTGTCAAAGATCAAGTGACCATAGGTGTGAGGGTTCATTTCTGGGTCTTCAATTCTATTCCATTGATCTACCTGCCTGTCACTGTACCAATACAATGCAGTTTTCATCACTATTGCTGTGTAGTACTGCTTGAGGTCAGGGATGCTTATTCCCAAAAAGTTCTTTTTATTAAGAAATATTTTCACTATCATATCATCTGCCAATAGTGAAAGTTTGATTTCTTTCTTTTCAATTTTTATCACTTTGACCTCCTTTTGTTGTCTAATTGCTCTAGCTAGAACTTTAAGTACTATATTGAATAGATATGGAGAAAGAGGGCAGCCTTGTCTAATCCCTAATTTTAGTGGTATTGCTTCAAGTTTCTATCTATTTAATTTGATGCTGCCTACTGGTTTGCTGTATATTGATTTTAATATGTTTAGGTATGGGCCTTGAATTCCTGATCTTTCCAATACTTAACATGAAGGGATGCTGAATTTTGTCAAATGCTTTTTAAGCATCTAATGAAATGATCATGTGTTTCTTTTTCCTTGAATTTGTTTTTGCAGTGGATTATATTTATATATTTCCATATATTGAATCATCTCTATATCCCTGGGATGAAGCCTACTTGATCGTGTTGAATGAATGGTTTGATATGTTCTTAGATTTGGTTGGCAAGAAATTTATTGAGTATTTATGTATCGATATTCATAAGGGAAATTCTCTTTCATTGTTGGATCTTCATGTGGTTATGTTATCAGCATAACTGTGGATTCATAGATGTTGGGTAGTGTTCATTCTGTTTCTATTTTGTGGAATAGTTTGAAGAGTATTTTTATTAGGACTACTTTGAAGGTCTGATAGACTTATGCACAAAAACCATCTGGTCCTGTGCTTTTTATGGGTAGGAGAATTTCAGTGACAACTTCTATTTCTTTAGCTGTTGTGGGACTGTTTAGATGGTTTATCTGATCCTGATTTATCTTTGATATTGAAAATTGTTCATTTCATCCAGATTTTCAAGTTTTTTTGAGTATAGGCTTTTGTAGTAGAACCTGATGTTTTTTTTTAAATTTCCTCAGTTTCTGTTGTTATGTTTCCCTTTTCATTTCTGCTTTTGTTAATTTCGAAACTGACTCTCTGCCCTTCGGTTAGTCTGGCTAAGAGTTTATCTATCTTGTTGATTTTCTCAAAGAACTAGCTCCTGATTTTGTTAATTGTTTGTATAGTTCTTTTTGATTCTACTCAATTGATTTAATCCCTGAGTTTGGTTATTTCTGTCATCTACTCCTCTTGGGTGTATTAACTTCTTTCTGTTCTAGAACTTTCTGGTGTGCTGTTAAGCTGCTAGTATATGCTGTCTCCAGTTTCCTTTTGGTGGCACTGAGAGCTACGACTTTTCCTATTAAAATTGCTTTCATTTTGTTCCATAAGTTTGGGTATGTTGTGCCTTCATTTATATTAAATTCTAAAAACAATGAATTCTTTCCTTATTTCATCCTTGACCCAGTTATCAATGAGTAGAACATTGTTCAACTTCCATCTGTATGTGGCCTTTCTGCCGCTTTTGTTGCTATTGAAGACAAGCCTTATCAGCAGTGATCTGATAGGAGGCATGGGGTTATTTCAGGCTTCTTATATCTGTTGAGGTCTGTTTTGTGACCGATTATATGGGCAATTTTGGAGAAGGTACCATGAGGTCCTAAGAAGAAGGTATATTCTTTTGATTTAGGTTGAAATTTTCTATAGATGTCTGTTAAATCCATTTGGTCCATAACTTCTGATAGTTACACTGTGTCTATACTTAGTTTGTTTCCCTGGTCTATCCATTGATGAGTTTTGTGTGTTGAAGTCCCCCACAATTATTGTGTAAGGTGCAATTTGTGCTTTGAGCTTTAGTTAAGGTTCTGTTATGAATGTGGGTGCAGTTGCATTTGGAGCATATATATTCAGAATTGAGAATTCTTCTTGGTGGCTTTTTCCTTTGACGAGTATGAAGTGTTTTTCCTTATCTTTTTTGATGCCTTTTGTTGAAAGTCGATTTTATGTGATATTAGAATGGTTACTCCAGCTTGTTTCCTGGGACCATTTGCTTAGAAATTTGTTTTCTAGCTTTTATCTCTGAAGTAGTGTTTGCCTTTGTCACTGTGCTGCATTTCCTGTATGCAGCAAAATGATGGGTCTTGTTTAGGTATCTAGTCTGTTAGTCTATGTCTTTTTATGGGGAATTGAGTCCATTGATGTTAAGAGATATTGAGGAATAGTGATTGTTGCTTCCTGTTATTTTTTATGTTATTTTTTATGTTTGTGTGGTTATCTTCTTTTCGGTTTGTTGAAACAAGATTACTTTCTTGCTTTTTCTAGGGTGGAGTTTCCCTCCTTGTATTGGAGTTTTCCATCTATTATCCTTTGTAGGGTTGGATTTGTGGAAAGATATTTTGTAAATTTGATTTTGTTATAGACTATCTTGGTTTCTCCATTTATGGTAATTGAGAGTTTTGCTGGGTATAGTAGTCTGGTTGTCATTTGTGTTCTCTTATGGTCTATATGAGATCTGTCCAGGATCCTCTAGCATCATGGTCTTTGATGAGAAGTCTAGTGGAATTCTGATTGGTCTGCCTTTATGTGTTACTTGACCATTTTCCCTTACTGTTTTTAATATTCTTTTGTTTTGTGCATTTGTTGTTTTGATTATTATGTGACTGGTGGATTTTCTGTTCTGGTCCAGTCTGTTTGTAGTTCTGTAGGCTTCTTGTATGTTCATGGGCATCTCTTTCTTTAGGTTTGGGACATTTTCTTCTACAATTTTGCTGAACACATTTACTGGTCCTTTAAGTTGTAAATCTACTCTCTCTTCTATACCTATAATCCTTAGGTTTGGTCTTCTCATTCTGTCCTGGGTTTCCTGGAAGTTTTGGAGTAGGTGCTTTTTGCATTTTGTATCTCCTTTGACTGTTGAGTCAAGGTTTTCTATGGTATCTTCTGCACCTGAAATTCTCTCTTCTGTCTCTTGTATTCTGTTGTTGATGCTTGCATCTACAACTCCTGATTTCTTTTCTAGGTTTTCTATCTCCAGAGTTGTCTTGCTTGATGGTTTCTTTATTGTTTCTACTTTCATTTTTAGATCCTGGATGGTTTTGTTCAGCTCTTTCACTTTTTGTTTCTCTTTTCTTGTAATTCTTTAAGGAATTTTTGTGATTCCTCTTTAAGGGCATCTACCTGTTTACCCGTATTCTCCTGTATTTCTTTAAGGGTGCTACTTATATCCTTCTCGAAGTCATCTATCAGCATCATAAGATGTGATTTTAAATCCAAGTCTTGCTTTTCTGGTGTTTTGGTATTCAGGACTTGCTGTTGTGGGAAAACTAGGTTCAGATGATGCCATGACACTTTGGTTTCTGTTGGTAATATTCTTGTGTTTGCCTTTTGCCATCTGGGTATCTCTGATGTTAGCTGGTCTTGCTGTCTCTGATTGTTGCTTATTGGTTGTGTAAACCTGTGCCTCAGTGCTCCTGAGAGACCTGTTCTTTCTTAGTGGAATTTAGGTATGGAGAGCTGTGGTACAGGGTCAGCTCAGGGGTTCAGACAGAAACCAGAAGGATCCTTTCCCCAGCTGATCTTTGGTTCCTGTGTCCTGATGGCTCTGAGCAGGTCCCTCTTGGACCAGGAATTTGAAGTGAAGCGGTGGTCTTACCTGTGTATGCAGGTGTGTAGGCACTTTTGGGACAACATCTCTCTTGTGGGAGTATTTGTGTATGTAACTCTGTGGCCCAGGATCAGCTCTGGGTGCAGATAGAAATCGGAAGACTCCTGTCCCAGGCTATCTATGGGTTCTTGAGTCCTCAGGGTTTCTGGCATGTTCCTCTGTGCAGCAGTGGTGGTCCTACCTTCATTCCTAGGCCTGTCCATACTCATAGGAGGCTCACTATCTCCCTGTGCCTCCTGGGTATTGACCCTTCTGGCTCCTTTGTATTGTGTGACTTCAACTGCCTCTGCTGACCTACACTGTTCAAACTACACTAACTGAACAGTATTCATGAATGATCTCAAAACACCTCAACTGTACTATACAAACAGTATTGATTGAACTGATTAAAAAAAATTCTGCTCTTTCTCTGCTCTGCTCTTACATAGAATCCCTATCCTGTGCAGTTCTCATGAGAGTTAGCTATATTATCTCTGAACCATTCTCTTAAATCACTTTGTGTGCCACTCAATTAAATGTCACTTTCAGATATGCTTTCTTCTTACTGTCAGAATAGAACCATAGGTCTTGTTGTCTTTATAGCTAACTTTTTCTTGGACTCTTTACTCTTGGTGTGACTAGACAGTGCTGGTTTATAAATCTCTGATGTTTGATACATGCTCTTTTCTCCTAGTTTCCTGAGAGAGAATTTCTCCTATGGGTTTCTTACATGGAGATCTACAATGAAACCATTACAGACTTACTCTGTAATGCTCAAAAAATGAAACCTTTGATAATTCAGGAAGACATAGTAAAAGATCAGGATGACTGTACCTGGTCACCCCAAGAATGACTCTATCAGTAGTCACGTGGGGCCAGAGGTGGCATTTAGGGGGGCCACATACAGGGAGAGAAAAGTCACTGATTCCCTTCCTGTGTGCCTAGCTCCACTGGATTCAATTTCAACTCAGTAGCCACACAGATGGCCCAAATAAATGTTGGAGCAGCACTGGTACCAGTGATGGGGTTGGTGGTGGTGTAGGGAAGATAAAGCAGGGGGAGGGAGAGTATACAGTTATATTGTGACAGGGCCATGTAGCAAATGGATGGATTTATTAGAGCCTTAGTGAATTAAGGTGACTAAGGGCATAAAGTATATTTGATACAGAAAGCATAAACTGTAAAACAGCTTCTGTTTCAAATGCCTGTTCTAAGTGTATGAAAGTTTACAGAGTTGTACAGATTTAGGGTCTGGTTAATTTTGGTGTGTAATGTTTATATTTATTTGCAAGTGTTTTTAAATAATGAAGCTTATAAAGTCAAAAGTAATTTTGTGTTCCATGTGCACAGGAAATTGCGAGTTCCTTGCTTTTTCTACAGAGTAACAGTTCTATTTGTTACTATCCTAATTTCTACAATAGATTGTAACTTTGGAAGCAAACTTTCTTTCTCTAATCTTTTTATGATTAAACTGTTTTCAGAGGAATGTCTATGTTGCTGATCTCACAGAAGAAGTGATTTATACAGCTGAAATGGCTTTGAAATGGCTCGCAACAGGAGAAGGTAAGACTGCTGTATTTTTAAATTCATATCAAAACTATCAAGTCACATTTTTATTGAACTAAAATAAGATAGTCTTCAAGTTAGACTTGCTACATTGAGCTAAAGTAAACCTAATGATTTTTCTTGGGTTTTAAATTAGTGCAGTTGCTATAACTTGATTTTACAGAGAACAGACATTATGGAATAACCAAAATGAATCAAAGAAGCAGTCGTTCTCATGCAATTTTTAAGATGGTAGGTAATTCTGTTTCTTCCTATATTTGGTCTTTCCAAAGAAGAATTTGCTCATTTTTGACAAATTGACT
Source organism: Tokudaia tokunoshimensis (assembly GCA_036184795.1). Lineage (NCBI taxonomy): Eukaryota > Metazoa > Chordata > Mammalia > Rodentia > Muridae > Tokudaia > Tokudaia tokunoshimensis. The sequence continues at coordinate 41,193,560 of BTHU01000023.1, forward strand.
TTTCTGTCTAGATTTTGGAAAGCAGGGAAAAGGGTGAATCTTCTAATTGTGATGGCTCTATCAAGGTGTCTCATCTGGTGAGTATTTATAAATCATAAATTTCCGTGTGGGCCCAAAAAGACAGGTTACCTATTGGATGAATGTGTTAGTAAGAGCACTTTACTAAGAAGGAAGAAAGAGTCAGAAGTTGTCAGTGAGTCAGGAGCAGCCTCAGCTGTAAGGCTTAGAGCATCTTGTTTCCGTATGTGATGGCTACAGAATTTCAGCTGCGTCTCCTTCCAGCCACCAACAAAGTCAGAACTTTGTTTCTCTATCCTGAGAGGTGAATTTTAGAATTTGGATATGTTTCTTAAATCCTAGTCAGTGTAATCTACAGTTGTATGATAAGACAACAGAAACTAAGTGGGAAAATATTATTTGTTTGTAACATTAAGATGTTGATAAATGGTGGGAACTTTGGTTTTTTTTTGTTGTTGTTGTTTTTTTTTTTTTTTTTTTTTTGGTTTTTCCAAGACAGGGTTTCTCTGTGTAGACCAGGCTGGCCTCGAACTCAGAAATCCGCCTGCCTCTGCCTCCCAATTGCTGGGATTAAAGGCGTGCACCACCACCGCCCGTGTTTTGTTTTACTATCTAATGATCAGCCTTAGGACCTTCTACATATTTGGCAATGTTCTACCACTGAATGCCACCCCCAGCTTCTGGCCCACGAGCAGTATTTTAAACCATAAATCTCTTAACCAGAAAGGAGATATAATGTTCAGCGTTTGAAATCAACACATTGCACAGCCTCTGCTTATTACCCAGTCATGTATATGAGCAGTATGCAAGCATTGCTTTTTGCCTCATGAGTAAGCCTCCCATTTACCTCCTCCTTTATCAGGGTATCAACATGTAGCCCAGGAGGGCTTTAAAATCATCATTTTTCTGCCTCACCCTCTCAAGTGTTGAGATTGTAGGCATGTACTTCCAAGCTCTGATAAAGCAAATGTTAATATGCAGTCCTAATAACTTCACCTTATTTTGCTGAAAACATAAATGATTTATTTTAAATGATTTTAGTGTTTTAACTTAATAACAGAGCTTCTACCTAGCCCATGTTTTTTCTAAGTCTGACTTGTGATATTTCAGAATAATTTTAACATTTCTTAGTTGTAATACTTATTTTAATGAATAATTTTTTGTCTTCTTTTCTAAAAATATTATCTTTAATCTTTTCTTACAGTCTAGTCATTATCCCCCTTCTGGTCCACTCTCTGACAGTTCCTCATCCCATTCCCCTGCCCCTACCATCTCCAAGAGGATGCCCCCATACCACCCACCCTGCCAGGCCTCCCCAATCCCTGGAGTCTCATGTTACTGGATGGTTAGGCATGTCTTCTCTCACTGAGGCCAGACTAAGCAGACTCTGCTGTATGTGTGTCAGGGACCTCGTATCAGCTAGTGTATGCTGCCTGGTTGAGGATGTATTCATCTTAGGTGTGCAAGAAGATGGGTAAAGCTAGCAAGACTCCACTGAGAAGATAGTGTTTAGTGTTTCCATTGGTTCTTAAATACTGAAAAAGGATGGACTCAAACATTAGAAGTAAAAGCAGCAAAAACTTTACCTTCATTGTTTAGGATTAATTGTGTATATTAAGAGTGTGTCTGTATTCCAGCCAGAAGGAATAAGGTATGCGTACTAAGAGCATGTCTGTATAACATCCAGATCACACAGACTTAGAAGGTTTTTGGAGGTGGTCCATTGCCTGAGACTCCATGTTGGTGTTTTAAAATTTCTCTATACTATAGGAGGGCTACTGATAATTTTTTAGTTTATCTTATATATGCCCACTTTGGTGAAGGTGTTTTTCAGTTCTAGGAGTTCCTATACATATTTGTAAGGTCACTTATATATGCTATCATATCGTATGCAAATAAACATTGGGTTCTTCATTTCCAATTTGTATCCCCATCAACTACTTCAGCTGTCTTTGCTTTAGCTAAAACATCAAATATTTTACTGAGTAGATATGGAGAAAATGGAGGACTTTTCCTGTTACGAATTTTAGTGGAATTGCTTTGATCCTCTCCACTAATTGATGTTGGCCATGTTTGCTCGAGTTTATTTTTATATTGTGTAAATATGTTCCTTATATTACTAATCTCTCCAAGATATTTATTTTGAAGAAATATTTGATTTTTTTTTATAAATCATTTCGGCATCTAATGAAATAATCGTGCTTTTTTTTTCTTTCAATTTCTTTATAGGATGGACTACTTTAACTGAATTTGGTAAGTTGAACGATCCCTGAATCTCTGGGTGAAGCCTACTTGGTCATGGTAGAGGGTTTTTTGATGTGCTCATGGATTCTGTTTTTAAGTATTTATTGTGTATTTTTTCATATGTGTTCAGGCTGGGAATTGTCTTTTTTCTTTTAATTTTTTTTATTAGGTATATTCTTCATTTACATTTCAAATGATTTCCCTCTTATTGGTTCCCCCATCCCCAAAAGTCCCATATGCCCTCTTCCCTCCCCCTGCTCCCCAACCAACCCACTCCTGCCTCCCCTTCTTGGTATTCCCCTACACTGCCACATTGAGCCCTTCCAGGACCAGGAGCCTCTCCTTCCTTCTACTTGGTATCTTTTGATATGTGAATAGTTCCTTGAGTATTCCAAGCTTCTGGGCTAATATCCGCTTATCAGCGTGTGCATATCATGGATGATTTTTTTGTGAATGGGTATTCGCACTCAGGATGACATTCTCCAGTTCCACCCACTTGCCCAAGAATTTCATGAATTCATTGTTTTTAATAGCTGAGTGGTATTCCATAGTGTAAATATACCACATTTTTTGTATCCATTCCTCAATTGAGGGACATCTGTGTTCTTGCTAGCTTCTGGCTATTATAAATAGGGCTGCTATGAACATAGTGGCGCATGTGTCCTTATTGCATGTTGGAGAGTCATCTAGGTATATGCCCAGTAGTGGTAGAGCTGGGTCCTCCAGTAGTATTATGCCGAGTTTTCTGAGGAACTGCCAAACTGATTTCCAGAGTGGTTTTACCAGTTTGCAATCCCACCAGCAGTGGAGGAGTATTCCTCTTTCTCCACATCCTCGCCAGCACCAGCTGTCTCCTGGGTTTTATATGTTAGCCATTCTGACTGGTGTGAAGTGAAATCTCAGGGTTGTTTTGATTCGCATTTCCCTGATGACTAAGGATGTTGAACATTTCTTTAGGTTTTTCTCAGCCATTCGATATTTCTCAGGTGAAACTTCTTTGTTTAGCTCTGTACCCCATTTTTTAATAGGGTTATTTGGCTCTCTGGAATCTACCTTCTTGAGTTCTTTTTATATCTTGGATATTAGCCTTCTGTCGGGTGTAGGGTTGGTAAAGATCTTTTCCCAATTACTTGGTTGCCATTAAGTCCTTTTGACAGTGTCCTTTGCTTTACAGAAACTTTGTAATTTTATGAGGTCCCATTAGTCAATTCTGGATCATAGAGCACAAGCTTTTGGTGTCCTGTTCAGGAAATTTTCCCCTGTGCCCATGTGCTCAATGCACTTCCCCAGTTTCTTTTTTATTAGTTTCAGTGTTTCTGGTTTTATGTGGAGGTCCTTGATCCACTTGGACTTTAACTAAGTACAAGGAGATAAGAATGGATCGATTTGCATTCCTTTGCATGCTGACCTCCAGTTGAACCAGCACCATCTATTGAAAAGGCAATATTTTTTACACTAGGTGGTTGTAGCTCCCTTGTCAAAGATCAAGTGACCTATGGAGAGGTGTGTGGGTTCATTTCTGGGTCTTCAATTCTGTTCCATTGTTCTACCTGCCTGTCACTGTACCAATACCATGCAGTTTTTAACACTATCACTCTGTAGTACTGCTTGAGGTCAGGGATATGGATTCCCCCAGAAGTTCTTTTACTGTTGAGAATAATTTTAGCTATCCTGGGTTTTTGGTTATTCCAAATGAATTTGATAATTGCAATTTCTAACTCTTTGAAGAATGGAGTTGGGATTTTGATGGAGAGTGCATTGAATCTATATATTGCTTTTGGCAGGATAGCCATTTTTACTATATTAATCCTGACAATCCATGAGCATGGAATAACTTTCCTTCTTCTGAGATCTTCTTCGATTTCTTTCTTCAGAGACTTGAAGTTCTTGTCATACAGATCTTTCACTTGTTTGGTTAGAATCACACCAAGATACTTTATATTGTTTGTGGCTATCGTGAAGGGTATCATTTCCCTTATTTCTTTCTCAGCCTGCTTATCCTTTGAGTATAGGAAGGCTACTGATTTGCTTGAGTTAATTTTATATCCGGCCACTTTGCTGAAATTGTTTATCAGCTAGCTGCAGGAGTTCTCTGGTGAAGTTTTTTGGGTCGCTTAATTATACTATCATATCATCGGCAAATAGTGATATTTTGACTTCTTCCTTTCCAATTTGTATCCCTTTGACCTCCTTTTGTTGTCTAATTGCTCTAGCTAGAACTTCAAGCACTATATTGAATAAATATGGAGAGAGAGGGCAGCCTTGTCTAGTCCCTGATTTTAGTGGGATTGCTTCAAGTTTCTCTCCATTTAGTTTGATGTTGGCTTCTGGTTTGCTGTATATTGCATTTCCTAAGCATAGTTATGGGCCTTGCATTACTGTTCTTTCCAAGAAATTTAACATGAAAGGATGCTGAATTTTGTCAAACACTTTTTCAGCATCTAATGAAATGACCATGTGGTTTTTTTTTTCTTTGAGTTGGTTTATGTAGTGGATTACATTAATGGATTTCCTTATATTGAACCATCCCTGCATTCCTGGGAGGAAGCATACTTGATCATGTTGAATGATCATTTTGATGTGTTCTTGGATTCGGTTGACAAGAATTTTATTGAGTATTTTTGCGTCGTTATTCATAAGGGAAATTGGTCTGAAGTTCTCTTTCTTGTTGGATCTTTCTGTGGTTTTGGTATCAGTGAAATTGTGGCTTCACAGAACGAGTTGGGGAGTGTTCCTTCTATTTCTATTTTGTGGAATATTTTGATGAGTACTGGTGTTAGGTCTTCTTTGAAGGTCTGAAAGAATTCTGAACTAAAACCATCTGGTCCTGTGCTTTTCTTGGTTGGAAGACTTTCAATGACCACTTCTATTTCTTTAGAGGTTATGGGACCATTTAGATAGTCTATCTGATCCTGATTAAATTTTGGTAGTTGGAATATGTCTAGGAAATTGTCCATTTCCTCCAGATTTTCCAGTTGTATTGAGTATAGGCTTTTGTAGTAGGATCTGATGATTTTTTGAATTTCCTCAGTTTCTGTTGTTATTTCTCCCTTTTCATTTCTGATTTTGTTAATTTGGATACTGTCTCTGTGCCCTCTGTTTAGTCTGGCTAAAGTTTTATCTATTTTGTTGATTTTCTCCAAGAACCAACTCCTGGTTTTGTTGATTCTTTGAGTGATTCTATTTGTTTCTACTTGGTTAATTTCAGCCCTGAGTTTGATGATTTCCTCCCTTCTGTTCCTCCTGGGTGTATTGGCTTCTTTCTGTTCTAAAGTTTTCAGGTGTGCTGTTAAGCTGCTAGTGTATTCTCTCTCCAGCTTCTTTTTGGAGGCACTCAGAGCTATGAGTTTTCCTCATAGCACTGCTTTCAAAGTGTACCATAAATTTGGGTATATGGTGCCTTCATTTTCATCAAGCTCTAAAAAGGTTTTGATTTCATTCCTTATTTCTTCCTTGACCAAGGTATCTTTGAGTAGAGCATTGTTCAGCTTCCGTGTGTATGTGGGCTTTCTGTTGTTTCTTTTGCTGTTGAAGACCACCCTTACTCCATAGTGATCTGATAGGAGGCATGGAACTAGTTCAATTTTTTTGTATCTGTTGAGGTCTGTTTTGTGACCAATTATATGGTCAATTTTTGAGAAGGTACCATGAGGTGCTGAGAAGAAGGTATAGTCTTTTGACTTAGGATCAAATGTTCTATAGATATCAATTAAATCCATTTGGTCCAAAACTTCTGTTAGTTTTACTGTGTCTCTCTTTAGTTTGTGTTTCCTAAACTGTCCATTAAGGAGAGTGTGGTGTTGAAGTCACCCAGAATTATTGTGTGAGGTTCAATATGTGCTTTCAGCTTTAGTAAGGTTTCTTTTGTGAATGATGGTGCCCTTGTATTTGGAGCATAGATGTTCAGAATTGAGAGTTCTTCCTGATAGATTTTTCCTTTGATGTGTATAAAGTGTCCTTCCATGTCTTTTTTGATGTCATTTGGTTGAAAGTCTATTTTATCATTTATTAGAATGGCTACTCCCGCCTGTTTCCTGGGGCCATTTGCTTGTAAACTGTTTTACAGCCATTTACTCTGAGGAAGTGTTTGTCTTTGACACTGAGATGCGTTTCCTGTATGCAGCAAAATGATGGGTCTTGTTTATGTATCCAGTCTGTTAGTCTATGTCTTTTTATTGGGGAATTGAGCCTATTGATGTTAAGAGATATTAAGGAAAAGTGATTGTTGCTTCCTGCTATTTTTGATATAATTTTATTTTATTTTATTTTTTTAATTTACATTCCAAATCACTTCCCCTTTCCCGTTTCCTCCCTCCCCGAAAGTCCCATAAGCCCCCTTCCCTCCCTCTTTTCTCCATTCAACCCCCTCTCGTTACTCTGTCCTGGCGTTACCCTACATCCAGTCTTTCCAGGACCAGGGGTCTCTCCTTCCATCTTTTTAGAAATCTATTGATATGCGGATTGTGTCTAGGGTATTCCGAGATTCTGGGTCAATATCCCCTTATCAGTGACTGCATACCATGTGTGTTCTTTTGTGTTTGGGTTACCTCACTAAGGATGATATTTTCAAGTTCTGACCATTTGCCTAGGAATTTCGTGAATTCATTGTTTTTAATTGCAGAGTAGTATTCCATTATGTAGATATACCACATCTTCTGAATCCATTCCTCCGTTGAGGGACATCTGGGTTCTTTCCAGCTTCTGGCTATTATAAATAAGGCTGCTATGAATATAGTGGAGCATGTGTCCTTATTGCATGCTGGTAAAGTCTCTGGGTATATGCCTAGGAGTGGTAGAGCCGGATCCTCCGGGAGTGTCATGCCCAGTTTTCTGAGGAACCGCCAGACTGCTTTCCAGAGTGGTTCTACCAGCCTGCAGTTCCACCAGCAGTGGAGGAGTGTTCCTCTTTCTCCACATCCTCGCCAACAACTGCTGTCTCCTGTGTTTTTGATCTTAGCCATCCTGACTGGTGTGAGATGGAATCTCAGGGTTGTTTTGATTTGCATTTCCCTAATGACTAAGGATGATGAACATCTCTTTAGGTGCTTCTCAGCCATTAGATATTCTTCAGGTGAGAACTCTTTGTGTAGCTCTGTACCCCATTTTTTAATAGGGTTACTTGCCTCTCTGGAGTTTAACTTCTTGAGTTCTTTGTATATATTGGATATTAGCCCTCTGTCGGATGTAAGGTTGGTAAAGATCATTTCCCAGATAGTTGGTTGCCGCTTTGTCTTTTTGACAGTGTCTTTTGCCTTGCAAAAACTTTGTAATTTAATGAGGTCCCATTTGTCTATTCTTGATCTTAGAGCATAAGCTATTGGAGTTCTGTTCAGGAAATTCTCCCCTGTGCCCATATGTTCAAGGTTCTTCCCTAGTTTCCCTTCTATTAGTTTCAGTGTGTCTGGTTTTATGTGGAGATCTTTGACCTTCTTAGAATTGAGCTTAGTGCAAGGAGATAAGGATGGGTCAATTTGCATTCTTCTGCATGTTGACCTCCAGCTGAGCCAGCACCATTTGTTGAAAAGGCTATCTTTTTCCAACTGGATGGTTTTAGCTCCTTTGTCAAAGATCAAGTGACCACAGGAGTGTGGATTCATTTCTGGGTCTTCAATTCTGTTCCATTGATCTACATGTCTGTTACTGTACCAATATCATGCAGTTTTTAACACTATTGCTCTATAGTACAGCTTGAGGTCCGGGATACTGATTCCCCCAGAGGTTCTTTTACTCTTGAGAATAGTTTTAGCTATTCTGGGTTTTCTGTTATTCCAGATGAATTTTTGAATTGCTCTTTCTAACTCTATGAAGAATTGAGTTGGGATTTTGATGGGGATTGCATTGAATCTGTGTATTACTTTTGGTAAGATGCTCATTTTTACTATATTAATCCTGCCAATCCATGAGCATGACAGATTTTTCCATCTTCTGAGGTCTTCTTCAATTTCTTTCTTCAGAGACTTGAAGTTCTTGTCATACAGATCTTTCACTTGTTTGGTTAGAGTCACGCCAAGATACTTAATATGGTTTGTGGCTATCGTGAAGGGTATTATTTCTCTTACTTCTTTCTCAGCCTGCTTATCCTTTGAGTATAGGAAGGCTTCTGACTTGCTTGAGTTGATTTTATATCCGGCCACGTTGCTGAAGTCGTTTATCAGCTGTAGGAGTTCTCTGGTGGAGTTCTTTGGGTCGCTTATGTATACTATCATATCGTCTGCAAATAGTGATAGTTTGACTTCTTCCTTTCCAATTTGTATCCCTTTGACCTCTTTTTGTTTTCTAATTGCTCTAGCTAGAACTTCAAGTACTATATTGAAAAGATATGGAGAGAGAGGGCAGCCTTGTCTAGTCCCTGATTTTAGTGGGATTGCTTCAAGTTTCTCTCCATTTAGATTGATGCTGGCTACAGGTTTGCTGTAAATTGCTTTTACTATATTTAGATATGGGCCTTGAATTCCTGATCTTTCCAAGACCTTTGGCATGAAAGGATGCTGAATTTTGTCAAATGCTTTCTCAGCATCTAATGAGATGACCATTTGGTTTTTTTCTTTGAGATTGTTTATGTAGTGGATTACATTGATGGATTTCCTTATATTGAACCATCCCTGCATCCCTGGGATGAAGCCTACTTGATCGTGGTGAATGATCGTTTTGCTGTGTTCTTGGATTCGGTTGGCAAGAATTTTATTGAGTATTTTTGCATCGATATTCATAATAGAGATTGGCCTGAGATTCTCTTTCTTTGTCGGATCTTTGTGTGCTTTTGGTATTAGTGTAATTGTGGCTTCATAGAACGAGTTGGGTAGTGTTCCTTCTGTTTCTATTTTGTGGAACAGTTTGAAGAGTATTGGTGTTAGGTCTTCTTTGAAGGTCTGATAGAATTCTGCACTAAAACCATCTGGACCTGTGCTTTTTTTTGGTTGGAAGACTTCCAATGAGAACTTCTATTTCTTCAGGGCTTATAGGACGGTTTAGATGGTCTATTTGATCCTGATTTAATTTTGGTACTTGGTATCTGTCAAGGAAATTGTCCATTTCCTCAAGATTTTCTAGTTGTGTTGAATACAGGTTTTTGTAGTAGGATCTGATGATTTTTTGAATTTCCTCAGTTTCTGTTGTTATCTCTCCCTTTTCGTTTCTGATTTTATTAACTTGGATACTATCTCTGTGCTCTCTGGTTAGTCTGGCTAAGGGCTTATCTATCTTGTTAATTTTCTCAAAGAACCAACTCCTCGTTTTGTTGATTCTTTGTATGGTTTTATTTGTTTCTACTTGATTGATTTCAGCCCTGAGTTTGATGATTTCCTGCCTTCTACTCCTCTTTGGTGTATTTGCTTCTTTTTGTTCCAGGGCTTTCAGGTGTGCCATTAAGCTGTTAGTGTATGCTGTCTCCCGTTTCTTTTTGGCGGCACTCAGGGCTATGAACTTTCCTCTTAGCACTGCTTTCATTGTGTCCCATAAATTAAGGTATGTTGTGCCTTCATTTTCATTAACTTTCAAAAAGTCTTTGATTTCCTTCTTTATTTCCACCTTGACCAAGTTATTGAGTAGAGCATTGTTCAGCCTCCATGTGTACGTGGGTTTTCTTTTGTTTTTGTTGCCATTGAAGACCACCCTTATTCCATAGTGATCTGATAGAAGGCATGGGATTATTTCTAACTTCTTGTATCTGTTGAGGTCTGATTTGTGACCAATTATATGGTCAATTTTGGAGAAGGTACCATGAGGAGCTGAGAAGAAGATGTATTCTTTAGCTCTAGGATGAAATGTTCTATATATATCAGTTCGTTCCATTTGGTCCAAGGCTTCAATTAGATTCACTGTGTCCCTCTTTAGTTTCTGCTTTCCTGAACGATCCATTTCAGAGAGCGGGGTGTTGAAGTCACCCACTATTATTGTGTGCGGTGCAATGTGTGCTTTGAGTTTTAGTAAAGTATCTTTTACGAATGAGGGTGCCCTTGCATTTGGAGCATAGATATTCAGAATTGAGAGTTCTTGATGGTGGATTTTTCCCTTGATCAGTATGTAGTGTCCTTCTGTGTCTTTTTTGATGACTTTAGGTTGAAAATCAATTTTATCCGATATTAGGATGGCTACTCCACCTTGTTTCTTGGGGCCATTTGCTTTTAAAATTATTTTCCAGCCTTTTACTCTGAGGTAGTGTTTGTCTTTGACACTGAGGTGCGTTTCCTGCATGCAGCAAAATGCTGGGTCCTGTTTACGTATCCAGTCTGCTAGTCTATGTCTTTTAATTGGGGAATTGAGAACATTGATATTAAGAGAGATTAAGGCATAGTGATTATTGCCATCTGCCATTCTTGACGCTATCTTTATGTTTGAGTGGTTATCTACTTTTGGGTTTGATTCAAGAAGGTTATTATCTCATTTTTTCCAGGGTGTTGTTTCTCTCCCTGTATTGGAGGTTTCCACCTATTATCCGTTGCAGGGCTGGATTTGTGGAAAGATATTGTGAAAATTTGGTTTTATCATGGAATATCTTGGTCTCTCCATCTATGGTGATTGAGAGTTTTGCTGGGTATAGTAGTCTAGGCTGGCATTTGTGCTGTCTTAGTGTCTGCATGACATCTGCCCAGGATCTTCTGGCTTTCATAGTCTCTGGTGAGAAGTCTGATGTGATTCAGATAGGTCTTCCTTTGTATGTTACTTGGCCCTTTTCTCTTACTGCTTTTAGTATTCTTTCTTTGTTTAGAACATTCGGTGTTTTGATTATTATGTGACGGGAGGTATTTCTGTTCTGGTCCAGTCTGTTTGGAGTTCTGTAGGCTTCTTGTACGTTCATTGGCATCTCTCTCTTTAAGTTAGGGAAGTTTTCCTCCATAATTTTGTTGAAGATGTTTACTGGCCCTTTAAGTTGCAAATCTTCACTCTCATCTATACCTATAATCCTTAGGTTTGGTCTTCTCATTGTGTCCTGGATTTCCTGGATGTTTTGGGTTACACATTTTTTGCATTTTGCATTTTCTTTGACTGTTGAGTCGATGCTTTCTATGGAATCTTCAGCACCTGAGATTCTTTCTTCCATCTCTTGTATTCTATTTTTGATGTTTGCATCTATGACTCCTGATTTCTTCCCAAGGTTTTCTATCTCCAAAGTTGTCTCCCTTTGTGATTTCTTAGTTGTTTCTACTTCCTTTTTTAGTTCCTGGATGGATTTGCTGAGATCCTTCACTTGTTTGTTTGTATTTTCCTGTATTTCTTTAAGGTATTTTTGCATTACCTCTTTCAGGATTTCTTCCTGATGACCCATGTTTGATATAATTTTTATGTTTGTGTGGTTATCTTTTTTGACTTTCTTGGAATAGGATTAATTTCTTGCTTTTTCTAGTGTATAGTTTCTCTCTCTTTGTTGGTGTTTTCCATCCATTATCCTTTGAAGGGCTGAATTTGTGGAAATATACTGTGTAAATTTGTTTTTGTCATGAAATACCTTGGTTTCTACATCTATGGTAATTGAGAGATTTGCTGGATATAGCAGTCTGGGTTGGCATTTGTGTTCTCTAACGGTCTGTATGACATCTGCACAGGCTCTTCTGGCTTTCATAGCCTCTGATGAGAAGTCTGGTATAATTCTGTTAGGTCTACCTTTATATGTTACTTGAACTTTTTCCCTTACTGCTTTTAATATTCTTTCTTTGTTTAGTACATTTGGTGTTTTCATTATTATGTGATGGGAGGAATTTCTTTTCTGGTCAAATGTATTTGGAGTTTTGTAGGCTTCCTGTATGTTCATGGGCATCTCTTTCTTTAGGTTAGGGAAGCTTTCTTCTATAATTTTGTTGAAGACATTTACTGGCCCCTTAAGATGGAAATCTTCACTCTCTTCCATACCTATAATCCTTAGGTTTGGTCTTCTCATTTTGTCCTGGATTTCCTGGATGTTATGGGTCAGGAGTTTTTTGCATTTTTCAATTTCTTTCACTGTTGTATCAATGCTTTCTATGGTATCTTCTGCATCTTAGATTCTCTCTTCTATCTCTTGTATTCTGTTGTTGATGTTTGGATCCATGACTCTTGACTTCTTTCCTAGGTTTTCTATGTCCAGAGTTGTTTCCCTTTGTGATTTCTTTATTGTGTCTACCTCCATCTTTAGATCGTGGATGGCTTTGTTCAATTCCTTCACCTGTTTTGTTGTGTTTTCCCTTAGTTCTTCAAGGGCTTCTCCCTCTTTACTTGTGGTCTCCTGTATTTCTTTAAGGGAGTTATTTATGTCCTTCTTGAAACCTTCCTTCAGCATCATGAGCAGTACTTTTAAATCCAGTTCTTGTTTTTCTGGTGTGTTGGGGTATCCAGTACTTGCTGTTGTTGGAGAACTTGGTTCCGATGGAGCCATGTTGCTTGGTTTTTGTTGGTCGTGTTCTTGTGTTTGCCCTTTGCCATCTATCAGGTTATCTCTGGTGTTAGGTGGTGTTGCTGTCTCTGACTGTGTTTTCTCTGTGCTCCTGGGAGACCTGTTCTCTCTGTGTACACTGATACTTAATTACTTCTGCAAGACCCACTCTCTTATAGATTTATTTGGGTATGTACCTCTGTGGCCCAGATCAACTCTGGGTGCTAGTGGTAATCAGAAGAATCCTGTCCCAGTCTGTTCCTAGGCTCTTGTGTCCTCAGGGTTTAAGGCTGGTTTCTCCTAGCAGCAGGGATGGTCCTTTTGTACCACTGTGCCTCTCTGCATTCCTGAGTGGTTAGTTACCTCCTTATATCTCTTGGATATGTTACCCAGTGGCAGAAGACCGCTCCTCTGTTCTACAATGCAGGTCTCTCCTGTGCTACCTGGCTCCTCCATGCAGCTGGGTAGATGGCTGTCTTCCTGTGCCACTTGGAGATGGTGCACTGGAGTCCCTTTCTGGTCTATCACCAGAGCAAAAATGGCAGAGGCTGTGGCGCTCCTTCCAGGCACTGAACACTCTGCAGGGCAAATGTCCCACAGCAGAGCTGGTGCAGATGACCACAGAGGTGCCCAGCTTTTGGGTGCAGGCAGCACCCTAGCTGGCTGTGTCCCAAACGATGTTATACTCAGGATATCTCTGAACCTGTAGTCCCTGTCTGCTCTGTCGCCAGAGGAAAGAGTGGAGTGGAGGCTGCTGCACTCCCTCCAGGCGCGGGTCACACTGTAGGGCAGATGTCCCACAACAAAGCTGGCACCCAGACAACCACAGAGCTGCCCCACTCTTGGGCACAGGTGGAACCCTAGCTGACTGTGTCCCAAGCGATGTTATACTTGGGAAGTCTGTGTTTACTTGGAGTCCCTGTCTGGTCTAGCACTGGAGCAAAGATGGCAGAGGCTGCAGCACTCCCTCCAGGTACTGATCACTCTGCAGGGCAAATGTCCCACAGCAGAGCTGGTGCACAAATGACCACAGAGCTGCCCAGCTCTTTGGTGCAGGCAGCCCCTAGCTGGCTGTGCCCCAAGCGATGTTATACTCGGGACATCTCTGAACTTGGAGTCCCTGTCTGCTGTGTTGCTGGAGGAAAGATGGCGGAGGCTGCTGCACTCCCTACAGGCATGGGTTACTCTGCAGGGCAGATGTCCCACAGCAAAGCTGGCACTCAGATGACCACAGAGCTGCCCCACTCTTGGGTGCAGGTGGAACCCTAGCTGGCTGTGTCCCAAGTGATGTTATACTTGGGAAATCTCTGTTTACCTGGAGTCCCTGTCTGGTCTAGCACTGGAGCAAAGACAGCAGAGGCTGTGGCACTCCCTCCAGTCACTCGGGAATTGTCTTTTAATTCTCTTTCTTTGGTGATTCTTTATATTGTTTGGGTATAAGTGTAATCATGACATCATAAAACAAAATTTGCAGTGCTCCTTTTCTTTCTATTTTGTGGAATATTTTGAGAACTGTTGGTGTAGAAGATATCCAAACTTTATTCAGACTAACTAAAATATATAGATAAAATATTTATGTATAGCAATTTTAAGAGTGAATGTTTTGTCATCATCCTGGGTAGCTCCCAAGTAAATGAGAAAGACACTTTATGATTTCCTTACCCAGGGCACTGCCTCTTGGCCTTCATCTTCTTGCCTATGGCTCTCCATGCATTCCTGAGGAAGTACTTTGGGACTCCAGTGACATTCACTTTAGAACCCACCTCAACACAAATCCACTGACAGTTGTTTGCACCTGTGGCACAGACAGCAGTAGTGAGCTGCTTACTGTTTCTGACTGTTGTATTCTGTTCTACAGCTCCCCATTTCTGCAGCAGGAACCGAGGACCTGAGGACCCTCCAGCTTATAGCCCCCTCACCTAATGGCCTGCCACTCCAGGTCCATCTGGAACAAAGCCAGCAGAAAGTTTACCAGGAACAGAGCCAACAAATTCTATCTGCATGCTAATGTGACCTCAATTGTCTGGCCCACAGCTCCCTATGAATTCCCAATGACCCTTGCAGTAGGAGGTGGATAGGAACATTCAGACCCACTGCTCTTCCTGCCTCCCCAATGTTTCCTGCAGAAATCAAGAATATCCAGTCATCCCTCAATATTCTAATACACCTAAAGCACACGAAGATAACCTCAAACCCAATCTTATGAAGATGATAGAGGCTTGTATAGAACAAATTGATAAATTCCTTAAATAAATACAGAAAATTAAAATCAAACAGGGAAAGAAAATAAATAAAACTGTCCAAAAATTGAAAATGGGAATAGAAGCAGCAAAGAAAACAAAAACTGATGGAATACTGGAAATGGAAAACATAGGTAAAAAAACAGGAACTAAACATGCAAGTGTCATCAATAGAATATAAGAGATGGAAGAGAAAATCTCAGGCATAGAAGGTACTATAGAAGACATCAATACAGAAATCAAAGAAATGCTAACTCTAAAAAGGTCATGACACAAAATATCCATAAAATCTGGGACACTATGAAAAGGCCAATCCTAAGGATAATAGAAATAGAAAGAGAAGATTCCCAGCTACAAGGGTCAGAAAATAATTGCAAGAAAATCATAGAAAATTTCCCAACCTAAAAAAAGATATGTCTGTATATATACAAGAAGGTTACTGAACACAAAATACATTGTACCACAAAAGAAAATCCTCCTGCCACATAATAATCAAAACAAAAAATGTACCAAAGAAAGAAATAATATTAAAACAATCAAAGGAAAAAGGCCAAGTAACATATAAGACAGACCATGAGAATTACACCCTACTTCTCAAAAGAGACTCTAAAAATCAAAAGGTCCTTGGAAGATGTCTTATACACATTCAGAGACCACAAATCTCTGCCCATACTATTGTTCCAAGCAAAATTTTCAATCGACATTGAGAGAGAAAACATGATATTCCATGACAAAACCAAATTAAAACAATATCTTCTCAGAAATCTAGCCCACAGGCGGTGCTACAAAGAAAACTGCAATTGAAGGAGGCTATCTACACAGAACATAACACAGTAAATGAGTAATCCCACACCACTAAACCAAAGGAAGTGAAACACACACACACACACACACACACACACACACACACACACACACACACACACAAATACCAATATAAAAATAATAGGAACTAGCAATCTCTGCTTATTAATGTCCCTCAATATCAGTGAACTCAAATACCAAATAAAAAGATACATACTAACAGAATTGATTAAAAATCAAAACCTGGATCCTTCATTCTCCTGAATACAAGAACCATACACTAAAGGTAGATTTTACATCAGAGTAAAGGAGTAGAAAAAGATTTTCCAAGCAAATGCACCCAAGAAGAACTTGGAGTAGCCATTCTACTATTTAAAAAAAATAGATGTTCATGTAAAATTAATGAAAAGAAATGGGAATGGGCCCTTCATACTCATCAAAGAAAAAAATCCACCAGGATGATGTATTAATACTTAACATATGTGCTCCAAATGCAAGGACACCCAAATCCATAAAAGAAACATTGCTAAATCTTAAATCAAACATTAATATAGAGAGACTTCAATACCTCACACTCTCCACAAAACAGGTGATGGAGACAGAAACTAAACAGAGAAATAATCAAACTGTCAGAGGTTATGAATCAAATGGATCTTATAGATATCTACAGAACATTTTACTGAAACTCAAAAGAATATGCCTTCTTTGCAAGAACTCATGGGACCTTCTCCAAAATTGACCATATAGCTGTTCAGAAAGCAAGTCTCAAAACCAAAAGCTGGTTATTTGAAAAAATACCAATAGATTAATACCCACAAATAAACACACATAGGTAGGAACATCTTATTTTTTTACAAAGAGGCCAAAACCATAAAAAAAAAGCATCTTTAATAAATGGTGATGTTATAACTCGATATTTGCAGGTAGAAGAATGCAAATAGATCCATATGTATCACCATGCACAAAACTCAAGTTCAAATGGATAAAAGATATCAACATAAGTTCAAACTAAATCTTATAGAAGAATTGGGGAACTGACTGGAACACATTACTAAAGAAGAAATAATCCTGCAAAGAACACCAACAAATTTTACACTAAAGTCAACAATTAATGAGATATAACATCAATATTCTTTGAAGTATTCCAAAAAATATGAACAAAAAGAATATTGCCCAATTCTTTTTATGAGGCCACAGTTACCCTAATACACAAATCACACAAAGACCCCAAATAGAAGTAGAATAACAGCACAATTTCTATCATGAACATAAATGTGAAAATACTCAATAACATACTAACAAACCAAATTCAAGAACATACCAAAAAGCATCATACAAGATAATCAAGTAGGCCGGTTGTGGTGGCGCACGCCGGTAGGATTTGCTGAAGGAGGCAGAGGCAGGAGGATCACGAGTTCGAGGCCAGCCTGGGCTACACATAAAATAAAAAAAAAAAAAAAAAAAAGATAATCAAGTAGACTTTATCTGGCAGATGCAGGTATGTTTTACCATACAAAAATCAGTAAATGTAATCAACCACACACACACACACACACACACACACTCACTAGAAAGATTGAGTAGTAGTATCTTTATAAACTAAATAGTCAGGCAGGGTTTATAATCCTGTCTTTCAAATTTGTTGAATAAATGGCACAATTTCTGGAATGCAGCAAATAAAGTTGTATAAATTCTAAGAAACTTTATAGTCACTGATATGAAATGAATGGCAGAATTTCAAATTTTAATTAATGTATATATTAGTATATACATGTATTTGTGCATGTATGTATGCTCATACAGTGACCACATGGAGCTATTTTCCAAACAATGCTTGTGATAGTCACCGAAATAAAAATGACCAAGTGCATATATTTTGCCACTCTTATTCTTATACTCAAAGGACATTTCATGCTACCACAAGAACTCTTCCTCAACAATGATTATTGCTGATATATTCATAATTGCCCCAAACCATAATCAACAATAGAATAGGAAAAGAAAATGTGGCACATTTACACAACAGAGTATTACTCAACTATTTAAAAACTATCATGAAATTTATAGGCAATTGAATGGAAATAAATAAAATTATTCTAAGTAAAATAAGTCAGACCTAGAAAGGTAAATATTGTAGCATAGATTTGCTTAAATATGTTTATTATCTACATACAATCTATAGGACCAGAAATGTTAGGCATAGGTACGAGAATAGGAGAGAACTCAGAGATCCCCTTGGAAATAGGAAATACAATGAATTTGTAGTTGTATTGGGTTTTAGCAGGAGAGCAAAGGTTCGATTAAATGGTGAGGAAGAGGGGAGCAGGAGTTGATGGAGGGAATATAGGAAGATACAGCTAGAATTGAGGTGCTTTTGAGGGTTTAAAGGTAAACATAATGCAGTATAAACTTGCTAAAATATATGAATGTGACCCCCAGAATTCTACAAATAAAGTGAGAACAAAGACCCAACTGACCATCTCTTATCACCAATATCAACCCAGATTGCAACCAATTAACTAGTTAGCCAAAAGAATCTATGGAAATCCCCAAACAACCCTGACTGTTGACAAGAAAATAGTTTGTTCTCCACAAACATTCAGTATATTGCATCAGAAAAGACAAGACCCATACAACTAATTGAACATGAGGATGCAGAGCTGATAGCTACATAGACCTTATATACTCATGTTCTAGAGTCTTTGGTATGGTAAAATATTCTTCAGCCTAACCAAACAGAAATAAAAAAAATCTAAACCTAGGTGCAAATCCTTTTATCTCAATTTGCACTGACAAAAATATATGATTGTTCAATGGTGTCACAAACCTTGTGGAGATAACCAATCAAGTCTCACTTGATTTACAGGCCTTCTCAACAAGATAAAACCCATACCTCACACTGCTTGGATGATTAAGAATCAGAGACTAGATAGCACAGATACTTAGTTTAAAATCAAACACTACTGGTTTTAAAAACTAGAAATTAACATGACCCCTGATGACATAAGACTAAATTCACAGATTAGTGTCTTATTCAGCCATCTTCAGAGAAGCTGCTTTCTACAGCAAAAAGGTACAAATTCAGAGATGCTCAACCAGACATTACACTAAGAGAGATCATGAAACATACAGTTGTAAATGAAATGTTTCCATCACTTCCCGACATTCAATGCTCAGAGACCCTCATGAAAGGGAAATTGAATGGAGTGTGGGATCTAGAGGATATGGAAGAAACCAGGAGAACAATGAAACACCTATATGAACTCACTTAGACTGAAGTAGCAAGCACAAGTCTTGCAGGACTATCAGATCTAGAGAAGCCTCTGCACCAAGATTGCCAACTTCAAAGTTCTTTGGAGATTAATTAATTGGTAGGCTAATTTGGCAGCACTGACACAAAAAAAGACAAAAAATAATCATGATTTTTAAAAAAATATACAACAATCAAAGAGTCCATCTATGTGCATACACTATTCCTGGGCATGTGTCTTACATTGGGCTAGGGTTGACATAACTTATAAGTCTCCATCAAAGAAAACTCTTACTGAAAATAATGTCTTGATTTGGGATGGAACTTTGCTTCAACTTCCCCTCCTTAGCTCAATAATTTTGAGTGATTTGAAACTAAAGATCTAAAACTATTCGCAAGAGTAAAAGAACTTCTGGGGGAATCAGTATCCCGGACCTCAAGCTGTACTACAGAGCAATAGTATTAAAAACTGCATGGTATTGGTACAGTGACAGGCATGTAGATCAATGGAACAGAATTGAAGACCCAGAAATGAATCCACACTCCTATGGTCACTTGATCTTTGACAAAGGAGCTAAAACCATTCAGTGGAAAAAAGATAGCCTTTTCAACAAATGGTGCTGGCTCAACTGGAGGTCCACATGCAGAGGAATGCAAATTGACCCATTCTTTTTTTTTATTTTTATTTTCTAAGTTTTTTTAATTTACATTCAAAATCATTTCCCTTTTCCCATTTCCTCCCTCCCCGAAAGTCCCATAAGCCCCCTTCCCTCCCTCTTTTCCCCATTCAACCCCCTCTCGCTTCTCTGTCTTGACATTCCCCTACATCCAGTCTTTCCAGGACCAGGGGGTCTCTCCTTCCATCTTCTGGGAAATCTATTGATATGCGAATTGTGTCTAGGGTATTCCAAGATTCTGGGTTAATATTCCCTTATCAGTGACTGCATTCCATGTGTGTTCTTTTGTGATTGGGTTACCTCACTAAGGATGATATTTTCAAGTTCTGACCATTTGCCTAGGAATTTCGTGAATTCATTGTTTTTAATTGCAGAGTAGTATTCCATTGTGTAAATATACCACATCTTCTGAATCCATTCCTCAGTTGAGGGACATCTGGGTTCTTTCCAGCTTCTGGTTATTATAAATAAGGCTGCTATGAACATAGTGGAGTATGTGTCCTTATTGCATGCAGGTAAAGCCTCTGGGTATATGCCCAGGAGTGGTATAGCCGGATCCTCCGTGTGTGTCATGCCCAGTTTTCTGAGGAACCACCAGACTGCTTTATAGAGTGGTTGTACCAGCTTGCAATCCCACCAGGAGTGGAGGAGTGTTCCTCTTTCTCCACATCCTCGCCAACAACTGCTGTCTCCTGTGTTTTAAATTGGCCCATTCTTATCTCCTTGCACTAAGCTCAATTCCAAGTGGATCAAGGACTTCCACATAAAACCAGACACACCAAAACTAATAGAAAGGAAACTAGGGAAGACCCTTGAACATATGGGCACAGGGGAGAATTTCCTGAATAGAACTCCAATAGCTTATGCTCTAAGATCAAGAATTGACAAATGGGACCTCATTAAATTACAAAGTTTTTGCAAGTCAAAAGACACTGTCAAAAAGACAAAGCAGACCAACTAACTGGGAAATGATCTTTACCAACCCTACATCTGACAGATGGCTAATATCCAATATATACAAAGAACTCAAGAAGTTAAACTCCAGAGAGGCAAGTAACCCTATTAAAAATGGGGTACAAAGCTAAACAAAGAGTTCTCACCTGAAGAATATCTAATGGCTGAGAAGCACCTAAAGAGATGTTCATCATCCTTAGTCATTAGGGAAATGCAAATCAAAAAAAACCTGAGATTCCATCTCACACCAGTCAGAATGGCTAAGATCAAAAACACAGGAGACAGCAGTTGTTGGGAGGATGTGGAGAAAGATGAACACTCTTCAACTGCTGGTGGGATTGCAAGCTGGTAAAACCACTCTGGAAAACAGTCTGGCGATTCCTCAGAAAACTGGGCATGACACTCCCGGAGGATCCGGCTATATCACTCCTGGGAATATACCCAGAGGCTTTACCTGCATGCAATAAGGACACATGCTCCACTATGTTCATAGCAGCCTTATTTATAATAGCCAGAAGCTGGAAAGAACCCAGATGTCCCTCAACGGAGGAATGGATTCAGAAGATGTGGTATATTTACACAATGAAATACTACTCTGCAATGAAGAACAATGAATTCACAAAATTCCTAGGCAAATGATCAGAACTTGAAAATATCATCCTTAGTGAGGTAACCCAATCACAAAAGAACACATATGCTATGCAGTCACTGATAAGGGGATATTAACCCAGAATCTTGGAATACCCTAGACACAATTCGCATATCAATAGATTTCCCAGAAGATGGAAGGAGAGACCCCCTGGTCCTGGAAAGACTGGATGTAGGCGAATGCCAGGACAGAGAAGCGAGAGGGGGTTGAATGGGGAAAAGAGGGACGGAAGGGGGCTTATGGGACTTTCGGAGAGGGAGGAAATGGGAAAAGGGAAATGATTTTGAATGTAAATAAAAAAAACTTAGAAAATAAAGTAAAATTAAAAAAAAAAGAAACTAAAGATCTTGTGTTTACCATCATAGGACCTGTGAGTTTATAGAAAGGGACTTTTCTATTGTTGAATGAAGTTATTTCATTGGAGTACCTCGGCCTCCTATATTTTTTATGTCATCTTCTGCATTTATGACCCCTGTAACTTAAAAGAAGGCACTTGATAAAGGCATCTCATTTGTGGCTGCTTACACCAAAGTATTTCACTTGATCTACATTGTTTAATACTGGTTCTCCATGCAATTTCCCATCTACTATAGTTATCTCAAACTTCCTAAAGCTGTTTCCTTTTAATAGAGTTCCTCACGTTGTGATAACTCCAAACCATAAAATTATTTAGTTTTTAATTCATAGCTGTAAACAAAATTACATGAAATAAAAACTAAATAATTTTATGGTTTTTGCTGTTATGAACTTAATGTAAATATCTGATATGCAGACTTTCTGATATGTCACCCAAAGATGTCATGACCCACAGATTAATAAACTGCAAAAAGAAGCTTTTCTGAAGGGCTAAATAATTAATTGATCCATGATCACAGAAATACATCCTTAGGAACAATCTCTTAATGCTTATGTTTCTCCCATGTTCCACAATATCTATGTCAGTTTTCAGTTGTATTTTATGGCGTGGGGCTTAAGTACAATCTAAAAGTTGTTGGTTACTCACATAACATTTGTGCTACTTTTGCCCTAACATATCTCACAGGCAGGTATCTGTTGTAGATTGAAGGTTTTATAGGTGGTTGAAATTGATGATTCCTTTTTCTCCAGTATCATGCCAAGTACCTTCCATCACTACAAGTGCCATTCAGTAGATGTGGAACTTCTTTTTGGGCACTAGCTTGATTTTCCCATGCTTGATGGTGGAAGTAAGAATTTGTTTGCTGATATTATCTTTAACGTTGAAAGCAATAGCAACAGAATTTGATGATAAGCTTGAGAAGAGTTATCAGAGAAAGAGAAAGAGGCACTCAGTAAATCTAATACTTTTGTCTACAAAGATATGGTATGACGAATGGATGTTAGTGTTCAAAATAAAGAACTATGCCTTTGAGGTGTTAATTTTCTATGTTTGCTTTCTTTTCATATCATTAAATAATATTGTTTTGATATATAATGAAATCTCACCATGGAGAGACTGTATAAAGATGAAAATTTTAAACAGATATCTTTAAATAATATTTTATAAGCTGCTACTTATTTCCTTTATATTTTTCTTAGTATACAGGTATATATAATATATATTCAAAAAGTATAGAATCACACAAATAAGATTTATTTTCTCTTACATAGATTTTAGGTATTGACATAAGTATCAATATCTAATTTAAAGAAAAAGAAAAGACAGATGCTAAGTATTTGTCAATAGAAGAATTATTCAATACATTTTACATTAATTTCATTCTCCTCACTGGTGATTGTTAAATGGTAGTAGACATATTTCATGCCTGCCCCAACGACAGATAGATATCTATCATACTTTGATAAACTCTGGATTTAGGTTATATATTGCTAGTAAAAGCTCTGTTATAATCATATTTAATTTTAAGTTAAAATGGCCAGTATGTCTACTAGCAATCTGTTTGGAAAGGTTGACTACTTAAAGATAACTGATTTGAAATAGGTAGTAAATGAGTAGCTTTAGTATAAAACATTAATTAGGAATAAATTTTCTGTGATATACTTCAGTTTTAATTGTTTGCACACTATTGCAAATTAAGATAAATGTTTTAGAGAGAAATATACAGGAAATTACCCTACCTTGTTTTATAGAAAGGAGTTAAAAAGACAGGAAATAATTATTATTATGGGCCCTTTACAAAGTGTTGAACATCCTGCAAAAGTGGATTGTTTGAGAAATGACACAATTGATATAGTCAGAATTTAGAAGAAATATGTAAATCTTGATTCCCATTATCTGAAGAAGTATGTAGAGTAGCTGAATATAAAATTAACTCAAGCAAGTCAGTAGCCTTCATTAATACAAATGATAACCAGGCTGTTAAAAAAAATTAGGAAAACAATAGTCTTCACAATAGCCACAAATAATATAACATATCTTGGTGTAACTCTAATCAAGCAAGTAAAAGAAATGTATGGCAAGAAGTTCAAGTCTCTGAAGAAAGAAATTGAAGAAGACCTCAGAAGATGAAAATATCTCCCATGCTCATGGATAAGTAGGATTAACATAGTGAAAATCGCCATCTTAGCAAAAGCAATCCATAGATTCAATGCAATCCCCCCCAAAATTCCATCACAGTTCTTCACAGACATGGAAAGAATTGTTCTCAATTTCATATCAAAAACAAAACAAAACAACAACAACAACAAATACACCCAGAATAGCAAAGGCAATTTTGAACAATAACAGAACTTCTCGGGGAATCACTATCCCTGTTCTCAAGCTCTACCATAGAGCAATTGTGAAAAATAACACATGATACTGGTACAGAGACAGACAAGTAGATCAGTGGTATAGACAACATTTCCTCTCTAGGATGTGGAAAAAGTTGAACAATCCCCCACTGCTAATGGGATTACAAACTGGCCCAAACACTCTGTAAATCAATTTGGTAGTTCTTCAGAAAATTAGAAATGTTTCTAGCTGAAGAACCAGCTACATGTCTCCTGGACATATACCCAAAAGATCCTTCACCGTACCTCAAGGACATATGCTCCACTATGTTCATACCGCCCTTTTTTGTAATGGCCAGAAGCTGTAATCAACTCAGATGTCTCTCAAACTAGGAATGGAAACATAAAATGTGGTTCATTTACACAATAGAGTACTATTTAGCTATTAAAAACAAGGACATCATGGATTTTGTAGCCAAATGGATGGAACTAGAAAATATTATCCTGAGTGAGGTAACCCAGAACCAAAAGGGCATGCAGAGTATGTACTCACTGATAAGCAGATATTAGCCAAAATGTACAGAATGCTCATGATAAAACTCACAGATCATATGAAGCTTGATAAGAAGGAAGGCTCAAGTGAGGATGTGTTAATCCCACTAAGAAGGGAGAGGAAAATAATCTTGGGAGGCATTGGGTGGGAGGTACAGGGCTGAGAGAGGGGAGCGAGAGAGGTGGAGCAGAAAAGTCAACGTGATCAGATGTGGGAGACAGAAAAGAAGCACAGAGGATGAAAAGAATGAATTGAAATATGCAGCTATGAGGATAGGAGGGTGAGAGAAGCTCTATAAATTACTAGAGACCTGGGATATGAGAGGCTCCCAAGATGCAATGGGATGACATTAGCTAAAATACCCAATAGTAAGGAGAGGAAACCTGGATGCTTCCATGTTCCTGTCTTGATGACAATGAATGGAACCTCTAAACCTGAAAGCCAGCCCCAATTAAATGTTGTCCTTATAAGAATCGCCTTGGTCATGGTGTTTGTTCACAGCAGTAAAACCCTAACTAAGACATAGGCTAAATATAAAATCTGTGTAAATTGGTAATATGTAAATAATCATGAAATGTGTTTCACTATATGTGTGAATAGCTTAAACTTGCAACATACATGCAGGGTATATTGTTTGTGTTACTTGTACGTGTGTGTGTGTGTGTGTGTGTGTGAGAGAGAGAGAGAGAGAGAGAGAGAGAGAGAGAGAGAGAGAGAGAGAGAGAGAGAGAGAGACAGAAACAGAGACAGAGACAGAGACAGAGACAGAGCGAGATAGAGACAGAGAGACAGAGACAGAGAGACAGAGAGAGACAGAAATAATGTGAATTTGAATTTGAATGTGACTGCATATGAGCACTATTCACTTTCTTCTTTTTCTACCTTTATTCCATCTGACCAACGAGCTGAGTTAATGCCACCACATTCAAGTTAGGTCATTCTCCTATTATCAGCCTCAGAAAGTGTCATAACAGACAAGATTAAAGTATATTTTCCAAATCTGACTACTTCTCAATCCAATTATTTGGGTAATAATGACTAGCAATCACATAACACTAGGTCATTTGTATCACATCTTTCTGATAAAAACAATAATTTCAGTTCAGTTCCTATTCAAGTGTGAAACAAAGTTTCCCAAAGGTTTTGTTTAATTTTATATCACCTTAGCAATCATAAACTTATCACAGGAATTAAGGTAAATAAGCCTCTGGAGATCTAGTTCCATAAATATAATTGTTATTATACATTTTCTATCAGTTGAGACTAAAGACACTATTTCTCATAATCCAACATTAAAAAAGTAAGACACTAGAGCTATAGACATTCCTTTTTAACAAGCTGCAAAAGGAAAAAGTACAAAGAAACATTGTTTTGTAGGATTTCTGAAATCAACCTGTAAAGATCTTTGGAAATTCTTGATTAGATCTCAATTTCTAGTAATAATTTTCTACACTTTTAATATTCTCTTTCAGAATTTTAGGTATTGTAGTTGTAAAAGATTACCTATATTTTTTGTGTTTGTTGGTAGCAGAGAAGAGCATCCTCAAGGTAGAATATCAAGTAACAATATAACTATTGAGTACAAGAAAAATTAGAATTGAAGTAAAGATAATATGAACAAAGTGTAACATGTCACCATCTTATTTTCCAAGTGCTTGATGATCTGAAACTCCATCACAAAGTGTAATTCTTACACATGGAGTTAAATATGCACTGTTATCTAAGTCAAAGAAAAAAATTAGAAGGGGCAACTATACAATTATGGACAAAGCACAGATGCAGATTATGCCATACACAAGCAGATCCAGTACAATGTTATAAACCCCAAATGACTACTGATTTAAAACTGTCCCCAAAATCTTTTCCCCCATATAATAGCTCTCTTATATCTTTGATTTGTGTAATATATTTGTGTGTTTGTGTGTGTGTGTGTCTGTGTGTGTGTGTGTGTGTGTGTGTGTATAAATGTGTGGAAAAAGAGCCATCAGATCGAAATCAGGGGCTACATTGTTGAGCTGGCCCTCTCCTTACAATTTTTAGTATTTTTTTCATCATTGAATTCAGGTCATTAGACTTGCATAGCAAGCGCTTTTTTCCTTGAATCATGTACTGAAATTTGGACATAGTACTACCTGAGGACCCATCTATACT
Organism: Tokudaia tokunoshimensis; assembly: GCA_036184795.1. Taxonomy (NCBI): domain Eukaryota; kingdom Metazoa; phylum Chordata; class Mammalia; order Rodentia; family Muridae; genus Tokudaia; species Tokudaia tokunoshimensis. The sequence goes on from BTHU01000023.1 coordinate 41,220,136, forward strand.
ACTCCTGGGAATATATCCAGAAAATACTCCAAAATGTTTTAAGGAAACATGCTCCACTATATTCATAGCAGCCATATTTTTAATAGCCAGCAGGTGGAAACAACCCAGATGTCCCTCAGAAGAGAAATGGATACAGAGAATGTGGTACATAAACACAATGGAATACTGCATTTCCCTGATGACTCAAGAAGTTAGACTCCAGAGAGCCAAGTAACCTTATTAAAAATGGGGTACAGAGCTAAACAAAGAATTTTCAACTGAGGAATATCAAATGGCCAAAAAAACGTCTAAAGAAATGTTCAATATCCTTAGTTATGAGGAAAAGGCAAATCAAAACAACACTTGAGATTCCACCTCACACCAGTCAGAATGACTAAAATGAAAAACTCAGGAACAGCGGATGGATGTTGATCAAGGAAGATGAGAAAGTGGAACATTCCTCCATTGTTGGTGGGATTGCAAGCTGGTACAACCTCTCTGGAAATCAGTTTGGTGGCTCCTCAGGAAAATGAACATAGTTCTACTTGAGGACTCGGTTATACCACTCCTGGACATAGACCCAGAAGATGCTCTAACATGTAGTAAGGACACATGCTCCACTATGTTCATAGCAGCCTTATTTATAACAGCTAGAAGCTGGAAAGAAACCAGATGACCTTCAATAGAGGAATGGATACAGATATTGGTACATCTCTTTCTTTAGGTTAGGAAAGTTTCCTTCCATAATTTTGTTGAAGATATTTACTGACCCACTAAGTTGGGAATCTTTCCTCTCTTCTATACCTATTATCCTTAGGACTGGTCTTCTCATTGCACCTTGGATGTTTTGAGTTAGGAGCTTTTTTCATTTTGCATTTTCCTTGACTGTCCTGTCAATATTATCTATGGTATCTTCTGCCTCTGGGATTCTCTCTTCTATTTCTAATATTCTGTTGGTGATGCTTGCATCTATGACTCCATATCTCTTTCTTAGGTTTTCTATCACCAGAGTTGTTCCCCTTTGTGATTTCTTTATTTTTTCTATTTCCAATTTTAGATCCTGGATGGTTTTTTTCAGTTCCTTCAATTGTTTGTTTGTGCTTTCCTGTAATTCTTTAAGGGATTTTTGTGTTTCCTCTTTAACGGTTGCTACCTGTTTGTCTGTGCTCTCCTGTTTCTTTTAAAGGAAGTTATTTATGTACTTCTTAAAGTCTTCTATCATCATCCTGAGATGTGATTTTAAATTTGAGTCTTGTTTGTCTGGTGTGTTGGGCTATCCATGTCTCACTGTGGTGGGAGAAGTGAGTTCTGATGATGCCAAATAGTCTTGGATTCTGTTGATTACTTTCTTGCCCTTTCCTCTCACCATTTCATTATCTCTGTTGTTAGCTTGTATTGCCATCTCTGACTGTGGCTTGTCTGTCCTGCAAGTCTATGTGTCAGTACTCCCAGGAGACTAGTTTTCTCTGGGAGGAATTTGGGTATGGTGCACTGTGGCATAGGATCATCTCCAGATTTTAGACAGAAACCTGAATAATCCTGATACAGGCTGCTCATTGGTTCCTGTGTCCTGAAGTTTTCCATAAATTTGGATTTTATGAATCTGAATAAGTTTACAGAAAATTAACTTCCTTAAATGCTCACTTATGTAGCCTACTCCTTTAATTTGTGTGTGTATGCAACCATTAAATTTATATTGCAAATATATTATAAATGTATATTTATATTACAAGTTCACTCCATATAATATTACTTGCATTTTTATATCAAAAAGAAAAAAAAAACAAGAGGATAGAACAAATAAAAACACTGAATCGTCCTATCCTTTTACCACGCAGATCCTAAATCTAAATGAACCAAAATTGTAGGTTCATAATTGTACTTTATTTTCTAGGAAAATATGTGGCACAACCACTGTTGTAGGACAATTCAAAAAATAATGAAACTATACTCTTTCTTTATTGGGTCTCTCTGATTATTGTATTCTCATAAAATGAATTGGAACTTTCCCCCTTCTTTCTCTATTTTTTTAATTTTTTATTAGGTATATTCTTTATTTACATTTCAAATGATTTCCCTCTTACTGGTTCCCCCTTCCACAAAACTCCAATATACCGTCTTTCCTCCCCCTGCTCCCCAACCAGGCCACTCCTGCCTCCCCTTCCTGGTATTCCTCTACACTGCCAGATTGAGCCCTTCCAGGACTAGGAGCCTCTCCTTTCTTCTTCTTGGGTATCATTTGATATGTGAATTGTTCCTTGGGTATTCCAAGCTTCTGGGCTAATATCCACATATCAGTGAGTGCATATCATGTGTGATTTTTTGTGAATGGGTCACCTCACTCAGGATGGCATACTCCAGTTCCACCCACTTGCCTAAGAATTTCATGAATTCATTGTTTTTAATAACTGAGTAGTACTCCCTTGAGTAAATGTACCATATTTTCTGTATCCATTCCTCAATTGAGGGTCATCAGGATCCTTTCCAGCTTCTGGCTATTATAAATAAGGCTACTATGAACATAGTGGAGCATGTGTCCTTATTGCAAGTTGGAGAGTCATCTGGGTATATGCCCAGGAGTGGTATAGATGGGTCCTCCAGTAGTATTATGCTGAGTTTTCTGAGGAACCGCCAAACTGATTTCCAGAGTAGTTTTACAAGTTTGCAATCCCACCAGCAGTGGAGGAGTGTTCCTCTTTCTCCACATCCTTGCCATCACCAGCTGTCTCCTGAGTTTTTCATCTTAACCATTCTGAGTGGTGTGAGGTGAAATCTCAGGGTTGTTTTGATTTGCATTTCCCTGATGACTAAGGATGTTGAACATTTCTTTAGGTGTTTCTCAGCCATTCAATATTCCTCAGGTGAAACTTCTTTGTTTAGCTCTGTACCCCATTTTTTAATAGGGTTATTTGGCTCTCTAGAATCTACCTTCTTGAGTTCTTTGTAAATGTTGGATATTAGTCCTCTGTTGGATGTAGGGTTGGTAAAGATGGAGAGAAACTTGAAGCAATCCCACTAAAATCAGGGACTAGACAAGGCTGCCCTCTCTCTCCATATTTATTCAATATAGTGCTTGAAGTTCTAGCTGGAGCAAAGACAACAAAAGGAGGTCAAATGGATACAAATTGGAAAGGGAGAAGTCAAATTATCACTATTTGCAGATGATATGATAGTGTATCTAAGCGATCCAAAAACTCCACCAGAGAACTCGTATAGCTGATAAACAACTTCAGCTAAGTGGCCGGATATAAAATCAACCCAAGCAAATCAGTAGTCTTCCTATACTCAAAGGATAAGCAGGCTGAGAAAGAAATAAGGGAAATGATACCCTTCACGATAGCCACAAACAATATAAAGTATATTGGTGTGAGTCTAACCAAACAAGTGAAAGATCTGTATGACAAGAACTTCAAGTCTCTGAAGAAAGACATCAAAGAAGACCTCAGAAGATAGAAAGTTCTTCCATGCTCATGAATTGGTATGATTAATATAGTAAAAATGGCTATCCTGCCAAAGCATTATGCAGATTCAATGCAATCCCCATCAAAATCCCAACTCCATTTTTCATAGAGCTAGAAAGAGCAATTATCAAATTCATCTGGAATAACAAAAAACCCAGGGTAGCTAAAACTATTCTCAACAGTAAAAGAACTTCTGGGGGAATCAGTATCCCCGACCTCAAGCAGTACTACAGAGTGATAGTGTTAAAAAACTGCATGTTATTGGTACAGTGACAGGCAGGTAGATCAATGGAACAGAATTGAAGACCCAGAAATGAACCCACACATGTATGGTCACTTGATCTTTGACAGGGGAGCTACAACCACCCTGTGGACAAAGGATAGCCTTCTCAATAGATGGTGCTGGTTCAACTGGAGGTCAGCATGCAGATGAATGCAAATTGACCCATTCTTATCTCCTTGTACTAAGCTCAATTCCATGTGGATCAAAGAACTACACATAATACCAGAAACACTGAAACTAATAGAAAAGAGACTGGGGAAGAGCCTTGAACGCATGGGCACAGGGGAAAATTTCCTGAATAGAACACCAATAGCTTATGCTCTAAGATCAAGAATTGACAAATGGGACCTCATAAAATTACAAAATTTCTGTAAGGCAAAGGACACTGTCAAAAGGGTAAAATGACAACCAACTAGTTGGGAAAAGATTTTTCACTATTTTTTTTTTGGAATGATTTGAGGAGTTTTGATATAAACTCTTCTTTGTAAGTCTGGTAGCATTATGCACTAAAGCCAATTGGCCCTGGATTCTGATAAAGAGGCGAGAAATATGTTGAGGTTTGATCTTTTCCTATGTATTGTAATGCTTAATTAGTGTTTACAAGACCTCGTTGCCCCAGAGACAAGAGAGTCTGAAGATAGACCATAATGATACTATGTCACCAAGCCCACAAGTTACTTTTGATTAGTAAATAAAGATGCTGAGAGCCAATAGCTGGACAGAGGAGATATAGGTGGGATTTAGGGTGTCACAGCTTGGGGGTCAGAGCAGAACCACAAAGAAATAAGAAGGTAAGGAGGAAGAGTGAAGCTATCCTGGGTTAGGTGAGTCAAGAAAACATGGTCCTAAGAGCTGGGCAACTAGAGTTAAGAGCAGTCCAAACAGAACATAGTAAGTACAACTTAGGCTTATAAATAGGAAATAGATTTTAATAGCTTAAAGGGTAGATATCTTCATGTCTCTAGTTCAGAATAATACTTACTGTAAACATAAAGTTTTTTTTTTGTGTGTGTGTGTGTGTGTGTGTGTGTGTGTGTGTGTTTTATTAGGAAACTGAATAGTCACAGGCAGAGGAAAACCTCAGAATGGGATTAAATTTTTGTGCAAAAGCCATAAATGATACATCTTCAACAAATGATGTTGATCAAACTTGATTGTTGCATGTAGAAGAAAGCAAATAAATTCAAACTTATCACAGTACACAAACCTCAATTCCATATGAATCAAAGACCTCAACATAAAACCAGAATGACTTAACCTGATAGAAGAGAAGGTGGGGGATACACTAGAATTCATTGGCACAGGAAGACAGACTGAAATTTATAAGCAGGACCTCTCAAAATGAGAAGTTTCTGCATGGCAGAGGACATCATCATCTAGACAAATCATGAGCCTAGAAAATAGGAAAAGATTTTAAGAAGGACAATATCCAAAATATATAAGGAATTCAAGAAACTAGATAGCAAAACCTCAAATAATCACATTTAAAATGGAGAACAGATTGAACTAGAGAATTCTTTTTAAAAAATTAATTAACTAATTAATTAATTAATATTTTACATTCCATATTTTCCCCAAACCCTGTGTACCCTCCATCTGTTCTACATTCCATATCTTCTCCCCACTCCCTGTCTCCACCCCCACCCCACCAGACCTCTAAACTCCCTGGGGCCTCCAGTCTCTTGAGGGTTAGGTACAAAATCTCTGAGTGAACACAAACCCAGCAGTCCTCTATATATGTGTGTTGGGGGCCTTGTATCAGCTAGTGTATGTTGCCTGTTTGGTGGTCCAATGCTTGAGAGATCTCGGGGGGTCCAGATTAAATGAGACTGCTAGTTCTCCTATAGGATTGACCTTCTACTCAGCTTCTTTCAGTATCCAGTAATTCAACAACAGAAATCAGTTGCTTCTGTCCATTGGGTATAGAGCCCACCTCCAGCAGGAAGACAGGGCATCAAATGAGGGAGAGGGGGGCCATCCCACAGTCACCACTTTGACCCATAATTATTCCTGTCTTGAAAGAATTGCAGGGATGGAAAGTGAGAGGAGCCTGAGGAAAAAAAGGTCCAGCGACAGGCCCAAAATGGGATCTAACTCAAGGCAAGGTCCCAAGGCCTGACACTGTTACTGACATTATGAAATTTGCATGCAAATGGATGGAACTATGAAAAATCATCCTAAATGAGTTATCCCAGACTCAGAAAGTCATATATGCTATAGTAAAACTGACTCTGAACTCCAAAAACTGAGCTGCAATAAATGCCACTCTACTACAATGCTTCTCAACTCACTAACTCAACCTGACTCCTACCCGATTAAACTCACTCTCTCTTCTTGCACTGCTCTTAAGTAGCCTCCAGTTCCTGTGTTATTCTCCTGAGTATTGGGCATATCTTGTCCTGTCAAATCTTTCTCTTATTTGTCACTTTTTCTGTCACCCAATTAGACATCATTCTTTGGATTAATGGTATGAACTAAGGACATATCTTCATTCCAGTCAAATCAAACAGAGGTAGGTCTTTGGATGTAATCAGAGCTGCCATGTTGCTGGATAAACATATCTTTACAAGAAAGAAATGAGAGTAGGTTGTTGGTTGTAAAACAGGGAAAGCAAGCCTAAATTAAAAGGTATTTGATGGTAAGTGTGAAAATGTAATATAATAGATTCTTTGTAAAATATTTGCATGTATTAGAGTAATCTAAACGACCTCATCAAATAATGGGGGAGACAGAATCCCATGTGACCATATCCTGTCATCAAGAGAAGCTTCACGTCTTAGTTTTGGCATACATGTAATTGAGTTGCTGGCCAAAAAGGCTCCATGGAAATATACAAAGAACCCAGGCTCTTGCCAGGGCTTTATGTTGTTCTTCATAAAGTGGCAGCAAGGCTTCATTGCTGAAGACAACACCTACACAACAAATTGAAAATAAATATGTCCAGCTATTAAAAGCAATGAATTCATGAAATTCTTGGGCAGATGGATGGAACTAGAAAATATCATCCTGAGTGAGGTATCTCAATCCCAAAAGAACACACATGGCATGCACTCACTGATAAGTGGATATTATCACAGAAGGTTGGAATACTCAAGATATAATTCACAGACCAAACTTAGCTCAAGAAGAAGGAAGACCAAAGTATGGATACTTTGGTCCTTCTTAGAAAGGGGTATAAAATACCCATGGTAGGAGACACAGAGATAAAGTGTGGAGCAAAGACTGAAGGAAAGACCATCCAGAGGCTGCCCCACCTGGGGATCTATCCCATATACAATTGTAGAGAGTCATATTGGGCTGTCTTGTCGCCTGGCAGAAACTTGACATTGACCAAAGTGAAGTTCTCCCAGCCTGTGAGCTGAAATTCCTGTCCCAGCCACAATCCTGCTCCACCTAGGGTGGAGTGAAGGTGAAGTTCTTTGTTCCTCCAGGTCTAAGAATTCTTGAATTAAGCAGGTGACCCACCTGGCTGCCCAAGCTAATGCCTAGTGAACAGCCAGACCAGATCTGCAGACCTGGTTCCAGCCCTTGCGGGGGAAGGGCTTTTTCTCCTGCCTATATATTTGAAAAAGTCCATTAACGTTTGAGCCTTGAGCAGGAAATATAGCCTTGGCTCCATATTTCTCTTGTCACCCCATCGTTTTCTATCCCCAGCTCTCTGTCCAGAGAACCTGATAACCCGTTCTCTTGAAACCACAGGCAGTTTCATACAATCACCAAACCCAGACACTATTGTGGATGCAAATAAGTTCTTGCTGACATGAGCCTGATACAGCTGTGTCCTTAGAGGTTCTTCCAGTATCTGTCAAATACAGAGGTGGATGCTTTCAGCCAACCATTGGACTGAGCGCAAGGTCCCCAATGGAGATGCTAGAGAAAGGAGTTGAAGGGGCTTGCAGCCCTGTAGGAGGAACATGAATATGAACCAGACAGTACCCCTAGAGTTCTCAGGGACTAAACCACTAACCAAAGAGTACACATGGAGTTACCAATGGCTCCAGCTTCAAAGAAAGAAAGAAAGAAAGATAGAAAGAAAGAAAGAAAGAAAGAAAGAAAGAAAGAAAGAAAGAAAGAAAGAAAGAAAGAAAGAAAGAAAGAAAGAGAGAGAGAAAGAAAGGAAGACAGAAAGAGAGAAAGAAAGAAAGAAAGAAAGAAAGAAAGAAAGAAAGAAAGAAGAAAGAAAGAAAGAAAGAAAGAAAATGGAGATGACAAGCCTATATTCCTGCATATTTGTTATAGGAGCATAATTCCACATGGTCTGAAATGAACAATATAAATATCAAGTCAATGTAAAACCCTAATGTACAATGATGTACTACCTACAAGTTACGATAGATCAATGGTGGCACAAACATGAGGGAGTAAACAACCAATAATTGGCCTGACTTAAAATGAGTCCTAATGATATTCTGCTATACTTTTAGGGCAGTACCATTTTCAGTTGTCATCAGAATAGTTTACTTCTGCAGCAGATGAGAACAAATATAAAGATCCAAAGACTGATATTATGGCTTTGAATGACAGAACTTACAACACACAGCTGTTGAATTGTAGATAGATACATTTAAATTTAGTTTTGTCATGGAATATCTTATTGTTTTTATTTAGTATGATTGAAAAGTTTCCTGTGTATAATCATCTGCTTTGTAAACCGAGGTCTCTTTGCATATGTAGAACATTTGTCTATACCTTTTTGGCTATGAGTGTCTCAATTGAGAAGTCAGGTGTTGTTCTAATTGGTCTGCCTTTACATGATATTGGCATTTGTCTTTTTTAAAATCATTTTATTCACTTTCATTTTAAATGATATCCCCCTTCCTGGTTACCCCACAACAACCTACTATCCCATATACCCTCCCCCCCACCAACTTTGCCTCTATGAGGGTGCTGCTCCACCTGCCCACCACTCCTGCCTTACTGCTTTAGCATCCCCCTACACTGGACCATCAAACCTCCACAGGACCAAGGGCCTCCCCTCCCATTGATGTCAGATAAGTTCATCCTCTACTACATATGTATCATGGTTACTTACCTCCATGTATTCTGTTTGGTTGGTGGATTACTGGGAGCTCGGGTGGTCCAGTTAGTTGATAGAGTTCTTCCTATGGGGATGGAATCCCCTTCAGCTCCATCAGTCTTTCCTCTATCTGTTCCACTGGGGTCCCAGGGCTCAGTCCAATGGTTATAAGTAAGTACCTGCATCTGTATTGGTCAGGTGCTGGTGTAAATCCTCAGGGAACAGTCATACAAGGCTCCTGTCAATAAGCACCTTGGCTTCAGCAATAGTGTGGGGGTTTGCTGTCTACAGATGGGATGGATCCCTAGGTGGGGCAGTCTGTGTACAGTCTGTTGCATTTTTATCCCTGTTTTTACGTTGGCCAGGAACATTTCTGGGTTAAAATTTTTGAGATGATCAGGTGGCCTATCTCTCAACAGGGGCCATGCCTATCTAATGGAGGTGGTCTCTATCATGCCTTTCTTGCATATTTGGGACAAAGTCAACCCCTTTGGGTCCTGAGAGCCTTTTGCTTCCACAGTAACTTGGACTTTCTAGTGGCTACCTCAGTTCCTCATCCCCTACTCCTACATATTTTTATTCGATTTCCTGACCCTCTCAACTTCTCTCGTCTCTTCCCATACCTGATCCTGCTCTCCCTTTTGCCTCACCCTCCTCTCTCCTTCCCAGGTCCCTCTATCCCTCTACCTCCTGTGAGTATTTAGGTTCCCCTTTTATGTAGGACTGAAACATCTACACTTTTGTCTTCCTACTTCTTAAGCTCTATGTGGTTTGTGGGATATATTGTAGATATTCTGAACTTTGGGCTAATATCCACTTATTAGTGAGTACATACCATGTGTGTTCTTTTGTGTCTGAATTACCTTACTCAGGATGATATTTTCTTTTTTTTTAAATATTTATTTATTTATTATATGTGAGTACACTGTAGCTGTCTTCAGACACCCCAGAAGAGGGCATCAAATCTTGTTACGCATGGTTGTAAGCCACCATGTAGTTGCTGGGATTTGAACTCGGGACCTTCGAAAGAGCAGTCAGTGCTCTTAACCACTAAGCCATCTCTCCAGCCCAGGATGATAGTTTCTAGTCCCATTCATTTGCCTAAGAATTTCATGAAGTTGTTGTACTCTATTGTGTACATGTACCACATTGGCTGTATCCATTCCTCTGCTGAGGAACATCTGGGTTGTTTCCAGCTTCTGGCTATTATAAACAAGGCTGCTATGAATATAGTGGAGCATGTGTCCTTATTGCATGCAGGTAAAGTCTCTGGGTATATGCCCAGGAGTGGTATAGCCGGATCCTCCGGAAGTGTCATGCCCAGTTTTCTGAGGAGCCGCCAGACTGCTTTCCAGAGTGGTTGTACCAGCCTGCAATTCCACCAGCAGTGGAGGAGTGTTCCTTATTTATAATAGCCAGAAGCTGGAAAGAACCCAGATGTCCCTCAACGGAGGAATGGATTCAGAAGATGTGGTATATTTACACAATGGAATACTACTCTGCAATTAAAAACAATGAATTCACGAAATTCCTAGGCAAATGGTCAGAACTTGAAAATATCATCCTTAGTGAGGTAACACAATCACAAAAGATCACACATGGTATGCAGTCACTGATAAGGGGATATTGACCCAGAATCTCAGAATACCCTAGACACAATCAGCATATCAATAGATTTCTAAAAAGATGGAAGGAGAGACCCCTGGTCCTGGAAAGACTGGATGTAGGGGAACGCCAGGACAGAGTAATGAGAGGGGGCTGAACGGAGAAAAGAGGGAGGGAAGGGGGCTTATGGGACTTTCGGGGAGGGAGGAAACGGGAAAGGGGAAGTGATTTGGAATGTAAATTAAAAAAATAAAATAAAATAAAAAAAAAAAGAATACAATGAGAAAAGGAAAAAAAAAAAAACAAGGCTGCTATAAACAGAGTGGAGCATGTGTCCTTGTTATATGTTGGAGCATATTTTGGGTATATGCTCTGGAGTAGTATAGCTGGGTACTCAGGTAATCTAATTTCCTATTTTCTGAGGAACCGCTAGATTGATTTTCGAAGAGGTTTTAGTAGATTACATTCCCACCAGCAATGGAGAAATGTTCCTCTTTACCCACATAGTTGCCTGCATCTTCTTATCAGATGTGTTTTTTTTTTTTTTTCTGAGTGGTGTGAAGTAGAATCTCAGGGTTGTTTTGATTTGCCTTTCCCTGATGACTAACGATGTTGAACATTTTTAAGTGTTTCTCAGCCACTTGAGATTCCTCAGCTGAGAAGCTTTTAATATTCTTTCTTCATTCTCTATGTATGAAAAGCAAAGCTACTTGCTTTTTTTTTTTAGTCTAATTTATTTGGTGCTTTGTATGCTTCTTGTTCCTTTATGTTCAGCTCCTTCCTAATGCAAGGGATATTTTATTTTATAATTTCACTAAAAAGACATTTTCTGATCATTGGTATGGGTTTCTTTCCTTTCCTCTAACTCTATTAGTCTTAGATTTGATCACTTAATACTATACCAAATATCCTAAGGTATGGTATTTTGGAGGTGGTGGTTCTGGTGGTATAGTTATGTGTGTTCATCTGGTTGTTTTTTTTTTTTTTTTAGATTCAGCATTTTCTTTGACCATGTATTTCATTTCTGCTATCTTGATTTCAATGCCTAAGCTTTTCCTGTCTTTTATTCTATTTATGAGACTTTGTTCTGAGGTTCCTGTTTATTTCCTAAAGTTTTCATTTTCAGATTTCTTTCACTTTTGGTTTTCTTTATTGATTCTATCTCTATTTTTATATCTTCAACTAATTTACTCATTTTATTTGTCTTCTAATATTTTCATCTATTTCTTTAAGGGATTTAGTCATTTTCTCCTTTAGGACTCTGTTTCATATTAAAAATGATATTTTAAGCTTTTTATCTTATGCTTCAGATCCATTGTTATTCTCAGAGTCTGCTGTGATAGGTCTCTAGTGGAGACATATTTTGTTTGCTATTATTGATTGTGGTTTTCTGTTAACATTTAGGCTTCTGAGTTTGGGAAAATTGCAATTCTGGAAGGTAATAGCTGTCTTTGTTGAGAGGGTACTTTTTCCTTGTTATTTATTTCCCTTTTTGATTCTTAGAAGGATGTTGTGAGTGTGTTTTGTGTGGTAGGGGATTCTTCTGGGATCTTGCGTTGGGTGGCCGCTTACAGTCCTTGGTAAATTGTGCTTTTGGTTACTGGACACTATGGAATGAGGATGGCCTATTGGTATGTTGAGGAAACCTTCTGGTTGAAGGAAAACAGCTAGTTTCTCCAGGATCTGCTAAACTTCCTAGGGATGAGGAAGAGTGTGAGAGATGTCAAAACAAGTACCCTGCTAATAAACCTAGGTTCAAGTGTTGGGGATTAGGTATAGAGGAAAGGAGACATGATGAAGATCTGATTCAAGTCTGCATGGTTTATTCGCCTAATTCATTACCTGGTGGGTTTGTCTTGTGTATTCCCAGGGAATACCTGCTGGAGCTGGGGATTGTTATGTCATAATGAGTAGTAAGCAGTTTAGGAAGAGAAGATCTTTCAGATCCATTAGAAATGAAGGTAGAGAAGTTGGGGAAGGAACAACATGTTTTCTGCTACAGTCTTGAAGATGAGATAGAGAACTTTGATTTAGAAGAGAGGTTTAGCTGTCCAGCAGTCATGGATTAACTGGGTCTACCTGAAAGGGGGACTGGAAATGAAAAAGGACAGGAAAGAAAGAAGGGTGAAGCCAAGACAAAGTTTCTGATTAAGGCTTAAAGTTTAATATTTAGCACTGAGTTTATATTGGGAGAGCCAACAGACCCCATCCTTTGTTTCAGCTGGAATATATTGCTTTGTTTCAGCTGGATTATGTTGCCAAGCAATCTCAGCTGGCAGTCTACTCCTGTAAGAAATTGCAGGTGTGGCAAGGTGGAAGATGCTACCTGGGTCAATAAGGTCGAACTGTGCCAAGCAACTTAAGGTCTATTTAGTCTATTCAAGGCTGGGGGAAGGTCACAGTTAGGAGGAAGAAATGAAGAGTTAGGCTACCTGATTCTCTGGCCAGGGTGGCCAGAGCATTAAAAGGAAATGGCTCCTATATGTGGAGTACAAGATAAAGGGAAACATTAAAGAAGAAAGGTAGAAGGGAAATAATGGTGTACCCACTGAAGATGAGAACAGAAATGGAGGAGAAGATTCAACAGGTTTTCTGCTAAAGAACTGGAGATGTGACTGGTAGATTAGATTTGTATTGGAAGGGGAAACGTTAAGATGTTAAGTTCTGTAATTAAGCTACCTGTCTCCCTGGCTAGAGTGGCATGCAGGTTCCTAAGGAATGCTTGCTGTACTAGGCAGCTAGGATAATGAACTGAGTAATATAAAGGAAATAATTCCACAGAAGAAAATACAAAACAAGGTAAACACACACACAAACATGCATACACACACAAACACACATACACAAACACACACACACTAGCACAATCAACATCAAACTATAAGGAATTAACAATAACTGGTCATTAATATCTCTCAATCTCAATGGACTCAATTCCCCAATTAAAAGACACTGGCTAACAGAATTGTTTCAAAAACAGTATCCATCATTCTTCTGCACACAAGAAATATACCTCAGCAGTAGAAATAGATATTACCTCAGATTAAAGGGGAGGAAAAGAGATTTTCCAAGCAAATGGACCAAAAAACAGGCTGGACCACCCTTTCTAATAGCTAATAAAATGTATATTCAACCGAATTTAGTCAAGAGATATGAGGAAGGTCACGTCATGTCCATCAAATGATCAATCAACCAAGTTGATTTCTCAATTTTGAAATCTATGCTGCAAATACAAATGCACCGATATTTGTGAATGAAACATTGCTAGGCTTAAATCACACATCCAAGCCTACACATTAATAGTGGGAGATTTCAACCTGACCCTCTCACCAATGGGCAGGTTATCCAGCAAAAAATAAGCAGAGAAATAATGAAACTAGCTGACATTATGAATAAAATGGCACTAACAGATATCTAAAGGATATATCTCCCAAACAAATATGATATACCTCCTTCTTAGCACCTCAAGTAACCTTCTCCAAAATTGACCATATAGTCTCTCAGAAACAAAGCCTCAATTGGTATGGGAAAATTGAAATAACCCCTTGTATATTATCTGACTACCATGGATTAACTCTGGACTTCTACAACAGAAACAATGAAAAACACTGCTCTACTCTCATGGAAACTGAACAACTCTATAGTCTAGGACTACTGAATCACAGAAGAAATAAAGAAAGAAATAAAAGATTTTTGAAAATTCAATGAAAATGAAGGCATAATTTTCCCAGACTTATGGGACACTATGAAAGCAGTGCTAAGAGGAAAGTTTATATTACTAAGTATCTCTATAAAGAAATAAGAGAATGTACATATCAGCATTTTAAAGGTAAACTTGAAAGGTCTAGAAAAAGAAGCAAACACACCCAAGAGGATTAGACCACAAGAAATAATCAAACTTAGAGCTGAATTCAATACAATAGAAACAAAGAGAACAACACAAAGAATCAATGAAACCAAGAACTGGTTCTTGAAAAACAATCAACAAGATAGACAAACCCTTAGCCAAACTAACAAAAAACAACCCCACACAGAGACCATTTCCAAATAAACAGAACCAGAAATGAAAAGGGAGACATTAACAACAGACACAGAGGAAGTTTAAAAAATCATTAAGTCTCATTTTGAAAGCCACAAAGTTGTAAAATCTAATTAAAATGGATGACTTTCTAGATAAATGCCACTTAGCAGAATTAAATCAAGATGATGTAAACTATGTAAACATCTCTATTACAATAGAAAATAGAAGCAGTCATTAAAAGACTCCCATGCCCCGAAACAAGACCAGGGCTATATGATTTTAGGGCAGCATTCTTCCAGACATTTAAAGAAGAGCTAATACCAATACTCCTCAAACTAGTCCTAAAAGTAGGAACAGAAGGAACTGCATAATTCATTATATGAAGCCACAGTCACCCTTATACTGAAATCATGCAAAGACTCAACAAAAGAAAAGGTTTTCAGGCCAATTTGCTTATTAACTTTGAAGTAAAATTACACTCAAACTGAATCCAGGAATACATCAAAAATATCATCTATCACTATCAAGCAGACTGCAGTGAACTGATGCAAGTAAAGTTCAATGTATAAAAGTCCACCGATGTAATCAATCATTTAAACAAACTGAAAGAAAAAAAAATCAGATGACCATCTCATCTAAAAAGTCTTTGGCAAAAATCCAACACCCATTGAAGTAAAAAGTCTTGGCAAAATGTAGCAGAATCTTCCCCCAATTAATTTATATATTAATAAAATAAGAAGCCTATGATTGACCATAGAAAAAAGGAGGTAGAGCTAAGAGTTTCAGGGACATGAAGAGAGAGAAGGAAGGAAGGTGGAGGAAGAAAAGACAATCCAGAATCCTGACTTTAAACTGCCACAGGT
The DNA here is from genome assembly GCA_036184795.1 of Tokudaia tokunoshimensis. Taxonomy (NCBI): domain Eukaryota; kingdom Metazoa; phylum Chordata; class Mammalia; order Rodentia; family Muridae; genus Tokudaia; species Tokudaia tokunoshimensis. Next base: position 41,235,365 of record BTHU01000023.1, read on the forward strand.
ATCTATGAATATCATAAAAGGGTAGAATAATTAAGATAACTTGTCTAATCTAGGTGGCCAGCTTGTATCATTAGCAATTGGTTCTGAAATTATTGTGTAGGCATCTTGTGAAGTGAGAATTTATTGATATGTAAATTTGACTGATTAATTATAAGCTTCTAGAGTTTTGATTTACTGTGTTAAGCAGATTTGTGACAACTAGCCTCAGGGGGTAGATGGTTGAGAACATGCAAGTAGCTATGAGCCAGGCTAACCAGAGCTGGGAAGACCTCCACCTGGGTCTAGCCTAGAGGCAGCAAGACAGACCTAAGGGGCAGAGAATAGCTGTGTATAGACCTGGATGGTGCCATTTTTAAAATAATTCCAACAAAACTTTTTAGGGAAGAACTCTATCAGACTTTTAAAGAAGGAATAATACCAATACTCCTTAAACTAGTCCTAAAATAGAAACAGAAGGTATTCTGCCAAACTCATTATATGAAGCTACAGCCACCCTTATACTGAAATCACGCAAAGATATAACAAAGGAAAAAGTTTTCAGGCTAATTTTGCTTATTAATTTTGAAGCAAATATACCCTCAAACTGAATCCAGGAATGCATCAAAAATATCATTCACCACTATCATGCAGACTGCAATGAAGTGATGCAGGGAATTTTCAAAATATAAAAATCCACCAATGTAATCAACCATATAAACAAACTGAAAGAAAAAAAGTCAGATGATCATCTCCTTAGTTGCTGAAAAGCCTTTGGCAAAATCTAACACCCACTGATGTAAAAAGTCTTTGAAAGATCAGCGATTCAAGATGAATACCTAAACATAATCAAAGCAATAAACAGCAGGCTAAGAGTCAACATCAATTAAGCATAGAGGAACTTAAAGGCATTCCACTAAAATGAGAGAGAAGACTAGGCTGCCCACGCTCTTCCAATTTATACAACATAGTACTTGAAGTTCTATCAAGAGCAATAAGACAACTAGAGGAGGCCAAGTGAATATGAATTGGAAAGGAAGAAGTGAAAATATTGCTCTTCACTATGATATGACAGTATAAATAAGCAACCCCAAAAATTCTACCAGAGACCTCTTGTAGCTGATAAACACATTTAACAAAGTGACTGGATATAAAATTAACTTAAATAAATCAGTAGCTCTCTCTTATGCACATGATAAAAGGGCTGAGAATGAAATTAAGGAAACAACACCCTTTATATTAGCTAAAAAATTATAAAATATCTTGTGAAACTCTAACCACACAAGTGAAAACATGTATGATAAGAACTTCAAGTGTCTGTAGAATAAAATTGTGGAAGACATAGAAAAATAAAAATCTTCCACACACAGAGATAAGAATAACATAGTAAAAATGTCCATCTTACCAAAAGTAATGTACAGATTCAATGCAATTCACATCAAAATTCAAACACAATTCCTTACAGACCTTGAAATAACAAGTTTTGAAAAAAAAAACCCAGGATATCTAAAACAATAAGGTAGAGTAAAAGAACGTCTGTAGGTATCACCATCCCTAATTCCAAGTTATAGTACAAAGCATTAGTAATAAAAACTATGTGGTATTGGCATAGAAACAGAGAGGTTGATCAATAGTGGTGAACTAAAAACCTGGAAATAAGCCTATACACCTATGAACAAATAAATTTTCACAAGCCATAACCATACTATGGAAAAAAGAAATAATCTTCAAAAATATTTCTTGTCTAACTGGATGTCCACATGTATAAGAATGGAAATAGATCCATATCTATCACTCAAGTCCCAGTGGATCAAAGACCTCATTGTAAAATCAGAAACACTGAATATTATAGAAGAGAAAGTAGAAAATACCCTTGAACATACTGGTACAGGAAACAACTTCATGATCAGAACAAGAATGGCTCAGGATCTGAGATCAACTATTGATAAATAGAAAATCATGAAACTGAAAAGTTTCAGTAAAACAAAGCACACTATCAATAAGGCAAATCAGCAGGCTAGAGATTGAGAAAGGATTTTCACCAACCGTACATCTGAAAGAAAGCTAATACCCAAAATGTAAAGAACTCAAGAAATTAGACATCAACATCCCAAACAACACAATGTGAAATGAGGTACAGAGCTAAACAGAGAATTCCCAACAAAAGAATCGCTAATGTTCATGAAGCACATAAAGAAATGTTCAATGTCCTTAGACATCGGGGAAATGCAAATCAAAATGACCCTGAGATTCCATTTTACACAGGTCAGAAAGGCTAAGATCAAAACTGATAGCACATTCAGGAGAGGATGTGGATCAAGGGGAACATTCCTCCATTAATGGTGGCAGTGCAACCTTGTACAACTACTTAGAAATCAATTTGGCAGTTTCTCATAAAACTGTGAAAAGTTCTATCTCAAGACCTAGCTTTGATACTCATGGGCATATATCCAAAAGATGTTCCACTATACCAGAGGGACACTTGCACAATTATGTTCATAGCAACTTTATTCCAATAGCCAGAAGCTAGAAACAATTGAGATGTCACTAATCTGAAGAATGGATGAATAAAATGTAGCACATCTATACAATGGACTATTCAGCTACTAAAAATAATGACATCATGAAATTTTAAGGCAAATGGATAGATCTTGACGTTATCATCTTGAATGAGGTAACCCATGTAACACAAAGACACAACATGTATGGTAGGTACTCATTCATAACGACATTAGCCATTAAGTACAGGACAACCATGCTGCAATCCATAGACCCCCCAAAACTGGGTAATTAGTGAGGTAATTCCCAAGGAAACATAAGAGAATCTCACTCAGAAGGAGAAGCAAAAGAGTCATTGGAGATAGACAGAGAGTAGAAATTGATTAGAAGAGGTGAGAAGAGAAACAGGGATGGCAATCAGATGTGTGGAAAGGAGTGGAGGACAGAGGGCTAGGAATGAAAATGCAAATCAGTGGAGGGTGGCATCTCTGGTGACTACCTGAAAGCGTGGGACTGGAGACTATAAGGGGAGTCTATTGTGGTGACTCTAGCCGAGACGTTTACCAGAGGCAAATATAGAGACTTAAGTGGATAATTCCTTTAGGCAGGCAGGACTTCTAGAATAGGGATGGGGACGTCAATTCATCCACAAAACCTTCAACCTAAATTTAGTCTTACCTACAAGATATACAGAGATAAAGTTGGAACAGAGACTCAGGAAACATATACATTCAATGACTGTCTCAACTTGAGACCCATCCCATGTGAGAGACACAACCCCTAACAATATTAATGACACTCTTCTATGCTTGGAGACAAGAATCTAGCATAACTGTCGCCGGAGAGACTTCATCCGCACAAGGATGGAAGCAGATTCAGAGATCCATAGCCAAACATCGAGCAGAGCCCTAGGAGTCTTGTGGAAGTGTGGAAGATAGAAGTGAGCAAGTTGGTTGGGTCAACAAAACCTACAGAGTCAACGAACATCATCCCCTTGGAGTTCACAGAGCCTGGGCCACCAACTAGGGAGCTGGGCCTAGATCCCCTACACATTTGTAGCAAACAGGTAGCATAGTCTTCAAATGGATCCCCTAACAACTTTAACAGGGATGTTTCAATGTCTGTTCCCTGCCATTGGATCCACTTCCTTCTATAGATTTGTTGTCATTATTTAAGGAGGATATGTAGAGTATTCCAATGGAAAACAACCCACTTGATTAAAAGGCTGAGGAACATTTGATCTAAACAAGAGAAAACTTAGGAAGTTTGCTATATCAGTATTTAATATATTGAGTTTGTAAATTTAAAAAGATTTATCTTAAGTGACTATACATTTCAGAATCAATTTATAGAAGCAGATCTCATATGAACATAAGGCAGAATTTTTTAAAAAATGAATTTGCATTCAAATCAAAAATATCAAAGTGATTGTACAGAAACTGAAGCTATACAATTTCAAATCATAGTTTGTATAATGTATAAACTCTAAGAATTAATTCTTTACAGTATGTCATCTGATTATATTAAAGGCAATTTTATTTTATATTAAATACCCCAAGAGTTCTTGGGGTTTTATGTAAACTCCCTGTAGTTTAACTATATTTTATGTATATATCTTTTAACATTTTTTAAAGTAGGTTCTCAGGAATTTTCAATGCCTTCCTGTAATGGTAACATTTCATGATCCCAATCAAAGTAAATGATTTGATTTTCAGTAACTATTATCTGAATGATTTATATTTGATCTCTTATGAGTATAAAAAATTTCTAGATTTTTCAAACTGCATAGCTGTCAATTTATTTTGTGTTGAATTTTTTGTCCAGTCAATATTTGTTTCAAATTAATTGGCTCATTCCCCATAGAAAAGTCCATTTATAATGCCTATAAAGTTTTTAAAATATATCATATATTTTTGATGTCATCATGTATCTTTAGAATGCAAAGCATTTAATTTAAAAATGAATCAAGTTAAAACATTAATATTTCAGAGGTTTTTATTTTTTGAAAAATTATCCATAATTTCCACAATTGATATAAATCAGAAAAAAATAGTTTTTCAAAAAGTATTACAAAAATTTTATCAAAATTGTAACTAAATGAATTCAAATTAATTAAGAAATTTGTATGTGAATTTATACGTGAAACAGTATTTTGCCTCTCAGAACAAAATTTTCTCCTTTGCATCTAATATCAAGAAACTTAGTTCACTTTGTTCTTCTTATAAGTATTGCTGGGATTTGAAGTGCTGTGTTTTGTGAGAGCCACTGAGGACATAAGATGAAAATGACCTTTAAATAAGTAATTATAAACTAAGTTTCATTGCAATCTGCACTTGCTTCTCTTCTTTGAAAGAACTTTTAATATATTTCTGATTAATCTGAAGGGTAAATTTTGAATAAATTTGGGTTTTGAAGTTCTTTAGACACATTTCTATCTAGATTTCAAAAATCTATAACTGAGAGAGGAATATAAAATTATTCAGAAACTTAAATACGTCTGGAAAAAAAAAAAGAAAGAAATACATTAAAGTTAATTAGGACCAAAAAGCAGCTTTTATCCCCACTTAAATAGATGAAATTATGATTCTAAATTGTAACCTTTCTCTTGGTAAATTGGCCCCAAGCATATCAAGGAGGGTATGTTTGTTTTTCAGGCTGAGAGTTCTAGGATACTTAGATAAGTAGTTATGCTGGGATTTACAGCTAACTGGGGACTGTTGCTTCATTTATCTTTCATCAAATATGAGAACATCTGTAATCATCACAGCAGGATGTTGGCCTTGAATCTCCTGGATATTGTCCAGCAAAGATCTCTGTTGGATGCTTTTAGATAGGCTCATATGAGGAGAATGGACAACTACTGTGGAGCATTGAACATTTGTAAAACAAAATGTTCGATGCTATATAATGAACGTAAATGTGCACTATAATTATTTTCATGAAGATAGACTGCATATTATAGACTAATTTATATTCAGAAAAACATTAGATCATTTTAATAATTCATTATTAAATAAAACCAAAAGACATTTATACACAAAGGCTTACAGTCTACTCACTGGAAAATGCTTTTCAAGATAGGGAGATGTATAGACTCTAAATAGATAAATATCAAGTAACTGCATTTTTATTTAAGACTACAAATCCTCTTATGTTATTAGAAATAGAAGGAAAAATGTAAACTATAGTAAATAATGAAAATTAAAATATGTTTCAAAATATAAATAAATCAAGTGAATGAAAGGAAATAAGAAGATATAAATGATATGAAGAGAGAAAAATTAATTTTTTTATTTTGTGCCTGGTTTATGTCCACATTACCTCATATTTCTCACTTTGTACCTGCATTTCAGGATTTCTTATTAGATTATCTACAGAGTGATGTTGACTACCTCCTTAATAAAGTAAATAGACAAAATGGCTATATCAAGAACATTCCCAGCTAGAGTTTCACAAATCACAGCCATATATATGCTTTTATTTATATCTGAGAAAATATATTTATTTTAACAACTAGAGAAGTCTGCAAAATAAAACTAAAATATATATTTTCAATTGTAAATATTTTTCATTTGCTAGAGACCTAATAATAATGGTTTCAATTCTGAGTGTGACTAGAATAGGATGGATAATCTCTAAATTAATACAATTCTTACAGTAGGCAGGTTTCCTATTGTCTTTAATAGCTGTACCTAAAATCACAAGGCAAAGTTTCAAGATATAAACTTTCATCCTTATGCCTTAGCATCTGGGATTTTACTAAGGTTATTTCTTTACTGTGTATCTTATGTACAACAATCTGAAGATTACAAAAGTTGTGCATATAAATCCTTTTTCTATCTTTGATTAATTCTGTGACGATAGCAATAACACTTTACAATTGCAGTAATAGATATTTTGAGGTATTGCCATTAATCTTAACAGTTGAATAACATAACAGTACATGTTGAAACAAAATGTGGTCAGCATATATGGAACATTGCTGTTATTCTTAAACTACTCTGAATTCATTATCTCAGATTAATAGGTTTGTCCATAGTTCAACACTCTTCTCAAAGTCATTATAGCTTTTGAAGACAGAGATGATGCCTGTAAAAAGGGACCAGGCTTGTGTGCATGTATGTGTACATGTGCGTGTGAGTGCGCATGCACGTGTTTGTGTGTGTGTGTGTGTGTGTGTGTGTGTGTAAAACAGAAATAATCATTGTTTCTGGAAAATTTTCAATGCTTTCATTAGTTTCAGCTTCTTCATCACTCAAAATTATTGCAACAGATAATAATAAATACCTAAATGAATACAAACTCTTTAAAATGTCTACTTATTTTTAACTATAAATTTATATTAAGAACACTACTCACATTTTTTTGAAGAATTAAGACACTGAAACTTAATATAGCTTGTACTCAGTCTCTCACAATAATAACAATTTGGAAAATCATTGTGAAGTATCCAAGCCAAAACTACAGCATTTATGTAATCTATCCATTTTATGTTACTTTAGAAAGTTTTAACACATATTTGTATATGTGCATGCATGCATCTTTTATGTTTGTTTAGTTGGTTTTGTACAATTTTACTGTATGTGCAGCATTTTCTCCATTAACTGAATATATTTTAATGTAAGTTTACTAGATTTTTTAAAAAATAATGCACATATATAATATATTCTGATTATCACCCAACACTATTTGTAACATTCTCATCTATACCACCCCCATATCATCTCTACTAGCTTTTTATCAGAGGATCATCATTTTTGAATTACTTAAGTACTCTTTGGAATCTGTTACTGCCAGCTCTACAGGAAACAATTACATTATCAGTAGAATTTTTCTTATTTCCTTTTGACTCCTACATTCCACATTATTTATTTCTATTCCTTTACCCAAAGCCACTGATCTGTTGCTTATTTACTAACTTTTATTATTATTTTTATTTCACATTTAAGTAATAGAATGATACTACATACACACACACACACACACACACACACACAGAGAGAGAGAGAGAGAGAGACAGAGAGAGAGAGAGAGAGAGAGAGAGAGAGAGAGAGAGAGAGAGAGAGAGAGAGAACCCAGTGGCATGAGAGGTGATAATCTATTCAAGGCAATTATTATATCATGTATACATACATTTATAATTACATGTAACATGTTGATGATGAGAGTAAGAACCATTATCATGTCTTATTATCAAATCTTACTAACAAGATTTTGTTTAAAATGAGACATTAGGTAATTAAAGCAAATTTATTTCTTAGAAATTCAAGGTGAAACAACCTTGGTAATAAGCAAAAAGACAACTTGTTGCTGGTATTATTTTTGTATCAGTCAGAGGTAGAGCAGATGACAGTCCTTTGTTCATCCTAGCTTGAAGCCTGGCTTGGTGATCAAAGCTGTTTTATGCCTAGGAAAAACAAAAACCTAATCAAATAAATTTAGATAGCACAACATGGGAGGAAGAAGACAGAAGACACTTGTGCTCCTCCATACCATGTGTTCCAGGCAGGTAAAGACACCCACACACCAGCTCTCTGCCCCACAGGACAGATATGCCATAAATGTACAGATCTATACCTAGTACCATGCAGTACAGTTCACTCTGGTCTGAGACACCTGCTTGGAGGACCACTCAGGGTCCCCTGAGCTCCATGGGCAGCCTGGAACTAGAGCCACCACATTGTGTGAGCATGTGGTAGACAGATGGGAAAAAAGAAAAGTGGAGCAGCTTGAGCAGGACCTGGTGACTTTCCCTGGTGCTTGGAATACGGGTAAGTCACCCAGAAGCTGTGGATGTGGGACAACTGACCCTGTCACTCATCTGCCATGGGGTAGCACAGACAGGTATAGATGTGATCCCCATACACTTTGCCCATCGCCACCTTCAAAGGTCAAAAAATCACCACCATGGAAGAGCTATCCCTACCCTTTATCAGCTTCAGTCCTCAGGAAATCAGGCCTACCACCTCCAATGTACAGTAAGTCAGAGCTAACTCTGGTAATGGGGGCACAAATGAGCAGCCAAGGATGAGAGCAAGTGGGAACTGGTCCCAACAGTTGTCTGCTGTGATGTAGCATCTGTGCAGAGACGATACTTTGCACTGTTCACCTCTTATCACCTGTATCTGTCTGGAGAGCTGACTCTGAGGTCATGGGAGTGAGAGAGGTGGTCCTTCCCTTGCCAGTTTCACCACCGAGGTGAGCAGGGCCATGCACCTGTAAAGCACAGCACAGCTGTCACTGGTGGAGAAGGTTCAACTATGCTGGCCCCAATGAGGAAAATGTCTCCAACACTCATCTACCATGAGGTGGCATGGCTGTAGAGATGATGCCTTCTTCCTTACCTTTGCCACCTGCCATAGTTGGGAGACCTGGCTCAGAGGTCATGAGAGCAGGGGATCTAACCCTAGCTTCTCAAAGGCTGTAGGAGTCAGAAGAGCAGACCCCTATCTTTGCCTGGTCAACACAATGGAGCTGGCTCTGATGACAAAAGAAATGGTGATCCAGGCTCAGTGTGTGAAAGAGGGAAAGATGGCCATCCCCTCACAGGCTGCTGCACTTTGGGCGAGTGGGCCCTGCAACTTCACAAAGCCTCACAGTAGAGCTGGCTCTGGCAGTGTGTGTGTTGGTGAGCCAGCCCTGAAGGAATATGAGCGGGAGAGCTGACACTACCTCCAGCTAATGGCAGCATTAGGATCCTGTGGTGTTGTAGATAAGGGAGAGCCAGTATGATCAGCTACCATCCAGGGCCCACCCCAAATTCTATATCATCTGTTAATGGTTGAAATATATGAAAGTTCCAGTCCTGCTGAGCCAAAGCTGAAGGATCTCAATAACACAGGATAACAGCAGAATAACCAGGAAGAGGCACAGCAAGGATCCAATATTGATGGTCACAGAATCCAGAGAAATTAAACCAGACCAGTGAACCATTGCAATTCATATTTGTAAGTGCATATATGTGAAAAGAGAGATACACTGTGAAATACCTTGTGGCACATGAAAACTTCCACAATGAGATATTTTCTATGCTGTGTTTTTTGTTTATGTGATTATTATATTTGAGGGGTCACAATGGGGAAAGGCAGATATGAAGGGACAGGGAGATTAACAGAAGTGGGATATATGTTATGAAACTCACAAAGAATCCATATAAAGTTAAAAAGAAGAAATTCAAAGAGAAAGAAATATGATGGCACTAATTTATTTCCAATTTTGTCAAGTGGCTATAAAATTTTTGACTACTTATTATGCATGTAAAATAATTTCAGAGTTTCTGCTACATAGAATACTTAATACTCCTTACTCTCATCATCAATACATTAATTTAATTATAAATGCATGTAGCAGTTACAACTGTATGTCTTGAATAGATTAACACCTCTCCTGTATCATTTTTCTCTGTGTGTGGAGGTTTTATTTCTTACTCACTTTACATCCCACACACCGTCCTCCTCCTAGTCACCCCATCACACATAACTTCCCCTAATCCCTACCCCTTCTCTTCTGAGCAGGAGGGGTGGTACCCACCATGGTTCATCAAGTTTCTGCTTGGTTAGACACATCCTCTGCCACTGAGACCACATAAAGCAGGCCAGCTAGAACATATCCTACGTAAAGGGAACAGGTTTTGGGACAGCCCCTGCTCCAGTTGTTAAAGACCCACATGAAGACAAAGCAGCACAACTGCTACATAAGTTTGTTAACTGTTGATTATAGATTTTGCTATCCTGAATTTTTGGTATTGTTACTCCAAATGAGTTTGAGAATTGCTCTTTCTATCTGTATGAAGAGTTGAGTTGGAATTTTGCAGGAGTTTACATTGAATCTGTAGATTGCTCTAGGCAGGATGGCCATTTTTACTATAGTAATTCTGCCAATCCATGAATATGAGAGATCTTTCCATTTTATGGAATCTTCTTTTATTTCTTTCTTTAGAGACTTTAAGTTCTTGTCATAAAGATTTTTCCCTTGTTTGGTTAGAATTACACCAAGGTATTTTATATTATTTGTGACTATTGTGAAGGGTGTTGTTTTACTAATTTCCTTCCCAGTCTACTGATACTTAGAGTAGAAGAAGGCTACTGATATATTTGAGTTAATTTTATACCAAGCAACTTTGCTTAAGTTGTTTATTACCTCTAGGCATTTTCTGGTGGAATTTTTGGGGTCATATAAGTATACTTTCATACTATCTGCAAATAGTGATTATTTTGACTTCTTCCTTTCCAATTTGTATCATGTTGACCTCCTTTTCTTGTCTAATGGCTCTGTTAAGTATTTTGAGTACAATATTGAATAAGTAGGAGGAGAGTGGGGAGCCTTGTCTAGTCCCTGAATTTAGTGGGATTGTTTCAAATTTCTCTCCATTTATTTTTATATTGGCTCCTGGCTTGCTCTATATTGCTTTAACTATGTCTAGTTATGGGCCTTTCATTCTTGATCTTTCCAAGACTTTTACTTTGAGCTGGTGTTGAATTTTGTCAAATGCTTTCTCAGCATCTAATGAGATGATCATGTGTTTTTTTCCCTTTGAGTTTGTTTATATAGTAGATTACTTTGATGGATTTCCATAAATTGAACTATTCCTGCACCCCTGGGATAAAGCCTACTTGATCATGGTGAATGATCAGTTTGATGTGTCCTTGGATTCAGTTGGCAAGAATTTTATTGAGTATATTTGCATCAATATTTATAAGGAAAATTGGTCTGAAGTTCTCTTTTTCTGTTGGGTCTTTGTGCAGTTTAACCATAATTGTGGCTTCGAAGAACAAAATGGGTAGTGTTCCTTCTGTTTCTATATTGTGAAATTGTTTGAAGAGTATTGGTATTAGGTCTTCTTTGAGATTCTGATAGAATTCTGCACTAAAACAAACTTGTTCTTGGCTTTTTTCTGGTTGGCAGACTTTTAATGATTGCTTTAATTTCTTTAGGAGTTATGGGACAGTTTAGATGGTTTAACTGATCCTGATGTAATCTTGGCACCTGTTATTTGTCTAGAAAATTTTCCATTTCATTCAGATATTCCAGTTTGGTTGAGTATAGTTTTTTGTAGTAGGTTTTGATGGTTTTTTGGATTTTCTCTGTTTCCTTTGTTATGTCTCCTTTTTTTATTTCTGATTTTATTAATTATGATACTGTCTCTGTGCCCTCTGATTAGTCTGGATAAGGGTTTATCTACCTTGTTGATTTTCTCAAAGGAGCAGCTTCTAGTTTTGTTGATTCTTTGCATAGGTATTTTTGTTTCTACTTGGTTAATTTCAGCCCTGAATTTGATTATTCCCTGCCATCTACTCTCTTGAGTATATTTGCTTCTTTTTGTTATAGAGCTTTCAGGTGCGCTGTCAACCTGCTATCGTATGCTCTTACCAGTTTCTTTTTGGAGGCACTCACAGCAATGAGTTTTCCTCTTAGGACTGCTTTCATTGTGTCCCATAAGTTTGGGTATGTTGTGACGTCATTTTCATTAAATTTGAAAAATTCTTTAAGTTCTTTCTGTGTTTTTTCCTTGACCAAGTTATCATTGAGTAGAGCTTGGTTCAGCTTCCATGTTTATGTGAGCTTTTTGTTGTTTTGGTTGTTGTTGAATACCAGCCTTAGTCTGTGGTCATCTGATAGGATGCATGGAGTTATTTCACTCTTCTTTTATCTGTTGAGGCCTGTTTTGCGACTGATTATGTGGTTAATTTTGGAGAAGGAATCATGAGGTGCTGAGAACAAGTTAAGTTCTTTTGTTTTCATGTGAAATGTTTTGTAGATATTTGATAATCCATTTGGTTCATAACTTCTGTTAGTTTCACTGTGTTTCTGATTTTTCCATTGGTGAGAATGGGGTTTTGAAGTCTCCCACTGTGGGACAGTGGTGTGAGGCAGTCTGTAGCCTGATTGAGCAAGGCCACTCCGGATACCCAGTAGAATATTCTACAAGGGATGGAATCTGTGAGCTATGCTCCCAGACGGCTGACTCCTCAACTCCATAATCCTGTGGCCATCAGTCATGTATGGCCAAGTCTCAGGCCCCTAGTGTTCTGGCTGGACTCCACCCCTACAGTCACCTGGCTACATCCTGGGTTTCCCTGCCTGTAGGTTACCTGGCCTACTATAAAAGAAGGCTTCTTGCTACTCCTCGCTCTCTCTGGCCTCTTATCTCTCTCTGTCCTCTCTTGCCCCTCTTTCTCTGTTCTCCCTCTCTCTCTATTCTTTCCCCCTTTCCATGTGGTCATGGCCATCCCTCTAACTTCTCTTTCTCTCTTTACCTTTTTATCTCTTTTTCTCTTTCTAACTTTTATAAAATTGAAGATATGAACAGTCTCTTCTTATCAAAACCAACAGCTTAGAAGCATGGAGCAGGCCTCAGTGTTACCAACCACCAGGGAAGGATCAAGCCTACTTTCAACCTAACCTCCACCACAGGTACCCCAGAGGTCCATGCCAGAATGGAACTGTCTTCTGAGCAAGGACCACTCTCTCCACTAGCCAGGTGGTCTTGTGCTCTACAGGTACTTGGGTGCCCACAGTCCCTATCACAGGGACATGCACAGTTCTGCCAGTGTTCCCCTATCCCCCTATGTGGGATCTGCCTGCCAGAGTTCTCCTATGCAGGACCCATTGCTGCCACCCCCGCTTTATTTTGCCACATCCCACTATTATTTTGTTAGGTTCAATGTATGATTTGAGCTTTAACAATTTTTTTTTTTTAGAAATGTGGGTACCCTTGTACCCTTGAATTTGGGGCATAGATGTTCAGAATTGAAAGTTGTATTTGGTAGATTTTTTCTTTGATGAGTATGATGTGTCCTTCCTTAACTTTTTTGATAACATTAGGTTAAAAGTCAATTTTATTTGATATTAGAATGACTACTCCATCTTGTTTCTTAAGACCATTCGCTTGGAAAAAATTTTCCCAGCCTTTTACTTTGAGGTAGTGTCTGTCTGTAAAACTGAGGTATGTTTCTTGTATGCAACAAAATTCTGGGTACTGTTTATGTATCCAGTTTGTTAGTCTATATCTTTTTATTGGGAATTGAATTAATTGATGGTAAAAAATATTAAGCAATAGTGATTGTTGCCTCCTGTTATTTTTGTTGTTAGAAGTGGAATTATATTTGTGTGGTTATGTACTTTTCAGTTTGTTGAAAGTAGATTACTTTCGTTCTTTTTCTAGGCTGTGGTTTCCCTCCTTGTGTTGGAGTTTTCCATCTATTACCCTGGATTTGTAGAAAGATATTGTTTAAATTTGGTTTTGTTATGGAATATCATGGTTTCTACATCTATGGTGATCGAGAATTTTGCTGGGTATGGTAGCCTGGGCTGTCATTTGTTTTCTCTTAGGGTTTGTATGACATCTGCCCAGGATCTTCTAGCTTTTACAGTCTCTTGTAAGAAATCTGGTGTAATTCTGATAGGTCTGCCTTTTTAATGTTACTTAATCTTTTCCGCTTACTGCTTTTAGTATTCTTTCTTTGTTTTGAGCATTTGGTGTTTTGACTATTATGTGACCTGAAGAATTTTTTTACTCGTCAAATTTATTTTCAGTTTTGTAAGTTTCTTGTATGTTTATGGGCTTCTATTTCTTTAGCTAAGTGAAGGTTTCTTTTATAATTTTGTTGAAGAAATTTACCTGCCCCTTTATTTTGGGACTCTTTGCTCTCTTCTATACCTACTATCCTTAGGTTTGGTCTTCTCATTGTGTCCTGGATTTCCTTGATGGTTTGAGTTATGAGCTTTTGCATTTTGTATTTTCTTTGACTAATGTGAAAGTGTTTTCCATGTTATCATCTGCCTCTGAAATTCTCCCTTCTATCTCTTGTATTCTGTTGGTGATACTTGCATCTAAGACTTGTGATCTCCTTCCTAGTTTTTCTATCTCCAAGGCTGTCACCCTTTGTGATTTCTTTATTGTTTCTATTTCTACTTTCAGATCCTGGATGGTTTTGTTCAATTCTTTCACCTGTTTTTTTTTGTGTTTTCCTATAATGGTTTAAGGGATTTTTGCATTTCTTCTTTAATGGCTTCTACTTGTTTACCTGTGTTCTCCTGTATTTCTTTCTCTTTTTGGCTAATATCCACTTATTAGTGAGTATATACCATGTATTTCCTTTTGGGTTTGAGTTACCTCACTCAGGATGCTAATTTCTAGTTCCATCCATTTGCCTGCAAAACTCAGGATGTACTCATTCTGAATAGCTTAGTATTCCATTGTGTAAATAAACCACATTTTCTGTATCCATTCTTTTGTCATGGAACATCTTGGCAGTTTCCAGCTTCTGGTTTTCACAAATAAGGCTGCTATGAACATAGTGGTACATGTGCCCCTGTGGCATGGTGGGGCATCTTTTGGGTATATTCCTAATAGTGGTATGGCTGGGTTGTCAGGTGAATGGAAATAGAAAACATCATCCTTAGTGTGGTAAGGTATGTGCATGGTATGTACTCACTAATAAGTGGATATTAGCCACAGAAGTAAAAAATGTCAACAAGTTGAAGTGCCCAAATGAGGATGCTTCAGTTCCACTTGGGGGGGCTGGAGAACAAAGCATTCACAAGTGGGGAAGAAGGGAGGTACCTTAGAGAGAAAGTGGGCAGGGATGGAGGGAGTGGTGGGGAGAGAGGTAACTGATCTCCTGTATTTCTTTAAGGGATTTATTTATATCCTTCTTAAAGTCCTCTATCATCATTATGAGATGTGATTTTAAATCTGAATCATGCTTATATGGTGTGTTGTGGCATCCAGGACTTGATTTGGTGAGTGAACTATGTTCTGATGGTGCCAAGTTGACTTGGTTTCTGTTGCTTAAGTTCTTGTGCTTACCTCTCAACATCTGTTGTACTCTGGTGTAGTTTGGTCTTGTTGTCTCTGATTGGAGCTTGTCCTTCCTGTGGTCATGTTAACCTATGATCTTAAGTGTGTCAGCACTCCTGAGGAAACCAGCTCTCTCCTGTCAAGATTTGGGTAAGGATGGCTGTTGGACAGCCTTTGCTCCAGGGTGCAGATGGAGACAGGAAGGATCCTTTCCCAGGCTGCTCTGTGGTTCCTGTACCCTCTATGCTCCTGGTGAGTTCCTCTTCAAACAGTTATTGGAGCAAAGTGATGAAAATCAAGTGTTCATAATTGTGTGGGTTTATTTCTAAGTCTTCAATATTATGCCTTTTATCAATGTGTCTGTTTCTTTAAGAATGTCATGCAATTTTATCGCTATTGCTCTGTAGAAAAACTAGAGTTCAAGGATGGTGATTCTTTATGAAGTTTTTTATTGTTCCGGATTTATTGGCTATCTGGGGCTTTTTTTTTTACCATATGAATTTAAGAATTGTTTTTCCAAGGTAAAAAAAAAGTATGTTGGAAATTTGATGAGGATTGCATTGAATCAGTAGATCACTGTTGGTAAGATGGCAAATTTTACTATGTTAATTCTATTTATAAAAGAACACAAGAGAACTTTCCTTTTTTTTATTTTCTAAGTTTTTTTTTTCTTACATTCCAAATCATTTCCCCTTTCCCATTTCCTCTCTACCTGAAAGTCCCATAAGCCCCCTTCCCTCCCTCTGTTTCCCATTCATCCTCCTCTCACTTCTCTGTCCTGGCATTCCCCTATATCCAGTCTTTCCAGGACCAGGGGTCTCTCCTTCCATCTTCTTGGAAATCTATTAATATGCGAATTGTGTCTAGGGTATTCCGAGATTCTGGGTTAATATCCCTTTATCAGTGACTGCATACCATGTGTGTTCTTTTGTGATTGGGTTACCACACTAAGGATGATATTTTCAAGTTCTGACCATTTGCCTAGGAATTTTGTGAGTTCACTGTTTTTAATTGCAAAGTAGTATTCCATTGTGTAAATATACCACATCTTCTGAATCCATTCCTCCGTTGAGGGACATCTGGGTTCTTTCCAGCTTCTGGCTGTTATAAATAAGGCTGCTATGAACATAGTGGAGCATGTGTCCTTATTGCATGCAGGTAAAGTCTCTGGGTATAGGCCCAGGAGTGATATGCCCAGTTTTCTAAGGAACCGCCAGACTACTTTCCAGAGTGGTTGTATCAGCTTGCAATCCCACCAGCAGTGGAGGAGTGTTCCTCTTTCTCCACATCCTTACCAAGAACTGCTGTCTCCTGTGTTTTTGATCTTAGCCATTCTGACTGGTGTGAGATGGAATCTCAGGGTTGTTTTGATTTGCATTTCCCTAATGACTAAGGATCATGAACATCTCTTTAGGTGCTTCTCAGCCATTAGATAAAAACAATCAATTCATGAAATTCCTAGGCAAATGGTCAGAACTGGAAAATATCATCCTTAGTGAGGTAACCCAATCACAAAAGAACACACATCGTATGCAGTCACTGATAAGGGGATATTAACCCAGAATCTCAGAATACCCAAGACACAATTCGCATATCAATAGATTTTCAAGAAGATGGAAGGAGAGATCCCTGGTCCTGGAAAGACTGGATGTAGGGGAATTCCAGGACAGAGAAGCAAGAGGGGATTGAATGGGGAAAAGAGGGAGGGAAGGGGGCTTATGGGACTTTCGGGGAGGGAGGAAATGGGAAAGAGGAAATGATTTGGAATGTAAATTAAAAAAAACTTAGAAAATAAAAAAAAATGAAAAGAAAAAGAAAAGTAACTAAAGCATACTTCAATAGCTATGAACACCCACTCTCCCAGATATATAACCAAAGCAACTAAGAGTGCTAACACTACTTTTACATAGCATTTTCCAGGCTACATGTAGCTTAAGGTGAACCTTTAAAATTTGATAAGTATAAATATTCTCAATGCTCATCCAAAATTGTTTTCTCTACCATTCTAGGTGTTGGGATCTGGTAACTGCCACAGAAACCACTCAAACACCAATCTCAGTCAAATAGGTATGGTTTATTGAACACTACACCCCAAGACTGATTGATAAGGGCCATAGGTCATATTCAGGAGCTGATTGTGACATTGAGTTAAGATCCTTTTAAATCTAAAATCTATAAACATCCATGCCAAGTTATACACCAATCAGGGTTTAGGGATAGGGGATTTCCTCAACAGTAGGAATTTGTTGTACACTTATCCTACTTCAATTGGTTGGGGTATTCAACTGTGGTAGGGGACATGCCTTGTTTACAATTCATGTCTTAACTTGATAACCAGTATGTCAGTTACCCACATGCATGTATTGTCTGCCAGGTAGAATGTCAAATCCCAGGGAGGTCTTGGGAATTTAAACTTTACTGGACCCCTACTCAAAATAAAAGTCTTATTACAAATAAAAAATAGTGTATGATTTTTTATGTTATACTAGTTTTGTTTTTTAGTTATCCCTTTTGCAATTTCATTAGTATTTTTCATTGAAAATAAATTTGTCATACAATAAATTTTCATTACAGTTTCTGCTCATCCTACCCCTCAATTATCTGTAAGGTTGATAAAGACATTGAGTATATGATTCTAGATATTGTTGCTCATTTTGTTTGCTTGTTTCTTTTTTTAATATTATATTTACATTCCAAATGTTGACCCCCTCCCTGGTCCCTGCCTCCAGGAGTTCTTCACCCCATTCCGCCATCCCTTTGCTTCTGAGAGGGTACTTTCTCTCCTACCCACCAACTCCAACCTCATTCTGCTATCTTTCCCCTTCCTTGGGACAAGTTTCTACTATTATCAGTAATACTACTGAAAATGTTATAGTTATCTGCTGTTGTTTTCTACATTTCTATACTTTTTAATACTTTGAGTGAATTTCATTTTTATTTTCATCTCCATGTCTTAATTTTTGATTTGTTATCTTTGTGTAAACATAAATCTTAAAATTCTTGACCAAAAATATTAAAATACATGAAAGGTAAAGAAAAAAATTACAAAGAGTATGATTGTACAGTTGTGTATTTCTTGCCTTAACAATTGTTCAGAGTTGGGCTTGGATAAACAATTTGGTTCTCATTATCCCTCTTTAAGCAATGTTTCATTGCCTGTAGTTCCTTAAATAGAGATGGGTCCTAACTTGTGATCCCAGTCACCTTCCTATCTACATTTTCATTTCTAATGATGTTATTTTACTCATCTTGTTTTAGAAGTCATATTATTGAGAATTCATGTCTGTAGCTTCCTTG
Organism: Tokudaia tokunoshimensis; assembly: GCA_036184795.1. Classification (NCBI taxonomy): domain Eukaryota; kingdom Metazoa; phylum Chordata; class Mammalia; order Rodentia; family Muridae; genus Tokudaia; species Tokudaia tokunoshimensis. The sequence continues at coordinate 41,253,939 of BTHU01000023.1, forward strand.
ACATATTTAGAAGATGCAAACTTGCTCCAGATGTCTCAACCCTCTAGTTCTTATTATATTTCTGTTTTATCTTCCATGGTGTTCCATGAGATTTCAGAATAAGGATAATGTTGTACTTCTATCAATTGGGAATGAACAATGAGTTATTTGTTCTGAGTTTTGACTAACTGTGGCTTTCTCTAATCATCTCCATGCATTGCAAAAGGAAGCTTCATTGATGAATTATGAAAACTAAACTTATGTGTGGGTATATTAATAAGTATTTAGAATTTTTTTTCTAAGCTTTTTTATTTACATTCCAAATGATTTTCCCTTTCCTGTTTCCTCCCTCCCCGAAAGTCCCATAAGCCTCCTTCCCTCCCTCTGTTCCCCATTCAACCCCCTCTTGCTTCTCTGTCCTGGTATTCCCCAACATCCATACTTTCCAGGACCAGGGGTCTCTCCTTCCATCTTTTTAGAAATCTATTGATATGCGAACTGTGTCTTGGGTATTCTGAGATTCTGGGTTAATATCCCCTTATCAGTTACTGCATACCATGTGTGTGTTCTTTTGTGATTGGGTTACCTCACTAAGGGCGATATTTTCCAGTTCTGACCATTTGCCTAGGAATTTCGTGAATTCATTGTTTTTAATTGCAGAGTAGTATTCCATTGTATAAATATACCACATCTTCTGAATCCATTCCTCCATTGAGGGACATCTGGTTTCTTTCCAGCTTCTGGCTATTATAAATAAGGCTGCTAAGAACATAGTGGAGCATGTGTCCTTATTGCATGCAGGGGAAGCCTTTGGGTATATGCTCAGGAGTGTATAGAAGGATCCTCCAGGAGTGTCATGCCCAGTTTTCTGAGAAACCGCCAGACTGCTTTTCAGAGTGGTTGCACCAGCTTGTAATCCCACAAGCAGTGGAGGAGTGTTCCTCTTTCTCCACATCCTCACCAACACCTGCTGTCTCCTGAGTTTTTGATCTTAGCCATTCTGACTGGTGTGAGATGGAATCTCAGGTTTTTTTTGATTTGCATTTCCCTAATGACTAAGGATGCTGAACATCTCTTTAGGTGCTTCTCAGCCATTAGATATTCTTCAGGTGAGAACTCTTTGTTTAACTCTGTACCCCTTTTTTAATAGGGTTATTTGTCTCTCTGGAGTCTAACTTCTTGAGTTCTTTGTATATATTGGATATTAGCCCTCTGTCAGATGTAGGGTTGGTAAAGATCATTTTCCAGTTTGTTGGTTGCTGCTTTATCCTTTTGACAGTGTCCTTTGCCTTACAGAAACTTTGTAACCAAGCAAGTGAATGATCTGTATGGCAAGAACTTTAAGTGTCTGAAGAAAGGAATTGAAGAAGACCTCAGAAGATGGAAAAATCTGCCATGCTCATGGATTGGCAGGATTAATATAGTAAAAATGACCATCTTGCCAAAAGCAATATACAGATTCAATGCAGTCCCCATCAAAATCCCAACTCAATTCTTCATAGAGTTAGAAAGAGCAATTCAAAAATTCATCTGGAGTAACAGAAAACCCAGGATAGCTAAAACTATTCTCAAGAGTAGAAGAACTTCTGGGGGAATCAATATCCTGGACCTCAAGTTGTACTACAGAGCAATAGTCTTAAAAACTGCATGGTATTGGTACAGTGACAGGCATGTAGATCAATGGAACAGAATTAAAGACCCAGAAATGAATCCACACTCCTATGGTCACTTGATCTTTGACAAAGGAGCTAAAACCATCCAGTGGAAAAAAGATAGCCTTTTCTTTTTTTTTTTTTTTTTTTAAATTTAATTTTATTTTATTTTTTTAATTTACATTCCAAATCACTTCCCCTTTCCCGTTTCCTCCCTCCCCGAAAGTCCCATAAGCCCCCTTCCCTCCCTCTTTTCTCCGTTCAACCCCCTCTCATTACTCTGTCCTGGCGTTCCCCTACATCCAGTCTTTCCAGGACCAGGGGTCTCTCCTTCCATCTTTTTAGAAATCTATTGATATGCTGATTGTGTCTAGGGTATTCTGAGATTCTGGGTCAATATCCCCTTATCAGTGACTTCATACCATGTGTGATCTTTTGTGATTGGGTTACCTCACTAAGGATGATATTTTCAAGTTCTGACCATTTGCCTAGGAATTTCGTGAATTCATTGTTTTTAATTGCAGAGTAGTATTCCATTGTGTAAATATACCACATCTTCTGAATCCATTCCTCCGTTGAGGGACATCTGGGTTCTTTCCAGCTTCTGGCTATTATAAATAAGGCTGCTATGAATATAGTGGAGCATGTGTCCTTATTGCATGCAGGTAAAGTCTCTGGGTATATGCCCAGGAGTGGTATAGCCGGATCCTCCGGAAGAGTCATGCCCAGTTTTCTGAGGAGCCGCCAGACTGCTTTCCAGAGTGGTTGTACCAGCCTGCAGTTCCACCAGCAGTGGAGGAGTGTTCCTCTTTCTCCACATCCTCGCCAACAACTGCTGTCTCCTGTGTTTTTGATCTTAGCCATCCTGACTGGTGTGAGATGGAATCTCAGGGTTGTTTTGATTTGCATTTCCCTAATGACTAAGGATGATGAACATCTCTTTAGGTGCTTCTCAGCCATTAGATATTCTTCAGGTGAGAACTCTTTGTGTAGCTCTGTACCCCATTTTTTAATAGGGTTACTTGCCTCTCTGGAGTTTAACTTCTTGAGTTCTTTGTATATCTTGGATATTAGCCCTCTGTCGGATGTAAGGTTGGTAAAGATCATTTCCCAGTTAGTTGGTTGCCGCTTTGTCTTTTTGACGGTGTCTTTTGCCTTGCAAAAACTTTGTAATTTAATGAGGTCCCATTTGTCTATTCTTGATCTTCAACAAAATGGTGATAGTTCAACTGGAGGTCAACATGCAGAAGAATGCAAATTAATCCATTCTCATCTCCTTGCACTAAGCTCAATTCCAAGTGGATCAAGGACCTCCACATAAAACACGACACACTGAAACTAATAGAAAGGAAACTAGGGAAGAACCTTGAACATATGGGCACAGGGGAGAATTTCCTGAACAGAACTCCAATAGCTTATTCTCTAAGATCAAGAATTGACAAATGGGACCTCATAAAGTATTTAGAATATTAAGAATTACTCTCTTTTAGAAATGTGGAAATTGTAAGTTCTATTCTGAGTTCAATGACTGTATACTGTTTCAGGGGTTGACAAGATTTTCAATACCAGTTAAAATTTCCCTGTTGCCCATTATGCCTTAAGATTAATTAGCTGATGTTTAAGTGCAAGCAAAATCTCTTTTATTGCTCATTTATTTATTTTTTATTTGTATGTGTGAACTTTTCTTTTTACTAAAAATATATTGTGACCACAGCTTTTCCTTCCTCTACTCTTAGCTTTCTTCAGCCTTTCATCGTCCCATATCCACTCCACTTGTTTCTACTTCAATACAGAACAGTTCTCCAAGAGATAGTTTCCAGACAGGACAAAATAAGATACAGTAAGCTAAGGCCAAAGAGCTCATATTGAAGTCAACTTCATAAGTAAACTCAGTAGGAGGAAAAGAGTCTCAAGAACAGGTACAAGAGCCAGTGATATATCTGTTTCTATTGTTAAGAGTCTCACAAGAACACCAAACAGTTATAATATATATGCAAATTGACCTGGTACAGCGGCATGAAGGCCCCATGCTTGGCATTTTAGTCTCTGTAAGCTCATGTGAGCCTTGTTTACTTGGCTAAGTGACCATGTTTTCCCAGTGTCCTTCATCCCCTCTAACTCCTACATCCTTCCCCAATATAAGAGAGGAGGGTATCCTAGGTAGACCTCTAATTCAGACTCTCTGCATATTGTCTGGTTATGGATATCTGTACTCACTCCATTCTATTGCCAGAGGAGACCTATGTAATGCTGATTTGACAAGGTATCTATCTATCTGTCTGTCTGTCTATCTATCTATCTATCTATCTATCTATCTATCTATCTATCTATCTATCTATCTATCAGAACACTATTAAGAATAATTTAATTGATACTTTCGCCAGTGTGTTTGGTTCTATCCTAGGTCTCTTGGCTAACAAGTCTCTGGTTTCTTTATATCCACAGACAGTCCCCCCCCCCCCTTTCATGTGATAGGACTCAAGTTAAACCAAATATTGTTTGGCCACTGCCACATGTTTATTGTCACTATTGCCAAAGTATATTGTGCAGGTAGGATAGTTTGTAGGTGAAGGGTTTTTCAGCTGGGTTTGTATCTAACATTTTCTTTCTAGAAGAAGGTCTACAGAGTACCTTCTTGTGCCAAAGAGACTAAATGTATGGGTAAAGGCTCCTAGATTGCATATCCTCAAACTCTCTACTTTTAATAAGCTGTATCGATGTTGTCTTTGCAATGGGACCTGCACTGTCAGCTTTCAGAGGCTAACCTTCTAGTATAGCATGAGCCTGGGCTATTAAGAGATAAGCACCACAGGATCTTCTTGACTGACAACTTAACAAAATGTAATTGAGTCACTAATGTGGAAGATGTGCCTGGCTAAATGATAGGTAGTTCATAGTCAGTATTCTCCATTCCTTGAGACCTCACTAGAGTCACCCTCATAGATTCTAAGACATTCCCACTTCAGTAGGTTTCCATATCACCTGGAATTCCAGCTGTCTCTCCCTACACTGACTCCTTCTATAACTCTCTCACCCTGATTCTTCCTACTCACATCTCTACCTATCCCCCACCCTCAGAAAATATTCTATTTACTCTTTGCATGCATATTCATGCTAATCCCTATAAGCTTCTTCTTCACCTAACTTCTTTGGGGCTCTGTGTTACAGATTGGTTATCATTTACTTAAGAGCTAATATCTAGTTATAAGGGAATACGTACTACATTTGTCTTTGGAGGCCTGAATTGACTCACTTGAGATGATATTTTCTAATTGAATTCATTTGACTGCAAATTTTATGATTTTCGATAATATTCTACATTGGGAAAATGTGTCGCATTTCTTTTATCATTTTTTCAGTATAGGAATATCCAGGTATGTTCCAGGTTATGGCTATTATGAATAAAGCTGCAATGGATGCAGTAGAATAAGTGTGCTTTTGGATAGAGCAATCTTTGTCTATATTCCCAATAGTGGTATAGCTGGGTCTTGAGGAAGATCAATTCCAAATTTTCTGAGAAACTGCCATATTGATTTTCAAAGTGGTTGTACAAATGTGCATTCCCACCAGCAATAATAGTGTGTCCCCCTTGCTCAGCATCCTCACCAGCAAGTTATGTCACTAGAGTTTTTGATGGGTATAATGTGGAATCTGAGAGTTGTTTTGATTTGCATTTCCCTGATGACTAAGGATGGTGAATACTTTTTTAAGTGCTTCTAGGCCATTCAAGATTTCATGGTTGAGAATGCTCTGTTTAGCACTGTACCCCATTTTTTTAGTAAATGGTCTATGTGGTTTATTGGTATCTAACTTCTGTGTTCTTTATATATGTGAATAGTAGCACTCTGTTGGATGTAGGCTTGATATCCTTTCCCAATAAGCAATCTGATGTTTTGCCATATTGACATTGTTATTTCAATACAAAAGCTTTTTAGAATCATGAGCTTCCATTAATAATTTTCTTAATTATAGTATCATCACATCATGATTAACTTTTACCGTTTCTACTGCTTTACATTTTCACATATATACTTTAGTTAATTCTTGGATAATGCCTTACAATATATTTCACATATTCATCTGCAACCCGTCCTTGATTCACTCTCAGTTCCCTGCTTCTCCTACCTTTGTGTTCTATTTTAAATGTTTAATAACCCATTAATTCCAATTTGTGCTATCTGTGTACTTCTGGGTGTGGGCCCATCAAGTAGATGGTTAAACTGTAGTATGAAATATTAAAAAAACACCCATGTTTCCACATTCCCGTGGCTGGCTGGGGTGTCCCACCACAGTACCTTTCCTCTCTAACTCAGTTGAGTCAACACATGAAGGAAAACACCACACAATAAAAATGCAGCAGTAACTATTAAATAAAGCCTTAACTCCCTCATCCAAAAGCCCTTATTAGCATATCTGTTGGTGTTGTTATTATTAGAGTCTTGTTTAGGCAACCATAATGTTGTAGATTTGTAGATATGACTCCCCTATCATTTCTAGGAGATAATCTTATAGAAGTCTCCCTGGTCCTCTGGCTTTTATAATCTTTCTTACTACTCTTCTGCATAGTTTCATGAGCCTTACTTACATTCAGGAGTTGTGTGGTACATGTGTCACTTGTAGTTCAGTATGCTATGTAGTTTAATTTTTCTTCATTTTGAGCACTCATAATTTTCTGTAATAGTTTGCATTTGTTTCAAATTAAGAAATGAGTGTTACACTGATCTGCTGATTAAAGAGAAATATTTAGTATCTTGTTAGTAATTATGCTGGTTCTCTCCTAATGTTCATGACCTCACTATCCAGTACCAGACATGATTTTCCTTTACTTGTTGCCCTAAAATACATGTAATTTTGTCACTCTTCTAAATACATCTTTTTCTAATGTATTTCCTTCAATATAAATAAAATTAAATTGATTTTTTTCTATTAGTGTTTCATTTTACAACCATGCTATAGCTATTTAAGACTTTAAAGAAACAGTTGGTAATTTAAAATGTTCTAAAAGTAAAAAATGAAGCTATCAGTGAGGACAGTCTTGTTTCTTCTCAACATATGTACTTTCACATTTTCTTGTCTTTCTTTAAAGATTTAGCCTTACTTTTACAAACATGTCTTGTGAATATATTGATCTCTTGGGAATTTTTAGACTCAAAGGCAATTCAGAACTGTATTAGCTAAATTGTATTGTGGGGGTAGGGATTTTTCTAGTCATCACTGGATCACATTTTTTTCACATTTAACAATATGGTGATCTGTTACAATTTAGATCTAAAATATTACACAAATACTCTGGTGTGAAAAACTCAATTCTCAAATTGATATTGTGAAGGGATAGAAACAATAAGAGTGTGCAGTCTTCAGATCAGGAGCAGTGTGTATGGCATTCAAGGAATCTTAGGATTCTCATGCCTTTCTCATTTCCTTTAAAATTCTCTACCTCAAAGTGTTTTTGCACTGCAAGGATGTGCTACCATACCATAGGATTAAACAAAGATGGCTAATATGTTATATTTTGAAGATCTTAGAAATGCATGCCATACTAAATCTTTGCTATTTATAATTCATGTAATGTCCAATATTTACTATACTAATGAAAAAAATGGCTAACATATTATTTGAGAAGATTGTATCATTTCTGATTTTAATTTGTTAAGTTGTGTTTTCTAGTATAAGCTATGATCTATTTTGATGAATGTTTTGTGTACATATGAGAAGACTACATTTGCTTGCTGTTGGATGAAGTATTCTATAAATGTCAATTAGATCCAGTTGATTGATGGTGCTCTTAAGTTCAACTATATCTGTACTGATTTTCTGCCTGCGCACCTGTCAATTACTGATAGAGCAGTGCTGATGTCTCTAACTGTAACAGTGAATTTATCTCTTTTGCTCTGAAGTTATTATCAGTTTTTGCTTCACTCCATTTCCTGCTTTGATGTTAAATACCTACACATACAGAAGTGCTGCATGATTTTACAGAATATTTAATATCAAATGTTCCTTTACTCCTGACAGTCATTGTTTTCTAACTTTTAATTCTAAAAAGTTAATACAGCAATGTGCTTTTGGTAAATATTTACTTTTCATAGTTCTGTTTTAGTATATTTCTATGTATTTCAAGTATATTTTTATAAGCAATACATATTGTAATTGAAAATAATGCTTAACAAAACTGATAATACTTATAGTTCTATTAATATTTTTATTTAAAAGATTCTTAATTGCAATTATCAAACTTCATTCACAAGACTGAGAGAGAGATTTATTGAGAAAAACAGGACCTAGTTTTTAACTTTCTAATATTTCACAACAAAGTAATGAATGAAAATTGTATTCCTGGCTTGTGAGAAAAGCATGATTTATGCATAATTTAACAGTATCGTAATACCCAAGTCCTTCCTGACTGGGATCTTAGCTTCTTCTGAAGATCTAAGAACTCTCTTTTATGAATAATTTTATGAATTTGTTTTGTATAGAGTTAGCAATATATCTATTCACACACATACTTGGACATATATGTGAATATATATATATATGTAAAAGAATAGATATATTCATATGTGTGTGTTTGTGTCTGTATGTGTAGCTCGAATTCATTATACATAATACTAAATGGTTTCCAGGGTAGCACTAGATACATATGGAGACATTTAAATGAATTAGAAGCAGCAAATATTTTGTTTAGCATGCATCTCTAAAAACTACAGCATACAACGCATTAACCCTCATTATTTAATCCTATGATATGGTAAGACATCATAGCAGTGCAAAACCACTTTTAGGTGGAGGATTTTAGAGGAAACAAAAAAGGCATGAAGATACTGAGATTACTTGAATACCACACACACTGTTCCTGATCTGAAGACTGCATGCTTTTATTGCTTCCATTCCTTCAAAATATCAATTTGGGGATTGATTCTTTCACACCAGAGTGTTTGTGGAATATTTCAGATCCAAATTGAAGCAAATCACCATGGTATTAAACTAAAATGTGATCCAGTGATGATTTGAAAAAATCCCCGCCCCCACAGCACAATTTATCTATTTAGTTATTACAGTTCTAAATAACCTTTGAATCTAAAAATTCCCATGAGATAACTTAAACGTTTTTAATGAAAATGAAAACACCACTTTTCAGATTTAATTTAATTCAGTGAATACACATAATAAGAAATAACTTATATTGAGTGCATATATTAGAGAAGAACATATATCTGAAACTAGTAATATATTGGTGTGTACTATCTAAAGGTTGTTTCTATATGTTCAATGATAGAGCAAGCCTTAAAGCAAGATATAGGCCCAGAATTAGTCAGTTTACAGTAGCTAAGAGGGAGTCTAAGCTAAAGGTCTAAGCTTTTATAAATACTAAGTATCTGTATCATTATTTAACCACTCAGTTCCAGAAAGTCCTACTCTAACAGTTTACATACCCCATTTAGAAACTAGAGAAATAATAGTAAGATGTACATAAAGCAAACTTAAGTAATAAAGAATACAAAATATAAAAAAAGAAACAAACCAAAACACACACACAAACACACACACACATTCAGAGAAAGAGGAGGGAGGGAGGGAGGGAGGGAGGGAGGGAGAGAGAGAGAGAGAGAGAGAGAGAGAGAGAGAGAGAGAGAGAGAGAGAGAGAGAGAGAGAGAGCTCTATTACCTGATAAAACATCAGTTAAGAGTGCCAATGTACACAAAACTTGGAAACTTGAAAATATCAATAAAACTAAAATTCTTTCTAAGACAACTTAAATTTCAGCCTTGAAAACTATAAGCTGCAGCAGATGACTTATCTGTGTACATTACATAAATTTAGAGTTTTTTACAAGTAACAGGAAACTGATAAATCATTAATCATCCTGATAGCTATAATGTGGTATCCCATTGTGATTTTCATTTTAATTTGAATTATGATAGATGGTATGTTTAGTATGTATTTGTATGTCTGTTTGAGAGTAATATCTACCACAGTTCTTTGTCCCTGTATGAAATGGATCCCAAGAAAGACACATGCACTTTTGAAAACATCAAAGCTGATATGTGTTTACTTATTATTGTGGGTGTATTTGTGTACTGTGTGTTGGCAACCATGGCATACAGGAGTTGATGGGATGAATTTGCATAGGTGATTCTCTTTTTCTAATTCCCAAAATCATTTTTAAAAGATAGAATTTAAATACATGTGGTATTTTCTGTAATTTGGATACCATTTTCCCTCTAGAACTTATTTATAGCAACTAACTGGTATAGTAAAAGTATCTCTCCTCTGATTTCTACAGGATCTAGTATCAGTTGAAAGTAAGGGCACATTAGTCTTAAATTTTATTCTGTAGAATTTTTCCACTTCCTTCATTTTTCTGGATGCATGATTGCTGGCTTGCTTTTTTCTATGGGTTTTAAAAAGATTTCACTCATGACACAAAAATATTTCTGCCCAAACAGAAAATTGGCAATTAGTGATTTGAAACCATTAATAAGGATGTCAATTTCAGAAAAAAAAACAAAAATAATGAAATATAAATGCTTGGCCTTTCAAGATTTTCAAATGTGCTTTCTTAATCTCACAACAGAGAAGAAAATAGCTGATATCTTATGTATCACCCTCTAGAGAAAGGAGAAAGCAGAGTTTGACAGTAAAAATACCATAAATAATGTTTTGACTTAAAATGCACTGAACATTTAAAATCTATATATAATGCACTGAATTTAAGTATATTTGTTATTTATACATAGTGAATTTTCCTGAATATTTTGAATATAAATATTGACACCTTCCTATTTAGAAATGTCCCATTTTATTCAGGCAATTACAATTATAAACTTTGCAAAATAGTTTTTCCAAATATTTAATTTGTTATCTGTACACAATGATAAAATTGAGTATGTTCTCTAAGGTCTCTAGTAATAAACATTTGTTGGTACTACACCACTCTTCTTATCTAAAATACATAGTTACACCTGTGGTGGATCATCAACTCCATATGTTTTACTAGTGTTCGATATTACAGATTGTTTCTACAACATAAAACAAAGTTTAATATAAGTGAATGAATTTCATGGAAAAGACTGTAACATTCTAACATTTCAGTTACTTGGATTATTTATTATGTGTATAGATTCAAAGTTTCTAACCACCATTACTCTATTGTGAATGACAGACATATATCATCTTGAATCTAGTTCAAGATTATATTGAACATAGGGATGCCATCTCCAAATATTAAAAATGAATCTTGTATTTAGTTCCTAAGTATATATAACTCTTTGTAGGGTTTTATCAAATTGTTTATGCATTTTTACTATAGATCTCCATGAACATATGTACCTACAACAAAGGATAGTTAGCATTAAGTAAATTAGGTATGTGTATAAACATATGTGTGTATGTGTGTGTGTGTATATATATATATATATACATATATATATATATATATATATATATATACATATATATATATATATATACATATATATATATATATATATATATATATAGTGAGTGTATAGTATTGTATATGTGCAGTATATGTATATATATAACAAAAATTATGTCAACTGTTATGTGTGTACATACAGTTAAAATATGTAAAATGAAAACAGTTGCTCTCAGCTCTTGGTATCATAGAATTATTTTTATTACACTAAAAAATAGGCTTTTCTTTCAAAAGAATTCCACTAAAATCATGGACAAGACAAGACTTTCCACTTGCTCCATAAGTATTCAATACAGTACTCGAAGTTTTAGCTAGAGCAATAAGACAACTGAAGCGAATCAAGGGGATACAAAATTGGAAAGAAAGAAGTGAAAGTATTCTTTGTAGGTGATATGATAGTATAAATAAGTGACACTAAATATCCCATCAGGAAGTTTCTACACCTGATAAACAATTTCAGTGAAGTGTATGGATATAAGTAACTCAAAAAAACCATATGAAAAAAATCAAATTATTCAATTAAACAGATTATAGGTCCAAGCATAGAATTTACAATAGAGGAATCTCAAAAAGCTGAGATACACTTAAAGAGGTGTTCAACATTTGTAACTATCAGACACATGCAAATCAAAACTATTTCATATTATACCTGTCAAATGGCTAAGATCAATATTGGAAGTGAGAGTTCATGCTGGATGTGTAGCATGGGGAACAATCCTCAATTTTAATAGGAGTGTAAGTTTTTCATCCACTGTAGAAATCAATATGGATTCTTCAGAAATTTGGGTATTATATACCTCAAGACACAGCTATACCACTTTTGGACATATACCCAAAGTGCAGTCCATTCTACAGCAAAACACTTGGACCACTTTGTTATTCATGGCTTCATTTAAAACTACTAGAAAATGGAAAAAAATCCAGATGTCCCCCAACTGAAGAATGGATAAATAAAATGTGGTACACATACACAATTGAATATATCTCAGCTGTTAAAACAATGACCTAATTTAATTTGCTTACAAATTTATTGAACTAGAAAATGTCATCATCAGTAAGATAACCTTCATTTATAAGTGAATATTAGATTTTTTTTAAACTTTTTTTTTTGTGAGACAGGGTTTCTCTGTGTAGCCCTGGCTGTCCTGGAACTCACTTTGTAGACCAGGCTGGCCTCGAACTCAGAAATCCGCCTGCCTCTGCCTCCCAAGTGCTGAGATTAAAGGTGTGCGCCACCACTGCCCGGCTTGAATATTATCTTTTAAGTAAAGTTTACCAAACTATAATCTACAGACCCAGATGGTTTAGGAAAAGATGATAAATCTGGGCCTGGGTGTACTCATGGATTTTTCTTGGAAGCAGAAGTAGAATAGCTTTTTCAGGAGGACTGGAAAAGAGTGGGGACACTAGCTATAAGTATTACGTAGGGAAGAAAGAGATTAAGTTAGAGAGTACACAGAGAGATAAGTTAAATTGGGGGACATATGGAGGAATGGTGTGGAACTGTACTGCAGTGGAAATCTCCTGGAATCGATAAAGGTAATCCTAATGTTCATTACTAACAATGAAGTATACTGAGTCTGACCTGTTGTATCCAAGAAGGCTCTCAGGTGTGGAACTGAGCTGGATTCAGTTAAGTTATTGGCTGAGAGGCTCATGTGGAGATTCAAAAACCATCCAGTCTGATGATAGAACAGAGGATTGATCTCCACAAACTGACAGTGGGCCGACATTGTGGAGGACAGGATCCACATAGCTCATTGAAAGTGGAGAGGTAAAGCTGATGCCTGAATGAAGCCTTTGCCCTTACAGTGTAGTATTTTTGGCATAAGAAGGTACTCTGTAGGTTACCAAGAGAAAAAAGTGTACACCAACCAAGACACAAAACCTATGATCTATAATGTCTCCTGCCTTCAAGATATGCTGGAGCACTGGTTTTGCAGAACTTGTATGAGTGACCAAGAAACATTTGGTTTAACTTGAGGCCTATTCCACAGGAAAAAGGCCATGCCTGACACTGCTTGGAGGGCCAGAAAACAATTAGGATAACCCAGAGACCTACAGTAGAGACAATCACAACCAATCCAAAAAAAAAAATCAATGAAATTATTCCCAATGGTATTCTGCTATAATCTCAGGGAGCTCATAGAGACAAAAAGCCAGACTTTATATGGGGAGGATGTCGCAAGATAGTTCCTGTCCAATCACATTGGGGCAGTGGAAGGCCTGTGATTAGACAGGAATGGGGAGGCAGAGCTAGGAGTTGGGTAGAGAGATATAGGTCCCATTAGGGGAAGAGGAATGGTAGCTGACTTAAATTTATTAAAATGTTAGAAATATTGGGATAAGGTTATTATCATTGTCATTTGGCTCTAAGATTACTGTTTTGGTGTCTTGTAATTGTGTTTATAATATACATAAATATAATTGGCTAACTAATTTAGATTAAGAGACGTGCTTTACTGGGTTATTGGGTGATGAGCTGACAGACCTTGGTATGAGTGTGTGGGACAGTTCTTAGAAGCAAGAGGGACTTGGGGTCCTCTGCCAGAGAGATGGCTAAAAGAGGGAGCGTGAAATGAGATGGCCCAGCAGAATCCTTATGTCCCCGCAGGTCCAGAGAGTTTACAGGCCTAGAGACCAGAAGCTCTAAAGAGTTGGCGGTGGTGCCAGACAGGAGTTCTGTGTCTCCCCATAGTCTGGATGGCAGATCCAGGAAGAGTGGTCCAGAGCCACAGGGAATTGGCAGGTCAGTCCTTTCTAATATTTCCTGCAACAAGTCTAAATTAGAGGTTTCTACCATATTCCTTCCCTCAGAGCAATGGAAATCCTTTGGAAGAGGGAAGGAAGAGGGTCAGAGGGGATGGAGACTACCAAAAGAAAATGCCTCACTGATTTTACTAAGCAGTGTGCATATGGGATTACAGATTTTGAAGCAACAATTATGGGTTCCTGCAGTGCTCTTCTCCAGATCCTCTGAGTATAGATTACTCCTAATTGTAGGACCTGGTAGGTCTTTGACTCTTTTCTTGTTGTTGGCTCTTTTCATCCTATTGGATTGCCTTACCCAACCTTGTTGTGGAAGCTTTTGTACTGTGTTATTGCATTTTGTTTTTTTCACATTTGGATATTGTCTCTAGGAGGCTTGATCTTTTCTGAAGAAAAGTATGTGGGGAGAGGATCATGGATAGAAGTGAGGTCTGGAGAAACTGGGAGGAATGAAGGTCAGAGAAACTGTTGTCAAGATGTCTTCGATGACATAAGAATCAATTTTCAATAAAAAAATAAAAATATGTTTCTCTTCCTTCCTAAAGATTATATATCATAGTTTGAGGATATGTTATGCAAGTTGCCATGGGAGGGAAGTTATCAATAGTCTTATCCAGCTGTTATTCCTGAGAATTGAAAAAAATGACAGAAAAACAATATATCCCCAAAGGTACATTAATCCACCTTGTATAATAGGGGTTATATACTTCTATGTAATTAGATTGAACATCCAATTAACTAGAAATAATTTATGTCAGAAATTGTAAACATGGTCAGGATCCCATGGCTAGAAAGGCCATAGGGACTAGAGAAGATATTACTAATGTTACATAGTTTTCATTAGTGAGCTCTACAACCACTCAAAATGTAGAGAATGAGTGACCATAGATATCTAGTTCCAAATGGGACAAATATAAAGCACCTTCTACTTTTAATACTCGAGTAACATCATGGAAAGACGGTAAGAGACTGAGTAAGGGGGAAATTGCTTGTGATAGTATATTATGAACAAGACAAAGATTTTGCCCCATACCTCAAAACCTCAAAACTGTGATGCGTAGGGTATGGTGTGGTGTGGTGTGTATGTATGTATGTGTGTGTGTATGTTTGTAAAATAACCATGGAAGAAACTAACCTACAGCATCAGCTCTGTTAACTGCTTAGCCATTTCTCCAGGCCCCACAAAACATTTTTATGTATGTGTATGTACATGTGTATATAAAAAATTATACACACTCTCCTCTCTCTCTCTCTCTCTCTCTCTCTCTCTCTCTCTCACACACACACACACACACACACACACACACGCGCGCGCGCACGCACACACACACACACACACACACACTTCTCTTAGGAAAATCAAAGAAGTCAATAATGATACAGGATTTAATAGGAGTTTTTTTCCCCTGGGCATATACCCAAAGGTTCTCCAGCATGAAATAAGGACACATGCTCCACTATGCTCATAACAGCCTTATTTATAATAGCCAGAAGCTGGAAAGAACCCAGATATCCCTCAACAGATGAAAGGATACAGAAAATAGGGTATATTTACACAATGGAATACTACTCAGCTATTAAAAACAATGAATTCATGAAGTTCTTAGGCAAATAGGTGGAACTGGAAAACATCATCCTGAGTGAGGTAACCCAGTCATCAAAGAATATACATGGTATGCACTCACTGATAAGTGGATATTAGCCCAGAAGCTTGGAATACCCAAGACACAATTCACTTATCAAATGAATCTCAAGAAGAAGGAAGAACAAAGTATGGATACTCTGACCCTTCTTATAAGGGGGAACAAAATACCCACGGGAGATACGGAGACAAAGTGTGGATCAAAGACTGAGGGAAAGACCATTCAGAGATTCCTCCACATAGGGATCCATCCCATATACAGCTACAAAACCCAGACACTATCGCGGATGCCCACAAGTGCTTGCTGACAGGTACCGGATATAGCTGTCACCTGGGAGGCCCTGCTAGTGCATGACAAATACAGAGGGGCCCACTCAACCAGCCATTGAACTGAGGTCCCAGAGCTCCAAGGGACAAAACCATCAACCAAAGAGTACACAAGGAATTACCCATGGCTTCAGATGCTTAGGCCACAAAAGATGGCCTTGTTGAACATCAAAAGGAGGAGAAGTCCCTGTTCCTGGGAAAGCCTGATGCAGCAGTGTAGGGGAACACCAGTACAGGGAAGTGAGAGGGCGGTGATTAGGGAACAGGGGGTGGAGAGATGGCCTGTGGGATTTGTCAAAAGCTCATGCTATATCCAGTCTACTTTCTCTGTCTCCTTTCCCTGTCTGTGGCTTTCTGTCTCCCCCCTCTCTGCATACCTCCTTCTCTCTTCTCTTTCTTTCTCTTCCTCCCTCCTTCCCTCCCTTCCTTCCTCCCTCATTCCCTCCCTCCCTTCCCCCATCTCTTTCTTGTGTGTGCCTTGTGCTTGTGCTTGTGGATCAGTTGTGAGCTCTCAGCTATTGCTCCAATGCAATGTCTGCCTGCCTGCTGACAATGCTCCCTGTCATAATGGTCATAGAATCAGTCTTTGAAAATGTAAACAACCTCACCCTTGAAAATTAAATGCTTTACTTTAAAAATTTTCTTGGTCATGTTCTCTATTCATAGACATGGAAAAGTAATGAACAATAAGCTTTACAGATTGTTGGATGAATGAATAAATTTCAGTAAAATAAAAAGCATTATAGGAATCCACAAGTGTAAAAAGTAAAAGGGCCTTGTGCTCACAGATAAGCCAGGAAATCTGAACATATTATCTCTTCAATAGAATGATGTGCAAAGCTGCTATTCCCAGAGTGCCAGGAATGAAAGTTTTATAACCTCATGATGCTTTATTGTTTGATGAAACATGTTTTGCCAATGTCTCCCAGAATTTGTTCTTACTTATCTCAGAAAATTTTTCCCTTAACTCTTGCACATTGCTAAACTTGTTCCTATGTGTGGTGTCCCTTTGCCTTAGAACAGCCTAAGTGACTTCTATGTTATCTTAGGGTCAGTACAATCCTGACACCTATAGACATTATGTTTATCACAATCAATCTCTGTACACCCTAATTTTTGGGCACTATTTATGAGAGAACATTGCCCATTATTTAGAAAGAAGCAAGATATTCTTTGTAAAGAATCTCAATGGAAACATTCCTTAAATTGTGCCATTGGGACTGAGTTAATTTTTATAAGATAACCTTTTTAACACAGCTATTCTGTTCTTAAATATGGATTAAGGAAAATTGTGTGGGTCAGACTCTGTAAGTCCTGGTCTACCACCAGTTACAATAAAATCAGTCTGAGCTAAGTTTCATTCTTGTCTCTTTGTGGATCAGTTTTTTCTGCCTACTGTAAAGCCTGCAGGGAATCACCACACATAAGTCTGAAATCTGTAGAATAGTTTAGCATGTTAGAAATACAGGAAAAAATCTGTCCTTGGAATATTTTCTTCTAGAAGGGCTGCCTTGTCTTGCCACAGTGGGAGAGGATGTCTAGCCTTGAAGAGATTTGATGTGACAGGATGTGGGGATATTCAGGCGGGACCACTACCTCCTCAAGGAGAATCAGGTGGTATGGAGGAAGGATTGTGGGAGGGGGTGGCCAGGAAGGGGACAGTGAGCAAGATGTAAAGTGAATATGTAAAACAAAAACATTAAAAATACAGGTAAGAGATGAAGCAATGTTTAGATATGATTTCTTCTCAGTCAGATCTCAATTTTACTTTAAAGGTTTTTCCAGTTAAATGAACAAAGTTATCAAGAATAATACCCTTTGATTACAATGGATTGACTTGACATGTTAGTCAAAACTGCAAAGACACTTCTTTGTAAACCTAGACTGATTAATTAGTGCTTAATTGAATAACTGAATTATAAATATTATCTAAGTGGACCTGTAACATTAGGCATGGTAGTTGCTTTTCTACTGCTGTGATAAGACATCATGACCAAAGAAACTTATAGAAGAAAGCATATAAGTAAGCTTATAGATTTAGAAGTTTAGAGTCCATGATGGTGTATTTAAGGCATGGTGGCAGGCCACTGGAGCAACAGCTTGGAGGGAGCTCTCATCTCTAAAGTAGGGGACAAAGATCGTTTCATAGGAATTAAGGGAAGTTTTAGAAGCTTTAAAGCAGGTTCATATGATATAGAGCACTCTACAAAGCCACCTTTCATAATCTGTCCCAAACCAGCCTACCAACTAGAGACCAAATATTGAAAACTATGATCATATGACAACTATACTGATTCAAAGCACCACCCTATACCTTGTTAAGGTGGCTTACTTTTTTATGTAAACATAAAAAAGACTAATATTTTTACTTGAAGTGTATAAAATATTCTTTGAAAATACTTATCTGTTTCATTGATATTCTGAAATTTGGATAATAATCTATTATTCATATTTCATATATATATATATGAATATGCAAGTCATTTATATATAATTTTGGTTACATTTTTTACACAAAATAAGTTAGTATCAGAATCAATTAAAATTCTCATTTAGTGTAATTTCCATGTTATTTATGAATACTTTATTCTAGTTAACACTACACATTTCATTTTCCCTCAAAAAACACCTCAGTTGATAGAGATCTTTTCGTTACTCTATGTTACTAGTTCATTCTGTTTTACTATTATCCTGAGGTATCCCAGTTATAATGGATTTCACTTTTCATTTCCTACCATAATATCCTCCAAATCACATGCAAAAATGATCTTGAATTATGCCCATATCTGAATGTAAATATTCCAACCATGTATTCTAGAAACATGGAAAGAAATACAGGATGGATTTGTAGTCCTCTAGATTTATGTTCAGAACACACCAAAATTCTCTTGAAGTGCCAACTCAAATGCACTCTAGTCTGAGACGAACACAAGAGTTACAGTTTGAGTTTAGAGTTCATGTAAAGTAATTGTTAAATAATTTGCTAAATTCCTTTCTCTAGTATACATTTATTTAGATAAATAACCACAGATCATTTTTCAAGCAGGCAGAAAGGATCATTAACAGCATAGATTTTGAAACTGCAGTGTTCATCCTCTGGAAAACCGTGAAACACTTTGATAGATCCATAGAGTTGTGTGGATCACTGCAATGGTTTGAATGAGATGATCTCCCTTAGTTTTTTCTATTTGAAAATTGGTTTTCTAGTTAACATAAATGTTTGGAAAAGATCAGGATGTGTGGCATTTTGAGAGGAGATATTTCACTGTGGGTGATATTTGAGGTTTCAGAAACCTATGTCTTTTCAAGAAAGCACTCTTTCTGACTTGTACTTAAGGATTAGAACCTAAGCTCTTAGCTGTTGATATATTATTATGCTTTCCTGACTACAACCATGGTCTATACCATGATGATAATGGACTCTAACCCTCAGAGACTATAAGCAAACCCCCAATAAATTTCTTTTACTATTACTTACCTTGGTCATGGTGTCTTGTCACAGCAATCGAAAAGTAACTGAGACAGTCAGAGAAGGTTCTTCTTATAATGATAATCCAGAGAAACACTATTGTTTAAAGTGCTGTAAATAAGTGACTGTGAATATTCAACCATAGATGAGACAACTATTTAACCATATAATAGCCTTCACACATACAAGGCTCATGTAATATTTTATAAGATGGTTGGGAAATTATGCAAAACCCAAAAAATGGGGCCCAGAGGAGAGAGTCAAATTTCTTTACTAGAGTGTAACAGTAAAAAAATTCCATATCAGAAATTGGCTGTAAAATTTTTGCACTCATAACAACAATAGAAGAGTGTTCTCCTTGCTCCACATGCTGCCAGCCAATTCTGTCCTTTGAATTCTTGATCTTGGCCATTCTGATCAGTGTAAGGTGGAATCACAGGGTTGTTTTGATTTGCATTTCCCTTATTATTAAGGATATTAAACATTTCTTTAAGCATTTCTCAGACATTAGAGACTCTTCTGTTAAGAATTCTTTGTTTAAAGCTAGGCAGTGGTGGGGCACACCTTTAATCTCAGCACTTGGGAGGCAGAAATAGGAGGATTTCTGAGTTTGAGGCCAGCCTGGTCTACAGAGTGAGTTCCAGGACAGCCAAGGCTACACAGGGAAACCCTGTCTCAAAAAAATAAAAGAATTCTTGTTTAGATTTTTACCCCATTTTTATTTGGGTTGAGTTGTTGGTATATAACTTATTTGGCTTCTTTATCTATTGTGGATATTAATTTTCTGTCAGATGTAGGGTTGTTGCAGATATTTTCCCAATGTGCAGGCTTTTGTTTTGTCTTATTGGTGATGTCCTTTGTCTTACAGAACATTTTCAGTTTCATGAGGTCCCATTTAATAATTATTGTTCTTAATGTCTGGGTTATTGTTGCTCTCTGTTCAGGAATTTGCCTCTCATGCCAATGTATTCAAGACAGTTTTTCCCTTTTTCTTCTATTAGATTTAGTGTACAGTTTTAAGATGAGGTCTTTGATACACTTAGATTTCAGTTTGCACAGGGTGATAGAATGGAGTATATTTGCATTATTCTACATGAAGATGCCGACTTAGACCATGACTATTCATTGAACACACTTTCATTTTTGATAGTATGGTTTGGGCTTTTGTCAAATATCACATGTCCATAGGTTTGTTGGTTTATTCCTTGGTCTTTAATTCTATTCCATTATTCAACCTGTCAGTTTCAATACCAATACAATGTAGTTTATATTACTACTTCTCTGTAGTACAGCTTGAGATAAAGGTTGATCCATTTGAAGGTGAGAATTGCTCTTTAAAAGTCTGCAAGAATTGTATTGGAATTATGGTGGGAGTTTCACTGAATCTCCAGATTGATTTTGTTAAGATGGTCATTTTTACTTTGTTAATCCTGCCAATCCATGAACATTGTAGATCTTTCCATCTTCTGATACCTTTATAAATTTCTTTCTTCAGAGACTTGAAGTTCTTATCATATAGGAGTTCCAATTGTTTGGTTAGAATTACATCAAGATATTTCATATTATTCATGTCTATTATAAATGGTGTTTTTTTCTCTAATTACTAATTTTTTCCCAGCCCATTTATCATTTGTGTAAGGGAAGGCTACTGATTCATTTAGGGTTAATTTTATATTTAGCCCTTTTACTGAAAGTTTTCACAAGTATTTTACTGAGTATTTTTGCATCTATGACCATATGGGAAATTGACCTGTAATTCTCTTTCTTTGTTGAGTCTTTGTCTGGTTTATTTATCAGTATGAGTATAGACACAAAGAATGAGTTTAGCAATATTCTTTCTGCTTCTATATTGTGGAATAATTTGAAGCATATCAGTATTAGCTCTTATTTGAAAGTCTGATAGAATTCTGCACTAAAATAGTCTGGCAATTGTCAGGCATCAATGGGAAGAGAGGTCCTTGGTCTTATGAAGGCTTTATAGATGCCCCAGTATAGGGGAATTGAGGCCAGGGACTTGGGAATGGGTGCATGGAGGAACACCCTCATAGAATCATGGGGAGGGAGGATGAGATAGGTGATTTCTGGGAGGGGGATTAACCAGGAAAGAGGATAATATTTGAAATATGAATAAAGAAAATATCCAATTAAAAAACACTCTGGCATCGGGCCTTTTTTGGTTGGGAGCCTTCTAACGATTGATTCTATTACCTTATGGATATAGGAATATTTATATAGTTTACCTGGTCTTGATTTAACTTTGGTAAGTGGCATTTATCTAAAAGAAGCATCCATTTAAAATAGATTTTCTAATTTCATGTACAGTCTTTGAAGTAAGACCTAATGATTGTTCACATTTCCTCATGCCCATTGTTATCTCTCCCTTTTCATTTTTAATTTTATTTATTGAGTTATTGTCTCTTTGTCTTTCAGTTAGTTTGACTAAGGGTTTATCTGTTTTATTGTTTTTTTTCTAAGAACCAGGTCTTGGTTTTGTTGATTCTTTGTATTGTTCTCTTTGTTTCCAATTTATTAGCTTCAGCTCTGAGTTTGATTATTTTCTGCCATTTATTCCTTTTGTGGTGTTTGCTTCTTTTGTTCTAGAGCTTTAATGTGTGCTTTTAAATTGTTAGTATGAAAACTCTTCAATTTCTTTATAAAGGCACACAGTGCTATGAACTTTCCTTCTAAACCTTTCATTGTATCCCATAATTTTGAGCATATTGTGCCTTCATTTTCATTGAATTTTAGAAAGTCTTTGATTTCTTTCTTTATTGTTTCCCTGACCCAGTAGTCATTGAGTAGAGAACTGTTCAGTTTCCATTAATTTGTAGGCTTTCTGTTGTTTCGGACATTACTAAATTCTGCTTTAATCTGTGGTGGTCTGATAAGATTTAAGCAGTTATTTCTTTCTTTCTTTCTTTCTTTCTTTCTTTCTTTTTTTCTTTCTTTCCTCCTTCCTTTCTTTCTTTCTTTGTATTTTTTTGAGATTTGCTAGGTGACTGAATATATTGTCAGTTTGGGAGAAGGTTTCATGTGGTGCTCAGAAGAAAGTGTATTCTTTTTGTTTCAGTGAAATATTCTGTAGATATCTATTAGGTCAATTTGATTCATAACTTTGGTTAGTTTAATTATTTCTCTTTCCTTTCTGTCTTTATGACCTGTCAATTGGTAAGAGTGGAGTGTTGAAGTTTCACATTAGTAATGTGTTTCTTTCAATATGTGATTTAAGTTTTATTAATGTTTCTTTTACAAATGTGGGTGCCACTAATACATATGTGCAGGGGACCTAGGTTCAGCACATGGTCTCTGTTAGGAGTCAGTCTCTGGAAACTCCCTGTGTTCTAAGTTACTCAACTCTCTTGGTCTGTCTGTAAAGTCCCCATACTCTTTGCTTTTCCCAGTCTTTCCTTCAGATCTTCCACAAGACTCTCCAACCTCTTATCTAAGGTTTGGTTGTAGGTCTCTGTATCTGTTTCCATTGGCTGCTGTGTGGAGCAGCTCAGAGAGCAGCTATGCTAGGCTCCTCTCTGCAGACAAAACACAGTACCATTAATAATGTTAGGTATTGGTTGTTGCCTCTGGGGTGGCCTTTATTTTGGTCAGTTTTTGTTGGGCATTCCCTCCATCTTTACTTTGACTTTGTCCCTGTGCGTCTTGTAGGCAGGTAATTTTTTGGGTCAAAGGATTTTTGTCTGGGTTGGTATATTTTTTTCCTCCTCTTGGAGTCCTGCCTATTGACAGTAAGTGGCCACTTCAAGATTCACATCCTCTAATATTAGGTGTCTCAGCTATAGACATCCTTTCCCTCTATAGTACTCTGGGGTTTCTCCCAGTCCCCACTCCTCTCTGGCACTTGCAGGGAGAACACATGCTTGTGAGAATGTTGATGATTGTGTATACTCTTACATCACTGGTGGAAGTACAAACTTGTACAGACACTCTGGAAATCCATTTGGCAGTTTCTCAGAAAAATGAAAATAGTTCTACTACAAGATTCATCTCTAATATTCCTGGGTATATATATCCAAAAGATGCTCCACTATCCCAGAAGGACAGTTGCTCAACTGTGTTCACTGCAGCTTTACTCATAATAGAAACTGGAAACAACCTATATTTCTCTCAACTGAAGAACTGTTAAAAAATATGGTTCATTTATAGAATGGAATGCTACTCAGCTATTAAAAACAAGGACATCATAAATTTTGCAGGCAAATGGAAAGAACTAGAGAATATTATCCTGAGTGAGGTAAAACAGATCCAAAAAGACATACATGGTGTGTACTCACTGGAAAGTATATATTAGCCAAAATTACCCATGCTAGAGTCCACAGAAACAAAGAAGCCAAATAATAAGTAATTTTGATGGAAGGATGCTTGAATCTGTCTCCAAATGGAGAAATGAAATAAATATAGGTGAATGGAGTGAGGGAACTGGGTGGGAGAGTAGAGGTGGAGGAGAGCAGTGTATTGAGAATCAGGTATAGGGAGAGCAAGGGAGAAAAAACAGAAATCTGTGATAGGTACATCTCTAAGGTCATCTGTTTTTGTGCTTTGGTTTTGTTAGGATATTCAGGGCTTTCTGTAGTAATATAGCTGTGCTCTGAAAGCACCATATTGCCCTGTCTTTTGTTGACTATGTTATTAAGCTGGCCTTTAACCTTCTGTTTGTCCTTGGATGTTTCTGGTGTAGCAGGTATCAAGAAGACAGATTAACCTCCATATTCTTGATGCAGCAGGCCTATGGTGGAAAGTTTTGGGTTGGACAATGAAACTTGGGAAGGTGCATGTTTTGGGGCAGCTATTTGTGCCCCAGGGGAAATCATAGAGGATTGGGAGGGGGGAAGGAATTTAAACTAGATGTTCATGGAGCTCCAGGGGAAGATCATGCAGCTCAGGGATACTGGAGGTGCCACAGAAGATTCAACTGGCATGGGGTATGGGGGAATCTAACCGGGGTGCTCCTGGTGCTGCAGGCTTGGGGAAGGGAGTAGGAGGAGTTGCTGGAAAATGGAGCTCCAGGAAACAGCACACAGCTAGAGGGGTTGACAATATTGATAAAGTTCTGTTGAAATCTGTATGCTGACTATGGTTGTTGTATTGCTTTTTTCTGCTTGTGTTCTTAGTCATATTTTGTGCTTTAGTTATTATAGCTTTGCTTATTTACTTTTTGCAACCTTTAACTATGTGTACTCCCATTTTCTGTCTAAAGTATTGTATTCAGTATTTTCTGTAGGGCTGATATAATGGTTATTGAAAATTTTTCTTTCTTTCTTCTTTTTTAATCAATTGTAGACTGTTTTGGTGTGTAAAATAATCTGACTTGGTATATGTCAGCATTTAGAAATTAGAGTACATAGCTCTAAGATCTTCTGGTTTTAGAAGAGAATCACTATTCTGGCATTTTTTTATAGGTGACTAGATTATTTTCTTTCAATGCTCTTTCTTTTTCCTATATAATTAGTGCCTTAACTGTAACATGGCATTGGAAATATCTTTCCTTTTCTGTCTATTTGGTGTCCTGTGTTGTGGGGATTTCTGCAAATGCCATTGCCAGTGTAGTGCCTATTTGTGAGAGTCAAGAGAGAAGTCCTTTTCAACATGACTCAGTAGCCAATATTGGTTCAAAATTCAAGAATTTGACACTGGGTATTTTATTTCAGGCACATATAAGCATAGCACAATTTAGACTAAAAGTTTGCTGATGATAATTCAACTCCATGTGCACAACAATGCTAAAGATGACTATATCAAAACATTTATAAAGTAATATACAGACATTGGTAGGTTCTGTAAATTAACCAAGGCCAAAGAATCAAGGTAAACACTATATGATAGATGCCTTGGGGAAGATATTATAGATTAAGTAAGATAAACATAATGGTCTAGGGGAGTTCATATTGCCTTGCAATATAAATAGAGCAGGATTTAGCAGGCTATTTACCACCTCCATTTCTACTCTTCTGGGATGAATACAGGTTGTGAATCTTTCTCTTTGAAGAGACAACCATGAATGTTTAACATTCCTGCTTTCTCTAATACTTATATATGAGGAAAAAAAACCTGGGTGTTCTATACTCTATATCATATATCTGTCTGGATATGTCTTCCTTTAATTTTCTTTTATAATCTTGCTCAAGATATCATCTATACCATTGACCTGGGATTTATCTTCTTTTATGTCTATAATTTCTAGATTTAGTGTTTAAAACTTTCTTCCATTTTTTTTGTGCTCAAAAATATACTATTCGGCTGGGCGGGGGTGGTACATGTCTTTAATCCCAGCACTTGAGAGGTAGAGGCAGGTGGATTTCTGAGTTCGAGGCCAGCCTGGTCTACAGAGTGAGTCCCAGGACATCCAGGGTTGCAGAGAGAAACCGTGTCTCAGAAAAAAAAAAAAGAATATATATATAATATCTTATTGACTGGCACAATTTCTCTACTTTATTTTGAAGTCCTGATCTTCTAACTTCTGCATAATTCATTCTACTTATAAGGATAAGGTTTTCCCCCTGAATTTGCTACTCGAGTCTTTGAAATTTTCAGCCCAATCTTTATTTCAGGTTGATTTTTGCTCAGTATCAGTATCTATTCAATTCAGTTTTCAAATTCCATATTTTCTTTGGAATTTCACTTAGCTATTTGCATTCTCTTGGGCATTTATTAGAGATTTATTCATAGCCTGTTTAAGGTCCTTCAGGTGTTTGTTAGTGTCCTTGATTTATTTAACCAAATTTATAATTCTTCTTATAAATTCTGTGTCTTCGTTTAGGTAATCCCAAATAGAAAATTTGTTTATAGGACTATTGGAATTTGGATATGTTGTCTTGTTCTTCCATATTCCATAATGTAGAACTAGACATTGGATTTAGTTCACTGGTTCTGTGTTTGATATGAGATTCTAGCCTGCTATGTTGATCATATATTTGGTTACATTTTTGTTGTTGCTAAACTCAGCTATTTTCATTTGAAGTAGCAGGAGTGAGCAAGTCATTTCTTTAAACAGTCAATGTTGATTATTGATGGGAAAGACTGGTGTGATTTCAATTTACAGGTAACTGGGGTGATTAGAAAACCTTTACCCTCTCTCCACATGGCCATGGCCTGCCTCTACTTCTCTACTTTCTCTCTCTAGTTATCTATAATGAACTCTTTGAAACCATGGACTATGTCCTCCCATCTGTCATGCTGGAGCAATGTAGCATGTTTCCCTCCAACAAGCTGTGCCTAATCCCCTGCTGGAAACCTCACAGCATTCCAGCCATGGTCACCCACTGAGCCAAGCCACCAGCAGCCTCCAGACCCTACCAAGGACTCCAGTCTGCACAGGAACTGGCCAGTGCTTTGCACACACACCCTGTCCTTCCCCTTTTCTCTTTGGCCTCAGGCCGAAGTCCCCCGGGCCCCCAACTGGTTTTCAGAACTTCTGAGACATCCAGTGACTTCTGTAGTGTCCAAGACTGAAAAACCTGAGACTGTTCCTTCCCCACCCCCACAGACTGGGGTCTCATGGTTTCTCACAGTCAGATGCCCACCCAGTGGCCTGGCGGCTTGCACAGTCCATCTCCAGGTCTACCTGCCTAGAGTTGCAAGCTCTGGTAAGATGCAGGTCACCCCACCCTTTCCCGACATGATCAGTAAGATTGAGAGACATGAGCATATCAGTGGTCAAGGAAACTTAGCAAGAAACATTAAATTTATTAATGTAAGTTTCAACATGTTGAAGCAATTTTATATTATAGTGGCTCATGCCACAAAAAAAAAAAAAACAAAAAAAACGAAGTATTAAGAATATTGCTCTGATGTTGGTAACAGAAATCAAGATCAATTAAGCCATTAATGAACAGTGTCATTGAGATAGATAATAGATAGATAGATAGATAGATAGATAGATAGATAGATAGATAGATAGATAGATAGATAAAAAGAGAAAGGCAGTGAAAAGTATATATATTGGTTAGAATTGGGCATTCAATTACTCTATACCACCAGTTGGAGTAAGCAAGTACATTGTCTGAGAGTCAGTCACCTTTAAAAAAATCAAACATTCAGGTCTCCATATTACTCAATAAGAGAATCACCACAGTGTAAAGTGTCAAGAGATATGAGAAGAAGCATTTTAGCCTAGAAAAAGAAAGAAAAATATTAACTGTTGGCTCAGGCTTTTAGTGGAAAGCAATTGGTCTTTCCATTTTGGAACAAAAGGAAAAAAAAACTATTCTAATTCTCAAAGTTTACAGCAAGTTACAACAAAAAAGATCAAGTTGGGAAGTTAAAACTGTTCCAATCTGGCATCATTGTGTACCAAGCAGATATTTGTCACTCTCCTGGATGATAGTAAACATAATTGTTGGACAAATTTAGTTAGTCTACTGAAAAAGAAAATGGAGTACACAAATATATAGGAACCATCTTTGTTTTTACAGCCATAACTTTTGCATTAAAATTTGTTTCTGGAAAATGTTAAATGCACTGAGAAATATATAAAGTATTTATGTATCTATCAAAAATTAAGATGGGTGAAAATTCTCATTTTTTCTCTGTAGAGGTAAGCTCTGTCTTGAAATGGTGTATATCATTCTCATGGCAAATGTGTTTACAATGTATCTTTGAAGTGGTTAGAATTTTTTTACTTATTGTTTTATTGTATATTTTATTAAGTTACATTTCAAATATTATCCCATTTCCAGGTTTCCCCTATAGAATCCCACTATCCAGTCCCTCTCTTCCCTGCTTCTATGAGGGGGCTCCCTGACTTACACAGCCACTCCTGCCTCCCAGTCCAGGTATTCTGCTACTCTGTAGCATCAGACCTCTACAGGATCAAGAGACTCTCCTTCCATTGATGACCAACAAGGCCATACTCTGCTACATATTCAGCTGGAGCCATGAGAAGCTTCATGTTTATACTTCAGTTGTTGGTTTAGTCCCTGGGAGCTCTGAGGTCTCTGGTTGATTGATATTGTTTTTCCTATGGGGTTGCAAACTCCTTTGGCTCCTTCAGTCCTTCCCCTAACTCCTCCATTGAGAACACCCTGCTCAGTCCAATGATTGGCTGTGAGCATCAACCTCTGTATTTGTCTGTCTCTGGTAGAGCCTCACAGGAGACAGCTATATCAGGCTCTTGTCAGCAAGCACTTGTTGGTAGCCACAATAGTATCTTGGTTTGGTGTCTGTATATGCGATGGATCCCCAAATGGGGAAGTCTCTGGATAACCTTTCCTTCAGTCTCTGTTCCATACTCTACCTCCCTATTTCCTCCTGTGAGTATTTTCTTCCTCCTTCTAAGAAGGACTGAAGCATTCACAGTTTGGTCTTTGTTCTTGAGCTTTATGTGGTCTATGTATCTTGGGTATTCTGAACTTTTGGCCAAATATCCACTTATCAGTGAGTGCATACCATGTGTGTTCTTTTGTGACCAAGTTACCTCACTCAGGGTGATATTTTCTAGTTCCATACATTTGCCTAAGAATTTCATGAAGACATTGATTTCAATAGCTGAGTAGTACTACATTGAGTAAATAGTCCCTAAGATCAACAATAGACAAATGGAACCTCAAAAATTTGCAAAGCTTCTGTCAGGCAAAGGACACTGTCAATAGGACAAAATGGCAACCAACAAATTGGAAAAAGATCTTTACCAATCCTACATCCCATAGAGGGCTAATACCCAATATATACAATGAACTAAAGAAATTAAACTCCAGAGAACCAAATAACCCTATTAAAAATGGGGCACATAACTAAACAAATAATTCTCAACTAAGGAATACCAAATGGCCAAGAAATACCTAAAGAAATGTTCAACATCCTTAGTCATCAAGGAAATGCAAATCAAAACAACCCTGAGATTCCACCTCACAACAATCAAAATCACTAAGATCAAAAACTCAGGGGACAGCAGATGCTGGCTGTGATGTGGAGAGGGAGGAACATTCCTCCATTTTTAGTGGGATTGTAAGCTGGTACAACTACTCTGGAAATCAGTCTGAAGTTCCTCTGAAAATTGGACATAGTACTACCTGAGGACCCAGCTATACTACTCCTGG
The DNA here is from genome assembly GCA_036184795.1 of Tokudaia tokunoshimensis. NCBI lineage: Eukaryota > Metazoa > Chordata > Mammalia > Rodentia > Muridae > Tokudaia > Tokudaia tokunoshimensis. The sequence goes on from BTHU01000023.1 coordinate 41,283,263, forward strand.
GCATATACCCAAAAGATGCTCCAACCTGTAATAAAGACACATGCTCTACTATGTTCATAGCAGCCTTATTTATAATAGCCAGAAGCTGGAAAGAACCCAGATGTCCCTCAACAGAGGAGTGGATACAGAAAATAGGGTTGTATCTTTTATTAACATTTTTTTCCTTTGGCTTATTGCTAAGGCTTCAAGATAAACTAATAATAGTGGCACATTGATTTTTACTGGCACTGCTATTGCTCTGGAGGATATTGGAGGTCTTGTTTTGAGGAAGTAAAATTTACATTAACATTCTTGATTGTATTTAACAAGCCAATCAATGAATTTCTTTTGTATAATTTTTGAATTGTATAGAACTAAATATTTATTTATTTAAATTTATTCTTTAATCTTTTTTCACAGTCAAGACTTCTTCCACTCCCTCTCTACACCTTACATCGCCACAGCCCATACCTCCTCCCCTATCTCCAAAAGCATGTCCCCACCCCCAATCTACCAGACCTTCCACTCCCCTAGGCCCCAAGTCTCCAAGGACCAGCTACAACCTCTCTGACCAAGTTCAGACGTGGGTTTCCTCTGTTTTACATGTTTCAGGAGCCTCACATCAGCTGGTGCATGCTGCCTGCCAGTGGTTCAGTGCCTGAGAGAACCCCAGGGGGTCCAGGCCAGTTGAGACCACTTGTCTTCCCATAGGGTCTCCCTGCTCCTAAGCTACCTCCATTCCATCCCCAATTCTAAACTGAAAATTAAAATAAAATAGCCATAGGTATGAAATTATGTTGGCATTAGTTACCAGAATATTGAAAAACTATAAAATATGTTAATTTTTATCTATTCATATAGACATAAAAGACATTGATTTTATAAATCTCTCATCATTTATAACTGTCTTGCTAGAGTTTTCTTCTTGGTTAGAATTATACAAGATTGTAGTGCACTAAAGTCAAATTCATATTTATTTATACATGTGAAAAATTTCAAATCTCCTGTCATTCATGAGGTCAAACATTGAATTCTCATAATAATGGGTTTCACATAATTAATATATTCTTTAAATTTCTTGAAATAAAATAGAGCTCACAAGCAAGAAATAACTTTCATGAATGATTTGTTACTCCTTTACTTAATATTTAGGTTTTCACATTGTAACTCAAAACGTTATTTTAACTCACGGTTGGATTAAAATAACCAGTAAGGTGAATTACAATGGGGTATATCATGAAATAAATAAAATAGATAAGAGTACTGTACTGTTTCAGATTTAGATACCACAGGAAGAAGATAATGAATTAATATCCATCATTCAAAAACAAAATACAGTAAATGGAAAAAAAATCATCCAAAATAAGTTTGTAGCACTGTCACTTATTACCATAGTATTTGTTAAGAAAGTGAAAGATAAGGTTCCAAGATCAAATACAGTCCTAGGAATGGTATATCAATGTAAGAGAGATCCAAATAATAAAATACATGATAGCATTAAGCAAACATAGAAATGTACAAAGATGTAAAATTTTGGTAGGAAGGTAGACAACACTACAGTTCATGAATATTTTTTATTTTTGTTTTCTATTAATAGGTAAATTAGTTTATTGATATTTATTTTGCCTAAATAATATCCAATCATGACAAGCAGTTAATTTCAAATTTGTAAGGAAATATAAAGGAAGATTAAGGTCAAAAAGCAATATTTGGGGTTTCATGGTAATGCCAGTAAAGTAATGAAATGACATCAGTTTCACTGTTCTTTTAAACAATTTCTGTTTCATAGAAGTCAAGTGAATATTGTAAATGTTCATGTGTGTATGTATTTGAAGTAATGAAATGCCAAAGTGACTATGTAAACACATCAATATATGAAATAATTGCAATTGGTCAGTTACGTGTAGGATTGTGGTTACAGGACTGATATTAAGCATGTACAAAATAGACCTTCTATATCCAATGTCTGATGCCATACACTTACAATTTCAGGAGTTCTATAACACTTAAACTGGAAAATATCTCTGAATTTTCTTTCATTAAAGACAAGTAACTATATACTGTCTGTTTCCATCTTTGTCTTTTTTTTATCAAGAACTAAAATGTAGAAAACATGATTCTATTCTAATGTTAATAAAAAATATAGGAGAAAATGACAATGTCTGAATATATTACCTTATTAGATTTAGCCAGCTTTCTTTTGTGCATCATAACAAGTACTGTATCTGTAGGATTATAAATGTGCACCTCTGAATAATGAAAATACTAATGAAATATCTCTGGATGTAATCCCATCTGGTTTTTTGTTCAATTTTGGTTCAATTTGCTGTGTGAATTAGGTGGTAGAATAAGAACTAAGTGTGATGATGGAAAATTGCTTTAAACCAGCACATAAAGTTATACAATTCTTAAAAATTTTGATTTCTACAATTTTTTGTAATAAAAATGTCCAAACAGAAAAGAAAATTAATAATGAATCCCTCTAAACTTTGCTAATCACAATAAATCATTTGCAAGAATTTAGCTGTAAATTAACAAATTATGTATCACAAATAGACCCTGCACACCCCGGGTCATAAATACAAAGGAAAATATGTAAAAATTAGGAGGAAATAACTAATTTTCAACTGAATTAGGGTTTTCATGGACGCAAAGACAATTATATATGAGGGAAATATTACTTTAGGTTGAATTGATTAATTGATTTCAACAATTAATATTTTTAAAGAGAAATATGAATGAATCTGTGGCAATGAAGGATATAACACTTAAAACCAAGTGCAAATATATATGGTATTTAGTCTTGGGAAGACAGAATAAATGGTAAATATGATGTATCTTTAAGTTAATGAATGTATTAAAATAGGTGCTGTCAGTCAAATATTGGACTGAGCACAGGATCCCCAATGGAGGAGCTAGAGAAAGGACCCAAGGAGTGGAAGGGGTTTGCAACCTCATAGAAGGAACAACAATATGAACTTACCAGTACACCCAGTGCTCCCAGTGGCTAAAGCACCAAATAAAGAGGAAACATATTGGCTGGACCTATGCATCCAGCCACATATGTAGCAGAGGATGGCCTTGTCAGACATAAATGAGAGGAGAGGCCTTTGGACCTGTGAAGGCTCATTGCCCCAGTGTAGCAGAATACTAGGACAGGGAAGTGTGAGTGGGTGGGTTAGTGTATTAGTTTGGGTTTTACTGCTGTGAACAGACACCAATGACCAATGCAAGTTTTATAAAAGACATTTACTTGGGTCTGGCTTACAGGTTCAGAGGTTTAGTCCATTGTCATCAAGGCAGAAACATGGCAACATCCAGGCAGGCATGGTGCAGGAGGAGCTAAGGGTTCTACACCTTTATCCAAAGGAAACCAGGAACAGACTGGGCATCTTCAGGCATCTAAGAGGAAGATCTCAAAGCACAACCCTACAGTGACACACTTCCTCCAACAAGGCCACACCTTCTAATAGTGCCACTCCCTGGGACAAACATATACAAATTATCACGTTCCACTCCCTGGTCCCCATAGGCTTGTTCAAACATAAGTCTATGGGGGCCATACCTAAACATAGCATAATGCAAAATACATTTAGTCCAACTTCAAAAGTCCCCACAGTCTATAGTATTCTCAACAGTGTTAAAAGTCCAAAGTTCAAAGTCTCTTCTGAGATTCATCCAATCACTTAACTGTAATCCCAAAAGCAAGACAGGAAACCAGCTGGGCAGTCTTCACAGTCTCCAAACTCTGCATCTCCATGTCTGATGGCAAAGCAGTCTTTAGATCTTCAACTGGCTTTTCATCTTTGTTGACTGCAACAAGGTTCTTTCTCCTGGGCTGGTTCCACTCCCTGTTAGCAGCTTTCCTGGCAGGCATCCTGTGTCTCTGGCATCTTTAACATCTTGCGGTCCCCAAGTCAACATCAGCTTCACAGCTTCTTGTTCCAATGTCTGAGTTCCACACATGATCTTCTGTGCATTTCCAAAAGGCTAGTGTTACTTCTCCAGCTCTGCCCTCTGTAGCACTCTAAGTTCAAGTTGATCCATTCTGCTGCCACTGCTGTTCTTGGTGGTCATCCCATGGTACTGGCATCTCCAATATGCTAGGGTCTTCTACTGCAACTATGTTTACCAAAGCCTCTTATAGGCTGTCTTCATAGTATCAAGCCTCAACTCCTTTGCATGACCCCTTCAGTCCTTCACTGTCAACTACAACTGAGGCTGCACTTTCACCAATGGCCTTTCATGGCCTCTCACAGTGCCAAACCTCAGCTGTTCTTCATGATGCCTTCATGCCGTCAAAACCAGTACCACCTGGATTATTCTTACACATTACCAAGTACAGCTGCAGCATGAGGTACAACCTTGGCTATCTCTGGAACACAGCTTCTTTGTGCTCTCAGGAAACACTTCCCAGAAAATATCACCTAAGTGATGTTGTTCTTTTCTTAATCACAACTAATTTCTTAGCTCCAGCTAACCAGCATCAATTGTCCTAATAGTCTCCTTCTCTTGAATATAAAGCCAGAGACACATGTCCTAAGCTGTTGAGTTCTGCTGTTTGCAGGAGCTGGAACATTGCCCCCCTTGTTCTATTACCTTATCACTAGCTTCCTTTATTCCAACTCCTTCACTGATTAAGCTTGGCTGTCGTGGATCTTGCTCCATAGACTGACTTTGAATTCAGAGATCTGCATGCCTGTCTCCTAAGTACTGGGATTAACGGTGTGATCCACCAAACCTGGATTTAAGTTTTTCTTCACCTAGAATTTGCTCGGTTCTAGGCTGGCCTTGAACTCAGAGATCTGCTTATCTTTGTCTCCTGGGATTAAAGGCTTGTACTACCATGCCTAAACCTAAATTTAGCTGAGAGGTATCTTGCCTCAAAGTCACTACTTCCTTAATTCAGTTTAATATCCTTGAATTCAGCTCCATTTCACTTCCTGGTGTCCCTTTAACGCTCAAACTATATATTTTGTATGTTTCCTTTCTCAGCTTGCTATGTTTGTTCAAAATGCTTTTCATCAGACTTAACCATAGGACAAAATCTCTGTTGGGCTTATTTGAGACTTCCTTTGTCAATACAATTAATACACATCTCTTTTCCTTAGCCTTAGGCAGTCTGTTCAGAAAATGGCAAAAAGCAGTCATGTTCTTCACCAAAACATCACAAAAACAGTCTCTCAAACACATATGAAAGTTCTCCACTAAAACCTTTTGGGTCATCAGGCCTACACAGTTCAAATGACCCTCAGCACGAATGTCTTCCATATTCCTACTAGGCTGGTCCATTAGACCCCACTTAAAACATTCCATGGCTTTCCAAATCCTAAGTCCCCAAATCCACATTCTTCCAAACAAAAGCATGGTCAGGCCTATCACAGCCATACCCCTCTCCCAGTACCAACTTCTGAATTAATTTGGGTTTTACTGCTGTGAACAGATACCAATGACCAATGCAAGTTTTATAAAAGACATTACCTATACATCCAGCCACATATGTAGCAGAGGATGGCCTTGTCAGACATAAATGAGAGGAGAGGCCTTTGGACCTGTGAAGGCTCATTGCCCCAGTGTAGTAGAATACCAGTACAGGGAAGTGTGAGTGGGTGGGTTAGTGTATTAGTTTGGGTTTTACTGCTGTGAACAGACACCAATGACCAATGCAAGTTTTATAAAAGACATTTACTTGGGTCTGGCTTACAGGTTCAGAGGTTTAGTCCATTGTCATCAAGGCAGAAACATGGCAACATCCAGGCAGGCATGGTGCAGGAGGAGCTGAGGGTTCTACACTTTTATCCAAAGGAAACCAGGAACAGACTGGGCATCTTCAGGCATCTAAGAGGAAGATCTTTAAGGCCAACCCTACAGTGACACACTTCCTCCAACAAGGCCACACCTTCTAATAGTGCCACTCCCTGGGACAAGCATATACAATCCATCACAGTTAGTGAGCAGGGATAGGGGTGATGGGATAGAGGGATTTTGGAAGAGAAATAAAGAAAGGGGCTAACATTTGAAATGTAAACAAAGATAATATCTAATTACAAAAATAGATTTTTATAGAACGGAGAGAGGGAGATGAAAGAAGAGGGAGATGAAGAAGAAGAAGATAAAGAAGAGGAAGAAGAAGAAGAAGAAGAAGAAGAAGAAGAAGAAGAAGAAGAAGAAGAGGAGGAGGAGGAGGAGGAGGAGGAGGAGGAGGAGGAGGAGGAGGAGGAGGAGGAGAAGAAGAAGAAGAAGAAGAAGAAGAAGAAGAAGAAGAAGAAGAAGAAGGAGACACTCAAACTTTGCTAGTGCAAATGCAAATTTGTACAACCAATATTGAAATCAATTTGCAATTTTTCAGAGAATCTATGTACCTCAAGATACAACTATATCATTCTTGGGCATATACTCAAATGGTGATTAATCCTACAAAGAAGACACTTGCTCAACCATGTTCAATTTATAATCCACAGAAATTGAACACAGACTAGATGTTCATTGATGTATAATTGGGTAAATAATATGTGCTATATTTACACAATAAAACATTACTGAGATATTAAAAAAATGTGTCATGTCGTGAAATTTACAGATGAATAGAGAGAGCTACAAAAAAATCATCCTGAGTAAGGCAACATAGACCTACCAAGAGAAATATAGAATATATTTGATTTCATGGACATGTTAACTTTAAGTCTTTGATAAATAACCTATATTCCATATTACCAAAGAATTTAGGTATAAAGTAAGGGACTAGAGTAATGGGATAGATCTATCTAAGAAGTTGAAATAGACTAGAAAGTTAGGTATAAATGTGGGGTGAAACAAATGCAGTAGGAAGGTAAGATGGAGAAGGTGAGATGAGGTGGTCAAGGGAGGGAATAAGATGAGGAAGGATAGAAAGCTATAACTGCCACTTAAGTGGTGATATAGGAAGCTAATAACTAGAGGCCCCTTAAATTATAGACATATATATTTTTTTACTATTTTTGTTAGATATGTTCTTTATTTACATTTCAAATATTGTCTCTTTTCCTGATTGCCCCCTCTCCTGAAAATAGCATAAGCCATCTCCCCTTCCCCAATTAATCCTCCCCCACTTCCCTGTCCTGGTATTCCTCTACACTACAGCATCAAGTCTTTCCAGGACCAAGGGCATCTCCTCCCTTTGGTGTCTAACAAGAGCATCCTCTGCTGCCTTTGTGTCTGGAGCCATGGGTAACTCCATGTGTACTCTTTGGTTGATGGTTTTGTCCCTGGGAGCTCTGGTAGAACCAGGTGATTCATATTGTTGTTCCTCCTGTGAAAATGCAAACACCTTCAGCTCCTTGTGTCCTTTCTCTAGTTCCTCCATTGGGGAAACTGCTCAGTTCAATGGATGGATGAGAGTGTCCCCCTCTGGATTTGTCATGCACTAGGAGAACCTCCCAGGTGATATCTGTATCCAGTTCCAGTCAGTTAGCACTTGTGGGCATCCACAATAGTGTCTAGGTTTTATAACTGTATATAGGATGGATCCCTGGGTGGGGTAGTCTGTGGATCGTCTTTCCATCAGACTCTGCTCCACCATTTTTCTCTGTATGTCCTTCTATGGATATTTTTTCTCCTTTCTACAAAGGACCCAAAGGTCTATACTTTGTTCTTCCTCCTTCTTACGCATCATTCGATATGTGAAATGTGTCTTGGGTCAAGCTTCTGGGCTAATATCCAATGAACAGTGAGTGCATGCCATGTATGTTCTTTTATGATTGGGTTACCTCACAAAGGATGGTATTTTCCAGTTCCATTCATTGCTCTAAGAATTCCATGAATTTTTTGCTTTTAATGGTTGAATTGTACTCCATTGTGTATATATATCACATTTTCTGTATCAATTCTTCTGTTGAGGGACATCTGGGTTCTTTCCAGCTTCTTGCTATTACAAATAGGACTGCTATGAACATAGTGGAGCATGTGTTCTTATTAAATTGAAACCTCCATGGAGTTGCACATGAGCAGGTTTTCCGTGAATGGAAAGTGAAACGATGGAGGACAAGAGAAAGAAACACAGAGACACATTAATGTATAACTGTACAAAATCTCTCTTTACTTGCGGATAAAGAGTGGCAATATTCTTCAGGTGAGATCTCTTTGTTTATCTCTGTATCCCATTTTTTAATAGGGTTACTTGCCTCTCTGGAGTTTAACTTCTTGAGTTCTTTGTATATATTGGATATTAGCCCTTTGTCGGATGTAGGGTTGGCAAAGACCATTTCCCAGTTAGTTGGTTGCCGCTTAGTCTTTTTGACAGTGTCTTTTGCATTGCAAAAAATTTGTAATTTAATGAGGTCCCATTTGTCAATTCTTGATCTTAGAGCATAAGCTATTGGAGTTCTATTCAGGAAATTCTCCCCTGTGCCCATATGTTCAAGGTTCTTCCCTAGTTTCCCTTCTATTAGTTTCAGTGTGTCTGGTTTTATGTGGAGGTCCTTGATCCACTTGGAATTGAGCTTAGTGCAAGGAGATAAGAATGGGTCAATTTGGATTCTTCTGCATGTTGACCTCCAGTTAAGCAAGCATCATTTGTTGAAAAGGCTATCTTTTTTCCACTGGATGGTTTTAGCTCCTTTGTCAAAGATCAAGTGACCATAGGAGTGTGGATTCATTTCTGGGTCTTCAATTCTGTTCCATTGATCTACATGCCTGTCACTGTACAAATACCATGCAGTTTTGAACACTATTGCTTTGTAGTACAGCTTGAGGTCCGGGATATTGATTCCCTCAGAAGTTCTTTTACTCTTGAGAATAGTTTTAGCTATCCTGGGTTTTCTGTTATTCCAGATGAATTTTTGAATTGCTCTTTCTAACTCTAAGAAGAATTGAGTTGGGATTTTGATGGGGAATGCATTGAATCTGTATATTGCTTTTGGCAAGATGGTCATTTTTACTATATTAATCCTGCCTGAGCATGGCAGATTTTTCCATCTTCTGAGGTCTTCTTCAATTTCTTTCTTCAGACACTTGAAGTTCTTGTCATACAGATCATTCACTTGTTTGGTTACAAAGTTTCTGTAAGGCAAAAGACACTGTCAAAAGGACAAAGTGGCAACCAAGAAACTGGGAAATGATCTTTACCAACCCCTACATCTGACAGAGGGCTAATATCCAATACATACAAAGAACTCAAGAAGTTAGACTCCAGAGAGCTAAGTAACCCTATTAAAAAATGGAGTACAGAATTAAACAAAGTGTTCTCACCTGAAGAGTATCTAATGGCTGAGAAACACCTAAAGAGATGTTCAACATCCTTAGTCATTAGGGAAATGCAAATCAAAACAACCCTGAGATTCCATCTCATACCAGTCAGAATGGCTAAGATCAAAAACACAGGAGACAGCAGTTGTTGGTGAGGATGTGGAGAAAGAGGAACACTCCTCCACTGCTGGTGGGATTGCAAGCTGGTACAACCACTCTGGAAAGCTGTCTGGCGTTTCCTCAGAAAACTGGGCATGACACTCCCAGAGGATCCGGCTATACCACTCCTGGGCATATACCCAGAGGCTTTACCTGCATACAATAAGGACACATGCTCAACTGTGTTCATAGCCTTATTTATAATAGCCAGAAGCTGGAAAGAACCCAGATGTCCCTCAACGGAGGAATGGATTCAGAAGATGTGGTATATCTACACAATGGAATACTACTCTGCAATTAAAAACAATGAATTCACGAAATTCCTAGGCAAATGGTCAGAACTTGAAAATATCATCCTTAGTGAGGTAACCCAATCACAAAAGAACACACATGGTATGCAGTCACTGATAAGGGGATATTAACCCAGAATCTCGGAATACCCTAGACACAATCCGCATATCAATAGATTTCTAAAAAGATGGAAGGAGAGACCCCTGGTCCTGGAAAGACTGGATGTAGGGTAACGCCAGGACAGAGTAACGAGAGGGGGTTGAATGGAGAAAAGAGGGAGGGAAGGGGGCTTATGGGACTTTCGGGGAGGGAGGAAACGGGAAAGGGGAAGTGATTTGGAATGTAAATTAAAAAAATAAAATAAAAAAAAAAAAGAAAGGTGTCGATTCCCTAATTTCTTTCTCAGCCTGTTTATTCTTTGAGTATAGGAAGGCCACTGTTTTGTTTGAGTCAATTTTATATCTGGCCACTTTGCTGAAGTTGTTTATCAGCTAGCTGTAGGAGTTCTCTGGTGGAGTTTTTGGGGTCACTTAAGTATACTATCATGTCATCTGCAACTAGTGATAGCTTGCCTCTTCTTTTCCAATTTGTATCCCTTTAACCTCCTTTTGTTGTCTAATTGCTCTAGCTAGAACGTCAAGTACTATATTGAATAGATAAGGAGAGAGAGAGGACAGCCTTGTCTAGTCCCTGATTTTACTGGGATTGATTCAAGTTTCTCTCCATTTAGTTTGATGTTGACTACTGGTTTGCTGTATATTGCTTTTACTATGTTTAGATATGGGCTTTAATTCCTGATCTTTCCAAGACTTTTAGCATGAAAGGATGCTGAATTTTGTCAAATACTCTTTCAGCATCTAATTAAATGACTATGTGGCTTTTTTCTTTGAGTTTGTTTATGTAGTGGATTACATTGATGGATTTCCATATATTGAACCATCCCTGCATCCCTAGGATGAAACCAACTTGACTGTGGTAAATGATCATTTTGATGTGTTCTTGGATTTGGTTTTCAAGAATTTCACTGAATATTTTTGCATCGATAATGATAAGGGAAATTGGTCTGAATTTCTCTTTTTTTTTTTTTTTTTTGTTGGATCTTTGTGTGGTTTTGGTATCACCATAATCGTGGCTTCATAGAACGAGTTGGGTAGTGTTCCTTCTGTTTCTATTTTGTGGAATAGTTTAGAGTATTGGTGTTAGGTCTTTTTTGAAGGTCTGATAGAATTCTGCACTAAAACCATCTGGGCTGTGCTTTTTTTGGTTGGAAGAGTTTCAATGACTACTTCTATTTCTTTAGGGGTTATGGGCCTGTTTAGATGGTCTATTTGATTCTGATTTAATTTTGGTATTTGCTATCTGTCTAGGAAATTGTCCATTTCATCCAGATTTTCCAGTAGTGTTGCATATAGACTTTTGAACTAGTATCTGATAATGTTTTGAATTTCTTCAGTTTCTGTTGTTATATCTCGCTTTTCACTTCTGATTTTGTTAATTTGGATACTGTCTCTGTGCCCACTGGTTAGTCTGGCTAAAACTTTATCTTGTTGATTTTCTCAAAGAACCAGCTCCTTGTTCTGTTGATTCTTTCTATGGTTCTTTTTGTTTCACTTTGGTTGATTTAAGCCCTGAGTTTGATGATTTCCTGCCTCTACTCCTTTTGGGTGTATTAGCCTCTTTCTGTTTGAGAGCTTTTGGGTGTGTTATTAAGCTGTTAGTGTATGCTCTCTCCAGTTTATTTTTGGAGGCACTCAGAGCTATGAGTTTTCCTCTTAGCACTGTTTTCATTGTGTCCCATAAGTTTGGGTCAATTGTGAAATCATTTTTAATTGAATTCTAAAAAGTATTTGATTGATTTCTTTCCTTATATCTTCCTTGACCAAGGTAACATAGAGTAGAGCATTGTTCAGCTTCTCTGTGTATGTTGGCCTTCTGGTTTTGTTTTTTTGTTTTGTTTTGTTTTGTTTTTGTTTGTTTGTTTTTTTTTGCTATTGGAGACCACCCTTACTCCATAGTGACCTGATAGGAGACATGTGATTATTTCAATCTTCTTATATCTGTTAAGGTCTGTTTTGTGACCAACTATATGGTCGATTTTGGAGAAGGTACCATGAGGTGCTGAGAAAAAGGTATATTCTTTTGATTTAGGATGAAATTATATATATATATATATATATATATATATATATATATATATATATATATATATATGTGTGTGTGTGTGTGTGTGTGTGTGTGTGTGTGTGTGTGTGTGTGTTAGTTATATCCATTTGGTCCAACATTCCAATTAGTTTCACTGTGTCCCTGTTTAGTTTCTGTTTTCCTGATCGGTCCATTGCAGAGAGCGGAGTGTTGAAGTCACCCACAATTATTGTGTGAGTTGCAATGTGTGCTTTGAGCTTTAGTAAAGTTTCTTTTACAAATGAGGGTGTCCTTGCATTTGGAGCATAGATGTTCAGAATTGAGAGCTCTTCTTGGTGGGTTTTTCCTTTGATGTGTATAAAGTGTCCTTCCATGTCTTTTTTGATGACTTTTGGTTGAAAGTCAATTTTATCTGATATTAAAATGGCCACTCCAGCTTGTTTCCTGGGACCATTTGCTTAGAAATTTGTTTTCCAGCCTTTTACTCTGAGGTAATGTTTGTCTTTGACACTGAGGTGTGTTTCCTGTATGCAGCAAAATGCTGAATCCTGTTACTTATCTGGTCTGTTAGTCTATATCTTTTTATTGGGAAATTGAGTCCATTGATATTAAGACATATTAAGAATAGTGATTGTTGCTTCCTATTATTTTTGATGTAATTTTTAAGTTTGAGTGGTTATCTTCTTTTGCGTTTGTTGAAAGAAGATTAATATCTTGCTTTTTCTAATATGTAATTGCCCTCCTTGTATTGGTGTTTTCCATCTATTATACTTTATAGGGCTGGATTTCTGGAAAGGTATTGTGTAAATTTCGTTTTATAATGAAATATCTTGGTTTCTCCATCTATGGTGATTGAGAGTTTTCCTGGGTCTAGTAGTCTGGGCTGGCATTTTTGTTCTCTTAGATTCTGTATGAGATCTGCCCAAGATCTTCTAGCTTTCATGGTCTCTGGTAAGAAATCTGGTGTAATTCTTACAGGTCTTCCTTTATATGTTACTTAACCTTTTTCTCTTACTGCTTTTAATATTCTCTTTGTTTAGTACATTTGGTATTTTGGTTATTATGTGACAGGAGGTATTTCTGTTCTGGTCCAGTCTGTTTGGAATTCTATAACCTTCTTATATATACATGGGCATCGCTTTCTTTAGGTTATGGAAGTTTTCTTTTCTAATTTTGTTGAAGATATTTACTGGCCCTTAAAATTGTAAATCTTTACTCTCTTCTATACCTATTATTGTGAGGTTTGGTTTTCTCATTGTGTCCTGGAATTCCTGGATGTTTTGGGTTACAAGCATTTTGCATTTTGCATTTTCTTTTACTGTTCAGTCAATGCTTTCTATGTTATCTTCAGCACTTGAGATTCTTTTATCTCTTTCATTCAGTTGTTGATGTTTGCATCTATGACTTCTGATTTCTTTCTGAGGTATTCTATCTTCAAAGTTGTCTCTGTTTGTGATTTCTTAGTTGTTTCTACTTACATTTTTAGATTCTGGATGGTTTTTCTCAGTTCCTTCACTCATTTGTTTGTGTTTTTCTGTAATTATTTAAGGGATTTTTGTGTTTCTTTAAACAATTTTTGTGTTTCCTATTTTTTTTTTATTACATTTGAGGGACTTTTTACTTTTTTTTCTTTTTTTATTATTTTCTAAAATTTTATTTACATTCCAAATGATTTTCCTTTTCCCGTTTCCTTCCTCCCCAAAGTCCCATAAGCCCCCTTCCCTCCCTCTGTTCCCCATTCAACTCCCTCTCGCTTCTCTGTCCTGGTATCCCCCTACATCCCTTTTAAGGGCTTCTACCTGTTGACTCAGGTTCTCCTGTACTTCTTTTTTTTTTTTTAAAGATTTATTTATTTATTATATCTAAGTACACTGTAGCTGTCTTCAGACACCAGAAGAGGGCGTCAGATCTCCTTACAGATGGTTGTGAGCCACCATGTGGGTGCCGGGATTTGAACTCATGACCTTTGGAAGAGCAGTCAGTGCTCTTACCCGCTGAGCCATCTCTCCAGCCCCTCTCCTGTACTTCTTTAAAAGAGTTATTTATTTCCTTCTTGAAATCCCTTATCAGTATCATGAGATGTGATTTTACATCCAAGTCTTGCTTTTCTGGTGTGTTGGTGTATCCAGGACTTGGTGTTTTTGGAGGACTTGGTTCAGATGGTGCCATGTTGCCTTAGTTTCTGTTGGTGATGCTCTTGCGTTTACCTTTTGCCACATAGTTATCTCTGGTGTTACCTTGTGTTGCTGTCTCTACTGTGGCTTATCTGTGCTCCTGGGAGACTTGTTCTCTCTGTGTACACCAGTATGTAAGTACTCCTGTGAGGCCTTCTCTCTTGTAGTTGTATTTGGGTATGTAGCTCTGTGGCCCTGATCAACTCTGGGTGCATGCAGTAATTGGAAAACAAATGTCCCATGCTGTTCCTAGGTTCTTGTGCCCTCAGGGTTTCCAGTTGTTTCCTCTGAGTAGCAGGTTTGGTGCTACCTGTGCTGCCTGGCCTCTCTGTACTCCTGAGTGGTTAGCTACCTCCATGCATCACTTGGATATGATACATGGTGGCAGAGGGTGGTTCCAAGTTAGAGAAGGGTAACTGAGGATTTCCCCCAGAGGGTTCTGGGTGTGATCCTCTGGCGAGGGTGGTTCTACCTGTGCAGGCAGGCCCCTCAGCACTCCTTGGTAGTTAAGCTGCTTCTCTGCATCAATTGAGTATGGTGTGCTATGGCAGAGGATGGTCTCAAGCCGGAGACAGGAACTGGAAGGCTTCTGCCAGATTGTTCCAGATGGGATCCTCTGACCTGCAGGACAGGTCTTACCTGTGCTGTCTTCTCCACACCCCTGTGTGGGTAGTTAGCTTCCTGTGCCACTTGGATATGAATATAATATAGAAATATATAATGGAGATCTAAATGAAACAAGGGTGGTGAGACGAAAGGTCCAACTGGTCATATCTCATCACTAAATGATGTCTTCCTTCCAGAATGGGTTACACCTAACTGAGTTCTTAGCCAAAGGGGCCATATATGAAGTCTTTATCTCTGAGGCTATCAGTTGATATCCAGAAACTGATAGTAAGACCATACTGTTAAAGAATACACTTACATTTCTGATCGATTGAGCATCAGAAAAACTGAGCTGCTACCTGCCTAGAGCTTTCAAGACTACTTACTAGTGTTCATGGTATTGGAAGGAACTCTACATGCAAGCAAAGTACCAGTCTAGCTAAAACACTTTTGGTCTAGAGTGATGACATGTCTGCAAGATTCAGTAGTGCAATAGTGATATAATGCATGACAACATGCTTTGACCAACAAATATCTGATTGGATTTATGGTTTGCTCCATGAAGTGCAATCTGTCTCCTATACTGATTAGCAGACAATAAACTTGAGACCAGATAGGCTAGGAATATATGGGAAAACTAAATACTACTTTTCTACCAAAGGAACAGAGCAATAAAATGACTTCTAATGACATTTTTTGATCCATGCCTTGTTCAGCCCTCATCAAAGAATATTTTTCTGCGGTAGATAGAAAAAGATACAGTGACTCAAAGTTGGACAATATATATTGATAGACTTTAGATTGCACCATGCAAAATTGGATGTCTCTAAAATCAATCCCCACAGGGCTCTCCCTGTGAAAGAACAATAGTGCGGTGGATTGGATAATAGTGGCCTCCCACAGTCCCACATGTTTAAGTGCTTAGACCTCTATGAGTGCTTCAGAGTGAGTAGGTGGTATGCTTTTGTTAGGGTAGGTGTGGACTTGTTGGATGAAGTATGTCATTGGTGGTAAGATTTGAAGTTGTAAAAGCCCAAGTTTGGTCCAGAAAGTTGTCCTCTTTGTTGCTACATCTGAGTCAAGATGTAGAACTTTTATCTACTTCTTTACCACCATGACTGATTGCAAGTCAATCAGAGGACTAAGCCTCTGAAACTACAGACAAATTCTAATTGAGTTATTTATTTTATAAAAGTTGCTATGTGCATGGTTTCACTCTATAGCAATAGAACACTGAATGAATCCAAACTTGGTCCCAGGGGTGGGGTATCACTGTAACAGACCTGTCCATGCTGCATGATCTGCATGTTTGTGGAAAGTGGATGTTGGGAGTTGCATTAGGAAAGCTACTGAACAGTTTAAGCAGGAATTAAAGGTCATAGAATTAAAAGCATGGAGGGCAGTAGTGCTGAAAGCAATGCTTGTAAAACATTTCTGTGATATATTTGCAAAAATAAAGTAGCTGTCTGTTCTTGTTTTAAAATTCTACATGAGGATAAATTGATAACTTTAGGATTATTGACTTTGGCTGGAGAGATTCCAAGGCAGGCTACTATAGACTTAGTTGGATGGTACTAGTGTTCACATTTATGTGTATCTACAAGAAAAATAAACAATCTGATCAAAAAAAATGTACAGTTTGTGGAGAGAAGAATTACCAAGAAGTGCAATGGAGTTAAGTCCAGACCTCAAGGATATAAAAATGTTAATGACACCTCTCCTGCTAAATGGAACACAAGAACTCAGGGCAAGACACTACCTAACAGAGGACTATAGCCGAGGAATGAGACCACCAATAATGAGCTGGACTCTCCCTCATTGATCACTGTTTGAGAAAAAGCCTTATAGCTCATCTCATGGAAATATTTCCTCAACTGAAGTTCTTTCCTCTCTGATAGCTCTAGCTTGTGTTAAATTCACACACAAAACCAACCAGTACTAGATATAGTATAAAGCATGAAACATATTATAAAATAAAACATATCATAAAATAAATTTAAGTATGTTCAATGCAATGAAGCTAATACTAATGAAGTTATAGTTAATGAAGCTATATTCTTTTAATCAAAAAGAATAAGTTGAAAGAAAATAGAAGTAAGGCATATCTTTACACTTTATTTCACTACACTAACAATTTTGTTTGGTTATACACACACATGCACAGACGCACACATACAATAAAATTTAAAGGAAAGAGTACTTACTTGCTTTCCACACATATTTATGTTTTTTTTTATAATTCTCTCAATATGTGAACAAACTAGCATAGTAAAAAATAGCCTACCCATTATTTTCCACGATAATGCTTATAATGTGTCTGGTAAAAAACTTTCTTCAGTTAGAACAAACCCAGTCTCAGAAGTGGAGATGTAATAGAGAAGAAAGGAAATATTTTCTTTTCATAGGTCATGCTATCTTTAAAGTGGTTTCTTGATTTTATGCATTGTATCTAACTGGATGAATCATGCAAGGAACAAGTTCTCTTAATCATTCTACGTCAAAATAATATCACAGAGTATGTATCTGCTTTCACCGAAAAAAATAAAATTTTCCTTCTTCTGGCCTGATCCTCTGTGATGAAAATGATTAACTTAAATTTGCATTACTATATAGTGATCTTAAAACCACACCATATGTTCAAGGTTCTTCCCTAGTTTCCCTTCTATTAGTTTCAGTGTGTCTGGTTTTATGTGGAGATCTTTGATCCACTTAGAATTGAGCTTAGTGCAAGGAGATAAGAATGGGTCAATTTGCATTCTTCTGCATGTTGACCACCAGCTGAGCCAGCACCATTTGTTGAAAAGGCTATCTTTTTTCCACTGGATGGGTTTAGCTCCTTTGTCAAAAATCAAGTGACCATAGGAGTGTGGATTCATTTCTGGGTCTTCAATTCTGTTCCATTGATCTACATGTCTGTCACTGTACCAATACCATGCGGTTTTTAACACTATTGCTCTGTAGTACAGCTTGAGGTCCGGGATACTGATTCCCCCAGAGGAAACTGTAGCTCCTTTGAAGTGCCAGAGAAGCTCTGACATCTCTGTCAGGTGGGAGGAGGTGTGGCTGGAATTCCTCAGCTCTGTGTAGGTGAAATGTAGGCTGCTGAATTCTGCCTAGAGGCTATATGGCATTACAATGGTTCTCTACAATTTACTGTAAATCCAGCACCACATGGCAGAAACTTACAAGTGCTATTGTTTCTTGGAACTGGAACTTGTTCTCCCTTGTTCAATCACACCTTTACAGTCTCTGTTTTCTGTTGCTTAACTTCCCTTAGTATATATATATTATTTTATAAAATTTCCCAGTTAACTTTATTCCTGAAGCAAGTCCATTAATATATACTATAAAATTTATAGTTAAATATGAACTATCTTAACTCGCTCTCTTTTTTCTCTTTTATTATACAAAGAACAATTTCTCACACTTTATACTCTGAATAGAGTTTTCCTTCACCCTAATCCTTCCACTTCTTCCATCTACATCTACTCTATTTCTGCATCTCATTAAAAAAGAATAGGCATCTCAGAAACTAGAACAAAATAACAAAATAAAAGATAAGATTAAACAAAAAAAACCTATCATACTGAAGTTGAACAAGACAAGCCAACAGACAAGTAAAAGACCTCCAAGAGAAAGAACAAGAATCAGAGATGCACTCATTTATAGATTCATGTGTCCCCTTAAACTACTAAACTCAACTTTATATAGTATATAAGCAGAAGACCTGGTACAGACTTGTAGACATGCTGTGGATGCTTCTTTGATCTGTATGAGTTCATATGAGCTTTGCTCAGTTGTTTTAGAGGGCTTTATTCTCCTGGAGTTATGCTACTCATTCTGCACCCTCTTCTGTGGTATTCTTTGAGCTCTGCAGCAAGAGATTTGATGAAGTGATGTCCTTTAGGTCTATTTGTTCCAAGGTTTTTCTGTCCCTCTCCCCCTCCCTCTCCCCCTCTCTTTTCCTCTCTCTCTCTCTCTCTCTCTCTCTCTCTCTCTCTCTCTCTCTCTCTCTCTTTTTCTGAGCAATGTATTGCTATCTGACCCTTTATTTGTTCCCTTTTGTTGCAAGAAGCCCCTCCATTGACAGCCAAATTAATCACAATCATCAAGCTATAAATAGAGCAGAATATCATTAGAGGTCATTATATTGCTACTTATTTTAGACGAGTAGTATTTCGATTTACCCTAGTACTCTGGGCTATCTAGACTACGGTTTTTGGTTACCCAGGCACTGTTACATATAGGATCCATCTGAAGGAGTGGGCCTTAAGTCAAATCAAACATTGGTGGGTTACTCCTATAAGGTTTGTACCACCATTGCACTAGTATATTTTACAGGCAGTACAGTTTTGTGTTTGGATTGGTTTTACTTTTTCTTTTCACAGCCTGCAGTGTAATTTTTCATGCCATAGACACTAGAGGATGGGGGTGAAGGTTCTATGTAGGCACACTAGATTGTCTTCTCTATGTTCAGTATGTTGTGTGGGTGTTGTCTTCAGCAGTGGGGCCTTACTCTCAGTTTGTAAAGAACAAGCTAATGTATACACAACAACCTATGTTGCTTTCAGATTTCTAAGTGGCCCTCTCAACCAGCAATTCAATTGGATTTCTTTCAATCCAATTCAATTTCAATTCAACTGGAGGGTTTTTTGGTGACAAAAGTTGGCAAATATTGGTTTTCCATAATCATTTTGGATATTTCATTAGGATTGACAATATAATATAGGAGGTTTCTACTGCTCTACGTTATAATATAATATCCCAAATATTCTTCAGTTGTAGCTGTCTCTCAGTTCATTCTTTCCCTGAAACACTGTAGGGGAATTCTAATCCAGCAACATAGATGCTCTCACAATGGAGCATATTCAAAGACCTTCTAGGTCTATCTGATCTGGCCAGAAAGCAGACATATCCTCAATTAGAGTATGATCTGGCTGGAATACAGACATACCATCAGTACATGCATTTAATCCCTAAAGATAAAAGTATTGTAAGTTTGTAGTAGGAAGGACCAATGTTTGAAAGTAATATCTAATTGAGGGGCAGACAATTTGATGAATTAGAGAATGATTTAAGAAAATGAGTCAGAGATAGGATACACCAAACTCTGACAAGAACATCATAGGATAGAGAGGCTACATAATAACAATGAATGGAAAGAGAAGCTAAAGCTAGACACAAGTTGTGGTAGTGGTGGTGGTGTTTGTGATGGTGTGTGTGTGTGTGTGTGTGTGTGTGTGTGTGTGTGTGTGAGAGAGAGAGAGAGAGAGAGAGAGAGAGAGAGAGAGAGAGAGAGAGAGAGAGAGAGAGAGAGAGTTTTAGTGCGAAATTTACAAAGACAGGAGGAAGAGAGAACACTCTAGACACAGGTGAAGTCTGAATAAGCTAGAGAATGATGAGACAGAAGATTAGAACATATTGCCAATGTTAGAATGAGGCCCAGCAGAGGAATTCAGTGAGAAGCTGAGAAAGCCAGTGTGACTCAGTCTTCTTGGAGAGGAGTTTGTGCTAGAAGAGTGGAGTTGAACTAGCCAGTAAGTGCTCAGAAAGATCTACATAGAATATATTTAGCAGTCAGATTTGAAGGCTGAAACATTTTAAGCCTAGGGTAGCAGATGGAAGTTTGATGTTGAATACTTCAATATTCAGGGTTTCAGGAGAGTAAATTAGTTCTCAAAGCTTCCAGACCTAGGCCTAGGCATAGTTATAACAGAGAAGCACTCTGTATTCATATTGCTTGGGTACAGCTCTCATCTCATCATTTCATTTGAAGAAATAAAAGCAACATTCACAAATCCCCTCTCACCTCTCTATTCCCACCAATTTTTAATTTGGTTAAATGTTATTCTAAGTTTCTTGTGTTTTTGCATATTTTTATATTATTCCTCTATCAGATGAAGAGTTGGTAAAAAAAAAATTCCCATTCTGAAGGCTACCATTTTGTATAAATGATGGTGTCCTTAACATTACAAGAGCTTTTGCAACATGACCCTAAATCTTAGTAGGCACCAAATAGAAAAAAAAAATGACTCCATGATGGAAGTACCATTGAGCACTTAGAAAACATCATCTACTAAAACTAAAACAAAGACCTAATCCATCAAATTTTGTACTTATGGGAAAGTCTTTAAATGGACTAACCTTTATTTTTCATTCTTTCATTCTGCTTCTGGCTAACTATTACTATTTACTGAAGTAATGGATCATAAACATAGTTATTTTTATGTTTAAAAGCTTACCCTGAGAAAGGCTTGGGTTTATAGTGGGATCTTCAACTACCATTTTAGTGACAGGACAGCTAATAAAGACTTTCTATTGGCTTATTCCCCTGTCCATGCAGTCTTCTCCAGTGAATATACCATAACCATTTTTAATTTCATGAGGACCCATTTATTAATCTTTGACCTTAGTGCCTGCATTAACAGTGTTCTTATTAATAAGCCTACTCCTGTCCCTGATAACTCAATACTTTTCCCCACTGTTCCTTCTATCAGATTCAGTGCATCTATATTTATGTTGAAGTCTTTGATCTGTTTACAGTTGAGTTTTATGCAGGATGATAGTTATGAATCTATTTGGGCTTCCACATGTAGACATATGAATTAGTGAGCACCATTTGTTGAAGATACTTTCCTGCACACACATTATTTCCAGCTTCTTTATATAAAAATTTCAGGTGCTCATAAGTATATGTATTTTTCTCTAGATAATTAATTCAATTCCATTGATCTTCATATCTGCTTTATTCCAATGCCATACTATTATTATTACCTTAGCATTCTAGTATAACTTGAGATCAGGAATAATGAGACCTCCAAAAGATTTCTTATTGTGCAAAATTGTTATAGCTATCTTGAGGTTTGTTTGTTTGTTTTTTTTTTCATATGAAATTGAGAATCATCTTCTAAGGTTGGCAAAAAAACGTTTTGGAATTTTAATGGAGATTGCATTGAATCTGTTGAGTACTTTTGATATGATGGCTATTTTTACTATTTCAATCCTTTTGATCTATGTAGCTATCTTTCTTATGGGATGATAAGGTCATATTTATGTGCTATGTTTTCCACATAGAAATATTTAATCATAAAGGTAGAACAAAAATGGTTAAAGCAGTGTTGTGTGAAATGAAGCATAGAAAAATTTTCTTGTAATTTCCCCCAATAAACAAACCCTCCTTCATAAACTCCTACCACATTTCCAAAGGCAGGAAGAAACCTTTTGATAAATACATGCTGAAGGTAATATTATCTTAAATTCCCATGTTTCATTTTTCAGAATCAGAATAAATAAATTTGTGTTATTTGAGCTAACATGTGTATGGATTTTCGCCATAAAAGACTGAATTCTCTTTCTTAGAAGTACATAATTTTGACTGTATTAATCCTGCCAATCCATGTGCATGGAAGATTTTTCCATCTTCTGAGGTCTTCTTTAATTTCTTTCTTCAGAGACTTGAAGTTCTTGTCATACAGATCTTTCACTTGTTTGGTTAGAGTCACACCAAGATACTTTATATTGTTTGTGGCTATCGTGAAGGGTATCATTTCTCTTATTTCTTTCTCAGCCTGCTTATCCTTTGAGTATAGGAAGGCTACTGACTTGCTTGAGTTGATTTTATATCCGGCCACTTTGCTGAAGTTGTTTATCAGCTGTAGGAGTTCTCTGGTGGAGTTCTTTGGGTCGCTTAAGTATACTAACATATCGTCTGCAAATAGTGATAGTTTGACTTCTTCCTTTCCAATTTGTATCCCTTTGACCTTGTTTTGTTGTCTAATTGCTCTAGCTAGAACTTCAAGTACTATATTGAAAAGATATGGAGAGAGAGAGGGCAGCCTTGTCTAGTCCCTGATTTCAGTGGGATTGCTTCAAGTTTCTCTCCATTTAGATTGATGTTGCCTATCGGTCTGCTGTAACTTGCTTTTACTATGTTTAGATATGGGCCTCGAATTCCTGATCTTTCCAAGACCTCTAACATGAAATAATGCTGAATTTTGTCAAATGCTTTCTCAGCATCTAATGAAATGACCATGAGGATTTTTTCTTTCAGATTGTTTATATAGTGGATTACATTGATGGACTTCATTATATTGAACCATCCCTGCATCCCTGGGATGAAGCCTACTTGATTATGGTAATGACCATTTTGATGTGTTCTTAGATTTGGTTGGCAAGAATTTTATTGAGTATTTTTGCATCGATATTCATAAGAGAAATTGGCCTGAGATTCTCTTTCTTTGTCAGATCTTTGTGTGATTTTGGTATTAGCGTAATTGTGGCTTCATAGAACGAGTTGGGTAGTGTTCCTTCTGTTTCTATTTTGTGGAATAGTTTGAAGAGTATTGGTGTTAGGTCCCAAAAGCAATATACAGATTCAGTGCAATCCCCATCAAAATTCTAACTCAATTCTTCATAGAGTTAGAAAGAGCAATTCAAAAATTCATCTGGAATAACAGAAAACCCAGGATAGCTAAAACTATTCTCAAGAGTAAAAGAACTTCTGGGGGAATCAGTATCCCGGACTTCAAGCTATACTACAGAGCAATAGTGTTAAAAACTGCATGGTATTGGTATAGTGATAGGCATGTAGATCAATGGACCAGAATTGAAGACCGAGAAATGAATCCATACTCCTATGGTCATTTGATCTTTGACAAAGGAGCTAAAACCATCCAGTGGAAAAAAGATAGCCTTTTCAACAAATGGTGATAGTTCAACTGGAGGTCAACATGCGGAAGAATGCAAATTGACCCATTCTATCTCCTTGCACTAAGCTCAATTCCAAGTGGATCAAGGACCTCCACATAAAACCAGACACACTGAAACTAAAAGAAAGGAAACTAGGGAAGAATCTTGAACATATGGGCACAGGGGAGAATTTCCTGAACAGAACTCCAATAGCTTATGCTCTAAGATCAAGAACTGACAAATGGGATCTCATAAAATTACAAAGTTTCTGTGAGGCAAAGGACACTGTCAAAAGGAAAAAGTGGCAACCAACAAACTGGGAAATGATCTTTACCAACCCTACATCCGACAGAGGGCTAATATCCAATATATACAAAGAACTCAAGAAGTTAGACTCCAGAGAGCCAAATAACCCTATTAAAAAATGGGGTACAGAACTAAACAAAGAGTTCTCACCTGAAGAATATCGAAGGGCTGAGAAGCACCTAAAGAAATGTTCAACATCCTTAGTCATTAGGGAAACGCAAATCAAAACAACCCTGAGATTCCACCTCACACCAGTCAGAATGACTAAGATCAAAACCACAGGAGACAGCAGTTGTTGGCGAGGATGTGGAGAAAGAGGAACACTCCTCCACTGCTGGTTGGATTGCAAGCCGGTACAACCATTCTGGAAAGCAGTCTGGCGGTTCCTCAGAAAACTGGGCATGACACTCCTGGAGGATCCTGCTATACCACTCCTGGGCATATACCCAGGGGTTTCCCCTGCATGCAATAAGGACACATGCTCCACTATGTTCATAGCAGCCTTATTTATAATAGCCAGAAGCTGGAAAAAACCCAGATGTCCCTCAACTGAGGATCAGATTCAGAAGATGTGGTATATTTACACAATCGATTATTACTCTGAAATTAAAAACAAGGAACTCACGAAATTTCCAAGCAAATCTTCAGAACTTGAAAATATCATCTTTAGTGAGGTAACCCAATCACAAAAGAACACACATGGTATGAAGTCACTGATAAGCGAATATTAACCCAGAATATCGGAATACCCTAGACTCAATTCATATATCAAAAGATTTCCAAGAAGATGGAAGGAGAGACCCCTGGTCCTGGAAAGACTGGATGTAGGGAAATGCCAGGACAGAGAAGCGAGAGAGGTTGAATGGGGAAAAGAGGGAGGGAAGGGGGTTATGGGACTTTCGGGGAGGGAGGAAATGTGAAAGGGGATATCATTTGGAATGTAAATTAAAAAAAAACTTAGAAAATAAATTAAAAAATTGACACAATTAGGCCACCTCGGAAATTGAAGACATGGACTATATTGCTGAGTGTTTCAGGTTACAGATCTCAGAAGCTGACATTGCATTTAGTGGGAAGTTCAAAACGGATCTTACTAATGGCATTCCATCTAACAGAAAAGAACTTGCTCCTTATCCAGATCACTACACCTATTTGTTTTTCTTTTATTTTAATTATTTTTTATTTTATTTTCTATATTCTTTGTTTACATTACAAATGATTTCCCCTTTCCCAGTCCTCTCCTCCCCGAAAGTCCCATAAGCCCTCTTCCCTCCCCCTGTTCCCCATTTATCTAAGAATTTCATAAATTCATTGTTTTTAATTGCTGAGTTGTATTGCATTGTGTAAATATACATGGAAAATATCTCTGATAAAATTGAAGAAATATATAGAAAAACACGTTAAAATTGACTATTTCATGGAAAAATTATACAGATAACATGGTAGGCATAAAAATATTCCTACGTTGATTGAAAGAGGAATTATAAACATTTTCTGATAAAACTGAAAATCTACAAGGAAAATATTACTGATAAAACTCAAGAAATATATAGAAAAACACGTTAAAACTTACTATTTCATGGAAAATTATACAGATAATATGTTAGGCATAAAAATATTCCTAAATTGATTGAAAGTAGAATTAAAAACATTTTCTGAAAAAATTGAAGATTTACATGGAAAATATCTCTGATAAATTGAAGAAATTTATACAGATAAATTGGTAGGAATTAAAATATTCCTAAGTTGATTGAAAGTAGAATTATAACCATTTTCTGATAAAATTAAAGATTTACATGGAAAATATTTCCTATAAAATTGGAAAAAATATATGGAAAAATATTATAATTGAAGGTTATCATTGAAAATTATACAGATAAAATGGTAGGCATAAAAATTTTTCTAAGTTGATTGAAAGTGAAATTATAAACATTTTCTGATAAAATTGAAGATTTACCTGGAAATTATCTCTGATAAAATTGAAGAAATATACAAAAAACGCGTTAAGATTGAGTATTTCATGGAAAAATTATACTGATAAAATGGTAGGCATAAAAATATTCCTATGTTTTTTGAAAGTGGAATTATAAACACTTTCTGATAAAATTGAAGGTCTACAAGGAAAATATTCCTGAAAAAATTCAAGAAATATATAGAGAAACATGTTAAAATTGACTATTTTTTTTTTTTTTTTTTTGGTTTTTTGAGACAGGGTTTCTCTGTGTAGCCCTGGCTGTCCTGGAACTCACTTTGTAGACCAGGCTGGCCTCGAACTCAGAAATCCTCCTGCCTCTGCCTCCCAAGTGCTGGGATTAAAGGCGTGCACCACCACCGCCCACACAAAATTGACTATTATATCGAAAATTATACAGATAAAATGGAAGGTATAAAAATATTCGTAAGTTGATTGAAAGTATAATTATAGACATTGTCTGATAAAACTGAAGATCCACATGGAAAATACTTCTGACAAAATTGAAGAAAAATACCGAGAAACGTTAAAACTGAAGATTATCATGGACAATTATACTGACAAAATGGTAGGCACAAAAACATTCCTAAATTGATTGAAAGTAGAACTACAAACACCCCCTCCTCCAGAAGAAAACAAAGATCTACATGAAAAACGCCTCCGACAAAATTGAAGAAATACACAGAAAAAATGTTAAAATTAAAGATTATCATGGAAAATAATACAGTCAAAATGGTAGATACCAAAAACATTACTGAATTGAAAGAGGAGTCACAAATATTTTCTGATAAAATTGAAGATCCACATGAAAAACATCTCTGTTAGACTATGTTTTTTTGTTGGGGAATTGAGTCTATTGACATTATAAGTTATTAAGGAATAGTGATTATTGCTTCCTGTTATTTTTGATGTTCTTTTTATGTTTGTGTGGTTACTTTCTTTTGGGGTTGTTTGAAAAAGATTACTTTCTTGTTTTTTCTAGGGTGTCGTTTCCCTCCTCATGTTGGCATTTTCCATCTATTATCCTTTGTAGGGCTAGATTTGTGGAAAGATATTGTGTAAATTTGGTTTTATCATGAAATACCTTGGTTTCTCCATCTATGGCAATTGAGAGTTTTGCTGGGTATAGTAATTTGGGCTGGCATTTGTGTTCTCTTAGTGTCTATATGAGATCTGCCCAGGATCTTCTGGCTTTCATCATCTCAGGTGAGAAATCTGGTGTAATTCTGATAGGCCTTCCTTTATTATAGTCGACATTTGAAGTTTATTGTTGGTATTACTTTTTTCATTTTTCTTTTTCATTTTTATATAAAAGTCTTAAGACCACAATGAAAAAAACTTATTCACAGAAAAAAATAAAAGAAGTACATAATTTATCTCCAGTAATGCCACTAAACAACTAAAACTTTGTAGGAAACTCCATGCAAATCCTGCCTAAGGTGCTTGTGAATTCTTTTCATTCAGACACCATGTAATAAATACTTATATTTGTTGATTTGTTCCATCATGTATCAGGGTGATATGATTAGCAGTTGATTAATAAAAAGGTATCCAATGGTGACATTTTGAGTTCCTGAGTATCACACAATATCTAAGTGCACTTGAATGAGTTTAGTATATCTGTTTGTCAAAGCACACTTATCTTACTTGATAGTTATTATGACACTTGTAAGAGACTGAAAAAATTACTAATTAATCTACTTACTAGATACTAGCTTGTCTTCTACTGAGACATACTATCTCCTCCAGTTGTGAGTAGCAACTTAGAAAATTGTTTTAATTCTTTTATTTGATAAATGATTATGATATTTGGGAATGAAAACCACCCTTGAGATCCTGAAAAATTATCTAGGATTTCTTTTCATTATATATACTAAACAATAATCATATTGGGATGTTCATTTTCTTGAGAATTGATCCAATCAAATATCTCCTCTCTGGGTAGTCAATTTATCAATTCAGAAACCAATAGCCAATTTGATGATGAGTAACCAGGTGTACGTAACATATTTTAACTTTTTTCTTTTTATTGAATATAATCTTCATTTACATTTCAAATGATAAAACCTTTCCTGGTTTTCCCCCTCCCGGAAAACCCCCAACCCCTCCTCCCAACCCCTGCCTCCAAGTATATGTCCCTCTACCCGACCCACTCCCACCTCCCACACCCTAGATTTCTCTTTGTTGGGTCATCTATTGAGCCTTCACAGGACCAAGGATGACTCCTCCCATTGATGCCGAACAAGGCATTCCTCTGCCACATTTTTGGCTGGAACCATGTGTATCCCTTGGTTGATGGTTTAGTCCCTGGGAGTCCTGGGGTATTTGTGTGGCCAACATCATTTTTCTTCTCATGGGGCTGTAAACCCCTTCAGCTCCTCCGGACAGCCCTCCAACTCCTTCATTGGGAACCCCACGCCCAGTTCAATGGTTGGCTGCTAGCATCTGCCTCTGTATGTGTAAAGCTCTATAACATATTTTAATTTAAAAATATTCTATTGTGTTTCACATTCCAATTTTTACTGTTGCTATCAAAGAGATGACTTATTAGTCAAATATTTAACTATTATTCTTATAAAAGATATATAGTACCTAATTTCTTCTTAAAGATAATATTATTTTAGTGTATCATTTATGACTTCCTTCATTTTATATATGTATATATTTGATTGTGTATGTTTATATGTTACAGAGAGAGAGTGGTAAAAAATTTCTTGGAAATAATAATATATGGTGAATATTCCAAGATTAAATAGATTTATTTTATACAACTAAATATTTCTCTGATGTTTGCAAGAACTTACCTCACTTTATAGTACTTTAAGAGCAGTTCTCAACTATTTCCAATATTCTAAAATATATTTATATAGCATGAAATTATCATCCTACATAATGAGTTGTTACTTACATTGAATGGTCTATTTATCAACCTTGTGCTCTAAATCTTGAATATAGAACCCTGTGCACCTAATTTCATACATAGGTTCATTTCACCTACCAGTATATATTATCTAGTTTCTATGTCATCCATTCATTTAGAAAACTTGAGACAGCCAAAACACAAGTTATTTGAGGATTTGGTGGTTCATATTATGTAATTCCTTGGAGATAATGAATAATGAATCTGATATAGGCACACATTAAGTTCTTAAGTTAAAGGGAACAAGTATATTATTTTCTACTATGCTCTTCACTGTGATCTTCCAATGATTACCTGAAAACCATATATTTTCTATTAGAAACTAGACCTAAAGCACGAACTCTGCTGAGGCTAAGAATTCAACTGTCAGGTGTCTGAGTAGCCTATGGCACCAGATTCAAGATTATGTATATCTTGTCCTCCAACCTTCCTCCTAACTCATCTTTTGTCTTGAGCCCCAACTCTAGGAGTTACTCCCTGGGAAAAATTCAGCAGGCATTCCGTAGAAACATGCCAGTCAAGCCTTCTAGAGAAGCAAATGGGCCAAAAAAGCAGGCAAAGTAACTTTATATCTTTCTCTCTTCTCCATATCAAATTCCCTAGTTTCACCCAGAACTCAGTATCAGACTAACAATTGTGGCCTTTGCTCATACTCTGATCCTATTCTCAGGGTACAAAGCAGGCACTGGTGGAATATCCTGCTTTATTTCCTCCTGTGTTTCCCCTCACCCCGTACCCAGTGATCATAACTGGAAATACATGTTACCAGAACACCCCAGTGGTCACATCCAATATGATTACAAAAGAATTCCCCCCCAGTGGAATAAATAGTCACAGACAAATAACAAAGATGAAACACAGATACACACACACACACACACACACACACACACACACACACACACACACGCCCCACCCCAGAAAAATCAAACAACAGAGATGAAAAACAAGAACCATGCAAACATACACATAGCCCTACATATACCCTTATCTACACACACACAACTTCCCACACAGAAAACACCACAACAGCAAAATAAAGGAATCAACAACTGCTGATCATC
Organism: Tokudaia tokunoshimensis; assembly: GCA_036184795.1. Classification (NCBI taxonomy): domain Eukaryota; kingdom Metazoa; phylum Chordata; class Mammalia; order Rodentia; family Muridae; genus Tokudaia; species Tokudaia tokunoshimensis. Next base: position 41,312,786 of record BTHU01000023.1, read on the forward strand.
CATATCTCAGCATCACCAGTCACAATCATTCAATAAAAAGACACAGACTAATTGAGTGGAGGCAAAATCTAGATCCATCTTTATGTTGCACCAGCAAACATACCTTAAGTCAAGTTTAGAAACCACCTTATACATAAAAATGGGGAAAATTCAATCTAAGCTAATGGACGTAAGGAGAAAGCTGATGTAGCTATTTTAATATCTAATAAAATGTTTGTAAAGGAAAACTAATCAAGAGAGATAGGGAAGGACATGACATGACATACCCATCAAAGGAAAGAACATATTGTAATTTATATCATCCATTCACCAAGCACACAGGCAACTAAGTTCATAAAAGAAACATTACTACACCTTAAATCACTCACAGTGATAATATGAGACTTCAGTTCTTCACTCTTGCCAATAGATAGGTCATCCATAAAAAATAAGATGGAAGGAGAGACCCCTGGTCCTGGAAAGACTGGATGTAGGGGAACGCCAGGACAAAGTAACGAGAGGGGGTTGAATGGAGAAAAGAGGGAGGGAAGGGGGCTTATGGGACTTTCGGGGAGGGAGGAAACGGGAAAGGGGAAATGATTTGGAATGTAAATTAAAAAAAAAAGAATGAATGGACCGCTCCATCACTTCACCCGGATTTGGGGAAATATTACACATTAATTTAAAGAACACATGGCAAATTCGAGTTTTCTTGCTACTTAAACAACCTAAAAGTTGCTTGCTCCTACCTCTAACAAAACTCTAGGAGACTGTTATGATCCCAGAATATATTCTACATTATAGTTTTTGGAAAAGAAAACAAAACTATTCTAGGCTAAAGGGTCATGCTGTGTACTATGAATGTGTTTTAGGTCCCTGTATAATTTTAAATATGGAAAAGCTGTACTTTCTAAATGTTACAGCAAATGCTTAAGAACTACATCTAGAAATAAAAATGAAAATAACTGGAAAAAAAAAGAAATAAACAACTTTATAGAATTCTATGAAAATGAATATACAGCATATCCAAATTTATGTGACACAAAATTAAAACAATTCTAAAAGTCATGTTGATAGCACTAAGTGCCTACATAAAAAAAAAAAACTGGAGATATCTCAGACTATTCACTTAACAGAACACCTCAATTTTCTAGGACAAAAAGGAAGAAATCACACACAGAAAGAGTAGACAGTAAGAAATTAACGCAGGGCTGAAATCAATAAAATATATACAATATCACCAAAACAATACTCAATATGTTGGTTCTTTGAAAAAATATTAATGAGATTGGTAAACCCTTATCCCTATTAACTAAAAGATGTAGTGCTTAAAGTCCTTTTTTCAAATGTAACCTTATATTTATTTTACCAATAAAAACCCAGAAAAATCAAAGAAATATTAAATGGAAAGAATGATATCAAAGTATCTTTATTCAATGGTGATATGTCAGTGGCCTTTCAAATACCATTAAAAACACCACTTAAAATATACACTCTCAGAAAAGTAACTTGATGTGCAATTAACTCACAAAATTTTGTATCCTTGATATATATAAATGGCAAACATACTGAGAAAGAGATCAGCAAAACAATGCCTGTTTCAATAGGCTCAAATAAAATAAAATATCTTGGTAACTCAAAACAAGCTAGTGAAAGAATTGTATGAAAACAAAACTTTAAGACACTGAAGAAAAAAAGTGGAGATGATATCTTAAGACAGAAAGGTCTACCAAAGCAATTTACACATTCAGTGTAATCTGCAGCAAAATTTTAACATAATTCCTTACAGATAATCATCAGCTTAATATAGAAACAAAAAACCCAAAATAGCTCAAACAATACTAATAATAAATGAACTACTGACGTTATCACAATTTTGGATTCCCAGATATAGTAAAGAAATATAACAATAAAAACAGTATTCTATTTGAAACATGATAGAAGCTTCAATCAATGGAATTAAATTGAAGGACCACACAAACTGTACCCATCTATGGACACTGATTCATATAAATAAATACACACTGGCAGAAAGACAACATCTTCGAAAATGGTATTGATCTAGTGGATGTTTGCATGTAGATTGGTGAAAATAATATATTTTTTATCACCCTGTAAAAAACTCAATTGCAAAATAATCAAAGACCTAACATAAAACCAGATTTACTGAATCTGATGGAAGAAAAAGTGGAGAGTAACCTTGAAGGCGTTGTCAAAGCAGAAGCTTTCTTTAACAAAACACCATTATCACAGGTACTAATAATCAATAATAAATGAAACCTCATGAAACCAAAAAACTTCTGAAAGGCAAAGACCACTGTCAATTGAATAAATTGAAGCACACAGAATGGGAAATGATCTTCACCAACCACACATCTGATAGAGAGATATCCGAAGAACTCAAGAGGCTGGAACTCAACAACCCAAACAATCCAACTAAAATATGGGGATACAGAACTAAACAAAGTTTTCAGTAGAGGAATCTCAAAATTTGAGAAACGTGTAAAGACATGAGAAGTATTTAACATACATAACCATCAGGAAAATACAAATCACATAAAATATCTTTTAGTGGTATGCTGCATGCACACCAGTCAATGATTAACAGAAAATTTACACAGTGATACTGCTGGAAGTTCCTTATTTCATAATGTTATTTCAAGCCTTTTTTGAACACTTTCTTTTTCTCATTTTTTTCATATTTTTTATCTAATTTAAATTTTATTTTATTTCATTTTTATTATTTCTCCTTAGAAGAGTTTTTTTCCAGCAACAATGAGAGTGAAGAGATAGGAAAAGTTTGCTTCTATTCCAAATGGGTGTGGATCCAAATGAGAGAAGAGATTTTGAGGAACTGGAAGTAATAGAGGGAAGGGAAAATATGATTAGAATTTATTATACCATTTTTTCATAAAAGGGTAAAAAAAGAGAATGAATTCCAGTCTTTGAAGTATTATGACTGAATTAATTTTAGATTATGGTTCACTGTATTATTTTATGGAAGTAGTTACATTAAGATCTCTTCATCAACAATGGACGAGTGTTCCTCTTTCCTTGCCAGCATCTGCTGTCACCTGAGTTTTTGATCTTAGCCATTCTGATTGATGTGAGGTGGAATCTCAGGGTTGTTTTGATTTGCATTTCCCTGATGACTAAGGATGTTGAATATTTCTTTATGTGCTTCTTAGCAATTCAAATTTCCTCAGTTGGAGAATTCTCTCTTTAGTTCTCTTTCTTATTTTTAATAGGGTTATTTGGTTGTCTGGAGTCTAACTTCTTGAGTTCTCTGTATATATAGGATATTAGCCCTCTATTGGATGTAGGATTGCTAAAGATCTTTCCCCTGTCTGTTGGTTGCTGTTTTGTCCTATTGACAGTGCCCTTTACCTTACAGAAGATTTGCAATTTTTTGAGGTCCCGTCTGTCGATTCTTGATCTCAGAGCATAATCCATTGGAAATTTTCCTGAGAAACTCAAGCCTCCAATGTCTCTGGAACATTCTATAGTGTCCTGACACCTCCTACCTCCCAAGGGTTCCTGTTTCCATTCTTTCTGTTGCCCCTCAAAGCTTTAGTCCTGCCCCCCCCAAATACCTTATCATATTCCCCTTTTCTCATCCCTGTACCCTTTCCAACCCAGGTCCCTCCCTACACCTCCTGTGATTTCTTTCTTCTCCCTCCGAAGTAGGATTGAGGCATGTTCTATTGGGTCCTTTGGTTCATTAGCCTTCTTGAGTTCTGTGGATTATATCCTGGGTATTCTGTACTTTTCTGTCAAATATCCACTTAATAGTAAGTATGTACCATGCACGCCCTTTTGGGTCTGAATTACTTCACGAAGGATGATATTTTCTAGTTCCATCCATTTGCCTGCAAAACTCAGGATGTCCTCGTTCTTAATGGCTGATTAGTATTTCATTGTCTAAATGAACCACATTTTCTGTATCCACTCTTCTGCTGTGGGACATCTGGGTTGTTTCCAGCTTTTGGCTATCACAAATAAGGCTGCTGTGAACATGGTGGAATATGTGACACTGTGGCATGGTGGGGCATCTTTGGGTATATGCCCAGGAGTTATATCTGGGCCTTCAGGAAGATCTATTTGCAATTTGCTGTGGAACATCCACATTGATTTCCAGAGTGATTGTACCAGTTTGCAATCTCAGCAGAGATGGTGGAGTGTTCCTTTTTCTCCACATCCTCATCAACATGTGCTGTGACTTCAATTTTTGTCCTTAGCCAATCTGATTGGTGTAAGGTGAAATCTCAGTGTCATTTTGATTTGCATTTCTCGATGACTAAGGACTGTGAACATTTCTTTAAGTGCTTCTCAGTCAATGGAGATTCCTCTGTTTTGAATTCTCTGTTTAGTTCTATACCCCATTTTTTTTTAATTGGGTTGTTTGATTTCTTGGTGGTTAGCTTCTTGAGTTCTTTGTATACTTTGGATTATTAGCCCTCTATCTGATGTAGGTTAGTGAAGGGGCTTCCCCCCCCCAACCTATAGGTTGTCTATTTGCTGTATTGGCAATGTCCTTTGCCTTACAGAAGCTTTCCTGTTTCGTGAGGTCCCATTTTTAAATTCTTCATCTTAGAGCCTGAGCTATTAGAGTTCTGTTTAGGAAATTTCCCCCTGTGCCAAAGAATTTGAAGTTGTTTCTCACTTTCTCTTCTATTAGATTCAGAGTATCTGGTTTTATGTCGAAGTCCTTGATCCACTTGGACTTGAGCTTTGTGCAAGGCAACAAATATGCATCTATTTTCATTTTTCTACATAAAGACTGCCAGTTAAAACAGGACAATTTATTGAAGATGATTTCTTTTTTCCATTGTATAATTTTGGATTCTTTGTAAAAGATCAAGTGTCTGGAAGTGTGTGGTTTTATTTTTGGGTCATGATCCCTGTAGTTGAATTGTGGAAAAGCTGGAAGAAGGTTAAGAAAAGGTGACGATAGAGGAAGATCATCAGTCTCAACTAACCTGGACCTCTGGGATCTCTCAGACATCCAGCAAGCAGACAGCACACATCAGCCAATATAAGGCCCCCCAACACATATAAAGCAGAGGACTGCCGGCTCTGGACTCAGTCAGAGAAGATGTACCTAACCCTTGAGAGACTTAGAATCCTAGGGAGTGGGGAGCTTTGGTAGCCTGTTGGGGTCTGACAACGTCTTGTAGATGGGGGAGGAGGTGTGGGATGTGGAATAGTAGGAGGGTGAACTGGGAGGTGGATAAAGTCTAGACTATAAGAAAAGATTAAATAATAGTTTTAAAAATAAAATAACAAATTAAATAAGCTCAAAAAATATTGTAAATTTAGGTTGTATTTGATAGCAAAGATGAGAATTTTGCTTGAATACTTTAAATATAGGAAACATTTTTACACATCATTGTATGAATAAGTGTCCTCATACTTTGATCAGAAGGACAGTGACTTATGTTATAATTTAGTTTTGGTATTACAAATATTGAATGAAGCATTATGTCATTTTCTAATTTTCTAATTCATCAATGAATATTTGGTAAGAAATATAGATGATTTTCCTTTCATAATTGCCTTTAATTTTTTATTTCTTTCATTTTAAAGCCTCATTATATTATGTAACTTAATTATAATTTCCTATTTTGTATGTCCTATTTAGCCCTAACACAATTTACAAATATTTTTAATCATGCAATAACTCACTTGGACATAAAATAAATGAGATCATAGCATTAAGTAGAAAAGTTAATACCATACCCTTTATATTTTATTTTTATTTTTCTAGCCACAGTAATTTTAGGCAACATGGAAATATCAACTTTTATTGAAACAATTTAAGCAAATAATAAATAATATCACATTTGATTTATATCCATCTTCACCAAGAGAAGAGGACTCAGAGCAGGCCATTTCAAAAATTCCTTTTTTGAGTGAATATATTATTGAAAAAGGAAAACCAGACACACTGAAACTAATAGAAAGGAAACTAGGGAAGAACCTTGAACATATGGGCACAGGGGAGAATTTCCTGAATAGAACTCCAATAGCTTATGCTCTAAGATCAAGAATTGACAAATGGGACCTCATTAAATTACAAAGATTTTGCAAGGCAAAAGACACTGTCAAAAAGACAAAACAGCAACCAACTAACTGGGAAATGATCTTTACCAACCTTACATCCGACAGAGGGCTAATATCCAATATATACAAAGAACTCAAGAAGTTAAACTCCAGAGAGGCAAGTAACCCTATTAAAAAATGGGGTAAAGAGCTAAACAAAGAGTTCTCACCTGAAGAATATCTAATGGCTGAGAAGCACCTAAAGAGATGTTCATCATCCTTAGTTATTAGGGAAATGCAAATCAAAACAACCCTGAGATTCCATCTCACACCAGTCAGGATGGCTAAGATCAAAAACACAGGAGACAGCAGTTGTTGGCGAGGATGTGGAGAAAGAGGAACACTCCTCCACTGCTGGTGGGATTGCAAGCTGGTACAACCACTCTGGAAAGCAGTCTGGCGGTTCCTCAGAAAACTGGGCATGACACTCCCGGAGGATCTGGCTATACCACTCATGGGCATATACCCAGAGGCTTTACCTGCATGCAATAAGGACACATGCTCCACTATGTTCCTAGCAGTCTTATTTATAATAGCCAGAAGCTGGAAAGAACCCAGATGTCCCTCAACGGAGGAATGGATTCAGAAGAGGTGGTATATTTACACAATGGAATACTACTCTGCAATTAAAAACAATGAATTCACGAAATTCCTAGGCAAATGATCAGAACTTGAAAATATCATCCTTAGTGAGGTAACCCAATCACAAAAGAACACACTTGGTATGCAGTTACTGATAAGGGGATATTAACCCAGAATCTCGGAATACCCTAGACACAATATGCATATCAATAGATTTCCAAGAAGATGGAAGGAGAGACCCCTGGTCCTGGAAAGACTGGATGTAGGGGAATGCCGAGACAGAGAAGCGAGAGGGGGTTGAATGGGGAAAAGAGGGAGGGAAGGGGGCTTATGGGACTTTCGGGGAGGGAGGAAACGGGAAAGGGGAAATGATTTTGTATGTAAATAAAAATATAAAAAATAAAAATATATATATATATAAAAAAAGAAAAAGGAAAGTTAGAAGACAACTTTTTTTTGGGCAGTATGAAAATTGAGACTCGATTTTTTTTCTCTTGGGGGGCATCCTATGAGTTTTTTCAGGTGTTTAAAAAGCATCTCTCAACAAGGTGCCAGCAGCAATCCCAGTTGCCACAACAAAAGAATTGCTTAATATTGCCTGGTGCCCCATGGAGTATAAAATGGCCCCTCATTGATATTAACTATAAGCTTAGAGACAAGGAAAGACAATTATTTTCATTAGTCAGGTGGTGTCCTAATAGTCTTTGGTCCCAATCATCCTTAATAATATTAAGAGACAACAGAAAACTTAATGCTTTTATGGAGATTTAAATTCTTCCCATCAAAGAGATTTGACAATTCATCTCATAAAAATGTTTTAATCTAGATGATTCTGAGATAATTCTATCAATATTTCATGTAAAAACTGTGGTAAAAGCGTTGTATATTGCCCCATTTGATGTATGCAGTTCAAAATTGGAATATAATTAATCATGATATTAATGACAAAAACTAACATTCAATATGCCATTGCAATATATTATTAGGCTTAATTTTGCTTGAAGTTATAGTGAAGCAGTTGCATTCTTTCACCTGTGTATGGAATCACCATAAATGTAGACTGAAAGGGAAACAGTAGCAGTGTTCCATGTTCTCATAGTATGCAGGTGAAAGTAACCAAAAAAATACAAATTGTTATCCAACTAAATTTTTCTAGTGTGAATTTTCCAACAGTGACATTATGTAGTTTATCCACAGTTGTTAACAGTGGTCCTTGAATTCCTTTTAAAATTCTGTTTAGATTACTGAGAACTTGAATTCATTTCAATGTAGTTATGTACCAATTTTACGTAACAGTGATCCTGTGAATAAAGACAATGTAATTTTATTAACTATTTTATATAAAATGTATGAAATTTCCTCTAAAGAAAAGTAATCATTTGTGTAAGTTCTTTTCTCCATTTCATTTGGTTAAGCTAACATATATCAATAATACTTATTCAATATGTTTGAAATATATTGGAAGTCAATACATTATGATATCAACCACAATGAGTTGTAGTAAGGGGATGTATGTATGCTTTAAAATATGATGGAAACAAGAAAATAGAAAATTATGTGATACAATAGAACAGAAAACATCATCAAAATCCTCGGCTACTGTAATCATGTTTTGTTTTCATTTAGAAAAGTGTGTGTTTATATGTATATAAAAGTCATGATGTGTTCTTCCTGTGAGTTATATTCAAAACCTGTAAAATACATTGATAGTAATACATGAAAGAATGCTTGACAAAGTTTTGTGTGGCATTTTATTTTTAATTGATATTGTCTACACCATGTGGATACAGTCTCGGGAAATACATGAAACTCTCCATGGTTGGAAAAGTAAGTAATAATATGCAAAATAAGACCCACCTCAGGGGAGTCAAATATATTCTGTACATAGAACTCCAAAGGAGCAGATTTTTGAGTCAATGCTCTTCTAGTGTGTTACTTTTTAGTGATGCGGCTGTGGTACTCTTAAATAACCACTCATTCTTATTCCATTAAGTAAACAATTAACTCACTTATGCTTCAAGGGTTCAAGATAGACTTTAGTTTGAATTTTTGGACTGCTCTTGGCACTACATCTGAAGTGAATAAATATTTCTGTGTGATTTCCCCTACAAAAGTCAAAAAAACATAGTACCACAGTGAATTTTTAAATTGCCATGTTTTAATATTTAAAACATGAGAAAACTATATTTTAAGATGTAGATGTAGAGGCCTTGCTGTTTAATCTAAAGAAAATGTCAGTAGTCAAATAAGTAAATAATAGTATATTTTAAGTGAGAATAAAGCTAAAATTTATTATATTTTATATTACTTTGTATATAATTATCTGTGCAGTAAAATAAGCAAAGGAATAAGAAAACTTTATTAACACTTTTATTGGTATGTGAAAACATAAAGGTAGAATATAATAAATCATCAAAATATCTAAAAGAGTAAGAACAATGAGCAATTTTAAATATTCAATACATTCACAACCATTATTTTATATCTTTCAGTATAATTTAGATAACATCAATTACAAATGCATCACTATAGTGGTGATTCCTATGTCTTAATACTATTGAGAAAACCCTGAAATAATATCATTAATTCCATTCAACTTGAGATTTTCTTTCAATTTCTATGCTAACTCAACTTGCAAACATATTTTAATTCATTGATGAGACCTTAATGCTTCTATGTTTTTCTAGGCTATAATCATTATTTGCAAGCAAGTAAATACATTCCATATTTTTTTGTGTTGCTTGTGTTTGTACCAACTGTAACATAGCTAGTATATCAAATATTTCATTGACGAAATCCTTGGCTAAGCCTCTAAATGGGTAATTGCTGTAGACACATATTTTCGTATCAGTAAAAAGTATACACATTATAAAATGCACAGAAGGTATGATAATGATCTTTAAAAATGACACCTTTGTCCCATTCTTAAAACTGTCAAGATCAATACTGAACCCAGAATCAATAAATGCTATTAACTTTTCTGGGAAAAATTATGAAGATATAATTAACCTCATACCTAATGTTTGTGTCTCATTTATTTGATAGTTAAATGTTAAATATGGAAGTTTGGCCAAGTAAACAAGCAAACAACCAGTCAAACAAACAAAAGAGTACAAATTAAAGGACAAAATAAGTTAGGTAGCATAGCCAAAAGTGATACAATGATTTGACATTCTAGTTTTTGTTTGTTTCTTTCCTTTTTAAATTTCAATGCTTTGTACTGCCTTCAGGATCGTAACAGAAAATTTTTGCATAGTACTGAAAAGTGCAAAGAAACATATACTGAAAATATTGATTTTATAGTTTTCATTTTGCTATTCCAGTGCTAGCTGCATTCAGCATGTGATACAAAATTGGAGAATAAAGAATTAAGTATTGTAGATGTCACTTAATGTGCAAGATTGGTTTTTTTGAAAAAGGGATAGAAGAGTGTTATGAACATGTTTATAAATAGTATTATTAGCTACATATCTTCACCTACTTTCAATCAGTCATTCTAGCACTTAGCACAAGCTTGTTGAATAAAAGTTTTCAAAATGTATTAAGTGGGTCTGAAAAGGTGACTCAGTAGTTAAAAGCAATTGTTTGTTTAGGGGTTGGTTAGTTTTGATTTTTGTTTGTTTATTTCATTTTGTTTCTTTGATTTTGTTTTTAAAGACATAAGACAAGTTATAATTCAGCATAACAAGTTAGTGCGTACTCATTCATAACTCCAGTTCTAGGAGACCCAGTCCCCTTTTTTAACCTGTGTTGGCAAGAGGCATACACTTTGTGTGCTTACATTTACACAAACCACTCAAACACATAAAAATAAAAACTTTTTAAAACATTCCCTCTGAGGCATAGTATAGATCATACTCATGTTTTACTAGATAAAATTGCATTTCTCCTTTTCTTTCCTCCCTATTCTTTAGACCATCTGGCCTTTGTGGGTAATGTTTCTGTCTGCATATTTCAGTAGTAGAAAATGACATGATGTTTTAGAAAATTTCCCCTGCCTAAACCAGAAAAGAAAGAAGCATAATTTAATTCCTATTGAACACTTAGACAGATATGAAATAAACTGAAAATGTAGATTACTGATAATCAAGGAAAATAATATGGTGAATAAATTTAACATTAAATCTATTCATGAGTAAGGTAAAACAGACTTATTTATTCAGACACAGAAACTGGGAATTTTTTTATTTTTATCCTTCATAGTATATACTGATTTTATACAATATATACTTTAAATATATCATAAAATCCGTTTTCAATAAAGGTCTATCAATTGCATAGATACTTTCATTGTTCTTTTGAGAGGATCATGCATAGAAAAAATATATTCTTATTATATATATTCTCTTCCTCCACCCTGCATATCTCATGACCCTTTGTTTGCTCTCAAATTTGTGCCCTTATCATATATATTTTGTATTGTTTAAATAGATGATATTGATAAATATAGCTATAGGTGTAGGTATACATAAAGGTATAGACATAGGTAGGTGTGTGCATGTATTTGTGAGGGGGTGTAATTTATTGAGTTCCATTAATGTTATCTGTGTGTACTTAAGTGTAGGTCTGGTCAATTCAACATAGGCAACTTATCAGGTAAAGTATATGTGCAAAAATAACTTATTCTACTTCTCTCAGCAGGCATCTGCTCCCTCTGGCTCTTCAACTAAGGGAGGGCACCATATGCCCTTACATCCATACTGGAACAGTGTGATTTTGCACAGGTAGCCATATTTTGAGGAGTTCGTATGTGCACTGTTTCTGTCCTGGTGAGAAACATTGTCCTTCCTGACCTGAGTCTCTTAAAATGTTTTCGCTCCTTATTCTATGATCATCAGTCTCAAATATGTAGGGATTGTGTTATAGATGTCCAATTTGGGTGATAGACAATCTAACAGCCCCTTATTTGTTGTGCTTTCATGAACTGTGGTTCTCTGTATAACCTTTGTCTTCTGCAAGAAGAACATTATTGATTACATGTGAGAGCTGTGTTTATCTATAAAGATAAGAAGATAGATGGAAATTAGATACTGTGTTGTTTTAGATGGCAAAATGTTAATTACTGGTTCTCCACCTACCACCTACCAGGGACTGACTAAGCTTCCATTACCAGTCATTAATTCCTTCTTAGTGATCATGCCTTAAGTCCATTCAGACATCTGTTAGATACCTTCCAGATATTAATGCCATTATTATAGCATTGGACATATCTTGCTAAGACATCATATTGTAAGTCCAATAATTTTACAAATAGGTAGGTCTGTTGATATTTGCCCACACAATAATATATCCTCAGTATATTTGTGCCTACCTCTTGTTTTCTAAATAAAACAATATTAGCAATATTAATTTATGTCAATACAGAATATGTTCTTATTTTAGTAAAGAAAAATAAAATCTCACTTTGAATATAGTATTGACTATTCCTTTTAAAGACTATATTTGATACCATTTGCTGCTAGGTCTTTTAAACCAGGAAACATCTGAGTGTTAGAATGATTATCTAAGTGACATTATTTGTTGTGAGGCTCACAGTTATTTTTCAGGCCCATCCACACCTCTGATTAGGGAGTGACAGCTTGTATAATGTTCTTTTCAAGCAGTGGTGAGATTTCTTCCTTGTTTATGTCCCCAGGTGAAGTCTTTCACTTTGACAAACAAGGACCTAAAAGAAGAACTTGACAATTTCTACTGTACAGTCTTCCTTCAAATTTCAGTTTCCTGTTAGATTTAATTTTTCATAAGAAACAAAGAAGTAGCAAACCAGACCAAAGTGAGATATCCTTACATAGGAAAGATCTTTACTATGTCCCTTGCCATTGTTTCAATGTTAATTCCCTATGTCAGCATAGCCTTAGAGTTTTGCTACTGACAAAACATATTAAAGCTATCTAATATTTGTTATCCTTTAGATAGCTACATTTTCATCCTTCTTGCATAAATTTATCTCTCTTTCAACATTTCCTGTATTTGATACATGATCTAACACTGAGTATGATCAATAACAAAGGTCTCCTTACTTTGATTTTCACATTCCTATTTTCATTTTTTTCGTAGCCAGTTACTAGTGTGTATTACCTAAGAGTTTTATGGGATTAGAGACATTTCCTAAGGACATTTTCTCATCTGTATATGAGTTTCTTTTACAACTTCTTTCATTTATTTCTTACCAGCCATTCAGTCATCTCTTCTTTGATTTTGAAAACTAGAGTTCTTATAAATTAATATAAAATATTCAAGACAAGAGAAATAATACAGTGTACAAAATAGGGTATAGTCCAGAACATATATTTGAAAGAGATCTTTATCATCTTAAAAAGCACTGTGTCCCAGATTTGATTCAAATTGTCAAGGATTTTACATAGAGATAATATGTTCTTTTATGTTATTTCTACCATTTTCCTATATTCTTCTTAGTTCTGACCACTGGAGAATAATTCTCCTTACTTTCCCAGTAGGTAGTAATTTTATTTAAATATAATTATACTTATTTGTACCAGTATGACACTTGGACATCCTCAAGATGACCCAGGAGACAAAATGAGAACCAGGCAGCTGTGAAGTCAGAAAATAATGTGAATGATTGAAATGTTTGGGACACATTATTTATAATGTAGGAGACAGGCAATGGCTTGAGTTTCAAGTTTTATCAGCCTTTTACTCTAATAATAGAATTTCTCTGAATCCCTATGCTTTTAGGAAGATGCATTTATTCAAGTTCTCAGTAAGATTTCCATTGCTTATTTAAAATAGCAATTCACATTTATTTCTACCAAGAAAATGTGTGTATGTCTCAATATAACCTAACACTGACCTTCCAATGCTAATATCAGGCACAAATAAGAGTATAATAATATCAAAACCAAGAATGTAAAAATCAACAAATATAGAGGAACTTCAGTCCAGTAACATAGCTACCCTGGCAAGAGATCACATCCAAAGACCTAGGTCTGTATGATCCATCTGGAATGAAGATGTGCCATGAACCTTTAATCCCTCTAGATAGAATACAGACATGCCTTTAGTACACACCTTTTATTAACAAACAATGATGTCTAATTGAGAGACAGACAAAGTGACAAATCAGAGAGACTAAACAGAAGGAATCATAGAGAGGATACACCCAACTCTCAAGAGAACAGATAAACAGAAAAGAAAGGGTACTTAAGAGCAGTTCATGGGGAGAGAGGTTTGAATCAGTTCAGTCAGCGCAGTCCATATAGTGCAGCTAATTTCAGATGAATTCCTTTATGATTTCTGTTCATTTTGTACAGTTCATGAGTTACAGATCAGCAGAGGCAGCTGAAGTAAAGAATCAGAAAGAGCCAGGATATAAGAAAAAATGGCAGAGCTCTGGAAGAACTGGAAAGGGTGAGCTTATTCACAGTGACCTTCTGAGACAACAGTAACATCTCCTGAAAAGAAGTTCCTTTTACAGACAAAATTGATCACAACTGCAATTGTACATCAAATTATTTGACATACTCTTGTTTTTGTAGTAAGTATGTAAGGTAGGTTTTTGCACTAGAATTTTATATGTAAATAAACTCAAACTCAAAAGTTTACTAAATTGGCTATTACTGCACAATGAACTACATGCTTGACTGAATAAAAAATACCCTTTCTTCTTTTAGAGGACTAGATCTATACCAAGAAACTCAAAAGCTTTAAGGACCCCAGGATTCTGATTCTGATTTTGTAGTAGCATTATTACCCCTTTGTATGTCTAACACTGTGTCTGACTTTGATGCTCTTTAATATCATTTACTCAAAATCTTAAATCCTCTGGTATTTTTCTGCATTGGTAAATCATCAGTGAAAATCAGCACTTCTCTATTGAATCGCTAGGAGCCTTTGACACATCCTATAAATTACTTGTATTTAATACTTCTCTAGATCTTTCCCTTTCTCCCTTTCTTGCTCCTTTTTTCATCATTCTCACAAGAACATGCTTCAGAATTATAGATATTCCTTACACCCTATTTATTTCTGTATAAAACCTTCCTTTTCCAAAGTGAAAAATAAAATTTTGTCTAGTAACTTTTTTGTTCAGAAAACATTAGGCTTATTTTCTGCCAGAAATATTTAAAAATATCATGTTAAGGAACATTTATTATCATGAATATATTAACTTTTATGGTCTCAACCTAAAATTTCAATTTTAATGTGAAGTTCCATATTTAAAGTATTCTCCGATTTGAAGTTTTCATTCTTATGTAAAAATTAAATAACCTAAGTTTTAAAAGAAAAGTGTGCATATAGCCAGTAGCTACTTTAAATAGAATGCACTGTTTTTTCTGGAATATCAGATCAAGGATATAAATCTAATAAATTGCACTTTTAGAAACAGAATAGATATTTCCTATTTAATTCTCCCATTTTAGTGTTAATGTCTTAGTCACTTAATGATGTAAGAGTGACGTGACTTTAGGAAAAAGCTTTAGTCAACATCTTTGTACTAATTAATGAGCTCAAGAAATCTTTCATCATAAACGGTTGGCCACAGAGGAATAGTGGTTAAAAATTTAAATGGCAATATTTCTCTGTTTTGGATTCATGAAACATTTTAGCAACTAAAAGAATGTTTAAGTCAGACACCATAGATGTAGGTCTTTCATCATTTGTTCATGCTTCCTGAGTGTATGGGTATCAGGAAAATTGTACAGAAATTAATACACTCCTCACACCACAAATGAACTAATATTTTATATGAATAAGATGAAATATTACCATGATACAGTCTCACAATTTGTGTTAATTGTGCCCATTGTTTTAATATCTATTTCATATAGGTCTATCTCCTATAACTGCATTCTTTTTATTTTATTTTATTTTATTTTCTATATTCTTTATTTACATTCCAAATGATTTTCCCTTCCCAAGCCCTTCCCCGAAAGTCCCATAAGCCCTCTTCTCTACCCCTGTTCCCCAGTCAACCCCCTCCTGCTTCTCTGTCCTGGCATTCCCCTACACTGCTGCATCTAGTCTTTCCAGTACCAGGGGCCTCTCTTTCCTTCTTCTTGGGAATCAATTAATATGTGAATTGTGTCTTGGGTATTCGGAGCTTCTGGGTTAATATCCACTTATCAGTGACTGCATACCATGTGTGTTCTTTTGTGATTGGGTTTCCTCACTAAGGATGATATTTTCCAGTTCTGACCATTTGCCTAGGAATTTCAAGAATCGACAAATGGGACCACATAAAATTACAAAGATTCTGTAAGGCAGAGGACACTGTCAATCGGACAAAACAACAACTAACAAATTGGGAAAAGACCTTTACCAACTCTACATCCAACAGAGGGCTAATATCCAATATATACAAAGAACTCAAGAAGTTAGACTCCAGAGAGCCAAATAACCCTATCAAAAAATGTGGTACAGAGCTAAACAAAGAGTTCTCACCTGAAGAATATCGACTGGCTGAGAAACACCTAAAGAAATTTTCAACATCCTTAGTCATTAGGAAAATGCAAATCAAGACAACTCTGAGATTTCCCCTCACACCAGTCAGAATGGCTAAGATCAAAAACTCAGGAGACAGCAGTTATTGGCGAGGAAGTGGAGAAAGAGGAACATTCCTCCACTGCTGGTGGGATTGCTAGCTGGTACAACCACTCTGGAAAGCAGTCTGACGGTTCCTCAGAAAAGTGGACATGACACTTCCGGAGAACCCAGTTATACCACTCCTGGGCATATACCCAGAGGCCTCCCAGCATGAAATAAGGACACATGCTCCACTAAGTTCATAGCAGCCTTATTTATAATAACCAGAAGCTGGAAAGAACCCAGATGCCCCTCAATGGAGTAATGGATACAGAAAATGTGGTATATTTACACAATGGAATACTACTCAGCAATTAAAAACAATGAATTCATGAAATTCTTAGGGAAATGGTCAGAACTGGAAAATATCATCTTATAACTGCATTCTTAAAGACTTTGCTTTTAAATGTCGGCACACATTAAGAGTCAATTAATTTTGTGGGTATAGCAATGATTATTAAATTTTTTTGTGTATTCACACTGATGAAAAATACTAACAATTTAAACTTTAATATATAGGAAGTATAAACCCTGCATCAAATTACAGAAAACTACAGTTTATAAGACCATGTAATTTAGGAGGCACTTATCAACCTGGTGGTATTATAAAACTGAACATAGAATAATGTATTTTTCAAAAACTGAGATGTACATCACACAAATCCTAATATGGCCAAACATGGTCTTGAGCTAAACAGTGAGTTAAACCATAACTTGCATAAATTACATTACCAGATAGTCATGGTTTCTTGAGCTGTATCCTGAAAGATTTCTAGTAATATAGTATATTTTGAAGGCATATATTTTGGTACCATTTACATGTTCTCTAAAACTCATATTGAATTATTTTTCCACTCTCTGTCTCTCTTTCTCTCTCTATTAGGAAGTGTATCATTTATGCAGGGACAAAGGTAGAACAGAGACAAAAGGAAAGTCCCACCAATGACGGACCCAAATTGAGACCCATCCTATGGCATGAACCAATTCCTGACACTATTAATGATATTTTGTCATCCTTGCGAACAGGAGCCTAGCATAACTCTCCTCTGAGAGACTCCACCGATCTGAGAATAAAAAGAAATTCAGATACCCAAAATCAAATGTAAGATAGAGCTTGAGAGTCTAATGGAAGTGTTGGGGGAAGGATTAAGGGATCCAAAAAAGATGTCAGGCACTCTACAGAAAGACCAACAGTGTCAAGTAACCTAGACCATTGAGGGCTCCCAGAGACTATACCACCAACTAAAGTGTGAGGACAGGCTGAACCTAGCCCCCCCCCCCCACACACACACATGAAACAAACATGCAGCTTTGTCTTCATGTGGGTCTTCTAACACCTGGAGTGGGGGTGTGCCTGAATCTGTTGTCTGCCTGTGGATTCTGTTTACCTAATTGGTTCTGCCTATCTGGACTCATTGTGAGAAGTTGTGCATAGTCCTACAGTAACTTGGTATACCAGGGTGGGGGGAGTGGGGACATGGTGGGTGTTGGGATACCCAGAGGGGTGTCCCACTTCTCACAGGAGAAGGGGAGGGGAGGGAGGGGAGGATCTACATAAGGGGAGAGAAGGTGCTGATATTGAGATGCAAAGTAAATCAATAAATAATAAAATTAAAAAAATAGTAGATATAAGTGAACCTGAATGTCAAATCTAATTCTCTCACTGGTTTAAATTATTAAATCAATATAATATTCTTTGGAGAAAAATTAACTAGGACACATAACAAACCTCATACCTAAAAATACAATAAAATTGAGTAGAAAATAATTTTCTGCTAAAAATAATACTATCAAATGTGTGCCACAAATTAAAAATACAAAGTATTTTCTACGTTCATTCGGTGTTTGGTATGCTTGCTTAAAATTCAAAATGAAAAATAACTGCAAATCTGGCTTTAAAGAGCCTAGTAAGTGAGAATATCAGTAAAATTTGTAGATAGGATGGTGGAAAATTCTCTTGGTTGGATTTGTGGCACCTTGTGGAATTGAGAGCTTTTAAAAGAAAGTCTTCTTTTTTTATCTGCAATGGAGAGAGAACAAGAGGACCAAAGATGATCAACTGTAGCCATGGATGCTAATGAAGCAACAACTAACGATATTCAAGGTATGGAAAGTGAGGGCTTATTTAGTAATCAGAACAGGTATAGGGGCGACTGCAAAGGGTGTTACAATGAGGGTAGGAGATGTGGTTCCGCTCCAAATATAGACTGGCCAACTGGAGATTTCTAGCCAAAAGACAGAGAGGAGACAGCAAATTTCTAGGAGAAATGAGATAGATACTGGGGATTTTGGCTAATAGTTCAAATTTTTTTCTTACTGTAGGCAGAGTAAAGTGATTATGCATCAGGGTATGAGAAGAAATAAAAGAAAGACATTGAGGATGTTTTTTTTTTTTTCTTAAAGTTGCTTCCCAGGGTTCTTTGCCAAAACTGAATTATATGGCCAGGGGAGATGACTCAGTAGGAAAGATGCTTAACACCAATCCTGATGATCTAATTTCAAGATACAGGATCTGCAAGGTAGTAGAAGAAAACTGCCTCCCACAAGGAGGGCATTCTTACCTACACATATATTCTATGGTATGTACATACACAGAGGAAAACATGCATGCACACATACATGGTAATAAATTTTAATTGGATGTTATAAGAGAAGTTCAATAACCCAAGCAAAGAATGTTCTTCATAATCAATTGCTCCAAATAATGTGTCTGTTGAAGTTGCAGTCAAGAATGCTACCAACTAACTGGCTCAGAGCGTTTTGTACTACTCGGATAGAAATGATTTTGAATGTAAATAAAGAAAAACTTAGAAAATAAAATAAAATTCAAAAAAAAAAAAGAAATGATTAGTGAAAGAGAAATGTTTCTAGTGCTGGCCTATGGCACATTTGTGTCTCTGTATTTAGCAAGAGGAGCCAGTTGCAGCAGTAAGTAGGTGGGAGTCATGGCAGGTAACACCAAGTAGTGATGCAATGTTCATCTCAGAAATTATGACTCTGAGATTTCCAGATATTATTGTACTTCAGTGGTTCTTGGAAGATCTTAGCTCTCACCACCATTCACATTACAGCTTTTAGTCTGGGGCCTGAAATTCTTGGTCCTAAGGGCTTGACAGCTCTCTGGATCCTCTCTGCTAACTTACTTGCAATCATCTACCCTCCTTCATTCTCACTTCTAGGATCTCCTCCATCTTACTACTGCTGTGCCCTCCTTTCTGCTTTGGCCTTCTGCTTTGTTAGCAATCAGATGCTATATTGCCTCGCTAGTTCCATAAGTTCAACCTTCACCATGATTCTATAGTCTCTAATGCCAACACTGCTTTCTCAGCTGCTTCTCTCTATCCTTTTAGCTCATCATACCACTCTACTGAAAAAAAAGTAAAGATCACTAAAGGGAAGCCTTTTATTGGACCAAATGGTGCAGCACTAGGAGAACCAGGACAGAGAAGTGTCTCCCAGGTAGCTCACTCTGAGACCAAGTGGCCTGCACTAGTAGTCAGAGGGCTTTATGTGTGTGTGTGTGTGTGTGTGTGTGTGTGTGTGTTTGTGTGTGTGTGTCACAGGGTGGACCAGATACAGTCATAGAATTTTAGCTGAACCCCTCACAGCCTTCATTCTAGATCCATTCTCAGCAAGGAAGTTGTTCTCCATTTAGCCCAGGTGGGAGTAGTTACAGGATCATCTAGAGCTTATTTAAATTTATGGTAACCCAAAGTCATGTACAACCTGTTACACATCCTTATGGATACTCTGTCTTCAGGAACCCAGGAGATCAGCTCCAAACATTGTGATTTTCTCAATCGAGTGTTGAAGATAGCTGTTGCTTGTTATTTAACTGACAGTAATTAAGGAAGCCAGGAAAATAAGGAAGAATCTAAAAATTACTTCCTGGGAGTCCATTGGTTTTTTTTTTTTGTTTGTTTGTTTTATTCTTTTGCCCTGTTCTGCAAACAACTTTGATTGCTTAAAGAGAAGTAAACACCAGAAATGCTTACAATTTTTTAAAAAAGTGTATCTTTGAGAGATGAACAGCCATTAAGCCAACTTCATGGATTTAATATTATAAAGGTATTTTGAGACTCATCCCTCTACATACGTCCTAATGATGGTTATATTGACTGAATGAGAGAGAATTTTAAAGTAGTTTTAGTTAGAATTCCCTTGATAACTAATGATGTTTAACACTCAGAATTGGACATTACATACTGAAATATTGACCTGTCTGGCAAAACACATTCACTGGTAACTAATAGATATCAGATTGATTTTGAGGTCTGCTCCATAGGAGGTAATTTCAAGCCTTGAGAGTGTAATCTTAGTTTCAAAATTCTATAACTGGAGAGTTCATAGGATTTATAGTAAAACCTGTTATTCTTAATTTTTAAAATGTTCATACTGTCAAATTATGTTAATACTTATATTTATTAACATAGACTTGAGATGTCCTCAATTTTGGCCAGAAAAGATTCTTTTTCTACTTGAGGGCAGTTAATGGACAGATGCCTGACAGGTCAAAAGATACTGAATAACTAGCCGTCATTAGTTATTGACATAACATGTATGTCAAATCTCTCCTGAAAAGTAGGTACATGCTGTAAATTCTCTAGAATAAATAAATTATATAGTAAATAAAATCTATTTAAATATATTAAGCTCAAAATTCAAATTCTTACCTTCCTGAAATGACCAATATTTTTCTATTGATTTTCTCTATTTGGAAAACTAATGATTAACTTGGATCTTCAAACTAGGGATCATGTAAAGTCTTAAAATTAAGGAGTGACATAAAATTTAATCTCATATTCCATAAACAGTTGGGTATTTTAAAGATAACTAAAAGCTAGACCCTGTCATCTTTGCATCAATTTCTGAGTATTATAAAATTTGTGTACAATTTACTCTCTTTATATAACTCAAATGTAAGTGACATGTAATCTTTTTCTACACATTTGTGAAGATCATCATTTTAAGCAACATGTTTGAGCATTTCCCACTTCTTGCTGCAAATGTCATTGACTATAGTAGGGGCAAGACAGATCGATTTATTCATATCAGAGCTGTTGGGCCGAATGAATATAAGTGGATTATTCTGTAAAAAGCTGTTATCAGAACAATGATGAAGTAACTTTACTCAAATTAACCATAAACAATATAAATACAAGAAATTTTATCATGATTATTATTTTTGAAGAAAGCACAGAGTTAGTAAAATTGAAGCATTTTAGGGCCACTTTCAAGTGAAAAATTAAAAAAAAAATACTTAGTATTCAAGGAATTTGCGGCTATTTTAATCAGTGCTTGGTAGTTGAGGTATCCCACAACGAAGATGCTGCTTTACCTGAAGGCTCTGGGAAAATATTAATTAAAAAATGTTTTCCCAATGCAGTGAAAAAATAACCTAATAAAACTTTCTTCATGTTGGCATCATAAAGAACAAAGCTATATAAGTAATTTTGAGATATAAATATAAAATTCATATAAGAATTGATATTTATGTTAGTTACATAAATATTTTACTAAGAAAAATTATTTAGGTATTACCATGACCCTGTAATAGTAGGTGTATTTTAGAAGCAAAATTAACATTTTCTAGATGAAGGTAAGTAAAGCAAGACCTTTCTTCCTTATTTTAACGTTCAGTTTTAAACTTATTATCTTGCTGAAATATTATGTTGTTTTTATTTAAATCCAAACAATTGTTCCTTCAGTCTAAGGGTATCCTGTTATAGACTTTGCATGCTATCTATATTCATATGCACATAGCACTTACACATACACACACACACACTTAATTTTTATTTGTTTGTTTTGCATTTTTGAGAGAGAAAATATAGAGGAGAGAGATGAGGGTATTAGGAAGAAACAAACATGAAATTGGGTGGCTTTGATAAGGAGGATCTGGAAAGAGTTGGGGGAAGGAAGAATATGATCATGATATATTGTGTGACCTCCATAGGAGAAGAAGTGTCCAGCCTTAGAAACACTTGAAGTGCCAAGATAGGAGAATAACCAGGTTCTCTCCCCACACAGAGGACAGGAGATGGGGGAAGGAGGAAAGCTTGTGGGAAGGAGTGACTAAGAGGGGGCAGTGGGAGAGATGCAAAGTGAATATAAGGAAAAAACTCAATTCTAAAAAATATGTTGCATGAAAACAAAAATGTAAGAAAGAATTGAAAATTAACACAAAAATATAAAACAAAAACAAAATTTAGCAAAGGTCAAAATCATTAAATTTGTTAATTGCATACATTTGAGAATATTCCAAAACTTAATAAAGGATACTTCAAAATAATCAACGTTATACTATACTGAATGGAAAATGCTGAAAAATTTATCTCTATAATACAGAAGATTTCATAGCTACACACATTCACAACA
Source organism: Tokudaia tokunoshimensis (assembly GCA_036184795.1). NCBI lineage: Eukaryota > Metazoa > Chordata > Mammalia > Rodentia > Muridae > Tokudaia > Tokudaia tokunoshimensis. The sequence goes on from BTHU01000023.1 coordinate 41,335,373, forward strand.
CTTGTCAAACATGATACTGGTATTTCAAACAGAAATTATGGAGATAGAAATAAAACATGTGAATTATAAAACATATTGAGTTGTCATAATTTGTCAAATTATGTCATACATGACATAAAATTATATATTAAAATATCAAAAATTTTATCACCAGACTGAGGTGAAAATGGCCTACATAACAATTTCCAGGACAACTGTGGATGATGTGATCCAGGAAAACAGTGAGAGTTTATCACAAAACAAACAGTCCAATAGCCACAAAACAACACCAAAAAAGACTCATTAAACAACACCTAATAGGAGCAATATGTTTCATAATTCATTTGAGCCAATAATTACATTTGTAAACGTATTATGTATGTAGACAAACGTAAGAATTCATACATCATTTAGGTAAAATGTTTCTATTTGTACAACTGCACTAATTTATATATTTTTATGTAATTTTGGATATATAATTATGCACATATACTTATATATTAAATCAGAGTTGTATTCTACATGCATTAATTCAATAAAATTTACAATTCTTTTGTTCTTTACCATTTATTTCATTTTATTCTGGTGCCAACAAAAGTTTGAATCTATATATAAGTAACCTTAATAATATTTGTGGGGTTTGGTGGGACATTTTTGGAGATGTACAGCTTTACCTGATTTTGAAACATAAACAAAAATGACAAGAAAAATTGAGTTGATCTTTTGTGGCTTGTTGTTATTGTTGCTGTCATTGTTATTGTATTTATTTTCTACCCAGCATCGGTCTTATAATTTTATACATGTTGGATTAAAAATAAAAATTAAATTTCACAATTTGTATATACATTAATATTTTAAAAGGAACATAATATCCCAGGAGTACTCAATTATTCAGGGACTAATGAGGCCCAATATTTATCTCCTTGGATATTTTCTTTAATCCAGTTGCTGTTTCACAATAATTTTGGTGCTCACTTGCCTGGCAAATGCAATAGTAAAATCACTACATATTAATATCAATGGGCCATAGATATACTATATATATACATATACATATATGTATACATGTATATATGTTTATATATATAAGTGTATATATACATATATATGTATGTACACACACACACACACATATATGGAATCTAAAAGATAGTATTTTTCTTTTCCAAAGTTTTTCAAGTTAGATCAGATTAGAATATAAGTATTTTACGCTGATGGAAAATATTAGGTTTGTCTAATATAATTAAAAACAAAATACCCATTTCTTACCTGCTGGTTATGCTGACTATGCTCTATTTATTCCTTCATATTTATACATATTGGTTGTAATCAATACGTTCTTTATTACGGTGTCTTTGTGTTTTCTATTGAGATTTCACAGGACAAAAATGAGGAGGAAGAAGAGGAGGAGGAATAGGCAAGGAAGGAAGAAAGGAAGGAAAGAACAATGGAAAGAGAGCAAGAAGGGAGAGAGAGAGGGGGGGGGGTTTGGTATGTTATCAATGTTCCTATTCCTTGCAAGACCCCAGTGGCTGTGGTCTCAAGGCATTATACTTCTCTATCTATCTCAGTAACCTGTGGCAACTAGCCACTTATCAATAATTACAAACTCTCTGGTTTACAGTTAAGGCAATTTGATGTTATTTAATCAGATGGACAAATGATAAAAAACAGTTTAAATAATTGTTTTATTTAATTGAAAACAGATTCTTCTTTCATATAATACATTTTTTTAAAAAAAAAATATTTAAATTTTTTGTTACTCCAGATTTTTATCCCCTTCCCAGTCCACCCTCTGACTGTTCCACACCCAATACTTTCTCCCATCTGTCTCCATGAGGATGTCCCCAACGCCCACCTCTCACCCCACCAGTCCTCCCCAATTCCTAGGGTCTCCAGTCTCTTGAGGTTTAGGTACATCTTTTCTGAGTCTGAACCCAGGGGTCAGCTGCTTCTCTTCATTGTTTGGATGTAAATATCTGCATCTGACTCTTTCAATTGCTTGTTGGTTTTTTCGGAGTGCAGTCATGATAGGCCGCTTTTTGTGAGAATACCATAGCCTCAATAATAGTGTCAGGCCTTGGGCTTCCCGTTGCGCTGGATTCTAATTTGGGCTTGTCACTGGACCTCCTTTTTCTCAGTCTCTTCTCCATTTTTGTCCCTGCAGTTCTTTCAGGCAAGAACAATTATGGGTCAGAGTTTTTGACTCTTCGATGGCAACCTCATCCCTCAATTGATGCCCTGTTTAATGCTGGAGGTGGGCTCTACAAAATCCCTTTCCCCACTGTAGGGCATTTCATATAAGGTCCCTCCCTTTGAGTCCTGAGAGTTTCTCATTTCCCAGGTCTCTGGTACATTCTGGAAGGTCACCTCACCTCCTAATTCCTGAGGTTGCCTGTTTCCACACTTTCTTCTGGCCCTCGCGGTTTCAGTCCTTTTCTGCCGCCCAATATCTGATCATGTTCCCCTCTTCCCCTCCCTGTTCTCTTTACTACCTAGGTTCCTTCATCTCTTCCTCCTCCTGTAATTGCATTCTTCTCCCTCCCAAGTGGGACTGAGGCATCCTTACTTGGGCCCTTGTTAACCATTTTGGGGTCTGTGAATTGTATCCTTGGTATTCTGTACATTTTTGGCTAAAATATTATTAGAAATTACATATCATGCATGTCCTTTTGGGTCTGAGTTACCTCACTCAGCATGATATTTTCTATTTCCTTCTGTTTACCTGCAAAACTCAGGATGTCATCCTTCCTAATATCTGAGTTGTATTCCATGTGTAAATGAACCATATTTTCTGCTTCCATTCTTCTGTTGTGGTACATCTGGGTTGTTTCAAGCTTCTCGCTCTCACAAACAAGGCCACTATGAACATAGTGAAACATGTTCTCCTGTAGCATGGTGGGGCTTCTTTTGGGTATATGCCAAAGAGTAGTATAGCTGAATCTTCTGGTAGAAATATTTCCAAGTTTCTGAGCAATCTCCAAATTGATTTCCAGAGTGGTTGTACCAATTTGCATTCTGACAAGCAATGGAATCTTACTTTAAATTTTTTATTAGCTATTTCTCTAATTTCAATTTCAAATGTTATCCCCTTTCCTGGTTTACCCTCAGAAAACTCCATATCCCATCCCTTCTCCCTGTGCTCACTAACCCACCCACTCCTGTTTACCTATCCTGGCATTCCCCTAAACTGGGGACATGAGCCTTCACAGGACCAAGGGCCTCTCCTCTAATTGATTTTCAACAATGCCATCCTCTGCTACATATGCAGCTGGAGCCATGGGTCCCTCCATGTGTACTCTTTGGTTGGTTGTTTATTATCTGGGAACTCTGGGGTTATTGGTTGGTTCATATTTTTGTTCCTCCTATCGTTATGCAAAACCCTTCAGTTCCTTGAGTCCTTTCTCTAGCTCCACCATTGGGAACCCTGTGCTCAGTCCAGTGGTTGTCTGAGAACATCCCCCTCTGTATTTGTCAGGCACTAGAAGAGCCTCTCAAGAGACAGCTATATCAGGCTCCTGTCAACAAGCAGTTCTTGGTATCCAAAATAGTGTCTGGGTTTGGTGACTATATATGGGATGGATTCCCAGGTTGTGCTGTCTCTAGGTGGCCTTTCCTTCAGTCTCTGCTATACACTTTGTCTCTGTATCTCCTCCCAAGGGTATATTGTTCTCCCTTCTAAGAAGGACCGAAGTATCCACACTTCAGTCTTCCTTCGTCTTGAGCTTCATGTGGTCTGTGAATTATATCTTGGATATTCCCAGCTTCTAGGGTAATATCAGTGGGTACATTCCATGTGTGTTCTTTTGTGATTGGATTACCTCACATATTTTCTAGGTCCATTTATTTGCCTAAGAATTTCATGAATTCATTGTTTTTAGTAGCTGAGTAATATTCTATTGTATAAATGTACCACATTTTCTGTATCCATTCCTCTGTTGAAGGATATCTGGGTCCTTTCTAGCTTCTGGCTATTATAAATAAGGATTCTATGAACTTAGTGGAGCATGTGTCCTTATTACATGATGGAGCATCTTTTGGGTATATGCCCAGGAGTGGTAAAGCTGGCTCCTCAGGTAGTACTATGTCCAATTTTCTGAAGAACTTCCAGACTGATTTCCAGAGTGGTTGTACCAGCTTGCAGTCCACCAGCAATGGAGAAGTGTTCCTCTTTCCCCACATCCTCTCCAGCATTGCTGTCACCTGAGTTGTTGATCTTAGCCATTTGACTGCTGTGAGGTGGAATCTCATGTTTGTTTTGATTTGCATTTCCCTGATGACTAAGGATGTTGAACATTTTGTTAGGTGCTTCTCAGCCATTATGTATTCCACAGTTGAGAATTCTTTGCTTATCTCTGTACCCCATTTTTAATAGGGTTATTTGGTTCTCTGGATTCTACCTTCTTGAGTTCTTTGTACATGTTTGATACTAGCCAATATTGGTAAAAATCTTTTCCCAATCTGTTGGTTGTTGTTTTGTCCTGTTGACAGTGTTCTTCCAGCAATATATTCTAAGTGCTGTTTCCCCTCCTTCTACTCTTCCTAACTCCGCCATCTCCTGGGACCTTCCATTTCTTCCAGATAACTCCCCCTCCATGATGTTTTCTGAAAACTGCAAATGTGCAAGGGACAACAGCCAAACAGAATAAATCAAGGTACAGGAAGACTAGGCAAAAGTCCTCATATTGAGGCTGTACATGGCATGTCAATAGGAGGAAAAGAGTTCCAAGACAAGGTGAAAGAGTCAGAGAAACATGCTCTCCCACTATTAAGCTTCCCAGAAAAATAAGATGCTAACAATTATAACATACACTCAGTGCACCTAGTACAGACTAGTGTAGGCTTTGTGACTGACATTTCAGTCTCTATGAGCCCTGATAATCCCTACTCACTTGATTGAGTGAAATGTATACTTCTGGTGTACACATACCTTCTGACTCCTACAATCTTTCATCCTCCTCTTCTGTGGGATTTCTCAATCTCCAAAGTTTTTTCTATCACAATTTTACACTGCCCTATCAAACTGATGATAGTATAAATTTATTTCATTCTCATTGGATTTAAATACCTAAAAAAGCCATCTTACAGCAGGAAGGGATTATTTTGACTCCCAGATCAAAGAAATTTGTTCCATTGTGGATGAGAAGTTATAACAAGCAAATTGGTTCATAACACTTACTAGGAGATTCACATGGAATAAGATGGCATTTTTGTCCTATTTTTCCTTTCATCCAATGGCTCCATCTTATTATCTGGCATCATCTTCATTCAGGGTATGTTTTCTTACCTTAGTTCAACCTATCCAGAAATTCCCTCAAATGGAAGTGATTCCAAGTGAAGTCAAGTTGAAAATGAAAATCGATCACTGTACATACATTATTTCCTTTTTTAAAAGTAAGCATCTATGATGAATTAAGAGAAAATGGAATGGAATCTATGGACTATTTAATAGTGAACAAATGTATCACAACTTCTGAAATACTCAACTACATCAATGGGACTTCACTGAGATAAGATTTGAACTAGAATGATTCCACTGGATATAGATTGAACTGAGTTTGATTATTCAGTTTTTGGAATGAGAAATTAATTGTACATTAATCAGGATTACTGACCAATGGCTAGGATATATATTTAGAAACTTTTATGAAACATGATAGAAAAAAATGTGGCATGAAAATTTATAAAAGTATATTGGAATAAACTTCTTTAATGGATAAAATGCATGAGGAATTTATTTTACTCATGTGAATAATAAGCAAATGTTTATAAAAGATCAATTTTAATAATTAATTAACCTGTTTTGTACATATCAGAACCCATCAGGCACATTGAAAATGCACATATGAATGCGGAGAATGAGTTTCAGCATAGACTCATATTCGTGATTTGAACTTTTGAGTAGCCACTGCAAAGTGACTAGTCTATCAATATTAGAGGAAACACTCAATCCCTAATAAGGAACCATTCTTTTACTGTCACCAAAACCTAAAAGAAAATTATACTTACAAAAATGTGATCTGTATTATTAAAGAAATAATTATATGAATTTTCACAAATCATACTATTTTATTAGCTTACTTATGTTTTCTAATTCCTTTTTTGCTCCTGGGAAATCCTACTGCAATTTTTCTGTTACTGATAATTAATTTAGGCATCCATACAGCTACAGCTTTCCAGAGAGTTAGCCATTATGTAACAAGACAGAAATCAATGTCATTTAGTCATGCACAAGTTTCTTTATTTCTTTATATAATTAGTGCCAAGGAATCATGATTTCATTAGGCACATTATTATGGGAAAAAGAAGTAATTATAGTCTCAGAGGCAATAAAAAATAAAGATGTAAAATTTGATTGTTCTTCTTATTAAAATGAGAAGCAAAATTTTTTTAGAATACACGATGCATTTGTGTGATTTAAAAAAGTAATATCCTAAATGAAATAGCTGTTTTAATTCATAATCACACACAGACACACACACACACACACACACACGTATGTTTATTTTTTCTGGATCAATACATAAAAGTAGGTTATTTTATTATAGTGTGGGTTTGTTTAACTGTATGGTAAATACCAGGATGATGTTCAAATTAATTTATTACTAAATATACCTACTAATAATGTTAAAATAAAATATATGTGTTCATAAAAATAATCATAGTTGTAGATATCAATACTTTTATTCCCCCCTCTCTTTGTATGTGTGTGTGTGTGTGTTGTGTGTGTGTGTGTGTGTGTGTGTGTGTGTGTAACTAAAAGTTCTAGTGATCTCTCTTATTCTAAATTCTACAATATTTGGTCAGAACAGAGGAAAACCCATTACACAAAATGAAAATTATAAAAATCAATAAACACTTTTCTTTTATATCTCTTGAAATTAATGGTCTTAATGGCCAAATAAAAACACCTAAACTAACATATTGGAATAGAAAACAGGATGCATCATTTTGCTGCATCAAAGAAACACACATTAACATAAAAAATAGACATCACCTCATGATAAAATGATGGAAAATGCTATTCCAAGCAAATGGACCCTAGAAGCAAGCAGATGTAGCTATATTTATATCAGAGAAAATAGCCTACAAACCAAAACTAATCAGAAAAGACGGGAAAGAGAACCACATACTCATTAAAGAAAAAATTCACCAAAAGGATACTATAATTATAAAAATATATGCCCGAAGCATGAAGACAGCCAAGTTCATAAAAGAAATACTACTTCTGCAAAAATCACATATTTGTCCTCACACATGGCAATGGTGGATGATGTCATTGACACGCTCTCACCAATAGACATGTCATTCAGAGAAAAGCTAATCAGAAAAACTATGGAGCTAAATAACATTATAAATCAAATGACCCTAACAGACATATACAGCACATTCTACCAAAAAACTATTATACCATGGAATTTTCTCCAAAGCTGAAGACACAAAGCATGTCTCAATAGAAATTAAAAAACTGAAGTATCATCCTTCATCCTGTGTGGTCACCATAAATTTAAGCTGACTATCAATACTAATATAAATGACAAAAATTATGAAAATTCATAGAAGTTGAACGTTCTACTGTTTAAAGAAAATGGGGTCAAGAAAGGAATACAAAAGAATATTAAAATATGTTTTAGAATTGAACAAAAACAAAGACACAACATACCCAAACCTACGGGAAACAATGAAGTCAGTTCTAATAGGCAAGTTCATAGCAAGAAGGATTGAAGGTGCCAGAGAGTTCAAAGACACCAAGAGAAAACCTACAGAATCAACTAACATTGGAGTATAGGAGCTTGTAGAGGCTGAAACACTGACAGCAGGCATGGAATGGACCTAGGCCCTCTGCATACATGTAACAGTTATGCATTTGTGGTTTCATGTGGAACTACTAACAATAGGAGCAGGGGCTGTGTCAGACTTTGTTGTCTTACTTTGGGTTCCATTTCCATAACTACGCTGCTTCTTAAAGACTCAGTAGGAGATGAGCCTATTCTTATGGCAACATGATATGCTAAGGCTACCAGAGGGATGGGCAGCCTTTATTTAAAAGTATGTTATATTAGGCATATTATATATACTACATATATATTTATATTTGAAAAATATATGTGTATGAATAAAATATTACAAGTTCTTCAATTACAAAACATAATTCTTTACTAAAAGTAAATTTTGTCCTTATGATTTTTTTTTATTCCCAAGGTTATTGCTTTGTTGTTTGATGCTGCAAGATATTTCCTATCCATTCACATTGTGAAAGTGAGAGACCAGTGATTGGAGGGGAGAGAGGAGGAAGAGCTAAGAGAAGTGAGGGGAAGAGAGAAAGAGAGAGAGGCTCATTGAACCAGACAAGCAGAGGAGAGAGGGAGATGCAGATATCCAGATGACTTCAGACATATTTCTGGTATTTTGAAGAGGTTAGAAATATTGGGATAAGACTTTATCATTGTAAGTTGGCACTATGTAATTGGGAGTTTTATATACATAAAGATATTTGGTTAACTATTTAAGTTTAAGAGTCATGCTTTACCAGGTATTTGGGTGCAGAGTGAGACCTGCCAGCACTTGATGAAGAGGCTTGGCAGGGCAGTACATTTTTAATTATTACTCACAGCATTTGGCGAACCAACGTGATGGCTGGGCATGTTTCCACTAGAAAACTGAGATTATTAGTCTAAAAGTTAGAGTCTTATTTTTTTGTTTATTGGTTGTTTTTAAGTGAGTAACTTAAGAGCACCAAAATCGGGTCACATGACACAAGAACACCAAGTTGAAACAAAGGAAATATTGAGAATACTGAGGAGCCCTAGTGGAAAAAATAGGTCTTAACAGGATACTCTAATTCCGTCTAATATGTGCGTCATAGAAATTCTGGGTTTAAATCTTACTTTTACTATGTTCCTGCTTATAAAGGGGTACAGTTGGAAGGGTGAATCAATTGTGTTAAGTTAGAATAAAGATATTTATTTCACTGGTTTTGGATTGTTTTAATTTGAACTAGGATAGGGAAGTAGTCACTGGCTCTAGAATAAAGAGTACAGTGACAATAATTGCCTGCTTAGCACAGGTATTATTAAGTACCTGTGGCTAGAGAGCTCAAGAGATAGATGGTATAAAAGTATAACAGAATGGCTTCTCTGGGTAGAGAGCCAAACAAAAGATGATATACCTTGTTTCCCTAGCCAGAGGAAGCTCATGTTCCTTTTAACGTGGCCCACACGTGGAATTTTGGGTGTCTTTTCCTGCTTGGCAATATAGCAAATGCCGAGGTAGAGGCTCATACAGGATCTTAGTTTATTTCACTTGTTTTAGATTGTTTTGATTTTCATAATGGGTGTGATGTTGAGTTTTTTGGTTGTATTATTCCTCTGGGAAAGAGGTCAAAATGAAGGTTTTTCTAGTTACTGGCTCAAGGATATGCTAATTTGGGAAAAAAGTTTTTTCTTTGTGTTTTTAGAAAGGGTGACTAGGCTCTGGACATCTTCCAGAGCTATTTGGATCAGAAATGATAGAGGGAGGCCACCAGAGGACTAGATTCCAGAATATCAAAGAAAATCTATCTTTGTGATACTAAAATTTTGGTTTGAGATTTATATATTACACAAAATACAGCCAGGTTGAGTCTCCTCATCAAGCACGCTGAACTGACCCTGCTTAAACTCCTGAGGTCCTGGACTTCAGCCAGATCCAGTCAGGACGCAGACATCAGAGACCGACCAACTCCCCCATTTTCACTACCCTTCCCCCACCCCTTATTAATATCTCAGTGCCCGTAGTCAGCTTGAAGAAGTTATGAAGTGTCATTGACCCAGTTCCCTGGGATTTGGGGCTGTAGAGGGTTATTATTATTAAGTTGTTTTTCTAGGGAATGTAGAAATGGTCAGATTTGAAACAGAGAGGAAATAGAATTGACTATATAGACATAATATCATTTGGCAAAAATCCTCTTAATTGTTACTAAGCTCAACTCATAAGTTCTTATTTGGCACAGAATTCATTTTGATCCATAATCAATGTTTTCCTTGGTATAAATTTCTACTATTTATACTAAATATTTAAAAGTACAGGGCTTAGAGCCAGTCCTCCTTTGCTGTTATTATAATAGATCTGAGATGTCCATGCCTGTGATTTTAGGGCCAAATAGAAATATAAGGCTCTGAGTTTATTGTTATGGAGTTTTCAAGATTTTAATCAGAAACAGCTGAAAGCAGTTAATGGACAACAGTCCACATTACTTTACATAGATAGTTCATTTTCCAAAACATCAGAAATCAACAGAATGTTAAGTTTAATGTTACTTATACACTTGTTTGTGAGACTAGTCTGCTCCTGACAGCTTCCCTGTCTTGGATTCAAAGAAGAAACTGGGCATTAATAGACCTGCTTCTGTTGTGGCAAAACAGTCACAAGGAAAAAAAATGCCTCTCTTCAACTACAGACAAACTCTGTTCAGACAAAGGACATTTTTACAGGTTAGGACAGCTTGATTTCTGCTGAGACAGAATAGCTAGTCCTTAATAATTCCTGTTTCTCCAGGTCTGTGAGATGACCCTGGGCCAGGAAACTGAAGACTGATGCTTCAACATATTAGGGGGACTGTACAGGTTTTCAGCAGTCTCTATTATTTGGATAAGTGTTGAAAGCTGTGTTAGGCTTCCTATGTATTTTCAGTTATTATTAGTCACTCTCGGATTTCTGACAGGGTTGAAGACTATTACTCTCATAGCCAGCCGAAGCTGTTTAACATTGAGGAAGAGGATATAGATTTAAATAGATGGTTTTCAGATGATATAAAATTTATAGCCAAGACATGACTCAGGTGTTAATTAATATAGTCTTTTAAGATAGAATAGATGACAGAGGTTCTGTTTGATTAACAGAAAAGATGGACTGGGTGTTAGGTCTATCTTATTCTTTATAATTTACAAAACGGTAATAGTTGTGCCCAATTTATATTTGGAGAGAAAGTTTTTTTTTTTAATTAAACAGAAAGGGTGAAATGTTGCAAGATATTTCCTATCCATTCACATTGCGACAGTGACAGGCCAGTGATTGGAGGGGGGAGAGGAGGAGCTAAGAGAAGTGAGGGGAGGAGAGAGAGAGAGAGAGAGAGAGAGAGAGAGAGAGAGAGAGAGAGAGAGAGAGAGAGAGAGAGAGTCCTCAGTGGATCAGACAAGAGGAGGAAAGAGGAAGACACAGATATCCAGATGGTCTCAGATGTATTTCTGGTGTTTTAGAGAGGTTAGAAATATTGGGATAAGACTTTATCATTGTAAATTGGCATTATGTAATTCGGATATATGGTTAACTAATTAAATAATTAAGTTTGAGAGTCATGCTTTACCAAGTATCTAGGTGCAGATCGAGATGCGCCTGGACTTGGTGAAGAGGCTTGTCAGGGTGGTCCTTTTTTAATTATCACCCACTACTGTTTGACATCCCAGTTTAGCCTGTGAACTGATATAAAATAAATTCACTGTAATAATTGCTGCTTATCATGATTTTTCAGTAGATTAAGACTAACAAATGTCAGATTAAAAAAAATAAATATTGTACTATGATTATTTACAGAGCATGAAATGAGAACAATCTTTTGGTTAAAGTCAAGGTGCTCCAAATTTATTTGAATTGACCTCTTGTTTTGTTTAATATGCTAGATTATATATAAATTAGATTCTGATAGAAACCTACAGATACCTACTTTCTCAATTTTCTAGAATTAATACTCAATAATATTGTTATCCACTTCTCAGTTCAACTAACATTTTAATATTATTCTAAAAAAACCAAATTTACCACTTTATATTATGACAGATAAAATTCTCTCATCAAAATGTTATTATTTTATTTATTCCAAATGGCTAACAATAAGTATATTTTTGAAGTTGTATACTCTAGCACTGGGACTAATATCAATGTTTTCATATCTACAAATTTAAGGAATGAAAATAATTTGAGTTTCTGGTAACCTTTTTATGGTGGAGTTGACACTGAACTTGGTATTGATTTGAAACATTCATGTGAATTTTAGCACATATAATTTACTAACAAATTTAAAATAAATTTCACATTATAGATACTATAAAACTTAGTTATTGGAATCATGTAAATGTAAAGTTGTTTGCTGCCAAATTGTGAAAATGGTCTTCTAAAGTCTTACTTGACTGTGAGTTGGAAGTCTAAGAATTCATTTACTTCCATAGACACTTCCTGGTTGGCTACTTTCATTTTATTTCCCCTCTGCCTCAAAAAAAATATGCCTTTTTTTCTCTTTTTTTATTTGTTTTCTATATATATTTTTTTATTTGCATCCCCAATGATTTCCACTTTCCCGGTTCCTCCCTCCTGAAAGTCCCATAAGCCCTATTCCCTCCCCCTGTTCCCCATTCAACCCCCTCTCACTTCTGTGTCCTGGCATTCCCCTACATCAAATCTTTCCACGACCAGGGGTATCTCCTTCCATCTTCTTGGAAATCAATTGATATGTAAATTGTGTCTTGGGTATTCCGAGCTTCTGGGTTAATATCCCCTTATCAGTGACTGCATACCATGTGTGTTCTTTTGTAATTGGGTTACCACACTAAGGATGATATTTTCCAGTTCTAACCATTTCCCTAAGAATTTCGTGAATTCATTGTTTTTAATTGAAGAGTAGTATTTCATTGCGTAAATATACCACATCTTCTGTATCCATTACTCTGTTGAGGGACATCTGGGTTCTTTCCAGCTTCTGGCTATTATAAATAAGGCTGCTATGAACAAGGTGGAGCATGTGTCCTTCTTGCATGCCGTGGAAACCTCTGGGTATATGTCCAGAGGTGGTATAATAGGATCCTCTGGGAGTGTCATGCCCATTTTTCTGAGGAACCGCCAGACTGCTTTCCAGAGTGGTTGTACCAGCTTGCAATTCCACCAGCAGTGGAGGAGTGTTCCTCTTTCTCCACATCCTCGCCAACAACAGCTGTCTCCTGTGTTTTTGATCTTAGCCATTCTGACTGGTGTGAGGTGGAATCTCAGGGTTGTTTTGATTTGCATTTCCCTAATGACTAAGGATGTTGAACATTTCTTTAGGTGCTTCTCAGCCATTCGATATTCTTCAGGTGAGAACTCTTTGTTTAGCTCTGTACCCCATTTTTAACAGGATTATTTGACTCTCTGGAGTCTAACTTCTTGAGTTCTTTGTATATATTGGATATTAGCCCTCTGTCAGATGTAGGGTTGGTAAAGATCTTTTCCCAGTTTGTTGGCTGCTGCTTTGTCCTTTTGACAGTGTCCTTTGCCTTACAGAAACTTTGCAATTTTATGAGGTCCCATTTGTCAATTCTTGATCTTAGAGCATAAGTTCTGTTCAGGAAAATTTCCCCTGTGCCCATATGTTTAAGGCCCTTCCCTAGTTTCTTTTCTATTAGTTTCAGTGTGTTTGGTTTTATGTGGAGGTTCTTGATCCACTTGGAATTGAGCTTAGTACAAAGAGATAAGAATGGGTCAATTTGCATTCTTCTGCATTCTGACCTCCAGTTGAACCAGCACCATTTGTTGAAAAGGCTATCTTTTTTCCACTGAATGGTTTTAGCTCCTTTGTCAAAGATCAAGTGACCATAGGAGTGTGGATTCATTTCTGGGTCTTCAATTCTGTTCCAATGATTTACATGCCTGTCACTGTACCAATACCATGCAGTTTTTAACACTATTACTCTGTAATACAGCTTGAGGTCTGGGATACTGATTCCCCGAGAAGTTCTTTTACTATTGAAAATAGTTTTAGCTGTCCTGGGTTTTCTGTTATTCCAGATGAATTTTTGAATTACACTTTCTAACTCTATGAAGAATTGAGTTGGGATTTTGATGGGAATTGCATTGAATCTGTTTATTGCTTTTGGCAAGATTGTCATTTTTACTATATTAAACCTGCCAATCCATGAGCAGGGAAGATTTTTCCATCTTCTGAGGTCTTCAATTTCTTTCTTCAGAGACTTGAAGTTCTTATCATACAGATCTTTCACTTGTTTGGTTAGAGTCATACCAAGATACTTTATATTGTTTGTGGCTATCGTGAAGGATATCATTTCCGTTATTTCTTTCTCAACCTGCTTATCCTTTGAGTATTGGAAGGCTACTCATTTGCTTGAGTTGATTTTATAAGCTAGAGCTAGAGAGAAAAATATGAATTCTTTGTTGTAGTTTTTGTTTTTGTTTGATCACCTTGTTTGTAAAATCCTCTGGTTATACTTAGTATATTTGAAACAAATCAACTCCAAATAACCTTATACGATGTTAACGATAACAGTCTTATTTACTTTTCCCCTAATATGTCACAAAATGAAGTACTTACACTTTCATCAATATTGCAAATCCTGTGCTTTAAGACATCTGTATTTAAAATGCCACAGCTCAAATCATTATTTCATTGCTACAAAACAGGACATTATTTTTAATGACACAAATTGCTCAATTTTTTACAAATGGAGCATCAGGACCTCATTAACCTTTCATTAAAGAAAACAATTATTTCCCTTCATTCAAAGAGTAGGTCTATTAAATTACACCTTCTTAATTGCATTTGATATATCAGATAGTGAGAAAAGGAAAAGAGAAAGTATGATTAATTCTCTTCTCACCTATGTAAATGAAAAAAATAAAAACCTTTATGGATTTCCTGATTCCACAAGAGAGTTTGTTATTATTTTCACCCAATTGCTTTGGCTAGTGATATAGATAAATATTCTGAAATAAACAGTTCCTTAGAATGGAAGACATAAGATACTACTGTTTAATTTCTCTTCATCAAAGATGCAGAAAACACATACCACTTATAGTTTATCATAAGTTATTAAGTTTTAGCAAGAACCTTAGTGATTGAGCTTGCCAAGGACGCTTAACATGTATAACTGATAGGGTTTCTTATCCTCCAATATCTTTTGGATTAGATTTGACTGCACTGGCCTTTCCATAGGAAAAGGATTACTACATTTATTTAAACAGGTTGTTCATTCTTATCATTTGTATTTTACTTTACACTTTCTAATCTATGAACTCTTGTGAATATAAAGGACTGTACATGGTTTCTAAAGTATAAGGATAAATTATTACCAGAATATTTTTTAAAGGTAAATTTATTTCATACTCTTTTGGAAATTTATATTTATTTAAAATTTTAGTAATAAGTTGACTTTTGTGATCACAGGATTAATACCTTGTATTTGTGTGGATTCACTGAAAAAAATGTTTCTTTGTGGTATGGTGTCTTTTGGTCTAATTAAAATATCATTCATGGGTAGAGTTATTATTTTTGTTTATCTTTAAATATTAAGCAACTTTTATAATTTCTGAACACTTTTTGTTTCAGTCACAAAATATTTTTATGTTGTAGTATGTCTGAAATATTTGATAATAAATGTAAAAGTAATATAATTTGAGAAATTTCCAAGTGGACAGATGATGGGGGAGGATAGATTGACAATAATAAAAACGTCATAGGGTTACAGTGTGACTGAAGACAGGATAGACTAATATTTTGTGTTTTCATGATTCTAAACAGAATGTTCAATTACTTTTTCCAAATAAATGCTGTAAAATTTATTTTATTAAGGCATATTCACCCATTTACCCAACCCAGTGTTAATTGCTATAATTAGGATTTTGCTATGCTCTCATTCACAAAGTTAGAACTTGATGGGAACATTGTGTATATTCAAGGAGAATGACATGACTTTCCGTGAAAATTTTGGGTTTAAAAGAGAAAGGTAAGGAAGTGTGTTTAAGGTACACAATACGCATTCTGTGAGCTTGTTTCCACAAAGTGAACATATTCTATCCCAAAAGGAATCAAATGAAAAACCTAAGCCTGTAGCATTTACAACATTCATTAAAATACACATCAAACATGATAAAGTAGTGAAGTCATTTGCCAAGTCATTCAATCTTCCCTTTACAAACATGCTGTATTAGTTACCATGACCAAGGCAACTTAAGGAAAAATATTTTAATTTAGTTTCTAGTTCCAGAGGATTGGCAAGGTGGCATAACAGCAAGCAGCTGGCAGGTTAGCAGGAACAGGAAGTTCATATATTGCATCTTCAACCATGGCTGCCATGGTTGAATTAAGAAAAACAAATTAGGAAAAACAAATTGGAAAGGGGCTGTGGTTAAAAAAATCTCAATATCATCTTCCTAGTGAACCAGCAAGGTTACAGAAACAAAATCTTCCCAAAAAGTAACCAACGACAGATGCCAAATATTCAAATCTGGAAAACATTTTTCTTTCCTTTTTCTTTTTTATCAAACTAAAAAAATGTATTTTAAAATATACCACTCAGTATTGACATTTTTAAGTCATCAAAATAATTTATAATAGTTAAATGCATCTTAAATATAAATGATATCTTCTGAAACTAAAAGTAATAAGCACTCAAGGAGTTTTTAAAATTTATTTGGAACAATAAACATGATAGAAGTATAAAAAATATCTCTTGTGAAGTCCTTTATGAAAGGAAATTGTGAAAAGTTCCTGATTAGACAGAAATCATTCCATCTCCAAGGGAGAATATTCAGTGTAACTGTGGCTTCACAGAATGAATTTGGTAGTGTTCCTTCTGTTCCTGTTTTTGTGGAATAGTTTTAAGAGTATTGGTATTAGGTCTTCTTTGAGGGTCAGCCCTAAAAGCATCTGGTCCTGGGCTTTTTTTGGTTGTGAGATTATTAATGACAGCTTCTATTTCTTTAGGGGTTATGAGATTATTTAGACAATTTATCTGATCTTGATTTAATTTTTGTACCTGGTATCTCTGTGCAGAAAATTGTCCATTTAATCCAGATTTTCTAGTTTTGTTGAATATAGACTTTTGTAGTAGGATCTGATGATTTTTTTTTTGATTTCCTCAGTATCTGTTTTATATCTCCCTTTTCATTTCTGATTTTGTTGATTCGTATACTGTCTCTGTGCCCTCTGGTTAGTCTGGCTAAGTGTTTATCTATCTTGTTGATTTTCTCAAAGAACTAGCTCCTGGCTTTGTTGATTCTTTGCATGGTTCTTTTTTGTTTCTACTTGATTGATTTCAACCCCAAATTTGATTATTTCCTGACATCCACACCTCTTGGGTGTATTTCTTTCTTTTTGTTCTAGAGCTCTCAGGTGTGCTGTCAACCTGCTAGTGTATGCTCTCTCCAGTTTCTTTCTGGAGGCACTCAAGGCTGAGTTTTCATCAGATAGTTACTGGCCCTTTAAGTTGGGAATCTTCTCTACCTAATAACCTTAGATTTGGTCTTCTCATTGTGTCCTGAATGTCCTGAATGTTTTCGGTTAGAGCCTTTTTGCATTTTTCATTTTCTTTGACTGTTCTGTCAATGTTTTCTATGGTATCTTCTTCACCTGAGATTCTCTCTTCTATCTCTTGTATTCTGTTGGTGATGCTTCTTGCATCTGTGACTCTTGATCTCTTTCCCAGGTTTTCTATCTGCAGAGTTGTCTCCCTTTGTGATTTCTTTATTGTTTCTACTTCCATTTTTAGATCCTGGATAGTTTTGTTCATTTCCTTCTCTTGTTTGGTTGTTTCTTTGTAATTTTTTTTTTTTTTTTTTTTTTTTTTTTTTTTTTGGTTTTTCGAGGCAGGGTTTCTCTGTGTAGCCCTGGCTGTCCTGGAACTCTGTAGACCAGGCTGGCCTCGAACTCAGAAATCCACCTGCCCCTGCCTCCCAAGTGCTGGGATTAAAGGCGTGCGCCACCACTGCCGGGCTCTTTGTAATTTTTTAAGGGATTTTTGTGTTTTCTCTTTAAGAGCTTCCACCTCTTTACCTGTGTTCTCCTGTATTTCTTTAAGGGAGTAATCTATATCTTTCTTAAAGTCCTCTATCATTATCATGAGAAGTGAATTTAAGTCAGAGTCTTGTTTTTGTGCAGTGTTGGGTATCTAGGGCTCACTCTCGTGGAAGTACTGGGTTCTGATGATGCCAAGTAGCCTTGGTTTCTGTTGCTTATATTCTTTCCCTTGCCTCTTGTCATCTGTTTACCTCTGGTATTAGCTGGTCTTGCTTTATCTGACTGTGGCTTGTCCATCCGACAAGACTGTGTGTCAGAACTCCTAGGAGACCAATTCTCTCTGGGAAGAATTTGGGTGTGGAGAGCTGTGACACATGGTCAGCTCCAGGGTGCAGATGGAAACTAGAAGTATTCTGTGCAAGGCTGCTACTCAGTTCCTGTGTCCTGAGGGCTCTGGGTGGGTTCCCCTTCAGCCAGAAATTTAAGCAGAAGTGATGGTCTTACCTGTGCTCACAGGCATGTCCACAATCTTGAGAGACCAGCTCTCTCGCTTTTGTGTTTTGTGTGGAGTGCTGTGGAACAGGATCTGCTCCAAGCACAGAGGGAAATGGTAGGGATCCTGTCCCAGGCTACTGCTGTCATGTAAATAAATAAAATATCCACAGGCAGATGCAGGAAGAGCAAACTGTGAATGGAATTAAGATATCACTTCTCAAACCCTGCCCTCAATAATTTATTTCCTTCAGTATGCTTTTACCAACAAAATTTCCTCCCAAAAGATTACCCAACTGAAGATCAAGTTTTTCAATATGTAAACCTATGGAACACATTTCTCATTCAAATTGTCAAACACTAAGTGTAAAGTTTTGTTGTTGTTGTTTTTATCACATTACATTTTGACACCTAACATTTTAGCACTTTGGCGTTATCTTTCTTTTGGAGTATACATACTTTTTCTTCCCAAGAAATTATGTTGTTGTATTGTAAGGGTCAAAAATTCACTGAAGGAAGACCCTAGACTCAGATAGTATGCAAAACAAAGAGTGTTTATTCTGAAGAAGCAACTAGCATGCTAGGATCACCATTTCAGAATAGCAACAGAGACAGACATTTGATTCCCTTTTTTACATGACTGCTTAATTGCTTCTGAGATAACAATAGACTTCTAAAACCTAGGGCACATTCCTAGGTGTTACTAAAACCATTAACCAAAAATCATAAAGATATACAAGACCACAGGGGATAAGCTTTTGATTGGGTTTAGTTTACCTAAACTTCAAAGACAGCTTAGTTATAGTCTTTTAACTTTCTATGAATCTGCAAGCTAGTAACAAATGATGAATGTTTAGCCAGATAATTGTTCCTAGTGGATATGCATGTAGACATTCTTTTTTTATAAACATCTTATTCCAATTATGACCTGAATTTATGAACAGAGAATTTGTCTTCCAGAGAAGATAAAAACAGAGAAAAAAGGAAGGCTGACATAGGTGTTCTACTTCATAGATGGAGATGAAACTGGGGAATTGGATCTGGCAGACCAGTGCAAGGACAGAGCTTTTAAAGTTTGTTTCATAACCCAATGAAGGAGTTAGAGAAAAGACTGAAGGAACTGAACGGGCTTGCAACACTATAGGAAGAACAGCAATATCAACCAACTAGAGCTCCCAGGGTCTAAACCACCAACCAAGGAGTTCACATGGAGGGACTCATGGCTCCAGCAATATATGTAGCAGAGGATGGCCTTGTGGGGCATCAATGGGAGAAGAGGCTCTTGGTCCCATGAAGACTTAATGCCCCAGTGCAGGGGAATGAAAGGGAGGGGAGATAGGATTGGATGGGTAGGTGAGGGAGTGGGGGAACACCCTCGTAGAAGCAGGAAGGGGGTATGGTATAGGGTGTTTTCAGAGGGAATCAGAAAAGGGAATAACATTTGAAATGTAAATAAATAAAATATCCAATAAAAAGAAAGTTTTTCTAATGTCAAGGAAGCCATATTTAATAGAGTATGGTTTAATATATTAATGTTTTAAGACAAATGGGAATACACACACACACACACACACATATGTATGTGTGTGTGTAATTTTATTTTATAATGCTGAGATATAGACTGCAGAACATGATCAAGATAATATATATTTACATCTGTTTAATTTAATAAAAGAGTAAAGTGCATAAATACCAGGGAAGTAGCAGTGCTGTCAGATCAATCTTACTCAAGGAAAAGCAATTTATGTTAAATAGCAAGCCTGATTCTCGGTTCCATTTTTCTTTCTTCTCTAAAGAATAAAAAATGTGAAACCTTTAAGAGGATAAACCTGAACTTCACCCTCCTCATTAGACACCAACTATGGTGCCAACAGCAAATGCAAAGCATTAAGTAGCAAAATAAGTTGAATCCCACAAGTCATACTAAAAGGAGAATAATTGAACCAAACATGAAGAATAAGATGCTTTTCCCAATTAGCATTATAGCAAAAAGAGTAAAGCACAGGGCTAGGATATGAGAGTCCCTAGGAAAACCATTGCTTGCTATGGAAGAGGCTCTGTATTTCATTACTGAAGCCTCAAAAGAACAAACACACAGGTAGCATGTGAAAGGTCATACATACATGATTACATAGCTTCCAAAACAAGACAGCATATATTTTTGAACAGCCATTTGTAAGTATTTATTTTCTGTAAGAGCAAACAATTTCTTTAGAGGGTCAGTCCTGAGGACAAGATACTCTGTAAGACTGAATCACATTTTTTTCTTTTTTATGGCTGTATGCACGTGCTATTACCACATACATTTTTCTGTTTATTTCTCTTGTATGTGGTATGTTCTTTGTATTAGACTTTAAAAATCCCAAAAACATTTTCAAAGATCTACAATCTTAATTTTAGAAACATGTTAAAACTGATTTTGTGGA
Organism: Tokudaia tokunoshimensis; assembly: GCA_036184795.1. Lineage (NCBI taxonomy): Eukaryota > Metazoa > Chordata > Mammalia > Rodentia > Muridae > Tokudaia > Tokudaia tokunoshimensis. Next base: position 41,356,025 of record BTHU01000023.1, read on the forward strand.
TTTATTTATAGTGTAAAATTAATTGTATTACCACTTTTGAAAGTAACTGTGAAATTAGATGACTAATTTCAAATATGGTTAGTAACCACCCTACTTGACATGGTATAATTAAAAAACAAAACCAAAAAGTATGTGTTGTATAAATATCTATTGCATACAGGATTTGTATAGGTATGTTTTAGTATTAATCCATAATAAATTAAAAATGAATATATTAATGTAGATAATTAATCATCAAAATTTCAAAATTTATACATATATAATACATATATATGATTTTTAGCTCTTGTGACCAATATGGAGTTAATTCCCACATATGCTAATTATATGCTTTTCTTTGGGGGATGAAAATGAAATGAAATATAGAAAATAGATCCTTTTTTGACATTGCATCATCTGGATCTTTTGCCTCAAGCTGGCTTATTGTAATTCGGAACTAGATGTTTGTTCCCTGGGGATTAATTAAGTTCTAATACTTAACATTTTAAGCTCACCCCATGCTTATTCTGTAAACTAGAATAAAAATATTCTTAATAAGAAACTGAGATCATTTAAAAGCAGCCATGGCAATGCTGAAGTCTGAAGGTTAAATTACATTGCAAGAGTAAGCTCAAGAGACACATTTTTGGGGGGCTGTGATTGAATAACTTTGTAATAATATCATGGAGGTCTAACATGAGACCTAAAGGAAACACATTTTCAGTTTGACATCAATTTGTAATGCTTCATATCCTTAACATTCTATATATTATGAGATATTTTTCATTTACCTTAATAGTGCTTTCTTAAATTTAAGCATGCTCCTCAATCAAACAGAGGTTCTGAAAGAACCAAGATGCTGTGTTTCTCTCTAAGATTTTTAACGTAATGTTTTATTGATTATTTAAAAATGGGCATAATATGCCCTAATCATATTCACTTCCCAGTAATCCAAGGTCCACCTCTACCCTTGTAACTTCCTCCAACACAACAGAAGAACAAGAGGAAGGAGGAGGAACAAGAACAAAAACAAAAATTAAGTACTAATTGTACTTCTTGAGTTCTATGGATATATCCTGGGTATTCTGTACATTTTTTGACTAATATCCACTTGTTCATGAGGACATGCATGCCCTGTTGGATCTGATTTACCTCACTCAGGATATTTTTCTAGTTCTATTCATTTGCCTGCAAACTCATGATGTCCTTGTTCTTAATAGTTGAATAATGTTCAACTGTATATTTTTGTGAGCTCCCTTCAATAGCTATCATTTTAGAATGTTTCTTTAGGAAGATGGTGGAGGTGAGGGTTGTGAAGAAATTTTGTCAATAGCATTCTCTGTCTCTCATTCTCAACCGTGCAGTCATCAATGCCATGGCAAAATAAGCTTCGAGGCCTTTTATAGTCAATTGCAGTATGGCTCATGTACTTCCACATATATTATGGCTACAGTTTGGGCAATGACCACCAACATGGTCCTTTGTAGTAGCCGGGACAACAGATATCAATATGGCCTCAGGAGGTAACACTGTTCACAAACATCAACATGGAGTCAGATGGCAACACCCAACATAAATATTGCTATGGCCTTTGGTGGTAACCCAGATCATAAGACATCACAGCCCTTAGCTGCAGCATAGACTGTTGCTATCATCACCTCTCTCACATCAGGGCCATGTACATCAACATAACCCTAAGCAACAGCACAGACCACTGACATACACATATTCATAAATATACACACTGTCCCCAGACAACACTGAACCACTCTCAAAAGTGGCAGAGACCACAGATATCAACATAGCATCATGTGGCAACATGAGACAATGACATCAACATAGTTATACCAGGACCACAGATACAGCTGAGTAATATCTCATCGTGTAATTGTACCATATATTCTATGTCCATTCTTCAGTTAAGAGACATGTAGATTGTTTCCAGTTTCTATTATGAGGAAAGCTTCTATGAATATAGTTGAGCAAGTGTCCTTGTGATAGGATAGAGCATATACAAAGAGTAGTATAGCTGGGTCATCTGGTAGAAAATTCACAGTTTTCTGAGAAAGTACCATATTGCTTTCCAAGGTGGCTATTCAAGTTTGCACTCACACCAGCAATGGAAGATTATCCTCCTTGCTGTACATACTTACCAGCATGAGCCATTACTTGTGTTTTGGATATTAGCCATTCTGACAGGTATCATAGTCAACCTGATACTTAAACCACACAAAGAATCAACAAAAAAAGAGAATTATGAACATGTATGCAAAAATACATAAAAATATGCAAACTTAATTTAAGACTACATGAAAAAGTTAATGCACCATGATCAAGTAGACTTCATCCCAGAGATGCAGGGATGGTCCAAAATCATAAAACATAATCAATGTAATCCACCACATAAACAAACTGAAAGAAAAAAAGAAATATCTCACAATCATCTCATTAAATGCTGAAAATGCCTTTGACAAAATCCAACATTCCATCAAGATAAAAGTATTTCAGAAATAAGGAATACTGGGGACATGCCTAACATAGTAAAGGCAATTTACAGCAAGATAATAGCCAAGATCAAGTTAAATGAAGAGAAATTCAAAGCAATTCCATTAAAATCAGGAATAAGAGAAAGTTGCCCACTATCTCCACATGTATTCAATATAGTACTTGAAGTTCTATTTAGAACAATACAAAAATAGAAGAGCAATGGGATGCAAATTGGAAAGGAAGAAGTCAAAGTATCACTATTTGCAGATGATATGATAGTATACATAAGCAACCCCCAAAAATATACCAGGAAACTAAATCGGTTGCCTTCCTATGAATAAAAGATAAATGGGGTGAGAAAAATAAGGGAAACAATGCCCTTCACACTAGCCACAAATAGCATAAAATATTTTCATGTAACTCTAACAAAGAAAGTGAAAGACCTGTATGATGAAAACTTCAAGTATTTAAATAAAGAAATTGAGGAAGATAATCAGAAGGTAAATATACCCCCTCTGCTCATGGATTGGGAGGACGGACATAGTAAAAATGGCCATCTTATGAAAAGCAATCTACAGATTCAATGCAATCCGCATCAAAATTCTAACTGTCTCATTTCTTTATAGCATTGTACCATGATCCATTTTCCACTTTAGTTTTAAATATCAGCATGTCATTTATAGCAAATTTGGGAAGAAAAGAAATCTCAACAGATCTACAGGAAATAGATTAAAATAAATAAACACAAATAAGGCTAGATAAGCAATTAGTAATTTTTTTTTTTTTTTTATTTTTTTTAATTTTATTTTATTTTATTTTTTTAATTTACATTCCAAATCACTTCCCCTTTCCCGTTTCCTCCCTCCCCGAAAGTCCCATAAGCCCCCTTCCCTCCCTCTTTTCTCCGTTCAACCCCCTCTCATTACTCTGTCCTGGCGTTCCCCTACATCCAGTCTTTCCAGGACCAGGGGTCTCTCCTTCCATCTTTTTAGAAATCTATTGATATGCTGATTGTGTCTAGGGTATTCTGAGATTCTGGGTCAATATCCCCTTATCAGTGACTTCATACCATGTGTGATCTTTTGTGATTGGGTTACCTCACTAAGGATGATATTTTCAAGTTCTGACCATTTGCCTAGGAATTTCGTGAATTCATTGTTTTTAATTGCAGAGTAGTATTCCATTGTGTAAATATACCACATCTTCTGAATCCATTCCTCCGTTGAGGGACATCTTGGTTCTTTCCAGCTTCTGGCTATTATAAATAAGGCTGCTATGAATATAGTGGAGCATGTGTCCTTATTGCATGCAGGTAAAGTCTCTGGGTATATGCCCAGGAGTGGTATAGCCGGATCCTCCGGAAGTGTCATGCCCAGTTTTCTGAGGAGCCGCCAGACTGCTTTCCAGAGTGGTTGTACCAGCCTGCAATTCCACCAGCAGTGGAGGAGTGTTCCTCTTTCTCCACATCCTCGCCAACAACTGCTGTCTCCTGTGTTTTTGATCTTAGCCATCCTGACTGGTGTGAGATGGAATCTCAGGGTTGTTTTGATTTGCATTTCCCTAATGACTAAGGATGATGAACATCTCTTTAGGTGCTTCTCAGCCATTAGATATTCTTCAGGTGAGAACTCTTTGTTTAGCTCTGTACCCCCATTTTTTAATAGGGTTACTTGCCTCTCTGGAGTTTAACTTCTTGAGTTCTTTGTATATCTTGGATATTAGCCCTCTGTCGGATGTAAGGTTGGTAAAGATCATTTCCCAGTTAGTTGGTTGCCGCTTTGTCTTTTTGACAGTGTCTTTTGCCTTGCAAAAACTTTGTAATTTAATGAGGTCCCATTTGTCTATTCTTGATCTTAGAGTATAAGCTATTGGAGTTCTGTTCAGGAAATTCTCCCCTGTGCCCATATGTTCAAGGTTCTTCCCTAGTTTCCCTTCTATTAGTTTCAGTGTGTCTGGTTTTATGTGGAGATCTTTGATCCACTTAGAATTGAGCTTAGTGCAAGGAGATAAGGATGGGTCAATTTGCATTCTTCTGCATGTTGACCTCCAGCTGAGCCAGCACCATTTGTTGAAAAGGCTATCTTTTTTCCACTGGATGGTTTTAGCTCCTTTGTCAAAGATCAAGTGACCATAGGAGTGTGGATTCATTTCTGGGTCTTCAATTCTGTTCCATTGATCTACATGTCTGTTACTGTACCAATACCATGCAGTTTTTAACACTATTGCTCTGTAGTACAGCTTGAGGTCCGGGATACTGATTCCCCCAGAGGTTCTTTTACTCTTGAGAATAGTTTTAGCTATTCTGGGTTTTCTGTTATTCCAGATGAATTTTTGAATTGCTCTTTCTAACTCTATGAAGAATTGAGTTGGGATTTTGATGGGGATTGCATTGAATCTGTGTATTACTTTTGGTAAGATGCTCATTTTTACTATATTAATCCTGCCAATCCATGAGCATGGCAGATTTTTCCATCTTCCGAGGTCTTCTTCAATTTCTTTCTTCAGAGACTTGAAGTTCTTGTCATACAGATCTTTCACTTGTTTGGTTAGCGTCACGCCAAGATACTTAATATGGTTTGTGGCTATCGTGAAGGGTATTATTTCTCTTACTTCTTTCTCAGCCTGCTTATCCTTTGAGTATAGGAAGGCTTCTGACTTGCTTGAGTTGATTTTATATCCGGCCACTTTGCTGAAGTCGTTTATCAGCTGTAGGAGTTCTCTGGTGGAGTTCTTTGGGTCGCTTATGTATACTATCATATCGTCTGCAAATAGTGATAGTTTGACTTCTTCCTTTCCAATTTGTATCCCTTTGACCTCTTTTTCTTGTCTAATTGCTCTAGCTAGAACTTCAAGTACTATATTGAAAAGATATGGAGAGAGAGGGCAGCCTTGTCTAGTCCCTGATTTTAGTGGGATTGCTTCAAGTTTCTCTCCGTTTAGATTGATGCTGGCTACTGGTTTGCTGTAAATTGCTTTTACTATGTTTAGATATGGGCCTTGAATTCCTGATCTTTCCAAGACCTTTAGCATGAAAGGATGCTGAATTTTGTCAAATGCTTTCTCAGCATCTAATGAGATGACCATGTGGTTTTTTTCTTTGAGATTGTTTATGTAGTGGATTACATTGATGGATTTCCTTATATTGAACCATCCCTGCATCCCTGGGATGAAGCCTACTTGATCGTGGTGAATGATCGTTTTGATGTGTTCTTGGATTCGGTTGGCAAGAATTTTATTGAGTATTTTTGCATCGATATTCATAAGAGAGATTGGCCTGAGATTCTCTTTCTTTGTCGGATCTTTGTGTGCTTTTGGTATTAGTGTAATTGTGGCTTCATAGAACGAGTTGGGTAGTGTTCCTTCTGTTTCTATTTTGTGGAACAGTTTGAAGAGTATTGGTGTTAGGTCTTCTTTGAAGGTCTGATAGAATTCTGCACTAAAACCATCTGGACCTGTGCTTTTTTTGGTTGGAAGACTTCCAATGACAACTTCTATTTCTTCAGGGGTTATAGGACGGTTTAGATGGTCTATTTGATCCTGATTTAATTTTGGTACTTGGTATCTGTCAAGGAAATTGTCCATTTCCTCAAGATTTTCTAGTTGTGTTGAATACAGGTTTTTGTAGTAGGATCTGATGATTTTTTGAATTTCCTCAGTTTCTGTTGTTATCTCTCCCTTTTCGTTTCTGATTTTATTAATTTGGATACTATCTCTGTGCCCTCTGGTTAGTCTGGCTAAGGGCTTATCTATCTTGTTGATTTTCTCAAAGAACCAACTCCTCGTTTTGTTGATTCTTTGTATGGTTTTATTTGTTTCTACTTGATTGATTTCAGCCCTGAGTTTGATGATTTCCTGCCTTCTACTCCTCTTTGGTGTATTTGCTTCTTTTTGTTCCAGGGCTTTCAGGTGTGCCATTAAGCTGTTAGTGTATGCTGTCTCCCGTTTCTTTTTGGCGGCACTCAGGGCTATGAATTTTCCTCTTAGCACTGCTTTCATTGTGTCCCATAAGTTAGGGTATGTTGTGCCTTCATTTTCATTAACTTTCAAAAAGTCTTTGATTTCTTTCTTTATTTCCACCTTGACCAAGTTATCATTGAGTAGAGCATTGTTCAGCCTCCATGTGTACGTGGGTTTTCTTTTGTTTTTGTTGCCATTGAAGACCACCCTTATTCCATAGTGATCTGATAGGAGGCATGGGATTATTTCTATCTTCTTGTATCTGTTGAGGTCTGATTTGTGACCAATTATATGGTCAATTTTGGAGAAGGTACCATGAGGAGCTGAGAAGAAGGTGTATTCTTTAGCTCTAGGATGAAATGTTCTATATATATCAGTTAGTTCCATTTGGTCCAAGGCTTCAATTAGATTCACTGTGTCCCTGTTTAGTTTCTGCTTTCCTGAACGATCCATTTCAGAGAGCGGGGTGTTGAAGTCACCCACTATTATTGTGTGCGGTGCGATGTGTGCTTTGAGTTTTAGTAAAGTTTCTTTTACGAATGAGGGTGCCCTTGCATTTGGAGCATAGATATTCAGGATTGAGAGTTCTTGATGGTGGATTTTTCCCTTGATCAGTATGTAGTGTCCTTCTGTGTCTTTTTTGATGACTTTGGGTTGAAAATCAATTTTATCCGATATTAGGATGGCTACTCCACCTCGTTTCTTGGGGCCATTTGCTTGTAAAATTGTTTTCCAGCCTTTTACTCTGAGGTAGTGTTTGTCTTTGACACTGAGGTGCGTTTCCTGCATGCAGCAAAAAGCTGGGTCCTGTTTACGTATCCAGTCTGCTAGTCTATGTCTTTTAATTGGGGAGTTGAGACCATTGATATTAAGAGAGATTAAGGCATAGTGATTATTGCCATCTGCCATTCTTGACGCTATCTTTATGTTTGAGTGGTTATCTACTTTTGGGTTTGATTCAAGAAGGTTATTATCTCATTTTTTCCAGGGTGTTGTTTCTCTCCCTGTATTGGAGGTTTCCACCTATTATCCGTTGCAGGGCTGGATTTGTGGAAAGATATTGTGAAAATTTGGTTTTATCATGGAATATCTTGGTCTCTCCATCTATGGTGATTGAGAGTTTTGCTGGGTATAGTAGTCTAGGCTGGCATTTGTGCTGTCTTAGTGTCTGCATGAGATCTGCCCAGGATCTTCTGGCTTTCATATTCTCTGGTGAGAAGTCTGATGTGATTCGGATAGGTCTTCCTTTGTATGTTACTTGGCCCTTTTCTCTTACTGCTTTTAGTATTTTTTCTTTGTTTAGAACATTCGGTGTTTTGATTATTATGTGACGGGAGGTATTTCTGTTCTGGTCCAGTCTGTTTGGAGTTCTGTAGGCTTCTTGTATGTTCATCGGCATCTCTCTCTTTAAGTTAGGGAAGTTTTCCTCCATAATTTTGTTGAAGATGTTTACTGGCCCTTTAAGTTGCAAATCTTCACTCTCATCTATACCTATAATCCTTAGGTTTGGTCTTCTCATTGTGTCCTGGATTTCCTGGATGTTTTGGGTTACGCGTTTTTTGCATTTTGCATTTTCTTTGACTGTTGAGTCGATGCTTTCTATGGAATCTTCAGCACCTGAGATTCTTTCTTCCATCTCTTGTATTCTATTGTTGATGTTTGCATCTATGACTCCTGATTTCTTCCCAAGGTTTTCTATCTCCAAAGTTGTCTCCCTTTGTGATTTCTTAGTTGTTTCTACTTCCTTTTTTAGTTCCTGGATGGATTTGCTGAGATCCTTCACTTGTTTGTTTGTATTTTCCTGTATTTCTTTAAGGTATTTTTGCATTACCTCTTTCAGGATTTCTTCCTGATGACCCACGTTCTCCTGCATTTCTCTGAGCGATTTTTGTGTTTCCTCCTCATGGGATTCCATCTGTTGATCCATCGTCTCCTGCATTTCTTTAAGCAGTTCTCGTGTTTCCTTTGTAAGGGCATCTAACCGTTGATTCATTTCTTTAAGCAATTTTTGTGTTGCCTCCTTATGGGCATCCGTCTGTTGACCCATATTCTTCTGCATTTCTTTATGCAAATTTTGTGATTCCTTTGTGAGTGCATCTACCCGTTGATTCATCTCGTTAAGTGATTTTTGTGTTGTCTCCTTGTGCGCCTCCATCTTTTGATCCATGTTCTCCCGCATTTCTCTAAGCGATTTTTGTGTTTCCTTTGTAAGGGCTTCTAACCGTTGATTCATGGTCTCCTGTAACTCTTTATGAGATTTATTTGTGTCCTTCTTGTGATCCTCTAATAGCATCATGAGAAGTGATTTTAAATCCAGATCTTGTCTTTCGGGTGTGGTGGGGTATCCAGGACTTGCTGCTGTTGGAGAGTTGGGTTCGGATGGTCCCACATTACTTTGATTACTGTTAGTAACATTCCTACGTTTGCCTTTTGCCATCTGGATACCTCTGGTGTTAGTTGGTCCTGCTGCCACTGGCTGTTGGTTGGACCTCCTGTGAGCTTGCAAAGCTATTTCTGCCCCCCCTGGATTACCAGGATTCCCCTGGCACCGATTTCTGGGGCCTGCCTGCTCCTGAGTGACTTTGGAGCCCTAATGTGCTTTGCCCCAAGTGATCTTATATTGGGGAGGCCTTGCACATCTAAAGGCTCAGCCTAGTGGATTCCTGGAGCAGAGGTCGCCAAAGGGAGGCTGGCAGGCTCCTGCCCTGTGCAGGGGTGTGTGATCTCTCCTGGGGGGGGGAGGGGGCGTCCCTCTGCCAGGCAGAAGTCCCACAGCAGATCTGGCGCGCTGGTCACTGCAGATCAGCCCAGCACCTGGGAGCAGGTTACACACAAGCTGCCTGAACCCGAAGCGATATTATGCCTGTCTGTCTCTGAGCCTGGTGGTCCCAACTACCTGGTCACTGGAGCAAAGATGGCGGAGGGCACTCTCCGTGGCGCTGCTCACCCTGTGGTCACGATGGCCCGCCGATCTGGCACCCAGACGACCACAGCGCCAACCCGCCCTCGGGCACAGAAGGAAGCCCCAACAGGCCGTGTCCCAAGTGATGTTATATTGGGGGGAGAGCCTGGGTACCGGTCTCTCCAGCGCAGTCCGCGGGAACAGAGGTCGCGGAAGGGAAGCTGGCAGGCTCCCTCCCTGTGCGGGGTCCCTCCACCAGGCAGAAGGTCCCACCGCGGAACTGGCGTGCTGGTTACTGCAGATCAGCCCAGCACCTGGGAGCAGGTTACACACAAGCTGCCTGAAACCGAAGCGATATTATGCCTGTCTGTCTCTGAGCCTGGCGGTCCCAACTACCTGGTCACTGGAGCAAAGATGGCGGAGGGCAGTCTCCGTGGCGCCGCTCACCCTGTGGTCACGATGGCCGCCGATCTGGCACCCAGACGACCACAGCGCCAACCCGCCCTCGGGCACAGACGGAAGCCCCAACAGGCCGTGTCCCAAGTGATGTTATATCGGGGGGAGAGCCTGGGTACCGGTCTCTCCAGCGCAGTCCGCGGGAACAGAGGTCGCGGAAGGGAAGCTGGCGGGCTCCCTCCCTGCGCGGGGTCCCGCCACCAGGCAGAAGGTCCCACCGCGGAACTGGCGCGCTGGTTACTGCAGATCAGCCCAGCACCTGGGAGCAGGTTACACACAAGCTGCCTGAAACCGAAGCGATATTATGCCTGTCTGTCTCTGAGCCTGGCGGTCCCAACTACCTGGTCACTGGAGCAAAGATGGCGGAGGGCAGTCCAATTAGTAATTTTTGAAGGCAAAAATAAATTCAATCAGTTAATAATCCACCTACAATCTGGATGGCTATGGTAGACATTTGTATTCTATCTTCTTAAATTGAGTGAAAAGAGTTTTAAACAATATATCACTTCCCTGTCATGTTTAAGGGTCTCAAGAAACTATTTCAGTGTCCCAGGTAAACCTCTAACAAATTTTTCTTTGCATTTTTTGGAAATAAAAGTATAACCCTGCTGAGTAAAGGTTTTGGGGATTTTAAGTATCAATGTACATCATAATCTACATACTTGGAAAAATGAAGATGATTACATTATGCTTTAAAGGATAAAACAAAGAGATAAATATAAGAAGGAATATTCTTTTTTAGAATAATTTTTTTGTTTATATATATATATAATTTTTATTGATTATTTTATTTTACTTATTTACATTTGAAATGATATCCCCCATCCCTGTTTCCCCCCTGCAAACACCCAATGCCATCCCCATCCCCCCTGTTTCTATGAGGGATCTCACCCAGCCACCAACTCCTACTTCATTCCTCTAGCATTCCAGTATGCTGGGGCATCAAGCCTCCACAGGACCAAAGGCCTCTCCTTCCATTGATGCCAGATAAGGTCACCCTCTGCTACATATGTGGCCGGAGCCATGGGTCCCTCCATGTGTACTCTTTGGTTGGTGGTTTATTCCCTGGGAGCTCTGGGGGATCGGGTTGATTGATTTTGTTCTTCTTTCTATGGGGTTGCAAACCCTTTCAGCTTCTTCAATCCTTCCCCTAACACTTCCATTGGAGTCCCTGTACTCAGTCCACAGGTTAGATGTGAGCATCTGCATCTGTATTGGTCAGGCTCTCGCACAGACTTTCAGGGAACAGCTATATCAAGCTCCTGTCAGCAAGCATTTCTTGGCACCCTCAATAGTGTCTGGGTTTGCTGTTTGTATATGAGATGATTCCCAGGTGGGGCAGTCCCTGAATGGCCTTTTGTTCTTTCTCTGCTCGACACTTTGTCCCTGTTTTTCCATTAAACAGCAGCTATTCTGGGTTAATACTTTTGAGATGAGTGGGTGACCCCACACCTCAACTGGGGACCATGCCTAACATCTGGATATGATCTTTACAGGTTCTATCCTTTGTTGGATATTTCAGCTAATGTCATCTACACTGAGTCCTAGGAGCCTCTTGCTTTCCTGGCCTCTGGGACTTCTAGTGGCTATCCCTAGTTCCCTATCCCACACTGGTACACACCTCTGTTTAATTTCCTGACACTGTAAAATTTTTTCCCATCTCCTCCCACAAACTGAGCTTTCAATCCTCAGAAATGAGAAATTATCTTTAAAATTTTGAGATTGATAAATCTTACCCATTTCTTCTGTAATAAAGACATATACACAATTGAAAGATCAGGTTTGCACTAGGTAATGCTATGTAAATATAAAATCCTATAATGGGAAATTATATAATTTAATACCAAATAACTGGCTATCTGGTAGAAGATAACCCAAACTGTGACTTTATAGAAGAGAAGAGGATACATACCTTTTATTTATTTTTTTATATTTTATTATATTTTTTTAATTTACATTCCAAATCATTTCCCCTTTCCCGTTTCCTCCCACCCTGAAAGTCCCATAAGCCCCCTTCCCTCCTTCTTTTCTCCATTCAACCACCTCTCGATTTTCTGTCCTGGCGTTCCCCTACATCCAGTCTTTCCAGGACCAGGGGTCTCTCCTTCCATCTTCTTAGAAATCTATTGATATGCAAATTGTGTCTAGGGTATTCCGAGATTCTGGGTTAATATCCCCTTATCAGTGACTGCATAGCATGTGTGTTCTTTTGTGATTGGGTTACCTCACTAAGGATGGTATTTTCAAGTTCTGACCATTTGCCTAGGAATTTCGTGAATTCATTGTTTTTAATTACAGAGTAGTATTCCATTGTGTAGATATACCACATCTTCTGAATCCACTCCTCATTTGAGGGACATCTGGGTTCTTTCCAGCTTCTGGCTATTATAAATAAGGCTGCTATGAACATAGAGGAGCATGTGTCCTTATTGCATGCAGGTAAAGCCTCTGGGTATATGCCCAGGAGTGGTATAGCTGGATCCTCTGGGAGTTTCATGCCCAGTTTTCTGAGGAACCGCCAGACTGCTTTCCAGAGTGGTTGTACCAACTTGCAATTCCGCCAGCAGTGGAGGAGTGTTCCTCTTTCTCCACATCCTCGCCAACAACTGTTGTCTCCTGTGTTTTTGATTTTAGCCATCCTGACTGGTATGAGATGGAATCTCAGGGTTGTTTTATTTGCATTTCCCTAATGACTAAGGATGATGAACATCTCTTTAGGTGCTTCTCAGCCATTAGATATTCTTCAGGTGAGAACTCTTTGTTTAGCTCTGTACCCCATTTTTTAATAGGGTTACTTGCCTCTCTGGAGTTTAACTTCTTGAGTTCTTTGTATATATTGGATATTAGCCCTCTGTCGGATGTAAGGTTGGTAAAGATCATTTCCCAGTAAGTTGGTTGCCGCTTTGTCTTTTTGACAGTGTCTTTTGCCTTGCAAAAACTTTGTAATTTAATGAGGCCCCATTTGTCTATTCTTGATCTTAGAGCATAAGCTATTGGAGTTCTGTTCAGGAAATTCTCCCCTGTGCCCATATGTTCAAGGTTCTTCCCTAGTTTCCTTTCTATTAGTTTCAGTGTGTCTGGTTTTATGTGGAGATCCTTGATCCACTTGGAATTGAGCTTAGTGCAAGGAGATAAGGATGGGTCAATTTGCATTCTTCTGCATGTTGACCTCCAGCTGAGCCAGCACCATTTGTTGAAAAGGCTATCTTTTTTCCACTGGATGGTTTTAGCTCCTTTGTCAAAGATCAAATGACCATAGGAGTGTGGATTCATTTCTGGGTCTTCAGTTCTGTTCCATTGATCTACATGCCTGTCACTGTACCGATACCATGAGGTTTATAACACTATTGCTCTGTAGTACAGCTTGAGGTCAGGGATATTGATTCCGCCAGAGGTTCTTTTACTCTTGAGAATAGTTTTAGCTATTCTGGGTTTTCTGTTATTCCAGATGAATTTTTTAATTGCTCTTTCTAACTCTATGAAGAATTGAGTTGGGATTTTGATGGGGATTGCATTGAATCTGTATATTGCTTTTGGTAAGATGGTCATTTTTACTATATTAATCCTGCCAATCCATGAGCATGGCAGATTTTTCCATCTTCTGAGGTCTTCTTCAATTTCTTTCTTCAGAGACTTGAAGTTCTTATCATACAGATCTTTCACTTGTTTGGTTAGAGTCACGCCAAGATACTTTATATGGTTTGTGGCTATCATGAAGGGTATCATTTCTCTAACTTCTTTCTCAGCCTGCTTATCCTTTGAGTATAGGAAGGCTACTGACTTGCTTGAGTTGATTTTATATCCGGCCACTTTGCTGAAGTCGTTTATCAGCTGTAGGAGTTCTCTGGTGGAGTTCTTTGGGTCCCTTAAGTATACTATCATATCGTCTGCAAATAGTGATTGTTTGACTTCTTCCTTTCCAATTTGTATCCCTTTGACCTCTTTTTGTTTTCTAATTGCTCTAGCTAGAACTTCAAGTACTATATTGAAAAGATATGGAGAGAGAGGGCAGCCTTGTCTAGTCCCTGATTTTAGTGGGATTATTACAAGTTTCTCTCCATTTAGATTGATGCTGGCTACCGGTTTGCTGTAAATTGCTTTTACTATGTTTAGATATGGGCCTTGAATTCCTGATCTTTCCAAGACCTTTAGCATGAAAGGATGCTGAATTTTGTCAAATGCTTTTTCAGCATCTAATGAGATGACCATGTGGTTTTTTTCTTTGAGATTGTTTATATAGTGGATTAAATTGATGGATTTCCTTATATTGAACCATCCCTGCATCCCTGGAATGAAGCCTACTTGATCATAGTGAATGATCGTTTTGATGTGTTCTTGGATTCGGTTGGCAAGGATTTTTTTTTTATTTATTTTATTTTATTTTTTTTAATTTACATTCCAAATCATTTCCCCTTTCCCGTTTCCTCCCTCCCCGAAAGTCCCATAAGCCCCCTTCCCTCCCGCTTTTCTCCATTCAATCCCCTCTCGTTACTCTGTCCTGGAGTTCTCCTACATCCAGTCTTTCCAGGACCAGGGGTCTCTCCTTCCATCTTCTTAGAAATCTATTGATATGCGGATTGTCTCTAGGGTATTCCGAGATTCTGGGTTAATATCCCCTTATCAGTGACTGGATACCATGTGTTTTCTTTTGTGATTGGGTTACCTCACTAAGGATGATATTTTCAAGATCTGACCATTTGCCTAAGAATTTCGTGAATTCATTGTTTTTAATTGCAGAGTAGTATTCCATTGTGTAGATATACCACATCTTCTGAATCCATTCCTCCGTTGAGGGACATCTGGGTTCTTTCCAGCTTCTGGCTTTTATAAATAAGGCTGCTATGAACATAGTGGAGCATGTGTCCTTATTGCATGCAGGTAAGGCCTCTGGGTATATGCCCAGGAGTGGTATAGCCGGATCCTCCGGGAGTGTCATGTCCAGATTTCTGAGGAACCGCCAGACGGCTTTCCAGAGTGGTTGTACCAGCTTGAAATTCCACCAGCCGTGGAGGAGTGTTCCTCTTTCTCCACATCCTCGCCAACAACTGCTGTCTCCTGTGTTTTTGATCTTAGCCATCATGATTGGTGTGAGATGGAATCTCAGGGTTGTTTTGATTTGAATTTCCCTAATGAATAAGGATGATGAACATCTCTTTAGGTGTTTCTCAGCCATTAGATATTCTTCAGGTGAGAACACTTTGTTTAGCTCTGTACCCCATATTTTAATAGGGTTACTTGCGTCTCTGGAGTTTAACTTCTTGAGTTCTTTGTATATATTAGACATTAGCCCTCTGTCAGATGTAAGGTTGGTAAAGATTATTTCCCAGTTAGTTGGTTGCCGCTTTGTCTTTTTGACAGTGTCTTTTGCCTTGCAAAAACTTTGTAATTTAATGAGGTCCCATTTGTCTATTCTTGATCTTAGAGCATAAGCTATTGGAGTTCTGTTCAGGAAATTCTCCCCTGTGCCCATATGTTCAAGGTTCTTCCCTAGTTTCCCTTCTATTAGTTTCAGTGTGTCTGGTTTTATGTGGAGATCTTTGATCCACTTAGAATTGAGCTTAGTGCAAGGAGATAAGAATGGGTCAATTTGCATTCTTCTGCATGTTGACCTCCAGCTGAGCCAGCACCATTTGTTGAAAAGGCTATCTTTTTTCCACTGGATGGGTTTAGCTCCTTTGTCAAAGATCAAGTGACCATAGGAGTGTGGATTCATTTCTGGGTCTTCAATTCTGTTCCATTGATCTACATGTCTGTTACTGTACCAATACCATGCAGTTTTTAACACTATTGCTCTGTAGTACAGCTTGAGGTCCAGGATACTGATTCCCCCAGAGGTTCTTTTACTCTTGAGAATAGTTTTAGCTATTCTGGGTTTTCTGTTATTCCAGATGAATTTTTGAATTGCTCTTTCTAACTCTATGAAGAATTGAGTTGGGATTTTGATGGGGATTGCATTGAATCTGTGTATTACTTTTGGTAAGATGGTCATTTTTACTATATTAATCCTGCCAATCCATGAGCATGGCAGATTTTTCCATCTTCTGAGGTCTTTTTCAATTTCTCTCTTCAGAGATTTGAAGTTTTTGTCATACAGATCTTTCACTTGTTTGGTTAGAGTCATGCCAAGATACTTAATATGGTTTGTGGCTATTGTAAAGGGTATTATTTCTCTTACTTCTTTCTTAGCCTGCTTATCCTTTGAGTATAGGAAGGCTTCTGACTTGCTTGAGTTGATTTTATATCCGGCCACGTTGCTGAAGTCGTTTATCAGCTGTAGGAGTTCTCTGGTGGAGTTCTTTGGGTCGCTTAAATATACTATCATATTGTCTGCAAATAGTGATAGTTTGACTTCTTCCTTTCCAATTTGTATCCCTTTGACCTCTTTTTGTTTTCTAATTGCTCTAGCTAGAACTTCAAGTACTATATTGAAAAGATATGGAGAGAGAGGGCAGCCTTGTCTAGTCCCTGATTTTAGTGGGATTGCTTCAAGTTTCTCTCCATTTAGATTGATGCTGGCTACTGGTTTGCTGTAAATTGCTTTTACTATGTTTTTATATGGGCCTTGAATTCCTGATCTTTCCAAGACCTTTAGCATGAAAGGATGCTGAATTTTGTCAAATGCTTTCTCAGCATCTAATGAGATGACCATGTTGTTTTTTTCTTTGAGTTTGTTTATGTAGTGGATTACATTGATGGATTTCCTTATATTGAACCATCCCTACATCCCTGTGATGAAGCCTACTTGATCATGGTGAATGATCGTTTTGATGTGTTCTTGGATTCGGTTGGCAAGAATTTTATTGAGTATTTTTGCATTGATATTCATAAGAGAGATTGGCCTGAGATTCTCTTTCTTTGTCGGATCTTTGTGTGCTTTTGGTATTAGTGTAATTGTGGCTTCATAGAATGAGTTGGGTAGTGTTCCTTCTGTTTCTATTTTGTTGAACACTTTGAAGAGTATTGGTGTTAGGTCTTTTTTGAAGGTCTGATAGAATTCTGCACTAAAACCATCTGGACCTGTGCTTTTTTTGGTTGGAAGACTTCCAATGACAACTTTTATTTCTTCAGGGCTTATAGGACGGTTTAGATGGTCTATTTGATCCTGATTTAATTTTGGTACTTGGTATCTGTCAAGGAAATTGTCCATTTCCTCAAGATTTTCTAGTTGTGTTGAATACAGGTTTTGGTAGTAGGATCTGATGATTTTTTGAATTTCCACAGTTTCTGTTGTTAACGCTCCCTTTTTGTTTCTGATTTTATTAATTTGGATACTATCTCTGTGCCCTCTGGTTAGTCTGGCTAAGGGCTTATCTATCTTGTTGATTTTCTCAAAGAACCAAATCCTCGTTTTGTTGATTCTTTGTATGGTTTTATTTGTTTCTACTTGATTGATTTCAGCCCTGAGTTTGATGATTTCCTGCCTTCTACTCCTCTTTGGTGTATTTGCTTCTTTTTGTTCCAGGGCTTTCAGGTGTGCCATTAAGCTGTTACTGTATGCTGTCTCCTGTTTCTTTTTGGCGGCACTCAGAGCTATGAATTTTCCTCTTAGCACTGCTTTCATTGTGTCCCATAAATTAGGGTACGTTGTGCCTTCATTTTCATTAACTTTCAAAAAGTCTTTTATTTCTTTCTTTATTTCCACCTTGACCAAGTTATCATTGAGTAGAGCATTGTTCAGCCTCCATGTGTACGTGGGTTTTCTTTTGGTTTTGTTGCCATTGAAGACCACCCTTATTCCATAGTGATCTTATAGGAGGCATGGGATTAGTTCTATCTTCTTATATCTGTTGAGGGCTGATTTGTGACCAATTATATGGTCAATTTTGGAGAAGGTACCATAAGGAGCTGAGAAGAAGGTGTATTCTTTAGCTCTAGGATGAAATCTTCTATATATATCTGTTAGTTCCATTTGGTCCAAGGCTTCAATTAGATTCACTGTGTCCCTGTTTACTTTCTGCTTTCCTGAATGATCCATTTCAGAGAGCGGGGTGTTGAAGTCACCCACTATTATTGTGTGCGGTGCGATGTGTGCTTTGAGTTTTAGTAAAGTTTCTTTTACAAATGAGGGTGCCCTTGCATTTGGAGCATAGATATTCAGAATTGAGAGTTCTTGATGGTGGATTTTTCCCTTGATCAATATGTAGTGTCCTTCTGTGTCTTTTTTGATGACTTTAGGTTGAAAATCAATTTTATCTGATATTAGGATGGCTACTCCACCTCGTTTCTTGGGGCCATTTGCTTGTAAAATTGTTTTCCAGCCTTTTACTCTGAGGTAGTGTTTGTCTTTGACACTGAGGTGCATTTCCTGCATGCAGCAAAATGCTGGGTCCTGTTTATGTATCCAGTCTGCTAGTCTATGTCTTTTAATTGGGGAATTGAGACCATTGATATTAAGAGAGATTAAGGCATAGTGATTATTGCCATCTGCCATTCTTGACACTATCTTTATGTTTGAGTGGTTATCTACTTTTGGGTTTGATTCAAGAAGGTTATTATCTCATTTTTTCCTGGGTGTTGTTTCTCTCCCTGTATTGGAGGTTTCCACCTATTATCCATTTCAGGGCTGGATTTGTGGAAAGATATTGTGAAAATTTGGTTTTATCATGGAATATCTTGGTCTCTCCATCTATGGTGATTGAGAGTTTTGCTGGGTATAGTAGTCTAGGCTGGCATTTGTGCTCTCTCAGTGTCTGCATGAGATCTGCCCAGGATCTTCTGGCTTTCATAGACTCTGGTGAGAAGTCTGATGTGATTCGGATAGGTCTTCCTTTGTATGTTACTTGGCCCTTTTCTCTTACTGCTTTTAGTATTCTTTCTTTGTTTAGAACATTTGGTGTTTTGATTATTATGTGACGGGAGGTATTTCTGTTCTGGTCTAGACTGTTTGGAGTTCTGTAGGCTTCTTGTAAGTTCATCGGCATCTCTCTCTTTAGGTTAGGGAAGTTTTCCTCCATAATTTTGTTGAAGATGTTACTGGCCCTTTAAGTTGCAAATCTTCACCCTCATCTATACCTATAATCCTTAGGTTTGGTCTTCTCATTGTGTCCTGGATTTCCTGGATGTTTTGGGTTACACGTTTTTTTGCATTTTGCATTTTCTTTGACTGTTGAGTCGATGCTTTCTATGGAACCTTCAGCACCTAAGATTCTTTCTTCCATCTTTTGTATTCTATTGTTGATGTTTGCATCTATGACTCCTGATTTCTTCCCAAGGTTTTCTATCTCCTAATTGTCTCCCTTTGTGATTTCTTAGTTGTTTCTACTTCTTTTTTAGTTCCTGGATGGATTTTCTGAGATCCTTCACTTGTTTGTTTGTATTTTCTTGTATTTCTTTACAGTATTTTTGCATTACCTCTTTCAGGATTTCTGCCTGTTGACCCACGTTCTCCTGTATTTCTCTGAGCGATTTTTGTGTTTCCTCCTCATGGGAATCCATCTGTTGATCCATCATCTCCTGCATTTCTTTAAGCAGTTCTCGCGTTTCCTTTGTAAGGCATCTAACCGTTGATTCATTTCTTTAAGCAATTTTTGTGTTGCCTCCTTATGGGAATCCATCTGTTGACCCATATTCTTCTGCATGTCTTTATGCAATTTTTGTGATTCCTTTGTGAGTGCATCTACCCGTTGATTCATCTCGTTAAGCGATTTTTGTGTTGTCTCCTTGTGTGCCTCCATCTTTTGATCCATGTTCTCCTTCATTTCTCTACACGATTTTTGTGTTTCCTTTGTAAGGGCTTCTAACCGTTGATTCATGGTCTCCTGTAATTCTTTATTAGATTTATTTGTGTCCTTCTTGTGATCCTCTAATAGCATCATGTGAAGTGATTTTAAATCCAGATCTTGTGTTTAGGGTGTGGTGGGGTATCCAGGACTTGCTGCTGTTGGAGACTTGGGTTCGGATGGTCCCATATTACTTTGATTTCTGTTAGTAACATTCCTATGTTTGCCTTTTGCCATCTGGTTACCTCTGCTGTTAGTTGGTCCTGCTGTCACTGGCTGTTGGTTGGACCTCCTGTGAGCCTGCAAAGCTATTTCTGCCCCCCCTGGTTTACCAGGATTCCCCTGGCACAGCTTTCTGGGGCCTGCCCTGCTCCTGAGTGACTTTGTGCCCTGATGTGCCTTGCCCCAAGTGATGTTATATTGGGGAGTCCTTGCACATCCAAAGGCTCAGCATAGTGGATTCCTGGAGCAGAGGTCGCCAGAGGGAGGCTGGTAGGCTCCTGCCCTGTGCAGGGGTGTATGATCTCTCCTAGAGTGGGGGGGGGAGGGGGTGTCCCTCTGCAAGGCAGAATTCCCACAGCAGAGCTAGCACGCTGGTTACTGCAGATCTGCCCAGCACTTGGGAGCCACGTACACACAATCCGCCTGAGACCCAAGCGATATTATGCCTGTCTGTCTCAGAGCCTGGCAGACCCAACTTCCCGGCCACTGGAGCAAAGATGGCGGAGTGCACTCTGCACTCTCTCAGTGGTGCTGGTCACCCTGCAGAGGTGATGGCCTGCAGATCTGGCACTCAAACGACCACAGTGCTGTCCAGTTCTTGGGCGCAGGCAGAAGCCCCAACAGGCCGTGTCCCAAGTGATGTTATATTGGGGAGAGCCTGGGTACCTGTCTCTTCAGTACAGTCTACTGGAACAGAGGTCGCAGAAGGGAAGCTGGTAGGCTCCCGCCCAGTGAGATGTCCGTCTGCCAGGCAGAAGTCCCACAGCAGAGCTGGCACGCTGGTTACTGCAGATCTGCCCAGCACTTGGGAGCCGCATACACACAAGCAGCCCGAGACACAAGCGATATTATGCCTGTCTGTCTCAGAGCCTGGCAGTCCCAACTTCCCGGCCACTGGAGCAAAGATGGCGGAGTGCACTCTGCACTCTCTCCATGGCGCTGTTCACCCTGAAGAGGCGATGGCCTGCAGATCTGGCACCCAGACGACCACAGTGCTGTCCCGTTCTTGGGCGCAGGTGGAAGCCCCAAAAGGCCGTGTCCCAAGTGATGTTATATTGGGGAGAGCCTGGGTACCTGTCTCTTCAGTGCAATCTACCAGAGCAGAGGTCTCAGAAGGGAAGCTGGTAGGCTCCCGCCCAGTGCTGGGTCCCTCTGCCAGGCAGAAGTCTCACAGCAGAGCTGGCACGCTGGTTACTGCAGATCTGCCCAGCACTTGGGAGCTGCATACACACAAGCTGCCCGAGACCCAAGCAATATTATGCCTGTCTTTCTCAGAGCCTGGCAGTCCCAACTTCCCGGCCACTGAAGCAAAGCGATACATACCTTTTATTATATCCTTAAAACTAGTTTGCTGATAGATGGACTTATCTCATTACACAGATTTTACTTCATATATTGCTTAAAATTGATAACTTCAATGTAGTATAACATTTTGAAAAGAAATTGCTAATTTTGATACTATGAATTATCTTTTTATTATAGTCATTATTTTATTTATGAATTATCCTTTTTCCCTTTTGAGAATGCTAAGGTGCATATCTCACTTCCTTTTTAAAATCATTTTATTCATTTCCATTTCAAATGATATCCCCCTTCCAGATTACCTCTCCACAATCCCCCATCTTATCACCCCTCTCTCCCCTCCCCTTTGCCTCTATGAGTGTGCTCCTCCACCTGCTCACCTACTTTTGCCATACCACTGTAGCATCCCCCTACACTGGGGTACCAAACCTTCACAGTTCCAAGGGCCTCCCCCCGATTGATATCTGATAAGGCCATCCTCTTCTACATATGTATCTGGAGCCATGGGTCCCTCCATATATGCTCTGGTTCTGTCATGATAACCTAAAAATATGAGTACCTAAACAAGAATTTACAATGGCAATAACTGCAGGGATCCAGCTACAACAGGAGTCAGAGATAATCAAGGACTCGGGATACCCAATAGGCAAATACGAAATCATTTGAAAAAAGTGACAGCCTTATTCACTTCCATGAGAGATTTCTGAACTCAGGAGTCAGAATGCCCATATAGACTTGACTCAATCCCAGTCTTTTATTGAAATCATACAAGAAAGTTGTATTACAAAGCTCATAGGGGAGGGGGTGGGTAAATGCTTCTCTATTTTCCTATGCCAACATTTTCTTGTGATACAGAGTAGTATAAACTAGAACAAATTAAAAAGGAACTATAAAATCTCAAATATTAAAATTTTGTAACAAGCACATTTTTTTATATCTCCCAACCACTAGTCTCCGGTGAGTTTGGGGGCAGCAGTGTTGTGGTTCCAAAGTCAATGTCTTTCAGACATGTGTGAGACAGTATGGTTTCCTTAAAGGGCAAACATGAGGTCACACTGCTAGCCCTGAAGTCTGTCTACAAAAATTTCCTCACTTGACCTGTATGGAGAATTCCTAGGGGGCTGCCACCATCCCTAGGAACCCTAGGAATCCATTGCTGACTTTCTGGGAAATATCTGTATGTTATTCCATTCTCAGTTCTGTAACAAAAATGTCCTGTTTTTATTATACAGAACAGAGAATAAGACTGGGAGAACAACTGCAGATTTATTCATCTCTGCTCTAGGTTACTTTCATTTCCACCTCAAGCAAGTGACCTTAACATACATTTCTATTGAATTCATGAACAGCTTTCACTTTAATTTCAGTAACATCTTGTTTCTGGATATCAAGCAGGTTCTTACTAGGTCTTTCCAGGCCACCAAATACCACTATAATCAAGGAAGGAGGAAAGAGAAGGAACAGTAAACAGATAAAAAGAATGATAAATACTAAGATTAATTGCAGAAATGATATCACAAGGTGCTTGCCCCAAAGAAACAGGCATTGGGGTCTCTCTGAACTCAAACTGGGACCCACAAGAGGCCATAGCCTCATGGTCTGAAACATGGTGTGCACAGCAAGTTTTTCTTCCTGGTCATGAGGGGTCCCAGGCCTCTGGAGCTTAATGTGGGTGTCTTCAACAAATAACAACAGGCCTGCTAACAGAGAATGGGATATTCCATAGGTGCCCATTCCAACAAAATGTTTGATGACACCAGAAGTTCTTTAACTCTTCAGAATAGTTTTAGCTATCCTGGTTTTTCTGTTATTCCAGATGAATTTTTGAATTGCTCTTTCTAACTCTATGAAGAATTGCGTTGGGATTTTGATGGGGATTGCATTGAATCTGTATATTGCTTTTGGCAAGATGGTCATTTTTACTATATTAATCCTGCCAATCCATGAGCATGGCAGATTTTTCCATCTTCTGAGGTCTTCTTCAATTTCTTTCTTCAGAGACTTGAAGTTCTTGTCATACAGATCTTTCACTTGTTTGGTTAGAGTCACACCAAGATACTTTATATGGTTTGTGGCTATCGTGAAGGGTATCATTTCTCTTACTTATTTCTCAGACTGCTTATACTTTGAGTATAGGAAGGCTACTGACTTGCTTGAGTTGATTTTATATCCGGCCACTTTGCTGAAGTTGTTTATCAGCTGTAGGAGTTCTCTGGTGGAGTTCTTTGGGTTCTTTTGGGTGGGTTCTTTGGGACTATTATATTGTCTGCTAATTGTGATAGTTTGACCTCAAGCTGTACTACAGAGCAATAGTGTTAAAAACTGCATGGTATTGGTACAGTGACAGGCATGTAGATCAATGGAACAGAATTGAAGACCCAGAAATGAATCCAAACTCCTATGGTCACTTGATCTTTGACAAAGGAGTTAAAACCATCCAGTGGAAAAAAGATAGCCTTTTCAACATATGGTGCTGGTTCAACTGGAGGTAAACATGCAGAAGAACGCAAATTTGCCCATTCTTATCTCCTTGCACTAAGCTCAATTCCAAGTGGATCAAGGACTTCCACATATAACCAGACACACTGAAACTAAAAGAAAGGAAACTAGGGAAGAACCTTGAACATATGGGCACAGGGGAGAATTTCCTGAACAGAACTCCAATAGCTTATGCTCTAAGATCAAGAATTGACAAATGGGACCTCATAAAATTACAAAGTTTCTGTAAGGCAAAAGACACTGTCAAAAAGACAAAGCAGCAACCAACTAACTGGGAAATGATCTTTACCAACCCTACATCTGACAGAGGGCTAATATCCAATATATACAAAGAACTAAAGAAGTTAGACTCCAGAGAAGCAAGTAACCCTATTCAAAAATGGGGTACAGAGCTAAACAAAGAGTTCTCACCTGAAGAATATCGAATGGCTGAGAAGCACCTAAAGAGATGTTCATCATCCTTAGTCATTAGGGAAATGCAAATCAAAACAACCCTGAGATTCCATCTCACACCAGTCAGAATGGCTAAGATCAAAAACACAGGAGACAGCAGTTGTTGGTGAGGATGTGGAGAAAGAGGAACACTCCTCCACTGCTGGTGGGATTGCAAGCTGATACAACCACTCTGGAGAGCTTTCTGGCGGTTCCTCTGAAAACTGGGCATGACACTCCCGGAGGATCCGGCTATACCACTCCTTGCATATACCCAGAGGCTTCCCTTGCATGCAATAAGGACACTTGCTCCACTATGTTCATAGCAGCCTTATTTATATTAGCCAGAAGCTGGAAAGAACCCAGATGTCCCTCAACGGAGGAATGGATTCAGAAGTTCTGGTATATTTACACAATGCAATACTACTCAGCAATTAAAAACTATGAATTCACAAAATTTCTAGGCAAATTGTCAGAACTTGAAAATATCATCCTTAGTGAGGTAACTCAATCACAAAAGAACACACATGGTATGCAGTCACTGATAAGGGGATATTAACCCAGAATCTCGGAATACCCTAGACACAATTCGCATATCAATAGATTTCCAAGAAGATGGAAGGAGAGACCCCTGGTCCTCGAAAGACTGGATGTAAGGGAATGTCAGGACAAAGAAGCAAGAGGGGGTTGAATGGGGAAAAGAGGGAGGGAAGGGGGCTTATGGGACTTTTGTAGAGGGAGGAAATGGGAAAGGGGAAATGATTTGGAATGTAAGTAAAAAAACTTAGAAAATTAAAAAAAAAATGTTTGATTACTTTGGCCACCAATGATTACTGAGAGAGGAAGAATTATTCTCTCCAAAGAATATGCCGCCTAAGTTGGTTATCCAATACAAATTGCTCAGCTTATATATCAAATAAATTTAAGCAAGACTAAGTAGATTTCTTTTTGTCTTGGCATCAAATTGAGGATGTAGCAGGGAGACATGGGAGAATGTGGAGGGAGGAAAGTAAAGGAAATTGTGCTGTCTGGTTTTGTGTGTCAACTTGGCACAGGCTGGAGTTATCACAAAGAAAGTAGTTTCAGCTGGGGAAGTGCCTCCATGAGATCTAGCTGTGGGGAATTTTCTCAGTTTGTGATCAAGGGGGGAGGGACCCTTGTGGGTGGTGCCATCCCTGGGCTGGTAGTCTTGGGTTCTATAAGAAAGCAAGCTTAGCAAATCAGGGGAAGCAAGCCAGTAAGAAACATCCCTCCATGGCCTCTGCATCAGTTCCTATAGCCTGACCTGCTTGAGTTCCAGTCTTGACTTCCTTTGGTGATGAACAGCTATGTGGAATTGTAAGCTGAATAAACCCTTTCCTCCCCAACTTGCTTCTTGGACATGATATTTTGTGCAGGAGTAGAAACCCTGACAAAGACAGAAATCAACAGAAATATTCTAATAAAAATAAAAATAAATAAGTAATTTTTAAAACACAAAAATGTTTTCATGCATAGCAAACACGATATTTGATAATGCTATCATGTTTAAAAAATTGTCAGAGATAGGGTCTTTGGGCGAAGTTCTTTTAATTTTGTTATTTCCAATGAGAACCATTTGGCTAAATTTAAAATGCAATTTTGTGAAGCCAGGGACATGTACTTTGCATTCTATTGGAGAAAGTAATTACTTTCCCATCTTAACTCATGTACCTACATTTACCTACTCCTGAGAATGCTGCACAGAAGAAATTTTCTTAAAGAGGTGGCCATTTCACAAATTGAATCCCAACTGTTCTGTGCAGTATAAATTATCCTCTCACAGTCACAAAATAAATACAAGATAGATTTGATGAAAAAAAAACACTGTTTTTATATACATCTGCAGCCTTTGAAATATATCAGTCATTTACCTGGCCTGTGTTCATTGACAAGACCATATATATCTTTTTTTTTTTGGTTTTTCAAGACAGGGTTTCTCTGTGTAGCCCTGGCTGTCCTGGAACTCACTCTGTAGACCAGGCTGGCCTCGAACTCATAAATCCGCCTGCCTCTGCCTCCCAAGTGCTGGGATTAAAGGCGTGCGCCACCACCGCCCGGCCATATATATCTTATTATATAAATATAGGCATCTACATTAAAATATAAAGTGTTAGGTTATTAGCTATAATTACCACTTAATATCTTAAATTTCACCTATAATTGATAGATAAGTTATATTGACATTTTAATATGTATATACATTATAAACCAGGTTAATTGGCATTTAGATCACTCATAATGTTCTATAGCAAAAACATATAAAATCCTTTTAGAAAACTTGAAATATAATATACTATCAACTATACATTTTTTACATTGGAATACTAGAAAAGATTTTTACTTTCTAATCAACTCTTTTGTAACTTTGACTACTATCTCACCTGTCAGTGTCTGTCTTCTACCTGTTCCAGCCTTTTGTTGTCATCCCTCTATTTTCTATTCCATGATTGAACTTTTTATTGGAATTTACATCATGTGTGTATTGTTTATTTCATTAGCACCATGTTCTCTGAGCTCATACACATTATTGCTAATTAGAGAATGAACTGTTTTTCAAAGGTTAGTTAGTATTGAACTGTGTACATATAATGGTTAATATTGGTTATCTAATTGTCATTCCTGGGAAGAGAAAAGCTCAGTTGAAAAGCTGCCTCTATCAGATTATCTGGAATGCATATATTTCAATGTGTCATATTCTTAATTCCTAATTGATAAGGAAGGGACTGGCCCACTGTCTTAGTCAGGGTTTCTATTCCTGCACAAAATATCATGACCAAGAAGCAAGTTGGGGAGGAAAGGGTTTAGTGAGCTTACACTTGCACGCTGCTGTTCATCACTAAAGGAAGTCAGGACTGGAACTCAAGCAGGTCCAGAAGCAGGAACTGATGCAGAGGCCATGGAGGGATGTTTCTTACTGGCTTGCTTGCCCTGGCTTTCTCAGCCTGCTCTCTTATAGAAGCCAAGACTACCGGATCATGGTTGGTACCACACACAAGGGACCCTCCCGCCTTGATCCCTAATTGAGAAAATGCCTTAAAGGTAGATCTCATGGAGGTACTTCCCCAACGGAAGATCCTTTCTTTGTGATAACTCCAGCCTGTGTCAAGTTGACACACAAAACCAGCCAGTACAATTTCCTGCTTCACTTTCCTCCCTCCACATTCTCCCATGTCTCTGTGCTACATACATTGATCTTCTTTCTTCTTGAGCTTCATTTAGTCTGTGAATTGTATCTTGGGTATTCCAAGCTCCTGGGCTGATATTCACTTATCAATGAGTGCATCCCATGTGTGATATTTTGTGATTGGCTTACTTCACTCAGGATGATATTTTCTAGTCCTGTTAATTTGCCTCAGAATTTCATAATTCATTGTTTTTAATAGCTGAGTAGGACTCCATTGTGTAAATGTACCACATTTTCTGTATCCATTCCTTTGTTGAGAGACATCTGGGCTCTTTCCAGATTCTGGTTATTATAATTAAGGCTTCTACGAATATAGTGGAGCATGTTTTCTTATTAAATATTGGAGAATATTCTCGGTATATGTCCAGGAATGGTATAGCTGGGTCCTCCAGTAGTACTATGTCCAATTTTCCGAGGAGCCACCAAAATGATTTCCAGAGTGGATGTACAAGCTTGCAATCCCACCAAACAATGGAGGAGTGTTCTTCTTTCTCCACATCCTCCCCAGCATCTACTGACACCTGAATTTTTGATCTTAGCCATTCTGACTGGTGTGAGGTAGAATCTTAGTGATGTTTTGATTTGCATTTCGCTGATGACCAAGGATGTTGAACATTTCTTTAGGTACTTCTCAGCCATTCGGTATTCCTCAGTTGAGAATTCTCTCTTTGCTCTGTACATCAGTTTTAATAGATATATTTCATTCTCTAGAGTCTAACTTCTTGAATTCTTTGAATATATTGGATATTAGAGCTCTACCAGATGTAAACATCTTTTCCCAATTTGTTGGTTGCCGTTTTGTCCTTTTGACGGTGTCCTTTTCCTTACAAAGCTTTGCAATTTTATGAGGTCCCTTTTGTCAATTCTTGATCTTAGAGCATAAGCTATTGGTGTTCTGTTCAGGAAAATTTCCCCTGTGCCCGTGTGCTCCAGGCACTTCTCCACTTTCTTTTCTATTAGTTTCAGGGTATCTGGTTTTATGTTGAGGTCTTTGATCCACTTGGACTTGAGCTTTGTTCAAGGAGATAAGAATGCATCAATTTGTATTCTTCTGCATGCTAACCACCAGTTGATTCAGCATCATTTTTTGAAAATGTCTTTTTTTCTACTTGATGGTTTTAGCTCCTTTGTCAAAGATCAAGTGGCCATAAATGTGTGGGTTCATTTCTGGGTCTTCAATTCTATTCCAATGACCTACATGCCTGTCACTGTACCAATTCCATACACTTTTTATTACTATTGCTCTGCAGTACAGCTTGAGGTCCAGGATGCTAATTCCCCCTGAAGTTTTTTTACTGTTGCAAATAGTTTTTGCTATCCTGGTTTTTTTTTGTTGTTGTTGTTGTTATTTGTTATTCCAGGTGAATTTGACAATTGCTCTATTTAACTCTGAATAATTGACCTGGAATTTTGATGGGGATTGAATTGAATCTGTATATTGCTTTTGGCAAGATGGTCATTTTTACCTTATTAATCCTGCCAATCCATGAGCATGGGAGATCTTTCTATCTTCTGAGATCTTCTTC
The DNA here is from genome assembly GCA_036184795.1 of Tokudaia tokunoshimensis. Lineage (NCBI taxonomy): Eukaryota > Metazoa > Chordata > Mammalia > Rodentia > Muridae > Tokudaia > Tokudaia tokunoshimensis. Next base: position 41,384,711 of record BTHU01000023.1, read on the forward strand.
AACCTCTTTTTTCAGAGACTTGAAGTTCTTGTCATACAGATCATTCACTTAATTGGTAAGAGTCACACTAAGATATTGAATATTTTTTGTATCGATATTCATAAGGGAAATTAATCTAAAATTCTCTTTTTTATTGGATCTTTGTGTCATTTTGTATCAGCATAATTGTGGCTTCATAGAAGGAGTTGGGCAGTGCTCTATTTTGTGGAATAGTTTGAAGAGTATTGGTATTAAGTCTTCTTTGAAAGTCTGATAGAATTCTGCACTAAAACCATCTGGTCCTGTAGCTTTTTTATTTTTTGTTTTTTGTTAGGAAACTATTAATGATTACTTCTATTTCTTTAGGTGTTGGGGAACTGTTTAGTTGGTTTTTCTAATTCTGATTTAACTTTGGTATTTGGTGTCTGTTTAGAAAATTGTCCATTTCATTCAGATTTTGCAGTTGTGTTGAGTACAGGCTTTTGTAGTGGGATCTGATTTTATTTTACTTTCCTCAGTTTCTTTTGTTACATCTCCCTTTTCATTTCTGATTTTGTTAATTTGCATACTGTCTCTGTGCTGTCTGGTTAGTCTAGTTCAGGGTTTAGCTATCTTGTTGATTTTCTCAAAGAACTAGCTCCTGGGTTGGTTGATTCTTTGTATAGTTCTTTTTGCTTCTACTTGGTTAGTTTCAGCCCTGAGTTTGATTATTTCCTGCTGTCTACTCCTCTTGGGTGTATTTGCTTCTTTTTGTTCTAGAGCTTTCAGGTGTCCTGTTAAACTGCTAGTGTATGTTCTATCCAGTTTCTTTTTGGAGGCACTCAGAGCTAGGAGTTTTCCCCTTAGCACTGCTTTCATTGTGTCCCATAAGTTTGAGTATGATGTGGCTTCATTTTCATTAAACCCGAAAAAGTTTAATTTCTTTCTTTATTTCTTCCTTGACCAAGTTTTCATTGAATAGAGCATTGTTCAGCTTCCATGTGTATGTAGATTTTCTGTTGATTTTGTTGCTATTGAAGACCAGCCATACTCTGTAGTAATCTGTTAGGAAGCATGGGATTATTTCAATCTTCTTATATCTGTTGAGGTCTGTTTTGTGAATGATTATATAGTCAATTTTGGAGAAGGTATCTTCCTTTAGACAGAAGCCATTCTGAGCTAAAATTTGGGAGATGAGTATGTGGCCCCAATCCCATAACCCGAAGCCTTGCCTAACCTCTGGATATGGTCTCTAGAGGTTCTCACTCTCCTTTTGGGGCATTTCATATACTCTCATCCCTGTTGGGTTTTGGAAGCCTCTTGCTTTCCTGGCATCTGGGACTAGCTGGTGGCTAACCCCCGTTTTCCCACCCTCCATAGCTATATATCTCTGTTCAAATTCCTGACCCCTCTATGTGTGATCCCAGTCTCCCCTGCAACCTGATTCTCTCCCCTTTTCCCCCTCCCCCTCCTCTCTTCCTCTGAAGTCTCTCCCATCCTCTACCTCCCATGAGTATTTTGTTTTCCCTTAAAAGAAGGACAGAAGCAACCACATTTTGGTCTTCCTTCTTCTTGAGCTTCAAATGAGTTGTATCTTGTGTATTTCAAGCTTTTGGGCTAATATCTACTTATCAGTGAGTGCATACCATGTGTGTTCTCTTGTGACTTGGTTACCTCACTCAGGATAATATGCTTGTTAAATTGTTAATGTTTAATAATTTCAAAATATTAATTTCTTAATATGTCAAAATTTGTTTTCACAAAATTTTTAAGCATTAATTTTTTACTAGAATAGTGAAGTTTATTACAATATGAAGTTTGTTTAGATTGAGAAAATAATAAAACATTTTTTTCTCACAAGAAAAGTATAACATATTTACTTCAGTGTTAAATACCACTAGCAGTAAATCTTTAGGGTAATGGAATTAAGTCCTGTGGTTTGGCTTGTCTCATTTCTGATGGATGGCCTGATGCTTATATCCCTGTAAGTAGGAAAATTGAAATAAAATGGATATACTCTATGTGTCAAAGTTATTGCTACATTAAAAACTCAGTACTGGAATTCAAAAGAAGTTAACTTACATTTTAAAGTATAATGATTGACAACAAATTAAGTAATTATACTAAGAAGACATATTTCAACATATTAGTTCCTCAAATGGTTTAAAATACTTTTAAAGTGAAGCAATGGAGGAAATGCAAATATTGAATAATTCTAAATATCTGTTAATTATAGGTAATTCATCCTTTAAACATTTAAAAATATCACTTTGGAGGGAGAAGAAAGCAATCACAAGTGAGGAGAGATGGAGGAACCTGGGAGAGAAAGTAGACTGGACTGCAGAGAGAAGGGAGAGGGGGAGAGGGGAACCTGATATGTTGACGGAGGGAAAAGGACTGAAGCCCTGATGTTCAGCAGAAAGAATGGAAACAGGCAACCTCAGGATGTAGGAGGTTGGGGGGGACCCTCCTGAATGCAACAGAGACCTGGGAGGTGAAAGACTCACAGAACTAAAAGGGGTGGACCTTAGATGAAATGCCTGACAGTAGGGAGAGGGAACTTATAGAGCCCACCTCCAGCAGGAAGACAGGGCTTCAAATGAAGGAGAGGGCAGTCATCCCACAGTCATAACTCTGATCCATTATTGTTTCTGTCTGAAAGAATTACAGGGATGTAAATGGAGAGGATCCTGAGGAATACAAGGTTCAGTGACAGGCTCAAATTGGGATCCAGTGCAAGGTGAGGTCCCAAGGCCTGACACTATTACTGAGGCTATGGAGCACTCACAAAAAGGGACCTCTAATGACTGCCCTCCAAAAAACCCAACAAGCAGCTAAAAGAGTCAGATGCAGATATTTTCACCCAACCAATGGACAGAAGCAGCTGACCCCTGCTGTTGAATTAGGAAAGGCTGAATGAAGCAGAGGGTGACCCTGTAGGAGGACCAGCAGTCTCAATTAATCTGGACCTCCAGGATCTCTCAGATACTCGACCACCAAACAGGCAGCATACACCAGCTGATATGAAGCCCCTAGCACACATACAATAGAGGACTGCCGGGTCTGTGTTCATTCAGAGATGATGTACCTAACTCTAAAGAGACTGGAGGCCCCAGGGAGTTTAGAGGTCAGGTGGGGTTAGGGGTAGGGATATCCATGTGGAGACAGGGGAGAGGAGGAGGTATGGTATGTGGAACAGTCAGAGAGTGGACAGGGGTTGGCTGGGTGGGGAAGAAAATACAGAATGTATAAAAATAATTAATAAAAATATTTAAAATAAAAAAGATAAACTTCATAAAACTATCTGTATAAGAAACTCAGACTCACTTGAACAGAACTTTGTTACAAACTACCTGTATGGTAGGTCAAACAATTAATATGAAATAAATGAAGATTCTAAAATAAGGGCAATATCATGTATTTTACTTTGTTTAAAATGTACTCTTGACAGCAAGGAGTTGTATAAATGCATTTTTTAAAATATGATAATCTTCTCTCTTTTCCAGCTAGATCCCAAATAAGTGAAATAAGATTTCAATTGATAATAAGTGAAATAAGTTTTACTTGATAAGTTTCTTGGCACAATATTTGACCAGCTATTAACCTGTTTTATTCCTCTAAGCTACACTGACTGCCTGCTAGCCAAATCCCCATGATTCTTGCATTTTTAGTATTGATCTGCCTCTCGTAGCTTCACATGTTTTTGCATGGTGTCTCTCCACATGGCTTAATCCTCTCTTCTCCCATTCTCTCCTTCCCCTCTGGCTGGTAGAAGTTCTGCTCCATTCTCTCTTCTACTCAGTCATCCTCTGGTCAGTTTTTACTGACAAAGAGTTGAATAAATGGGGAGCAATGTTTACAAAAACTTGAGATAGGAGATTTTTAGAGTAAGCATTATAATGCTATGTCTGTATTTGCATCCAGATTTGGGGTCAGAGAAATCATTTGAATAATAAAAGGATAATCTTTTGAATAATAAAAGGATAATCTTTACACATTGCACAAAAAGGTACACATGCTACAGAGATGGTTCACCAGATGACTGTGCTTGATGTTTAAACCTGAAAACCTTAGTTTACTCCCTGAAACTCACAGTAGAAAGAGAATCATTCCTGAAAGTTGTCCGGCATTTACCTTTGAGTCTATGATACACATGTGGTTGTGAAAGAAAGAAAGAAAGAAGGAAAGAAAGAAAGAAAGAAAGAAAGAAAGAAAGAAAGAAAGAAAGAAAGAAAGAAAGAAAAGAAATAAAGATAATAACAATGAATTCTACCTATCTATTTAACTTGTTTGTGTAGATGTGGCTGTGACAAGAATTTCAGACTGTAAAAGGGAGGTGATGTAATTATTTTATCATTTCAAAGATTCTACTATATAAAACCAGGCATTATAACTTATCAGCATTATTGGTAATGTTGAATTTAAAATCCACACATATTTTTCTTGTATGGAATTATGTAAAATTGGATTGAGAAATGAAGATTGGCTGATTATCAGAAAACAATCAATTAAAATCTCTATTTCTTTTTTTTAATTTTAAAGATATTTATTTCACTTTATGTACTGATCACAGCCCCTCCTCCCTACTCTCCTCCTGGTCCCACAGTCACAAACCACTCCTCCACTAGGAGATGGGAACCCCTCCTTTGGTAGCAATCCACATTGGCACTTGAAGTCACATCTGGACTAAGCACTTCCTCTCCCACTGAAGCCAGACTAGGAAGCCTAGCTAGGGGAGAGGGATCCAAAGGCAGACAACAGAGTCAGAGACAATTCCTGCTCCAATTGTTAGGGGACCCACATGAAGACCAAGCTACACATCTGCTACATTATTTCTAAAATAGTCTGAATTACTAAAAAATATAAAATTAAGCTAATTAAAAAATAAATTAATAAAAAATATTCTCTATGGTGCGATCATTAGCACTTACTACCTACCTACCAATAAATACTTCTATTCTTGTAGATGAATATGGAACAAATTTATTTTTGAAGTCTTCTGTAAGGGTGTAGTGACTCATATATTAAACATTTACAAGTGTCAGTAAGAATGCATTGGTTGAAACTGCTTAGCATCTGTTTATCATTGAAGAAATTGCACAAAAGCACATAAAAACATAAATTCCTCAGAAAACAGACTAATTCTAATTGGCAAGAAAATCCAAATTCCTACATATCATCATTAATATTTTTAACCAGAAGACATCTAAGATACTCAAATAATTTTATTTTTTATTATTATTCATATGTGTATGTATGTGTGTATGTCTTGTGTCCATCTGTGGAGGTAGCAAGAGAGTATTGGAGTTCTGGGAGCAGAATGTATTCTCTGGAAGAGCAACATGTGCATTCTTTCTCTCTCTCCCCTCCCCCCTCTTCCCTCTCCCTATCCTGTCCTTCCTCCTGACCCTCTCTTTTCCTTTTGACAGAATTTTTCTATGTTGCCCTATGTGACCCAAAAACATTCCTTGTACCACCACCACGTCTCCTCTTCAGAAATTACTTCTGCCACATTTATTGGGTCATCAAAATTGTAGCTTAACAAAATGTATTTACAAAAATCAATCGCCTTTTTATATAGCAAAAGTACACATATTCAAAAGAGATCATTTAATCATTCTCATTCATAAAGACCTCAAAAACTAAATGAAATAAACAAGCAAAAATCCCCTCAGGAACAAACAATACCAGGGAGGCAAAAGATCTCTACAATATAAACTTTAAATCCATAAGGTAAAAAAATGAGGAAGTCAGTAGAAGATGGAATGATGTCCTATGCTCAAGAATTTGGGCCTGAGGATGATAAAAGTCCAAATTTCACATGGAAGCTCATAAAACCTGATATACATGGCAGAATTCTGAATAGAAACAGCAAAAAATGTTAGGGGAATTACCATATATAATCTCAAATTGTATTACAAGGCACTAGTAAGAAAAATAGGACAGGAATAGACATGTGTATCAGTGGAACAATAATAGAAACTCAGTCTTAAGCACATATGAATATACCTACCTGATGTTTAACAAATATGCCATATACACTAGAAGAAAGTAATGATGTTTACAAAGCTGAATAGTCACAAGTTCAAGAGGGAAATTAGAATCATTTCTATCACCTTGTACAAAAATCAATTCCAAACCTTAGGAGTGCCCTACAAGTCTCTGAAGAGGACTTTCTGAATCAGACTGCATTTCATTAGGAATTAGTTTCAACAAGTGACATATGAGACCTCATAAATCTAAAATGTTTCAGCAGAGCACAAGATACAATCAATCTACTAAAGAGGAGCCCACCGAGTGAGAAAGAATTATTGCCATCTATATGTCTAATATAAGATCAGTATAAAAATATACAAATAACTTTTTAAAAAGCAAAGGAAACAGAATGTTAATGATCTAATCAATTGTATAAAATCCAGACCTGGCATTCAAATCCTGTGAAGCACCCATGTCTGCAGAGGCTATAGGTCCTAGAGGAGGATGTATTAAACAATTTTACCAATATAATACTTTCCACTTGCTTAGCAAATATTCAACCCCATAATCATAGACAAGTATAGCTTTAATTTTCCATCAAAAAAGTTTTGATGGAAAACTTTTTGGTTTTTGCTTTTCAGGGAAGAGATCTGAATCATAAGTAGTCAGCCTTAAACTTAGGCAAATAAGGAAAATAGTAATTGGGCTCATCAGGATCTCTCTCTCTCTCTCTCTCTCTCTCTCTCTCTCTCTCTCTCTCTCTCTCTCTCTCTCTCTGTGTGTGTGTGTGTGTGTGTGTGTATGTGTGTGTGTGTATGTGTGTGTGTGTGTGTGTGTGTGTGTGCGTGATAAGTTTAGAAGATATCATAACTTTGAAGGTAGGTTGCTGGGGGAACACTGAAGGAGTTATAGGGAGGAAAGGCAGAGCGGTAGACGTAAATGATAATAGTTTATTCATATTTGAAATCCTCAAAAAGAATAGTAGCTACATTCTGCCCTTGTGATTCTTGGGCATGTAAAGAATTTCACTTGGAACTAATCATCTTTATTATTCAATAATAAATTAATTGTTTTGCCATATCCTGGCTATTATGTAATCTGATATAAATTTCCTTTCATGACTGGCCTGTTATCAGTGCTTGCATATGGATGGCTGAGACTATGGCCATCTTAAAATGTTAGCCCTCTAACCTTCAAAATATACAATATGCAGAATGTGTAGTTTCCATTTTGAGATATAAGTAATCCATCCATGTGTATATAAGCATATAAAAGTTACTGGTGAAGAAAGAGGGCATGAATTTAAATGATATATGGGACTGTTGAGATGAGAGAAAATGATGTAATTATAACTTTAAAATATAGAAGAATAATTTTAAAAAGTTAGACTTATTTATACACCAGAACAGATATAGTTTATTGTCACTTAAAAATAACATATATTAGGTGGTTTGTACAAATTATGTATCTAAAGATTTCTATTTTCTTTTTTGGAAAAATGCTAGAAAACAAGACTGCTCTGTTTGCCTCTCATGAACACACTCCACAGGATAGTAGCAAACACTTGCCTCATTTTTTTACATATCTGATAATTTTCTTTATCATTAATGTATGCCATATAGAATCACTGAGCCAGCTGGGCCTTTGAGAATAGAAAACTCTGCTCCTAAGTGAAATACAGAATAAGACTCTTAAAGTACCCTGGTCATATTTTCATCAACTGAACATTTATAAAATTATTGTATATGTTTCTATGTAATGACTGCCAATATATTTCATATTGTTAATCCATTAACATTGAATCCACAACATGCAGTACTAACACTCCTAAAAAAGATATTGCCTAAACCATATTTCTATATTGAGCAAATCAAGTGATTTTTGTATATTGATATATTTTGATTTTTGACAATTATATCCTTGAATATAATGTACTACAATCATATTTCCTCCCCAATACCCTCTTCTATGCCTATAGCCCTATTTCTGACTGTCTTCTTCACAGCTATTCCATAACTATTCCTAGGTCTTTGGTGTGTGTGTGTGTGTGTGTGTGTGTGTGTGTGTGTGTGTGTGTGCGTGTGTGTGCAGATAGTATGTATTTCTGATTAAGATGTTTATATCATATTAAGAATATACTATGACAAATAACTTAGAAACTATATACATTTATATATACTATATATATTTATATATACTATATATATATTAATTGAAAATATATTCATCTATCATACAATGCATCCTGACAACAGACAATTTTCCTTTCCCCCATTGATCCAAGTCCCCTCCCTCCCCTCTTTCCAAGATCTACTCCCCCTCTGTCTCCCAACAGAAAAAAGTAGGTCTCCAAGAAACAACAACCAAAACCAACAAAACAGCACAATAAGGCAAGGACTCTCACACTGAAACAAGAAAATGGAACCTAACTGGAGAAAAAGAGTCCCAAGATCAGGCAAAAGAATAGAGATACACTTGCTCCCACACAATCCTACTTGCCTACCCACTCACACACCTGCTCCCTATGTGTGTGTGTGTGTGTGTGTGTATGTGTGTGTGTGTGTATGTATGTATATATGTCCATTATTGTCATGGTGGAAAAAAATAACAGCATGGAGGCATAATGCTGGAAAGGTAGCTGTGAGTTCTATATTTGGATCTACAGGCAGCAGGAAAAGAATTGGCTTGATCTTATAAGACCTCAAAGCCTTTCCCCTAGTGATATACCTTCTCCAACAAAGCCACGCTTACTCAAACAAAGCCACATCACCAGGGAAGAGAAGCGAGCCAGGGTTGAATGGGGAACAGAGGGAGGGAAGGGGGCTTATGGGACTTTCGGGGAGGAAGGAAATGGGAAAGGGGAAATCATTAATAATAAAAAAAATAGTGTCACTTTCTATGGGCCTATGGGGCCATTTCGATTTACCACATCTTTCTTATTGTATTCATTACATCTATCACCACAATAGGTGTCCCTATATTTTTAATGTGCTTGTTCAACAGACACAAGACTCTGTATTGAATTATCAGTACTCTTAACTAAGCACATGACACAAAATCCTGTAATATCCACAGTAAAGGAGGGGTGATCAAGATGATACAGAGTTCAATGCTGTTCAGTGCTAATATTTTCTCCTATTTTTCTAAAACTGTCAAGATTAGAGGGCTGTATCAGATGCAAAAACACATTAGGGCGAATCACAGGCAGGAGAAAGAAAGAGAAGGAACAAAAAGCAGATAACTCCATTTCCACATAATGTAAAATACAGCATATTATATTTCAAATACTGTACTATAACAATTTTGTAAAGATTAATTTGTAAAAATAATTATTTTTAAGGGTAATCCTTATAAAGGTTTATGGTACCAAGTTCTAGTTGGTATCTTATTTAGTTAATAAACAGTGATATAAGTCATTCATTCAATTATGGAAATTAGAAATTAAAAGACTAAAGGATAAATAACTAGCCCAATGCAATATAATTAATAAATCAAAAATTGCCATTTATTTTTGACACCAAAGTCAATGTAATTTTAAAATTTTGTATTCAAACACAAGAATAAAAAGATTAAAATAATCCAAAAAAATCTATTTTAAATATTGATAAAGGAGATAATGATTTGAAAAGCTACTTAAATTTTAAACTGACATTTCTCTTATTCATGTGAAAAATGTCTACAGCTATTGAAAGAACTTGAAAAATCTCAAGGCAATTAAAATCATCTAGTTATCACTGCCTTCCTTTCATCAGTGTTCATTTATATGTTAGAGAGAAGCTGTCACAGCCGATAATAAAAAGTTATAAAACCAGAAGTATTTTAAACTAATATACTCAGTGTGAGTTATATATTCCAGTGCTTTTCAGTTAAGTGTGGTTTGTAACATTTGGATTATAATGTCTTTCTATAGAAAAGGAAGGCTTGAAGTACATATTTAATTTGGTATAAAATATATTATGAGTAAGTAAAATTAAATGTTACAAGTTCTTACATGGGAAGAACCCATCAATTTAATTCCAAAGTGAAGTAAGGAAGCAATGGTTTCAATTATTCCTGAAGAAGTACAAGTAATTACCCACACTAATTATATTGGTCTGGCCTGGGGTTAATAGCTGGCAAAAAGTGACACTTGGCTCTCTACAAAAGACAAGCAATTATAAATATGTACTTGTACTCACTGTGAGTAGATCTATGAAAATTAAATTTAAGTAATATTCACCAATTTCTGAGAAAGAGTTTCATGAAATATGAACCTTAATGTACTGGATGAATTATGAGTTGATAGGATGAAAAACTATGCATTCTTATAGTATAAAATGTTATGTGAATTTAACAGTTGAATTTTATTAAGGTAGAAATTCTTATCTGATGTAAAGTAGTAGCTCAGGGCACAAGCAGATGCAGCATTTTTCAGCATAACATATCTTGGTCGCCAGAGTCCATAACAAGAGGAACCTAGATGTTAGTGATATAAATTGTGAAAGATAAGATGAATTCTCATTATCCAATTACTCCTTCCTATTCACCAAATAGAAATGACTTGTACCCACTTCCAAAACACTTCTGTTTAAGTAATTTTTAGAACACTGGGCTCATATGTTCCTTAAACTTGGACACAATTAAGCTCCAAAAAGGGAGTATCTTTTCATAAAAAAAGGTTTTCTTTCAACAGTAAAGTATTACAACCCACATTTTTATACTTGTGAAGTTATTTTGCTTAATCACCATTCTTTCATTATGTTTCTTTGAAGTATTAACTTCAACAGAATTCTACCACGAGTAACATGCTGCCATGTGCCAGGAGTTCTTGGGGCTCCCTGTACTACCAGTGATGGAGTTTGATGAACAGCAAGAACCATTTGATATTATAACAGGTTTAAAAGAAAAAAGCACAGAGGATGGAAAAATATATTAAGTGATATGATGCTTAACAATTTTACAGAAATGGCTAGCAATTTCAATCCTCAAATAATAAAGACAGAAAAAGTCCATAGATTTTACTTGAAAAACGAAAGACAAATAAAATCCCTTGAAAAATAATGAAAGGAATGATTACTTCCAGTGGACATGTTCTGCATGATAACATTAGATAAAAGTATTAAAAGTGTTTACAAAATAATCAAGGTATTAATTTAATATTTTTATGTTTTGGGGCTGGAGAAATGGCTCAGTGGTTAAGAGCACTGACTGCTCTTCCAAAGGTCCTGAGTTCAAATCTCAGCAACCATGTGGTGGCTCACAACCATCCGTAATGAGATCTGACTCCCTCTTCTGGAGTTTCTGAAGAGAGCTACAGTGCACTTACATATAATAAATAAATCTTTAAAAATATTTTTATGTTTTGTTGTTGTCTCATAGAAACCTTTTCGTTTCTAGTGAAAGAAAAGAGTGGACCCACATGAAAGTGGAAGTGGGGAGAAGCTGGGAGTAGTAGAGGGAGAGAAAACTGCAATCAGGCTATATTGTATGAGAAAAGGATTTATTTTCAACAAAAAAAGAAATGTAAAAAGATTTATTTTATAAATTTTTATTATTTAATTTAAATGACTTTTTTTGCAAACTTTAATGTATACCAGGTATTCATGAAGATCAGAAGATATCATTTTCCCCAAGAACTGGAAAAATGTGGTTATGAGCCACCACATGGTTTTTATACGTTGACTCTGAGTCTTTTACATGAGCAACAAGTGGTCTTAATCACTGAGCCAGGATTTATTTTTATTGTCTTCCATTTATATATGTTTATGTGTATGTATGTTATGAGGTTATGTGAAGAGAGTGCAAAAACCCAAGGTAGACAGAAGAGAGCTGGAATGGTGAATGTGAGCCACATATAAGGATGTTGATAACTGAATTAACATACTCAGTGAGACCAGCAAACAGTTTTAAACCATGAATCATTCCTAAAGTGTTAATTTTAAATGAACTTATAGAGAAATGATAATATCAGAATATGTATGATGCCAATTAGCAGAATCTTCATCAAATTATTCACGAAAAAGTATATATCCTTTGTGGAAACAGGACTGAGGATGGGGAGTGGGAGTGAGTGAGAGGCACAAGAGTCATGTGACAAATCCCAAGAAATCTTGGGGCCAGCATCAGGGTGCAGCTCTGAGTCCATGGCCCAGTCTATAAGGCTATATACAGTGTTTGAGCAAATCCCAAACCCCTAAATCCTTAGTCAATCATATCTAATCACACCCTATGGGTTAGATGTAAAAATTAGATTTCATTATATGCTGCTTAGGATTTTGAACAATTACATTCTAAAGTGTTTATTTTATTTCAGAAAGTAGTTTTCCATACTCTTAGCAAAAGATTTATTTACACCTTCCACATTTGTATGGCCCTGTCTGCCATTGTGTGGCAGAATTAATCTTGAGTGAATTCCCAGCAAGATCCATCTTGAAAGTGGATGCCAGGTAAGATAAGATAATACTTATGTAGGTCAGTCTGTATCAATCAATACCTTTATATCTACAACCAGGTTCAAATACAGATGGGGTTTTAGACATGAGATAGGGAATATGGTGCATGAAGTGTCTACTAATTCATTCAAAAAGGATTCTTGGGAATATGTGTGAGAATGGTTTGGAAAACTAAAGTAACATAAAACTGATTAGGCTTAGTTTCTTGACATGAGCTTAATGAGCAGAGATACTGGTTTTCAAATGCAAATTGAACACAGAGTCAAAAAGAAATCAAAAGTTTATACCATTGGTTAGCTTAAGTATTTGCCAAAAGATGATATACTGAGAATGAGCTGGATATATCTGATATTTTTGTTATGGTGGTGTTGAAGGAATTTGAAGGTTAAGGGGGATTTGAATGGTGAAGCAGACATACATTAAAACCTGATTCTCAGGAGACAGCTATATCAGGCAAGCACTTGTTGGCATGCACAATAGTGTCTGGCTTACCTGACCAGTACAGAGGTGGATGCTCTCAGCCAGCCATGGGACTTACCACAAGGTCCCCTATGGAGGAGATAGAAAAAGAACTGAAGGAGCTGAAGGGGTTTGCAGCCTTGCAGAAGGAACAACAATACGAACTAAATAAGTACCCCCAGAACTCCCAGGCACTAAACCACCAACCAAAGAGTTGAAATGGAGGGACCCATGGCTCCAGCTGCATATGTAGCACAGGATGGCTTTGTTGGACATCAAAGAGAGGAGTGGTCCTTGGTCCTGAGAAGGCTCGATGCCCCAGTATAGGGGAATACCAGGACAGGGAAGTGGGCGTGGTGAGTGGGTGGCTTGGTGAGCATGAAGAGGGGTAATAGGATAGGGGATTTGTGGAGGGGAAAGCAGGAAAGGGAATAATATTTGAAATGTAAGTAAATAAAATATCTAACAAAAAAATGAAAAAACAAAAAAATATATAAAAAATTAAAAACCTGATTCTCGACGATGGTAGAACCCAAAAGATAGACACTTCACTAATGTTGTAAAACACAAAATGGTGAGAGGAAGTCTGAAAATTTTGTAGAACTTTGTCCTTCACCTTTTACTTGACTTTAGATTTGGTGATATTGCTGCTCAACTGAATGAATTCAATGTGATTTGTTTAATTAAACCTCAGAGTATTATTGAATTGCCAAAGGTAAGATATGTGTAGTTACCATAATGGACAGCAATAACAGTGAAGCAAGAAGGAACCTTTGTTACTAGTTAAATAAAAACCATGTTTTCAAGAAGGAATAAAATTTCACAAAAACTTTTTTCAATCTATACAAGCAGAAAATCTCTTGAAAAACTGAAAGAAAAGCCACTCTGGATCAAAATAGGAAATCCCAGCACACCAATTTCCAAACTTGATCTCATTGAACAAAGAAATGGTTAAATTCCCTTGAAGAATGAACCTATGAAAATACCAATGACTTTTACTGCTAGTCTTCTCACATCTGACCCAAGAGGAACCTATAGCCTTTTACACAGTGGGGAAAAGGATATAATAGTATTTTTCTGATATATACCGAATACTGCTTCTGAAATGACAGATTTAGAAAGACCCCCAAAATATTGTGTTCCTCTGGATGAAGAAGGGACATAAGGTAGGTCAGGTGGTCAAGAGATTGTTGGCATCTTACGCAAAGTGAGTACAATGCATCCCCCCAAAATATTCTATTGCTGTTTACTCAGTTCTCCAGAAAGCAATATATACTTTGAAAGAGGATTGATTATGTGACACTTTTTTTCCTGAAAATAGCATTCATGGACCCAGGGACCAAGAAATAATAATGGTAATATTTATATTCTCTAGCACTACTCATGATCTACTACAAAAAGTTTTGCTTCTTGTTTTCATTAGATTATTTTCTTCAGGTAAAGAGTAGAGAGGTGTTTCCACCAGGAGACAAAACAAACCTACTACTCGATTCCAATGAGTTGATCATTTAGATTCTGATGTCCTTAAGTCAATAAGTTAAAAGAAGGTGTAACAGTATTAGTAGAAGTGGTTGACACATACTCTCAAGGTCAAATGAATTGCGTCTTCACAAATAACATAAGGAAAATTATGTCTGTATTATAGAAAATCTTTTAGAACATCATTTGATGTCACCATGTTTTGTGTTAAGGTAAAAGGGAAATTGTAACAACTCAAATCCGTAAAAGATGACAAATAGCTCAGATCATTCAGGGATGTATTCATGGGTTATTGTTTCAAGAAAATAACCAACACATACTGGGGTACTAGCTGCGGGTGAAGAAAATATAGAGTGAACAATAGGGGTAGGTAAATTATAAATATAAGCTAGGTCAAAAGTTTGAGTAGCAATGGGGTGGGAGTGAGAATGTAAGCTAGAAGACAGAATATGAAGAGGGGTAGCAAATATTAAAGGATTTTTAAATGACATATGGAAAACTATTACTCTAGAAACTTAAAATATATACACATATAAATTAAATTGAATTGGCATTACTCTATGTAATCAGGGAAACAACTATATACCATAGTCATCAAATAAAAATCCTAGTACTAGGGACAGCTCACATCCTTTTGAACTGTTGGCCAAAGAGGTCCTTTAGAAGTCCTAAAAAATAAGGTTTTGGTGACCCTCCACAATATTATAGTAATACTTAATTGCTGAAGACATCACATACATATACCCTCATACATGGAAAAATCAAACTTGTACACATTTGGAAGCTACTAATTAGTGTCCATAGTACTTTAGGGTGCTATTCATAATATTGGAAGAGCAAAGTAGGCATCAATTTCACACAGCTATGAAGCATGTAACATACAATAGCTAATTGTCTACAAGATATATCCATTGGTGCAATGGTTGTCCTCTCTTTAATAGCATTTAAGACCTTCTTCACAAATGGAACTCATACATACACTATTAGGTAAAGAATCTGAGAATAGATAGGTGATGAGCCCTAGTGGAAAACCTATTACTATTGTTTTGTTAAACAAACATAGAAATACAGTTATTTCTAATGACATATACTCACAGGTCAGTGCATTGCTCAACTATCCCTAGAGGTAATGTTTTTTTTAGTAAGTGTTATTATGGACATACAATCTGGACAATGTGCAGAAGGCACGATATTTTGAAATATTCATCCTTAAACTGAATGCCTTAATAACAAACATCTATTCAGGAATCAAGGATCAACATGGACAAAGAAGCAGAAAGATTCTAAGATCCAGAAATGGTGGAAGACTTCAAGGAAACAGAGCTTTTCAGACATTAAGGGGCTGATGCACATATAAACCCAAGAACACTATAACAGTGTGCACAAGACCTTCAGAAATTCAATTCATGTGTATTATCATCACAGACAGGGGGAAGTGGGCACAGTTCCATCCCTAGTGAAGAAGCTATTTGCTTCTATGAGAGGCAAAATCAGTTTTCTCCAATGGAGTGACAAGCATATTGTAGGCTAGCCCTCATGCTCAGGAGTAGTTGGCCGACATAAATCTGACCATATGCTTTGTGTGTGTGTATGTGTGTGTGTGTGTGTATAAAACAACAGAAGAGACAGAAAGAAGAGGATGTTGTGTTGGTAGAGGAGAGTCTGGTTCTAAGAGAAAGTTAAGGATAGGAAAGTATATGATCAAAATATATGAAATTCTAAATAAATAGATAAGAGCTAAGGCCAGGTTATCTATTACAGAAAAGAGGATAGCAATTGCTATAATTTTCATGATTATGTGTATATATATATATATATATATATAGAGAGAGAGAGAGAGAGAGAGAGAGAGAAGACATTTAACTTTCTTCTACATTACATAATTTCATATCAAATGAGATAATGTTAATAGTTGTAGATCTATATTATCATAGCATATAATGGCTTTAAAGTCATAAATTAGACAGTTATACTATGTTAGGTGAGATTACAACCTTGTTTTCATTTGGAAATTAAGTATGACACAAGAGATGTGATTGCGTGTCAAGTTGATGTGGTGATTCAACTAAAAATTATGCTTTATGGACTCTGACACTTAAACATTTGGCCCTCAGATGGTGGCACTGTTTAGAGAGATTTAGTTGGAATACCTTGGAGGAATTATGTCTCTGGGACACTTTATGGCATTTAAAAGATTCTCTTTCTCTACTTATATATGAACTCTTCTTGATATTGTTTGATTTTTGTTGCCATGCATCTCTGACAAGGATAGAGTCTTATATCTCTGGAACTATAGACAAAATATACTTTTTCTTCCATATGCTGTTTTATCATAGCAACAGAATAGTTACTAATAAAGCTAAAC
Organism: Tokudaia tokunoshimensis; assembly: GCA_036184795.1. NCBI lineage: Eukaryota > Metazoa > Chordata > Mammalia > Rodentia > Muridae > Tokudaia > Tokudaia tokunoshimensis. Next base: position 41,401,379 of record BTHU01000023.1, read on the forward strand.
CAGGAAGGACTTATGAAGACTAATATTGTTTGTTACCCTCAATGGGTCAGAAATCAGTCAAAAACATTCTATTGGATATTCCTGTGAGGGATCTTTTGATAAGATTACCCGAAGTATGAAGATTCACCCTAAATATGGGTACTTCCTGGTTTTAGCCTAGAAAAAAGGATATGGAAGAAACCTTCCTTTTTTAACTGCTTTCCTATACTTTTTCTGATAAATTCCTTCATACTGTTTCTGTGGCATTTATTTGCTTATTTTAAAACTAACTTTTCAAGCCTTCTACAATAAACCGACCAGCATCTCTTAGAAATCTCTTATACCTTCAGCACCACATTGGGACACCTGAAATGTCCAGCCTTGTGGACTGGCAAATTACTGATTTATAGACTCCCAAGTGTGATGGAGCTATTATTAGATTACCTAGATCTCATTCTCTAAGCCAATCTAATAAAGCACATTTAATATGTGTAGATCCTGGGGCTGGAGAGATGGCTCAGAGATTAAGAGCACTGACTGCACTTCTGAAGGTCCTGAGTTCAAATCCCAGCAACCACATGATGGCTCACAACCATCTGTAATGGGATCTGATGTCTTCTTCTAGAGTATCTGAAGACAGCTACAGTGTACTTACATATAATAAATAAATAAATATAAAAAAATATAAAAAAAGTGTAGATCCATTTTGCTAGTTCTGCTCTTTTAGTGAATCCTGAATAATAAAGAAGAATAAAATACCTCTAGTTATTGATAATGAGGGAAATAAATAAATATAATCAGATAAAGTAAAACCAATCCCAGATCTCAGGAATTTAAGGGTTCAAGAACACTGATAGGCAGCAAATCTTTTTCCCTTCTGTACATCCTAGCAGAAAGAAAATGAAAAACAAAATAATGATAAAAGTTTGAAAGTGCTTTAGAATGAAAGAGAAGTGGAAGTAGGTTAAAAGAGAAAAAGAAGCTCGGCATGGCATAGTGGGCTTGCTAAGATGGAATGGAGTGTTAAATAAAGGAGAAAAAAACCAACTGGAGAAAGAGCCAGGTCTATGTGCAGAGTCTAAGTGCATTTTTTTCACATTTGCTGGCAAAAGCCTTGATTCTTTGTACTGAAATCCAGGATTCAAACTGCAAGTTACACCTGTGAACAGTCTTTTGTAAGGTGAAGTCACAGATGTTCTCCTTATCATCAAAGGCTAGCTTGTTGATGCTGTCATCCCTCCCAGGTTGCTCTTTGCAATAGCCAGCTTGCCAGTAAGAAACTGTGAATGTGGTTTCCTGTGGATTTGGGCCTAATATATTTTCTTCTTTGTTAAATAATTTGTGGATCCGAGGCAAACAATGTCTTTCAGTAGAGGAATTATGTTTAAAAGATCATGTTTAAAAGATTAGTCCAAAAACATTTGTTCTGCATTTTATGTTTGTGACTCACTGAGGGTGTTTCAGATTTGATCACACTCTTTTAAAGATATATCCTATTTTAATTTTATATCTGTGTGTGTTTTGCCTGTATGGGTACCATGCAAATGCCTGGTCCTCTTGGAGACCAGAATATTATTTAAGAAGCTGTGCAACTGGAGTGGCAGCTATGCGCCACTATGCAGGCACTGGAAACCCAAGTCTGGGCCTCTACAAGCACACAAAGTGCTCCTAAATGCTGACCCATCTCTATAGTCCAGAAGGGTCTTTTAAAAGATGACCCCCCACCTCTTTTACTATAAAATGGACCCTAATTCTACTTCAATCTATTCATGTAGAGAGAGGATTTTCCCATGCATCTCTTCCCTCTGCTAGTACTATGCAGCAAGTTTTTTTCTGGTCCTCTTGCTTTTTTCTAGTCTTTGAAGTCTGTTCCTCTTGTCTTTTCCTAACGTCTCTGCTAATAAAAACATATAGCAGTTTAGTGGTGGGGCATGGCTGTATTTACCTATGGTTCTGCAGTCTACTGAGGTAATTTTGACTGAGATAAAGGACAACAAATTCCACACTATGTCCTTTGATTCTCCCTCTGTCCTTTCTTATTCTGCTTTGCCACGTTTGTTCCATGCTGTGTAAATCTGTGGTTAAAAGGGCATTATCTGTCTCTTGTGATAACTGTTATTTATGTTTTCCTAATTTATTACTTTTTTCCCTCTCCCTGAAAATATCATTCTTAAAAATTGTTGAATATGTCTATGAGCACCATCATTTCACTTAAAACTGTAATATTCCATATTCTGTATCCAGTCTTTTGTGATTGTTTTTCTTTTAAGGAAAAAGGTTATAAAAATTAGGTGTATCGACTTCATCAAAAAATAATATTTTTTCCTTTTACTACGATATTCATGTCTTAAAATGTCATCACTTATCATTTTATATTTTAAGATCAATCTCTGAATACTCTCCTCATATTTACTAAATTGCACATATATATTTATGTATGTTTGAATAATTAAATAAAAATGTTTCATAGGACACTTATTGAATTATCTATGGTCTTTAACCTATGAAAATGTGTGTATTTTCTCTTATTGATATTTTTTTTCTTTTTTTATTATTTATTTTATTTTTTTTTTAATTTACATTCCAAATCACTTCCCCTTTCCCGTTTCCTCCCTCCCCGAAAGTCCCATAAGCCCCCTTCCCTCCCTCTTTTCTCCATTCAACCCCCTCTCGTTACTCTGTCCTGCCGTTCCCCTACATCCAGTCTTTCCAGGACCAGGGGTCTCTCCTACCATCTTTTTAGAAATCTATTGATATGCGGATTGTGTCTAGGGTATTCTGAGATTCTGGGTCAATATCCCGTTATCAGTGACTGCATACCATGTGTGTTCTTTTGTGATTGGGTTACCTCACTAAGGATGATATTTTCAAGATCTGACCATTTGCCTAGGAATTTCGTGAATTCATTGTTTTTAATTGCAGAGTAGTATTCCATTGTGTAGATATACCACATCTTCTGAATCCATTCCTCCGTTGAGGGACATCTGGGTTCTTTCCAGCTTCTGGCTATTATAAATAAGGCTGCTATGAACATAGTGGAGCATGTGTCCTTATTGCATGCAGGTAAAGTCTCTGGGTATATGCCCAGGAGTGGTATAGCCGGATCCTCCGGGAGCGTCATGCCCAGTTTTCTGAGGAACCGCCAGACTGCTTTCCAGAGTGGTTGTACCAGCTTGCAATTCCACCAGCAGTGGAGGAGTGTTCCTCTTTCTCCACATCCTCGCCAACAACTGCTGTCTCCTGTGTTTTTGATCTTAGCCATCCTGACTGGTGTGAGATGGAATCTCAGGGTTGTTTTGATTTGCATTTCCCTAATGACTAAGGATGATGAACATCTCTTTAGGTGCTTCTCAACCATTAGATATTCTTCAGGTGAGAACTCTTTGTGTAGCTCTGTACCCCATTTTTTAATAGGGTTATTTGCCTCTCTGGAGTTTAACTTCTTGAGTTCTTTGTATATATTGGATATTAGCCCTCTGTCGGATGTAAGGTTGGTAAAGATCATTTCCCAGTTAGTTGGTTGCCGCTTTGTCTTTTTGACGGTGTCTTTTGCCTTGCAAAAACTTTGTAATTTAATGAGGTCCCATTTGTCTATTCTTGATCTTAGAGCATAAGCTATTGGAGTTCTGTTCAGGAAATTCTCCCTTGTGCCCATATGTTCAAGGTTCTTCCCTAGTTTCCCTTCTATTAGTTTCAGTGTGTCTGGTTTTATGTGGAGATCTTTGATCCACTTAGAATTGAGCTTAGTGCAAGGAGATAAGAATGGGTCAATTTGCATTCTTCTGCATGTTGACCTCCAGCTGAGCCAGCACCATTTGTTGAAAAGGCTATCTTTTTTCCACTGGATGGTTTTAGCTCCTTTGTCAAAGATCAAGTGACCATAGGAGTGTGGATTCATTTCTCGGTCTTCAATTCTGTTCCATTGATCTACATGTCTGTCACTGTACCAATACCATGCAGTTTTTAACACTATTGCTCTGTAGTACAGCTTGAGGTCCGGGATACTGATTCCCCCAGAGGTTCTTTTACTCTTGAGAATAGTTTTAGCTATTCTGGGTTTTCTGTTATTCCAGATGAATTTTTGAATTGCTCTTTCTAACTCTATGAAGAATTGAGTTGGGATTTTGATGGGGATTGCATTGAATCTGTGTATTACTTTTGGTAAGATGCTCATTTTTACTATATTAATCCTGCCAATCCATGAGCATGGCAGATTTTTATCATTTTATATTTTAAGATCAATCTCTGAATACTCTCCTCATATTTACTAAATTGCACATATATATTTATGTATGTTTGAATAATTAAATAAAAATGTTTCATAGGACACTTATTGAATTATCTATGGTCTTTAACCTATGAAAATATGTGTATTTTCTCTTATTGATATTTTTATGGAAAATGAAATTTCAGATTCTAGTTTCCTATCCTTCAAATCACCTAAACTGTGCCTTGGGTATCATTGCAGAAGACGGGTCTGAAAGCCAGTTAGAGTCACAGGTTGTGGATGATGACAAACTGTGTCTCTTTGGCCCAGCAGTGCAACTACACCTACGAACTCAGCAATTAGTCCTGTGAACAGTCATGTCTAAGGGTGAGGTCACTGGTGCCTGCCTAATCATCAAAGGCTGGGATGTTGATGTTGTCCACCCTCCATGGCTGAGCAGTTCAATACCCAACTTGCATGTAAGAGTCCCATTTAATCTCAATTCACACCACATTCCAGCTTGTGTGCAGAAGTCCCTCAAGCTCTTGCCAAGGAGCTATTTACAACTGGTAGCCACTGGGTATAGAAGAATTTTTTTTGAAGTTCACAATCCTGCTAGGACTAACATACTCTAATGAAAGGGTAGTCTTCTAAGACTATACAAAAATTACAAACTGGACTTCATAGGATTAAAAATAAGCAGGACACAGGCTTCATGGGTAAGGAAGGAGTATTGAACTAGGAGGAGCTGGGTGAATGAAGGTCAATATTATCAAAAGATATTGCTTGAAATTCTCAAGGAACTAATGAAAAAGCTCTGTCTCACTTTCCTGTCTGTAAACATCACTGAAATCATGTCTTCTTTTCCTGTGGGAAACACTTTGATTGAAAGTACACTACTATCTTGGAAATGTTTCCTCACTGAATAATATTCTCATAGATTGTATCAATGCAGGCACTGGATATATCTCCAGTATTGTTTCACATAGTCCTACAGTTTCATATTTATATCTTTCTAAGATTTCTGTTATTTAGATTTTGAAACAGTTGATTCTTTCACTTAGAGGTTTATATACTGGTTCATAATGTTTACTCTGTAATATTTACATTTCCTTTGGTGGGGGTACTTTGAACTGATTTTAAATCTAGCAAATATTTCTTAAGTTGTATTTATTCAACAATTTCTCTCAAATCTTCTTCAAATTTCATATTAACATTGCTTTGTGATTTTTTTGTAATTTTTAATGTTCCTTAGTCTATGTTTATTTAATTTTTATAGAATATTTTATTTGTTTACATTCAAATGTTATCCCCTTTCCCAGTTTACCCTCCAGAAACCCCCTATCCCATCTGCCCTCCACCTGCCTTTATGAGGGTGCTCCACCATCCACCTACCCACTCCTGCCTCCCTGCAGTGGCATTTCCCTATACTGGGGTATCTAGCCTTTACAGGACCAAGGATCTCTCTTCCTACTGATGTCCTACAAAAACATCCTCTGCTACATATGCATCTAAAGCCATGGGTCCCTCCATGTGTACTCTTTGGTTGATGGTTCAGTCTCTGCAAGTTCTGGGGGGGTACTGGTTGTTCATGTTGTTGTTCTTCCTATGGTGCTGCAAATCCCTTCAGCTCCTTGGGTCCTTTCCCTAGCTCCTCCATTTGGGACCCTGTGCTCAGTTCAATGGTTGGCTGAGAGTGTCCCCCTCTGTATTTGTCATTCACTGGCAGAGCCTCCCAGGTGACAGCTATATCAGTTTCCTCTCAGCAAGCACTTGTTGGAATTCACAATAGTGTCTGGGTTTTGTAACTGCATATGGGATGGATCACTAGGTTGGGCAGTCTCTGGATGGTCTTTCCCTCAGTCTCTGCTCCACACTTTGTCTCTATATCTCCTCTTGTGGGTATTTTGTTCCCCCTTCTAAGGACCAGAGTACCCATACTTTGTTCTTCCTTCTTCTTGAGCTTCATTTGATCTATGAACACACTTTAAACCAAGAAATTATTCATTTATGAGAAAAGTACAGACTTTCTCTATGTTTTTCTTTGAAGTAAAACAGATATAGTGATTACTGAACATGTAAATAATGCTGTATGTGTAAAATATACCTTATATCGCTATAATAACATATTATATGAATACAAAATGAAAAATACTAAGGAAAAGGTTGCGTGTGCTTTAATTTTGAGGTATTGAATATTTTTACATTAATTTTTTGATCTTTAATATCTCAATGACTTATTTGTATATATCCCATATTTCTGTAAAAATCAGTCATCTTAGTTAGGGCACACAAAACATAGACTTCAGAAATCTAACCATCCATTGAAAAAAAAAAGAAAGAACATATTATGAATTTCATTGGTAACAAAATAGATCATTTTTCATATCATTAAGGTTGCCAAATTTAGTCAAATAATTTGCATCTATAAATTTGTTATTTTTATAAAATAAGCTTTATAAGTAACCATTTAAAACATTATTAGCTTTTAGTGTATTTGTTAGACTACACAAGTTTTTACAATGTATTAATAAAATACTCATCCATTGGTAAGAATAATATAGTTATTTTTAAATCAGAAAAAATGAAATATATTCAAAGCAGTATGCAATGCAGCTTTTCATTGTACAAATTAAATCACTTCATATGCTGGAGACTGAGACCAGATGTCTTTTATGACTGTAAATTACATAATTATGGTGCCATGTTTTCATACTGTATGACCAACAGACCTACAAATTTCCTGCAATGAATGAATATTCCACCATATTAATATGGGGGGAAATTGAATTTCCAATTACATATTATGAAATGTGCTTTTTTCAATCTGTTTATGTTATTCAATGGAGTATTTAAACAGACAAAAGAAAAATATGTTGATCCCCTAATAGACAATACCATATAAATTGGAAAATTATATGTTGTCATTTACTGACTATCTTCCTAAAACCTTGAAATATATATTATAATATAAACTACCTTGAAGTTTCTGCTGTAAATACTGTTCCCAGTCTACTTAAATATGCTTTTATTTAATTTTTCTGTTGTTTTTCTAACTCAGTGAGTTAGCTTATCAAGTTGGTTGTCTATTCAAAGTCTTCTATTATTCAGAATTATGAGTCTTTATTTTCTTTATATTTAAGATTATATTTTACTTCTTAGCTCTTCTCTTTCCTCTGTCCAAACAATACCATACATCTCTCTCAACTCTCCTTAAAATTTATGACCTCTATTTTCATCAGTTGCTATTGCATGCACATATATTATGTATATATATATATATATATATATATGTATATATATATATATATATATATATATATATATATATATATAGATATAGATAGATAGAGAGAGAGAGAGAGAGATTCCCTAAACATAAGTTTTGAATCCATAAAATGTTACTTGTTTGAATATTTTCAGGCTTGATCATTTGATATTAAAAAATCAATTGATGTATATTTCCCTGGGGAGAACCGTGTTTCACACTGCCTTATACATAATTGTACCTTAATTATTGTAACCAAAGAACCTACTTAACTGTCAAGGGAATATAATGTATCATTTCATTTTTAAGTGAGGAACTGGGATAGTTTTTAAGTAAATATTTATTTTCAATAGTAATTTCAGCAAGAAATTTGCTGAAACATTGACTGGTGAAAAGTAAATTTAAGAATAAATCACTGTTCATTCAAAATGTGTTGCTTAGGAGTAAAATACTAGCCTGGTATGCACAAGGCTATGTGCTTGCTCCTTAGTACTTCAAATGAGAAATTTCTTCATAATTACTCAAGTTTAAGTTGTTCAATTTAATATCCTGAAAGTCTTAATTCTCTGGTAAAGGTTAAAAAAATTAAAACTACAGCTCAGAAAATTGATGTGAATTCTACCAATTCACTTGGTTAAAACCTTTAAAATGAGTGTCATTTAGAAGCACTCATTGAAAGATAATTCTGGAAAGTGGACTCATATAAATCACAGGGCCTCAAAAGAGTGAACCCAGAGGTCCAGGATAGTGAATGGAAATAAGCAGCTGCTAGGGGTGAAAGATGGGGGGGGAGGAACCTGTCGAGAAAGTCCCAGAAACCTAGGATAGGGAAGGCTCCTGGACTCAATGAATTTACCCTTAGTCAAAATGCCAAAGGGGGAATATAGAACCTGATGAAACCACCTCCCATATTTAGACAGGCCCCCAGTGGAGTGATGGGGACACAAACACACCTTCAAAAATTTCTACCCAAAATTGTTCTTGTATAAAAGAAATGCAGGAACAAAAATGGAACAGAGGCTTGAATGAATGGATGATCAATGATTGGTCCAACTTTAGATGTATCCTATGGGTAGGCCCCAAATTTGACACTATTACTGATGCTCTGCTGTGCTTGCAGACAGTAGCCTAGCATGTCTGTTCACTAAGAGGCTCTACTAGTAGCTGACTGAGACAGATGCAGATAATCACAGACAAACATTTGACTGAGGACAGTGACCCTTATGGAAGAGTTTGGGCAAGGATTGCAGAAACAAGGGGATGACAACTCATAGGCAGACCAACAGTGTCAACTAACCTGGACCCTTGGAAGCTCCCAGAGACTAAGCCACCAACCGAAGAGCATACACAGGCTGATCAAAGGTCCCTAGCAATTATTTAGCAGAAGACTGCTTTATCTCCCTTCAGTGGGAGAGGATGTGCCTAAAGGACTTGATGCCCCAGGAAGGAGGATGCCCAGGGCTTGGGGGCATATTCTCATAGGTGAAAGGGAGGGAGGATGGGGGAAGAACTCTGCTAGGAAGAAACTGGTAGGGGGTAACATTTCGGATGTAAGCAAATAAAATAATTAACTTTAAAGAAAGAAGGGAAGTTAATTCTGTCTTTTGGGTTTTTTTTTATTTTATGGTTTTTGGGCTTTTTTTGGCCTCCAAATGCACTAAGATAGATCCCTTATACACAGCACCCTCCTCATGACATTTAGCTCATTACTGAAAGTCACATGTCAACAAAAGTAAATCATTTTTACAAGAACGATTCCCTTGAGCAATATTTTGCAGTTGGTAAATTTCAGTAAATGAAAAATAAAACAAATAAATAAAACCCAAAATCTACTGAGATGTTTGCCTGCATGATAAGAAAATAGTAGGCTAAATCTACCCTGGTTTTAGTCCTGTCAAATAAACAAATCTTAGCAATTTAAATAATTATATGTATAATCAGCTATATTTTCCTTTACATTTGCCAATGGTGCTGATTTGAATTAGAATGGCTTCAAATGGTCCTTAGTTAGTGCAACTGTTTTGGAAAAGACATAGAGATGTGACTCTAGTGAAGAAAATGTGTTACTCTGCAAAGACATGGAGGTTTTAAAATCCCAGGTCAGGCCCAATCTCTTCTGTCTTCAACTTCAAAGTAAAATTGTAAATGCTCAACTAATTTTCTTTTACCATGACTCTGCTTGCTGCCATGTTTTCTGCTATGGTGGTCATGGACTCATTTCTGAAATTGTAAGGAATTCCCCAATTGAATGCTTTCTTTTATACATTACCTAAGTCATAGAGTCTCTACGCAGGAATAGAAAAGTAACTAAGACACAATTTTCCTAATTTTGATCAATCAGTCACAATTTCTTTGTACAGAATGAAAAACCTTGGCAAAAGGTATTGGTAATATATTTATACGAAGAGCTAATAGCATGTCTATTTTCTTCCTCTTGATGAATGGAGAGAAAAACCACACTGAAAGTTCTTTCTAGCAAATCATACCTTATTGAAATAACATCCAATTCATTCATGATTCTTTACTCTGTGAATGTAAGTAATGTTCAGTTTCTTTTGCATTTGTAAACATTTAGTTAGAATTCCAAAAAGACTCATTTAATTTAGCAAATGGTCTGATACAAGTTTTGTTTCTAGTAGAGAGAGTATAATCAAACTTCCTAAATTTATAAATTTGCTTTCAATATCAATGAAATTTTAAGTTGCACAAGTTGATATTCCTTTTACATATAGTATACAGTATATGGCCCGTAGTATACAGCATAAGTATATCATATAGCATGTTGCATAGACTACAAAATGGTATGTATGAGGGTTGATAATGGGGCTACGGAGCAATAAAAACATTGTAAATTGAAAAGGCAATTCACAAAGCAGTATAATATAGAGTATCAATGATTCTATGGCTAATTTAGATTGTTGCCAATATAGAGTAACAAGAGTATAGCTTATCAGAAATCAGTGAGCTAAGACAAGATATAAATCGAAAGATTTAAATGCAAATGAATTCACATTTCTTATTGATAAACACAAAATCAAAGTGTAATATGAACAATTCGAAGTGAGATATTATAAAGTATAAAATACAAAGACATCCTAAGTCTTTCAAATTGTCTTTGTTAAGAGAAAATCCAAGGTATCTTAAGGGGAGTCTAAATATGAGTTCTATGGTTCAAGCAAAATTAAGTCATCTAAAAGGAATAAACTGGTCTACAGAGATGCACCAAATAATAATCTGAATATTTTATGATGAGATTTGTCTAAGCATGTATAGCAAGATTAGTCAAGGAAACTTTTCATAAATAGTTCACGTTATTTGTGGACAAAAAGTCAGAAGTTTTTATTCAAAACAGTACAAAAATGTAGATAATATTTACAGTAAGTGATGTCAAAATAGGTGGGATACATTTACAGTCTGATATATTCAGATTTTTAGGATCAGTGGTTCTTCTAGCAAGGAATTCCAGTTTTCAATATCCATCCACATTTCATCATTACTGTAACTGAATATAAAATTTGTTACAGCTTTCCAGAGCATTGTTGTGAAGTTGTATACTCCTTGCATTACAGAATATCAATAGCTAATTATCTGCTTTGCTGGAAAAATCCAGCATCTGAAAATAGCAGTATACTAGCTTGGGAACCAACATAGTGAATTTTCTCTACCAAATAAATATTCTAAAGAAGAGAACAAGGGGCAGCTGGTTAGGGCAAAGTGGCACTCTTATTAAATTATTTAATAAAACATAGACACCCCCACCTGAACCCAGGAGCTGGGCAGTGCCACAGTCTTCTATGCATTGAACCTAACAGGAGAGAACTGCTCTACAGGGAGTGATTTGACTCCCAGCTTTGAAGGTGAGGATGCCATCTTGTCTATGGCAACTGAGCAGGCAGGTACAGCCAAAAGCACAGAAAACACAAGAGTGACAGAGCAGTTGGGAAAGGGTCAATCCAAGCTCCATCTGCAACCAGGAGCTGGGCTGTACCAGTCATCCAGGGATACTGAGACAGGCTTACAGGCCCACAGGGGGAATAAGCACCAGCCAGAGACAGCAGGATCAACTAACACCAGAGATAACCAGATGGCTAAAGGCAAATGCAGAAACATTACCAACAGAAATCAAGGCAACATGGAACCATCCAAAGCCAATTCTCCCAAAACAACAAGTCCTGGATACCGCAACATACCAGAAAAGCAAGATTTGTATTTAAAATCACAGCTCATGTGCTGATAGAGGGCTTCAAGAAGTTCATAAATAACTCACTTAAAGAAATATAGGAGAACACAGGCAAACAGGTAGAAGCCCTTAAAGAATTACAGTAAAGCACAGACAAAAGGATGAAAGAATTGAACAAAAGCATTCAGAATCTAAAAGAGTAGGTAGAAACAATAACGAAATCACAAAGGGAAACAACTCTGGACTTAGAAAACATAGGAAAGAAGGAGTCATGGATATAAGCATCAACAACAGAATACAAGAGATAGTAGAGAGAATCTCAGTTGAAGAAGAAACCGAAGAAAACATTGTCACAACAGTCAAAGAAAATGCAAAATGCAAAAATCTCCTAAAGCAAAACATCCAGGAAATCCATGACAAAATGAGAAGACCAAACCTAAGGACTATAGGTATAGAAGAGAGTGAAGATTTCTAGCTTAAAGGGCCAGTAAATGTCTTCAAAAATTATAGAAGAAAACTTCATAAACCTAAGGAAAGAGATGCCCATGAACATACAAGAAACCTACAGAACTCCAAATAGATTGGACCAGAAAAGAAATTCCTCCTGTCACATAATAATTAAAACACCAAATGCACTAAACAAAGAAAGAGTATTAAAAGCATTAAGGGGAAAAGGTCAAGTAACATACAAAAACAGACCTATTACAATTACACCAGACTTCTTGCCAGAGAATATGAAAGTCAGAAGATCCTGGGCAGATGTCATACAGACCCTAAGGGAATACAAATGCCAACCCAGACTGCTATATCCAGCAAATCTCTCAATTACCATAGATGGAGAAACTAAGGTATTCCATGACAAAAACAAATTTACACAATATCTTTCCACAAATCCAGCCCTTCAAATGAAAATGAATGGAAAACACCAACAAAAGGAGGGAAACTACACAGTAGAAAAAGCAAGAACTTAATATTCTTTTAACAAACCAAAAGAAGAGAGTGACACAAATGTAACTCTACCTCTAATATCAAAAATAACAGGGAGCAACAATCACTTCTCCTCAATATCTCTTAATATCAATGAATTAAATTCTCCAATAAAAAGACACAGATTAACAGACTGGATAAATTAGCAAGATCCAACATTTTACTGCATACAGAAAACTCAACTGAGGCGCAAAGAAAGACACTACCTCAGAGTAAAAGGCTGTAAAAGAATTTTCTAAGCAAATGATCCCAAGAAACAAGCTGCTGCAGCCATTCTAATATCAAATAAAATCAACTTTTAACCTAAAGTAATCAAAAAATGTAAGGAAGGACCCTTCATACTCATCAAAGGAAAAAATCTACCAAGATGAACTCTCAATTCTGAACATATATTCTTCAAATACAAGGGCACCCACATTCATAAGAGAAATGTTACTATAGCTTAAGGCACATATTGCACCCTAAACAATATTAGTGGGATTCTTCAATACCCCACTTTCATCAATGGACAGATCATGGAAACAAAAACTATAGACACAGTGAAAATAACAGAACTTATGAAACAAAGGTATTTAACAGAAATCTGTAGAACATTTTATCCTAAAACAAAAGAATATATTATCTTCTCAGCACCCCATGGTACCTTCACCAAATTTGACCATATACTCTATCACAAAACAGACCTCAGCTCATATAAAAAGATTGAAATAATTCCATGCACTCTATCATTTCACCAGAGATTAATGCTGGTCTTCAATAACAACAGAAACAAGAGAAATCCCACATATACATAGAAACTGAACAACATTCTACTCAGTCATAACTTGGTCAAGGAAGAAATAAAGAAAGAAATAAAAGGCTTTTTAGAATTTAATGAAAATGAAAGCACAACATACCCCAACTTATGGGACACAATGAAAGCGGTGCTATGAGGAAAACTCATAGCTCTGAGTGCCTGCAAAAAGAAACTAGAAAGAGCATTCAGTAACAGCTTAACAGCACAGCTGAAAGCTCTAGAACAAAAAGAAGGAAATACACCCAAGAGGAGTAGACAGCAGAAAATAATCAAACTCAGCACTGAAACTAACCAAGTAGAAACAGAAAGATCTCTACAAAGAATCAACCAAACCAGGAGCTCTTTCTTTGAAAAAAACCAACAAGATAGATAAATCCTTAGCCAAACTAGCCAGAGGGCACAGAAACAGTATCCAAATCACCAACGTCAGAAATAAAAAGGGAGATATAACAACAGATACTGAGTAAATCCAAAAAAATCATCAGATCCCACTACAAAAGCAGATACCCAACAAAAGTGGAAAATCTGATGAAATGGACAATTTTCTAGACATATACCAGGTGCCAAAATTAAATCAGGATCAGATAAATTATCTAAAGAATCCCATAACCCCTAAAGAGATAGAAGCAGTCATTAATAGTCTCCCAACCAAAAAAGGCACAGAACTACAAAGGTTCAATGCAGAGTTCTATCAGACCTTCAAAAAAGACCTAATACCGATAGTCTTCAAATTATTTCACAAAACAGAAACACAAGGAATACTACCCAATTCATTCTATGAAGCTACAATTACATTTATACCTAAACCAAACAAAGACCAAACAAGAAAAGAAAACTTCAGACCAATTTCCCTTATAAATATCGTTGCAAAAATACTCAATAAAATTCTTCCCAACAGAATCCGAGAATACATCAAAATGACCAACCACTATGATCATTTAGGCTTCATCCCATGGATGCATGGATGGTTCAATATACAGAAATCCTTCTATGTAATCTGCTACATAATCAAACTCAAATAAAAAAAAAACACATGACCATTTCATTAGATGCTGAGAAAGCACTTGACAAAATCCAATACCTTTTCATGATAAAAGCTTGGAAAGATCAGGAATTCAAGGTACATACCTAAACATAGTAAAGGCAATATTTAGCAAACCAGTAGCCAACATTAAACTAAATGGAGAGAAACTTGAAGAAATTCCACTGAAATCAGGCAGTAGAAAAGGCTGTCCACTCTCTCACTACCTGTTCAATACAGTACTCAAAGTCCTAGTCAGAGCAAATAGACAACAGAAGGAGGTTAAAGGGATTCAAATTGGAAAAGAAGAAGTCAGTGTATCATGATTTGCAGATGATATGTTAGAATATTTAAGTGACACCAAAAATTCTACCAGAGAACTCCTAAACCTGATAAACAACTTCAGCAAAGTGGCTGGATATAAAATTAACTCAAACAAATCAGTAGCTTTCCTCTACACAAAGAATAAAGAGCCTGAGAAAGAAATTATGGAAATGACACCTTTCACAATAGTCACAAACAATATTACATACCTTGGTGTGACTCTAACCAAGCAAGTGAAAGATCTTTACGACAAGAATTTCAAGGCTCTGAAGAAAGAAATTGAAGATCTCAGAAAATGGAATGATCTCCCATGACCATGGATTGGCAAGGTTAATATAGTAAAAATGGCCATCTTGCCTAAAGCAATCTACAGATTCAGTGCAATCTCCATCAAAATTCCAAAGCAATTTTGCATAGAGCAAGAGAGAGCAATCTTCAAATTCATTTGGATTAATGAAAAATCCAGGATAGCGAAAACTATTTTCAACAATCAAAGAACTTCTGGTGGAATCACCATCCCTGACCTCAAGCTATACTACAGGGCAATAGTGATAAAAACTGCATGGTATTGGTACAGTGAGAGGCAGGTAGATCAATGGAATAGAATTGAAGACCCAGGAATGAACTCTCACACCTATAGTCACTTGAACCATCTTGTGGAAAAAAGACAGCATTTTCAACAAATGATGCTGGGTCAACTGGCAATCAACATGCACAAGGATGCAAACTGACCAATTCTTATCTCCCTGTACAAAGTTCAAGTCCAAGTAAATCATGGACCTCCACATAAATACAGATACAGTGAATCTTATAGAAGACAAAGTGGGGAATAACCTGGAGCACATGGGCACAAGGAGAAATTTCCTGAATAGAAGACCAATAGCTTATGCTCTAAGATCAAGAACTGAGAGATGGGACCTCATAAAATTGCAAAGCTTCTGTAAGGCAAAGTACAATGTCAATAGTATAAAACTGCAACCAACAGACTGGGAAAAGATCTTTACCAATCCTATATTCAATAGAAGGCTAATATCCAATATATACAAAGAACTCAAGAAGTTAGACCCCAGAGAACCAAACAACCCTATCAAAAATGGGGTACAGAGCTAAACAAAAAATTCTCAACTGAGGAATAGCACCGGATGGTTGAGGAACATCTAAAAAATGTTCAACATCCTTAATAATCTGGGAAATGCAAATCCAAACAACTCTGATCTTCTACCTCATATCAGTCAGAATGGCCAAGATGAAAAACTCAAGGGGCAGCAAATGCTGGAGAGGATGTGGAGAAAGAGGAACACTCCTCTATCGTTGGTGGGATTGCAAACTGGTAAAACCCACTCTGAATATCAGTTTGGCGGTTCCTCAGAAAATTGGACATAGCACTACCTGAAGACCCAGCTATACCACTCCTGGGCATATACCCGGAAGATGCTCCAACATGTAATAATGAGACATGCTCCACTATGTTCATAGCAGCCTTTTTTATAATAGTCAGAAGTTGGAAAGAACCCAGATGTCCCTCAACAGAGGAATGGATATAAAAAATGCAGTACATTTACACAATGGTGTACTACTCAGCTATTAAAAACTATGAATTCATGTAATTCTTAGACAAATGGATGGAGCTAGAAAATATCATCCTGATTGTGGTAACCCAATCACAAAATAACATACACCATATGCTCTCATTGATAGTGAATATTAGCCCAAAAGCTCGGAATACCCAAGATACAACTCACAGATCTCATGAAGCTCAGGAAGAAGGAAGACCAAAGTGTGGATGCTTTGATCCTTACTGGAAGGTGGATCAAATACCAATGGCTCACAGCCAACCAATAGAATGACCATAGGGTCCCCAATGGAGCAGCTAGTGAAAGGACCCAAGGAGCTGAAGAGGTTTGCAGACCTGCATGAGGAACAATAATTTGTACCAACCAGTACCCCCAGATCTTCCAGGGACTAAACCACCAACCAAAGAGTACACATGGAGGGATCCATGGTTCCAGCTACATCTGTAGCAGAAAATGACCATTTCAGACATCAATGAGAGGAGTGGTTATTTGTCCTGTGAAGGTTCAATTCCCCAGAATAGGGGAATGCAAGTCAGGAAATTGGGGGGGAGAGTAAGCAGTGGAAGGGGGAATGGGATTTGGGGTTTTTGGAGGGGTAATGTGGAAAGGGGATACCATTTGAAATGTAAATAAAGCAAATATCTAATTAAAATAACAAAAATAAAAAATTCTAATCTACATTTTTATAACATTTCTTGAAATATTCTTTTTGATTGTAATTTATTACTAAAAATTTAAAATTTTTACACTTTTAAGTCTTTGCTGTCTAATATAACATTGACTCTAAGGATATCGTCTAAATATAGTTGCTGAAGTATCTGCTAAAATTAGTCAATGAGGCTTTATAAATGATTTTCAAAGTCTATTTCTATGGACAAAGATAAATCATTTTATCCACATGGCTCACACAACTACTATCCATCTCACATTTTAGGTTAACATAATTTGATTCCTTCGTTTTATGAGACCAAAAACAGAGAACTATGCTTAAGGTAAGATGGTGTTTGATTCAAACATATCTGGCTTATAATAATTACATTATGAGTTGTAAGACTTGATGAAATTACAGTAATATTTTGGACTTGGTTTAATGTTGAAATTGGATGGCAACATTGGGGATCAATGATAGAGTATATGTGTTAGATAGGAAACATTACTGGTCAGCGTGCAAACTGTCAAAATAGCTATCAGAACACTTGAAGTGAAAAACAGGAGAAATGTTTTAAATATTTATTTCCCTGATGACTAAAGCCCTTTGGCCCCTTTTGATGCTTATAGGTCAATTGAATGTTGCTAGTTTGTAAACTATCTATTGCTTAACACATCCTGACTATTTTTATACCTTAAATTATATGAATTTTTGATTTCCTATAGAAAAAATACAATTTAAATACAAATCTCTTCCAAATGAACTACAAATATTTTTGCCACTGTTTAACTTACTGTTTCAAGATGCTTTCAGAATTCACAACATTTTTTCATTATTTTTTATTTATTAATCTTTTGTTTATTTACATTTCAAATGTTGTCTCCCTTTCTGGTCAGTATGAACTAACCAGATACCTCAGAGCGCCCAGAGACTAAGTACAAGCCAAAGAGTATACATTGGCTGGTTCATGGCTCCTGCTACATGTGTAGTAGAGGACTGCCTCATCTGGCATCAGTGGGACAGGAGATGTTTAGTCCTGTAGAAAATTCACTATTTTAATTTTAATCCACTTTGTGTCCTGTATAAATGATTTTTCTCATCTCCAAACAATATAGAATTCATTAAATGATTTTATCATAGATTTTTTTGTTTTATTTTTCATGTTTTCATTAAGGTTATTATTTAATTTCATACATGAATACCATATTCACATATGTTTCCTATACTCCTGGCTCAGGAAGAAAGAAAATGATGCATGGGTTACAGAAATAGCTCAGTGGGTAAAATGTTGGCCAGGAAAATATGAGGACATGATTTTGGAACCCAAACACCCATATAATATCTGATATGGTTTTACACACCTTTTACCTAGTGTTAGGGAGACACAAACAAACAAACCACTAAGGCTTCCTGACCAGCCTAGCCCTTGCATCATTAGCAAATTCTGGGACATCAAGAACCTTTATTTCAAAAGATGAGATTAATGACATTTGAAAAATGATACTGGAGGTTAACCTCTGGGTCTTGCAAGTATCTGCACATGCATATATATGTACATACAGCTATACCACAAACAAACATACACACACGGAGAAAGATAGAGAAAGAGACAGAGAGACAGAAAGTGACAGAAAGACAAAGAGACAGATACAGGGTCAGAGAGAGAGAGAGAGAGAGAGATTATAAAAATTAAGGGAGAAAATTTCAGACCAAGTAGGATGGTCACCTACAGACCTTCACCAATATCTCAGGTCCATCATACAAAAACTTCTATACCACACACTCAGACACACAAACACCACCCCAGTCACCCAATGTCTGTCCATAGCTGCTAGAAAACCAATTAGGATACCAACTCCGGGAAGTCACTCACATTCTCAGGTCCTTCAAATTGTCACACTTTGCCCAATTGCAGGCCACACCTGCCAGAAGACCAGATAAGTTATCTCCCAGCAGACATTCTCTACTCTCTCTGTTCCTTTATCAGGGGACCTCCTGCCTAATCACAGGCCATACCTACCAGACGATCATGTAGACTGGCCACTCTATCCCCATCTCCAATTCCCTTTCACTTTATCAAATCCCATCCCGGATCTTGGGCACATCAACTCATTTCTGGACCAATGGCCATACCAGACTGGAGAAATATAGGTAGGCTATCTAATTTCAGATGACTTCCATCCTCTTAATGCTCCCCAACACTAACTCCAATCCTCTCTCCCCTTTATATCATCTACAAGCCTCCAACTCAGGAAGAGACTCCCTACCAGTCAGAGGCCATATAAGTCACCAGAACTCCTGTCTTCAATTTGGGAGGAGACTCCCTGCTCCACAAGCCAACAGAAACCAAACCCACAAGTTGGTTAGAAACCCCTGATCAATCATAGCCCACACACACCAGAAGACAAGAGAGACAACAGAAACCGTAGAAAAAAAATCATCCATCCAGCAAATACAAGGCCAGAAATCAGCACTGTATTAGTTTGGGTTTTACTGCTGTGAACAGACACCAACGACCAATGCAAGTTTTATAAAAGACATTTACTTGGGGCTGGCTTACAAGTTCAGAGGTTTAGTCCATTGTAATCAAGGCAGAAGCATAGCAACATCCAGGCAACCATGGTGCAGGAGGAGCTGAGGGTTCTACACTTTTATCCAAAGGAAACCAGGAACAGACTGGGCATCTTCAGGCATCTAAGAGGAAGATCTCTAAGCCCAACCCTACAGTGACACACTTCCTCCAACAAGGTCACACCTTCTAATAGTGCAACTCCCTGGGACAAGCATATACAAACCATCACAAGCACATATACCTGTGATCATCCCAAACCAAGTTGCTTAGATGCTAGCATATGAATACAGTCAACCATAGCCAGTTAAGTATATCATGACCAGAACCCAGTTGTCCTATTAGAGCAATCTCTGAAAATTACAACACAGATGAAGCACATTAAAAGTAGTTAAAAGCAACTTTCTAAACATGATAGAGGCACTTAGAGAAGTGCATAAATCCCATAAAGAAATAGAGGAAAGACAAATTTTTAGAAATGGAAAAAAATGAATCCCTATGAATGAATCCCTTAAAGAAAGCTAAGACAAAAAGAAAACAAAAGAGAAAAATAAAATAGAAATGAAACAATGGAATGAAACAAATAAAAGAACCAATAAATAAAGAAACCATAAACTGAGGGAATTCTGTAAATGAAAAATTTAGGTAAGTGAACAGGATCTACAGTCACAAGCATCACCAACAGAATAGAGAGATGGAAGAAAGAATTTCATGCATTGAAGTTATAATAGAAAACTAGATATATCTGTCAAAGAACATGGAAAATCTAATTTTTTTTCACCCAAAACGTCCAGGAAATCTGGGATACTATTAAAAGACCAACCCTAAGAATAATAGAAAAGACAAAGGAGCAGAATCTAAGTTCAAAAACCCAGAAAATATTTTCCACAAAATCCTAGAAAATTTTCCTATCCTAAAGAAGAAGATGCCTATAAATGTACAAGAAGTATATGGAACACCAAATAGACTGGACCAGAAAAGAAAATTGTCCTACCACATAATAATCAAAACACTAAGCATAGAGAACAAAGAAGGAATGTTTCAACCTTCTGGTGAAACTAAGCAAGTAACATATAAAGGTAGGCCAATTAAAATTACAGTTGACTTACAGAGACTTAAAAAGCCAGAAGGGCCTGGAAAATGTCCTGAAGACTCTAGGAGAGCAAAAATGTCATCCCAGATTACTGTACTCAGCAAAATTTTTTGACAACATAGATGGATTAAAACAAGATATTCAATGAGAAATTCAAATTTAAGCAATAACTATCCACAAATCCACCCCTACAGAAGATAAACACAGGAAAACTCCAAGTCAAAGATAATAATTATACATATGAAACCACAGAAAATAAGTAAACTCTCATGCACCAAACAGAAGTTAAATATGCACAAAACCATAATACTACCACCACCCCCAGAAAACAACAAGATAACAAGATTTAACAATCATTTGTTATGAATATATCTCAATATCAATCGATTCAATTCCCTAACAAAAAACACAGACTACCAGCATGTAAGCAAAAACAGGATCCAACCTTCTGCTACATGCAAGAAACATACTTCAACACCAAATACAAACATTTTCTCACAGTAATGGGTCATGGAAGAACCTTTACAATTTTTTAAAACAAATAGACCAAGAAAAACAAGCTGGTATAGCAATTATAATAACTAACAAAGTAGAATGAAAACCAAAATCCATTAAAAGAGATGGGGAAGGACAATTCACAATCATCAAAGGAAAAATTTATCAGGGTGATATTTATTTTTTTCACTTTAAAAATATTTATTTATTCATCGATATCCCAAGGTCAGACTCCCCTCTCCACTCAGTACTCCTCCAAACATATCCTACCCCATTTTCCCCTTTTCTTTTACTCTGAGAAAGGGGATACCCCTCTGTGTATCAACCCCCCATTACTGTAGTAGATGCATCCTTTCCCACTGAAACCAGACAAGGGGGCCCAGTTAGGGGAACAGGATCCATAGGCAGACAACAGATTCAGGAACAGCTCCCACTCCAGTTGTTGGGGAACCCATGTGAAGAACAAGCTGCACATCTGCTTCATATGTGTGGGGGAATGGAGCTAGGTCTAGCCCATGCTCAGTTTTGGTTGGTAGTTCCACCTTTGGGATCCTTCAAGGGTTCAGATTATTTGACACTATTGGTCTTCCTGTGAAGTCTCCATTCTCTTTGAGTCCCTCACTTCCTCACCAACTCTTCCACAAGACTCCCTGAGGTTCATCTAATGTTTAGCTGTAGGTTCTTGAATTGCATTTAGGCAGATGTCAGTGAAGTCTCACTGAAGAAAGCTTTATTAGGCTCCTGTCTCCAAGCATAAAAGTGTATCATTAATAGTGTCAGGGATTGGTTCTTGCCCATGGGATGGATCTGAAGTTGGGCCACTTATTGATTGGCCATTCCCTCAGTCTCTATGACATATTTGTCCCTGTGAATCTTTTAAGCAGAACACAATTTGGGTTAAAAGTTTTATAGGTAGTTTACTGTCCTTATCCCTCCACTGGGAGTTCTGCCTGGCTACAGGAAGAGGCCACTTCAGGATCCATACCCCTCACTGATAGGAATCTAAGCTAGAGTAGTCCTCATAGAATTCTGGAGCCTCTCTACATCCTGGGTCTCTGGAAATGTTCTACAGATGCCTCCCACCCCTGTCCCACTGTCCAATTTTGTTCTTTGTCCCCTACTCTCTGTATACCTGATTTCCTCACCTTACTCTTCCCCTTTACCCTCTCCCATCTACTTCCTTCCCTCCTTTCACCCCAAATCTCTATTTTATTTCCCCTTATGAGAAAGATTGAACCATCCTCCCTTTGACTGTCTTTGTTATCTGACTTCTTTGGGACTGTGGATTATGCCATGTTTATCCTGTAATTATCATGTACTTATTTATATTATGGGTGATAGCTACGTATAATTGAGTACATGGATGTCCTTTTGGGTCTGTATTACCTCATTCATGATGATATTTTCTAGGTCCATTTATTTGCTTGTTTGTGTAAAAGAAGCATATTTTGGTTTTTTTTTTTGTTTTGTTTTGTTTTTTTTTTGCAGTCTTCAGTTGTGGGACATCTAGGTTGTTTCCAGTTTTCTGACTATTACGAGTGAAGCTGCTATGAACATAGTTAAGCAAGTGTTCTTGTGGAATGTTGGAGCATCTTTTGGGTTTATGGCCAGGAGTGGTATAACTGGGTCTGGAGATATAACTATTCCCAATTTTCTGAGAAATTGCCATACTAATTTCTAGAGTTGTTATAGAAGTTTGCACTCTCATCAATAATGTAGAAGTGTTCCCCTTGCTCCATCTCCTTGCCAGCATAGTGTAATCTCAGGGTCATTTTGACTTGCATTTCTCTGATGACTAAAGACATTGAACATTTCTTCAAGTGTTTCTCAGCCATTAGATACCTGTTGAGAATTCTCTGTTTAACTCTGTACCTCATGACATTCCAAATCTATGCCAGGAATACAAGTGCATCCAAAGTTGTAAAAGAAATATTACTAAAGTTTAATCAACACATGGACCTTCATGCATTGATAATGGAAGTCTTCTAAACCCCATACTCACCAATGCACAGGCCATCCAGAGGCAACCTAAACAGAGAAATATTGGAACTCACAGACATTAAAAAAATAAAATAAATGGATAATTTTCAAGATAGATATTACTTATAAAGTTTACCAAATACTACACAGACTCAATAAAGAAAAAATATTAGAGACCTATTTCTCTTATGAAGATAGATGCAAAAATATTCAACAAAATACTGTCAAACTGATTCCAAGGCACTTTAAAGGGATTAACCACCTTTTTCAAGCAGCTTTCATCTCACATAGGCAGGGATATTCCAAAATACAAAAATCAGCCAATGTAATCTATCATATAAACAAACTGAAAGAAAAAAATTGAATAAAAATAGTAATGTATCATCATCTCATTAGATGCCCAAATTCCCTTTAAAAATCCATCATCTTTTCATCAAAAATGTCTTTGGTAGATTAGGGACACAAGGACCATACCTAAATATTACAAAAACAATTTATTGCAAGCCAACACCAAACATCAAATAACTGGAAAAAACACAAAGCAATCCCACTAAAATAAGGAAGAAAAAAATGCAGCCCACTATTTCTGTGTCTATTCATTATAGTACTTAAAATTCTTGCTAGAACTATAAGACAACTGAAGGAGGTCAAGTGGCAACAGTTTGAGAGGGAGGAAGACAAGGTATCATTATTTGGAGATGATATAAATAGTATACAAGAGTGATCTCCAAAATCCTATGACAGAAAACTTACAGCTGATAAACAAATTCAGGGAAGAGAATGGATACAAGATTAACTAAAAATAAATACATTTTTCCAGTTTCCCTCTGTGCCAAGAGCTGACCCTGTGCCACAGCTCTCCATATCTGGGTCCTGAAGAGAAAGAGCTGGTATCCCAGAAGTTCTGACACACCTGTGAGCACAGGTAGGATCATCACTTCTTCTCCAAAGGACATGCCTGCAGCCCTCAGGTCACAGGAACCAAGGAGCAGACTGTGAAAAGATCCTTCCAATTTCTGTCCACACCTGCAGCTGACGCAAAGTCATAGCTCTCCTTACCAAGGTCCTGCCAGGAGAGATCAGGTCTCCCAGGCATGCTGACACATCTGAGAGCACAGCTCTCCATAGGCAGGTCCTGCCAGGAGAGAGCTTGTCTACCAAGAGTGCTAACACACCTTCGAGCACGGGTGAGAACACCACTTCTGCTCAAATTCCTGGCTCAAGAGGGACCCATCCAGATCCATCAAGATAGGGGAACCAAGAAATGGCCAGGGACAGGATCCTGATGGTGGTCTGCACCCTGGAGCTGACTTTGTGCCACAGCTCTCCATTCCCAAATTCCTCCAGGAGAAAATTGGTCTCCCAGGAGTGCTGACACACAGACTTACAGGAGGGACAAGCCACACTCAGAGACAGCATGACCAGCTAACATCAGAGATAACCAGATGGTGAGAGACAAGGACAAGAACATAAGCAACAGAAACCAAGGATACTTGGCATCATCAGAACCCAGTTCTCCTACCACAGCAAGCCCTGGATACATCCAAGACACTGGAAAAGCAAGACTTTTATTTAAAATCACATTTCATGATGACTATAAAAGACTTTATAGTAAAACATAAATAATTCCCTTAACGAAATACAGGAGGATACAGTTAAACAGGTAGAAACCCTTAAAGAGAAAACACAAAAATTCCTTAAAGAAGTACAGGAAAACACAACCAAACACATGAAGAAACTGAACAAAACAATTCAGGATCTAAAAATGGAAATAGAAACAATAAAGAAATCACAAAGGAAAACAACTGTGGAGATAGAACACCTAGGAAAGAGATCAGAAGTCACAGATCGCCAACAGAATACAACAGATTGAAGAGAGAATCCCAGACACAGAAGATGTCATAGAAAACATTGACAGGAAGACAAAGAAAATGCAAAATGCAAAAAGCTCCTAACCCAAAACATCCAGAAAATCCAGGACACAATAAGAAGACCAAACCTAAGGATAATAGGTATAGAAGAGAGACAAGATTCTCAACTTAAAGGGCCAATAAATATCTTCAACAAAATTATAGAAGAAAACTTTCCTAACCTAAAATAAAAGATGTCCATACACATACAAAAAGCCTACAGAACATAAAAGATTGGACCAGAAAAGAAATTCCCTGTTTCATATAATTGTCAAAGCACCAAATGCACAAAATAAACAAAGAACATTAAAAACATTAAAGGAAAAATGTTAAGTAACATGTAAAGGCAGACCTATGAGAATTGCACCATACTTCTCCCCAGAGACAATGAAAGCTAGAAGATCCTGGGAAGATGTTATACAAACCCTAAGAGAACAAAAATGAGATACCAGGCTACCATACCAGCAAAATTCTCAATTATCAAAGATGGAGAAACCAAAATACTCCATGACAAAACCAAATTTACACAATATATTTCCACAAATCCAGCCAGGCAAAGGTTAATAGATGGAAAACTCTAACACAAGGAGGGAAACTACACCCTGGAGAAAGCAAGAAAGTAATCTTCCTTCAACAGCCCAAAAGAAAATAGCCACACAAACACAATTCCACCTCTAACAACACAACTAATTGGAAGCAACAATCACTTTTCCTTAATATCTCTTAACATCATGTATGCAATTCCCCAATAAAAGATAGAGACTAACAAATTTGATAGATAAACAGTACCCAGCATTTTCTTGCATACAGGAAACACAACTCAGTTTCAAGGACAAAAACTACCTCAGAGTAAATGTTGGAAAATAATATTCTAAGCAAATGATCCCAAGAAACAAGCTGGAGCAGCCATTCTAATATGGAAAAAATCAATATTCAACCATAAGTTATCAAAGAAGATAAGAAAGGACACTTCATGCTCATCAAAGGAAAAAACTACCAAGATGAATTCTCAATTCTGAACATCTATGCTCCAAATGCAAGGACACATACATTCATAAAAGAAACTTTACTAAAGCTCAAAGCATGCATTGTACCTCACACAATAATAGTGGGAGACTTCAACACCACACTCTCATCAATGGAAAGATGATAGAAACAGAAACAAATCAGAAGCAGAGTAAATTAACAGAAGTTTTGAATAAAATGAACTTAACACATATCTATAGGACATTAAATCCTCAAACAAAAGAATATACCATCTTCTCAGCACCTCATGTTACCTTCTCCAAAATTAACCATATAATCGGTCACAAAAAATGCTTCAACAGATATTGAAAGATTGAAATAACCCCATGCATCATATCAGGTCAACATGCAGTACTGTGTTCTTCAATAACAACAAAAACAACAGATGGGCCACATACATATAGAACCTGGACAATGCTTTACTCCATGATAACTGGGTAAAGGAAGAAATAAAGAATGAAATTAAAGACTTTTTAGAATTTAATGAAAATGAAGGCAAAACAAACCTAAACATTTGGAACATAATGAAAGCAAAGTTTAGAGGAAAGCTCATAGCTCTGAGTGGATCCAAAATGAAACTGGAGAAAGCATACACTAGCATCTTAACAGCATACCTGAGAGTGACCCGCGCCTGGAGGGAGTGCAGCAGCCTCCACCATCTTCACTTCAGTGACAGAACAGACAGAAACTCCAGGTACACAGAGATATCCCGAGTATAACATCTCGGGACTCAGCCAGCCAGGGTTCCACCTGAGCCTAAGAGCAGGGCAGCTTTGTGGTCGTCTGGGTGCCAGCTTTGCTGTGGGACATCTTCCCTGCAGAGTGACCCGCACCTGGAGGGAGTGTAGCAGCCTCCTCCATCTTTGCTCAGGCGACAGATCAGACAGGGACTCCAGATTCAGAGATATCCCGAGTATAACATTGCTTGAGACACAGCCACCCAAGGTGCTTCCTGAACCCAAAAGCTGGGCAACTCTGTGGTGATCTGTGTGCTAGCTCTGCTGTGGGACATTTGCCCTGCAGAGTGATTAGCACCTGGAGGGAGCGCCGCAGCCTCTGCCATCTCTGCTCTGGTGATAGACCAGACAGGGACTCCAGCACACCATCTCCAACTGGCAAAGGAAGCCAGCCATCTACCCAGCTGTGGGGAGGAGTCAGGTAGCACAGGAAAGACCTGCATTGCAGAGCAGAGGAGCCTTCTTCTGCCACTGGGTACCAGATCCAAGGGATACAAGGAGGTAACTAACCACTCAGGAATGCAGAGAAGCACAGTGGTACAATAGGACTACGCCTGCTGCTAAGAGGAATCAGCCTGAAACCCTGAGTACACAAGAGCCTAGGAACAGACTGTGACAGGAGTCTTCTGATTACCACCTGCACCCAGAGTTGATCTGGGCCACAGAGGTACATACCTAATACAACTATAAGAGAGTGGGTCTTGCGGAAGTACTTACATATCAGTGTACACAAAGAGAACAGGTCTCCCAGGAGCACAGAGAAACCATAGTCAGAGACAGCAACACAAACTAACACCAGAGATGACCAGATGGCAAAAGACAAACGCAAGAACACCACCAATAAAAACCAAGGCAACATGGCTCCATCGGAACCAAGTTCTCCAACAACAGCAAGTCCTGGATACCCCAACACACCAGAACGGCAAGAACTGTATTTAAGAGCACTGCTCATGATGCTGATGGAGTGCTTCAAGAAGGACATAAATAAGTCCCTTAAAGAAATACAGGGGACCACAAGTAAACAGGGAGAAGCCCTTAAAGAACTAAGGGAAACCACAAAAAAACAGGTGAAGGAATTGAACAAAGCCATCCAAGATCTAAAGATGCAGGTAGAAACAATAAAGAAATCACAAAGGGAAACAACTCTGGACATGGAAAACCTAGGAAAGAAGTCAGGAGTCATGGATCCAAGCATCAACAACAGAATACAAGAGATAGAAGAGAGAATCTCAGATGCAGAAGATACCATAGAAAGCATTGAAACAACAGTCAAAGAAAATGAAAAATGCAAAAAACTCCTGACCCAAAACATCCAGGAAATCCAGGACAAAATGAGAAGACCAAACCTAAGGATTATAGGTATAGAAGATATTGAAGATTTCCAACTTAATGGGCCAGTAAATGTCTTCAACAAAATTATAGAAGAAAACTTCCCTAACCTAAAGAAAGAAATGCCCATGAACATACAGGAAGCCTACAGAACTCCAAATAGATTTGACCAGAAAAGAAATTCCTCCTGTCACATAATAATTAAAACACCAAATGTACTAAACAAAGAAAGAATATTAAAAGCAGTAAGGGAAAAAGGTCAAATAACATATAAAGGTAGACCTATCAGAATTACACCAGACTTCTTACCAGAGACTATGAAAGCCAGAAGAGCCTGGGCAGATGTCATACAGATCCTAAGAGAACACAAATGCCAACCCAGACTGCTATATCCAGCAAATCTCTCAATTACCATAGATGGAGAAACCAAGATATTTCATGACAAAAACAAATTTACACCGTATATTTCCACAAATCCAGCCCTCCAAAGGATAATAAATGGAAAATACCAACAAAGGGAGAGAAATTCTACACTAGAAAAAGCAATAAATTAATCGATTCCAACAAAACCAAAAAAAGATAACCACACAAACATGCAAATTATATCAAAAATAGCAGGATGTAACAATCACTTTTCCTCAATATCTCTTAACATCAATGGGCTCAGTTCCCCAATACAAAGACAAGACTAACAGACTGGATATGTAAACATGACCCAACATTTTGCTACTTACAAGAAAAGCATCTCAGTGTAAAAGACAAACACTGTCTCAGAGTAAAGGGCTGGAAAACAGTTTTCCAAGCAAATGGTCCCAGGAAACAAGCTGGAGTAGCCATTCTAATATCTGATAAAATAGACTTTCAACCAAAAGTCATCAAAAAAGACATGGAAGGACACTTTATACTCATCAAAGGAAAAATCTACCAGGAAGAACTCTCAATTCTGAACATCTATGCTCCAAATACAAGGGCACCATCATTCACAAAAGAAATCTTACTAAAGCTGAAAGCACACATCGCACCCCACACAATACTTGTGGGTGACTTCAACACCCCACTCTCCTTAATGCACAGATCAGGGAAACACAAACTAAACAGCGACACAGTAAAACTAACAGAAGTTTTGGACCAAATGGATTTAATAGATATCTATAAAACATTTCATCCTAAATCAAAAGACTATACTTTCTTCTCAGCACCTCATGGTACCTTCTCCAAAATAGACCATATAATTGGTCATAAAACAGATCTCAACAGATATAAAAATATCGAACTAATTCCATGCCTCCTATCACTATCACTATGGAGTAAGGGTGGTCTTCAACAGCAACAAAAACAAGAGAAAGCCCACATACACATGGAAGCTGAACAATGCTCTACTCAATGATAACTTGGTCAAGGAAGAAATAAAGAAAGAAATCAAAACCTTTTTAGAGTTTAATGAAAATGAAGGCACAACATACTCAAATTTATGAGACACATTGAAAGCAGTGCTAAGAGGAAAATTCATAGCTCTGAGTGCAGCCAAAAAGAAGCTGGGGAGAGCATACACAAGCAGCTTAACAGCACACCTGAAAGATTTAGAACAGAAAGAAGTTAATACACCCAAGAGGAGTAGAAGGCAGGAAATCATCAAACTCAGGGCTGAAATTAACCAAGTAGAAACAAAAAGAACTATTCAAGAAATCAACAAAACCAGGATTTGGTTCTTTGAGAAAATCAACAAGATAGATAAACCTTTAGCAAGACTAACCAGAGGGCACAGAGACAGTATCCAAATTAACAAAATCGGAAATGAAAAGGGAGAAATAACAACAGAAACTGAGGAAATTCAAAAAATCATCAGATCCTACTACAAAAGCCTATACTCAACACAACTGTAAAATCTGGAGGAAATCAACAATTTCCTAGACAGATACCAACCACCAAAGTTGAATCAGGATCAGATAGACTATCTAAATGGCCCCATAACCTCTGAAGAAATAGAAGTGGTCAGTGAAAGTCTTCCAACCAAAAAAAGCACAGGACCAGACGGTTTTAGTGCAGAATTCTAACAGACCTTCAAAGAAGACCTAACACCAGTACTCTTCAAACTATTCCACAAAATAGAAACAGAAGGAACCCTACCCAACTCACTCTATGAAGCCACAATTTCGCTGATACCAAAACCACACAAATATCCAACAAAGAAAGAGAACTTCAGAACAATTACCCTTATGAATACAGATGCAAACATACTCAATAAAATTCTTGCCCACAGAATCCAAGAACAAATAAAAACGATCACACATCATGATCAAGTAGGCTTCATCCCAGTAATGCAGGGATGTTTCAACATAAGGAAATCCATCAATGTAATCCACTACATAAACTCAAAAAAATAAAACCGCACATGGTCATTTCATTAGATGCTGAAAAAGCAATTGACAAAATTCAGCATCCTTTCATGTTAAAGGTCTTGGAAAGAACAGGAATGCAAGGCCCATACCTAAACAAAGTAAAACCAATATGTAGCAAACCAGTAGCCAACATTAAACTAAATGGAGAGAAACTTGAAGCAATTCCATTAAAATGAAGGACTAGACAAGGGTGCCCTCTCTCTCCATATTTATTCAATATACTACTTGAAGTTCTAGCTAGAGCAATTAGACAACAAAAGGAAGTCAAAGTGATACAAATTGGAGAAGAAGAAGTCAAATTATCACTATTTGAAGATGATATTATAGTCTACTTAAGCGACCCAAAAAAATCTACCAGAGAACCCCTACAGCTGATAAACAAATTCAGCAAAGTGGCCGGATATAAAATTAAATCAAGCAAATCAGTAGTCTTCCTATAGTCAAAGGATAAACAGGCTGAGAAAGAAATTAGGGAAATGACAACCTTTACAATAGCCACAAACAATAAAAAGTATCTTGGTGTGACTCTAACCAAACAAGTGAAAGATCTGTATGACAATAACTTCAAGTCTCTGAAGAAAGAAATCAAAGAAGACCTCAGAAGAAGGAAAGATCTTCAAAGCTCATGGATTGGCAGGATTAATATAGTAAAAATGACTATCCTGCCAATATCAATATGCGGATTCAATGCAATCCCAATCAAAATCCCAACTCCATTCTTCATAGAGTTAGAAAGAGCAATTCAAAAATTCATCTAGAATAACAAAAAACCCAGGATAGCTAAAACTATTCTCAAGAGTAAATGAAATTCTGGGGGAATCAGTATCCTGGACCTCAAGGTGTACTACAGAGCAATAGTGTTAAAAACTGCATGGTACTGGTATAGTGACAGGCATGTAGATCAATGGAACAGAATTGAAGACCCAGAAATGAATCCACACTCCTATGGTCACTTGATCTTTGAAAAGTGAGCTACTACCACACAGTGGAAAAAAGATAGCCTTTTCAAAAGAAGGTGCTCTTTTGACAGGAGGTCAGCATGCAGAAAAAGGCAAATTGAGCCATTCTTATCTCCTTGTACTAAGTTAAAGTCCAAGTGGATCAAGGACCTCCATATAAAACCGGAAACACTGAAACTAAAAAAAAGAAACTGGGTAGTGCCTTGAGCACATGGGCACAGGAGAAAATTTCCTGAACAGAACACCAATAGTTTATGCTCTAAGATCAAGAATTGCCAAATGGGACCTCATAAAATTACAAAGTTTCTGTAAGGAAAAGACACTGTCAAAAGGACAAAACGGCAACCAACTAATTGGGAAAAGATCTTTACCACCCCTACATCCAACAGAGGGCTAATATCCAAGATATACAAAGAACTCAAGAAGGTAGATTCCAGAGAGCCAAATAACCCTATTAAAAATGGGGTACAGAGCTAAACAAAGAAGTTTCACCTCAGGAATATCGAATGGCTGAGAAACACCTAAAGAAATGTTCAACATCCTTAGTCATCTGGGAAATGCAAATCAAAACAACCCTGAGATTTCACCTCACACGAGTCAAAATGGCTAAGATCAAAAACTCAGGAGACAGCTGGTGCTTGCAAGGATGTGGAGAAAGAGGAGCACTCCTCCACTGCTGGTGGGATTGTAAGCTGGTAAAACCACTCTGGAAATCAGTTTGGCGGTTCCTCAGAAAATTCGGCATAATACCACCAGAGGACCCAGCTATGCCAGTACTGGGCATATACCCAGAGGACTCTCCAACATGCAATAAGGGCACATGCTCTACTATGTTCATAGCAGCCTTATTTATAATAGCTAAAAGCTGGAAAGAACCCAGATGTCTCTCAACGGAGGAATGGATACAGAAAATGTGGTATATTCACACTATGGATGCTACTCAGCTATTGAAAACAATGAATTCATGAAATTCTTAGGCAAGTGGGTGGAACTGGAGAATGTCATCCTGAATGAGATGACCTGTTCACAAAAATTCACACATGATATGCACTCACTGATAAGCAGATATTAGCCCAGAAGCTTGGAATACCCAAGGAACAATTCACATATCAAAGGATACCAAGAAGAAGGAAGGAAAGGCACCTGGTTCTGGAAGGACTCAATGTGGCAGTATAGGCAAATAATGGGAAGGGGAGGCGGGAGTGGTTTGGTTGGGGAGCAGGGGGAGGGAAAAGGGTGTATGGGACTTTTGGGGAGGGGGTGAACCAGTAAGAGGGAAATCCTTTTAAATGTAAATAAAGAATATACCTAACAAAGGAATAAAAAAAGCACACCTGAAAGCTCTAGAGCAAAAAAGAGCAAATATAACCAAGAGGAGTAGACAACAGGAAATAATTAAACTCAGGGCTGAAATTAACCAACTAGAATCAAAAAGAACTGTACAATGAATCAACAAAACCAGGAGCTGGTTCTTTGAGAAAATTAATAAGATAGATAAACCCTTAGCCAGACTAACCAGAAGGCACAGAGACACTATCCAAATTAACAAAATCAGAAATGAAAATGGAGATACAACAAGAGAAAAGGGGGAAATTTAAATAATCATCAGATCCTACTACTACTGGAAATTCTGGATGAAATGGACACTTTCTAAACAGATACCAGGTACCAAAGTTAAATCAGAATCATTAACCCATCTAAACAGTTTCATAACACCTAAAGAAATAGAAGCAGTCATTAAAAGTCTCCCCCCAAAAAGAGCCCAGTACCAGATGTTTCAGATGTGTTCAGTGCAGAATTCTATCAGACATTTAAAGAAGATCTAATACCAATTTTCTTGATACTTTTCCACAAAATAAAAATAGGAGGAATACTACTCAATTCATTCAATAAAACAACAGTTACACTGATACTAAAACCACACAAAGATCCAACAGAGAAGAGAACTTCAGACTAATTTTTCCTTATGTATATAGATGCAAAATAACTCAATAAAACTCTTGCAAACCAAGTCCAAGAAAACATCAAAATTATCATTAACCACAATCAAGTTGGCTTCATCCCAGGGATGCAGGGATGTTTCAATATGCAGAAATCAATTAATGTAATCTATCATGTAAAAAAATTCAAAGAAAAAAACACACGATCATCTCATTGGATGAGGAAAAACATTTTGAAAAAATACTACATCCACTCATGTTAAAAGTATTGGAGAGATCAGGAATTCTAGGTGCTCACAAAAATATAGTAAAAGCAATATAGAGTAAACCAATATCCCACATCAAACTAAATGGGGAGAAACTCAAACAATCCCATTAAAATAAGGAAAAAGACAAGGGTATTCACTCTGTCCCTATCTATTCAATATAGTACTTGAAGTTCTAACTAGAGAAATTAGATAACAAAAAGATGTCAAAGGGACTTAAATTAGAAAAAAATAAGTCAAAAAATCATTGTTTGCAGATGAAATGATACTATAGTTAATGACCCTAAAAATTCCACCAGAGAACTTCTAAAACTGATAAACAACTTCAGCAAAGTGGTTGTATACAAAATTAATTCAAACAAATCAGTAGCCTTCTTCTACTCAAAGGATAAATAGGCTGAGAAAGAAATTAGGGAAAGGATACCCTTAACAATAGTCATAGACAATATAAAATAACTTGTTGTGACTCTAAGCAAACAAGTGAAAGATTTTTATGACAAGAACTTCAAGTCTCTGAAGGAAGAAATCAAAGAAGACCTCAGAAAATGGAAAGATCTCCCATGCTCATGGATTGGCAATATTATTATAGTAAAAATGGCCATCTTGCTGAAAGCAATCTACATATTCAATGCATACCCCATCAAAATTCCCACTCAATTCTCCATAGAGTTAGAAAGAGCAATTTGCAAATACATTTGGAATAACAAAAAACCCAGAATACCGAAAATTGTTCTCAACAATAAAAGAACATTTGGGGTAATCACTATCCCTGACTTCAATCTGTACTTCAGAGAAATAGTGGTAAAAACTACATGGTATTGGTACAGTGACAGGCAGGTAGATCAAGGGAATATCATTGAAGTCTCAGAAATGAACCCACATATATATGGTCACCTGATTTTTGATAAAGGAACTAAAATCATCCAGTGGAAAAAAGATAGCATTTTCAACATTTGGTGCTTGTTCAACCAGAGGTCAATACATAGAAGAATGCAAACTGATCCATTCTTGTCCCCATGTAAAATGCTCAAGTTCAAGTGGATCAAGGGCCTTCACATAAATCCAGGTACACTGAATATAATAGGATAGGAACTGGAGGAAAGCTTTGAATACATGGGCACAGGGGGAAATTTCCTGAACATAAAACCAATGGCTTATGCTCTAAGAACAAGAATTGACAAATGAAACCTCATAAAACTGCAAAGCTTCTATAAAGCAAAGGACACTGTCAATAGGACAAAATGACAACCAACAGACTGGGAAAGATCTTCACCAATCCTACATATGATAGAGGGCTAATATCCAATATATACAAAGAACTCAAGAAGTTAGACTCCAGAGAACCAAATAACCCTATTAAAATGGGGAACAGAACTAAACAGAGAATTCTCAACTGAGAAAATTCAAATGAACGAGAGGCACCTAAAGAAATTTTCAACATCTTTAGTCATCAGGGAAATGCAAATCGAAACAACCCTGAGATTCCACCTTACACCCATCAGAGTGGCTAAGATAAAAACCTCAGGTGACAGCAGATGTTGGCAAGGATGTGGAGAAAAAGGAACACTCCTCCATTGTTGATGGGATTGGGAGCTGGTGAAACCACTCTGAAAATCAACCTGATGTTTCCTCAAAAACTTGAACAGAGATGAGGACCCAGCTATACCATTCCTGTGCATATACCCAGAAGATGCTCCCCAAATTTAATAAGGATAAATGCTCCACTGTGTTCATAGCAGTCATATTTATAATAACCAGAAGCTGGAAACAACCCACATGTCCCTCAACAGAGGAATGGATACAGAAAATGTGATACATTTACCCAATGGAATAGTACTCAGCTCTAAGATCAAGAATAGACAAATGGGACCTCAGTAAATTACAAAGTTTTTGCAAGGCAAAAGACACTGTCAAAAAGACAAAGCGGCAACCAACTAATTGGGAAACGATCTTTACCAACCTTACATCCGACAGAGGGCTAATATCCAATATATACAAAGAACTCAAGAAGTCAAACTCCAGATAGGCAAGTAACCCTATTAAAAAATGGGGTACAGAGCTAAACAAAGAGTTCTCACCTGAAGAATATCTAATGGCTGAGAAGCACCTAAAGAGATGTTCATCATCCTTAGTCATTAGGGAAATGCAAATCAAAACAACCCTGAGATTCCATCTCATACCAGTCAGGATGGCTAAGATCAAAAACACAGGAGACAGCAGTTGTTGGCGAGGATGTGGAGAAAGAGGAACACTCCTCCACTGCTGGTGGAATTGCAGGCTGGTACAACCACTCTGGAAAGCAGTCTGGCGGTTCCTCAGAAAACTGGGCATGACGCTCCCGGAGGATCCGGCTATACCACTCCTGGGCATATACCCAGAGGCTTTACCTGCATGCAATAAGGACACATGCTCCACTATGTTCATAGCAGCCTTATTTATAATAGCCAGAAGCTGGAAAGAACCCAGATGTCCCTCAACGGAGGAATGGATTCAGAAGATGTGGTATATCTACACAATGGAATACTACTCTGCAATTAAAAACAATGAATTCATGAAATTCCTAGGCAAATGGTCAGATCTTGAAAATATCATCCTTAGTGAGGTAACCCAATCACAAAAGAACACACATGGTATGCAGTCACTGATAAGGGGATATTGACCCAGAATCTCGGAATACACTAGACACAATCCGCATATCAATAGATTTCTAAGAAGATGGAAGGAGAGATCCCTGGTCCTGGAAAGACTGGATGTAGGGGAACGCCAGGACAGAGTAACGAGAGGGGGTTGAATGGAGAAAAGAGGGAGGGAAGGGGGCTTATGGGACTTTCGGGGAGGGAGGAAACGGGAAAGGGGAAGTGATTTGGAATGTAAATTAAAAAAATAAAAAAAAAGTAATGACTTCATAAAATTCGCAGGCAAATGGATGGATATAAAAAATATCATCCTGCATAAGGTAACTCAGGCACAAAAAAACCACACATGGTATGTATTCACTGATAAGTGGATATTAGGCAAAGAGTGTGGAATACCCCAATACAAATCACGGACCACATTAAGCTCAAGGAAAAGGAAGACCAATGAGTGGAAGATTTGGTACTACTTAGAAGGGGGAACAAAGTAATCAAGGGGAGTAGGGGGTAGTAGGGACATGGGAGAAAGAGAAGAGGGAGTGTGGAAAGAGAGGGGAAGTTTCAGGTAGGGGAGGAGATGGAGGAGATGTATAGAGGGTCAGTAAATTAAACAGAGGTGTGTAGCAATGGGGAATGTGGAACTGGATGTAGCAACCAGAAAGTCCCAGATACCAGGAAAGCAAGAACCTCCCAGGACCCCACAGAGATGGCATTACCTGAAATACCCCACAAAAGGGAGGGAGAACCTGTTGAGACCATACCTCAAGGGTAGGCATGGACCCCAGTTGAAGGATGGGGCCACCCACCCATCTCCATGATTTTAACCCAGAATTGCTCCTGTCTAAAGGAAATACAGGGACAAAGAATGGGGAAGATACTGAAGGAAAGGTTATCCATAGACTGCACCACCTGGGGATTCATCCCACATGCAGACACTGAACTCCAATACTAATGCTAATGCAAAGATGTGCTTGCTGACAGGAGCCTGATACAGCTGTCTCCTGAGATGCTCTGCCATATCCTGATCAATACATATGCTGTGGCTAGCAGCTAAACATCGGACGGAGCATAGGGACCCCAGTGGAGGAGTTAAGGGAAGAACTGAATAAGCTGAAGGAGCCTTATCTGGCATCAATTGGATGGGAGGCCCTTGGTCCCGTGAAGGCTTAATATCCCAATGTAGAGGAACACCCCTGTTTAGAAGAATGCAAAGGCAGTGAGACAGGTGTGGTTAGGTGGGTGGGGGAGCACCCTCATAGAAACAGGGTAAAAGGGGATGGGATATGGGACTTGCAGAGGGGAAACTGGTGAAAGGGGATACCATTTGAAATGTAAATAAATAAAATATCCAAATTTAAAAACAGGAAAGAAAAGAAAGAAAGCTGTACAAGTCATCGGAATCAAGGCAGTAAGCAGCACCTTTCCATGGTCTCTCCTCCACTGCTGGTGGGATTGCAAGCTGGTACAACCACTCTGGAAAGGAGTCTGGCGATTCCTCAGAAAACTGGGCATGACACTCCCGGAGGATCCGACTATACCACTCCTGGGCATATACCCAGAGGCTTCCCCTGCATGCAATAAGGACACATGCTCCACTATGTTCATAGCAGCCTTATTTATAATAGCCAGAAGCTGGAAAGAACCCAGATGTCCCTCAACAGAGGAATGGATTCAGAAGATGTGGTATATTTACACAATGGAATACTATTCTGCAGTTGAAGACAATGAATTCACGAAATTCCTAGGCAAATGGTCAGAACTTGAAAATATCATCCATAGTGAGGTAACCCAATCACAAAAGAACACACATGGTATGCAGTCACTGATAAGGGGATATTAACCCAGAATCTCGGAATACTCTAGACACAATTCGCATATCAATAGATTTCCAAGAAGATGGAAGGCGAGACCCCTGGTCCTGGAAAGACTGGATGTAGGGGAACGCCAGGACAGAGAAGCGAGAGGGGGTTGAATGGGGAAAAGAGGGAGGGAAGGGGGCTTATGGGACTTTCGGAGAGGGAGGAAACAGGAAAGGGGACATGATTTGGAATGTAAATAAAAACTTAGAAAATAAAAAAAAAAGTACTTCAAAAGCTGTCTTGTTTCTTGTCTGTTTCTCTGCCTACCTAAATTTTATGTAGTACTTACTACTGAACACATTTCAAATTGTACAATAAGGAGTTGATGTAATTAATATTCTTTTTGCCAGAGATTACAGTTTGCCAAGGACTGCATGGCCATGCAGAAAGGATGGTGTGACACAGTTCCTGCCACTTGAGCAGAACTACCCAGGTGTGGGCCTTCAGGAGTATTGAGCATTGCTAAGCATGAGGCTTGTGTGTATAATAATGTACGTATGTTTGTGTTCTTCTTTTTGTTAATGCTCTCACTGCCAAGGTAAATAAATCCATGATAATTAGAAGCAGTACCAATCAGGGGGACAAGGATGTGTCTAATGTCCTTAGCAAAATGATGAATCAGGAGAGCACTTAAAGTTGTGGGAAAGAACTCTGAAAATATGAGCTCAAGAATAAATAATGTATCAACTATGCAAAATATAAGTATGTAAAATGAATTTTATGAGGGGCTTCTTGGACATAAAAGAACAAAGGCAGATGTACTATGAGACAGGATGCCAGAAAGATATTAAGCAAGGATATAAAGAGGTTTAAGGTGTGGTGAACTCAAGGCAAGATTCCATGCAGCTAGATTCTTGTCTGTGCTTTGAAAGGTAGGCAGATCACTGAATGAATTTGCTATGTTCAATAAAGGATGTGCTATCTTTTTCTAAGAATGAAGGTACTAAGGTCATATAATATTGATTCAGTTGATAAAGGGGAATCTAGGGTCAATGACTGTGTTGATATGCAAGTGATGAACGGATTGGAGAACTATTGGAATTTTCTTTTTTGAAATTGTTTATTTTTATTTTTATTTTTGTTTTGCAAATTATATATATTCTTTATTTACATTTCAAATGTTGTCCCCTTTCCTGGTTTCCCCCTCCCCTGAAAATTCCAGAAGCCATCTCCCCTTCCCAAATCAACCTTCCCCTGCTTCCCTGTCTGGTATTCCTCTACACTAAGGCATCAAGTCTTTCCAGGACCCAGGACCTCTCCTCCCTTTGGTGTCTAACAAGACCATCCTCTACTGTCTATGAGTCTGGAGCCATTGGTAACTCCATAAGTACTCTTTGGTGGATGATTTTGTCCCTGGGAGCTCTGGGAATACTGGGTGACTCATATTGTTGTTCCTCCTGTGGTGCTGCAAACCTCTTCAGCTCCTTGGGTCCTTTCTCTAGCTCCCCTAATGGGGACCCTGTGCTCAGTTCAATTCCTGGCTGAGAGTGTCCCCCTCAGTATTTGTCATGCACTAGCAGAGCCTCCTAGGTGATGGCTATATCTAGCTCCAGTCAGCCAGCACTTGTGGGAATCCATAGTAGTGTCTGAGTTTTGTAACTGTTTATGGGATGGATCCCTAGGAGGGACAATATCTGGATGGTCTTTCCCTTAGTCTCTGCTCCAAATTTGTCTCTGTATATCCTCCTGTGGATATTTTGTTCGCCCTTCTAAGAAGGAACAGAGTATCCATAATTTTTTCTTCCTTCTTCTTGAGCCTCACTTGGTCTACGAATTGTATCTTGGGTAGTCCAAACTTCTGGCCTATTACCCACTTATCAGTGAGTGCATATCATGTGTGTTCTTTTGTGATTGGGTTACCTCACTCATGATGTTATTTTCTAGTTCCATCCATTTGCTTAAGAATTTTGTGCGGGCGGTGGTGGCGCACGCCTTTAATCCCAGCACTTGGGAGGCAGAGGCAGGAGGATTTCTGAGT
Source organism: Tokudaia tokunoshimensis (assembly GCA_036184795.1). Classification (NCBI taxonomy): domain Eukaryota; kingdom Metazoa; phylum Chordata; class Mammalia; order Rodentia; family Muridae; genus Tokudaia; species Tokudaia tokunoshimensis. Next base: position 41,441,537 of record BTHU01000023.1, read on the forward strand.
TCGAGGCCAGCCTGGTCTACAAAGTGAGTTCCAGGACAGCCAGGGCTACACAGAGAAACCCTGTCTTGAAAAACCAAAAAAAAAAAAAAAAAAAAAAAAGAAAAAAGAAAAAAAAAGAATTTTGTGAATTCATTGTTTTTTACCATTGGGTAAATGTACCATATTTCCTGTATCCATTCTTCTGTTGAGGGACAGCTGGGTTCTTTTCAGCTTCTGCTGGAAAAAAATAAATAAAGCTGCTATGAACATAGTGGAGCACTTGTCCTTATTATATGCTGGAGAATCCTCTGGGTATATTCTCAGGAGTGGGATAGCAGGGTCTTCCGATAGTATTATCCCCAATTTTCTGAGGAACTGCCAAACTGATGTTCAGATTGGTTGTACCAGCTTGCAATCTCATGAGAAGTGGAGGAGTGCTCCTCTTTCTCCACATCCTCACCAGCACCTGTTGTCTCTTGAGTTTTTGATCTTAGCCATTCTGACTGGTATGAGGTGAAATCTCAGGGTTGTTTGATTTGCACTTCCTTGAAGACCAGGGATATTGAACATTTCTTTAGGCGCTTCTCAGCCATTTGATATTCCTCAGTTAAATTTTTTTTGTTTAGCTCTGTATTCCATTTTTAATAGGGTTATTTGGTTCTCTGGAGTCTAACTTCTTGAGTTGTTTGTATATATTGGATATTAGCCCTTTATTGGATGTAGGGTTGGGAAAGATCTTTTCCCAGTTTGCTGGTTGCCCTTTTGTCCTATTGAGAGTTTCCTTTGCCTTACAGAAACTTTGTAATTTTATGAGGTGCCATTTGTCAATTCTTTCTCTTAGGGCATAAGCTAATGGTGTTCTGTTCAGTAAGTTTTCCCCTGTGCCCATGTGCTGGAGGCTCTTCCCCACGTACTTTTTTATTAGTTCCAGTGTATCTGGTTTTATGTTGAGGTCCATGATCCACTTGAACTTGAGCTTTGACCAAGGAGATAAGAATGGATTGATTTGCATTCTTCTGCATGTTGACCTCCAGTTGAACCAGCACCATTTGTTGAAAAGTCTATCTTTCTTCCACTGGTTGGTTTTAGTTCCTTTGTCAAAGATCAAGTGACCATAGGTGTGTGGGTTCTTTTCTGGGTCTACAATACAATTCCATTGATCTACCTGCCTGTCACTATACCACTATCATTCAGTTTTTGTCACTATTGCTCTCTAGTATACCTTGAAGTCCTGGATACTGACTCCCCCAGAATTTCTTTTATTGTTGAGAATAGTTTTATCTATCCTGGGATTTTTGTTGTTCCAGATGAATTTGTGAATTGCTCTTTCTAACTCTATGAAGAATTGAATTGGGATGTTGATGGGGATTGCATTGAATTTGTAAATTGTTTTAGGCAATATGGCTATTTTTACTGTATTCAGCCTGCCAATCCACATGTATGGGAGATCTATCCATATTCTGAGGTCTAATTTGATTTTTTTTCTTCAGAAACTTGAAATTCTTGTCAAACAGATCTTTCACTTGTTTGGTTAGAGTCCCACCAAGGTACTTTGTATTGTTTGTGACTATTGTGAAGGCTATCATTTCCATAATTTCTTTCTCAGTCTATTTACCCTTTGAGTATAGGAAGGCTACTGAATGAGTTAAGTTCGTATCCGGCCACTTTCCTGAAGTTATTTATTAGCTTCAGGAGTTCTTTGGTCTAATCTTTGAACATGTGGTATGTTTATACAGCAGAATACTAATCAGCTATTAAAAACAATGAATTCATAATATTCTTAGGCAAATGGATGGAACCAGAAAAGGTCATTCTGAGTGAGATAACCCAGTCACAAAAGAACACACATGGTATGCACTCACTGATAAGTGGATATTAGCCCAAAAGCTCAGAATACCCAAGATATAATCCACAGATCATGTGAATCTCAAGAAGAAAGAAAACCAAAGTGCAGACACTTCCGTTCTTGCAGAAAGGGGATCAAAATACTCACAGGTGTAAACGTGGAGATAATGTGTACAGCAGAAACTGAAGGAAAGTTCATCCAGAGACTGTCCCACCTGATGATTCATCCTATATACAGTCACCAAACCCGAGCACTATAGTGGATTCGAGGAAATGCTTGCTGAAAGAAGCAAGATATGGCTCTCTTGGAGAGGCCCTGCCAGCCCTTCCAAACACAGAGGCAGATTCTTGCAGCCAATCATTGGACTGAGCATTGAGTCCCCATGGAGTTTTTGATCTTACCAATTCTGACTGGTGTTATGTTGAATCTCAGGTTTGTTTTGATTTGCATTTCCCTGATAACTAAGGGTTAGTCAACATTTCGTTAGGTGCGTCAGAGTCATTTGAGTTTTCTCAGTTGAAAATTCCCTGTTTGCTCTGAACCCCATTTTTAATATGGTTACTTGACACTGTGGAGTCTAACTTCTTGACTTCTTTGTATACTTTAGATAATAGCCCTTTATCGGATGTAGGATTGGTGAAGATCTTTTCCCAATCTGTTGGTTGCCATTTTGTCCTATTGACAGTGTCCTTTGCTTTACAGAAGCTTTGCAGTTTTATGAGGTCCCATTTGTCCATTCTTGTTCTTAAAGCATAAGCCATTGCTGTTCTATTCAAGAAAATTTCAAGTGTTCAAGGTTCTTGCTCACTTTCTCCTCTACAAGCTTCAGTGTATCCGGTTTTACATGGAGGTCCTTTATCCACTTGGACTTAAGCTTTGTACCAGGGGATCAGAATGGGTCAATTTCCATTTTTCTGTATGCTAACCTACAATTGATCCAGCACCATTTGTTTAAAATGCTGTCTTTTTTTCCACTGGGTGTTTTTAGCTCCTTTGTCAAATATCAAGTGACCATAGATATGTGTGTTCATATCTGGGTCTTCAATTCTATTTCACTGATCTTCCTGCCTGTCTCATTACCAATAACATACAGTTTTTGTCATTATTGCTCTGTAGTAGAGCTTTAAGTCAGGGATGGTGATTCCCCAAGGAAATCTTTTGTTTTGGAGAATAGTTTTCTCTGTCCTGAGTTTTTGTTATTCCAAGTGAATTTGCAGATTGCTCTTTCAAGCTTGATGAAGAATTGATTTGGAATTTTGATGGGTTGGCTGCTTAGTCTCTTTTTCCATGATTTGTCCATTGCTGAGAGTGGGGTGTTGAAGTCTCCCACTATAATTGTTTGGGGTGCAATGTGTGTTTTGAGCTTTAGTAAAGTTTCTTTTATGAATGTGGGTACCCTTGCATTTGGAGCATATATGTTCAGAATTGAGAGTTCATCTTGGCAGGTTTTTCCTTTGAAATGTATGAAGTATCCCTCCTTTTTTTATGACAACTTTTGATTGAAAGTTGATTTTATCTAAGTATTGTGACTTCAGCTTGTTTCTTGGGACCATTTGCTTTGAAAATTGTTTCCCAACCTTTGACTCTGAGATAGTGAGTTTCTTTGTCACTGAGGTGGGTTTCTTGTATGTAGCAGAATTTTTGTCCTCTTTACTTATCCAGTCTGTTAGTCTATGTCTTTTTATTGGTGAATTGAGACCATAGATGTTAAGAGATATTAAAGAAAAGTGGAGGTAGTTGGGATGGCCAGACAGGCATAATATCGCTTCGGTCTCAGGCAGCTTGTGTGTAACCTTCTCCAAGAGCTGGGCAGATCTGCAGTAACCAGCGCGCCAGCTCTGCGGTGGGACTTCTGCCTTGCAGAGGGACCCCCCCCCCCCGCACTGCGCTGGAGCCTACCAGCTTCCCTTTGGCAACCTCTGTTCCGGGATCTACCGCACTGAGGAGACAGGTACCCAGGTTCTTCCCAGTATAACGTCGCTTGGGACACAGCCTGTTGGGGCTTCCATCTGCTCCCAAGAACTGGACAGCGCTGTGGTCTTCTGAGCGCCAGCTCTACTGTGGGCCATCCCCCCTGCAGGGTGACCTGCACCACCGAAAGAGTACAGAGTGCACTCCGCCATATTTGCTCCAGTGTCCAGGTAGTTGGGACAGCCAGGCTCGGAGACAGACAGGCATAATATTGCTTCAGTCTCAGGCAGCTTGTGTGTAAACTGCTCCAACAGCTGGGCAGATCTTCAGTAACCAGCGCTCCAGCTCTGCTGTGGGACTTCTGCCTTGCAGAGGGACCCACGCACTGGGCGGAAGCCTACCAGCTTCCCTTTGGCAACCTCTGATCCAGGATCTACCACACTGAGGAGACAGGTACCCAGAAGCCCCCCGCTACCCTCCCCCCGGAGAGATCACACACGCCTGCACAGGGCGGGAGCCTCCTAGCTTCCCTTTGGTGACATCTGCTCCAGGAATCCACTACACTGAGCCTTTGGATGTGCAGGGACACCCCAATATAACAACACTTGGGGCAAGGCACATCAGGGCGCCAAAGTCACTCAGGAGCAGGGCAGGCCCCAGAAATCAGTGCCAAAACAATCCTGGTAATCCAGGGGGGCCAGAAATAGCTTTGCAGGCTCACAGGAGGTCCAACCAACAGCCAGTGACAGCAGGGCCAACTAACACCAGAGGTAACCAGATGGCAAAAGGCAAACGTAGGAACGTTATTAACAGAAATCAAAGTAATATGGCACCATCTGAACCCAACACTCCAACAGCAGCAAGTCCTGGATACCCCACCACAACCGAAAGACAAGATCTGGATTTAAAATCACTTCTCATAATGCTATTAGAGGATCACAAGAAGGACACAAATAAATCTAATAAAGAATTACAGGAGACCATGGATCAAGGGTTGGAAGCCCTTACAAAGGAAACACAAAAATCGCTTAGAGAAATGTAGGAGAACATGAATCAACAGATGGAGGCCCACAAGGAGACAACACAAAAATCGCTTAAAAAAATGAATCAACACTTAGATGCACTTTCAAAGGACTCACAAAAATTGCATAATGAAATGCAGAAGAATATGGGTCAACAGATGGATGCCCATAGGGAGGCAATACATAAAGTACTTAAAGAAATGAATCAACGGATAGATGCCCTTACAAAGGAAACACGAAAAAAGGTTAAAGAAATGCAGGAGACGATGGATCAACAGATGGAATCCCATGAGGAGGAAACACAAAAATCGCTTAGTGAAATACAGGAGAACTTGGGTCAACAGGCAGAAATCCTGAAAGAGGAAATGCAAAAATACCTTAAAGAAATACAGGAAAATACAAACAAACAAGTGAAGGATCTCAGTAAATCCATCCAGGATCTAAAAAATGAAGTAGAAACAACTAAGAAATCACAAAGGGAGACAACTTTGGAGATAGAAAACCTTGGGAAGAAATCAGGAGTCATAGATGCAAACATCAACAGTAGAATACAAGAGATGGAAGAAAGAATCTCAGATGCTGAAGATACCATAGAAAGCATCGACTCAACAGTCAAAGAAAATGCAAAATGCAAAAAACGTGTAACCCAAAACATCCAGGAAATCCAGGACATAATGAGAAGACCAAACCTAAGGATTATAGGTATAGATGAAAGTGAAGATTTGCAACTTAAAGGGCCAGTAAACATCTTCAACAAAATTATGGAGGAAAACTTCCCTAACCTAAAGAAAGAGATGCCGATTAATGTACAAGAAGCCTACAGAACTCCAAACAGACTGGACCAGAACAAAAATACCTCACATCACATAATAATTAAAATATCAAATGTATTAAACAAAGAAAGAATATTAAAAGCAGTAAGAGAAAAGGGCCAAGTAACATACAAAGGAAGACCTATCCGAATCACATCAGACTTCTCACCAGAGACTATGAAAGCCAGAAGATCCTGGGCAGATCTCATGCAGACATTAAGACAGCACAAATGCCAGCCTAGACTACTATACCCAGCAAAACTCTCAATCACCATAGATGGAGAGACCAAGATATTCCATGATAAAACCAAATTTTCACAATATCTTTCCACAAACCCAGCCCTGCAAAGGATAATAGGTGGAAACCTCCAATACAGGGAGAGAAACAACACCCTGGAAAAAATGAGATAGTAACCTTCTTGCATCAAACCCGAAAGTAGATAACCACTCAAACATAAAGATAGCGTCAAGAATGGCAGGTAGCAATAATCACTATTCCTTAAACTCTCTTAATATCAATGGTTTCAATTCCCCAATAAAAAGACATAGACTAACAGACTGGATACATAAACAGGACCCAGCATTTTGCTGCATGCAGGAAACGCACCTCAGTGTCAAAAACAAACACTATCTCAGAGGAAAAGGCTGGAAAACAATTTTACAAGCAAATGGTCCAAAGAAACGAGCCGGAGTAGCCATCCTAATATCAGATAAAATTGACTTCCAACCTAAAATCATCAAAAAAGACATAGAAGAACACTACATACTGATCAAGGGAAAAATCCAACAAGAAGAACTCTCAATTCTGAATATCTATGCTCCAAATGCAAGGGCACCCTCATTCATAAGAGAAATTTTACTAAAGCTCAAATCACACATTGCACCTCACAGAATAATAGTGGGTGACTTTAACACCCTGCTCTCTGAAATGGATCGTTCAGGAAAGCAGAAACTAAACAGGGACAGAGTGAATCTAATTGAAGCCTTGGACCAAATGGAACTAACAGATATATATAGAACATTTCATCCTAGAGCTAAAGAATACACCTTCTTCTCAGAACCTCATGGTTCCTTCTCCAAAATCGACCATATAATTGGTAAAAAATCAGACCTCAACAGATATAAGAAAATCGATCACTCCTATCAGATCACTATGGAATAAGGGCGGTCTTCAATGGCAACAAAAACAACAGAAAACCCACATACACATGGAGGCTGAACAATGCCCTACTCAATGATAACTTGGTCAAGATGGAAGTAAACAAAGAAATCAAAGACTTTTTGAAATTTAATGAAAATGAAGGCACAACATACCCTAATTTATGGGACACAATGAAAGCAGTGCTATGAGGAAAACTCATAGCCCTGAGTGCCATGAAAATGAAACGGGAGACAGCATACACTAGCAGCTTAATGGCACACCTGAAAGCCCTGGAACAAAAAGAAGCAAATACACCAAAGAGGAGTAGAAGGCAGGAAATCATCAAACTCAGGGCTGAAATCAGTCAAGTACAAACAAATAAAACCATACAAACGAGGAGTTGGTTCTTTGAGAAAATCAACAAGATAGATAAGCCCTTAACCAGAATAACCAGAGGGCACAGAGACAGTATCCAAATTAATAATATCAGAAAAGAAAAGGGAGAGATAACAACAGAAGCTGAGGTAATTCAAAAAATCATCAGATTCTACTACAAAAGCCTGTATTCAACACAACTAGAAAATCTTGAGGAAATGGACAATTTCCTTGACAGATACCAAATACCAAAATTAAATCAGGATCAAATAGACCATCTAAACCTTCCTATAACCCCTGAAGAAATAGAAGTCGTCATTGGAAGTCTTCCAACCAAAAAAAGCACAGGTCCAGATGGTTTTAGTGCAGAATTCTATCAGACCTTCAAAGAAGACCTAACATCAATACTCTTCAAACTGTTCCACAAAATAGAAACAGAAGGAGCACTACCCAACTCATTCTATGAAGCCACAATTACGCTAATACCTAAAGCACACAAAGATCCAACAAAGAAAGAGAATCTCAGGCCAAACTCTCTTATGAATATCGATGCAAAAATACTCAATAAAATTCTTGCCAACCAAATCCAAGAAGACATCAAAACGATCATCCAACATGATCAAGTAGGCTTCATCCCAGGGATGCGGGGATGGTTCAATATAAGGAAATCCATCAAAGTAATCCACTATATAAACAATCTCAAAGAAAAAAACCACATGGTCATCTCACTAGATGCTGAGAAAGCCTTTGACAAAATTCAGCATCCTTTCATCCTAAAGGTCTTGGAAAGATCAGGAATTCAAGGCCCATATCTAAACATAGTAAAAGCAATTTACAGCAAACTAGTAGACAACATCAAGCTGAATGCAGAGAAACTTGAAGCGATCCCACTGAAATCAGGAACTAGACAAGGCTGCCCTCTCTCTCCATATCTTTTCAATATAGTACTTGAAGTTGTAGCTAGAGCAATTACACAACAAAAGAAGGTCAAAGGGATACAAATTGAAAATGAAGAAGTCAAATTATCACTATTTGCAGACGATATGATAGTATACTTAAGCGACCCAAAGAACTCCACCAGAGAACTCCTACAGCTGATAAACAACTTCAGCAAAGTGACCGGATATAAAATCAACTCAAGCAAGTCAGTAGCCTTCCTATACTCAAAGGATAAGCAGGCTGAGTAAGAAGTAAGAGAAATGATACCCTTCACAATAGCCACAAACAATATAAAGTATCTTGGTGTGACTCTAACCAAACAAGTGAAAGATCTGTATGACAAGAACTTCAAGTCTCTGAAGAAAGAAATTGAAGAAGTCCTCAGAAGATGGAAAAATCTGCCATGTTCATGGATTGGCAGGATTAATATAGTCAAAATGACCATCTTGCCAAAAGCAATATACAGATTCAATGCAATCCCCATCAAAATCTCAACTCAATTCTTCATAGAGTTAGAAAGAGCAATTCAAAAATTCATCTGGAATGACAGAAAACCCAGGATAGCTAAAACTATTCTCAAGAGTAAAAGAACCTCTGGGGGAATCAGAATCCCGGACCTCAAGCTGTACTACAGAGCAATAGTTTTAAAATCCGCATGGTATCGGTACAGTGACAGGCATGTAGATCAATGGAACAGAATTGAAGATCCAGAAATGAATCCACACTCCTATGGCCACTTCATCTTTGACAAAGGAGCTAAAACCATCCAGTGGAAAAAAGATAGCCTTTTCAACAAATGGTGCTTGCTCAACTGGAGGTCAACATGCAGAAGAATGCAAATTGACCCATTCTTATTTCCTTGCACTAAGCTCAATTCCAAGTGGATCAATGACCTCCACATAAAACCAGACACACTGAAACTAATAGAACGGAAACTAGGGAAGAACTTTGAACATATGGGCACAGGGTTGAATTTCCTGAATAGAACTCCAATAGCTTATGCTCTAAGATCAAGAATTGATAAATGGGACCTCATTAAATTACAAAGTTTTTCAAGGCAAAAGACACTGTCAAAAAGACAAAGCGGCAACCAACTAACTGGGAAACGATCTTTACCAACCCTACATCCGACAGAGGGCTAATATCCAATATATACAAAGAACTCAAGAAGTCAAACTCCAGAGAGGCAAGTAACCCTATTAAAAATGGGGTACATCTTCTGGATTCATTTCTGGGTCTTCAATTCTGTTCCATTGATCTACATGTCTGTTACTGTACCAATACCATGCAGTTTTTAACACTATTGCTCTGTAGTACAGCTTGAGGTCCGGGATACTGATTCCCCCAGAGGTTCTTTTACTCTTGAGAATAGTTTTAGCTATTCTGGGTTTTCTGTTATTCCAGATGAATTTTTGAATTGCTCTTTCTAACTCTATGAAGAATTGAGTTGGGATTTTGATGGGGATTGCATTGAATCTGTGTATTACTTTTGGTAAGATGCTCATTTTTACTATATTAATCCTGCCAATCCATGAGCATGGCAGATTTTTCCATCTTCCGAGGTCTTCTTCAATTTCTTTCTTCAGAGACTTGAAGTTCTTGTCATACAGATCTTTCACTTGTTTGGTTAGCGTCAGAATACCCTAGACACAATCAGCATATCAATAGATTTCTAAAAAGATGGAAGGAGAGACCCCTGGTCCTGGAAAGACTGGATGTAGGGGAACGCCAGGACAGAGTAATGAGAGGGGGTTGAACGGAGAAAAGAGGGAGGGAAGGGGGCTTATGGGACTTTCGGGGAGGGAGGAAACGGGAAAGGGGAAGTGATTTGGAATGTAAATTAAAAAAATAAAATTAAATTAAATTAAAAAAAAAAAAAAAAAATGGGGTACAGAGCTAAACAAAGAGTTCTCACCTGAAGAATATCTAATGTCTGAGAAGCACCTAAAGAGATGTTCACCATCCTTAGTCATTAGGGAAATGCAAATCAAAACAACCCTGAGATTCCATCTCACACCAGTCAGAATGGCTAAGATCAAAAACACAGGAGACAGCAGTTGTTGGCGAGGATGTGGAGAAAGAGGAACACTCCTCCACTGCTGGTGGAATTGCAAGCTGGTACAACCACGCTGGAAAGCAATCAGGCGGTTCCTCAGAAAACTGGGCCTGACACTCCCGGAGGATCCTGTTATACCACTCCTGGGCACATACCCAGAACATTTACCTGCATGCAATAAGGACACATGCTCCTCTATGTTCATAGCAGCCTTATTTATAATAGCCAGAAGCTGGAAAGGACCCAGATGTGCCTCAACGGAGGAATGGATTCAGAAGATGTTGTATATTTACACAATGGAATACTACTCTGCAATTAAAAACAATGAATTCACGAAATTCCTAGGCAAATGATCAGAACTTGAAAATATCATCCTTAGTGAGGTAACCCAATCACAAAAGAACATACATGGTATGCAGTCACTGATAACGGGATATTAACCCAGAATCTCGGAATACCCTAGACACAATTCGCATATCAATAGATTTCCAAAAAGATGGAAGGAGAGACCCCTGGTCCTGGAAAGACTGGATGTAGGGGAATGCCAGGACAGAGAAGCGAGAGGGTGTTGAATGGGGAAAAGGGGGAGGGAAGGGGGCTTATGGGACTTTCGGAGAGGGAGGAAACGGGAAAGGGGAAATGATTTTGAATGTAAATAAAAAAAACTTAGACAATAAAATTAAAAAAAAAACAGACACATTGAAACTAATAGAAAGGAAACTAGGGAATAACCTTGAACATATGTGAACAGGAGAGAATTTCCTGAATAGAACTCCAATAGCTTATGCTCTAAGATCAAGAATTGACAAATGGGACCTCATTAAATTACAAAGTTTTTCAAGGCAAAAGACACTGTCAAAAAGACAAAGCGTCAACCAACTAACTGGGAAATGATCTTTACCAACCCTACATCCGACAGAGGGCTAATATCCAATATATACAAAGAACTCAAGAAGTTAAACTCCAGAGAGTCAAGTAACCCTATTAAAAAGTGGGGTACAAAGCTAAACAAAGAGTTCTCACCTGAAGAATATCTAATGGCTGAGAAGCCCCTAAAGAGATGTTCATCATCCTTAGTCATTAGGGAAATGCAAATCAAAACATCCCTGAGATTCCATCTCACACCAGTCAGAATGGCTAAGATCAAAAACACAGGAGACAGCAGTTGTTGGCGAAGATGTGGAGAAAAAGGAATACACCTCCGCTGCTGGTTGGATTGCAAACTTGTACAACCACTCTGGAAAACAGTCTAGTGGTTCCTCAGAAAACTGGGCATGACACTCCCGGAGGATCCGGCTATACCACTCCTTGGAATATACCCAGAGGTATTACCTCCATACAATAAGGACATATGCTCCACTATGTTCATAGCAGCCTTATTTATAATAGCCAGAAGCTGGAAAGAACCCAGATGTCCCTCAATGGAGGAATGGATTCAGAAGATGTAGTATATTTACACAATGGAATATTACTCTGCAATTAAAAACAATGAATTCATGAAATTCCTAGGCAAATGGTCAGAACTTGAAAATTTCATCCTTAGTGAGGTAACCCAATCACAAAAGAACGCACATGGTATGCAGTCACTGATAAGGGGATATTAACCCAGAATCTCGGAATACCCTAGACACAATTCGCATATCTATAGATTTCCAAGAAGATGGAAGAAGAGACCCCTGGTCCTGGAAAGACTGGATGTAAGGGAATGCCAGGACAGAGAAGCGAGAGGTGGTTGAATGGGGAAAAGAGGGAGGGAAGGGGGCTTATGGGACTTTCGGGGAGGGAGGAAACGGGAAAGGGGAAATGATTTTGAATGTAAATAAAAAAAATTTAGAAAATAAAAAAAAATAAAAAAAAAAAAAGAAAAGTGATTGTTGTTTCCTGTTATTTTCTTTGTTAAATGTGGAACTCTGTTTGTGTGGCTATCTTCTTTTGGGTTTGTTGAAAGAAGACTAATTTATTGCTTTTTCTCAGGTGTAGACTCCCCTTCTCATCCTTCTCCCCTTCCTGCCACCACCAGCCCTTTCTGCTGAGGCTGAACCTTACCAGAGCTTCCTCAGTGAAGACACCATCTCCTCATACTTCCTAGAGAACCAGCCAATCAGTGCATTTGAGAACTGGCTAGTCAAGGCATTTGAGAACCAGCCACTCAGGGCATATTCCCTTTCTCTTGTGGCAGGATCTTGCCAGGTCAGCCACAGTGAAGACACCATCTCCTGATACTTCCTGGAGTAGCCATTCCAATATCAAATAAAATCAGTTTCCAGCCTAAATTTATCAAAAAGGATAAGGAAGTACAAGTCATATTCATCAAAGAAAAAAATATAATAAGAAAAGCTCTCAATTCTTATCATATATGCTCCAAATGCAAGCGCAACCACATTCATAAGATAAACTTTACTAAAGCTCAAATCACACATTGGAACTCATACAATAATAGTGGGAGGCTTCAACACCCCACTCTCAATGATGGGCAAGTCATGGAAACAGAAACTAAACAGAGATATAATTATTGACATGATATTTTTATCAGAACATTATATAGAATATTTCATCCTAAAACAAAAGAATATGCCTTCTTCTCAGCACCGCCTCATCCCTTCTTCAAATCTGACCATATAATCAGTCATAAACAGGCCTCAACAGATAAAAGAAGACTGAATTAATGCGATGCATCCTATCAGGTCACCATGGACTAAGGCTGGTATTCAGTAGCAACAAATACAACAGAAAGCCCACATACACATGGAAGCTGAACAGTGGTCTACTCATTGTTAACTTTGCCAAGGAAGAAATAAAGAAACAAATTAAAGATTTTTTAGAATGTCATGAAAATGAAGATACATCATACCAAAACTTATGGGACACAATGAAAGTATTGCTAAAAGAAAAAATCTTAGCTCTGAGTGCCTCCAAAAAGAAAATAGAGATAGCATTAACTAGCAGTTTAACAGCATATCTGAAAACTCTAGAATAAAGAGAAGCAAGTACATCCAAGAGGAGTAGACTGCAGGAAATAATTAAACTCATGGGTGAAATTAACCAAGTAGAAACAAAAAGAACTATAGAAAGAATCAATAAATCCAGGAGCTGGTTCTCTGAGAAAATCAACAAGATAGATAAACCCTTAGCCAGACTAAATAGAGGGCACAGAGACAGTATGCAAATTAACAAAACAGAAATGAAAAGGGAGATATAACAATAGAAACTGAGGAAATTCAAAAAATCATCAGATCCTACTACAAAAGCCTATACTCAACACACCTGGAATATCTGGATGAAATGGACAATTTTCTAGACAGATACCAAATGCCAAAATTAAATCAGAATCAGATAGACCCTCAATCCAGTTCCATAACCCATAAAGAAATAGAAACTGTCATTGAAAGTATCCCAAGCAAAAAAGCACAGGAAGAGCATGTTTCTTACTTATTTTTTTTGAAAATTTTATTCATGAGTCTACTGTATATAAATTATTTGTAACCCTTTATCTCATCCCCCAATTCTTCTGTATTACCCTTATACCCTCATTCTGTATATATTTGTAATTCATATAACAGGTAGACCTTAATAAAGGATAAAATAAGCTAGTGAAATCTATGTATATCTAATTGATAAGGCAGGTGACATTTTATTTGCAATATTATGGTTTTTAAATTACATTTCTTAATTGTATCATTCTTCTTTTTGTATAGTAGAAGCATTTATTTTGTTTTCCCAAAATACTATTTGATTTAGCTATGTAAAGTACAATTGGCCATAACTTAACATGTACCAATCTATAAAATTCTCAGCATTATTATCATGTTTCATAAACAATACAGAAAAAATTGAGTCACACAACTCAAACCATAAATTAAGGTAAAATCAAAAGTGTCCTATCCATTACTTTTATTTATTTGTAGATACTTGAATAAGTACCTATTTATAATAATGTAGTAGTGTAAATGTCTGTATCAGTTAGAACTACAGAAGGAAAAATAATGTATTAGCTTCAGATTGTTACATTTTGTAAAAGAAAAATATTTGAAAGTTACTAAGGACTTATTTATTCTTCATGAATTTTCATGAAATGTATACTATTATTGCATATTCTAAGTTCATTCATTTGAAATTATAATAAATGTGTTTAAGATCATAATTATTCTATCTAGACAGTATTATGTTATTTATATTGCTGTGCTTAAAGTAGAAAGTAATAAGTGACAGGTAATGGGTATGTCAAAGTGTATGGTAAAAAGCTGGCAAGGCCTAAAACTTACACAAAAAACTAAGGAAAGCTAGAAATAGGAGAATTATGCTTTCCCAGGGAAGAGCAAACCAATTAGTTGTCCAGTACCACAAAGCTATTACTGAAAGAATATACAATTAACATTATAAAAACTAAGCCGGTTATTTAGGAATATATACTAACAATTGGTGAAAAGTGACAGTATGAATTTGAAGGATAGTGAAAAAGGACATGAGAGAATATTTGGAAAGAGCAAAATGATTATTTTGAGTTTACAAATTTTGTTGCCAAGTCCCAGGTAGGTAGAATGGAGGTGATTAGATGAAAAAATAACAAAAATGTCTTAATTTATTCACCCAATTAAAAATAAAACTTGAACTACATTCTATATAATGGATGATACCTATAATTACATGTAATTCATCTTTTAGATCTAGTTATTTCATCTATAAAACACTTCTCAGATGTAATAATATAGAATAATTGTATCACAGAATGTTGAGCTTTATCATTAGGACTGTATATAAGATAGGTACACCCCTTCTTTTCATAATGTTTTCAGATCTACTGGATAAAATATACTGATTTTTATTTCTTTCATTTTAGATTTTTTAAAATACATCAGGTTTTTCATGAATATAAAAACTACACAATGGAATACTACTCTGCAATTAAAAACAATGAATTCACGAAATTCCTAGGCAAATGGTCAGATCTTGAAAATATCATCCTTAGTGAGGTAACCCAATCACAAAAGAACACACATGGTATGCAGTCACTGATAAGGGGATATTGACCCAGAATCTCAGAATACCCTAGACACAATCCGCATATCAATAGATTTCTAAGAAGATGGAAGGAGAGACCCCTGGTCCTGGAAAGACTGGATGTAGGGGAACGCCAGGACAGAGTAACGAGAGGGGGTTGAATGGAGAAAAGAGGGAGGGAAGGGGGCTTATGGGACTTTCGGGGAGGGAGGAAACGGGAAAGGGAAAGTGATTTGGAATGTAAATTAAAAAAATAAAATAAAATAAATAATAATAAAAAAAAAACTGACACAAGTAACTGAACTTGCCCAGGGAGCCTAGTCCAGAGCTTCTGCACTCACCCATTGATCTAGCTTTTCACAGGGCCCATTCAATTATCAAGTTGACAACCTTGAAGTACAACAGCGACTCTAATGGAGCTGCATTATTCCTCTCAGCAGTTTACAGCTCCCAACAGGCTAGGATACTGCCTTCTACCTGGAACTTTGTCTAATACCTTAATCTTCTGTTTTAAGCTTGGATTCCTGTCTATGTTTGTAAAAGCCTACACCATTGGACATCATTTTTAACAGTGAGCTTTTCTAATCATGCCTCAGTTCCCGAAATAATGACTCTGAAATATTATTTATGAATAAATGCTTAGGCCACAAGGTAAGATTTGTTCTCTGACTAACTCATGATTTAATTAACCCATTTATTATAGTCTATGAATACCACATGGCTGGTTACATCTCCTCAGTCTTGTGTGTCTGTCTCTTCAGAGTTTAGGGTGAGTCTCCTCTCATGCCTGACTATCCCAGAGTTGTTCTCTGCCTACTGGAACTCCCATATCCTATTACCACAGCTAATAGGTCATCACCTTTTTAATGATGACTAATGCCTCTATACATTACACAGAGATTCTATCTACAATTTTCACTCAAACCACCTTTCATCACACTCCGACCCTATAGGCCTGGAGCCATATGGCAAAACGCATTTAGTCCAACTTCTAAAATTCCCATAGTCCATAACAGTCTCAACTGTTATAAAACTCCAAAAATCTTTGAGACTAATAGCAGTCTCTTAACTGTAATCCCCATGTAAGATCAAACTCAAAAAGTAGACCACATATTCCCAACATAAAATGGTACTTGAAGTATATTATCATTCAAAAAGATGGGGCAATTCAACAAAGTAAGGAAATATTATACCAAACAGGACTGAAAAACAGCTTGGCAAACTCCAAAATCCATATCTCTATATCTGATATCAAAATGTTCTTCATATCTTTAACTTCTCTCAGTTTTGTTGACTGTAACACATTTCTCTTCCTTAGGCTAGTTCCATTCCATTAATATCTTTCCTTTGCAAATATTTCATGATTATGGCATCCTTAAAATCTTGGGGTCTTCAAGGCGATCCAGGCTTCACATTCACAGCTTTACTCAATGGCCTTTCTAGGCCTCCAGAAGGGACACCACTAAGATGTGCCTGGCCCCAGTAGTTTTCCTTGATCCACAGGGAAATTCCTTCATCCCTATCTTGTATCCTTGACTCTAAAACCAGAACCATGTGGCCAAAGCTGCAAAAGTTCTGCTGCTTACTGAGTCTGAAATATTGTCCTAGTTTTCAAATACATTGTTACCAGAATTTTGTTTTCAATGGTTTCTTTTGCTGCCTGAGTTTGCCTATCCTAGAAGTTGCTCTGTAGAGAAGGCTGGCCTTAAACTCAGAGAGTATGGGCATTTCTAACCCTTAAATTCCAACCTGTTCCATATCATTACAAACAAAAACATTTTCTGACCTATCACAGCAATATATCACTCCTGGTACCAACTTCTGTCTAAAAGTTTGTATTACTATGAAGAGACACTGTAACCACAACAACTTTTAAAAAACACATTTAAATGAGTTAGAGTTCAGAGTTTAGTCTATTATTGTCATGATGGGAAGAATGGCAGTTTGTAGAATGATACAGTGCTGGAGAGGTAACTGAGAGTTCTATAGCTGGATCAACAGACATTATGAAGTGACAGTGACACAGTGGTCAGGCTTGAACATTTCCAACCTCAAAACCCACTCCTAGCAACACACTTTCTCTGAAAAAATACACCTTCTTCAAAAAGACCACCTCCTACTGGTGCCACTTCCTATGAGCCTATGGGGACTATTTTGATTTAAACCACCACAACCACAAAAGAATAAATTTACATGCAGTTTCAGATTAACATAAAACTAGGGCTTATTATGCTATATGTTTCTCTTATGATAGTTAGTTCCTTTGTAAAAATCTATTTTAAGTGTCCCTTATTTATCATATAATTTATATGCTATCAGGCACTGCTTAGAGAACAGAGTTTCATGTTATATAGACTCTCTCCTCTCTGTGTTGGTGGCCAAAGTTATAACAGATTTCTCCTGTTTCCCAAGACAAGTGATGGGACTGGGAGATAGGAAGATACAGAGAAGATTATAGATGATAGATAAATTAGATAAATAGATAGATGATAGATAGATAGATAGATAGATAGATAGATAGATAGATAGATAGATAGATAGATAGATAGATAGACAAATAAATAGATAATGGGGCAAGTGAAACTGGGAGAAACAGGCCTGGAGGAAGAGGGAGTTTGAAACATTGTCAACCTCAGGAAAAAAATCTCATTTTGAGACCAGCAGAAGTAACAGAAGTCATGATTGCTCCCTCTCTGTTCTGGCCCTACAATCCCCAACCTCTATCACCATTAGGGGAGTCAGGTAGCCTCATGGGCAAATTATTGATTTAAGCACATAGAATTGTTTTTCATGGAAATAAATCATGCCCAGCACCTCGGCTCCAGCTAATAATGTGCATTTACCTTGAAAACATTAAGGTCTATATAGCATGTGTTCATCCTGAATAAAGAGCTGTTTCTCTTTCCCCCAAAAATGAAAACCTGTAACACTAAAATTCATCTCAAAGAAGGCACTCGCCCAATGGCACTCACTCAGCCAGACTGAGATCCTGCCAAGTCACCTTCTGGTTCAGCTTCATCCTTTCAGTCTGGTGTGCAACAGTGTGCAAACACTCCAAGGAAAGAATAGGATAAAGAATAATGACTGGTGCCCAGGTGGATTCAACTGGTTCAAGCAAGAATTTGCAAGTGCGCTTCAGCCTTTGGAATCATCTCAAAGTGTCTTAAACTTCCACGTTCTGGGGGCAGGAAGTCTGTCTTTCCCTACTTTGTTTTCTGTTCATGCCAATTCGTGGATTCAGATATGTTGACAGAATGTCTGACTCTTTGTGGACAGGGCACTCTCTGGTGTTGGCAAAAGTTCTGAAACTGTCTGAAACCCAACAGCCCTACTTGTCATTGACAAAAACCCTCTTTCTATTTTCTCCTTGAAACAAAGAAAAATAAAACCCGGGAACAAAGAAACCAGTAAATTCTGCAACATTGGTTGCCAGAACTCTTAAAATCGTCAGGAAGGATGAATGTTTTGGACAATTGCAGAATCCTCTGGAAGCTGAAATGCAGCAAGAACTTTCTCATTGGACAAGGCTTCTCCTTTCTTTATCACTGGAAACAGCTCATGACATAAACCCACCCTCAGACTAGGGAAATATGGGCCCTTTCAAATTCTTGTGTAGTTTCTTTCTCAACTCATTTATCCTTTGAGTCAGGGAAGGCCACTGATATTTTTAGAGTTAATTTTATATCCAGCCACTTTGCTGAAGTTGTTTTTCAGCTCTAGGAGATCTCTGGTAGAATTTTGGGGACACTTAGCTATACTATTATATCATATGCAGTGATATATTAACTTTCTCCTTTCCAATTTGTATCCTTTTGATCTCCATTTGTCATCTACTTGCTCTGGCTAAAATTTCAAAAAACTATATTGAATAGTAGGAGGAGAGTGGGTAGACTTGTCTTGTCCCTGATTTCAATAGGATTGCTTCAAGTTTGTCTCCATTTAGTTTGATGATGGCTATTGGTTTGCTATATATTGCTTTTATTATGTTTAGGTATGGATATGAAATTCCTGTTATCTGCAATACTGTTAACATAAAAGGGTATTGTGTTTTGTCAAAAATTTTGTCAGCATCTAATGAGATGATTATGTGGATCTTTTTTTTAGTTGGATTTCCCTATATTGAACCATTCCTGCATTCCTAGGAAGAAGCATACTTGATCATGGTGAATGATAATTTTGATGTGTTCTTGGATTCAGTTTGGGAGAATTCTATTGAGTATTTTTGCATCGATATTTGGAAGGGAAATTGGTTTGAAGTTCTCTTTTTTTGTTGGGTCTTTGTGTGGTTTAGGTATCAGTGTAACTGAGACTTCGTAGAAAGAACTTGGCAGTGTTCCTTTTATTTATATTTTCTGAAATAGTTTGAGAAGTATTGGTACTAGGTTTTCTTTGATGGTCTGATTGAATTCTGCAATAAAACCATTTGATCCTTGGCTTTATTTGGTTGGGAGGTTTCTAATGTCTGCTTATATTTCCTTAGGGGCTTTGGACTCTTTAGTTCACAATAGTCACAAATAATATAAACTATCTTGGTGTGACTCTAAACAAGTAAGTGAAAGATTTATATGACAAGAACTTCAATTTCCTGAAGAAAGATATCAAAGAAGACCTCAGAATATGGAAAGATCTTCCATGCTCATGAATTTGCAGGATTAATATAGTAAAAATAGCTATTTTACTGAAAGCAATCTACAGATTCATTGCAATCTCCATCAAATTTCAAACTCAACTGTTCACAGAGATAGAAAGAGCAATTCTCAAATTCATATGGAATAAAAAAAATTTGAGGATAGCAAAAAACTATTCTTAACAATAAAAGAACATCTTGAAAAATCAACATCTGAGACCTCAAACTGTACTACAGAGCAATAATGATAAAAACCACATCACATTGGTACAAAGACAGGGAGGTAGATCAATTGAATAGAATTCAAGACCCAGAGATAAACCCACACATCTGTGGTCACTTGATCTTTGATAAGGAAATTAAAATCATCCAGTAAAAAAAAAGACAGTATTTTCAACAAATAGTGCTGGTCTAGATGGTGGTCTGCATGTAGAAGAATACAAATTGATCCATTTTCTTCTCCTTGTTCAAAGCTCAAGTCCAAGTGGATCAATAAAACCAGATACACTGAATCTAATGGGAGAGAAAGTGGGGGAGAGCTCCTAACACATTGGTACAGATGAAAATTTCCAGAACAGGACACCAATGTGTCATGCTTTAAGATCAACAATCAGAATGAGACCTCATAAAATTGAAAAGCTTCTGTAAGGCAAAGGACACTGTAAATAGGACAGAATAACAACCTACAGACTGGGAAAATATCTTTTCCAACCCTCCATCCAGTAGAAGGCTAATATTTAAAATACACAAAGAACTCAAGAAGATAGACTCCAGAGAATCCAAATAACTTTATTAAAAATGAAAATAAGGTAAACAGAGAATTATCAACTGAGGAATCTTGAATGGCTGAGAAGCCCTTAAAGAGATATTCACCATCCTTAGTCATCATGGAAATGGAAATCAAAGTGACCCGGAGATTCTACCTCACATGAATCAGAATGCCTAAGATCAAAAACTCAGGTGAGAGCAGATGCTGGTGAGGATGTGGAGAAATATGAACATTCCTCCATTGCTGGTGGGACTTCAAGCTGGTAAAACCACTTTGGAAATCAATCTGGTGGTTCCTCAGAAAATTGGACATAGTGGACCTATGGACCCAGTTATACCACTCCTGGGCATATACCTAGAAGATGTTCCAGTATGTAATAAGCACACATGCTCCACTATGTTCATAGCAGCCATATATATAATATCCAGAAGTTGGAAAGAACCCAGATGTCCTTCAACAGAAGAATGGATACAGAAAATGTGGTATATTTTCACAATGGAGAGCTACTCAGCCATTAAAAACAATGACTTCATGAAATTCACAGGCAAATGAATTGAACTAGAAAATATCATCCTGAATGAGAACCCAGTCAGAAAAGAACACACATGGTATGTCCTCACTGATAAGTGGATATTAGCCCAAAAGCTCAGAATGCTCACGATACAACCCATAGACCATATGGCAGTTAGGATGAAGGCAGACCAGTGTGTAGATGCTTCAATCCTGCATAGAGGGGCAAACAGGATGATCATAGGAATTGGAATGATAGGGAACCTGGGTGAGAGAGAGGAGGGAGAGGGAAAAATGGGGACAGGATCAGGTATTGGAGGGGACAGGAGAGAGGCACAGATGGGCAGGAAATTGAATAAAAGTATGAAAGCAGTGGGTGATGAGTATCTGGAGATAGCCAATGGATTGTCCCAGACACCATGAAATGAATGGTTACCATGACACAACAGGTATGACTTTAGCTGAAATACCCTTAAAGGTGAGATAGAATGTGTAGAGACCACCTCCAATAGATAGGCATAGACGTCAGTCGAAGGATGGGGCCACCCATGCATCTCATACTTTTAAACCCAGATGTGTTCCTGTCCAAAGGAAAGACAGGG
The DNA here is from genome assembly GCA_036184795.1 of Tokudaia tokunoshimensis. Classification (NCBI taxonomy): domain Eukaryota; kingdom Metazoa; phylum Chordata; class Mammalia; order Rodentia; family Muridae; genus Tokudaia; species Tokudaia tokunoshimensis. The sequence goes on from BTHU01000023.1 coordinate 41,463,124, forward strand.
ACAAAAAGTGGAGCAGAGACTGAAGGAATGACCATCCTGGGAGTGTTCCACCTGGGGATCCATCCTGTCTGTAGACACCAAACCTGACACCATTGCTATTGCCAATAGGTGCTTACAGACAGAAACCTGGTATGGCTGTTCCCTGAGAGGTTCTGCCAGTCACTGAACAATACAGATGTGGATGTTCATTCATAGCCAATCATCAGAGTGTGTTGAGAGACACTGGTGGGGAAGCTGACAGAAGGACTGAAGGAGCACAGGGAATTGCAACCCCATAGGAGCAACAATATAGGCTGGCAAGACCACCCAGTGCTCCCCGGGACTAGACCACCAACAAAGGACTGCACAGGCAGGGATCCATGGCTCCAGATACATATATAGCAGAGGATGGCCCTTTCTGACATCAATGGGGGAAGGAGGCCTTTGGTCCTGAGGAGGTTTGATGCCCCAGAGTAGGGGAATCCTGGAGCAGTGGGGTTGGAGTGGATGGATGAGTTGGATAGCACCCTCATAGTGGCAAAGAGGGAGAGAGAGAGGGCAGATGGGATATGCAGGCTATGGAGCAGTAACCGGGAAGGGGATATCATTTGAGATGTAAACGAATGGAATGAATAATAAATTAATTAATTAATTAATCAAATTTAAAAAAAAATCCTGTGTATCAAAACTCAACAAAAGGCAAACCTCCTTGTTTTGTGAGGTCCTTCAAATAGCACTATGCATGTCCACAGGTAATATTGATAGTCCTGGCTCATGGACCCAAGTAGATTCTCTCACCCAAAACTGAGACACATTAGAAGGAATAACCCCCTCTCCTGATTTTCTGCCCATCTTAGTTGCAATCCAATAATGCATAGACACATTTAGAACAGGATTCTCAGAAAATGTTGAGTTCCCTCAGTCAGGGGAGTCCAGAGATCAGAGCCATAAGGATCACCTTGAGCAGATCTCCTGTACCGTAAATAAAAAATCAAAACCTCATAGTAACTCCTAACTCTGCATGACCCCTTGGAGGGGGAGCACCTCCTCCCCATTGCCCACCAAGAATACAATCAGAAAAAAGCCTTTTACAAAGGCAGATAAATCACCACTCCTCCTCAACTCTTTTTCTACTGTCTCCCTCTGTCATATCAGAGAGAGCACACCCTGCTTCTTCTTCCCCTAGCCACAAAAGCTGCACTCTCTGCACTCTCCACAAACTGCCAAATAAATACAAAGATAGAAAGACAGACAGAGAAAAAGACAGACAGACAAGAAATGCTTTGTAATCTCAAGGCTTGGTGTCCCCAGTCCTCTACTACACAACAGCTTTGTAATCTCAGTGATTCTGTTGCAAAAGTGGAAAGCATGCCAATTAACCCCCAGTTAACTGCACTTCTCTCTCATGATTCCAATATGGGCCCAGAACTCCAGGTGTTCCCAGTTAATGTTAAGACCTTCCAAAATAAACTGCATAGTTGCCACCCATATGGATAACTGGACTTAGAAGTCAGTAAAGGAAGATGGCTTTCACACACTGTAGCCACTCTAGACAAAAATCTCTTAAAGAATCAAATTGAAACCTTCAAATCATCCCACGATTGCCAAGATACTTGCCTCCCCTCCCTGCCTGGTCTGATCCTTTACAATGAGACACCTTTTTCCAAGATGAATTCCTCTAGCAAATCAGAAGTAACAAAAACATGTTGACATCCTGTGGGGATTTGCTGAGCTTTTTGACCAGGAGGAAGCAGGACCAGCAGGTTACTATGACAATGTGCAACTTTAAGCATTCCAAACCTGGGATAGAATCACCCCACCCTCTGATTCACCATACTGCATCTTCTCCCTGCTCTTTCTCCACCAAAAGTCAGGAGAAGCCTTACCTGATTTTACTCTTAAGAACAAAACAAGCTTAGAGAGAATAATTCCTGACTCCTCAGCCAGAGACCTCCTTCTTAAAAATATCATTTGGAAAGGCATCACTTCTGAATCCAAGCTAGACTACTAAGGTCTCAAAGATGAATACTATGATAGGTGGGTTGTAGCTACCCAAGACATAGGAACAATATTACATCAGTTTATTTCTGTAATTAGTGTGATGGTTAATTAGTTCGCTGTGTGTATATATTAAATTATATTTTTTACCATAAGCATGTATTTGTATCAAATGAATAATTTAAGGTCTATAAAGAAAATATTGACTCTTTTTCTTTTCCTGTAATTAGGAAGTTAGCTAAACATATTTTAATTCAATGACAAACCAAAATAGGCGATGCCTTTTATTTTAACTTTCATATGAAGTGATAACTTCATCTCCTTAAGAGTTGCTCATCTCTAGGCATGTCTTAGTTGTAGATGGGAAAGATTTCTGTCCCTCCACTAGTTTAGTGATTATCCTCAAGAGTACAGACAAATAAATTTTATTAGGGCAATTTTAATAAGTCCAATGACACAATTCATTTTATGATAGAATTTTGAGGAGTTCAACAATGGAATTTTTTTTGTTATTTTATGTTTATATTCTATTATGTACTCAATAATTGGACAAATTGAATGAACATATTAAGATCCTTAATGTAATTATGATCTTCCTTTTCTACATTACATCTGGTTTTTTTCAGTATATGATTATATAAAATCCAGAATGAATGATGCTTTTGATGTCTGTAGTCTCTACTAAAAGACAGTGGAGGCTAATGCAGGAGAATATCAGGTTAGAGTCTGGGGCAAAGAGGTTGTCCAAAATAGTCTGATACTCTGTGAAAATTAAATAAAATAAAATCACTTAGCTCCTTTTGACTGCACATTTTGCTAATGCTAATATTGCAGTTTCAGTATATTTTTCATGTATGGACAGTTTGTGCCAGGATTTGAGCAGCAGAATTATCTCAGTTTTGGTATATTCATGTCTTAATCATATACATTTTCATTATATTATACATTGTGTTTATGTCAGACACATACTTGAGGGACAAATCTTTGATGATAACAAAATAATAAATCTGCATCATTAAACCACTGTTGAATGGTCATTTTCAGTATGTGAACAAATATTTTTCTGTTTCTTTATGGATATGTATGCATACACAAACACAAAATTTTGAAATTAGAGACCTGAAACTAACAAAAAGTTACATTTAACATGTTCACAGGTACAATTATTTATGCCAGATTAAATAAGATACATTTTAAAAGACAACTTAAGTACTGGTCATAGAGATCTTTCACTTAGGCTGGAGAGATGGCTCAGCGGTTAAGAGCACTGACTGCACCTCTGGAGGTCCTGAGTTCAAATCCCGGCAACCACAAAGTGGCTCACAACCATCTGTAATGAGATCTGATGCCCTCTTCTGGGGTGTCTAAAGACAGCTACAGTGTACAGTATATAACAATAAATAAATCTTTAAAAAAAAGAGATCTTTCACTTGTTTAGTTAGAATCACAAAAAGGTATTTTATATTGCTTGTGATTTTTGTGAAGGGAGCTGTTTCTCTAATTTCTTTCTCAGCCTTTTTATCCTTTGAGTAGAGAAAGGCCACTGATTTTGTTAGAGTTAATTTTATATCCAGCCACATTGCTGATGTTGTTTATCAGGTTTAGGAGTTCTCTGGTGTCATTTTTGGGGTCACTTAAGTATACTATCATATCATCTGCAAATAGTGATATTTTGACTTGAAGGGGAATGGGATGGGGATTTTGGAGGGAAAATGTGGAAAGGGAATAACATTTGAAATGTAAATAAAGAAAATATTGAATAAAGAGAAAAAATAAAATGCCCATCATGAGAAAGAAAAGGTAGAAGTCCATACATGGAGAGAAACTCCAGCATACATGTTTGCTTCCGCAGCAGATTTTAGCTATGAGCATTGATTTAACAGTGTTCCCTTTGTTCCCTCCCTCAACTTGGCCTCCCCAGTCATCTCTGTTAGATGTTGTGAGCACTTGTTTTAATGAGGTTTTGCTACCTAGTCATGGCTGCTCTTCATCTGTTCCTACTATTTGTTTCTTTGCTTTTGCTTGCTATATGTTTAATAAACTCATTCATTTAAAACAAAAAAAAAAGACAACTTAATGGCAAATATATAACATGACAATTTGTACAAAACATTGTAAAATTCTACTTATTCTCATTATAAAATTTCTCTTTTCATCAAAAATTGTAAAAATCAAGTAAAAGCTACTTATGATGATTTTAATGATATTATGACCCTCCATATTATAATCTCAGGCAATTGTCTATTCTGTCCAATTAGTGGCTATTTGGGAAAGATTGGGAGGTATATATGGCCTTGTTGGAGAATATGCTACACTCCCGGAGGATTTAAAGTTCCAAAAGCCTTCCACTATGCCTAGTCTGTTCTCTTTGTTTTTTGTTTGTGTTTTAGGATGTGAACAATTAACTCTTCCAGTACCATGCTTTCCACCCTGCTGTCATGCTCCTGTCTTGATGGTCATAGAATTATATTTCTCTTGAATTGTGAGCTCCCCAAAATTTCATGCTTCTATTAGTTATTTTTCTATATCACAGCAATAGAAAAGTAACTTGTACACTTACTTTGTTTAATTTAAAATTATTCCCACTGCCACAAACAATTTGGATTTGAATTTTTGAAATACAGAAAATGTGGTTCTTTTATGCAATGGAATACTACTCAGCTAGGGATGCCAGTGTTGTCATCACTATCGCAATAACCAAAACTATGAACAAAAAAAAAAAAATAAAAGAAAGAAAGAAAAGAAAAAATGAATGAGGACATCTGACATCCTTAGTTTTGCAGGCAAATCGATGGAACTAGAAAATATCATCCTGAGTGAGGTAACTCAGCCCCAAAATGATGTGCATGGTATGTGTTCCCTAATAAGTAGATGTTAGCCAAAAAGTGTTCTGAATACAAACTCAAAAAGGTCAACAAACTGAAGTGCCCAAGTGAAGTTGCCTCAGTCCGATATGGGAGGGAGAAGAAAGCAATCACAAGTGGGGAGGGAGGGAAAGATCTGGGAGGGAAAGTGGACTGGGGAGGAGGGAAGAGGGTAACCTGATCTGGTATTGGGGGAGGGAAAAAGACTGAAGCCCTGAGGGCCAGGAGAAAGAATGGAAACAGGCAACCTCGAGAAATAGGAGGTTGGGGGGACCCTTCAGAATGTACCAGAGACCTAGGAGGTAAGAGACTCACAGAACTAAAAGGACCTTAGATGAAATAGAGCCTACCTCCAGCAGGAAGACTGGGCATCAAATGAAAGAGAGGGTGGCCATCCTACAGTCATAACTCTGACCCCTAATTTTTCCTGTATGAAAGAATTACAGCAATGGAAATGGAGAGAGGACTGGGGAAAAGAAGGTCCAGTGACAGGCTCAAAGTGAGATCCAGCTCAAGAGGAAGTGGCAAGACCTGACACTATTACTAAGGTTATGAAGTATTCACAAAAAGGGACCTAGCATGTCTATACTCCTGAATGTTCACCAAGCAGCTGAAGGAGTCAAATGCAGATATTTTCACCCAACCAATGGACAGAATCAGCTGACCCTTCTTGCTGAATTAGGAAAGACTGAATGAAGCTGAGAGCAACCCTGTAGTAGGACCAGCAGTCTCAATTAATCTGGACCCCCGGATCTCTCGAACACTGGAACACCAATCAGGCACCATACACAGGCTGATATGATGCCCCCAACACAAATACAGTAGAGGACTGCTAGTTCTGTGTACAGTCAGAGATGATGTACCTAACCCTCAAGAGACTGGAGGCCTCAGGGAGTTTAGAGGTCAGGTAGGGTGGGGATGGGGACATCCATGTGGGGACAAGGAGGGAGAGGAATTATGGGATGTGGAGCAGTCAGAGGGTGGACAGGGGTTGGTGGGTATGTTATAAAATATGAGTGTATAAAAATAATTAATTAATAAAAGAAAAGATTCCCTGAAGTGAAACACTTATAAGGCTAGCCTACACATAAATAATCAGAGTAGAATCAATTTTCCAAATAAAATTCTCCAAGAAGAAAAAATAGAGAGAGAGAGAGAAATACGGTACTAGTAAATACACATCTGACCCAGTTTGAAAGGAGAACAATAGTAAACATAAAATAACTAATCTACCAGAAATTTATAGCATATGTATGAATATATGTATTTATATGTATCTTTCATATAAATGAATTAAATCTAGTGAGTTTTAGTGAATTATTCCACCTAGCGTGGACAATATTCCCTCTCTGGGTATTAGTTTTACTCTTTGAAAGTGGTCTCTTAGTCCTAGGTGCTATCCACCTCTTTTTATGCCAAGATTGCAACATTTTTTTCTAAGTTTTTTTATTTACATTCAAAATCATTTCCCCTTTCCCGTTTCCTCCCTCCCCGAAAGTCCCATAAGCCCCCTTCCCTCCCTCTTTTCCCCATTCAACCCCCTCTTGCTTCTCTGTCCTGGCGTTCCCCTACATCCAGTCTTTCCAGGACCAGGGGTCTCTCCTTCCATCTTCTTGGAAATCTATTGATATGCAACATTTTTTATCATTTATCTTGATCATCTCTAAAGAACGTGCTAAAGTAAGATGTCTTGTTTGTCAAAAAAGAAACAAATACTTTTGTGTGCTTCTAGTAAAAAGTGATATTAGAAAACACCATTTTAAACTAAACACATAACAGATAACCTGAAAATACAATAGTTTCTCTGTGGACTGTATAAAACAGAATTTTGCTAAAATTTTGACTCTTAAAGCAACAATTTAAGGTCATACTCATAGTGTTTGAGAAGAAAAGCAATTCTCTTTTAGAGAATTTTTATTTGGATTAGAAGAAGGGCTAGAATTATACTGATTGTCACATGTATATCTTTGTATAGTAAATGCCCAGAAAAATAGAAGCACATATTTTACTGTAAGTATTTCTTTTACCTGAATATGATCTATTGTTTGACTGGTATTTATATTTTCAAAAAAGTAAGCATTTAAAATAAAACTATTCAAAAACACTTTATGTGTTTTATTCATTTAAAAAATAATCTTATAATTTCATACATTTGTACAATATATTATGTATAGACAAACTCCCATTTCCACCTCAAATATAGAATGGATTTAACCCACAAAATCTCCCCATCTGAATTCATGTTCTCTCCCTCTCTCCCTCCCCCTCCCTCTCCCTCCCCCTCTCCTTCTCCTTTTCCCCCCTCCCCCTCTCCCTATCCATCTCCCTGTCCCTCCCCCTAGTCTCTCTCTCTCTCTTTTTCTCTCTCTGATATATAGTATATACATATACACAAATATATATATATATATATATATATATATATATATATATATATATATATATAATGTGTGTGTGTGTGTGTGTATGTATGTATGTATATATCACTGTATATAAATAACCCTCTTTGCATGCCCATAGCAACACAATCTCAAAGTAACTAACTAAAAAGTTATGATTTCTTGAGCAGAACCCTCCCCCCCAAAAAAATCCTAAGATAAATACTAGCATAGAAGGTCAAGTAAAAGTAAACTGAAATCACTGCTTTATGCTATCTATGAGAACATGATTTGAGGGGATTAGAGATAAATAAAACCTAAGACTGATTTGGATGAATGAATATTTCAAAGTTAAGTTGATGAAGTGGAAATAAAAAATAAGCAATAGTACAATGAAATTATTTTCTTTTACCTTCAAACTATTGAAGAATAAGAGGAGAAATATTATACTCAAGTTGCAAAGAATACAGTTATGCCCACACTGGCAGTACATCCAATAAAATGTATTGGCTTGTTGGTTGATTTAGTATCAAATGTATACAACAATAAAATTTCAGTACAAATCTGATCACTTCTTCATTAAGTATATATTCTATTATAAAGTAACAAATATTTGTAGAAAAAAATTGTTTCTTATAAAAACAATTAACTTTAAAATCATACAGGCATCTATCTCACATTAATGAAACCAAAATACCATTCTTTCTATTTTGAATTCTTTTGTAGTTTACAAACCATTTAATAACATAAAATCTCAATATCCCACTGGCGACCCAAGAAAAACTTTAGCTTTCATTTGATTTAATTTTTAATATTTATGTACGTGTCAATATTCAACAATCTATATTCTTCATCCATCCCCATGTCATGAAAAGGTGAGATGCCAAAAATAATCAGAGACCAAGCCCACTTATTTTGGCATCCTCTCTCTCTCTTCTCTCCTCCCCCTGCCGTGTGCGTGTGCGTGTGTGTGCGTGTGTGTATGTGTGTGTCTGTGTGTGTGTGTGTGTGTGTCTGTGTGTGTGTGTGTCTTACTCTCTCCTTCTGTGTGCATAGTTTTTTCTTTTTCCTTTATTGAAATTAGATATTTTTCCTCACATAATATATCCATATTACCATTTCCCCTCACTTTCCTCCTCCCAGTTCCTTCTCACCCCTACTCCCATCCAGATATACTCCATTTCTGTCTCTCATTGAACAACAAACAGGCTTCTAAAGGATAATAATAAAATAAAATATGATAAAATATACTAAGATACAATAAAATAAACAAAAATTGGAATAAAGCAAAATTTAGAAGAAAAACCTACTTATTACAAAATAAGGAATTCCATATTCATTTTTAATGATAGTATTACTCCATTACATAAATGTGTCACATGTTCCTGATCCATTATTCTCCTGAGGGCCATCTCAGTTGTTTCCTACTTCTGGCTATTGTGATTAGCACAACAATGAATGTAATAAAGAAAGTGTCTCTGTGGTAGGATGAAGCAGTCTTTGGGTATTTGCATACTTGTGATATAGTTGCCAAGTAAATCAATTCCCACATTCTTGAGAAACCATCATGCTGATTTTAATAGTTACAGTACAAGTTCACATTCCCACCAACAATGGTTGAGTCTCCAGCATGAACTGCACTGGTTTTATTAATCCTAGCCATTCAGATAGGTAAAGATGAAAGTTAAAAGTAGTATTAATTTGCATTTCCCTGATGACTAAGAATGGTGAACATTTCTGTAAGTAGTTTTTAGCAATTTGAATTTCTTCATTGACAATTCTCCATTTAGATATGTGACCCATTATTAACTATGTTATCTACTTTTTTTGATTTCTAGTTTCTTGATTTCTTTATATATTTTACATATGATTCTCAATCAGATGTTTATTTGGGAAAACTCTTTTCCTATTGAGTAGGATTGTGCTATGTCCAAAGACAACATCCTTTGTCTTATAGAAGTTTTCAGTTCTACAGGGTCCCATTTATTAATTGTTGATTTTAGTGACTCTGCTAACAGTGTTCCATTCAGAAAGTCGTCATCTGGTCCAATGAGATCATGATGATTCCCAGTTTCTCTTCTCTAAAGTTTAGTATATCTTCTTTTGTGTTAAAGCCTTTGATCCATTTGGAGTATAGTTTTGAGTATGGGAAGAAGGGATTTATTTTGATTCTTCTACATGCAGAAGAGTAAGTAGTTTCACCATTACACTGGTTGAAGATGCTCTCATAGTCAAGTGTGTATTTCTGTATTCTTTATCAAAATTTTGTTGCCTATTGGAGTATAGATATATATCTGAATCTATATCATTATGGAACCTATATCTATATCATTATAGTTATAGGCTTGCTATACACAACATTTATTGTGGTTAGGTATGCCCTTTGTATCCCTGATTTCTTCAGACTTTTATCATGAAGCATTGTTGGACTTAATTAACTTTTCTGTATCTAATGGTATGATTATCTGGGTTTTGTCTTTCAGTTTGTTTGTATGGTATATGATATTTACTGATTTTCATATATTGAAACATCTTTACATCTACATGATGATATATATTTGATCATGGTAGCATATTATCTTAAAAGGGATTTATAAAGTAATATATTTAAGTGGTGATATATTGGAAATTTCCAATAAACAAAAATATCACAACCTATTTTTATAGATAGAAATTTAATATAAAAATAGGAAAAATAAAGAACATCTTGCAGAGAAATTAGCTAGACCTATATGCTATACAACTTACTGAATTTTTGTACTGTTAGAATAGCTACAAATTTTTCATTATGAAATTAAAAGTTGAGTAGATATTTGTACATGACTGTAATTTTCATTTTATATATCTATAGAATTTATGTGATTTTTCATTCTTTGAATTTTATCTTATCAATTTTGTCAGCATTGAGTTTCTGATTATAAAGTCTAATAAATGATGGGGTAGCCCATAACTGAACTTTATTAATATCTCTTATTTATTTTCATTTGGCTGAATTCAGTATGACATACAAAAACACCACATACACATTTTTAGCCAGCCATCACAATGCAATGTTTGTTTTGCCTGTTTTACTGGAAACAGTTGTCTTGAAAAAATTCTCGGTGCAATCATTTCCTCTCTGAAAGAGATATACAGCTACAAACATAGCACACCTGAGATTCCTCTTGAAACCGGAAAGAAAATCCATTCACACCTATGAAAAGATCCTATAGCTTAGAAATAGTGAGTCTTATAGAATTTTCAGAGAAAATATTTCCTTCCAAAGGTAAAAACTGGCATGGAATTCTGAGCATATAGGTAATGGCCTCCGTGTAGCAACATAGAAACAATAGATAAGCATTTGTTGAATTGAAGGAGTTATTTTTTTATTATTCTCTCATATGTACATCCTGACTGTATTTTCCCTCCCTTCCTCTGCCCCTATTTTCCATATACCTCACTTTCTCTCTTACCATTTATTCCTCCTGTTTCCCTTCAAAGAGGGGCAGATCTCTAGGGATATCCATCAAACATGTCATATTAGGTTGCAATAAGATTAGGTACCTCACCTTATATTAAGGTTGGACAAAGCAACTCAGTAGGAGAACAAGGGTGCCAAAAGTAAGGAAAAGTATCAGAAACAGCCCGTTCTCTGTTTGGACTCCAAGCTAATCTATACAGCTATACCATACACATAGAATTATTTGGAATGTAAATAAAGAATATAGAAAATAAAAAAGATGACATAGGTTAGACCTATCCAGGCTCTGATTGTCAAATCAGTCTCTATGAGACCATATGAGTCCATGTTTGTTGATTCTATGGGTTTTCTTAAGGTGTTCTTTAACCCCGTGGCTCCTAAAATCCTTCCTCTCCGTATTTAGCAGGATTCCCAAAACTCTACCTAATGTTTGTCTATTTACATAAGTTGATAGTTATAGCCTCTCTGAAGACAAATTGGGTTATGTACCCATCTATGAGTATAAAAATCGTTAATCATTCCAATAGTGTTTGGTTCTATTCTAGGTATCTGGGCTATCTGGCTTCTAGCTTATAGTCCAGAAGCTGGGGTCAGGATTTGGTTCCCTTACAATTTCTGTGCCACCTTTACCCCAGTATATCATGATGACAGGAAGTAATATATGTTGAAGGTTTTGTGGCTGGGTTGGTGTTACAAACCCTCTGAAAGTCTTGCCTGGTTATAGGAGATGATCTGTTCAGGCCCTGCATGCCCCATTACTAGGGGTATTATCAAGTTCTACTCTAATAGGTTACATTGCAATACGTTTATACTTTGATCAGTAATTCACATGCATACACACATGCACACACACAAAATTTAAGTTATACAATAGAATATTAAACTGCTGTTACAAACAAAGAACTCATCAAAATTTCAGGCAGATGGAAAGAACTAGGAAACATAATCCTGACCATAGTAAACCAGACATAGAAAGACGAACATGGTATGTACCCAAATATAAGTGGATATTACCTGCAAAGTAAAGGATACCTATGCTAGAATTCACAGACCAAGAGAGGCTAAGTAGCAAGAAGGGCTGAAAGAGGGATTCATGAATCTCCCTGGTAAGGGGAAAGAGAATAGATACTGCAGTGGACTGATGGTGCATAGGGAGAGGAACAGGAGGTATCATGTGGGAAGACAACGGAGGGAGACAGTACTGAGAATGAAATTATTGATACAAATTTTTAGTAAGAAAATGAAGAAGAGAAAGAAAGAAGGACATATGGATAGGAGAATTAAGGAATGTATATGTGTGTATGTATATATGTAAAAAATTTATAATTTTTGTTGTCAATTTAACTAGATCAGAAATCAACTGAGAGATAAGCCTTTGGGCACATTTGTAAGGAATTTTTTCAACATATTATTTTATATGTGAAGACTCAACATAACTGTAGGTAATACCTTATAGTATGAACCAAATAAAGTAAGATCCAAGATCAAACACTTTTTTTCTCACCTCCTTTATAATTACTTAGTATGTTCTTTTAATTGGCTGACAAAATCATCTACTCTATTTCTGCTAAAGCTATTGTCCTCATTCACTAGTATCAGAGCCATGCTCTTCAGACTCCCAATGTGGAATAAAGACCAGTGGCTCTGCAGGAATTCTCTAGGCCTTTATTGTTAACTTGAGACCACTGAGTCACTCAGTCTTTTGGATTGAGAATGTATAGAGTACTCAAACTTTATAGCATAGGGACACCCATTGTTCAACCACCTAGACTTTATAAGGAAGCCAATCAAAAAATATTTTTCGCCTTTCAAACTGTTTATTTACACATGAGGTGGTGTGAATATACTTGCATCACAGGAAGGGGCATTATTAGAAGGTATGGCCTTGTTGGAGTAGTCATGGCCTTGTTGGAAGAATTAAGTCCCTGTGGGGGTGGACCTTGAGGTTCTATGATGAAGCTCCATCCAGGGTGGAAGAGATTCTCTTTCTGGCTGCTTGTGGATCAAGATGTAGAACTCTCTGCTCCTCCAAAAACATATCTGCTTGTATGTTGCTATGCCTCCGACCATGATGATAATGGGCTGAACCTTTGAAGCTATAAGTTAGTCCCAATTAAATGTTGTCCTTTAGAAAAGTTGCCTTGGTCTTCGTGTCTCTTCACAGCAGTAAAACTCTAACTTGGATAGAAGTTGGTACCAGGGACTGTGGTATTGCTATGATAGGACTGACCATGTTTGTGTTTGGAGGAATATGGACATTTGGAGACTTTGGATTATGAAAACAGTGGAACACTTTAAGTGGAGCTTGTCGGGCCATGGAAGAAGAAACATGGAAGACAGTGGTGCTGAGGGTGATTTGAACAGTGAGAGCTTAGCTCAAGAGGCTTCAAAGAACAATTTTAGCATATGGCCTATATAGAGTTATTGTGATATTTTGGTAAAGAATATATCAGCTTTTCTCCCTTGTCCAAAGAGACTGATTGAGGCTAAAGTGAAGAGATTCAGATTAATTGCATTAATGAAGGAAGTCTCAAAAAAGCCTACTTTAGACTATGTTCTGTAGTTCAGTCTTTATGAAGAGTGTTTTGATCAAGTATACCAAACAGAGAAAAGAAAAATACACAACAGATTGCTTTTTATCCATCTTGAGTTCTGTGGATTGTACCATGGGTTTTCTATAACATTTTGGCTAGTATCAACTTATTAATGAGCATATACCATGAATGTCATTTTGGGTCTGAGTTACCTCACTCAGGGTGATATTTTCTAGTTCCATCCATTTGCCTGCAAAACTCATGATGGCCTCATTCTTAATAGCTGAGTAGTATTTCATTATGTAAATGAACCACATTTTCTGTATCCATTCTTTCATTGTGGGACATCTGGGTTGTAGGAGGGAGAGACCTGGGTGGCAGAGAGGATAGGGAGGGAAAAACATGAATGTAATCAGGTATTGGGGGAGAATAGTACTGAAGCCAAAAACTCTGACCTAGAATTGTCTCTGTCTAAAAGAACTGCAAGGACAAAAGTGGAGAAGAGGCTGAGAGAAAGGAGGTCCAGTGACTGACACAATTTGGGATCTAGCTCAAGGGAGGTTCCAAGGCCTGACACTATTACTGATGCTATGATGTGCTTACAGACAGGAGCCATGCATGGAGGTCCTACATGGGGCCCAACAAGCAGCTGAAAGAGTCAGATGCAGATACTTACACCCAACCAATAGACAGAATCTGGGGACCCCTATGGTTGAATGAGGGAAAGGTTGTAATTAGCTGAGGAGGAAGATGATCCCAAAGGAAGACCAGCAATCTCAAATAACCCAGTTTCCTGAAGTCTCTCAGACACTGAGCCACCAACCAGGGAGCATACACTAGCTGATATGAGGTTGCTAACACATAAACAGCAGAGGACTCTCTGGTCTGGCCTCAGTGAGAGAAGAAGCACTTAACCCTCAAGAGACTTGAGACCCCAGGGAGTGGGGATTTCTGGTTGTGGGGGTAGGGGTGTGTACATCCTCTTGGAGAAAGGGGAAGAGGAATGGGATGAGGGACAATCAGAAGGTGGACCAGGAGTGGGGAAATGACTGGATTGTAATAAAGATTTAAGAATAATAAAAAAGGGGGAAGAAAGAGCAATTCAAAACAATGGTTCAACAATTAAAGGATACCAGTATGTGGAATGGAGCTAAATCCAGCATTCAAGGATAGCAGAACTATGCAGCTTTTGCCAAGTGGCTCTGGCTTTAGAGTCAAGAATAGAAGAGGTTACTGGGGCAATTGATGCTGGTTAGCTGGAGATAAATATCTGGTGATTAAAATGAGACCAACATCACTGAGGTGAAATCTTCTGGAAAGATTTCTGAGAATACAAAGAAGCTATGTTCAAGAGATAGATATTGTGCTGCAGCTAGACCTTGTAATATGTAAGAAAGACCCAGGTGGTACTGGTTTTGAAAGAATCCTGGAGAGCAGCTGAGTCTTGGCACTGTGAGAGGTCAAGAAAGGCCATTGGTGAAGGTGCACTATAGTTGACAGCCCAGGAATGAAGTGTTCATATAAATATGTTGAGGCTTGGAACCATGAGGAGAGCATATGAGTGGCCATTTGTGGAGCCTAGTTTCAGCAGAAGACCCCAGAATACTGGAAATGCCAGTACCATGGGGTGACCACAAAGAATATCATGTGTTACAGAGGGCAGAGATAGAGAAGAATAAAAGCCTTTGGAGGAGTCCAGAATGTCATGTGTGAATCCCAGGCATGTAACAAGAAGCTGTAAAATCGAAGTTTCATCGATTACCCCAAAATGTTAGAGATTCTAGTGCTGTGGAATACCTTCCAAGAAAATCAGGTAACAGGGAGTGGAACCAGTCCAATAGAAAGAGTTGTGTGGCAGTTAACAAAGATAGAAATAATTGAACATCTACATGGAGATGCAGAGTTTAGAGTTTTCCCAGCTCATTTTTGGTCTTTTTTTGATCCAGTATTTCCTCACTATGAAATTTTGGAATGGTAATACACACACACACACACACACACACACACACACACACACACACGATCAGAGTTAAGTGATTGCAGTAATGTCAGAAGAGACTTTGAACTTTGGGCTTTTAAACATTGTTGAGACTATGATAGACTAACTGGGACTTTTGAAGTTGGATTAAATGTATTTTGCCTTATGCTATGGGTAGGTATCTTACCAAAGGACTCATGTGTTTGAGTAAGTCTTTGAATCCCAAGGAGTAGAACATGGTGATTTGAATATCTTTTCCCCTTTGGAAAGTGGCACTATTAGAAGATGTGGCATTGTTATAGGAAGTGAGTTACAATGTGGCGTGGTTGAGCTTTGAGATGCTATGCTCAAGTTCTACCTAGTATGAAAGAAAGTCTGCTTCTGACTGCCTGTTGATCAAGATGTAGAACTGTTGGCTACTCTAGCATCATGACTGCTTTCATGCTGCTATGCTTCTCATCATGATGACAATGGACTGAATGTCTGAAACTCTAAGGCAGGCCCAATTTTATGTTTTCCTTTATAAGAGCTGTATTGGTCTTTGTGTCTCTTCAAAACAATACATTCTAAATGAAGACAATATTTACATGTATGAACATAAAACAGTTTATTTATGTGTGCAGATGCCTACAGAAGCTACAGGAAGAAATTTGAGCCTCCAATTACAGGTAATTGTTTGCCATCCCATCTGGGTTGGTGAATAAAACTTCCAACCTCAGGAAAATCAACAAGTACTTTTCATGTCTAAGACATCATTTCTGAATGGAATCTGCTTTAAATATATTTTATGTGTTCTTTTTCTCTAGAGAACCTGAAAAAATAATTATTCCTTTTTTTTTAAAAGGTTAAAGAAAGCAAGTTATTTTTATCACTGTATCTGTAGCTTCTAGCATATCATACTAAAAAAGATGTATCTGAAATATCTTTGATGGTTGGCTAAATAAAAATTTATATCTCAAAAAGTTGCAATATTTTTCCAAAGAAAAGTTTGCCAAAAAGAAAAGTTTCCAAAAGAAAAGTTTTCATTTTATGCAAATAATGTTGTCATGTATTTGAAATATATATATGTATGTATATGTGTGTTGTCATATTTTATTTTAATAGTTTTACTCTTGTTCTCACAACACATATAAAATCTCTTGAACAACCCTTCTAACAATTTCTATCTCCAAATCTTAAATGTAATTTACATGTCTCCAATCTCATTAGTTTTATTGACTGAATTATTAGCCTTTCTCAGAGTGAGAACTATTGTACATCATTATTGCTCATATAAATATACTATTCTATCAGTTTATTAACAATATATAATAATTTGAGTACAGTTGTTAGCTCCATATCCCATTTTTTAATAGGGTTATTTGGCTCTTTGGAGTCTAACTTCTTGAATTATTTGTATATATTGGATATTAGCCCTCTATCGGATGTAGGGTTGGTAAAGATCTTTTCCCAATTTTTTAGTTGCTGTTTTGTCCGATTGACAGTGTCCTTTGCCTTACAGAAACTTTGTAATTTTATGAGGTCCCATTTGTCAATTCGTGATCTTAGAGCATAAGCTATTGGTGTTCTTTTCAAGAAATTTTCCCTGTGCCCATGTGCTCAAGGCTCTTCCCCAGTTTCTTTTTTACTAGTTTCAGTGTGTCTGGTTTTATGTGGAGGTCCTCGATCCACTTGGAATTGAGCTTAGTGCAAGGAGATAAGAATGGGTCGATTTGCATTCTTCTGCATGTTGACCTCCAGCTGAGCCAGCACCATTTGTTGAAAAGGCTATCTTTTTTCCACTGGATGGTTTTAGCTCCTTTGTCAAAGATCAAGTGACCATAGGAGTGTGGGTTCATTTCTGGGTCTTCAATTCTATTCCATTGATCTACATGCCTGTCACTGTACCAATTCCATGCAGTTTTTAACACTATTGCTCTGTAGTATAGCTTGAGGTCCAGAATGCTGATTCCCCCAAAAGTTCTTTTACTGTTGTTTTGCAGGCATAAAAAATATGTCACTGATTAACTACTTTGTTAATAAACACGAGCTATTCTGAACATTTCTATATTTTCCTGAAACTTAATATGACTAATTGACAGAAAGTGAATCATATACTCACTATTGAATACATTATGTTACTAAACAATCCATTTGAAATGTGTAATCTTATGTTGCATTACTTCAAAAATTACACGGATTTCCCAGATTACCATTTTTATTCATAGCCTTCCTTTCTATACCTAATATATTTTAAACAATTACGAAGATCTAGATTACAAATGAAGAAATATGTGTCCTAGTTTGCATTCTGTTTCTGTGATAAACACCATGACCAAAGACAACTTAAAGAGGAATGAGTTGATTTCATTTTAATACTTGCAGTCCATCCAAAAGTTAAACCAGTAGTTCATGTCAGAACCTTAAGGCATGAACTGAAGCAGAGACCACTGATGAATGTCCAGGAGTGAACATGATCACAGTGGATTATTCATCCCCACATAAATTATTATTCAAAAACTGCCTATGGGTATTTCCACAGGGCAAGATTATGGAGGGATTTTCCCAGTTGAGGTCCCCTCTTTCCTAATTACTCAGTTTATGTCAAGTTGACATAAATACTAACTTATGTGATAGAAGTACATTTATTAGCATTGCTAAAAACTGTCTTCTAATGCTTTTTGCCAGTAAGATGATTTCAATTCTTTAATTTCAT
This sequence comes from Tokudaia tokunoshimensis, assembly GCA_036184795.1. NCBI lineage: Eukaryota > Metazoa > Chordata > Mammalia > Rodentia > Muridae > Tokudaia > Tokudaia tokunoshimensis. The sequence continues at coordinate 41,481,010 of BTHU01000023.1, forward strand.
CTAAGTACTTCGCAAGTGCTTTTTGATAAAATAGAAAGTCCAGAATAGATTTTGTCTAATCCTCATGCTGAGAAAAATCAGTGACTCTTTCTAACTACTCAAAATGGAACATTTTGTTCCTTCACTAAAACTAAATTTTAAAGTTATACCCTCAATAACTCAATAATCGGCACCACTATATAATGACCAAGTTAGTTCAGAATGAAAATGTCACAAACCTTACAAAACAAACCAGGTTTCAGAAGCATACAGAAACTAACACGCTCATAACAGAACAACAAAGTTTTAAATTTGGTGACTATTATATACATTATTCGGTAGCCAATTGGCATGTAAAATACACATGTACCATAGGGAATGAAATTAATTTCAATAATGGTAGCACAAAATTAGTTATATATCAGCAAAATATATTAGCAATTTCATATTTCATAAATTGTGTGTACCAATAATTCCTTGCTATCATGAGGCATAATAAGCCACTATAGCATTCAAAGTCTGTTATAAATCTATGCCTTTTCCTAGAAGTTAACTAAATGGGTTAGATACAACTAGTATCTTGAAATGGAACTTGTCCTGAGTATATATTCCCTCAAAATTTTATAATTAACTTATAACCAATGCCATTATTTACATATCTATACAAAGAGTTACCCCACTTTGCCACTAAGTAAATATTTGTGGTGTACAGATATTAATAGAAGTAAACTGTTATTAATGCTGGTTATATAGGTGGAAACTAATTAATGTAATTGTGAAAATATTGCAATATTATATTCTCATTAAAAATTACAGTATACCACATTTTCTAAGTATTTGTGAAACTGCAAAGAATTAAAATGATAATTAAAAACATTGTAGTTAATGTTCATTAACTATTTTAGTCAAGAAATAATATCCCTTATTGATTATATAATAGGTAATATGTAAAATTTTATCATAAGATATGAAATACCAAGACAAAAATGAAATATCACATGGATATTATTAGTACCTAGACAATGTTCTCATTTATAGGAATAGGTGAGTAAAAACTAAAGAATTATCTACCATCCTGAATGTGGAGCATTTAATCTAAAAGCTGAGACCTCAGATGAGAAATATCCTGCCAAAGAAGTAACTTTTTGAAAACTGTACTGGCTAGTTTTATGTCAACTTGAAATAAGCTAAACTCATCTGAGAGGAGGGAACCTTAATTCAAAGAATTCTTTTCTAAAATTAGGCTGTATGCAAGTTTGTAGGGCTCTTTTCTTAAGTAATAATTGATAGGGGAGGACTCAGTTCATTATGAATGGTGTCATCCCAGGTCTGATCCTGTATTCTAAAAGAAAACAGGCTGTTCCTGTATTCTAAAAGAAAACAGGCTGTCCAATCCGTGGGAAGCAAACCAGCAAGCAGTACCCCTTCATGGCTTCTGTATCAGCTCCTGCATCTAGTTTCTTGCCGTCCTTGTGTCCTTACCTTATTTCTTTACATGATGAATTGTCTTATGGAATTGTGACCAAAATAAGCACTTTCCTCACCAAATCACTTGGGTCATGGTGTGTCAACACAGCAATGCTAACTCTAAAGTGGAGACTATGTTTAATCAGAGACAGGGAGTAGAAACAGTATAACTCCATCAGTCCTCCTGTAGTTAAGTCTAATTTCCCTTTGCACATTTCAACTAAACCTAAAGGAATGCATTTGTGAAAGTAACAATAGAAAATTTAATCATGATTGTGCAATCCTTAGCAATGTTCTGAGAAGCATCTGAGACAGAAGCAAACTGCGAGTCAAACAGGAGGTGACTAGTTCATTCCCTAAAGTTTTAATTGGTAGATCACAAACAGGGGCTTCAATTAACCCAAGTAAAATTCATATAATTTCAGTAACAACTCTGAAAAAGTATTAAAGATAGCTTGAATATTAATTTGGCTTCAAATTGGTATCCAATCCAATTTTGCTATAGAGGACTTTGAATCACTGAAAATGTCTTTCACCCAAAGTGAGATGAGGGAGAAATAAAGGAACATTTTTCTAATAGCTTTGCCAGGAAAATAGGCATTTTCCTACTAAAATGGCAAGGTTTCCTGGAGAGTAAGAAATGCCCCCTGTTGAGACTGAGAATGCAAACTACACAGTGTCTGAAGGCTGGAAATAATTAAGGAGAGCCCAAAAGAGGCATGAAAATAGATAAGAGACTGATCCATTTATAAAACTTGTTTCTATGTGACATTTCTTTGTAAGTTCTTAAAGAAGTTTCGCACAATTACTATATCCAACAAGGATATAATATATACCCTGAATGTTTAGTATAAAAAGAAGTAATAAAAATATTCATAAATGTTTTCCTTTTTAAACATTTACCTTGGATGTATAGATAACAATTGCCTTTTTTTTGGACACAGAGTATCTCTATATAGCCCCTGGCTGTCCTGGAACAAACTGTGTAGAAAATACTGGCCTCTAACACACAGAGGTCACCTTCTTCTGTTTCCTTGTGCTAGGATTAAAGGTGTGCCCCACCATTTCAAGCGCAACTATTACACAGGTCATGCCAAATCACACACAGAGACATAGGAGGCATAAGTCTGATGATCATTCAGGGAAAGAACATTAGTATTTTAAAATAAATTTCTAAATATTTTCAGTGAAAATAGATCCAAATATTTTATCATGACTCAGGTGGGCATTGGTTATAAAAAGAGACGTATACAAGAAGTAACTTTTAATTGTCCCAGAATGAATCCAAGCATGAAACATTAAAGCACATTTCATGAAATTCAGTAATTCAAGAGATAAACTTGATATGTTATAAAATTTTTCTGTACAATTTCTAAAATATGCTTCAATTTAAATAGATTATATTATACAATAATTGCTCAAAATGCTCAAAAATAAATTGGTGAAATATTTTATGCACTACATAAACTTTTTAGACATTTATATTTAGAAATACTGCTGTAGATTCTGAACAACTTCTGAAAATTAAAAGTGGTTATCCCTAATATTTTATCAAATACAATTTATCACAGAACTTACATAAAATTAAAACTAGTCATCATTTTATAAGATGTTATTATTATTCTCAATTTGAAAAAGTCTAAACCTATTTACTATGTAAATTGAGCCCATTCTATCATGTAAACACAATAGTTGTTATTAATTTTTAAAAAAATGCTAAAAATGAAATTCTAATTCTTAAATAGTATTATAAGCATATAAGTTAGAGCAATCTTGTGGTGATGTTATGGAGCTTACAAACAGAAAATTAATCAAAAATATGTTTATCCAATCCCACATATTATATATTTCAAGAATATGAAATAAATATATCAAAATATCTATTTTTAAGTTTATTTTAGCATTCAATATATAACTTTTATGACACACAGTGTATGGAAGACTTTAATATTTCATATGATAAATGAATTAATTTTTGAAATATGGTACATGTATATAATAATATACCAAAGGAAATTAAATTGAACAGTCAGTCATAAACATAATGATAACAATAATAGTTGGAGAAACATAAATGTTAATTATACTTATTTGATGATTTCAGACTGAAAATGTGATTCATATTATGATTTTATGCCCCATAAATGAGCATAAATACAATTTAACTATAAAATAAAAAGTACAAATTAATTAAAATGAATTATAATATGTGTATCTATAAATTGAATATTATTTAAGCACAAAAATGAACTACTAATACCCTGTGTGGCAATGAAAACTTTAATCCTAGCATTCTGGATATAGACATGGGAAGATCTCTGTAGGTTTAATGCCAACTCAGTCTATATCTAGGGCATCATGATAGAAAAGTGAGAACTTGTCTCTAAGAAACAATATATTAATACATGTTACAAATTTTATGAGCTTTGAGCACATGAAAATTGGACAAAATCAAGAACGAAATCCAAAAATCATATAAGGTGAGTCATTTTATTTGATTTGTAATACTTCTTTTCAGTCTTTGAGCCTTATGCATGAAGGTCAAATGTTTTGGGACTGAAAGGCATTCCCATTCATTTTTGAGGTCTTTTATGATACACTCATTTTAGAAAATTGAGGAAAAATGAAAAAACAGATAAAAAGTTTATATATGATCAAGTGGGGAAGTGGTAGATGATCATTTCCTTGATATATTCTCCAGAGTAACAAAATTATTTGACACTATATAGATGTTAAAGGTTTTAGCATGGCAAATATTTAATGCAAGTAAGGCATACAATTGAAAATAGCTAACCACATATGAATTTAATTTTTTAGAAAAGGCATCAGCTCTCCTAATCAACCTCTATATTTAATGCATACCATTTAATCCAAACCTTCTCAAAAATTTTCACTGGCATATATCCTTGTGGTATGGAAGAATATCTTTTTTGCTATATTCCCAGTAGTGGTATAGCTGGGAAATGAAGTACAACTATTCCCAGTTTTCTAAGAAGTCGTCAGATTAATTTCCAATGTGATTATATAAGTTTGCATTTCCACAAGCAATGCAGGAGTGTTCCCCTTGGTCCACATCCTAGGCAGCGGGTGCTGCTACTTGAGTTTTTGAGTTTAGCTATTCTTATTCATATAAGATAGAATCATCAAGTAGTTTTGATTTTAATTTCTCTCATGAATAAAGACATTAAACATTTCGTTAAGTGTTTCTTGACCATTAGAGAATCCTCTACAGAGAATTTTCTGTTTAGCTCGCACCCCATTTTGTAATTGGGTTTGTAGTATTGTTGGTGTGTATTTCTTTAAAAGTTGTTTGTATGTTTTGGATATTAGCTCTCAGTCAAAGGTATAATGGGTGGAGATCATTTCCAAAATTGTTTTTTTAAATTGTATTTGATTTTCTAAGTTTTTCTATTTACATTCAAAATCACTTCCCCTTTCCTGTTTCCTCCCTCCCAGAAAGTCTCATAAGCTCACTTTCCTCTCTCTTTTCCCCATTCAACCCCCTCTCGCATCTCTGTCCTGGCGTTCCCCTACATCCAGTCTTTCCAGGACCAGGGGTCTCTCCTTCCATCTTCTTGGAAATATAATGATATGCGAATTGTGTCTAGGGAATTCCAAGATTCTGGGTTAATATCCCCTTATCAGTGACTGTGTACTATGTGTGTTCTTTTGTGATTGGGTTACCTCACTAAGGATGATATTTTCAAGTTCTGACCATTTGCCCAGGAATTTCGTGAATTCATTGTTTTTAATTGCAGAGTAGTATTCCATTGTGTAAATATGCCACATCTTCTGAATCCATTCCTCCGTTGAGGGACATCTGGGTACTTTCCAGCTTCTGGCTAGTATAAATAAGGCTGCTATGAACATAGTGGAGCATGTGTCCTTATTGCATGCAGGTAAAGCCTCTGGGTATATTCCCAGGAGTGGTATATCCTATTCCTCCGGGAGTGTCAGGCCCAGTTTTCTGAGGAACTGCCAGACTGCTTTCCAGAGTGGTTGTACCAGCTTGCAATTCCACCAGCAGTGGAGGAGTGTTCCTCTTTCTCCACATCCTCTCCAACAACTGCTGTCTCCTGTGTTTTTGATCTTAGCCATTCTGACTGGTGTGAGATGGAATCTCAGGGTTGTTTTGATTTGCATTTCCCTAATGACTAAGGATGATGAACATCTCTTTAGCTGCTTCTCAGCCATTAGATATTCTTCAGGTAAGAACTCTTTGTTTAGCTCTGTACCCCATTTTTAATAGGATTACTTGCCTCTCTGGAGTTTAACTTCTTGAGTTCTTTGTATATATTGGATATTAGCCCTCTTTCGGATGCAGGGTTGATAAAGATCATTTCCAAGTTAGTTGGTTGCCGCTTTGTCTTTTTGACGGTGTCTTTTGCCTTGCAAAAACTTTGTAATTTAATGAGGTCCCATTTGTTAATTCTTGATCTTAGAGCATAAGCTATTGGAGTTCTATTCAGGAAATTCTCCCCTGTGCCCATATGTTCAAGGTTCTTCCCTAGTTTCCCTTCTATTAGTTTCAGTGTGTCTGGTTTTATGTGGAGGTCCTTGATCCACATGGAATTGAGCTTAGTGCAAGGAGATAAGAATGGGTCAATTTGGATTCTTCTGCATGTTGACCTCCAGTTGAGCCAGCACCATTTGTTGAAATGGCTATCTTTTTTCCACTGGATGGTTTTAGCTCCTTTGTCAAAGATCAAGTGACCATAGTAGTGTGGATTCATTTCTGGGACTTCAATTCTATTCCATTGATCTACATGCCTGTCATTGTACCAATACCATGCGGTTTTTAACACTATTGCTCTGTAGTACAGCTTGAGGTCCGGGATGCTGATTCCCCCAGAGTTTCTTTAACTCTTGAGAATAGTTTTAGCTATGCTGGGTTTTCTGTTATTCCAGATGAATTTTTGAATTTCTCTTTCTAACTCTATGAAGAATAGAGTTGGGATTTTGATGGGGATTGCATTGAATATGTATATTGCTTTTGGCAAGATGGTCATTTTTACTATATTAATCCTGCCAATCCATGAGCATGACAGATTTTTCCATCTTCTGAGGTCTTCTTCAATTTCTTTCTTCAGAGACGTGAAGTTCCTGTCATACAGATCTTTCACTTCTTTGGTTAGAGTCACGCCAAGATGCTTTATATGGTTTGTGGCTATCGTGAAGGGTATCATTTCCCTTACTTCTTTCTCAGCCTGCTTATCCTTTGAGTATAGGAAGGCTACTGACTTGCTTGAGTTGATTTTATATCCGCCCACTTTGCTGAAGTTGTTTATCAGCTGTAGGAGTTCTCTGGTGGAGTTCTTTGGGTCGCTTAAATATACTATCAAATCATCTGCAAATAGTGATAATTTGACTTCTTCATTTCCAATTTGTATCCCTTTGACTCTTTTTGTTGTCTAATTGCTCTAGCTAGAAATTCAAGTACTATATTGAAAAGATATGGAGAGAGAGGGCAGCCTTGTCTAGTCCCTGATTTCAGTGGGATTGCTTCAAGTTTCTCTCCATTTAGATTAATGTTGGCTACTGGTTTGCTGTAAATTGCTTTTACTGTGTTTAGATATGGGTCTCGAATTCCTGACCTTTCCAAGACCTTTAGCGTGAAAGGATGCTGAATTTTGTCAAATGCTTTCTCAGCATCTAATGAGATGACCATGTGGTTTTTTTCTTTGAGATTGTTTATATAGTGGATTACGTTGATGGTTTTCCTTATATCGAACCATTCCCGCATCCCTGGGATGAAGCCTACTTGATCATGCTGGATCATCGTTTTGATGTGTTTTTGGATTCGGTTGGCAAGAATGTTATTGAGTATTTTTGCATCGATATTCATAAGAGAGATTGGCCTGAGATTCTCTTTCTTTGTCGGATCTTTGTGTGCTTTTGGTATTAGTGTAATTGTGGCTTCATAGAACGAGTTGGGTAGTGTTCCTTCTGTTTCTATTTTGTGGAATAGTTTGAAGAGTATTGGTGTTAGGTCTTCTTTGAAGGTCTGATAGAATTCTGCAGTAAAACCATCTGGACCTGTGCTTTTTTTGGTTGGAAGACTTCCAATGATGACTTCTATTTCTTCAGGGGTTATAGGACGGTTTAGATGGTCTATTTGATCCTGATTTAATTTTGGTATTTGGTATCTGTCAAGGAAATTGTCCATTTCCTCAAGATTTTCTAGTTGTGTTGAATACAGGCTTTTATAGTAGGATCTGATGATTTTTTGAATTTCCTCAGTTTCTGTTATCTCTCCCTTTTCGTTTCTGATTTTATTAATTTGGATACTGTCTCTGTGCCCTCTGGTTAGTCTGGCTAAGGGCTTATCTATCTTGTTGATTTTCTCAAAGAACCAACTCCTCGTTTTGTTGATTCTTTGTATGGTTTTATTTGTTTCTACTTGATTGATTTCAGCCCTGAGTTTGATGATTTCCTGCCTTCTACTCCTCTTTGGTGTATTTGCTTCTTTTTGTTCCAGGGCTTTCAAGTGTGCCATTAAGCTGTTAGTGTATGCTGTCTCCCGTGTCTTTTTGGTGGCACTCCGAGCTATGAATTTTCCTCTTAGCACTGCTTTCATTGTGTCCCATAAATTAGGGTATGTTGTGCTTTCATTTTCATTAAATTTCAAAAAGTCTTTGATTTCTTTCTTTATTTCCACCTTGACTAAGTTATCATTGAGTAGAGCATTGTTCAGCCTCCATGTGTATGTGGGTTTTCTGTTGTTTTTGTTGCCATTGAAGACCACCCTTATTCCATAGTGATCTGATAGGAGGCATGGGATTAGTTCTATCTTCTTATATCTGTTGAGGTCTGATTTGTGACCAATTATATAGTCGATTTTTGAGAAGGTACCATGAGGTGCTGAGAAGAAGGTGTATTCTTTAGCTCTAGGATGAAATGTTCTATATATATCTGTTAGTTCCATTTGGTGCAAAGATTCATTTAGATTCACTGTGTCCCTGTTTAGTTTCTGCTTTCCTAAACGATCCATTACAGAGAGCAGGGTGTTGAAGTCACCCACTATTATTGTGTGAGTAGCGATATATGCTTTGAGCTTTAGTAAAGTTTGTTTTAGGAGTTAGGGTGCCCTTGCATTTGGAGCATAGATATTCAGAAATGAGAGTTCTTCTTGGTGGATTTTTCCCTTGATCAGTATGTAGTGTCCTTCTGTGTCTTTTTTGATGACTTTAGGTTGGAAGTCAATTTTATCTGATATTAGGATGGCTACTCCGGCTCGTTTCTTGGGACCATTTGCTTGTAAAATTGTTTTCCAGCCTTTTACTCTGAGGTAGTGTTTGACTTTGACACTGAGGTGCGTTTCCTGCATGCAGCAAAATGCTGGGTCCTGTTTACGTATCCAGTCTGCTAGTCTATGTCTTTTAATTGGGGAATTGAGACCACTGATATTAAGAGAGATTAAGGCATAGTGATTATTGCAACCTGCCATTCTTGATGCTATCTTTATGTTTGTGTGGTTATCTACTTTTGGGTTTGAAGCAAGAAGGTTACTATCTCATTTTTTCCAGGGTGTTGTTTCTCTCCCTGTATTGGCGGTTTCCACCTATTATCCTTGTCAGGGCTGGATTTGTGGAAAGATATTGTGAAAATTTGGTTTTATCATGGAATATCTTGGTCTCTCCATCTATGGTGATTGAGAGTTTTGCTGGGTATAGTAGTCTAGGCTGTCATTTGTGCTCTCTTTGTGTCTGCATGATATCTGCCCAGGATCTTCTGGCTTTCATAGTCTCTGGTGAGAAGTCTGATGTGATTCGGATAGGTCTTCCTTTGTATGTTACTTGGCCCTTTTCTCTTACTGCTTTTAATATTCTTTCTTTGTTTAGTACATTTGGTGTTTTGATTATTATGTGACAGGATGTATTTCTGTTCTGGTCCAGTCTGTTTGGAGTTCTGTAGGCTTCTTTTACATTCATCTGCATCTCTCTCTTTAGGTTAGGGAAGTTTTCCTCCATAATTTTGTTGAAGATGTTTACTGGCCCTTTAAGTTGCAAATCTTCACTCTCATCTATACCTGTAATCCTTAGGTTTGGTCTTCTCATTGTGTCCTGGATTTCCTGGTTGTTTTGGGTTACATGTTTTTTGCATTTTGCATTTTTTTTTGACTGTTGAGTCGATGCTTTCTATGGTATCTTCAGCACCTGAGATTCTTTCTTCCATCTCTTGTATTCTATTGTTGATATTTGCATCTATGACTCCTGATTTCTTCCCAAGGTTTTCTATCTCCAAAGTTGTCTCCCTTTGTGATTTCTTAGTTGTTTCTACTTCATTTTTTAGATCCTGGATGGATTTGCTGAGATCCTTCATTTGTTTGTTTGTATTTTCCTGTATTTCTCTAAGGTATTTTTGCATTTCCTCTTTCAAGATTCCTGCCTGTTGATCCAAGTTCTCCTGTATTTCTCTAAGCGATTTTTGTGTTTTCCCCTCATGGGATTCCATCTGTTGATCCATCTTCTCCTGTAGTTCTTTAAGCAGTTCTTGTGTTTCCTTTGTAAGGGCATCTATCCGTTGATTCATTTCTTTAAGCGAGTTTTGTGTTGTCTCCTTGTGGGCCTCCATCTGTTGATCCATGTTCTCCTGCATTTCTCTAAGCGATTTTTGTGTTTCCTTTGTAAGGGCTTCTAACCGTTGATTCATGGTCTCCTGTAATTCTTTATTAGATTTATTTGTGTACTTCTTGTGATCCTCTAATAGCATCATGAGAAGTGATTTTAAATCCAGATCTTGTCTTTCGGGTGTGCTGGGGTATCCAGGACTTGCTGCTGTTGGAGAGTTGGGTTCAGATGGTGCCATATTACTTTGATTTTTGTTAGTAACGTTCCTACGTTTGCCTTTTGCCATCTGATTACCTCTGGTGTTAGTTGGTCCTGCTGTCACTGGCTGTTGGTTGGACCTCCTGTGAGCCTGCAAAGCTATTTCTGGCCCCCCTGGATTACCAGGATTCCCCTGGCACCGATTTCTGGGGCCTGCCCTGCTTCTGAGTGACTTTGGAGCCCTGATGTGCCTTGCCCCATGTGATATTATATTGGTGATTCCCTACACATCCAAAGGCTCAGAGTAGAAGTTTCCTGGAGCAGAGGTCACCGAAGGGAGGCTGGTAGGCTCCCGCCCTGTGCAGGGGTGTGTGATCTCTCCCTGGTGCGAGGGGGCTTCCTTCTGCAGGGCAGAAGTCCCACAGCAGGGCTGGCACGTCGATTATTGCAGACCTGCCCAGCTCTTGGGAGCAGGTTACACACAAGCTGCCTGAGACCCAAGTGATATTATGCCTGTCTGTCTCTGAGCCTGGCGGTCCCAACTACCTGGCCACTAGAGCAAAAATGGGGGAGTGCACTCTGCACTCTCTCAGCGGTGCAGGTCACCCTGCAGGGGGGATGGCACACAGCAAACCTGACTCCCAGATGACCACAGCGGTGTCCCGTTCTTGGGAGCAGACAGAAGCCCCAACAGGCCGTGTCCCAAGTGATGTTATATTGGGGAGAACCTGGGTACCTGTCTCCTCAGTGCAGTTGATCCCGGAACAGAGGTCACCGAAGGGAAGCTGGTAGGCTCCCGCCCAGTGCGGGGGGGTCCCTCTGCAAGGCAGAAGTCCCACAGCAGAGCTGGCGTGCTGGTTATTGCAGATTTGCCCAGCTCTTGGAACAAGTTACACACAAGCTTCCTGAGACCCAAGCGATATTATGCCTGTCTGTCTCTGAGCCTGGCAGTCCCAACTACCTGGCCACTGGAGCAAAGATGGTGGAATCCTTTTCCAAATTTGTGAGTGTGATGGTTTGTATATGCTTGTCCCAGAGAGTATGTTGGTGGTGTGGCCTTTTTGAAGTAGGTGTGGTCTTGTAGGTATGGACTTTAATATCCTCATCCTAGCTGCCTGGGAGTCAGTATTCTGCTATCAGCCTTCAGATGAAGATGTGGAACTCTCAGCTCCTTCTGTACCATGTCTGCCTATATACTGCCATGTCCCCGCCTTGATGATAATGGACTGAACCTCTGAACTTGTAATCCGGTCCCAAGTATATGTTGCCCTTATTAGAGTTACCTTGGTTATGGTTTCTGTTCACAGCTGTAAAACCTTAATGAAGACAGAAGTTGGCACCAGGGACTGGGGAATTGCTGTGATAGGCCTGACCTTTCTTTGTTTGGACGAACGTGGATTTTGGGACTTAAGATTTGGAAAGCCATGGAATGCTTTTAAGTGGGGCTTAATGAGCCAAGCTAGTAGGAAAATGGAAGACTTTGAAGCTGTGAATGATTTGAAATGTGCAGACTTGACCCAAGAAATTTCAGTGGAGAATTTCAATATGTGGCCTTGAGACTGTTTTATAGTCTTTTGGTGAAGAATGTAGCTGCTTTGGGCCCTTGTCTGAAGAGTCTACCTGAGTCTAAGGTAAAGAGATTTATATTACTTACATTGACAAAGGTAGTGTCAAAAAAAGCCTAGCAGAGAATTTGTTCTCTAGTTAAATCTCATGAAGAACATTTTTAACAACATAACAAGCATAGAAAGGAAAAATATAAAATATATGGTTCAAGTATTAAATGGGAACCAGAAAGTGAAATGGAGCTGAATTCTATGTTCTTGAATATAACAGCTATGTTGATCCAGAACTTTAATCCAAGCATTACAGGAGGTGGAGCCATGCAGCTATCTGAGTTTAAGGTCAGTCTACAGAGCAAGTTTAAGAAAGCCAAGCTTAGGCAGTGAGGGAGTTTGGGAACAGAAAACTGGTAATAGAAAAAGGGGGGCATGTTCTAGCCTCAGTAAACACTAGAACATGGTAGCTTTAGCCATGTGCCTCTGGCTTTAGAGTAAAAAATAGAAAGGACTACTGGAACAATTGATGCTGGTTAGCTGGAGCTAAGAAATTGGTTTTTATTTTAAGAAGAGACCAGCATCATAGTGGTGAAATCTTCTGGGAAGTGTTTTCTGAGAGCACAAAGAAGCTGTGTTCCAGAGATAGCCATGGCTGTAACTGGTGCTACATCTGTACTTGGTAATGTCACTTAGGTGGTACTGGTTTTGAAGGCATGTAGGGATCAGGAAGAGAAGCTGAGGCTTAGGTCTATGAGAAGCCATGGAAGACAATTGGAGAAGGTGCAGCCTCAGTTGTAGCTATTGGCCCAGAACTGAAGGGGTCATACAAAGGATTTGAGGCTTGGCACTATGAAGAGAGCCTACAAGAGGCTGTTTATGAAGCCTAGTTGCAGTAGAAGACCTCAGTGTATTGGAAATGACAGCACCATGGGATGGCCATTGTGATCAGCAACTGCAGTGGAGTGGATCAACCTGAGCTTAGAGTGCTACAGAAGGCAGAGTTGGAGAAGTGATCCCTGCCGTTTGATGGAGTCCAGAAGATCATGTGTAGATCCCTGATATTCAAACATGAAGCTGTAACATTGAAGTTGCCTTGGAAACCCCAAGATGTTTGAGATGCTAGAGCCATAGGATATATTCTGAGGAATGCTGCTAGCAGGGAGTGGAACCAGCCCAGGAAAAGAAGTTTGTTGTCATCAACAAAGATGAAAAAGGAGTTGGAGATCTGAAAACTGCTTTGACATCAGAAATGAATATGCAGACTTTGGAGTTTCCCCAACTTGTTTCCTATCTTGATTCAGGAAATATAGTTAAGTGATTAGATGGATCTCAGAACAGACTTTAAACTTTAGACTTTTGACGTGGTTGATACTGCTATAGACTATGGGGATTTTGGAAGTTAGACTAAATGTACTTTGTAAATTATGCTATGGCTAGATCTGACCCCCATAGACTCATGTGTTTTAACAAGCCTATGGGGGCCAAGGAGTAGTATGTGATGGTTTTTATATGCTTGCCCCCAGGGAGTGGCACTGTTGGGAGATGTGACCTTGTTGGAGTAGGTGTGGCCTTGTGGGTGTGGACTTTAATACCTTTGTCCTAGCTACCTGGGAGCCAATATTCTGCTTTCAGCCTTCACATGAAGATATGGAACTCTCAGATGCTTCTGCACCATGCCTGCATAGATGCTGCCATGTTCCAACCTTAATGATAATGGACTGAACCTCTGAACCTGTAAGCCAGCTCTAATTAAATGCTGTCCTTGCTTTTGCCATGGTATATGTTCATAGCAGTAATACCCTAACTAAGACATTAGGCTACAACTTTGTCCTGTTTATAGTGTCCTTTGCCTTACAGAAGCTTTTCAGCTTCATGAGATCCCATTTATTAATTGTTGATCCTAGTGACTGAAATTTTAGTGTTCTTTTCAGGAAGTTATCTACTGTACCAATGAGTTTAAGTCTATTCCCCACTTTCTCTTCTATTAGAATTAGTGTTTCTTGTTTTGTTTTTGTTTTTGTTTTTGTTGAGGCCTGTGATTTACTTGGACTTGAGTTTTGTGCAGGTTATAAATATGGATCTATTTGCATTTTTCTACATGTAGATATCCAGTTAGAACACCATAATTTGGTGAAGATTTTCTTTTTCCAGTGTATGGTTTTGACTTTATTGTTAAATATAAAGTGTACTGACTATGTGGTTTAATTTCTAAGTGTTCAACTCTATCCCAATGATGACCCCATCTGATTTATGCCAATAACCGTGTGGTTTTAATTACTATTATTCTATAGTACAGCTGGAAATCAGTGATGGTGTTACCCCCAGAAATTTGTTTATTGTACAAGATTGTTTTTACCTATCCTGGGTTTTATTTTTTTCCATTGGAAGTTGAGAATTGTTCTTTCAAGGTCTATAAATAATTGTGTTGGAATTTTGATGGAAATTGCAGTGAATCTGTAGATTGCTTTTGGTTAGCTGGCCATTTTTACTATGTTAATCCTACTGACCCAAGTCTTCTGATATATTCTTCAGTTCCTTTTTTTAGAGACTTCTACTAATTGTCACACAAGTCATAGCAGCTTTAATTTATAATAGTCATAAACAGAAAATAACACCAATGTTCCTCAATTGAATAATGGGTAAAGAGTATGTGGTATATTTACACAATAGGATACTACCCAGCTAAACAAAGATATCATTAATTTTGCAGGCAAAAGAATAGAACTTGAGAATATCATACTGAATGAGCTCACCCACTCCCAAAAGGACATCCATGGTATATACTCACTTAAAGTGAATACTAACCATAAAGACAGGTACCTTATTACATTCCAATTCCACAGACCCAAAGAAGCTAATGAAGAAGGAAGGCCCAATGAGGAAGCTTAAAACTCACTTATAAGGGGGAATAAAATAATCATAAAAGGCAGATGGAGAGAGGGAACAGAGAGGGAGGGCCATGGGGACAGGAATAACATATGTATGGAAAGGATCAGGTGTGGGAAAGGACAGGAGAGATTAGTAGATAAGACCATGAAAATGAATGGAAAACTGCAACTGATGGGGGTGAGGAAGTTCGGGCATCTCCAGGATGAGACAGATAACTGGGATATGGAAGGTACAAAAGAATCAATAGAGCAGCATTAGTGGTGACTCACAGAATTGGTAATATGGAACCTGAAGAGGTCACCTCCTATAATCAGACAGAAACCCCAGCAGACACAAGCCAACCTACAAAACTTTCATCCCACAATTGATCCCATCTACAAGAACTGCAGACTCAGGGGATGCAACAGAAACTGACAGAATGGCCAATCAACAATTGACCCATCATGAGACCTATCCCATGGGCAAGCACCTGTCTCTAACACTATTAATGATATTCTGTTATGCTTGCAGACAGAGACATGTTGTCCACAGAGAGGCTCAAATCAGCAGCTGACAAATAGATAAAGACACCCACAGCCAAAGTGTGGATGGACTTTGAGGACTCTTATGGAAGAATAGGAAGAGAGATTGAGGACACTGAAGAGTCTAGGAACTCCATAGGAAGACCAACAGAGTCAACTAACCTGGACTCCTGGGGCTCTCAGAGTCTGAACAACCAAGCTTAGAATATATACAGGCTAGCAGATGTGTAGTTTGGTCTTCATGTGGATCCCAAACAACTGGAGCAGAGGGGGAGTTTGGGGGGCTATTCAAAAAGCAATTGCCTGTCTGTTGAATATGTCCTTCCAGCTTGGCTTTTTTTGGCCACAATGGGATAGGAAGTACCTAGTTTCACAGAGACTTGAAGTAATAGGGTGGGGAATATCCAGGGTGGGACCACTTGTGCAGAGGGGAAAGGGATAGGGGATGGGTGAAGGATTGTGGGAGGTTTTGACCAGGAAGGGGGTAGTGAATAGTATGTAAAGTGAATAAATATAAACATAAAAATAAAATAAAATAAAGGGCCTCATAAAATGTGTAGGCAAATAGAACTAGAAAAGATCATCCTGAGTGAAGTATCCCAGTCCAAGAATGACAAACATAGTATATATTCACTTATAACTGGATATTAGCCCTAAAGCACAGAATTACCCTGCTACAATCCATAGACCCAAAGAAGTTAAGTAACAAGGAGTACCCAAGGGAAAATGTTTGAATATCATTCTGAGGGGGAAATAGAATAGACTTAGGTAAGTAATGGATAGAGAAATGTGTGGGAGAGGTGTTATGAAGGTTAATGAAGGTGGAAATCAGGTGTGGAAAGAGAAGGTGTTGGGGTGAGAGGGCTGGGAGAGAGAAACAAAATGAGTGAGGGGGGTATTTCTGGGACAAGGCAGAGAGGTGAGATGGAGAGGCTCCTGGGAGGATATAGGGTGACCTTATATGAGAGCCCTAGCAGTGGGGATTATGAAGCCATATGTGTCTATATTCAGGCATGACTTCCAGTGGAAAGAGGGGACACTAACACAAGCTTAAAACCTTAGACCCAAATTTTGTCTTGCTTATAAGATATGCATGAATAAAGATGAAGCAGAGTTTGAGGGAGAGACCAAGCAATGACTGACCCAACTTGAGACCCCCTCTGTGGGACCTTAATGAGACTTGTGGCCACGCCCCAGGTTCTAGCCTGACTCCGGTGTGACTGCCCACTCCCCATTAGGCTGAGGCACACATGCATCTTGCCTGCATCCTCTGCATATGCACACTACCTTGGCCTGAGAGCGAGTGCCACTTTTCCCTGGCGCGTGCCGCTTTGCCCCGCGCCAGGCCCCGAGCTTTTTTTCTTTTTTTTTTTCCCACAGATGGCGACCACATGGAGTACGAACCCACCCACACAGGGACAGACCCAGAGTGCGAGCGCCTAATCCCCACAGTCCTCCTTTTCCCTCCAGTCCAAATCCGGTCGGTGGCTCTTTACCTGCGGATGAGGTCTCAGAGCCTCTCATGGCCAGATGCTCATCCCGTATCAGACCACCTTCCCCCCTCCCCTCGTTCTCAGCTCTGCACAAGAGATGAGAACCAACCGAACTGCACTCTCTTCACCCCTGGGGCGGAATCTGGCAGACCTCCCAGGTCCATTCCAGTCTCACGGTGGTCCGTGAAGTGATGCTGCAGTCTCCCTTGTCCGCCCCACCAGCATTCCGATAAACCCTGGCAGGACCCTGACCTAACCTTTGGTTCCAAATCCATGCGCTCTGGCCAACTCCCTCCCCTGGGTTCCTCTTGCCTCTCTAAACTGCCGCTAAATTCACTAATGTTTTTTTTTTAAAAAAAAAAAGTCAACTTTTCATCTCCTTTCCAAGAAAAAACAAATGGGGAAACCATCTCTCTGAGCCTGCTGCCTCATGGAAAGCCAGGCCCCTCCCCCCACCTGAGACTCAGCTCCAGAACAACTAAACAATGCTTTTCAACCTAAGATTTTCTAGCTCCTTTATCTAAATACTTATTTCCTTTTTTAAAGACTCCTTTCTTTCCCTATACAAGCCTAAAATTTTTTTCAACTTTTCTAAAATTTCTTTTATGTTTCCACAGATCAAATTAACTCTACTAAATAACAAGCAATTTTCCTTTACAGATTTAACATAATATTTTTTTCCTCAGCCACCCAAAGCAGACATTCCCTGGCTGGGATTCTGCTCCTCTGTTGTTTCGCTACAGGTTTATCTCTATACCTTGCCTGCTGCCATACATCCAACAGAGAGAGTGCCACCTCCTGAGACCCACATGCAACAACAGGGCTGCCTTCACCCTATCTGACTGAAGACACCCCAAGACACGCGCTGAAATCTGCAGACATGCTACAGGCTTGAGGCCTTCCAGCTATAGACAAACTCTCTTGCCACAGCCAAATGACTGTTAAAATTGGGGGAAATTACGTGATAGTCAGAAAAGCAATGTCTATCTAGATTAATTGATTGCTGTTTAAAGCTAATTGCTGTTTACCCTCAAATTGTACTATCGATTCAATCATAACTTGTCTTCTCTCGCCTCAACCCTCTTTACAACTCTAACTTTCTTCTGATACCTCCACCCCACCCAAAATTGTCATAATCTGTGAACAGGCAGCCTGGTTCTCAGGTGGAGCAAAAGACTTTGAACCCCGGGACCCGGTAGGGGGTGGCTTCTACCTACAACCTTGTGGGCGGAGATTCAACCTGCATGGGACGGTAGGAGTTCAGTCACCACCCCCTAGAACCTAGCTCCTGCCACAGTTGTAGCCCCCCCAACACAGGCCAGTGACCCCTCTCCCTTTAAAAAAAACAAAAAAGGGAGAGATATGGGACCTTAATGAGACTTGTGGCCATGCCCCAGGTTCTAGCCTGACTCCGCCTCGGCAGTCACCTGCCTGCAGCCACACTCTCCCCACTTCTCGGGTTACCTGACCACCCAATTCACTATAAATAGCACCCCTCAGCACGTGCTCTCCCTCTCTCTCCCGCTTGTTCTCTCCTGGCTCTCTTCTTTGTCTCTCTATCTCTCCATTTTCTCCCCTTTCCACGTGGTCATGGCTTTTCTTAGCTATTTTCTCCTCTTTCTTTGTCTTTTTATCTCTTTCTCTTTCTATTTTCTTAATAATAAAACATCAAAGCTATGGGCCGCCTCTTATTAAATTCGCCACACAGAGCTAGCTGGTATGTGCCTTCAGAGACTCTGGGATTCAGCCACATGGACAGTCTGTACAGGTAACACAGAGAGAGATCCACCCCAGAACGCCTTCTGTGTGGCATTTCTCTGCGCGCCCACGTGCCATGCACGGGACCGACCAGAGGTGTGACTGCCCACTCCCCGTTAGGCTGAGCCACGTGTGCATCTTGCCTGCATCCTCTGCATATGCACGCTACATTGGCCTGAGAGCGAGGCCTGCGCGCCACCTTTCCCCTGCCTGTGTCCGTGCGCTGGGCCCTGCTCGATTTTCTTTTTTTTACCCACACCCTTCCATGGGACACCATCAATCCCTAACACTATCAATGATGTGCTGTTATACTTGAGGACAGGAACTTAGCACAATTTTTATCTGAACAGCTTCATACAAAAGCAAATGGAAAAAAATGCAGAGACCCATAACCAAACATTAGCCAGAGCTCATTGTCTCTTGTGGAAGAATCTGGGGATGGATTTACAGAGAGAGAGAGAGGAATCAAGGACACCAGAAGACCAAACACCCTGGTCCCATAAGGACTCATAGAAACTGAACCACAACCAAAGAGCCTGTCTGGACTGGATGATGGTACCCTATGTGTATGTAGCAGTTATGGAACTTGGTCTTCATGTAGGTTCCCCAACATTTGTAATAGGGGCTCTCTCTGATTTGTACTCTGCTGCCTGCCTCTGGATTCCTTTCCCATAGCTAGACTGCCATGTCTGGTCTCAGTGGAAGATGATGCATTTATTTCTGATGAGACTTGATGTGCTAGAGCAAGTTGGTACTGGAGAGTTTTTTTCCTCTGAGGAGAATGGGTGGGGGATGGGGTAAGTAGGGTCAGAGAGTGAGACCTGGAGGAGAAGGAGGAAGTGGCACTACGATCGATTAGGATGCAAAATGAGCGAGTGAATAAATAAATAAAATAATAAATAAATAAATAAATAAAAATTTTACTGGTATTAAAGAATATACAATACAAGCTTATTATAGAATTCAAATGAGAACCCATGATACCTGGAATAATACAAATGATCTTGAAAAAAAAACAAGAAAATTGAATGAGTCACATGTCTAAATTTGAAAGCTAATATCATGAAATAAATTGACATGACAACATATAGATAAATGGAGAACTGAGGGTTGACAAGTTTTAACATTTACAGGTGATTGAATTTTAACTACGGTATGAAGCCAATACTGTGCTGTAAGAATAAACCTTTCAGTAATTGTATATTAACAAGATTTGTCTTATAAACTACCTGGTAAATTTCAACCTCCAGCTTTATATCTGTACCAATACATTTAAATTTGTGTGTAATTAAGGTTTCAGTCATACATCTACTGCATACACCAGTGCATCAGGAATTCCTTCTGTCCTATGGCACTTCAAATATTTCAATTCAATATGTATTTTGATCTACAGGGTATGAAGTTAATCCACCAAAATTAAAATATTGTACCAATTCTCCTAGTCACTGTTTGAAATTTCTATATGATTATGGCAATTTAAACTATTTTTAATTTGTTTATAATTTACACAGTTCATTTGAGGTATATATATTGTTTCTTCTCAAGCACATTACTTTAATCTAAAGAACAATGCCAATGTATTCTAACAAAAAAATATATTTTAATTATTGAATCGTGGTCAGCAATGATTCATATATATATAATACTATATAAAAAATGTTGATGCTGAATCATAGTCAACAATAATTAATACACATAATAGGTGCTTATGGGTACTTTCTCATCCTTAGTGCTTTAATTATTTTTATTTTTTTAGTATTGTTAATTTTTTCACTTTATTAAATATATTCTTTATTTACATTTCAAATGTCATTCCCTTTCCTGGTTTCCCCCTATCCCAGAAAACCCCTAACTCATCCTCACTCCCCCTGCTTCTATGTTGATGTTCCTCCACCTAACCCACTCCCACCTACACTCCCGTAATTTCCCTAAACTAGGGCATCTATCAAGCCTTCATAGGACCAAGGACCTATCTTCCCATTGATGCACAAAAAGGCATTCCTCTGC
The DNA here is from genome assembly GCA_036184795.1 of Tokudaia tokunoshimensis. Classification (NCBI taxonomy): domain Eukaryota; kingdom Metazoa; phylum Chordata; class Mammalia; order Rodentia; family Muridae; genus Tokudaia; species Tokudaia tokunoshimensis. Next base: position 41,501,451 of record BTHU01000023.1, read on the forward strand.
TATAAATGCAGCTGGAGTTATGTGTACCCCTTGGTTGATGGCTTAGTCCCTGGGAGTTCTGTGGGGAAGGGGTTGGTTGGTTGATATTGTTGTTCTTGCTATGAGGTTGCAAACACCTTTGGCTGCATTAGTTCTTTCTCTAATTCCTCCATTGTGGATCTGCGCTCAGTCCAATGATTGACTGCCAGCATCTACCTCTGATTTGTAAGGCTCTGGAAGGGCCTCTCAGGAGACAGCCATATCAGGCTCCTTTTGGCAAACATTTCTTGGCATACACAACAGGGTCAGGGTTTGGTGACTGTTTATAGGATGAATTTCCAGGTAGAACAGTCTCTGGATGGCCTTTCCTTCAGACTCTGCTCTACATTTTATCTCCACAATTGCTCCTGTATTTTGTTCCTTTTCTCAGAAAAACCAAAACACCCACACTTTGGTCTTCCTTCTTCTTGAGCTTCATAGGGTCTGTGAATTGTATCATGTTTATTCTAAGCTTTTGGGCTAATATCCACTTATCAGTGAGTGAATATCGTGTGCATTCTTTCATAATTGGGTTACCTCACATAGCATGATATTTTCTAGCTCCATCCATTTGCCTAAGAATTTCATTAATTCATTGTTTTTAATAGCTGAGAAGTACTCCATTGTGTAAATGTACCACATTTTCTGTATCCATTCCTTTGTTGAAGGACATCTGGGTTCTTTCCAGCTTCTGAATATTATAAATAAGGCTGCTAAGAACATAGTGGAGCATGTGTCCTTATTACATCTTGGAGCATTTTCTGGGCATATGCCTAGGAGTGGTATAGCTGGGTCCTCACATAGTACTATGTCTAATTTACTGAGGAACCACCAAACTGATTTCTAGAGTAGTTGTACCACCTTTAAATCCCACCAGCAATGGATAAGTATTGCAGTTAGCTCTGTACCCAATTTTAAATAGGGTTAATTGTTTCTCTGGAGTATAACTTGTTGATCCTGGTGAATGATTATTTTGATGTATTCTTGGATTTGGTTGGCAAGAATTTTATTTTTGCATCAATGTTCATAAGGAAAATTGGTCTGAAGTCCTCTTTCCTTATTTGGTCTTTGTTTGGTTTAGGTATAAATGTAATTGTGGCTTCATAGAATGAAGCTTTCCACTTTTATTTGGTTGATTTCATCCCTGAGTTTGATTATTTCCTGCCTTCTACTCCTCTTGGTATATTTGCTTCTATTTATTCTAGAGTTTTCAGGTATGCTGTCAAGCTGCTTGTGTAAACTCTCTTCATTTTCTTTTTTGAGGCACTTAGAGCTATTAGTTTTCCTCTTAACACTGCTTTCATTGTGTCCCATAAGTTTTGGTATGATGTGTCTTCATTTTTATTAAATTCTAAAATATCTTCAATTTCTTTCTTTATTCCTTCCTTGGCCAAGTTATCATTGAGTAGAACATTGTTCAACTTCCATGTGCATGTGTGTTTTCTGTTGTTTTGATTAAAACTTAAGAAAGGGTGCATGGAATGATTTCAGTAATCCTGTATCTGTTGAGGCCTGTTTTGTGACCAATTATATGGTCAGTTTTGGAGAAGATACCGTGAGGTGCTAAGAAGAAGTTATATTCTATTGCTGTAGGATGAAATGTTCTATAAACATCTGTTAGATCTATTTGATTCACAACTTCTATTAGTTTTACAGTGTCTCTGTTTATTTTCTTATTTTTCTTTTTTTTCTGTTAGATATTTGCTTTATTTGCATTTCAAATGGTATCCTCTTTCCTCATTACCCCACCTAAAACCCTGTAACCCATCCTCCCTCCCCCTGATTACAACCCTCTCCCCAATTTCCTGACCTGTCATTCCCCTATATTGGGGTGTCAAGCCTTCATAGGACCAATGGCCTCTCCTCTCATTGAAGTCTGAAATTGCCATCCTCTACTACATATATAGCTGGTGCCATGGGTCCCTCCATGTGTACTATTTGATTGGTGTTTTAATCTCTGGGAGCTCAGGGGATACTAGTTGGTACATATAATTATTCCTCCTGTGGGACTGCGAACTTCTTCAGCTCCTTAGGTCCTTACTCTAGCTGCTCCATTGGGAACCCTATGCTCAATTGAATGGTTAGCTGTGAGCCATGGGTATATTGATCCACATTCCAAGAAGAATCAAAGTATCCACTCATTCTTTGGCCTTCTTTCTTCTTCAGCTTCATGTGGTCTGTGAGTTGTATCTTCAGTATTCTGAGCTTTGGGGCTAATGTCCACTTATCAGAGAGTGCATACCGTGAATGTTCTTTTGAGATTGTGTTACTTCACTCAGGATGATATTTTCTAGCCTCATCCATTTGCCTAAGAATTTCACTAATTCAATGTTTTTAATAGCTGAGTAGTACTCCATTGTGTAAATGTACCACATTTTCTGTATCCATTCCTCTGCTGAGGAACATCTGGATTCTTTCTACCTTCTGGATATTATAATAAGGTTTCTATGAACATAGTAGAACATGTATCCTTAATATATGTTGGAGCATCTTCTGGGTATATGCCCAGGAGTGGTATAACTGGGTCCTCAGGTAGTACTATGAACAATTTTCTGCAGAACGGCCAAACTGACATCCACAATGGTTTTACCAGCTTGCAATCCCACCAGCAATGGAGGAGTGTTCCTCTTCTCCACATCCTCTTCAGCATCTGCTGTCCCCTAAGTTTTTGATCTTAGCCATTCTGACTGGTGTGAGTTGGAATCTCAGGATTCTCAGGGTTGTTTTGATTTGCATTTCCCTGATGATTAAGGATGTTGTACATTTCTTTAGGTGCTTCTCAGCCATCCAGTATTGATCAGTTGAAAATTCTTCTTTAGCTCTGTACCCATTTTTTTTAATAGGGTTATTTGGTTCTTGGAGTCTTAACTTCTTTAGTTCTTTGTATATATTGGATATTAGCCCTCTATCGGATGTAGGATTGGTAAAGATCTTTTCCCAATCTCTTGGTTGCCATTTTGTCCTATTGAGAGTGTGCTTTGCCTTACAGAGGCTTTGCAATGTTATGAGGTCCCATTTGTCAATTCTTGATCATACAGCATAAGCTATTGTTGTTCTGGTGATGACATTTTTCCCTGTGCCCATGTGCTATAGGTTCTTCCCCACTTTCTCTTCTATTAGACTCAGTATATCTGGTTTTATGTGGAAGTCCTCGATCAACTTGTACATGAGCTATGTACAGGGAGATAAGAATGGATCAATTTGTGTCCTTCTACATGTTGACTGCCAGTTGACCAAGCACCATTTTTTGAAAATGTTGTGTTTTTTCCTCTGGATTTAAGTCCTTTCTCAAAGATCAAGTGACCATAGGTTTGTGAGTTCATTTCTGGGTCTTCAATTCTATTCCAGTGATCTACCTGCCTGTCATTGTACCAATACCATGCAGGTTTTATCACTATTGCCCTGTAGTATAGCTTGAGGTCAGGGATGGTGATTCCACCAGATGTTCTTTTATTGTTGAGTCTAGTTTTCGCTATCTTGGGTTCTTTGTTATTCCAGATAAATTTGGAAATTGTTCTTTCTAACTCTATGAAGAATTGAGTTGAAATTTTTATGGAGATTGCATTGAATCTGTAGATTGCTTTAGGCAAGATGGCCAGTTTTACTACATTAACCATGCCAGTCCATGAGCATGGGAGATCTTTCCATCTTCTGAGATCTTCAATTTCTTTCTTCAGAGTCACACCAGGTATTTTACATTATTTTTGGCTATTCTGAAAGGTGTTGTTTCCCTAATTTCTTTCTTAGTCTCTCTATCCTTTCAATATAGGAAGGTTACTGATTTGTTTGAGTTAATTTAATATCCAGACAAACTTGCTGAAGTTGTTTTTCAGGTTTAGGAGTTCTCTGGTGGAATTTTGGGTGTCACTGAAATATGTGATTATATCATTTACAAATAGTGATACTTTGACTTCTTCCTTTCCAATTTGTATCCATTTTATCTCCTTTTGTTGTCCAATTGTTCTGGCTAGGATTTCGAGTAATATATTGAACAAGTAGGGATAGAGTGGACAGCCTTGTCTAGTCCCTGATTTCAGTAGGATTGCTTCAAGTTTCTCTCCATTTAGTTTGATGTTGGCTACTGCATCGCTATTGCTTTTACTATGTTCAGTTATGGGCCTTACCTTCCTGATCTTTCCAAGACTTTCATCATGAAAAGCTGTTGGATTTTGTCAAATGATTTCTCAGCATCTAATTAAATGATCATGTGCGTTTTTTCTTTGAGTTTGTTTATATAGTGAGTTACATTGATAGATTTCCATATATTGAACCATCCCAGCATCCCTGGAATGAAGCCTACTTGATCATGGTGAATGATCATTGTGATGTGTTCCTGGATTTGGTTGGCAAGAATTTTATTGAGTATTTTTGCATGTTGTGGGAGAATTGATTTCAGATGGTACCATGTAGCCTTGATATTTTTTTTGGTAACATTCTTGTGTTTGCCTTTTACCATCTGGTTATCTCTGGTGCTAGTTGGTCCTGCTGTTTCTGGCTGAAGCTTGTCCTTCCTCTGGGCCTACAAACCTGTCTCAGCACACCTGGGAGCCCAGTTCTCCCCTGGCACAGAGGATTGTGGTTCAGCTCAGCTCCTGGGTGCAGATGGAACCCAGAAGGAACCTATCCTAGCTGCTCTGCCACTCCTGTGTTCCCTGTGCTCCTGGCCATATACACCTGCTCAGTTGCCAGAGAGAAAATGGTGGTCTCACCTCCAAACCCAGGGGTCAAAGCACCGCCTGCACACCAGTTCTCCCCTAGTAGGATTGCTGCACAGACAGCTATGGAACAGCCCAACTTCTGGGTGCAGGTAGAGCCTAAACGGTCCCTGTTCCAGCTGCTCTGCCACTCCTGTGTTCCCTGTGCTCCTGGCAGTACCTGCCTACACAGTGGCCAGAGAGAAAAATACTCTGTTTAGTTTCTGTTTCCATGATTTGTCCATTGCTGAAAATGGGGTGTTGAAGTCTCCAACTATTACTGTGTGGGGTGTAATGTGTGCTTTGAGCTTTAATAAAGTTTATTTTATGAATGTGGGTGCCCTTGTATTTGGGGCATAGATGTTCACAATTGAGAGTTCATCTTGGTAGATTTTTTTTCTTTGACCATTATGAAGTGTCCTTCCTTATTTTTTTTGGACAACTTTTGGTTGATAGTAGATTTTATCCGATATGAGAATATCTACTCCACCTTGTTTCTTAAGACTATTTGCTTGGAAAATTGTTTTAAAACCTTTTACACTGAGGTAATGACTATCTTTGTCACTGAAGTGGGTTTCTTGTATGTAGCAAAATGTTGGATCTTGTTTATTGGATAGCAGTCTTTTGGTCCATTTCTTTTTATTGTGGAATTGAGTCCATTGATGCTAAGAGATATTAGAGAAAAATGATTGCTACTTTCTGTTATTTTTGTTGTTACAAGTAGAATTATGTTTGTTTGGCTATCTTCTTTTGGGTTTGTTTAAACATTACCTCCATGCTTTTTCTACGGTGTAGTATCCCTCCTTGTGTTGGTATTTTCCACCTTTTATCCTTTGTAGAGCTGGGTTTGTGGAAAGATATTGTGCAAATATGATTTTGTCATGAAATATCTTGTTCACTCCGTCTATGATAATTGAGAGTTTTGCTGGGTATAGTAGCCTGGGCTGGCATTTATGTTCTCTTAGGGTCTGTATAACATCTGCCAAGGATCTTCAATCTTTCATAGTTTCTGGTGAGAAGTCTAGTGTAATTCTGGTAGGTTTGCCTTCATATGTTACTTGTCTATTTTCCCTTACTGCTCTCAATATTCTTTCTTTGTTTACTGCATTTGGTATTTTGATTATTATGTGACAAGAGGAATTTCTGTTCTGGTCCAGTCTATTTGTAGTTCTGTAGGTTTCTTGTATGTTCATGGGTATCTCTTTCTTTAGGTTAGGGTATCTTTCTTCTATAAGTTTGTTGAATATATTTACTGACCTTTTATGTTGGTAATCTTCACTCTTTTCTATACCGGTAATCCTTGGGTTTGGTCTTCTCATTGTGTCCTGGATTTCCTGTATGTTTTTGGACAGAAGCTTTTTGAATTTTGCATTTTCTTTGACTGTTGTGTCCATCTTTTTTATGCTATCTTCTACACCTGAGATTCTCTCTTCTATCTCTTGTATTCTATTGGCAATACTTACATCTGCAATTCCTACCTGCTTTCCTAGGTTTTCCATTTCCAGGTTTGCCTCCATTTGTGTGTTCTTTACTGTTTCTACTTTCACTTTTAGGTCTTCAATCACTTTATTCTTTTACCTGTTTACCTGTGTTTTCCTGGATTTCTTCCAGGTAGTTATTGATATCCTCCTTAAAAGACTCTATTATCTTCATGACATAGGATTTTAGGTCAACTTCCTCATTTTCATGTGTGTTGTTGTATTCAGGGCTTGTTGTAGTGAGAGAACTGGGTTCTGATGATACCCTCCTATATTAGCTTCTTTTGCTTATGGTCTTGTGCTTGCCTCTTGCCATCTGGATATCCATGTTTTTTGTTGGTCTGGGTGATTATCTGGAGTCTGTCTCTTTTAATGCTGGAGTGTTTCAGGTCTCCTGGTGGGCCTACAGTCCTGGCTGTAGCAGACCACCTGTGGTAAATTCCAACAGGGGACTTTTTACTAGAGCAAAGAGGTCACTGCAGTAGATGTCCTGGGAGGCCTTCAGACTATTGTGTCAGCTGCTCTGAGTGCAGCAGGTTCTTTAAGATGGATCCAGATATGGTGTCTTTACTGGAGCATACCAGTCAGTACTCCACCCCAGCAGAAAGGACCAGGTGGTCTAAGGGTTGGAAGGTTCGTGGTATTTGGGAGGATGGGCATTTTGGTGGCTGATGGGTTCTGGTTTTGCTAGGTCCCCTAGCAACAGCTCTGTGACTGTGGATCTGGGGAGGGGGGCATGATTTTACCAAAATCTCTGAGTGCAGCAGGTTCTCTAGGCTGGATCAGGAGATAGTGTCTTCACTGGAGCAGAGAAGCCAAGAGTCTGCCCCAGCAAAAAGGCAATATTATTATTCTTTAATCTTTTCTTTCAGGTAGGTCATTATCCCCCTCCCAGTCCACCATTCAACAGTTCCTCATTCCATTCCTCTTCCTACATCCCCAAGAAGATGTCTCCACCCCCATCCCACCAGACCTCCCCCTTCCCTGGGGCCTCAGCTTTGACCATTTTTAAAAACCTATTAATTATAGAACTGTTCAGTAAACATGTTCATAAAATGTTAAACCAAGAAAGCAATTAAAATGTTAATATTTTCCCATTTCATTTCTATCAGGAAAAAAGAAGATCCTGGATATCATTAGAAAATAAATATAGAGTACATATAGAAGTATGTATATCTATATGCATGCATATATATGTATATATATATATATATATATATATATATATATAATGCGTGTGTGTATGATGCATATCTATATATCCTTATTATTCTTAGAGATAATGAAGAAAGCAGAAAACCAAAATAAAATAATATTTATCATTAAGACAATAATCAGAGACCTAGTCACTTAGATAGTATTGAGGAAATCTATAAACTTTTGAAACATGCAGGGTATACAGAAATAATACTCACCAGTGATTATCAAGTCTCCTGACACAACTGAATGAATTAGAGGATGACAAAATCCTGATGCATCTCAGACAAAACAAGTCCTTCTTTCTCTGATTGGTACCTTAGACTTATATTACTATGTCTAAAGAGCAATAGGTCATTCTAACTCACACAGTTTAAGGTTTTTCAAATGGAAAGGTTCATTGAATAACTGAAAGATTTATATATACAAATTACTGCTTGGAGAAACAAATTTCAGATACTACTGTTTATAAAATTATTTTAAAATATACTATATCTGTATATGAAGTGCTGGTGAAAGGCAGTTATTAATTTAGATTTTTAACTTAGATAAAATCCAGTTATGATGAGGTTGCTAACATTTCAAAATAACTTTTTCACAAATGTTAAAATAGGTAGAGAGCACTGAACTCAGATTGTTCCCATGGGTGAGCTTTTAAAGTTTAAGAAATGAACTCTGGTGAGCACCTCATTACATGATGAGTGGTATATTATTAAGAGAAGAAAAATAATTGAACATTTTTTAAATATGACTCACACATAGTTGAGTCTGCTAATGTTCCTTAGTTTTGATAAATATGCAAATTGTCTAGATTTCATTATAGTTCACAAGATAAATTCCCCTGTCTTTGGAGAATTCTAGAATAATTATTACTCAGACCCCCCAAAAATGATAGTATTTTTAAGGCTCTAGACATTATGCATTTCCACTAAAGCAGAACACTTCCTAGCAGTTTTGTCATGACTCATATTTTATATGAGAGATTTTTGTTTAATACTGTTCTGTTTTGGAAGCCATTTTAGATAAAGATGCTGGTGTGTGGCAAAAAAAATGGCTACTGGGAGGTGGTAGGTTTGGAGAAGACCTCACTTTCTTTAAAGGGCCTATTCAGTAGGAATTTAAACATGTTCCAGTGACTATAAGGATGGCACAAATTAGACTTTTTGTTTATTTTGGTTTTATTTTTAGGGGAGGGGTGGAAATATGGTGAAAGTCTAATCTCAGAGGATGGGAGGTTAGGACAATAGGGTTACATTATGTAAAATTCCTAAATAATCAATAAAAGTGTTCAAGCCACCACTCTGGCTGCTTTCTCAGAAACCCAATGTCAGCAAGGACACTAGGTAAGACAGCCTCCTGATCCTCTGTGTACCAAGTTCCCTTTAGAACAAGCAACATCTGTAAATAGCATCCTAGACCCTATGCTCTATTTTCTTTCCCACAACTCTGTATGTTTTCCTGAAGGCTGCTGGCACAAGGGACATCAGCTAAGATCTTCCTCAATCCCCTTCCTGTCAAGTCACCCTAAAGCACACCCAATAGTACTAAACTTATACATGTCCCTGTGTTCCATTTTCGTATGCACAACTCTAGCTGCTATCCCTGAGGCCTGCTGGCACCTGACACACCAGGTAAGAACCTGTTCCAACCCCTCACCCTCCAAGACCCTTTAAAACACACCTAATAACTTTGAACTGTACCACAGTTCTGCATTCCATTTTCTATTCCACAACACTTCCTCTGGCACCAGGAATCCCATGCAATACTAGTACTTGGATATCCAGAGGAAAGGTTAGCACCCAAAATCCCAGAGAACACAGAAGTCACAAAATCCCATTGGGGAAAACATACTGGACCTGAAGACTCACTAGTCACCAAAACAACAGGCCACTCAGGCTAGAAGACAAACAGCAAACAAAAACCAAGAGGGAAAACATACAAAAACTGCATATCCAGCAAAAAAAATATTGAAAAGCAGCATATGAACATATAAAACAAACAACAAAAAATACAGATGTTTAAAGGCTAGCATAAGAACACAATCAACAAGAACCAGGGTAATATGGCACCACAAGGGCCCAGCTATCATATTACAGCAAGCACTAAATATTTAAAAACATCTGAAGCGCAAGAAAAATGCCCTTAAATAAAATCTTATGGATATAATAGAGGCCTGTAAAATGAAAAGAATAAATCTATTAAAGCAATACAGGAAAATATAATCAAACAGATGAAGGAAATGAATAAAACTGTTTAATACCTGAAAATATAAATAGAAGCAATAAAAAAAATAAACTGAAGTAATCCTCTTGATGAGAAACCTAGATAAGTGAATTGAATTTACAGTCAATATTGCAGTCACAAGCATCAACAACAATAGATAAGACAAAAATAATGTGAGAAATTTAAGATACAATGGACAAATTAGATATACTTATCAAAGAAAGATTTAAATCTAAAAATTTCTGGCCCCAAATCTCCAGGAAATCTGCAAAACCAAGAAAAGACCAAACCTAAGAATACTGAAAATAGAGGTAAAAGAGTCCCAGCTTGAATACCCAGAAAATATATTCAACAAACTTCCCCAATCTAATGTAAGAGATGCCAATGAGTATACAAGAAGCTTACAGAACACCAGACAAGAAAATTCTCTCACCATATCATAATCAAAACACTAAATGTATATAACAAAGAAATATTAAAAGTTACAAGGAAAAAAGGCCAAGTAACATAAAGGCTGGTCTATTAGACATGCACCAGACTTTTAAAAAGAGATTCTAAAAGCCAAAAGTG